>JAWNPT010000094.1:20062500-22562500 GCA_035047365.1 Drosophila ustulata
GGTTTTTTTTTATTAACAAACAGTTCAACGTAGTGTAAAAGGAAAACAATTTGCAATTTCAACTTTTTTCTTAACAGTGCTTTCAGTTACTTTTGAAATTCACTTTTGCCGACCGATTCTTCCGCGCAAACGACCTTCCAGCTTTAAAACAGAATTCACAATGCCTGCTATCGAACTGATCGCAGCGTGACCACAAGCTGCACATCAATATGCTGCTATTTTGCGTCGCAAAATATACTACACTCAACATTTTTTTACTGGTTACACTGGAAAAGCTTTATCGGTATGCTGCAAAATATTGTGCAGTTTTTGTGTGCGTATCAGAGCCCAAACAGAAATGTTTTTGATTAACAATTAGTTAAACATGCCAAGGCAGATTAAATGAAGTTGGCACATTAAAGCTTAAAATATACCGAAAGGGCGAATTATGCCTAAGTCGTTTGGTCCCACTGTATTCGATATGTTTATCGAACACAAGCACAGGGTGTGTTAATTTTAGCGCCTTTGCTGCAAACTTAAATAAGTTGAATTGAGTAGTCACGGGTCAGCGTAGTGTTTAAAATGCATTTGGGAGATTAGCGTATGAGAACTCAACATTGTAGCTTTCAGCCACGAGTCCTTCACATTGAACCGCTCGAACGGTTTACTGTTTCTCAGATGTTTCTTATAATACTTATTGAAAATGATTTTCACAATGGCAGATCTAACATTATTACTGGACAGCCCGGCGTCCAACAGCGCCACATCGGGTTTACAATCTCTGTTGGCAGCGATAAAGTCCCCGTCGTCCCACCAAGTAGGAACGCCCTCGAGATCCATGCAATCCTGCAATCTTTGCTCTTCGCTTCTCTCGAACTCCATCAGCAGCTCCAGGTACTTGGCACGCACTTGACGCCCACCAACTGATTTTGTGGCTACGCCAACAGCGGCTGCAACATCATCCCAGGCATCCACATTTAGCGCTCCACCTCTGGCTCTCACCAACGAGTAAAGTCTGTGCATAAAGAAAGCATTATTTTGAGAATATAAATTGCATTTTGTATTCAAAGATCTACTTGAACAAGTTAACGCTCTGCTTGTGGATTTTACACTCGGCTTGCAAATCACAGCGTTTCAGAAAATTCTTCTCCTGCTGCTGCAGCGTACTCCAATCCCAAAGTGATGTCTGCTGCTGCAGTTCCTCAGTTTTCAGTGCTTGCTTCGCAGGCTTCTCAAGCTTCTCCCGCTTAGGACTAGATTTAATGGTTGCTTTCAATGGTTGCTCAGTCGTTTGTGGTAATTCCGGCTTCTCCTCTTCATTCTCTTCTTTCTCCTCTTTTTGCTCCTTCTCTTTCTTGGGTTCAGCGCTGACCAGCTTCCCGTTCTCCGTCTCCTTCTCCTTCTCCTTTTTTACCGGCGATAATAAAACATGCTTTTTGCTAATGTGCCGCGTCAAATTGTGCAGCGAGCCGGCGGCATAATCGCAATGTGGACACGGCTGGCACTGGGAGACGGGTACTTTGCCCTTCTCATGGTTGCGCTCGTGCCGATCGAGGTTATACGATCTGTTTGTGGTGTATTTGCATCCTTTTCTGCTGCAGTGAAGTTGTTCTCGCGGACTGCTCATTTATTTTAGTCTTGAACTCTGTGGTGTTGTATTTATTTGCATGAGTTGTGGTCACTGTGGCTGCATTGCGCGTTTTTGTCATTCTCAAGGCACCAAGCGGGCTTGACTCTTTTAACTGTTAACTGCTTTTGTCGTTTGGCAACAACAATCGCATTAAACTTAACGCGGTAAACAGCAAAATAACAAAAATTGAAAATGCTGCCCCAACCCAATTGACGAGCAACAGCTGAGCTTTGCTGCAATGCTGCCCTGGTACACTATCGGTTACAGTTTAAGCTTATCGATATATTAGGGTTTACTTTACCACCATTTACAGATGCTTTTAAATAAATTGTGAGGCTTATTTTATTAGTTTTGATTTAAAAAACCCTTATATTGCTAGCACACACTGACTGAGAGGATAATTTGGGGCCTTCAATAACACATTGACTGCCATGGAAATTTGGCGCTTTCGATAATTCAACCAATCGATGTGCCCGCTTTAGCCTGTTTGGTATTTATTAGCACATTGTCTAATCAAAACATTATTAGTTGCGAACTCAGCTTGCGGTCACGCTCTTGTGTTATTCGAATTCATTTGCCACTTATTGTAAACTGCGCTACATTAAAGCGGCTTCAATCAAAACGTTTAACATATATAATATATAGACACACTTGTGAGCCGACTAATACAATTACTGCAATTAAATCATTAGATTGATCACCGTAAGTGCACTTTACGGGCGTTTAGTCAGTAATCGCAATAGTTCAAAGTTCGAGTAGTTCGATACAATCAGTTTTGATAACGATTTATAATTTTAGGCAAATCAAGTTCAACTTCCCCGTCATTGTCATATATTCATATTGACCTTGAGCACATTTCGCAATGGCAACTGAACGTCTGGATGTCATAATTTTCGGTGCCACCGGCTTCACAGGCAAATACACCGTCTACGAAGCGGTTTCGGTGCTCAAGGATCTGCGATGGGGCATCGCGGGGCGCAATCGCGAGAAACTGCAGTCGGTGCTGAAGGAGATGGGAGCCAAGGCCAAGAAAGACTTGTCCCACATCCCCATCGTCATTGCCGATGTCAACGACAACCAATCCCTCCTCGAAATGGCCAAATCCTGCCGAATTGTCGTCAACACTACGGGTCCATATCGTTTCTATGGCGAGAACGTTGTGCGCGCCTGCATTGACGCCGGCACACATCATGTGGACGTCAGCGGGGAGCCGCAGTACATGGAAACGATGCAACTGAAGTACAACGAACGCGCCAAGGAGCGTGGCGTGTATGTTGTGAGCGCTTGTGGCTTTGATTCCATACCCGCCGACATGGGCATTGTGTTTGTGGAGAAGAACTTCGATGGCGTTGTGAATTCGGTGGAAACGTTTCTGGTCAACGGCGTCAAGAATGTGGATGCAGACTGCGGCAAGGCGGGTCTCAACACCGGCACTTGGGAGAGCGCTGTCTATGGCCTGGCGCACGCGGATGAGCTGCGCGGCATTCGCCAACAATTGTACTCGGAGCGTTTGCCCAAATTCTTTCCCATCTTGAAGCCTCGTCCGCTGGTGTTCAACTCGCGGGAGGTCAACAAGGTTTGCCTGCCTTTCCCGGGCTCCGATCGTTCGGTTGTGATGCGTTCGCAGCGATTCCTCTATGAGCACGACAAGAAGCGTCCCGTGCAGATGCATGCCTACATTGGCTTCCCCTCGTGGTTTGTGGCCATCGTTGTAGCTTTGTTTGCCACCATCTTTGGCCTGTTGACCAAGTTCAGGCTGGGCCGGTACTTGCTGCTCAAGTATCCCACCATTATGTCGGGTGGCTTCGTATCGCCCAATGGACCCAGTGAGGCGCGCATGGAAAAGACCTACTTCAAGATGACCATGAAGGCCACCGGCTGGCCCAGTTCACAGCGTCTGGCCGAGGGATCCGATCAGTACACGGAGCCACCAACCAAAACGTTGATGGTGCGCGTATCTGGACCCAATCCTGGCTACGGTTCCACCTGTGTGGCTCTGCTGTCCACTGCCGTCACCATTTTGCGCGAGAGCAGCAAGATGCCCAGCACTGGCGGTGTTCTGCCACCTGGTGCAGCCTTCTCGAAGACCAGCCTGATCAGTGAGCTGGAGAAGCATGAGCATGGCATGAAATTTGAGATTTTGGCCAACAAGTAAACACGGATTTGTTCTATATTCTAGAACATGAATTGTTAAACACAACGGTTGAACAAACTTAAATCAAAGCTTCTAATTAAAATGTGAAACATTAAGCAAATTACTACACCATTGACCCGAACTTAATTGTTTAGCAGAACAGCGAGAGCAATGTGCAACTTATTTTCGAACTTGTTTTTTGCCCCAAGCAACAGAGTTAATGAAAAATAAATAACATTTGAATTTGAATAACCGTTGTTAACAGGCTGTGTGGGAGTTAACATTTACTTAACAGAGACATGCAACAGGTCTTTTCAATTTCTTCAAATACAACTTTTATTGAGGGCTTCATAGAAGTCAATATTATTATTTTTGACCAACATTAACAGCAATTGTGTTTGTAGTTTATTGAAATTCGCGAATATTTGAATATAGTCTATGCACGACTTGCTTGGCGATAGTATCGATAATTTGCATACAGTGCGTGTGGCATTGTGACCGTCTGGCAACGCCGCTTAGTCGCTGTTTTTGTTTACCTGTGCACTAGCCAAGCGACGGTCGTCTTTATTGCTGTTCTGGCCGTCAACACAGTTAAATAGTGTATTTAAATAAGAGAAATGTGTGCCGCGCTATCAGGCTTTCGGCGCTTTCTGCACTGGGGTCCCATCACCGCCTTAAGTAAGTAAAGCCAGCGTTCACCGATTAGGTTTCGCTATGTATGATGATGACGCCCAGCAAATTAAGTCATCATCGATTCCACTTATTAAAAATGTATTGCCAAATAGGAATGGAACAGTTGCTGACAGTTTGCAACTTAGCAAGAACGAAAGCGAGTGAATGAACTACATCTAAGTGTGTGCACAAAAGAGAGAACCAATAACTAGTGACCCTAAGTGACGCTAAGCAGCAGCAACAACAACACTATCCTTTTCCATTCCTCTTTCTCATGTTGTGTCTGTAGCGTAAATATCGCGTTTCATATTCCGAGACGTCGCTGGCGCCGTTTCAAATGCCACCCCCGCTTTGGTCAGCAGAAAGTCTTGCCGAGCTGCCGAGGAGTGGCCGGCCATTTAATTCGCGTAAAATGCTGCGCTAATTGCGTTTTAGTTGTTTAGTTGTTCCTGCTGCCCTTTCTGTATTAATATCCGGCCCGGCAATATATAGAAATAAAATAGCGTGCAATTTGACTATCCAAGAGGGGCAGACGGTAATACGGCCATAAGGCATCCGGTTGATGGCAACCTTGATATTGAACTGCGATATAATTGCACATAACTTTATTATTCCATTGCCAACCAAGACTGGAACAAGTACCCGCAAAGAAGTCGTTGAAATGTTATTATTACTATTTGCCACCCTCAGAAGTTAACGCTTAATCAAGACGCTCGGTCACTCGCTCGAAAGCATAAAACAAATAAAATGTGTGTTAATTTCATAGGCACGCAACTCCAATTTCTCTGGCCATTCGACCGCAGCGGCGTAATGTGCTCATAAATATAAATATTACAATAGCTGAACCCCTTTTTAATTTGTTATTTATCTTGTTGTCCATTTCAGGCATCATTAAGTGCATCACGCTGACGACATTGTATATGAACTCGATGTGGTGGCCACCAAATGAATCGTTTGCCGCCTTCGCCCATCAGGCCTTGTTCCTGCTGCTCTCCACGCTCTCCACATACAATTACATCATGGCCACGGTGACAGGTCCCGGCCTGTTGCCCAAACAATGGCAACCAAAGGTAAAATACAGCTCCATATACGACGCTCCCCAAAAAACTGGAACCAACCAAGTCTGTCCAGCTCCCCTTTCGGCGAAAGAACAATAAAACATTTTGTCGTGACATTGGCATGCATGGCAAATGTTTGTCAATGCTGCCACCAAAGTACAGTTAAGGCGTGCCACATGCCACATGCATGTGATAGAGCCACTAAATGTATATATATATATAGTATAGTATAGAACTTTTATGCTCTAGAACTTTAGAGAGTGAAACTCTGAAAAATAACTTTAATAGGGGGCAAAGCATTGACTTGAATTCTCAGCTAGTTAGAGAGTAGAACTCTTTAGAAGAATACTTTAATAACTGCCACTGAATTAATAAATTTGAATTAAAGCCTAATAATTTAGAGAGTTAAATTTTGAAAAGAAATTTAACAATTTAGGGCGAGTAAATTTAAAAAATAATTCTTCAAATTCAATTTACATATATACAATTAAAAAATAAAAATCTGAAATTAGTTGATAGCTAGAAATAGTTCCAAAGCTTTGACTATTCTTATATGTTGTCTACAAATTAATGACTATTTAGAAGCTTTAAAATATCATACCTTTAATAGCTTGTAAATATAATCTGTTGTAATTCCATCGCTAAGTAGTTGACTTTGTAAATGATTCCTTAAACGACTACCTTAGTAATTCCTTGCCCTAGTAGTTGATTTTGGTCAACAAGTTGATGATTGATTTGACGCTATTTGTTTGTTGACATGTCCACGCCCCGCCAGCCATTTGTGCCACGTCACTTGGGGCTCGGAAATTATAGATTAGCTCGAGTTTGTTTGACAACTGTTCACATTCCTCGGGACGGAATACTGTAATCTAGAAAAGTTCCAAGTCACTATAGTTGAAACAAATGGGGTCATCAGGCTGGTGGCTTTGCGTGTTGAATCCTTTATCGCAGTCGCAGCGAATAATGCAACAATTAAACGCTGCAAGTTGGCGGGAAAGAAAAACTCGGCACGATAAGGACGATAAAATGGTTGGGCAGCCAAGACAAATACCTGGCGAGACTTTGAACGTGCGGCACAATTTGGACACCAATAATTTTCGGTCATTATAATATAGGAGTCGACCCCATGCCGGGGGGCGGAGTTGGTCAGCGGCACGCGAACGTGAGCGCAGTTCATAATGCAATTACCCGAATTTGCATAAATGTTTTGTAGCCACGTCGCCAGACGTGGACTGACCTGGCAGGTGTTCCCTTAATGAGCTGCATGTCGTTAACTTGAAGGTGGCTTAAATCATAAAGGCAAAATTACCTTTTTAATATAATTCACGCATTTTAATATATATTTTTCTTAATTTCAATTTGGCAGGACGCCAAGGATACGGAGTTCCTGCAGTTCTGCAAAGAGTGCGAGGGCTATAAAGCGCCTCGATCCCATCACTGCCGCAAATGTAAGTCAATTTGAAGCTCATTTAATAGACTCCACCTAAACTCGTATTTTTGTGTTGCAGGCAATCGCTGTGTGAAGAAGATGGATCATCATTGCCCCTGGATTAATCATTGCGTCGGTTGGGCCAATCACGCTTACTTCACCTACTTCCTGCTCTTCTCCATTTTGGGCAGCATTCAGGGCTCTGTGGTGCTCAGTTGTTCCTTCTATCGCGGCATTTATCGCTATTATTATTTGACCCATGGGATGGCCCATTTGGCGAGCGTTCAGTTCACGGTGGGCAGTATAATAATGTGCATTCTGGGCATGGGTCTGGCCATTGGTGTTGTGATTGGACTGAGCATGCTGCTCTATATTCAGCTGAAGACGATTGTCAGCAATCAGACGGGCATTGAGATTTGGATTGTGGAGAAGGCGCTCTATCGCCGGTACCGATCCCAAACAGAGGAGCCGTATGTCTATCCCTATGATCTGGGTTGGCGCAACAATCTGCGCCAGGTGTTCAATGATGAATGCCAAACTCGCGGCGAAGGCATCGAATGGCCCGTTGTCGAAGGCTGCGATCAATTCTCACTAACTGTAAGTTAAATATATATTTTTACTGGCAACTTAAGCCAAAACATCACTGCTTAGTAACGGTTTTAAAGTACAATTAAAAATAGTTAACGTTAAATTATTCCCCATCATATTTTGGAAACTAACCGTTTTGACAGTGCGTTGATGGTTTAGACGGTCAAGATAAACAATGTTATATAGATTACCAGTTGTAAATCACTCTTTAAACTATTTCATTCTCTTGCAGCGCGAGCAGCTGGCCCAGAAGGAGGAGAAGCGTGCTCGCACCCGCACCTACAAGTGCATAGCGACTGTCTCTGGTCGCTGGTTGCCTATTTTCTCACAAGGCTGGCGGGTTTGCGTAAGTGCTCCATGCACAGATGAGCCACGCATTCGCCTGCAGCCCGACGACATCATCAAAGTAACGCGCTTCCGTCGCCATTGGCTGTTTGGTGAGCGTGAAGTTAGTGAAACGCAGCAGAAGCGGAAGACGCAAAGAAAAGGTGCAATACGCGGTTGGTTTCCTCGTCGCTGTGTCGTGGGACTTAGCGAAGTCCCCGATTCGGCGGACAGCAGCGACGACAGTCCAAAAGGCAAAGCTGCTTCTGCTGCCGCTGCTGCAACAGCTGGCAATAGTAATGGCAATGGGCACAGCCACGCGAAGCAGCAGCAACGCAATGGATACAGCAAGAAGTACATGTGAGCTGCAAGCAAGCCATGGCAAATTCCAAATGGGTCCCATAGCAGATCGGCTTGTAAATAGTGTTAGAAAAAGTCTTTTGAATGGCTCGACTCGACTCGACTAGCAGCCATCCCAACTTCTCGTTTACATTGTTAGCTGAAAGCCAGTCAATAAAAGTTGATAAACTCGAAAAGAACAATGATCTTGTTAATTACCAGCAAAGTGCCAGATACACATTTTCAACAATTGCAATTGCATAATTTGATTCGTGAATTACTTGGCTGAAGAACTGCCGATCTTAAGAAATCATTTAAAATATTATTAATTGCTAATATGTGCTTTACCCAGCTTTAATTAATCCTTTGTGTAAATGTATAAAATAAAGGATCGTAATCATTATAAGCTATGTCGGCTAATCCAAGTCAGTAACGTTTTATTACAAAAAAATGCAAACAATATTTATTAACGGTCCCTGATAAAACAAAAATGTAACAAGAGAGTCCATTATAAATTTGATATTTAACGTGTATATTCGCATAGTGTATAATTTGAAATATAGTTGCATAAAATATATATGAATATTTATAATATGTTTACGCCCCGTGCAGCCGAAATTAGATTCCTCATGCAACGTTAGCTATATATATTGTAAATAGATCGAATACGTGTGTAGCTTTTAGTTCAGTTTACTTGGCTGCCATGGCTGCCTCGATTTCTTCAACTGTGCGCGGCACAATGGCAAAATTCTCGGTACCCGTCTTCGTTATGAGCACATCATCCTCAATACGCACGCCACCAAAATTGCGGAATCGCTCAAACATCTCGACATTGAGGTATTTACGTATCTCCGGATTGGCCAGCGCATTGTTCATCAGCCTCTCGATGAAATAGCAGCCCGGCTCAATGGTCACATACATGCCCGCCCTGAGAATGCGAGCGAAGCGCAACCTGCTCAGCCACGGCTCGCTGGGACGAGCTGGCTCATTGGCCAGATAGCCGCCCACATCGTGCACATCCAGACCCAGCAAGTGGCCCAAACCATGCGGCTGGAAGACGCCAGAGACGCCCGCCTCGAGCATTTCATCCACATCACCTTTCACCATGCCGCCAGCCATGAGACGCTCGAGGAGCACGCGACCCGCCAGCTTGTGCATGTCCACCCAGGAGACGCCATCGCGAGCCGCGTTCAGCACAGCATTGCGTGCATCCAACACCACATTATAGATGAACTTTTGATCCTCCGTGAACTTGCCGTTGGCCGGAAAAGTGCAAGTGATGTCGGCAGCATAGCCACAATAGTTGGCCCCCATGTCGAACAAACACATCTCACCGTCCTGGATGGGACGATTGTTGGGCGCACCAGCGTGTCCGTAGTGTAAGATGGCCGAATTTGTGCCGCTGCCGCAGATGCAGGTATATGAGGCGTGGCGACAGCCACCCACAGCGTAGGCATGGTGCAAGAAGACGGCTTCACCCTCGAACTCCATTCTACCAGGGCGAATAAACTCCATTACCTTAATATGTGCATCGGACGACACTTTGGCCACATAGCGCAGCACCTCGATTTCCTGCGGCGACTTGATAACGCGACACTCCGATATGATTGGATAGAGGGCATCACAGTTTGTCACGTACTTCTCCTTGCCCGGAAACTCTGGCGGCTGCATGGTGAGGCCGCTATCGCTGTTGGTGCCACTGAGTGTCAGTATCAGCTTGGGTGCGGTTCGCTCCAGATACGCTTCCAGTTCGTCCACAAAATACACCTCGTCTACTTCGTACATGGCCTTGAAGTCCTCTGGCTTTAACAGCGCACCCATCCATGTCTCGTAATCCTCCGGCAGACGAGGGACAAATATCACAGAAGTGGCGCATGTTGTCTTCACATCGATGTTCAGGATGCCATAGCAGCCAGGCTCCTTGACACCAAAAAGATATTGAAAATAGGACTCCTGACGAAACACATAGTCAACGTCAGTGTTGTACAGACTCTTGTCCTTGCCGCCCTCCAGTAGGATTTGCAGAGAGCCAGCGTTGAGCTTCAGATTCTCCGCCAAATTGCTAAGCACCGCCTTCGTCACTTTGTCTCTGTTGTTTTTAAACAAAGTCATCGGCACTGCGTGACAGGATCCCATTTGATACGTAGCCATTTTTATCCCACGTTACGCTTGTACGCTCGGTCAGCAACTGGTTGCAATGGTCTTTGGCCGCGATTAGCCAAGCGATATCTGTAATAACCACTCGAGTGCTACAATAAATAATTGTTATTTATTTCTTATCAGCAACTGCGCCAGGTCTTTGTTTTTATTGTGGTGTCTATTGTTTTGCGGTGGACGCGCAAAAAATTGCCATGACGATAGTTATCGATAATTAGTGTTAACAGCGATGGTTATGTTAAAGTTTATACGAGACACTGTATTCAAAAACAAATAAATAAAAGAAATATTATAATAATAAATAAACAAGAAAACGTAAAAAATAAGTAAAAACACACCTCAACGTCATTCATTTGGTTGATAGTGGTAAGGAATCACTGCAACGATAGGAACTTTATTTATTAATTAGAAAGAATGGCAATTGATTAATTTGTAATGTATTTAAAGAAGTTACATATTATAAATCAAAGTTTTCATCTTTCAATTTGCACAATCAAATATATAATGACTAATTTTGATTTTTTAATTCAAATAATATAAGTGCATGCAAATTGGCTCACGCTTCTGTTCGATAGTTGGCGCTTTGATTTCGCCCACCACTAGCGGAAAACAGTTGGTCACACTGCAGTCTTGGTCGAAGTAATTTTTTTGCGAATTCTATTTTCATATAATTAAGAATAAAGTGTTTTAAAGTGCAAAAAGAAAAATCTTGTTCGCGTTGTGGCCCCAAACCAGGCGAACCGACTGCAGTCTAGGTCTATTTTTAGCTGCTTAAAGCTGAATTTCTTTACCGCAATATTCGACCTACCACCGCCAACAACAACAGCCACAGCTTCAGCTACAGCTGCGTGACAATTTCCCGATGTCGGCGTCACAACGCGGCCGCGGCATTATTAGCACACAAACAAGCCACAACTGAACGGATTGAGGCGGGTTTGAGCTGATGATCTCAATGTCCTAATGACAGCAGCATGTCCAGTTCGGTGTTCAGTGAGACGGCCAGTGCGCGGCCAAGTGGCGCCGATGGCGATTCCAATCTGGTCGTGGTCTATAGCAAGAATGGCATATCATTTGACGAGCGTGCTATTGAGAATATCATGGGTAAATTAAATCTCTACATCCACCAGTTGTGTGTCTTATGTGTTTTGTGTTTTGTGTTTAGAGGAAAAATCAATTGCCAGCATTAGCGTTGTGCGCTTAACGTCGCCGACGCCCAGCATGATGGAACAGGAGGAAACGGAGCGTCTGGAAGAGCTGGAGCGTTTCCTTGAACTCAATTCGGATCGCGATGACTCCGATGCGGAGCGAGACACCGAAAACGAGAGTCAAAGTGGCGGCGAGGAGCTCTTTAGCGAGAAGGATCATGTTACCGGGGATGATAATGAAAACAACAACAGCGCTATCGAGAATAATGACGACTCTACCGAAGCAGAAGAAGCCGAGGCGCCGAAGGTGAAGAAACGCCCTGGCCGCAAACCGAAGCCCAAAAAACAAAAAAAACGCCGAAAGCCAAAGGAACGTCCGCAAATCGTGGGTCTCAGTGTGGAGCAGTTCTATGCGGAGGGCTCTGCTGATATGGTGGTGAAGAATGCACTGAGTAAGTACTCAATTTCAACATTTACAGTGCCTTAATTAATCACACGCTCACAATTCCAGAATTAGCCGGCTTGTCGCTGTTTAAACGCACGCCGGAAACGGATGCCCTCATGGAGATTATCAAAAACGATCACAACTACACTCCCTTCACCTCCCCGGAACAAATGAAGGCCAAGAAGGCGGCCGAGAAAGTGGCGATGGATAGGCAAACGATCCAAGGACGCAAATTCATTGTGCAGACGCAGCCCGGCATGAAATTGTTGAACGCCAAGAAGCGTTTTCAGGTGTTGCCCCTCAATCAAGTAGCGCCTCAAGTGACAGCTCCTAGGCAACTGCAACAACAGCCCCGACAACTGCAACAGCAGCCCAGGCAACTGCAGCAGCAATCCAGGCAACTGCTACAGCAACCCAGGCAACTGCAACAGCAGCCTAGGCCACAGTTGGTGAGGCCAGTGCCAGCGTCACTGCCCGTAGCAAAACCCCAGCAAATCATTGTGACGAGACCACGAGCAGCAGTGCGTAGCAATGTCAAAGTGATAAGCATCGCCACAGAGGATCTCGTCGAGGACGATGACGATGCCAACAACAGCTCGGCAACTGCAGACGAGGATAACGGCGACACCGAGGAGCTGAGCGAGCCGAGCGACGATTCGCGTGAAACGGACAACGATCGCGACAGTGACATTGATTTCAAGATGAACAACAGCCGCAACTCGAACGCCAACAAACGCAAGCGGATCAAAAAGCTGTCCAAGCGACCCAATACGCAGCCGCAGCGCACTCAAGTGATGCATGTGCCCAAGGTGCCACAATCAGCAGCAGCAGCGGCACCAACACAATTTCCCAATTTAAAGCGACGCAAAGAGCCTCAGCCGGAGAGCAATTTGGGTCTGCCAGCAATTGGACAAATTGTGCAGCTCAACACAAGGGCGGCGCCCACTTCAGTGATTGCCTTGGGCAGCATACCAAGCACATCGTTTCTGAAAGTGCGCCCCACTCACAAATCCCTGCCCAAGACCAATGTGCAAGCCATCGAAGCGACACGATTGAGTGCGTCTCCAGTTGCCACCAAGTTGCGACGGCCACCGATTGTTATATCGAAGTCGGCGGCGGTGGGATTTGCAACACCACCGCAAGACGTTAAAGAGATTATAATCAGTAAGAATCTATCCAGTCCCAAGGGTGTGTTCACCAATCTCAACAGCCTGCTGGCCGACAACAACAATGCAACGCAGCTGACAGCTTCGCCGGATCCGGCGACACAGGCCAAGCAACGTCTACTCGCTACACCAATCACGCCCAAAACGAGCTTAAACATAGCGATAGCGTCGCCCTCGTCGTCGTCCTCTAGCGCTGCGCCCTCTAAGGGATTTATGCCCATTGGCGTGGAGACGGCGTCGTCACACAAATTGCCCGCACAGATTGTCATCGAAACGCATCAGAGCTCCTCGGAGCTGGCGGCCGAGAACGACAAACAGCTGGATCTGATAAATTCGATAGTGCAGGACGAGCTGCTGAAGGCATCGCTGGTGGAACAGCCGCCCGCAAGTGCTGACGAGACCATACCCAATTTGGTCAAAATGCTGGAGAGCAGTGCGGCCGGACTCGATCCAGTTGGCGTCGAACCAAATGTTGCTGTTGACGTTGTCAACGTAGCAAACCAATTAAATACAAATAACAATTTCAATGCGAACCTAGCAACCGTGGCAAGTAGTGCTGCCGATGTGGATAACATTGATATTGGCAGTGCTCGTTTGTTGGATACACCAGATGAGGATGAGATCACAGCCGATTTTCTGCAACATGTTGTCGGCCTCATCGAGGAGGACAAACAGTTCGAGGCGGAAGTTGTGAAACAAGTGCTGGCAAGCACAGAATCGGGCGGTCTAGATGCCATTGCTAATGCTGTGGTGGCGCCTCCTATTTTTGAGACTGCCAGTCAATTGGCAACCATAGCTCAGGTAAGAGTCCCAAAAAATGAAATTGTAAAATACACAAATAATTCTCACATTCATCTCTCGTTCGTTCTCTCTTGCGCAGCCTAACGAATATCAGCCTGCCAATTTTGTGTCGAATTCGTTGAGCAATTTGCCTATAGCCTGTAGCACTCCATCACGTAGCACAACAGCAACGACGATGTCCTCATTATTGCACAGTCCGGAGGTGAAGGTGGTGCGTGGCAACGGTCGCGTCATTTACCTGCCGCCCATTGAGGCACCCACAACGCGAGCGAAGCGTCGTGCTCAGAACCCAGCCACATCGACGGCGACGACATCAACAACAGACATTAGCAATATTTCGCACTGTGAACCAATGCTGGATAGCAGTCAATTGGCCAACAGCAGCCTAGATAGTGATAGCTTTATGTCGCAAGCTTCACGCGGCGCGCACAGAAAGCAATTATCCAAAGGGTCGAGCAGCGACAGCGTAAAGCGACCCAGACGATCGAATAAGCTCAACACGAGTCAAACCAATGATGCGGATGCCTCGGAATCTCAAGAGGACGACGATGATCCCAATAAGTAAGTTTAGCGGACCTTCAATAGTAATGCATGCTCATGTTGTGTTCTGTTTGCAGACTATGGTGCATTTGTCGTCAGCCCCACAATAATCGATTTATGATTTGTTGCGATTTGTGCGAGGATTGGTATCACGGCACCTGTGTCAACGTCACAAAGGCCATGGGCCTGGAAATGGAGCAGAAGGGCGTTGACTGGAAGTGTCCGAAGTGCGTCAAGCGACAGGAGGAGAAGGTAAGCAGATAGTCAACGAATATTTATGCACATAACCAATCAAAACTGCGCTCCTTTTAGAATCAGCCACGCATTACGGACATGTTGTTGCCCAAACACACCAGTGGAGAGCTCACGGAAAGTGAGGCGTCGTTACCCAAGCAACCAAACGAAACCAAACCAACAACAGATGCGCAGTTTACGCTCAAGCGGCCCCCAGTTGTGACAGTGCCTCACGTCACAGGCACGCCACCATTGTTGGCAAAGCAGTCAAAACGTTTGCTAATCACAAAGCCACAGTCCAAAACGTTGCACCAACAGCAGTTGCACTTCATTAAGCTGGGGGCCGGTGGCAACACATCAACCTCCACGGATTTGAGCTGTGTGGTCTGCAAGCGTCCAGCGCGTCCCAATTCGGTTTATTGCAGCGACGAATGCATTCGCAAGTATGCTCAGACCGCGATACAGACGCAACAAACGGTGGTGAAGCCCCCGGAGCCTGAGCCACAAGTATTGCAACCAAATGCGCTTGACGTCAAGAAGAGCAAAAAGAAGGATTTGTTTGAGGATGTGTTGCGCCAAGCGGACTCAGTATCAAAGGTGGAGCGGGTAAATCAATAACACATCAATTCATTTGGGCTTATTTATTTAAACGTTGTCAACTTGCAGATCAATGTCTTTGAGCGGCGCACCGGGCGAGCCATCACAGGACATCTGGCGCCCAGTGCACAGCATCTGAAGAAGTGGCTGCAGGACAATCCCACCTTTGAGGTGCTGCAGCCTGGCAGTCTGCAAGCAATGGAAATTGAGGTGGAACTGGAATAGTGGCAAATAATCATAGTTGATTAATGTGAATTTTATTTGAAACAGCGACGTCAAGTCAAACGTAACTCGGAACTGTCCTCGGCAGAGTCGACGCCTACCAAATCGATGCTTGCAACTCCGACACAAAAACCAGCCGAGTCTCTTAACAAGTCTATACAACTGCTTGCAACGCTGCCCAACTCACCCAGAAAGGAGAAGCCCGCGACTTCGCACCGTCGCTCACCAGATAAGAACAACTCGGAGCGATCGGTTGGCAAGTCGCAGCCTGAGCCCATACGTCTGAATGTGCGACGCACCTTCAAGGAGCAGTTGCTGTCACGTATCAAGGAGGCACAGGCTGCGGCGCTACCAACCGACAACTGCGAGTGGTTGACGGTAGCCGAGGTGGAAAACTTTGTGAAGCGCGTCGAGTCGGAAATGTATCATTCGTTTGGTCGTGATGTGGGTGCCAAGTACAAGTCAAAGTATCGATCGTTGGCGTTTAACATCAAGGATCGCAAGAACAAAACGCTTTTCGAGAAGATATGTGCCAAACAGGTGGAGCCCAAGCAGCTGGTGCGCATGACACCCGCCGAGCTGGCCAGCCAAGAGCTGGCCAAATGGCGAGAGGAGGAGAATCGTCATCAGTTGGAAATGATTAAGAAGTCTGAGTTGGATTTGCTGTCACGCGCACAAAACTATTTGGTAAAGACGCACAAGGGCGAGGAGGTTATCAAGACGCAGGTGGATGTTACGCTACCCGATGAAGATCTCGAGCAGAATGCAGATAAAGAAATTCCGATCGATAGTTCGGACAGTAAAAAATCTTCGCACTCCACTGAGCCATCATCAATCGCCACAGATACATCCAGCAAAGAGCTTGAACTTGAGCGATCTACGGGCAAAGAGAAACACTCCAAGTCGAAGGAAAAGGAAAGGGAACGTGACAAGCGTCACAAGAACCACAAGAATCATCATCAGAGCACCTCCAAGCGAAGTCGCAGCCGGTCAAGCAGTCGCGGACGCAGCATTGAGAAGCGTAGCCATAAGAGGCATCATCACGACTCCGATGCAGACAAAGAAAAGGAGGCGTCATCGTCACGGGACAAGCAAGCCAACAAGGTGCGTGCTGAGAAGGAGAAACTGGTGCCTGCCAATAAGCCAATTGAAAAGAAGTCGGAGCCACCGTTAGTGTTCAATTTGATTGATCAAATCCTCGAGTCGGAGAAAACAGTCGAACAGGCGGCCAATCTAAAGCTGCCCACAAAGCAGACCCTAAAGTCTGTGCCAGTTGCAACAAAGACGACGGAAAAGAAATCTGAAGCGCGCCCTTCGAATTTAGATAAATACGGTCGCTATCTGGAGAGTTTGTCCAGTGCAGCACTTTGGTCCGGTAATTTGCGTATGGTGGATGTGACCGACTTTGATGTGGTCATACATCCGGTGCTCGGCGACACAACCCAGCTGGCCAAGTTGCTGCCCACGAATTTAGATGTGATTGGTCGCATAACGCGTGTGAATGTCTGGGATTATCTGAAGAAGATCAAGAAGAGTCCCACCAAGGAGATTGTCATTGTCAACTTATTTCCTGCTAGTGCCTCGAATACCATAAACTTTGAAAGCTTCTTCGAGTATCTCGATTCTCGACAGCGTCTTGGTGTTTTGGGTACTGATTTGGAACAGATTCGTGATTTCTATATATTCCCATTGGGCTCGCGGGACAAGTTGCCAAGTGTGCTGCAGACAATGGATACGGTGCCCTTCTACGCGGATGAACAGCGTCCCAACACTCTGCTGGGCATAATTGTGCGCTGCCTGAGCAAGAAATTATCAACCTTGAGCCAAACACTGCCTCTTCCATTGCCCACGGCCAGCATCAAGGCTGCCAAGGTAATATGAGCTTATAAATAGGAATTTTTAAGTGTTATTAATTGAAATGTTTCAGGTGACAAGCAAGACGCGATCTAGAACATCCTTCACGCCACCGACCAGCCCAAAACGCAAGCGTAGCACGCATTCGACAAGCTCCAAGGATGATGAGTTTGACATTGATGCGATTATCAAAGCGCCCATAGCCAAGTTGCACAAGAGTGAGTACTCACAATGTGCTAATAAATAATATTATTTGCAATAATAAAATATGATTTACAGCAACCGTTTCAGTTTCCGAATCGACTAGTTCGGATGATCCGAATGCGCCTTATTCGCCCGGCGGCAGCTCTGACGATAACGATGACCTGACAACGTCGAATCCAATCAACAAAGATGAGCTGGAGCGCAAGGTTAATGAGATTAATAAGCAAATTGCCGCACAACGCAAGGAGATTGCCGGCCTGCTAAATGTTGAGTCACCTGTAAGTAAATCAATTTTTTAATTACACTCAACTTATCAACTGAAAGAAAAATTTTCTTTTTGTAGGTTCTTAGCCAGCCTTTGCCACTTTCTGGTGCATTAGCCAACATACCGAGTATTCCAAATCTAACCAAGATTCTGGCCAGCTTAAAGGAGAAAACTGCAAATATTGTTAAGGCAAGTGCTGGCAATGATGATGAATACAATCCAGAGGACGCCATCGCCTCAAACAACTCCTACGGCATGGGTAAGTTAGCCAACCATACAATATAGATTGGACTTAACTAATTATTCATTTTGGCAGGCACAAGAAATCCGGAGAGTGGAACTAGAACCAAGAGTCGCTTGGCGCAGCTAAGTGAAGCTGAGCTTCTTAGTATGGTGCCGGACAATCTGGTCGATGATCTGGCGCCAACGTCATCGTCATCGTTAACCACCACCAGATACAGTGAGGAGCCCCCACCGCCTGGTGTTTAGGATAGCAATAAAATACTATGTTCAATATATGATTACAAATAGTTATTGATATAGATTCTAGAATTAGCGTGTGTACGTGACTAGCTTTCATTTACTTGTTATTTAGCTTTTGAATGGAATTCAATTAATCATCTTTCTTTAATTTTCAATTCTCAATTCGCGCCCCAATCATATGCCGTTTCATTTTGTACATTCGCATTCAACGAATTGAATACCATTTCTGTATTATATCCAGCAATCGGAACAATTGAAAATATGTCTTCGTACTTGGATACACAGTCTGTCGGTTAATATTTTTATTAAAAACAAATTATCATATTAACACAATTGCGGTTTCTTTGCCAACAAAAACTAAGTTCAGAAATTGTAGGATTTAACAAAAATACGAAATAGAATCAAGCATACCAACTAACCTTCTATAAGTACGTGTACATTTCTCTTAAATACAAATAAAACTTGCTAAGTAACATCTCTAATAGGGCTACTATATATGATATCGTTATTATTTAATGCATGATGCTGATGAAGAGTAATTATTATTAGTTAACTTCGCAAGGATCGTGCTGACTGTCGAAATGGGCACACGATACCTTGGGACCATTGTGGACGCGTGGAATCGCAATGCGAAAGAGGATGCCCGCTGGCATGCAGACGCAAATCTTGTACTGCACATTTCCGGTGCGGAGTCCCAGATCCGAGTTGGCAATCGGAATACGAGCCATATCCAGGAAAATGCCTGTGCCGGCCTCAAGTATGGTTGCGCCTTGTGTTGAATTGATGGCAACATGATGTTCGACCTGCAGATCTATTGTGGAGCCATCCAAGAAAACGCCTTCGGAGCCCTTGATACCGATATGTCCGTCACTGTCCACAACCAATGGAACACCAACTGGACTTGTAATGCGACTGGTACTCGCCACCTTTGCATGTAGAACTCCATCCATACCCGATGGCATGCTGTACTGTGGACGGTGTGTGGTGAAAACAGTTGAACGATCAGCTGGATCTTTAATCTCGAAGAGATTGGCTTGTATCACTATGCCATCCTTATTGAGCACAACACGGTCACGTTCACTGATGGTGCTGCCGCTGTTGGAGCTGCGAAAAACTCGCAGATTGACTCCACTGTCCTCACCGTCGCTGCTGATCGAGACAGGCACATCGGAAAAACCATGGATGCCAATGGAATTGGTTTGAATGCGATCCAAATCGGTTTCATCGTAAAATTTAATTAGGTCCAGCTCGGGAATAAGTTCCATACCTTGTACTCCCTTGCCCAGGCGTAACACACCCATTATAGTAAGTGTCAATATTAAATTGCCAATGGTGAGCAATAGCAGTACTATCACAGCGGTCCAAAAGGCGAAACTATTGCGTCCCTGACGCACGGGATGCAAATGGGAGCAGCTGTCGTTGTCGTAGGAGCAGTTCAGCTTCTCGTCAAAATAATTCACAGTGTCGGTTTTCGAATCGATGCGTCCCAGGTCCATGTCCGCAGCTCCAATAGGCAAAGTGACAGACAAGGCGGTCTCCGAGTTTGCCTCGTCGGAATAGGATGGCGAGGGACCTCTCACAAAAGTATTTTCAAAGATATCCATTTTTCAATTAAGCTGCTTTCTTTGTGATTTGCCTCTAGCCAAATAGTGTTTCCTTAGTGTGTATGTTGTATCCCCCAGAGATACAAAAATAGTACATATTTAATATGTACATATTGTGTAGATATATAATTGCAATTCAAAGACATGCGCATTAACAGAAATTGAATTGGCGCCACAGAATGAATCGAAAAGCCCTCTAGCGGTCGTAGGTATTTTGATCGCTGTCACAATTATCGCAGACGGTAAATAAAATTAGAAAGGTAACAGTAATTTTTGGTAACTTATTATTTTAAACAATATATTTTCTTTTTATAGGCAATTAGTGAGAGATGTAAGCCCGAATTATAAAAGTAAAAATGTTTTCGATAATTGAAAAAATAAACTTTTTAAAATGATCCGCCTTTTCACATGTTTTTCGGATGTTCGCAAATTCAGGTTTCTGTATTTTGGTATATTTTTTAATTTTTTCAACTGGTCACACGGCGAAACATGAGTTAAATAAACAAATAAATACCCGATACAGAAGCTAACAGCCTTTAAGAAATCTTTTATTTAATGGAGAAGGTTTGAATTCTTCTAATAGTTGAATTCAAATTGATTATATGTCCTGTTTACTTAATTAATAAATATTTCTTAATCTGTCTGCAAAAATAATCGATTTTTAAAAACAAATCGATAGTGGTACCGATATTTCTGAACCACTTTCGCACGATGTCCTTTAAGGTGAGACGACATATTGTTAGTTGCTGAATAAATGTTATTTGGAATCTTTCTGTTTGACAATGACGCAGCCAATCGATCCCAAGCGTGACGAGATACGTCGCTATCTTGAGCGCGGCAGCGTTCTCGATTCGCTGACCAAAATCTTTATTCGCGTGATCAAAGAACGTCCCGAAAATCCCATGGAATACATACGCAACAACATTGGCATCGTGCGACATCAGCATGACAAGTACGAACGCCTCGCACAGGATTTGCAAGAGGCAAACGAAGAGATTCAACGCTTGCGTGCGATTATCAATAGCATTAACCCCGAGGTGCTGCAAGGGCCGCACGGTCCCATCGAATCCGATGATGCGGCGCCAGCGACAGTGGCGGAAAAGCAGGTTGATGAGGCATCTGGCGAGACTGCAAACGGCACCGACAAGGTAACTGATGAATTGGCTGCAGCTGTCCAAAATTGCCAGATTGAGGAGAAAAACAACGTGGAAGTCGTTGAGGGCGCCGCCGCAGCCGTCGTCGTCAACAAGAGCGTTCAAGACAGCTCCACCCAAAGCACATCCGTCCAAGCTGAACCCAGCAATGCCGAATAAATCGGTTGCTGAACCAAAAATATCATACTAGAACATCCCATTAGATTACGTGTTCTCATAGGAATGTTAAACAGAGTTAAGCATAAAGAATTGAATGAAAAAAAGTATTTTCTTAAATGTACGTGTAAATAAAAGTAAAAGTACCTAAGATGGGTATTGAAAAAAGGAAATTGCAACATTTATATATCGTTAGTGGGGTTTCCAAATATTTATTGAAATCAGTTTCATAATTCATACACATTTGTATATCATTGTTTGTTTATTAATATATAAAGGATTATTGATAATACATATTAATAATAAAAATTTTCGTTTTTGTTTTTTTGGAAAAACATCTTAAAAAGTGATACTGGATGATACAAAATTATATAGTATGAATAGATTGAAGATTAAAATGTTAACAGCTGCTGCATCGTAAACGAAATCGAAACAAAAAAAAAAACAAAAGTCGATCAATCAAATTAGAGTTGGTTGCTGGACGAACATAAACTGATTTATATAATTTATAAAGGTCAAAAAACTTAGTGTTTACATTGTAACTTCTTGGCAAGCGTTCTCATTCATGAATTTACCTTCTTCCCTTCTTCCGTCCCTCTCTCAATTGTTAATGTCATAGTTTTAAGGCCAAAAAGCTGCTGATTTTTTTTCTTGTTTTTCTTTGTTTTTACAAGGCCCTACTACATTTGTATTGTGTGACCGACTGACTGAGTTGTCAGTCACCTTGTTCATATCGTCTCTCATATGTCAAATTTGTCTGTTTGCTGATTTAGTTTAGTCTCGTGTTTAAAATTGGACAAAACATATATGTACATGCATATGTGTAGGTCGCTAAACGACTATGGTATAGTAGATATATATATATATATATGTATGTGTATGTATAGGGTGTGTAGGTGTAGAGTTGTATGTTAATCGAAACAATTATGTTTGCCTGTTGTGAATGTTTTGTTTTAGTTTTTAGGGTTGAGGGTTTTGTTGTTTGTTTGTTTGTAGTTGAAGCAAATCTCTTTATTTCTTAAAATATAAATATTTTCTCCAGGATTGGATAGCATATTTTCTTGTATTTTTTAGTTTGCATAGCATTGCAGAGCATTCGGTTCTTCCCGTTGTCGCTATTGTTGGTGCATATTGTTGGATTGTAAAATTAGATTGCCCCTTTTGCTGTCGATAGAAATAACTAGATAAGCATACACACATATTGATATTAAATTATTACACCGTTTACTTACGTTGTGTGTTGAATCATTATAATTTTCTTTTTTCTTGTTGTTTCCTGGTTTTTGTATAGAAAAGTGTGTGTGTGTTGGTTTTTTTTTGTTTTTGTGTGTTTTGGAGTTTTGGGAGTGGTGATTACTTTTTACGTTTATCTGCCGGCTTCAAGATCTGGAACGAGCACATAAGTGATTCATCCACAGACATCATCGCGCCAGCATTGTCGAATTCGCCACAATAGTTGGGAGCCGAGAAGAGCGTGACCAGCTGCCGTTTGGCAAAGAACTCATAGCCATCCTCGACCACTTGATGGGCGCGGCAAATGAGATCGAACTCGTGCTTTTCCAAAAATTTGGCCACCACCTCAGCGCCAAATGTGAAGCTCACGCCGCGATCATTCTCGCCCCAGCCCATGGTGTCCTTGTCGGGATCGGACCACAGCAGATCGCAGAGGAGTCCCTGATCTGGCACATCGGTAGGTCGCATAATGCGACGAATTTGCTCCATCGACGACAGATCGGGGCTGAGACCGCCATGGCAACAGAATATCTTCTCATCGACAATGGCCGCGACGGGCAAACAATTGAAGCAGTCGGTGAATGTCTTCCACAATTTGATGGTGTAGCGACGCTTGCACTCGTCGTAGAAGCCGTAGATGCGATTGATGCTAGCGCACTCGTGATTGCCGCGCAGCAAAAAGAAATTCTCCGAGTATTTGATCTTGTAGGCGAGCAGCAAACAGATGGTTTCCAGCGACTGTTTGCCACGATCAACGTAGTCGCCCAGAAACAGGTAATTTGATTCCGGCGGAAAGCCACCGTACTCGAACAGTCGCAGCAAATCGTAGTACTGCCCGTGTATGTCGCCGCAGATCTTCAGTGGCGCCTCCAGTTCCAGCAGTATGGGCTGCGACAGAAATATCTCGCGCGACTTCAGGCAGAGACCACGAATTTCATTCTCGGTAAGCTGAACATTTTTGCCAGGTCGTGCTCCACGCACTTCCAGCAGTCGTGATATGATGCTGTCGATATTCATAACATCGCCCATGGTGCTGTTTGGTTTTGCTGCGCAGTTGCTGTGCTTCAATTTTCCACCAAAGAAGGGCAAGTGGCTTGCAAGTAGATTTTTCACTATAAATATTTTTCACACAGCACAGCCTAGCAGAAAATTTCACCAGTGTGACCGCATTTCGCGCAGAAAACAGAAGGAAATGGCCAGTTAGTCAGACTCTTCGCGCATGCACACACAATGTGTCTCGCTTCCACTAACCTGATTGCCTTTGTGCCCGCCTTTTGCGTCGTTTGGCTTTTGTGTGTTGGTGTGAGCAGGACCGGGCTATTTGTCAACTGCTTTATCGTTGCCGGACTGCTGCAAAAATTAGAGGATTGCATCAACAGCATTGCCACACATTATATGCTTAACATTAACAGCGTGCGAACAACTTTCGAAATTGGCATCAGAAATTGCCCTATTAATTAAATTACCAATTAATTGAACACAATATTGTAGAGTTCATCAATTTTTTCGAAGGAACAGAAATAACAAGCTCAAACTATGACGCACGCCTTCGGAATTATACCAAAATGTTAACTGCAGAGTGACCAGCTCTAAATTTTCTGTGATTTGTATTTTAGTATATGATATTATTTTTGCTTATGGCCACATCCTAGCAGATTTTAAATAAAACAGCTTTTGAAAAGCTTTCCTTGGAAAGCTTTGAGATTAATTAACGGAAATTGCACTGTTGATGAAGACAGATCAGTTAATCAACGTCAATTGAAGCATTAAAATCAACATGTTGCTGTTGGATATAATCACCAAAAATGTCGTTAACAGGGTCTATATAATAGCGGAAATTGGTCAGAATCACCAGGGTTGTTTAGAAACAGCTAAATTGATGATTCTAGAGGCAAAGAAAGCGGGATGCCATTGTGTAAAATTTCAAAAATCCGATTTAAAGGCAAAGTTCACTCGCTCGGCCCTTGAGCGAGATTACGCTAGTGATCATGCCTGGGGCAGAACATATGGCGAGCACAAAGAATATCTGGAGTTCTCCAAGGGGCAATACCGTCAGTTGCAGGCCTATAGTGAAGAAATTCAAATTGATTTCACTGCATCTGCTATGGATGAGGTAAAAACAAGGTTCACTCAATTATATTATTATAGCTCTCGATTCGTACTATAATCGATTAGTATAATAATAGTTTCAAGATAATAACAAAGAATTACATTTATTTTTACCGGTCAGCAATCTCTTGATTTCCTTGCGGAACTGAAGGTGCCATTTATAAAGATCGGCTCAGGAGACGCTAACAATTTTCCACTGCTGAAGAAAGCGGCTGCGATGCAGATACCTTTGGTTATATCGACTGGAATGCAAACCATGTCCACAGTTGATAAAATCGTTGAGATAATGAGCCAGGCTAGAAACAATACGTACGCCTTGATGCATTGTGTTTCTTCATATCCCACTGCAGCAAGTGATTGCACTTTGCGAATGATACCTACTTTAATGGCACGCTTCCCAGGCTTAACTATTGGATATTCTGGCCATGAGTTGGGTGTCTCCATCACCAAGGCTGCTGTCTTGTCAGGCGCTAGAATAGTTGAGCGACACTTTACTCTAGACAAGGAGCAAAAGGGATCAGATCATCGCTGCTCTCTTGAGCCCAGTGAATTATTATGCCTGGTAGAAGGCATAAAACAATTTGAAGTTGATCAAACTCTTTGTAATACTAATTTTAGTGCAAATGAAATTATTCACATCTTAATCGGAGATGATGAGTTAAAAGCATCATTAGCAGAGATTGCAAAAAAGGAGATTTTACAGAGCGAACTCGCTTGTCGCCGCAAGTTGGGAAAATCAATTGTGGCAGCTCGAAATCTGAAGAAGGGTCATAAACTTCAAGCCAACGATTTATGCATTAAAGTCAGCGAACCATGCGGTATTACGGCAGAAAGATATTATGATTTAATTGGCATGCAACTTTCGTGTGGAGTAAATGAAGATGAACCCATCACTGAGACTGAGCTGATGCCATAATTCAGCGAAATGTATTGTTTATAATAAAAGGTTGTAAATCTTATTGTCTATATTCTGTAGATTATTCGGCAGCATCGTCACTGCCAACATCCTCATTCTCATTCTCGATCATTTCAATATCCTCCTCTTGATCACCTTCCTTCTTGTCAGTCGGCTTCTCATACACGGGTGTCAGAGGCGACACAACAACGCCATTCCAAACGGACATTTCGCGCACAATGCTCGTGTTGCCCTCCAAGCCTAGAATATGCTTATAGCCTCCATGCGCCAAGACGCGGAGTAGCGTCTGAGCTGTATAGCAGCAGACATCTTGCTGCTCCAGCGTCATGGCTGTGTGCACTCGAATGTGACCCGGCTCAGTTGGATCCGTAATACCCGCAGATCCTGGCAGGAATAAGCCAGCAGAGAGCAGTTGAAAGACGCGCCGAAAAGCCATATTAATGGGCAGAGCTTGGCGCGACGGATTGTTCATGATGGCCAGGTGGGCAATCAAATCAATCATCCAGGCGGACAACGGTGCAAAAGCATCGAATCGCTTGGTCAGATCCTTCAGAATACGTATCAGCACTTTGATGGATGAATGGTGAGCGTTCTCCTCGAACCAGCGAGTATGCCGTATAGCTGCCAAATGGCCCTGCATCAGCTTGTGATCCAAATGAATTTCGGGCTCAAGTTTGCGCAGGTTTTGCGGCAACGTAGCAATCAGAATGCGCACCTTGGCCTGCACATTGGACACATCGAAGCCGCGATCATGCACTTGTATTGTGTGCTGCTCTCCTTTGGCAACCACTTCAGTCTTCATGCCATTCTTGAGATCCGTCTCTACTTTTTTGGCCAGTGCCTCGCAAGCTTCTTTCGTGGGCAGTGTTTTGAGTATGACAACAACATCGGCCACATTGTTGCCCGTGAGAATTGTGCCCTTCTTGAAGGATCCCACCTGACGCACCTCTTCCAATTGCTGCAAATAGTTCTCAGTTAGTTTCTTAGTTACAAATTTAATAGTGCCGAAACTCACGCAGGTATTAAAGTCGCCCGGCGCCAGAACCAAGTTGTCTAGAACAGCTTGCACCTTGGTTACCAAATTGCCAATCGCTGTCTGCTCGGCAGAGGTTGGGCTCAGGTCTTGGTTGCGTTTTAAGAGTGCCTATTTAGAAAAATAGCGAGCTATATTGATTCAACATTGTGGAGTGTTTATTATCGATTTTACCGCAGTCAGCGCAGAATCATCGACAGCCGGTGAAACTTTAGGGAAAACAACTTCGGCTAGTGTTAGATCAAACGGATGGCGCGGCACGAATGTCTTTTTAAATGGCGGCCGTATGCCTCCGCGCATAGGTCTGCCGCCCCGAAGCGCTCCACGGACCATACTTTTATTGTAGTGAATAATTTTGACGATTTTCTTAATTTCGTGTCAGCGAACCACCAATTACACACTTTGTCTGGATTTGCTATTGCCCGATAACACATACATATGGTTGCATCGCCAATAAATTATTGTAGGGTTGCTAAGCATGTGTATATCGATGATTTCAGAGCAAGCATCGAAAGTTTTGAAAATAATAACAATATACGTTTAACTAAAGAAAAAACGGTCAATCTATATATTTTGTTATTATTCAACGTAAAAATAAATTGTATTTTAGCTGTAAAACCGTAAACTGCGTATTCGAAGTGGTTTCCATTTAATAATACTAAAAATACCAGATAGTAATCATCGAGGTAAATTTAGCGAATTTCGTTGCGGTCACTCTTAGCACTGAGTCCCGGTTTTGCTTGTCACTGTGTTATTTTTTCATTCGGCGTGAAAATCGTTGGCGTTTGTTTGATTTGACACAAAAATTAATTTATTGTAATTATGGCGACTGAACGCTACAGTTTCTCGTTAACGACGTTTAGGTAAGTTGGTGAATGAAGGCGTACGTTGGACTGACGGGTTTCTCTGCATAACCTGTGTGAATGACTGGCATAAACACAACTTTTTTTGTGCCTCTTTATAGTCCTTCGGGCAAACTTGTCCAGTTGGAGTATGCTTTGGCGGCTGTATCTGGAGGAGCGCCCTCTGTGGGCATTATGGGTAAGACTTAATTGTATACGATTAATTTGTTCGGCGTTGCTCAAGTTTCCCGGCTTACAACAGCTTCCAATGGCGTCGTGATTGCCACCGAGAACAAATACAAGTCGCCGCTTTATGAGGAGCACAGCGTGCACCGTGTGGAAATGATTAACAAGCACATCGGCATGGTTTACTCTGGCATGGGTCCCGACTACCGCCTGCTGGTGAAGAAGGCCCGCAAAATCGCGCAGTCCTACTACTTGATCTACAAAGAGCCAATTCCCGTGTCGCAACTTGTGCAACGCGTTGCAACACTTATGCAGGAATACACTCAATCTGGGTAAGCTATAAATAAATATGGTTTACGACGTGTCTCCTACATTACATGTTTTCCAGTGGTGTGCGTCCATTTGGCGTGTCATTGCTGATCTGCGGCTGGGACAACGATCGTCCATTTTTGTATCAGTCGGATCCATCTGGGGCATATTTTGCCTGGAAGGCCACTGCCATGGGCAAGAATGCTGTGAATGGCAAGACCTTCTTGGAGAAGCGGTATAGCGAAGATCTTGAGCTCGAGGATGCTGTGCATACTGCAATTCTGACTCTGAAGGAAGGATTTGAGGGTAAAATGACCTCAGACAACATTGAAGTGGGAATCTGCGATCAGAATGGTTTCAAGCGCTTGGACCCCGCTACCATCAAGGACTACTTGGCCAACATCCCATAAATATTTAGGCATTTAAGCACACTCGAGCTAAGCTTTTCATGAGTACGGAAACAAATAAAAAAATAATAAAGTTTGTAAGTGATGGGTTCTTTGAATGAAAAATTACCATGTCTTCTTGTCGAAATACGCTATAATGAAACTTATGTTCCTTCTTAAAATGTTAACAGTGTATAAATTGATATTGATATTGATAATATTGATGCATTTTGATGAGGATTTTGGTAAAATTCATTGTCATATGACGGATTTTAAACTGTTGCATTTATTTCCCTTACAATGTTCAATAGAAAATTTAAAAAATATGGAAGCCTTTTTGGTATATCTGCGTGATTCCCGAACCAAAAATACCAATTGGTATGAAACAGCAAAAACCCAAGGGATTGTGTCTTCGCTACAAATGAACTGCTTTTAAAGCACTGCTTACCAACGGTGTGTGCAAACTGCTTACCCAATTTTTAATGTTTAATTTGCGCGCCAAAGAAATTGTTATTCAAAATTTGTGGTTGCATTTATTTACTTGCAATTTAAAAAAAACTTAATTTTGTAAACTATAATTTACAAATTTAAATTTAAATTAATAGGCAAAAGAAACGAAACCCTAAACAGAGAGTGATGCAGAAAAGAGAGCAGCAATTGATGTAATGGTATTAGTGAGTTCTCAATATTATCACATTTATTTACTCAAAATCGTATTTGGTATAACTCATGCGTACTCTCTCTCAAGGCAGAGAGCGCCGAAATGTGTGGTTGTATTGGTGAGTTTCAAGCAAATACCAACACATGCACATACAGTGCGCCATATTTGAAAACTGATCGTGACTTTGGAAACGAGAGAGTTGTTTATCAATGTGAAGGCTATGTTACCATTTGTTTAATTATGTGGATAAATATAAATGAATTTGAACTGCAAAATAGTGTGACATTCTTCTTGAACACCCTGTAAAAAATACTGGACTCTAAACCAGACGCTGCGCGTGGCCCGTCCCTCCTAACCGCTCTACCTGCTTTGGGTTCGGCAGTCCATTTCTTATCTTCGCTAAGCACAACAAAACAACACAATCGTTAAGCACGAGAAATACGAGAAAGGGAAGGGACGACGGTTGTTGTTGACAAGCCGGTCTGGGTCTGGGAACGCGCATGCAATGGAAATTTACTACAGAATTTCAAACGAAATCTATTTATTGCGTTGTTTTCATCAAATGACTGCGACGAATGGAAAAAACCCGACATTTTGCATTCCAATCACTTTTAAATGACTTTGTTTTTAGTTACTTGAAAAATTACATGCAACAAATATTTGTTCACTTTTCTTATCCAATTCTAGAAGACATCCTCACTGGCTGACCGCCCCATAGTGTCTGACCAAGCTGTCACCCGACCAGATCCGACTGTTCCTACACATATTAGAGCTGAGCGAATTTCTGTGCTTGTGTGTGTAATATGTGAGAATGACACCTATACAAGCGCATTTAGCGCAGCTCTCTTCACAAGCATTCGTATGCATGAGCTCACAGTGTGCACGAAATCGTGTGAAACTCA
Source organism: Drosophila ustulata (assembly GCA_035047365.1). Classification (NCBI taxonomy): domain Eukaryota; kingdom Metazoa; phylum Arthropoda; class Insecta; order Diptera; family Drosophilidae; genus Drosophila; species Drosophila ustulata. The sequence continues at coordinate 20,092,258 of JAWNPT010000094.1, forward strand.
CCAATACAACAAAGCAATGCGCTGCTCTCTTCGCTGCCGAAGAGCGCGCAGCGTAGAATGTGTGTTTGTATTGAAGTCACTAATACTACGACATCAACTGTTGCGCTCTTTGCTGCTGGACTCTCTGTTTACTTTCTGCTTGAACCGATCATTGTGAACTTCGGAACAGCTGTTTGGCTAGGTCGTGTGTTGTGCTCTTTAAAACATATTTATAAAGATATATTTTTTTTAAAAAAGGAAAAACTTGTTCATATATATTTTGCTTATTATTATTATATTTTACTGGTTACTGGTAAACTCCTCTCACGTTTATTACTATACGAGAAGTACTACTAGATACCTCCTCTATCCTCTATTTATAATATTACTTCTACTAGCTATCCTCCCTTTTTTTAATAATAATACCATTTCGAGTTGATTTTTAAATATTCTTTCAGTTTTTTATTTCTTTTTTAACTTTTTTCTTATCTTTTGGGCACTTTCCTTATATGTATGTAAATATATATATTATAATTATATATTGTATGTATTAAATATATAGGTAATTGTGTGCGTTGATGACATAACTTACGCATTACGAGAACTTACAACTTAGTTAATACTTAACTCCTACTTATATCAGATCAGTTATCGAGGTTATCGAGTAGTTTGTGCATAGTATAGTGTTAAGGCTATAATTTACAATTTAAAGAATACATCGATGTTAGTCAAAGACTCTCCTCTCCCCTGCGCAACCCGTGCTGCCAAATATCGATAATGAGTCTGGAATATTCCACATGCAGCAGACGACGCGTATCCTTCGGTGGCCGAGACCAAAGCCACAATCAAATATTCAGGCAACGCAGCTTGGTTTCTGGTATGCGGGATGTGAACTCGAAGGACGGCGGTCGCCGCAGATCCTCGTGGGAGTCGCGCCTTATACGATCCGGATTGCGACCCATCACAGACGACAGTGGGATCTCCATGCGATAGATCTCTTCCAGCACTAGTCGCTCCAAATCGAATAAATGTTCATCTCGCACTCCGGGAATCTCGTCGTGCATAAACAGCGCCAATCGCAGCAGATATTCCGCATTATGGCCGCTGGGACCGCGACTGTTGGCGATTTGCCGCGCTATAGCCGTCAATGGGGCATCTCCGGCCCAATGACGATTCTCCGGCGTGGCCACATAGACCAACACCTCGACAGCCTCGCCGCCAAAGGGCGTGTCATGTGATGCGACGCGGGGAAAGAATTTGGTTTCGAGTGTTGCATAGCCACCTGTAGAATACAGATTAAACAAAGCGCTCAGGTTAGTCAACATATCTTCAGATAAGCGTTAAGCAGCCTGATTACTTACCGAGTGTGCACTCGCGTTGCTTGAGATACTCCAGAGCCGTTGAACCTGTTATTCTGTACGCACAGCCCCAAGTAATGCCCTGCAAGCGACAACAAAATAAAACAAAATACGTTAATTAAATACCGAATTAGTATTGTTTAAATTTTAAAAAGCTGCTAAAATAGTTTTTAGCAAAAAAAATAATATCATTCGACCAGAGGCGGAATTGAACCCGCTAAAATTAATTCTCGCAGTATCTCGGCGTATTTCGACTGCGCCTTATAATTCCCAACTTGTTATTCGGCACATGGCACGTATAAATAGCGGCCAGCAATAGTTTTGTCAGGCCGTTTCGAGTTTTTCATGCTTGTCTTTCGGGGTCACAAACGAGCTCCTGGTAGCTCCCATTGACACCCTGGGTAAAGTCCCCGGGCCTAGGATAGAAAGTATCGAGGCGTAAAAAGTTGTATTGTCCAATACAATTCGCCTATATTCCGCGGTAATTCGCCTTGCGTACTCCAATGAAGAGGGACCTGTAAAAGGGTCTCGAATTGTTGCGCTCGGTTGACTGCGGAAATGTGCCAGAGATTTCCATTAGATATAGGCAAGTAGGCGGCACGTCGCGTCGCCTATACGGAATGGGGCTTACTTTGAGAAACTCGGATGTAAAGGCTAAAGCTACTTTTTTGTTGTTTTGTGTTTTGCCCCCTTTAAAGTTATATACTATTACTACGGCTGCTTACCTCTTTGTCTTCCACAAGTGTTGCGACACGTCCCGGCTGTAAGCAGAGAGAAAGAAAGAAAGAAAAAACATATTATTGTCAAGAAAATGCGTTTTCATTTCATGAAGCTGATAGAGCGAAAGGGCGGGTCTGGGATTGGCACGTTCTATTTGTTTACTTGTGAACGGACCTTGACTTATTTTCTTTTACATTGTTGCCCCGTCGTTAATTGCAATTACAATTTTGAGTTTGTGTTGCGCAAATATTGCAAACTGAATATGTCATCAAAAAAGCAGTAGAGTAGTTTAGAAGTGTTTGCCGATAACAGGCTTGGGTTAGATAATGCCCAGAGTGTGCTCAGGTGAATCTGGCTGCGTAATCGAAGACTTACCGCATCTTCGGTGCCGCGATGCGTCGCGTTGCCCTGCCAGAAGCGTCGCACATAGCCGCGAATGTAGCCTGTTATGCACTTGGTGTAGCTGAAGCCGGGAATCCAGCACAACGAGCCGTAGCCAAAGACCCAGCAGGAGGCGATGTCATCATCGTTGCCATTGTTCGGTCGATTCTCCTGATCATTGTTATTGTTGTTGTTGTTCGAGTTGTTGTTGTTGTCGTCATCCGCACCCAGGGAGCCGTTGGTGAAGAGGTTCTTGAAGTGCGCTGGCACCTCGGTGGGTGGCTGATGTCCGCTAAAGTGCGCCATCGTGTGTCCAAAAGTGTTGGCAAGAAAGTTCACTGTCAATTTAAGCCTGGGCAGCCAAACGATATTGTCGTCTGTTGTCGATTATCTGTCGATATCTATAGTGTATGGTTTGTTGATGTTTCTTGTGTGTTTGTTGCTGTGTGGCACTCGGCTCTTATTGCGGCATGGTGGGGCATGCGATTTGTGGCCGCTATCTCACGTTTAGCATTGCTTCTGCCAAGCTCTCAGCAACGGTTGCTGTATGGAGAAAAACGAAACGTAGACACAATTTAGTAATTACATAAAAAAAAAATATAAACTACAAATTTTTGATGTTGTCAGTTGGACAGTTGGACCGAAGCTTACTTGATTTATCAAATGTCTCAGGCCACGCGCTTTCTATAACGTTCAATTACGAGCAGTTGTGATAGTAAGTAATGTAGAAGAAAAGTTTACACGTCTTTCAGTTCAATTGTTTTGTTGTTGAGCGCTAAATAGTTCCGCTAGCAGCCGGGAGCTAAACCGCGCGACTGACGATCCTAAGTTCAAATTAAACAGCCGCACGGCCAGTGCGAAAAACGAAAACATTTCTGAGCGAACAAAAAATATCGCACAATATATACGACGATCATATGAACACACACACACACATATGTTATGTATGCACGACGAATGGGGGAATATATTGTAGAAAATATATTTATGACGCTCTGTCTAAGTCGTCTGCGGCGTCGGCGCAATGGACTTATCTCTGAATCTACTCGCAAAGTACACACAAAGCTACTCACACACACACTTTTATTCACACTCACATTCACACTCACACTCACAATTCGCAGTCGTATTCATTCGTCTCGCTCTTTCAACCACTATCAGCGAATAGTGAAACTGAATCGAACAAGTTCTTGTGCTTTCAGTGTGTGTTAGGGTAAGGTTGACTTGCTCCAAACACGATCGCCGACGCCCTTAACTTTAGATACTTGTTGGCATATTAAAATACAATATTATAAGTATGTGTTTTATTGTTTAATTTCCAGTTAAATGACGCGGCAAGAAAAGTGCCACTTGAGATTTTGTCAATCATCCATCGTAAATTGCGCTAAATTCAAGTGGATTTAGTTCAAGCACATTTAATAAACTCAATTTATTGAAATTATGAATTGATTAGAATTATAAAAATGTGATTTGCAAATTTGCTAATCAGATGTTTGAAATGGCCTGACTGATTTATGCACATCGGTTTCTATAATTTATAAATGCACAATTATTTGCACTTCTTTTGTTTATCGATTATAAATAGACGGATTATGGTATTCCCCAAGCTGCTGTCACTTTCCTGTGTGTTTATATTAGACCAACAAAGGCGTGTATTATAATTAATCAAAAGAAGAAGAATGGAATTCTTAAGTTCCATCAACGCGTTGCCAAAGTCCAACTTAGCACGCCTAGAAATGGCAACTCGTCTTTACGGTATGCAAGGCATTTATTTTTTTTGGCACACTCGCACACACCCACACACATGCTTGGGGGCGAGTAAATAAACGCCCATTGAGAGAAAAACACGCAACAGCAATGGCTTCTACGCTTCTTTGTTTCGTAGTTAAAGGGAAGGGTGTTGGGAGGATGTGGATCTGTATCTGGAACTTCGACTGAGCTGCGTAGCTGTTGAAGCAGACGGACTGAAGTGCTCGGCATGTTTGGGCGCTGAGTTCGAGTTGTATCGCGCTCTTATCAACTGGTCACACTTCTCTTTCTGTCTGCCTGTGTGTTTGTTTTATATTTTTAGCCAAATTTTTGAATGTGCTCATGCATATGTATGTGGATGTGTATGAATATTTAAACACATTTTGCAGACTTTGTTTTGATTATAGTCTACACACCACACAGCCATTTGTTTTCCACACGCTCTTTCTAAATATCAGCGTTTTGTCTGCTTCTTTCTTTGCACGAATTTTTGCATAATTATGAGCGGATACATATATAAAATTTAAAAGCGTATACATGGAGTCGATGCGATGACCCAAAAATGCGCATGGAATGGAAAATAACCGAGAGCTTTAAATACCTTTAGAGGAGGCACACGCACATCCGTCACAGCATTTTGCCCACATATGAATACGGTATTGATGTATGTATGTATGTGAGAACGCTTTTCTTTTCATTTCTTTGGTTTGCTTTTCATTGCCTGCTTGCCGTTCATTCGTGTCGTCGTTACGTATACGCAACGTTGCCGCTTTGCGTGCAAACGCAAATAAAGCAAAACACTTTGTTTATACTTGCTCGTAAGCTTGTGAGTTTGTGTGTGTGCCCCAGAGATACTCGCTACACATTGCTGGGTCCTTGATACTGAACTTTTTTCATTGTGAAAGTTTTTTGCAAACGGTTCAAGGTTGCAATTTTCTCACATCCACACGCAGGGGGGCACTTGGCAGAGGGGATTAATTGCTCGCTTGTGTGGCTCTCGCATTCTTACGAGCAGGCAGGCGTATGTTATTTTCCTCTTTTTGTTTTTTTCGGGTAACAGGCGCCGCAGAAAAGTATCACAGACCATTTCCTCGGTCACAGTACTCGAGTACATGCTTTGCAATTTACAGCAGATACAACGCGACATACAGATACAGATAGATAGATAGATAGATACTCAGCTACTGTGCGGTGTCGTCAATATTCGTGCATATATAGATACGAGAATGTATCTATTGTGTCGAGGTGTTCGTCAGCAATCACAGCGCAAGCAAATAAAAGTTTAGACAGCGCCATGTGATGGCCACATGTACCATTTATTATTGGCCGCACATCTTCTAGATGCATTTATAGCTTATAGTTTGTCGCCTAATGTAAACAATACTATAATTATGTGTACTACAATTCGAGTATTTAGTGCGGTCACACAGCAATCAATTAGGGCAACAATTGCTGCAGCTGTAACTCAGTTAATTAAGTAATTGCAACGTGTCGCTATGCCAGAAAGCAATCTCGCATCGCATTTTTCGAGTGCACTGTGCATCGAAGTTTGGGGCCCTCGAAGAGTATTAATTGATAGCAACTGTCGCGCTTGCAGTTTGGCAAATCAATTAAATTATAGTTTGTTTTTCAAGCACGTAATCCCAGTGACTAGGCTAAAAATAAATGGCTAATAAATATATTCTGAATAATAAAGCACTCTACAAGTGGGCGAAGGGGCTACCTGGTAAAAGTGATTGAGCGTTAGACGAGACGAGACCAAAACTTGAAATGCCAATTCAAATGTTTGCGTCTGATTAGATTTTACTATTATTGTTGCTATTGCTATTATTATTATTATGTGACGCGACGTGGCGTTGATAAGCATTTTCTCTCCCTGCTTCCGTGGGGTGCTCGCAAAACTTGCACCAGACAGAAAGCGTGTTATTTATGAACTCAACTTAGCACTCGATAAGAGTAAAGCCCGTAGACTGTAGACTGTAGAAAGCAGACAGTTGACAGAAGACAGAAGAAGACAGTCGACAGCTGTGCTGAAAACAAAGTGTCTGATAAAGCGATCAAGTCTGTTTTGATTGCACAAAATGTAAACAATAATTGAGCAGCTTTGTGCTGATATCGAGCGGTGCCTTTCTGTTACCACTCTAATTAACACAATTTGGCTAATTTTCAAGAGTGTTAACATTTTCTTTGTTGCCTTTGTATTCGACACATTCGAAGAATTACAGGCGGGTTTTTGAAATAGCGGCATATGGCAATTTAACAACGATTCCTTGAAAAGAAAATTAAATCATATGCATATTCAGGTCTACCATAACAAATTGCAGGCACGTTTTGTTAACGGTAATTGGTATTCCGGTTCAGAGAACTCATAAATTTGAGCCTGTCTTTGACGCAAGCTTCTAAAATAATTACCAATTAGATATATTTTATTTATATTTGCTACCGATTCTTACCGGTTCTTAAAATTCTTGGGGATAATAATTCAAGAGTTGAAATTGAATGTTTATGTTTATTATACTTTCAAATAATTGCCGTCATGTCTTAAAGATACTTTGATTTTAATAGAAAATTATATTGAGTGTATTTTCTGGTTCTGCAAACTTATCTATTTGAATGTCCTAACCTGTTCAATTATCTAAATTTGCCTTGAAAGAGAAACCAATGTTTAATTAACACAGAAATTTTAAGACTCTCAGCTGGAATTTCAGGTTTCCGATATTTATGAGGACGTCATTGAGAGTATATTGAAATGTATTGTATTTAAAGCTTTAATGTACATAATAAAATGCTCTCTATTGAATTCAATAAACTTAGTAAGCACAACAACCTGATAATAATACATTTAACACTGACGGCTGACGGGTTACGCGTTGTTATTTCAGCATCCATAATTTACGCTTTTTATTTAAGTAATCGCATTGTGATCACACCTTGAAATTCCTGCGACATTTACGTACTATTATTGAGTCGTATTTATGTTAATGGGTTAAGTACGCAATAAACATCGACAACAACAACAAAACTGCACAGTTGCTGTAAACAAATGAATATCTATCGTATGTGTTTGGCACGTGCCAATAAAATGCGACATCAAGTGAATTGCCGATGGTTGGTAGATTCTCATTAGGCAGTGCCCACTGTACAGCATCTTCCCCACAGCCAATGACCTTGGAGCGAGCAACCTGTGTTTATTATCCATGGCTTGTGCTCCGTTATATATTTCGTATTTGTGCAGCTTGCAAAGTACTCACAAACACACACAAACACACACAATGCACTGTGGCTATCATTAATAACCTTGCCCCTTGGATGGGAAGTGGAAATGCATCCACAAATCGCATGGTTGTCATTTTCAAGTTACAATTTCTATATATACGTGCAATAAATATAAATAGTGAAGCTAAATAGAATTCATTTGTTTTGATGTACCAACAACAACAACAACAACACCAGCGAGAGAGAGTAAAACGAAGAGAGCGGGAGAGCGCGTGGCGTTTGCGAATGGTTCGTTTACACTTGCTGTGAGTGAGAGTGAGCCGATAACAGGTGCGTGTGCGAGAGTGAGAGAGAGTACACACACACACACACACGAACGCACTGATAAGAGAGCTCGCGAATAATAACAAAAGTAATGTAAGACAGACAGCCAAGATACATATACACACACATGTGTTGACACTGAAGCGTCGTGCATGGAGGAGAGGAGAGAAACGTCATTAGTGTGGCCTATAAACTTTTGACATGCTGACACATATTTGCAGTCGCATTGTTTTCAATATCAGCGCTGGAGGCTGCAACAATTAGCTTTTTACCTGTACATTTGCTGCAGCTTTCACAGTTGATGTTGAACTTTTTCTTTGTCGTTTTGTTTGCAGTCACTGCGGCAATTAATTAATTTATTGCTTATCAACTTCCGCTCAACAGAAGCACACTGCACTCAGCTTTGCCGCCTTTTTATCAGCATTCTTGTGCTCACTTTGTTTTGTTTACGATTCGCAATACATTAGCGTAATGTGCGTGTAGTTGTTTATTATAAAATGAAATGTATCACAAGTGCAATCACTCTCGAGCTGCGCGCCCATCCGTCTGCTGCGACGACTTCAATGTAACTGCGGACTTTGCGCTGTCTTTGCGCGCTCAAATATTACTCGCTTGCTTGCTTGCCAGCCACGCACTACTCCGCTTCGTTCCGCCCCTCGCCGCTTGGCGTCGCTTCGCTTCGTCCACCCCTTTTCGACAGTACCAACATTTCTGTGAGCATTTTCGCTCGCTTCATCTCGTCATTTATTATTGAATGCTTTTGTCTTGTGAGATGTGCACAGAAAAATGTTAAAAGTTTTCATCATTATGCTTTGTCTTCATGTACACACACGCACACACACACATAGTAGGCTACACACACTTACAAACTGTTGACGATTGAGTTTTGCGATGCTCTGCAGACTTTTTACCTGCCACGCTTTGAAGCACAGCTGTTGCAAGGTAGACCAAGGGAATGCCCAGACTCTATACTCACTGTGATAAGAACATCTGCGTATGGTCTGTGTTAATCTAGCAACTTTCCTCTTGCGCTGCCTCTTTCTTTCCCACTCTCTCTCTCGCTCTATTTTTACGCCACGCTCATGCGCGTCTTTTTCACTCTCTGTTGCATACTCATCATCATCATCATCTTTGGCAGCAGTGTTTGGCTGACGTAATTTACACGAGAGCTTGCCGCATGTTGCACATTTTTATGAATGGAAAGCTGAAAGCAGCGACCCTTAACATGGGAACAACAACAAACGGCTAGACTTGGCTAAAAAGAAAACAAACAATTACCAGCAGTAGCAATGCCTCGTGTGCTTTTGAAATGCCACTGGAGTGAGTGTGATGACACATTTTAGAATTTTAGCCAATGACCTCGCTCGGTTCGTTTCAGATAGTCAACATGTGCTACCAATTGCATCAGACACTTCCCACTTTTAAGATAAAAGACAACTTATAGCTTGATAATAGATAACAACTCTTTGAACCTATTCATTTAATTGATGAGAAATTATCAGTCATCTTTAATTGGTTGCAAATTTATAAAATAAAAATTAATAGTAACAATAATGCCTACGATCAGATTATCAGAGAGAATATGCTGGCTTATTTAAATAAATAAATAATGCCGACCCACTGGCCTAAATTCAAATTTAAAATGGCGCCTAAAAGTACTATACTTTTGAAATTAACATCGCGGCGATGTCTCGTGCCTAGCAGGTATTCAAACCATGCCATATTGCTGACGATAGATGGCGCAAGTAAAGTGAAAAATGGGCAGCACTGGAACAGCAGTTAAATGAAAATTCGATACGTTGTACCGCTTTAATAAGTATACGCACTGATATCCTATTTTACGGATATTTAATTAATATTATTTACGTACTGCGTTTGAGATTTAATTTTTAAATTTTTCCATCTATGAGTTCTTTCATGCGCGTACAGGTTTTACACCTAATAAGATTTTAAAAGAATTATATTTATGTATAACGAGACTGTCAATGATTTCAATTGTGTAAAATATATTATGTATATTTTTAGGTTAATATTTATGGTGTCACTTAGAAATTGACAAAATTGCCCTTTGGGATGCAGCTTGTTAAAATAATAAAAAAAAAAAGAAAAGGCAAACTTGAAAAAATAAATGAGCAACCTAATTTACTGTTTGGGATTATCGCGTGCACAATATAAACAAATTTTGGAAAAGTCTACCTATGCTCAACATAAAATCAGAACAAATCAAAACAAAACATTTATCAACGCAATTCACGAACGACGAAAAAAAAGAAAGCTGGGAAAGCGGTGACAAAAAGAAAACAAACCAAAACAAAACACAATGGGAAAGTGGAAAAAAGTAAATCGGAATGCACAAAACCACGAGCCTAAGACAAAAGATTTACAATATCATTCGAGAAGATTTAGAGGTGATTTCCAAAGATATATATTTTGCTTGAGCAGCAATAAATAAACAAATTATACCCAGAGAGGGACGACTATTTATATGTTTTTTATTTTTTCTTGCTTTCCGTTTATTTTTTTGCTCAATTTGATGCGAAGCACAAAAAGCAAAAGACAACACAATGAAAATTGAACATATCGTAAGGGGGAGTGAAAGGCACGGAAGGGGAAGGGGAAGGGAGGGGGGAAGAGAGAGGAGCTGCCTCCATTAAAAGTGTCACATTAACGAATTGTTTTCCGTCTCTAATTTATATGGGATGCGTTAATGGTTGGACAGGTAGATTCGAATTTATTTGACTTCTAATCTGGGCGCTGACAATAAATAAACTACGAGCAATGATTTGCTTTACTTATAATAAGCCTTTTGCAAACACAAAATTTCATTGAGCAGAACGCGTAAAATGAAAAATGAAAAATGAAAAGTCGAAAATGGAAAATGGAAGAAGTGGTTGCTTGGGGAAAGAGGCGTGGCCTGCTCACTGTGCTCGTCCTTCTTCTGCTTAGAACGCCAATGTAGACAGTGTCTAATGGCGTGCCGCGTTATAAATAGAAGCCACTCGAGAGCAGCCACTCAAAACGCAGCAAGATCAGAGCAAAGAGATCAGAGCTGAGCAGCGCAGAGCAGAGAACAGTACAGAGCAGAACAGTCGGAAAACACATGTGAATCTGGGCAAGAATCTTGCTTCAAATGTGTCGCGTTTGTTGCGGGCGTCGGTTCGTCTCGATCTCGATCTCGTTCTCGTTGTCGTTCTCGCTCCCCGTTTTCGTTTCCAATTGTTATTTGTGAAGTGCAGTGAAGTGTCTGAGTTATCAAAGTCAGCCATGACTAAATACAACAACACAAATGCCATGCTAACGAGCTCGGGCTCTGGCAATGGCATCAAACAGGAATATAGCAGTTACCATCAACAGCAACAACATCCTGCGGACTACGGCTACAACAGCAACAATCTGCCGCATCCGAGTGCCTCGCACAATCCCCACCAGACGCTGCATCATTTCTTCAATCGCTTCAATGCCGTCGGCGATGTCAACAACGCCGCCTGCGGTTACAACGGCCGCCAGTCCATGGAGCAAAGCAAGCAGCTCTCGATGACATCGTCGCCCATCTACACCACGGACTACGACGACGAGGACAGCAGCCTCAGCTCCGAGGAGCATGTGCTGGCCCCGCTCGTCTGCGCCTCGGCCCAATCCTCCCGTCCCTGCCTCACCTGGGCCTGCAAGGCGTGCAAGAAGAAGAGCGTCACCGTCGATCGCCGGAAGGCGGCCACAATGCGCGAGCGACGGCGTCTCCGAAAGGTAGGAAATAAAATTCGATTCGCTATAGATAAATAATATATAATATAATATAAATAAATAATATAATATAAATCAATAATATGGAAGAAAGATAGAGTAACAAAAGACAAGAAATGAATACAATATTTACACAAGTAAATTGGGAGGTTTACAATATATAGTTTGCGTTAGAAATAATCTTTGATCTGTATTGAATCGATAGCAAACAGGTTATTTTATCATAACCCTGATAGACAAGCCAAATGGAATATAGTTTCTTGTCAAGCAATTTGGAAGTTGAAAATGTTGTATGTCTAATTCATACTTCATATTTTATTAAATATTTGATAGTTCATTTTAAAAATCACCCACAAATATGTATCTAACAGATACTATCTAAATTCGGTCTAGATACTTTAAAAATGGGCTCCAATGTTTTGTTGTTAAACTACTATAGAATGATATGGATTCTATAATTATTGTAAATAAATATATCAAACGTAATATTTGACAATATTCCATAAATATAAATGACAATATTCAATAATTTATTGAAACTTGAAGTTAATAAAAACAACTATAATAAATGTTAATTTAAAAATCTCCCATATTGTCGTTTAAACTTAGAGGAGCGTTTACTTTCTGAAAGGATTAAAAAATATACTAATGTATCTTGCAAATACATACATATTATTAGAAGATACATATTACTGGGAAGATGGTGTGTCGTCAATCTGTTGAAGCCCAAAGCGACATTACGTGCAACTTAGTTGCGCCACAGAAATTAACACATCAGGGGCGTAAATGTCACTTGCAATCATACGGCTCTAAATTTGAGATTTCGAAATATCAGAAGAGCAGCATTTAGGATTGGGCGTGGAGTGAAACCACCCAACAAGCGATAAAAGTGCAGGATTTGCCAAACATTAAACATGAACATTAACGAGCTCGAGTTGTTCGGCGACAAATCGTAAAAACCGTAGTGAGAAGAAGTGAGTTCTCCAAGAACGATGGAACCACGGATCGTATTTATAGATTGACAAAAACCCCTGTGGCAGAGCCATTAACCATTTATATGAATGCAAGCAAAAGGGGGGAACGACGACGACGACGACGATGACGACGACGATACTTTGGCCATCATTAACACCCGCGCCCGACTCTTTAATTGTTTAAATTTTATGCGCAATTTAATTTAAAATATGTTTTATTAAAGAGCCACTTAAAGTTATGAGCTAGAATCGTTCGTTCGGTTTTTGGTTTTGAATCCGTTTTTATGGCATCTCTAATGGATTTGTCTATGGTCCTCCATTGATAACTCATCGTGGGGCATTAATTGATGTTGACGCATAACTTGGCTGCCATTCTGCTTTCTAGGTTAACGAGGCCTTTGAGATCTTGAAGCGACGCACATCATCCAATCCCAACCAGCGTCTGCCCAAGGTCGAGATCTTGCGCAATGCCATCGAGTACATCGAGAGTCTCGAGGATCTGCTGCAGGTGAGAATAATGTAGTAATTGTTATTACAAGTTTTTAAGGATTTTGTGTGTGTGTGTGTGTTTGTGGCTTGTTTTGCAGGAGTCGACGCCCACGCGGGATGGCGACAATCTGGCGCCCAGTTTGAGCGGAAAGAGTTGCCAGTCCGATTATCTGGTAAGATACATTTGTGCTTAACGCCAATTAATATTAAACGGCAAACGAAAGAAAACGTTCCGCAATTATTTTCTCGTAAAAACCTCATGCATGAAAAACATTTTCGTACATTTTTCTTTTCGGCGACACGCACATTCATCAAAATCTCAGGGCCCAGAAGCTGTGTCGAGATGCGATGCGCCGAGATTTGCTCCACATGAAAATAGAATAACATCGGCTCCTTGTCTTTGTTCCGTCCCCATTCGATTTCCTTCTTTCTATGCTTATGCCCATTTGTTGCTTAACAATTTATGCTCTCACTGACGGGCGACTTAATAAGCTTCTCCCGTGCCACAATTATGAATTATGATTCGCCCCAAAAGAGTTGGAGCTGAAGCTGGAGCCGTTTAGGGAAGTGCAATAAATAAATTTCCGTTTTATGTGATTTGGTCGCAGGCCACCCAACCCTTAACGATAAACTATAAACGAAACGATCGTGTTGTAAATTAATTATAACAAATTCGGGCGCAGCATCTGCATCTCCATGTTGTCGCTCCCCTTTCCACACGTTCGAATTCGAATTCTCCCGATGCTCGTTTCACAATAAGCTCATGTTCGAGAGAAATGTGTCAGTTGACAAATTGCACAGGAAAAACATGACAAGATCGGAGCGCTGTTCCTCGAAAGGTGTTGCAAGACATCGAGTATGGGGCATGGGGCATGGGGGCATGCAGCATTGGGGCTGCCTGTGTGACAGCACAACAAATTGTGAACAATTACGCGAACATTTTTGCAATAGCCTCGACCATATAGCTTTATGGATCCCCGATCTTAACTCATGTCGCCAAGGCACTCGCAGTAGTCGGATTCAGCTGAATAATTTCCATGCAGTTTGTTTGAGTTTTTCACATTTTAATGTACAAATTTGTTAATTTACCATAAAACCTTGCATATTTGTCGGTTCTCGCTGGCGATGGCGACAGTGCGCCCTCAATGGCAGATATTAATGTGCGTCCATAGTTTGATTAAAAACTGGCGAAATGCCAGAGTGCAGAGACATTAAACTGCATCTCTCCCCCCTTGCAGGCTGGCGATCCATCCATCCATCCATCTCACAAACGAGGGGGGAATACTTGGGCCACTGGAGTTGTCGACTATTTTTACATCAAATGCGATAACAAATGTGTCATAAATAAACCGACTCCAACCAAAACCAACTCATTATCAAATGCACATCAAACTCCTCAAACACCTGGTCACAGCAAACAATCGAATCGAGAATTAAACGATTCCCACACAGCAATCTTATCGCGATTAGACCCTCCAAGTGCAAGCACTTAAGTTATGTGCGAGTTTATGACACGGCATGCCATCAATAAAATCGGCATATATTATCAGTGTTTTAGGTGCAAATGACTCACATCGGAAGTGAACTTTTCGTGTTTTGGACCTTCTGCTTATCGCTTGAGGTCGCCTGTCTTTTGTCTATTATCTATTATCTATTTCATTTGTGTTTGTTGATTACAACATTCCGATCAATATAAATAATACTGTGTGTCCACAACTCACGCGCTTAACTGCTTGCAACATGCAACATTGTACAGCATAATGCCGCATATCCGTTACATGTCGCAGGCTGCAGGCAAGAAGAACGCGCCAAAAAGCGGCTTAAGATCTTAGCGCAACTCATAAGCAGCTTTCGACTGGATGATAAGTGGCATTTCATTCAGATATAGCACACATCATGTGCATATACATTTGTTCAATATATAAATATATATTTGTATACCCAACGGTTACAAGGGTATAATGAGAATGTGGCAATCGAAAATACATTTAATACAATTTGGAAGAATGCTTCAGAAAAAGTATTTATTTAATATTTGAAAATATATTATTATTTAAAAAAGCTTTATTTTATTTTGTAGAGGAAGGCTTTAGAAAAAGTATTTAGTTAATACGTGAATTGATGTTACTATTTAAAATAGCTTTATTTTTTTTTAAAGATAAGGCTTCAGAAAAACTATTTAGTTAATATTCGAATTGATTTTATTAGTTATAAAAGCTTTTATTTGGTAGAGGAAAGCTTCAGAAAAAGTATTAATTTGGCTTTATAATTTTGCTTAATGCGTTATAACTAGAGTTTAGATAAATTATCTGTGCAGTTAAGATTTATTTATTTTTTCAAGTATTTAATATGACAAACAAGATTGTTATTTTTAATAGCTTTAGTTTATTTTGTTTTTCAATCTCCATTTTGCTTTGAGCTAGCTTAAAATGTTTAGATAAAGTATTTTTAGGCTGAGAAATATATTTGTTTAGTTATTTAAGTATTTTCTATGATAAACATTAAAAATTAATTCGATATAGGACTCAACTTGTAAATGTTGTTGGCAGATGATGTTCTAATTAAACATTTCAATGCTACTTAAATTCAATTAAAATCAGTGAATCATTTTAAATAGATACCGCGTATCTTTTAGTCGAGTTCTGAGAGCTTTAACTGGTTATGTGTTGCATCGCAAACAAATAAAACAAAATTTGATGTTGTGTGTATTTAGCAGTCGTATGTGTGTCGCATATATCGAGCGTGTGCTGTCACTAAACGCTTGGAAAATGATAAATCGCTTTATAAAAGTGCAGTGTGAGTTGTCGTTGTATTCTCAGTGCTCAGTGTTTTGTTCTCTGCTTGTTCGTTCGCTGGCTGTTTTGCTGGGTGTCGTTTTCATGTCACTGCGCCTATAAATACCCAGCACTCTGCCCCTGCCACAAACCCTGCCCCCGTCTGCTGCTGGTGCAACAGCAACTGCCACTGCCACAGCCACTGCCACAGCCATGTGCTGTGATCCTTGCAGACGCTGCGACGGCAACTGCATTAAAATCTTAGCGTTGCATGTGGAACGTGGAGTTTTAATTCCGCAGAAACGAAGGCAAAAATCCACCCAGCCACCCAGAAGTGGCAATTATAATTTGCCCAGCAAAAGCGTTAAGGCAATATTTCTAATGAAATCGACGCATCTCCGCCGATGCGCTCTCCTTCTTCCTGTCGTCTGCGTATGCGCACGATTGCGAGTATTTTGCTGCAAATTAATTTAATTGCTAATAAGCGAGTGGCCCGGCAAGACAATGCCAGCTTCGTCTCCGTCTCCGTCTCCGTCTCCATCTCCGTCTCCGGTTCAATGCGTTTTAATTGGCCAACTCGACTAGTGTTGGCCACATAAATTTTGGCTTAATCTCATCATTAGAGCGCATTTCGTATGGCACTTGGAGGCAAAGTTGACAGGCAGACACGCATTTTGACATTGTCATTTGGGGCGACACTTTTGCACTTATTTATTGCTCTGCTAATTCTGTATCTCACAGATGCATTTACAACTTACGCTTCGCGTTCCATTTGCTATTTGCAGAGTTCGTATGCCGGCGCGTATCTGGAGGATAAACTGAATTTCTACAACAGACACATGGAGAAATATGGACAATTTTCGGGTAATTCAACTGATCAAAAGTATGCGTTTTAAAATGTATCTCAATTGTTGACTCGATTGACAGATTTCGACAATGGTGCGAATGGTTCCAGCCTGGACTGTCTCAATCTGATCGTGCAGAGCATCAACAAGAGCAGCACAAGTGCCACGCCCCTGCAGAGCGTGTCCAGCAAATCTGCCTCTGCCTCCACATCCGCAGCTGCAGCGCCCATCGATGCCAAGGCGTCCACGTTGCACGCCAACTTCAAGAAGAAGTGCAGCACCTAGCGTCTAATTTCTATCCCCAGGCAACTAGTTAATTGTAAAGCTATACTTTAAGTCAGCACAACAGGATACACGATATACAGCAAACAGAAAAGGATCTTTAGTGAATGCCCAGTGAAACAAAAGAATGTTAGTAATAAATTATTGTAGTATTCTTGTAGCCTTAGCAACTTACTTTACTTATATAAAACAGATAAATATATTTATATAAAAAAACCATAATATAAGCGTGTTGTTAATCCACCTCCAGCTTGCGGAAGGAGCCGCTGGTGCCGCTCAGCTCCCCGCTGGCCCAGGCGTTGGCCAGGCCAACGCGCAGCTTCTCATTTGTACCGTACTGGGCATCCTGCTCGAAGTAATCCTTGCTCGCCTTCAGCTTGTCGCGCCAATAGTCCAAGGCCTCCGCCTGGTAGCCATTGCTGCCGCCGTACTCGATGGTCATGGCCTCCGGCGGCAGATGCTTGTACAGATCCTCCGACTTCTTGTGCACCACAAACTGTCACAACATAAATAAATTAATTAAGTAAATAGTTTATAGATGGGAGTAATTGCTGCTCACCTTCCAGGGCAGCTTGGCTGGCAGAAAAGAGGTAACGAAATTGAACACCGTCTGTCCTGAGGGAATCATGTTCACGAGGTGAATCTCCATGAAGCGCAGTGGCAAACATTGGTCCACAAACATGAAGGACTTCTTGAGCAGAAACGGATCGTATTGCAGCATCTGCTCCATGTTGACGTCGCGGGCATCCACCACCCAGAAGAGTCCTGACACCGTGGCATTGTCGCACTCCTGGGCCAGCAGCTCCAGCATCATGAAGAGCAGCTTGAAGGCTTCGCGCGGACTCGACTGCTTGGGATCCACCTTGCAGAACTGCGAGATGATCACGCGGGCGCCTTGCGGACTCACCGGCTTCGTGGGTATCACGTGAATGCTGTTAAGAAAGAGGTTGATGAATAATGATCGCTGCTTGAAGTCCTGCGTCGACTCACCCGCGATCGAACTGCTTCATGAGCGCCTCGTTCACCTGCCGCGAGCCGAGCACCTCGGGAAACACATTGCGCAGCGAATAGTAGTTGTCGATGCGTCGCTTCGTCTCCTCGACGCTGAAGCGACAGCGGCGCAGGAACGCCAGGATCCATTGCTCCTCGGTGCGTGCCTTCAGATACGGCGACTTCGCGATCCACGTCCGCACGGTGGCTATCAACGCCTCCCGCTCCGCCTGCTGCTCGTTGCACTCGGCCAGAGCGAGGGCGGCCATCAAGGGCTCCAGGGATCGCAGCTTGGACATCCTCTCGCCGCGGCAGCTGCACTGCGAATGCCAGTCGAGTGCAGGACGGGAATCGACTGTGCAATCTAATCGGCGACTGGAACGCTCACTGCCAGATATGCAATAAAAGTTCTACTACATGCGTGTTGTACCCGTAATCACAACGCGCACTCACACTCGCACTCACACTCGCACTCACATTCACATTCACACTTGCCCCCGTGTTTTCGATAAGCGCATTAGGCGACATTTTGTTTTATCTATAGTTTAATTGATCGACTACAGTGGAGCTGGGCATTAACAAATAAAGTGCAGACAACAAAGGAGTGTGCTCAACTTGAGGGATACCCGGATGAAGTGTACAACAAAATACAGCGAGGGACTTAATAAAATTATGTATCTAATAAATTCGATATATTTCTGAATTTTCTTATTTAATATTTTTTTTTTATATTCTCTGATTTTTTAGATTTATTTATTTAATAAATTCAAAGTTTATCAGAAATTTCATATTATAATAGTTTATTATATTTTGTGATCTGATTTAATTTAATAAATTCCAAGCATACCAGAATATTGCTATTATATTATGTCTTCATATTTTGTGATTTAATAAAATTATTTATTATATAAATTCCAAGAAAACAATCAGCATTTTTTTATTACACTATTTTGATCCAGGGTGAATATTAACAAAAAACGTAAACAGAAAGTAGACTACATAAGAGTGTGCTCAATTGTAAGATAAACTAATAAAGTGTGGAGAAAATTAAATATGTGATTTATTAAAAGTATTTATTAAATAACTTTCAAGTATACAATTCGAAATATTCAGCAATGAATCGGAATTTTCATAATATTTGATTACATATAATGCCAGAATTCAATGTTTTAAAATTGTTGTGGTGGAAGGAGCGTTGTCTTTTAATGCCCATAACATTCCTGATCTAACTGCTAAAATGAAGAGACACACAGATAGATGGACTTCGAATGCTTGTGACCTGTTGAGAACACCCTTTGCTCTCGCACAGCTGCCGGGTGTAAGTAAGTACAATAAAACAAAATAAGTATGGCAGTGACGACGACGACCTTCTGCTAATCCCAGTTGAGCTTGCGAAAGGAACCGTTGACGCCGAACTCGGCCTCATAGGTGGTAATCTCGCCAGGTCGCAGCTCCTCAACGGTGCCGTACTGCTGATCCTGGTCGAAGTAGCTGCGATAGCTGTTAAGCAGATCCTCCATGTAGGCAATGGTCTCCACCATATGGCCATTGGTCCCGCCATACTCCTCCGGCAGACACTCCTTGCCAATGTGCTCGAACAGCTCGCCAGGCGTCTTCAGCACATGAATCTAGAGTGGCAGCTGAGATTAAGCACTACAAGATTTACCAGAATCTTCAGACTTACGGGATAGTTAACCTGGGCACTGAGCATATTGTACAGGAATAGTATGGTGCTCTGTATGTCCTTGGGCATGTTGATCACGTATACTTCCCGGACCCTGAGGGGACTGCATTCGTGCAGCCAGTTCCACCACTTGCGGAAGAAGACCTTGTCGAAGCGTCGCATTTTATCGGAATTGGCGCCCTCCAGATCGATAATCTCACAGATGCCCGCCACCGATGCGTAATCGTTCTCCAGGGCCACGATCTCGACGGCCATCGAGGTGAAGTGATAGATCTCGCGCAGACTGTATTGATTCGGATCGAATTGGCCAAAGCGGGCCACAAACAAAGCGGTGCGATTGTTGCCCTTGGGCAAGTCAGGAAATAGACACACACTAAATGGAATATATCTAATTTCTGCTCTTTTTTGTGATTAGAACTTCTCGCACTCACCCCAATCGATTGATTTCCAGCAGTCGCTGGGTGATGCAGCGATTGCTCATCACCTCGGGAAAGAGATTGTAGTAGGTGAAGTAGCGATCGATGCGTCGCTTCGTCTCCTCCAGACTGTAGCGACAACGCCGCAGGAAGGCGATGAGAAAATCATCCTCAGTCCTGGCTCGCAGATGCGGCTGCTGTCGTATCCACACTCGCAGGATGATGATGTCCTGCTGTATGCGGTCGGGGGTCTCGTTCAGCTCCTCCTCGGCCAGTTTGGCCAGCGTGGGCGAGAGAGGACGTCTCATCTTATCGCTGGATGTGGCGCTTATGACTTGACATGACCCAGCGCCAGCCTATTGGCCTAAATACTGTTCGTGCTCGTTCCAGCTATTTGGCTATCTTATCTCGCAGATATGCGTTTGCTGATGGGAAAATACGAGCCAATAATTGTACAAAACTGCATAGTTAATGTGCCCGAAAGTACGTCTGTCTGTCTATGTGTATGTGTGCACTGCGAGAAATATTGCAGAAAACTAACAACAGGTCGAAATCAGGAAGAATAACGAATAACTTCAAAATTGTAAATTCCAAAATAATGTATTTTTAGATTGGTTCTTTTAGAATCAGCCCACATGATGCAAATATCAAGTGCAACCCGTTCTTGTTAAACCAATATATATTTTAATATTGTTTTCATAAACTATTCTAATTGTGAGCATAAAAGCAAGAATTGCAATTGCAAGTTATTTTCCTATAAAAGTATTTCCCAAAACAAGTGATTTTTGAAATACCAGTCTTAACTCGTATTTGTTTATTTGAGTAGATAAATTGCGAAATAATTTTTATATTTAATAAAACCATCAACAAGAGATATACATAGATTTTATATACATATATTTGATATGACATATGGGCTGATATATGTATTATGTGGCTCCTACCGTTAAAGTGAATTTACTTTTAAGTTTTAAATTTAATGAGTACAGATTGAAAAAAACAGAAATACAATTTTTCATTTTGTATTAAAATATAATATATAAATTAAAAATCCATAAAATCATAACATTTAACTGAAAATTTCATAATTTTCAATTCGTGCAATCTTCATGATAATTCTTACTGTTGCTGCTAAGAAGAAGTAGCTATTGTCTTAAGAATTCTGGCTACTTTTGGCTGTACTCGAAGTCATAGACTCCTGCTGTTGCGACCGAAGGAGGCTCAGAGTTGGCAACACAGCATCAGCATCCGGCGCCTTGCTCCCGAGGGCCACTCGAGTGCAACCCCCATTTGCTGAATGAGAGTGGCAAGCGGCAAGCGGCAAGTCTGAAATGCGATCGCCGTTTTATGCTTGAAATAAATCCGACACTAAATAGCATCCAGTCAGCGTCTGTTTGAGCATTCAATTTGAGTGGCCGTCAGGGGAGATGACATTTGTAGCAGGAGGAGGAGAAGGCAATGGAAGCTGAGCACCTTCTTGGAGGCAAGCAAATTGCTCTGACATGGCGCTGTCAGCTGTTGACAAGCACGCGACGCGTTGCTGCCAGGAAGCGGATCAGCTAGCTGGATATGTGGATACGTGGACATCTTGAATGTGTTGGATGTGGCTGTGTGGTTGGGGATCTGCCATCCTACAAATAACTCATAACACATTATGGGCTCGTCTCTGCTCTGCGCTGCTTTGATCTTCTGCTGACGGAGCGAGAGCTGGCTGTTGTGTGTGCAAGAAGAGATCCCTTGCTGCCACTGACAGCAACATATCGCTGCCATATTCATAATGAGCCTCATTAACTTTATGCACTACAAACACATGCCCAATAACAACAGAGACAAGAGCAACAACAAGCACTCAACACTTTCCCGCAGCAGTCACAAAAAATGAAGCAGCTCGATCTGGAGAAGGGAGGAGCAGAGAGGAGGCGGGGGCGTGGGTGCCGCAAGTAATTGACACGCTCAAGGCTGATAAGTGTATTTTGTTGTAAGCACTTGAGAACAGTTGCCACTTGCCACTGCCGCATCTAAATGCATTCCCATGATGCATATCGATGTGAATGTGAACGTGAATGAATATGCATATGGTGGTAAATGCGGCCACCCACTCTCCTCCTGTATTTCCATCATATTTAGACACTTTATTTGTTTAAAACTATTGCCAAACGTTTCATGTTTTCTAATTTATAGTTGCACATAAAATGCACCACAGCCTGCGGCAGTGGCAGTTGCAGTTGCAGTTGCATCAAATGCATTCTCTGTGCGCTCAATTGACAATCATATTTATAGAGCGTGTGCAACGAAAACTTATGAAAAACTACGAAAACTATTTGAAAAGCAGAGTTGTCTTTTCGGTTGCTCGTTGTCGCCGCTTGACTGCCAGTTGTCACTCAACTTGATCCACAAATTCCGGGACGGTACAGGCAATGGGCGGAGGCGGGGGCGTGGCAGACACTGCACGCCAAATGAAATTTCATTGTAAACAGACGTGTTACGGCAAATTGAGCAGCTTCAACAAATTTCCGTTGTGTTTCTTAGTCGTTGCGCTTGGACAAATCTCCAGAGTCCGTTTTAGTCTACGAGCTATCTGTATCCTGTGCAGACCGTGGGGGAAGACAGGCAACGAGGATGGGGCATTAATTGACTTCCGTTTTGATTTGTCGTCGTTCATGGTAACAAACCTTTTTGTCTCTTTTTTTCTAATTGGTCCTTGGGGCAGCAGCTGGACTTCAGTTCAGCAGATGATATTATTTTTATTACATTTGTATTTCAATGTATTAAATATATGTACATTTATAGTTGCTCAGCACCCGAAACAAATTGTAACCTATTATTTATAAAGGTGTATGTGTGCATCATAAATTTAATAATAAATTGAGCCAAGCTAATAAAAGCATTTCGAAACAACAGAAATTAGATCGTCTTATTGTTAAATTTAAATTAAAATATTAATTTCTTTATGAATATATCTGTTAAATGGTCCGTGATCTCAGAATTAAGAGAATTTGTTTTAATAAGCAATTATATTAGCTTTAAAATGCAATACTTTTCAACTAATGTAGGTTGAATGCATTTTAAGGATCTGTATCGGAACTTTAAAACAAAAATGGATAAAAGTATTGAAAATAAACAAGTAAATCTGAGTATTAGAATTGAGGCTTATTTAGCAAGCTTACATGAGGATGACAAGTAGAGTACACTCTACTAGAGTTTTTAATCTTGGGCATGCCAAAGACAGCTTTACTATCTTATCTTTAGTTGATATTATTTTCAAGTAAGTCCAAAGTAGCTATCCACTAGATAACTGAGTGCCAGAAAACGCATTTTGAATTTGACACGTTGGCTATCATCTAGAGCCACATCCTGATGCAAGTTGTCGCTGTAATAGGAGCAAGGCATTAAAACAACGAAGGGGACAGACCACTTAGCGCGGATGTTGCACCTACAGCTGCTGTTGCAGTTGCAGGATGCACAGCCACTTGAGCTCAGTTTAAAAACAAAACACGCGTGCCACTTAACCGATGTGCAGGATCAAGGTGATGTTGTTATCTGCTCCCTGGATTCGTAGAACATTGAGCTGTGGATAGGACTTGATCTCAATGCAGATTGCGCTGGCAGAAACTTGCTGCAGCCAATGCCAGTCCGGCCATCAATAGTAGTGATGAAAGGGCAATCTTTGTGGTTACCTTGCGCACAAGGAGAGGAAGCAATAGCCAAGAAAAAGCACAAGCTCTGCGAGGAGCTTCGAATGATGGGTCCCGGATGATCGCTCAGCCAAATGGCCTAAGTTATATTGTAATTATTAGGAGTTAGATGATGTAATGATCAAATGGTTCACCTGCTGCCAAAAAGAAACCAATGACGCCGTTTAACGGCTCGTTGCCTGTGGATATGGCCCAGACGGCCATATTTTTAGACTGCATTAGCTCGAGGAATCTGCCAACGAAAGAGTGCGCGCATTATTCACAACAGTGAAACAGAAAAATTGCCAGCACTTACCTCAAGTGATATTGCGTCCAGGCTTGGAAGTATTGCGCCGTTCAGCCGACCAAATCCCTTGCAGCGTTCAGCTCATTCAATTGGGCGTCACTTTTTAGACGATATCACTTCCCATTTCGTCGTAAGTCTCAGGATTCAGGTCAAAGTGAGAACCACCAATTAACAAGCACATTGAAATATATTTGGTAAATATTAAAAATGATATTTGCGGTCAATTACCTGACGATGTGATTTTGCTGTCAAAATTCGTTATATTCGAACAGCGCTGATCGCGATTACCCGTTACGGTCTTAAACTTTAAATCCTGGCATTTAAAAGTGTTGTACAATTGCACATTGCTTATCCGAACGCAAGTGCTTATCCGACTGTGACTGCATATACGGCTCGCCTGCGGATACGACTTTGTATCCGTATGGTTAGCGGCTCAAGAGAGCAGCTCAGCTTAAAGCTCATTAGTCTCCTTTCAATCAACGCGGCGTGCGGATGTTTTTTTGTCAATCAAATTCAACTGCGCAAAACGGAATTTTGTTTTTTTTTTTCTGTTAGTTGAGATTCCCATTACAGTGTGATAGCGTGCAAGGGTCATGTAATTATAATTAATTATGTGCACAACAATTGATCGATGTGTCAATAACAAATTTTTTTCATAGTGACCGTCAGATCATGTGAAAAAAGTGTAATGCATTGAATGTGGAGTGAGTGTGAGAGAAAAGGAAGCATAAGCATAACGGAATATTAAGTGAAGTGTGGTGAATATAAAAAGCGAAGTAGAGGTGAGTTTTTTACATATTGAATTTTTTAGAAGTGTGTTGACCCTGATAATCATCGATTTGCTGCATTGAGCGGCTATATAATCCTAACGAAATTATATTATTTCTATATGTACCGTAAGAAATGTAATAATATAGTATAGTAAGTAGTTGTTTTTCTTATATGGTGAATTTGCTTCTAATTTAATTCATCACAAGCAACAAAGATATCATTCAAATATCACAAGTTAGCAGCGCCGAACATTTTTCGCTGTTCTGTTTCTGACAGCTGGGCAGCACTGTTTAAGTATTTGCGTCAGCTGGGCACCACTGCGAGACCATTTACATGCCTGGCGGCACTGCAAACTATTTCCGACAGCTTGGCAGCCCCGTTCAACTTTTGATAACACAAAAAATGTTACGCGAGGCGCTGCTGCGAATTGGCAGCCGGCGCGGCTACAGCTATAAATCTGTGCGTCGTCCCAACTTGAGTGCGGTGTCCGCGGCCAAGAGTCAAGAGTTGCAGCAGCCTCAAGTTAAGCCGGCAACTCAATCCCCAGCAGATGGCGCAATAAGTCTGAGCAAACAGCTGAGAGCGAGAATTCTGGCCACCGGACCCATCACAGTGGCCGAATACATGCGCGAGGTGCTGACCAATCCGCAGGGCGGCTACTACATGAAACGCGATGTGTTTGGACGCGAGGGTGACTTTATCACCTCGCCAGAAATCTCGCAAATCTTTGGAGAGGTGAGAGAGCAGCAGCTTATAATCTGGAATCCATCCAACTAATTTCCCATTTTGGAGGGCAGCTGGTGGGCGTTTGGCTGGCAAGCGAATGGCGTAAGCTCGGCAGCCCGTCGCCCTTTCAGCTGATTGAATTGGGTCCGGGACGCGGCACGTTGGCACGCGATGTGCTCAAAGTGCTGACCAAATTCAAGCTGGGCGCCGAGTTCAGCATGCACATGGTCGAGATCAGTCCGTATCTGAGTCTGCAGCAGGCGCAGCGTTTCTGCTACACACACGAAACGGTGCCCGAGGCTGCCCAGCTGCCGCACTATCAGGTGGGCACCACGGCGACGGGCATCAAGGCGTATTGGCATCGTCGGCTGGAGGATGTGCCGCCGGGTTTCTCGCTGGTGCTGGCGCACGAGTTCTTCGATGCGCTGCCCGTGCACAAGCTGCAGCTGATCGACGGGCTGTGGCAGGAGGTGCTGATCGATGTGGTGCAGCAGCCGGAGTCGGAGCTGGTGCCCGAATTTCGTTACGTGATGTCCAAGGCACAGACGCCAGTGTCGCGTCTCTTTAAGCCGATGCCAGACGAATCACGCAGTTGCTTGGAGTACTCGCTGGAGGCGGCTCGTCACGTGGATTTGCTGGCGCAACGTTTGGCACAGCATGGCGGCATTGGTCTGATCATGGACTACGGCCACTTGGGCGAGAAGACGGACACGTTTCGTGGCTTCAAGCAGCATGCGCTGCACGAGCCGCTGCTGGCGCCGGGCACAGCTGATCTCACAGCGGATGTAGACTTTAAGCTGCTGAAGCATGTGGCCGAGTCGGCGGGTCACGTCCAGTGCTTCGGGCCCGTGCAGCAAGGCGAGTTCCTGGAGCGCATGCAGGGCGCTGTGCGGCTGGAGCAGCTGCTGGCGCATGCGCTGCCCGAGAACAAGGAACTGATTCGCTCCGGGTACGAGATGCTGACGGATGCCAAGCAGATGGGCGCACGCTTCAAGTTCCTGTCCATGTTTCCCGCCGTGCTCAACGAATATCTAACGAAATATCCCGTGGCGGGATTCAGCTAGGCTACAATATATATTTATTTCTGGTTTTTGTTAAACACGAATGAAATGTTTTTGTTTTTGCTACTTCTTTTGGAATGCGGCGTTTATGGTGGTCATCTCGGCGTTGGTGAACTGCAGCACGGCGCTGATGGCGTTCAGCATGTGGCGTTTGCCCTCCGCATCGCGCGTCACAATGAAGCTAATGATGACGTTCTTCAGGTACTCCAAATTGGCGCCTTCGCGCGTCTTGCAGCGCTCCAGTCTGTGGATGGCATAGCAAATGATTGGATGACACTTTTTGAGTGGGGAAACTCACCTGTCCACCTGCTCCTCGAGGCACTCGATCTTCTCGTGCATCTCCTGCTGTGCGGTCACCTTGTCCTGTATGGCCTTGCGCAGCGTCGCCTCCGCCGTGTATTTGGACTTGCGCAGCGACGTAATCTCAATGTCCTTGCGCGCAAGCTCGTTGGCGTAATGCAGCATGTGGCAGTTCTCGCTGATCGACAGCTTCTTGGGCTTCAGCTTGTGGCGCGTTTCGCGTTCCCCGCCACCGCCACCGCCGGCTTCTGCCTCAACGCTGTCGGCATCCGAGGAATAGTTGAACTGCTCGTTGATCTCGTGGGGCGTCGAGTTTGGCTTGTGGAACACCTCAAACGATGTCTGCAGCGTCTTAATCTCCTGCTCCTTCTCGTCGAGCAGCTGCAGCGAACGCTGTCGCTGCTTCTGCAGCAGCTGCTCCAACTCATTCAGCTTGCAACGCGTCTCATTCTCCAGCTCCGCCTTTGCCTCCTGCCACTTGGCGCGCTCCGTCTTCAGCGCCAATCGATGCTTGTCGCCCTGCTGCTTCAACTCCTGCTCCGCCTCGTCTATGTTGCGATTCAACACCTGCACCTTGTCTTGCAGCGTTTGAATGTGCGTCTGTTGCAGCTGGAACTTCTGCTCCAGGTGCTGGCGCTGCTGCTTGGCCATGTCCAGCGTCTGTTGCAAGCTCTGCAGCTGCTGCTCACAGTGCACGTGACTTTCGGCGGTGGCTGTATTGCTGCCCAGCACGTGGCTGAGATCCAGCGGATGTGCGGAGCGTGCATTGGCTTTGATCAGCAGCTGCTTGAGCCGCACAATTTCCTCCACCAGACCAGCCATGTCGTCGTCGCTGTCGCTCAGCAAAGCTGCTCCGGCAGCCGGTGCATGGCGAGAATGCATCTGCTGCAGCTCGTGGAGTTGCTGCTTCAGTGTGTGAATGTTTTCCTGATCCTGCTGTCGCAGCCGATCGTAATTGCCCACCGAGCTGCTGAGTTCGGCGAGACGTGCCTCCAAATTGGCCACACGATCCTCGTGCAGTGCCGCCTGGCGTCGACTCTGCTCCTCGGCGCGCAGCACGCGACGCTGCTCCTGCTTGATGGCCACCGCATGCTGCTCCTGCAGCTGCTGCATCTCCTGGCGCACCTGCTGCAGCAGGGCGCTGTTATCGGCAGCTGTGGCGGCGGCCAGAGATTGCTCCGACTTCTGCTGGAATTGCTTGAGCTGGGCACGCGCCTCCTTCAGCTGCAATTGCAGCTCGCGGAGGCGACTGTTTTCTGCCTCGTTGCTGGCGAATTGCGTCTTGAAGTTGTTCAGCTGCATCTCGATGTTTTCCTTGAGATGCCGTTCGTCAGCGTAGAGCTTTTGCAGTTCGCGCAGCATAAGCATTTGATTGCTGGTCTCCTTTTCGCGCTCCTGTCGTTCCACTATCCACTTGGCCTTCACCTCGTCCACGTCGCTCTTGGCACGCAACGCCTGCTCCTTGGCCTTGCTTAGTAGTTCCTGTATGCTCTGCTCCTTCTGCACAATCTGCGAGCGCAGCTGCTTCTTGTCCGCCTGGAACGAGGCCTCCATGCGTGACTTCTCCGCCGAGAGCGTGGCCAGCGAGTTCATCAGCGTGATGATCTGCGTCTGCAGCTGTCCCTTGTCATCGTCCGCTGTGGCACCGTCGGCAGCATCAGCTTGGGGCACATCGGCGCCTTGGGATGTGCTGGCTTCACTGGGATTCACATCCTTGACGCCTGTGGCCTCGGCATGCGCCGCCAGGCTCGTTTCGAGTGCCTCCTTCTCCTTCAGCAGCCCCTTGTAGGCGGTGACCACGTCTGCAATTAATTGAATTTAATTTGTTATGCATTGAGAAAGTGCAGTTACCTTTGAGGCGCTTCTCATAGCGCGATAGCTGTTCCTTCTGTGTGTTCACAAGCGCCTCCAGCTCGCGCTGTCGTTTCTCCATCTCGACGCGATGCTTAATTGCAATTATAGAGATACTATTTGCGGCAATGAAAAATTGTTTTTAATTCTTCGCTCGTGGCATTTTTGCACACTCAATTAAATTGACAAACATCAAAAACAGCTGGCTCGCAATGACAATTAAGTACCCTGCAATCGAGCAATGCGTTGGCTATGCCCAAGTAATATGCAGCTGGACTGCTATAAAATCCTGCATTTGAATGTCATCTGATTAAGGTTTTTTTGAAATTCTGCTCAATGATTTATTAAATTAGTAATAATAAAATTAATAATTAATTTATGAAAATATAAATGAGTTATTTTGAAATTTTGTAAGTTGAAGTTTCATTTGACAGTCTATTTTTTATTATTATTACCTTTACAAATAAATTCAAACAATACAACTTGTTTGGAATTTGGTTGATACGTCTGATGCTTTTTATTTCTTTTTGTGATTTGTGCTTAATTTCCATATGTAGCTTAATTAATTTTCAAATATCGCTGGCAATTACATTTTTACCCAGTAAATTAATTTGCTATTTGAATGGTGTGTAACAAACTGCACTAGCGACACATACAACTCTCGTTGTACTCGCTGTTAGTCAGCTGATGGCAGTGCTGCCAACTTGTTTTTATTTAACTATTTACTAAGAACGTATGCTACATTTAAATCTAAACTAATGGGATTCGATTACTCATCGCCCTCGTCTTGCATCATTTGGGCAATCAAACGTTTGCGCTCCTCCGCCTGACGCAGCTTCCGCATCACCAAATCCTCATAATCGCGGGAGCTGGATGTGGTTGTTGTTGCTGTTCCGGTGGCGGGTTTTTCATCCGCCGGCGGCGTAACCCATTTAAAGTGCAGCGGATTCGCGGGATTGCCCTTCTCGTAGGCCAGCAGCATGTCACAAGCTTCGCGAGTCTTTAGCTCGACCATGGCGCGTCCACGTATCTTGGTGTTCATCACCAGCGCAACAACATCTCCGTATTTCTTGAGGTACTTCATCAGTTGCTCCTGCGTGTACCCGCCATTATCCTGGTCATCCTGCTTGTTTGCCTTCCACTTGATCTTGATACGATGCTGTGCCGAATCGAATACAGCAACGACGGGCTGTTGACGTTGCTCGTTGTAGCTGCGCTTCAGCTGCTCCCGCATCGCCAGTTGCTCTTCCTCGAGAAGCTTGGAACCCTCGCGACGCAGCCGATCGATCTGCTCCTGTAGTACTTCCTCGTCGCTCTTGCGCACCGTGCTGTACGGCTGCCCGGCTTGCAGTTTGTGCAACGCCGCCCGCTCTCGCTGCTCCAGTTCCTCCTTGAGCTTCTGACGCTTGCTGTCCAGTTGCTTGGTGCGCAACTCGGCGGCTTTTTTCGCCTTCAGCACCTTGTCGTAGGCAGCACGCGCTGAGGCATCGCTGAGAATTTCTAGTGCCTTGGACAGCTCATGGAAACGTTCGGCTGCCTGCGGATTATCGGGATTCTTGTCCGGATGGCAGTCGAGGGCACGTTTGCGATACGCTTTGCGTATTTCAGCCTGCTCGGCTTCAAATGGAACGCCGAGCAGCTCGTAGAGATTCACATCACTGAACTTCTTGTTGTTGGCCATCTTCTCGATGGGTCAGGAGAGCGAATAAACGTTTGCCGATTTGTTTACAGTGTGCGGCGTCGCTTGACGGACCGATCAGCTGTTCAGTGCAGCAGGTTGGCAGCCCCGTTGGCCACAACGTGTGTGCTCTGTTCTCAATGTTGGTTCACATATTATACGATTAAATCGCGCATTATGCACAGTTGGAGTAGTGGCATATAATGAGCATATATCACGACGAAGTTGAGATTGAGGATTTCGAGTACGACGAGGAGGAGGAGATGTATTATTATCCCTGTCCGTGTGGCGATCGATTTCAAATATCTAAGGTAAAATAACGACAAACGTTGGGCAAACTTGATTTATTTATTTCATGATTGGCAGGAGGAACTGATGGAGGGCGAGGAGGTGGCTACTTGTCCCAGCTGTTCCTTGATTGTTAAGGTCATTTACGATCCGGTAAGAGAGAAGTCTCATTTGTCCCAAACCATTTTAATTCCGATCCTTTTTGGAGCAGGACATGTTCAAGGCGGAAGAGGATGAGTCAGCGGCGTTGAACGAAAAGCTTAGCGATTTAAAACTGGAGAAGAACTAAGCGATTGAATGTCGTGTAATTAAATAGGTTTTTTATTTGTATAATTCCCTTTAATGTAAATAATACGTTGACTAGTAAACAATTAATTTAAATGATACATTGTTTCGAGTTGGTAATGATTACATTGTGAAATGTAGAAAACGATTAGAAGAAACCATATACATTTATGCTTCTCTATTTGTTGTCAGCTTGGATTACATTAAAATAAATATATATGTTTATAATATGTATATATTGCACTCAGCATATTTGAACTAAGGAATCGTTTAAGCAATGTCCATTACGATGAATTTCGATTTAGTTAATTTTGGAAACATAAGGAACTATTGTAAATGTCGAGTGAAAACGATAAGTACAAATACATATCTCTAGATATTGACTTTCTGCTTAAAGATTAGGAATTCGACTTAAACATAAGCATTTTTTAGATATTGTTACGAGTCATGCATTTGTTTTTCTTCTTTCTTTTTTTTAGAGAGCGTGCTCATTCAGCTTGTTTTCTTGTTGTTCTTCTTCTGGAATATATGCATAAATGCCGGCAAGTAGGTGAAAAATAGGGATTTAGTGCTACAGGGGATAATACTTGGTGTCGTGGTGTATGTGCAGGTTCTTCCACTACTGTTCCAGCCAGGATCCGCTCACATTATTCGGTGATTTAAGCTGTAAAACAATACTGGAATGTTAGGCGACCTTTTTACCCAGTTGATTAATTGAACTCACCTTGATGTTGAACTGTTTCAAAGAGCTCTCCAGTGCCATTGCATTGCCCGAGAAGTAAGCGGCAATCGCATTGTGTAGCAATATGAGCTGCTTGTGCATCACTTTGATCTACGTACGAAATAATGCCATTAATCCACAATTTTCAATCAATATTAGCCAGCAAACTTACGCGATTCTCGTCGAGAAATTGCATTTTAATGGCAACATCGCCGCGCAATTTCTCGTAGAGATCCTTATGATGTGCATAGCTACGTTGCGTTTCCTCCAGCGTCGACGCTGCTTGAGTTAACTCCGGTTTCGTGTTCTCCAAGTCCATGCGATAGGCATCGAATTCGATTCTACATAAAGCATAACATAAGTAAACAACATAACCGATAAATATTTCAATTTAATCGTTTACCTGGCCGTCTCGTATTGTCGTATCGTTAGCAGGGTGTCATCAATGGTCTTGTTGCACAGCGTGTTCACCGACGAAATGAAAAAGTTCAACGCATTCAAGAGCAGTTCACCATTTTTGGTCAGATTTCGTTGTGTCTCCGAATTGCAAATGAACTCCTTTTGCAGTTCCGGATTCTTTTGCGCCAGATCGGCAAAGGCATCGGCCAGCGATTGTTGGGTGATCACAACGTGCTGAAAGTGCGAGCTAAATGCGCGTGTCAAGCGTAAAATGGACAAATATTTGCGTTGAGTTTCGCGCAATTGTTCGATCTGCGCCTCCAGCTCCGAGTCGACGGTTCGCTGTGATTTACCCAATTTTTCGAGCATTATTTGCCGTGTACACTTGTAAGTGGATATGCTCCAGTTCTTGATGCTATCGATTTTGGAAGCGCTTGTCCGTATAAGGCTGCTGCTGCCGTCTGTGGATGTTAGAAAGCCGTTGCTTGTTTGTGATGTGGTCGGTGACATGGGCGTGGTGGGCGCTGAAACAACAGACAGAACATCTTGCATATAGTTTATATTTAATATCTAATTTCCATCTCTTAATACTGAAAACAAAAATGTAATCAAGATACAAACCGTAGCATGTATTGAAAGCAATGCCTAGTAAAGACACAAGCCGGTTGCAGCTTTAAACTCAAACTGTAATATTAATTGCGTAGTGGTGCTCACCTGAATGGTTTCGGAATGGCAAATTGCTGGACGTATTCATGGGGATGGCTGCACCAATACTATGACTGCTGCTGCTGCCGCTCATCGCCCCCATGCCACCGCCAAGTCCGCCCAGACTGACGCCCTCTGTGCCGGTGTGAACGGCACCGCAACTGTCGTTCATGGATGGCGTGTCTTTGAGCATTTCATGTATGCTGCGCTCTCGTTCTGCCATCTCGAATTTGTTTAATGCGTGAGTAATATACACTTTAATTGCACCAGAAAAATCGTTCGTTGATTACTCTGTCGGTCGGTCTGCTGCAGGGGTTGGCGACAATTTGGCGAACAGTTTGTACAAACAGTTCTCACTGCACTCGTAACAATATCACAACGTAGACGCAGCGTTTGCAATTCTATCGACTTTGTTATGCACACCCAATGCGTGGAATTGGCGAAGTGCAGCAAATGCAGCCACAATTAGAAATTAAAGTTATATTTTGAGCAGAGAAAAAGCATTGAATTAAAAGCGTCTAGTGTGACCGAATTGATGTTTTGTGAGAAATACCTATTTTGCAATTAAATGCAATATTGCAAAGTCAAATGCAAACAAATTTTGGCAATGCGAATGAATAACATAAATAATGTTTATTTTTAATGCAAGCATAACAATTAGTAAATTTAGGTAAAACCTATTGTAGGCTATTTATATTTAAAAGTAGCACACTTGGTCACACTGCAAAAACAAGCAACACTGTTAGAATAATTGTAACGGCGTGGCAACACTTATTGTGAATGGCAAAACCCACAAACGCAATTCTCTTTTTGGGGACTTTCAGAAAAACAGCTGCAAATCTCTTTACGTTTGTGCTTCTAAACGGCAAATTTATACATATTTATATATACGTACATACTTATAGCTGGTGATCTACTGAAATGATTCCCTTCCAATTCATAATGGGCATCGGCTGCGTAGTTATAGCTGCAGCCGCAGCAGTTTATTTTTCCATGTCCAATCCCTTACCTCCGCACCAATCGCACAGGGGAAGACGGCCTCATGACAACGATGACGATGATGATGATAACAACGATGATGATGGGGCTACGCACAAAAGAAATCGGCTGGGTCCAAGGTGAGCGACTCCTTGTTACGAATGTAGAGCGTTTTTAAATTGCAAGATTTATTTAAACTTTTTAGCCGGCCCGGTGATAAGTGCATCATGTGCCTCGAAGCGATGACTAGGGAGACGATGCGCACTATGCATTGTGGGCATGCCCTGCACGAGATCCCGTGTTTCCGGGATTACCGCAAGTGGCGTCGTCAGTGTCCCTATTGCAATCAGCTTGTGCTGCGCATCGATTTGCCCGACGAGGATTGCGTTATTTGCTGTGAACCGATGCTGGAAAATGAAATGGAGTATCTGAAGTGCGAGCATGCCTTACACACCATTTGCCTGGCCACATACATAAGCAATAACTTCAAGAAATGTCCCAAGTGTTCCAGGCCATTGTAAAGTAAATGACAATTCAAGCACAAGCAATATTGATGCAAATCTATATCATTGTAATTCTGAGTACTATAAAACAAACATTTATTATTAAGCTATGAAGCGGCACAAATTTGGTTCATAGAATGTAGAACAGCAATAGGTTAAGTGCCTTCTTGTTGTTGTGTGTTTACCAATAAAATTCAGCCACAGTTTTTACTTAAACAAATGCCTCCAGCACGGGAGCGGCTCGTTGTTTCCAATTCTCACGCCAACGCAGCTCCTGAAACTCTTGCAGGCTGCGTGCGAAGCGTGCGCGTGTCTCGATGATGCTCGGGTTATTGGGAAAGTTCTCGAACCAGATGCGTAGCTGCTCGGTCAGCTCCACATGATCGCCGAACACAAAGCCGTTCTCTCCATGCTTGACCAGCTCATGCAGACTGTGAAAAATAATTGAAAGTTTAATATTGCTTAATGCTTATTATGTTTTTTTGTAAATTAAGTTAAGTTAAAATACCCTTATACCGTATGGGTAGCGGGTGTAAAAATCAATGACTTTGAATTGCGACAGGCAATGTTAAGTTTTAAGCTTTCTCTTCATAATTATTATCTTAGAGCAAATTATTTGTCAGTTTCCAAATTATACACTCTATGAGTTCACGCAATAGTAGTTATCAAATACAAAAGACAGTAAAATTGAAATGCATATATAAATATTAGTTTCGAATACGAAAATCACAAACAAATAATATGTTTGAAGAAAATCATAAGGACCCATAATATCAAACTGATAATTTTGCAGAATATTTCTTTTTAGTTTACGTCAATATTGATTGCTGCCATTTGCAATTTTAGGAAAATAACTTAGTTTTTAAACTTAATAGGCACTTGAGTTGGTGAATAATATTGCTTATAATGATTGAAGTTCCTAGAATTTATTGCTGCTTACCACTTGAAGTTGTAGGCACAGACGGGCAGCCCACTGCCAAACATGTCCACCACCTTCATTGGCAGATCCAGGCCACTGGTGCTCCAGTGCAGACAGACGCCCAGGTCAGCACTCGCTAGCACGCTGGGATAATCCTCCGGCTCCAGCCAAGGCGTCACTATGGACACCTTTTGCCACTGCAATTTCGCTATTTGCGCCTCATACTGCGCCTTCTGCGGTCCTTTGCCCGTGATGATGCACAACAAGGTGGGATACATCTGAGGCTGCTCCAGTGCAATGCGCTCGTAGCTCTCGAGGGCCTGCAACAGTATGCCAAAGTCCTCGTCGGGTGTCCAGCTGGTACTTGACACGAGCACCGCTTGTCTGTGTGGCTTGTAGAGCACGGTGCCGTTGGCCAGCTTTTGAGTGAGTGCTGTGGACTCGAGTACGCCGGATTGCTTGAGATCCGCATAGCATTGGGGCATGAACTGTGCATAGTCCTTGGAGAGCTTCATGAACAGCTCGTGCTTTTGGGCCAGCTCAATGGGATGGAACTGGGCGGGTGCGCGATCGTAGAGCACAGTAACTGGCCTGCAAGATAACTTAAGAGAGGTTAGCTAAAAGCCATCCCCAAGAGCGTTTGCGTTCAACTTACCCAATGTTCCAGTTACGCTGCAAATCCTCCTTCATGGCCTGCGTGACACAGAAGTGCGTGTGCGCCTTGGCGCCAAAATAGCGCTCCAGCCGCTTGGTCAGACGGCTCAATCGACTCTGTTCACCACCCGCCATGCCCAAGGCGAGCACAGTGTACGTGTAATTGTGCCAATCGATGGCGAGTTTGGTGCGCGTCAGGGCGCAGTACAGATAGCAGACGACTAGCGTGGGAATGCCGGGTGGATTTTGTACGAGAAGAAAATTAGGACGCGGTATGGAGATCAATGCAATGAGCAGACTTAACGTCTGCCAGATCGCCTTGAAGAGCAGCTTCAGTTTGGGCGTCAGATTTGTGACGGGCACCGCGGGCAGCTCGTGTATCTTGCACTTCGGTTGTGCCACAGTCAGCGCGTCCAAGGGACGTGTCTCCATGTAGCCAATGATGTCCACATTGTAATTGTCTTCGAGCAGACTTTGGGCATGATATTGCATACGTGGACTGCGTCCAATGTCGCCCAGCACAATGACGCAAGCGTTGCGTTTCCTCAGCTGCCGCTCCACCATTTCTGCGTGATTGGTGTTGCCTCTAATGAAGCTTAATGGTATTCCGCACTCGTTTCTCAATACAGCCGTGTGATGTGTACATTGATTGAGTCGTTAAATCTCCGTTGCAACCTTTTTTTGTTGCTGGGTAACAGCGTGACCGCAGCTTCAATTTAAAAATATACTATTTTTACTGCCAAATATACCATATAACCTCTCACATTTGGTCACACTTGCATTGGTTTGGGATACTGTCGTCACAAGTGGCGCGACTTTTTAAAAAATTTGTTGCTTTCATTTTTTTTCTATGAAAATGGGCACCATTTAGCACTTAACTTATTGCCACTTTAAACTTATTTCACTTTTTACTTTTTTTGTGGTAAAAATAACCTGCAAACGCTCCAAGAACTTAGCGCGCAACAGCTGGTGCTAAACAATTGTGTGGCCAGTCTGTTTAACATGGAGCTAACAGCTCAGATGAGCCAGAACAGTCAGTACAGCACAATAACAGTCTGTTAACCGCTAACAGCAATGCGCGTTGTTGAATGTTAAGGGCACTGCCAAAACTTCAAATGTTGGTTCAATGTTGACATGCTCGGACGTTTCGCGGCAAATCGTATATAACCGTTGATTGTATTGTGCGTGTGTGTTTAACAAGGTGTCCTAACCGTGTGTTTCATGTGTGTGAGCGGTGTATATTATTTACTGAATACCCTATAATAATGCACAGAAAAACCAATGTCTGAATATGTATTGGAAAAGTGTCAAGTGCGTGGCTACTAAAAAAAAGTAAATAAGACAACTACTTAGGCGGCAGGTTGGATCTTGTCGGTCACTGTCTGTCCCATACAAACATATTTGTTGCTGTATTTTGTATGCGGCAAATTTGCCGGTAAGTGAATGGACCGTAAATACGCATTTTGTTTTGGTATTCTGCCTTATCTGCATTTTCGCCGGCAAAACAAAAAGCTGCCGCCTAAATCACAACAACAATTCCACCACTAGCCCCTTGCACACTACCTCCGTTATCCCACAAGAGTACAGGTTGGCGCCGTCGCTGTGTGTGTGTGTGTGGGAGTGTATGTGTGCATGTGTCTGTGTCGAAATTCTGTTAGACGCAAAAATTACAATTTATTTGTGTATGTGAATGTGTGTGTTTTGCATGTTTTGAACGTAAATTTATCCATATTTGCCACCGGTTATTTCTCTGACCAATAAAGAATGTAATATTATTTATTTGCTACAATTTTTGTCAACCTTCACATCGCAGCTGTTTGTGTGTGTGTATCGTGTAACGGGATATACGCGCCATGTTACGAGTGAGTACACACACACACACACACATGCATACCGTAGTGTAAATGTATGTGCGTACAGAGTTTATCCCATTAGAAAACTGTCTGCAGCGTCTGCGTCGCCAGACGAGAGACACAAGCACAGAGACGCGCCTTCTTCATTCCCTCCCCCACTTCCCCACATTGCTGTGCCTGAGCGAACGAACGGCAAAGGCAAATAGCCCAAAAGCCGCCCAGAGACGCAGAGCCACCCCAAGCGAACGAAACGAAGCGACTGCGACGCTGACTCTGACGTTGACTCGCTGGGTGGTTGGGTGGTTGGTGGGTTGAATGGTTACTGCGTCCTTTTGTGCTGTGGGATTGGCGTGCAACTTTACGCCGTTGATTTTTGATTTCTGTGCGGCTTTTTATTGCGTGGGCAAAGTTCTCTGTGCGCCTCGTTTTGTTGCCACATGCGGCATAGAAAACTTACCTCGACCGTCGCCGGTCTAGACACGACGATACACTGGAGTCCTTCAATTGTAATTGTATGCGTTGTGTGTTTCACAGTCAAATTGAATGTCAACTGCAGTATCTTTCCTCAATGCTGACTAGTGAGCACCCTGTAGGAATTCTGAAAGTAAGGCAATGATAAGGCAATAAAAATTATTGACTTCATAACAATTAATATTTAATGAATTTTATGATGAACATACAAAGAAATATATTATAATATTTTATTAGCATGCGTGTAATCTTCAAAATACGTGTATTAAACATCGCATTTATATAAAAATAAATTAAACAAAAACGAATTTGCGCAATCAACAAAAAAGTTATATTAAACATCGAAACTATAAAATATTATTAAATACAAATTATTAAATATGCCATTATTTGGATACATAAGGCATTCCTTAGTCTTTAATGACCAGAAAACTTTTTATTGAGTGTGTCTTAATCAGCTAGGTTTTTGGGGTTGGAAGCAAATTGTTTGCAACCCAAAACTAAAACGTAACTAATAGGATCAATTTCAGTAGAATAGTCTGTGCTCAATTTTAATTTGATCAGAAAATAAATTGTGGTATTCTAACACCCGTAAAATCCTTCACCCACCCACACTTCAATGTCTTATTATGTGTTCGTTATTTCCTTTACAGCCTAGGTAACATATCGTCTGTGACAGAAACTGAGCAAAATCAGCTCAAGAAGTGTTTATTTGAACAGTGTGTTAAGAACAGCAATAAAACCGTCTGGATCGACTAATTGGAGTAGATGCGTTTGAGATAACGGCAACGGGTAAGTTCATAGTCTATTAATGCGGCATCAATGTGCAACTTGTGTGCGTGGCATGCCACGTTGCAGAGATTTATTTGAATAATGCGTGGCGAGGAGAACGATGTGCAGAATTGGGCGTGTGTCTAGACGCGACAACGAACAATGCGATAGAGAGTGTGTGGCTAAGAGGGGCGGAAGACGGGCGGGACTCGAGTCTAGTCGCGAGTCACGTTGAGGCGACTCTTCTGTGTGCAGCTGGCTGTGCAGCATCCAAATATGCGGCACACAATGGCAAATACTCGTGCATCCTAAACAAACTTCCGCCTCAGCGGTGCAGATACCAAATCGCTTGTCTATAATTAGGGAGCGAGAGAGAAATGCATATTGAGTGAGCTAGAGAGAGAGAGAAAGAGAGCAAGAGCGAGAGAGATGGGGAGTAACAAGTGCAGTGCCCAGTTCTTTGCGGTTATTTTTGTTGTTTGCCAGGCTGAGCTAACAATCGGCGCCAAGTGCCTTTGACATTTGCCCAAATCAAGTCAAACGGCACATGTGCGCTTAGATCTATCTATATAGAAAGAGAGATAGAGCGAGATGGACAACTAGATACAGAGAGAGTGAGATATAGTGAGTGTTCTATCACTAGGGACTGAACACTCTCTTCCAATTCGAGTGAGTTCAAATTTAGCAACGGATGTTGTCGGTCACTGCCTTGAAGTGTGTGCGTTTGTACTACATACATATGTGTGTATATGTGTTTGTGTTTGCGTGTGGCACACACGTGACAAACATTTGCTTTCTATTCCAATGTGCAACAGTCTCCAAGAGCTGCTATCGGAAACGTCACAACTTCAACGTCTTCGCACAATTTGAAAAACAGTTGAGGTCAAAGTTGGACTTGAAAAAATAAGCAACAACAAAATATTTACTCATTTCATTGTGTTAAACGTCGCGCATTTTCTCCAAAAATGCACTAAAAACATTAAGTAATTATATATTTATTTTATAATTAAAATCACAATTTAAAAGTATGACAATTCTAGATTATCTCGCGCATAAAAAACATATTTTTTACTAAAATAATAATTATGCTGTGTCTTCAGCATATTTTTAGTTAAATTAGTTAGCTGATTTTATTTTTTCCTTTTTCAAAAATTCACTACACTTAAGAATCAAGTAACAATATTTGTTTATAATTAAGAGCACAATTTAAAAGAATGTCAATATTCAGGAATTTCTCGTTTAACCAAATTATTTGTGATAATTAGAGTAATAATTATCCGGCTCTTTTCTCAGTGCTCGTTTTGCTGGTCTTTCAAACTGGCTATTTCCATAATTAGCTGTAAACGAAGAGGGACAAATAAAATCATTGCAAGTAAATTTGGCTTCTTGGAAACAATTGAGAGGCGGCTCCTAAATGGCCTCAGGTGGGCGTGGCACGGCAAGCAGAAATGCTGAATAAACGCCAGCAACAATAACAAGAACAAGAACAACAATAGCAAGATTGACTGGCAGAAGACCAAAGGCGACAGCAACAACATTGAAGGCGTCTCGCAATGATGCGAGTTGTGTCCGAGTTGCCGACGGCCATTGCCGTTATTCTGCCTGGCACGTGGACAGCTGGGGATGCGGGACGATGGAGAGGGGGAGAGGAGCAAGGAAAAGGGGGAGAGCAATGGGATAGCACTGTCAACTGCATGCGACAAAATTTATGCAGAGTCCAGGAGGTGGGTAGTGCCGGGTGACTGCCTCGAGTGGCGTCAACTGCAAAAGTGTTATTAAGTTGAGTTGTTGTTGCTGCTGTTGTTGTTGTCACTATAGTTAGTTGTTGTTGCAGCTGCCTTTGGGCAACATTTTGCACCTTTCACGTTTATTGTGACATTATGCTTTAAATAATGGATAACAACAACACCATGAACTACAGTGGAAACAAAGCAAACACTTTTTAGAGCAACAAGCACTATGGGAATGGAATGGAGTTGTTGGCATCTCTGGCAGGGTAAAGTGAAGCTGAAGCTATGCGAAGTGGGCGGCGGGACAGAGGTCTAAAAGCAGCTAGAGGCGGCTGTTGTGCCGTTAGTGGCTGCCACTTTTTCTGTGTGTTTTGGTTTGGTTTTGTTTCTCATTTGTGTTTTTAGCTCCTTTCTTCCTTTATTTGGCTTCTTTTTTTTGGGATCCTTTGCATTTTGTTTTGATTAAAAGCGAGCCGCAGTCCCGGACAAAAAGGCAAATAGAAAATAACACGGTGCCGTAAACAGGAGGGAAAAGTTTCTGCTAAGGGGGGTGGTGTGGAAAGATTGGAAAGATTGCTGGGAGTCCAGTGGAAAATTTGCCTGATTAAAATGCTCAGCAAATGGAAATTAACAGATGTGGTGACTCTATCCGAAAAAAGATGATTTGTGCTATGATAAAATATTATGGTTCATAAAAGCGGAGCGTAAAAACAAAAAAGACAGCAGAGATGCAGAAATAATAACTATTACTATGTTTCTTAATACAGCTTTAATAACATTCTCTATTGCAAAATGTCCAAGGCATTAGATAAGTTGGCTTGGTAGTTAAGTTGGCTGCGCCAGGTATTAAAAATGCTTTTAATGTAACATCTTTCATGTTCTGCAATATAGCTTAAAAACAGTATTAAAATATAGCCGTAAGATGAGCTACTACAAATATGGAGTTTTAATCTAATTATTATTGAGCTCAGGTCTACTTTGTATGATGGTATGGTTAAAAATTAATTGAAGCCATTAAGCGTAGCCATTTACTGCCCTTACCCTTGTTATTATGCTAAAATTCAAGACGCCAATTTAAAATATGCATAATAATGTACAGAAGACGATGGAGAAGAAACGAACCGATATCAAATGAGTAAAAAACATTTTCATATTAAAGTTTAACGAGAAACACGAGAAATTACATTGAGAAAATAAAGAGGCGAGCAGAGCAAGGGAGGAGGCGTAAAAAAGGAAGCGTACCCAGAGTGAAGCTCACGTGCACCTTGACGGCTTGTCATTTAGTCTGGCGGGCGTCGCGCATGTGTGGGGAAGCAAAGAGGGAACGGGAAGAGGAAGGTTAACCGAAGGCACCTACGACAGCAGCACGAGTTGGCAGCACCAGCACCGCAAAGTGAGTCATTTGGAGTGTCGAGTTTTTTGGGTAGTCGGCATCGACTTTGTGTTGTGGGCTGCGGCATGCCACCAGCTCGAGTGGCAAAGACTGTGAGAGTGTGTGTGAGTATCTTTGTCAGACAATTAAGACTTGCGCTTTACACAGAGGCGTTCGATATTTTGCTGACATTATTAAATCAACTCGCGTTCAGAACTTCGATTTTCTGTATTTTGCCAAATTTATCGCAAATATTTTGTGTCTCATTTACGGTTCACCTCAAGGAATTGGGCTTTCTTTCCTCTTCCGCCTGTGCTATGGCTCCATTGTTTGCTTATTTGTTGTTCGGTTCGGGTGTTGTGTTGGTTCCATTGTCGCGTTCTGGTTTGTAATCAAATAAATGACTGCACCCAGGTGCGTTCCCCTGTTGCGACTTCTCTTGTCAGCTGGCGCTTTGGCTTGTCTTCATTATTGGCTTTGCTCTTGCCTCCCCCTCGCCTTCGCCCTCGCCCTCTTCCATTCTCTTGCTCTTGCTCAGTGTGTCTTCTCAAATTCTTGTCGCTCCCGCCGCATTTCGCTTTTAATGATGCGCAATTTGTCGTTAATTTTCGGCATTTTATTTTATGTTTTATTTTGTTTCCCAGAATTTCTCAACATTTCACTCTGTGACATTGCCGCCAGCGCCAGCTGAGCTCCTTGGAGTCCTCATTCCGCATCCTTTTGATTGGCAGCCCCCTTTTGCTGTTTTGCCATTATAGCGTGCAACTTTCTGAGGAGTGGGGAGGGGGTCAACTTCTTGTGTTTTATGTCTTTGGGCCGTGCGACAATGCGGAAAAGTTTCTTGAGGCAGGCGGCATCCATTAATGTGGATATTTAGTTGTTGCTGCCGTTTGATCTACGGCCTGACGTCCTTTTGCAGGACTATTAAAATGTGATTAGATGTCACACACAAAAAGGACACATTCATTCTCCATTTTTGGTTTCAATTTAAGTGCCCCATTCCCGACGATTAAGCCAAAAACTAAATGGCGCCTAAAGGGCACAGACACAGTCATCATTTAATATACTCTATTGCTTTGGGGTAGCTTCAAATGTTCTAAGAGCCTAATCCTGTAAGCTTTTAGGCTTAAACGTGACCAGAAAATGTCCTTAAAATTATTTTAATTGGTCTCTATCCAGGCAAATTCAAGAGATTTTATTTCATTTTATTGCTTTTTATTGAAAGGGGTTTTATAGTACAAATGATTTTGCTTTAGTTAAAAGCTGGCCTAAACAATGTAAATATTAATTATTCGTTACTGATTTCAAGAACTACTAATATAGATGTAATAGCTAATACTATTTTATGCGAATATTATTTAAATTTGTAGTAAGTTTTAAGTAATAAAATCGTACATTTTAAGATAGATATTTATTTTATTTAAAGTTCAATGGTTACTCGGCTATTTACTCAAACTTGAGCTTTTAATTTACGTGCGCTTTGATTAAATCCTTTTATATGTTGGGCTAATCTTTGCTTTCGTTCTATATGCTTTTAGTGTCCCTTGACCAGCATAATCTATTTGCTACTTTCGAGTAAACCCATTTCTCAAAGCCACAATAAAAGTATCTCTATTCCACCCATTCTATTCCTCCCTCTTTATCTCTTTGTTTCCCTGCATCTATTTGCACCTGTAGCGGAAATGGTTTTTCTTTGCTCATTGTTTCCGTTGTGTAATGCATTATTGTTACTTATTATTATTGCCTGAATTGCAGGACTGACTGAATGACTGACGTACAAAATGAATAACTTCAGTGGAGTTGGATGCCTGTGTGCTACGTGCGCTCCACACTCCACTCTCA
This sequence comes from Drosophila ustulata, assembly GCA_035047365.1. NCBI lineage: Eukaryota > Metazoa > Arthropoda > Insecta > Diptera > Drosophilidae > Drosophila > Drosophila ustulata. Next base: position 20,136,039 of record JAWNPT010000094.1, read on the forward strand.
GCTCCACTTGTCGCCTCATAAAGCAACGGGCATTGGCCCAGAGAGTTTTAGAATTTCAGCGCCAGGCAAATGTGCAACAATTGACAACAGAAACAGTCGCCAGACGATCCCATAGATAACAACAACTATGCTGGAAAAACAACAGCACGATAGCAGCCAGAGAGACAGTGGCTGCGAGAATGGGAGGGAGACAATTAAGTGTCAAGTTTTTCACGAACAACAACTCATGTTGTGTACGCCAGACGCCAGGGGGTCGTCGGAGGCTGGGATGCTCTACGGCTTTTCAGTGCTGGAGCGACGAGTGTTTTATGCTGTTTTACATTTGTTGGCAGCTGACAGACCAATAGCAAGGGGAATGCGTCTAGTAGTGGGGCAGAGAGGGAGCCAAGCGCGTTGCATAGTTGGACGCTGTTGCTGCGACATTTGTCAGCGAAAGCGTCGCGCAAAAAACAGAAGCGGAAGTTTTAAATAAGCCATTATTGAACATAATGGACTAAATGGATACCCATCAAAAGCATCCGATTCCATGAATGCATTTTCAGAATCACTTTTAAAGAATTTGCTTTAAAGAAAATAAATATGCTACATTATTAAAATAACAGTTAAAGACAGAGCGAAAGACTTACAATTAGATTTTGTAGGTATTTTTGTTGCAAAAATTATCAGAAATAAATTTAAATAAAAATTTTCAATCATGGATACTGCATAAAAGGAAAATACAATTCTTAAATAAGAACTCAATTTATTTAACTTCTATCAATTAATGTTTCAACTAATAAAATCGACAGCAATTTGTGTGAGTTCGATCACAAAACTCAGAACATTTTTAACATTTAAATTTGGATGTAAATTAATACATATTTCTTTCAATATATTATCAAAATGCTGTTTTGTTGCCATCCTCGGCAGCTGACAGTTCATATTAAATATCAAACAAAATATTTCTTTAACAGTCTGCAGCAGGCTGATCAAAAAATCTCAGAGCTGTTGCTATTAATTACAGGGTATGTGCAGCAGGCTAAAGACAGCGGACGAGGGGGACACAGAGTGACAGACACAATGCGACGTCACAACGGGGCGTATGTGTAACTTCCGATTTTGATGCAGCTGCTGTGTCTGTTGCTCCGCGCAAAGTGGATTATGCATGTGGGTGTGTGAGCGCATAGAGTGATGGTTGTATCTGTGTGTGTGTGTGTGTGCATTTCATTTGCCTACCAATTTTTCTGCCCCTGCTGCCCCAGCCACTCCCCTTTTGCCATGGTCTTGTGCATTTGCCAAACAATTGGCAACAAAAGCCGCTTACAACACTTGAGGCGCGCACATTTTGTTGTGGCACTTATTTGTTGTTGCAGTTGTCGGTTCTCATTGTTGCTGCTGTAGTTGTTGTTGTTGCTCTTGTGGCACTATGTTGTTATCGTGCTCGTTGTTTTTGTTGTTGTTACCAACTAGACTCTGACTGCAGTTAAATTACAATTGTGCGCTTTGTTGCACTCTTGTTTGCAGATTTTTGCTGCCTAACGCTCTATTTTTTTTTTGCATACCCCTTCTGTTATAACTGTTCTTGCCGCATACGGTTGGGGCAAGCAGAGGCAGAGAGAGGGAGATGCCTCTGGCGGGGCGTGTGCAAACTTAGGCTTTTGCTTATGGGCTGCCAGCGAGCCATTGTTGGTGTGTTGCTTTTGTGTCTGAGGCTTAAATGGTATAAAATGCTAATCGCATTTGCTTGATTCCATTATCTGTGCATGGTTCCTCCCTCTGTCTGTGTGTGTGTAAATTGTTGAGGCTTAAAGCCGGCACATACGCAAAATTGGCATGTTAATTGTTGGGAAATTAAAATTTTATTTATTAGCCATAAATCAGGTGTCAGCGAAAACAGAGAGAAAAGCGGAAAATGTTATGTGTACGCAGCTGCAGTCGGGAAAGTTTAAACATTTACATGGCCCAGCACACACACACACACACACAACATACGCACATCGTAAACAGCCTCATTTGCATATGTACTTAAACGCACACACACAGCCTCATATAACAAGTTAACTTCATTTGCATGAAATGCGACGTACCAAAAAAAAAAAAAAAAAAGGAAAGGAAAGGAAAACAACTGAGAATGCGCCAGAGGAGCGTGCCAAACTCGGTAATATCCTGCAGTTTACCCAGCTGTTGAAATTATTCCACTAGCAAAATATTTGGGATACTAAATAAAATATTTCAATTTAAGTAATTTAATTAATTTAATTAATATGTATTTTAGTTGTTTAAAGAGGTATGAGGGGAACATTACATTTGCATGAATGTTCAATGTTCAATATAAGCAAATATGTCTGCTCGTTTGAAGACTAATCCTGGGTAAATTGCACACAAAACGTTGTTAAATAATTTCAACTGCACTTGGAAAAGCATCAGCCACGGACTTCCAAACATCCGCACTCTATTGCTGAGTAGCTGGGGATTAAGAGCGAGAGAGAGAGAGGGAAAGAAAGAAAGTTGTGTCCCCATACACACACACACGAACACACGCACACAAAGATACAAATACATATGCAAAGAGTCTGCGGATACTAAATGCAGTAGTAGTTTCATAATGAAGCAACGCCAACTTCAGTATTAAAACTTATTAAATTTCTGCGGCTGTTGCAAAAGTTGCGACTCCAGTTCTAATTGTACTTTTTGTTGCTGGCCTCGTTTTGCTTCTGCTGCTGTTGTTGTTTTTTATTTTTTATTTTTTATTTTGTGTTGTGTAGTATATATACACTCACAGACAAAAGTATTTCATGTTAGCTGCAGCTGACTGACATTCTGGGAAATAGAATGAATGCATTAGTACGAAATGTATAGCATACTTTTCTGCTGATTTATAACTGCACTGAGTTGAAGTTTCGAAGAGGGACCATTCCTCTAGTCTGGCTAGGATTTATGATATATCTGTCACTGGAGATGAAGCCAGCTAATTTTACTAATGCTCATTCTTAGCAATGCATAACGAGTTGTGTGTTTGAGCAAGAATGTGGCTTAAGCAGATGGGAACAGATTGCAATTTGGTAATGTGGTGATAAATTATTATAATGCTGTATTTCATTTTCATTTCCATATCAATTAAAATAACAAAACTCAAAAACCTTTATTTCAAAAGAGTAATTATTATAATTATATATATGTATATTTTAAAATATTTCCAGTAGGTCTTAAAATTATTTTTTTCTGTTTCTACTTAGAAATTGAATATGCTTAAGTCTGTAAAGACGGCAAGAGTCATTTATCGACAATCTTAAAGTTTTAAATGAAAAACATTTTCAGATAATCTTGTCTGCCTATGTTTAAAGCCTTTTAATTTAGGTGTCTACCTCTCAACCTTTTTTCCCTACAAATGTTGAAGATTACTCATCTCCTAATGAGCAACAAGTTAGTGACGGATGTCATGTTGAGAAGAGAATTACGTTCTCGACTTGCAACCCGTCTTTATTTTACCGGCAACCTTTGTTGCGGCTTTGACTTGCTGCACTTTGGCTTACAGTCATCTTACCATTGCCAAACATCCCATTTGGCATATGGCGCCGACGTTGCCAGGCACCGATGCCTTTGCTGTTGCCCTTCGTTAATCTTTGTTAGCTTTGAGCACGTGAAGCATTTGCCAAATGGTTAACCACTCTCCATCTCGTCTTTTTTTGGCGCATTTTTCGCGCATTTTATGTAAATTGCTTGCACATATATTTCATTTCATTTGGCGCTTACAGCTTAAGGGGGTGTGACTGAGAGAGAGCGAGAGAGAAACGGAGAGATTGAGAGCTACCTAGAGCATTAAGCCATCGAAAGAGGCAGCGTTCCAAGCCGATGACAGGCAACCGCACTTGCCGCTTGCCGCTTGCCACATGCCACACATGCGAAAGCAGCTCAGTCCGTTGTTCTTGGCTGCCTTCAGTTAAGCCTCACTGGCGGCTTATTGGTCGCCCTTTGTACCCATTCCCCGACAGGATTTCCCATTCCCCAATCCTCCGTTTGCAGTCGTCTTTAAATGTGCGTTGCGTGACTTTTGCGAGACTTTTATTTCGCATTTTTCGTGTTGTCATGTTGTCGATGTCGGCGCGCTCATCAACGATGCCACTTGCGACATGTCAGGCAACGGCATCCGCATCTACATCCTCTGCCACTTCGCTCTCCGTTCTTCTTATCCAGCCTTTCGAGTTGTTTCCTCTGCTTATTTTGATGAGCATAATTTGCGTAAAATTTGGGCGGATGCTGTTCCTGCTCCTGCTAAAGAGAGGGCGGGGCGGGATGACGAGGACGTTGTGGACACAGGATCTTGGTCGTTGGGGAAGCTTTATTAAATAGCGCATAATTTATCTGAGGGATTTCATTTTATTGCGTTACAAACGTGAAAGAAAGTGGAAAGTTTTCATTATGTCATCTCTTGGTTTTACTTGAAAACAGACATACGGACTCCCTCCAATGTTGGAGTTGTGTTTGATGTTGCCTATTTGAGGACATTCAAACATTGAAGAGGCGCCAAAATGAGCGCAAGTCGAGCAAATTGAAATTTAATTACTGTGTCTACATTTGTCAGCGGCTCAAGAGGCGGCAGTATGAAGATTCGAAAGGGGGAGAATAAGTGAACGCAGTAAGGAGTTAGTAAGTAGGATGCAGCTATAGTCCTTGGAGGCAAACTCACTGTAAGAAAGTATTTCAGCATAGACGACAGCTAAAGACCCTGTAATGAGATTTTTAATCAGCAACAAATGTAAAACTTGAAAAGAGGGGCAAAACTAGATTACTGTAAGAAACAAATTCAGCATAGACAAAAATATATATTTTTTTATATTCTTAGAGCTGTTAATAATTTAAATATTATAGTAATCTATGCCTACAAGAGAACTTTAAAATATTTCACGGATATTTTATCCTGCTGTATTTAAAGTAACAAGATCTTCTAAAGCTGCAGGATTGCTTAAGTCGAAGCGAACCTGGGTGCTTGTTAATTTCACATGCCGTGAGTCAGTGTTTGAATCGCTGAGAGTGTGTGGTTGCTTTGCTTTCTTCGGTTCCGCTCATTTTAAGCGGCTTTGGCTTAATATGCTCGTGTACGCACCAGGACCTCCCTCCCGCGGCAAAACTCCTGCTCAAGCCTGGTTGTGACTGGTTTACATGTGATTGTGAATTTGGGTCGCTGGGTTAAGTCGTTGGCAACGTTTGCGAGCGCGCTGCTCATTATCGATGTTGGCCCTTGTAATGACGCCTCAATTAACTGGGCCAACTCAGGGCCATTTCAAAATGTACAACCCTCGAATGGCCAAAACAATTGCCAACTGCCGCTTGCCGCTTTCCTATCGCTGTCCCTGTCGAAGCATCAAGTTCAAGGCGTTTCGACACGCAAACCGATTTCAAGCGACCCACAAAATTGTTTAACAATTCAATATGGCTGCCGTTGCAACAAAATGGCGTTCATACATTTGACTTATTGATTTAATAATTTTGCCCACTTTGCGACGCATGTCATTTTGGCAGAACACGCGTTGTGGGAACACTTTAAAGACAGACAGACAGACAGCGAACGGGATGTTTGAAATAAACATGGCCATTACTTATGGACGTGGACAGCAGCATGTTCATAATTAAGATAGCCTCATTTTAATGTTATCCTGTCAGCTGAAATGATGTTGCGCCACTTTCCGGGTCGCATATCTAGCCTGTGTCATCAATAAGAAATCAAAAATCGATTAAGCTTTCTCTGTCTCTCGTCCCCCTCTCCTCGGGTGTTGGTAACTTTTAACTTTGGCCCGTTTATCATTGCGATGAGTTCGCTTTGCGGTTACAAAAACTTTTAATTGGCAAGCATGTTGCGTTAATATCAAATATTTTTGGTAATTTGCTTTTATTGCGGTTTTTAACGAAACATTAATTAATTAATTTATCAAGGCAATTGAAATACTTAGAACATCAATTGCATTCCCTTAATTTGTCGACAATAATAATTCTTCCCTTTCTTTTTTTATTACACTGTACAACGCAATGTTTGCGGCCAGCCGAGTTCTTGTGCGCAGTTAAGTAAGTTGATTAATGATATCTTCTTCATAATCTGGGAATCTCTTGTCATTAGCTTCGTATAAATAAACATCAAATTTGGAGAGTAATAAATACGCCCACAATATTCATTAGCTAAGTTATACTAAGGAATGCAATGCAAAAGAGCACTTTTGATTGAAAAGATAAGAAACAAACATTATCTGGACAATAATTAGGTTGGGTATTTCTAAGTATTACATTAATAGATACTATTTTTGTTGTGTCTGCAATAAATCAATATTAACTTCGATTTAATTCATTTTTTTTTTGTATTTACAGAGTATTATACTTGAATAAATTGATGGAATTCTGTGTCGAAACATGTAAGTACAATATACCATAAACATAATGACTTGACAAACTATCGCCATAAATATTCAGGGCAATATATATAATTTATTGATCCTTAACACATTCGAATAATTTACCAAAACTCGAAAATTGTATTCCCATTTCGATGCGATTGAATTAAAGATTGCATGCGTCAAAGTGTAATTGCAGCCGGTGTCAACTTTGTAGCGTAGTGTTGTGGCAGAACGGGGAAACCAGTTTAGTGCAGAGTAACTGCAACCAATATACGAAACACAAATCTAACAGCTGCCGTTGCGGACGCTGCGGGCTCCACAACTGCCCATTAATTTGAGCAAAGCTAATGCCGAAAATTATATGGCAACGGTATCTGCATGAATGCATGTACATATGTATGTATGTGTGCATCGACAATGCCAAAATTTGGGTTACCCTCGTCACGAGGAAACCGGCTACACATAAAAATACAAAAACGGGGCAAGCTCTGCTTCCCGCTGTCCGTCCGTTTGCCATTCTCCGATCTCCAGTCGCCCTCCAAGTTGGTTAAGCAGCGCGAACAGATGTCGCGGTGGGGATCGTCTTACCTTCAGTTACCTCAAGTTACCTGCTCGTTCAGCTTTAGTTTCTCCCTATCTCTCTTGCTCTCGTTTCTTTCAGTATCTGTCTCTCTGTCTTGCGTACGCTTTGTGTTGTCTTCTTTGATTTGCGGCAGGTGCAAAATTTGGACAGTCGTGATAGCTGGGGCTTGTCGACAGTCGTCACTCGTTGAACGACTCGTTTTTGTTTTCATCTTTTTCCTTCTATCTGGTTTTGCTTCTTATTATTTTTGGCCAGTCGTGTGTGTGCATTGACTATAACTGATTTGTTGTGCACACCTGCTGTTCTCGCCGCAGTCGCAGGTAGTTTTCGTGCTGATCCTTTTCGCTATAATAGCCTTTTACAATTTGTTGTCTGTTTGTCTGGCTGCTCATCTAAAATGCTTCGCTGCATTATATCCTGTTTAATGGCTGTTCTGTGCAGGCTCTTAAGATGACTATACCCAGATATTTATCCAGACTTCTTCATCGTCGTCATCGTCGTCGTCGTCGTCCACAGCATCTTTAATGGCATGTCAAAATAATTGTCATAAATTACTGCGCTACCTGCTACTGTTTCACAGTTGTAACTGAAATAGAAACTGAATAGCTGTGACTTCTACTTCTCCATCTCCATCTCCATCTTCATCTTCTCCTTCTCAGATTCGTTGTCGTTGTCGTTGTCTCATGTGTTAATTGCATTGTGCACCTTTTGTTGCACTGACCCTGACTTGTGCACAAAATAATTGCAAGGTGTAAATGCAATTATTTATGTTGCTTTTCATTTTATATACATATATTGTGTGACAGAGGGCGGGCCAGGCTGCAATTAGGGCTGGCCTCGCTTATCGCTCAGTATTTCTCAATCAAGGATGCTCCTCAATTCAATTATGGTGTTTATGTCTCTTTACATTTTGTTTATACTGAATTAATGTTGAGCAAATTTGCGTTCGATTGCGATAATCAAACTGAAATGCCAGCTATTTATTTTGAATTTATTCATGTTTATTTTATTAAATTCGAAATTGAAATTGGATGAGCTCTTCATGTAACTAGCTTATTTAGTTATTCAGTGTGTTTATCTTTCTCTCTCGCTTGCTGTGTGTCGTTTTATTGCTTTCTCATTCGCGAGAGCAGCATCTCTTCACTGATGAAGTTTGCCGGAACACTTCGGCAAACAGAATTTCCTTCATTAAAATGAATCAACTCCAAAAACTAAACTTTACAACAGCGCGCCGCCTCGAGGGCCATCAGCCGGCATTGTGGGCGTGCCAGCCGCCTCTCATCTCGTGCAGATTTGCGAAAAATTACAACTGTGTGTACTTGGCCACTTCAGCTTGAACTGCCATCCAAGTCGCTGCCAATGCTGCCAACATTCTGCATTTCGGTCGCCCCCCTCTCCCCTTCCCAAAACGTGCCCTGTCTACCACTCTGGGCCCCTAGCCCCCCTCCCCTCTGTGCCTATGCGCCACCATGACTGCCCCCCAGCTGCTCCTTCCTGAGCTCCCCTGCACTTGGCAATGTTATTCCAACGCCGTCGCATTGTTTGACAGACTCGCACTGCTAACAGAGCAAGATAAAAACTTTTTTTTGGACTGTGCACACATACACAACGAGAGAGAGACAGAGTTTGAGTGAGCGAGAGAGCGAGAAAAATCGAAGCAAAGCAAATGAAACGAAACGAAAACCGAAACCAAACTAAACCAAAAATCGATAAGAGTAACAGACATGAATTCCAGCTAACATTCAGCTAAGTTCATATCGAAATACTCTGACATACTTTGATTAGAAAATCAACAGACAAACGGCATAATCGGGGTAAATACTTGCTCAATTGTTCCACTTTTATTTAAATCAATTTCCAGTTGTCCGATAAAATACTTATTTATGTTGTTTAAATTGAAGGAAAATAATTGAGCTATACTGAAAAGAAAATAGAGAAATAAATTTAGAAAATTGTTAAGGAAATTGATAATTAAACTTGGGTTAAGCTTGGTTCAATAGTTAATTATAGAAGACAAAAGTAATCTTGAAAGCTTCAATTTCCAGTATTAACAGATTAATGAATTCAAAAATTGGCTGATAATTGTTCTTTATAACTAAAGTCACTTACAACTAAATGGAAAAAAAGTCTACTTCTATTCGAATAGTGGTTAGATCTGTGAATAACTAAAATCATTTGAAAAGTTGGCACATCCATTTGCAGTTGCATGTATACATTATGGAGCAAGTTGGCATGTCTGTCAAAAGTGAAATGCGAACAAGTTGAACGGAATTGAAATACCTTTGGTAAATTGCAAAACTGATGACAATTTCATAACGCTTTTCGCAGTAGAAAATTGCCAGCACTTTGCAGAGGCGCAGACAGTTGTCAAAAGTGTTCTGTCCACGGGGGACGTTGGGGGTTGCGGGGGAGGATCGGTGGATGGTACGTCATTTTGCCAATAAATGGAATGCCAGTGACTGTGCAGCTGAATATTTTCTTCCTGAACTTCTTTTCACTTCCATTACGTTTGACAGACGCTGAGAGAAACGTGTTTAGTTGTAGACTGCCAGAGAGTTACAAAGGAGAGAGAGATAGAGCGTTAGATGCAGATAGGGATACAGATTGAAAAATAAAAGATTGAGACAGAAAGGTAGGCCACTTTAAATGGATGGTGATAAACGCACAGTGGACTGTGCGTCGCTTTACAAATGTGGTGAGCGTTCCTCGTCTGCCTATCAATAGGGGAAATATCACGTCAAGTGTCCTGGCAATAAAACACAACAGCAGTAGCAGAGGGAACAAGGATGCAAAGGACTGACTGCCTTGGCAGCCACTTGAATACAGTTCAGTTGAGTTCAGACTTCAATTTCAGCCTCGAGTGCAAATGAGAAAAGATACCAGACATCAACTGATGACGGGCGATGGCGCTGCTGCTTTCTGTCTCTGTGCTTTTGCTTTGCCAAGTGGTTTTGGCTGGTAGGATATTTATCATTTTGCACTTGGCTCAAGTGACAAACGAGCCAAAAATTGAAAAATGACTGAAATGGTCAAAAGTGCGCAGATACATGCTCCATGGACTGTGGCCGCAACCCAATTACAATTTGTAATGGGGCACCCGGAACCCAATGAACTTGTCAAGAAGTCACCTTTTTCGGGGCCACATATCGGACTCGACCACTCACTGCTCATCATTAACAACCATTTGGCCGCATTGTGGCCGGGCTCGTTTTGTGCAGCCGTGTAAACTGTAAACGTAACTGTCTATCTCCAGCTGTATCTGTAGCCGTATCTGTATCTATATGTGTCAGTTAGTCAACTAAATAGCTCTCACATATCATGACAGTTGTGTGGCCGATGACGTCGACAAGCTACCAAGCTGCCAAGCTACCTAGCAAAGTTGGCTTCCCATTCCCAACCTGGACCCCCTCTTGAGCGTTCGTCGCAAGTTGCCTAAAACATTTTTCAGTGCTTTGTTTGCTCCCCGCTCCCTTTGCCCCGCATATGAAAGTTTTTCAGAATATTTTCATGTTTGCCTTAGATTTCAGCGTAATTTATGTTTCTGTGCCGGGCCCGTTGGTCTGTTTATCTGACTGTCTCCCTCATTCTCTTCCTCCATTTCTTTCTCTCGCTGTCTGTGTGTCTCTGCCCCTCTTATACCCTCCCCGAGGGCATTTCACTTTGTCATGAAGCCTGCCACATTCCAGCAGTAGCATTAGCATTAAGATTTCCACCTCATAAATCATATGCACTTAGCATGTCGCTTGCATACAAAAGGAACTTTAGCTTGCAGCTAACACATTTCAATTCGATTTTGTTTGGCAATTGCAATTGAATAAAAAACTAGTAGAGTATTGTTGAAATAAGCTTTCATATTTAAGTATTTCATTTTAAAGCAGATACTTTCAAGATGTCTCAAGATCAATAATCAATTTATCGCTTGAATTTCTATGCATTCTATAACTATAGTCGGCAGTTTGGCTTCTTTTGATATTTTGACATTTTCTCTCATCGATAGCTTTTGGGTGTCCAAGAAGCTTCAAACTTTCACAAAGTTTGCAGTTTGCAGTGCGTTTGTGCGTCGACTTTCTGTTTTTCTTGTGCATTTCTCCTGGTCGCTTCGTGTTTCGACTTTAGATTAAAGTCTCATTTAGCAGGTGTTTTTAAGTCGCCGCTTTTCGTGCCCGGATTTCTTTGTATCTCGCTTTTCTCCCCTTTTTAGCGGCTTTTGTGCCCTCTGAATGCAGCTTGTTCGTTTCCCCTCCGTTTCCACTGCCGCCTCGTCGGCTCTCTGCGGCTCATCGTCCGTTTGTTGAGGCGTTCTCGTTCTCATTTAGATTTGGCTCGCTACACGGCTCATTTGCTTAGGCTTTAAGTTTGCTGATTAAATGGCCCAGATTGCTTTCGGTTGGAATATCTTGGCTTGCCATGTTCCAGATCTTAATGAGCAACTGGACAGGGCCAGGACGTGGCTGGACTTCCGCACAGGGGGCAGCCAGGAGCGGGGCAAAGTTGGAGAGCTGCGACAGTTTTTATGCGGCCATGATTAATCTCAACACTTTCCGACCCATTAATTTCAGTGTGCCAGTTTCAGGGCGAGTTGAGAGTGCGAGTTACGAGTTACGAGTGCTTAAAACCCCCAATACGCACTACCCCCAATATAATACCCCTCTGAGAGCTGAGAGTATCCATATAAGGAGCTTTTGGCGTGCGATAAAACAAAATGACAACCCTGCCAACGCACTCAGCGTTAAGTCGTGTCGAGTACTTCAGCTTCGGATTCAGCTTGGGGTCTCACACGGGGGCTTCTGTTGCTGCCTCTCTCATCATCATCTGACATTGTGCAGCTGTCAGTTTACTTGCAGGACTCGTGGCTCAGCTCATCAATGGCTGTTGGGCTTCTTGTTGTTGCTGTTGTTGCCTCTTTCATTCACCTGTCGTCGGCTTTCACTCAGTCGCTCGTCAGTTAATGTGCGCTTTGTGCAAGGTGACAACACTGGAACTGAACAACTGTACAACTGAGTGGATTTGCAGAACCATCCACCCCACCTATGATGGCAATGAGGTGTTAAAGTAACAAACAACAGATGTAGATGTGGCTCCCATTGCTCATTGCACTGGTTAGACACAGTTTTTATGACCTACAGCGACGATACATAGGGTATACATTATTCAATGAGACGTTTGTAACACAAAGAGAAAGTCTGAAAATGTAGAAAGTGTGTTGAGTCTTATGTTTGTGAGCTATGAACTATGCAGAGTTGGGTGTTAATATGATGGATTAACTTAGACTAGGTGAAATGACGATCAGCTCCAAAAACAAATATCTTAGAAAATTGATTAATGTAGAGTATCCAGTAGAGCGTTGTATTGGAGTCTGTTGTATTGAGGACTGCCATTGAGAGTCCATTGAGGCGTGTGAGCAATGCGTGTCATAAAATGGCTGAAATATGGCTAGTAACTGGAAGTGGCGAAGCTAAGGAATGAGTGGGCAGGCCGAATGGGAAAAGGAGTGGGAAAGGGGAGTCTCAGAGTGAGAGGTCAGCGAAAAGGGCAGTGGGACGATCCAGAGCTGTGAGTTAACATTTTGGAAGCAAGGCGTCGTCGTCCTCGTCGTCGTCGTCGTGGTCGTCGGCATGGCAACACCCTAATCTATTTACAAGCAGTCGTTAAAGGGAGTCCGGGAATTGGAGTTGATACGAAGGAACGCATTTATTTTCCTATTGCCGTTTTCCTTTTCTGGTTTTTTTTTTTTGCGTCAGGATACGAAATTACATTTGTACCTTTAATTTATTGATGTTTGAGTGCGTTTTCGGGGTGTGGCAAGCGGAGTTTAGGCGGCGTGGCACATGTGTTACAGCGAGGGTTGCAAGCTCTCGAAAAGGTGCAAAAGGTGTGCGCGCGTGTGTGTGTGTGTGTGTGGGTCACCTTGATACCGGGATACGGCATACAGGACATCGGAGACAGGACACGGTACGCAGCTGACCCTTTGCCGGGGTCAGTTAAAAGGTTCATTTCGCATGTCACGAATGAGGCGTGAAAATTGCCAACTAATAGAATAGGCACAAAACGGGTTGCACCACCAGCATTTACTGCCCCCGCCTCCCCCCTTCTGGTTCTAATGACGCATCATATGGGATCCTCGGCTGGCACGTGACGGCATGAAACAGATTTTGGCACCTCAGCCAAAAAAAAAAAAAAGAAAGTAAAGATACGAAAAAGAGTAGTGGGAGAATCATTTGTTTTAGCCGGAAAAGCTTTGCACGTCCATTAATTTAGGTAGACTACGGTATGTCCTGGGCAGGACGTCTTGCAACATTGAAATCCCTGCAACATTTTTGGACAAATTTCCTGGTGCTCCTTTGTCTCCACGTTGCGTTGCTTAAGCCCAAGTTTAAGTGCCCATAAATTATAAACTGACTGCAACATTCGCCTTTGCCCCGCGTCCCATCTCTGGCTCGTTAACTTTGAAAACAAAATCCTCGCTTCAACTCTTGTGTTCGCCTTTTGCATATGCCATGCCTTCTGGCTATCTAGGCACACGCACACACACACACTGCTGAGTTGCTCCTTTGCCCGAGGAGCAGTCAATCCTGTGCATCAGCGGCGTCGTCAGGCGAACTTAATGTCAGACGCCAGACAACAAAGAAGACTGCAAATTTATCATTTGCCTGCAATGAGCCAAACTGCATAGGGCAAATAATGAGGATTTGGTTGCACAGACTATCTAATACCCCGTACACTTTTATTTGTTAAACATCATTCCCATTGTGGCTTTTGAATACGTGGTGAACTTAAAATAAAAAAGCGAAAACTAAATGTGACTTTTGTGGCAGCTATAAAAGACAGGACGTCTTTGTCAACCAAGTCAACGTGTGTGGCTGACAAATTTGCATGCGAAACTAATGGAAAGTCGACAAGAACTGCGTTTATGCGTTGACAATGCGTGAACTTGATAAAATATTTGTAAATAGTACAAAAATGTTATTTTATGATCAGCTAAAATTAATGCAAAGTCAGAACTTAACTTATTACAAACGAAGCTGAAATAAAATTTGTTTGAAAATATTTCAATTGGAGTTAAAAGCTATTCTACTTGTATAGTATAACTTCGACTATAGGCACGTTTTTGGTAAATTATTTTAAATTAAATGTACCTTCGAATCTAAAATTCAACATTTTCTTATCAAGTTCTAGTTCGAGGATGACGCATAAACATGCAGTGTACAGGCGACAAACAATTTTAAATTTAAAACTGCACTCGCAGCATTATTCACAAGCACACTCACAACAGTCGCTGGAAAAAGTCTTTGCATGGTTGGCTTGGCGAATGTCTGTGCGCATTTTATGCTAATGTTTTTGCAACAATTTTGTTATGGTTTGCAGGACAAGGTGAGTTCCGCTAACAACGTTTGCTCCTTGACTCCATGTGTCCTTTGTCGTTGTTGCACGTTTGAGTTTTGCTTTTGTTTTTGCAATTGGCCGCTGATAATATTTTTTCATGAAAGCGCAAACAGAGACAAAGGGATGCGTCAGCTTTGTGGCTGTGTGGGCGGCCATACCTGCCAACCCTTTTCCACATCCTTCTTGCCTCTTCCTTTCTGCAAGTGCAGAATTTAAAGCCCGCAGCAGTCGCTAAGGCAATCATAAGGGGATCAGCATGGGCACAATATTGGTGTGAAACTCATATATTCTGATTTTGATATATGAATTGGTCGTGAAATGGAAGTCCTTTGCCCCAAACTCCTTGAATAACTTGTACAATTTTATTGTCTTGCTGGGCAAAGTTAAACATGATTTCCTTATTTATTTCCATTTCCATTTCCCAAGCAAAAGGAACTCTGCTCCAGCCCTTTTTTCGTCTGCTGCGTTTTTCATTTTTCCGTTTCTCCCTTTTGTGTTGGTATAAAACATAAATTTCGTTTGTCGCTGCTTCCGTCCTTTTCGCTATTCGCCTTTCTCTTTACCCCTTTTATTTTTATTCTTGTTTTGTATATTTCTTTGTTTGTTGCTGCGCCTGCGGGTGCCGAACAGTTTGACAATCACTGTGCGGCACCTCTGTTCCTTCCTCGGATCCCGCATCTCGCCTCCCGCACCCCCAACACTCATCCTAGAAGTTCTCAAAAGTTTTTCCTCTTTTGCAAATGAGATTTCGTTCAGTTGCCGTGATAAATTGTTGATAGCTTTGAATGTGTTTACATTGATGCTTGCCAGGAATTCGATGCGGAAATGAAGGAACCCAAGCGACTGGTTGGGTCTAGGATACCTCCTTGTGTGCTTGTGTGCGTGGGTGTTCCTTGTGGTGTCTGGAATTTGCTTGTGAAGAAATTGTTAAGCGTCCCTGCCGAGGAATTTATTTTGAAGTCGGGGTTAACGATTCAGTAGCAAAGGGGAATGAGTTCCCTTTTTTTAATCGTCGCATACAATGACCCTAATTCAAAAATTATGCATTGGAATGTGTGGGAAACGCTGAGTAATAGATTCAATCAGCGACTTATTAAAAATTGTGTGATGAATGGAGATCAAATTATTTAACAACTTGTAAAAAAAAATGTTCAAATGTTGAAATAATAAATAAGATTACGCATCAAGACAAAACACTGCACATAAAAAATATGTACACATAAAAAAACTGACTATTGATTGAATCAAAAGAGCATTAATTATTAAATGCAATTAAAATTAAATAAATTGATGTTACAGAAAGCATGTCCGCATAAAAACTTGCAACACATTTATAAATATTTAAAGCAATATTAAAGTACATCAATGAATATTAATCAGTCAATTTATGTTTTTTTTTTAATATTACATTTGGCTAACAAAGTTTGAGATTGAAATTAAACTGCTGTACAGGTTGCTCAAAGCTAACAGCAGTTGTTTAACAGTATTAAATCTGTCAGTTTACTGCAAAAGTTGCATATTAAATTTATGTAATTGTAGAAGCAATATAAATGTTGATTTTAGTGGAAAACAGTTTATGGATATTTTTGTGGAATATTGCGTGTTAAAATAATATCAAATTCAAATGAGATGTTCGGGCACGCTAATTAAACAAGGAAAAAAAGCGGTGGCAGAAAGCGGAATCAGAATCGAGTGGGAGTTTAAAGTTGTTATAGTGATGATAATTATGACAGGCAGCACTTAAATGCTAATGCGAAATGCGAAAAATGTAACAACAACAACAATAACAACTAGAGCAGCAGCAACAACATGGAATAGAGAAACAATGCAGACTTAAAACAAAATCAACTGAAATCCAATTAAAAGTTAAACACCGCAGCAAGCCACAAAGTCGAGAGATGGAAGAACTTGAAATGTTAAATTTTTCACAGGCTGTGCGCGTCTTGCTGCAACTGCTGTCAACGGTCAAGTTGATAGGGATGGAGGATAAATTTGGGTGGAGAGGATGTTATAAATAGCTGCCAAACACGCAAGCAGTTTGAGCAAGTTTATTTGCCAGGTGGAATCTTGGCCACAACAGCAGCAGCAACGGCAGCAGCGGCAGCGGCAGCTCCTTTAGCACATCCTGAACGAGTTAACGGGTCGCCGTTGGCCCAATTGCTTGCGTGCCTAGCCTCCGACCAGGACAACGTACTGAACTTTGCGCCAAACAGAAAAACAACAACAAGAGCAATAACTTTGATTAAGTTTCTATGCCTTTGGCTTTGCTTAAAGTTGCAATGAGCGTTAGAAGCCGGCGAATTAACTAACCAAACTTTCTGCAGGCAGTGAAAAGGACTCCCCAGGACATCGCGCACAACGCACACAACGTGCTTTGGTTTGCTGAAATGAAGACGCTGCAAAGTATGCTACACAAAATTAAACTCAAGGCACGTGCGGTCTTTTTGAATACGAGTAGGCGACGGCGACGGCGACGGGGCGATGGATGAAAAGCGATGGGAAAGCCATGGCGGCACAACAACAAATTTGTGGTCAGGTGGGCAACGCCTTTATGATTATTGTCTTAAAATTAATCAATGTGTGCGTGTCTGCAGCGGAAGAAGTTTACAGCCTAATAGATTCTCCTGACCCACCGAGTAGCTGCGAGACTTTCTGCTCGTTTCCAGCAAAATTAATAGACTTTGAAGATTAGTTGAGAAAGTTTATGCATTCATGCTTCAAATTAATTAGATTACAGGCAATATTTGTGGTCGAAACGAAACGAAACGAAACCAAACTTGGTACAAATTGTGCCCAAGGCTTGTTTCTTCTAACTTGTACGAATTTTTTGTTCCTTTTCGTATTTGAACTGGTCGTGTTTATGATTTGTTCGCTCTGCGAACTTCAAAAGATGTTTGCCAAGTCTGTTGACCTGGCGGCGAAGCATATGGTACACATTTTTTTCCCTTCTTATATAATGCTGTTGTCGCCATCTGGCAGTTGTTGTTGTTGTTGTTTCCACTTTGATTGTTATGACAAGTTTACTCTCAACTTTGTTGAAAAGTCGTTGACTCTTTTTTTTGTTGAGACCAGAACAAGCATCTATCGTTGTATAATCATAAAGTTTAACCTTAGGGCTTACAATTAGAATATGCTGTAAGTCAATTTACGCTGGGTTTCGACAGAGTAAGCTAATCCTATGACACAACTTAAAACAAATCTTTAAACGCAGGAAACTGAATAATATTCCATGCCTTTAAAAGTTATCACAGAAATAACAAACCTCAAACCTCTTCTGTGAAAGTTATCCAATCAGCTTGATTAATTTGATTTTATTTCATAACTAAAACCACAAAACCACAATGGATTTAGATAGCAAAGGAATGAAAATGTTTATTTTTTCATAAGATAATTATGGTATTATGGAATTATTATGAAAGACTATCGTTTTCAGCGTTACATATAAAAAGTCTGTGAACAGCTTGAAGACCCAAATTCTTTTGTTTACAGTTCTTAAGAAATTCGACATGTTTTATTTATTTTTCCTCAAAGTTTGCAACTGGTTAAGAGCAAACAAATTCTTTCAGATCCTTTCTCTTTGACACGCCCACCCTTTGGAGACTTATAATAAAAGCATACTTTATTTAAAATTGATTGCGCCGCATTTTAGAACGGGAAGTATGTGCAATAACTGCCATTTGACTCAGTTGTTTTCACTTTTTGGGACTCTAGGAAAAAAAGCTCAACTTCAGTTTTGCCAGCACGTCAAATGTCAACCGCTATTTTATAGAAATTTTCAAAAGAAGGCGAAAAAAAGAAAAACAAAAATAGAAATGGGGAAAACAAATTGAACAGCATTTTTCAGCTGTCAGCAGTTTAAGCTGATGGCAGCAACGGCGACCCAAGTAGCAACATGAACCCTGCCCCCAACCGTGCTCCCCTGGATGTGCCCCCCTCCGCTTGTGTTGCCTGCCAGCAGCCAACGCCTTTTTTTTGTGGCGGTTCATTTGGCAGCATCGTCAATAATACGGACATAAGTATACAATGTTCTATTAGGGGAAGCATGATGGCTGACGGGGCGGGCAGTTGGGAGCGGGGAGGGGCGTGTGGTAACTGCTTTTTATGTCGATTTCATAAAGTTTTTGATTTAACGCTCTGTAGCGGCTGGGGTCATAAATTCTAACCATTGGCTTCCTAATGGCAGTCGGAAGTGTCCTCTGGGTTCAGCATTTTGCCAAGCATTAGCTCGGTCATTATTACAACACCCTGTACTCGCAAAGTTCGTTTCAGTGGGTCTAATGAACGGCAGCAAAGAGCAGAATGTATAACAATTTAATGTTACAGGGTGTCAACTGGTTGAGAAGGACATTAAAGTTACTACATATTGGTTACAGGGTATTAAGATGTCCAATCATGTGCACACTTACAGCACTGTCTTGTTTGTCTTTTCTATTTGCTGCTATTATTATGATGCCATTTTTGACACTCGATAAAGTCAATAAACAAAATGGACAAAGCTTTATGTGTGGGTTGCTCTCTTTATTTTTAGGGAGGCGGACACAGCAATCTCGGTTCGTTTGTGGGCGAGTGGGCGTGGTATTTAGCGTTGCTGCACAGCGTTTTAATTGGGGGCATCGTTTGGGTCTTTGCCCTTGTAGTTGTTTGATTGCGCATACGATTCGCAGTCTCTTTATAAATCAATTCGATTCGATATTAAATATTTTCCATTTGGAATCTTTTATTTGCAGTGGTCCGCGCGTTTTATTGAATGGTAAGCTTTGACTTTCATTTATTTATAAATACATATTTGTTTTTTAATTTGAAAAATTGGCAATTGCTAATTGGCACTGAAATTCAATTAGCCGACAAGCTGAAAAACATTAATTGCCTGTAAAAAATTAATTTTTATTGAAGAAATATGGGTAAAAGTGACAGATACTTTAATGCATGTGAAATGTCAAAATCATGCTCGTTTGGAATGCGTTTTTGCAAGCGATTCATTGCCCGATAATTAATGGGCGTAATTTGATATTAAGCAAGAGTCAATTTACTGGCTAATGAGGCACTTAATCAGTAGTTTGATTTTAATAGTAGAAAAAATAATTTAATTTAATTAGAAAGTTGCACAATGCAACACAATTGCCACAAATGGCGTACTATTTATGTTACTAAATGTGATAATATTTTGAATGTGTCACATAATACACAGTAAGACCTTAAGACTCTTGATATGGAAGGGTGTAAAATGTTGCACTTAGTGTGTGTGATATGTTTATGTTTTTGCTAAACAAATGCAACTAAAGAAGCTTTTAAAACGAATCTAAACCGCAGAAGTGACAATAAAAAGAGCGTAAAATGTGCAAAAGCCTGAAAAGGCAACAAAATGGCTGCCAGCGCCATTTTTAAATCCGAGTCTGTTAGTGACTTGCTGTTGTGTGTGTGTGAGTGTGTGTCTGTGTGTTTGTTTTAGTTGGTGTGGCCCATTTTAAATGCAGTTTGTTGAACTTTTGCCATGCAATTTGTATTACTAATGCTAAAAGCAAACAAAAGCGGGCCATCAGCCGAGGGCATGCTGCAAGAGCTGGAGAGAGAGAGTGAGAGAGGGGACGAAAGGCGAAGGAAGATGGAGTGGGAGGTAGCAGAGCTTGCAGTGAGCCAATGAGTCGAATGATTTGGCCAATTGAAATGCTGCAGCAGCAGTTGCCTCCAGATGCTAGCAATAATTCACTTTTGGATGGCTAAGCCATGGACAAACCCCGTGTTAAGGGGGCGGAAGAGGGCGAGGATAACATGGAAAAGTAAGCGAAGAGGACCTGCAGCTAGGATTAAATATGCAGTCCAAGTCCGAGTTTCGGAAGCGGCTGAGTCACAGCGGCAGCAGCTGGAGAGAAGCTTAAACTTCAAGTTGAATACGAGATGTCAGCAGCAACAACAACAACAATGCCAACCATGACAACAGTGAAACAACAACAACTGCCATGGCAACAACACGAAATATATGGAAAAAACTTGCCTTAAAATGCGTTCATGTGTAAAAATGTGCCAGTGTTTTTGTATTTTGGCCGTAAACAAAGCGGGAAACCAAACGAAGCTCAAGACAAAACTTCTTCTTCTCTTCTTTCTTGCTCTTGTGCTACAACTTCTTGTTCTTCAGTTCAGCTGGTTCCTGTTGTTAAAAACTAGGCGAAAAGGTAAAAATTCTCTCTAAAGTGAAAAGAAACAAGTGAAACGCCTTAACACTTGGCGAACACACACTCACTCTCGCGGTCTCTCTTTCACTCTTTCACTCTTGCTCATGCTGTCTCTTTCACAGCAATAGACTTCAATGGTTCAGTAGATCCTTTCAGTTTTTTCCATACAGTCAGCTGAAGTGCTATTGGGCTTTTTTGCGCTGCCGTTTGAGTGTGTTTCTGGGTGGCATTTAACACGACGACAGACATAAAAAACTTAAGGCAAAAACCTATGCAAGAATGTGGCACAACTAAGTGAAACTGCTGCAACGGAATGCCATGTACTTAGAGATACCCTAAAGAAATATGTGGATCGATAATACCAAATTGAATACCAAATTTTAAAGTGTGGAAACTAAAGGAAAGCATGAAAGCTGAATATCAATATTTTAGTTCATTGAAATGATTTTCTAATTTTCTTGAATGACAGCACAGTAATGTTATTTGTAATAATGTGTAAATATATAATTTCAGATTAGTATCGAAATGAATTTGAAGTTACTTCATTAATGAGACGTATACAATGGCTATAATTCGAAGATAACTTTTGCGTAAAGTGATTAAATAAGTTGAAATTACAGCAAGTTTGTAGACCAGAGCAAACGACGGAGTATTTCTTAAGTTTTAAAGGTTAAAGTTGGTTTTCTCAATATCATTGTACAACCCGAAAGTTTCGTAATGTTCGGCTGGGCGTTGCACAAGCCAACGAGGCGGGGGGCGTTACAATGTTGGGGCAACAGGCGACGACAACAAGTCATAAAATACGCAGCACAACAAGGCAAACAGAAGAACGCCTGCGACAGGGGACAGTTGAGGCAGGCTGCAGAGGAGACGGACAGAAATTGGTACAGTTGAGTGCACAAAATGCCCACAAAATGGTTGACGTCTTTCTGTGTTGTAGTTGTTGTTGTTGTTGTTGTTCTTGTTGTTGCTGCTGCTGCTGTTGTTGTCCGTTTCCGGTTTCATGTGGCATGTGTCACCACAGCAAAAGGCAGCCAAAATCTTCGCATTGCAATTGTACGGGCAGAAAGGAAAATGCTTTCGCTCACAATGGAAATGCATTTCCACAAATTCCATTTATTTGAGATGAATGAAAATCCTTTTAAAGCCAAAACCAGCTGAACCATCCTACCGTTGCAACAGTTACCAGTTAGCAGTTACCAGTTACCAGTTGCCAGTTACCAGTTACCAGTTACAACAATGCTAACCATTAATAATACAAAAACGCTTGCACAAATTGAGCATGGCCAAAAGTTTTTCCTCTTGTGCAGCGAACGTAAAAAGTGGCCTATAAATTATTACTCCCAAAAATGTTTGCACACTTTTACAGCGCAGTTTATAAATTGACCATAAAACTGGGACAATATAAAGACACCAGACATGCAAGTGAATCGCAAGGCATAACAATATAGCACAATACAATAAATTGAACATAAAACTATGCAAAAAGCGAATAACTTTTGGCTGAAGTGCCCGCCTAGAGGATGCTCTATAAAAAAGTTTAAAATTGGAAGAATATGTTATATAAATGCTCTTAAAATATATTAGTATTATTAGAGACAATTTTATTTTAAAAGTAATAAATCTGCCACATATTTTCATAAATAACTTGCGCTTAGGGGAATCATTTGTCATACCAAAAGTAAGATATGAATTAAACTATCCACAATACAGAATAGCTTTAATTAAAGTGCACAATTTGTGTAAAGTTTACTTAAGCTTAAATTGCTTGAAAACAGCTTCTGAATTTAATTTGAGGGAGAGCAATTGAAACAAAACTGACTTTAATGACGTGGGCGTAACTTACTGGTACATGTGCTAAATAAATTAATTGCATGCGGTCATTTTTCTCTCATTCGCAAGCCTAAATAAATAAATAGGAATAATAAATAAACGCTAAGTCGTCTGTTGTTGTTGGGCTCTTTTAATTACCCTAT
The DNA here is from genome assembly GCA_035047365.1 of Drosophila ustulata. Lineage (NCBI taxonomy): Eukaryota > Metazoa > Arthropoda > Insecta > Diptera > Drosophilidae > Drosophila > Drosophila ustulata. The sequence goes on from JAWNPT010000094.1 coordinate 20,158,513, forward strand.
GCCCATTAAAAAGCTGAGAAAAGAGTATTATTAGCTCGTTAGGCAGCTTTTGCAGAATATGAGTAAAATGATTATTTGTACAGGATATCTTTCTGACAATTATTATGCATGTGTTTATTAGAGAGAAAAATACAAGTAAAAGTACTCGGCAAACAAACGAATTATTTATTTTCACAAATGCACACATACTACTTATACTCGTTTATATTTCCAGTCTTTTGCCCATCATTTGCGGCCAAATGGAGTCGTGAGTGTGAGTCGAATAACTGTTTACTTAAACCCTGCACTGAGTTGCTCTGTCCCGACTTGCCTTGCATTAATTTTAATAGAAGCATTTGGTATTCATTCTGCCCTTGACGCTTTTGTTGCTGTTGTCGTTGATTGTTTGATTTTCATTTGCCTAAACTGTTTGCTTGGCATTTCTCCATTTTCCATTTGTCTGATTAATTGCCAATCATAAATCACTACAATGATTTTTACCCTTTTTTTTGCACGAATATTTCCACCTGACTCTGACAGTTGAAGCTTTTACGAATACACTTACATTGGGTTTCAGGATTTTCTTATAAGTTGCAAAACTGCTTGAAGAAGTTTGCTTAGCGATCTAAAACTGCCATATCTATTTTTAGTTTCGTTTTAGGAGAGTATTCAATCTTCGGCAATGGCAATTTTTGGACATTTGTGAGATCGATATGAACGAATTTGTAGATTAACTTTTAGATTTAACCTTTTTCCCTCGATTATATTTTTTTTGTTCGTGTTTTATCTTGTGACTTGGTTTATTCTGCTCTGCTGCTCGGCTGCTCAGTTGCTCTGCCCTTCCATATGGCAGCAAATAAATATTTTATATGCTCAACTCAATATGGCGGCTGTCGTGGCGCCATTTTGCCATTCGCCATATTTCATTTCCGCTTGTCGTTGCCTCTGTTTGTTTTGTTCTTGTTACTACTGCTGCTGCAAAACTCAATTATTTATGCATGTCACGTCATTTTCGGCTAACCAGCAGCAGCAACAACAACACAAACAACAACAATTGAGTTGGGTAAAAAGAAAATTTGCGCAGAAATTCAAATGTCACTGGCAAAGCTGCGGCAACTTTTCTTCTACCATATTTGGCCAACATTTTTGCAGCTGCTCTAATGTGTGTTCGGTCGGTAGGCGTGGCATCTAGGTAGGCGCTGCTTATTAGATTGCCGCTACGCGAGTTTTTGTGTGCTGTGTTGTGTTGTGTGTGAGTAATGCCTTTGGTTAGATTTATGGCATGAGTCGCAGAATCTGAAACGCGTAGGACAGACGGCTCTGTCCAGGAATGTTGTAGGTGGCCGGCCTGGCTACACGTGCTGCACGTTGAAGGCAATTGAATTGTAATTTTCGTATATGACATTTTCATTTTGATGTCGAGCGCAATTTTTCATTTCTTGAAGCGGCGATTTTAAGGGATTTCCTTGCTGGCTGGCCGCACGTCAAAAAGTTGTAACTTAACTTAATTAAAATTGCAAGTCGTTGCAGCTGTGTTGGTCAATCCGTCAATCAGTTTGTCAACCATCAATCAACTGATTTGCTGGCTGTCATTTATAATAAGTGTGCTGGTATTAAAGCTACTGCTAAAGCTACTCTGCCACATCGAGTATACGACGCATCAACTGCTTTGAATACACAAATTTCATTTTATTCAATTGGCAATAAAACGAAATAAATTTAACAAAATTAAATCCACTCACGATGTAACAACAACCACAATACAATTTAATATTAAACAAAAAAAAACAGCGAGAAAAAAATATGAAATCCAAGCGGCGTTGACTTCAATGAAGCGTTAAATTGAATTGTTGTCGCTGTTGTAGCCACATTTATTGCTGCTGTTGTTTTTTTTTGGTTTTGTTTTTGCCGTTTGCCCCGAAGCCCCCTCACCCAATTACCCTAGAGTCTACAGTCTATCTAGTGAATGTTATTACATTATTTGCAATTTGCCAAACAGTTGAAGATGCCAGCGAGAGCGGTTCGTTTTACGACCATGCAAATGGAACGAGCACAGTCGCAAGTCCCCCTAGGGACTTAACTGGTGCGGGCAAAGGGGAGACACGGGGTTATATACATTGTAATCAAGTCATAAATTGCTCAATGCGCCGGACCGGAACTTAAACAGCGTTCAACCCGTTGCCGCCTAACAACAAAATGGAGCTACTTTTGGCCAGCACGTGCCTTACTTACACACAAAACACACACACACACACACGCCAATTCACATAAAAACACACACACGCCCATACAGCGAGCTATAGCCTATAGATTTATCACAGGGAAGTATCCTTCGCTTTGCCTTTCAATAAGAAGGGATTAAGTTTTAAAGTAAACTACAAACGACGAGTCTTGCTTTTTTCTCTGTCTGTGTGTGTGTCCCAAAAGCCAATAAAAAGCACAGATCGCATATCTGCGTTGCCAAGACTCTTAACTTGCCCCTTTTGCGACCGTGCGTTCTGGCGATAAGTGTTATATTCAACTGCCAGCTGTGATTCTCTAAAAAAGTTTCATGTTACCAAAAAGAACGTGTCCCATTCACGACGTCTCCGTCTCCGTCTCCGCCTCCGTCTTCCGCTGCTGCCACCATAAATGGCGTCTTTTGCCGTTGCTTTTTTCTTATTACTTGCCACAGTATGTGTGTGTGAATAGCTGGGCTTGTGTGTGTGTGTGTGTGTGTGTGTCTGTGCGATTCAGTTATAAATTTACTTATCACAATGTGCTGCCGATAAGAAGGTAAAATTTGTCCGCTTTAAACTGCTGCAGCTTGGGCACTTCTCGCTTAAGCAGCGCCTTGTACCCTGCAAATATAGATGCACCTCCAGAGGGTATGCTTAAATGTACCGAGATACATGATATTTTCATTTTAGAGCAACAACTATTCACACTCTGTCTTCCAATGCGCTTAGAGGGTATTCAAATCACGCTGACTTGCTGATTTTCCACAAACTTTCAACTTCAAACAATAAACTTGCCGTGTGGCATGAAGTGAATTCGATTTTTGGTTTTCTTTTCAGTTTCCTTTTTTTTTTTGTGTTTGGCTTGGTTTTTGTTAAGGTTAAGGCAAATTATGTGCAACATGCGGAAGGGCAGGAGGCACTTGCCACATGCCACATGCCAGTTGCCAGATGCCATATGCCGCATGGCTCATGACTCATTCACTCCATACCAACGTTAACGGCACTTAACTTTCGCACTTTGAAAGATGTTTGTTGAGTTTAAGCTTCAGCTTCATATAATTTTCATAAGGCCAAGTGGAATTTTGTACTCACGAAAATGTTCTCAAACGTCGCCTCAAGTGGCGTTGGCCAACCAAGCGGTAATTCTGACAGCCCGGGGAGCGACAAACGGCGAGGGAATGCGAGGGAGCGATGTGGCAAAGGCGTGGGGTGTGGGAGACACTCTGCAAAATGCCACAACCAACCAACCTCAAGTGAATCAAGTGAATTTATTTTTGCCTTTTTGGATTTCGTCATTTGGAGTATATCATAAGCAGCATAATTTGATTGGAAAACTTGACGACAAAATGGAGGTTTTACATACATATATAGTATGTGTGTGTGTGTGTGAATTTGTCTTGCCAGACTTTTTAAATGCATATTGTGTCTTTTTGAGGGCTTCTGAATTTAAAAGTCTACTTCATTTCTTAATTTGATATCAATGTTTGAGCAGTTTCACATGCTAAAATATGTTTTTTTTATATATTTTTTTATTTAGCGCAAAAATCTTTTAACAATGTGTTAAATTTGAAAACACAGATTCATGACGACGACAATTTTCAATTTCCCTGAATAGTTTTCACGTTAAGCTTTCTAGTTTTTCTTTCTTTCGTTTCGCCTTTCACATAATAGCATCATATTATTTTACTTATGTTTTACTTGCCTGTCATTTTCTCGAATCTTTTGTCAAGACTTAATTGCCCCAAACTTGTTGTTTTAAAATTACTACAAGAATTCTTAGTTAGGTTTAAAGTTTCCACTCTTTTTCTCTCCCACTCTATTGTGTTTACACATTTTTATATAATTCGCCATTCTACTATCATCTCTTCACACATACTATTCACATTCTTTCAATTTCAAAAGGATGCGTCACATTTTAGTTTGAAACTCGTTCTAACAATTTTAGTTTTCTTTTTGTAAATTTCCACACTCTGATATCAAGTTACTTACAACTTTTGATCCGTCGTCTTTCGCTCCCAAATATTGCTTTGTCCTAGTGAAATATTTCCTCCTGTGCGTCAACATTCCCATCACCCCATCCGTTCTCAGATTCAATATAAAAAAAGAAAGAAAATATGAAAAAATTTGAAACCTAATGGGAAGTAATTATGCGCAATATATTTTTGTGGCAATGAATGGGGCAAAACTTTGTTGCTTTGCTAAGAAAATTTATGTAAAACTAATTTGAAGTCGCCGCAATATTTTTTGTTTTAAGATTTTTCGCTGTTGATGTGCGTGTTGTTTTTGTTGTTGTTACTTTAGTTCCGCTTTGGTGTTGCGCTCTCTTCTAGAATTTCAATTAAACTTTGCGTCAGTTTTGTCGTCGTCTCGCGCATCTCCGGCAGCGCCAGCTGTCAACTCGGGCAGTCCGGAGGCGTCTAATGGAGCTGCTTGCCTCGCAGTCTGGTGTGGCAAGTGGGGTGGTGTGGTGACAGAACTTGGGCGCGTCACTGTCAACATTTGTTGAACACAAAATTTCAGTTTAGCATTTTACGCTTGACGCGCTGCCTAATGGTTGAATTGGCAGAAAGAGCGAACCAGAGTATAAAACAGAGAGCGGCCGAGAAGGGGGGGGGAGGGGAACTGGCAACAGCTACCAAATGAATAATGCATTTTTATCCACAATTTAGCCGAGCTAAAGTTTTACCTGCCTGACTCCTTTTGAATGCAACACCACCAGCTACGCCAGCTTCACCGTCAACACCTGCCCCACCTTGAGTGGCATACAAAATGCGATCGTAAACTTAATTACGAGCCATGCTCGGGAAATGGGGTAAAGTGGGTGGAATGGTGCGCTTGGTTTGTGCCAGTTTTTAATGCAAATTGTCAATAGTTGTTCTTTACTTTGTCTTGGCGGATTTTTTGCTGTGTCAGCTCTTGTTCTTTTGCTTGTTGGCCAAGTTAAAAGCCAAACAACTTCATTCATATGCATAAACTGCAATCAAAAACTTTGTCCTGCCTGTGTCTGCCTTTGCTGCGACTTTGCCGTATTGCAAAAGTATTTTCAATTTTTAATAATCGTGGCTTATACGAGCGCCTCAGTCAACCAACCGAACTGACAGTCAACGGACTAACCAACCAACCAAACAGCCAAAGAGCCAAAGAGCCAAGGCATTGCCAATAGAATGTGCTTGGGGAAAAAGGCTGAAAGCGAATTCTAAAGTAGATAAACGATGGTGATGCCGTTGATGGAGATGCTGCATGTAAGTGTATAAAGATTGAGGATGATAAAGATAAGGATAGACAGAGACCGAGTGAGACGAGAGGATGAGCTGTATATGCACACACACACACACACACACACACACACACACACTAAGAAGGCATAAGTATGTTTTGCAGCAACAAAATTTTTATGAGATTTCTTTTATGCATGCAGTTTTATCTATCGATGCAGATAGTTTTTGCGTGTGCTCAGAATGCTTTTTAGTCATTTGCCTGCGGCTTAAACCTGACATCGAAGGATTTATAGGACTCTTATATTTCTTCATATTTACAATAAATTTCATTTTTAATTTGTTACACCAAATATTAATTAGAAGATGAAATGAAGATTTAGAGCAGTTATTATTACCGTATATTACAATTATTTCTATAGATTCCAAATCAAAATTAAATCAAAAATATCATATGAATTTATTATATATTTGTATATTTTCGAACAATAATTTTCTGTTGTTTATTATTATTGATAGTTCATAAAGTTTTCTTAAGTGGAGTGCATCAAGGCTTCGGCTTGGGGATATTTGTCATACATAGTTTGGCTCCATGGAGAAGTTGCTCTGCCATTTGGCCTGGTTTCAACGGTTCATCCATTGAGTTTTATGCAAATATGCGCAAATGTGTTCATTGCTTGAAAGTTTATGACACTACCTTCATCTCCGGCAGAGCACTCGCAGAACTTACTCTCTCACTCTATGCATGCCTCTCGCTCTTATTGTTGGAATGCTCGTGTCATAATCTTTGACAACTATCGGCATTCATGCGGCAAGGCATGTAACCCAAGTTTCCTCTGGCATTTGATTTGCTGACTGGACGAGTGCAACAGCTGCCAACTGCCAACTGTGTGGTCTCACTTGCACACCTCTTTTCCCTTATCCTTCGAATGCAGCACAAACACAGCATCAGCTGCAAGTTGTTCAATTTTGCCTGACCCGTCGAACCACGACAACAATAACAACGGCAATGGCAGCAACATCATCTTTGTTGTTTGCTCGCGTCAAATGTGACCAGCAGCAGCCTGAACATTGTGACTGCACTGAGAGAAACAAATAGAGCTCTTAAACATTTCACCAGCAATTATAAAGCTTTATGCATTGAAATGGATCAACTTGCAATTTCGAATGAATAATAACTGATGTAATCCAGCTTGTTTCTAAGGTTATGTACTATATATTCATCATCTCCAAGCTGAGAGAGAAAAATTTCTATGGAATTTTTGCTCATGCAAGTCGATTGATTTCATTTTAATTAAACAGTTTCTGTGGAAGAATAATCTTTTGCTTAGGTGAATTAAAACCAATTTGTTTTCTCAGTGTTGAGCTACAGCAGGAAAGGGTTTATGCTGCTGTAGCTGAAGCTATTGCTTCCATTGCTGCTATTGCTTTATTTGTTTGTTGGTTTTCCGCTCGCATTTCATTTTATGATTTTTGCCTCGTTTCCTTTTTTTGCGTTGCGGTGCGCACAAAGTTTTCCGACATTAAGTGAAATTGAAAACTGCTGTCGACTTTTGTCTTGTCTCAATTTCTGGCATGTGCAATTTTTAATAGCTCGCAATGCCATAAGCTCTTCGCTTCGTGCTCTCTGTTCTTTGCGGTCTATCTATGTGCCCTGCCAGACAGACAGAAAGACAGAAAGACAGGCAGATAGTTGCCAGTTTTCTCGTCTGTCACTTGGCTTATCTTTATAGTCCTGCGGTCTTAGCTTAGCTCTTGTTATATACGAGTTTATATTCTATCATTGAATACTTTAGTAGCATTTCGCATTTTTCGTTGCTGCTTGCAGTTTGATTGATGTCCAGGATGTGCGATGAGGAGATGCTGCAGCTTGCTGTTTCCATCCTGTCTCGTCCTTGCTGGCCGGCTACATTTTGCTCGCCACAAAGTGCTGCATAATTGACATTGTCGTATAAATTACAACATTTCATTTCAATCGCTCTTCTTCCTCTTGTTGAAACTTGTTTTGCATATTTGAAAATATTTCAATTTGCAGTCTCGACCTGCATACGAAATTTGCAAATTTCTATCTATTGTATTTTGTTATTGCTGTTGTTGTTGTTATTGTTGTTGGCCTGCAGAAGCATGTTCTAAATAATGCAGAGCTTATTGACGGCTTTTGTGGCAAGCACATGCTACAGATTTAAACATCTGGATGCATGTGGCAACTTCAATGAAAACCACAAACTGTTGCAAATCTCCCGTTGACTCGCATTGTTGGGCGGCACAATAGAAAATCAATTAAGCCGTTGACAGGCTCCAAGTCCTTGGGCTTAATGGACCAACGTTTATGAATCCACATTGCATTTCCACACATTGCTCATACGCCCCGTTTGCTCGCGTCTGACCCACAATGCCTTGGCGATTGATGTGTAAACAACGTGGCAACGTTCATTTCATTTCATTTCAGTTTCAATTGCAATCCAATCACATAAACAATTAAGTCGGAAATGTTGGAAAAAGTATGCGCTCTGTGGGGTAATGTGCCAACATTCTTAACGTCCTTACGGATGCTCTATCTGCATATCCTCTTAATCCTTCAATCCGCTGGAGCAAAACGAGGTTAGATTGCAAAACATCTGCTAGCCGTAGGTAGAAAGCCAAGGCTGGACATCATAATGAGAGAACAAAAATCGACCCTGCGGCGGATAGAAAACAGATTGGAATTCCACGAAGGCGTTGGATATTCTATCTTCCTCTGGCTCTGCTCCCAGAAGCCACAGTGATTGCTTCCTTTGACTTCTCGTTCACTTCCATCATCAGCATTCGCATGCTGTTTTTTTTCAAAGTGTGTGTGCTGTGTGTTCGATTGCCAGTCTTAAAGATAACATCAGCAAAGTCCTCTGGCTGTGTGCATTCAACGCATATATGCATCAAAGTTGTCTGTGTAGATCAAAGATGATATAATAATGTACTTCATAGAATAACTTCAATTAACTGAGTTTATCTGCTGCTGCATTCAATTGATATATATTCGCTTTTTCTATATGTATTTATTTGCTTTGCTTTTACTGCTTCACATGCAATTTTTCACAAACATGCTGACTTGTTGTTCTCCATGTGGTTTGACTGGGAACATTGCTGCTGGCATATAAATGAACAGGAAAGAAAATCCAGAATCCTGGCCATTTGCCGCTCTGCCACGAGTCATTGCCAATGCAATTTTCAACGTTCAGCTGCAGGGCAAATAGAGACAGAGTGAGAGAGAGGGGGAAGTGAAGAGGTAGGTTCGAGTGGGGCATAGGGACTCGAGTTCGTTTCGTTTAATTAAAAAACCAATTTGAGCTGTGACTGCTGAAAGTGATGGGAAGCGGGCGAACACCAAATGATTCACAATAATCAAACAAAAAATGGGAAGCAACATAAAAAACATTCAAACAACGCAAAATAAATAAAAAGAGAAAGCGGAAAGCGGAAAGAGAGAGCAAAAAATGCATGAAGGGATGCGAGGGCGGTAATTCAGCTGGCCAACTGATCGAATACTCATATGTCAGCTGCAGCTCAAAGCGTTTTGCCAAGTGCGCACTTTCTTTTCTTTTCGAATGAACGACGTAAGAAACGGATGAATAGGAAAACCTTTTCCACAGGTACATCCAGACCCGCCCCGGGAAAGTAGGCAACACAATTTGGTTCTGACAAAATGCCGCTTAATGTGGCATGTCCTGGGCCATAGAGACGACTCCCATTTATATGTATATGTACGTTTATGTGTATTAGTGTGGGTGTGTGTGTTTGGCCACCTGTGCGTGTGCATGTCGAGGGTGGCTTGGGTCAAAGGGCAGGCGAGGTGGCGCTTTCCATCCATCGATTTTCTTAAGCGGCAAGAACTTTTGTGCTCACAAGCTGCAAAATTCATTCATGCAACAACTACACGAGGCAGCACAACCACAGCAGCAGCAACAACAATAACAACTGACGACAATTGCACAACAACAAACAACAAACAACAAACAACAATAACAACCCCCGATTCTTTGGGTGGTTCAGTGGTTCGTTGTGGGGTTGCCTCTCCAAAATCTACTCAAAAGCGATAAATTCCCGGCGTTTTTACGAGCTTAGCTCGGAATGCAGGCGTACGAGTTTAAGCAAAAACAACATCAACACTGCCAGAATTCCTATGTCTGGCGCAAATTTCCATACACTGAGGGAAAAAAACCGGAGAAAACTTTTACACAATTGAATGAAAAAGTTTCTCAAAGTTGTGCAAAAATCTAAAAGCATTTGTGACAATTGCAAAAAAGCTTTCAAATAGAGTGTTTGACTCTTGGATACTCTTTATGCAACTTTTGCCTCATTCATTTTAATATAATTATAACTAGTTGTACAACAATTTAACTTATTAATTGTTGAAATTATCTGCATGTTGTCTAACAAGCTGCTAACATAATCGATACAACAAAACTTACACTCTCAGCATAAACATTTCTCCAAATTTATTTAATGAATGGCAAGTTTTTGCTCAGTGCATTAGCGCAACCCCCAAAAGGTCAATGTTGGGGGTGGTTTCTCTCTGGGTGGCTTTGGCTCTCTAACGCAATTTAAACGCTACGGAATTGGCGGCATTTCAACGCATTGCGCTGTGCGTGCCACCAAATGTTTTTCACTTTGGTGGTGGCATGTGGCAATCGTTGGTGGCGTTATCAGCCTGGGTAAATGGATGCAACTGTTTTGATTTGCGACTCCCCTCGCTGATATTTATATACTCGTTATATGTATCTTTATATTTAAATTCGATTTTCGTGCAAATTTATTTACTCGAATATAATTGCGTTAATAAATTTCGCATTGCATTCCGTTGGTTATTTTATTGTTATTATTTGATTAGAATTATTATGCATAAATCATGCTAGTGACCCAGTTGCCACTTAAAGCGTGGCCCAAAAAAAAAAAACAGACAACACTTCTGGTGGTTTGGTTTGGTTTCTGGGATTCGTTTGTTAGTTTTGGCTGTCGTGGCACGTCTGAGGCTTCTGGGGCCAAGTTGAAATTGAAAAACGTCGTCGTTGTCGTCGTACGAGACACGTATTAGCTCGGCACATGTGTAAATCCAATTCAAAACATGCCACGTGCCGCATACACGAAAACACCACACACACACACTCACATAGAGAGACACGGTGCCAATTTCCATGCTGATGCAGCAATGCACAAAAATTTCGTGTGCTTTTCTTTCTCCCTGTTTGAAAAATACATTTAACAAACTGAGAGTCGTCTTGATGGTGCGGTTGTGGCTAGGTGGGTGCTGCATCAACAAAACTCACTTTGAGGGGCTTGCTTTGTATTTGATTTTGGCAGCAGCTGCAGGCAGCTGCATTCCATAAAAATACATGCAACGAAATGCGGCATGTCGGGTTATGCAAATGAGGCGAATGCAGCAGAGAAATGAAAATGTGCAATACATGGACTCTCGGAGTCCTTTTTGTGGCGGGGGGCAAAGTAGCTCCAAAGAGCGTCAATAAATAAATAAATATATAAATATGAATTTATAAAATGAAAATGAAAATTGACAGCTGCTGTGGTGGTTGGTTGCGGCTAGTCAGCTGCCATTTGCCACTTGCCACTTGCCAGTTAGCAGAAGCTCGTTGCATGCAACACGCTGTGACAAAAACAAAAAAAAAATGAATGGGGAGCCAACAATATTTTCTGTGCATTTGTGTGTGTTTGCTTTGTTCTTCGCCTGCTTCATTTAACTTCAAAAAGGTCTAGGAGGTGCATGAAGTGAAAGCCATACACAGATGGAGCAGAAAAACTGGCTGCCCATATAAATTAGCATGAGTGGACTTTCAGGCACTTCCGCCTGAGGCGCAATGCCAAAGCGAAAGGGGCACAGACAGCAAAAGGAGTTGGAGTGGGAGTGGGAGTTGAGGGTGTGAGTTTGGGGCCTGCTGTGGTTTTGTGGAGGGGTCTGGGCATGCCCTTAAAAAACAACTCAAGTGCCATTTAGCATATTTTGGTGGCTGGTGGCATGTGAAGTGGCATCGAGGCATAAGCGTAGTGCAGTTGAGTGCCGGTCGTTTAACGGCCATGGCAACGTAGAAGAACCTCGAAGTGGCTCCGGCGGGGGAGTTGTTGTTTTTAAAGTCAAAGTCGAGCACTGCTGCTAACCAGATAATGAAAATTGTGCAGAACTTTCAGCTCAGACTAGACGACGCGACTATAAAGTGCTCTGCAAATGGCAATTGAGGGAGGCGAGTCAGAGATAACAGAAAAAATAGAACACATATTGAGAGACGCATAACAATCCAGATAGCTAGAAGTTATATGAAAAATAAAGAAAGGCAACAGAGTATTTCAGAGACTTATTACAAATGAGCATGTCTACAGTAAATATAAAATGAGATGTAACCATGGCGACAGAGAGAAGGAGGTATTTACTCACAAGTTTGTTAATAATTTAAATTTAGGTCGTGCCCTGTTCGTAAAAAGCACTGGAAATTATTAATTAAGCAAGCACGAATAAAATGCATGCAGTCCTTTGCTCTCCATACAAATATTCCTCGTCCTTCTTTTGCCAACATTAGTCCGTATCTTTAGTTGGCGCTCTCAAGGTGCATATACTCTCTGCAACTACATTTCAAGGTATGAAAAGCGCATTTTAATTTCACGCCTTGACTCGCAAAGGATACGCAGGAGACGCATGCCAATGACACATACACACACTCACACACACACAGGGACACACACATATGCACAGAGTTACCCACACTTGCAGGAGCAGCCATAAAGTGGCTGTTTCATTTGCGTGAAAGTCGTGAGAACGCGACAAATTGCCCCAAGGTGGGGACACGTAGCGGCAAGGAGACTGAGCTCTGCTAACTGTCACTGACTTAAAAACAAAGCAAATGCCCCAAGGGGAGGGAAGCAGATGATGAGTGGGAGGCAAAAGAAATGTTAGCATCTGCATTTATGACTTTTGCGGCAGGCTAATCTGATGCTGAGCATGTCAAGACAAGCAGCCAGCCAGCAAGCAAGCAAGCAAGCAGGCAAGCGGACAAACCAACCACCATCTGCAAGTGAAAACAGGACGAAGACCCAGGGCAGGACTAAGCATGAATGCCACATGGCCAAACGGCAGGTTCGGGCTTAAACGCTGGCACAAAGCGACAGACAAACAAACATGTTAAGATTGTAATTAACATAAAATTAATATCAACATGTAAAGAGGAAGTCCTTGGAATAGCTGAACAGGGAATACAAGCAAGGAGGCCCAAGGAACTGGGATCAAGCAACAGCAGCAGCTACAGCTACAGCTACAGCTGTGGCTGCTCCAGTCGGACGAACAGAACCGACTTCAAGACAATTACGAGTAGATGCGAAGCTTATATGAATATTACAATGTTTGCTTCCTTTTCACTTGTGTGGATCTCAGGGCCTAACTTGGCTTCTATGTTGCGTTATCTTGTGTTTCTACAAAGCAAATAAGCTGTTGCGTTTGTTTTGGCTTCAAGTTGATGTTTGCTCGTAGGTAGACTACATTAAATGACGATGCGAATTCATTTAATACCAAAATCTAGTTACAATTTGCGCACTCAAACTAATTAAACAACAATTTCCATTTTGTATCTGCCTTTTTGTTTTGGGTATACTTTATGCTTAAATCTAAATCTAAGAAATCTGTGGTATTAGTACCGTAGTTATAAAGAACAAAATTGTGCAAGAGTTTGAAGATTATGCCGTTTCACAACCAATTCCCTCAAACAAGAATAACCTTGTCTGTTAAAAATACATATACAAATTTACATGTCAATGCCTGAATTGTTTGCAATTATATATAATTAATTAGTTCGCATGGTCGTGGCATTGGCATATTTTTTCCGTGTACTCGCACTTTTAGTGTCCTTCGCTTGCCAAATGCAATTCCCCAAATCCCGTCATTACCATGGGCCAACGGGTAATTATCAATTAAATTTACTTAACGGATTACAACACATTTCAAATTGGTTGCAGCAGTTTCGGTATTTTTGTGTTTTTGTATTTTAATAACACGTGTAATAACAATTTGTACAATTTTTTGCATGACAAGCAGCAAAACTACAAAATGAAATGAAAGTTCGCTCGTTTTTTCTCGCGGGAACAAGCCGCTGTAGGCTGTAGGCTGATGTTTGTTGAACAAAACGCAACATTTTGTACAGCAACAGACTCATAAATGTTAACGGTTTTGCGGTTGCTGTTCCATTTGGCTTGCAGCAAATCCTGACCAGGACACGCACGCCATGCCATGCCATGCCATGCTGCATAGCCGTATCCTTGTACCTGGCTGCCATTAGCGTTAGCTGCTGTCTGCGGCCTATAATTATGCATGTTGTTGCATGCAGCTCAAAGGCGCGACGCATAAAACATCCAGCAGACAAAGACGACAACTGGGACATGGACTGCGAATATACGTATAGTATATAATATGTACTGTACTCTGTGTGACTGCATCCCTGCGGGCCAGCATTTTCTTTGTTGGCGGCTTAATTATGCAACTGCAACAAATTGGTTGTTGCTACACGAGGAAGTGTCAGTCTGGCAACACCCGCCACCCGATTGATTTATATCCTTAAACTCGAAAGATTCGGATTTTCGACCATTTCCCCATATTTCACTTTAAGTTTAAATTTAAATGATTAAAAACAAGAATTTTATATATATGAACATTGCCGAAATGGCTACAATTTTAACAGAAATTAAATCTATAAAGCTTAATTGCAATTTTGATTGGTGGCACTTTTTTTATATTCGTATTATATTTACACAGCAAATATTTGTAATTAAATCCAATTAGTTTGAGGTTTCATTTCAATATTTAAAGTTCAAATGCTAGTGTAAAACTAATAATATTGTTTGCTCTTCTTTTATTGCAGCTCTGATGTAACTACGTATCTAACATTGGGGAAACTACGCAAAAAGTCATAGAGGACAGCAATTTACTTGTGTATTTCGTTAAACATGCGACAGCAATCAACGAAAACTGAACGCTATAATGAGGCATATCAGCGAGCAAACAATATCGCCAATAACAATAACAATATCAGAGCAAACAACAACAATTGGAATGAGCATCACTTAAGCAAATAGAAAATCAACGCGCAAAATCAATACAAAATCAATAGAAATAGAAATAGAAATAGCTGTGAAATTCACTGTCAACATTTGTTGCCAGCTAAGCGCAAGGAAGGACGACAACAAAAGCGTGATAAACGACAAACAAAGCCAACAAGATAAATAAACTCCATTTCAAATGGGTGGCAAGAACGGATCCAGCGGTCACGGAGGCGGTGGCGGCGGCGGTGGCGGTGGCGGTGGCAGCCTCAACTCTTCCATCTGCAATTCGGTGCTGACAAATGCAACGACAGCAAGCAACAGTCTCAGCCAACAGCAGCAGCAGCTTCAGGCCAAATATATCAAGTCGAAAAGACATCAGAGTCGCTATAGCAATCTGCAGCATTCTGGTCACGATTCCAGCAGCTATCTGCATCTCAATTCGCTCTGGTCGATATGGTATGGAGTGTTGTTAACGCTCTTCCAGGGCTATTTGGCTATGCATGGCGCCTACAGGTTCCTGGGTAAGTTGAAATAGCCATTTATAGATACATCAGACAATTTAGCTTATGAAGTTTAATAGCAAACTTACTAATTGATTGAGAAACAGAAGTAGAAAATTATTGAGTTTTCAAATTAAACATAATGCATCAGATAGCTATTTATTATTATAGCTTATTGACAACTTCTTAGACTTTTGATATTGATTATCTTTGTGTTTTCTTGGCAGGCTGCTCGCTGATCCCCTGGAAGATTGAACCCGTTGGCGAACTGAATCTGCAGATTGTGCTCTCCGGTGTAGTGTTTATACTGCTGCCCGTATTCTTTACATCGGCTGTGTTTAAGGTGAGTGATGCGTTTGACTGGGGACTTAACTTAATTTGGGATCATGAAATTAACAGTGTGGTTGCGTTCGTCTGAACAGACGTAGACGTTGAGCTCGATAATTAAATTTTGCTGTTGTGGCATTCTGTTGCTGATGCGATTTCTGTCTGCAGCGTGGCGTCCTTTGTTTGTGTATATAAACTATTTTTAGTGGCATTATTTTCGTTATTAAATTCATTTGGAAAAACAAACACAGCATACGCTGTGTCCTGTGTGTGTCCTGTGCTCCAGCCAGCCGCCGTTGCGCTGCAAAATGGCCACCAGACACACACACACACTGATAGACAATTGCATTGGTTATCCTTTCACACAGACACACACACACACACGCACGCACAGATGCTCACACATGCAGTCGAGGACTGGCGTTCGTGTCCCAGCTTTTATCAGCATAATAAATGCAATTATGGCTATATTCCCTCTCTGTCTCACTTTGTCTTGTTCTCTCCCTCTCTCGCTTTGGGTCAGATGCATGGCATTTTATTTATTGTCCATTTGAAGTGCATAGCAGACGTTGGCTCTGGCAAAAACTCGATAGAAAAATACAATAACTTGCAAACGGCTTTCGATACCCCGTAGCCAGAGTGCGGATAAAAAGGATATATGTAGCTCTGACAAAGTGTAGTGCAGATGCTAAATCGGACTACGTGGTAACTGCAAGTTGGCTGGCATTTGTGCCAAGGAATTCCCATTTGCACTCAATGCTGCATCTCGGCCAACACTCTCTGTAAAAGCCACTTAGAGTGGCTGCTGGCAGCTGTAGATAGTGAACGCAGTAGCATTTGGAGTAGTAGTTGTGGCAGTAGGTGTAGATGTCCTTTTCTGTCACTTTCGGTGTCTGGTTTTGTTGTCTGGACACGGTGTTTGCCTGCGGGTTTCGGACAAACACGAGTAATTGGCTTGTTTTTTTGAGCAACTCACTCGCAAAAAGCACAAAACTTATTGAGCATGGAGAGCAGGCAACAGGCGCTGCTCACTATTTGAATCAAAAATTGTATGTAAATAAACGAGTCGACCACAATGGCAGACCACAGGCCTGGAGGCAACCAAAAGCCGCCTATCTGTCAGAGCACAGCACTCGGGATAGCACTTGATGGGATAGAGTAGAGCAGCAATTGTTCATCATATGGCGCCCACTTAATAAAGACCAATTCATTGACTCGTCTCGTCTCGTCTCGTTGCGACTCGTTTCGCATAACGTTGGCCAACATTGGCCATTGACGCGTGGTTATCAGTGCATTGACAGAGGATACAGTCGCATTTGCAGTACCTGCTCCTGTGTCTCGTCTATTGCCAATTATTCATAGTTTTTGTGCAGTTTTTGTTCACATTTTCAATGCAGACAGACGCGTATTTCTGTTATGCATCGATATTGCTCAAAGGCAGCTGCAAAAACCCGACAATAACTGGCTACAATGTTGGCACGGATAACACGTCTGACTGCCTTTTAGTTTCCACCATTTGATGTATAAATTGTCAGTAGACCAACATTTAATTCCAAATAATAAAATAGATATCCAGACAATTTAGAAATACTTATAACCGTGTGGAAATAATTATTTTGTACTAATAATTAAATTATTTAAAATTCGCACCATCAATATATTTATTGAGCACAAATAATTATACACTCGATATTGCCATGACTAAAGCACTGTAGATGACATAAAAATCCAAATATCGACGAGTCTGGGCGCTGACTCCGCTAAAGGCCCTCATCTTCAAGTACTTGTTATAGTCCAGCGAGGAGTTGGCTTTGGTGATCCACTTGAGGAAATGCGAGACATTCGTGTAGACGCCGGGGAAAAAGTCTCTGCCACAGTCGACGCCCCACGAGACGATGCCCGTGAGCTTGCCGTTGCAGACCAAGGGGCCACCTGAGTCGCCTTTGCAGGCGTCGACGCCGCCTCTCAGATAGCCAGCGCAAATCTGCGACAGGGGCACATGGTTGTAGATGAAGGAGCACAGACGTTGGTCCTGAATGGGCACAACTCCCTGGTGCAGCTCACGAAACTCGTTGCCCCAGCCGCTGATGAGGCAGAAGGTGCCCGGTTGAAATGCCGTGGTAGCGAGGGGCAAGGAGCGGGTCGTGTAATGATGCCATGGAATATAGGTATTTAGAAAGACGAGCGCAATGTCAAACTCCAGGGTGAACGGATGATAACGCTCATGACCGATAATCTCCTGCACCAGATACACTTGACCGTAGCGTCCTAGCGCACTTAGATGTGAGCTGCCGCCCACAATGATGTAGTTCTCTGGGTCCTTATACTCTGCCGGATACGTTTCATTGCTGTGGAGAAGACCTCGAATGAGATACCAAAAGATAATATAGATAGTCAGTTAACCCACTCGGCGAAACAATGGGCTGCCGAGCAGACCACGCGCTGGGAGATCACTGTACCGCTGCACATGTGTCCGGTTCCTAGTTTCTGTTCGTCGAGGTACCGCAATCGGACGGAGACTTGATAGGGCACAACATCTATGCTTATGGGATAGCCGCCCACCACATTGGCATGCGTTTCTAGGCCTGCAAATAACAGATACAAGATTAGCAAATGCATTCTGGGTTGGACTGTTAGTATTCTGCTGACCAGTGACAACGACAGTGAAGGCCAAGTGCGAGAGTAGAGCCAGCAGCATTTGGCATTGGAACATGGCTAACAAACCTTTGACCCCCTGCCGCGAACTGCAATAATCCAAATCATTGAACTCGCAATAGAATTCTTAATAATTTCAAACTGAATAATTTTGACAACAAACTAGAAGCGTTTTCTAGCAACATACTGTTGTTTTAAGCGGATTAGAATTGTGAATTAAGCTAATTGGAAGATTTCAGGCATTTGTAAGAAAAGTTTTCAACGCGCAGTTGTAAACTTGGATTTGTCTATTTTTTGTAAAATTAAACTAAAAGCCACAACAACCGCACACCACATGCACATCGTAATAATCAAGTGGGTCGCTGATTTTGGTAGAGCCAACAGACATACGTATATACTCATATACTCATATGTTGCATGCCCAGGACGAGTGCATAAAATCGGTAAAGTGCCTCAGGCAGTTCCCAGCTGTTCTCGTTGCTGCTCCTTTTGCGCTGGCCACAGAAGCTACACTTTAGTTCATTCGCTGGGGGGCTGACAACCGCGAAATGTCGGCACGTTTAAATGTATTATCTCGCTGGCTAAATGGGTGTACATTTGCTGTCTCGCTCGCACAACCAGCTGGGTGTGTGTGTGTGTGTGTGTGCACTCCAAATGCGTTACGCTTTTTGCAAATTGCAATCATTGTTGTTGCTGCACAGCAAACGTAACGAAATGAAACTAAGAGCAACAATGACGACGAGAGTATGCGGTTGGGAGATACTCTGCAAAAGATTGATGAAGAAATTATCGTAATGCCATTGGAAACATCTCTTGCAAGAACTAAAGAGTATTTGGAAATTGAAGAAACGCGTATGCATTGCAGTTTGAATCTTTGTTCGTCTCAGCGATTCCATGAAGTCTGCTTGTTTTTAATTTAAAAGCCCAGCAGCGCGCATTTATTTATATGGTGCACGTGATTTTTATGTTCACTTTGCCATCACACACACACACACACACTCTGTCGCTCACGTAGTGGAATATAGTGTGTATATACATGGATCTACACACTGTATAAATAAATATTTCATTTTACCATTTGTCACGTGCATTTTTTATGCGCCAACGCGTCGTATGCGCGATTTTCTCGCTGCCATCACAAATAAAAAATGCAAAACCCAAATCACCCGCAATACATTTGCTTTGTCGTAAATGCTGCAGTTGAATTCATATTTTATTTGCCATTCCATTCTCGCTTTCCTTTTGTTTTGTGTTTTAAGTATTTTATTTCATTAATTGCATATAAGCTTTTACGGGATATGTGTTCTCAACCAAAAAATAAAAATAAAAGTTTGGGGCAAATCGTCGTTTATGGTTTCGTGGCATGCACAGGGATTTCATTTGGCATTTTCTGAATGTCTCTTTGTCGGTTGCCCTAAAAGGCTTTCAATTGATTTATGTCTGGTCGTATTTTTGCATAATAAACGAACGGCACGTGAAATGGGTAGAAAGTGAAAGAAATGCATTTTTAGTGTGCGTTAATTATGCATAAAGCGGATTAGAATTAACTGAATGTATCACACTATTTTTAAACGGCATTGAATGTGTCTTTAAAAGACACGTTTTAATTTATATGGAAAACTATGGAAAGATGCATATGATTTAATGGTTGTTATAGAAAGTATAAAGTCTTTGGTGCTTACAATTCTCAAATAGGGTTAAATAGAATATATCGAAGGCAATTGATTCATCAGTTCTTTAAAACATTTAGTTAAATAACCAAGCAAACTAAATACAAAGAGTAGCAATTGTACTTGCAATGGGAATTTAATAAAATTGCAAAACTATCTACAGCAATGGAAGAACTTGTGTGTTTCCAAGTAGGATGCCAAAAGTCAGCAAAGTGCTATTGACCTCTATAAATATCGTTAGAGTATGGGGGCAATAATGTAGCGAGCTCGTTACATGTGTTTCATGTGCGGCAACTTATTGTAATCTCGCGTTTGTATGCTTGACAGGTTGGCAACTTGGCAAACGATGGCATCAAATTGGCAACTGGCGCCAAGGAGCGACGCTGCACTCTGGCGCCGCACGACGGACTCGAGGAGGAGGCGCGAGGCGGAACCCTGCGCGCCCTGTGGACCCACGGAGGACCGACTGCGGCTTTTGTGCACATCCTTATAGCGCTCTGTTTGCTCTTGCCGCGACTCTTGCTCGAGGCGCGCATCATTGAGAATGGCCTGTTGCCGAAAGGTGAGTGTAATTAAGTGGTGTGTGTTTGTCTGGCGTTGACGATGGCATTGTGAAGTTGCCGACTGTCGGCGGCAGTTGCAACAGCTGCTGAAGAGCGTGCAATGAAAAATATGCGAGCACCGGAAGTAGCCGCGGCGCCATTTTATTTTTTATGCGCTCTCCCATTTTGGGCGTCTGCTCTTTTGTTGCTCTCCTCGCCTTGCCTGGCCATTGATGTTGTTTTCTTTCGGTTCGGTTTATTGCTCAATTGCATTTCAATTTCGCAGTTCCGCCAGACGCGCACTATTGTTAAGCATACGCCACGTGTGACGCGAACATTGTCAGTTGATGAATGCCATTTAAAGTGCTGCAGGCACGACGATCTGTTTTGCAATTCGATTATGTCTGCAATCAATTTGGCATTTGCAGTCATTGTGCACGTTTTAATTAAATTATATTGCGGTTTGTGAAATGATAAAATAATGAAATTCCATTGCGAATTCCATCCGCTGGCAGTCACGTAATTGGCCGCCAGACAATCATCTGGCCGAATGTGATGTAAGCGTCATTTACATGTCTCGTTGCCGCATAAAGCTGTTTGGCCAAGAAGTTTAGTGGCGCCTAATATCTGGCAGCTTAGCCAAGTGAACTTAAGGGAATATGTTACGAAGCGAGAGCGAGAGCGAGACCGAGAGCATGAGTATCTTCAAAGCAATTGCAATCGCTGGGGAAATCTGTTAGCAAAACATATGCATGAGACGCTTCTGTTGCTGCCACAAGCAAACAAAAACAAACCCAAACATGGCCAATATGGCCGCACACAGGCTAGCTAACAACCACAGGAGTAAACATACACCGGGACGCATACATGAGTTGACAGAGGACGACGGCACGCCCATTATGGGCAGCAATAAGCCATGTTATTAACAGCGCGGAGCGGGCCGGCCAACCAGGCAGCGAACCAACGAACCGAGCCAAAACAGTGCAAATGTTGGCTCAATGAACAGGCGGCAGGAGTTAGCACACACACAGGAATAACAGGACACAGGCCGCCCCATCTCTCTCCCTCTCTGTGTGTGTGCATGTGGCTATGTATACATGTGTGCAGACGGGCCACTGAGTGGCGTTGGTTGATGCTACTCGTAGCACAGTAAACTAATGCCACAGTAAATGATTAAAACAAAGAATTAAACAAGACAGACAGCGAGCAAGAGCGTGTGGGAGGAAGGCAAAAAGTTTAGTTTGTTTGCCAGCTGAAAGCCTGAAAAATGCTGCAACAATTCTTTATCACATTTGGTATTTAGAGAGGGAAGCGGAACGGAATGTGGAAAGTGGAAATATGTACATTGAATGTGCTCGGACGGTTGTTAAAGAGCTTTAGATGCAAAGCTACTGAAATGTAGAAGACAAGCGCTCAATATGCTCTCGATACTGAAATGGCGCTCAACAATGGATTAAGAAGGATTTGCAAGCTTTTGAAAGCATGTCCTAAAAGTCCAGTTTGGCATTACTGAAAAAGTTGATTTAAAGTTAAAGATTGAATTAAATTGTAATTCTTTTAAACAAAATGGTTATCAGCCAAGTTTAAGTTCGTTTTTTGTGCTCGTAATCTGCAAATTATTCCGTAAACTGCAATAAACATTTGCGCAATTTATTAAATGTTTAAACGGTTCGAGGGCAAAGAAAAGCTAAACAGGACGCTTCACTGCCACCAGCCAAATGTTTACTGTCACTCGAAAATCTTCTTGTGAAATGAACTGCAGGCAGTGTAAACTGAATAACAGGGGAATAAGCGGATTTCACGACACTGGCAAGCGAATCAAAATTAACTACATTTAAAGCGAGCTGCAGTTGGAGCTGGCATCAGACTGTCCGTCTCTCTGACTGTCTGTCTTTATGTCTCTCTGTGAGTTGTGTGCCAATCCCAGTTGCAATCTGCGTCCACACTGCTGACAGACTTTGTGGCTGACTGACCGTATGGCGGGTTTATTGAACCGGGTAACGGCAAATGGCAGGGAGATTGCAAAAAAAAAAAAAAAAATGGAAAAGCAAAACGAAACAAACGGAGAGGGAGATGAAAAATATAGAGCGGCAGGACAAAGCCGTCAGCGAAGCGGCATCGAGTTGCGGGAGTAAATTAAAAATGTGGCAGGCGTTCACATTGGCCTCATAAAAACCATGACGAAGTGAACTCAGCTCAGTTGAGTTCAGTTCAGCTGAGTTGAGTTTTAAAATCCAGAGTGACCCATGGCATGGGGTCCAGCTCTCCATGTGATATTTCAATTAATTTCGATTTCTTTTGTTTTGCTTATCCCCTCAGTCATAAAGTTGGTCCTCTCACTCACACATTCTACTGCTCTCACTCTCTCTCTTTGTGTGTGTCGCTGTCGCTGGCAGACATGCTTGCGGTCCTTGGCTTTAAATCCATGCTGGGAAATTGTTTTCGCGCAACTTGTTGCCCCCACAGATGCTGGCTGCTGTTGATGTTGAAATTAGAAAATCATTGGCACAAATAAAATGTGCAACGCTGCAAAGTCTTTCCAAGCCAAAGTCTTAGCTGCACTTGCTGTGTCTGGCTGTGGCATTAAATGGACTCGGGAGTGGTGGGCAGAAGAGTGGAGAGCGAAGAGCTCTGGTCAAGTTAAGTGCAATGCCTTGTCGCGACTGCTTTGGCCATTTTAATGCTCCACTGATATCGCTAGCATTTCATCTCATTCCCTTCCTCTCTGCGCCCTTTGCAATTTGTCAGCTGGCGTCCTGACATTCTTAAAGTTACCTCTAAGCCTGCTCGATGCTGAGACTGAAAATTGTCCGAATGCTTGGCAGCTTTCTGCTCGTAAGTTGCCCATTATAATTTCCGTCTAGCAATTATAAAACTTTATCCTCCGATTGACTTCTTGCTTTCGTAAACGTATATGCACATATATACATATATATGTATATATATATACATCAAGGGGGATGCTTCATTTTTATTATAATTCATTTTCAACTTTTGCATTAGCATAAAATTGGATAACCAAATGCCAGGCAATTAGGCAGCGCAGCGTTAAATCGTAAAAAAATACTTTGCAAAAGTTGCCACAAAAGTCGCATAAAAATGGAAGTTCAACTCGGTTGAAGTCGGGGTTGTTTTGGGGGCTGTGGTCGACGGGGGAACAGGGCCAAGTTCCAACTGCACAAGAAGGCATTACATTTGATTCTTTAATTAAATTATGATGGCTTAAGACGGGCTAGAAAGTTACGCATACGCAGTGTTGCACTCTTGAAGTATGTGTTAATAATTAATCTAATAAACTAATTTCATTTGCAACTCATTCAAAAATAATATATGACATTTCGGCACTGCTCAAAATTCCAACTGAAAGTTGAGCGTTGTAACTTTTTTTTTTTGTTGGCAAAAGTGCAAATAAATTATTGCATTGTGAACACGAGTTTCATAATTAAGCAGTTGCAGGGCAATTATTCTGCTACCACAATTCGTGTAACTAAAATCATAAATACTATATAATCAGCCCTCGACTAGGTTGTGCGACATTTTTATACCCTTTTAGCCAGGCGTCGTAAAAAGTACAGGATATAAAACAAAAAAAAAAACAATGTTATTCCCTTGTGCAGCAACTGGAGGGCAATTCGTCGCGTATTTAATTAAAAGATGAGTGAAAATCAGCGCAAGCGACAATTTTATGGTGAAAATCACTTATACGCCGTGTTGGACTCATAAATAATTAATGCAGACGTTACGAAAACAAATGAAAATTGCGATAGGATGAGGCGCTCTTATGCGCCATATTGAGCGCATAAAAGGCCGCTAAACAGGCGCACTCAAATTACCGAGGAAACAGTTGAGAACGACGAGGGCGATGATGAGGGCGGGGGAAAGGTAGAAGAGCAGTCCGGAAGTGGACCAAGATGTTGTGGCCAGAACATGGCATGGCCAAGGCAAGAAACTTATCATTATTCATGCTAAAGACTTAACGAGCGCGCGAGTTTCAGCCGACTGAAGGTGGCAGGATGAAGGGGAGCAGCGACTGCCATCCTTGCCGGGCTTATCAGCGCAGTGGCAGGGCAACTATTACAGGCGCAGCGGGAGGACAAGGCGACAAGGAGGCAGTGGGAGGCGGTGGGTTGGATGGGCATTTGCTTTGCCTTAGGATTTGCGCATTTTCATTACTTTGCCTTCATCCTTCGCTCTACTGCTGCTTGTTGGCGTTGGTGTTATTGTCATTGCCATAATCGGGACGAGAATGGGCAGGACGAGACATCGACCAAGGCGAGAGGGAGGGACGGCTGGTGAATGGGGCAGTGCGAGGACGACTTTGCGCCGCTGGGTTAATCTGCAGATTTTCGGTGTTGTCGGTTTTACGAGCCACTTGCCGTTTGCCAACAACGACATATTATTATGGCAGCCATTGTTGTAATCCCCAAGCAATCCCCAAACTCACACCCTCCACCCCCTCCTCCCCAAAAACGGAGTCCATCCAGGCGGCAGCACATCAGTCCCCTCCATTGTCTTTAATATTTGTTCGACAATTTTCATCTTTTATTTCCGAGCTTCTTTGCTGCTCACCCGCTGGGCATTTGCTTCTCAGTTCTAAGTTCTTTGTGCTCTTAAAGCAGCTCGGCTAATAAATAATTTTATGAAAGTGTTAACGTGGCGAAATGTTCGTGTCGGACGCTACTCAAGTTATTAACTGGGCCAGCAGCGAGCAGCGAAAGTCTCCCCAAATCCATAAAATAAACTAATTAGCTAGGCATTATAATTCAGCTTAGCTGCGGCATTTATCAGCCTAAACAAACAACCGCACAAGCCATTTTTGGCAGCTTTTAATTAATAGATTCAATTTAGTATCAATAGTTTGCAAAAGATTATACAAATACAAACAGTTTAAGTGCAGCTAGAAATATTTTACGATATTTATGAGCAGTCATAAAAGATTAATACACTCGATAGATATTGATGCTTTTATATTGAGTTCACTCTAAGGAGCTAAAATGAATACATCAGTTATTGTGAAATTAATAAATCATTGACTATAAATGAATAACTCGTTGTTCACAATAAAAGTCTGATATCTTGATGCATATTTTATGAAATGAAATTGACATTCTAGCAGCAAGGATAAGAGCGCTTCAAAGAACCCTAATTAAATATTGTCAAAATGATAGGAGCTCTCACTCTCGATATTAATCAACAACAATCTGAATAACCGAAATGAATATGCAATCATTTGTTTTTATCGCTGGCAACACGTTTCATTAATCCACGTTCATTTACATTGCCATCCGGTCAGCTTAAATTAATATTCATTTGGCTTTCGCCAAAACATACACTTGAACAAATTTCGTAGGCTTACCCAAAAAAATGTATATCTAGGTTAGCAGCCATTAAGATGGCCAGCGGAAGCCAAAGGTTGGACCTCCCAGAGAGCGCAAGGTAGTTGGCGAGAATCGTTTAATGAAACATAAAATCCACAGCATATGCTGTAAATGTGCGCTTAATTAGCCCGACGGGGCTTTTGTACGTGGCATTAGGCAAGTGCTTAGCATTCAACTCTGTTGAACAGTCGAAAAGTAGGCAACACTTTTTGTGGCTAACAAAATGGACATCGTAAAGCTCTGAGCATCGACGGGGCGGAGTTAATATATAGGCATAATAAGTAGCATGCCACATGGCTTACACAGATAACAATGGCCCAAAGATATCCTGTAAAGCTAAACAAATGACGTGCTAGAGATTTTTATTTCAAGCTCTACTTAGTTGACTTCAAATACTGTTTGTATAATTATTATTCGTCGAACAATATTATTCGCCTTGTTGACCCTTGAATGGGCTTTGTTTCAAATGTAAATAGTTATTATGCTATTGCTGAATATTCGGCAATTTTAGTTAATTTTAGTTCAACTTATATGCCACATTGCGTATTCAAGAGGAATAAGTAGAGGCAACTGGCGTTAACGCCCCATTTAATTAACGATAGCTGGAAGCGATTGCGAGTTGTTTGAAACGTCCTTCCGTGTGTGCATGTGTGTGTGTTCAAATACTCATTACCTGCGTTCATATTTATTCAAGACAATGTGTGCATCTGCCTGTGTGTGTGTGCGGGTGTTGTGCTTGAGTGATTTGTCCGGAACAGAGTCGCTTTACATGTAATCCCTCATCGTGCGCATCAATATTATTGAGCAGTTCAAAGCAATTTAGTTTGTTGCCGGCAAATCAGGCATACATGAGACCGAGACGTAGCTGCGTCTAATTATACGCACAGCTCTGCCTCTTCTATCTATCTCTCTATATATCGCTATCAATCTCTCTCCATATATCTTTCGCTCACTGACTGGCTGTTTACTTGTCGATTGCAGAGCAAGTTTGGGCCACAGAATTGGACTTTGTTGTTATCAATAGACGCAATTTGATGGCCATGTCTGTGGTGGGGCCAACGTCGCCCTATCAAAAGCAGCAGCTCGAGCGGCAGCCCCAACAGCATCCGCCAAACGCAACCGCAAACAGTTTGGAGCACGACGAGGAGGAGGACTACAGCTACAACGATACGATGTTCACAGCAATTCGAGGCAGCAGCAGCAGCAACTACAACAACGGCAAGGGCATCAATAATAATTTGTTCCAGCTGACACGTGATAAGGACGGCACTAATGGCAGAAAGGCGGCCAAGACGACGGTAACAACAACGACTAAGACAACAACAACAACGGGGGGAACAAGTGCGGGTGCCAGGGGCAAGACAAGATACTTTGAAGTGCCCGATTTAATTAATCGAGACATTGGCGAGGAGGATGAGGAGCAGGATGAGCGGGAGCGACAGGAACTCGAGGAGGCGGCCATTGATGACATTGATGAGGCCGATGATGATGCCAATGATAATGACAATGGCCATGACAATGGCAATGATGATGATGATGATGTTGCCATTGGCAGAGATGAGGGCACTATTATAATGCCAGACTTTGAGGCGAGCCATGAGTTTGTGCCCAGAGCAACAGCAACAACGTCTAAATTGGGTGCTGAAAATTGGCAAAAACTGGGCACATTGGACAAAGCAGCGAGCAAGACGACTACAATGGCCACAAGCAGCAGCAGCAGCAGCACAACAACCGCAAAGGCAACAACAACTAGCTCAACATCATCAACAACAACGACGTCGACAACGACAACAACGACAACAACAACAGCGAGTCCCAGCACAACCGCAATGCCAATTGGCAACAAGCAGCAGCCACAGCATCACCATCAGCATCACAACAAGAGCAATCGCAAGCACCACAGCAAGCATCACCACAAGCAGCGACAACAGCAGCAGCAACAGGAACAAACGCGTCGTCATCACGTTGCCTCACATGAACAGGCGCTGCTGGAGAACTACAGCAGCAACCAGGAGGAGACAACGACGCGAGACAGCAGCATTCATCGAGTGCGCACCGAGATGCTGCCGGAGGTCATCATACCCTCGACTCCCGTCTCCAGCAACTCCAAGATCATCGCCATCAAGCCCAAGTCACAGAAGCGTCGCATCAGCAAACGAGCAGCCAACAAATCCGGCGTGGAAATCGAACCCGAGTATTTGCTCAGCTCCAGCGAGTTTATTGCCAAGTCGAGCAACGAGCAGCAGCAGCAGGAGAACGACGATCTGGACATCGATCTCGACGATACGGACTTCCAGGCTCTGCCGGCTGTGACGCCAGCAACTGGGTCTTCAGGTGGCAGCAACAATCCGGAGTTTGTGCGTCTCGATGGCTTTGCGGGCATGTTGCAGCTCTTCTTCGGCATCGATAAGCCCATCGATGTGGGCATATTTGCCCAGCCGCCGAGCGCCGAGTTTGTGAATCTGTTGTGTGCCCTGCTCGTTTGGTCTGTGCGCTATCCGGCCGTATTTTGGAACACTTCAAAGTCCTTTGCGTGCGTGTTCAGCCTGCAGATGATTGTCGCCGCTCTGGACATTGTGCTGGGCTACGTGGGCGTCTCCAATCTCTACAAGCTGCAAATTTACGCCGAGATTATGCCTGTGCACCAGCCAGGCCTCATCCTGAATGCCACCGTCACTTTGGCACTTTATTTGCTGGCCACCGCCTTGGTGCTGGCCTCCTCGATGGTCATGTATCTGTATGGACACGGCAGGCTGGCCACGCGCATGCGAGATCGCTCCATCATCACGCTGAAGGCCAGCCAGACCTGGATCTACTTCGCCCACTGCGCATCCCTGTGTTTCGTCCTGGCGCTGGCTGTGGTCAAGGCGCCGCTGCTCAACGATCTCAGCGCCACCTACAAGAACAATCTGCATTGTCCCACTTTTCTGGCAGGTGAGTTGATTAAATTGTTGTAATTTGAGATTTTAGTTAAGTTTTGGTTTGGGATTTAAAAGAAGGCGGTGAGAATTAAATTTGAATATGAAAGAAAGGTAAAAGTTAGAGAGATACAAATTCAGGATTATTTATAGTCAGAGATCAAATATATTTCTTAAAACTAAACAGATTTTGTACAATTGTGGAGAAAGATGTTGAAAGAAAGTATAAGAAATTCACTTAAAAATTTACCAGACCAAAAAAGATTCAATAAATTATGGGATACAGTTACTTAAATAGAAAAAGCTACTATTAATACTTTTTAAAGCAAACGTGATTGACAAGTAAAAATTAATATGAAATTTGTAGAATAAAATAGTCAGAGTAGAAAGAGACCAATGATAATATTTAATGCAAAATAATTGTGAAAACAATGTGAGATACAAAAGAATCCTTTAGAAACATTTTAAAAGAAAGAGAACTCAAAGCGTTTCTTATGCACTAGCAAAGCTAATTAATTGTCTACTTGAGTGAGGCGAGTCCACCTAATGGCATACTCGGAAACAATGACTTAACTTGGCCTAATCGAGCCACTCAAGCGAAGAGCGGGCCAAAGGAAGCAACAGGCATTGACAGCCAGGTTGGACAGGTTTAGAATTACGCCGCAAGCGGATGAGTCAGCCATAAGCCATGTTATAGCACCTTGAACCATGTCTGTCGACGGTTCATAAGCCAATTAGCGGCATTGTTTCGTGGTCTTTGCCATTAATCGACGCTGTGCACAAAGGCTGCGTATCAAATGACCAGAAGGTTCAATCGCGACCTGGACTTGGCTTTGACTCAATTAACGTCTCTTATGCTGCCTGCTACAAATCGTTTAATCATCTTTCTCGCATTCTATTCCATCTCCATCTCCATCTCCATCTCCATCTCCATCTCCATCTCCATCTCCATTTGTATTTCAATTGCAGCCCTAGTCGGGGTTACGCATCTGTTGCTATGGATTGTCGTCTGGCTGTGTCTGAGCATCAAGCGGCGCTGGCACTTCAAGCTGCCACCCCTGGATCATACCTACGGCGGTCTGCTGAACAAGGGCAGCGCCCAGCCGCTGCTGATGTCGAGCGGACAGAGGACGGGCAGTAACTCGAGCAGCGGTGCCAACTCGACCAGCACCACGGTGAATGGCACCGACAACTCCAAGCCGGATATGATGAGCACGGCGACCAGCACCGAGCTGGGCGGCATGGGCCTGGTGGCCCAGGAGGACATCTATTGGCCAAAGCTGACGCCCAGTTCGCCCAAGCTGAAGGTCACCTTCAACGAAGTTACGAGTACGTCTGATGATGTCCTACTAATTGGTGACCAAGAACAAACTGATGGCAAGCGGTAAAAAATCGTTTTTTAGTTACCAAAACAAACAAAACTAAATCAAAGTTAAATGCCAGCATTTCGAATGGCAATCAAGGCAGCGACCGTTGTCCGTTCAACTACTTTCAAAATTACCAACCTGCAACCTGCATTATCACACGTACTTAGTTTAGTTTCATTTCGTTTCTTATGCACCACGCCCACAACCAATTAAACATTCATCCCACCCAGCACAATCTTATGGCATTCACGCAGCGTAGATGAAGTGTTTTAAACTATTCTGAAAAGTGTTTAAGTATTTTACAAATATTTCTCATTGGCTTTAGTTTTTAATTTATAATATATAATACAACTATAGTATGTTCTCCTTAATGATCATTCGCATGCAAAATATTACGTATACGTTGCTTCTCTTAGAGCTGTATACGGATTTCTCTGTAGCAAACAAATCGCGTTCACGTTTTTAACTAATGAAAGCGGATTTGCTCGATAATTAAACAATTCATCTACTCGCCGTGAACGCCCTTAAAATACATCCCACATTTTTCTAGAATTCATCTAGAGTTTTTCAGCAATCAGTTGCCACGTTGTGTTGTGTTCATTGCACGTTTCGTTTTGTTTTGAGTTTCCGGTCCGTACAATTTCATTAATTACTCCCCAACACTGCGCTCATTAACCTCCACACAGCCACTGCACTGGTTTTTCATCGGTTTGTCATCAGTTTTTGTTGTACTTTTTTATTTGTTCTTTTTAATAACAAAAATTCCAATTTGCAACCCAATAACAGTTAGTAGGAATTAACCATAAAAAAGCGAGAGAGATAAAGACAAAAAAAAAAACATTAACAGAAAGGAAACTATTTTTGTTCCGCTTGTCGCCTGTTTTATTGAAACTATTTAAAACCGAGTTTTAATAGCATTTTTATTTTCTATTTTTTTTTTTTTAAATACTTTCTCATTTGTTTAATTATTGTTTTCGATTTACTAGACGTGAATTAGAATTAGTTTACCACTAACTCTAACTAATTGAATGTGTCAAAACTTTCGACTTTTGTAAACTTCAACTGAAAACTCATTAACTAAATGCACAATTTGTGTTTGTTGTTTTGTGTGTTGTTGTCGTTGCTGTTGCTGTTAGTCAATTGTTTAACTAGTGATCCCAACTAACTAACTAACGAACTAACTAAGTAACTAACAAAACAACGGAGCAACACAAGGTCCCCAGTCATGTGTGGGTAACATTGTGAATCCTTCAGCTGACCTCTGACCTCTGATTTGACTCATTTTCTCGCAACTGCAGCCATACGGGCCGTGGAACCTCGCTATGTTTTGCCAGTTCTGCGGGGGAAATTGACGACGGCGAGTACGCGACATTAAGGGCGGCGACCGCCGGCGCCGTTGTGGGCATCACCATGGGCAGCATGAAGACCACCATAACGGTTGGCGGCGTCACCAGCAGCGGTGGCAGCGGCGGTGGCGGTGGCACCATTAATGGCCTACTGCATCTCAGCGAATATGATGAATTGCCACCACCACCGAATCATCAACAGCATCAACAGCATCAACAGCAGCAGCAGCAACATCATCACGCTCATGGGCATGCCCACGATTATGCTAATCTGAGTGGCTTGGGCGGCATCAGTGATGATAATATCTCCGAGGAGGGTAAATTGTTGGCCTGTGTGCGCGATGATAGCATCACGTATGCCTCCACACGCGATCTGGAACCACCGCAGCAGCAGGCCACGCCCCCGCCGCCACCACCGCCGCTGCCCATGAAGGGAGCGCCCATGCCACAGCCGCCCATTTTGCCGCAACCGCATGCCAGCTACGGACGCGCTCCCCAGGCCATGCCCGAGATCATGCAAATTTCACCCGAGCATCACAAGTCGCCGCAGCAGCAGCTGCAGCAGCAGCCACCGCACCATCAACAGGCAATGCAGCATCCACTGCAACAGCAGCCATATCCACATCCACATCCACATCCGCATCCGCTTCAGCAACACCAGCAGCAGCAGCAGCATCATCTAGTCAGTCCATTGGCTCCGGTCACGGTCGCCGTGCACACCAACGAAGCGCATGTAAGTAGCTGAAGAACTCAAGGGGGAGCAGCAGCAGTTGCATGTGTGTAAACATGTGCAGTTCGCCCCTCCCGCCGCCCCTCCAGGCTGCGCTCGGAAATGTGAATATTTGTTCATTAAATTCGCCAGACATGCACTGAACAAACGCACAGCTCGTGATGATAGATGCAGCTAGAAACGGGTAAAAATAAATTATGCTGCCTGGAATTTAGCTGCGAATTTTCTGAGGTTTCAATTACCAGCCGCCAATTAGTTGCGTATACTTGATCAAAGTTCTAAATGAAATTCTTCGGCGATGCTATTAAAAATCGACTGTTGCTTTACTCCCAACATTTAATATTCTTAATATATAATTACAGCATTGTTTTATGCTAGAAGAAACTAAAGTTATTATAGTTGTTATAGTTTGGCTTGGGCCTTGCAGCAATCAAAGTTTTTAATGAAATGTTTCTGCACCAATTGCTCATGCATGAAACTTGAAGTTCACATTAACAATTCAA
The DNA here is from genome assembly GCA_035047365.1 of Drosophila ustulata. Taxonomy (NCBI): domain Eukaryota; kingdom Metazoa; phylum Arthropoda; class Insecta; order Diptera; family Drosophilidae; genus Drosophila; species Drosophila ustulata. The sequence goes on from JAWNPT010000094.1 coordinate 20,190,928, forward strand.
AATGAAACAATTTATTTGTCGATTAAAAAATTTAATCGTTTTTGCAAAAATTATTGTATTTGTTTTTATATCTTGCATATTTCGTATATGTAATTGCAGCATTAAATTAACACATATTTAATCTTTGCCAAAACTAAAGTTAGAGTAGTTTTCAAGTCGGTTTGGGCCATGCAACTTGCATATGTTGGTTAGATTGATGCGTTGCGTTCAACGCAGTTGAGAGGCGTGTGGCAGAGAGGCGTTTTGGGGCAGGTTGCTGGGACTCGTGTCACGCCCGCGGCTGCAGTGCGGCCAGCCATGAGATTTATGTTTGCTGTTATGAGACAGCATAAATCAGAGCCAGGACCAATGCCAGGGCCACAAGTACACACACACGCATGTCTGATGGATGATGGTCAGAGTGTCTGTCGACCAGACTGTGAGTGTGTGTGTGTGTGTGTGGACAGGACATGAAGGGACAGGAATAATCGGACACTCGCCTGATTTAATTTCATTTTCACTTGCAGGCGACGAACTGAAGCTGACATTAAACGACTTTTTCCCATATCACTCACTCTCTCATTCTCTGCCTCTGTTTCCGTCTCCGTCTCTTCCACACACTTCCACACTTTCTCTCTTTCACTTGCTCACGCTGTTCTGTTATCCTGTTATCCATCAGATCGCCTCCAGCTCCACACCCCGCTGTCTGCGTCGCGCCGACTCTGGCGTGCCAAACGAGGCGCTCACGCCACGCAGCGACACCAATTCGATCTCGGAGAGCACCAACACCACGTCGCCACCGGAGCGTGCTCCGTCCGAGTCATCGAGTGGCGTGCACTCGGGCGAGGAGCGTGAACTGGAGGTGGTTATACGGCCACGGGTCAGCTGCAAGGCGCCGCCCCGCCCCCCACAGCCGCCCATACAGGAGGAGCCCTACGGCCGTTGCACCAACATGCGCATGTCCAGCTTCAATGCCGACCCCGCCGCCTCCGCCTCGGCCACGGCCACGGCCAGCGTCATCAATAGCGCCACGCTGCCCATGCAACGCAGCGCACCGGAGCAGAAGTTCGACTACACGGCCCATTGCAGCACCATGCCACTGCCGGTGGGCTGCCACAGCCAGCAGCTTGCCAGCAGCAACAACAACGGCGGCTACGCCTCCACCTCGGCCATGACCAGCTCGATGGGTCCGACGCCGTCGCAGGTGTCCAGCTTCAAGTCGCCGTCTAGCATGCACTATGCCAATGCTGCAGTGGCTCTCGGATCGGGTGCACCTAAAACAGGTGCGCTGCATGGACCCCACACCACCTTGCCCAATGGCGTGCGCTACTCGAATCCGCACTTTCTGCGCCGCCTGCCGCACGTGAGTAAAGCGGCCGAGTCGCCATACGGACATCTGGGCTATGGGGCCGCACATCATGCCTTCAGCAAGCTGCCACACGAGACGCATCCAACCATACCCGAGGATCGCGATTCCGCCAACTACTCGATGGCCTCGGATCAGGACTGTGCGCTCTATGTGACGGCGCAGCTGCACTAAGCGGCGAACCATAAAGTCATAAATACGAAACGATTAGTCAGAAAATAGAGTATCGTAGTATTGCATAAAAGTCAGCATAGTTATTAGGTATCAATATACATACATACTATATGTCTGTATCTCTTTAATCCTAAGTGTATAGAAAGCCTCAAATCTTAAATCTTCCATATTCACAGCACAATTTACTTGAATTCGGTTGAGATTTCTATGCCAAGCAAAGCATGTAATCAAAACTGATTCCGAAAACTAAACTCCCCAGTCCCAAGTTATAGTATGATTTGCCGATCTAATGAACTAGTATATATACATCTAAGTATGTAGCACAAGTCCCACGCATAACTTTAAGATATTAGGGCGAGAATAATTTCTATCTATGCATACTAAATACAACTCTATATTTATACACAATGTGTAAGATAATAAACGATATTAGTTATCGTATTGTATGTGTGCGTGTTTATCATATCATCTATATATGATAATATATATACTATACATGTATACTTAAACTATGCGTAATATCTACAACTACAACTAAATATAAATCTAAGCCAAGAGCATGCATAACTTTAAATACTTACTTATTACCAAGTATTCACAGACAATTTTTTCGCCCCTCTTAATTCGATTTTCAAAAACGAAATACAAAAACATAAAGAAGATGCATACGAATTTAAGCAGCAATTATATGGTTTTTTATAGCAGTGTAAAGAGAATATGAATTGAAACTAACGATCCCCGAAAGACATTCATATACGAGGTGTACGAGTATGTATTCGAAATATAGAAAGCATTAGCAACGCTTCAGCTAGTCGTCGTAGAGTTACGATTAATTAACTAAGCTTCAGCATATGTATTTTTATGATCTGGTCTCTTGATCGTTTAAGATTAATGTAAAATGTAATGTAACAAAGCGACAATATGAAAATATCAAATGTATCATAAATGACAAACTAACTGAACATTGTACGAAATTAGTTAATATTTATATCATCTGGAATACATATTCTTACGCAGAACTCACGGACTCTACAAAGCACCCCCCATACATATCTCTCCCAAAGAAAGAATATAAGATTCCAATCAAGACTTTCAACTCGCTTTTAGAACAAAAAACAAAAAAACGCCATTTAACTTTACAAACTATTTAAAGACAAAAAACTGAATACTTAAATATAATTCCTATATGGCACTCGCACAGTCACACATTTATTGAGGATTTGAAAGCATAATTTTGATTTTTGTTATAAAGACTGATTAGTATTGTAATACCAAGAAGCAGATCCAACACCACAGCACAATCACCCTTTCAATTCCCACTATACGAGTATTTCATAAACCTAATGCATTATATGATTCTAGATGAAGCTAAGCCATATACTTATTTAAATTAAAATTAACATTGGTTCCTTTAAGAAACGCACTAAAGCTTAACCGCGAGAGCATTAGACAGAAATTTAAGTCACACTTTTGTAACATAATTTCGATTCAATTTAAGGTTAACGATATACATATGAATATAATAATGAATACTAAGTATGCCCCTTCAGATATGACAGAATATGTATGTATGTATGTATTTATGTACTTGTCTAATCACGGTCATATCTATTATAAGTCTAACTAACCAAGCGAGTATATTGTAAATGATAGAAAGAAGAATGCCGCCAATGATCCCCATGTGACACGATACATGCATCTATAAGAATATATGAATATGTATATGCAAATACAAGTATATTTATTACAACACATTAATAAGCAAATGTCAAATCTTAAATGTTTGAATTATTTATACATACCATATATGATTAAAGGTTTATCAATGGTAAATAAAGAAATACCACCGCTTTATGTGAAACCCCAACATTTCTATGTTTTTATTTGTATCCAAAGGAGATGAGTTTACGGGATGGTAGGTACGGTATGTATGGTTGATTTGGTTTAAATAAAACCGGCCAAAAATTTTCAATCAAATTTTACAGCTCAGCCACCATTGGGATTTGCAAACAACATCGATTTTTATAGTCAGAAAAGATATGGTTATCAAATTGCATTGAATAATTTCAATAATGAAATAAAAAAATGTTTGACAAATTTTTCAAGGGGTGGGCATGGAAAATTTGTGAAAAATGTGAAAAATACTGGATAACTCGGCCATTTGAAGGACGATCCGGATGTCCTTTGGTACATAGATAGATATTATCGTGAAAAATCTGATTATGAAGTCAAAAGGACGAAAGTCCTTCAAACAACGAAGTTACAAGGACTTTTTTGTTTATTGAAAATAAGCTATAACTCCGCCATATCCTTTTTGATCAAGACGAGTCATATGTCAAACAACTCGTCTTAATAAGGACTACTAACGGGCCAAAGGACATCCCAATCGTCCTTTCACTTCTCGAGTTATCAAGGATTTTGTAGTTTTGTATACATTCTCTTACGCTTTTGACCAAAATTTTGCAAGTGTTGGGTTCTTAGATGACCCCTATATCCTTGAATGCCAATCGCTAGAGTTGTTTTTTGTCATCCTAACGAAAGAGGTAATTTGAAAATCCGTTACGATTTGACCAAGTTATAAGGATTTTTCGTTGCTATTAAGTATCTTTAAAAGGTCCACATAAAAGTATGCAACAAAAATATAAGAAAAATGTTTGACAAATTTTTCAAGGGGTAGGCATGGAAAATTTGTGAAAAATGTGAAAAATACTGGATAACTCGGCCATTTGAAGGACGATCCGGATGTCCTTTGGTACATAGATAGATATTATCGTGAAAAATCTGATTATGAAGTCAAAAGGACGAAAGTCCTTCAAACAACGAAGTTACAAGGACTTTTTTGTTTATTGAAAATAAGCTATAACTCCGCCATATCCTTTTTGATCAAGACGAGTCATATGTCAAACAACTCGTCTTAATAAGGCCTACTAACGGGCCAAAGGACATCCCAATCGTCCTTTCACTTCTCGAGTTATCAAGGATTTTGTAGTTTTGTATACATTCTCTTACGCTTTTGACCAAAATTTTGCAAGTGTTGGGTTCTTAGATGACCCCTATATCCTTGAATGCCAATCGCTAGAGTTGTTTTTTGTCATCCTAACGAAAGAGGTAATTTGAAAATCCGTTACGATTTGACCAAGTTATAAGGATTTTCCGTTGCTATTAAGTATCTTTAAAAGGTCCACATAAAAGTATGCAACAAAAATATAAGAAAAATGTTTGACAAATTTTTCAAGGGGTAGGCATGGAAAATTTGTGAAAAATGTGAAAAATACTGGATAACTCGGCCATTTGAAGGACGATCCGGATGTCCTTTGGTGCATAGATAGATATTATCGTGAAAAATCTGATTATGAAGTCAAAAGGACGAAAGTCCTTCAAACAACGAAGTTACAAGGACTTTTTTGTTTATTGAAAATAAGCTATAACTCCGCCATATCCTTTTTGATCAAGACGAGTCATATGTCAAACAACTCGTCTTAATAAGGACTACTAACGGGCCAAAGGACATCCCAATCGTCCTTTCACTTCTCGAGTTATCAAGGATTTTGTAGTTTTGTATACATTCTCTTACGCTTTTGACCAAAATTTTGCAAGTGTTGGGTTCTTAGATGACCCCTATATCCTTGAATGCCAATCGCTAGAGTTGTTTTTTGTCATCCTAACGAAAGAGGTAATTTGAAAATCCGTTACGATTTGACCAAGTTATAATGATTTTTCGTTGCTATTAAGTATTTTTAAAAGGTCCACCTAAAAGTATGCTACAATAAGAGTGGTAGAGAGTAGCTTAAAGAGTGTTTCCCTCATGCGATAATAATGACTGAAAACTATTGAACAACATTACGAATGAAAGAACACTTGTGTTGTTTTATTAGAAAACAATTTTAATGAATATTTCTCTTTTGTTTTGTTATTTAAATGTTGGTTTTCATTAAATTTGTAGTTTACACAATTTCAAGGTCTGCGTTCTGCAATATTTTTAATGCTTTCTCTGCAAATTTCATTTTTAATAATATAATTACATAATTTCTCTTTTGGATTTTTATCTTTTTGTATTTTTTAAATCTTCTTGGTTTTTTGTTTTTTTTTTTTACATATTCATTTTCACAGTTTATTGTCGTTTCTCGACCTTCGATTTCTGTCGAGATATTAAAATACAATATATTCGAAGCGTATTTCACGCAGCCGTTTGCTTTTGGTTTTTTGTTTTTCATTTTTGTTTACTTTTTAACATTTTGCAATAAATGATATATCTCTTTGTTCTTGTTGCTGTATATTTAAATTGTTTTTATCAGTTTGAACTTAGTAAATAGCATTTTTTCGGTTTTATTCTTTGTCTTTTTTAAATAACTTGTCATAATATATCATGTGTTTCAATAACATTTCTAGATGTGTGTGTATAATGTGTAAATTTGTTGTGACTGGAATTCTAATTAGATAGATGTACCACAATGAAATGTCGTATGCAGTAGAAATACCCTTTCCAGAAATAATTGCACATTTCATTTTGAATAACAAATCAATTATAATATTTTTTAAGGTTAGAGAAATTCCGAAGAGAGAACAGATTTTTTTAAATAGATCGGACCATTCAAAAAGGTTCAACATACAATTTTGTCAACAAAAGACAAAGTTTGTCTTGTTGTATTTTTAAGATTTTTTTTGCAAGCTTTACAAATTTGCGAATCAGATTTATGGAAAGAGCATTGGAATGTCGGCGCATGCCAATATTATAATTTTATGTGTATTACCGTATTTGTATTTTTATTGTTGCTGATTAATAAAAGCATTTAAATGTTTCTTAGGAGAGCACTTTAAATAAAAAAATAGAGTTTTATCTTAGAAAAGTTTTGGTTGTATGAGAAATGTAAAGAGCAGAGTGTCAAAGTCTGGTTATTATAATAACTATGTATGAATGTCTATGTAATCGTATGCATTAATGCATCTGTACTTGCATCTGTATGTGTCTCTAAATATAGTCTAATGTGTGGTATAATTAATTACTGGAAACCTCGCTGATAGTATTGAAGTTCTTGTAGCGCGTTTTAATCTGGTTCTAGGTGATGCTTCGTCTATCTCTTGTGGCAACATTTTGAATGAATATTTTTAAGTTGCAGCTAATGGTTATTTATTTGGCATTCGTTTCGTTACGTATATATTGTTTGTTGATGTACATAGTTGTGTTTCAAGAAACGTGGATGGTTATCCTTATCCGTATTTGTTTCTGAATGTAATGCAAAAGCTGATGAATGGACGGACAGGTTGAAATTAATATCGTCTGATGTGAAAGAATATTATGTATAGTTATATGTAAGATCTGAATAGGAACAACATGAATAACAGTAGTAGTTTGAACCCACTGCTCCCAACTAAGTATATAGATCTCTCGCAGGCATATGATATGTTTACTCAAAATGAACCATTTCGTGTTGTCTTCCCCCAGACCGTATGCATTTCAAAATGTTGCCCAAGAAAACGCGACCAAACGCCAAAAACAAAGTTTGAAATACGTTTCTATATCCGAGTAAGTAATTGTGTTGTCTTCAAACTCTGCAAATAAATTGTCAATAAGCCTAAGATGCGGCATGTGTTTCATTTTGTGTTCGTTTCATTAGCAAGCAGGTAACATTTTTACAGCTCACACTATTAATTTGAAGGTACTTGATGCGGTTATCGAGTTATCTGATGTAGGCAGAAGATATACGAGTATGCGCTTGAATAAATACTTATGTGGGTCAGTGTGTCTGTGTTTTAGAAGCGAGAGCGTGATGCGCATTTAATGCTTGAATACTAGAGACGGGAACGAGACAATTTCGCGACACGATACTCCTGACTTGACACAGTTTTAAAATAAATGTATCGACAACCAAAATGTATTTCGATCGCAAAAAGTCATGTGTGTGTCCTTGAAATATCGTCATCCATCGAAAGCATATTTAGTCCCGTCTATCTTTAGCGTAATCTGTAGTATTTTCAGCACTCTATGCGAAAACTTGCACGCTGTGGTGTCTCTGCCAAGTTTTTGCTTTTGTGCAGAGTTAAAAAGCGAAACAAAAATATATACTATATACTTGTATAATTGCTAAGTTTAACAAATTTGAACTCTCTATGGGTATGTGTGAGTAGACGTGTATGTGTGGGTGTATGGTGTGTTTATGTGGGTCTATGTACAGCTTAAGATAAATTTGTATTTATCAATTGAATGCATGTTGTTTGTGTTTAACCAAATTAAATTAGCTCAATCGGTCATGCTTGATAAATATTTCGAGGATTAATAGTATATATCTCATCATGTATCATATATCTCCATTTTCTTTAGTTACTTTATGATTAACTTTAAGTTTAAGTTTATCGTAAGTTAGGCTTATTTAAGTGTTAGTGGTTCTTTGCTTGCTTAAACATTAAATATGTATATATATATATATGTATGTATATATATGTATATGTATGTGTATACATATATTGTATATAATATATATATACTCGTAAACATTTTGCGTCTTGAAAATCTGTATCTTTAATTTATTGATTTAAATTTAGCTATATTAAACAACTTTGCTTCTTACACTCCTCCTAATTTTTCTGTAACTTTTCACTTGACTTAGCATTAGGTTCTATCTCCTCGATCTTCTCGATATTAGCACTTTTTTTTAATCTTATATATTGGTTGTAGTTTTTGGTTTTTATCAATAATAGTTAATAATTATAATAATAATAATTATAATAATCATATTACGAAAATAATAGTGATCTTAGGTGTGTAATAAAAACTCTTTCAAATATGCATCAATTTACATGTTTCATTTCTCAAATATATTATCAATTAAATTAGACGTCTACATATACATACATATACATATATGTATATGCATGTGTACATATATATCTTGGATCATTTATTTTGAATTTCATAGTTAAGTTTTATCATTAACTGCCTCTGCTTGTGTTCTCGGTTTGGTTTTAAATGCATTTGTTCTCATGACTTACAAAATTAACTAGATTCTTATACTTTATGGAAATCTCCCGGTCGTAGAATACAAAAAAAATATGTATACATATATATATATGGATATACATATATATATTGGACATAGATGAGGCCAGCAACGTGTCGATTGGAAATCGGGCATATCCAATATCCAATATCCATGGTTCCAGTAGCTCCCATTTGCATAGTTCCTGCAGGCTGACCTTGGTCCTTTGCTATTTGGCTGCCTGGCTGGCAGCTCTTTGCAAGGGTTACTGCAATGGTTCGATAGTCAACGATTAGCCACGTTTTATCGATAAATGGTCAGATAGTATGTAATGTTGTTAACGGGCAAATTAGTTGTTAGTAGCTTTTGTTTTAGTGTATGGAATTGTTATTGTATTTTCGAGTGGTTATCAAAATGGCAAAATGGCAATTAACTAGCGAGTTATACAGAAAGCTGCTAATAAGGAATTGTAATCGAATAAAATATTGTTATCGATATAGAGAGTATAGTAAAGTAAATTGTAGATTTGTGCACTTACAATTCAGTTCGTTTTGCTTTTTGGGGGCAAGTTTGGAATTATTGTTTTTTGTGCTTGGTGCTTTTAAAGTGTTATCACTGTTGTTGGAAAGTGTTATTCACCCTGCTCCTCCATAATTGATTCACCGGCCCAAACAATCGGACGACCCTGATCATTGTCGAAGAATAGATATACACATATCAATTCGTGATCTAAATATTAATTGACTCTAACCTAGACGATTTGCGATTATATTGATGATTATTATTGTCTATATTTTCGGCTAGCCAAGATTTGCCATTTTCAATGCTTTTCATGTTGTTTGTTGTTAATAATTTGGAAGCAAGAATAAAGATTCTAGGATTTAAATGGCTGACTAGTATTACGGAAGAGGGGAAACAAATTCATGGCTTATACGAGGATGATAAATGATAAAGTTACGAAATTACGATATTACGAAACTACACATGCAAAGTACTAGAGAATTATATGGAGTTTAATTGGTTTAATTTGGTTCGGGTAGTTGGGGATAGAGAAACATACCTATATGAGTATTGTACGAGTCTATAAAAAACTACGTTGAAGTTGTATGCTATGCCAAAAACGTAACGGTAACGTAACGGTGATTTAAGGTGACTTGCGATAGGTTTGTTTTCATAATTTTTTCAGCAGTATATTTTCGGCATTTTTAACGATTTTAATTGTAATTTAAATGTTCTTTATATAATCTTTACATAATGGAAATTTTGTTGTTGCTGCCTCAGATCAGAGTATGTTGTATGCATATGTCGTTTATGTGATTATACCAAGCGATTCATTTACAGGTGTGTGTGTGTGTGTGCGCGAGTGTGCTTTTAAATTTGAATTGTTTCGGTCTTTTTCAGCTAACTCAAAACAAATGCAGAAATGTATGTATTATATTTGTTAATGTTTTTGATTGATCATAAATTTTTAGCTGATATTTTGTTTGGATTTATTTTTTTGCGTTTTTTGTTTTGGGTTTAATTGTTGTGTTTGTACAGATGGTTTTGTGACTGACTATGCTACAAAAAGTTAACTATTTTTAAAATATTTTTGGTATTTTTATAGTATGCATTTTTGGCATTATTGTAAGTATATTAAATATTACTGAATACCAAACAAAATGTTTGCTACATAAATGTATATGTAAGTATAAGTATATACGTAGTATAAATGTGCAAGTGTTGTTAGTGATTTCTTTGTTTTTTTTTTTGTTGTTTGTTTTTATCAATTTGCAAGTCGATCTCATTGAGTAGTTTTAGTATTTTTGTACGTTTTATATTTGAGTTTTGAAAGTTTTTGATTTGGTTAAGTTTTTAGTTGAGAGTTAGAGTTTGAGTGAGTCGAGTGAGGCTATTGATGAGCGCCTAGAGCCTAAACCTATATTAGTGGGACAACTGACCAGTGAGGTGGTGCCAAAGAGCTTGTACCAGCCGATAACGATATTCGATAGATTCAGATCATCAAGCATTATCTGTGCCACGCCCATAAACACTTTCTTTTCAATGCGGCCGTAATCGCCCCAAACGGTCACCTAAAACAATAAATGTTAATAGTAAATAAACATATCTTTGGGATAGATTGATAGATGTGTTTACCTGTAGGACACAACCGTTGTAGGGTTGCTTGAATACCAATTGCTGTTGATAGAGCGGATCCAGAGTTCGACGCGCAGTCGATGTTTTCATCTTATCGATGCAACGTTTCCCCGAAACCAAATACACCTTCACATAGGGCGCGGGCAACATCTTAGACGAGGGTTTTTGCTGTCATAAAATACAGAATATATTCGATATTATTTTCTAAGTATTTTACGTATAGCTAGTTAACCAACCGTTAGACCTCTGGCACGTATGACCTCCACCTCGAGAAAGCCCTTTTGATGGCAGAGCGATAACTGGATGTCACCCAGCGAGGGAGCGCCGAGCACTTGACGACCCACCAATTGTCCGGGTCCTAGACCATCCACAAACTCATTAAGGGCTCCATCATTACGCAGTGAAGGCGAAAATCTATAGTATGGTTTTTTTTTGTTTTTCGATGTGTTTGTTGTTTGGGTATCGATAGAATTATAGACGACTTTAGTATAGCTTCAGTATAGGGGTTTTCATTACACAGAGTTCATTTGGAAATGTCAAAAACAAATTAGTTGTAGATTTTCAGAAAGAAAGAATTATTACAGCCCGGCTCCAGAATGAATAGATATTGATCGAAGTCGAAAGTATTCAGTTTGTGGAACCAGGCTATTATACACAGGGAGTTGTAGAAAGACAGTTAAATTGTTGTTAAGTAGTTGTGGTGGCTTGTTTTGTGGTTTGGTTTACGACTGGTTTCGTGAATGGATATGTGGTAAGTGGTTGTGTGGCTAGTGGTTGAGTATGTACTGACAGAGTGGTGCACAGGAGAATTCGATAGCATGCATGTGTTTGGTTTTTCAGTTTCTGCAGTTTGGAATCAAATTGAAAGCCAATAGAAATCGGAACGGTTTATAGTCATTTGCCGATAAATGAGCGAGATATGGGATTATAGTTCGCCATAGAGTCAAATATAGATTCGGATAAGTGGTGGTACATCAAAGGTGCCGTAGTTTGAAGTCTAAGTGCCTAAAGGTCAAGAATTTAGCTTATGTTCTGCTTTTTGTTTTTGTTACACACATCAAATATAGCTGGAAACACGTGTTATATACATATTTATGGAAATCATACGAATCAAATAATGTTACAAATCAAATAATAATGATAATAATTTGAAATACATATCGTACAATTTTGATAATACAGAAAGAGACACTGAGAAGATAAGTGGAAATTGGAATCGAACGCAAATTACGTAGGAATATAAGTACATTATAATGGATATACAAAAATGCAGACTGGCTCAACGATATCAAGGCGCACACAGATACGTAGATAAACAAGAAAGAGAGAGAGATGCCGGCAAGAAGGACACAAAGAGTATAATAAACATGTTGAAAGAGAGAGAGAGAGACACACAGAGAAAGAGAGACAGAGAGAGAGAGAGAGAGACAGATGCACTTATGCAATAAAGTAAATAAATACAGAGATGTAGAGAGAGAGAGAGAGCGATACATGTAACCATTTATAAGGCATTGGAAATGGAGCTTAGAGAGAGAGAGAGAGATAGAGTGTGAGACAGACAAAGAGCGAGAGAGAGAGAGATAGAGAATCAGAGGCAAAGAGAGATCGCATGTCATATAGTATTTAATGTGGTATTTTCTTAGATTGTTTTTGGTTTTTGATTTTTGGTTGTATTTTTTTGTATTTGCCAGAAACTTACGATGAACCCTCGGAGCTAGAGATTGAATGTATGCTGCCCGCACTGTAACGGGTAACCGCTGGCACCGGCGGCACCTCCACAGATCGCTGGATGCTGCCAGCGGAGCCGCGCGACTGCCGTTGATAATATGGATGTGGTGGTGGTAGTGTGATATGATGGTGACTAGTGGAGGAAGTACTCGCGCTCGAGCTGCCTGAATACTGTGCCTGATATTGGTCTGTCGAGAATATGATATACATATAGTACAATATACGCATAATATACACAGTGTGAGAGAGATATTGGAAACTCAAAAAATGTACAAACAGCAGCAACAAATGTGTGGTTGATTATGTTGGTTTAAGTTTATATTTTCTTTCTTTTCGTTTTTTGGTATTCGATTGTGGGTTTCTAAGTGAAGTGGAGAGTTTGCGACGCTGGCTTTGGGCTGAACCTTCATCATCTTGAGCTTGACGCTGGGCCTCTGGGAATAAACCCTGACTACATAGAAATTATAGGCACAGAGAGTGAAATGAACCCAAGAGTATATAGAAACAAATCATAGCGAAGAATTGAAAATCAATCAATTAATGTGATTAATTAGCTCATAGAATACGTAAATATTTATAGTAAGGTCAAATGTGGGAAATCATAATGATAATCATAATAATAAGTACACGAATTCGTAACATTTAGTTCGATATTTATATAATTGTTTTATTTCATTATATGTATATGTGAGACCAGTTTTCTCATGTGGATAAGCTGGCAACGCCAATTCCGATTGCAAATTGCAAATACTTTTCGAATTCATTCAAGTGAGGGGCTGCCCTATGTACAGAAGAGCGGCAACGCCGCACGTTAAAGTGCATGTGAAGTTTGGCAGGTGCATGAGAAAACGGGTCTTCAACTGACGACTGAACTGCGGCTAACGTGTTTCGCCAACAATTCTATTCGAATGTATGTTCCACGTGTGTATTATTAGCATATAATTTTGTTGATTTCTTTTTCATTTTCAGTTAATTTTCATTGTTTTTCGATGCCAATTTTCAGAGATGATTGTTGTGAGCTTGTTGTAGTTGTGTATGTAACTGAATTGTTTGTTGGTTGTTTAGTGTTTGATTTTTGGCTTTCTTTGACAGAGCTCCCTGTATATACATATGATAATATCAAATTGTATCGCAAAAAACAGAAAACTTGTAGAAAACAGATGATAAACATTAGTTCAATTGTTCATTTGTGGGCAGAGATCGAGTTTCGAGTTTCGCGTCTCTGCAGAGCTCTGGCATGCAAATTCATATGGGATAAGGTAACAGTATTTTTTGGTATCGATAACGATACGGGTATTTGGATATCGATTGCTTCGCTTGGCTTGGCTAGTGTTGCAAAATGCTTGCACGTGAGTGTTGTAAGATTCCTCGAAATGAAACAGGTCTTGGTGGGGATGAAACCAAGTTAAAGTTAAATGTTGCAAAAAACTCTTACCGCATAACTGTAAATAATGTATTTTATGTTTTTTTTTTGTTTGGTTTTTGCTTAGCTTGTTTATAAGGCTGTAATAGATTGGTAGCTAAGTAGTATGGGAGTAGTAATAGTATGTCTGGCAGAAGTATATTGCAATTTGTTGTTGTTATAGTTAGGTATTAACTCAATGCATGCAAATCGAACAAAGTTCTAGATAAAAATGTTGTGTATGTATGTTAAATATTATTGTTTGTTTGGCTTGGATCGAAATTAATATAAGAGTATTACGTTCATAAATGGCATTAACAATATTAAGTTTAATTTAAGAAACAAGTGGAGTTCATTTATTTTGTAGTTATGTTTGGGGTTAGTTGTAGTTATTATAAACAAATGTTTGCTACGAAAGTAAAATGCATTACGGATTGAGTTTCAGATGGTCCCGCGTAACAACAGTTAGCGTCATCAGTATGCGGCCACTCACGCACACGTGGCGAAAGCTTTGCGATGTCGGGCATTTGCTTTCGCTTTTGCTAAAGCTTTTATTTTCGATTTGTTTTGAAAACACAAGTTTGTCGGCAACTGCGGGGCAGGCAAAGCTTTCGCGGTGTGCGTGACGCCCTCGTGGGCTTAAATTCCTTGATATAAGCCTAAAAATACGTATCGACTTTGGATTGTATATTGGTTATTTGGTTGATTGGTTGGTTGGTTGGTTGGTTGGTTGGTAAGTTGATTGGGTTGGTTGGTGGTTGTTTCGATTTTGATTTTGATTTTGGTTTAGAGGTTGGTTTTGTAGCGCTCGTGGGTTAACTAAAAATCAAGTAAATCAAGAAAGGACATTGCCAGCGGAAGCGGCAGAGCGAGCTTTTGGCACAAGCTTTTGCGTAAAAGCACGCCAGAATAAAGAGAGAATAAAAGAGAGAGAGAGAGAGCGAGTAGAAATAGAGAGCAAGCGCGCGCGATAGAGAGAGCGAGAGAGAGACAGAGCGCGCGCATGTGTTTTGCAAATTGAAAAGCTCTTAAAACTAAAAGTCCTGTTTTGTTGTCGGGTGTGAGTCTTGTTGTCTAACTAATGTTTATCATCATCATCGTAATTATCATCATCATTGCAATAATTAAATATGATTATTTAGCAATTGCATTTGTTTTTGTTTTCCAGCAAAAGGCAACAGAAAAACCAAATGGAAAACGACAAATCAAAATCGAAATCATAAAACTCAAATCATTATACATAGTATAGCATAGCGTAAAGTTCAGAAATATTAGCTAATTAGACATAGTTTTCAATAGTGTCTCACAGAGTGTGAGATAAAGATAGAAAGACAGTGAGAGATAGAGAGAGAGACAGATAGAGAGAGAGAGAAAGAAAGAGACAGAGTAAGTTGGACTTGTGCGCACCTTTCCCCACCAGCGCCATCGCCGAAAAACTGTTCAACTGGGTCCGCCTCCGAGGACGAGCCACGGGAGAGGCCACCGCCCGGTCCTCCGCCCGAGCGCATCTCGCGCGTGATATCGCCAGGCAGCACCTCTTCGCTGCGATGCACCGTGAACGAGTTCTTACCCTTCTTTCCAAAGCCCATACGTCTTTTACGACCTTTTGAGTATGCCATTTTAATAGTATTTTTCGTTTTCATTTTTTGTTTTGTTTGTTTTGTTTTGTTTGTGGTACGATACCAAATCATAGTAGTAGTTTGTTAGTAAGATTAGCATATATGAATTCTATGGTTTTAGTGTTGGTAAACGCAAAAACTTTAAGCATTACATGTCTGAAAGTGAGTTTTAATAATAGAGTGTGTGTGTCTGAGTGTGAAAAACCAAAGATGCTCGACTAGCTTAGTATGAATCGAAACACTAGAATGATTTATTAGTTTCTTCTGTTATCTGATAATGGTCAACAAGGCAACTGAACGAGAACTTTTAGAAACGAACTGCATACAAAAGGAGGGTAACAAAATTGCCATACCTGTTGCCGATAGCTGCGACGTCGAGTTGGATTTCTTGCCCATTCCGCTGCCACCTTTTGGCGAACGTTCCTGATCCACGTTGCCGCATTTCTTGCGATCTGTTGTCGTGTCCGAGTGGCTGCCATCTGTGGAATCGAATCAATATACATATAGCGTAAAAGCGGACCAAAATTGATTATCGAATAACTTAGCATAACAGACAGGACTTCGAGAATTTTAAGTTTGGAAGATCAAATAAATAAAAAATGTCTTATCTTATGTTGCTTGAATTTGTATTGATAGTCTGTTTATTACAAAATAAAAACCATATATTTTAAAATAAAGTTTGTTATTAGAAAATCTATTCCCTTTTTCGATTTTCAAAAATAAAAACGGCTTATATCATGTGAAGTTTTAAAATAACCTCATGTCTTAATACAAATTCTAAATAATAATTGATTATTATGTAAATTTATAATATGCACTGCTCTCTTACCGAATAAAGATTTGCGTTCAAGTTTAGTTTAATTAATGATTTAGTACTTTGATAGTTTGCAATCATCTTATTAATGAAAATAATTTATTGGCTTGTAAGGATGCGACTGTGTCTTATATGTATGTATATATTTTTTAAATAATTTATTATATTTAATTTATAACTATTTCTTTCAACTTACCAGCTTTGTCTTCACCGTCGCCGGTGGCGTCGCCCGATTTGGCAGCGCCTGGTTCCCCGGTGCCGTTTTTGTCCTTATCGTACTCGCTGAAATCGTCGTCGAGCATCGCATCGATCGCATCCCAATCGATGACATCGAGCGGAGCATCCGCATCCGCATCCGCATCCGCATCATTCGTTGTCGTTGTTGTTGCGTTTGGTTCATTCGTGTTGTTGGTTGTTGTTGTATTTGTGGCAGTTGTTGTAGCAGTCGTTGCCGTTGCGGTTGTTGTTGTTGTTGTTGTTGATGTTGTTGTCGTTGTTGCCGCAGCATTCGTTGCATTCGACGATGTGTTTGTTGTTGTTGTTGTTGTATTTGTAATGAGATTTGTGCATGTATTTGGTGGTTGTTGTTGTTGTTGTTGTTGTAGTTGTTGTTGTGATGTTGCGTCAAGGGTCAAGTTGTTGGCGTCGTTTGTGGTTGTTGTTGTAGTTGTTGTAGTTGTAGTTGTGGTGTTTTGTATTGATGATGGGGCACGTTTATTGGGTGATGCGACACCATGATGTTGTTGTGGGGGATTTGCAAAAGAGGAAGAAGAAGCATTATTAGCATTATTACCATCGACGACGATATTACCAGCAGCGGCAGCAGATGTTGCACCACCGCTCCCACTACTAGATTTCGTCAGTTGTTCCGATGCCGTTGCCATCAGTCCGTTGATGGCGATGCCTTCTTTCCCTTTTTGCCTAACTGACTGTTGTTGTTGTTGTTGTTGCTGGTGTTGTTGTTGTTGGTTGTTGTTGTTGTGACTATTGCTAAGACTACTCGCTGCTTGGCTACTATTGTTGTTGTGTGGATTGTTGTTGTTACTGTTGCTGTTGCTGTTGCTGTAGTTGTGATTGTTACTGTAGTTGTTGTTGTTGTTGTTGTTGGTGTAATTACTGTTGCTGTTGCTGTTGCTGTTACTGTTATTGTGTACACTGTTCTGTGGCCCGCCCCCAACACCGATACCGACCCCACCACCGACCTCCATGGGCGAAAAGTTGTGAGCGTTCTGCGCACTCGGCGGATGCGGCAGATTGCGACGCCGCTTCATGTACGGCGCTGCCGGGCCGTACATCTTCTGCTGGCTGGTGCGCTGCAGGTCCAGCGACATGTGGTTGCGGGCATCGAGACCGCGCCGATGCGGCCCGCGGAAGAGCGAGGGGGCGACGCCGCGACGCGTCCAACCCACGTCCGAGTCGTAGGTGATGGTCACGATCTTGTCGTCGGTGACCAGGAAATGCGAGTGGCTCAAGGGATGCGTTGCGTCCACGTTGGCGCCCATGTAGGACTGGCGAATGTTCGTCTCGGAGCCGTAACGCCGCGAGCTGGGCAGCTGTCCGTGGTCCTCGGGATAGGCCATGGCCAGGGCCATCATGTCGGGCGGCATCACCTCGTCCTCGTAGCGTATGCGCCGGCGGCCCCAGCTCTTGGTGTGCAGATCATCGTAGTCGAGGGATCGCGACTGGCCCTCGTGGAACATGCGCCGTCGCTCCAGCTTCGGCTTCTTCAGGATCGAGGTGGGCTGGGCCCGTGCCGTCGCCTCGGCGATGGGCACCGCGGAGACGAGCGCATCCTCGCTCAGCTGCCGCGACAGACGCAGCACCGACTGCGTGGGCAGCGAGGGCGGCGTGGCCAGCTGCGACTTGGCCCGCCGATGAGCGGTCGGCGTCGGCGTGTGCACATGATAGGTGGGCACCACGCCCAGATTCAGCTGCGGCCCCGTCATCCCGCCCAGGAAATGCTGGTCGACGCACTCGCCGCACATCGTGGGGTCCATGGTGGGCAGCGAGGGCTCCGAGCTGCTCGGCTGGTACATGGAGAGCGAGGGGCGACGCAGCAGCTGCTCGGCGCTGTAGGGATACGCAATGGGCTGGTGCTGAGGATGCGGATGGGCGTCGGCCAGGCAACAGGGATCGCCGCAGGCCCCAATGGCCAGACCGGGCGTGGCCAGAGCTGTGTTCGTGGACAGCACCACCGGCTGGCTGCCGTTCTGGCAGTGGCTGCAGCTCTTGTCCAGATGGTCGCGCACATAGCCCACATACGACGAGGGCGACGACGACACAGTGTGGGCGTGACCGTGCCCATGGGCGTGGGAGTGGGCGTGGGCGTGGGCATGGAGATGGGCGTGATCGTGGGCAGCCGTGGTCGCGGTGGCCGTTGCTGCGGTGGAGGAGCTGCGAAAGAGATTCATGACGGGCGTGGTAATGCGCTTGAATTGCTCAAAGCTGGGCAGCGGCATCGCATAGGCGTTGTTGCTGTTGCTGTTGCTGTGGTGGTGGCTTGAGTGGTGGTCATGAGTGGTTACGGTGGTGGGGGCGAGCGGCCGTCCGTTAAAGTGGCGTCGATGCTGTTGTTGTTGTAGTTGTTGTTGTTGTTGTAGTTGTAGTTGGTGGTAGATGTCTGTTGCTGTTGTTGTTGTTGATGAGTGGGGCAAATGAGACGATGGCGAATAGAAAACGCCGTGTGGCAAATGTGTTGGATCTAGCGACAGCGCCAGCGGCGTCTGCGTCTCCTCCGCCACGAGAGCCGGCTCCACAAAGAACTGCTCGACCAGCTCGCCGCTCTGCGCGTCCGTCACCAGCACTCGCTGTGCTGCCATTGGCAGTGCTCCCGTTGCGCTGCCGCCGATTAGAGCGGCCGTGTTGGGCGGCGAGTCGGCGGCAGCCAAAGCGGCCAGCTGCTGCAGCTGCTCGAGCTGCTCCAGCAGCAACAGTTGCTGGTTGCCGCCGCCACTCGACAGATAGTCGCAGTCATCCACCTCGATGGTGTTCGCCCGGTGGCTCAGCGGCTCGCTGGGATGGTGCAGCTTGAGGCCGGTGACGGGGTCACCCGACAGCAGGCCATGCGGAGCACCGCCGAAGAGGTTGCGCCAGTTGCGTGGAAAGCTGACGATTATTGGTTGTGGTATCGGTTGCCATCGGTGTGTTTCAGAGTGTGTGTGGTTGTGTGTGTGTGTGTGTGTGAGTTTCACATGCAGGGAAGGCATGCAGCAGTGGTGGGTTTCAATGTGGTGGGTTGTGGAAAGGTTTGTGTCCAAAACGAACGATCGTTGGCAGATGCAAGCGATGGTTTGCGTCCGAGGTCGTTGTTGTGGTGAGTTCCGAGTTGCGACATGTGGTGAGAGTCATTTGTATGTGTGTATGTGTGTGTGTGTGCGGTGAAGAGCACGCAAGAGAAGCAGTGAACACAAAAGCGAGAGCGCGCGTCGATTTTGAATCGTTTCGATTTTGTTTTCGTATTTGTTTCGTTGAATTCGAATAACGCAAAAAGTAAATGCAGAAAAGAAACTTTATGTTTTTTCGGATTGCCTTTTGCATTTCGTATTTGCTTGTGTGGTTGTGTTGAGTTGATTTGAGTGTTGATTTTGCGAGAGAGAGAGACAGTAAGAGCGACAGCGAGAGAAAAGTTCGAGGGGGGCGGTGGTCGGGGAGCAGGAGGAGGAAAAGCGCGCTCTTCGCTGATTCGCTGTATGAAACTGAATTCAGGGCCTAATTGACGGGTTAATTTTGGATTTTGTAGCGTCTACTCGAAACATAATGCATCCAATCCGGCAGAATTTTTGGCAGCTTTGCTTGGCATGGCTTTTGGCTTTGGCTTTTGGCTTTTTGATCTAGATCGAAGCGGACGCGGTGCAGCACGAGGCGCCGAGTTCAATCCACGGCCTTCACTCACCTGAGTCCACGCGATGTTCGCGGCCGTTCCGACTGCGTGGAGAAGGCGCTGGACGTCACACTGACAACAGACTCCATGTCCGAGTCCCCAAACTCGCCCATGAAATCCTTGTCCGGCGACAGCGAGTGTCGCGGCCGCATCCGCGTGTCCATCGACTGCAGATCGCTGTCCGACAGTCCGGTATAGTGGCGTTCCCAACCGCCCATGCCGGTACTGCGATATGTAGCCTGATGATGCGGTTGTCGTGTCCGATGCCGTCCAAAGCGACTGCCCGAGGCGAGGCGCTCGTCAAAGTCCTGACCCAGTCGGTCTCGCAACATGGCGCTGCGAGAGGTTTGTGGTACCTGCGATGGCATTTCAAAATGTTATGGAATTAGGGAAGCTAATCATGGGGAAGAAACTCCACAATACAAAAGTAATACGTATACGCATGATGATAAATGCAGAAACTATTAAGGTAAAACAATCAACCAATAACATTAAAATGTTCAATTGACGTTGATGTTTTTGACAAGTCGGGTAATTAATTAGTTTATTATTATGACGTTAAATTAAAATGATCTTCATCGATTGAGTTGCTTACAAGAATATTACGTATACGTATGATTACAATTTTGACGTTTTGTCGGAAATGCTAAAGAAATCGAATCTTTAAACGCTGTTTTTTTAATTTCAGACATAAGGTGGTGAAACAAAATTGTATAGTATTGAATTTTAATTCTATGAACAGCGAAGGAGAAAGACGCTAAACTTGGTTACTTTGACAAAAATATTACGTATACGCTTGATGATAAATTGTAGAAGTAGTTGGAGTACATCATTTAATTAAAAGATGCTTTTTTAAATTGACACATATGCTCATGAAATAAAATATTACGAAATTAAATTACTATTATTTTTATAATAGTGAAAATTCACTAGTTTAAGTGGTCAAGAATATTACGTATACGCATGTCGAAATTTTTAATAATAATATTACATAGTTAAAGATATTTTAACTGGAAATGACGAAATTCAATTTGATCGTTTCTATCCCAAATAAATATTCCATTTATAGAATATTTTGTGGTATTATAATTTGTAAATGATTTCATAAACATATTGCAAATAAATTGCCTACCTGTGGCAGTTGACGCTTCTTGGGAGATCCTGTGGGCGTGGCAGTCGCTGAGCGCGATTGGAAACGCTGCTGCTGAGCCGCCGCTGCAGCCGAGCTTCCGCCGTAGGCGGCTGCGTTGGGTGAGCCGTGTATTGGAAGCACTGGATAGTCAATGTAGCGATCGTCGGGCGGCGAGAGGGAGCCGCGACGTGGACTGCTGCTGCGATAGCCGTAGCCAGGAGCCCCGTGCCCCGAGCTGGATCCTCGATCGCTGTGGTAGTTGTCGCTAGGTGCTGCCGAGTGGCTGCGCTGGCTCAGGCTCATGCCACCGGGTCCAATGGCAGCGCCAACACCATTACCGCCACCACGCCTATAGTAGCCCGTGGCGGACGCCTGGAGGGGGCGAAGAGAATGATGGAAACTTTAGTTGGAGGGGATGGCAATTGAGAAATGGAGGCGATAGAGATGAGAATGCTCTGGCATTTTGGAAAGCCAAGTTGTCCAGAGAGTCCTGTGGAGCTTACGGTCTAGGCATATTACACAAGTAGTATATGTGAGAGAGTGGAGAGTGGTTCTGAGTTTCATTCAAATTAATTCGAGTGTGTGTTTAGTTGTTGGTTAACTGTTATTTTTTGGTTGGTTGGTTACTGCAAACTTCTACTGGAACACGGATAATATGCGTAAGTTAAGGTTTTAGTTTAAGTTTTGTAATTACAAGTCAAGGCATAATTAGCAAGAGTTTTAATACAAAATCAAGTTTAACATGGAAACATGGAAACAACGCTGCTATCAGTTGGAACAGATCTCAAGATCGTGTTTGGCAAGCCGATGAAAGCGTCGCTTTAGCATTTCAATTAGTTAGTTAGTATAGGTTGTTTGGTTAAGTTAATTAGTTTTGAGTTGGATTAAAGAGATTAGCAAAAATTCGAAATTGAAAGTGCAGTTTAATTGGCAGTGGGCCTAGCTAAAATGGGTTTAAACGTGAGTTGAGCTAAGAGAAAAATGGTTAAATGAGGTTCTGATGAAGGAATTTGCCAGGTTTTAGTTTTTGAATGTACAAAACTCCTGAGTCTAAGCAATGAATAAGCTTGAAAATTGAATAGTACGAGTAATCTTGACAAGTATCATTGAAGATTTCATTGGAAATCAAGAAAAGTCTGACTACATATTAATTAATTTGTAACGGACAACGATTTCTTGAAGGATCTGATTCGTGTTTACCTGCTTGTTGTGCTGTTCTGTTCTGATTTTTTGAAAATTTGCGAGTGTTGCGTTAATTTAGCTTAGGTGCAAACCTGATTGTGATAACTTTGTCCAATGCCAGATACAGTGCGATAATCTCGGGCCACCATTCCGGCCACCCGTTTACGGCCCTGGGGTGACATGTCACGTCTGGAGCGACGCTCGTTTAGATCGAGCTGAATTTTGTGAGTTGGGGAATTGGTGGGAGGCAACATACAGATATATTGGATTTATCCAGCACAAGGGAGGGGGGAGGTATATGTGTGTGTATGGTTTATATTTTCATATTAAAAGAAGGAAAGAGAAAGAGAGCAAGAGGAGTAGACAAAAGAAATGTACATATATGATCAAAATGAGAGAAAGTAAATTAAATAATATATGTATATCAACATGATCGCATGTTAATCCTTACATTGCGTTTGCGTTTGTGTGAGTGTCAGAGTCTCTGTATTAGATATTTATATGACAAAAGTGGTGGTGGTGGTGGTGGGTTCACTAAGGGTTAATTGTGTGGTTTTTTGGCTGTTTTCTTCTGGTCATATGGTTAGAGACAAATCAAATCAAGTATAATACAAATCGACAACAAAGCTACACACTTAAAGCTACAGAGTTAAGCATGAGACACTATATCTCGTGGATTGGCCAAGGCAATAGGATAACGGCAATAGGCATGCAAAAGCTGACTTAAAGTATTACGGTTGAGTTAAGTTTAGTATATCGGTTATATATAACGTGGTAGTGCATTTATATTGATTGGATTGGGTTTAATGCAAAGTTGGGACTTTAGACTTTCATTGAGGCAGTTCACTGACTGCCTTTTTCTTTTCTTTTTCGATAAAGAAATATAGTTGTAGTAGTAGTATGTGTTCTCAAGTTATAAAAGTATACACTGAAACTTAACCTAAGCCACTTAAACTATGATTACGTTGATCTTAAATGCAAAGATTATTATTGATAGCTGAAACTGATGATGCTTAAGAAAAACAGATAGAGAGAAATATTTAGACGACTGGCATCTTCGAATGCCACGCGCGCTGTTTGTTTGGATTAGTTCGTTAGTTTTGTTTCTTTGGTTTAGTACAGATATAGTTAGATTTTAGTAGAGCGTAGACAGAGTTGAGAGTTCAGAGTTCAGAGTTGAGAGTTTAGAGTTCAGAGTTAGAGAGTGAAAAATTTAACACACATACAACGAAACAACGACACCAATTAGTTCATAAAGAGAAACCAAATCAAAAACAAACATTAAACAATAATTACTTTGTACAATTTTCCCGCAAAATGGTGTGCAATCAAAATATGTACACTGAATGGGAGTTCGCCATATGGACCGCCGATATGAACTGTACGGTTCCTCGAATTTTGGATTTCGCAAGCATGCAAAGTAACTGACAGGAACAGCAATGAAGCCTTTTGTGGGCGATGTCAATGGATGCGAGCATTTAACTGGATAACGGCGCGTATGCGTGATATGAGTGCAAATGATGGACAGACCGCTTAAGGTTGCCTAACGATGCGCTCGATTGTGAGTTGCGAGTGGTGAGTTGCAAATTGCAAGTGGTGAGTTGCGAATTGCGATTGGTGAGTGGTGAGACACACACAGTTAAGGAATAAAAATGCATACGCACAATAAGATAAGCCGCAGAAAAAACTGAGAGTTAAAACAGGGTTAAATAACATGTATAAGTCAGGCCGATTTTCAAAACACTTGCAAAGCAAACTGGAGAATTTTCATTATCAAAAGTTGTCTATATTGTATTCTATATTACATTTTGTTGTAGGAAATTTGGGTTGAAAATAGTATTGAAATATTTCTGCAATATATTTAAAATATTCGGATAAACATGAAGTTCTTGTCAAGAACACACGCTAAAAAGCATTTCCTATATAGCAAGTTCTTTGTTCTTGACATATTCGTGTTATAGATCTAATTATGTTGCAGTAAATATGCCTAAATAATAAATATGAAATTCCAAAAATAAAATTCTGTTACTTTAATTCTAGCTTTACTATGAAAATATTTTGTCTCGCATTTTAATAGCTTTATGCAAAATGTCCTTTTCTGCATTTAATGTAAATATTTATGGCAAAACGTTGCCCAACAATTTCGTATGAAATATTTAAATTGCAGTAGTTTATAATTTAATTTTTAGTTACTGCTAAAAGTAGCCTTTAATTATTTATTAGAATCAGTGGGCGCATTTATGATGCTGTCAGATGGCTTTGCAAGTGTGAAAGAAAAGGCGGAACTGTTTTGCTGTTCTGTTTTGGAACGGAATCAAGGGGTGTCAGTGTGTGTGTGTGAGAGTATGTGTGTGAGTGTGTGCGTGTATTCGAATTATGCGAATGTGTGTGAGATTGTTGAAGTGCCTCTGAAAATGGCAAGCTGCGATTGTCTGTCTGTGTGTGTGACCCTTTATGTGTCCTCACTCTTGTTGCTGTCAGTTCTTGTTGCATGTACACACGCACACACCATGTGTGCGTGTATTTTATGTGTAAGTATATATATGTATATATTATATAAGTATGTACATAAATAATATATTTTGATTTAATTTTTTTGTTTGTTGAGTGTCACTCAATGTGTGTGTGGTTGTTGTAATTGTTGTTTCTAGTAGTAGAAGTAGTTGTAGTTGTTGTTGTTGTTGTTGTTGTTATGGTTGTTGTGGTTGTTGTTACCTCAAGCAGCGGCGGGCTGGTGGAGCTGCCCATGGATGATATGCTGGCACCGGGCGTCATTCCATCGATGTCGCACTCGGACGTTGTGTCCGAGTCGCTCAGACGCGACATCGTGCTGGGCGGTGATAAATGATCTGTCGGTGTCAGTATCAGGCCGTCCACATCGCTGCCCTCGTCACGTAACTGTTCATCGTTGTTGTGGTTGTTGTTGTTGTTGTCATAAATTTTGCGTCGAAATGTTATTGGAATGGAACAGAACGGAACGGCGCAAGCGAACACGTGTTGTTGTTGTAGTTGTGTGATTGTTGTTTTGTTTTTTTGGTTTTGGATTTTGTTGTATTTATTTTTTTTAATTTTTGTAGATGGTGGTTTTGTGGTGGTAGGTGTTTGGTTGGTTGGTTGGTTGTTGTTGTTTTGGTGGGTGCACGACAAAAACAAAAGATATGGCAATGCTCAGTTAATAATTTAGTTCAATTTGTGGACGGCTGCAGGGTAAACATTACATCTAAAATACCGAAGAACCAAAAATCATAACGAAAACTCATCGAAAACACAAAACATAAAAAATACCATTATCATCATCATTAACATTATTGTTTTTAGTTATTTAGTTATTTCTGCTATTCAGTTTGGTGTTAAGTTTTTCGCTCAACAAACCTCAACAGGGACTTTTGCGTTAAATTCATCGTTTACAAACAGCAACACTTAGTTAGGAACGAAATGTAACGAAACGGCATGAAACACAAGAACGCACGAAATGAAACAGAAACGATAAACCCGCTGCGAAAAGTAAAGAACGAAAACCTAACTTGAAACGAAATGAATCGAAAGGAAACGAACGAAACGAAACGAGTTCCTGGGGAAGACATACGAGATGGGAGGTGTCCTGATGCGGCTGCAGCTGATACCATTCGGCCTCGTCGTCGAGGACGTGATGGGCCAGATCGATGACCACCTCGCCGATGAAGTCGTTGGCGCCATAGCGCACATAGTCCCACAGCGTGACCTGCAAACACGATGAACGTTCAGTTAAGATAGCAAGGATCTCAGAGAGAGAAACAGACGCACCTCCAGCAGTCGTCCATTGAGATCACAGCGTCGCAGGCCCGAGTAGATGAAGGTCTGACCCCAGCGCGGTTCGCAGGTTGTGCCCACCGTTTTCGTGCGTCTCTTTGACTTGTGACTGCGATCGGGCAGCAGAAACACCTGCAACGCAACAAATGACATTAATGATGATGATCATTGGACTGTGTTGTTTTGGACACTCACCTTGGCATAGGGATTGCGCCCGGCGCCGCTCTGACGCAGCGACAGACCCGTGGCGCAAACGAGCGTCACAATCAGCTGCAGGGTATTCTGATCGTAGCCCAGCTTGAGCTGCAGCCGCCCCTCGATGGGTATCGGCTGCGTCGTTATGCCCATGCCATGGTGCGGCACATGCGAGTGGCTGTGCGTATGCGGATGCGGATGCGGATGCGGGTGCGGATGCGTGTGCGATGGCGGTGATGGCGCTGCCGGATGGCAGTGATGATGATGGCCCGCCGTCGTTGTGCTGTGCAGGCCGCCCGCGGCGGCAGCAGCTGCGGCTTGGAGTGTGGCGCTGCTGTTGCTGCTGCTTCCGCTGTTGCTGTTGCTGTTGCTGCCGCTGCTGCTGTGACTGTGGCTGCTGTGATTGCTGTGGCTGCCAGCTCCCAGGCGCTGTGTCTGCTGCGCGACACCCGAACTGCCGGCGCCACGATGCCGCAGCCCGTTGCCCGATCCGCTGACGTGCAGATCCGGCGAGCCAGGCGATGTGATCAGCACGCTAGGCTTCTCCCGGTGCAACTCGAGCGCTTCGACGCCAGGCGCTGAATGTGAAACAGAAAATTGACGATTATAGTTTGCACTTGAAATGGGTAGAAATATGTTCGAATTTCGGTATTTTCTGGCACAAGTCTGGTATTTTAATAGTATGTTGCTTTTTAGTACTTTTAAAGTTGGGTTTCAATATTCAATTTTCGAAATATGTTGAATTTAACATATTTAGCTGTATTGGATATTTCGATCATTATATTTTGTATTTTGTTCAATATTTCATTCAATATTTATATTATGTACCGATTATTAAATTTTTTAAATTAATCTTAAATAAAAAGTTATTTCTTAACTGAGAAGTAACTATTAACTTTAGAATTTGAAAAAATGTAAGAAATCTTTAATAAATTAAAATGTTTTATTACAAATTAGGCCTCAAAATTTGTTTCAAAATCGTAGAATTTTGTAAAATTGAATGAATTCGAAAATTCGCAATATTTTTGCTAGGTGTCTAGTATTTCATGTTGAGAATATTGATTTGCTTTGTCCAGAAAATATTGGTGTAGTTATTAGTTCAATATGTATAGTGTATGTAGCACTATAGCTTTCTACTAGATTTCTCTACACATGTTTATATGATGTAACCCAATGCTTAGACATACACCGTTAGCTGCTTGCAAGCGCAGCGATCGATGAGAAGTGATCGTGGGTTCAACAAGGTTTGAAACTGTACCTTCCTAACAGACTAGCTTTGAATTAAATCACACCCTCGCACACACTCGACACACAGACACACACACAGGAGAACACACAAAAGTTTGGAATAGATCCCGCCCTCACCTTTGCGCTGCAGATACCGCCCTCCGCTGCTGACCACCGCACTGCCGGCCATGCTGCTGGCGAGGCCGCTGTGCGGCGTGTTGGCCGAGGAGCGGCGCGGGGCACTGCTGGTGGAGCCGGAGCAGGCGCTGATGGGGCTGACGTTGCTGCTGCTGCCGCCGCTGTCGATGCTGCTGCTTGGGCCGGTGGGCAACAACAGCGATCGGCAGACAACCAACTCCACTTGGGCATCCAGTCGACTCTCGTCTATAATATCGTAGACCTCGTCTGAACTTTTGTTGTGCAGGCTGCGTCCGTTCCACTCGATGATCTCATCGCCTGCATCGTTGGTTTGCATGATCAATTGGATGACATGATGATGTGGATGCGTGGATGAAGAGAAAGACAAAGAAGAAATAGAGAGAGAGAGACAGAAAAGTAAAGATGAGTAATGGCAAAATGAGCATCGTGATGGTTGTGGGAATGTTCGTTACCTGGTCGTATGCAGCCCTCGACATCGGCCACCGAACCGCGCTTCACCTTCTCCACAATGGCGCCGCATGGACCGCCATGGATGCCAATGGGCTGACCGCCGTTCACCTTTAAGCCTAATATATCTTCCCCATCATAGTATTTACGCAATATCATGTGACCAATCATGCGAGTATTATCCGCGGATGTTTGCCAATTCACCGGATTCTATAGATACATGGTGATTTGTGGTTGTGGTGGTTTTTTGGTGACATTACAAGTGGTGGTCAAGGTGAAGGTGGTTTTTTTGTTGGTGGTTGTGATTTCATTATTATATAGTTATGTAGTTCAGGGTGTCGGGTGATGGATCGTGGATGTCAATTTTGCATAGATTTTGGATTTGGTTTCGTTTTTAGATTTTGAGTTTGATTTCGGGTTTTTTTTGTTGCGGAATGTCGATGATCGTATGCAGGAAGTAGAATGGTTTATAGTTTTAGATTTGCACCGTACAACAGTCTTATGGTTAAAGTCTTACGCTAGGCCTTACACAAGTAGTAGTTAAACCAAAGAAACAATTAAGGAAACAACAATTCAAAATAATCAAAAACATTTTGTACAATTCAGTTTTACATTCAGTTTTCAGTGTCACGCTGTTTGTTTTGTTTCTTCTTAAGAGCTAAAAACAGTTTCTACTAAAATACACTGTAGATAGAATAGTTATAGATAGTATCATTCACATTTTTCTTGAGTTTTTCGAGACCTACATTGAGAACACACACGTTTCAGTTATTTCAAAGAGAGAGAGTTTGTCGAAACTCGCCATCGAATTCGGAAATGTATAAATAGAGTGTTGGAAAACAGTATTTTTTTTGTTTGTACAACATTTAGAAGTCATGCGATAAAAAGACGTGCAATGGTGTTAGTAGATTTTGGGGGGTATTATTAGCATAACTGGTGAACTGGAGTTGGAACAGGGAATTAGGGGGACTAAGCTGGAGTGCTGTAGAGGCTGGCATCATATTACGTATACGACTCGTCCATGCAAAATGGAGTAATACAGACATCAAATATAGTTTTATGACATGCAATGGTTAGAGTTTTGTAAAGAGTTTTCGATCTGTAAATGGTTGAGGGTGGTGGGAATTCTTTTCACAGAGCTGGACTTGGATTCGAGAGTAAGAGTTATCGAGTACTATTGGAGTGTGGCCTAAAAAGAATGCAAACTGAAAAACTAGATCGCTATATAGTACAGAATAGTAGATGAAAGGGTTTACTTTGACAAGAACAACAAACAGAGAGTAAGAAGGAAAGACAGAGAGAGAGAGAGAGAGAAAGAAAGAGAAAAATGGTAGAGAGAGAAAGTCTGGTATCGGTGTGGGATACACTTGGATGGACAGACCGACGGACAGACAAGAGTTCATCCTGGGTACCACATAGAACACACTCAGACTCTACACAGACACAATGCAATTTTTGTTGGAGGGGGGTATTCACTTTAAAAAGAAGGGGAATTCATTTTTTTAGAGCAGAGCAGAGAGGAGGGTGGCAGCCTTGTTGCTCTGCGTTTGGCGAATGCAGCTGCTTTGTGTACCTTGGGGCCATCGCCGCGATTGGAGTCCTCGCTGCTGGTGAACGTGCTGCTCGTATCGATGCCCGAGTCCTTGGTCGCCGAGTCCTGGCTGCCCTGTCGCTCGGCATCCCAACGCGACCAATCCCCATCCAGGGGCTGCGTCAGCTTGGCGCTCGTCAGCAGCGTCGCCGTCCCCACATCGACCGCCGTCGACGGCAGTATGGTGGTGACCGGCGGCAATGGGCCGCCGACTGCGATGCTGGTGCCGCCTGGTGGCATCAAGAGCGACTCGTCGTCGTGGGCATCGAAGCGCACGGTCTTCTTTATTCTGCGCTCGGTGAAGCGGCGCGAATCCTGGGCCGCCGATGAGGAGGATGTGCTGCCCGTCGGCTCGTCCCAGTAGGCGGCCTCGGTGGAGCTGAGGGAGCTGCTGCCGCCGCCACCGCCAGCGCCGAGCAGGCCGCGCTCTCGGCTCAGGCTGCCCCTGGCGCCATCAGCTGCTGCCGACATGGCGCCACGATCATAAACAATGCCCGGTCCCACTCCCACTGCCGATCTCGATTCGGCGGTTCCCGCTCCGATTACAATCTGCGGCTTGCTTTGGCTCTGGCTCTGGCTCTGTGGATAGTAGCTGCTGCTGGTGCTGCTGCTGCTGCTGCCTCCGCAGCCGCTGGCCGCGGCCAAGGGCGGTGCACGACGGAAGGCGCCACCACCGACTCCAGCACCAGTACCAGGAACAGCGCCAGGACCGACACCAGCTCCCCCAGCTGCGAATTGTCGCTCGTGATTGCTGCGATTGAGCGAGTTCCTCTGCTGGACGTCCAGGCGAGCGGTTCTCGTCAACGGATACTGCTCGAGGCGCTCGCGATGCTGCAGCTGCAGCTCGTAACGATCGCGCTGATCCGCCGAGGCGTACAGCCGCTGATTCGTATGGCCCAACAGCCGAAAGTCGCTCGAACCGTACGAACCGCCGACTGTCAACAGATCACGCTCGTTGAGGCTGCGCTGTTGGCGCCAGGGATCCGTGCGCACCTGAAGTCGCCCGCCTGTAGATGTAGGATGTACTAGTAATGGTTTTTTTTCTTTTTTTTTTTTCTTTTTGTTTTTCGCTTTACGCTTCTCTAGGGGGTTGGTTTTTGGGGGTAGAGGGTTGTAGAAAAAAATTAGGGTCTCTAGTACTCTTATAATGGGGGGACTGAAAGGACTTTCTCAATTGCTCGATAGAAACTTTCTTGTCGCATTCGCTGTGTGGCTGCTTGACTGCTTGACTGACATTAGTTTGTTGTCCTTTCGGGGTTAAATATCGGCGAGTATATGTAACAAGGTGCGAATAGTTATTTAATCATAATGTTGTATTGCTTCTGGTCTCGATATTGTTGTGTTGTCTTCGAAATCAAAATAATACAATTTGTGTAAATAAATACGTATGGTTATCAGACTTAATAGTGGGGAAACTATTTTCAGCATCTAGCAATGGGTAGTTTTAATGTAACATAATTGTAATGCCAATATTATAGTTTTAATGTCAATATTTGTTATAATGAAATATATTGTATCAAATTTATAATAAATGTATATTACAAGGAAAATCTTTTTTTGGAAAACTTAAAACTTTTCTTGCCTTTAACATTTTATAAACAACTTCTTTATATATTTTTACAACTGGTCTTTAGTTTGACAGGTTTTCTTTTTTAATGTCAATATTTGTTGGAAATAATTTCGATATCTATGATGTATTTTATATAAAAAGATTTTTGTTTTTTGCTTAACTGAAACTCTTCTTCATTTTAATTTAATATTATTTTGAAATGTTGGACATCAAAATCTTTGAGAACGAACAGATTTCTGATTTAAATTAACTTTTACAATTTTCTGTATTTACCCATTGCTAGATGCTGAAAATAAGATCCCAGAGAACTGTAAATGTTGTGTGTATTATATGTGTATTAGATGTATGCATAGAATGTATGTTAGCTATTTATGGATAAGTATATAAGTACGTAATTAAGTAGACCTATGGGAGAGCAGTAGAGAGTGCCAAGATTGGAGTGTAAAGCATAAGGAGATCTCAAACTTGGCCAAATTGTGCTACTGCTTAAGACCTATGACAGCTATCGTCAAGTGAGGTACAATCGGAGTTGTGCTTGGGAATTACATAAATCATGCCAAACCAGGCGATTGCTTCTTGATCTGGAACTGTGAATATCTGTGACTGGGAACCAGTTTTGGATATACGGAAATAGAAATACTGCAAATACTTATCTGTGATGGCTAAAAGATTCAAGATAAAATTGTATTATGGCTACAATATGATTTATAATGGATTGAGTTGGACCTAAACATCAACTACTTGCTCGCATGGGCGAGAGGGAATTTGGAGCTGTGAAAGTGTGTGTGTTTGTTGTTTGGTTGTTTCTTGTGTGTGATGGTGTCAGAGTGTCGGAAGTTGGTTGTGTTTGAAGTAAGGAGGAAACAGCGTTACGATATCCATGCAAATTCTTCACGTTGTAATTATTTTTTTGTTTATCATTTTTCATTTAAAATTTACATTTACAAGTAAGAAATAAAAGGTAGATAAGAAAAAACACGGAAGATAATAATCAAACGTAAGGAGGATAAATACACAGCGCAGCGAGCGAAAGTGTGTGAGTTGGTGAAGGGAGGGGGGGAAGAGTGAGGCATTTAAAACGTGGCGTGGTGTGAGATTAGAGGTCATAAAAGCAGAACAGAAGAAGTAACATTAAATAGGGAGTTTCTCCAGAGCAGCTTTTCGATTCGCTTTTCACTCAGGACAAACTCCCACACATACACTCACACACACACTCTCGCAGACACACACACACAAACATCGAATGGAAATAATGCAAGGAACAAGGATTCAAAATCTATAGAGTGTGGACACACTGGCAGTAAGTGCTTGAAAAACGAAGTTAATTCAAATAAGGATTAAGGATTAATAAGAGACGACATTAATTAATAGTACATTCCATTTAAGTGGCTTCTTTTCAGAAATCATAAGTAAAGGATAACATTTAAAAGGAGAACACGCAGTAAAAATGTAAAAACTTTGCTTGATTTCATTATCATTTTGGTTTTGTTTCTTTTTTTTTTTTGTTATCATTTTGCTTACATTTGCATGAATCTGTAGATCGCCGGGCGAGAGATTTGTTTGGCCGCCAAAATTACCTGCTGTTGTTGTTGTTGTATTCATTTGAATTGGTTTTGTAAAATATTTCATATTTTTTTTGGTTTGGAAATTTGCAATATATTTTGGTGGCGGGCAGTTTTGAGTGGGCAAATTGAGTTTTCATTTTAATTTTGGTTTTTGTTTGGTTGGGTGGTTAACAAATAGAAAAGAGAGAGTGGAGAAAATATACAATATTTTTATATAAACAAATGTATTTCATACATAAACAATAAATAGGTGAAGATAGGCAAATTGTGAGCACATTACGTATACGTAGACTTAACGTGGACTTAACTAGCTTACAAATTGATTTATTATAATTCTAACTACTTAAATACGATAACTAATTAGCGGCTACATAAGTTGTTGGCTTTCGTGTAATCAAACGCTGTTCGGCTGCTTGGAGTTATTTGTTTTTTTAGCGATTTTAACTACAATTTAATTTGTTTGTTCTACAAGCAATGTAAATGTCGTAGGCATCGCATTGCGCTCTCATTTCTTTAAACTTGTAAACTTGACACACAATCACACCAATACACACACACACTCTCGCACACACACACACACGCATACAATGGCTAAGCAAGAGTGTGCGTGTGTGTGTGTGTTTCAGTTGTCCTCCTATTGTGGGCCATACCCCTGGCACACTTTCTTTTGACTTTGGTCACGATATAAAACGTTTATTGTGCCCGTAACGACGACGACAACGACGACGACGAGAAAATAACGCAGAAACAACAACAACAACAAAACGAAATATATATATATGAATATATGTATGTGTGTGTATATGTATATTTACAACACACACAAAAAAAATTACATAAAAACAGCAACGACAACAACAGCAACAACGTTTTAGTGTAAACAAAAGAACTTGGGAAAACAAAACAAAGCAAAAACTAAAGTAAATTACACCGTTGTACACTAGGCTGATTTCACTACACAACTCGCACCCTTGCCTTGCGAATTATTATATAGAATACGACATTCGCCATTATTTGAACTTCACTGTTATTATTGCTTATTAATCTACAACATTTGTCAATTCATTTTTCCTTTTCTATATAGTAGAATACCACAACTGAGTTAATAGTTTTTCGCTATAATTTTGACATTCACTGAAATTATTGCATATTTAATAATCAACAAAATTTGTCAATTCATTTTGTAGCAATAATTATTTTTCTATATAGTAGAATACCCCAACTGAGTTGATAATTTTTCGGTATAATTTTGAACTTCACTGCATAGAACAATTATTGCATATTTAATAATCTACAAAATTGTCGATTCATTTTATATTAATAACAATACTACAACTGAGAGTTGATCAACTTTACTGAAATTATTGCATATTAATTTATCTACAACATTTCTCAATTCATTTTGTAGAAAAGTAAATGCGAATTACTATTTGTTTTGAGTAACTACAATTATTGAAGCTTTGTGAAAGCAATGCAAATATTGCTGCTCTGTTTTTGTAGCGCAGTGTTGCTTGTGAAAATGCTGAAACGCACGCACAATTGCAGGCGGCAGGTGGAGAAGGCGGAGACGGCAGAGAGCGAGAAAGTGCGCGAGAGCGATAGAGAAGAGGAGATAGAGTGAGAGTGGGAAGAGGCGACGGCCAAGACGAAAGCAGAAGAAGAAAAGAAAGGCGCAGAAGAAGGCAAAAATCAATAAAGTGTACAAAAACACGGTCTGTCGGTCGTTCCGTCTTCAGCCTGCCCTTTGTTGTGTGTAAGCATGGCCTGTATATACATATCTACATCTACATATATATACTTGGTGTGTTTGTGTGTGTGCCGAGCTATGCACAATCAACGCACAACATACACACGAAAAAAAATGCCAAAATCAAACAAACTTTGCCTTAGTTTGTGTTTGTTTCGGCGTGTGTTTGTGTGTGTTTGTGTGAGTGCCACACTTGCTTCCTGTTTTATATTTTTGTCCATAAATTTCTAGCCAGTTTGCCTGACAGCAGGACGAGAACGAGGCATGGCCGAAGGGCGGCTCGAGGGGGGGCGTGGTGTGGCGAGGTGTTTGGGCATTGCGGCTGGCAAAAGCACAGCAGGCGAGAACAGCTTGTTCTATTTTTAAACCAGTAAGCGACGCACACAGACACACACACACACACATACGTGTGCAGAGACAGACGCAGGCGCATAAATAGCACAAACAAACAACAACAACAACGTGGAGGAGAGCAACAAAGAGAAGTACGCACGAAAATGCGTTAGTGTTGTTCGTGTTTGTCCCTTTGGCTGGCCAGCCTCAATGTTCGCATTAATGTCACTCATACGCACAGTTGCACATGCACCAACACACACACACACACACACGCCTACGCACACTCACTCAATATGTTGGTCAACATTTTAATTAAATTCGTCTCGTTCCCACGGCTGCATTTGCTCACATTTTAAAATAGGCCGCACACACACACACACACTCGCTTGTTTGTGTGGGTGGCAGTCTATATTTATTTACTTATTTACAGCCTGGTCGCCATATGCGACATGTTTCGCGTTGTGGTTGACATTTGGCCATTTGGCCATTTGGCCATTTGCTTATTTGTCTATTGATTTCGCCTTATTCATGAATTAAACTGTGCTTGCAACAAAAAACGGCACAAAAGTTCGCATCCTTTTTGCGCGCTAAACGAAATGCAAATACGCAGCACACACACACGCACACACACAAAACACACAATGAAGGATACAACAAAACACACACACACACACACAGACAGGACGTCTTTTTTGTTAGCAGAGGACAACAGATGATGGCAAATGATGCGCTATGCGGGGGCTGAATGCAGTTACAGAAGCTGCTTTTGATTTGTGCCCCTTTCGTCCCCCCGCGAATCCCATTTTTATGCCATTGTACAGAGTTATCATCGTATATACATATACATATATAGGGGCACATGCCACACATAAAATATGTGACATATTTGTCCATGATTAGCGCCCTCAGCGCGGCTATCGGCGCCTCCTAAAAGTGTGCTACAAAATGTATTTTTAAACACGGAATTCAAGCGGAAACTAATTGGATGTGCAGTGCAAAATGAACGGACTAAAAGTAGAGTTAAAAGAGGCTAACAATTCCTAGAAATAGCTGTCGGTAAAAATCTTATATTTCTGCTATAGCATCGATGCAAATATTGATCAAATCATTGACATTTTCATATCATTTTAATCATTGATTTCAATAATGTTTTATAGAATTAAGAGATGGCATATTTACATTACTTACTTCATTAAGAACATTTTATTTGATTTTTTTTAATATTTCTGTCTTTAATATAATCAACTGCAATGGCATAAAACATTTTCGGAATTGTCCGAAATTAGTTTCTACCCCCGCTACTTTTTTACAGTGTATGTCTAAGCGGTTTTTTGGCAGCAAAAATTTGATTCCTTTTTGTTCGTGTTTAGTTTCTATTTTTCTTTTTGGGAATTGGTCGTTTTAGGATATTTTGGCAAATGCCTGCATTTTTTTTTAGGCTACTTTGTAAGCGATTCAATTTGTTCTTGTTTCGTTGTTTTCCATTTTAGGCTCTTTGATTGTGTTGTGTGCTAATCTATTTGCATTTTGCATTTTGCTGAGATTCTTTTGGTTGTTGTTTTGGGTTATTGTTTTTTAGCTGTCTAAGCATTTGTGTTGAATGTTGTAGAAAGTGTTGCAGTTGCTTTTTTTAGATCGCTACTTGTGTGTAGAATTCTAGCTCGTTGCTGGCTGCTGTTGTTTTTCTTGTTACGATCCCACTCACCTTATTGTTGTTGTTAATAAGAGTACTTTAGAGTTTTGCTTAGTTATTGACGATGTTTGAGTTGGTTTATTACACTTGTTATAAGTTTACTATGTGATACAACAAAAAAAAATCACTTTTATGATTATTTTATTTGAATTGATTTTTAATTTCACTATTTATTTGGCCTGCCAGAATTGTGCCACAAATTGTGGTGCCTAACTGCACTTAAGAGAGTAGTAATGATTGTATTGTTTAAGTGGAAGTATTTTTGTAATAAGCATAATATTTGAATTATGTTTTCAAGAAGAAATAAATATTTTAGATACTATTCAATGATTAATATTGAATACAAATAATTCCTCGCAAACAAAAAAGGACAACTTTGTTAATTAATCTATTAAATGTATATAATATTCCTAATATCCCAATTGTTAATTTTCTAATTAATGATTTCTTTATGCAGAAAACAAATACAATTTTAAAAAATCAATAGGTGCTAAGTAGGCTTTTAAATAGATCTAACTTTGTCAGTCTTATGAAGAATATTTCGGAAATAATTATGATCATAGAACTAAACTGAAAGAACTGGTTTCCTTTAGAAACCATTTTCAATTGCTCTCTAGAAGTCAAACAAATTTCGAGGGTATAATAATAAGAATAATGTTTTTACTGCTGCTGTTTTTCGCCCACGCAAGAAAATGGCCTAGGAGGAAATTCAGCAAAAGTATGTGTTTGCGTATGTGTGTTTGCGAGTGTGTGTGTGTGGCTGTGTGTGTGGGTGTGTGTGTGTGGGCGGCCATATGCAAAAGCGGCCAATGGGCGCCACAATTTGCGCAGTTTTAGGCTAGCCAAAATTTGATTTATGTTGCCATTCGATTTAATTTTTTCGCTTTGTTTTGTGGTCGAAACTCGCTTAGCTTGGCGTGAACTGTGTGAAAAGTAGATTGGCAGCGTCTTCTGCAGTTGGTTTTTTACCTTTGCTGGCAAATTGAATTTGCGATTCAGTTGCTAACAGAATTTGCGTTGCTTTTCTGATTTGCCAATTTATTTGTTTTGTTTCAATTTCGCGCACAATTTTAACCTTCTGAAGGCATACAAAATGGCATTATCTTTTGTTTGTCCTTCAGCCTTCCCGACAAGGATTCACTTATTTATTATTCAAATGGCAATTACGAGTTATTTAACCGCCGCGACTTGATGCGATTTGTCTCCGCACTCACGTACATTTTTCGCAATATAATTGTTTTGTTTCTTGCTGGCATTTCTTTTGCACAATTTCGCTTCAAGGTTGTTGTTTTAGCCTTAGCCTTAAATTTGCCATAAGCACACACACACACACACACGCAAACGTTCGCCTCGTTTTCACTTTCGATTTCTCACAATCTTTTTTTTTGCACAACGCTTCACAGGATATTTTGCAACATTTGATTTCTGCTTTTATTTATTTATGTTGTTTTATTGTGATTCTTTTTTTTGCAACAATTTAGCGCGACACGTGCGACGAGAGACAAAGAGCGAGGAAACGCAGCGCAGCGCAGCGGCTGTTTGGTCGCCTTTAAAGTTCATCGAAAACTAATTTCGTTTCGATTTCATAAAAAACCTCAATGGAATTTTGCTTTACGTTTTCGCTTTCCTTTGGCGTTGTCGTTGTTGTTGTTGTTGTTGTCGTTGCTGTTGTTATTATTATTGTTGTTATTTCCAATAACAATGTTACAAGTTCGCTCAGCGTGTTGTTGTTGTTGTTGCTGGCTGGTTGGTGGCTGTAAAAGCACTTTCCCATGACGCTTCCAATGCACAACTAAAAATAAAGTTAAGCGTGCCCAAAGCTGGCTGCTGCGCCAGCTGCGACTGCGACGCCGACTGCGATAACATTGACAGCTGCTGCTGCCTCCTGCTGGGGTCAGCGGGTTGAGCCTTGGCCAGGGGTTTGCACTGCACTGGGACTGCTCTATGCGAGTGTGTGCCAAGTATATGTGTGTGTGAGAGTGTGTTTTGTGTTTTTGTGCTGCTGCTGCTGCTGCTGCTGTTTCCACCTCCAAGGCGAATGGCAAAATCAACGTGTTTGTCTTTGCTTTCCAGCCAACTTCCCATGCCCACAACCCACACACACACACACACTCTCAGCGCCCAACCACAAACCCATGTTCTTCTTCTCCTACCCCGCACCGCTCCTCCACGCCCCCTTGCGAAGCGTAGGCGCGCGCGTGTTGGATGCTTGACTAACTGTTCTGTCTAACTGGATTGCAAGTGCATTAGTTCGGCGTGTTGTTGTCGTTGTTGCTGGCAGCGAATTCGTAGTAAAGAGCATGACGCTGCATCAAATGAAAGGCAGTGAATGAAATGACGTCGCTGCAAACCAAACTGAAGCGTGAATTGGAGCCAAGTGCGGCCAAGGAGGCAGAGGAACAGGGCAGCGTAATGACAGCGTAACGCAAAGGGCAAAGCAATCTGATCTTTGCGTAGGAATCAACCGAATCACGAATCACGAATGGCGTTATCGACTTGTACTGCTCTATTACAGCTGCATAATGCCATAGATTGCGAAATTAAAAAACCATGTCGAAACAGATATTGTGGAAAATGTACAATCAACTAAGCGAATTTCAACTGATTACACAGATTTGTATAGATATTTGGTTGCATTATTTTATCTCATAGACAAAGTTAATGATTTGTAATCAGAGTTTGAGTATTTGTTTTCATTTATCGGTAGACAAACTCTTCTAGAATAATTCCACAAAATTTCAGAAGCTTAATCGTATTATTTTTGAAGATACAGAGACGAAAGCCTTTCGCTTCGCCTTAGAAAATTTATTGAACTGATCAGTTTTATTATTTTTTTGTAAGTCCGATATTTTGTTTTTGCTATTTCTTCAGAGTTTTGAAGTGGTAAAAGACAAATTCGGAATAATAAAAAATCATTTCGAATCAAATACAAATAATAGTAATAAAAGTTGTTTTTCTCAACTCTACCTTGTAATTCTATTTTTGTTTATTTTTTAAACCTTTTCTAATCATTTAAAATATGTTTAAGTTTTTCTTTTAACTAAAAATCTAATTTTTTTGAAATGGCTACAAATTAAGTGAGAAATCTTTGAACAATAATAAGTTTTATTCGTGGAGTTTGACTAACCTAACCTAACATCAAATTTGTTGATCTATTGTGCTTC
This sequence comes from Drosophila ustulata, assembly GCA_035047365.1. Classification (NCBI taxonomy): domain Eukaryota; kingdom Metazoa; phylum Arthropoda; class Insecta; order Diptera; family Drosophilidae; genus Drosophila; species Drosophila ustulata. Next base: position 20,230,797 of record JAWNPT010000094.1, read on the forward strand.
AATTGAAGCGTCAACGTGAATCTAATAATTCAACCCCTTCGTGCAACGCAGCTCTCTTCCCACCCCTTGAGTGGACAATCCCCAAACCGGAAGGTCGTTGTTTTAGTAACGCATAAAAAGGGAAATACATTTTTAGACTTAAATCAAATAAATTTGACATTACGCGCGCTCCGCAACATCATCAGCTGCTGCTGCTGCTTCTGCTGCCATGGAATATCCACACACCAAAAGACAGAGAGAGCGAGTGTGAGAGAGAGAGGTGTGTGGGCAGGGAGGCAGGGAAGAGAGAAAGAGCGTGAGAGGGAGAGGAAGACAAGAGTTGTGAAGGAAGAGAGGCGCATGCGTGCTGCATTCCAATAGTATTTTCGTGTGTGGGAACATTCCAACATTGTGACTGTGGGAAAATTCCAACGCATGACGTCTGGGGACGCTGCCTGAGTGTGAGCGTCTATTGTGAATTGTCGCGTGGTGAAGTCGCCGTTCGGCCGTGGTGAGTTCGCCAGACGCGTGGCTCGCTGTGGTGAGTGCTGAAGGTGCACGCCAGTGCAGCTGCACCGGCTGTCCGCGAGACAAGTGGCAACAAGCTCACACCAAGAGAGAGAGAGAGAGAGAGAGGGGGAGGGGTGGCTGGAATGGGAAGGTTGTGGCAGAGTGTGGCAGGCTATCAGCTGAGGTGGCACAGGCAGAGTTTCTGCCACAAACTTGCAGCCTGCTGCTTGCTTATCGACGACGCTGCGATGGGCAGACCAAAACTTTGCGCCTAATTTTGATGCCACAGTTTCTTGCAATGCGAAGAAACTTGCCCCTTTTTTTGGGGGCCAAAGTTGAAATCAATAATTATTATATGACATGGTGAGAGCAAAGATAGGGAGACAGAGAGAGAGAGAGGGATGTGTGTGGCAAGTGCAACATGCTTGCCAGAAACTTTGCACGCTAATGTGCAGCAATAAAAAGAAAAGAATTTAAATCACCCGTCGCCATGTTGCATGCGCCTTGTAATAGGCGCAGTCAGGCCAAATGCTCTTGCAGTGGGGCGCCACAAGGGGCCGCAAGCTTGGGGCAACGAAGGGAAGAGGGAGACTGGTTATTGAGGCTTGCAGCCAAGTGCCGACAAGAAACTTTCTAATTAGGATAATAAATTTGCCAGGCAAACGCACTTGACAGTGTCGCCGTTGTCGACGTTGTCGCTCAGCCAAACATGCTGCAAGCAGCAGGAAGCATGCCCCACACCACCTCCACCTCCACCTCCACCGCCCAGCTCAAGTTTGCTAAACAACTATTTGATATCTTGCGGTTGCTGCCAGAAAGGAAAACGCCTCTGCTGCTGCCGCCTATTGCCATTGCTGCTGCTTGGAAAATGTGTTTTCGGGTCAGCTGTGGCCCTGTTTCCCTCTCTGCCTGCCTGCCCCGTTGCAGGCAGCATAGCGCTTCAGCTTGCCCCGCTGCTGCATATAATTTATGCTGATTGCATTTAACGGCCAGCCTAAAAGTATGCAACGTCCAAAAAGTGCGCACTTGTCGCGGTTCTTTTGCCTGCTGACCTTTCCCCTTGCCTCCATTGCTTGCCCCACTCGACCACAGCACAGTCAACAATTTATTTTTATTTTATTTCGTTTATGTTGCCATTGCGGTTGCTGTTACCGTTGCCGTTGCAGTTGCCATTGCCGTTGCCGTTGCTGCCACGGCTGTTGTTGAAAGTCAAGTGGCCCCAAGATAAGCGCCTCGAAATGTTTCCCTTGCAAAAAGAATACGAGTATCTCTATCTCTGTAGCTGTGTTTGTGTTTGTGTGGTCTGAGGTTTTGCTTTCTATTTTTGCAAATGCGGTGCATGCAACTTGCGTTTTCCTTTGTGGCTCGCTAAAGCATTCGCAAAACTTTTCCCTTGCACTTTGCCAAACAATTTTGCACAGTGAAAAATTATGTGCAAATTTAAGACTTCCTTTTGCAGATTACGCCTCCACAAGGAGGTCACTAAACGTGGCTATTTTCGCTACGTAAATTGCCATTCGATTTAAGCCACAACTTTGAAAACAACTCACAGCTCCACTGAGCACTTATTTCGCGTAGAAGTGTGAGAAACTACGAGTATCTGTGTGTGTGTAATAGCTATCTAACTACTTTTACAGCTAGCTTAATTTTAGACTTAGGACTTATAGATAATTTGAGGGTGCTCCAGATTCGTATATCGCAACAAAGATTCCTTTAGTATATAGTATAAGATCAATACGTTTCTACGAGAGCAATTCAAGACTTTTCTTTTTAATTCTATTTAATACTTTAATTTCCACAATTGTTCAATTATTGTGAGAGTCGAATGTGGAGCACCTCCGAGCTTAGTTGAACATAAAAACCATAAATCAAAGTGGGAAGTAATTAAAGAGGAGTGAGAAAATTGAGGGAAAATGTTGCTTCAAAACACATTTATAAATTGGTTAGTGGAAAGCCAAAAAGATCTAAAGGAAAAGACAACGCACCAATGAGAGACAGCAGTGTGTTACTTTTTGAAAATTTATTTGGTTGGTTTTTTTAATATTTTAAATGTTTTTTTTTTATTGAGCGAGCGAGTCAAAAGAGAGAGTTTTGAGAGAGTGTGACAGAGAGAGAGAGAGAGAGACAGAAACATTTAAGAAAAACAATTGGAAATCGTCTTTTGCTGGACACTTAGAGCAATAAATTGAAAGCGAGGGAATACACACAGAGAGAAAAGGAGACAGCGAGTAATAGTAGTAGCAGTAGAGAGATAGATAGAGAGAGAAAGACAGAGAGAGATTGTGTCACAGCAATTTGAACGCTTTCGCGATCAACAGTTAGAGAGAGAGAGAGAGAGACAGCGAGATAGAGAGGCGGTTAAGAGACATACGAGAGTTGGTGCAAAATTGGAGAAAACGAATCGACTCACCGTCGTAATCGGAGCCGGCATTGATGGTGGCCACGCCCCCCAGCTGCGCCTGCGCCTGGGCAGCCATCATTTGGTTCTGAAACTCCTCCTCGGAGCTGCTAAACGAGCGCTGCTGCTGCGACGCATATTGCGCCCCCGCCAACGCCCGTCGCTGCTGCTGCTGTTGCTGCTGATTGTACGAAGTGGCGTCCATCGCATGGCCACCGCTGATCGTCAGGTTGCGCGTCAGCGGCGGCGGCTTCTGGTAGCCACCACCGCCAACCATTTGGCTTTGGCTCATCGCTGACGGCGGCTGATGGATCTGGGCGTGTGTCGCTTGCCCCTGATACTGCTGCTGTGGCACTCGTTGTGACTGCTGCTGTTGCCGTTGCTGCTGTTGATGCTGCTGATGTTGTTGCTGCTGCTGCTGCTGCTGGCGTGCAGCGTATTGTTGTTGCTGTGCTTGCTGCTGCTGCTGCTGTCGCTGCTGCTGTTGCTGAGGCGTGAGATGCTGTTGTTGCTGTTGCTGCTGCTGCTGTTGGTGCTGTGCTTGCTGCTGCTGATGTTGCTGCTGATGATGTGGCTGCTGTTGCACCTGGCTGGGATGCGCCAGATGTGGATGTTGTCGCATCAGGCCGTCCAGTTCACCCTGAAAGTTGCCAGGCATTTGTTAATAAAATATTTTATATTCAATATAAATTATTTAAATTACAAATTTAAAGTTTTTTTTTCTTTCCATTATAATTTTATACTTCTTTCGCTAATTTCTTTAATTGATATTGTGTTTCTTAATTCTTTTTCCTTTACCTATTGTTTAATTCCATTAATTTCTAGCTAACTAAGCATTGAATCTTTAGTTAACATCGTCAGTTTGAATCTTCTACTTATAAGTAAAAGCTTTTGCATATACTTTCATTATTGTTTTGCTTGTTTCAACTCTTGCTTTCGACGTGCAATTTTTTCTTCACTTTTAACAGTATCAATTACGATATAGTATCCTGTGATACAATTTCCGCTTCTGCCAATACAAAACTCTCTCTATTTTCGACTTGTATTTTGCCTGTTCTTAACCCTACTTGAATCTCATTTGGTTCACCTGATAGTAGCGCGGATCGTCCTCGGGATAGGCGCCGGATCGCTGTGGATGCTGCTGGCCATAGCCCTGTTGCTGCTGCTGCTGTTGTTGTTGGTACTGTTGCGCCTGCTGCGGGTTCATGGGCTGCATGCGCTGGCGCTGCTGCTGCTGCTGCTGGCCGGGACTCATGGCGTCCATGCCACTGTCGGAGGCGGAGAGTCGGCGATTCGTGGGCTGCTCCTGCTGCGAGTATTGGCGACGCAGCATGCTGCCGGCACGTTGCATGGGCAGGTTCTCCTTCTCGGCGGCGCTCCGAGTGCGCTCCAGCTTTGGCCGCTTGTCCGTGGTGTCGTGTGGATCGACAATGGCCTGCTGCGAGATGTCCTGCAACACAGTAAAAGACACGCAAACAGTTAGCCAGCATGTTGCAAATGTTTGCAAGGGGGCAAAGACAAACTTACGCTGCTGCCATCGGGCTCGATGCGTCGGATGAAACCATCTTGTTGCACCGCCGTCTTGTTGATCCACTGGCCCGTCTTGGACAGCAGCTCCTGCTTCTTGCGGCACAGTATGCACACCCAAATGACCTGCAAACGAAATGGAAATAGTTTCAACTCAATAACATTTGTTGCTTCAGTCAGAATTTTTCGTACAAGTATTGGATTGGATATTTTGGACAGGTATGAAGCAGCGATCATGGATGAGCTGTACTCACCCACGCTGCTCTATTTCTCCAATCGAGTGTGGGAGCTGTGGAACGATATCGGGCTGCATTTCACCACCTACATTGAGCGAGCTCAGAACGAATACTTTGCCGGCTTTGTCAGTCTGCAGTGGCTAATACCGCAGTCGAGCAGGAGCTTGGAGGAGCAGCTGGACTCGGACTCGGACTCGGCGTATTCGGAGGATATTGAGTATGAAGATGAGCAGTCGACATATCAATGGCTACACATATCGTGTATATTTCGTGTGTCCCACTTCACCAACCAAATGCTAAATTGAAATTCCATTTCGCGTTTCTTCTTCGTCGTTTCAAACCCAAACCCCCCATCAACAACCAAAAACAAAAAAAAATTGTTAAAGTTTTCTATTGCCTTCGTATCGTCTTTACCTATACCAATGTCAATGTCTATCTGTGAGTGCACAAATGTATGTGTGTCGCTGTGAGTATATGTGACATCTTGGCAACGCTTCAACGAAACGTTTTGGCAACGTGGCCAGCAAATGATAAGCCCAGCCCAGCCTGGCCAAGCCCTGTCACGGCTCACTGGGTAAAATAAAAATTGAAAAAGAACAAAAATACCAAAAAATACACGAGTGTAATTGAAATGCAATGCTATGTGAAATGTGAAATGGTGTGCCAAATGGCAAATGCTGCGCTGAAAGGACCTCACCCAATATCACAAGAATTGCAGCCCCAAATTGCTGGAGAGTCTTAAAGCTGTTCGTTTGAATGTCATTTGAAATGCAGCGACCCACAATTTGCATTGGGAATGCGTTTCCAGATAGCTTGATATAGAACAGCCTATATCAAGTAATGTTTATATTATCAAGTAGCTAGATCTCGAGTACGGTTTGAGCTGACAACTTACTTGAACATAATTTCCGGTACAAGTAAATGTAATGCTACAATTATCCAGCTATCGATTTGCTACTATGGAAACATTTTTACAGAATAATTTCTGATGCTGTCGTTTAAGTATGTGACCCGCTTTAGAATCTGCTTAAATTAAAATTCATTTCGAACTCCATTACTAAAAAGCTGCTTAAAGCATTATTTCAACAACTATTTGAAGTTGTAATTTTGAGGCGACTCTTGAACGCTGATGTTGGCTCAAGAATTACTAAATGGCCAATAAATATTGGCTGGGTATTTATACAACAGCCAGTAGTCGAAGGGGCAGTTGCCAAATGGCGATTATTTATGCGTAGTGCACGCTGGCCAACTGGGCGTATGAGCGATGTGACGATGTGACGACGCCAGAATAGCTGGCGACAGAGTGTCATCCAATTTATCAATGGCTGGGAAATGAGCAGACGAAATTCGCTCCACCATTTTGCCGGCTTCACGCGTCGCTCGAGTGACAGGCGCGTCTAATGGCACTTGAAAATTGCCAACTGGAAAATGTGTCAGCCTGTCACGCTGTCAGCTCAGATGCACACACACACACACACACAGACACGCTACACATACTTAAGGGAGAGGACACTCAATGTCTTACTTACCTTGTTGCTGCGCAACGTTACTTTGCCGCCGCAGCGAGCGCAGCAGCGAATGTTGCAATAATGGCAAATGTGGCCAACGCCATCGGCAAACTTGGTCTTAAGGCATATGTGACAGGTGGCATCCAGTTCGACGCCGGCCTTCTTCTGCTGCTCCGATCGCTGTCTGATTTGCATCTCCAGCGTGACAACCTCGTCCTGTTTTCGACTGCATCCAGAAGTGGGAGAAAACAATCAATACTTGATAAGACATTTGCATTACAATTGCGAATACTGTTTCGAATCTCGACTAAATTTATTAGCACATTGTATCGAGTGCACTGCTCCCTAATTGAATTAATTATGTGCCATTCAATAATGAACTAGTTCAAGGTGCAAGACTCATATTTGTATACCCAACAATGTCTTAATAATTATGTATTCCTTAATTTATTACAACGTAACTCTTCCACTCTCTTTTTATACAGACCAGAAAAAATAGAATAACTAGAATAAGTTTCACGCTTCATATTTCATATGTATATTTTTTAATTTTTCGAAAAAATAATCTGAAAAGTCCCTAACATATATGAACTAAAGAAATTATTAAGTTTTGCAAATTGACTCGAAATGGCAGTATTTAATAACGATTTACTTGTCTCCCATAGCGATTCAATGCTAGATTAAATTATTTTCAGACTGGATTCTTAAACAAATTTGATGTATGTGCCTATACAGACAGACGAACTGACAGAGGGCTGGTTTATAGTCAGATGTGTGGTTGCTGCTGAAGTATATAATTATTTTATAGCATCGAAGATGCTTCCTCCTGCTTACTTTGATATTTCTATATTCTAAATTAATTTATTTTTAATTTGAATTTTCGCTTAGACCTGTCTTATTGCTGCTTGATCGTTTTGTACATATTTTCAGTAATGTGATCTCTAAGTGTAATATGCCGCATGTTGCACTCACCGCATTATCTCGTTCTGTTTCTCCTCCTCCTGCTTCTGCCGCATGAGCACGTTCTCAATCTGCATGCGCTCGTGCGGCGTCAGATGCGACAAATCCGGCATTTCATCCATGGCTGTGGCAGTTCAGCTAACCCGATGTGAGTGCCACAAACGCAACTTGCAACTTGCAACTGGAACGCGAACTCGAACTAGAACTGGAAATGGAACTCAATGTGGCTTATGTTTCGTTGGCTTTGCACATAAATACTAATTTTAGTTGCACTAATTAGCCCGCCTCTATATTTGATTTGTTTTAATTATAGATTTTTGTTGTTGTTTTTGGTTTTTGGTTGGGAAATTTAAAGCTTCTCGTTCTTAAATAATTTATTTTGAATGCAATTAGGCAATATTTATAAATATAATAATTTATGAATTTTGTATTTATTCCGTTATGTTATTATTATTATTATTAATATTATATGTGGATTATTAAACCATTCTGATAGAAAATCACAGAGCAAATTTCTAAATTTTATTTTTTTTGTTTAGTATTTAAGAATTTATTTGGATTTTTGGTTTGTCGGTTTTACTTTCTTTAGACTTTTGGAAATTCGTTGAACCTTTTCACGGATCAGTTTGCATCAGTTCCATCGCGCTTCACACTTTCATCGCTGTACGTGTGTGTGTGTGTGGGTGTGTGTCTTTTGTGTGTGTGTGTGTGTGTGGAGGTGTGTCTGTGTGTGTGTGTGTGTGTGTGTGTTGCACTTTGACCTTGATAAGGTCGTTGTCTTCCGTTATTTTATGGCTATTTTCTTTGGGTCGCTTTCATATGGAGAGCAAAATTTGTATAAATCTTTCAACAACGCCTCGATTCTGTTTCTGTTTCATTTTTGCAGCGTTCTAAAACGCTGTCGAACTTTGTTGCTTGTGACGATGAGTTGCTGTTGTTGTTGCTGTTGTTGTAATTGTGGTTGCAGTTCAAATGTTTGTTGTAGCACGTTCGGTTTAGCAGCCATTGTTGATAAGAGATTTAAAGCACGCGCTATTTTTGTAGAAGAATTTCAGTAGTCAGCACTGCAAAGAAAGAAAAAGATTTTATAATTATTTATATGATAAAGAAATATCTACGATATATCTGTTCATTTCTTATATTAGACCGTGCCAATAAATACAATTTTAAGTACTTGTAAATCAATATTAAATTTAATTCAAGTTGTACAGTACATATAAAAGAAAAGTTATTTACGTAAAGCACTCTGACAATTTCCTAATTTATTAATATTGCCTGCACTTTCCATTAAGTCTTGCCCTGTTTTTACCAATACTCTATACACAGCGTATTGCTGACAATTTTCAATTAGGCGCAAATTCAGTTAGAAAAGTGCAAAATGTAATTGCAGCTGAAAAGTAGGCAACACTTTTTTTTTGCTGCTGCAGTTTAATTAAAAGTCACATGCCAAATTCGAAAATATATAAACAACTTTGTGCCCCTAAACGGAAATGAGAATTTTAACGAGATCGTGCAAATGTGCAGAGGGAGAATCGAGGGTGCTAAGGGTGACAATGCAAACATGTGTAATTGTATTTATGGTCATCAACGTGCTGGGGCAAACAACAAGCCACAGGAACAGGCAGCACCACAATGCGTGCCCCGTGGGATGACGAGGAGGGAGGGGAAAGGGAAAGGGTTGTTGCGGGTTGTTGGTTGCGGTTGACCTGGTGACGCACGTATAAAATGCGAAAATACACACGAGGCCATTACATAAACACACACATTCGCATATGCGTTGCAACAAGCGGGTAGAGAGAAGAGAGAGGGAGGGAGAAGGGAAAGAAGTGAGGTGACGTTGCAGCTATTAATGTTGACAAACTTGTTCGTTGCGTCGCTGCAATGTAAAATGCAAGCGGAAGCAAGCACTTGACGGAGAGTGCGAAGAATGGGAGAGAGAGAGAGCGAGCGAGAGGGATGAAATGCAGCTGCAGGATAAGGAAACTGTTGCAAGGGTCTTTCATGTGCCTCATTTCCGATGCATGTGTGTGTGCTTTCCTCGTATGCAGATTGAAATGCGGCTTTTGCACTTCAGAATTAACTTATTCCACAGTCGGCTGGCAGGCTAAGATCCCAGTGTTGAAATGAAAAGCCATTAGGCAATTTATGTGTGTGTGTGTGTTGAGCCAAAGATTTCAGCTTTGAGCTGCTTAAGGCATAAATATAAACTTGTATTAAGAGGATATCGACCCCATCTACACAAACAACTGCAGCATGCTGTTATTTTGAGCAGTAGCTCAAAGCAGGTCACAGAGCTGCAGCATTTGTGGCTGTCTCATTAACAATGCAGCCAAGAGAGAACTCGACGGATAGCAGGGTGGCATAAAATGCACCTTGGAGAACAAAATTTCAGCTAGAATTTAAAGGCGGTTCGGTATAGAAAATTGTGGGTAAAGTTCTTAAATATTTTCCATATTTATTTGCTGCCAGTAGTATCATTAGTTTATTATTAAAAGTTTATGCGGATTTAAATGTATTATTTTCTGTCGATAAACAAGGGAAAACACATTTCTAGCACAAGATTTATTCAGTTGATTCTGAATCCACATAATTATCTTCTAAGCAAAGTTAACTTTAAAAACAATTCATTGGCCAACAAAGCTAAACAACCCAATGATTTCGTTTATAAAAATTCTACCAGCAATTTTGCGGAATATCATCCTTCAGTACCAAATAAAATATGTAGAATTGCTGAGACAAGGTTTAAATAATATATGCAATCTACATTTAATAATAGCAGACGAGCAGAGGCAACAGAAAAATGCAGTCTTTGCATTCGCAAACTCAAAGTTACTTCTGGTATTTGCGCAAGTCATATTTCAGACTTTAAGCCAAGTTTCAGACAGAAGTAACAATAATTTCATAAATATTTACGTTTCTTTCGCTTCTGCTGCTTCATATCCAGGCAGCTGTATATCAGGCTCAAGACAACTGCAACTGGGAGATGGGGCAGGAGACAAGACGATGCCTGATGCTGATGCTGCTAGCAGTCTTATGTCCCATGGTTGGGTCGAGATAAAATCCAGGGTGTTTATGGCCTGCTCTGAGCTCGTGTCGTTGGCAGCTCAGCTGCCGTGGCTCATGAATTGATAATGCAGCAAATGCAGCAGATACAACGCCAGCAGCAACAACAACAATAACAATAACAGAGCCGACATATATGTATATGTACATATGTATGTACATATATATCCATGTAAAATTGATGGCTGCATTGGGAGTTATGTGGGGCTTAAGTGACTATTTTATGCGCCCCAAACGAGGCACGGGATCTGCAGATGGATACTGCAAACTAGTCACACAGATGTGCTTGAAGATGAAAATAGAACAGTTTCCTTAGATTTGTCAAGCCAATCGCAAAATGTTGTTAAATTGCCAACTAGAAAATGGTAAAATGCACGGGGTTAACAATGCATGGAGTGACTGTGACTGGCAATCGAAGGGAAGAGAAGGAGGAGGACACAAGAGAGAGCAACTCTCTGCTTTAACTATTCACCACAGCACGCGCACAAGAGCGCACTCACGAAGAGAGAGAGAGCGAGCGAACGCGACAGAGAGAGACAGCAAAGGGGAACAGAAACTGCAAATTTCCCAGTATTCATTTTTGTGCGTGGTTTTTGTGTGTGCTCTAGCAAACTAGAGCAAAACGCAATCAAAACGCTCAACACAAAGCAAACAAAATATATGTGTGTGTGTGTGTATGTATAAAGGGAGAAAAAAAAACAAACTTAGCAAAAATATACAAGAATCAAATGCAAAGGAAGAGCAGAAAAATAAGCATAAACCCCAAAGCGACCGCCAAGCAAACTAAAAAGGGACAAGGATAAATTATAATAATAATGAAAAGTGCAGGATGCATCAGAGCAGAGCAGCGTAGAGCAACGTTGAGAAGCGCTGTGATGGGCCAAGAGGTCAGCCAGCCATAAGCCTGCCCCTTACTTATTTTATTAACCAAGGTTATTGCACATAACGTATACGCCGCATTCGCCCCTGCGTACTCGAGCACTTGAACATCCAGGCAGCACAACCGTGTTGATAAATGTGAAAGTTCAGCATGCTAATGGCGCTGGACGGGGAGCGAGATGGAAACAGGAATAAGGATAGGGATGTAACACTCTCAGCTTCTCCCCCCTAATTGACACTTTCAATTAGCAATCAGCAATGAAATAGCAATTGCAGTGGCAACGGCAACGGCAACGGAATGAGGAATTGTTCTGGTATTTGATTCTGGTAAGAAGCGCAAGCAGAATGTGCAGGAATGAATAAGAGCAGCCACAAAAACCAAAGGTCAAAATGCTAACAGAAATAAGCCCATTCTCATTTACATTTACATTTTCATTTTGATTTTCATTTCCATTCCCAATTCCAATTGGCAGGCAGCTGCCACGCCTCCACTCCCACATAGAATAACAAATTTAGCTAGAAAGCATTTTGCCAGTGCAACCGCAAAGTTTTGCTTGCCTTAATACCCCTGATTAATGCCCCCTAAATGGGGTATTATAATTATGTTACACTCTCATTAAGCGTGATAAGCGCACCAACTCACAACTCTCAACTTATTTTCCAGCTAAAAACTAATTTTAATGCAGTGTTAATTGGAATTACGAGATGTTCGCCACCATTATTATGAGGCTTAGTCGGTAGAAAGGCTTAATTATCGCTTGCAACTGCACTTAAGCTTAGGTTTCATCGGTTATTTTCAGCGTTCGCTGCAGGATGAAGAAAAATGGATTCAATTAGACTAGAAAGCAAACTGTATTATGAATAAAATAAGTACGAAAAAGGAATAATTCTTTCTTTTACAAAAATACTTTTCCATTAAATTGCTACTAATGTTTCATGCATTAGAAATAATTTCATAATTTCAGAAATGCAAAAGAGTCTTAGGATGCTCTAAAGCTAAATTAAATATTTATTAAATATTCAATTATTTGTTCATGTTGTAAAAATCATTTCAGCTAATGAAAAGCAGAGGGAAAAAATAAAAGATTTAATAAGCATTTGTTAGTCTCGCTTGTGTTTTCAGGCAATGCACTTTAAAATAGAAAGTAACTGACGTGTTTTGTTGTCCCATTCGCTGGGGTCATTTATCAGCCTCAACTATGTCTCAGCTGTCAACACAAATGCTAATTCTGCACTTTCTTGCAGCCGTTCTTTATCGTGTCGTTGCTTTTGGGTGACGTCAGGCGGCGTCATCGCCCTCACGATCGCAAATTTATGCAGATAAATTTCATGGCGTCATTTTCAACAGCGTTTTGGGTGCAATGCACTCACTTGACGAGTGTGTGAATAAGTGTGAGTGTGAGTGTGAATATGCGGCTGAGCCGTTTCTTGGCACACACACACACTGCGAAAAAAAGAGAAAAACGTGGCCAAGTTGCTGTTGCGGCTGCAGCTCAAAGCCAAAGCCAAAACTATAAAAGAGCCAATGACTTGGCCATTTTGTTGTTGCTGCTGTCGGAGATTTTGTTGCTGTTGTTGTTGTCGTTAGACTGACGAAGAGAGTTCTGTTGAACCCCAAGCTAATGGCCCATTGCAGTCGCTGTTGCTGTTGTTGTTGCTGTTGTTCGCATGCATGTAATTATAATTTCTCATTTGTGACCCCAAAAATTTAGGCAACACTTTTTGTGTGTGTTTTTGGCTCGGCCAGTACAAGCAATTTATAGCCGTCCAGCGGCACATCTGGTCACACTGCACCACTCAGCGGAGAGCACAAAAGGCAAACATGTGTATATAACATTTGTGTATAAAACAATATAGAAACAACAACAAAGAAAGCGAACAAGAAAAAGTAAAAGCCGTGGCAAATGCCACAACGTTTCTTGTTTCCCGTGCAACTTTTGCAATTGTGCGCACAATTTCCATGCAATTAACAGCAAACAAATGCGAGAACAATGAGTGCAAAAAATAATATACAAAACTTGTCAATTGCCAGCGGCAAACATTGACTGCAGGCCGGGCCAGAGTGCAAAGCGGAAAGCAGCGGAGGAGGGAAAAGTGGAAAACATAATGAAAGTTGGCCAACTAAATGAACAGAGAGACAAGTCGAATCGAATCGGGCAGAGAGCAGAGCTAAAATTGTCTCCACTGTTGGCTGGCAGCTGGCATTGTGAATGTAGTGAAAATGTCAAAAAGCGAACGATGACATGGGGCAACAAAAAGCAATTTTATGCACCCATTGAACCCAGCAGCAGCAACAGCAGCAACAACAACTATGACAATAAAGATGTCGTGGGCGTTGGGAAGCGCCTCCTTGCCTCCTCAATAATTTTAACAAGCTTCGCCTCACACACACACACTACGAACACTACTCGGCGCATAGACAAAGAGCAGAGCAGAGCGCCCACACTGATGTTGCCATTTGGCGTGGACATGGCTATGGAGTGTGGAGGCGGGGATGGGGACGAAAGATGAGCTTTTTTCTATTACTCATACGCCGCGTGTGCATTGTCAAACATTTATGACGTCCGTGGCCGTCGTTGTGTGTTCTGTTCCTTTTTATAAAGGACCCCGTCGCGTGTCGTCATCATTGTCATTTGTCAGGGCAACCGACAGTCACAGCACTCAATTGCTGACCCCTTATACCCTGTAAGTTGGCACCAAAGCGGGTATACCAACTATGTGAGCAGCGATGAATTTCAGTTAATTCGATTTGTCCGTTCATCAATTTTGTTACATTGCAAAGAGGATATTTATATATTTATATGAATACTATTGAATTACTGTTGATCAAATATATTCTGTGACGTTAAATTTATTGGATTTGAAAATATTTGTAAATTTTAATCAATAATGTTATATGGAAAATAAGAAAGAAATATTTATTACTTTTATGTATACTTTTAGAAAACATATTTTATGACGCTATATTTTGCATCTTAAATACAAAATATTTGTAAATTTAAATCTATTTATTACCTTTATATTCATATATATTGTATGTTGCTGTCTTTATTTAATCTAAAAAAATATTTGTAAATTGATCATCGGATAATATCGTATAAAGCCATAAAATGAAAGTCATGATCAATTACAAATTTTGTTTAGCTTCTTACTCATTTGAAAGGGTATCTAGCAGTCACCAAGTTTTTGCAATTGGTCTTAGTCATTGTTGATATTGTTTTGCCTCGTGACGTTTGCCATTTTGAGTTGACAGCGCAGTAAACTAGCAGTAAAATCGATTCAATAGCTGCCTGTTGCTACTGTCGTCGTCATGTTGTTGTTGTCGTTGTTGTTGTTGCTGTTGTTTGTGCTGTTGTTGTCATTGGCATTGCCATTATTCTTGCTGTTGTTGTTCGTCCCTTTTGCTTAACAAGTTTACCTTTTAATTAAATTTGCCGCCCATCAATGCAGCCCTGTCAAATCCTCCCACTCCCCGTCCCATCACCAACCGCCCACTCTGCCTCATTATTGGCCAGTAAACAGCAGCAACAACAGTAACGACAACAACAATATCTAAAGCAACGACATCTGAGCCAGTTGCCGATTTGTTGTTGTTGCAAATCTCTGGGCCATTGTTCGCATTGTGCTGCTGTTTGTATTCGTTGTTTTTGTTGCCACTGCCGCATTCTGTTTGCTTTAATTTTGTTTTACTTTTTGCCAAGCTCCTTTTCAGTAACCTAATACCAGTGATTAGTTCGCAACTATCTTCCTCAAGTTTTTGAACTGCATCGATAAAGGAATTCAACTTTTCCCTTGAGAATACCAAAAAGTAGTTGGCCAACTTTTGCGTTTTGCATTTGCATTACTTTTTGTGAAAACAACTGCGAGTTCTAATGGAAGAATATTTCAAGGAATTGATTCTGAGTTTCTATATTTTCGCTTTAGGAAATATTGTCTAATAAATCCTTAAGTTACAGTTTGAGGAGTATGTATTAGAGGGTCAATTAAACTGATAAACTGAGACTTGATTAAAGTAATACGAAAGACAAAAGTAAATTAGTTATAGTATAAATAGAATTATTATTATTATGGTGACTAAAAATGTTTTCCATTAGTTTATTCAAATTTGCTAAAGGTCTGTTTTCAAATATAAATGTTGCTCAAATTTTCCTTATCTCTCTGTGCAATTAATTGCTACAAATATATTTCACAAAAATAGGAAAACTGTCTCTTCAAATTTAAAACAAATTTTGTATATTTTTCTATACTTACATATATTCATAATGTTGTTGTTGTTATTGGTTGTAAGTTATTTGTAAACGGCGTTGTTTAATCATTCGTTGTTTCAAATTTGTATTTTTGTTTTGCATTAGAAAAGTAAGTTGAATTTGTAGAACGTTGTTAATTTGAAATTGCTGATGATATTAATATTATTTGATAAATATTATTATTATTATTATTGTTGTTGTTGAAGAGCTTGTTGTTTACACAGTTGTTGCAAGTTGCTTGTTACATAGAAAAGCGAAGCTGTACATAAGTATTTGTAGATATATGATGATTTATTGCACAATAGATTTATACTTTTTTTCTTTCTTTGGTATTTTGTTTAGCTATTTACAATGCACTCGAAATTTCAATAAACTGCTGCTGAATGTTTCGAACTGAAATTGTTAAAACAAAACTGGATTTATTGCATTTTGTTGTGTGTTAATTAAGTTGTTGTTGATTTTTTTGTATATATGACGAGCACTTGATTTTCGTTTCGTTTTGAGGCTGGCAAACTTCACGAGCTGCGTTTGCCGTCTGAGGCGCAAGCTGCGAGCTCTAAAGTAATTATGTTGGCAAAATACTGGGTTGAAAATACGGGGTAATTGTCTTGGGTCATTTTGATTTGCTTTTTGTGTGTGTGGTACTTTAACGGGACAATAAAACGGCAGCTTGGACAAAAGGTTGAAAGGGGACGGCGACAACTCTTGATGCACTCGCATTGTGGAAGCGTGTGTATGTGTGCGTGTGTATGTGTGTGTGTGTGTGTGTGTGTGTGTGTGTCCCATTGTGTCTCTAACTGCAACTTGTTGTAGCTCGCACAGCAATTTGCCATTAGACGTCAGCGCCTTGTCTGCATGTGTGCGTGCGTGTGTGTGTGTGCAGAGAGCTGCCAACTTTGTTTTGTGCGCTTTGGCAGTTAACAGTTAACATTTGCGTGTGTTTTGCGAGAGTTGCGCATTGTTTTTGGGGCTTTGCTCGTGGGAGATTCGCTTGTTGTCGTTCTCATTGTTGTTGCTGTGTGTGTGGTGAACTTATCACAGCGAGTGTATAAGTATAAGTGAGTGACTGCTCACAGAAAAACACACACACACACAAACACACTTTGGGTTTATTTAATTTGTTAATTATTTTACTTCACTTTAAATCAGTTTGTATTTGTTTGCTGTTTGTAACGACGAGATCAGGGCCACAAAAACAACAACAACGAGAGAGAGTTGTGGCCTTTGGGTTGGGTTTTGCTTCCTTTCTATTTTCTTTTTTTTTTGTATATTTTTTATATATTTGGGAGGGAGGTCAGGTGGGGGCTTTTGGGCGAGGGTTGCGTGGTGTTGTGTGTACAGAAAAAAACACGAAACGTAGCGAGCGAGCGAGAGAGAGCGAGAGAGAGAGAGAGTGAAAAAAATAAAGAATGAAAAGCGCAATGAAAAATTAATTTCGCCTTACTTTTTGAGAACACACTTAGTTGTTGTTGTTGATATTATTGTTGTTGTTTTTTTTGGTTGTAGTTGTTGTTGCTATTGTTGTTTCAGTTGTTCAGTTGTTGTTGCTACGAGTTGTTGTTGCTTTTTGTTGTTTAGCTTAAATCACAATTAGTTTGCACTTATTTCATCTCTCTCTGTTCTTTGTGTCTGTCTGTGTGTCGCTGCACCTACACATATGTCCTCTGTTGTGTATGTGTACGTTTATGTTTGCGTGTGCGTGTGCGTGTGCGTATCGGTGTGCGTGTGTGTGTGTGTGTGTATATCTATTATGTGCATTCCATATGCGCAATTTGCCTCGTTCGAATTTCGTTTCGATTCCTTTTTGTTGTTTGTTGTTGCGCTATTTTGTTGCTATTAGTTTTATTATTATTAATGTTGTTGTTGTTGTTGCTGCAGCTGTTGTTGTTGTTGTACTATGCGCGCGACGATTGCTGCTGCTTCTTCTGCTGCTTCTGCCTGCTGCCTACTGCTGCTGTTGCTGCTGCTGCTGCTGCCTGCTGCGACTACAACAACGACGACGACGGCAACGACATCACGACACGACAACGACTAAAACTGAAACTGAAACTGAAACTGAAGCCAACAGACGTCTGAGCTTTCAAGTGTCGAGTCGAGCCACCCACGAAACGAGACAGAACGAGAGAGCGAGCGCATTGGAGCGAGCGAGCGAGCAACAGCAACATTCACTGCGATTGTCGCCCTTTCTCTGTCGCTCGCGCGCTCTCTCTCTTGGGCGCTGTGGTGAATTGTCGGCCAAGGGAGTTATTAACCATGCCCCTAATGTTGTGCTGCGTGAGCGTTAACAGGAAATGGTGGGTGCGAGGGGGGGGGTGTGGTGTGGTGGGGTTTAGACTGAGTGCTGGTGCCCTTAAGACTGCTTTTTCATATTTCATGTGCAATTTTAACACCTACTACAAACTAAATGCGTTAATAAACGTACATATGTGTGTGTGTGTATTTTGGTCTCCTCAACTCGTTCTCCCCACTTTTCCTCTCTCACTTCCAGCTGCTTGCTCTCTCTCTGTGTGTGTCGCATGCTGCCAAACATTAACATCAAAGCTGATGTTGCATATTCATAAAATTCAAGTGTATATTACGCCATGTTGTTGCTGTTATTATTATTATTGCTCGTGTTGTTGTTGCTGTTATTTTGCCGCAGTGACTGTTTGTTCCTGTTCCTCTTCCTGTGCCTGTTATTGCTTATGTTTTTTGTGGTTTTTATCGCAAACGGTTTCCAAAATCGCTTTCTGCCGCAATTCGCCAATGTCGATGCATAACATAAACGTTTAATTATAAAGTAAAAACTCAAAATTTGAATTTCATGTTATTTAGTTTAGAACATGAAAAATCAATGCATAAAAGACACTTTTAATTATAAACTAAAAATTCATTCATCCATTTAATTACATTTTGGCGATTTTAGTTTTGAGAACATTCCGCGTTGATGACAGTTGAGAATTTAAAACCCAAAACCTTGCGAAATAAATTCCGACATTTAGTCGTTGCCTTCGTTGAACGAATCATTTATCAATGGGAAACGAGATTTACTCTGAAATTGGGTCATTTTCTATTTTTTAGCATAAAAATGCGGCACGCCAAAAATACTCGCACAGCACGTGCACATAAAAATATTGCAGCATACTTTTCGGTAGAAGCCAGAGAAATGGAGAACGAATGCGACAGAAAAGCACAGAACAAAATTGTTACCCACTGCATATTCAAAATTACTTAGTCGATGTCGTTGTTGTTGTTGTTGTTGTTGTTGTCGCTGTTGTCGGTTTTATCTGCCTGCTTATCGCCCAGCTATCATGTGATTTAGCGAAAATTGTCATGCGGCGTTAGCAGCCGAGAATCTTCTTCTTCACTTCCCTTGCCAACCGAGCAGTGTATAAATGAGGAGGGAGATGAGTTAACTTCAGCATTTGCTGATGAAACTTTTTTTTTTGGGCCGGCTCACGTGCAACATCTTCGGGGGCAGCCCGAAGAGTGCGATTCTCATCGCTGCGCTTGCCTCACGCCGACAGCCGACGGATCCTGCGGGTGTCCTTTTGCGACTCGTACGCAGCTCACTTCGCCAGCGGGCCACAAAATTCATCTTGAGCATAGACAGCGTACATATGTACGTGTGTGTGTGTGTGTGTGTGAGTGTGTGTTTGTGTGTGTGTTCACGCGACTGACGTCATTGAGCTTTTTATTGATTTTCATGTTACCGAAAAATGCTTGTGCTAGGACAGCAGGCAGCAGGACAACAACTGACCCAGAGTGGGAGGCCAACAGATGTTGGTGGAGTCAGTGGTGAGGGGAACAGTGGTTGGGGAGCAGGGAGGCACTCTGAAGGCAAACGGAAGCTGAGGGCTAATGGAAGAGTCCAAAGAGTGCGAGAGAAGCAGCTACGCAATCGTATATCATCTGATTATACTTATTAGGATGATGCCTACAACAGTTCCTCAAAACGCTAATCTCGGAGATATTTAAAGCGTTAATCATTATTATCATTTATTTTAACTAATAAGAAAATACTTTTAACTACAATTAATACAAAAATGGATAATTTAATTTAAAAATTGACAATAGTCCCAATAAATTGTAATTTGATTCCATTATACTTATTAAAATTGAATGAATTTATTAGCGACAGGTTGTCTCTTGTGAACTATTTTAATGTCATATTTCTTCATACAACAATTAGTTAAGTAAATCTTTAAAATGTGTCTGTAAAATAAAAGATTACCAGAAGCCCAAGAATGTGTCAAAGAAATAAGTGATTTCATCGCTTACACCCCAAGCGATGACAAGAACCGCAGAGGACAAGGCTGATTTCGAATTTCGAAAATGAGCACCGAATTGAGTTCAGTCGGAGATCGACTTTGGAACGAACAGCACGGGTGCATTTCGTTGCTCCGTCCTTTCGTTTCTAAGTGAACAGTTATTTACGAATCAAATATTCGAATAAGCAGCTAATTATGACGTACATATTTTTACATATAACGTGATGCAAGTCATATACGTACATATGTATATTCAGAGACTGAACTGAATTCGATGTCATACATGGTTACTGACAAAGGTAAATACTATGACTAACTGTTCCCAGGCTGGTTTGTGTCCACGCTATGTTACTGTTCACACTTTGTTGCCACTTGTGCACGCATCGTTAGCTAAGACAAGTGCGTGACTGTCGCCATCTATCGGCTCAAAATAAAGTGGAGCGCCTGCGCCAATTTGAGGAGCAGAGAGTTTTAAGCAAGGGCAAACGAGAGAAGACGGAGAATCGGAGCACTGGCAAATGTCAAACCGTGATGCGAAGCAGCGTGCGAAGGCGAAGCGAGAAAGAGCGTAAAATAAACAGTTAATGCAACCCCCACGCGAGGCAGGCTCCCAGCCTCCCAGCCACCCAGCCAACCCCTTTATATTACTTCATTCAGTATATCCAGTAGCCACCCCCAGACAAAAGATGAAGTAATATGCAAAAGGAATGTTTCAAGTGGAATTTCACTAAAGCAAAGCTGCTGTATCGCCTCTTCAGCTGCAGCTCATCTGGGCAGAATAGGGAAGCGGGAAGCGGGGAGAAGAGTGGAACAGAGACAGTCATCCCCAAGCCAAGCACATATGTATATTTTCTCTCTCTCATTTTTGGCTGCTGTGCGCGCATGGAGACAGCAAAATCTCAACGAGACGGGGGCGCAAAAATCTCTAATAAGGATTCATGAAAAATTCATGGCCTGGCATCGCTGGCAACGTCCGGCAGCTCGTGAGTAAACGAAAACACTTTGACTCTGGCACACGGAGCGAACAGCAGCGAAAACGAGAACGAAGCGAAAACGAAAACGAAATCGACAAAAAACTCCTGTTAATTGTGCAATAAATCGCAGCATCCATAAATTGTTCGCAGCAATCGCGCGAGTGTTAAACAACAAAAATATACACAAAATAGTAACAACGAGAAGCGAAAAAACGAATCGAAAGCCGCAAATTATTTGCGACGATTGTATAATTTGTGGGCGGGCGGCCAACGGCAGCGGTCACGAGAAGAAGCAGAACAACAGCAAAAGGACTCGCCGAAAGAGGAGGAATACGAGGAGGAGGAGGAGCGAAGAGCGCAAAGGGGGAACGAAAGCCAAGTTGAAAACATTGCAAAACAAAAGGCAAAACAAGACTTTAAAGTGCGTTTGTTTGTTATGCATTTTCGGTATTTTCGGTAAATTACGTTGTACGTAGCGAATGTGGACACAAAGCGGAATTGCAGAAACTAAGGCACAAAAGGAATCACATCGAGATATCGCCGCCGCCGACGTCGACGTCGTTGACGCCGCTGCCGTTGCCGCCTGAAAGCCCTGTGTGTGTGTGTGTGCGTGCGTGCCTGTGTGCGACAGAGAGAGTGAGAGCTAGAGAGAGCGAAGTAAAGTGGGAGTGGGAGGCAAAAGGTGTGGAGCATTACTGCGAAGGCTGCGAAGAGAGCGCGCACAGCGTAAAGAGAACCGTTTGTGGAACTTGAGTGGAATCTAATATTCGAAAACAAAACATCAAAAGCTAAAATGTAAATTGCGAATCAACCCACAAAGCAAAACATTAAAGGAAAATGTAAAAACGCGTTTCGCAAAAGCAACACACAAAACATATCATGTAGAAGGCGCCCCAAAAGTTGGATAGAAACTTTTACGAAGCGCTTAATTAATTAACCAAACAACAAAAACAAATTAATATTAATGCTGTAGTCTAAGTAATAAATCGTGCTAATTATCGCATACATATCAGCACTCTTGCAAAGAGTCAACGTAGCGTTATTACCCAATTATATCAAATAATATACACAAATTACATAATTCTAATTGAATAATTATAACCAATTTATACAACATCAATTCATAAGTTTCAAACGAGTTTTGTTTGCAATTTTACATCAAAGTCGCGTATTCTATACAAAACACTTCTAACTTATCAACAAATTATCACTAAACATATCAACGAAGTGAGCTGAACAAAAAAACTTATCGCATACATATCAAACTAAACTTACGATACTCGACTTCTCGAAACACTGAAATTGTTTACTCTATATAAAGTATACAATCCGTGGACCAACTTATAACAAAAATTAATACCATAAGCTTTGATTTTAAACTTGGATTTGATAAAGGACAACTGTTGAGGAAACTGTTTTGAAGTTAAGGTAAGTTCGTTGATATAAATGAAAGATTGTTTACGATGAGATTTATATTCTAAGGGCTTTTTAAAATTTGAACACTTTGCTTCATTGCGGAAAATATAAAAAATCAAAAATATGTATTGTTTCTTAGCAATATATATTATTTCACAAGTCATACCCCAGCTATAGCTATAACTAAATACAAAATTTTGGCATTCTTGTTATTTATTTTTTTATTTTAATATTATGGGTTTTAAGGGAAGGGAAAATATACATTTCTTAAATATATATTCTTTAAAAATGATAGCTTAGCTTTAGCTTAACTTTAACTAAAGCCAATAATTTATTAGTTTTATACATCATGTTGGCATAGTTATAATATATTATTTTTATATAGTGTAGTAGTATCCAAAGAACTTGCACAAGAAATTGCCTGCAAAAGAATTCAATGTTTTCTTTCAATTTCTCTCAAGACCTTTTGCAACAAAATGCGGCTTACACATGTAAGCCAAATTTGCTGTTACCAATTTAAGATTATTACCAAAATGAGCAGTTATTTAATTCGTATCGCTGCGTTTTCTAATCATAATGAGCATGTTGGAAAAAAGGCAGGCAATTTTGTGGGCGCCTGAAAACATGGGGCAAACAAAATCAATAAACCCGCATACTATATGTGTGTGCGTGTCTCAAAAGGTGTAAGCAAGGATCTGTGTGTGTGTGTGTGTGTGTGTGTTATTGCGTGTGCCACAGCTAGAAAAGGTAAAACACACACAAAAGGAGTGTTTGTCCCTGAGGGGTTGGGTTTGGAGTCGATGGAGAGCGGGCCAAAGGACGAAAGGACGACGTCGCGCCGTGTGCGCTATTAAAATTTTCATTTTTATGATTATCGCCAGCGAAAATCCGCAACAATTGTGCGAGTTCACACGACGAGCGGCTCATTTTGCCACAAACAGCGAGGGCAACAAAGAGAGAAAGAGAGAGAGAGGGATAGGGAGAGGGGGACAGGGAGAGAGTTAAATTCTGTGGCAGCATCGAAGCCAAAGACTTCAAACTGCGCTGTGTGTGTTGCCAATGTTTAACTTTGGCCATAAAATTACATTTAATTTTCAATTACTGCGTTTGGCATTTGACGAGCCCCTGCCACGCCCACACGCACACACACGCACACATATCCAGCTGGCACACAAAGACGACGAGGACGACGGCGACCCAATTTCAAAAACAGGTAACAACAAAGAAGAAAAGTGGGCAAATTTTACAGTTGACTGCACAACAACAGCAACAAAGAAATAGTGAACAAGCAAAACAGACTTTTGATGAGCGAGAGCGAGAGAGCAACAACTGGATGCCATTAAATATTTTTGCATAATGCTGACAAATTGTTGTTACTTTTGCCTATTAGCAGACACTCTGTAAGCCACGCTTTAAAGCCAAACTGCAACGGCAGCAGCAGCTGCTTCAATTTGCAGCAGCATCAAAAATTTACAACATTGCGTTGTAGCCAATTCCTTGGCCCATTCCATGAGCCCGGCCATAATCCACTTTCAGACCGAACGCAGCAAAAATTGCCCAACAGCAGCTGCGTTGACTTTCTAGCTCACTTTGCAGCACCTCCTCCATCGTCCTTCTTCGTCCTTTGTCTCCTCCTCATCCACGTCTTTTTGGCCCTGCGGGCTCTTAGTCTCGTTTTGGCCAGACCACTTTTGGCCCCGTCGTTTTTATGCTGCATATTTTCAGGTGTCTTCTAATGACTGCAAAAATGCGCTTTGCCCAACGCACAGCCAACGCTCGGCGGAGGCATGTGGCAAGTGGCAAGTGGCTGAGGCACTTAGCGTGGGAGGGGAAGGGGGAGGCGGAGGGGCAGCTAATTTTCCACGTACTCGCAATTTCATGCAAATTGTTTTTGTTGCCCACTTTGAAAGTAGCGCGTGCTCCTTTCGCCCTCTCGCTCCTTTTTGCCCCGCTTCTTTTGCCTTTTCTTTTGACTGCAACTGCTGTAGGTGTATGTGCGTGTGTGTGTGCGTGCGTTTCATGTTGCATACTTTGCGGCATTCTACACGCGTCACAACTATGATGTCATCAGAAAAATGTGCTGAGACCTGTTTGCAATTTCCCCCCAAACCAAACTTCACTCCAACAGGAATTTCTTTTAAAAGTACAATGTTTTTGCCAGCTTTAAAATAGTTAACTAGAGTCGTTGAAAACATTTTTCTTTGCCTACTGAAGTATTCCGCTTTCAGATGTTGGTAACCTAAATATGAAAGCTTTATACAATATTGTCGAGAAACATTATATTGTATTCTATACTAAATAAAATTGATCGAGGTAGCTAAATTACACTCACTCTAAGCTAGAGATGTAAGCTGGCAAGCTTTGCAAATTTAAAAAATAAATTTGATTTTATGAAATACTAAATATTTATCAAGGTTTCTAAATTTCGATCACATTAACCTAGAGAGAAATAGTGTAACTAAACTAGAAAATGAAAATTTGTTAAAAGCATAAATATTATATCATTAATCCCAGCAATAATTGTGATAAAGTGGCATTAAATATTTAAAAATAATTTTGTACAATACTAGTTTCAAAAGCTAATAATCTACTAGAATCATTTTTGTAGAGACTCCTAAATTTCTAATATATATTTAAAAGAGCTGATTAGGGATGTTTCGTATATGTACCTTAAAACTTTATACTTCAAATAAACGGACATGTAAGGAACATTAAAACGAAGGAAAGGGTCCTTCAGCTCTGTTGTATAATAACAAACTACCAACAAATTCATCCTTCTGAAGTTTGTCTGCGTCGGTCGCCGACTTTTGTGTCCAGCGCCATAAACTATCATTGTTACCGTAGAGTGGTAATTTTGTAGTTTCTAATAATAAGTTGACAAGCTTAAAGTAGTAAAATTGTTACCTTAGCTTTCCCTTTATAGACAACACAGAGCGCAACACGACAAATTAAATATTTAAATGAAACAAAGACGACGTAAAGTTGTAGTAGTTGAGTAGTGTCCGAGTTCCCATATAAATTTTATATTTGGTGGTAATGCAAGTTTATAGCCTTAAAATAACTGATACTCGTACCTGAATAACATACTTTATTTATACGATGTCCCCTGCTGTCAGTTGTCCACAACCCCTTGTCGACTTCGTTTACTTCTTGACGGACTTTATGAATCCTTACAGCTGTGCATAACATCATTTTCGATGTTCATGTTCTCATATTCTCATATTCTCATACGCGCATTCTCATTATTCCGCCCCGTCTCCCTAAGCAGCTGTTCGTATGCAAAGTGTTCGAGGACCTTTTCTCAACAAAAAATTAAAAATTAACTTAAATGCGACAATTAAAAATTGGTTTGGGGTTTGGGAAACTGAACAGCTTGTTGTCCACATGTCGATTGTCGGTTGGAAAACGAACGACAGGTCGGACAGCTTGGACAGGACGCAACTGTCAATCAGCTGGCGCAGTGTCAATCTGTCAGTCAGTCAGTCAGTCAGTCAGTCAATCGATTTGCTTGCATACGTAGTTTGTATAGATGTCGTTTCATAAATATTTTATGCTGCGGTCCTTCCTTCGGCTGTGTACACAAGGACATGCTCCAAAATGTGTGTGTGTATGTTTATGTATGTATATTAGTTAGCCCGCCTCCTCCACGTTCCCCACGCACTTTGTGTACACGGGGCGTATGAGCAACGCGGCTTCAGTAAGTGACAATTATTTTGGGGTAGGAATCTCTCGTCTTTGCATGTGACAGCGGCAAAAGCGGCTGGAAAATGCTGCTCGCCTGCCTCCAAGTTGACATTAAGTGTAATTTTTTGTTGGTAGCAAACATTTCATGAATTAAAAATGAGTGTGTATCTGTGTGTGTATGTGTGTGTGTGTAGTTTATGGGGGTGGCTCTGCGGTTGTGAAGGAAAGTGCGTTCTTGCTGCGTGCGCTGTCGCCGCTGGCAGTTAGTCATCCTCTTGCCGCTTGCCGCTTGCCGCTTGCCACATCGCAGCGGCGAGTGCCCAAAAAATGAAATGTTATACTACGTCATTGTCACACGCGCGATGAGTGGGCGTGGCCAACGCCCATCGGCCTGCGAGGCATTTTTGGGGGCCCTGTCGCCGTTCGCCATGTCATCTAATGTAATGAAGCGTGCAGACAGAGCGAGAGAGCGAGAGCGAGAGAGCGAAAGAGAGAGAGCGCTGCGTTTTACTTTTATTACGGAACACATTCTGTATGCCAAGCCAGGTTTGCTCGCCTTATGTATGGATATGCTTATCTGGTGGATGGGCATATATTTTTCATATGTCAGTCGAGCTGCTCAAATCGTAAGGCATTTAAATTATTGCCTTGGGGTCGCCTAACGCACACAGACACAACAGCGACAGACAGCCACGGCGGTTGGGCAGGCAGGCGACTAATGCTAATTGAATTTGCTGAGGGGGAGCAAAACGAAAAAAAAAAAACAAAAATGAGAAAGATGAAGTCGAGCAACAGGCAGCTGAAATCTGTGCCATGTTCTTGCCATCAGTTGGCTAATCATCCACAGGATTATTATTACCCGTTCGTCCTTATGTCGCATAAAAATATATTGCATACTTTTCGGCATGCTAATAAAATGCACACAGATGCGTAAAAAAAATCCAATAATATTGGCAGTCTGGCAAACGACGTTTACGACTTTCCATCTTGGCAAAAGTTGTCAAAAAAAAAAGGACACTCAAAAAGTGTCGCTGTCGTCTTTGATTTCATTGCTTATATCCTTTTATAGTTGCCATCCAGCTATCTAAATGCCTTAATCGCAACTGCAATTGGGAGATGGCAAGGTGTGCGTACAAAGTGAATTTCCCTTGCCAAAGTAACGAGCTAGCTTTACACCCAGTTCCCTGTTCACTCTTCTCCATTCAGAGTTCCCAATTCGCAATTCGCATTCGCATTCGAATTTCAGCAGTTTTTAGCTGCTGTGCATTTCTATTGCTCCCCAGTGCTGCAGTCTCCTTCTTTTTTTGGTTTCCTGTTTGCATTCAATTTGATATTGACTGATTTGTAATTTAAGATAAGCAAATGGAGCGTTGCAGCCCCCAAAGCGAGTGCGGGTGGAGAGAGGGCGGGGCAGAGACAACGAACACGGCAACGAAAAGCAGCGCAAATGTTTTGTCAATATTTGCCAGACTGCTGTACAGGCAAAAGGCGGGTCGAAGGTGCAAGCGGGGCACAAACTGGTAACAGGTAAATGCGTCAAGGTGAGCGACATTCAGCGGCAGCTTTAAGGCAATAAAACTGCTATGGAACACTTTTCCACTGCATAATAATACAGTGGGGTTAATGAGTAGGACGGTTGTAATATATTATTTCAGTTTTATCAATCGCTCTTTGTCAATAGCAAATGATTTACAAGCGGAGTTCTAGAACTATGAATAACTAAATTTTATAAATTACCAGCTATTCTAAATGGCAGTTAAACATTTCATATAAAATATACTTAAGAAAAGCTTATTTTGGATATCATTTGTAGCTCTTAATTTTTGAGTTAAAGACTATTTAAAAAATGTATTACTTTTCAACTTTTACTTAAGAGTTGACAATTAGTTGGTTTGATTTAAAACTGATTTTAAATTTTGATTATGAAAAATTATAATTATTAGTTACGATTTACAAAATACATAATCTCATTGTGCAAGTAAATGTGCAAATTGTCATTGGATGAAATGCAAATTGTAAATATTAATCAGACTAATCGAAATAATAATATCTGCAAACAATTATAACACATAAATGTTCTTTAGAAATTCAGAGTACCACAAATGCAATTCTGATAGTTTCATTTTATGCTGGCAACTTTTATTGCTAATAGTTTGATATGGATTAAATTAGATATGTATACCAAGACGATTGAAAAATCCATCTCACCCCCAACGCACAACAGACGAAAGTACACGAAATTGTCTCACAGGTCGAAGAAGTCGATTTGGCAACGTCAGTCAGTAAAAATAGTCTCAGAATCGAAGTCGCTGTCAATTCCTTCGCTGTCTCCGATACTGTCTCGTCAGCTGCTGTTCTGATTGATTTGATTGTCCTTCAGCTTACGGAAATGCGCATTTTACGCCGGAAGCTGCTGTGACGTTGGCGGTCCTCTGTCTCTCTGAGTGTGTGTGTGTGAGAATCTGCTCATGAGAGTCGATTTCTTTTGGGAATTGCGTTTCATTTTCATTGTGTGTTTGCAGCAGTTGGCGCATTGCATGCGATTTTAATGAGATTATCGTGGCGTTAAGTGGCCAGGCCAGCTCCCTCTGCCCCCAAAGCCACTCGCATTGTTGAGACTGTGACAGAAAAAATATGTGTGTCAAGTTGACGTTTTGACTAATTTCAGCATAAAAGCAGCGCCACAAGAAATGAGCTGAGCAAAATAATAATAAAAGTGCGGCTGTGGCATAAAACATAGCGCACCCAAGTATGCTTCACTTCTTACAAGGCAATCCACTCACACCCACACAAACACACTAACACACACACACACTCACACACTAGTCGCGCTCTGCGGCACATTGTGCAACTTTTTGTAGCATACTTCGAGGCGCATGTTAAAAGCTGTCGCAAACAGCAGCTTTTCTTACTTACGTCTGCGATTGTGCAAGACTCTGCATGTGTGTGAGTGTGTGTGTGAGTGTAGATTTAACTGCGCCACATTTTACGGCATTAACCCAAATTAGCTCTTAACATAAAACTCATTTGCAATTGGGTTTCTTTTGGGGCCGCATTCCAACAAGTTTGGATGGAGCGCATGCTAAAAACCCAAGCTCAAGTTGGAACGAGAGTTGCCATCAACCCTTGTTAATATCCTGTTAGACAGGACAACGCTTGTTTGCACTGTGGCTTAGCAGCGGCGGGCGGGCATTAATCAAATGATTTTTTGATTATCATGCAAGTGAATTAATTATGTTTGGGACAACTTAAACACCATCAGGCCACAACACAAACACAATCCACTTCCTCGACTAGAAATTACTGGCAATATATATTTTTATTGATGACTGTGGCTCTATCGTTCCCAACCTGCCAACCTCCTCCCTCCTTCTTTATCTTTATCTTTATCGCTGTCCTTGGGTTCATTGACTGAAAGGTTAAAGTTGAGGCTCCATTGTTTGTGGAGTTGAATTTACTTTTGACGTAATTCATCGCTTCGCTCCATTCAGCTCCACTTTGCACCACCATTAGAGCCATTTGTCCCATTTGCCGCATTTGCCACAGCCTGCACGCATCTGCCGCTTAGTAACGCCCTCAGCGCCGATGTTATATAATAATTATTATGCTTTTTTATAGCTACTTCGCCTCGTTAAGGCCCCAGCAAGCAGGTAAAACGTAAAATGTATGGCCAATACAACAGCTTAATATTCAGATTGAAAGATATATTGTACTGCGATTGCTAGACGCACATTTAATTACCAATAACCCGATGACATCGGCAGCCAACAATGTTTACATGAAAGTGATTAAACTGCTTACAATCTAAATCTGGCTGCGTCATGCTGTTACATTAATCTCGAGCCACTTTGTTGTTCGCTTTTAAGCCAGCGTCATTGGCTCACAATCGATGAGGGCATAAAAAGTTCCACGTGCAAAGAGCGAGCGAGCATTGCTCACCTTTTGTATTACTTTTTATGTAAATTATCGACCGGCTTTCGAGGGTGGCAGGCAGGACAAGCGGGCAGGACAGCAGGTCCTGTCACGCAGGCGACGTCGTTTGCTGCCTTTCGCCTTTTGGGGGGCGGTAAATGGTTAATTCTACTGGCCCGCTGGCCATTTGTTGGCCCTCAGTCCACACAGGCCGGCTACAAGGATACACACATACACACATATATATTCTCATGCGTGCCATTACCTCGCAGGACATGCGACTGTCTCTCTGACTCGGCTTCTGTACGACTGCAAGTGTGAGAGTATCTGTAGCTGTATCTGTCTGTGCGGTCACGTATTCATTATCATTATCTTAATGAAGCGTTATGTAAGGTGCATTATAATTATGGATTTTTTCACCCATTTCATTCAGCACTTTTTTTTTCGGCTGGCTTGAACTAATGAAGGACCCTTAGTGCTTGGTCCTTCGCCTGCTGCTTAATACGAATTGCGGCTACGAGTCAATAAAATAAAAGTCATTAAATGGGTATTATGTGGGACACTTCAGTAACTCTGATTTACCTTCTGTCTGCCATTTCGACTTCCTGCCCGCTCCTTGACGCAGCGGATAGCCGCAGGCATTATCCTTTTGCCTGGACCCACTCGATCCGTCTTCAATTGTGTCAATAAAAGGCGGGGATTTCACTGTAAAAACATATCGCTGGCCAGGCTTATAAAATGTGCTCGATTTAAATTATGAGAGCATGTATGCGAGTAGCCTGTCAGTCGAGGACCCTCCATATTTGGAGTACGTGTTTGTGTGCTTGACAGTCGGCATATCCTTGTGAACAGATTTTGCCAGCGCATTTGGTGAACAATTAAAATTAAAAATTCATACGCATTGGCAACTTGCACAGGACATGGAAAATGTTTGACAAGCCTGACACAAATAACGACAACACAACACACACAAACACAAACAGACACACACATATACAGCACAAGCAGGACACTCACACAGTCAAAGGACGCTCAACAACAACAAGTTTTTATAACTCGTATATGAATATATTCCTCTTGTTGAGTGCATTTTGGTATTCCATTTAAATTTTTAATAATTTTCAAAATTGATGAGTGACAGACAGACGAAGAGACAGACAGACAGACAGACAGACCGAGAGATGGGCAGAGGGACGAACGATTGTGCGCTGGGCAGAACGACAACTTGAATTCATTGAAAAGCTGGACTCATGGCAAGCTTTTCATTTGATTTATTATGATGCTTTTGGGGACTCGTCTGCAAGAGACTTGCACACAATAAACACAAGGATAAACAAGTCAGAATGTTAAAAAGTTTAGCAAATAACGGACTAGAACATATCCTGTAAACTCGATTTAAAAAAATTCAAATGGCTTTAGGTGCATACTTATCAGTATAGCATTAAATAGTTGGTGATAATGTGACATTTAATACGAAATAAATTATTTGAAATTGTGAAATATTGAAATTAATATCATTAGTTTATTTTAGTTACAAATTTTAAAAATCTTTTTGATTGAATTATTGAATCTGTAAAAGTGTAAAAAAAAACTCTAATGTGAGCTTAATAATAACTGAGGTTATAATTTGAAAATTAAAAAGCAAAATAATAATGAAATTTGTTACATTTTTACAAAATTAAAGTCAAATTAATGATTAAAAACCAAATTAATAATATTGCGATTTCCAAACTATTTATCATTCAAATTTATGTATATGCAGAGTGTGTGTGTGTCATTTTAATCTGATTTGAAATGTATATACTCCTCACTAATATTTGTAATCATAGGGTATTTTAAAATTCGATTTGTCATTCAATGGGCAGCTCAAGTCGCCGTCTCCGGTGTTGTTGCCCAGTCGATTTCAATTCCAAAATGTGGTCTTATTGTTGAAAATCTTAATGCAACAAATAATTTATGGCACAAGGACATGCGCAAGTACCGCACTCACACACACACACACACACACACACACACACACCCACCTTTCCATCCCCCTGTCAACAACTTCCGTTGTGCGCTTTTGTCAATTTAAAGTTATGCCGGAGTCGCTGTGAGGTAAGCTCAGTACTCTGAGAGCTGAGAGTGGAGTTGGGGATTGGAGATGTAGATGGAGACGAAGTTGTCGCGAACAGATCCTGGCAACTAGCAAACTGGCAACTGGCAACTGGCAACTGACAGACGGGCTCAGCTGTCAATCAAAGTTGT
The DNA here is from genome assembly GCA_035047365.1 of Drosophila ustulata. NCBI lineage: Eukaryota > Metazoa > Arthropoda > Insecta > Diptera > Drosophilidae > Drosophila > Drosophila ustulata. The sequence continues at coordinate 20,262,587 of JAWNPT010000094.1, forward strand.
GCCGGCGACAACTTTTTGCCAGATCCTTTAAGTGCCGGAAAATGGCAAACGGGTTAAGCTACAACGGACAACGGGCGGTCGTCCTTCCTCGCCCCTTTTGGTTTTATGGAAATTCTGTCAGTGTTACGTGCGTCGATTGTAGTTACCTAATGAAAATTCAATTCGATTGGCAAACGCTTAAGCTGAATTTGATTTGCACTCAACGTTAACTTGAAGGTCCTGTGCTGTGACTGACAGTCACAGGTCACAGCCAGTGCTCGGCCAGTGCTTTGTCTTGGCCTCTGCTTATCTATTGAAATTTATGCAATTAGCTCGATTAACAGGTTTCGGCACAGTTTCGACCCCAGACCAAGCCAATTTGCATAGAGTGAAAGCGGCAGGCCAAACCGGACCTTCAATTAGATCGATATGCGCATTGTCTCGCTCGCACTCGCACTTTCCTTCTCTCTCTCTCTCTGTGTTGGTTTGCTAAGAACGCTTTATCATAATCAAGTCAATTGTGTTCATTGTGGCCATTATTATAATTAAATCTATTAGTCGAGTAATTATTTTAAAGCAACTTGTGGGCGGGTGTCACGTTGCCCTCCGTTTGTTGCCGTGCCAACGAGCGTTAACGATTTTTTGTTAGCCTGGCCAAAACAAGCTGGAACGCACGACAACAACGACGACTCCAACGAGGGCTAGCTCGGTTGTTAGCACGAAGCTAGCTTGGCTAGGACACGCAAAAATTCCTCGACATTGCTAGGATACGCGCTCGATTCGTTCGTCGCTAACGTGGCCAAAACAACAAACCGCGACAGTTGGCAATTGGTCGCAGTGGCAAATGGCAGCAGTGTGGCGAGTGTTATGTAAACTATCATGTAGTGTTCTCCATCAAAACTGAAGCCCAGCAAAACAACCACAACAATATACTAAAACTACAATTAAATACCAGCACACACAAAAATATACTAACAACAAGAAACATGGTGACGTAAGCGAGTGAGAGAGAGAGACGGCGATAGAGCGATGACTATGGCAACAATGTCCTTGGGCCAAAAGATATACAAAATCAAAAATTTTACGCAAAAATTCTGCCATCAGCTAGCCAGAAGATTGCGCAAGGATGCGCATCTCGCTGCACGATTTGACTAAGTGAAAACCCAACAACAACAACCAAACAAAATATAAAGTAAATTTCTCGACAAATTTCATAAAACATTCAAAAGCTGAGCAACACAAAAAAAAAAAAAAAAAAAAAAAATTAAGTAAATAACATTTGCATTTCCGTGGAAGGCAACCAAAAAAATAAAAACGAAACGAAACGAAAGAATATAGATATATGTATGTATGTATGTATGAGAGAGCGTATACGCAGTAGGAATATAGTAGAAGAAAGGAAGAAAAACGAACGACAACGCGGCGTATACGTTACGTGGCTTATTGACGCGTCGCCAGGCAACGCGCGCAACGTCGCAGGCCCAAACAAACACGCGGACCAGAGCAGCGTAAGTACAACAAGCACGACTTCCAAGTACCAAGCACGACCACGACTACGAATACGAGTAGCATATAATTATAGACAGGCCCCAGGACAACTGGCTACTATGCCATGTACATAGTATATGAGACTGTAAAGGTAGCTGTGTGGCAACACTTTACTCGATTTGTTTAATCGATTTTTACTGCCAGGCACGGCACAGCATGGCTGAGGAGGGTAGGAGGGGGTGAAACTGTTTTCCAAATTGCCTTTATTATAGATAAATATGGGCGATTGAGTGCCACACGCAACTTCCAACTTCCACTTGATGCAAAGCTAAAGCCAAGCGGCGTAAGAGCGTCCAGCGAAGCGTCATAAAGCATGCGCCGCTGGCTGTCAGATTTATAGGTGCCACGACGGCTCTCGACTATTAATAATACTACGAAAATATCATAATAATAAAAACAACAAAAAGCAAAAAAGAAAACTCACAGCAACAGCAGCTACAAATTAACATAATTGCTTGACTGCTTGCCTCTATCCTGCCTGCTGTCCGCCCTCCTTCTTCTTTCCACCCTCATCTCCCAGTTGGGCTCATCATAACCCGCTTACGGTACTTGCAGAAACTTTTACTTCATTTTTCTACAGTTAGACTTCTTAGAGAACTTTTCAAGCTAAATCAAAATTAAAAAGCGAAAAAATGCGCAGACTTTGCCAAAGTTATTCTACACTATTTAACAAAAACGATCTAACGAATTGGAGCATTTAAAAAGTAAATATAATTGTATTGATTTGAATTTGATTAACAGAATATTCTGATTTGATATTTAATTGAAGTATTTCTATTACTGTTTCTCATTAACCTGCAATTGCTAATCTACAAGTAAATAGCTTTGATATTTGTGTCAAAGTATTTTTCTTGCAATATACATTCTTTTATTTGGGACCGTAAATTAATGTAATTGGCTATGAATAAATAATAGCACCGCGTAAGCTAGTCGAATTAATTTATACTTTGCAAATGGCGCAAACAGCATTATATTTGAATTATCTAAGTAATTGCGGATAGTTAGCAGCATTGAGCTCAAGGAATAAGCCTGAAGATTTAACAACAACTGCATAATTGGAGTACATTGAGTTTCTAATTAGAATTTTCATTTATTTTATAGGCTGTTAGCAACAACTACAACTACAAGTTGCAAGTACTTTATAGCACTCCATATACTACCTTTTTTTTGTTGCAGCGGAACGCAATTCTGTGTTTTCTGTTCTCAGTTCTGTTCAGTTTTGTTCCTTTGTTTGGCCACTCTGTCCATTTACAGCTGGACGCAGCAGTTGTTGTTTGCTGGAGAAAAGTGCAAAAATATTTTGTTTCTCTGCTGGTCTTCATGGTCTGTCAATTAACACGCCTTTTGCATTTATTCAATACAAATCGAGTGCACCGAGTGCCAGTAAATGGAGGGGAGAGACGACGACGGCTGCTAAGTGCTCGAGAGGGGAACGGGGAAGGGCAACCTCACCTGTATATAAAATTAGTTTTTCAAGAATGGTCAGACGACTTGCAGCATAAAGGACTGAGAACCGAGGCACTCAGTGCAGTTCATTACACAGCGCAAATCCTTGAGATGCGTCCGGCGAGCAGACATTTTCATAAAAGTAAACGAAAAATGGCTAAAAATAAGGCATTAGTGGGGACTGCACGACTAGCGAGTACCCTGTATCACAATTCTCAGATATTCATTTCAATTATTTAAAGCTACTTGATAATGGAAATTGCTTCATCTTTTACTTAATCTCTTGCTCGTTTTTAAAAATAAAAATATATATGCAGGGTATAAGAAGTGAAATATGTTGCAGGTTGCGAGATTTTTCGTATTTAAAACACTGCAAATGGAAGGCTTCTGCGTGTGTGTGTGTGTGTGAGAGAGTTGGGCTTAAAGTGCTTTAGCCGGGCCTAAAAGACTCGCTCGACGTTGTCGAAATTGCAGCGCACAAAAACGGCACGTAGACTTCTTTAGTTGTGTGTGTGTGTACATGCAGAAGTAGACATGTTATAGAGTTGCACCATCCATATACATATACATACATACATACATATAATTCGAGTGTGGAGAGGGCAACTAACCAGGCAAAAGTCTCTGTCGCTCTCTCACAATGTGATGCGAATTTTATGTGAGTTTGGCGGCAAAGTGGGCGGGTCCAGAAGGCTTAAACAAGCTGTCAGCTATTAGCTAGGCACAGAACACTGAACAGCCGTAGTTGTGGATGATATAAGGATAGGCCCAGCTATAGTTGCAGGCACAGACAGACATCGACACAGTCACAGACACAGAGTACTAGAGAAGCTGCTGCAATTTCCTTTCACCATTGGGCAAAGGGAAAACGAAATGTGAAAATACAAAATACAGCAGAAGAATACAGAGAGCACACAGAACACAACTATACTGAATACAGAATACAGAGCAAAGAATACAGAATACAGAATAGCAGAATACGTTATATATAGTACACAGGCCACGTTTCGCGCTTCCAGAGACACTACTAGACTACTACTCTAGATTTCGTGACTTCTAGCTGAAGACTTCAATTTGTAGCTTACACATACGTCTGTTTCTCTGTCTGTCTCTCAGTCTGTCTCTCTGTCTGTCTGTCTGTCTGTCTGTCTGTCTGTCTGTGTGCCACGTGCAATCAGCGTGGAGTTCGACTTGGAGTGCCTGGCAAACTACTGAAGCGGCAACGCACAGTGGAACCACTTTCATTGGCAGGCAACTAAAATATTACTGAATATTGCACACTATCATAATGAAATATTTAATTTGATAATGTAAAGAAATATCAGATGAATATGTACTTTAGCTACAATACATATTTGAATTACTTATAAAACATAATACAATAATATCGTTGGTATGAAGGTATATAATAAGGTATCCTAATATGAAGAAATACATTTTTTTAAAATACAACTAAAATATATAAAACGATTGCTCACTATCCTAAAGAAAGAATTCGATATTGAGAAAAATTACCACACAAATATGTACTTTACCAAGCTACAATACAAAATTTTGAATACTTATAATAAGTAATATAATAATATCGTTAGTATGAAATGATATAAATAATTATGTTAATATGAAGAAATTCATTTCATTGAAAGCCAACTAAAATACATAAAATTTTTGCGCAGTATCATACAGAAATATACTTATTTTGATAATAATGATAATAATAATAATCATTATAATAATAATAATGTTTATTGTAGTATTTGTAAAATTCTGAGGAGATATTCGAATATATAATGTCTAGTATCAATAATAATTCGATATCCAATATACTTCATTATTATTGAGTGCTTTAATTAAATTCATAAATTATGAGCGTCTGCATAAAGTACTCAACAATTAGCATAGTTTTTGCGCAATCTCAGCACAGTGTGCAACGTTGCCTGGGCAATCCTGGCATCAGGATGACGCTGACAGGCAGCCATCCAGCCAGCCAGCCAACAAGCCCGCTAGGCATCAAGAGTGCGGCAGAGCTGAGCTCCCGGAATTGGGTAGCCAAACAAATTGGGTCAAAGTTCAAATGTGATAAAAATCAACATGAAAATGCAGCAGGAGCAGCAGGAAGAGCGCACCCCAACGTTCAAGCAGTAGCAGGAGCAGGAGCTGGAGCAGCGACTCGAGTGGTTTGGCTCCATGCCTGACTGCCTGGCTGTTAGTGTGCTCTAAGGAAGCCTTTTTATTGCTTACCAAAACTTAAACATTTCCATTTTAATTGACAGCCTGTCGATGATGTTGGCTCAAAGCTCCAATGCTGTCCGGCACTGCACAAGTTTATTGTGACTATGCACACGAAATATTGCTGCAAATTATGGGAATTTTCTTTCTCCCCACTTTCTCCCCTCTCCCAGCACCTATGTGTGTGCCATGTGTGGCTGAAGCAGAGCTTTGGGCCTCAAGTGGTGCAAAAACACTAGAGAAACGAGTTTCGAATGGTAAAAGGATTCAATTGCTTAACAGTTACTCATGTTGCTGTTGCTGCTGCTCTCAGCAATTCAAAAGGAATCTCGAAAGCGAGAAGATTTATCAAATAATGAATAAAGTATATAGTGAAAACTCTCGAATACGTATAAGTTTATTTCAGATTGTCGACTTCAATAAGTGGACTTGAAATGTAGTAAAAAAATAAATATTAAATACATTTGTGTGACTTTTAACTAACATATAATAAATATATATATTATTACTATAAATAGTCAGATCACTAGCATTATGTGATCTGTTATAACAGAATTCACTTTAAGTCTCCTAGCTAACTTGGCTACAAAAAGATTTTATCTCACGCTTATCGAAACTGCTTTTATATCGTTTGGTATTGTGTGAGCTTTTTGGTAGTCCCGAAGCAATAAGAATCAATTGGCAACGACAGCTTTGGATCTTCTATGAGATTCCCTTCAATCTGGGGAACTCCAAAAGAACCAATTTTCAACTGTTGTTGTTGTTGTTGCTTGTAGTTGTTTTTTGTTTTGTTTGGTGTTTGTTTTGTTGTAGTTTGCATTTTGTACATTGGCAACGATGTGCGACAAAATTGGCTTAGAAAATTGAGCCTGCACTACAACAAGGCCAGCAACAACAATAGCAACGACATCAGCAACAATTGCTGCAGGGCGCAGCAAATTCGTGCATGCGGAGAATGGAAAAAGTTCGGGATGCAGTGTTGGGGAAGGGGGAGAGTGGAGAGGGGAAGGGTTCTCCCCTAGGTAGCCATGCTTTAAAATGCAACTCTGTGTATGGCACTATGGCGGATTTCATTAAAGATTTAAACAACATATGGTAAATTTCCAGCGAACAAGCAGAGGCAACTAAAATTTTAGTCGACAAGCAGATACTCTAGATAGAACGTGATTGCAGTGAAATTTAGAGAATATGTAGAGTGAAGATTTTTCTTTTCTTTATTTATTTGTAGGAGTTATAGTTTGTATATTTTGCTATAATAATTCACAAGAATTAAATCAATATGAAATTTAAATTAAATTTAGTTGACAACTGAATTTATTGCTTGATTTGTACTTGGGATATACCCTCGTCTATCGACTTGGCTGCAGGGTATAGAAAGTGACCAGCAAACGTGGCTGAAAAGCCAAATGACCAAGTGTAAAAATGACATTGTTTTTCATCGAGGCGGAGAAGAGGGAGGGAGGAAGTGAGGCACACTATATATGTATGTATGTGCAGTAAGGTAGTCACTCCGCAGGGCCTGGCTTTATTCAGTTGGGGGCTCTTTGCTGTGGCGTTGTAATAAAATTAGTTACTGGCAAGTTATAGTTGTTGTTGTTGCTGTTGTTGTTGCTTTTGTTTGGGCCTTTTTTGTCAGCCAGGCGAGCGAAAGAGAGAAGTGTATTTTGTGGGCCTTTGCATAAATGCAGTTGGCAGCAGCAAAGGAATTTAGGAGTGCCGAAACCAAAGTTACAACAATGCAGCAAAGGGAGGCGCCCCAAACAAGTTAAGGCATTGTTGAGGTTGCAAGTAACGGCATTCTCCTCCGTGTGTGCTTGAAAAGCGGCAGCAACAAGCGCCTGAAATGAGCTTTGTGGCTCCGTGTGGTACAAAACGCAAATTGATTCGGTGCCGGTGGGTCAGGTGTGGTGTCATTGCCGCTAATTGCCAAAGTAATTTACCAGAGCCCAGGACAACGCCAACTGTAACTGCAACTGCAACGCCAACTGCAACTGCAACTGCAATTAATTGTCCAGCCCCGACAGACTAAAGAAACTATAAAGCTGACCCACCCAGTGCACTCGGAGAAAAGAACGCTTCACTTTCTATTGCTTCTATTCTTTCTCAGTGCATACAAAATTAATCAAATGGGTTTAGAGCAGCAGCGAGCAGAGAATTCGCCAGTTGGATGCCGTGAAAATCAAAGATAAATTGAATTGAATTGAATTGCATGCAGCGCATTTTGCAATTGCACTGAAATAAAACTAAGTAAAAGCAGCTGCTGGAGCAGCCAAAATGCTCCCAATGCATCCTGCAGTTTGTTCCTGGGGGCCAGAGAGCAGCTGCTCCCTGGATGCACCTACTTAAATGGGAATGCATCAATTTGAAGCCATCGCAATCAAGTGCCAAGTTCTTGCACTTCAATCAAGGATACAACTCGAATACTAAAGCTTAATATTTATCTCCAACTCTCTCTCTCTCTCTCTCACTCACTCACGCCATCTTTTCTCTCGCCATCTCTATTCCAGACTTTAACTCGGGCAGAAGAGCAGGGAAGGCTGAGAAACTATTCAATTTCTGGCAAGGTGAGTAATAAGATTGATAAACAATAGTTGCACATTTAAGCTAAGATCAATGAAAGTATTTTCAATTGAGAAATCTTTTAGATACGACTTTAGATTGATTATGTATATTCTTAACAATATTTAAAATATTTATTTTCCAATTTTTAGTTATTGTGACAATCAGTATTTTTAATTGAGAAAAGTTTCAGATATAAATCATTAGAAAATCGTCGATTTAATAATATTTGAAACATTTATTTCCAATTATTAATTATGGTGACAATCAGTCAATATAAAATTGAATATTATTTTTAATATTATTTATTTTGTAATTACAAGTTATTGCGACAATCAGTATTTTCAATTGAGAAATCTTTATCAATCAATTCACTAAATAAAAACTTCAATTGAATATTTATTTTCTTTTCGTAACTGATCAATGTTCGTGTTAGTTTGTTTTATGGTCAGTTTAATTCAATAGCTTATCTTGGAGCTGTTTTGATTCCTGACTCGACTCATTATGATGGAACTGTGCAGAGCTTGGCTAGGCAAACAGGATGTGTCTGTTTTGATGTAATTACACATAACTCGAAGGCAAAGACGAGTGTTCAATTAATTTAATCACTTTTAAGCAAAAGCAAAAGCCAAAACAAATACAAATTAATTTGCATTGAATGGCGAATTGCGAATGGCGAATGGCGATGTAATTAAGCGCAGCGGTTTCGCGATTTGATATTTTAATCTCGTATGCAAATGTTGAGGAAATCATAAATTACGAAAACAAGTGGCAAGCGATAGAGATTATGGGGCGGGAAACAGGGTTAGAGGGGTGGTTGGGAGGCTCGGTAATTGCATCGGATTGGGGTGAAAAACCGTAATTGAAATGACCAAATGACCACCTCAAAGACGGATGGACAGACAGCGAGAGTGACTGCATGAGTAAGTGAATAAATGAATAAATGATTCACTTGACAAGCGGCATTATTCCAATTGCCGGCAATTAACCATTAAGTGAACACTCAGAGCGCAGCTCTCAGCCGTTAAGTGTGTGGGGGGCTTAGGCCTGTCAATGGCTCGAGCAACTGCTTAACTTGATTGCGGGATTAGACGGACTTTTGAGTGCTTCGAGCGCCAGCTTGCCAGCTTAGCCAAAAACACAAGTTCAAGCTGAGCCTCAACTGCAGTGTGGCTGCAGCAGCAGCAGCAGCAGCTGGTTCAGCTTGCCCCTGTGGCGCTGGGGCTGCCACAAATTGTTGCACGTTCCGTTCGATGTCCAGTGGAGCGGACTGCAATCCAAATGCTGTTTACCCCCCGGGCGCTGATCCACTTTCCGACCACAAAACGGGACTCTGAATCAGCATGCGGTGGCCAAAAGTGCGTTGTTCCAATCAAAACACATTCCATGATTTATCCTAGAAGTCAGCTGCTGCCCGAGGAAGGAAAGCGGACTTAATTCAATGTGTTGGAAGCCAGCAAGCACTGCCAGCCATATTAAGTAATTGTCTGTAAATCAGCGCCTAATGTGGTTAAGCTGACTTCAACCTCTCACAATATGCCAGCTTGCAAGATCGCAGAGAGAAGCAGAACAGCTGCTGTCTGTTGTAATAGGAATATTATTAAAAAGTCAGCAGGAGCTTTGTGCTGAATTTAATAAAAATAATAAATAAATGCATAGCAAATGAATAATGTATTATTTTCCACTAATAAGCTTGACAAAGCTAATTAAGTTAATATGGCATATGGAGAACTTATTGAACTTATTTAAATTGTGAAATCACCCAGAACTAGTGTATTTATTGCATTTATTTATTTATTACAATAAAACAAACTACATAGAAATGATTGTGATTGTCTCATCATTGTATCATGTTGTAAAAATTCTACAAAATATTTCAAAATAAAAAGTAATTAAAATTCTATAAATATATAAATATATTTGTAATTTCTTTATAAGCTTAGAATGCTCACCGTTTATTAATTTGTGTCCTGTTTAATGATTCGTATCCTGCTTTTAAAGATAGATTACTGGCGGTAGCTGGACAGGTTTGTTTTTAAGCTGCGAACCCCTATCACAAATAGTGGGGGAGAAGAAGACAGGAACGGGGCGTGGGGCAGGTGAGAGAACCCTTAGAGTGAATGAGTGTGTCAATCAAACTCGGCAGGATATTTTATACGCTGTCCACTTTCCGCTTTCCACTTCCCGTTACAAGCTGCTCGCTACCCCTAAATCGTTTGGCTGTTAAAAAGACAGTTCGCGTCCATATCGATGGCGATGGTCAAAGTTGTCGTTGTCGTTGTCGTTGTTGCTCTCTCGCTTACGTCACCCAACAAGGTAAATATGAAGCGAATGTCTGTGCTGAATGAATGACTGACTGACTGACTGACTGAGTGACTGACCGACTGACTGAATGGTCGGCTTCTCCTGTTCGCCAGTTCACCATTGCTCAGTCTGCAGGCCAAATTATATGGTTGGAATGTAGATACATACACGATATAATGTGCTGGGTACATAATGTGGCATACTGTTCGCATAGTAAACTATATAGATATCTGCCTGTAATTGTCTGTGTCTGTGTGTGTCTGTGTGTGTATCTGTGTGTGCGTGGCTGGCGTTTAGAAAAGTGGTTGGTTGGTTGCGCCGCTGGGTCGCTGGCTCAGCCAAGTGAGACGCCTTTTTTTTCCAACCGCTTGTTGTCTGAGCCGCCCGCCAACTCAGGTGTGACAAATAATTACACATACCTGTCCATATACACATACATATATATACTCTATGTGTGTGTGTGTGTGTTTGTGTGTGCGTGTCAAAAGTATAAAGCCAAAGCGCGCACAAAATGCGCAAAGAGACAGCAAAATAGAAGCATCAGCAACTACATGACACAAGCGATGGGGGAACGAGGGGTCTGAGGGGGTGAGGTGGGGCATTGCAGTGGGCTGCCGAGGTGCGACAGCAAGCAAAAGTTCATTAAAAGCCGCACAATGCCAAAGGCAAACGAGTTGCTGCTGTTGTTGTTGTTGTTGTCGCCCACCCAACCAAACCAAACCAAACCAAAACCGAACCCAACCAAACCCAACCGTTCTCCTCTCGAGCGACACTTTTCTGACTCATTAACGCAAGTAATTTTTTTTTTTTTAATTTATAAATTTTCACAAACAATTTTCTTTTTAAATTCGATTCAAGTTGAGCTCGACATTAAATTCAGCTGTTAACGCAGACGTTAAAGTTAAAACGCGCTGTTAACTCTGCTTAACTTTAAATAGAGACGAGCAAAAAATATAATAAAAATTCAAAATAAGTTAACCACAATTGCTCCCCTTAAAAATTTAATCATGAGAATTAATAGTTTTTGAATTTAATTTTTCGGAATTATTTTCAGCAACTAGCTTAAGCCGATTATACTCGACTGAACAACTAAGATTCTCGGCATTCTCTATTGAAATCAATGCTCAAAACTGAGCCGGATAATTAGTCAAAAACTGAAGCTTAAAAATAGTATCAAATTGTTGTAAATTTTCCAGTGGCCAATTAAAGTGAAATAAGCCGCATTTAAAATTCTTATTGCATTTTTCGTTTTGCCTCAATTGTGTTGAGCGTAATTTTAATGTTGTTATTTGTCGATGTTGCTGCCGTCGTCGTCGTTGTTGTTGCCCTTTTATCAATGCACTTTTAACGCTGTTGTAATTCCGTTGATTGCTTTTGCCTGCTGTTGTCGTTGTTGCTCTTGTTGCCATCGTTGAGTAAATCACAATAAAGCTATTAAGAACGGAAACGGAAGCATTCGCCGCTGCGCACGCATTGAAGCATAGCCGTCGCATCGCCAGTCAATCTGCCACACCCCCAAGCCCCGCAACCCCCATTTCTGCCCACCCTGCCCCACATCTTGCAGTCTTATTGTTTATTGCATTATTGTTGCTGCAACTGCTGCATTATTCATTTGATTTGACCATATTTTAGAGTCGCAATTCCACCTCGTCGTCCGATCCAGACAAACGGTCAAAGTGCATTGAACGTTGTTCGACATCCAGCGAGTGGAGGGAAAGCGAGGGGTGCAGTCGGAACAGAAATGGGAAATTCGAACTAAGAATTCGCCAAGCAGAACTCATAACTCGTCTCTGTCTCTCGGTCTCTCGGTCTGCCGCTATCTGCTCTCTCAGCAATTGTTGTTAGCTAATAATTTCTTAATCTTCCATGCATAATGCATTTCTATGATTGTTTATATGCGCCGCCTTGGTCATTGTCTGCGATATATGAACGCAGTTACAGTGGTCAAACCAACTCAGAAAAACAATTTCAAGAGAAGCAATATCCAAAGCTTGAAATGCTAAAAAAGCCTAAAATTGTAAGTCTTGTCTTTGGAGTATCTTTCACTTTTGAAATAATATTTTCAATATTATTAAATAATTCTATATCGCAGAAGTTATATGAATATTAATTATATATATTTAAAATATTTTCCACGTTTGAAACTATGTATTCAAAATTATTAAATAATTCTCAATCGTAAATACAAATTGTCAATATTCTTTAAGTTAAATGGCCACTTACTTCAAATGAGTTCAATTATGATAAAATACTTAAACTCTTTTGAAGAGTTTTGTATTAAATATTTCGAATATAATAAAAATTTAACTTGATTTGAACAATTATGATGAAACACTTATTTACATCAAAACCGATTGGCTGAAATTTTATTTTGATTATGTTATGAATATTTAATACAAAACTCTGATAACATTTGAGTATATTAGTCACAAATTAATAATGTTGATATTTTAAGTCATGGATTTATTTATTGTAATATAAATTCCATTTAAAAAGACAACATACTTTAGGGATTACTAAAAAAGTCGACACACAAGTTATGAAATGTAACTTTTAATTGAATTGCAACATTCTTCAAATGCACCACTGTGCGGCGTCTCGTTGGTAGAGAAGATAGAGTTGGTAACTCGCAACTGGCAACTGGCAAGCTCATGTCGAGTAAGTGCCGCAATGACTGGCCTGACTGGTCGGAATTTGAGTTAACTTGAGTCGAGTTGGGTCTGTGGCTATTGCTGTGACTGCTGCTGTGGCTGCATCTCGTCTGTAGCAGGTCTCGGTCTTGGGTCTCGAGTCTGGGGCCTAGACCGGGGACTCGGACATGGCTTAGAGGCGTTTGGCATTGTCATTGTTTAGTGGCATTTACGAGTGCAATTGCAATTGCCATTGCATGAATTACTTTAGACTGGTTTCGTTCACCGTCTTGTTGTCTCGCTCTTGGTGCATTCACCTTGCCCAAAACACAAAAAAAATGAATAAAAATAAAAGCAACCCCCAAAAGGCCGCACATCGTGTGGAAAGAAACGGCTGAAAACTAAAGGAGAGAAGCACACCTGACTTTATGCCATTCACTTGCATATTTCATTATGAACAGTTGGCCGAGGCGGCGTGGCAAGGGCAATGACAGGCCAAGGGACGGAGACAGCAAGGGGCATGTGGCAAGTGGCAGGCTGAAGCTGGCTTCAAGTGAGCTACGAGCTGCAGCAGCTGCTGCTGCTGCGTTAACACATGTCTTTTTTTTTTGTGGGCCCAGAGATAGGGCTAGAACCCGCTACCTGAAGTGGATGCTATTTGTGGATGGTAATGTTAGAGCGTGCCGTTTTCTCCCCTCCCCTTCTCCCTCTGTCCCTCTGTATAGTTTCCCATAATTGTTTCGGGTTTGTTTTTGACTTGTAAACAATGCAGCTGTCTCGCTTCCGCTCTCTGCAGCGCTGACTTTGATTAGGCCATGCAAATGTGAGCCAATAAAGTTAGCCAAGTTATGACTGCAAATCACGTCAACGGGCCAAACGACACGTGGCGACCTACAATGCAGCCCATTCTCTCTCTCTCTATACTTACTATACTTACTATAAGCTAGTCTGTAGTTTTTTTTTATTTTTGCCAAAAATTTCCATAGTAATTGCGGCCTGACATGAAACAACAAAACAGTTGCAACAAACACAACAAATACTAATAACAATAACAACAAGGCCAGCAGAAAAAAAGCAATTTTCTTTTTGTTCGAGCTCAAGAAATGCCAAATATTTGGGGTAAAACTCGTCAGTGCTGCCGTTGCCGTTAACAAACAACCAACTTGTAATGTTGTTCGCCCCCGCCAACCCCTTGACACCCCAACCCCTAAGCTGGCGGTACTAAACGGTTCGCTTATTATGCGCCAGCAATAACAGCAACAACAGCAACAAAATGGAAGAAAACTGTACAAAGTTATGAATAAATAAATATTGTAAATGGCAAATCGTGACTGGCTGTCATTGTACTACCCCTAACACCCCACATCCCCCTCTCTCTCTAGCGCTACCCTCCACTGTAAAACATACTCACGCATGGTACTCTTATTGCTGTTGTTGTTGTCAGTCCAAGGATAAATACATATTATAGGGGCCGGGGCTTAGTCATCAGTCATGACATGCAAATTGCATTTGCTCATCATTTATTCGCTTGTTTGATCAATTTTTATGACAAATTATCGGCACAGAAACAAAAATAAATGGTAGCCCTAAGTTGCAAGTCGTGTAGAACTTCAAATAATAGTTCCGGAAATTGGAAATTTGCTATCTGGCAAAGTATATGACCTGCATGCGCTGCATTCTCCGCTGATTGCCACAACTCACCCCTTTGCCCAAACTACAGCCACAACTGCAACTGCCTGTCTCCAGTCGAGCGTTAAGTGCGCCACTTCCTGGCCAGCAAACATTCCAACGTCATAGCCCAGCTAATGAACTCATCCCACTTCCCCAAATATCCCACTCCCAGCTACAGCTGAGAGCCCACAGAGCACAGAGCCTGAAGTGCAAAAAGTGCAAGTTGCATCGACAGCAAAAAGTGCCGAAAAGAAGAAAAAATAGAAAATCAACTAAATAGTCGACGCACATTCGACTTGATGTCTGAATGTATACCCTGTAGTGACAGGTGGATCCATAATGACAGTTGTCAGTACTATAATTTATATTTTTATTGTTCCAAAACCAGACAATATTCTAGGTAATAACTATACTAATACTGTCAGCAAATTTGGTATCATTAGCTCCAACAGATTCTGAGTTATAGCCGTTTATCACTGCGGACAGACAGATTTTACAGGATAACTGAAGGGGAGGGAGAAAAACGAAACTGAAGTCAAACTCTCAGTTATTTGTGGGCAGTCAGAGACTTCGATTCGAGTCTACGAACACTCGAACTCACATGTAAGCCAAGTGACTGAAGTTTCAAGTGTTGTTACTGTTACTCTGTCGTTGTTGTTGTTGTTTGAGCCTGTCTAGCGACAGCGACACTTGCAGCCTCTGTGCGAGAGTTTCAGTTTCGAATCGAGTTCGCCACACATTGCTGGAATTCCTGGTTTGCTGGTTTGTTGGTTTGCTGGTCTCCAGTCTCGTTGTGGTGTGAGAGGTTAGCTTTAGTTAGCGTTACATAATCTCAACTCGCAACTGTGCCAAGTCAAGTGAATAGCTAAAAATGGCAAATGATTTGTTAACATTTCTTTGCTTCCCCCTTT
The DNA here is from genome assembly GCA_035047365.1 of Drosophila ustulata. NCBI lineage: Eukaryota > Metazoa > Arthropoda > Insecta > Diptera > Drosophilidae > Drosophila > Drosophila ustulata. The sequence goes on from JAWNPT010000094.1 coordinate 20,277,864, forward strand.
GTTTTTTTTCCATTTTGTTTTCTTTGTGTCGCACCTGCTACAAGAGCGCTGAGCATTGCAGGAGTCGCAAGTTGACGTCGGCACTTGGGGACAAGTTTGAGGAGCGCGTGATTTATTGTCAGTATGCCCATTTTTCGTTGGGGATTCACCAACAGCCGGCAGCATTCGCTTTCATGTTCAAGTTGTCCAATTGTTCCAGTTTTACAGAGCGCGCGTGCCGCACCAAAATGTACCACAAATTCTAAGTGCTTCTCTTAGTTAGACAGAGTCCACAAGGCAGACGCTCTCTTAGCATCCACAGTTGGCGTGCTCTTTAACATGCGAACTGCGAAACCAAAACAAATGTGATGAAAAGGCTGCTGGATCCCGGTGTGTGCCGATATGCCGCTGTTGGCGACGTCGATGTTGCCGATGTCACGACGAGCCGAGTTGCCGTTTGCCGATGTGCCGCTTCGCTGAGTGCACGAAGTCAAAGAGCGAATGGCACGAGAGCGACGATTGCTAAGCAACCAGTCGTTGTTGTAGCATAACAGAGCCGACTAACAGCGCTGTTAACGGCTAACAGCTGGTGAATATCAGCGTGCGAGCGAACGAAACACAGAGAGCGCAAACGAAGAGAGCCGAAGTGGCAGAGCACGAGCACGAACACGAACACGACGTGGCTGTAGTCGAAGTTAAGTTCAGTGGCAGAGACCGCCACAGTGTTTTTGGTTCGGGCCATTCAGTCTAATGTCAGAAACGCAGTTAGCTGCTCGTCGTGCGCAAGTTTCAAACAGAAATCAGCTAAAAGGCACAGCTAATATAACTATTACTGAAAAGCCCAACAACAACAACAACTACAACAAGCATTGTTAGTTCAAACTTGAGCCGTTATAAATCAAAATCAACAAATACACGCAAACACACACAAACACACACACACAACACAACACAACACGCAGTTAAAGTTTTGCCTATCGCATTTCAATTTCAACCATTTCTAATAAATCAAAACAATACGCTAACAATAACAATTGCAACAACTAAAAACAACATTTGTGAAGCGGAAACCGTTTGCAATTAGTTCGTGTAATAAGCGCAAAAGATATTCCACTCGATTTGTATCTCGACAATTTAATTGCAGCGAACAAAGCAAATTTAATTGTTTAAAAGAAAACAACAAAAACAAAAAAAAAGTTAAAATTAAGGTGTGCAACGGCAACAGCAACAGCAACAACAATAATAATAACGACGACTGAGCACAGATAAAATTACCGATCGTTGGCATTGTGAAAAGTGCTTTCAGTGCTAGCTACTTTACTATATAGTGTATCTATCAGATACAAAAAGAAATGAGTCACGAGTGAAGTTCAACGCCAAAAGAAACTACTAAGCACAACAGAATCATACAAAATAAACTAAACTCAAGACCTAGAAACTAGGTTAAATGGAAAGCGGTATCCAATAAAAATAAAACAGACACTAAAACGGGTCACAAAATTAATTGCGAATCTCAAGCAACCATCATCAACACCAACAACGAGAACAACAACAAAAACCCTACAAATTTGTCAGCATATTTATTTATGCAAATATCGATAAACGAATGGGCAAACAACTAAACAAAAATCCAAAACTCAATGAGAATTATATAGATTTTGCAGAAAGAATTAAGTTGTAGAACAGCTTGAAAGAACAGTTCTTCTTCGCTCGCCTCGCAGCTCAGCTGTAGTTGGAATTCCCTCGCAAACAACTCGGAAGACAGCTTTTGTATTTGAAGAAGATTCCTACGCTGTGGCATGCCATCATAATCTTCTTATATTACAAATTATTTATTGAGAATTTTTCAAGTTCTCGAACAAGATATTTCCAAAACGTTTCAGTTTGTTTCCACGAATTTGAATAATACTTCAAGACATTTAAATGTAAATTGCGGAATTCAAATTAAAAAGGAATTTTAATTATGCCAAATCGCATATTACATTAATTAAAGTATTAAATGTTGCCGTTTTGAATAATTTACATTTAAATATATTTTGAAATATTCAGAATTTTATATTAGATTGTTGGAGATATAAGTAGTTTCCTTGTAAATTTGTTATAATTAATTAATTACTGTAGAACTTGCTTTCAAATATATATTACTTACAGAATTCTTTATTCGGTGTCATACTAAGATCATTAGCTGATATTGAACTGCAACGTTTCTGCAGCTCTTGCAGCGCTTGTTGCAAGTTGATTAGCTAAAGTGCAGATACTAGTTGCACACGTATTGCAACGACTCGAGTTGCAGTTCGTTCTTTAAGCAATTCCTATAACTATAAATTCCAGCACGTAGCTCTGGGATGTGGTTCTTGACTCTTTCGTCTTCATTTTTGTTTTATTTTTTTGTTAAGTTATGCCGCAAATCTTACACGTGAACCGCAAAAAACATTGCAACTGCAGCTGGCAGCCGCAAATTGAAATTGCAGCCCAGTTAAGTTTAGGGCTAAAAGCAAGTAGCGAGTAGCGACCAGCTAACGTGTCTAGAACAAGCAGCTGCTGATGTATCGCGTGGTTGCAGCAATAAATAAAAAAATAAAAAAAATGTTTGTGCGAAATACGTATGTTAACTGAAAACATTTAATTGCCAGCCAAATTGCGTGCCAAAAGGAAATCGGACTCATAAATTGGCGCCGGCAACCACGAGCGAGTGAGTGTTATACGAGTAAGTGAGTAGCACTCACTGTATTCACAGTATTCACTGTATTCACAGTATTCGCTCGTGCCCTTTTGTGGGGCTTCATTAAAACTGCTCGCAATTAGCTGCAAATTGAATTATGGATGCGTTTCACATTTTGCCGCAAAACTATTTCATTTTCATTTTCGGCCAACTTTGCTTCTGCCGCTTCCCTTTGAACTTTGACTCCCTGCCTCCCCTCCCCTCTACACAAAACTAGGGATCAGAAAAAAGCAAAAAACTTTTCGTGACACAGGAATTGAAGTTGGCAGAGAATGTGGAAGTTGTTGTTTGCTAGTTTGTTGCCTGTTGTATGGCTTTATTTATTTTAGCCAAGTTCAACCGCCAAGTTGCCGGTGCCATCCATCCATTTCCATCAGCATTTCCATTTCCATTTCCATTTTCATGTGCATGTTTATTCCCATTTCTGTTTTGCGCTAAACTTTTGCCTGCCTTTGCGACTTCGGCTTCCATGGACTTCACTTAACTTGGCCCTGTCTCCGTTTCTCTGTCCGTTTGTCCGTCTGTCCGCCTGTCCGTCTGTCCGCTGTGTCTGCTCTCTGGGTCTCTGACTTACCTTACTTTACGATTATTTCCGCTGAAGCGTTGCGCACTGCCGACTGCCACTTACTTTGAACTTTTCTGCGGCTGACCCTTGCCCCCTACACCAACTGCTCTCTGTCTGCCCTTTTCCCTTTTCCCCTTTAGCCATGTTGTTTTGTTTTTTGGGCGTGTGAAAGCCGTTGACTTGGCCTGGCCGGCAAAAAAAAAACGACATATGGGCGGCGGCGGCGGGGTCACAAAATGCGCTGTTAGCTGTTAGTTAAGAGCGGCCAGTTTCCCGGATTCCCACACCCGCAAATCGCTCGCATTGCTGGCAAATTGTATCAATTGCGAACCACAATAGAAACCGGTTCCTTCTTGCGGAGCGCAGCATAAATCAGTCGCAGTCGCCGTCTTTTTGACCACAACTACAACTACTACTAACTGGTTTATTTGTTTATGGCCAAGTCCGTCTGCATCTGTGCATGTGTGTGTGCGTGTGTGTGTCTTGGTCTTAAGTGTCGCTGCATTAAATCTTTTAATGTGCTAACGACAGATCAGCGCCCACATCATCCACACTCGAATTGAATCGAATTGATGGCACCACCCAGCAAGTGGTGCGATTTGAGCGCAGTTATTAATTATATTATATTTGTACTTCTATTTCGATTCAATCTTATCTGCATCTGTGTGTGTCTGAATGTGTGTCTGTGTGTGTGTCTCAATGTGTGTCTGTGTGTGTGCGTGCGTCAACAAAATCTGTGCAGAAAAATATTTGCAAAAATAAAAATAAATAAATAAAAATAGCGAAACAAAATTATTCAAAGTGGGCGCGCTGCGAAACAGTTTTGAAACAACAACAATTTCAATTACAGTGCAGCTGAAAAGTAATACACCACACCAACAACAACAATAAAAAACCAGTTAAAAAGTGACGGGCAAAATTGAAACCGTAACAATTTCAAAACAAAACCAAAAAAAATCCATCTATCAACAACAGCAACAACAAATATATCAAGAAAATTGTAAACCGATTGAAAAGTTCATTTGAAAAGTGCAACAAACAAAACCCAAAGGAAGCAGAAACTGTGAAAATATTTTTGAAAGCAGCCAAAGGAAAACGATATCCCTCGACGAAAACTATAAAAATGGTAAATTATCATTGTTCATTATTATTTTCCACTCCCTTTTCTCTCCCATTCGCGCGCTCTAAATAGTTTGTACTTGACCCACTAATTACGCCTAGACATCGGGAGCATTACGAACCGAGAGCTGCGAATATATATATTTCAGAATCGGAATCAGAACTTGCTAGCTGTGGGGTAACAACAGACTTATCACAAAAGTCGGGTGTCCCACACACATATAACATAACAACACCAAAGCCAACGCCGAACTATCATTATATAAGGTTTTATGACGCCGACGTGACGATAAAAAAAGGCAAACAGCAAACAACAAAAAGAAATAACAAAAGAAAGACAAAAGTCGAGCTTAGCGCGGTTTCTAGGAATTTCGCTAGAAAATAATTATGTTTCAATAATAAATATTACGAGTCAGTGCACTTAAAAGAACTTCATCGCATCTGAGATCATGATTAGATACAAAAGAGAACAAGTGTTGAAATATATAGCTTTTTTATGGTGTGAAATTTTGAATTACCAAATGTGTTGATTGACAACAGCATAAATGAGTTGAATAAACTTGAAAGGAAAGAAAAATATGATTTGCTAAATATATAACAATAAAATTAAATATAAAGAGAATATTTTAAAACTTAAACTGAAATATATAACAATAAAATGTTTTTAGGAATATTAAAGAGACCATTTTAAAACCAAATAAATGAGTTGCATAAACAAGAAAAGTATTGTTTGAAAAATGTCTCTGTTTCATAGAAAATTAAATGTAAAAATCATTATTAAAACATTTACTCAAAACCAAGTTGTCAAAAATAATTTTTGTTTTATATTTGAGTACTAGGAAAAATGCTTTAACAACTTTGACATAATTCATGCGGAATTTATTCCACATGGCATAGAAACTGAAGTGGTTGAGTCATTGTTTTTATTTTTGTTTAGTTTTATTGTTATTAAAGAATATTGCACAGCTGAGAGCATTCAATGCTCTCCAGATAAGTGGAATGATATCGAATGCGGAATAGTCTGGAACTTCTAACCGGAACGACATAGCTGGGTTGTAAATATAATAAAAACACAGTGTTCAATGTTGGTTGTTCGGTGTTTGGGTCATGGCGAATGATAGATAAAATTCAACAACATGTGCAATGCGAACAATTCAATTAAAAGCGCGTGCTAGGACCGCAGATAACGTACGACAGAAAGAGAGCGCGAATGCAAGTTATGTTTGACCAGAGAGTGAGAGCGGGAGAGAGGAAGTCAACTGGCTGCTTATCTAAAGTCACTCGCTACCTGGTCGAATAAACAGACAACGACGATGACGATGACGACTGGTAAAACATTTATCAATAAACTTATAAATAGAGTATTTACCAAGTTCCTAACCATATCTTTTTGGGTGATTGCGTTTCTTGTAATCAGAGACTCGGCACTTTCGAAGAACGGTCGCTGATTGACTGACTTCTGGTCGGCATAGTTGAGTTTATTAATCGGTAGCTAATTACTGGACCCCCCACCATGGGAAGGTTGTGAATCGTTTCCCAACACTCGAGCTGCTATCTTCGAGTGCCGGCTACTCGAAGTCGCGACTCGCGACGTGGCGATGTCAGTCAACTTTATTTGTGACGTAGCTCAAAGTGTCGCACTTTGCTCGCCCCACAAACAGCGACGAGTGTGATTGAATGCCACATATCTTAAAGCGGATGATAACAATCGTTTAATTGCCACTATCTTTATGGCAACTTCTCATGATTTTTATGAAACTTTCAGGATAAGATTGTAGTCTATAAAACTATCTTTATGCCAGATTTTAATTGCATCAAATAGAGAAGTGAATATTCGTGCTTGAGTTGATCAACAGAAGAGCGTCATAAAATTTAAATAGTGTTTATTTGAGCTGCTGTTTGAGTTTGCCAAAGACTACAGGGTATATAGTAATTACAACTCGAAGAGCGAGACAACAATTTGCATATGAGATGGAAGCAGATAGAGAGAGAGAGAGAGAGAGTCGACAAAAAGCTCAACGTATGCAAAAAGCTGAATATGAAATGCGAAGCGGAACAAAAAACAAACTTAAACAGAAAATAGTTTTTAATTATCGATGTCAATTAAAATGAACTGTGCGCTGTCGTTGTTGCTGTCGCTGTCGTTGTCGCTGCTGCTGTTTGTGTTTGGCTTTATATAAGACTGCCGCTTTATGCACACAGTAAAAACACACACACTCACACGCTGGCAGACGGAGAGCAAGTAAAACAATAAGCTTGAAGCATAGTAACGAGGCAAGGCAACACACAACGAGGCGCAGCGGAACTTTGGGCAAAGTCATAGCTCATGCAAAGAGCCGAGAGGGGGAAGGAAGCTGGCTCTGAAAGTGCCTTCCCTCGCCCCCGCTTGGACCCCGCTGCTGCTGTTGCTGCTGTTGGAATGCCAAAGTGAGCAACGCCAGCAATTTAGCCGGAGACACAAAAACAGAGACACAACCACAACCACAGCTACAACTATAGCTACAGATACAGATACATTCGCTATAGATACAGTTACTAATACTCTGAGAGATGCAGATACGAGTGGCAGCGACCTGCGGCTTTTGATCGATGCTTTGAGTTATGAATGAGGCGAGCAGCTGCTGGGGTTAAGGGGCAACATTGGGGCCTTGAGGGGGTGTCAAAGCTGCAACTGGCCAGTCCAAATGCTTGACTCTGTCTGTCGCTTATCTCTCGCTCTCGCTCTCCCCCGCCGGTTCTATGTGCTTGCTAACGAGGTTTGCTTACAATATCGATAAAATATCTTTTTTTTTTAGACAGCGAGAGAGAGAGAGGGAGAGAGAGGGAGAAAGGGGCACAGACAGATAACATGAGCCGGCAATTCGTATGAATATTTCATATTTTATTTGTTTTATGATGACAGCAAAACGAAAAACACAGAGAGTGAGAAAGCGAGACACACTTACGATATGTGTGTGCAAACTGAATGCGCATGCTAGACAGAGATAAAGAACTGTTTGTATCTGTATCTGTATCTGTATCAATAACTGGCCTGTTACTTAGCCTTTTCCCTCTCTCTCTCTGTCTCTGTGCAGTGCTTGTACTTTTTGTTTTGTTTGCTTGCTGTTGATTGCACATACATAACTAAACAGCGGAAATATTACCAATAAATATGAGATATACACTCACTCGCTTATGTATCTGTATCTCTATCTGTTGCGCTCGCTCCAACTGTATCTATATCGAAGTGCGAGCGTGAAAATTGGAACCTTCCATAAGGTGTACTTAGCTAATACAATTATTATGATTACATACTCAATTTAAGAGTAATATTCTCTGCATATTCTGAACATTTCATGGCAAAATATCCAAAGTCACAGAAGTTGTGCCATTGAAAGTGAAAGGTCTTTATAAATAATGCATGTCTTTATATACGCGTCGATCGAGCGCGCAGAGATCTCACACGTTTGTTATGCCAGTCAAAGACAATTGAAGTTCTCGTTCGAGTTCTGCCTTCTAATTGAATTAAAGACAATTACATAGCTCGCCATAAATGCTATATATACTAAGTGATTCTTGTTGCCCGACTCGACAATACACACACGCCCAATATAAACTCACACTCACGACGAGCCACAAACAAAAATCAATCATCAATAAAATCTAATTGAATTTGTGCGCTGTTTGTTGCCGCGATCAGTCTGAGAATTGTGCCACAAAAGCGCGATAGAAAGGCAGAAAGAGAGAGAGAGAGAGAGCGAGAGAGAGAGGGCAAGAGTAACCATCATAATTTGTGTGAAAGAGGCGATGATCATTAGCTGGCCAGGAATGCGTGGCAAATGATTCCATGTGGGTCATTTATGACCCAAAACCAAACTCGGACCAGGAGCACCAAAGGAGGAGGGCACAAGGGCGAGGGCAAGGGGCAGGGGCAAGAGGCAGGGGGCAGGTCGATAGAAGGGCAGCGCAGCGTGCGGGCTGTTGTAACAATTATCACAACATCTAAATGGTTTTCGGAAATGTTATTTGAACTTTTCGGTGGAAACTGTTTTTTTTTTGTTTAAATACTTTTGAAAGCGACAGAGCTGTGACGTTATTAAGGCTCATACAAGGGGGGCAGGGGAAATTGAAGTCAAATTGAACTTGGCAACTTTTCACTCAGACTTTTCCCTGCACGTGTGTGTGTGTGTGTGTGTGTCTGGGAAAATGGCAGATAAATGTAATTAAAGTTGAAAACTTTTCCACAGTTGCTCAGTCGTTGCCTGTCTATCACAAATAGTTTATTTTCAATTTCATTATATATAGTTAATAACTTAATATAATTATAATTAGTGTGTGTGTGTGTGTGTGGAAAATTGTTGATGTGAACTTTTGTTACGGACTTAGAACAACTTTCGCTAGTATTATAATATGTGCGAGTTTGAGAAGCAAATGATGTAATGAGTTTATAAACATACCTGTCTAATTATAGTTTGCCAAAACCTGTAAAGAAAATAACAACATTGTTGGAATTAATTTGGGGAAATGTAAAGCAAAGATGGATGAGAGCTCAAGTTAAATAAATGTGTGTTGCAACATATGGGGCATTAAATCGCATAGGCCGTCGTGAGTCCCTCGACTGGAGCGCGGTTAATGGTTTAGCGACTGCACACAGGTGTGTCAATGACTTGCCAGGGGATCGTGGATAATGAAAACGAAATGCAGCCAAAGGGACTTCAAGCAGCCGCCAGGGCAATGACGATGGCGGAGAGCTGAATAATTTTCACTTCCGACACGAAAAAAAAAACATGACAAAAACACACACACATTCACAGTCGCAAAGACAACAGCTGGACAACAACAACAACAACGATAATAATAACAACACAGGAACTGAGCACTGAGCACTGAGAAGTGGAAACAGGGAAAAAGGGAACTGGGAACTGGCAACGATGACGAGGTCAAGCTAAAAACTATTAAAAGCGAACCAAGCTGCTCCCATGTGTATCTGTGTGTGACCATTTCTCACTCGCCCTGTTGTGTTGTGTGTAGTTTTAATCAAACCGCCGCCAGAGTTTGCTTTTGCGCCTTTTTTAAGGTGCGGTTCAGTGCCCTTTGGTGGCCATAAAACCAACGACGACCAACGGACGACCGACGGTCTGTGGGCCAACTTGGAAGGCAGGAAACGCCATCAGCTGTCGCTGCAAACGCAAAAAGCGAAAAGCAAGGCCCAAGGCTTGAGGCCAAAGCCGAAGCCGAGGCTCGAGGCTCGTTAGAGGAGGCTAGCCAAAAACTATGTTTGCCGATTGCGAGGGTTGTAAGCAGTGTTTTTCCTTCACATTTTCCCATTTTTCTTCGCTTATATTTATTTTGTTTTTTTTCTTTTCTTGGGGGTTGGGCTGTAAATTACATAACCATCATGGAGGGGTGAGTGTGCGTGTGTGTGTGTGTGCTGCACGCAAGCCGCAAATGAACATGCAACATTAAAACATACACACACAGAGATAGATACGCTCTGCACTAACAATATTGTATGCCGGCGCAATAAATTCCCAAATTTATTTGTAGGCGCACGTGCTCTCGACTATTCCGTCTCTCGTCGCTCTATCTATTGCTATCTCTGTTGCTTGGATTTTTGCTAGCTTGAAATAAAATGGCTAAATAAATTATTGCAATTGTTGCACGTAGCCACATGCAACCGCTGATTGATGGCCAGACATAAAAGTTTTGTATCTTTCAGATACATTTTGTGACACACACAAGGCGGCCATTTATCAAAAAGGCTTAACCTCAAACACAGACATAACAAAAGCAAATTGATAAACTATGCAAATGTAGCTGCGAGATACATGTATCTGCATCTAAACGCAGTTTGTCAAAACCTGACAAATTGTGAATGAAACGAAGACTCCCCTCGAGTGATAACCTCATCATATTGGCCATATAGATTACCCAATTCGCAACGAACCACATTACACAACACTTACGGCTAAATGCGAAATGCGAGACGAGTCGAGGAGCTCTACAAGTGCACAACAATACACAGCTACAGTTACAGTTACAGTTGCAGTTGCAGATATAGATACTTTCGACTGCCAAAAGATACTTACGTGCAGCGCATGACGCAAACGTCATTACAATAGTAACACAGTCATGCCACCGCCAGGTGGCAAGCGGGGCAGGCGATTGAAATGGTAACTTTGCTGTAGGCAAACTGACGTCTGAGTTGCAAGCACGCGTTGCAAGCAGACGCGCAGTTGCAACACACGCCAAATCAGCGCGAACAGCAGTTCGACGTGGCTGTCAGTCCGTCAATCAGTCAGTCAGTCAATCGGGGCTTTAGAGATGGCAACCGCCATTACTCTAATTGGCAATTAATAGCAAAATTTGAATAAATCATAATTAAAATTATTGCATCTATATCGAGAGCGACTCATCGTCTATTTCTATTCCATAGCATCATTCTAAGCAATATGTAAGCGAATTAACGCCGAGCGATAAATTCTAATTAGTCACCGCAATATATTAAAAAACAACTTTGAAAACCATATAAAAATATTACCATGTAACACAAAACAGTCAACTCAACTCATTGCATTCATAGTTATATTACTCGTGCTCGTTTTTTTTTTGTTATTTTCTCCTACTGTCATCTCATCAGCGTCTTTATTGTTGTCTTTTGTTTCTACACTCTTTGCTTGGCTTTTTATTCCAAACTCTCTCTCTTTCTCTGAATACTATTTATATCGTGCACTTCTCCACTTACATACTTTCGATTTGTCTACATACTCGTACATCATCGAATTCCAGCTAGCATCATTGCCATTGATGTGAGTGTAATTCAATTATTCAATAAATCAAATTTGGAAAATACTCGAGATATTTATAGGCAGCTTTCGTGCTTGATTTCGCCTCACATTCCAATGCATAATTTTCAATAATTTTAAATTATACTCGATTGTATTAAGGAGAATGCGATTTCTGCGAAATTTCAATCAGTATTCATTCAGAGTAGAAATTGATTATAGTATTATTATTCCAACTTAATTGTTATGAATGTTCAGAGTTCAGCGCTAAACAATGATTCACAGTTCAAGCCACAAATTCATCGCTTGGCGTCGTGTCACGCTCCCATCTCAATTCGGTCGCGATATGCATTCAGTTTGCCATTGACTTCCAGCCATGTCATCATGCCAACTCATTCCAACTCATCAGCAACTACACGACTATAGCTCACATTTATGTATATTCGTTTTTGTTGTTGTTCAGCTGTTAGTTGAAGATTATTACAAAGTGAGTGACAGCGTTGCCGGCGAGCCATTTGTTTGCCTACCAGCAACAGCTGAAGACGTTGCCCTGGGGCCAACTCCACAACAACAACAACGAAGACGAAAACGATGAAGATGGTGATGGTGATGGAGTTCGAGTTCGAGTTCGAGTTGGAGCTGGTGTTGAAGCCAGAGCGACGACGATGGTAAATGCTTGCTGATATTTGTGCTTAGCTTGACGTCTTTTGGGGGACTCTAAACTCTCTGAGGTTGCATCACATTGCTGCTTGGTTGTGTTTGTTGTGTGTTGTGTGTTGTTGGCCATCAACAGCTGTGGCTTTGGCTGGAACTGAGCTGCATTTGCATATTTTGTTTAATATTGAAGTGGGGATCCGTTGGATCATTGAGTGCCAAGTGGTTGCTGTTTTGCTGTTGCTCTGTTGCTGACATTGCCTTGAGGGTGGTGTGCGAAATGCAAACAGTTGCAAATCGGTTGAGCAATTGAAACACGTTCAAGTTGAAAGTAAAACGGCGCCACAGTCGCCACAATTAACCGAGAAACAGCAGCGAGCAAAGCAAACTAGACTCGCAAATACTCAGTAGAAATATATTTAACAAAACATTTAATAGTTGAGTTGTTAAATGGTTTGATAAGTATATTTTTATCTTAATTTAAAAATGGAAATATGCTTACAAATTCTTTTATTTTCTTGCTATTTTCAAGTGCCCTTCCATACCCCACTTGAATTTCTACAGGGCATGAAAACAACAGCGAAATGTGTAACTAAATAAATAGATTTTGCGCTATTGCTGGGAATTGAAATGAGCTCGCACCTGTTGACGTCGTCTTTTGTGTAAATTTGCGCAACTGTTGCCAGCCATGAAATCGCCCTCCTCCACTTCAGCTCTCTCCCCACTGGACACGCCCTTAAGCATAGCTTTACTAGCAACTAAAAAGGCGTCATAAGCTCGTTCTCTGATGTCTGTTTACGGTCTAAACGAACGGGGGGGAAAGGCGGCAGTTTGTTGCCTCATTGGGAAAGCCAAAGTCGCGCTTCGACTGCAATTTGTGGCGCATGTGAAATTTGCTTTGCTTGGACACTTGATGCCACAGTTCATTAGCCACAACTCAACTCAACTCGCCGCGAGATCTGCAAAGCGTCCGCTGACACTTTCCATTTCTTTATTGCGCGATCGGAGATGTGAGAGGCAGGGGAGGAGGGGCAAGGTAATTAAGTAGATTTGCATAAATCTAACAGATTTATCAACTGCGCCTAATGATGAAACTGGTCACACTGTGTGGCCAGCGAAGAAGATGTCATGGCAAAAGACGAAGCCCCATCTTTGTTTTTCAAAAAGCCCCAAGTCTCTCTGTTTGTGTGTGTTTGTGTCTTCAGTCTTCTTCACGTTGATTCTTTTGCGGCGAAATTTTGCCCCGAGGGTCGCGCCAGAAAACTTGTTTAACTAGTTTAATGACGATGTCACTCATAAGCCTAATACTCGTACCTACAAGTCATTTTTTAACGTCTGCTGTAACGCTGCGAGTTCTCTGCTCCTCACAAGTTCACACAATGTCCATTGAACCGCAAGAATGCCACAGACAACAGAGTCCAAAAAGAGTTCGAAGCATTTGGCTCGCACACATTGAAAAATAATCCCTTTAATCCATTTCGTAAATAACATCGAACATATTTTCCGTTTTATTTTCTTAACTACAATCTGTGTCAACTCACGGTGTTTAATCAGTTTGTTTTGATTCCAGAAGATTTGGTGGAAGGTGAGCAGCTTTAGATTGACTTTAATTTTTTGTATTTCGTTACGCATTTTGAAGACAGTCTTCAAAAAGAGTTTTCTGCTTGGTTATGATAACAATTAACATATAAAAAATGTAGTTTTAAATTCAGCTGTAACAAATTTGAAATAATTTCTACAAATAGTATCTGAAATTGCAGATTTTTCTAAAATTTCATTAATTGCTTAATTCCATAATTCCAAAATTGTTCAATTCCCTTATTCATAAATTGTTGAATTCCCAAAGTTTTCATTCTTTTGGCGTTTTCTAGCGCCTTTAATTGATTGCATAACTCTGATTTTCTTGGAGTTTGGCTTTGGCTGAGCGAACGATTTATCAAAATGCCCTCAAACATTTGTTTGGCAACGCTTTTGATGATGCCACTGTTGATGCAACTGTTGAAGCTTTTCCCTAAGCACCGAGCGAGCGAGAGCGATAGATCAAGGGAAGAAGAGAGAGGGACTGAAGGTCTCAGTGTGGGCGTCTAACAAATTGTCTTTTGCCTTTTGCGGCATGGGCGTGGGCACGCCTACAGATTGTGCTACACTTGCTTGCGATAGTTGTTGTTGTTGCTGTTGTTATTGTTGCTGGCGTGTTCCAATTCCCAAACACAGCTGCAATTTTTAGTGTGGCAAACAATTTCACGGCTTAGACTTGACTTCTTTGCATCCTCTTGCCCCTTGCGTTGCGTTAGTTGCATTGTTTTATGTTGGCCAGATTCTCATGTCCCCCTTGCTCCTCCTCCTCCTCCTCCTCTCCTCTAGTGGCTTGTCCAAGTGGTTGTTAGCCCGACACTTTGTCTATGTCGGCGAAAGTCTCGTCGAGCAATTGATGAACATGTTAAGTGCAGGGCGAGGGCTGGGAATTCGTTTCGTTTCTGGAGCGCAATTTCTTATATTTTTTGGGGTTGGAGGGCTGAATAACTGGGCGCATCTCCAAGTGTTTGTTGTGCGAAAGTGTGTGTGTGAGTGTGAGTGTGTGTGTGAGTGCAAGTGCGTGTGCCGGGGCTAGAAGTCAATTACTTATGGCAAGGCTTTGTTCAAGTGGCTGCGAGATGAGCTGGCAGGAAGTGGAAACTGGAGCACATGTCGCTTAAAGCTATCTTGCTAATTCAAATATAGACACATTCTTCGCTCCATCTCTCTCACTCACTCGCTCTCTCTCGCTCTCGCTCTAGTCTGTGTGGTTCGGTATAAACGTATAGACATGATATCATTATGCCTGAAATGGCCCAACTAATTGTTGTTCTGTCTCTTGCTAGCGAAATTCATATATTAATTAAACGCTAAATTTAACAGAAAGCCAATTATGCTAATCAGCTTCTCAGTGCGACAGCACCAGAGATAAGCTCACCTACACACGCACACGCACACACACAGTTACAGCCACAAATAACACAACGCTCCACCTTATGGGCAACAACAGGAAGCCTGGGCATCGACAGCTTCTGTGCACAGCGAGAAAAGTTGGTGATACCAACAAGTTTAAGGCAACATATTGAAATGAATGTTACAACTTAATTTGGGTCTCTGCATAAAACATCTTATCAGAAATACGTTTTATTTAAATAATCGAATATTCACTAATTTTGAGATTGAAGTTTTTGTGTAGCAAATTTTCAAAATGAAATAATTAAATCTCATGCCTACTAAATGAATGATGATTAATAAATAAATAGGAATGTTAATAGCTGCACTATTTATTCACGTTTAATTATCATATCATTTTATACTAATTAAATAATTAACTTGTATTATTACCAGCTTATTGCTGACTCAATTATTTATTACAAATTAAGTCAGCTGATTGTTCAACTAAAATTGGCTTCAACTTGACTCTAATTGTTTGCAGTGCAGACATCGTCTTGAGTCGCCATCGTCATTTTGATTGCCAATAAGCCGCAAACGCACCCAGGGCGAGCATTAGCTAAGCCCATTCCTCGAACCCGAAATCAGCTCCACCTTCGAGGCAAACTCCCACCCGTATTTATTGTTGATTTTATTTACTGTTTCGAATTTTGCGGATAGCCTGAAATTTCGTTTTAGCTGCAATTACAAATTAAATCAGGCCCAGGGAATCAACAGAAATTGCGTGACGAGTCTGATTGGCAGCGTGGTAGCAATACTTTTAGGGCGTACTGTCACAAATAATGCCACAAGGAGTTGCGGAATAATGATTTATTTGAAAGGAAATAGCTTTTCAAATTCCCGCTCTTCGGCGCTTTATCAACAATTTTATCTTCTATTTGCTGTGCGTTCTATTCTTGGTGTAGCAAATCTTTCACTTTGCCACCTGTTTACACTCGCCTACACACTCTCAAGAGAGGCAGCTTCTAAGCGTGCCGACAAATTTTTGCTGAAATCTTTTGCTTGTCTTGCGATTGCCTGCCATGGGATTCGAGTTGGGTTTGTGTGTGTGTCGCGTTTTGGCTTTTTGTCTGGGCTACCTGTCGTCACCTGTGCGGCCTGGAAGCAGCTGTTTATCTTGCGTCATGCAATCGCAGCGACCGCGACAGCGACGACGGCGACGACGACGCCGGCGTCAGGGGCAAGCGGCAAGCGGCATCTTGGCATTAAATCAAAACCACTTCCGCGCCGACTGTTGCTGTTGTCTTAAGTCCCGTTCGTTGTTGTTGTAATTGCCACCGCACCCTTTCGTCGCACACATGTCGCCGGCGTCGGCGGTGGCAACAGAGCAACCAGTTTGCGATGAGTAAATAAAGTAGAGTTGAGACGCGGACGTGGACGTGGAAGAAAACGAAGCCTGTGACGCGTCACTTTGTCGCGCCAAGAGGCGGCCAGGGGATGAGGGTTGGGCTGAGTGAACCACCATGTAATCTGAGACTTGCAACCCCCGCCCAACAACAACTACCTGCAACCCACACTCTAAACCCCAACACACAATCCCAGATCCCAACCCCAATCTTTAGACTCATGCTCACAGGTCTTTAGGCAGCCCATCAAATAGCATGTGTAAATAGAGGAAGAAGAAAATAAAACATATAAAACACGGAACACGAAACATGGAACAAAAGGACACCAACAAGAAAAGGGATGTGTGTGTCTGTGTGTGTGTAGGTGAAGACAGCCTATCAACCAAAAGGGGTTGGTTGTGTGTGTGTGTGTGGTAACCATGGGCTAATTGAGGAGCTCTTTCCATTAGCAAACTGAGCCACAATTGTCGGGCCTTATATATACATAACTTCATTATATAGTATGCATTATCTGCACATCTATATTTCGTTGTCTTTTTTATTTATTCTGTGGGTCTCGTGTAGGCTGCAAACTCGCCGAGTATTTGGACATCATTAGCGCAGGCGGCGCGACGACAGAACAAACCAAATAAGTGTGCAGGGAGCAGCTGCAGTTTGCATTCTTGATAGAGTACGAAGTGCCAACACTACCTTCCGATTGTAAAACTTATTGCTTGATAAGGGAATAGCTGGAAGTGGGCAGGAAATCAAGATACAGCTGAGATAATGAGGTCATTGTAGATGTCATTCCAAGTCAACTGCAACTGCAGTTAATATTGAAAATCTTTACTATAAATATAATGCTTAAATAGTATCGCACTTTTCATCTCTGCGATATGACTTGCAAATCTCATTTATTGTAAACTTGTGAATTCCCCTTGGAAATTGTAAATCACAAATAAATGCAATCTAAATACAGCTTTACGATATTATGTTTGACCTTTCTACCTAAATCTTTAAATACTGCAAAATGCTGTCTCTTAATGATGCATGTATTTTATAAAAATCAAAAGAGATAAAGTGCTGACAAATAAAGCTGAAAATGTCTTATTACAGAATTTATTTGTGAATTTAGAATACGATTTTAATAGTTCTATTTTTAGCTAGCTTTTGTCTGCCTATTGGACACGCGAAATTATCTTAGCACCATCTCATTTCTAGCGGCTACAAGACATATCGAGAATTTAATATTGCTGATGATAATCGCAGGTTTAATGGACCGTCATACACTACTAGACAGTAGACTGTGTCTGGGATGGGCCCAGTTCGACTTTAGCACCATGTCTAGCTGTCTTAATAAATACATAAAAATAAAATAAAATAAAATAAACTGTGTGTATGTGCGAGTCACAGACTGAGATTGTGTTTGGTGAAAGGTTTTTGGCGCAGACTCTGCAAAAACCTCATGCTGACCACAGAAATTGTTTTTATTTAGTTTTTTTTTTTAGTTTTTGCTCTTGCTTTTTGCTTGCGCTCACAACGTTAAGCAGATTTCGCCTTTCGCCACACACAACAGCAACAAAAACAACAGTCATCCATCAACAAAGAGTAGAGCAACAATTGGCTACAAATCGGCAAAGCAGAAGAAAAAAAAAATAACAGAATTCGGGGCAACGGCCATTTGAAACAATAACAAAACTGGCAAGAAAGCAATCCATGAACAATCATCCCATTCATTGGGGTCCGCTAGGCGCCTCCCAGCGTCCAGAGGAGGTCTCCTTGGGGCTAAGCTCATAAACTTTCCAAATCGAGGCGAATTATTGTTGTTTTCCCAGGCTAACCTTCTAATTTGGATAAATCTTGCAAAAGTAATCGCACTTGCATCTAGAACGCTAAAATTTGACTTTAAGATTTGCAAAATTGCTAACAACAATTCGAACGTGTATTGATTGTGCTCTTTTTCTCTGCTCTGTTTTATTTGCAGGTATGTGAATGCAAAAGTACTTCAACCAAATCGCGTTATATTCTACGTAAGTAATGGGATAATGCCGGAGGGGGGGCGAGGGGATGCGGTATCTAATGGGACTGGATTAGCCTGAATGAAATTTTCCACCTGCTGCGGGCCAACGCAAATTCAAATCCCTTCAACGCATCAAAACTTTTGTCTCCATTGCCAGCCAAATATTTATCTGCATAATGGAGCTTTTCTTATTATTCCTTTTTACACTTTTCTTGTACTTTTCTTCGCCGTTTGTCTCCTAGTGCTTAAGCAGAAGACAATGACAACAACAACAACAACAACAACAACAACAATAAATCAAACTAAATTTCCCAGTTGGATTTTCATTTTATTGCATTTACTTATTATAATAATTTTCTTTCTTTTAGTTTTCCTTCACAGCGTTGTTGTTGTTGTTGTGGTTGCGTCTGCGGCTGTGTATTGTATTGTTTAGGGCGTTCGTGGGCGTGGCAGGCAGCCAGTTTTAATGACTGCGCTTAGTTTTCAGATACCCAGCGAGCGCATTTGAGTGGGGTATAATAGAAAGTAGGATGAAAATGTAATTATTATCTTATCAAGAACTGAGAACTCGCTCTTTTTGAATTAAGTAGAAAAGAAAACTTTAAAATTAATTTGCGTGGTATCTGCTAGTCAACCACCAAATGGAGTATTTGAACATTTTTTGGGCTTGCAGTCCAGCTGTTTGGGAGACGACTGAATCTTAACTATTGTTAAGCACTTTGAGCAGAAGTTTGTGCGTCTTTTGGATATTAAGATAAAGCATCCAAGTTTCGAGGCAGCAACTGAATGAGCAGCTGGACGGACAGACAAATGGACGGACGGTCGGGGCAGATGTTCAAGATGCAGAGATTCCGCTTGGGAGGCAGCTCAATTGTAAATGCTCATAAAATATGGACATTGCGTGAGTGTAGCTTGGTGTGCGTGAGTGTGTGTGTGTGTGTGTGTGTGGGTCGTGTCTTAAATCGCTACAACAGCAACTACGACAAGTTTTTACAGCAATTTGTGCAGTGCGCAGCAGCGTCAAGTGCGCTTTCCGCAGCTAATTGACATCATACTGAACTCATTCACATTAATTAATGACATCATCCAGAATGAATGACCGGAGGGGAGCCAATCTTGAGTGGAGTCCAGCGAAGAGTGGCGCGAAAAAAACACAAAACAAAACAAAACAAAAGCGAACAACTGTCGGACATGCGGCACACGCACTTTGCGCTTAATTTGACGCAATTTCCACGGCCTCCTCCTGCATCATCATCATCATCATCATCATCAGCAGCATCATTGTGGCAGCCACTCCTACTTGAATTGAGTTGACTTTGACTTAAGTTCACTTGAATTGAGTCGAGTTAAGTTGACTTGAGACCACTGCAATTGTTGCTCACTTTTGATTTGTCAAACATTTTTGTGGAATTCTCAATTGACTTGAGTTTTATTAACCACAAAATGTGTCCGAAATTTCCACTGGTTCCAAATATAACTCGCATAGGCCACAAATATGTGTATTCATATTTCCCAGAAGCCTTTCCTGAGCCATCAAAGTGAACCAACATCTTTCACACGGACAGCTGTCCGTCTCTGGCATATTTGTGGTCTTCAGCAAGTGGTTTAATTACTTGCACATAATGAAAACTCTTCAATCTAAATTAAAACTAAATGAAAGCTGGCAAAGTAGTAACAAATAACGAGCCATTTTATAGTTGAAATATTATTAAATTAAAAGCTGCAAATACTAAATTTTTATTTGTAATTTTTTGTAGTTTTATGCTTTTGCTTGTCGTAGTTAGAAATTGTTGTTAACAGTATTAAATCTGTATTTCATGGCAAGACATTGAAATCAAAGTCATGCAATTTGCGAGAGGAAAATCTGTTGAAATTTTCATTCTAACTCTGGCTTTAAGTAAATTATTCAATCCTTTGGCAAACCTCATGAGAAATTCATTTTAGCCTTTGCATGTAATAAAATTAAACAAAAAGAAATTGGACAGGGCAAGCCACAAAGTGCTCAACTCCTAGATACTAGATACAAGATAGATTGCTGTTGTTGTTGTTGCTGTTGTTGTTGGGTCCTTCTGTTTATGCAAATAATTGAGAGGCAAGCTGACAGTTTTTGTTGACTCTGTGACGTTTTGGGGCACACTTCGTGTCTTGTCTTCTAGTTGTTGTTGTCGCCTTGGCTTGTCAATGAGGTTCTGGGCTTTGCAATTTTAATTGGATTCTACGACCAGCTGCACTGTTAAATAAGATGGCGAGTGTGAGATTTACTGGCCCACTGAGGATTACCTCTACAAGTAACTGACTCGACTGAGTTGTGTTCCAAAAAGCTTTTCCATGTTGACAAAACAAAAAAAAAACAGCACCAGCAGATATAAAGCATTTCCATGCGGTATTACAAGAGATTTAATTGAAAATGAGTGACCTGACCCTTGACACTGAACCTGAGCACCTAAAGCGTTAACCCAGCCAGTTACTCTCATGTCAAACAAGTGACTTTCAGTCACCTCCCCTCCCCTCCCCGCACCGCTTACAATACTAGACTGGGTGTCCAACTTTCCCAAGTTGTATTGCTGTTGGCCTTTCTCTCTGTTGCTGCCGCTTTAATTATGCAAAATTAACGTTAATTAATCTCGGTTGCAACAATAACAAAAAACAGCAGCAGCAGCAGCAGCAGCAGCAGCTGAGAGATGAAAATGAATAAGAGAGAATGAAACAAATTCTAAAAGAAATGAGCTGTCTAGAGTTTGCTGGACTCAAATTTACTCTGTAGTTAATCGCTTTTATTGTTTATTACACAATTTAGACTATGAATTATCCTGTTTGTCGAATTAAAATGCAACTGACATGTTTAATGTGCACATGTTTGCTTGTGCTACCCTTTCACAATCGTTTCATGTTTATAGGGTATGCAAACACATTCCAAATGTTTGCTAGAGGCTTTTGGCTGCTGCTGGATTTTGATAATTCCCAGTGCGTCTCGCGTTGAGTTTTGAAATTTGTACAAATTTGCTAGAGATGAAAATTAATTGCGAATGCTAATGGAGCTCACTGAATTTAATGGTTGTTCGTAGTTAGCCCGTCAGGAGGTGACATATCATCATCATATTTGCACATATATACATTTAGCAATATATACACATACATAGTTGAGAGAGAGAGCCAGAGAGTTGTCGACTGACAGCTATTTGAATTGTTTCGTTTGACGTTGACGTTGATGATGATGATTTGTCAATTTGTTGTGCTTAGATTGTCGCTGTCGTTGCGAGTATTATTCACGAATATACTGTGACTATATGTGTGTGTGTGGCATAGCATTAACAGGAAAATCAATGGCGAATTCAACCACATTTCAGCAACAATTCGACGACACGAAATATATATCAAACGTGCGATTCACTTGCGGTCCAGCACAAGTCTCGTTGCCGTTGCCGTTGTCGTTCTGAGAGCAAGTACAAGTTTCAAGCTTATACTAAGAGCCCTGAGCGAGAGGCCATGGGAAAGCTTGGCAAATGTGGCAAAACATACGATCTACTCGTAACAATATATAAACCGCAAGGCAGCTTACGAGGGCTGATTGAAGTTGTGCCGTGATTGTGCGCCCCTCAACCTGCCTCCCTCTCTAACTGTCGCGGCTGCCACTCCCACCATTTGCACCAATGCCCCACTGTCCGAATGAGCATTGAACACAATCGAATCTCGATTGGTCCGAGCTTGTTATGATTGCCATTGAGCTATTGCTATTTATAACCATTCAACAACAAGTAGGAAATCGCAGCAAGAAAACTACACGCGACTGTGAAATATCCTGTGACTAACATAATTAATTTGATTTTATTTGTATTATTATTATTTAAATTCTTTTATTTTATTTGTTTAATAGTCAGTTTAGCTAAGTAGTTAAATGAAAATTGCCAAGTATTTATGCCTAGAGTTTAGCCTTGTTAATAAGAGTTCGTTTTAAAATAGTTTCTCTGCATATTTCAGTAATATCGCAGTCTGCATCTGCAATATTCACTTCCATAAACGTAGGGTATAATCAACACTCAAATGCTACATTTTGGCCACCTTTCGCCCAGCCTCACATCGTGCCGTGAAAGACACAAGCCGCAGCTTCATTTGCAGCTTGAACTTTTGAACTAGTTTCGCACACAGCAACAGCAACAGCCACAGAGAACTCAACTGATGGACAGAAGAGCTCCATTCGAATCTTTCATTCAATCTCCGCATGAGTTTTACATTTTCACATCTTTCACATCGTTGCTCTCCCTCTCGACCATTTTCGTTGGACGTCTATTACATTAATGGCCACAATTGCCGTGAGTGAGCACGTCTATCTAGCTATCTGCAGTTGTGGCTGTTGCTGTTGATGTATCTGTATCTGTAGCTATCTATCTGCAGCCATGTATCTTTTAAACGCGCTCGAATGCATGATTTATGGAGCGCACTCGCGACATGGCAACGCTTATGAGTAAATAATATTATCAGTTTTTGCACAGATAAGCTGCAGATATAGTTGTAGATAATGTTTTTGCACGATTCGTATAATTAAACCGCGCGAATGTTTACAAATTTCATAGCAAAATATTTAATGGTTCAAGTGTGGATATCTGATTAATAAACACAGGATGCGAATAATGTTGAGTGATTTTTGCACAGTTTCGTTAAATCTTTATTGACGTGCAGTTCCTGGAAACTATTTCCCCGTCTCGGTTGCCATTAGTAAAATTAAATAAATAATGAATTAATCAAGACATAACTATCGTTTGCTTTGAAGATTTACGGATTAAAAACTGCTTATATTAGCTGCTAATTTGACATGCATCGCGGTTATTTTCATGTGGAATACGGAATCGCACATGATTCATGTGTATTTTATATTAATTTCTTTCATTAATGTATTATTAATTAGTTAATTAATTACGGCCGCGCTGTGTAGCTTAGTCTTATATTAATTGCTCTCATTAGTTTCTCATTGTTATCTACAGATTCAACTTTAATCACAAGAATCGCTGATTTGTATTTCGCTGTGATTTTCAGTTGCTTTTATTTATTAGAAAACTGAACTGAAGTGAGAAAAACTGACAGCTATAGACCGTAAAGACTTCCTCTAAATAGTTTCTATTAGAGCACTGGATTTTTGACACTCAGCAGCAAGCAAAAAGTTATTCTAATTTCGATTGCAATAAATATTAATGATTTCTTAAACATTTAGATGTCGGTAAAATCTATTTAAGCAAAGACTTTCTTTTAACAAGAGTTTTCCATTAATTTCATAATAGATATTTGGTAAATACAAATGCATTTGGGCAAACGGAAGTGCATTAAAGGAATTTGACAGCAGCAGCGGGAGAATCACAATGGCAAATATTCAACACGAAGTGAACTATCATTTATTGATTGCATGTTGTAAATTTGAAAGTATCTAATGAAAAAAAAACATTTGGCGCAAAAAAAAAGAGTCAAAGTCAATGGCTGATTGAGCCCAGAAGTTTTTGCAGCTAGCTGGGAAATTAAATAGAAAGCCCTGTGAGACGCCAAAGACCAGGAAAACGCTAAAGACGAAGACGCAGCACATACACAGAACGAACGAGAGAGAGACAGGTAGAGAGAGAGAGAGAGAGGGAGGGAGAAAGAGAGAGGCGTAGACGTAGACTGGAGCTCAACCTACTTACCTAGTCGAGTGTCTGAATGTTTGTGCATTGAATATGCCGTGGATAATAAAAGCAGCAGCACGGCACGGGGGAAGGCGTATGGGCGTGGCTCACTACCCTAGCTCAATGATACGAATGTGTGTGTGTGTGTGAGTGTGCTACATGGCGTATGATGGATTTATGTTTAAGTTGCGTGCAAGCAACTTAATGGATTTTGTAATTTTCAAAAAACGCTCAAACTTAACGGGCAAGACGAAGGCAGAGGCAAGTCACGTTGCCAGAACTTTGGTAGCAAAACGCAAACTATCTTTTAGCTACGAGTTACTTCAAGTGCTCGTGCTCGTGCTTGTGCTTGTGCTTGTGCTGCCACTTGGCATGGCTTGGCAGTCGCACAAATAGAGACCCAGCGAATTGGAGCATGCCCAAGTTATAAAAAATGTTTTTTGAGCGTCGCATATTAAATATGCGCACATAAGCATGCCAACCGAACTGAGCCTTCGCTCTTCGCTGTCGCTCTTAGTCTGTGTGTTCTCAGTTCTCCGGTGAGCTGAGGTGGGCGAGTTGAGCAGCTTGGTTAAGACAACCAGAGAGTCAACAACGACAACTTCCAAACATTTGAAAGCGGAAACAAACATTGAGACAAACAAAATGTTTGTGCAAAAGTCGAAGCTAAGATACGCTGCAAAAGCGACAAGATATTGTTGCGAATAAAAACGTTTTATTTGCTGAGTTCATGCTAAGAATAAACTCAAACATAACAACTAGCATTTATAGGTTTATGAATTTGAAAACTAAACCGTAAATTTAGTTGAAAAGTTTACATATTTGTATTTCATTAAAACATATATTCTGATTGCTTAAATATTTAGCTTTCTATTCTTGTTGTAGCTAGAATTTTCTATTTGTCTTGACCATTTCAATCTATGTTGAAGTCTATAAAATTGAAATAAAAATTCAAACAAAACTAACATATAAAATGGTTTAGTATTATTTAAAGATTACCAAATGAATTCCAAACTTTTGCAATTTGAGGTTTACTAAACGTAGTCAGGACTCCTCATTGCCAGACTCCTATGAAAGTACATTCCGTAAGCAGATGCTTATGGCAAAGTTTGTGTGAACAAAGATGGCCTGGCTTATTAAATATTAATTATGATACAAACGTGGAACACAAAACGATGCGCAGCAGCAATAACAATAACAAGTAACAGCCAACAACCGACAACCAACAGTCAAGAGCAACATTTATGGCCAAAACCACTTTAAGCCAAGAGCCACTGGGCGGTGCCATCTCCTAGGCAATTGATATCGCAGCTCACAATTTGGACATAGATACAAAAACTAGCTGGCTAGCTAGATATTCAAAGTTAGGTCTATGAGTTGTGGCGGATCAGGTCAAATTGAGACAGAGAGAGAGAGAGAGAGGACAGAGTTGATCACGTGGGCGTCGTATCATATTTGAGCCACTTGCGTTTATCTTGTGTCATTAGCAATGCTAATTGTGGTTGTTGCCAATTGCAATTGACAATTGCTAGATGACTGAAAAAAAAACAAACTGCTGACAAGTGATCCGCAATCAGCAAACCAAAATCATCTTTATTTTTATGGCAACAATAACAACAGCAACAGCAACAATAGTTGCAGCTGCTGCTGAAAAACCAGTTTAGAATGATCATCACCGTTCGCAGCGATGTTGAGTACGTGGGCGTGCATGGATTAGCGTGTGTTCCCCAAGTCGGATCTATTACAAAAGAGATCTGTGTCTAGTCGATTTGCATGAAAGCAGCGACGAGACAGAGCCTAAGGCGTGCCACAGACCCAATTTACCTGGTCGAGTCGTGTGGTAATTATGGGCAACCATCGCTAGGGAGTTGAAAGCCGAACATGGAAATTGACATTTGATTTTCTGGGGCTACAATTTAAAAGTTCGACTCGAGCCTGGGCAGAAATTGCGAATTTCGGTTTCGTGCTGCTCCAATTTCTATATATGCTGTGACTCAACTCAACTGCGAGACTTGAGGCGTGGCAGTTGATGTTGAGTTGTATCAACAAATAAAACGCATTTGTCATTATAAAAATTACATTTAATTATATTTGCTTAATGCCCAGCATCAACAAAAAAACGCGCCCAACTTCCGTTCCAATGTTTTGTTTAGCTACAACAACAACAACAAAATGGTAAAATGTTTATAAAAAAACAATGCAAAATGGAAGTCGATTTGAGCGTGGAGACTTTGGCTGTGAGCTCAGCAAAGCGTGCGGGAAATTCATTAGCAATATTTACGACTAGTTGTTGTTGTTGTTGTTGTGGTTGAGCTATACTTTTGAATTTTTACTGAGTAATTTCCATGACAGACAAACAGCAACAACAACAACAACAACAACATCAGCGACGAAAATGGCAGCGTCATTATTGTTGCTGTCAGAGCTTTTGTTTGTTAGAATTTGTAACGCAATTGTTTCCTTTCTTGTTGTTGTTGCTGTTGTGTTTTGTATAAGCAAATGTCGTTGTTGTTGTTTTATCACTGCTGTGCAAATTTCACAATGCATGCATAACTAAAATAATAGTATGAAAACAAAAACAAAAACACAGTGGAAAAATATCGCAAAAATAAACAAAATTTTTAGTTGAAAGAACTAAGCATTTTTCAAAGTCCGAGTTAAAAATAACATAGCAAACATTAACTACTATAAATAAAGAAAAAAAAATGAATTACTTATAAATATTAATGAGCACATTTCTTGCCAGCCAGTTAATTATTGACGGAACGCAATAAATTATTAAGCTTCTTTGGACAGCAACGCAGCTAATATATTTTTTAAATTTTTTTGCAAAGAATACAAGTTTCTTTTTGGTGATTGACATGAGCAGAAACACGAAAACTGTTTGTACAAACGATGGATGATAAAATCACTTGACTATGCGTTGTATTATTTGCAAGTCTTTTATATTTGTTGGTCCAAATAACAATCAGATTGACAGTGAAATTGCAGATTATTTATGCTTTTAAATCTACAAATTTGGTTGTCTTTTGAGAGATACAGTTTTGTCCACCACAGATTCAAGATAGCCAAAATAATTATGGAATTTATCTCATTTTAAAGTGCAATAAAGTATATAAATTTATGTCCAACTGTCGCTGAATAGATAGAAATAATAAAACTGTTTTAATTGCCACATTTAAATTTGATTAATATGAACTGCAATTCAATGCTGTCCCTCGAAATTGAATACGCCAAAGCCTCTGTCGACCTGGATCCCTTGGCGGGATTTATTCTAAATCGGCCAAAATCTATTACAATAGCAATAGTTAATTGTTTGGCATAAAAATCGATCGATATGTGGGCAATGTATTCATTGCGTATACGCAGGGTTGGCCTATTAATATAAAATTGGCCGCATTCTGGCCATAAATCTAAAGCTCGTCGCTGGCACGGCGGCATATTTAAATATTGGCCATATTTTGTGGTGGTTTTGCATTTCTATTAATTATAAATCATGTGGGATTAGCGGCAGCTGACAACAGACCGTAAACCGTAAACCGAAAGCCGAGTACTGAAAACCCTAAACCCTTAACCGAAAACCAAACACCCACAAAAACCTCAGGCCCGAAGCTTGAAATACCCAAATAGCTGATCGATATTAAATTTGAATTATGATTAGCAGGCGTTGTGTGTAATTAACTCAAGTGTTTGCCCCAATCGCACCCAATGCGACGAGCTGCCACAAATGTTGTCCTTAAATGCTGCCAAGCTGTTGCTGTTTGGATATATTATAAGTTCGAGTTTGCGCTGCTTCTCGTTTATTGTCTGCATAATTTGTCATATGCAAAGTGTGGCGATAGCTCGCATCTAAGATACATGACAATGCCGCACAGTAGCTACAGATACAGATACAGATGCAGATACAGACATATATATTCACTGTTACAGTTACGGTTACAGTTACGAGGACAAGAGCAGAGCGTCGTTGGTGTGTCGTCCTTAGTGCTCGGTTGCCTCGTGTATGTTATGCTTGCCTGGCGCCATTATAATCCGCATTCATAGCCTTGTTCGAGTATGAGTACACTCGTATTGTGCACAAATATGTGCATATATTGTACTCGATACTCATTCTCCTACTCATGCTCGTGCTCATATGATGATGATATCTCTCTGAGGGATCTCTGAGCTTTAGTTATGTGCATATTTTTGCTGGCAACGTTTGTAATACAATTTCAGTTTGTTGTCAGCTCAATTTTCA
This sequence comes from Drosophila ustulata, assembly GCA_035047365.1. Lineage (NCBI taxonomy): Eukaryota > Metazoa > Arthropoda > Insecta > Diptera > Drosophilidae > Drosophila > Drosophila ustulata. The sequence goes on from JAWNPT010000094.1 coordinate 20,305,867, forward strand.
AGTTGTTTCAGCTACACTCATATGTTCTCTGTGCCGTGTGTGTATTCGATTTTCCATCTATCCGTATCTGTCTGTATTTGGGTTCATTTGTTTATTTGTTGGTTTGTTGGTTTTGTTTGCCTTGCGGTCGTATTCAACTGTATTCAGATTCTTTTCTTGACTGCGCAATGGAGTTTCCAGCAGCTGTGGCTGCGGCTGTCGATGCCTCCACTGCGATAACTGAAAGCGAAACAGCAGCTAAATACACCAAATACACAGCAAGAAATTCACTCCGTCTCAGACTGACCTACACAATTTGCATCTGTATTTTTTTATTCGTATTTTACTTGGCTTCCTCTCTTTAGCTGGCATCACAAGCTGCCTCTTTGTTCTGCTGCCACAACTTGCAGCTTTTGCTTTTGTTGCAATTAGTGTTCGTTCTAGACGAGTTCACATATAGATTTGATGTGACTAAAAATTAGTTCATTTGCTTAACATTTTGTATGCTTCAGTAGTAAACTCTAAAGCGCTTTTTATATATTTATTTATGGCATTTTTTGCTGCTGTTCATGAAATAAATCTATCTCGTAATTCGATGTTGCATGTTTATCGACAACTCGCGTTGCAGTTGCTTCACATAAAACTGCTGAAATTTGAGTTGAAGCCCTCGAATTTCTCTCACTGTGCTTTTATTTTCTATTGAGTTGTCGCCGTATTTGCTCTTGAATTATGCAGCGTTTTCGGGGGCGCCCCAACACAGAGAACGCTTTGCTGCCCCCCCTTCGCCTTTCGCCTTTCCCTTTCTTTTGCTTTTGCTTTTGCTCTCTCTGCCACTTGCGTTACCCCGCTCGCTGTTTGTGTGTGTAAACATTTGCATTATGTTGAATAAATTTGCAAGTATTTTGACAATATTGAAATGTTATTTGCATATTCCACAACAACACAACTCCGCATATGAGTATTTCAACGACCAATGTTTGTTAAGCAAACCAATACATACAACAATATATTTTTAACACTATTTGTTGTGTTTCATTTTCTGGTTGCAGGTTAATTGAGTCGCCAACATAGCCAACTATCAGAACCCAAACCTGTTGGGCAGCCATCACCATCTGCTCCACATCGCCGAACCACAACTGCAACTGCTGCCCGCAGTGACGACGACGACGACGCCGACAACGACGCTGACAGCAGCAACACAGCCATTAGCATCCATAGCACACAACACACAACAGCAGCAGCAACAGCAGCAGCAGCAGCAACAACCACAACATCAACACCAACAACTATTACAACAACAACAACAACAACCACACCAACAACACCAGCGGCCAGTGTTCGAAAAAGCCATCACCATTTCGTCGATTGCGATTAAACGCAGGCCGACGCTGCCGCAAACGCCAGCGAGTGCCCCACAGGTGTTGTCGCCGTCGCCCAAACGCCAGTGCGCCGCCGCCGTTTCGGTGCTGCCCGTGCCAGCAGCAGCAGTTGCCGCCGCACCAGCTGCCCATCTGCAGTACGCTAGCTCGCCGGCAGCAGCAGCAGCAGCCGCCGCCGCAGCAGCCGCCGCAGCAGCAGCAGCACTTAAAGGTCACCAGCTGAGCTTTGCACATCCCACACAGTTTGCCGCCGCCGTTGCCGCACACCACCAACAACAACAGCAGCAGCAGCAGCAGCAACAGCAGCAGCAGCAGGCGCAACAAGTTCAGCAACAGCAGCAGCAACAAGTCGCCTACGCCGTAGCGGCATCACAACAACAGGCAGCCGCAGCTGCAGCAGCAGCAGCAGCCCACACACATCAGCAACATCAGCACCATCAGCAGCAACAGCAGCAGCAGCAACAACAACAGCAGCAGCAGCAACAGCGTTTAGTGCAATTCAATCAGGCGGCTGCCGCCGCTGCATTGCTCAATCAGCATCTACAGCATTCGGCCGTCGTTGCACATCAGCAACAGCAGCAGCACGTGGCGGCGCTGCAGCAACAGCAGCAGCAGCAGACAACTGCCCACTACGGTGGCTATCAGCTGCGACACGCCCACGCCGCATACGCCCCCCAACAACAACACATTGTGCTGAGCAGCAGCAGCAACAACAGCAGCAGCAACAGCAACAAACAGCAGCAGCAACAGCAGAGTGTTAGCAGCAGCAGCACGGCAGCAACAACAACAGTTGCTAGCACACCAGCAGCAGCAGCGACCACTGCATTAAGCGTTACCACAGCGGCAACCACCAACAACAACAGCAGCAACACCAACAGCAGCTCCCCGGGCAGCAGCTCGACACACGAGTCGCAGTCACAGGAATCCGCGTCAATTTCAGCGCCGACGACTCCCTCGCCGGCTGGCAGCGTCAGTGCCTCCGCGGTCACAGCGACAACACCAGCAGCAGCAGCAGCCACAGTCGTTACCAGCGACAGCAATAACAACACCACAACAACAACAACTACAAACGGCAGCAGCATAATGGAAAATCAGATGGCACTCGCCCCACTGGGACTCTCACAGAGCATGGACTCCGTGAACACGGCCAGCAATGAGGAAGAGGTAAGTTTTGATTCCCTTTTTCCTTTCAAACTTCTGCTTGCAACTTTGCACTCGACCCAACTGACAGCTTGGGGATTACGCCGAAGAGGCAAAAGCTGCTGGAGAAACTACCAGAAAAGAGAAAAACGCCTTTGCCAAGCAAATCATAATCGATTTACGGCAAAATATGTTCCGCACAACGATCAAGAATATAATGCGATTGCAAGTTGAGTAGAACAATCGAACCAAATGTCGAATCATTGCAATTTTGTATATTGCAATAGCTGCAAATTGAGAGATGCATAAAAAATAAAATAGAAAATAAAAAAAAAAGAATATTGATTATTCGAGTAATATTTAAATATTTGTACAGTCTGTTGTCCACTTGGCTTTATTATTAGCAATTACAAAACAAAAAGTAAACAGCACTTTTAGCTCCCACTAAAATAATGCTATAAATACTTAACAATTCCCTGTCGCCCCATTTTTATGGTCAACTTAATTTAGTTGGTCGAAAATAAAGTCAAGTGGACGCATAATAAAAGCAAAACAAACAGATTTATGATCGATATGGCAAGTGCAAGTGTATTTACATTGGCAGCGCAGACATCAGTCAAGCAGCCAAGCAATCCCACCAGTCCCCATTGCCACTTGCCGCATGCCACATGCCACATGCCACTTGCCACATTCATGTGTGGAGCTGCTGCTGTGGATGCTGCTGCTGCGTGCGCTACATCAACCGGCAGCTCGGGCGTGAGATTTTTGTGGCTTGGCTTTTTTGTGTTTTGCAGCGTTTTCTTTTTATTTATATATATTTTTTTTTTTTTTTTTTTTTGGGATGAATACGAAATAAAAATGAAACGCAGCCGAATGAACAAAGCCCCCATCGTGCCAACCTTTATAAGTGGGCGTGTGCACAGCACTGCAGCCTTCGGTTTTGCTTACTTTTTGATTATGCGCCTTGTCTTATGCTACACATTTTTCATGCCACATCCTTTCCATTCCTTGCCTCATGTGAGACGATGGCTTCCCATGGAGCAACGGCGCGTAATCCAAAGGCACGTGCCAAGCACCCCCCTCTTAACCCCCTGCTAAACACTGCATATGAGTGTGTGTGTGTGAGTGTGTATTTGTCTCTGCTTATGTCAAGTGCTACGTGGCCTTTCTTTAAGCAGGCCAACACACACACACACACCAAGAGAGAGAGCGCCTAAACTCAAGTCAAAGCATTCAGAGTTCAGAGCGCTCTGCTTTCGCACAAACTGCAAGCGATGCGTTAAATTTGATTTTATCCTTGATGCATAATATTTTGAGGCCCTCTTCATCACCCTCCACTTGCTGCGTTTTGTTTTGGCCTCAACCTTTGCCCTGATTATGTTGCTCAAATATTTATGATGCCCGCACACGGCGTTTTCAACTACATTTATTTAAAGGCTCAACTTGCAAAGTCTGCGACTCTCTCACTGAGACAAGCCCAATTGCATTTTTCAAATGCAGCAGCATCAAGGACCATTTGGCCCTAATTCCCTGTCTGCAAGTCGCTTTCTTCATCTCTCTTTCCCTTGCCAGTTGCTGCCACAGTAAATTGCATTTAACTCTTGCCCCAAAATGCGCATTAAAAATGCATCAATCACGTGCCTCCCGTTCGAGTCTGCAGTTGAAATTGGCGAAAGTGGGGCGAAAGATAAAGATGAGTGCAGGAAAATGAATAATATTTGCAGTAAGGATGCGGAATAACTCATCCAACTGTCACTTCAATTAATCAAAGTAAATACAAATGAACAAAAAAGAAAACAAAACATGTAAAATAACTAAAATATAAAATTATCTAGTACCTGAAAATGCTAATGGAAATAAAAGTTGTTTAAATCAAGGTCTGTCGGTTAATTACTAGTTTATTAACACTATTTGTTTTCCATATTTATTCAATCTCGATTAATGTTCTTCTAATTTCGATTTCGTCTATGCTTGCAGTCCAATTAACTTTAATGATATTTGTTTGGCAGTGATTAATTATTTATTATTTCTTGCTCATTATTCTTGTTTTTTGCGGTGTATGAAATGACAAGTCGCTGACCTGGCCAACTGTTTGGCTATCAATGTCTCTCTTTTTAACTCATTCTCCCGCTGCTTCTCTCCATCCCTTATCTCGTACCCTTCAACTTCTTATATCTGTTTCACTTGTCTCACCTTTTGCTCTGTCGCTCAGCCTGCAGCTCGGCCGCAGATTTCATTTGTATTTATGACTGTCTCTCTCTCTCTCTTTATCTCTCTCTCTCGCTGTCTGCATGTATGTGTGTGTGTGTGTGTGTACACGAGAGTTGATCTGCATAAATTATTGATAAGTCAATTAAAAAAGTATGACAGCGACTGATGGCTGTTAAATATTTTATATGGCAGTAAGGATAAATTACTCGCTCCTGCGTCTGCTTCCGCTTTCATCTGCCACACTTGCCACTTGCCGCTTTACTTTGCTTGAATTCAAGCAAGTTGCAGCTTTAAGTGACCATCCAGCGAGTCACAGTCGGGGTCCAAGCAAAGGCCATTGAGCAGTCAAGTGTGTGCAACCTGGCATATAAAAGTGTGTGACGCACACACTCACACTTGCAGCTATTTACAGCATGCACATTTGATTTTATCAAAGTTGCAACAAAGCCTTGGCTGCCACACACGCTGCAAGCCGACAAGTTTGTGGCAGCACGTCGTTAACCAGCTCTCCCCGCACTCTCCGTAAATGCGAAAATATAAAATAAACTTAATAAAACTTGTCACAGATGTTGAGCTCACAGCTTCCCCCCTCCCCTCCCCCTTTGGCCCCATCAGACTGTCGTCTGCCGGCTGTCCGGCGTTGCATTTTAAGCGTTGCGCACAATTAAACTTTTAACTTTTTGCCAGCACTTTTGGCCAGAAAGAATTTGCCTTACCTATGGGCACGCCCACAAATCTGTCCTGTCCTGTACCGCCTCCCCCTCCCCGCATAGCTGTGTAAACTTTGCAATTTTTGTCATGTGCCCCCGACGGAAATTGCCATGTGCCAAAATGGCGTGCTGTCAGAATACTGCTCTCTCTCTCTCTCTGTCGCTCTGTTGTACCCGTTGTGTGCCATATCTCTTGCTCTGGCAAATAATACTTTTCTATATAGCTGACTCTGTCGCTTTGGACTTGTCAGTTGCATTTTTCTTTGTCATTTCCGAGTTAGTTTCTGTTTGCCATTTGACATTTTTTGTGCTGCATGCAAATACGAATGCAAATAAAAATACCAAATAAAATATTGCGTTGCCCCAGCCATAAAGTTGACTTTTGTCCAAACTGACCGCTAGGTGGCGTCACTTGTCGCTCCATGCAATATGAAAGCACTGAACAACTGACTGGCAATGCTAGCAGTCCGTTTGACGGTCTGGCAACGCCGCGCGGCTGCTTTTGCCTTGAAATGAGTCCCTGCTTATAAATAAATGCATTGCGACTTGAAATTGCTTGTTGTTCCTGGAGCTTACGTGGCTCTGCTGGCGGTGGCAAAAATTCAAATCAACATTTGGTTTTTGTTCTGTTGCTTTGTGTGACCAGCCACGTTGCATAAAATTGCTGTCCAAAAATTTATTTGTCGTCTTGACACACGCTATAACTATAAATAAAGCAGCAAAGGACGAGGCTAGCAGCAGGATGCAAAGACAAGGAAAGCGCACAACTTTTGGCCCAATGAATATCTAAACAAGTTTTGTGTGGCCCCAAGGGGAATTCCCCTTCACACACACCCACACACATGGCCCGTATGTGAAGAGGAGCCTCGCCTTTTTGTGCCTTGTGCCTTGTGCCTTGTGCCTAACGCTAAGTGAAATGTCAACTTTGAGTATTTTGTTTTGCCATTTGCGTTTTTGTGCAAATGCCAAAAGAGTTTTTGTGACAAGGCTTTTAAGCCATTTTCAGCCATTTCCAATTGCAGTTTAAGAGACTTGAGAATATCGCTTAACGTGGGTTAAGTGTTCCACCAAAAATATCCAATGCCCCCAAACCACTTCTCTCCGTCGCCGTCTCCCTTTTTCTGTGTCAACTCGACACCAGAGCAGTCCAGAGTTGCGGAAGTGCTTAAGAAACGTTGAGCGCCATTAGCTTGGCCACAATTGCTGGCCAGAGCACAAGAATTTGCTCGATGGCTGTGGCCGATAAGAGACTCGGATGGTTATGAGCTGGCCCCAAAAAAGGTGTGTTTCCTGTGTGCTAGCGATGAACGCGTGACACGACAATCGACAAAAAAACATTATTGACTTATAATGATAATTATAGAAAGCAGCACTAAAATATAATGTCACAATTAAATCATCAAGTAAATTGTTGAAGATAAAAATGGTAAATAGAGAAAGCAAATTTTTAATTTAAAAATATTTACTGCCTTCAAAGTCTCGTCTTGATCTAAATATTTCAAGTGAAATTATATTTTGAAACTCTGTTCAATGAGTTGCCATCTCTAGGCGGACACATTGTCCTTTGGCTTTCACTTCATTGTGGGCACCTTTTGTCGACGCCTTATTCAATTTCGTTTAAGACAATTTAGCGCTAAATGAAATTATTAAAAGGTACCGCCGCAACTTGAAGATGCTATCGAAAATAATTTGTGTTAAAACAAAAGTTAATTGGGCCAAGTGTTCGTTCAAAGTGGAGACCCAAAGTGAATTGCACTCGATGCCTCGATGTGGCCAGTGGCAGTGGCTTATCGACATCAGCTTTAACCTGAACACGGACATCAAGGATAGTTGGATGGATGGATGGGTTGACCTTTTTGCTGAGGCATGAAAAAAATTCAAATTGAAGCGGAGTGTAATGCAGATATAACGTTGCAGCTGTCGCTGATTAAAGTTCAATTAATTAAACAAATGCCATATTGTAATAATATGACCATATTACAGTTGTCTCGCACGTTTCATATCCTTCGTTCTCCTGTCCTGTGTGCCGTGTGCCGTGTGGCATGTGCGCGTCCTGAATGTCCTGTGTGTCTCTCAATTGCATGCATTTAACATGCATTAACCGCACGCCGTGTAATGCAATTAAAAATGCAAACTGTGCACATAAATTACACGCTTAAATAATGCAGAAATTAATAAGTTCTGTTTACTCCGCCTACAGCATTCTCTTCCTCTCCCCCCCACGCCCAACCGCCCCTCTTCCCTATGGCCTAGCCTCTGGTTTACCCCTGGCTCAAAAAGCCATAACTCTTAATTACCAAAGTGCAGAGTTCAGTTCACAGCGGAGAATTGCCAGCGAACACGTCTGAGGTGAAAGTTGAACAAGAAATTTGCAGCAGCAGAAATTGATGCAGCTGCAGGGCTGCATCATTAATTTCCCTTGACCCGGTTTAGCACTTTCCGCCGCCCTGGAGCACAATTTAGCACCTTTTGCTATTATCCTCGTCTCTGCGCATTTTTTTTGCCTCTCAACTCATCATCAAATCATCATCATCATCACCACAGCAACAGCAGCAGCAGCGGCATCGGAGTCAGCATCGCCGCCTGCGGCTGTTGCGCTTCTCTCCAGCTCATTAAGTCCTTTTTTTTTGCCAGCCCTATTTCACTTTTTATAGCTCATTAGCTGCTGTTATTCTCGGCTCCCTGCTCCGCCTCCTGCTGCCATCACTTTCCATTTCCTTCTTTTTGTTTTCGGTTTTGCTTTACGACTTGCCATCAAATCGACAACATGCAATCGGCTCATAAATGGAATTGGCAATAGCAACAAGAAAACGACCAAAGAGTAATTAAACCTCTATCCTTTGCTTTCATCTCGATGGGCTTGTTCAAATGCTGCTCTTTTGCAAAGATTACGCATACGCAATGTAGCACAAAGGCAGACTGAAATCAATGAAAGCCTGAATTGAATGTTGTGAAATGTGTTATGGCCTATGAAAAATTATCTCAGTTCAGTTCAGAGTTGTAGAAAAATATTAAGAGATTTTTCAAAGAAGAAAAATTTGTAATTTTGACGTGCATATTTACAGTGAATTAAATCAATATGCAGGCTTAACGATCTCTCTAAATTTGTGCTGATAAATAAATAGCCAATAAAAAATTGAAGTTGAAAATTTGAATCTATTTTCCATCGCATGTCCTTGGCATCCCTTTTGCTATGCTGCGTAGATTTCTGCTGCTGTTGCTTATCGCCAATTGAATTTAAGCGCCGTCAATTGTATTTCCATAAGCGCACGCTTCCTGTATCCTGTATCCTGTCTCGTCCTGTCCTCACCAGCAAGTGCGTGTGTGCTGTGGGCGTCTGTACACGTTCTCTTACTATGTACACATGTGTCCAAATCAGCACGCTGGCCTCCTGTCCGTTGTCTGCCGTCTGTTTCGTGTGAACTACGTGCCCAAATTGCCGTTAACTGACAAAGCGCTCTGCAGCAGCAGCAGCCCCCTGATCCTTAACCGCCCCGCCCCTACCAGGGATATTACGCCTTCTGTGCCCAGCATTGTCACACGCATACGAATACGAAATAAAATACAATAAATACAGTAAAACGAACAAAAAAAAAAATAGAAGAGAGCATGTTACGCATAACAAAAAAAAAAGAGCAACAGAATACAAAAATTGCTGCTGACATTTGCAACAATTTCCGCTTGGGTCAGTTGTTGATTCCTTTACTAGTTATCCCCTTCAGCCTGCCTCCTGAATCCTGACCAACAGGAACAGAAGGCGCCTGTTGGTATGCAAGGCGTAGTTTGCCGTCTGCTGCCGTTTTTATGATTATTATAAATATTTTTTGTTGTGCTCGCTTTGGAATACTCTGCAAAGCAAGCAGGCGTTAAAACTATTAAGCTAGCTTAAAAATATACAGAAATGTTCTGAGAGATATGGTATTATTTTGCAAAATATTTTCTGTTCTCGTGAAATTTAATATCATCTATAAAAATCCTTTTTTAGCTTTTCTCTCGCTTTTGCCATAACTTCTGCATCCTTGAATTTTCATAATAATCCGAGGCAGGTTTTGGCCTTTTGAGGGTTTGGCATCAGACCGCAGTATATTCTAATCAAGTGCGCTCGACTATGCCCACTATATTATTCAGGCGTTGCTGGCTTTATGAGCACCAAAATTTCAGTTAGCGATTTGCTTTTGTCCTTTTTTTTGGGGGGGTTTGTTCACTTTTTTGTGGTTTTTGTGTTGTGTCATCATCGACACGCAAGTCAAACAAATCACCAAACAAACAAGTGTTGGTTGAGGCTGAGGCTGAGACGGCAACAGTGACCAGGTGGGCAGTTTTGGGGTGCTTGTTGGTCCAAGAAGAAAATAACAAAAAAGGTAAACGTTGGGGGCCAAGTGAAAAGACACGTTGCTTTCAGCCGTTGCCTAATAAACAAACCAAGTTCCGTGTGTCCCATGTAAACAGGAGATCGTGACCAGGCGAGAATGCCAGCAAGGAAATTTGCAGTGTTTCCATTTTTTTTGTTTTCTGCGGTGTATTTTTGTTGCTTCACTTGTTTTTTTTTTGGTTCGTAAACGAGCCACGCCCATTGTCAAACATTTTTGTTGCTTGCGTATTTTTTACGTGGAATAATTGAAGTTTCATTCAAGTTTTTTGTCAACGTTCTTTTTTTTTGGTTGTGTGTGTTTTTATTTTTGTTTTGTTGCTTGGAATTTGTTTGGCTTGGGCAAAAGTTTTGCGGTCAGAAAAAGGTTAAGTGTAATTAAATATTTATAGTTGACTGGCCCCGAAGCTCTGGAAGGAGGAGGATATCAATTGAAAATGTATGGCGCCAGTATTTTTATACCCCCGACCCATCTGACTACCTCATTTCAAATTTAATTTACACACTGCGCTTAAATTTGTTTTTATTTGTTTTCACTCAAATTGCAAATGGCAGCGCTGAGAGGGGAGGCGTAATGGAAAATTGTTAAACAAATAACAAGCGGCAAGAGTCGTGTTTTATATCAAGCCAAACACAGCTTCATTCAGCTGCTGCTAATGTGTTGAACATGTTGCCATGTAATGCGCTGACAACACGCAAGGCATGCCACACAGGACGCACGCTCTCGCCTCTCGCTCTCGACTCTCGTGTTTCCCTCTCTCTACCGGCAAAGACGCAGGCCAAGACAAATGACAGTGCCACATGCCATATGCCACATGCCACGCAGAGAGCGTCGAGTGTAGGCTGAGGCAGATTTGCGGCCATTGTTTGGCCATTTGCTGAGCTCTGCTCCATGGAGACGCCTCCATTGAATCTTCTGCACAACAGCGCGCACTTTGGTGGCGTTCATTAGTTGGGCCCCGATGCCCCCAAAGTGTTACTGTCCATCACAATTAGATGGCATGCGTGTGTGTGTGTGTGAATTCAACTCTCTTCTTCTGTTTACACAGACTGAATTCGTGCTAGTTTGCTGTGTTTGCTTTGGCATTTATACTTTTTGCGCCAATGCGTCGCAAATTTGATTTGTTGCGCCTCGCTTGGCTCATTAGGAACGCCCCCTTCCTCCCCTCCCCTGCCACAGAACTAAATCTCAGTTAACTACAACCGCAGCGCGCATGTATAACAAATTCCACACACTTTATCACAAGCTACTCGCCTTTTTTTTTTGCTTCACGCTCGTTGCAAGTCAATCATAAAATATGAAAAATTTACTCACACACACACACCTGCAGTTGGGCTGCAGGCTGCGGGCTGCACACAATTCTCACACGAACGCGCAGCCGGTCGCCATTTGAGCGGAAACCGGAAATCAACTTTAGGGCGCCTTTTGTTTATGCGATTTTATTTCGCCCCCAAAGCCACACACACACACACACACACACAGCAGTAGCAACAACAAAAACAAATCGCAGCTGCAACTACAACGCGAAGCATGCCAAAAATATCAGAGCATAACTTTGGGGCGGGCGCCCGAAGGGGGCGTGTGCGATATATAGACGCAGTTTCATTTCAGCGTACATATATTTTTTTTTGCTGCTACCTCTTGCTGCTTTTATTTGTTTAGCATGCGATTTCGCGCTTCGCTGGGGGAGTGTTGCTGTTCCAGCCGTGGGAGGGGCTGGAAGCGGGGGCGGGGACGAGGACGGAGGTGTCCTGGGTAGACTGCGCGCGGGGACCTTTACAGTTTGGCACAGCGTTTGATGTTTTATGCAGGCGGCTGCAGCTTCAATACAAATGCTCAGATTCCATTTTAAAGTTGTGCCTCCCATTTAATGAAACTTTAAAACCAAAGAAACACAAAGAGCCTTAAAGCTTTAAAGCAAACTTCGAATGTGGTGCTTTAAGAAAACTAAAATTGCAAAAGGATGAGACTTGAAACTTTTTTCAACTGCCCATATCATTGTAAATAAACGCAAACTTTAGGCATAAATATTTGAAACTACTTTAAAAGTTGCATAACGCTGCAGCGTAAATTTAATTTTAGTTTCTTGCAAAGTTTTCTTGCGAAATCTATTGATTATTTAAATAGTGGAAGCATCTACAAAAATATTTGTTTAAAAACTTGTTTTCAGTCAGATAAATCAGTGGAAATAAATTGTACTGATTCAGCAATTTTGAAATACAGCCAACTGGTCAAAAGTTTGTTGATTTGTTCAACACTCGTTAGCAACGTTTCCACTTAAAAATCAGTTGCACGCTCGATCAACGTTACAAGTGGATGCTGTTCTATTGTTCTGTTTATAAAAACGCATGTAAATTATACAGCAAAGTGTTTTATAGTTCATTTACCTAGCTAAGTACCTACCACAGTCAGCAGTTGCAGATCCTAGAGAAGGACAGAAACAGAGTGAGAGAGAGCTGCAACTTTTTTGTTGCTGGTCCACTTCTCGGTTGGTTAATGCAGCAGCAACGCTCCAACAAAACACAAAAACTTCCGAGGCAACAAACAAAAAACTGGTCAAAAACCATTGAAGCATGATTTTAATGGTGCGCCAAAGGGCTGGTGGCATGATGGGGTTGCCAGCCCGAAGGGGAAAAGTGGGGGCGGGTTGAAGGATGGCCGAGCGAGTTGTGCGCGTTGAGCAATTCATTTAATTTGAGTTGCATGTAAGTTGCAAACGGAGGCAGAGTGGAGGAGAGAGAGTGGAGAAGAGAGAGTGGAGGAGAGTGCGCTGTTCCAACGCTTTGGGCTTTAATCGGATTCCCTCTTCGAGCAGAAAAACACAACTGGAGTCCAAACAATGCGCCCCAGCGTATGCTATAGAAGTTGAGTTAGCTATCCTGGCTCTGGCTGCCTTTCTTACCACTTTGCCTAAACATAATTTTCTTTTCCGCCTATTTAAGCCACAAAAGGCCCCCAAAGAAACCCCAGACTCCCTAACTCATTCGGCCAACAAAAAGGTATCGTTGCTTAATTTCAAATTGTGGCATGCATAGAGAAAACCATTCAGCATTGTGATGCATTAAAAAAAAAAGAAAAGAGCAGAATGGAATAACGAGCAGGCAAAGGCTGGAAAATGCTGCCATTGGAAAGCGATTGGCTGCCAGCACTTTTCTGCCATAATTGTATTGGGCAACATAGGTTAACACACACGATTGTGTGTGTGTGTGTGTGTATGTGTGTGTGCATACACAAAAAAATAATGCTGATTCAGCATTTGTCGAGGCCATAAATAGCAGTTGTCTCGGCCTCCAACAAATTGTATAACCCAAAGCCATATATCAAGCACAAATTCAGCAATCTACAATTGAAATAAACGAAGCCAGCATCAAGTTAGATGAATGCTTTTTTTTTTTGCCAGAGAGCAAAGCAAGGATACCACGATTGGGACTAGGAAACTAGTTAATGTTTTAAGCCACTATTCGAATATACATTTCTAATGAGCGTTTTATTTCTATTTAATTTCAGGTAAGCCACAAATATGCATATCTCATCAGCCCAACCAAACTGATGTCCGACAAGCAAGTAAAAAATACATTTAATCGCTTGGAACTATCAGCGAGTCAATCAGAATGTTCATTAGCAGCAGCAGCGGCAGCATAGAAATTAGGTCATAAAATATCCATTAGAATCAACACACACACTAATTTTAGTGCAAAAAAAAACAAACACGATACGCTCATCTAATCGAAAAGCCGTGTAAAGCGCAATCTGGGGATCTGGGAAGGGATCATCGAGGGCAGTTCGTTGCGTTGATGATGGCTCCGATATGCGTTGAAGCGGTCAATTTTGTTGTTCGTGCAGTCGCGTAATTACAGTCCAAAATGGTGACATGTCGTTGTCGTTTTCCGCCCCTCCTCCCTACCTCCCTCCCTTCGCGTACTTGCGAAATTATCAATTGTGCCAGCAATCGCTGAAGGGCATAGAAAGAGACAACGAGAGAGCGACTGCGACGCTTCGTGTGCAATTTGGAAAACTAAATTGTTCTATTGTATTTAAGTTAATTACTCATGCTAATGCTAATTTGCCTTTTCGACGTTCTCGTTGACAATTGCCATGACTTCCACTGGAATTTCGCATTTGCCACGGCTTGTTGTTGCAGCCATTAGTCTGTGGAGCCTAGGGTATATAAATAAACTTATAACATATACATTAGTTGTTAACTAATTTCCACCGAATACAGAAATTAAGCCCACTGAAGTTCCGTAAAAGTTTTCGACGCATTTACTTAACAAACTCAATCCGAGCTGCTTTAATGATTTTCTACAATTCTCTATTTGAAATTTGCAGCAAGTGTCGTTTGTTTTTTATAAATATGCCGTAATAACGCTCTACTGTTTGCCAACAATCATTACCCAATTATAATAATGCCAGTTGCTGTCTGAACTCCACAGAGAGTTCGAGTGTGCCGTATGCGATGCAAGTTGATCATGCGAATTGTTCTCGTAATGGGCGTCAGTTAAAACTCTATTAAATTGTCAACCAAGACATGATTGCGGCGACTTTTGTTTCCACCAAAACTCGCGACTTTGCTTCTCACTCCCACACACAATGGCTTTCCCATAAATAAGGCATGTATATATATATATATATATATAGATGAGTATATACGGCAAATCCCACTGGCGTGTCGTTGTTATGTAACCTTCACGGTTCGCGGCACACGAAAAAATAGCAGCACCAAATGTCAAAATGTCTAAAGTTGATTGTTATATTTACGACTCTGTTTTTTAATGTTTGACAAATTAGTGGCAAGAAGCATTGCAAACAGAGCGACAACAATTTCAGCAACAACAATTAACAACAATGGCATAAAAGAGCCGGAAGTTAATGGCATTCTGCCGCCTCTAACATGCAGCATAATATCAGCCATACATGGGTGTAAAACTCTCAACGCTGAGACCAAGAAAAATGCTAAAAACGTTGTATGGAAGAAGAAATCATAATAATCATAATGTGAGCGAACATAAAGCGCGAGCCATTTGAATGTGGTTTAGAGCACTCACGGGTGCTCATGTTACCCAACATTCAGACATTCAGACATTCAGTCAGTCCCTGAGTCGCCCCAAGATCCACGAATGTACACAATTATTAGCAGACTCTTGACTTATGCAACTCGGACTTAACCACAGCCAAAGCCTTTCCCATCTCGAGTTACCAATGCGGCAATTGTCATCGTGACTGTCACGCCCCATGCTTGCCACCTCTTGCTTTTTTTTTGTGTTTTGCTGTTTGCCCAGTTAGCACTCGGCTTACCAATTTGCGGTAATGTGTAGGCCATCAAACTAGCTTCAAGTTTTAATGCGCCAATAAAATATTGACGAAGTGGCTGCGTCAAACAGATGCTTAGAGACGCTGCAAACTCATAAATCTGAGTGGAACTTCTTTGTTCCGCAGTTGTAAAATTAACGATCTAAAGATCGATAAGGCATTTTACAAAATAATAAACCATCAAGAAGCTGTCAGCTGTTATGGAATATTTTGAAAAGGTGTCTTAACTGATTAATTAATATTAAATTAATAAAGAAAGCAAAGATATATTTTGTTAACAAAAATCACATGTGCATTTCGTTTTAAACAATCATTTGGCAATGATAAAACTAGTCAGTTTTTTAATTGACCGATCAGGTAGATAGCACAATAGCCATGCATTATAGACAAGGCTATCGGATAATATATGGCATGCAATATATGACTTTGACATTTTGCTTTGCATTGTGTTTAACATTGATTTGAGTACGTCTATAGCGCATCAGACATTTGAGTAGTTGAACTCATACACTCATATTTAAACACTCACACACACACAGCCATTCGCATTCATTGTCATTTCGGCTCAATTGAGCTTACCGCGACAATCAATTGGCAAAATTGTTGGCGTATCTTTAATTAAGCTAATTAATATGTGGACATGCTTAAATGCATGTTTGCAATCGTGACATCGACTCAACCGCCTGCAAGCGGAAAGATCCAACTACATGCAGCATTTTTTCTACTCTCAGACAAATTTCAAACTCATACAAAACGGTCAGCAACTTTCACCCAAAATAATCAACGAGGTACAGACAAAAAGGTGGAATGAAAAAAAGAAATGAAATGTACATGATGATATTATTATTTTATTCTCATTGTCAGCGCTCTGCTGGGAATGGCTGACGCCTCTGATTGCCATGTGTGCCAGTTCCCAAGGTGCTTTGGGCTCATCGCAGCTGAAAGATCTGCCCAGGCGACCAGCTCCCTTGAGAGACGACACAATGCTGTTTGGTATTGTGTATTTGATGGGTCAGGTCATTCATTCATTGTTTGATTCAAGTGCCGGCAAATGGAATTGAAATTAAGCCGCCAGTACAATTTTTGCCCAAATGAATTAGAAATGCAATGGAATACTCGTTATGGCCATAAACAAATTGCATGTTGAGATGAGATTCGAGAGTGAGATGTCGAAAACCAACTTCAATGCAAATAAATTGAACAAATTAAATAACATGAATTTACCATTTACCATTTGGCATTCAAAATGCAAATTGTGCACAATGTGCACATAAAATACACACAACTATTACAAGGGATCATTGTTTGATTAAAGACAACAACAAAATGCATGATGAGAAATTGAAATTGAGATTGCAATGAACGTACAGTTATGAATATAATCATTTTCATTTTAATATTCAATATTTGCATTATTGAACAATTTTAATAGCCAAACGCATCCGATTTAAAGTCCCTTAGGGTCTCAATACCTATAAATGGCATCAGTTGTTGACACTGTCGGCACTGTGTGTCTTGTGTTTATCTATCACCACTCGCCACATGCATTATGCGATACAAAATAATTGGCATTAAAATACTCACTCGATTTTTGGCAAGACAAGCCAAGGGCCACTTAAAATTCCGCATGCAGTAATTTGATTTAATACTAGAAGACAGCAAAGATGCGAGAGGTGCCTGAAAAGAAAATAGAAAAGTATATTTATTTGTAAAGTATATTTTGTAGAATTCAAAAAATAAATGCATACATATTTTGGGAGAGAATAAGTGATGTATTAATATCAAATTAAATAACAAATAAATATTTCTAAATACTTCATTGACTGCCCTCGCACATGCATTCAACTGGTTGCTATTTGTACGGTATAATTAAACATTTGATTTGAAAACTGAAAAATAATGCTTGTGAAGGGGCCATATACTATAATGATCTTGCTCTTGCTCGGCCCATTGTTGTCTGCTTGTCATTCGCCTAACAAATTACTCGTTGCTGCCCGTCGAGAGTCGAGCGTCGAGAGTTCAGGCAGATTGCCCAGTTTTGATAAATCTGTGTCGTTCGCTCGCTCTCTATCTCTCTTGCTCTCTATGGCTCTATCTCTCTCGCTGGCTTTCTTAGTTTCAGACACTTTCATCAAGTTTATCGGGGCAATTTCATCGCATCTGGCTGCCTGCCGACTCAACTCAACTCGACCCTAGTTGGGGAAGCATTGCAAAACACTGCAGAGATGGATATTGTGGCTACAACTATAGCTTATGTAGATAAGGAGGCTGGCAGAGTTGCCAGCGTTTGTTAAACACAACTCGAATCAGAAAACCATTTGGCAAATGAGAGTTTCTAAATGGCAATGGCAGCTGCGGCTGGCTTAAAGTCAAACTCAACTTTGGGGGCAGGCAATTTGTCAACACCTCCAAGTTGCCTCATTCAAGTAATAGTGTATCTGCGTGAGTGTGAGTGTGTGTGTGTGGATGCCACAAGCCGCATGCTAATGCTCATTAAAATCACAGCAGCTGCCCATTCCCTCGATGTGGGTGCTCTGCTCTGCTCTGCTCCTTACAACTTTGATGGCAAACTTCTGCAACCTTTTGATGTGCAGATAATTTGCTAGCAAATGTGGTTACATCATTAGCGTGTGGCATGCCACTTCTGCCTCCGCCCACCTTGTCACGGCCATGTTGCATGTCCTGGGCTGGGCACGGCGCAGGGGGGAGGGGAACGTAATAAATTTATTAGACTGCCTCAAATGATGCATGAGACAAGTCCTTATATAGAGCTGCCCCGCTGCCAACTTTTCTAAACAAGCAACATAAAACAAAGAGGCAGACAAGACTTGCCCCTGCCACACTTCACTTCTCCCTCTCTGGTTGGTGCTCCACATCTTTCATTCTTCCCCCAATGGCAGGCAGTTCCTTGAACTTCGGCGTAGACAAATTATTTAGCGTCGCGTGAATCTTTCTGCTGCCTGCACACCTGGATGCCTCAGCTTCGACTTTCGACTGCGACTCCTGCCACAGCTTCATGTGCCGCCATCTCGGGTTTGAGAAATATATATATTAAAACTGACACTTTTAATGAGCTTTGTGATATTAATCTTTGTCGTCGCCAAGTGCCGCCTCGACGCGTCTCGACTCGGCTCGCCTGAAGTTGGCAACTTCATCATTTTTGCGGCTTCATTCTATTAACTTTGCCATTTCTAATTACATATGCTTCACGTCAACTTTTTGTGGCCAACTTGGAAAGCAATTAGATATTGACCCTGGGAACCGAGTGCATTAAAAACTACCAACTGAAAAGCTGCCAAAAATACGCTGTAGAGACTTGCATTTATTTAGAATAAAATAAGTCACTTTATAGGGTATAATTTTAGAATAAAATAAATACTCATAATATTCCCTTTATAGGGTATTTTATGAGTAAGAAAATATATTTGCCACATTTAAATGCAACTCATGAGCAGTGCCTTAGTTGCAGTGTCTGTCCCGCTGTCGTGTGGCATTTGCCACTAATGGAAAGTTCGCGTAATTTGTCAGCAGACCATAAAAATTCAACACACAAACATATGTGTGTGTGTGTGCAGAAAAATGTTAACTGTTTGTTGGGAAAAAGGTTTAGTTGGATGAGAGCTCGAGTCAAGGTGGCAAGGGGAAGCTGCACATATTTATGTATATTCATGAGTGGCACTTTGGCAACGGGGTTAAAGTTTGTTGCAGGGTCGCATTGCAACATCCTGCCTGCAACATCATTTGCCCCCCCACGAAAGTTGTGACAGGTAAATGCTTAACTTGATTACGAGACTTTGTGTTATGCGATTATCATTTGGCGTTTTATTTCTACTGTTTGCGTAGCGTTAATTAAGGTCGTTAAAACGCTTTCGACATGCCCCGAAATGCTGCTGCATGTGTTGATGTAGCATTTATGTAAACTGCCACCACATCCGAAAAATAGAAAAGAGCGGTAAAGAAGCAATGCGAAGCCATGCGACTAGTGAAATTGATTAATGATTTTTGCAGCTGGCGTGGCGCAAAAGGGTTTTGTGTTCGTGCCACATGCAGCAGGGCAGCACGCACTGAGAACTCAACTAATAATCGCAATGAAAATATTATGTATACGCCACTTGTCAGCTGAGGAGGAAACTGCCAACATAAATATTCATTTCTTGACGCACTCTGCGACTGAGTGTGTGTGTGTGTGCCAGCCATTTTGCCACATTAATGGCCACAAATACATCATGACTTTTCATAAGCGCCTGCCACTTGAGGCAGCTTCTGTCGTGCTCACAGCTTGCCCCCGCCAAGGACATCCACTAAGCTGCTTGTCTGCTCCTGATTCTTCAGTTCGTCTCCGCCAACCTTTTTGCTGCTTCGTTTTGGCCCTCTTCAAACTACGAGTTGTCATATTTATGTAACTGCATTTAAGCCAAGTTGGCCAAGCTACATAAACGCTTCAATTTAGACGACAGCATAAATGTCCTTCCTTCGGGTGGATAATAGCGTAATGGCTTAGAAATATATTGCTATTCTTAGCCTGAGCATTCAGCATTGGGTTATTTCCGAGCGAGCTCTCTCGCTCTCTGGCTTATTTATATACCACATTTTTCCATGTTGTAGCCTAATTAGAGCTGAGGGTGCTTCAGCCAAAATGACGAGGGGAGTCGCAACTTTTCAGCTATGCTTTGCGATTTGCATTAATTTAATTAGTTTCAAGCAGATGCCTGACGAGACAGGCTGAGAGAGAGATTGAAAAGAATTCAATTAGAATTACAAAAAATTAAAAACATTAATACAATCTTGTAATCGAATTAATTTACTGCATTATTTTCATTCAAAAGTTAGCACACAATTCACGTGAATAGAGCAACTTTGCAACTTGCAGTTGCCTCAAGTTTCGAGCACAGCTTGCAACATTCATTCGCCTGCTCTTCTTATTGCCACATGTATCATTGTCAAGTTGCCGGCAACAAGCAACTTTGTCCTGCACCTGAGCAATTAAAACTACAAATTTGCTGTGGCAGCATGTGTCAAGTGCATTTATTTAATTATTGCAATTTATTTAAAGATACCATAACCGTTATTTAAGACACACACACACACACACAGTCAAAGTTGTCGTTGCTGTTGCTGTTGCTTCTTATAAAATGTCGCTGGTGACTTATTAAAAGTGTGTCCTGGCATTAAGTGCAAAGGACAACAAAGCAACCACGATGCGAGCTGCATTAAAATGCAATCGAACGCGAAAGAGACGGAGAAAGGGTTGCAGTTATGAATTTTTCATAAATCAGAGTAAAATACGTGGCGCCCAAGGATACGAGTTCAATGCGAATGTGGCCAAATGATATGCAAAAGTGAAGTGAAAGGATTGAAAAGGAACAAAAGAGGGAACTGCGATATGCATACGTGCAGTTTAATAAGCTAGCGAAATGACCGTGAGTTATGCTGCAGGTCCTGCAGTTTTCTGTGGTCCTTAAGTGCGAGTGCCAGGCTAACTGCAGTAGGGGGCGTGGCTGGTTGGCTGTGCTGCCCTAACCGCACATTATGTTAATGAGCATATTTTTGGCTTCCCTTTTGCGCCACTGCAAGCAGTTAATTACTTCAGTTGAGCTCAAACAACATTGAAGCCAGCTGCCAACCGTCTAAACTGCCTTTTGCTACGCAACAAAATTTCCCTCGTTTTTCCCTGACAAATTGTTAACCCCCAACAGCCTTTTCCGACTGAGGAAATGCGCATTCGATGGCCTTTTTAATGGTAGCAAAAAACTGCGGTTTAATTATTAAAATGCTTTCATTTTGTTGCATATTTTTAGGCATTTTAAAATGGCATTTTGCCGCTGCCTTTGCTGGCGCTAATTAAATTAATAGCAGAAAAATTGCATGCGAATAAAAACAGCGTAAACAAATAGTTTGCGAAATATTAATTTGTTGCAGTCTACACCGCTGAAACAACCGTCCGACCAACAACAACTGTGGCGCTGCTGCGGTGGATCATAATTGTGGTTAGACCGCAGTCGACACGCGCAGCATAAGCTCAGCTCAGCTCTCCCTCAATGTGTCTGTGTGTGTGTGTGTGTGCTGTAAAGTACATTAAAGTATTGTAAAGGATAATCCCAAAAATCGAAATACTTAAACCCGTCATATTATCATTTGAATGTGCTTTTTTCATGTGGGAGCGGCTTAACGGCTTAAAGCATAAACTGCAGGCGAAATGCGCAAAGAAGAGCAAAGTTATAAATTTATTCTGCTTGCCAAATTGATGCACAAAGAGAAAGCTTTACCAAATAGTTAGAAATCTAGTTCGCAGAATACCTGAATACATGAAAAAGTTACGTGATTTTATCAAACAATTTCTGACGTCAGGTAGTTCATTAAACCATTACGAACCTTTACCCATTTAGCTGCCGAACGTGTTCATCAACAAATTCAATTTTCATTTGCAAAATCACTGCAACTATGCGAAACCGTTTTTGGACATAAACTAATTTGGCGACGCGACAGCAAAACAACTCAGAAATCAATGCAAAATGCACAAAATGATTGTTGCTGTTCCTGTCAACGTCAATTTGCAAACAAAATAGAAAGAGAAAAAGAGCTAAAAGAGTGAAGAGTAGAGAGAGGGGAGAGGATGGTCTAGTGAAGCGCAGCTCATTGCAAATCAAGCCATGAGACCACGTGACATGCAGTCGAAAGCCCAGCGACAAATCCGCTTCCACTTTCGCCTGATTGGCGACCAGCCGTCGAATGGCGGCATTTAAATGCCAATGGTTCAGGGGTACAGGCTACGCAGGACACGTGTCCTTGTGCCACCAACGAGGCAACATCATTAAATGATTTGGTAACGTGAGCAGCCTCCACAAAAGAGAGAGAGAGAGAGAGAGAATGGGCCAACCACAGCGGCAACACGTTGCGTATGCGTAATATTTGAATTACTGCTGCGCTGATCGGCTGCTAAACGCTATCGATGACAACAAAGTGCACACAATTTGCTCAGCACCTGCACAATTGCCGGCCAGCTATTTGATTGCCCCACATAGGATTCCCACCCCTTCCCTCCCTCCCCTTCTGCTGTCCCAGCCTATTTGCTCAGCTGTCGCAATGAGTTGGAACTGAAAATTTGGGCATGTCGTGCACTTTTTCAATGTCCCAGCGAAAATGTTGCTTATCTCACGTGCGCAGCACAACAATTCCCACACACACACACAATCTCTCTATCTCTCTGTCTGTCTTGTTGGCAATGCATTCGCATCGTCGTGTTATTAATTCACAGCGAACAAAGTAAAATAAAAGACGAGCCGGCAATTGCCATGCAAATCAAACGGAGCAGCCACCAAAATGCGCCAGTGGGCGTGGCACATGTTGACGTTGACGATGACGATGACGATGACGATGACAAAATGAATGAGCACGAGCAACGCCCAAGACAAAAAGAATATGCGGCACAATTGTTTACAAGCCTCAAAATACAATTGAGCGGAAGTGGAGCTCATGCTAAGAAGGCAGCAGAGAACAATGCAATAATCACATTTACTAACGAGTTGTGCCAGACCGACAGATATCCTGCAATAATACATATTCGCTAAAAACTTTAATAAACAACTTGTTAAATTTCAGACAAAACAGACTCATTTTGTAGATATTCCAGGTTAACGGTTCATTAATATTTGATTCGCTTTTTTCGCATCGTTTACAGGGTAGTTTTCCGCTCAATATACTCGAGTGCTCTTGCTTCGCTTGGCCTAATGTGGTAGCCAGCATTATCATCTTCATTTGTTGCCTTTTGCTTTTGGGCCGAGTTGAGTTTGACCCTCAGTGTTTCCGCACTCAGTGGGGTCCTTTTTTGCCGTTATTGTCTGTGTGCCATATCTCAGGCCGTTAACCACAATCGTTGCCGCTTGTGCGCAAACTAATTAGCACATATTTCACGTGGCCAAAAACGAAGGGCCGAAATTGCTCACGCTCCTATCCCCAAAAAACCACTCAAAGCGAAATTTCTTTGCCGCGATTTTCATTTGGCATCCATTGTCAGTGTGTGCGTGTGTGTGTGAGTGTGTATATGTGTGTGTGTGTGGATGCAATTACAATTGTAATTAGCATTGTTGCTTATTGCTGTTACATTTGTTGTCGCTTCTGCTGCTGCTGCTGCTGCATTGCGTCCGCAATTTAATTTTGATTTGTTCGTTTCGTCTCATTTTGTGTTTTGTAATGGAATTTTTAATGCCACACAGCAGCTAAAGCGAATTGTTCTCTTCTGTGTCCTTTTATCTCTCTGTCATCTATTCGCCAGCCCCTTTGCTTGTGTTGCCTGCATTGAGGCGCTTTATCAGCTTGCGACAAAAACATATCAACGCTTATCATGCAAGAGCAAAGAAAAAGGGCAAACAACGTTTTAGATGGCCAACAAACTTGCCTCAAACATTCACTAGACAGCGATGCACTGCACGAAAAAGTGTCAATATTTTAGCAATATATTTGCGAAACAAATCGAGTAGAATTAAAATAAATACTTTTCAAAATAAATATAGAAATAATTTTTGAAAAGCAATTGCTAGATAATTTATCAAAATCATTAATTTTATTTTGAAATCCTCCCAATTTCTGTCAGTGTTGAAAGCAATAGATGCTTCAGTGTTGACTGCCCAGGCTCCTCAGTTGAACTTCTCAGACTGCTGCTGGTTGCATGTTTGTCATGGGGTCTGTGTGGCAGCTTTAATGAATGGCAGCAAGTCACACACGAGAGCATGTTTGCCAATGTTTTGTCAATGGAGCTGCTGCTTCCGCATTATCGAGGTACCTTTCCCAGGGGCAAGTTCTTACCTATCTTCTACTTGTGTTTTTTCTCCTTTTTTTTTTGTTTAACTTTGTAGCGCACTTTTATGCGCTGCTTTTATTACAACGCATAATGAAGTGAATGCTGCACGATATTGACGCTCCCCAGCTGCCAGCTGGATACCAGGAGCAGCTGCTCGTCTTTCAACTGCCTCCATGGCTCCCTTTACCATCTACTGTCCCACACTCCTTGGCTGACTGCTGGTTGCATTTTTAATTACTTCGAGTTTGGCTGAGGCGTTTGTCAGAGCCTTTGATGCGTGGGTGGAAGGCGGCTGGGACAGAGGATAAACAGGAAGCGACTGGCAGCTTAATTAGGAGGAAATACTTGTGGACATAAAATGTCGTGTAGCCGCAATTTACGCTTTGAATTTGTTGCACAATTTAACAGTGTGCATTTCGCACTATGCGCTGCGGTGTGGCTGCAGTTTATTAATTAAACGCATTGCATTTAATTATGCTAATCAAATTAAAATTGTCATAATCATATTAGAATTAATTTTTAAATAAATTAAAATTGAAATTCGTGGCACGTATTTGTGGCAAGCAGCAGCAGCAACAACAACAACAACCACACACATTGTTCTGCCCGATTGTGCAACAATCACAATTTAAATGCACTAAACATGGGCTCGGCATTTGTCATTA
Organism: Drosophila ustulata; assembly: GCA_035047365.1. Classification (NCBI taxonomy): domain Eukaryota; kingdom Metazoa; phylum Arthropoda; class Insecta; order Diptera; family Drosophilidae; genus Drosophila; species Drosophila ustulata. The sequence continues at coordinate 20,330,428 of JAWNPT010000094.1, forward strand.
ATGGACAAAATTACCGGCTAGGTGGGGCGACACAATTAACCCCGTCACGCCACGCCCCCTATCCGCCTGCATCATAGTGAAATTATGTCACGTTTTGCTTCAGTGATCGACCGATTTCACAGTGATTAGCTGTGCGTCATGCGTGGCCAAATGAGGCGTGGCATTCGCATTGACATCTGGCCAAAGCTCACTTATTAACCCGCTCCTCTTCAACGCCCAAATGGCACTCTAAAGCCCAGACAATTGGGACTAATTAATGCATTCGCCAAAATGGCAACTGAAATTGTCGAGTCCTGACGTCAATCAACGAAAAAAACTATTACCTATGCAAAATTATTGCAAATTGATGCGGTTAAACGCATTGAACAGTGGCATAATATATAAATAATTTACAAAAATGTTAGATCACGGCGATAGTTAAAATTTATGGCAATAATATCTTTCTGCATAAAATCACAAATTATTATGATAAGAATAATAATAATTCATTATGAATTTTATAAATAATGTTTATGCAGAGAAATATCAGAATATTTTTTAAACAAAACTTATCGACGTATCAAATATAAAAATAACATAAATTAAATTTTGTAACACAACTAAAACAATAATTTTTTGCTATTCGATTTAGAATTTGCTTCTCCTAGCATGCATTGCTGAAGAGCTTATGTCTGATGCAACAGTTTCAATTCATATCGAATATAATCAGATTAGGTTCTAAATAATCGGAAAATGTTGCCAGAATTGGCAATACCCTGTAAATCCAAAAAATAAAGAGTAAATAGTGGGAATGTAATAGCAAGTAATATTCAGTCATTTCTATGTGAGCATTTTCTAGGGTATTTGAGTGATTTGTCTTTGTTGATTTTTGGGTATGCATCGCTGAGCACATGCAGCATGAAATTGTTATTAATATTTTAACGCATAAAGTGGTGTTCGAAAGAGATAGACTGCGTGAGTGGGTGCGAAAGAGATACCAGCTACAACGGCTTAGTACGCTGATTTAAAGCAAACACGCAGTGGCCTAGGCGTCAGAAGGGCACGACATAAAGCCAGCTGAAGGGGGACGGAGGGGGACTGAAGGGATATAGGTTTGATGCCAGCACTCTGAGGGGATTTGCTGCTACGTTGCATGCCGCATGCTGCACGCTGGCAAAGTGTGCGCAAATATTTGCGACTGTTGCAAATGTATAAAATATTTATTTAGGCGTCACAAAAACAAAATAATAACTAAATATATGGCCGCATACATCCATAACTGATTTCATCGAAATGCTGTCACAAAATATATGGCTCATATTTTTTGGTGACAGCCGGCTGCGAATCATAGGTCAAATGTAGAATCATGGCACTGACAAATAATTTCATTACATGGACAGCGAGTGAATTAAGATGCTCGACAACGAAACGTATGAAGGATATGCGTTGCGGCCACGCCAAAAGTAAGAATTATGCATTCGCCGCGTCGGCGGCAACTTGTCCTGGGCGCCTGTGGAGTCACATACCTGCTGCACCAGTCAAGCATAATAAATTATTCCCACTGCGCAGCCAAGTCTGAGTTTGAGTCGGAGTTCGAGGCGCAGTCCTGCTGCGCTGCGAAAATAGGAAAGGTAAAGCGACCAACGGGACGAAGAAAAATGCGATGGAAAAATCGAATGAATAAAAAAAAAAAGAAAGGCCACCGCAATGTCCTGGCCAACGGATACTCAGCAGGCGGGCAGAGAGCGGCGTTGGGGCTACAAACGAGTAGTCGAGCATGAAAACAGCGTGCCGCTTGCATCCTGCTGCTGTTGCCATTGCCACTGTTGGGGCAGTCAACGGTATAATTTCTCATATACATGTCACGCGCCCCAACGAACCGTGCCAAATGTGTTGAGACACTTCCAGGGTCGGTGTGGTGCAAGCTCCATGTGGCTGTTGGTCAGTGGAGTCGCTCTCCCTCTCTCTCTCTCTGAGTGCTGCAACGTTGCCTGTTCGTTGCTTGTTTTTAACGGCAGCAACAACTTACAAGCTTTTGCGAAATGCTCGACTTGCGAATACCTTTAAAGCAGCAACAATTTCATGTGCAAATCAGCTTTAAAAAGTCGAGACTGTTTGCCTATTATACCCGACTGGCAGCGCAGATTACGCAGCATTGCGGCGTCGCCAACAATGAGTCTTAAACTTAATACAAAGTTTTATACGTCGCATTGCATAAAACACAAAATATGTTCAGCTGAGAGTTAAAGCGAGAACGACGCACACTGCCAGGACTCCAGGACTTGGGTCCAAATGGACGGACGCTTGTTATTGCCCAGCTTTCTCGGTTGGTTTCTACATGTGTCCAGGGTGAACGTGCGTGCCAAGCAACAACAACATTAACAGCAGCAGCAGCAGCAACAGCAACAGCATAATAACAACAACAACATGATTCTAACTTGAAAGTCCTTATCCATAGTTTTCGAGTTGTACACAGTCCTTGAGTTCTGTTCTGTTATCCTGCCTCTTTTTCGCTCCTCCCACTCGGTTCACCTCGTCGCACACATTTAGTCGCGTGTGTGTTTAAGCTGGTGTGGAGCTTATTTATGGCAGCTTTAGCTCCCATTGGACACATTTCAATGCATTTGCAAAGAGCTTCGAAGACTTATGCAGCCTCAAAAGTATATTATTTAAGTGTTAGCTCCTTCAGCTATAAAATATACGCTTGGAGCATGTCTTAAATTTGTTATTATGATGGGGCAGCAAAAGCGACTTTTGTAGTTATTTTAGTCCTGCTGCGATCGGAAAGTCTCTTGGAAACTTACTCAACAGACAGACAACTTTATCACTCTGAATACAATTTACAATCTAATCGCATAAATATCAATCGTTGCTAAATTATACAATCTGGTCTCTTTATCATTTCAGGTATGTACAGACAGACATCAATTCCATTATTTGAGGCCATCTGTAAGTCTAAGCGCAAAAATTGAATTTCGCTGCGCAAGAAGGGAAACAACTTGAACAGAATGTCAGGCAATAAATTAACGCAAATTATTATTAATGAGTGAACATTTATCGCCGTCCTCGCCTTTCCCCACACACACACACATACACACACAGCTTCTTCTCTTGCCCAATTGTGGCGACAAATTGTCGACAAGTGCAAATGTCGCACATATGGCCAAAGACTGCGTCGCCGCAGCAGATGGAGCATGACGCAGGGGAGGGGTGGCGAAGTGAGAGAATTGCCAGAGATTTGGGATTGGGCTACATTCACTGATTAATTGCAATTTGATGCTAAAAATTGCGCGGCATTTGGGCATTTGGCAAAAACCAAAACAGAAGTTCTCTTCGGCTGCAACATTGAAAGACAGCGAACACGACGACAACGAATTCAACATTTTTCTTGTAGTTCTCAGCTGTTTGTTCTGGGTGCTGGGTGCTGGGTTCAATGACCTTCGCTTCGAATGTGCATAAAATATTTTCGTGTTTTAATGCCAAAAAATAGTAAATATAACTTTGCAAAAACATATATAATTTTTATGCATTCCCCACTGGCTTTTATGACAAGCCCGCATCCCGAATAAGCAAGAAAAGTCTTTGATGCACTGCAAGAAAACAAAGTATTTTTGTAGCAGAAAATTATTGAGGTATCTAAATTGCCAGACAGATATGCATTAGTTCAAAATGGCTCAGAAATATTATTTAATTCATTTACAATTTCTTTTTTGCTCAACTCAACTTTGAAGTTCGATTTATTTAAGAATCTGAATTGCCAGCCAGACCAAAATTTCTCTTGCATTTTCATTTATACATTTTTTATTTTCTCAACTCAACTTTGGCAGTTTCAAATAAATTTCATACATTCTTTTGCTATCAATCTATACCAAGTTTTATTCGCTTTTGCTGTTCGATTTATTTAAGTATCTAAGTTGCTAGCCAGCAAAGCATTAGTCAAAAATTGCTTTCGCATTTTATGTAATGCATTTAAACATTTTTATTTCCTCAACTCAACTTTGGCAATATCAAATGAAATTTTTTCTAATCATTTGTTTTTGCTGTTCGATTTCGCTGAGTGCACGTCCTGGCCACGTCCTCTAAGCCATCATGTTCGCATGCATGCCATGTTGCGGCCAAGTGTTGACAGTTTTGTGCCAAGTTTGAAGCCCCATCCTGCGCCTAGACTGAGACCTTCTCAGCCCGTTGCCATGGCCGCCTTCAATAGTTGAGCTCTGTGCAGCTCTCCCTTGCCTTTTGGGCCATCAAGTTGGTTCCGCAGGGCTATTAAATTCTCGTGTCTGCTGAATTGCCAAGGTGCCCCTCACTTTGCAGCAAAATGCTTAAAATTTGATGTGTTCTTTGGCGCCTGCCTGAATTTCTGTTTGGTCGCCAGTCGCCTTTGTTGTGTTTTGTGCTGAAGCGGCGTCATAGTTTTCCGGCCATCAAGTCCACATGTTTTCATGTCTGTTGGCCCAATCAAAACAGCTTGACAACATTTCATCAATAACACGATCAACATCGGAGGCAACATGGTGGGGCAGTTTGCTGTGCTCTAATGTTGCATGAGCAATTCCTCCACTTTTGTGGGTTAAGCAAACTTTTTGTTACCGTCGCGACGACAAACAACTTTTATGTATCAGTGTGACTGTGTGTGTAGCTGGGAGTAAGAACAGGACCAAAGCCAAAGCTAATGACAATAGCAGCGCCCTCGGTTTGAATTTCAAGCCTTTAGCCCGAGCTGCTCACATAATGAGCTCAATGAGCTGCACGTGATTGGCCCTTGGGGCACGTACTGTTGTTGTTGTTGCCACTGCTGTTGCTGTTGCTGCCGAGGCTACTCTTAAAGCGTGCTCCTTGAACTCAACTTAAAGTTGTCGCATGTCCACTGCTCACACCAAGCCTACAAAAAAAAGCAGCAGCCAATTTCAAGTTTATTTACCTAGGCCAAACGACGACGAATTGCAACTCAAAGCACAGCCAAGCCACGCCCCTTAGCGAGTTAACAATTTTTTCTTTTTGTGGATGGTGTTGCCTTTGCTCCCTTCTGTGCTCGGTGTGTTCGTTTGGCCGAGTGGCAACCGCCAATTTCCATATGGCAAACCTTTGAATATTGCAGTGGCTGTGGCAGCCTTCAAATGTCGTTGGCCGCTGCTGCAGACAAATACAATTTGAATTTACCTCCTTTCACCTGGGCCACAGAATAGTTGCAAAAATTACACGGCAGGCAGCAGCAGCAGAAAAAAAAAGAAAACGCAAAACATTTCCTGATCGAATCAAAGCACTACTGAGGCCAGCAGGAGGCAAAACAACCAAACACAAACTGCAACTGCATATGACAGTGCGATAGAGTGAGACAGAGATCGTGAGAGAGAGTGAGAGCAAGACTGCGACTGACACTGAAGTTGATGGGTTAATGCCATTAGACGGCATTGATTTGATTGGCGTTGATTGGAAAAATGCCAGGCAAGCACTGCCGTCTCCTTCTTCTTCTCGTTGCACGTTACACGATACACGATATGATGACGGCAACAGTGCGTATGCGTAATGCCTGCAAAGTCGGTATGTCATGCATAAATGCATTTCGGAGAGTGCAATAAAATATTTGCAATACAAAAAAATACATTGTATCGTTGCAGGTGAAAATCTCTGCGATAAGCTAAAATTGAATCGAGCATTTTATGACAAAGCGCAGCATAAATTGCTTCCTTAAATTGCATGAATTTAAGACTTGTCAGAAGTGCAAATTTATTACACAAAAATTAATTATAAATCAGACTTGTAGCAAATGTTTTTCACCCGCTCGCTGACTGCCTTTAAAGTTTCCATTACTTTCCTTAAGAGCCAAAGCTTGTTTCTCACTCTTAAAATAACTCGACTTCTGTTGCCGATTTTCAGCATTAAAATTACAGTTCAGCTGGAAAATATTTTATTTATAAATCGGCGCAAGAATTCAATTATTCTTTGCAAGCAGCCAATACTTCAAAGCGTCGCCAACATTTGCTGACTGGAGTTATGAAAGATCCCATCAATTATTTACAAAGCATTTCACATTGCCCTTTTGACGCACATTGCGTATACGCAGCGTTGTCGCCAATACATTTCAATTTTGCTCGTTCATAGTTGTATATTGCTGACAAAAAGCGAGAAATGAACACGCATTGTGATTCATGAGCTGCCAAACATCAATCGTCTGCTCGCACTTAAAAAGTAACACTCATATGTTCTAGAAGCATTCATTTGTTTCGGCCTATTGGCCAAACAGACTCCGACCATATGAGAAATGTATCCAATGACAACCATTTCAGTTATTGCCATTGATTGATCCCTGAAGTGTGAGAAATGTTCATATTAAATATTTTCATTTTCATTTTCATTTTACACACTTCTTCTCAACACTTTTTTCCACCTGGGTTGATGATAAAAAAAATTGTCTCAGTTAACATTTGGCCAGTGCGTTATGACCTAATATGATATGTATGCATTGCCGTTCAGCAACTGAGCTTGCGTTGAAAGCAATTTTGACACGTTTCTCACAAGTAACAAAAACTTTGACACGAAAAGTTAACACACAGCTTACGTTGTCGTTTTTGGAACCTTCTTGTAAGTTATTTTTTCAAAACACCAGCTGCTTTTGCTGTAAAAATAGTTAGACAAAAGCCAATAATGCAGGGAACTGCAGCAAGTTGCAGCTGCTGTGGCATCCATCGTTGCCTGGTGACGTCTTTTTATGCAGCATTTGGCGTTGATGTCCTTACGCCACAAGCAAAGCGCAGAAAGCAATGCATAAAAACGCACCGAGGGACGCAACTCAAAACACCAAAGCAAAGTGTGATAAATGTTATGAAGACACCTCGTAAAAACTCGAGATGCTTAGAAGGGTATATGCAAACGACAACAGCATAACGATAAGTACAATTCAGAATTGAGCTGCAGTTGTAAAAGCACAACGGAGTTGAGTGCATTGCAGGCAAACACTAGCTTTCAAGTAGTTCGACAACTTTGTCATCACAGATGCGTCTCTCAAAAACAATAACGTAAAGTCTTGGCAAGCTGACAATGCATTAAGCATACGCCATGATAACTGGCAGGGTAATTTATTTTAATTTAACATTATTTAAAATAGAAACACTTTTAGGTCCTTGAACTGCAAGCAAGAATGCTTAAATAGGAAGTAATTGTCATATTACTAATTATATATTTATTTACTCTACACTTAACAACAAATTATAAACATTCAAAAATATATAATAAGAAATATTGTTTTAACATCCTGTTCAAATTGAATTTATTTACCTAAATCTGTAATTCCTTAATTGTAGCTCTTCAATTTCCTTTCGTTCTTCACGTAAATCTTTAAATCGTTTCTTAACAATTGTAATTAAAATCACCTGCAAGGTATTCGCTAGCATATCACTGCATTTATCGCAGCTTTGTTATTGCAGCTTTAGCTGTCAATTCGTTTTTTTCCCCATTTTTCGTTGCATACTTCAAGGCATCGCCTTGAGCCGCTGTTGTGTTTTGTGTGTGTTTTGCTGTCTGTCAGTCGCATCAGAGCGAAATCCACTTCAATGCCCCGACACTTTTGACATGCAACTGACTGACAGACGCCTCTCGGTTGCTGCCTCGCTCTGAATTGTTTTGGTTGCTGTTGTTGCAGTTGTTGCGACTGCCGCTGTTTCATTGTCAGTCATTTGGCTTTGGTTATGTTGCACGCCTCGTTTGGCAATGTGCAACGATTTAGAGAAAAGATTTACTGCAACTTAATTTCCTAGCAGGCAGCGAGGAGGCTGGGGCCCCTTTTGAGTGCCGCATGAAAGCCCATAATATTGATGAGCCGCACACAGTTAAGCCAAGCAAGCGATTGTGGCACGTGACTGCAAGAAGTAGCTGAGGCCTGCCAAAATCAAAAAAAAAAAAATAGAGCTGTGCAATAAGCCAGAAATTGCACAAAAATCAAGTCAACAATTGGCCAAAGGCGTTGCAAGAATCATCAGCAGCAGCAGGAGGAAAGCACTTGCAGCAATGCAGTTTAAAATGCTGTTGACGTTGGCAAAAGGCTTCACACAATTTTCAAGTTTGTTGGCAAGCCGCAAACTTCCACAAAAATGTAACTAACAGTATGTGTGTGTGTGTGTGTGTGTGTGTGTGTGTGTGTGTGAGGCCGGCACGTGCCTGTCAGTCGAGGCAGTTTTCGCCTGGAGCCAAGAGACAGAAATATGGGTCGCATTTGCTTTTTTGATGAACACAAAATGATTTCTTGACTCGGTTAGTTGCAGAGCATTTTGTGGCACACCGCAGTCGATGTCTCCACTTGTGACGTGGCTGATTTAATTTCGAGTTCATTTTGCAGACACAAATCGCAAAATAAATCGAAGACACACACACACACATCGCTTGCAGCTTATTACTGATAAGCACAAGTTGCTTACATTCGGTTCAAGTATCTAAAGCTGAGGTCTGGTTTTGAATTGTGTCCTGGCGGCATGATAAAGCCCAAAAGCCCGCTCAAAGCCATCACCAGAGCAACGACGACGACGACGGCGGCAGAAAACAATAAAAATTGTTACAAAATGTCGCTTCAAGATAAACGTGAAGGCAGTTTGGAGTGGAGGGGCAAGGAAAGCACGTTGGGCGATAAAAAAAATGGCTGCACATAAAAAAGGAAGGCAAACGATAAAATGCGACAAAACCAACAAACAAATCTTCACTGCAAGCGGAAAGAAAATCACAGCGAGTTATCCTTGAGGGTTAGACACAGACAGAGACCTAGAGGCGAATTGCAAAGTGCGACAGAGAGAGGGATAGGGGAAAGGGGAACAGAGATAGCGCATACCAAAAGCGACAATCAGACATATGAAAAATGTCTTTATCTGCTGCTTTCCTCTCGCTGTGGACTGCGAGTAGTTTAAAGTAGTTGCGCCTTTTGTCAAAAAGGATTTTCAGTTTCTTCGCCGAGAATTGTTTTCGCATTAAGCCCTGCAAAATGTGCTAAACTCTGTGAGGGATTCTCTTGATAGTCGGCTGCGGTCTGACAGTCGACAAAAGGATAACAAGTGCTTATGGAGAAATCAGCAGAAAGCTGCGTAATACAAATATCACACCACAATTTCATTTATTGCCTTTTTACTCCTCTGAAGAGTCTTTGAATAAGACGATAATAAAGTCTTTTACCTTTTATTAAAGATCAGCAATGTTGCTCAGTAAGAAATTTTTGTGGCAGATGAAGCAGAAGAGTAAAATCTCCTGATGTCCCTTTAATTCCATCTTAATTTTGTTCATGCAATTACTAACTATATTATTGACTTGGCTGCTGCGTTAAGCTGTCAACATTTCAATATTTTATGTGTCGTAAACTCTTAACTCTGCTGCTTTGGACATAATGCCGCAACATTTTCTTAGCCAGTCCTGTCAGTTTCTTGGCTGCTGGTCCTGATGCCACTCGTTGCTTTCTTTCTTATATCGCAATTCGCATTTTCATTCTTTTGGACTTTTTTGCGGTGCAAGTTTTCGCACTTTGCTTTCGCATTTTTCTGTAGTTTGCCACAGTTTCAGTTGCAGTCACAGCCACGCAATGGTGCCACAAATTAGGTAAACTTTTGCTGCTGGCAACTTTATTAGCTGGCAGGCGACCAAGCGAGACTTTAAACGCTGCCAAGGATATTGCACTTGAAGCTAAACTATAAATAGAACCCTTTAGACCAAGTTGACCCCCGTCATCGTGGGGGGAGGGGCGCCTCACACTTGACGATAATTACCAGCGATTTTCACACTCACTTGAGTTGCCATCGATGCGCACACACACACACATGGATACAGTTAAGTGCGGCGGCTTAATTCTAGCCGTGTCACTCACAATTAGCCGCATGGCTAAAAATAAGAATAGCCAAGAGGATGAAGGACGAAAGCAGCTGACAATCTGCCTGCTCACTGTCATTGAGTGCGACTGACTTGGGGCTAAAGCGGGTTTGACAGCGTGTGACAATACTCACACACACACACACAAACACTTGAACACACACACACACATGTGTCGCTCTGTAGTCCTTTTGCCCACTTGGTCATTGGAAATGCTTGCAGAGTAAACGAGCTGTGGAACGAGATAGAGCGAATAGCCGCTTAGCATACAATTTACCCTATAATCCACAGTTGAACAATGGCAAATCAGAAGCATAAAAACAAACGTTTGTAGCTGCAACTGTTTACAGGGTATCTGTGGTGCATCTACTCATTGTGTCTGCCGGACAGACACACTTGGACACAGCGCTTAGAGTGTCCTTCAGTCTATTTGGATACTTTGCATTTTCTGCGTTTTGCTTTTTCAATGGTTGTTCTTGTTGTTGGCTTCCTTGCTAAATGTGCTCTATTTTTATGCGAGGCTACACACACTCTCCCACACACACACACACACACACACACACACCTAAAAACACTCCTACACTCACACAAAGACAATGCCACTTTGGCTAATGAAATGCAAACGCTGCTGTAAAAAATACTTTGCGTGTGTGTGCGAATGTGGAGGCGTCCTAGGTGTATGTGTGTATGATTTTCAAAATAGCTACAAAGCTTAAAAAAACAACAGCAACAACAGGAAGAACAGCAGCTCACTGGCTATAACTGCCATATTAATATTTATGCATTGTGTTAGCAGCAGGCTAATGAATGCTGGCCAGAAGAGAACTTGGCCAACAACTTGGCCACAAGCATAGATAGCTGAATGTTTAGACAGAAAGCCAAGAAAATGCATAGCATTATCTTTGGCTTGTTGAAATATTTAATGTATTAAATTGCTGCAACAGCAAATTTACTTCAAATTCAAGTTAACTTAAAAGTTAAAGCCACATGTTGAGAACTATAATGGATTGAAATTAAATGCTACTATTTTATTTTGTTAATTTATATATTTAATCAGAACAAACCACAAAAGTTTTCCAAAAAATTTCAACTTGACTATTTCTTGGCTTAATTACAAAATTTTCCGCAATTACTTCAATCAATATTATTATTAATTATTTCAACTGTCATACTCGCATTTTTTACTTCTTTTCACACCTCTTTTTGTTTTTCTTCGTAGCTTTGCTTCCACTTGAACTCTTTAGGAAAAGTGTCTGACTTGCCTAACTGATTGCTTAATTTAATGAAAAATATTTGCCATGGAAACAGAGTGACAGTAGAAGGAGGGTCAGAGCATTTACCAAAGTTTTTCGAGACCAGTTAGCGTTACTTTAATTGCACAGAGTTGTCAGCATTGACACGCCCTGGCAAAACTTTGCCAAGAAGGTAAATAAAGTAAGGTGCTCTGCTCTGGTCGGGAAAAATTGAAATGTTCGTCTGGAGTTTAGCTTCACAATTTTTGGTTAACAATTTAGCGCAATTTGATTTGCAAATTGAGATGTGTTGTCATTCCACTTCCGCCCACAATGACCTATCACGCCCATCGACGAGAGTCTTTGGCGAGTTTAATTAGCATTTCTGGTCGAGATTGTTTTTATTCATAAATCGAAATTGAAGCAAACACTGAAGAGAGCAATTGAAAATCAGTTACAACGATTTATTTAAGTGACTAGCAGATACTCTAAGATCACATATTCGTTTTACATTTTTAGACTATTTAGATAACAACATAAATTTTAAGTGAATGAAATATTAAATTGAAAACTCCATTGAAAGAATTTGTTGAGAAACTGAATATTGTTTATTCACTTGTAATTCGATAGTCTTTCTCAAATAGCTTCAGCTATAGAGTATTTATTTGTATAAATTAAAATAAAATTTTACAGCCGTATGCACATTTTATGTGCTGTCGTTTTTTAGCATTTTAAATTAATTAATATTAATTACTTTGCATTTTGTTGTACGTGTTGAACAGCAAAAACAACAGCAAAACGTATTAAAGTTAAATGTGTTCATTTTTTTCGACGAATAGATGCAACAATCAAGTTGAATGACAATCTTTTCAGAGTAAACGACAAATATTTGGCTTTCATTTGAAATGCTTTCTTTTTGCCCCGAATGCAACTGTAATTAACAAATGCGCTTCAAGTGCATTATCAGAAATATTGGAGCGAGAAATGTTGTAGGAAAAAAACAGTGCATTTAATGAAGCTGTCAGCGACAGTTTTCACTTAAAGCAAACGACGACATATTTTTTTTCCGCGTTCACCTTTCTCTCAATGGGGTGTTAATACAATTGAGTTTCATTGCACAAATATCGGCACAAACAAGCGCGTAATTGAGTCTGGCTGCCCGTTCTGCCAATATCATCTGCAATCCCTTCCACCTCTCAGCTCAGCTCAACTTTTCGATCAAGTTAAATGTGTTGCACACACCCAGGGAAAGAGGCAAATCAAACAGCATAAAATGCAAAGGGCCAAATACAAATTAAGCGACAGTCGAGCCAAAAAATTGCAAAAGGTGTTGTTTGGCAACAGCCAGCAGCAACAACAACAACTGCTGCAGGTACAACGACAACTACAACCAAATAAAGTAACAAGCACGAACATTTAATAAAAACGAATGTTTGAATACTCTTCAGCAGCATGGAACATTTTTGCTTTTATTTTTTTAAATAAATAGAGAAGAGAAAAACAGTTAATGTGGTAAATACTAAATAGTAAGTTAAATTAAATTCAACTCAATTGGTTTTCATTTTTAAAAGCTTGCAAACTATTTCATTTTATAATAATGTCTCTCATTTAATAGTTTCCTTCGTTACAGCACAACAGTCAGTTTGACTCTTATAAAAACTAATATTTTCATGGCAATTGCCGCAAACATTAAAACTTCATTCAATCCCCTGATTCCGTTCAATCTTTGCCATCCCCAAAAAAGTTTCTTGGCAAAAAGTATAAGCGCAATCCCTTGGAATGCGTTGCAAAATAACTGCCAAATTCCCCATAGCCTAATAAAAGTTATTCAGACAACAGCAGCAGCAGCAACGGCGACGACAGCAATGAAACAGTTGTATCCCGAATGCGCATTCCCACTGTACCGCCGCAGTTGCAGCCCCACTGTAGCCAGGCGCATATTGCGCTGTGTCAATAGACATCAAAAATGAAAATTGTAATACGAACATTTCGGTAGACGACAACGACAACGACAACGGCGAGCAGCCAATGTCATCGTCATCGTCATTCAGTCATCCTGTGTGAACATCCTGGCTGGCTGGAAGTTGCCCCGCCCGTTTGTTGTTTTTTTGATGCAGCAGCAGCAAACTGCAGCATTCACAGGACGCACAGGACTCACAGGAGTCAGCATTACTCCCGTTTGGCCACACACCCGGGCAACGTTTGCATTGGTAGTTGGCCATATTGACAGCAGCAAATTCATTAATGTCAGACCAAACAGACAGCGTTCAGGTATTGGCTTTGGGTGTTTGGTCCCGAATCGCCTCCTCTCTCCTTCTTTTATCCGTCTGGGTTTGCTGCCCCGTGTCCTGACCGAAAAGCAATAATGCAAGTTTATTTCTGGACGCGAAAATTTGCGCGCCATTGTTAAACGGTTTGCCTGGACAGCAGCATCCGAAGTGGATGATGGGAAGTTAGTGCGAGCGGGGGAGCAGGGAAGTTGGAGGCGGCGGCGGCGGTGAGTTATCGTCGACAGGAGCAAGGACAATAGCCGTAATGAAGTGACAGCTTTATTGACAAATAAATTCTGTTTACCAACACTCAGCGAAGCGTCGACGACCAGCAAACAAGCAGAGCAAACACGCGCCAATAAAACTAAAGCGTACAAAATACTAAAAAGTGCAAGAAGAAGCTGAAGCAGAATTCTGATAAAGCAGCAGCAGCAACAACAACAAATAATGCTAACAACTGCAGTGGCCAATTGTGCCATTCGCTTTGATCTCCGGCAATAAAATAAATTGCGTAAATATAACAAATGTCAAAACGGTTCCCCAAAGCACCCGACTAGTTGACAGCAGCTTCATTCTGAATTCAAATCATCCGGACAACTAGATGGATAAGGACGCACAGACGGACAGACAGACAGACAGACAGGCAACCAGAGTTAGACTGTGGCAGTGGCAACTGGAACTGCAACTGCAACAATGCGGCAGCCATATAAATTATGCAACAAATGTGCAGATTAAACACAAAATACCAAAGCACTTAAAATGCCCGAATAATCAATGCAGTCTCACATACAACAGGGACATGGTTATGGAACAGAGCGAGAGCGAGAGAGAGATACAGAAAGCGAGAGAGAGAGAGAGACCAGTATGGGACAAAAATAAGAGCCTGCTGCCTCAGTTGTCATTAGGCAAGCGTCTTGTGGCAACAGACAATTATAATTGTTTAAATATTTAAACACAATCAAATTAAAAGCGATGACAATGAGCTGACATAAGAAGAATGCAATTGCATAGCCATTGATATAGATTATGTAAATACGCATCGAATATTTATTGTCTCCAGTTCTCAAGAGAAACGCAAAATAAATAAGCCGAGCCATGAGATGATTAGGCAATCTTGATGTGCTAAGCGGATTTCAAATTATTTGCTTTTTGATACGAGAATTGTGCAAAAATCATTACAACTTGCTTAACTTTATGCTATTTAACAAGTTCTAATAAGAATTTAATATGCTTTCGGTTTGCGAATTTATCCATTTAAGAGAAATGCCGAATAAAATGACGCTTCTCCCAGTTGGTTGATATGACAACAGTTCATGAATTTGTGACAGATCATTATACAGCCTGGCGTGTAAATAACATTTATAAATATTTTAATAACGCATTTATTTGAGCTTTGATAATGTGCAAAATTTTGCTGTTGCCGTTGCTATTCTAGTTGTAGTTGTTTGTGTTATTTGTCCAGTGACAAGCCTGGATGATAATTGGTGGGCTTTCAATTATTCACAAATGTTTTGTGGTGAATGGCAAATTGCGAAATATATAAAATGTGAATTGTTTTTGGCAGGACTGCAAAACAGGAGCCGAACATTATTGTCCTCAGTGACCAACCGTCCAGTTTATAAATAATAAATAGGCACAAATGTTTGTGACAATTGTCATACATGTCATTGTTGCGCTGTTGTTGCTGTTGTTGGCAAACTAATTATCAACAATCAACACAAAACGCATTCACCAATTTGTTGTACAAATACAAATTACAAATAGCAAACACGAAATAAAAATGTTTTCACTCAATGCCCCCAATAAGTATGCTATGGATAATGCAACAAATCATTACAGCGGCTGCTGCTGGCGCATTGAAACATGAGTACGAATCGAGAGGCGAGTTGTCAAGTGTCTGGGCGCAGTTTTCACTTAACCATCAAGTGTTTTGGCCGATTGAAAGCGAATCGCATCCCAAAAGCCGCAGCGCCAGCATCATTTATTTAACAGCACACAAGGAGGGCGTTGCCAAGGCAGGCGTCTCCTTCTCCCTCTAACGAGACGACTTAGTCAGCTTACATAGACACCCAAAAAATAAAAAAAGAAAAATATATAAAAAATAGCAAAGAATTTTCTTTGGCTCTGCATAAAAGAGACCGGCAGAGAGGTATTTAATATGCATGCCCTGTTGTTTGGTCAATCGGAGCAGAACCTGCAGAGCTGAGCGAGAGTCCTGGAAGCGAGACGGCAAACAGATTAGACAGAGACGAACGGAAACATTTTGGCTAACATCAACTTTGTCATACCCTCGAGTTAAGGTTAATGAAAACTTCCAAAACTTAATTGTGAAACGCTTAGGGAAATATTCTAATTTTTCTGGGAAATGCAAAAGAATTTTAAACTCAATTTAAGGACAATAAATCGACCTCTTTCTGCAGTCATATTTGCGCAGTGTAACAAGCACATCCTCGGCACGTAATTCATGCCCTCTGTATGTGAAAACCTTTCTCTTGTCTGCATCCCTTTCAGCATTTTTCATTCCTGCTCGCTGTCTCCGTTTTTGTCTGTGATTGACCCAAAAATGCGCTGATTCGTTTCGATTTTTACTGTGCCCTCTTCTTCTTTGCAACTTGGCTCGAATTGAAATCAAAAATATGCCACAAGTTTATTGAAATTCCATTTCCAGTAATCGAAATGCAGCAGCTTTGCCAAAGCAAATTGTTTGCATTTATTTTTGCACAATCTTTTGCCACAGCTGCCGAGTTGTCCTTCTTTCATTATCAATAATGAGCGCTTGCCACGTGCAACGTGCAATCGGTTGCCAGTTAACATTACTCGTTAGCACCTGCTTTGAAATTGCCACTGCAGCTTCAATTTCACATTCACCTAAGCGTTGCATTTACAGCATTTCTCTTCGTCCTCATGGCAACATTTCCCCTCTCTCTCTCTCTCTCTATCTCGCTGTCTCCCTCTTTCTGGGAAGCCCCACGAGGCAACTCGTACGCTTGGCATAATAAATTAGCTTGCTGACTTTTTGCCGGCTTTTGTGGCGCTTGCTCTGTTGCTGTGTGGCGCCACATAGCTCTGCGGCAGCTTCAATCTTAATTAGCTGACGCAGTTTTGCATTTACCCACACGCACCGTGGTGCCAAATATCCCCAAAACTTGCTCATCTCATATGTATATGCATTTTATTGGTTGCCACGCAAAAATTGTGTGGCAACCAGCGCCAAAAAGGTGTCATGTTTGCCTAATGAGCTACTGGCAACATGGAGGCACACGCACACACACACAACTTCACTAACTTATCCATTAATTTACTGACATGAAAAGTGCAGAATTGGTGTGAAAATGAGTTGATTAACAATGCAACATGCGACTCAGGTAAAGTTGCTTATCAAAAATCGAAAAACAATTTAATCACACACATTTTCGACAATTCGGGCAGTTTAACAAAATTGTTTATATTCAAGAAATTCAATAGTTGAGTGATGATTACGCTAATCCAGCTGATCTGGCGGCCCATCAGATATCACAGATGCAACGCAAATCCAGAGCCAAAGTCTTTTGCTGGTCAACAATTGTTTTGAGCCAATCGATTATTTGTTAATGGCCTTAGTCGGTGGCTGGATGCTGCTGAGTGTTGTGTGTGATGAGCAGATTCCAAAGACAACTACTCAGAGTCAGATGACGATCAGGAGATATACTTTTGGGGATGCCAAAAAAGTTGTAATTCGGAGCCGATTATAAAATTTTCGCGTAATCAATTAGAAACATTGCTGGGCAGCGATTACGATTCAGAGATATCGTATGAAATTTATATTGAAACTACTGACGACGCCATAAGTGAGAATGTTACTAACTACAAAGAGTGTAAATATGAATACACAAAAATAAATGTTCCATAATTTGTGACAAATATGTAAAAATGGAGACTGGACAATGGAGAACGGCACAAAATCAAATTCATATTAAATATGTCGATATTGATTGTTGAAAATGTAATTTATTAAAAACCCAGTTCTAGTTAACTCCAGCATAAAGAAAAAACCGGAAAACATTGTTCAGCTGTGCTATTATCCTGGCTAAAACTTTCCATAAGCCAAAGCGTAATCTAATTAGTTTGTTGTGCTGTGTTGTCTGGCTTTTAAGCTCGTTGAAAGCTCATTAGGCTTAACACTTGCCGCCAGTTGAAGGACTTTAACTAGTCTCTTCTGCAATCTCGGACAGGTTGTGTTTTAATAATGTTGCCTGTCAAATGTTGCGTCTGTGAGGACAATAGCAACAGTGCCTGCAGACCCTTTTCATTGTCCAAGATTTGGACATGTTTTATTTTTTTGCTTTTGAGTCCAAGGCTCTGTTTCGTCTATTGTTTTGTCATTTGTGTTTTTTTAGTATTTTTCTTTCGTTTGTTCTGCTGCCCGGAAACGTATTTCTTTTGCCTTGGCCTAAACGTTGAATTGTTAATAATTTGCATTCTTTATCCGCTTGTTTGTTTGCTTTTCGGTTAGTCCGTGGCACACACGTCAAGCGTGACACTTTGCTGACAAATGTTGCATATGCAATGCGCCTGCTTTTCCATGCAGCCTTGTCCCAGTTTAGAATGCAACTTGCAACTTGCCACATGCCACGTGTCCCTTTGTGCCATAATGAAGTGAATGCCAAATGTTTATAATAAATTCAGATGCATTTGCAATTTACCAAATGCCATAAATTAGAAACAATGCTCCAAAGTGTCAAATTGTTGACTTCCCCGTCTTCAACCTCTTGACAGACGCTTTTAATTATTAATAAGCGACCGACTCAATTCATTTGCGCCAACCCTGCGCACAGTTGGCCCCAAAAGTATTTTGCCGTTAAGAGCCATCGCTCATTTGTTATTTAATCTTCGTCCAGCTGGGAGAGTCCTCTTTCCTTCCGCCTTTCCCCCGCTCTAAACTCCTCCCCTTGTCGGTAGAAGCTCGAACCCTTTGCTTTTGCCTAGGCAAAAGTGTTAATGAGTTTTAATTATTAATATTTTGGAAATTTGTTGCTTGCTCTTGTCGCTTTTGTTGCTGCATTTCGAAAATGTCAAGTTTCATATTTGCCTGCATTGCTCAGCCACGCCCACGCATACACACACACACACACTAGCAAACATGTTTCCTACAACGCCCACAACTTTGCAACATTTCTCTATAGTTTTTTTTTTTTTCATTTTGTTGGCCTTATCTCGTTACATAATTTTTGTTTGGCAACAACAACAACAACATCTAGAAGTGAAAAAGCTGCCTTGGCTGACGGCAACAAACTTTTGGCAGTCACTGTCTCTCTCTCTCTCTCTCTCTCTCTTTGTCGTTGTGTGTTTGTGTGTGTGTTGCAAATAATTTGCAATCAAAAGTTGCAGCCATGAAAATTTTGGCATTTTTGTTTCGCATTTGTACGTTGGATAGGCGTTGGCCTCAGTGGGCGTGGCAATGTCCCGCGGCTGTTTCGCATTTGTCTCTGCTTCGGATTTCCCCTCCCCCCCCGGACCCTTCAGCAAATTGAATGCTGTGTGGCAAGTGTCTCGGAATTTTGGCTAATTTGTAAAATAAGCATAACGAGGCAAAAGTTTTCATCGTATCTTTAGCATCTAGTCGATGCGGCTGTATGTGTGTGTGTGAGTATCTGTGTGCTTGCGTGTGTGTGTGTGATGCCTGCCAGTTGTTTGCTTAGCAATTAAAATATTAGTTTTGGCCATTTGTCGTTGTCGCTGTTCTGGTTGTAGCTACATTTTGAGGGCGGCTTATTCAGAAAGCGATTCAGAAAAAAAAGAGGCGGGGTCAAGAGTTTAATCGAATGAGAGGCAGGCGACAAGAAGAGCGCTAATTACCTGTCCAATTGCTGTCGCGACTGCAACACAGATAACAACAGCAAACAATCTGAGCAAGGAACAAACGAACAATGCCAGCAAATTGTAGAAAAATTAAACATAACAAAAAGCAAACAGCAACAACGACAGCCACAACAACAAGGATGAGACGAAGAGGGATTAAAGCAATGCCCAGCAATGCAGCGCGAAGGCCAAAGAGATTTAATAGAGCGGTTGCGGGGGCGTGGCAGTTTGCGGCTAGTTGCGGCGCGCGCGTGAGCCAAATGCCAAGCGGACAACAAAACAGCAGCAACATCAGCAACAGCAGCAACATGGTGAAAGAAAGCAGCAGGGAAAGGCGCAAAATGCAAACAAAACGTTTCATTTAAGCCAAAAAAAAAAGCGAAGTTGGCCAACATTGTGATTGCTATTGTTGCTGTGTTGCTGCTGCCGTTGCTGCTGTTGCTGCTGCTGGCAAAGCACAACTGCAATTGTCTATTGCTGCAATGCATCCCGAGTCCCGTTTTCACAATGGTCGCCCAGTCATTTTGTATGCAAAATGCGGCAAAAGCCCAAGTAACTTTGTTGTTGTTGTTGTTGTTACTGCAACAACGGCAGCAACAACAATTGCAAACGTGAGGCAGCAACATGCAGCATGCAGCATGCAGCACTCATTCATTTGCTTTACTCATTTACTTGCAACACAAGCTGCTATTTTGTGCAGTGAGAAGAAACTTGTGTAGACAGCTTAGATGCCACACTGAGCTGCAAAAGTATTCCAACTGGAGCTGCAATCAATACCTTTTGTGTGGCACATTTCAAACGTTGCCATAGCAGCAGCACAATTGTTTAATAATTCAAAGCAACAACTCTTAACAAGTGTCGACTTGTTATACCCTAATTTATTGTCATTTCTAATTGCAAATAGCAACTAAACTTGTTTTTTATTCTAATTGCCAAGCGTATCCAGTTAATATGCACTTGCCGCATCGGGCTTTGGGGCATGGTGCAGCCATAAACAAGTGTCACACCAAAGCTGCAACACAAGCACCCACATAATGTCCGCAATGTGCAGCCTGCGGCAGCTGTTGCTTCGCTCTTTCTTTACTTTGTTGCACTTAAAGATTTGCCAGATAACAAAAAAAAAACAGAAGAGACAGAGAATAAAAGCCAGCAAAAGCAATTCAAAAACTAAATAAACAAGCTAGCATAACAGCAGGAGCAACAATAACAATGCCAGCTGCAACAATAACAACAACAAAAGGCTCACTGCAGTCAACTTGGCAGCCGGCGGCATTTAGTTGACTCGACGCTCAACTTAATTGGCATCAGCTTGAAGGCAACAACAACAACAACGGCAGCAGTGATGTCGATAGTGTGGGCGTGGGCAGGTCGGAGGCGGAGACGAGATAGTCGTGTTTTAAGCGCCAGTTAGCTGCGATTTGCAACATTGCAAGCCAAGCCAAGATTTTGGCCATATTTATAGCCAGCTTCAAGCATAAATTATCAACGCTTTTAAGGCAACGATTTAACCTTATCGATGGTGTGTCAAATTGTTCAACTGAGCGCAAAATTGAAATAAAAATTTGAATAAATAATTTGCATTGCATAAATTTCATTTCTTACGCTTCATAAAAAAAGGAAATATATTTTTGATTAATAGTTGTGACATTAATTGTTGAACCACAAGTCGCTAAAATTGTCTGAAATTTACACTTTTTGTGTAACATCATCTTTCAGCATTTTCTGAGCTTTGGAAAACATGTTTTGCAACTCAGGTATTTAGCTTGCAGCTTGCACTTCTCCCCATATTTATAACTTTATCAACACTATTAATCTTGCATTTGGTGAGGCCCGCAAATGCATATTAAATAGTTTTAATTGCCAACAATTTATAGAAAAAATTTGTGCAAACACTTTGTGCAAATGCCGCCGCCAAGCGATAAAAGTCAATAGCAAAAGTTGTTTCAATGTTGGAATTGTTGATGTTGGCGTTGACGCGTAGTAAACTGCAACAGCAACAACAACAACAGTCACAACAATTATTTAAATATTTGCAATCGTTGTGTACTGCGATTTGTGACGGTCTTTCGCTGTGTGTTTAATACCCAACACCAATAAAGTCAGCGAGATATGATCAATAGAGAGTTTCATTTATGTTTTTGTGTTACAGGGTAATTGCTAGTCGAGCAATTCCCATCTAACGTTAGTCTTCATTTGTCTGCTGCTTTTTCAGCTGTTTGACAATTTACAAGCGCTTACAATTTAACGCCTTTTAGCAAATTCCGAGAGTCTCACCTCAGACAACTCGCCCACAGTGCGATCATAATCGCCTCTATAAACACTCTTGGAAATAAGTGACTGTCTGTCTATGTGTGTGTGTGTGTCACGTTTAATTATTGTAAGTCAACACTTGACTAGAGAGTGATTTACAATTGGCCCCAAAGACAGCACAAGGCCAACGACCAGAGCATGGGAAAAGTTACGTAGCAAACAGTGCGTATGGGTAATATTTGCATATTATATTCGATGCAACACAAATTTATTGAAGCAACCGCATAAACTTCATGTGTCCATAATTATAAACAAATGCGAAACTAAGGGCGAAACCATGGACTCTAATGGCAGACACATTGCGGCAAACAGGGAGGAAGTCACAATCGCTACAACTTCTTGGCAATATAATGGCAACCGCAAAGCCAAACAAACACACATGGAGATGGGGAGATGGGGAGAGGGGAAAGGAGAGTTGCAGTAACGAAATCATTGCCAAGCAAAGAGGCAGCCAAGTTGCAAGGTTGCAACAAGAACTCAAACCTAAACCAAATGCAACTCTATGACATTTTGCTGTATTTAAATGGAATTTGGCAACCAAAGTTGGACAGAATCCGCAAAACACACAAACACACACACGCACGTAAACCGCCCACACAATATCAACTGCAATATGTGATAGTGTGGTAAATGGAGGGGGCGGAGTGGGAGGGGCAGAACTGCTTGCCAAAATGTTGAATGTATTTCCGCAGTGGCCAAAACACAAGACAAACAAAACAAGTCAAGAGGTTAGTAACTCCCTTAGCCACGTCTATGGCTGATTTGGCCAGGCTAACTGACTTTTGTGGTTGCCAACACAGCGCACAGTGGCATCGCAGCAATTACTTGAATGAACACAAAACACAGATAAGCCGAAATGCATTTGAAATAATATTATCAAAGTCAATTAAATAAATTTAAAATAACGAATACAATAAATGATATAATACAAGTAAAACTAATAAAATAAATAAAAATAAATTGCAAATGATTTTACAATATTAAAGTAACATTCGATTTAAAAAAATATTGAACAATATAAATTGAATTCCAATTAAATAAATATCAATTATACAAAGTAATGAACAAACAAATAAATAAAGATCACATGCATTTTCTCTTAAGGGATTTTGAGTATGTGCCTTTCGCTTTACCCCACTGTGCAGGGCAACCTCTAGCAGTTCCATTTCCTGTCTGCTGTCTGTTGTTTGCTCTTGGCATATTTGTGCACCGAGACATGCTATCAAATTGAGGTACAACTCACAAATCTCATTCGCATGCACACCCTAAGTTTCACATACGTTTGCAGGGGAAATAAAATAATTGCATTTCGATGCCATTTGCAACAGGAATTGTGCTGAAAGTTTTGGGAGTATTGCATTTGCCACACCGCAAGTACAATTCTGTGGATTGCTCTCGCTTCTAATTAGTTTGCTTGGCTCAATTTTCTTTAATTTTCATCCCAATTCTTGTTGTTCGTTGTCGGAAGGGCCGAGGAGCTCAGCTCATTACCCGTCCAATTAGTGGACCCCAAATGCCGGAGACGTAACCAAGTTGCAGCCACACAGACTGCGCAAAAATTAATTTTAATTGCTATTTAACTGAGCGTATCCTGCAGATCCTTTTTGGCAGCGCCAAACTACGTCAAAGGATTTTCGTCTTTTTACTTTTTATTTCTCTTCTCCATCGTCTCCTTCTGCTTTCTTCTGCTTCCTCATTTTTATTATCATGCTTGCCCGGCACTCGAGTGAGTTAATTAATTTGTAAATTGCGGCCGGACAATTTTAAAGTCGCAACAGCAACTGCAACAACTCTCCAGGACTCTGTGCAGGAGCATCAAGAGGGCTACGTGGTCCATGTAATCATGTGTGGCGTGTTGCACATGTTTAGCTATTTTTACACAGCTGCTTTCCCAGCTGGATAACAATAGCTAGATTACACGATAGAACACGTTTTAATTTTAACTCACACACATTCACGCTAACATGGACTTCCCCTTTACAATCTGTCACTCTCCACAGGATGAGTCCCTAAACGACAACACAAAAGAATGAAACTTGACTACAAAATACCTGTATTCCAACTGAGGTTAACTTAATTGCAGCTCAAAAGGTTGTCCAAAGAACAAGGCGAACTTTTTAATTAAATTGAAATACTTTATAATTTGAATAGCAATTCTTTAGCGAATTCTATACTCAAATATAATTTGTTCTAATATAAATATTTCTTTTTGTTCTTCTAATTTTCTTTACATAAAAAACAATTGAGAACATTTTAGTGTATTCTTGATTTGAATTGCAATTATTTAACAATATAAAAAACCCTCTGCATTTCTTTTGTCAAGTCGCTTATACCCTGTCGTTATATTTGCCATTAGGGTATACAAAAAATGCCAAAATAAGCTAACCAAAAACAGCTCACAGCTTGCGCAGTTTGTCCCTTTACAAGCTGCCTTTCGCCTAGGTGTTAAAAATACAACACAAAGGAAGAACAAAAAAGCAGCGACAAGGCTCATTAGTACCGCCAGCCCACCGCCTAACCCGGCCCCGCCCCTTTTTCGAATCCCTGCACCAACCGCCCCCAACCGCTCTTTAGCTTCAACTGTGGCAACGTGTCACGTCGTTGCCTTAATGAATTCAGCGTTTATGGCGCTTATTCCATTTGGTTTCATTATCACTACATGCACACACACACAGTCACACACACACATATGTCTCTGTATACGTGTGCATGTGCGTGTGTGTGTGTGTGAGTGCCATGAACTTTCGGGCTTAGAGAGCGGCAGCGAATTTAAATATTTGACACATTGAAATTGAGGCTGAAGGTTTTTGGGGGGTTCAGTTTTGAATCCGGCCAGAGGACGTGACAGCTTTAACTTAATTACGCAATCATAGGAAATTGGTTTCTCGCCAGCGCGAAGAAAAACCAGGTTAAATCTATACACAGATTTGTAAACGTGGTATTGCCATCTCGCACTAACACATTGTATCCTTCTCTTTCTTGCAGGTGCGCACATTGTTCGTCAGTGGTTTGCCAATGGATGCCAAGCCACGTGAGCTCTATTTGCTATTCAGAGCCTATGAGGTGAGTCAACCGTAACCGTAACCGTAACTAGTATGCAGACCTATCAGCGGCATGTTAGCTCAGGCTCAGCCATTAACTATTAAAGTCATTTTAATTGAACTTATGGGTTCGATAAGGAGCAAAGGATAGTCGGATAGATGCTTCAGAAAGGGTTGCAAGCAGCTCAAAGACTTGCAAACTTGAAGCTTAAGCTAACGGAAAGTTAATAGCCAATGAAAGCATTTGTGCTAAATAGAACTGATTATTTGTGATTAATAGTGCTTCAACAATTTATCTATCTAAACGATATATGAAAATGGATTAACATCTTTGAATAGTTAGATATCAAGTCTGAAAATATTGTCAAGTTTGTGCTAACACATTTAATATTATAGGGCTACGAAGGATCTCTACTAAAAGTAACTAGCAAAAATGGCAAAACAGCATCGGTAAGTGAATTCAGCTAAACAAAATTTAAGTTTCGTCCCAATTAATTTTAAATTTGCATTTTAAAACTTAAAAAAACAACAGCCCGTTGGTTTTGTGACATTCCATACAAGAGCCGGTGCCGAGGCAGCTAAACAGGATCTGCAGGTAACATATAATGGCAGTTTCTACAACTTGTATAATTATACCTAATATCAATAATTATTAACTATATATAATCGATGAACAACAAACACCAACAATTCTTAGCAAAAGCCTATCCCAAAAAAACAAAAAATATATATGGCAACTTTTTCGGCGTTCCAAAAACTACAAAAAATACACATAGATTGTAAAGCACTCGATAAGCCTGGCTTACACTGAGCGTTAATGTTATAAATGTTAGGTCCTCAAGAAACAAGAACAACAACAATCGTATCTCAATTACAATCAATACAAGAACAACAACAACAATTACCACAACAACAAGATGTACTTCTCACACGTGCTTGCATTTTGAAAGAACCTTCACCGCATTTATGTTTAAGTCTATTCTTATTGAGTTTGTCTATCTTATTGTTTTTTGGTAATGCATCTCGCTCTCAGATTTCTATTCTCTCTCTCTCTGAATCTCTCTCTCTCTCTCTGTCTTTATCATACACCCAGATACACAGACACACATCACATTTTACACTCATCTATATAGCAACTGCAATGAGGCAATGAAGCACAAAAGAAACCAATTTTATAATACAAAATGGAAGCCTGGCAACTCTAGTCCACAAAATAATTATTGCTGGTGCATGTTCAAGTCCCTTCTAGGCACCCACCCCCTCAACCCCCCTTCTGGCACCAACAACTACAACTACAACAAATTTTTGAATGACCCTCAAAGACCGCCCCCCTTCACTCATAGGTGCTCTTCCTATGCAGTTGCTGTTCATCTATTGCTTTTGATTTCTATGCATAAAAACACATTCACACAACCACTCACAAACACACTCACACACACACACACACACAAACACACAAATTGAATTAGTTCCCTCTCCGTAACCTGTTTGTACATCTCTGAATTAAGCAAAAGGCATCAAATGGCACCACTCAAAAGCCACTCAAACAAACTCTCAGCGTTCTGAAAGCACCACCGCCCAAAATACAACAAGTTGGTTTTTTACGTTCCCAATTTGCAAAAAATAAATGAGAAAACTCTTCTCTCTCTCTCTCAATCTCTCAAAACAACACACGCAAATGCGACATTCAAAATTATTTTTGGCGAATTGTTGCAAGAAATGAAATCGATAATAAATAGAAAAGAAATAATGATAATGCATTACGAAAATAAAATAAATCAAATTCCAAATACACTTTTTTTATTATTTTGCAAAAGTAAAACGAAACAAACAAAAAATAAAAAAAAGAATAGAAAAAATAGAAAATACAAACCGCTGTATTTTGATCTGATCATTTACAGCAGGGTGTACGCTTCGATCCCGATATGCCCCAAACAATTCGCTTGGAATTCGCCAAGAGTAACACGAAAGTGAGCAAACCCAAACCACAGCCCAATACAGCGACAACAGCCTCACATCCTGCATTGATGCACCCACTCACTGGACGTAAGTAAAAAAAAAAAACGAAAAAACAAAATAAAAACAAAACAAAAAAAAAAGCAGCTGCTACTTTTATTTTGGTTTTATGTATGTAGTTGATAGTTTATTATAAAATACAAACAAATGAAATACTCTCAGCTACCGTACCGGAGGCGTACTAGCGCACAACCCAACTCTAAACACACACACGAACACACTCACACACACATGTATACACTCGAGAACAATCCAACAATTGAACAGTTGAAATTTGCTTCAAAGTGCACAACTCTATAAATTATATATACTTACTATATATATATATAAATATCGTATATATCAAAAACTATATCTATCGTACGCCCGAACTAAATTTCGCTATAAATATTTACATAGGTTACAGCAAGAACAACAACAACTACAACTACAACAAACAACTACAATGATATATTATGTAACGCACCTTCGATCACTGTAACACACTCTGTTTGAATCACAATACACACCACTACACACAACCACACACACACACACACACACACACTCGCAGTGAGATACAGAAAATGAAAAACAAAAAAAAGTTGCGAGCTGTTTAAATTAATTATTATTAATCAGCTTTGAAGAGTAGCTTCATCAGTTCAGCTCGCATCAATTCCGTTTATTGCAATTCAATTCAAATTTTTAAACTCCAAGCAAAACGAAAGACTTAGGCAACGAACTTGAAGCAAACAAGTTGCGCTTTTTCATTTGATCAATTACAACTTTTGTTGTTCCCACTCACCCACTACTACTACAAATACAACAACAAACAAAGCGTATACAACAAAATGACAACAACAAGAGCAACATATGGCAGCATTAACTGATGAATTCTCGCATTTCTTTCGTTCCTCTTTCTTTCCCAATTTGTTTATTCTCAACTCTCTCTTAGATCTGGGCGGGCCGTTCTTTCCGGGCGGACCCGAGCTATGGCATCATCCGTTAGCGTATTCGGCCGCCGCTGCCGCTGAGCTGCCCGGCGCTGCCGCCTTGCAGCATGCAACACTCGTGCATCCAGCACTGCATCCGCAGGTGCCCGTTCGCTCCTATCTCTGACTAAATACAGACAAAGTAATGGAGCAGCCTATGCATCAAGTGAGTAACAGCCACAGCAACAACGACAACAATCGGAACTGTCGACAACTATTTCACAATTTTTGTACATTGTTGCAGACTCAAATAACTATGCCACATCATCAGACAACTGCTACCGCTCTACATCCCAGCCAGGCGGCAATGGCACACATGGCTGCTGCTGCTGCTGCCGGCGGTGTTGGTGGCGGTGCTGCTGCTGCTGCGGCCGCTGCTGCTGCTGCCGCTGCAACGCCACAGGGCGCTGCTGTTGGCGGTAATGCAGCGGTCGCTGCTGCCGCCGCTGCCGCCGCCGCTGCTGCTGCCGCATCGCATCATCATTTTTTATCCAGTCCCGCGTTGGCAAGCCCCGCCGGCTCTACCAACAACGCCTCGCATCCGGCAAATCCACAGATAGCCGCCAATGCGCCCTGCTCCACGCTGTTCGTGGCCAATTTGGGCCAGTTTGTGTCCGAGCACGAGCTCAAGGAGGTTTTCTCTAGGTAAATGATTGCATACTACGCTCAACTAGCCCGTTATCGATTAACGATAACTTGTCGCGACAACAATAAACAAAAACAAAAAACAAAACACACTTAAACAGACATTACCACATTGTAACCAGTAAACAATTTGAGTTGTTGAGCGAGCAAAATGGCACCACTCACCCACTTACCACTAACCACCTTGTCACCACTTGACCACCACCTAAATAATGCACCGATAATTTTATTCTCGATATACTACTAAAACTAATCGATAACATTTTTTGCGTTCTTTCTTTGTTTGGTTTGTCGTTTCGTTGCCCAATCACCAATTGTATTATACATGATTAACGATAATCGATAACCGACTACTTACATACTATATATATTATGCAATATTCTCCAATATATATCGTATCGTATCGCCACAAAATATGTTATATATACATGCACAGTATGCCTGGCTTTTGTCGCCTACGAATGCACACAAAAGGTACGCACAATATCACAACTTCTATGCCTCCAACTTTGTCTTCAACTCTGACTTCTCCACCACCAACTTCAAACTTCTTAAACGCAACTGCAACTGCAAATGCAACAGGCACAGCTACAACAACAGCAACAACTACAAGCTGCACTACTGCTACCAACAACAGTAACAACAACACCAACAATTGCCAAGCACCACAGTACCAACATCCGGTGGCATTCATAGAGTTCAACGATGCCCCAAGCGCTGCTCAGGCCATGCAACAATTGCAGGGCAAGTATTTGCTTAGCTCAGATCGCGGCTCCATTCGCATCGAGTACGCCAAGACCAAGATGCTGAACGAGGTGACGCTGCCGCTGCTCAACAGCAACATCAACAGCAACAACCACAACAACAGCAGCAAGACACCAGGCACAGCAACAACAGCCGCCGCAGTTCCGACACCACATCAGCAACTATTCATTTTGAATGGCAACTTGGAATTGCCACCACCGCCGCCGCCACATTTGAGCCACGTCAATGCCACCAATATGCTGGTAGCTGCACCACCAATGAGTAGCACAGCACCACTATCACAACACCATCACCACCACCACCATCAGCAACAGCAGCAGCACCAACAGCAGCAACAGCAACTTCAGCAGCAGCAACTTCAGCAACAGCAGCAGCTACAGCAACAGCATCAATTTCAACTACAGCAGCTGCAACAGCCGCCAACTGGCTGCACCACCAGCACCACTAGCGTTGTTGTTAATTCACTACAGCACCACCAACTTCATCCAAATCAGCACCACCAAAATCATCTCTTTAGAGACGTATGTATATGATAAACAAAAAAAGAAAAACCAAAACAAAAAAAAAGTAAATAGAAGTAGCGCTATCTCTCTCTCTATCTTTATATCTATCTTCCTCTTACACTCACTCACGCTCTTTCTCGCTCACTCGTATCGCTCAGCAATTTGTTAAGCCATTTTTATACCTCTCTAAGCATTATAAATATTTAATCAGCAAAGGGTTCGAGCCCATAATTCACCTTCAACCTTCAAGCTTCACCCCGGGCACATGTATCATAAGTAAATTGTATGCACGCCACACACAGACACAAATACACATACCAACAAAACAAAACAAAACAAAACAAAAAAAGAGAACAGCAACCCATTAACTATTTATGAAATTGCAAATTGTTATTGTTTAGCTCGCCTCGTTTACTTTGCATGACAGCAGCCACAACAGCAGCATCAAGAGCGGCAACAGCAGCAGCAACATTGGCTGCAGCATCACAGCTCAAATTTAGACCAGGCAGGCATTTAAATACAAATTATAACAAACAATTGTTGTACACACACACGGTGCACATTCTGCAGCAGCAACTACAGCAATTTATGGCCATCTTATAGCACTTGACTTTACGATTCATATACTCCCACACACACACGCACACACACTCACCCACTTGTCTGGAGACTTAATATGGCTGCCTCAACTCAGTCTCTCCTGCTAGTTTTAAGTGCAAGCTTCCGTTTAGCCCCCCAAAAAAAAAAGGCAGCACATTTTTTTACCCCCCCACTATTTGTGTGTGTGTGAATACCTGTATGTGCTTCTGCAGCACGTACATATTTAAAATGCGAAAAGACCACATAAATTTATTTTTTCAATTTTCGTGCAAGAAAAAGCGTAGCGGGCAAACGATCAGCAGCAGAAACAACACCACAAACAGCAAACAAAAAAAGCTCGACAAAGAGAAAAATACTTTATAAAAAATGCAAAGCAGAATGCATGCCACGCCCACAATCATGTGCCCCCCCTCAAGCGAAATGTAGCGTCGCGACACGGTTGGAAAACTCACTAGACGTTAAACGGGGCAACAATTTTCCTGCTAGTTTATTTTTTATTGCCCACAATTTCTTTAGTTTTTCGATAACCATTTTAGTGGTGATACTAAAATAAATGTATAAAAGTTTATAACACTTTTTGATCGACTTTATGTTTGCGACATTTAAAATTAGTAACTAGTGGAATACAAATACAAATACTCACTTTGACCAAGGAAGGACGTCGTAGGCTGGAAATAAATTCAATGAAAATTATAGAAATCATTTCATATAAAGTTTATTACAAATGCAAATTCTATCGCATTCTTTGACTTATGTTTTAAAAGAAGTGACAACACATAAGCTGAGATTACAGTTGCCCTTTGATTATGATAACTTAAAGCGCCCGACAATCAATTTAATATCGAATGATTGTTGATCTCTGACTTGGGTGTTCGGGCTTTAGCCATAAAACTTTGATAATAAATTTCTCAACTAAATTTTTGAGTGTATTTGCTGTTTGTAGTTGATTGCTTGTTCGAAATCAATTTAAATCGTTTACATGCTGTTGCCAGGGATAAACGGGAACGAGGGTCGTATACTATATGTGTAAGTGTGTGTGTTGTGTTGCTTCAGCTGAATGCCAAGGCTGCGGAGGAGTCGTAAAAAGTTGTGCAGCTGCCGCTGGGCGCAAATTGCGCACTTGGCTTTTAGTACACGACAGGAGGGTGAAGGGCGGGGTAGAAGATAGGGATAAATTGGCATTGGGTTGAATTTTTTTGGGGAGGGGGGGCTGAGGTCGATTGGTTGCCATAGAAAAGTTTTTTGCATGCTGTTTTTCCACATAAAACATGATTCTTATGTCGGGGTCAGCCATAAAACACCATCCAGCCAAGGGTTACGAGTGGGCCAAAAGCACTGCATGTGGAAATCATTAAATTAAAGAGTAACCGCTTTAACAACTAACCAACTAACCAAACGACTAATCACAAATGCACCGCCTAGCTCTACCCACAAAAAAAAGAAAAATGTAGGAAATCCAAATACAAAACGAGTGTGACAAACTCATTTGGTTGTCGAGCACTAAAGCCAAACTTTACTCACGTCTATCAACAACTTACTTACAGAGGAGCGGGTATGGAATCAAGGCATGATTTGCTCGCTAAGAAATTAGAGCGCGAGATGCAGCAACAACAACAACAGCAACAACAGCAGCAACAACAGCAACAGCAGCAGGCACACCACCAGCCGCAGTCGCATCATCAGCATTACCATCAGAGCCACCAGTCGCATCATCACCATCACCATCATCAACACCATCAGCAGCAACAGTTCTTGATGACGCCGACAGCGACCTGACCCGGCAGCGCGAATGCACCACCAACACCGCTGTCGCACTACCATCAAGCACAGCAGCAACAGCAGCAACACCATCACCACCAGCAGCAGCAACACCATCTGGCTCAACAGCAGCAGCACCACCAGCAGCAGCAACATCACCACATCTACTCGTATGTGCTGCCGGCGGCAACACACATTGCTGTCTGAGTGATGGTGCAACACTGCAGTGTGTAGCAGGGTCCACGGTCTATATATATTTCGAGTTTGAACCGCGTCTCCTCCCCGAACGCGCCCCGGCATAGAGCGAAAAAGCTCCGCATGTAACGGATACATGCAACAGGAGGCAATACAACAAAAAAAAATATAAAAAAAATAACAAAAAAAAATTTAGTTGTAGTATAAAAAAAAAATATTTAAAAATGCAAAAAAAAATTCACAAGTATATATATACATATGTATATATATATACGATATAATAATTTATATGGCAAGCCTAACCCAGTTTAGTGAAATTTTTGACAGGCCGATGAAAATTGTAGGAAAACCAAAAGAAAAGGCAGCAAAAGACGAAAAACTTGTAGTAAAATATACAAAGCAGAAACGATAGAACAGAATTAGCGATTGAGAGAACCAAACCTAAAGACACTTGATATGCCCCAATAGATATATATACACAAATATATATATATGTAATTATATATATATATATCCCAATAAAACATATATATACAAATAGTTGAAATGCTGCAAACGATTTTTGAAAGATTTTTAACTAAGATCGATCCGTTGATTATCAAATTTTTGGGTTTTGTTTGAATTGTTTTTCCTATTTCGATTATTTTCAATAAATGGAATTGAGACATTATAATCGATTTTTGACATTATTTTCAAATGCATCATAAAAAGTTAAGGGAAGAACTTAATTGAAAATAATTATTGAAAATAAATTAACAAAAACAAAAGGAAAAAAGAAATATAATTATAGCTTAACCGAATGTGCCCTTTAATAGCTCTCTTTCTAGAATTATAATAATATTAAAAACAAAAAAAAACACAAAAAAGGAAAACCATGAGAAACCAAAAGTTATAAATACATCTATATGTATGTATGTATATTTGCATTAAAGTAATGTATCTTGTATCTAGAGAATACAATTTTGAAGTGTTATTTAAATATATGGAAAGAAACAAGAAACAATTTGTATCAAGATCAACTACAAACAAGAAACAACAACAACGAGAACTAGTCGACGTCATCATCAAAGTGAAATTTAACTGAAAGCTGGTTTCGAAATTTATTTGGTATAATTAAAAACGTACTTATAAATTAAATACAATTGTGAATTCGACACGGCACTAAGCTCGAGTTGCGATGTTCAAGACTCGTAATACATACATTATAAAATATACATATATATATACATATATCTTAAACTAAATCGAACTGCAAAAAACGGTTCAAAATTACAATTCAAACACACTCTGTACACACTTTCCGCCCAACAAAAAACTGAGACGGTCTTCTTTGATTGGATTCTGCAATGCTCTCGCCCCAAAAGACTAGACAGAAAAGAAAGAACTTATTACCCAAAACTCTTGACTTTCCCCCACAACAGGATTCCTAACGATCTTTTCTGAAAATTATCAAATGCTAGAACAATCAACACACACATTTTCTTGCTAAAAAAAAAAAACAAAACAACATAAAGAAACCAACGAAACAGAAAGGGGAAAAGCGGAGATAGATCTAGGCAGAATGACAACAACTACAACAGCAAGAAAGCAACAAAAACAAAACATAACGACGCAAACATCAACAACAGAACAACAGAATTTCTATGGATGGGTTCTAGTAAATGACATCAGTAAACATATCATCTTATGTAGCTGCAGTAACAACAGAAACTACGAAAACAACAAAACACGGCAATTATGAAAATTAATTGCATTAATTGTGACTAAGCGAGATGTGACTACAAGTACACTTATGCTAAAGCAATGTTAAAGTTAAAAGCTGAAACAACTATAAAAACAAAAACAAAAACAAAAACAAACAATACAACAAATACAAAAGGCAAGACATAGGCGTTTAAGTAGCTAATTACAAACAACTGGAAAATGGTATCCAATTTTTATTAATTCTAGTTTCTCTGAGTTTCAATCCGATATGAGTTGACTTGATTTCAAGTAGTTACAGTTTTTTCCCAGCATTGTTTAAATCTTAAGCATAAATATTATAATTATTTAAAATTAAAAAAGAAAAACGTATTTTTACCAAAGTTGTCCTTACTAAATAACTTATTTACGTTAACAATTCCCAACAATTTGTTAAAATAACAAACAAAATAAACATATTTAATACTTAGTTAAGCTTAAAGAAAAAACTAGACATACCAAAGGCATATTTGAAAGAAAACAAAAAACAAAAACAAAAATGAAAATATGAGAAAATATGTTATAGCAATAATTGGCACTATATTTGGTCTTGGATTTTCAATTAACAAATTTATCAATCAATTTTATTTGTATAATTTAAAGAATTTGTTTTTAATTTCAATTGACTTTAGTCAAATTGCAAAGCATATTCCGTCCAATTACATTTCTTGCTTTCCTCTTGCCTACGAACTCATCAAACCTCATCAAAAACATCCTTATCATCACCATCATCATCTTGATCATCATCACCATTCGCTATATCTTTATGAACAACCAGAGACACGTTCACACTCTCACAGGCACACACACACACACACACACACGCATACAGTACAGTACATACTTATGAGAAGTTAGATGTAAGCAAAACGGGAAAGAAAACAAAAATATTAAATTATATTATTAACTAATGCATATCATAAAATTGCGCCTTTAAAACAAAAACAAAACGAAAACAAAATATTTACATCTACAAGTAAGCATTACAATTAACTAAATAAAAGTTACCAAAAGGAATAGCAGCTATGCCTAATACAAATATTTTCGAAATTAATTTTTAACATTAAGCAGCAAAACGCCTGAAAGTATGCAAACAAAAGCAATGGAATCGCGTTCTAATTAGCTGCGTGCATCTGTGTATGCAACTGTGTGTGTGTGCACGTCCGAATGTGAATATCTATGTGTTTGTCGGTGTTGCATTTCGAAATCATCCAAATGCATTTTACCCATCTAGTAACTACATACATACATACATGTGAAACAAACAGACAAGGAAACGAAAAGGACACATTAGCTGCCTTTAGGCCTATTTCCAGACATGATCCTAAAACTACATTTCGAAATGATTTCATCTGCAGAGTTAAGAAAGTGAACACGGAAATACTTTCGTTCGAGAATATCTATAAAGCATAATGAAACTAGTTTGTAAACGATAAAAAAACTAAAACTAAAACTAAACAATATGAATTATGGGAACATTATATGAATATATGAATACATTTTTGAAACAAAAACAAAACAAAAAGTAAAAAAAACAAAATGAAAATGAAAAGATAAACTACATACAACTACAACAGATACATATCAGCAAGATGGAAGATTTACCAGATAGAACAAAGCAAACAACTTTTACAAGAAATATGCTAAAGATAAACTTATATAAAAACGATAAGCGATATGTTTTGATGTGGTTTTTAACATTTTTTGACAATGTAAGCATAAAAAGGCAAAGCAGTTACCAAAAGAAAACGAAAACAAACAACAACAAAAAAAACAAGAATAAAATTAATATTATATGAGTTCTAACTGTGTCTAGGGGCAATTAGGAATAGATTAAACACTACTTACATACATATGTAAAGGCATATATACACATAAAGACAAAGAAATTTGTATTTTATTATATTATTATTAAGTATTTTGTATTCGTATTTCAATTTTCTTCTTTTACCGCATCCTGAAAATGTGTCCAATTATTTAAAGCATTTTCTTTCCATTCTCCCCCAAAACATTTCAATTGCCTTATCTAAAAGTTTTGTAACCAGACTAATGCTTAAGTAATTTATGTATTGTATACCATATATATATATACCCAATATCATATATATATATAAACTATATACTTCTAAACTATATTTCCATATTTGCGTTTATGTGTAGCGTTTACTTAGCCTTTTTAATTAATTGACGGTATTAATTATGCATAATAAATTCATTTTGTTCGTTAAACAAAAATCCCAACTGACATTTGTTTTATTTGATCATGAAAACACTTTTTATTTGCATTTATTTACTAATATCAATATCTTTTTAACGATGATGCGCATAAACCTTAAGGAAACGAATTTTAAATTAGTGAAAATGTTTGCAATAACTAAACAAGTTGATACATTAAACAACAAATGCGTATAAACAAAAACATATATATATAACGGTTATATACATAAGAATTGATATAATATGATATTAACTACAGAGGAGGTATTCTCAAACAATTTGCTATGGATGATGCTGTAAATTTGTTTATAACATTTCCAATATACATATAGCATACACTCGTATATACATATACACATACATATACACAGATACATTCATTTACATACATACATAGCCATATAAGTAGAAGAAATTGATATTGAATATTGAAAATATCAATAAAAATATAAATGTTGATAATGACAGCAAAACAGTAACAACAACAAGTGAAATGAGTAACATTTAAAAATGAGAACAATTGAAAACATATCAAACTCGTGCCCGATATTAAAATGAACTATATATGTGTGCAAACACATGCATATATAATTATATTATATATATATATATATATAAAAATACTTATATATGTATACAAACATATGTAACGCAGCAACAAATTAGCCGCAGCAATTTTCAAATTATAATAATAATAATAATAAAAAAAGAAGAAATGCATATGCAGTTTTCAATTGCAACTTTTATCATCATACACATAATACAAATAATAATAAGAATAAAAACAAAAATAATTCAGCATAATAATATTATTAACTACAACAAATGGCAAATGTTTGTCTATTTTGAGGCTCATTTAAAGTTTTTGCAAAAAAAAAGATACAAAAATTAAAACTAACATAAAAACCCATTTAAGAACTCTTCATTTGAACAATTGACAACCTTTTGCTAGTATTGTAAAAAAATGAGAACGAAACTTGACAAAATATACAAAAGAGCGCAAGCTAAGAAAAGATTAGCTAAATATTATTATGAACTTACATAAAAGAAAATAAAACCAACAACAAAATATGAATATCAGCCTTGTTCTTTATATATATTTCAAAGTAAACCAAAAACAAACAAAATGCATACAATATATTAAAAAATTATTAACTACTATATTAAAAGTAAACTAAAACAGAAAAAAAAAACATAAAAAAAAAAACAAACAAAAATAAAAAAAATACATAAATATTTAGCAAAAATATTGTATTGTGAGTTTTATGTGTTGTTGCAGTCGGAAACCAAAGACATAAATGAAAGAGTGTTAAAAGCAATAGAATGAAAGTAAAAAGAACACAATACAAATGAATTGGCAGAAGAATGAGCGTTTATAAATAATTCAATATATAGATCGTGAACTAGTTCACAGCATTAACGATTTATGAATGAAACAATAAGCAAACAACCAGCGATAAAATTTATGAAACGCGATTTATTTTAACGACATTATCGTAATATCAGAACCCAATTATTATTAATCTTATTATTGTACTACAAAACCAAGTACCATAAATAAACAGCTACAACAATTATTATACAATTTGATCATATCTTCTCTCCCTCAAACCAAATTCCCCCCTCCTCCTCCTCCACCACAACTCAAGTCAGTAAGAGATGCACAAAGAACCTGCCTCGGCAGACAGACAGTGTTTACTGCAGCAGTAGAAACAACAACAACAACAACAACAAGAACAGCAACAAAAGCAACAACAACAAATAATAATATGTAATACAAATAATGAATAAAAACTTGAACAATTGTTTTGTGTAATTGTAAGCGATATGTTTTATTTATTTGGGGGCGTCAAGAAGATGTGAACAGTGAAAACTTTCTTAGCCATTCCCTTTCAAACAACTTTTGACCGCTGGAAGCTTAGTGCATTAACTTTATTATTAAGATATGAATTATTGTTTGATATTTTGTTCACCCACAAATATTTATATATTCTCTATCTTATGTATTTAGAATTGAAAACGAAACTCTCAACATCTCATTGCTGATTCGCTTATCGCCAGCATCCAGAGGCGTCCGCTATGGATTCCGATTAGTTTAATCCCCACTTCATGCCCTGCTAACTACGCCTCTGGAATGCGAGCACAGATGTGGCTTAAAGGTAGGGGTCGAGTTCTAAGCCGATAAGCTGTAAATAGAGCGCAGGCAAACGGGTCACATTTCGATTTAGAAATATATACAAGACATTTTGCGCTTATATACACTTTAGCTATTCTCTACCTGCAAATACAAAGAGAGCAGGTGCAATTGTTGTAAATAAATCCCAGCACACAATGGAACACCCTGTATGACGGAGGTTGTGTCTTGGCAAACCTTTGTCGACAGATTATTTTGCGAGGCTGAATCATTTTAATTTCAACTGTTCGACGAGAAGGTTTCCAACATGCGCTTGATTTGCCTCTTTCTCTTTGCGGCTGCCATGTTGCAAGCAAGTGTGGCAGCCAACAAGGTGAGCTGCAAGGATGAAGCTGGCCACGATGTCGACTGGTAAGCAACAGACACACACTTTTAAGAGCTATCATTATCAATATGCAACTGTTAGGTGGTATATGTACAAGCTGCCCAAGCACTATAGCAACGAACCGGTTCAAGGACACGATGTGTCCGGCCAGCGTTACTTCTATGTGACCAGCTCAGCCTACGACAGCTGGCAGTTGTCAGGACGACGCGTTGGCGACGCCAACTCGCTGCCCGCCACCACTCTGAGTCCTCTCTATGCCGACGCTCAGGTGCTGCTGGCCGCCTACAACGACGAGTTTCCCAACGGCACCGTTTCCAGCACCGGCGGCCACACGAAGGGCGTGATTGCCACCGATGGCACCACCGGCATGTGGCTGGTGCATTCGGTGCCCAAATTTCCCACTGTGCCGCAGTACAGTTATCCGACAACAGGCGAAACCTACGGTCAGAGTTTGTTGTGCGTCTCTCTCGACGCTGAGGGCGTGGAGAAGGTTGGCGAACTCTTGATCTACAATGAGCCGCACTTTTACTACGAACGCAATCCGTTGTTGCGCATTGGCGAACAGTTTCCCAGTCTGGACCGTGCTCTGAAGCGACAATGGCGCACCGAGGCCCCATTCCAAAAGGAGATCGAGGTGCGCTCATTGGGCGGCAAGCAGTTCCGTCTCTTTGGCAAGAGCTCCCGGGCCGATGTGGAGCTCTACAACGATGTTGTGGCACCAGCTTTGGGCGTCAGTCTCTTTGTGGAGGCGTGGCGCGATGGCGCCGGCAATTTGCCCGACAGCTGCAGCACCGACAACAAGGTCTACAACGTGGAGGAGATTGCCAATCAGGACTTTTTCGTTGGCTTCAAGACCACCGGCGATCACTCCAAATGGGCCGTCTCCCAGGAGACGGGCATCATTCTGCACCGCTGGCGCATCGGTGGCGGCGACTGGATCTGTGTTGGCGACATCAATCGCCAGCAGTCGCAGCACAAGCGTGGAGGCGGCACAGTCTGCCACAAGAGCGCTCGCGTCTCCAATCTGTATCGCAAACTTGTCGCCAATTACGAGAAATGTAACTGAACGTGCAGTTCTTAAATAAAGTCGAATTGATTAATGCAATTTGTATTTTTTTTACTTTTGGGTAGCATAATTATTCCAAATTAATAATGAAGGCAGATTAGACAAACCCAAGAACGTTGTAGTAGAGCGTGCTCGACTGGAAGATACCCTGTGCCCTTTAGTTTTGAATCATAACTCTCTAAAAGTCTATAGTTTCTTTAAATTTATTTTTAATAATAGATATTCTATTATTCTGCTTCTGAGAATTTTACCAAAATTAAATGGTTTATTCAGAGTAGCATTGATTGGCAATATAAATAAACTTGATCTGCGTAATGAATTCAGAAAGCTACATAACAGATTTGGTCGCTCTAGCTGGTGTAGTTTCAAAGATTAAATTTTCAATAGGAAATGAGTATAAAATCAAAAAATTTGTATTCCTAATTTCCTATGAAATACTTATTTTCTTAAATCCCCAAGAACGCAAACGGATTAAAATTAGGTTTTTTTTCTTTAGATCCAAAGAAATATATATATGGACATACTACTTATAAATATAATATTTCGGTACAAGCTTCTATAAATAAAATTAATAATTAAACTTAATTAAAAAATTAGTAACGAATATTATTTGAATAATTTAGAATTACAATATTTGTAAAAGTTATTAATATAAAAATAATAGTATTAATAATCGATTTTCTATAATTGTAAATATCTTCAAAAATAACTTCAATACTATTTAACATCTAAATGCTGCATCGCATTATTTTATGCGATTTTTCGAAAGTTTAACAGCTCAGTTTCGAATCGCTTCGGGGAATTAAACGTTCACTCTCCCCCCTTTTATTATGTTGAACCCTAGCAGCTGGTTAAACGTAACCTTGATCTGTCTGTCCAATTTTAAAGAAGATAGTGCGATTTACACAGACTGTAAAGATTGGAATTTCAGTACAATTCGAGCACTGAATCGAAACGCTTTGTGGCAATGCATGTGATTTGCCATTGCCTTTTGGCATTACTCGCACTTGGAGCACATGTGTCAGCCGATATATCCTGCAAAGCCGAAGACAATTCTGATGTGGACTGGTAAGTCGAATACTAAACATCAACGTCGAGCATTATAATAATTTACAAAATTTACAGGTGGTACATATACACACCGGATAAGTCAGTATACTTCTATTTGACAAGCAAGAATCAGGACAATTGGCAAGCTTCATTTCACGAGCTGAAGAGAAATCAATCATTGCCGTCAGTAACACTTAATTCCCTAATACTCAAGGAGCATTTGTTGATCGCTGCCTACAACGATGTCTTTCCCAATGGCACCAAATTCGATCGGGGCGGAGCTGCCAAGGGATGGATCGCGACGGACAGACGGAAGGGCGTTTGGGTGACGCACTCGATGCCCCAGTATCCACCGATGGAAACTAAAGATTATGTCGATCTACACAATCCCGAGCATGAGCTTGGACACCATTTTCTCTGCCTCTCACTCGATGCAGCTGGCATTGAGAAGGCAGCCGATCTTTTGCTTCTCTATAAGCCGCATTATTACTACATACGCGACACGTTGAGCCCGGTAAGCTTTCCCCATCTGCGACATGCCATCGATCAGGAGTGGTCCACGTTTGGAGAGCTGGAGCAGGATGTGGAGCTAACTACCGTGAGGGGCAAGAAGTTTCGCGTATTTGGCAGGCATCCCGAATCCAAGAAGGAGCTATATAGCGACATTATCTCCCCGGCGCTGGGCAGTGACCTCTTTGTGAGAACCTTTCGTGATACGAAAGTTGGCAGTAAACATTTACCCAACAAATGCAACAACAACAAGGTCTACAACGTGTTCATGGTTCTCAATCCACTGTCATATGTCTCAGATTATACAGTAGATCATTCCAAGTGGGCCGTCTCCCGAAAAGAAGGTGTGAAGTTGTTCGGGCTCTGGCGCGTTGGGGGCAGCGATTGGACTTGCGTCGGTGATCTTGATCGTGAGCAGTCGCAACAAAATCGCGGCGGCGGCGCCATTTGCCTCGAGGACTCAGATGTGAGCGAGCGATACCGCCAATTTCTGTATTCATACGAGGAGTGTGTTTGCGAGACTTTTCCTTGCATACGTGACTATCACTAAACAAAACAAATAAGAAAGCTACAGTCGAGAGTGCTCGACCGTATGATACCCGCAACCCATTTCGAGAGAACACAAAAAACTTAAATGCTATTTTAACAAAAAATATAACAAATAGACTAAAACTTATTTTTATGTATATATTTGAAAATAGCGGGTAAAAATCCACAACACCGACATGGTCACACTGTCAACTAAACAAACAAAGCGCGGGCAGCTGCAAGTGAATTTTGCATATAAAATTTATTCTTTAATAACTTCCTTGTTTTACATTCGATCGCAACCAAATTCATAGGGAATATAATTATTATTATGCATACCAAAATGCAATGCTCTAGGTCTTGTATTACTTCTTTTACAGGCTTTTGGGGACGTAAAGGGGCGTGGCAAAAATCGAAAATAAACTTGATCTGCGTAGGCCCTATGAGAGTACTGTCACCAAATTTGGTAGCTGTAGCTCTTATAGTCTCTGAGTTCTAGGTGTTCATACAGACGGACAGACGGACATGGCTATATCGTCTCGGCTGTTGACACTAATCAAGAATATATACACTTTATGTGGTCGGAGATGCCTCCTTCTGCCTGTTACATACATTTTCTGTTGGCACTAAGTTATAATACCCTTCTACCCTATGGTTACCGGGTATAAAAACAAGAACTCTGTAGTAGAGAGTGTTCGACTACAATATACCCTGTGTCCATTAGTTTTTAATCATAACACACTTAAAGTCTATAGTTTCTTTAAATTTATTTTTTAAAATAGATATTCTATTATTCTGCCTTTGAAAATTTTACCAAATGACTTGGTATATTAAGAGAAGCATTGATTGGCTATGTAAATGAACTTGATCTGCCTAATGAATCCAGAAAGCTGCATAACAGATTTGGCTAGTATAGTTACAAAGATTCAATTTTCCATAGGAATTGACTTTAAAATCTAAAAATGCGTTTTCTTAAGTTCCTACGAAATACTTCCATAAAAATAAATTATTATCTTAAATCCCTAAGAACGCAAACGGATTAAAATTAAGTTTTTTCTTTATATCCCAAGAAATATATATACATACTACTCATGAATATAATATTTCGGTACAAGCTTATGTAAATAAAATTAAATATTTAAATTGGTTGTGAAAAATTACTATAAAATTATTGAAGCCCAACGAAAAAAATAAGTCACGAATATAATATTTCGATAAATTGAATAATAAAGAATTAGAATAAGAAGAATTATATTAGTTTTTGATATTCTATAATTTTAAATATCTTCAAAAATAACTTCAATACTATTTAACATCTAAATGCTGCATCGCATTAATTGTTTTATGCGATTTTTCGAAAGTTCAACAGCTCAGATTCTAATCGCTTCGGCGAATTAAACGCTCACTCTCCTCCCCTTTTATTATTTTGAACCCTCGCTGCTGGTAAAACGTAACCTTGATCTGTCTGTCCAATTTTGAAGAAGATAATGCGATTTTCGCAGACTGTTAAGATTGGAATTTCAGTACAATTCGAGCACTGAATCAAAACACTTTGTGGCAATGAATGTGATTTGCCATTGCCTTTTGGCATTACTCGCACTTGGAGCACATGTGTCAGCCGACATATCCTGCAAAGCCGAAGACAATTCTGATGTGGACTGGTAAGTCGACTACTAAACATCAACGTCGAGCATTATAATAATTTACAAAAATTTACAGGTGGTACATATACACACCAGATGGGTCAAAGTACTTCTATTTGACAAGCGAGAATCAGGACAATTGGCAAGCTTCATTTCACGAGCTGAAGAGAAATCAATCATTGCCGTCAGTAACACTTAATTCCCTAATACACAAGGAGCATTTGTTGATCGCTGCCTACAACGATTTCTTTCCCAATGGCACGAAATTCGATCGGGGCGGAGCTGCCAAGGGATGGATCGCGACGGACAGACGGAAGGGCGTTTGGGTGACGCACTCGATGCCCCAGTATCCACCGATGGAAACCAAAGGTTATGTCGATCCCGAAAATCCCGACCATGAGCGTGGACACCATTTTCTCTGCCTCTCACTCGATGCAGCTGGCATTGAGAAGGCAGCCGATCTTTTGCTTCTCTATAAGCCGCATTATTACTACATACGCGACACGCTGAGTCCGGTAAGCTTTCCCCATCTGCGACATGCCATCGATCAGGAGTGGTCCACGTTTGGAGAGCTGGAGCAGGATGTGGAGCTAACTACCGTGAAGGGCAAGAAGTTTCGCGTATTTGGCAGGCATCCCGAATCCAAGAAGGAGCTATATAGCGACATTATCTCCCCGGCGCTGGGCATTGACCTTTTTGTGAGAACCTTTCACGATAAGAAAGTTGGCAGTGAAAAATTACCCAACAAATGCAACAACAATAAGGTCTACAACGTGAACATGATTGTCAATCCACTGTCGTATGTCTTAGATTCTTCGGTAGATCATTCCAAGTGGGCCGTCTCCCGGACGGAAGGTGTGAAGTTGTTCTGGCTATGGCGCGTTGGGGGCAGCGATTGGACTTGCGTCGGAGATCTTGATCGTGAGCAG
Source organism: Drosophila ustulata (assembly GCA_035047365.1). Lineage (NCBI taxonomy): Eukaryota > Metazoa > Arthropoda > Insecta > Diptera > Drosophilidae > Drosophila > Drosophila ustulata. The sequence goes on from JAWNPT010000094.1 coordinate 20,374,591, forward strand.
TCGCAACAAAATCGCGGCGGCGGCGCCATTTGCCTCGAGGACTCAGATGTGAGCGAGCGATACCGCCAATTTCTGTATTCATACGAAGAGTGTGTTTGCGAGACTTTTCCTTGTGAAGGTGTCAAGCACAATTACAAGTAAACAAAAATAGCAATGCGCAAATACGTTTGTGCTTATATACATTTTTTACAATAAATTGTTTGGGTCGCTCAATGTCGTTCATAAACATAAAATAAAATCCTCAAAAATGATGCAATACTTCAAAATGCAGTAACATGTAAAGCATTTCAGTCAACAGATTTAAGGCAGATTTTAAATCTTGTAACTATCGTTATAATTCTGAACTCTCTTGTGCGTTGCCAACCGCTTTATGTCGTTGAACAATAGATGGCGTTGTGGCGCCATCTACGGCCAACGCATGGAACTGCCTGACGTCGCAATATGGCTGCCAGGGCTGCACAGCAGTGCAAAATCAAAACAGCTGTTGCTAAACCAAGCGAAAAGAACAGAAAGTAAAAGTACAAAACAGAAAAAAGTTAAAACACACAGTTCAGCTGGGCGAAAAAACAACAAACAGGAAAAAACAACAAAAATACTTCCAAGCTGACACATAAAACAGTTGGTTCAAGACGTAATTGCAACAGTTTGTGGCATGTACTGTTGCCTGCGCGCCTGCTTCAATGGCGTTCAACGTCGCAAACCAACAGCGGCCGCACATCGACACCGCGAGCCCGACGTCCATCTCGATGCGGCGCATATGGGTGAGTTATTCATATTGGTGATGTTGCAGCCAATTGCGAACGTTTATTAAACATGCAACGCACAGGCGCCGACGTCATTTTGCTGTCGCATCAACTGCGGGTGACGGGCTCGGGCGGCGTGCTCGCTACTGCACCGCTCGTCCAGTCGAAATCCTACTTCGAGGTGAAGATACAGCAGAGCGGCAGCTGGTCCATTGGCCTGGCCACACGACAAGCGGACCTGGGACGCAAGTGGGGCGGCGGCGATCGCGAGTCGTGGTGTCTGTGCTCCGACAATGCCACACGCCACAATGACGAAGAGTTCGGACCCGTCGTTGCCAACTGTGTTCAGCCCACGCTCAGCACGAAGTCGGTGACAACCACAGCCAATGGCATTCTGAATAATAGCGCTGCGGCGGCGGCTGGTCTCATTGCCATCGAGGATCTGCAGGAGGATCTGTTGATGACCAGCGGCAATGAGAATGTCAGTGCTGCCAGTGAGCTGACAACGGTTGAGGAGCTGATCAAGGCACCGCAACGTGACTTTCCCGATGAGGGCGACATTGTGGGCGTGGCCTTCGATCATGTCGAGCTCAATTTCTACTTCAATGGCAAGAACCTGGAGGTGCCTTTCCGCAATGTGCGCGGTGCAGCGCTCTTTCCAGTCATCTACGGTGAGTTTCTGACTCAGTTCTTTTTACATTTAAATTTGAAATTTAAATTTTATATTGCAGTTGGCAATGGCGCCATTCTGGACATTATTCTGGACAACTTTACGCATGGTCCGCCCTCAGGATTCGAGCGAATTCTCCTCGAGCAGTCGTTACTTTAGAGCAGCACGTTTGCCAGTTGTCTTCTGCTGCTTCCCAACTTCAAGTGTATCAAATTTTCTAGTCTCGCTCCCGAAACTTTGGGGCTTTTGAAAAAACTGTCATAAAAAATACACAAAACTTAGCCACTTTTGTTGCACATACGAAAACAATATTTCATCTTACACACATTCCTCACTTTAGAATTTAATCAACAGTAAAACTTCCCTTAAACCAAAGCAGTAACAAAAAGCCACTGCTCTTCACAGATCAAATACTTTAGGCATTATAAATGAATATCATTCCAATATTGGGAAGCTTTACTGTATTCCATTTGACAGTTGATTCATAGCACAATTTCGGGCTTCTGCCACTTCCCTTTTGAACCGAAAATGTATTGTATTGAAAATGAAATTGTATTTAGGAGCCTGTTTTGTAAATTATTTATATGTAGCTAGAAATTGCGAATGCTTTGTATTATACACACTCACACAGCCCCACACACTTGTATACAACTAAGTGTATTTTGTGCATACTCTTGCAGAATTGATAAAAGTTAAGATACCCAAGTCCGAATGGCTTTTAAATATTGACATCTTAAGTCAATATTATCGCCCCCATTTATTTTAAATTTTGTTTGTTTGTTTGTTCAATAATATCTCTAATATTACAAGATTTAATTTTACCAAACTTCCTTTAAATCTTATATTTCCAACACACTTTCTAAAACATATTCATCAAATTGTTTTAAATATTATCAATAATTGCTTATCAATAATTTCCGCATTTTTCAATGTATTGCTATGAATCTGCAAGAGTATTTTTGTAATTTCGGTATTCCGAAGTTTTTTCTTTTTTTGTAGCGAACCATTTTGTTTTCGTACATTCCATTAGTATGAAAAGCTAGACAAGTTATTGGACCACCTCCTAACTATAGCTACTTATTGCACTCGAGCACGGAAATTACCAAACTACATATATATAAATAATCATATATCTAAGTGAAATGTACTTAACGCTTTGAAACACTGACTAATCCGCGCGCGGACAATAATGAATGTTATGTAAAATTGTATTGTGCGTACTTAACTAAAATATCTACTTATATACTATAAAAATATATACATATATACATATACATATAATGATGGCATGTATCATAAATATGTAAAGCATACAAACAATTGTTTAGCTTGTCATTGAAATTCTATGTAAATGAAATTATTTAAAAGATCAATCAAAACAAAAATTATTCAAATGAGATTTTTAGTTTCTTATGTATTGGCTTGAATTGATACCAAAGAGGACGCATGTGGAGAGGTCAGAGAGAGGTGACAACACCGCCTTTACATGGGCAGCCGGGGCGAGATAATCCAGATACACATCGGGCAGGCGGGCGTCCAGATAGCCAATGCCTGCTGGGAGCTCTATTGCCTGGAGCATGGCATCATGTCGAATGGACGCCTCATGACCAAGCCCCTCGATGACTCCTTCCTCACGTTCTTCGAGTTCAGTGGCCGTGATCCCTGTGTGCAGCCGCGTCTCGTCATGATCGACACGGAGCCAACGGTCATAGGTGCGTGAATAAGTCCTTTAATCAACTCTCTCTCTCACTCCTTCCTCAGATGAGATACGCACTGGCGCCTATCGCAATCTCTTTCACCCGGAGACACTGATATCGGGCAAGGACGACAGCGGCAGCAACTTTGCACGCGGCTACAATCTGATGGCCAGCGAGCTGTTGGATCGCGCCATGAATGCCATACGCCGTGTGGCCGATCGCTGTCGCAGCTTGCGCGGATTTCTCGTCTTTCGGGCCATTGGCGGCGGCACTGGCTCCGGTCTCGGCACACGCATCATGGAGAAACTGGTCGAGGACTTTGGCAAGAAGATGACCATCATTGAGTTTCTAGTGTATCCATCGCCCTCGTAAGCAGTTCACTTCCATGTACAATTGATTTAATAGTTTTTCAATGGAATTCTAGCATTTCGCCGGTTATTGTGGAGCCGTACAATGCGCTGCTGGCCACCCACTTTTCCATGGACTGTGCGGACGTCTCCTTCATCGTGGACAACGAGGCGCTCTACGACATCTGTGCCAACACCTTGAATGTGCCCGCTCCGACCTATACGAATCTGAATCGCATCATTGGCCAGGTGGTCGCCTCGTTTACGGCCACCCAACGATTCTCGGGCCAGTCGAGCGTCAGTTTCCAGGAGCTGCAGACAAATCTGGTGCCCTATCCACGCATCCATTATCCGCTCATCAATTACGCGCCCCTGGTGCCCATTACAAATGCCCAGTTTGTGGACATGTCCACCGCCCAGTTGACCAGTCAATGCTTTCAGATGAGCACCCAAATGGTGCGCTGCAATCCCGCCCACGGCAAGTACATGGCCTGTGTGCTGCTCTATCGTGGCGATGTGGCGCCCAACGAGATCAACGCCACGCTGGAGAATATTCGGCGCACGAAATCCTTCAAATTCGTCGACTGGTCACCGACTGGCTTCAAGATCGGGGTGAGCAGCATGCCGCCGGTTTATGTGCCCAGCGGAGATTTGGCGCCAGCGAGCCGAGCGTGCGTGGCGATCTCGAACAATACGAATATCCGGATTGCCTGGTGTCGATTGGTCAACAAGTTCGATAAGTTGTATCAGCGACGCGCCTTCGTCTATCACTATGTGGGCGAGGGTCTCGAGGAGGGCAACTTCAATGAGGCATCCGAGAATATTTGCCAGCTGGTGCACGATTATCTTGAGGTGGATGCCTCGGCGCATGGTTCCGATTTGGATGACTAAGCGAATCCTTCAAATAAATGCCAAATTTGATGTGATGTGATGTGTGTGCGTCGAGTTCGCATTTTTGCATGAGGTAATTGCTGTGCTTTGTGCCCGGCAATTGCTTTGTCGATGACTTTATAAAGTCGGCCGAGAAGAGAAAACCGTTGGACAAATTAAGTATTTACGGCCGACCGACCGAACAAATATTGACCCAGCCCCAAACAAAGCGCAATTTGCGTTGCTTGACCCCAAGTTGGGAGAGGCGGCGGCGGGGAGGGCGTGGTCTAAGGGGTCTGCGGGTCTGGGGACCCCATAATTAAAATGATCGCCGAACCAAGGGTTTAGCACGTACCGAGGCAACAGTCGCGCTTATCGCGATCGCACCCAGGGCAAGGTCTCGCTCCCTCTCACTCTCTTTTTGGCCTGGCGGCGACTCTTCCTCCTGCGGGGGTTTTATTTCTTCTCTTTTTGTTTTTGTTTTTGTGACGTGACTTACGCACGCTTAATGCGCGATTATCGATGTAGCCACCACCAGCATCACCTGCTGCTCTTCCCCCTGCCTCCGCTTGACGGTATCTCTGGCAGATCTTCGGCACGCAGTTCTCGGCCTGGAGGCCGCATCTTATCAGCGCCATTTGGTGGTCCTTGCTGACCGTTGTTGTTATTACGAGCATTATCATTATGATCCCATGCCTGCCTGCCTGCCTGCCTACCATGGCCAGAGCCATACCCCGTTTCCAGAGTCCCTCTGTTAACTGTTGCTAATCTTAAATTGCGCCACAGCAAAATCAATCCTTTTGTTTGGTTTTGCAGAGCATCGTGAGAACCGCTGCGTGTGGGTTCCATCAACCGACCGAAAGTCCAGTTCCCGATCCCAAGATCCCAATGAGAGTTGGTTGCTTTGTGGGCAACGTGTTAATGAGCTAAAGGAAATGCTGTGTCAGGACCACCTTAGGCGAGCAGCAGCCTCGAAATGAAGTTGTTATTATATCGCAGTCTGCTGGGCCACGGCTAATAAAGCAATTTGGCCAAAGAAAGCGATTTGCGGTATAGACTTTTGGGTTAGCTTTATGCGGGGTCTGCGGTCGTATATCGGAAGTCTTTGACAGACCCACGGGGCGACCCCATGCCATAGCATTTGAAATATCTAGTTAACTCTGGTGCGCGAATCGTACGGCCCCAAAAGCGACCAACAACAATGGCCATAGCAATAGCGCTGACCTTCTTTATTTATGCACTAATCCGTGGGAAATGCGCACCCAAACACCTGGGGCCGATTTATGCCTCTTCGCCTGCTGCACTGACCAGCCACCATTCACAAGGCACCCGCACAGGCCTCAAAAACCCCAACTAGCCAAATGGCAAAGCCAACTATTGAAATGGACGAACAATTGATCCCCTTACTTCCTCTATTATTCTTTTAATATCTGCCTGAATGTAGCATCTAGATTTTCTGAGATTAACACAATTCGTAGGAAGTTTTAGTTTCTTAAAAATAACTTAATTACTATGATGGAAACCACATCTATCAAAAATATGCTGTAAAATATGCCATTAAAAAACGAAATAAGCTAAATTCTTATCTTTCACAATCACACTTAATTTGTATACGCCTAAAAATACTGCAAGGAATAGTATGTTATTTGTTGCGTTAAAGTGAATATGTTATCATGAAAATTAATATAGGACAAATATACGAAATATAAATGTTCTTGGTAACATTATTAAAAGCACACATTTTCAATTAATTATTAATCCTGTAATTTTAACATATGGAACTGTAAACTTTCATTGACAGTTTTGCCAGATCAATAAAAAGTGCATAAATAAAATACGAATTTAATGGAGTTTAGTTCATCAAAAGCATGTAATACCCCATGTTAGGGTATGCATATGTACCAAAGATGCAAAAACATTAAACAACCGTCGAGTGAATTAATAAAGCGCCTCAGCATCGGCCACAGCAAAGGCGGCCACGCATTAAACGACACACACACAACAACTGCCACAAACAACTGCAACAATGCAACAGCGGGCAGGCAGCAGAGAAAAGCAACAACAAAAAAAAACCAAGCCAAAGATCGGGACAGAGCATGCCACATGTGGCCTGGCCTGGTCTGGCCTGTCCTGGGCCAATAGATGCCACCATATGACTGACCGAGTCGAGGTGGACGGCAGTTGGAGTCGTCACTAGACATTCACTGCACGCTGTATGCGGCATGGGGCATGCAACATGCGCGAGGCACTCCACTCCACTTTTGTGCCGAGGGCAAACTTTTTGGAATTGCAATTTTCGACTTGATTTCAAAGTGGCCTCTGCGCTCTTTTTGCCGGGGCAACACCTACCGAAGCTGCAAATGGAACCTGCTGCTGCTGCTGCCACAACTGTTGTGGCTGCGGTTGTGGCTGCGGTGGGCGGCTGACTCGATTGTTGGACGAGCCAAGAGGGGACAGCGGCAAAGCGCGTTTGGCCTGGCACACGCAGCAAGTGTTTCGATTTATGTTTTTGCGCCTCGACTGCAGTCAAAACACAATTGCAACGCTCCGTTGTTGTTGCTGTTGTTGCAGTTGCAGCCAGCGTTTCACTCTTGGCGTTTTCATTCAAAATGTTTAACTATGCACGGCTGTCCGCCCTGCGCCTCCCCTCGCCAACAACATCCCAATGTCCAGCCGAGCGACCACTTGTTGCTCTTTTATTCATTCAATTTGTCAGTTTTGCACCAAGGCATACAAATTTCCAACTCCAGCTCCAGCTTCAGCTCCAACTCCATCTGCAGAATCAACGTCGCAGTCGTTTCCCGGCCAGAGTCAAAAGGTTATCGCCGCACTTGCAGCATTTTTACAGCCTCATCATCATCATCGTGATCATAATCAACATCATGATCATGTGCCTGCAACATGACGCCGCCGTTTATATTGCAGCAGCAACAACAACAAATTATTAGTGGTAATATTTGTGAAATATTTGTTTTCTAATCTGTAAACACCAATCATATTAGCAATTTGAATATGACAGCGCCAGCAAACAGTAACAGGCCTTGTTATACCGCGTAAACATGGCCAACGATCAAAGAGGGTATTTTAGGGAATATCAGTAAATAGAGGAAGGCAACTGCAGCGAAATTGTAATGAACCGAATCCTTTACAAAATAAATATAAAATATGAGAGCCACTTTTAGATTTCATATTTCTAATATGTTGCATATTTTACATATTTCAGAAGAACAAAAATGTTAAAGTTCGTCATGAACATTTTAGTTTAATTCTTAGTTGATTCATATTTATTTACCTATTTATTCATGGTATAAAACCATGTTTATATAGATAAGAATAAGAAGTTTTGTGACAAAACATTTCATTATTAGAACAAAATTCAAAGTTTGAAGCGTCAATAGTACTTTAGACTACTCCAATTCGCAATTCAAATGAAATGTAGCTTATCTCACGAGTCGAGATTCATTGCAATTCTAACATGGATATTCCTACTACTTGAAACATTTACAGGATATCTGCAAGTGCTTTGCCTGCTCTCCTTTACAACTGCACGCTTGTTTTTGCTGCCACATTTGTTGTTGTGCTTTTGGTCAACGGTCAGAGCTTGTGGCAAGCTAGTTGCTTAGTTAAATGGAGGAGTGTGTATGAGGTGGGTGGGTGGCTGGCTGCCTTGGCTGCTTAGGCTAGTTTAGCTGCTTGGGTAGGTGGGGCGTGAGTTATTATCTATTCAATTGTTGCACTTGGCTGCTTCCTTTCCTCAAGCATTGGGGCTGGCCAAATTAATTGAACAAGCGGCAGGCTCTTTTGCCAAACCTTCAGGCCAAAACAGTTAAGACACAGAGCGAGAGAGTGAGAGAGAGAAAAGGCGGGGGGCAATTTCTCTCGCTGATTGGCAAGTGTAAAAGAGTTTTTGCGCATTTATGAGCCGGGTATGATGAATGCCGAGTGGATACATGTGAGAGTGCAGCTCGTTAGGCAACGTCGACTTGCCACATCGTTTACAACACCTTAGGAGCGCCCGTTGCGCCCCCTTTGTCGCTCGTCGTCTCCTTTGGCCATCTTTAAGTTGATGCATTGGCAGCCATTAGCAAGCCAATTGACATACTCTTGACAGACGGCAACCAGCAACCAGCAACTGGCAACATGCAACATGCAACATGCCACATCAGCGGCTAAGTGCTGCAAATTTATCATTGGCCTCATCGTCGTCGTCGTCGTCGTCGCCGCAGCCATTGCCAAAAATGGCACAAATAACGACATAATTTGGAGATCTCAGACACAAGACGACGACTTCGAAACTGATCCCGCGTCGTACGTGCAACGCAGAACGACAGCGACAACATCGTATGCAAATTGCTGCCTCATCTTGACGCAGCACCCCCAAAAATGGTGGCCAAATCGTTAGGCCACTTTGCATCTGCATCTGCATCCGTGTGTCAGCTGCAATTGGCCGTTGCATTGTGGATGTTGTTGCCGTTGCTATCGGGCATAAACACTTTGCAATTGCTCTTAAAATAAGCATAATTGCTGTACTTATTGTTGCCACAATTTAGTACAAATTATATGTCATATTGTTAATGACAGATGTGATTACCAGACTACATTATTAACAGATTATAGGGAAGACAAATACTCAATTTCAAATTAGTGGTCTCGTTTGTTGATTTTGAATTAAGTATTCTAATAATAAATAACTTGCCAAGCCAAACAAAGAAAATCACATATAAAAAACATTTATGTTATTTTCTTGACCAATGCAATAACATTTTAATTTACTTGTTACATTTGAACAAAATAAAAGCTGCTTATAGAAATTAATAATATTTGCAGAACAACACATTATTCATACAACAATTAATAATATGATAATTATCAAGATGTGGTATTCAACAATTCGATATGCTCGGTTGTTGTATCGGTTCTGCCAATTGCCAATTACAATTTGTGCAAACAAAAAATAATTGATCCAAGTGTAGAAAATTAGCAGCAGCATTTAGTGGAACATGCCACAGGCGAACCGCACACACAGCAGCCAGATTGGCAGCCTTTGATCTGTTGCCATTGTTGCATGACATCATCAGCTCAGTTGGCCATTAGTTGAAACGGGCAAAACGGTCAGATCAAATGCATTTTTCGCGATCGCAATATCAGGTATCGGCGTGATGGAAAAGTGTTTATAAATTTGAACTTGAAATTCCATATTAAGTGCAATTTGAAATAGAGTCTCTTCGCTGGCTGCCACACGAGCACAGCAGCCCCCTTCTCATCCCACCTTTTGGTGATGCCCCCTGGCAAATGGCATGGTAATTACTCGACAGCGACGGCGCATTGCAATTTGAGCAACAAAAAAGTCAAATTCTGCACCAGGCGCAATTAATCAGTTGCTGGGTCGTGCCTGGCCAAATGTTTTTGTCTTAATGATGCCGGAGAGTTGGAGCCAAGTTGACTCTCGGCTGTCTTGGCCAACATAGGCCACAAGCACAGTGCTCGCTCGCCACGTTGCGCAAATATGGCCAAAGTCAAAGGTCAAACGACTGCAAACTGCGCCTAATGTCTCACTTATGGCACAACCAAAGTTGCGTGAGAATGCTCCAACTAACAGTTTGCTCCACTCCACAAATTAACCGGCGACATAGCCACAGATAATACCTTGAAGTGTTCTGCCAATTTGGGAAACTTATGAAGGTTAAATGCTTAAAAGCAATACTTAGTAATAAGTAATTAAATTACAAGGCAAGGCTAGTTCTAATAATCAAAAATATTTCCAATCAACATGCTATATATTTAATTCTGAAAAGGAAAACTAATTTATCGAATCTCTTTCATTTGTGATTTGAATCAAGAGAATTAAGCATCAATATTTAAAATCTTTGGTGAATCGATTGATTTTTTTATGCGCCTTTTATGTAGTATTCAATTATTTAATTTGATGCGTATCTCAATCAATTAGCTTTCTCTCTCTTTCTGTCTCTGTCCCTAGATCGCTGTTAGATCGATTGCATCTGCAGTGAGCCAATCTTGATGGATCGGCGGCGTTTATCGGGGCTGGTCGATTAGTCGTTAGTCGTCGCCTCCTGTGTAAATGTAATGCCGATAATTTGGCCTGAATGCGTGGCCAATTGGACACTTTCGACTGGCCAATTGCGAGCTAATAACTGACTTGAGTTGAGCAGTTGACCAGAGTCCAGTTAATCGCACTCGTTGCAGTTGTTGTTATTCTTTTTTTTTTTGTCGTTGTTGCTGTTGTTATTGGTCGCGGCAGCCGCTGGCCTAATCCTAATCAATTTTGAACGCCTGACGAGGCGTCATAAACACGCTTTAAAGAAAATCATTTTGCATGGAAGCATGCCGTATGCCGTATGCCGTATGCTGCTTGCTGTATGCCGCATGGGGCAGAGTAGCATTTAAAACATTGCCAAAGTGTTACAATTTCCATTAGTTACAGTTATTTGGCTTTGCGCGATCGCCAGTGGCGCAACCGGAGCACGGCTTTGGGGCACAGCACAATTATCAGGCAGCAGGCAACGTTGATTACGATGATGGATTATAACACTTTATACAGGTGCTGTGCTCCGCAGACCTGCCCCAGGTAGCTGCCACAGTAAACAGCTGTTGTTGTTGTTGCTTTTAGCTGCAATTGAAATCGCATTCAATGTGCAGCAACAACTGCAACAACGTTTTGCCTGACGCTGTGGCCAGTTTCGACTTGGCCCTTGAACTGGCCATCACGTTTTGGCCATTTAAGCCGACAGAGAGTCGGAGAGTCTGCCCTGCAGCTCTTCGACTCCAGCTCGACTGCTTATTTGCTTTAGAAATTATGCACGAAATGCGCCGCGGCACAGAAATTAATTTAACAGCTTGACAGGATTAAGTCTGACTCTGATTCCGATCCGCGTCGCTTTCGAAGGTGCTACAAATTCCAGTGGCATAACCAAATGCCCGCTGATTGGTCACAAGCACACACAACTCATAATAATCAAAGACCCTCAGGGCATCCTCATGCAACCATGTCGGATGCATCCAATTAGCGCTCCCGGCCAGCGGCAACACGTGCTGCATGCAACTTGACTTGCCGAGTAGATTGACCTCGTCCAAAACGGTTGCAACAGCACTCGGCACTAGGCACTAGGCACTTAGAATGCGACTCATACTCGTAATACAGGTGCATGCATCCATCGATCTGTGGCACGCTAATTGAGCTAGCCAATGACAAACACAAATGCCTCTGGACCAGCCCCAGTCCAAGTCGCAGTCGCAGTCGCAGTCCCAGTCCCAACTCAGACTTGGGCCCAGCCCAGTTTGGACTGTGAATGCGCTCTCAAGTCGGCTTAACGATCATTGACTGGACCATTTGCTGCATAAAGCGAATATGCAAATATGCCGCCGATTAGAGAGCACACACTATGCTACACTGAGCGCCAAAAGTTTATGCATTAACAGCTAAATTGTGAAGCGCAAATAAAATTGAGGTATAATTAATAATACTAAATGGTACAATCGAAAGAAGAGTTCAATTATCAGTAGTTTATTTTTAAAAAGATGAAGACCTCATTACTTTTAATAAGAAATATATCCATTTGTTACCAAAACCAATTTAAATCAAATAAATATTACTAAATATTAAATTCCTCAATTTTCTAGAATTAAATTTTATATAAAGTTGATAAAAAGTTTGTTCGAAATTTGTTAATTTGAAATAATTAAATAATGCAACAAATTATAAATTAATAGCAGTCACCTTAACTCCCTCTTAAGTCCCTCAAGGTATTGATAACAAAGTAATACAATAAAATAATATTAAATCACTACAAAAGGGTAGGGATTCAATAATAAAATGGTGTAGAATGTGAATTATTATTATTATTCATATATAATATAAAAAATAAAAATAACCAATTGAGTAAAATTAAATATTTGAAACGCCCATTGTAGCTATTGCTGTTGGTGTTGTAAATCTTGAAATAGTTTGTTAAAACCCATCTGAAATCATCAAATTGCATGGGTTTTATTTACTTAATATTTGCATTTAGGAGTCTCTACTTATTGTTGCAGTGCATTAACTGGCTACCGACTGGCGTCACACGCATCCAGGGACCCGCAGCCGCTAGCGATTAATCAATGATAAATCCGAAATAGATAAATGATGCAGCACTGAAAATGTCGCAAATGTTGTGTGGTCTCAGCCAGCAACTTCACCTGCTATTATTGCTGCCGTTGCAGTTGCTGTTGCAGCTACTGTTGTTGCTGGCTGGCAGTGGAGCCAGAGCCTGAGCCTGAGCCTGTACCTTATAGCGGGTGCAAGATAAATGCCCCACTGATGATGCTGACAGGGTCCAGCACAATTTGACATTGTCACCGCGGCAGCAAAACAATTTTTCATCTGTGTGTGTGTTTGCGGCAAAAAGGAATTTCCATTTTCCATGAAATGAAATTAGTGCGCAAAACGCAGCCGAAGACGAAAACGAAGTCGATGCAAAAGAAGTTGGCCGGCTTCTTGTGGCTATTTATGGTCATTTGTTCGATTTGCATCGTACGGATAATTGTGGGCCGCTATTTTGTGGCCAATTGTGGGTGGCAGTTGGCCCCTAACCGCATCCCAATTCGGGGCATGCCACAATCTGGTTTACTTTTAGGGATTTGCATAGCTGCCACATGGGCCACAGGTGGCACAAGCAACACAGTTGCAACAGTTCCAGGTCTAGACAGAGAGCGAGCTTGGCTTTGGCATTCGTTAGGTGGAATCTTGGCTAGCCGGATATCTATATATAGCCAACTGGTGTGATTTTGATTCATGGCGCGATTATATGTGCGCACGCAGTTTATCTTATTTTTCACACAATAAGCCCAACGGACAGGCCATGCCACACTTGCCACTTGCTGCTTGCTGCTTGCAACACAGTAGCCCAGTTGGCCAGTTGTGCGGCGTTCAGGCATCGCAGCATGCAGCATCCACTCTGCCGCCTGCCTCACCTCATCGCCTTGTGGCACTTAACATTTTATTGTTAATAAAATATATTACAAGACGCAACACAATGCGGCCAATGCGACTGCGACAGCGACTGCGACTTGCTGGCCAGGCTGGGGAAGTCAGGCGAGCAGTCAGCCAACGCGTTAACGAAATCATCTGCAATTGCCGCACCCCGTGCCCCACATCCTGAGACCCCCCCATTCCACCCCACCACAGTCTCCTCTTGCGGCCCTGTCGCCTTTTGTCGGTTGTCGCGTGAGTTCGTGTCGTACATTTAACGCGTGACTTCTTTTGAAAATTGTTCATAAATTTCGCGTTTAACAGTAGCAAAAGCGAGGCAAGAGGCAGAGGCAAGGACCAGCAACTGCGATGATGGCACAGCTGGAAAATAATACCTAAATTGGGGCCACAGGTTGCACCCCAGTTGCTCTGCAACTTGAGTTCACAAATTCAAACCAAGCTCACAATTATCGAAAATAACAAGTTCTCACCACTCGATCAGAATGAAAGCTTTTACTTGATTGAAATTAAAAGCAATTATGAAACGATGAAGAAGGCGCCAAAGTTATTGTACTTTTAACAAATTAAAAAGTTGTATCATTACTAAAATTAAATAAAATTTCTTTACAGATATTAATTGAATTTAATGCTGTCAAATATACATATTCAATTAATGAGTTTTAATAGCACGATTTCCCTCCATTATCAACCAAATTAACTTAATAAATATATATTTTAATTTCAAATGAATTGCATAAATTTGCGAATGATGTGATATGCTTTAATCTGCAAAACCGTTTGTCATTGATTCGCAGCTGCCGCTGTTAATCAACCTGCTCATAATGAGCAGATGGCGATGACGATGATCATTGTCAACATCATCTGGATCATCATCATCACACTAATGCGTATACATATGTCGCATGGCAAACAACTTTGCCTTTCGCTCATTTAAATTGCAAGCGTCTATTTTGGAAAATAAAATAAAAAATCCAAATAATTCTAATTAATAAAAATATACAAAAATATCAAATGTAATCAGCATTGTTAATTAGGCACATCCGCTCGCAATATACCTGAAAAAAAGCCCCTCAGCCGTCCCGCGTCTACTTCGTTACGCTGCGTTGTCACCTCCAGCGAGTTTCATTCATAAAAATCTCGAAGAGCTTCGCTCGTTTCGACTTGTCGTTTTTTTATGTTTCGTTTTATTTGTGTTGAGTTTTTTTTATTGAAGTCAGCACAAGTCGACTCATTTGCAGCGGCAGCAGCTGCCGCCCACATGGCCAAACGTTGCCGCATTTGCATAGTTTGTAAGCCAAGCCAAGCCAAGTCAAGTGATCATGTAGTAAAGATCACAAAATCGTTAAAAATGTTTTTCGATCATTCAAAAACAAAGTAAATAAACCTGTTTGCCGGCGCTGCGGTTTCGATTATGAAACTCTTGTTTCTTTATGAATGAAAAACCTGCAACAACAGCAAACTACTTAGCTTTGTTATTAACGTGAAATTTGCATTAAGTAGAGAGAGAGAATCACATTGAAGATTAACAATTACTCATACGCCCCATTGAGCCGGCAAAACTGTCTAGTTCCGACAAACTAATTTCAATCGCAAATCATTTGCACAAAACTCATACCCGAATCCAGTGAATCAGCACTTCCGGCGCACACATTCACGTTTCTATTCAAATTTCTTTGCGGTTTCTTTGCTGAATCCGAATCGGAATCGGACAGGTGCCAGCATCAGGTAAACTGATTCATTTCCAAACCAAATATACACACTCAAGTCTTGGCAAAGCAAACAATTTGTTTATTTACTTTCGACAAGCCAAATTCAAAAAGAGCTAAGAGGCGATCCCACCTCAGATTGGGATTAATGGGATAGAAAGAATTTCGGGTAGAAGCAGAACACGCTGAACTTATTTGCAGAACAAACAAATACAGTCTGGATATCTGCATTTCATCATTTACGTATCAGTTCGTTAATTGCATCGATTCATATGCTTAAAGTATACTTAACTACTTTCTATCTGAGGACAGCAAAAATTGTCAATTCATTTACTAATTTTTCTAAACTCTTTTATAGATATGAATTGTGTTATATTCGTTATTGTAAACATTTGTTTTTCGATGTCCTCAGCTGCGATACAGAATCTTTGCAACTGTCTGTTTGACTTCAGTTGGCATTTGAATGCAAAATATAGTTATGCAAATCAAATTATCAAGACAAAAACAATTATGTCAGATGCGGAATGGAAACTGGACTTCAACAGCACTCGAGACGACCGAACGTATGCCAAGGCACACTGCAAAGACTTTCCAAAACTCTGCAGAGACCGACCACAAGACGAGGTCAAATCGCAGCCGTGCAATCGATTTTGGCTTGGCAGTTGACTGACTGACTGACGGCAAACGAGGGGGAAGGAAGGGGGGACGCAAATAGCAAGTGAGATCGGTGGATTGGACAGGCAATTTGTAGACTTTTAAAATGGTTTCAAATGGAACAGCCATAGACTGGACTAGACTGGGACTTGGACGTGGACGTGGACGCGGACTCGCAGAGAGACTGTGTATGTGTGTGTGTGTGTGTGTGTGGGGCATGCAACCTGCGGCAAGGCAAGTCAGTCAGTGGCTCGATCGCGGCACTCGATCGACAAAGCACAAATACAAAAAGCGCATGCAAATTAATAGACGACTTGTGGTCAAGAAAAGCAAAATGAACACACAAAATTAATTGATCAGTTGAGACAGCGCCAATATTGCGCACCTGACGGCACGATCGATAGACGATCGTTACGAATTATGTTAGTTAAGTGCCCGCATATTTGGACAGCGGCTAGATAGATCATGGCATATAGTTTATAGTCAGTCAGAGCCGAGCAGAGTCGAGCTAAAAGGTAGCCGGAGCACTCTGCATCTGCAGCTGGTGAAATGCTGTTTCATAGCTCAATTAACAAATTTTTCAATTAACATATTCACGCAACAATTGCCATCACTAGGGCGGGGTTCAGGTCCAACCCACGCCCATTTGCATTGTGCCTGCGGTTTGTGGTTGTTGTTGTTGATGCTGTGGTCAGCCGCAGTGCGGTGCTGCCCACGCCCAGCGTTTTAGACACGTGTCAAACTTCCGATCATTAGAGTCGCATCGCTGTCACGCCCACAGCTCGAGAAAAGCCCTAATTAAAACAACAGACAAAACAATTTTAATGCCACACTTCTTTTTTATATCCATTTTTATTTTTTTTGCTTTGTTGAAGGCCTCTAAAAGTCTGAATTGATAAATTATCGAAAATGCAGTTTATACAAAAGATATTGAGATTAATAATCGAGGCATCAACTGCGTTGGCGATCCCCTCGATCAGCGATCGCCTAATGCCACATAATTAATGATGCGATGTGGAAAGCGATGAAAATTTGTCGTGTAATACAGTGGGTCACCCAAAGGCCCAGGCAAAGAGTCAAAAATACAATTGGAAAGCCTTTTTATTGGATTGAAATGGACAACATTCATAGAGTGATTGTTTGGTAATTGGCAAGAAATAAAACTTAGATTATTAAACTTTAATTAAGAGCAAATAATTCAAACAGAAGGGGCTTTACCGATAGTCTATTTTAACTGTGATCATGTCTAAAAATCTCAGTCATCTATAATAAGTTTTATTCGGCAGTCTTAGCTTTTGTTTGTAAATGTCATCGACTAAATATATATTATGACATCATCGTGAAAATTTACTAAAAGCCGCTCTAAATCATATGTTGATTACAACATCGTGTGCAGATTTTAATTTAAATTGCCTTAAAAAATCACATCAAATCATATTATGTTGCAATCGGTGGCAAAGTAGCGGCCGCTTTAGCAACTCGGCCAGCAAACGCCCCCCGGCCGCAAATCCATCGCAAGCCAATATATTCTTTTATTTAAGATTTATAATAATATTTTTTTATCTTTTGTTGTTTTTGTTTTTGTTCGTGCTGCATTATCGTCTAATTGCATCGTCAGCGCCGCAAAGGTAAAGGCAGGCAGGCATTGGCTCTGACGTCCAAGTCGTCGTCGTCGTCGACATCGATGCTCGTGGCATTTTGGCGCGTCAACAAACGAGCCGCCAACGCCACCACTGCTCGGCCTGTTGCTAAAGACCCAGGGTTCAAGATCCCCCACCCACCCGATCCGCTCAGACAAAACCGCTGAGAGTGGAACCAAAACCAACCGCGAGCCGTTTCATTCATCATTTTTCGTTTAGTGACGCGCGTGCCTCGTGCGGCCCAAATCGACGGCTGTTGCTGTTGCTATTGCTGTTGTTGTTGCTACGTTTTTCACAGATTTTCAAATTGAGACGTCATGATCTGGCTCTTGGTCATGTTTTTTTTGTTTTGTGTTCAGCTGGGTTAAGACTATGAGTACAACATTTATTGTTCCATAAGGCACTCGAGCATGCAAAGCTATATACTAGGCAATGTACATAGAGTATTACTTATAAGAAACTGTTGATTCTTCTTAACTTAATGCAAATACTAATACGTAAATCAGTACAAATACGAATAGAAATACAAATACAAATACAACATATGCAAATACAACCGTTCTATGAAACTAACATAAGGTATACATTAAAACTGTAGCCTATTAATTAATTAATCATTTCGAATTTTGTTCATTTTGCATTGCAATGTAAATTTTGAATATATAAAATTTCAAAGATACCAAAAGTATTTAAATGCCATAAGCTTATATATTTTTGATTCTAATTCTTTAATTGGTATTGTGCTTATATAATTTGTTCTGTTTCTTCTCTTGAGTAATAAACACTAGTCTAATATGTTTGAGATATCCAAAGTCTCGCAACTTCAAGTTCTTACTTCGTATTGCCAATGAAGTCAACGTAGAGTATTACAGAGTTTTTTATATATTGAAAATTTACATCATTTTGCACGCGCTTTAATCTATATATAATTAAAAAATAAAATATTTGGTATATGCCTTTGGTGCATTTGAAAGTTCAAGCGATTTACAGACTTATCGTTAGATGATGGCCCGAGAGCCAAGTATGTACATTAATTTATTTGGCGATCGGTCATCGTTTTATCGCTATTTTGCTGCAACTACTATATTTAGTAGTGGTAGCGTGATTGCTCCATATCAGAGCATCCATCCTCTTCCTCCTCTTCGTCGCTGGTCGAGGGCGGCGTCTCCAGATTGGCAATGTCCACATCCAGATACTCCTCCTTGGCCTGCAGCAGCTTCTCCATGTACTCGACAATCTCCGTGAATGGCGGCCGAGCGCTGGCATCAAAGTGCCAACACTGTCGCATCAGAATGTAAATGTTCATGGAGCACTTGGCCGGCTTCTCCATGCGCTGACCGGACATCAGATAGCTGTACAGCTCCTCGGCGGACATAATGGCCGGATACGGCTGTCCGCCAAACGTCATAATCTCCCACAGTAATATGCCATAGGACCAGACATCGCTCTGCGAATCGTAGAATTTCTCCTGCAGCGACTCCGGCGCCATCCATTTGATGGGCAGCCGTCCGTTCGTGTTCTTCCTGTAGTACTCTGTGCTCTGTATATCTCGCGCGAGTCCAAAGTCCGCAATCTTCAGCACATAGTCGTCGCTGACCAGCACATTGCGTGCCGCCAGATCCCGGTGGATGCAACGCCGCGACGCCAGATAGTCCATGCCACGAGCAATCTGATGGGCAAACTTGATCAGATCCTTCTCGGTGATGATGTGCTGTGGCGGTGCCAGCGGCGGTGAGTGTGAGCCCTCCAGCTGATCCTTGGTCAGCGGTCGATTCTTGTAGAGGAAGTCCTTGAGATTGCCATGCGGCGCATACTCCACAATCACATAGAGCGGTCCGCTCTGACTGCAGCATCCGAGCAAATTGATAATATTGATGTGGCGTCCAATGATCTTCATCACCTCCATTTCACGCACCAAACTAGCAATATCGTCGTCCGTGTGTCCCTCCTTGACCATTTTGACGGCCACAATGGCGTTGTTCACCTCGGCCATGACCACACGGCCAAAGGCGCCTTCGCCCAGTGTGGCGCCCAGCACAAGCTGTCCGCGTGACAGCTCCCAGTTCGAGTCGAGCGGGAACTCGTACTCATTGAAGGGCACCGGCTCGTTGCCGCTCTGCAGCACCGTGGTGCGTTGCTTCTCGATGCGAACCACAGGCATAATCATGGTGTCCATGGAGCCGCTGGAGTCGCCGCCACTCGACGGCTTGTAGATGATGACTTTCTTGGTCCACTGATGCACCGTTTCGATGCGTTGCTTCAGCAGCCGTTCGTGCTTCATCTTGCGCACCGCATACGTCACAAAGAAGACGCACACAATGATCAGCAGCACGATCACAACGATCACAAAGGTCACCATTTTCTTCATCATACTGCCCATATGAACGTCCCGACTACGCACCACACGCACATAAGCCTGACTATTCGACTGCCCCAGACTATTGCTCTCCGCACACGTGTACCAACCCTCTTGCTCCAGGGTGACAT
Organism: Drosophila ustulata; assembly: GCA_035047365.1. Lineage (NCBI taxonomy): Eukaryota > Metazoa > Arthropoda > Insecta > Diptera > Drosophilidae > Drosophila > Drosophila ustulata. Next base: position 20,394,391 of record JAWNPT010000094.1, read on the forward strand.
TGTTTAGGGGCAACACGTCCACATCGGAGGCGAGCAGCGTGCGATTCTTGCTGCAATCGTTGCTGCTCTTGCAGGGCACAAAAATCCAGGCTTTTTTGCTGGTCAAATCCGACAGATATTTGCACTCCAGTTGGCCGCTTTCGTTGATCATTAGGGTGAGGTTGGCGGGACCTTTGAGCAGAATGGGCTTGTGATTGACACGATCGCTGACCATCACGTTCATCACATAGCTGAGACAGCCAAGCAAATTGCACACCTTGCACGTATACTGATTCGTATCCTCCGGCACCAGATCGTCCATGGTCAGCGCCCAGCGCGACTTGCGATACGTGCCATAGGTGCGCGACCATTCGCTGTTCTCCTTGCGATACCACGTAATATTGGGCTCGGGATTGCCGGCTGCCGGACAGTTGAGCGTTACGGATGCCCCCGACGGTACTGTGTACAGTTTTCTCATCTTTCGAGTGTTCTTGAAACGTGGTGGCGTTTGCACTTTGGCATTCTCGTTGCCACTGCCGCCGCCTGACGCACCACCGCCTGGCGCACCACTCAACTTGTCATCATCATCGGCATCAATGGCATCGTCATCAGCATTCAGGTTGTTGACAATTTGTGTGGCATTCATGGCGATGCCGCCATCGTAATCCCTGCTCATCTCCTGTGAGGCGGCAGGCGTTCGTCTCGCCAGCGTCGTCAGGATGTGGAGTTGCAAGATCAGCTGGAGCAACAGGCAGCCTGTCATGATGCACACACTGGAACGCATTTTCCTTTCACTTTTTTTTTGGTTTGATATATGTTTATTTTTGTAACTTTGTCCCTAAGTGGCACTCGGGTCTCCGGTTCCTGTGTATCTTCGGTGGGGTTGTCGCATCCACTTCAATGCAACTGCAACTGCAACAACTTTTGTGTCTCTGTCGCATGTGTTGTTCTCCCTCGTTGTTGTTGTTTTTTATTCACCGGAAATCCACTTTAGCTGAGCGAGTGCGTACACTAGACTCCCTCGCAGATCAGTGATCTTCTAGTCTCTGTTTCAAATTTATAGATGGATATAACAACAGTTGCAGCTTCTGTATGCGTGTGTGTGCGGCGCCTTTTGATCTGATTGGGATTCGAAGGCTGATGATCACCTTGCTTACTTATGGGTAACGGAAATACACTTCCCGAAAAAATATTATGCACTCATGGGCCCTTAATTATTGTCGCCTGTGGCATGTGATTTATTCAGTGCGTTGATGGATTTATGGCAGCCATGTTTGCATCACATGTCACTCCCAGATCTTATGATGTCTTCGTCTCCTTCTGCTGACGATCGTGGGTGTGTTGCATTTTCATAGATCACATATGCACCATATATAGCAGCTGCCTGGTTGACTGTAACACCTGGAAAAATGTAGAAGATTAGATTTATGCGTCTTTAAGTTTCTAATAAAAAAAAGTACAGATAGAAGACAAGACAATACATTGAAGTACTACAACGAAACGAGATGATCTAGCACAAAATTAAGACATTAAAAAGCAACCTTTTAATTTACTACGTCTATATTCAAAATGATCATAAAGCAACAATGAAATTAAATAATTAAAAAATATTATTTGCATATTATAAATAATGTGAAACTATCTAAGCAAACTATCCCCATCTTGCTCACAAATATGGACTGATTTCATCCACCGATCGCGACAGTTTATATGCAAAGGGACCACAAAATACTGCCAGACAAGTGCACTAGTACAGTACTATAGATACACACTCGGCTGTATCTTTGTGTGTATCTACAGCATCGTATCGCATGCAGATGGCACGAGGGAGGATGCGCAAAGATCGCCAAAGATTCGTCGTCAAAACAAGGGAGCAAGATCCGCTGTAAAACTGTAAACTGTAGCTTTGTAGCAAAGTGTAACGCATACATCCGTTTTTGTGTTTTTGTGTACCGGAAAATGCCAATATACATCGAGTTCACAATTCGAATTCGATTTTTGTTTTGGCATTTTTCACCGTCTGCTTTATTTTGGCAATGCACAAAATGCCTTTCACACGAAAGTCGTAAAATTTGTCGATGATTTTGCGATTTTGTTTATAAACATTTTTCGTCTGAAGAATTTATGATATTTTGCTAATTTTACTTGGTTTCTGTCCGTTTTCGCATTTAATTAAATTAAATTCTGAGCTTTGCCAATTAATTTCAGAGCATATAACTGAGATTTCAGCTGATTAAAAGCCATTTACATTTTGGCGAGCTTCAATTAAAATGTCGCGCACATTTCCGCTGAATTAAAATTTTTTTCGTTGAAGCGCGTGCCATACAAACTGTGCACAAGAAATGATCTCACATGTATATTTACTTAGTGAATGATATTATATACAAGAATGAAATGTTATTAAAATAACAAAACCAAAATTCACTTTTGAATGCTTCTTTCATAAAATAAAGATAGAACAACATTTAAAACAATCCCAAAATAATATAATAATTTGTTGATTTAGTTTATTTCGCATACTGCAGCTTTTCCCTTTCAACTCAAAACAATTTTCATTTTCACTTTTTGATGATCTTTGATGTCGAAGTTCTACTGTAGTTACGATCACAACGCCTTTCACGTTTAATTTATGTTGCTGTTGACCTTTCCGTTATGAGCTCTTCAGCAGTTGTTAACTTTTAGGGGTTCTACGTAAGTTACAGCCCGCACAAAACCAAAATATTGTAGGCTACTATATGAGGTATATGTATATCTTTTGGACTAGGGGGATGTGTGGGGGGGGGGGGGGTAATGAGGTGTTTACCTAGAAGTACGCGCACAGTCACAGACACATTCACAGCTGCATGTAGTTCATTTAAATGGCAGCTACTTTTTCGATAATGTTCTATTTTTTGCACAAAAACTCAGATACATTTAGAGATACACAACAGAGAGAAAAGCCAAGAGCGAGAGAGTGAGACTGCATAAGAGAATAATACACTGTAGGGCGAACAGTGGAACGCGTCTATGTGAATTTCTGGATTGAGGGTGCGATATAGATTGCGATATTCTCCGATCTTTTTAGCAGCGCGCGCTGTTCGAATGGACGTTGTGAATTTCCGCAGTGCCGTTTGAAAACTGTTCTAAATTCAGCAGAGACGAAACTTTGGATCACCAGACGACACAGATGCTGCTCCTACGCTCAACAGCAGCAACATCAGCAACAGCAACAGCAACACCAACAACTGACAACGCGTCCTACTCACTGTGACTTCCACTGCGACTGCGCCTCAAACGACTCAATTTAGTGGCCCTGCTTCCACTTTTATGTTATTCTTTTTTCTTTTTTTTTTGCCGTTAAATTCAATGTATGTTGCTGTAGAGCACAAACACACTCAATTGTGTGTGTGTGCGAGTGTGTGTTGGGTATTTTTGCCGGGTGGGCATACGATCGTGGTCGTCGATCGTTGCCTTCGTTTCTCCCGCATCTTTTGCGCCTTTTCGCTTTCAGGCAGCCTTAATTTTTCACATATGCGTGTCGATGCACTCACTCTCTCTCTCTCTCTCTCTCTCTATCTGTCCCTCTCTTAGTCTCTGCCCCACTACCCTCTCTCGCTCTCTCAGAATAGTAAAGTATTCTCACTCCCGCGTTTGACTCTCGCTTAATTAAAACAGACACAGTCGCTCTCAATGTGCTCTCATCTGATCTTTCCAGCCCACATCTGTGCCACAGAGATTAAAAGAAATTAAAAACAAACATTAAGCAGGTCGAATGCACGCCCTAAAGTTACCCTACAATGTCAATAGCTTTGCAATTTTATTAAAAATCTCATTGTAAAAAGCAATCTACAATTAAGTGAACCACAATTGTAGGATATCTACAGCATAATCAATTTTGCACTAATAAAATACCAACTTTCGTATTGATTTACTTTCGAAATCTTCGAACATTTTCACTTTGCATTTGTTGTTAATTTTACAGGGTATCAAATACCGCTAAAAGTCACTCGTTTCCTTTCAAGAACTGATCGTATTGGAGTATGCCATATTCGTGGCGAAGACAAGGGAAAATATTGTTTCGAGTCGCATTTGGTGCGCTATTGTTGTCATTCGAGTCGAGGGACGACTCCGCAAGCGCCTTTTGCCTTTGCCTCGCCCTGTCTGACATGTGGGCACATCATCAACAAACATCCAGGGGCGGGACAGGGTCTCTTCTCTGGCTTTACCTACTGCTCGTCGACCGACCGGTCGGTCTGGCCTGCGACTTGCCTCGATTTCTGTTTGCCGTTGGAACCACATGTGTTGCATGTGTTGATGCGGCGTCTGTTTTCCCCAAAAAGAGTCGCGCACGAGTCTGGGCCATGCATTTTGTCGGAAGGGTTGCCCGCCACAAGTTTCCTGATCACGTCAGAGCCACCAACAAGTTTCTATAAACCCCCGCACCAACCCGATCTGACCTTCGCACCTATTCGGCTTTTATAATATATTTCCTGTCCTGGCCAAAAATAGACGAATGATTTGCAGTATTTGGCAAATAAACAATATTTTTCTCACACCTTAACAATTGAGCATCGAGCAGACTGCTTCCGAAAATTGCCTAGTCAAATTTCAAGTTCAAATCAGCTTTTCACTAACGAACCAATAAATCGATTTTATAACAATCGAAGTGTGCAAATTTTGTTGGATCGGTTCGTTGCATTTCACATCAAATATGCACACGAATACGTGAGTTCCTGAAGGTTGCGAACTAAATAAATAGCTCAGGTGTGCGTGTGTGTTGATTGTTAATTGTTGCTGCTGCTGATGGGGGTGTGCGTGAGTGTGTGTGTGTGTGTGTAAACGATCAACCCATCGGGTTGGGCAGCGAAACAAAAGTGTTACAGCTCAACAAATAGCTAAACAAATGGATCTGTGACGATCTACATTGAAATGGAACAAACCAGCGACTGCCAGAGGCAACAAAACAGAAGCAACAAGTAATAATTGTGTTGTCCAACCAAGAACGAGCAACAGATACCCTGTAATCAACTACAGTTTGGAATGATTTACAAAGAACCGCCTGCAATGATAACGTCTGTAAGCGAACTGCAGCAGGTGTTTTGTGGTTATCAGTTAATCGACCCATTTATTTTCATTGTGTTTATGCAGGGTATGTGAAACAGAAGCACAGCAATGTGGCGTAAAGCTGCCCCGACAGTTCAGACACATGCGAGTTAACTTGTACAGACAGATAATTTAAAAATGTTTGTTTATGCGGCGAGAAAATATTGCATGTTCATATCGCTCTCGTGCGGGAATAATGCCGACGCTTCGGCCGATATGTGTTGATAAACAACAGCAGTAGAATGTGGAAAAAACTGAGCGATGAAGTTGGAAAATTCATGGGAAAAACCAAATAACTAGCAGTAATTCCGAAAGAGAACAACAACAACCACACAACTACACTAAAAGTGCTTTCAATTTGGTCATAAAGCATAAAATTTGTGGCATGTGCCGCTGGATGGGGAAACTGTTCTGATGCTTTTGTTGCGCCCCATGCCGCCCCTTTTTAAATGGGTTGAAGGGGCATATAAAAACAGTTTTGATAATTGAACGATTGACTGCGACGCAGGCAGCACAGCACACAAATTGGTTGGGGCCACAATATAATAGTTGTTGTATAAAAACAAACAAAAAGAGAAAAACGACTGGGTTAAAAAGTCAAATTGCTGCGCGGTCAATCAAAAAGTGGTCTAAACAAATAATTTTCGCAATTTCGCAAACAGCAGCAAAGAGTATATAGAATAAAACTACGCACTGCACACACAAATCTATTTAAAATAATACAACAAAACAATAACATCGACTACTACACATATGTATGTATATAGATAGTTTACAAAATAGATTTGGAGAGGGAGAGAAACTTACCTCAGCGATGCGTTGAGTAGATATTGCCAAATCCAATCGTATCCAATTTGTGTCACGTTTCACTTAAAATGTATATTTTCTTTTTGTTTTGTTCTGATTTTCTGTTGTTATACTTTATTTTTGTTATTTATTCAGCACTTTTAGCGGTCCACTTAAAATTCCAGAAATATTTCCGCGGCACTCGAGAAAACTAACTGCACACTTGACTCTGTTCAAACACACACTGCACAGAACAGAATGGAACGGAACCACACGAATAGTAATTCAATCAAATGCTTATTACGAACGTGTATTTAGTAATAATAATAATAATTGTTGTTGTTCTTTTCACTGCTATAGTTATTTCATTTATTTTGCTATGCGCTAATGCGTAGACGCGTTTTGCTCAGTTCGGTTCGGTTCGATGGGGTCTCTTGTCGGATCGCAACTGAAAATAATGCTCAACGCTCGACAAATAAATCTCTTCAATTAAATGAGGCCCAGAATGAAACGAATTCAACCGAGTGTGCCACTGGCTGCTGTTGCTAGTTGTTCGTCCCCCTCAGTGAGCATTTTGTTTTTTGCTGGAATAACGCGCGCCACAGGCCTCTTCATGAACAACACACATTGTATAACCCACTAAACGCATATAGAGAGGAGAGGAGAGAGAGTAGCGTGTGTGTGAGTGTGTGTATGGCTGGCACACACATGTTTGTTGTGCCTGGTGTACGGCACGGTGCGATGCTGTGCGGCCTTCCCTTGGAAAGTGAAATGTAATTGAGCGTTTTTCTAAATTTGTTCGGGCATTGAGCGAAAACTGCCAACTCAAACTAAATGAGAACAATATGGAAATTAAAATCGCTCAACGGACAACGGACACGACGACCGTGACACAAAATGTGTTGCATAGTTTTAAGCGCCAATGAAAATGTAAAGCAATTGACACGAAAATGCAAAGGAACATGCGTCAAGTCGAAAAGAATTACGATCTTCAAGATAAATATTCCGAAATCGAAAATACATTAAAAGTTTTCAATATGTAATTTAAAAAAGTAAAAATATTGAATTTATTTAAAAAACAAAATATATTTGCTAACAGGAAAGTCGGCAAATATTATATACTATTCAAAATCATGATAAAACTTACTCATTAAGTCATCTTAAGACGTATTTGGAAAACAATAATAAAACATCGTATATTAAAAAAGCCTTATAAACAAAATTAATAAAAATTAAAAATGCAAATATTTAATGCAATTCATAAATTAAATCTTTGGCTTATTTGCGCTTTAATAAATCGTATTTGTCGTGGCATAAATAATAGATTTGGAAGCCGTCGCAAACATCAGTTAGCTGCTTTTGGGACAGTCTGGATACGCATTAATCAATTGGCTAACAAGTTCTTTGAGCTTGTCGCACGACGCTTCACGCCGCATTCCGGCAAATATGAAACGCCAAGTTGTATGGAAATGGGATTCATTAGTTGCCACAATACGACCACTAAGTAAGTTAACAGTTATTAATTATGCCTAAGACGCATGCCCAGTAGCCGAAGACTACAATATTAAACACTTTGCCAGAAGAAAGAACTCTAATGAAAAGACACTTGAAGAGTCTGAAAGCACACATGCTGCGATTCCCCCGTAAAATAAAATGAACAATGGCCAATCGTCAAAGGGTTTGCCATGAGCACACTTAACAATATACCAAATAAATAGGAAAGAAAAAAAAAAGAAAAACTAAAAAAACAACGATTATTGGCTGTCAATTGTGTGGAGGCCCCTCTTAGTGCCAAATGGCGTTACGCATGGCTGATTAATTGATGGCTAATTAGTTGATGATGCCAGCCTACAACACTTATTGGTTTTTATTTAAATACCCTTTAGAAGTTGGCTGGAAGTGGAAATAAAAATGCAAATTTAAATCAACAGATCTGCATATATAACTTGACCCAGCGATGTCTTGTATATTTGAAAAGCGACAATTTAAGTACCACACTTATAGGGTATCTTGTAGGCTGCGTTTTAATTGCACTTTCTCTGTTTTATTTTGCATTTAATATGCGTTTGTTTTGCGCCAGTTTACGGCCTCGTAAAACGACCAGCACCCCAGCAATGTACGATCATAATACTTAAATTTTATGCACTCAACTTGCAACCCATCTGTGGCACAGCCAGCGTGTTGCAAGCCGCAATACTCTCGACTGGCTTCCGTATGCTTTTCAATTTGGCCAAAACACAGACCGGCCAACTTGTTGGCATTTCGTACATAGATATAAATTTTGAAAATTGGCCCAGCTCAGCCTGGGAGCAGGATGGGAATTGAAAACGGGATCGAACCGGGAAGAGGCAACAACTACGACGCAAAAAGGGAGACTGGCGGCAGTCCAGATAGGCAGGTGAACAGGCGGAATTGGGGGGATAACTGCATATGCCACTGACATTGCCATCTAAGCGAGTTTGCGACACGATCATCGAAGATCGGCGACGATCTCGTGCAGCGCAGCCAAACAGCATAAAGTTAATTGCTAATATGATTAATTGCACATTAACATGAAGTTTTATTGCCAATTATATGCAAAATATGCCACGTTGCCAATTGCTACAGTTCGAATTGCAGCCATGGGAAAACTCAACACACACACACACACACACACAAAAAGTACTTGTTGCAACAACAGCAGCACACACGAAACGATCAAGAAAGTCTTGGGGCAACAGGCACTTGTTATGGCCAAAACATATCGATCGTTTAAGACTGCGTTTTTATTTCACATATAATAAATTTTATCGTGGAAAATAGTTTAAGATCGCAGTGTTTTTTCTTAACACTTAACTTTAACTGGCAGTTTAAACGAGAGATAGTTTATAGGTTTTCATTTGGCAACTTTTCCAGAGAAATTCAGCGTTCCACATGAAGGACTCTTGAGATGCGCAATGTACATATCAGTTACAGTTAGGTTTAGTGCTCTTAAAAACTTCTTATGCAACACTTAAAGTGGCCAACTGTGAAGTGATCATTAACACCCTATGATTAAAACGAAATACAGAAAGGGTTCAGAAATGACTAAATGGAAAAAAGTTTATTTATATATAGCTATAAATATGAAGAATGCGTCACCAATCCATCAATATTCTGTTTTAACTAATTAAAATAAAGAGAGTGTCTTTCATTCTATCATTGATGAACACTTCTTTTCGACTAGTTAGCATTTTCTTGGTTTTTTGCAGCCTGCCTTCAATACTAGCTTTAGACAATGTCAATAACTTGCCATAATTTATGCAAAACTATGCGTCGCGATTTGGCGTCATCGAGTGGGTGCTTCAATCATCTCATCTCCCTCTTTCTCTCTCACCATTCTTTTTGTTTTTCTCTTTCTGTGACTGTCTCGTGTTTTCAGTTTCGATTTCAGATGATGCGGGCTTGAAAAGCCAATAAAAATGCAATGTTGCCTGCAGTCAAAACAAAGCGCAAATCACATTTCAAATCACTCAAAACTATTGAGATTTGAATTTGAATTATTGGCCCGCCGCCACAGAGATCTTGAGAGCGAACGAGATAGAACGAGCCAAGAGAAGTAAACTAGTAGAGAGATAACATAGGCTGGCTGGCTGGCTGTATGGATCGACAACGTTTCCGGTCTTAAATCTTGAGCGCGTTGAGCTAATCATAACTTACAATGTGGTCCGGCGATTTGACAGGCCCCAACCGGCCATAGACCCGTTGCAAGAGGATCATGGATCATGTTTGCTGTTTGCTTGTTGTTGTTACAGTTCTTGTTGCTGTTGTTGTTGTTGTTGTTGCTGTTGGCTTGAGGCTGGCAAGCTGTGCGAGCTGTCAATGAACTTGTACGCTTTTGATTGATTTATATTGTGTTGTTGTTGCTGTTGCTGTTGCTGCTGCAGAGATCATATGTATCTATGTATCTGCATGTGGTTGTTGTATCTGCGTATCTATAAGCTTGTCTCCGGCTATCGATAAATAGTAAATCAGCTTATGGGATACCTTTTGTTGATATCTTGTTCGAGCAACAACCCCGCATTGCCACATCTAATGAAAGGTGTATTAATTATATTAGTCGGCCATATCGCAGCAACACGATCTGCCAGCCGACTACTGTGTTCCCTTCTGGCTTAGAGATGGCACAACTATCGATAGTTTGACAACATCTTTAGCCACATACGCACATATTTGTTGGCCATAACTTTGCTGTTAGTTAATTTCGAACACGCGTGTCACATGTTCAGCGCTTCGCTGCCAGTTTAGTGGATATTTTGTGTGATCCGCAGAAAGGGCTGTGTTCGGTGTGCAAAGGCGGCTAACGCGCTCTAGGCCATAATTTAAAGCCTGGCTGGGAGGATGCTGCTGGATGGTGCTGTTGCTGCCGCTGCGTATGCCATAAAACTGGCGCTTAAGCGCGCATTTTAGCAGACCCCTGGCCGGATTGGGCTTGGCGCGGGCGTGGCCCAGCTTGAAGCTCAGTCTGCAGGCTACAGGCAACAGGCAACAGGCTGCAGTCTCAGGTTTAGAGGGGCCCGTCCTTTAGACGGCCTGGGCCCATAATGCCTAATAATAATCATGTGCTGTAATTGACGATTTATGCTAAGCCCAATATAATTTACGCCGTTGGAAACGTTAAGGCGGCGCCCCCACGCCTCAACCTCAACCTCAAAGCTTGGGGAGGGCAGCAGCAGAACAACAACAACAACAATAACAGCAACGGCAACAACAACAACTACAACCAACGACGACGACGCCGAGGCGCATAAATCATAACTGCACCTGGTCCGAAAGACTCAGTGCAACGATTGCAGGCAAGCACTGCTCGCTGGCTACTGGCGATCAGCTCAGCAAATTTCCCACACACGCCGAACATGTTACCATAACCATATTATCCATATACAGACAAACACACACACATAGACACGCACTGCTGTACAGGGTACTTAGAATGTCGGGCAGGTTACACAATCCTAAAGCGCCTGATTCAGTCAAAGCACCAAAAAGGGAAAAAGTCTTTGCAATCAGTCGTTGCTCTAACTTTGAAATATAATTTACTTGCAAGGATTTTGAACTTAATTCATTTAGAATAGAATGACATGGCGAAGAATGTTAATTAATGAATGAAGAACACATAAATTAACAGCCTATAACCTACTTTCATGTCAATACTAGATAGGAAATTTAGGTGGTTTTTTTGGAGGATCAGTTTAATTCAAAATTGTTGAAAAGTTTACTGAACACATTGCCTTTTTTCCTGTCTGTTTAAAGGATTAGTTGCAGTTGCCTTTTTAACTTAAATAAGTAGCCAATTAGTCTGCGTTGAGTTAAAGAAATCGCAAAATTGTACCAAGTAGTTTAATACACCTATTCTCTTTGAACCTCTATCTGAGACTCTCTCAGTCGCCAACTGCTCTTTGCAATCGGCATACCCTTTAAGCTGCAGTGTCTGCAAAAAAGTGTTGGCACGCAAATTTATTGTTGTCTGTTGGGTTCGAAAGCGATTTGCGGTTCGAAATTCGCGTTTCGCGATCCATTCCACAAAAGGCTACCGTATTTGCTGTCAGACGACGACGACGCCGACGACGGCGGTGGCTGCGTGCCAGTTTGTCTGGCATTTGGGCAGGCCTTCCAAAAACGTAGCTGACATAACTGTACCCTGTGGCAGGAGCTATACTGCGCTGTGGTGTGCTGGGGGCATGCGTGTGTAGTTCTCATACATACCTAGTTACTTTACTTTACTTTACGAAACGAAACGAAACGGGGCCCCAGATTTCGGAGCACGTCGCTGTTTTTGGCATCAAACATATGTCGAAGCACATGAAAGGATCGTTGGCCCGTGTGTGGACCCCCAGACCCCACAGCCCTCCCCCTCTCTTGCTCTCTCTCTCGCTATCGATCTTCCCTCTATTGCTCTCGATGTGTCTCTTTTGTGGTGCTTTGGTGCGCTTTGCATGTTTGGCGTTTCAATGCGCATTAATTTTGTGATCTTGCTGTTGTTGTTGCTGTCGACACGAATGGCTATGAAAGGTTAATAAATCAAATGCATATGCATGACAACGTCTGCACCTGAGACTCCCGACGACTCCAACTCCAGCTCCAACTCCGACTCTAACTCCAAGTTCGACTCCTCGACAACGAAACATGCGGCAAAACGTTCAACTGGCCGGCCATACGGCATGTGGCATGTGGCACAGGCGACTTGACTTGACTTGACTTCTTTGCTGCGCTCGCTCGCCTTTATGCCTTTATAATTTCCTCAATGCCGTTTATGGCCCCGCCGATCCGTCGATTACCACCGGCGGGCCACCAGGCAACAGCACAACCACAACACACACTGTAGTGAACCGGACCCATCAAGCTCATCGCCTTTTGTGACTCTGTGCGGCATTAACACCAAATTAAATTTGATTTTATTGGTCAACTGTAAGTGCAGTTGGCAGGAAAGGAAATTGGGTCATCGTGGTCATTGCTTCGCAATTACGCTATTTATGCGGCATTTTCTCTTCCTTGGCTAAATGAGTTATAAGCCCAACAGATCTCTCGCTCTACGCTATGAGCGCACTTCATCTGCATTTATGACCCAGTTTAGTGAGTTAGTTAGGAGTCCAAAGGCTTTTAACAACGCCGCTCACGTACTGGGATTAATCACTAAATTAATTGAAACAATTTTGCAGCAGAGTCGACAACAGCAACATGGAATTAATCAGCTGCGATCAGCAGTGATCAAGGCGCGATCAGAGCGTTCAATTCAGTTGGCTCTTTGGCTGTCGCGCCGTTGTGCTGGTGTTGATCGCCATGTTCGATGGCTGTACGTGTCTGGCATTTGCAATTGATCAACGATCGGCAAATGAGCTGTCCAATGATCTAACACATGTCGTTCAGATCATCTAGCATCGGGAGGCAGTCGGCTAGACAGAGGGGGGCTGGCTCTCTGAAATGGATATGGCCAATTGCCAGCTACTAAACATATAGCTCAAGTGTTCATTAATGATCACGACGATCTGCTGTTAAATGCCAAAAAGCCTGCGAGGTTAACACTAATAACTTTTAATTAAATTAAAACTCCGCCTATTTGCGTTCACATCGTGATCGGCGGACGATCATTGTGATCATCAGCATTAGCCACGCTGCACAGGCTCCACACAAAAACAAATGCATTTTCACACCGTCCATGCCCCGGCAGCCCAACGGGTTGCATGCAACAGGTGCAGCCTCGAGTTGCTTTAGTGTTCTTCTTGATTCATTCAAAACGATCGCAGATCGTGGCTGGGAGTCGACTCTTCAGTCGAAACATTTCGCTGTGCCTCCTCCTACTCTTGGCTCTGCTTCTTCTGTAGCTTTGGCAATCACTTAAATCGTTTCGATTATGATCAGCAACAAGCATTACGTTTTCCTTAAGCTTTTTGCATATTTGCTTGTTGTTGTAGTTGTACTGTTGCACACATAATTGATCAATTAAAAATTAATACCAACTTTGTCTAGCTGCAGGTGCAACGAGCGAGAACGTCTTCCTTGTTTTATCGTGTGATCGATCTTGAAACGATCTTTTATTTCAACTAGTCGACTCTCACTTTGACTCAATTTCTTTCTCTTCTTCAGCTAGCTGCAGACCTCACACGCTGACTTGTCATAATATACCGCCAGCGCCCCTGCCTTAGAGCTACTTAAATCAAATGAGTTAATGCCACCAAATATCGGTGACGCACAATGTGTAAACAAAAGGTTTGAAGCTTTTGGCTTTTCATGATTTATAGTAACTCTACGCCTTAATCCTACCATGGAGTCCGCGATCCGACTTTGTTGTGCTAATCAGCGTTCAAGTTTATGTGACAGTTTAAAGTATGCCACACGCATGCTGGATCTGATTGGGGGGAAGCATCGGATGAACGTCGTCTCTGGTGCGGCGCTCTGAAGGTGTCGCGTCCAACGATCGTTACAACTTTAGCGGCGATCAGACGCTTCTACTACTTTCCTTGCCCCATTGATAATTCAATTTCTTCGAACGTTGTTGCTGTTCTGCATGTTGTTGTTGATATCTTGACTTAATTTTCATTTGAAAAGAGCTGGGGACGAGCCGCGGACCACCAGCGATCGAACTGCGATCGAACGGCGATCATAACAATCGTCAACAATCGTCGTAGAATCGTTGCTGCTGCTGCGGGCTGTGTGTGGCCTTTGTCCGATTTATGGTTCAATTTTATTGTTAATTGAAATTCAACTAGTTTAGTGTGTCCGCCGAATGTCGCCCTATCTGTCTCTGGGTGCGGTCAGCATTATTATCATTGTTTATTTTTCCCAAACCCCCTTCCACAACCCCTCTTTGTTTTCATCTCTTGTTTCATTATTATTGCCATAAAACTGTCAGCCAAATAGAGCTGTCATTAATTCGCCCTATTTTGTGGGGGGTTTTCCGCATCTGATCCTGATTTATGTCGGGCATCATGGATGTAAGACAGTAGTAAGTTGTCGGGGTAAATTTGCTAATAGGCTTTGCTCTAACATTTCTCCTCTGGGGTGATAAAATTCCACAACTTTCACTGCACACAACTTTGAGGCAATTGAAAGTTGTTGCATCTTTAAACGACTCGTTTAAGCATAGACTAAACTAGTAAGAATTTGCGACATTTAAAAAGGAACGACTGAGAAATACGCTGCAGAATAACATTCATATATGGAAAAATATGAATACTAATTATTCATATTTCAACTTGGAATAAATGCGAAAAAATATTATAAAAAATGCTTAAAAATACGAATATTTGTAGTCATTATTTTAGATACTTTGTTAATTCTCTAATAGTTTCGCTGGACACCTAGACCTCAAATTCTATACTCTCTTACTTTCTCTCACTCCCATTACAGGGTATGCACACAGACGCCACACATTATAAGGGTCCAGGGTTCCCAGTTCCCTGGTCCGACGCCGGGATCTGTTGCATGCAACAACAACGATTTCCTGATTAACACTTTGAGCATAATTTAACCGCCGGCGACAAAGCGCACATAACAAACAGACACAGACAAGAACTGAGCTCAAAAACGAGGCAAAGCCAATGCAGCAAACAGTTGCTCGCTGCCTGCATCTGGGGCATGCTTCTTCATCTTCAACAGCCGCCGCCTGTCGCCTGCTGATCACTTCGGAAAGCGAATGTGGCGCGTGCGCCGTTTGGCCGCTGTGGCCGCTGCTGCATGCAACGCTTGTTAGAGCCGCCGGCAGTCGGCGCAGAGACAAATTCTAATGCTCGGATAAGAGATATTACTATTTGGTTGGGGCAGGGACAGCGACTTCGTGCTGATTGTCTTTAAGTAGCTGAGGGCAGTTGCTTTTGCTGGTGCAGTTGCAATTGCAGCGACTCGGTTGCAGTTCGTTTTTTGCATTTCGATTTGAAACTAGTTGTTACTTATGCGCGGCAGCTGGCTGCGCTAACTTGCGCTGACTTTCCGCATTCTTTGGCTAATTTAATGGCGTGAAAATATGATTGCTACTCTCGTGTAGCTACCTCAAACTCTCAGTCTGATTAGACTTGATTACAAGAGTTCATATTTCATTTGTGCGTCCCGTTTGACAATTGACAACGGCGCCGGCGCTACTTTAA
The DNA here is from genome assembly GCA_035047365.1 of Drosophila ustulata. Lineage (NCBI taxonomy): Eukaryota > Metazoa > Arthropoda > Insecta > Diptera > Drosophilidae > Drosophila > Drosophila ustulata. The sequence continues at coordinate 20,409,837 of JAWNPT010000094.1, forward strand.
CTGCTTAAAGTTAATTAATTTACATTTTTATTTAAGAAAACTATCAAATTAAATTTAAAATGTGTATGTGACAAGGTTTCTATAAAAGGTTTATTACTTATCAGGCAAATATCCATCAAAAATAGATATTGTTCTATCATACTCAACAAACAGCATTGAAATGTTCTCATTGTCGACGGCTAAATTGTTTAAATTAAATATATTTCGTATTGAATTTTTAAGGTGAAGCAGACGGGATGTGTTGTGCGAGTGGTAAAATAATATTGACAGAACAAAGAATGTTAAAAATATGCCTTTACATCAAAATTATCATTGTTTTTAATTTTATTTAATGCACAAAATAATAGCAAATGAACAAATGAAAAGATACTTATGTATGTATCAAATTATTACAAAATGGATTAATATTCAAATTATACAAAAATCTACGCAGACTTTTAAAATATTTCATTAAACATTAGACTTTTTCTACATTACATCTATCTTCAAATGTCAACTTCTGTCCGCTCTCTGTCTAATTAGAGTTGTTCTGTCTCTCCCATTCACACAATAAGCCAACTACAAACAAATCAGACATTGTCTCACTGGCAAATCAGAAACCAATTGCATTCGCATTCAGACTCCAACCATTATTCAACAAATGATCTACCAATCGGCTCTTCACCACACAATACTCACCACAAAAACTCTCTCTCACAAAACTCGCTCTCACTCGAAGCTCTCTTTCTTTGTTCAAATCTCCCCTGCAGTTGTTCGAATTTCGAAATGCAACGTTGCACTACTGGGAGAGATCGAATGTGAGAGAGTTATTCTCTCTCTCTCTTGACATTTCCCCTACTTACAACGAGTCTTTGGGAAGCTGTATGCGTAATACTCATCAACGCCCTGATTGACTGATCTGTGGTATAGATCGGACTAGAGGATGAAGCAAAAGGAAGGGGAGCCCGGGAGCAATTGGCTATAAAAGTCAAAGCTGCAAACGGACGCCTTTGTCCTGGTCATAAAGCCGAAACTGCAGCGAAACTGCGTCTATTTATTTACGAGGCGGGTCGCACAGCGGGCGGAAAAGCAATTGATTTTGGCTTTGGCTTTGGCTTGGGCTGTGGCAACTTAAAGTCTCGCAGTTGCAACAATTAAAAACGTGGCAGCGGCAGCTCTAAAGTCACTGTTAATGGCTTACTTGAGAGCTGGTTCGTGCGCCAGCCAAACATGCAAATGATGCAATTTGCTGTTGGCCAAGTTGACAGCCAATTGGCAGCTCCCATGAGACATTTATGGTTACTAAGAGTCCAAAAGAAAACAACAACACCGAAATGCCCCGAAAGCAACCGAAAATGTTATAAAGTTGTAAAATTGAGCACATCAATTCGTTTATGATGGCTGGAAAAACTTTCGACTCACCCGATTGTCGACTCACTCGACTTTCCAGTTGGCCAACGTAAAGCGGCAGAGGGTTAAGTTGGCCAGCTTAACCTTTTGGGCTGCAGGCTGCGCACTCTGCGCGTGCCAAAAGGCAACAAACGAGCGTTTTTACGAGTTGCAGGAAACGTTGCAGCATCAGCACCACCACCACCAACAATAACAACAATAACAACAACAACAACAGCTACAACAAACACAGCATGCGGCCTAAACCCATGTTGAACTTGGCGCACAGATTTATAACAAAGATATCGCAGCATTGCCGACATGCTGCGACTTCTCTCTACGTCTACCTTTCCTCTCACACTCACACTCTCTCTCTTGCTCTGTGTGTCAGCTTCTCTATCTCGCTCTATGAGCTATTAGAGTTCAGCGAAACCAAGTCGAAGAGTCCAGACCAGACCAGGACCAGAAGACTGAAGACTGAAGACCCGGCCAAAGCCATGGCAATCCATTAGTGCGCCCAGTCAGAGACGCGCGTTGGCTTTTTGCATCGGTCGGCATCTAACAAATCGTTCTGTAATTTGATAGCTTAGAAGTTTATGACTATGGCCTGGCAGTTTTTAATGGGGCGCAGTTCGCGCCAGACTTCAGTTACCGTCAACTAGCCAGTAGTTTCCGACTCTACGACTATGTTGCCAGCCAGGCCACAAATACAAATAAAGAAAAACCTAATGTATATTAAAAATAAACAACAAAATTATCGAAAATAACCAGAACAAAAATGCAGCTACTTTTGGGTATATAAATAGCGAAATACTCTCACGGGTTGAGTTCATAATTTAAATACGAATTCAATTTTATGAGACATTTAAATCATAAATTCAATAACCAAATATCGAATTACTAAAGTTTCATTGAAGGAACAAAAAATGTTCCAACTAATATGGTCTTTAAATCAATTTAAATACTTCTTAGCCAAGGGTACAGCGAATACAACAACTCTCGATTTTTGTTAGGCCCGGAAAAACTGGCCTCGCACACACACATACACGCACACAACGCTTGATCGCCTGCCAAATCGCGCAAAATATGCTAAAAGGTTTTGCGAGATCAATTTAGAGATTTTTTGTTAAGATAAGCGCTCGTTTATTGGCCAACGATCGACGGGACTCGGAACAAACATGTTGCGCTCAGTTACTTAATCTCAAATGGCGCTGGCTTTATGGCCACTGCACCACCACCAGCACCACCGCCACCACAACCACCGGCAAACCACTAAAGACAACTGCATTGGCAGTCATATCGACAGGCCTACACATGTTTTGGCTCATATCAGATCTATGCCAAAGCCAATAGCAATGACAAAGCAATCACAAGAGTCTGGATTAGAGTTTCATCCATTCCACAGATCACTCTGCTGTCCACTGACGGAAGATGATCATACTTAACATATTGCATAACAGAGTCGACAGACAGACCAGGAAATGCTACAATATAAAATATTAACCCAGTTGATTTGCTTAGAGACATGTAATAAATAAATAAGCAAACTGGAATAATAAATATAGAACTTGGTTGAATTTAAGACATATACTGTCAAAGACAAATTAAAGAATAAATTCAATTGTTAAATAATGCAAAATATTTACTAACAACTTGAATTTTCTATTCATGCTAAGAAATAGTGTCTGACACTAGTTGTATTAAATAATTTGCATATTTATTTATACAGTGTATGTTAGAGTGCAAATTGAATGCAAAATCAAGCTTAATCTTTATTGAAAAGCGTTGAAAATGTTGTACATGTTTTAGCGACAATTTAAATTAAAAATGCCATAAAACAAGCAAATATTTCGTGGATTTTATTTATACAAGATCTCTTGGAGGTTTCCATAGTTTTGTCGTGTTGTTGTCGTGGTTTGTTTTGGCCACGGCAAGCACATCAAGCAGCTGTCAGCTGTTGAAAAGAGTTGGCTAAAATGCCAAGAGATTTTGTGTAGATGTTTACATTTAGCCGTCGCTTGCCATGTCACAGAAATCGCAACTTAATTAAATAAAAATTAAACAGATCTCGCGCCGACTGCAGCCGAAGCTGGGGATGTAGTTGCAGTTTGTCGTTTTGTGGATGTGGATGTAGATGTGGATGTGGGGACCTGGTTCGGTTTGGTCCGTCGCCACGTTGCGTGTCAAGTGAACATCATGCGTAGCGCAGTTTTCACTTGGCCTGCTCTGGACCGTCCCCACCCTTCCCCTCCCCATCATTAGGCGGCCAGCTACCTTGGTACATGTTACACCAATTTTAGTCTGTAGAAAAAAAATCCTTGTCTAGTCTTAATATGATTTAGTAGCCGCTTGCATGGCTTGACAAGTGTCCATTTGAATACTCATTGGCTCAACAAGGCGACGGCTTTGGCTCCAGCCTCAGCTCCAGCTCCAACTCCAGCTACAACTAACATACATCCCCGCTCTTTTGCCTCTACCGAAAGACCCGGTTCACCACAAAGCCGCTTTCAACATTGATTTGTGTGTAATTTAATGAAATTTACATAATATTTTGTTTTTAATGAGGCCTAAGGTGATGTTTAAATGCTTTGACTTGGCTTAGTCAGTAGTTGGCCAGGCTCTGTTAGTCTGTTTTCCAGCTAACCACTTGCCAGTTGGCCGTTGGCCGTTGGTAGCCGGTTCTTACCGGCTTCTCGTTGCAATTGCGGCTTATGTTACACCGTCTAGGCGCCAGTTATTTCACTGTTAATCAGTTTTCTTTTCTTTATTTATTTATTTTTAAAGGTTTTTTTTCTCGTGTTTTTGGACTTTTTGCCGCGACCTGCCGCAAAAAATGCCTTAATTGTCTGACAAATTGGCCGCAACTTAATTAAGGGCGATAAGTGTGCCTCGGACTTTGGCTAATTAAGTCGCTTCGGCAGCGCTATCAGCAGTTGGCACATATTTCATGCTGATGACGACAATGATGGTGATGGAAGCGCCGTCTCCACTGGGCTACCACTTGACAGCCAGCGGCGAGAGCGTGTTCCTCTGGCCCATGGCGAATTTTGTCGGGACCAATCAAAACAGGCAAACACCTTTGCAAAATGCACGCTCACTGATAACACGGCCTCTCGACGCCTCTGAGCTGGGCTGGATCATCTTCATCTTCTTCTGCTGCTCGGTTGCAGCAGCTCTCAAAGTGCCGTCTCTCCTTTGGCCGTTAATAAGCGTAGATTATTTATGTTTATTAACCCTTAACATGTTTACATTTTGTAAAACGAGACTCTTAATGTGAACTTTATCATGAGACTTTTGCAATTGCAATTGCAAGGCGAGGTTCTCAAAAAAGGTTCGGTCTTTACGACCCAACAAATTAGCTGCAGCTTCAACACATTCCTTCTACTCACTTGAAATGGATTTGATCTGAAGAAGCTTTAGTATATGTCTATATTAAAAATACACTATTACCAATGTAGAGTAGAAGAAAAAATTACAAAAAAATAAATACAAATTAAAGTTAACTATTGAATTATTTATAAATCCAAAGCACTTTAAACAATAATTTCTTATATCACAGTAATAATATTTTGAGTAGAGCAACTCGGCTGCCATTGCAAACACGTCAAATTTTGTGTTAACTGACAAAGCAATCGCATTGGTTGTCTCTGTGAAGCTTTTGCACGTCACCCCATTGTAGGGCAATGAAAATCACATTCTCTGGCTGCCAGGAACACCCCAACGCATGAGGATGAGGATGAGGATGTGGATGGCGATGGAGATGGCATCGATTTGGTCGGCGCTCCTCTGTGCGATTTTAATGACGCTGGCACGTTGGCCACGAACGGGGAGCGGAGCGCCAGGTGATGAGGAGAGGTGAGATGAGGGCTCTTCTCCTTAATGCATTTCTTACATGATCATATGCGTTTATCTTTTGTGTTTGGACGGCGGCCAGTTATCGGCCAGTTTGCTGTGGCACTCATTTAATAAGTTTGTTCTGGCTAAGAGATTACATGAACCTGCAGTGTTCAATCGCAATCATATTTTAGGAGCCTTGGCCACAGCAACCTGCAGCCCAGACAACACACACACACACCAGCCAACACACACACACACAAATATACATGCATTCAACTCTTGGGTATCTTTGGTCTGTCTGAGGAGTTCCAGTTCCAGTTCTTACTGCTGATATCTGTCGCTGTCGTTGAGTTGGGTTTGGGTTGGGTTCGCCTCAGTATTGGTATATAGTATTATTTTATTTTATTTTTATTTTATTTGGGAGGAATACGTGTTTGGTTTGTCGTGTCGAAGTCGGAATATCGTGTGACATATCGAGTGTGAAGTGTCAATTTGAATTTATTGATAACGTAGTGAGGTCGTCGCGCCTGTGTATATAAACCCCAAATGAAACGGTGGCCCCCATCCACAAGACTGTGGAGAGATCAACCAATTACCAGCGCATAAATTCGCCAGCCAAGTGCCTTGGCCATTGGCCATTGCATTGGAATTTATGGAACGCGCAATCAGCGACAGAGAGACAACCATAAAAGTGTCCTCAACGCTCATCAAAAAGCAGCGTTCGAATATGCAAATTGTTATTTATCACGAGGTGCTCTATAAATATTATTTTCTACTTGTGATTACACAAATAAAATTTAATAATAAGTTATTGACCAACTGGCCAACAAGTTTTTAGTCAAGATCGCTTAGAATAATCAACAATTTATGCTGTATTAATGGGATAGGAAAAATCAAACAAAATTTTAGTAACTATTTTTTCGAATAATTTTAATTTGTATGAAATATTTTTCTTCAAATTATGTATTAAAAACATTAAGTAATCTTTATGATTTTATTAAAAGTAATTTAAAATTTTTTACTGTCCAAACATTTCTGATCAATTTTTTCGAGTGTAGGATTTCCCTAGCAAACGTAGATGCATCTAATCAATTTCCGAATGTCTAAATCAATGATTAAGAATGTCGTTGTTGCTGAAATGCCCTCAGACCAGAACCCCAGAGATCACTGTTGTCCGTCCGACTGTCAGACCGTCTGTTCGGCAGTCCGGCTGTCCCTTTTGTCTGTTCGCGCTTATTGACAACAATTCGATGCGGCTGCGACGACAGGAAACATCTTGTAAAACTAGCAAAAGCTACATCTTGTGAACATGAAAGGGTCCACAGGCATGAGACACCATGCCAGATTGCCGGCTTATCGAGCCAACAATGAGAGCAACAACATTATAATGGACAGGCCAAAACCGGCGACGCCACACGCGCGCTCAACGGCAACTGCCGCCGCTTCTCCTGCTTCTGCTCCATCGTCATCCTCATCCTCATCCTCATCCACGTCTGCATCCCCATCACCATTGCCATCACCATCACCATCACCATCCCCATTGTCCTCCACCTCCTACTTCTCCTGGCCATTCATTTGGACACGCTGCGCACCGGCACCGATAAATAAAAGCGGCGCAGGCGCTGCTATTCGATGGCTAAAGGAGAGCCAAGGAGATGCGAGCAGTCGAGTTGAGGCGACAATGAAACGTCTATTTTCCCCACATATCCCAGAATCCCAACCCAACCCAATGCAGCACAGACGACGACGACACGACGAGGGCCGATCGAGGGCCGGACTAATGTACACACGAATGTGTTGCAATTGTCACGCCAAGTGAAGTTACAAATTTATGAATGCCAAAAAGGCTGCCACACTGCCAGCTTGGTTGGTCTGCTTTTGCTGACTCGCTGGCTCGCTGTCTCACTGGCGGGCTGCGGCAAGGCTGCCCCGGATCCACACACACACAGAGACACATCCCGGCATTGACTCCAAGACGGCATTGCATCGTGTGTTTAAACTCGGCACGCGGTAACGGCGAACATAAAAACCCATAAATATGTTAAGAGTCAAAGTCAAAGTCAAAAGTGTTGCGATTCGGCGTGGCAACACACATAAACATACACACACACACACACACACAACCGACTTTCTCATTAAGAGGACGAGTTCAGCTCTGCGACAGGAAGGTCAAAGATTTGACAACATCAGTCTCTGCACCGGAACGAAACAGGATTGCAATGCGAAGGATGCAAATTGAATTACATGCTAAAAGGGAAGCCAGAGTCAAGGACCCGTCATGAAATGTTTAAATACTTGCAGCAAATTATTGATTTATCAAGTGTTTTCTCACCTCTATGACAAGTCAACAGCCACTTGAACTTTAAATTGAAATAAATAAATACTTTCCTTTTCACAAATATTAAATAGATTGACAACTAAATTGATCAGATTCAAGACCAATATTAAACTGAATTAAACTAATTTCAAGGCATAAATCGTACTCTTAATTTCATTCGTAAATGTCAGCTACATCAAAGTAATTTCAATTCAAATATATTTTAATTTCAGCCAGATTTTATAGCAATCATAATGGTTGGACAGCTTAAGAAGTCGCTCCAATAATGACATAAAAAAAGAAACATTCTAAGGAGGTATTCAAATCAGACCCGCATTTCCAGAGCACCCACAAATCACCACAAAATGAGAGAAACGAGAAACGCGTTTAAATTTGGATAAAGCAGCTCAACATTTGTGGTCTAGCCCGATTGCCAATAGTCGGGCTAATAGCCAATTTAAATGAGATGATGCCCGGCCCAGAGAGAAGAGGAGCCAAAGTTGCGGCTGAGTCGCAATTGTAATTAAATCGCAATATGGCCAGGGCACCAGACAACTTTTACCTGAAGCGAACGTTGTTTGGTTTGGTTTCGGTTTCGGTTTGTTTGGTTTTGGTTTTGCAGTCGATACCGGATGGATCGGTATGGAGTATGAATATGCTTGTTGCTCTGTTTGCCGCTCTGTTGCTGTTTGCTGTTGCTGTGCTGCGCCTCATCTCATCTCATTGATGCTGTGATGCTGGTCCGGGGCATTTCAATGATTTATTGAATTTAAATCACTTGTATTGGCAACAGTCCCGCTGTGAATTTGTGACATTTTCGTAAACGAAAAATGTCAGTTACGATTTTTTATTAGCCTTCACTCTTCTCTCAGCAGCAGAGCAGCCCCACAGCACACACAGTTTCTCGCTTGCTGTTGGAGTTAATGTCGATGCTGGGAGACGGGGGAGGAGATTGGGTATTGCAGGGCTAGGATCATCTGTTGATCCGAGATCAAGTTAGGTTGGTCGGGTCGGAATGGTGATGGCGTTACGGTACATGGCCATAAAGCTGGTAAACTACTGTAAAATATAGTTCAAACTCATTTCTAGTAATAAATTCCATTTGTGGCCATAAAAACTCGTTCAACAAACATACACGAACATAAAAGCAAACCGAGCATTTTTCCTGCTATTCATTGTCGTTGAGTTGTTTCGATTTTTTTTTTCTGGACTCTAATAAAGTTATTAACTGGCATAAAAGTGCAGTTTGTGCAACGTCTTTCAGGCCGTGAGTCTTGTTAAAAGACCATAAAAATTCAAAATCTAACACAGAGCAAGGCAATAAATGCATATAAATGCCCCTCAAGGCAACATTCATGTACCACAAAACTGATGACATGTTCGTTCATTAATTAGAAAGCGATCGATCGATCGATCGATCGACCGTATATGCAAGAACCTCGAAGCAAAGTGCCGTCCAGAAAAATAAAACTAAAACCAAAACCGCAGCAAACCGTGCGACAGCTCCTAATTAGAAAATAACCGAAATGACTTCATTAGAAAACTATAACACGCTTGTTAACGTCGTGTCTACAATGCGGGTACAGCTTCAATATAAAAACAAAAGACGAAAACACAAATCGAAACAGAAACACAAACAGACATAGACATCGACATCGACATCGACATCGACATAGACACAGAAACAGAGACTGAAACATCAGCTTAATGATCACAACAACAGCTCAAGCAAGCAACTGAACTATCCAGTCTGTCTGGCCTATTGTCTAGGCTTTTTGTTCAAGTTTTAATTATTTTATGGGCGTGCTTTTGTACCCAAAAGAGTGTCTGGGCAAATAGGCACCCTAGGCCTGCCCCCCCTATGGGGCGTGCCAGAACAAACCCAGAAATCTGTTTAGCTATGCACCGCAGTCATAAAGTTTTGCCCGTCTTTTATGCATTTCCAAGCTCATTATCGCGACTTAAAGCCCATTTATGGGGACATTCCAGAGTCAATGTTGATCTATGGCCTCTGCGCCATAGCCATGCCTGGCACTCATAAATCTCAAGCACCCAAAACCGAAAATCAAACATATTTATATGACAAGCAAATCACCTTTGCTTTGCTTTGCTTTGCGCTTTAGCTATAGATGCAGTGCTTAGGCGTTCTCTAGCAACACCTTCTTCTTCGTGGCAATTGAATTCAATTGGCGTCACGACTCTCTTAAGAAAAATCAATTTTTATGATCAATCTCCACTTGGCGTGCCTCCAAATTGGCAAATTAGGCCCAGAAAGAGACAGAGAAAATTGCTCCAAGCTGCCATAGTAATGTACAATGCATTTTTTTCTAATATACCCAGAGCAGGGCAATTTATTATGTTTTCCTTTTCGATTTTCCGTTTTTTTTTCTGTTTTTGATTTGGAGACCAGAAAACTCGACCAATACATAAAAAACCTAAACGAGAAATTAAGAAAAAATGTATATTTTGATCAGATTTTATCGCAGTTTGCGTTATCACAGCGTCGGCATCTCGAACCCAAAATGTGGCGACAAAGTGAAAAATTTCGAGAAAATATAATGAGCTGTAGATAGTTGACAGTGCTTTGACTTGCAGATACCCTATGTCTAGTTGAGAAAGTATTTTCTGATTTAATAAACATTGGGGAATAAGATAAACAGTGTTAAATAACATCAAAAATATCACGATGAATTTAATTCAAACGATTTGCGCATTTTTAAAGTTTAAAAGATTTTAATAGAAATTTTACACAAAACTCTATAAATCGAAATATGCATTTTGTAAAACAAATAAAATAAATACAAGACTTAAACAAACTCCGTATACCCATTACAGGGTATTTGAAAACGAAACAATGCACAGAGGCATAGAAATGCTTAATTAATTGCATTTCTCTCCGAACTTCATTTCCACTTGTAGCCCTAATGACGTGCTTTGACACTTTGCCTTTGTCTTAACATGTCCGATGAAAAATCAAGAAAATGACAATCCCTGGGGCCCAGAAACCGCCATAAATTCAACGGCAATTATGTCAGTTTATTTGGAGCAAAGCGTCTGTTAATTTATGTATGCAGCATCAAGCAACATCATCACGAAAAGAGAACTGGATAAAAAATAGGCGGAATCTGGGCAGTTCACAATTAGATGCTGATTTCGGTACATAAACAGCAGGTGACAACAAAACAAACATGAAGACAGGCAAGACAACACAGAAAGACGATGCACGAAATTTCTTTATAATGTTTGTCTAATAATGCATATTTTATAAAGCGATAAATGTTTAAATAAATGCACCAAACTTAACATATGTAAAGTTGGAAAACAGCATGAGTTTAAACTTTACCAATAGTTTTCAAAAGATTGCACTGATTTTCAGCTCATTTAAAAAGCTGTTTAAGAAACAGCAGCAATCCAATTTGGATGATCTCCACTGGCGCCATCTGACGACGAAACAATGCAGACCAACAGACTGTATGATACTAAATTAAAAGATGACATAAATATTTTTTGTAAATGGTAATATTACTACAGCTTGAGCTGGTTCAAGTCTTATGAAAAATTTCAAGTATTCCCCCATTTGATATCATTGATATCATTTTAATGATATTATAAGTGCCAGGCCATAAACAACTGTAGTATTTCTGTTGAGGGTGATCAGATAACTTAAGGGAGTCGCTCGCTGGGTGTCTGTCGCCCCTTTTTGTGGCATGCTACCACCCAGGCATTTGTCAACGCTGGCGCCAAGCTGAAACCCAACTGACAAATGCAACAACTTGGTGGTGACTTATTCGCAATCTAATTAAGTTGTTTAAATGATATGTGACGCATGCTAAAGATGTCATATATATTTGCCACGATTAAATTGGATACCGCAATTCATGGGGTAATCCCCGAGACTTTCCGTACAGACAGTTTCACATCTCTGACAATTCTGCCGACGGAAAAAATGCTTTAAATTGACTAAAACGAAATGAATTTGCTAACCTGATGATCGAATAGATTTCATCTCAACTCTCTGTCTACATTTTGCCCACACTCCCCTTGAAGACATACTTTTCGGAAGATTCTATGTACATTGAATCGGATCTTTCAATTTTTACTTTGATTTGCCACTTTGTATTTTGTTGTATTATTTGTTTTTTTTTATTTTCATACGGCATACGGCAGGTTTAGCTTGTTGTCCGGCGGCGTCCTTCACACTTGGACATCATAAATTATCCTCGTAATGAGCGGCAACAGGCGCCGCTGCCCGTCGGCTGCAATGGGCTACCCATTGCCACATTCGAATTGCATTTAAAATACATTTAAAAACGGGCGCGCCATTTATCATGTTGGTTTATTTATTGCGTCTAGCTGGTGGATTGGGATTGCTACCGATCTGCCCAAGCGATCCTCCTTATAGCTGACTCGATGAATAATTGCCACCATCTACGCGGAATGTTATCAGCGCCATAATTAAATAACGCCAGGAGGTGCCTTGAGATGCTTCCTAAGTATAGGGGGGCAAAACAAGCGACAATTCTCTCGTATGCTCTCTTCTCTCAGTCTCTGTTGCAGTCTCTGTTTTTATATCTCTCCCCCGATTTTACCGGCTGTGATCAATGATCATGTTATTTTAATTGCCATGATCAAGCATATTATTTGCCATATTTTCGACAGTCATGCATTCATATTCGTATCCATAAGCGAGTCAAAACAAAAATCAATTAAACAGCCGCAACAATCGATCAATTGCATTTCAGAGAGCGAAAGAGAGAAACTGTGATCCCCACTACTGATGCTGATGCTTGATCATCTACTCCGATCACCTGGCAACTCGCCAATGGAACGTAGCAACTTCCAATTAAACGTCACGCTAAATGAAGCGTAAAATTGCCCGCCTGCTGCTGGTCTTGAATGCTGCGGTCTACAGTTCCAGACATTGAAACTAAAACTGAGAGCCGAGACAGTGAGGATGCCCAAAGACTGGAGACGAGGAAAGCGAAAGGAGGAAGGCGGTCGAGGGGAACTGGTGGAATGTGTGCGATCGCCTTACTGCCGGCCAAATGTGACAGTGTAATAAAAAATCAATTTCACAATAAATATCTCGGGCTGGCGATGCGAAACCTGTATATCTTATCACAGTCAGGCATCGCAGAGCGTGAAGTGGTACTTACGCATCGCGCAGAGGATTCAAGATCAGTTCAGACCCGGCTTAGGACACTGACAGGCGCAGGCAGAACCAGAGGCAGAGGCAGAGAGAAGGATCAAACAACAAGCTGGCTGGCTGGCTGGCAGGAAGGGGCAGTCAGGCAAATGAAAAGTGTGGTAGCCCGACTGTCAGCGATTGATGTAGCAGCCCTTTATCATTATCACATCTGGAGCTGAGAGCAGGTACACCACAAAAGAGACACTGTCTCGTGGCGCAGGACAAATGCCTAAGCAGCCCGTCAGCGTCACAGAGTCTGGAGAAATCCCAAGATTAAACACTCGAAAAAATTTAGGAATCCCAAATTAAGATAATCGCTCTGAAGATTATCAAGTAAATGAAGTTCAAATTACTTAGTGATTATAACAATTATTACCATTTAAAAATTACAACAGAGACCCCAAATAAAAATGTATCGAATGTTAAATTGAAAGTAGAAAAAACTTGAGATTCAATGCAGTTTTTCTTAAAGTGCAGTGGCAAACCTCTAAACCCTCAACATTGGCTGTGGCATGTCGCTGGTTTTGCCGTTTATCTTAAAAACCTTGTTGTCGTCTTAATTATTGCGTTAATGAGTTTTCTGTTTACTTTTTTCAGTTAACCCGTTTACAACAGCATTTCGTGCTATTATCAATCAATCGCAGATCGAAACGATCGACGATCGAACTCGATCGACTTGCAACGAGGGGGACCAACAACACACACAGTGTCTCGCTGTCTGCAGATCCGAGAGGATCGGAATCTGCGGCCTGATCATATGCAACGATAAGCCGCTACAGCAGCTACAATATGTATTTGTATAATAAATAGTGTGAGCGCTATCTCTCACAGCTCTGCACAGATATTTATGAAGCGGCGACGATAAGAGATCTTACTTAGCATGCCGCTAAACTTCCTTTGAATTGCCAATGATAAACACCGACAGGATATAACTAAATGCAAAAATACTAAAAAAAAAAAAACAACGAAATCAAAATAAAATTAAACAGTTGAACACATGGAAATGAGGAAAGGCCAACAACCACTTGTGTGGGGTTCACAGGTGAAGCGTAGCGAGTGATTTACCATGTGAACTGCCATTTTAATTAGCATGTTAGGCTATGGCTGGTGCCACAGAATGCTGCACAATAGATCAATAAACAAATTATCTGGGTGTGTTTGTGGCGGCGGTGGCGGCAACGGCGGTTCCATATCATTGCTCAACGAACCAGTTGATTAATTGTGGGAGCTAAGATTTCCCACTGTGTGCAAGACAAAAGGTTCGATGGGTCTAAGATTCTGGCCTGTTCTCCGTTGGCGAACAAGTCGAGCATGAAAAGCAGTCAAGGGATTGTAGGAGTGAAAAATTAATGATTTGTTGATTTATGAATTGATTCAAAGTTCAAGTCAAGTGTACAATGATGAGTGCAGCTCTGGAACACAAACGAACTGTGCGGTCCCTAGAGATTGCTAGAGATTCCGGCCATATAATGGATGGAGACCGATCACCTAAGTGAAAGCAATTGTTCTAGAGAAACACAGCCGAGAACCGATCCTACCAATTACTTGGACATGTAGTTATACTTGTATTTCACGCAGGTGCTATGATAACTAACACAATCGAATGTTATAGTATTTCAGATCAGATATTGTATTAAAAGTTTTGTAGACAGACAAAAGAAAGATCGTTTCAGAAGTACTCTCGTATTATCGGAAACACGCACATAAAGATTGCAGTAGACCAACAAAAAAAAAATATTGATCAAAACCATTTGTCCTCGAAAGAGAATGGATCAAACTATTAAAAATACGTTTTACGAATCCAGAAGCTATCAACGCTTTTCAAGTGTTACCAAAACTATTTGCAATAAAATCTATTAAAATGGATTCTTAAACAATAGAATAAGACATTGGAAAAATAGAGAGACAGAAGTGCTTTTGGTTATATTCGGTTGCATTTCTTTTTTTTTCGGTTCAGTTTTACGAGTGTGGCACATTCGTTATGGGTGCAGCACACGGTGCAGGCTACCAGATGGGGGCCTGCCGCAGGTTGCATTCTTATGCTAATCGTCTGGCCAACAATGGAGTCTGCATCTGGAACTGGAACGGCAGCCGTCTTGGTAGCTGTCTGGTAGTCGTTCCACATTTTGTTACGCATCAACGGCCAGCAGCGAAGGCAGGAAAGATGTTCTTGGGCAAATGGCTTGTAGCATTAGTTAGTTGCTTATTGTTTGGCCAATTTATGACCGGCTAAAAGTGGTCTTTAAAATGCCTTTTAAGTACAAAAACATTAAAGTAGCAAAATCAAATATCAAATTTAAGGCACAAAAGTTAATTTGAAGTGAGTCTGTCTCAAAGTTGTTTGTCAATGTGTTGAAACATCAGCTACAACAACAACTAAATAAATAAACGGACAGACAAACTCTGACAAACAGTCTGAACATAATTGCGACAACTTAAGAAATCACAACAAATAGGCAACAAACAACTCAGACTCTGTGCCAGACAGAGACTCTGTTGACTGTAACTCAGAACTGAGATTCAGATTCAGATTCAAAACTCACGGCATTCAAATTGATTACAAAACAAGCGGACATAGAGTGAGACGAGTCCTGGTATTGCGACGAACTGGCATTGGGGCTGTGGCTTCGTCTTCTCTTCTGATAAACATGACTCGGCAGAGTTGTTCATTTCAGTTCAGTTCAGAACTCAGTTTGTTTTTATTGTTTAGCTCGTTATCAAGTCAAAATAATCAGGCGCAGCGCTAACAATTGTCATTGTTAAAGGCGAGCCATACAGGAGCCGCAGCCACAGCCCCAGCCTCAGCCTCAGGTCGAGGCGTCGAGAGCGTCGTCTTAAAATGTGCCCCATCATTGCCACCGGCCATAAAAGTGAAGCTCCTCATCATCACCAACAGCAGCAGCAGCAGCCGCAGTAGCAGCAATAGCAGCAGCCGCCCCGAACAATGCAACATGATTCGCGAATTATAAATACACGCGCTGAGTAGATCAGCGTTGCAAGCACAAAGCACACAGCTCTAGATACACTATAGTATTAAATATACTGAACCTTTAATATGGGCTATATCTATTGAAGCATAGAATTTTTTAGTTATAAATCTGCATGCCTATAATTTTTATTTTTATATTAACTAATTAAATAATTGTATCTTAAGATACATTTTAGTTATTTATCTACTTTATTGAAACAATGCTTAAGTTATGTAGTCAGAAAAGTAGGAAAAGTCACTTTATTCCTTAACTGCAGCAACCGTCTTGACAAAGCCAAACTACCCCACTTTAAGATCGCACACCAAATGCACTTTCGTACATTTCTGGAGCAATATAATCGCTGGCAGCCTTTAAAATTAAGCAGCAGAGGTGGCAGCAGCAATCGCACTCGCACTGCCCCTCATCCAGTAATTGTGGTGCAAGTGGTGCGCTCGTGTATTGCTGTTGCTGTTGCTGTTGCAGTTGTTTGCTGCCTCTTGTGGCTGCTACCGCGCAGCAGACGAACAAACACAGCTTTGCACAGAAGCTAAAACGTGTCGTCCTTTTGAGCCACTCGAGAGGCTCGAGTCAAAGTTGCAGTTGCAACTTGCCGTCTCTCAACCGCAGACTCATCTCGTTGTCATGGACAGCGTCTTCAGTACGTGGCAACAGCAACACCAACAACAACCACAACAACGGCAACGTTTTTAATTAAACAATGTAAGCAAAAAGTTGCCTCCATTCGCCCATTTATACACAAGGAGAAATGCAGTTAAGCATTGTTGAATTAATTTCACAATTAATTAATATCACAAAATTATCACTATCGAAATTACAAATATTTGTATACATATATTTCACGAGATACATAATAAAGGTCAATTACTATTTTTTTTGTTGATTATTTACGTATATTTTTTGTTAAATAAATACACTTACAATATAAAAAAAAAGGTTATTGTTACTATTAAATGAAATCTATTAGAGTATTTCTATTTAATGCCAGTGTATGCTGCGAAGTGCCGTCTTGGCCTGTGGCAGCTTACCTTTCGCTCTGAGGGGCTAACCACAGTAGTCAAGTTCAACTTGGAGCCTTCTTTTGTGAGTTATGAGTTGCGCAATCACGACTTCTTGTCTTGCCACAGGAGCAGCCTCTGCTTCTCTGTTGCAGCAGCAGCAGCAGCAGCAACAGTTGCAGTTGCAACAGTTCGCACTTGGGCTGATTAAGTTTTAGAACAAATGAATTAAAAACGTGCGCTTCATTTGGCTGCCGTCGCCTTCTCTGGTAGTGCTTGCTCATCATGTCTGGAGGTGTGAAATAATTTGGCCAGCGAGTGTAAGCCGCACTTTACCTGCCAACGTGGTCATAAAGCCACAGGGCAGCTGCCCAGGATCATCACAACAAGGTTTGAGACCAATATACGAAGCTGCCGTTTTATGATTATTGGAATTTCTGAAAACGATGCTCAGCAGCTGCTGCTCGAAAAGTTCTCAAATTCGTCTGACCTGAGACTCGAAAATTGAGTCGAAAAAAATGAAAACAAAAAAACCAAACTCTTGGAAAGCTTCATTTGTGTGTCATGGCAACGATCTCTGTTTAAAGATAAAATATTGTAATTCATTTAAATGAACAAATCACAAACGTTCGCCGGGCAATTCGTTAAGAGAAAAAAAATATTGTCCACTTGACAGACTCAAGACACAAACTCAAGACAAACTCGCATCCAAGACAAAGCTAAGTCTCCGAAGGCAGATTGTTGTGATGTGATTACGTCAAAATTATTAAAACAGTCTCAAGCGAGAGAGCTCAAGTTGCCCCTGCGTCTCTCTCGCTGTCTCTGTCTTAAAAGAAGAAAATAAAATACCCGTACATATCGTAATATCGTACGTCATGTTTCACAATTCGTCTGCCGCATTTGATCGACACTGATCTGAGATAAGACAGTCAAATAACCAAATCAACCCAAGACCCAAAAAACCAAATACACAACTCAAATTATAGTATCGGAATCGCCCCACTCCGCACCGTGGAGTCGAGTCGCGTCGCGTCGAGTCCAGTTGAGCCGCGTTTAGACAGAAAGACAAGTGCATTTGCATCGTCGCGTCGTCCAATGCCGTGTGAAACAGCTTTCCCGAGACCCCATTGAAATAAAGAATACTTTTAGCTCTTTGCTCAATGAAATTTGTTGAAAATTATGAACAACGAACAAATAATAATATTTTACACCAAGAGCTACCCCAACTCCGGACATAAATGTGCATAGACAATCGGATCGTTGGGTTGGCTTTGGCAAGGTTGGGGTTGGCATTGTCTAGTCTCAGTTTTATGCTTTGACAGGCGATACACACAAGTTGACAACAATGCCATTAGCTGCAACAAAGACACCACTGCGACAATTGACAAGCAGCAGGTGGGGTAAAATTTAACCAGCTACAAGAAAGCTACAAACTACTCAATTAAGAGATACCCTGTACGCAATCTTCAAGAGTGAAGGGTATTATATCAAAGATCTTTACGAAATAAATAAACCTTAACCTTCAACAAATTCATTTTACATGTACTAAAATGTAACACAAATAAATAATTTTGGCAAATCATATTGTCATAGTTTTATCTGTTAGACTCATTTAAATTAAATACATTCCCAGGGTATCAGAAACACATCCACATACTCATATTAAAACACTTGGTTATCAATGGTTATTGTGTGACAGTTGCTGGTGTGAACCTGCAGGCATCGCCATTCTCATTCCGATTCTCATTCTGATTCTCAGTGCTTTCCTCAATCTCATTCTCATTGTCATTTTCTGGCTCTAATCGTTCGCTAAGCTGTTGGAAATAGAAGCAGCAGCAGCAGCAACAGTGGAACACAACTTTGATTATTAGATCGCAGCAGAAGCAAGCACAAAAGAGTTGAAAGACTCTTGTTCCGTTGCTGTTGTTGTTGTTGTTGTTGTGTAGTAGCTGCTATCTGCAGTTTCCTAGGAAAGCGACAAACAAACAAGCCAAAAAATCTTGACCACGTTTGCGAACGCATCCGGCCAAAAGACGCGAGACTGAAACTTACACGTCTGCAGTCGTGTAATATGCAAACTAGACGGCGATAACTGTACAGATAAGCACAGCAAGCACACACATACGTGTACAAATTGCAGACACTGTAGTAAATGCAATTTATGTTGCAGGCACGATCCAGGATCAGAATCTAAGGCGCGGGTGTTAGTGACGAACAAGGGACAGAGGACAAGGGCCATGCGCTTTACTACCTGCAATTCAAGTGTCAACACTTTCGCAGTAACAACTTTTTGCGACGCAGCTGTCACAGTGGGATTAGCGGGTAAACGTTAGGTAATCCCCTTGGACTGCGCAAGGACGAACTATCCTAGCTAATCTACCATACCTGTGACAAGGATCGTGTCTACCTGTTTCAATATATAAACTTCAACTTCTGAGGTAAGGCATCACAGTCATCCGACAATCATCAACCGAGCAACATCTCAACTCTGACAACAGATTTTCAAAAAATATATTCTGAACATCAGTATAGTTCTACATTTGCGACATCAGAAAAGTGTCAAATCTAGACAAAGTTTATTTAGAAATTTCATATAAAATTAAAACAACTAAAAATCAACATGCTGCAAAACACCAAGTTCTACAAGCACGCTTTGGATGCCCAGAAGCGGCAATTGCCCGATCCATTGCCACCAAACTACATTGACAACTTGCACGAGATCTTCTTCGAGCAGATCTTTGAGCGCATCGATTATCTGAGCGATCAGGTGAGAATGGCACGTGCCTATCCGCAATTCCTGCCCCAGATCCTGAAGATGTGGCAGAAGCGTTGGCATTATTGCGTTGTCGGCCCAAATACCGCCTTCCTGGGCCTGCTGGACATCGAGGACTATGTCTTCTTCATGGAACAGATGTCGCCCTTCTTTGTCGAGCTGCATGTGCACGAGGATGGCGTTGGCCCCTTTGCCGAGTTCTACGACTACATCACACATTTGTGCGACATCAACATCATGCGCTTCCCCAGCGTCGAGAGCTGTGTCCTGGCCGGCAATCCCACCACCATGTGCGACGATGACATCCGCGATCTAACCGCAATGCTGCCGAATCTGAAGCGTCTCACCAGCTGCATGAATCTCTCCGGCGCCTATATGCGTGGCTTCAGGAACCTGGAGCAACTTGTCTTCAAGTCCATGTACCATTCAGTGCCCCTGGACAGCCGCTGGATGCAGGAAATCTGCCTGGGCATGGCCAATCTGCGCGTTCTGGACATCACAGACTCATTCGACAGCAACGTTCGGCTGCACGACATCAAGCTGCCCAATCTGGAGGTACTCAAGATCAATCTGAGCACCGTGGAGAACATGGTATCACAGGTACTGCAGCTGCCCAAGCTACGCAAACTGGCTGTGCGATTTGATGATTCCCGCCAACTGAACGCCGACCAGGAGACCATCTTCCAGCAGATCATCGTGGCCAAGAGCGAATCCATCACAAGGATTGCGCTGAACAACGAGGTAATCCAGTTGCCTGCCCGCTGGCAAAACAGTCTGCTGCTGGAGCTGCCCAAGCTGCGTGCTCTGGTCTGCGAGAACTGGAATCATGATGTGTTCTTCCTGGATCGCAAGCATATTCCCTGCCACCAGATGCAGGTGCTCAGCTTCAGTGGCTGGGAGATTGTGCGAGAGAATCAAATGATGGAATTGGTCTCCGAGTGCCCGCAGCTCACACAGCTCGCCCTGAATGCCTATCACAGCAACACCGACAAGCTGCAGAAGCTGGTGAACATTCGGGCCTACGACCGCAACCCGAGGCCGTTGCAGGTCTTCAGCGATATGATGTGGAGTCATCTGCATCCCGATGAGTTCCAGCACTGGCATCGGGACAACAAATACGTGCAGGTGACCTGCGATGGCAGCGACTACGAGTACCAGGAGGATGGATTCGAGTTTGACTTTGTCTAAAGGCCTCAAACTCTCTTTAATTGTACATATAACCCTTGGCATATTGTCTTGTAAATATTTGATAATAAAGAATTGCATTGGCTAAAATGAAACGCAACAGCTCTTTTTTCTCCCTCACTCTCCCTCTCTCTCTTTGCCCCTTGCGAAAGTCTTGGGCTCGCTTATTTATACTCATTGCAGCGCTTTAGGGCCCCATCGTCTGGCAAATGGAAAAATCAACACATTTTATGGCCAGTCCAAGAGATTTAACTGTGCTTTGGGCCCAGACGCAACCACAGCCAACTGTGGCTGGCCAACACAGCAACGGACACATGGCACAGGTCTATTGGCATTGGCAACAACGGCAACAGCAACACAGCAACTGCATGACCTCCACTCACTTGGCCAGTTCATTTTGCAAAACATAAATTATTTGATTTGATTGAGTCGGAAAATGAGTTCGCAAAGTGCCCAAAGCGTTTGAGACTCCAACGAGACTCGCCGCTCGAGTGGCCACCACTTCCACTTGGCCACATACTTACTCCAGGGTTGGGCTGGCTCAACGCTGTGTTTTCATATGTGGGAATAGGCATAGAAAATGCAACATTGTTACGCCAGTTGCCAATCAGCAATTGCCACCAACAATTATTATTTTAACAAAATATTTTTAATATTATGTCAAACAAATAGTATGATTTTTATTCAGAAAATCAATCAATCTACTGACATTTCTCCACCAGCTGTAAGGAAATTAAGCAATAATTTGTGAAAAATGATTTGAAAGCAAAATGATTTACATAATTTTTGGGGGGGCAGCAAACGAACTCCTTTTGCTTTCGTTTTCCATTACGTGACAGCGTGTAAGTTATTGGCCGCACTGCCAAGTCAACACAAAGTGAGCACTGGACTAATTTGTGGTTCCATATGGTTCCCCCTTCCCCACGTTCCCATTGACATGGAGAGGCAAGAGATTAAAATGCAAACGAAGCAGCAGCAACAGTAGACGGAATGTGAGACGGTCAGTTGGCGACTGGGCGACGACAGTTTGAAGTGGACAAAATTTAGAAATAATGGACTATTAATTTATGGCCCATTGAGACCGTTGCTACAGTTGCCATTTCAGTGGGACCTTTTGGCCATATCGATAAATGTTAGCCGCATATTTATGGCTTTTTCATTAATTGACTAATTGCAGTTGGCCGACGCGCGACGGCGATTGAGGAGAGAAAAACTACACCACTTAAAGCCCAAAACTAATGCGGCCAATTAACTGTGGTCTCTCTCTCTCTCTCTCACTGTGGCTGCCTAATTTCTCTATTAATTTAAGTTAACATTAACATTAAAGGGTCAACTGCAATTCGTCATGGGCTCCAAAATGTGTAACGAATTTTGTTGTTTTGGGGGCCTAGAAATTGGAACAAGTTTCCAGGTTCAATTCGTTCAGAGCCATAACTATATGGATTTGCGTGCGATGTGAAGCTAATACGCAACGAAACGCAGCCAAATGAAATCAAAATCAAATGAAATAAAATGAATTCATTTTAGCATAATTAAATTAAACATAGACGGTTTAAAGCTTCGCCTTAAGTGGTGCACGGTGTCCGATAAAGACAATCGCTCAGCCACATAAATACACCGATAAGACGATGCGGCACGTTTGATATTTTTCACTTGGTAATACTTCTTCGAAAGCTCCAAGAGTTGTAGGGAATAATAGCTGCTGTTTTAAAGAGTTGACAAGACATGTGAAAAGTTGATGCACAGTCACTTGGATCAATCTCTCTTAAATAGCAATAAAAGCTCAATTGATTGCTGATGCATTTCGGCAACTGAAATTCTAGATAGTAGTCGGCGCTATCTAGAATAAATTTTAGGAGACAAACGCTGGGAAAATCATTATAAAATTTAACGAAAAATAATAACAGGAATTTAAAAAATTCTAATTGACTTAAAACTTTTCTCTAGTCCAAATGTTTGTCAAACGCTTTCACTATTTGAGTTCGTAAAAAATCTGATGAGTTTAAAGTTTTTCTCTTTCAAGGAACTGAAGAGATCTTTCAGATCTTTAATCGGCGGAGTATAAATTAGTGTTTAGCAACAATCTCTAGTTGAGCTTTGCAGGTGGTCTCATCCGTTGATTTGCGTGCTCAAAAACAACAACAACAACACAAACGAAAATAACAAGAAAAACATCAGCGTATGTGTCAACAAAACTTTACGAGCCAACAAAATGCTTGCTCGAACGCCCCTTACTCCTCTTACTTCTGCAACGCAACGCCCCCTTTGGCATGGAGTCTAAACGTTGACAAATCGTTTGGTAACTCAATACTTTTGTAATGCAAAAAACAAAACGAAAAGAAAAGCCCATTTTTGGTCTACGCATAAAGGCGACAATACACAAAGGCCGCGACGGACGGAATAGAAACGCCAACAAAAACAAAAGTACAAGATAAATGCTTACAATTTTATTGCCAAACAACTTGACAACGTGTTGTCTGTCGCCTGTTGTCGAATGTCGAATGTCGAATGTCGAACGAACTTCGCTCGCTATGTTGTCTTTTGACTGCTCACAGAGTTGTCGTTTTTGTTGCTGTTGCTGTTGGCTCGCCATTTGTTGTGGCCCAAAATCAAAAACTGCATCCCTGTCGGCGCAATCGCATTGATTAATGCGAGTGGTTTTAGCGGTTTGGCAAAAATGCTTGGAAAAAACTTAATTACCACAAGATTGTCACAGCTGGCGCCGCTGGAGGCCACTTGATTGGTCGTCGAGTCAAGTCTTTCGAAAATCGCGTGACATTTCATAAATTCAAATGATTTAATAATGTGACCGCCTCTAACGTCAACCTGCTGCAGCCCAGCTCGTCAACCAGCTTGTTGCGAATTGTCACAAAAGTGTATCAGCCAGTTAGATTTATAGACGTGGAACTTCAGTTACTGCCCTCGCCGACAGTTACTACAAACGATCCGCTGCTTTATGAAGTGCTATCAATTGGCTATCAATGGCGTTGATTTTGGTTCTATCCGCTCATTTGTAGTGCCATCAAAATGCTAATTGAAATCGCAGCCGATGCCTTTCATCTCGTACCGCGGCTGCACCAGAAAATCAAACAAGCTGCTGATAATTCCCCAACTTGAAGTAATTTAGTAGCCATAGCCGATGCCGAAGCCGAAGCCGAAGCCGAAGCCGTAGCTGATGCTGATGCTGGCTGTAGCGGCAACTCTTCAAAGAAATCGACAACTGTAAACTGTCAAATCTAATAACTGCATTTAACAATGGACGAGTGCTTAAATTGAATTTGAATTTCTTCTGTTTTTTTTTCCGTCCGCCAACTTAACGATGCAAAGCACTCATATACAGCATCCAGTCTGATCAGATCTGATCGGAATTTGCATTTAAATTGCTCGGCTACTGAGGCAGCCAGCAAAGTAGATCTTTAAAATTGACAAAAGATCGATCCACTTTTCCACCATTCCATCCCAATTAATTAAAAGCCCGTGGCTGGGTTATTAAAAACCGATTTCCATCATCACACAACGCTTATCATCAGCGTTCAGTCGGCAGCGCACAGGTTGCTAATGAAGACATCATGAGCGCAGGTGCTGACAAACAAAAGACTTAGGTGACGAACTTGGTTTGCATTATAATACAAAATAATGTGGGCGCCGCAACATGTTATTGTTGACAATACATTAAGGACGGTAACTAGACCATTATCTATGACCGAAAGAGCTAGACGAATACAATAACACAATTTGATATCTAAATGATAACTGTAAAACAAAATTTTAAAAATTACAAGCAGTCATTAATTGACTGACAAACAAGATAAAGGAGACAAAAGTACTAGTAAAATAAGCAATGAAAAAATTTAATCTATTCCATAAATCTGACTAAAAATGACATTTTTAATAAACAAAAGCCAAGACTTTACAGATTTGCAATTAATAACTTATCTGTCAGCATCTACAGTCATAAATAATCACAAACTAAAGCTAAATCACACTTAAATCCGTTTTTTATTTGCAATTATAAATAATCAACTAATCCCTTTCAAGTATAAGCAATGCAAATCTTTTCAAATTCATCAACTATTAATAATATTAACTGGAGCTTAACTGATCAGTAATGCTGCTTTGAATGCGTGACTTAGGTGACGAACTTGCTGAGAATTTGCCGTGAAATCGCGATCAGTTAAGCTCTGGTAACTTGAGCAACAACAACTAACCAACGCATCTTCAACTTTGCCTATGCAACAACCACTGACATGGGGCAACAAAAAAAGTGCAACATTTTATAGCTTTAAGGCACGTGCATGCAATTTTCATTCATACATTATTCATTCATAATGTGCATTGGGTTTGGAGGAACTGCAAAATGCAGACAACTGCAAAAGCAACTGCAACTGCAACAATAACAACAACCACAACAACAACAACGACAACAAACTCGCATCGCACATGAGAGACAGCCCATATCCATTCACATGTGAACTGTTGTCTGCACAGCTTTGGCTTAACTTCAGCTCTAGCTGTGGTACTCGCTAAACAAAAATAAATAGGCAACAAAAATAATTGCCAATTTCAAGTCAATTGCCTATTTACCCTGCTTAAAGTTAATAGAGAAATCGCTGGGTCTATCATACGAGTGCGCTGGAACTGTGTAAACTATGGAAATATGATGAGCCACAGCGCTGGGAATTCATTTGCATAGATCCCAGCAATTGAGTTAATGGGAAAATTTTCCTAAATGGAGCCCTTTGGCTGGCATTTTTTTCGTTGCTTTTCCTTTGCTTCACTTGGCTGACAACTGACAATTATGTGACACCAAAAATATGCAACTTGTTGACAAGCATTAAGCATTCAGACTTGAGGTGGTAACTCAATTTATTTATTTAAATTTTCGCAAAAAACGCCAGAAAGAAAATAAATAGATGGCGCAGAAGAAATACCCTCGGCATACAAATTGGTATTGATAACCAAAAAAAAATATTCCATAAATTCTGTTTTTATATTTAATTTCAAAATTCTCCCATCACTTACTATTAACCAGTAAAGTTTTCTTTAACAGAATTTGCGGTATTTTGACCAACTTTACTCACAGATACCGAATACCCTTTTAGATAGGGTATCATAAGACTCGAATTCTCGCAGGAAGTGTGCAACTTGACGCCAGTCGCCAGTTTCCAGTCACATAACTGAGACATTTTGCAAAGAGACGAGAGAACGACAAGCGACTGAGGTAAGTTTGTCTGGTGCGAGTCCATGATTTATTTGACATAGTTTTCTTGGTCTTCGGGGCGTTGCATTAATTGAAATTGCAAATGTTGTCTGAGAATTGATAGAAGTTTTATGCAGTTCGGTAACTTTATTAACTCTTATATTTTTGGGTGGAAATTCTTTGTTGGCCCATAAAACAGATTTATGGCCAAGAAAAGGGCTGGGCATTTACGCATGTCAAAAAAGCAAGGCGACTCCCAAACGACGTTTATTAATTGAAGAATTATAAATTTTTCAAGCAGTGGCATAGCCATACAATACTTAAAATTATATGCATACACTGTTCACAGATCTTCCAGATATACCGAAATACGAAAATCGAGTAACCAAATCTTTTCATCTTGTGTGGCTGCCATCAAAAACCAATAAAACAATATAAATTGATGCTATACAATAAAGAAAATGCTCAATAAATATGCCAGAAATATATACACCACAAATAAAATTAGAAAATATCTATTTCTAGAGTGAACGACCTAAAGATACCTAGTAAAGAATAAACAATGGCAAAGATACTCAAAACCTGTTTTTGTCGACTGACTCACTGCAAAGTAAAGAATTGATCTTCATTAACTTAAATAATTAAAAGAATATTTAAAGCTCCAACTCAAACAATTTTTCTATTGATTAATTTGGAAAGACAACTTTAAAAAACAACTTAATAAAGCACACCATGATCTGCAATTAACATTATATGTCTAGGGTATTCAAAAAATATATAAAATGAAACGTGCTGGCAAACGTACATGGAAAATTTGCATAAAATCAATGAAACTTTGTACGATTATCGTATAACGTATAAAATGTGCATAGATCTTTATGGAGCGCGTTATCATAAATCACAAAAGCGAATGCCAAATAAAAGTGTCGCTGTGCATCTATCAGATACATATGTATCTTTCAGTCTCCCCCAAATGCTGACGATATTTAATGATGATGAAAACAAAGCCGAACACACACAGCCTTTGGTGCTGGTCAATTGAAATGTAGAAAATTTATGACTAGAAAAAGGCATATTTTAGAATAAATTTACAGTCATCAGCATATAGGGGCTTCTACTAGTGAAAGATGTCTTGATGTCTTTTATAGCAGCCTTTCGCCAAGTGTGCGTGTGCTTTTAACACTAATATTAAATGCAATTCAATTAAAAAATAAACTGTTTGTTAACAAGTCTCCTCTGAATGCCAACTAAATATAGCTCTGGCATACGAAAGGAGTTGAGAGCGTTGGCCAGGCAACAACCAACAATCAGCAGCGACAACAACTTACAGTCAATGCTAATGAATGGAACGCGCTTTGTAAAATGTCTGCCAAATGAATGAATAAGTGTGTAAATGAGTGAGTGACAGCCAAATGGCAGCAGCCGCATTCACAGTCACAGCCTGAAGTCGCTTTTAATGAGTAGTCACACATACACACACACTTAGTCCGATTGCAACTCCTTGTATACCCTGCAAGCAGCAATGAAAAGGTATCCAACGCTTAACTTGAATGTCCATTAAAGGCTGCCTTTTACATTTTTGGCTTAATAAATAAACCTGTTTGGGAAGTTTTCTACAGGGTATTCTACAGTCATTTCCTTGATTATACGCACATCGTTTCGCTTCATTTTGCCACATTTTGAATGGTTGCCGGGGTTCGGTAGCTTAAACATTTCTCATTAATTCATTAAATGGTGCTAAAACGGAAGTTAAGTGGTCGAAAGATTTAACATGTTTAAGACGCTCGCGTTTACACGATGAACTTAATGCAGTAGGTACTTGCTTGAATAAAACTTCTTTAAAACAAATAATATAGAAATCGATTCATTAAATACATAAATCAACATTATCGATTTATGAATTTATTAAGCGTTCTAAAGTCAATTTCCTTCTATGAGTGAAGCGATATCACAGCCATTAATCATGTGTATAAGGTCTAATGATGTCTCAGTTGTTTTAACACTCTTCGGTTGTTGTCTTTATGAAAGCAGCAATTACAGTTAATAGCTCGCCGTTCAAATGGCAAATCGATGTAGGTGGGTCTCAAGCTAAGTATAATTAATTTGCTCGAGTGTGCACTGAACATTCGTTTCGCTCAGTGTACCCTGGGCACTTGAACTAATTTACAAGTTTCCATATTTAAGCATTTTGTGAATGAAGTCAAGTCGTTTCTGAGAGGGGAGTCAGAGGGGGCACTCCATACAATAGACACGTATATAGCCGTATGTATGTAGATATGCTTATGAATATGATTAAAATCCAATTGGTGTGTGAGAAAAGCGTCGCTTTTGGTGGGCGTTGGCAGCTGTCTCTATCTGCGCTATCTCCATCTCGCTCAACATGTGTATTCGCATCTCTGTCTTGGCTGCGAAGACAGACAAAGACGGCAACGGAATTCATTCACAAAAGCCACGTCAAGAGTCTCTAATGCCTGGGTATGATCCACACCCACATAGACAAAACCATGGCGTTGTTTAAAGTGGAGCGCAGCATTTTTTTTTTCCTTACCTGCTGCTCGCTCTCGCTATCTCTCTCGCTCGCACACACACACGCCCTGCACAGCTGCAACATTTTGCAATTCAATTTGCAGTTAATCTTTGGCCCAGCTGCACGAAGCTACACGAAGCAGCAGCGTCGCAGCACAAATTTATCAATGAAGCCACCCACGTGAACAGCGACGTCGACTGCGCAGCGCTGCCCAAACGCTTTCTGTGTAGGTGACGCTTGTGGGCGGCGCTGCAGCATTTGCCAAAAAAGCTTCGGCGAAAGCTTTCGCACTGCTTGACAGCTTTCGTTGGTGTTATTTTTAGCTGTGCAGCTTTGAAATCAAAAAAAAGCTTGAAGGATTTGCAACAAGTGTTCTTCTATATTGCATGTGTGTGTGTGTGTGAGAGCGAGCCTTTTCCTTAGTATTGCACGACTGCAGCTTATGACGCAAGTGCAACGGACAGCAACCGTGCAGCAAATGGGCGTAGGGCTGAGATCAGCGTCTATTTGTATTCAGTTCGATAATATGCACTATTTGTGTGCGTGTGTGTATGTGTGGGCAAGAAGACGCCATGACAAAAAGCCTACTTAGAACTGAAAGCCCACACATACACGCACACACACACACACACTCAGCTTGGCACGAGCTGGACTTGAAAGTCAGCTCAAATGCTGAAAATGTACAATGGGCCGCATAAACTTATATTTTATTATTTACATATACATACATATATTCTTTCTAGTTATACAAGCTAAAGCTTATCAATTATAATAGTGGTCACCATCTGTTTCGGTTTAATTTGTTTAGATTCTTTAAAATAACAAGTAGAAGTACGTTTTAGTTATATTTTTTATTGAAAATTTGTAATCAAAGGGGTTCTAATAAAATATACTTATTGTTATAAGACAGATTGTTAAACAAAAAATAGCTTGAAACAAAAAAAAGCTTCTGGTCAGCTTCAGCAAGCAGAGAGCTTATTTCAAGTAATGAAGCTTTTTCATAATCTGCTGAATGGGTAGATTCAATATAGATAGTATGAATAAATAGTTTAGACTAACTACGGCATTCTGTTCTCAGATGAATCCTCAAGAAAATGTTCAGCTTTTTACAAAAATAGCGTGCCCCATGACATATAATAGAAACACTAGACAGCAGTTTAAAACATATCAGTTTTTTTTTTTAAGTTTCATTGTTAATTGCAATAGAGATAGCATGATAAAGGATGGTTTCAACTTAGATCCTTACATACAATCGAACAGACTAATTTGATATATGTTTGAACTAGCCAAAATTTCAAATCACTTAAAAAATTATAACACACTAGTAGATCTTTTGCTCCCATAGTAGAAAGGTGTTAACCCTTGTTTGATAGGTGTGTTTGTGAGAGTGTGTGTGTGTGTGTGTGTCGTTCTGTGTTAGTGTCAAGATAGAAGCTCAGTCTTTCGATTGAGCAGAGAAAAGCATTTGGAGAAAAAAAAGCAAATTGCGGGGGTTGATGTCGTTATAGGTGTGAAAGAGACAGCTAGTTGCATGCAACGGCTATGTACAGTTGCCCACACAGTCAGTCCCAGTCTGTAAGGCAGGCGGCAGCAACAACAATAACAACACTTGGGCGACAGACGAGTGTCTAAGTAAGGCGATGATCGGCCCACGATGCGTTGTCGCCGTCGCCATCGTCAGCGTCGCTAGCGTCGCCGCAGCTGGCCTCAACTGAGCAAACTGAGCGCTCCGGAGCAGCCAAAACTGTGGCAGGCAGCGCGAGCAAAACAGTTTTTCAACCTCAGTTGAAACGCAAAAACGCAACCGGAAGGAAATTATCGGGTTAAATAGTTAAAAATCTTAGTTCTACCTCTAACTGTCTCTCTTCCTCTCCGTGTGTCTCGCACTCGCACGCGTTCTCCATCCGCTCTCTCGATTTACGCGCCCGCTGCATGAGATCGTTAAAGCGCTGACGACACCATCAACATCAACACATCCGCACCGCAAAATAATCTCAGTGTGCTCCCCAAATAGCGTGTTTCAAATCAAAATTGCATAATCTTCAACTGTGTGTCTCGACTCTCCAGCCAGCAACCTCAACGACGACGCCGACGACGACGACGACTCTTATCGCTTATCTCAACTTGCTGCAGCCGCATCGCGTAATCGCAGTAGCCGGCGCGCATCCTTTGACTAGCTGCTGCACGTTGCCCAAGTCGCCGCCGCCGCCGCCGTCGCAGTCGCAGTCGCAGTCGGAGTCGCCTTATCGCGTCTTGGCCATCTCGCTTGGAGTCCACGTCCAAGTTGGCCAAGTTTGAAGTCAAGCTCGCGCGTGCGTCGCCGTTTTGGGCCCGCCTTGTAATTAATTACAAACGCAGTCGCAGATCGCTTGCAAGTTCTTTCTATCTCTTGCAATCCCTTTCCCCCCACCATCTGCCCCTCTGCCCATCACCAACTCTCCATTTCACGCGCGTGCCGTCTCTGTCTCTCTTCCTCTCTCGTTCGGTCTCTGCGGTTTTTGCCGCTGAAAACTTCTTATTTACGCGCTATATCTTGATTCGACTAGCGAGGATCGCATCCCGCCCATCTTGCCCCCGCCACGTCCCGGCTTGCGTGCATCGCTGTGGCATCGACGACATCTGATTGCCTTTTTATGGCGGGTAAGTAGCTTCGTCGTCCCCTGTACTGTACTATTCAAGGGGTCTATTGCCTGGGCTTAGCTGACATCTAAACAAGTCTATTAATGGGCAGCAAAGAGGCAGTTGCAAGTCTTCTTCTCCTTACCTTGCTGCTGCTGCTGCTGCTGTTCTTTGACTGTTTATGGCCATTTCATTTGGCGGATTATTAATGATTTATGCGGGATTTTAATGATAATTTTTATTGCAAGATCGCACTAAATGGTAGAAAACTAAAATGAATGCAATTTAAGCATTTGAGCAGCCGAAAAGAAAAGCAAAGAATGAGAGCAGGCATTGGTAAATAAATCGCAGTTAGATGAACACAATATCGTTTAGATAACAGATAATAGAGATATTTAACTTCTACAAAGCGATACCCAATAATTAATAATAAATGAAAAACTGATGCGATGGCTAAAGTCTATGATTATGACTTAGAAATATGTATTTAAATAGGCAATCTGCAGAAGCAAAAGTTGTTACTTTAACAACACATATTTAAAACAGTAAATTGTAAAGAAAACAAAGACGTTCAGAAGAAATTGGCAAAATGCCAACACAATAAAGATCCAATTAAGAATCAAATCAGGTTTAGTCAAGAAAGATTTGTTAACACGGCGAATAACCGTGTAGCAAATCAATTAGCTCGGCAATTATGTGCCGCAGCTACGCCTCCACAACATGGGTGTATGTGCAACATTCTACACGTTGCCCCTTCGCTCGCTTCATTTTCCACTCGAACAACCACACACAACATTTACCAAATGCCAAATGCCACATAACACGCGTGTGGCAGATGGTGGTGTCAAAGGTCAACCTGCAACTTCAA
Organism: Drosophila ustulata; assembly: GCA_035047365.1. Classification (NCBI taxonomy): domain Eukaryota; kingdom Metazoa; phylum Arthropoda; class Insecta; order Diptera; family Drosophilidae; genus Drosophila; species Drosophila ustulata. The sequence continues at coordinate 20,441,704 of JAWNPT010000094.1, forward strand.
CAAGCAACCAGCAACAAGCGAAAAGTGCTAATTAAATAACATTTCAACCAGTTACGGCCACAACTCACTCAGTTGAAGTCTGAAGTCTGGGTGCAACAGTGTGTTGTTTGGAGGGACAGAATATTCTGTTGAATTTGACATTTGAATAACATCAAATACACTTGTGAATACAGGACGACAAATACCAAAGTTGAATCGGTCAGTCGAAAGCAACTCCCTCACAGCTTGCTCTCTTACTCTCTCTCTCTCTCTCTCTCTCCATCTCCCAATAGGATTTTCCGTTGAATGATATTCGAGGCGTGTGGCAAGATTCGTGCATGTGACGTCACATGAGCTTTTTCATTGATTTCAGCATTTCATTCACTCATTCATTCATTCATATAATTCATTCCCGTGCTGGCATTTGCCGCCATTTTACTCCTAACGAATGACAGCAACAGTTGCTATCCTTATCCCCACACAACTGTTGCTGCTGTCGCCGTTGTTGCTCCTGTTGCTCCGGTCGATGTCATGGCAACATCCCAACCCACATCCCACACACGTGCCAGGCAGGCAGGCAGCTAACCGCAAAGGTCAAAGTACCATCAAGTAATAAGCAACAACAACATTGTGTATGCTCCTCGTATCTATTTGGGAGCCTGCAAATCCCTCCGCGCGCTTCCAAAAACTCCAAGTTCCAGCAATAATTTACTGTAGCATTCGTCTAGCCAACGCTCGAAACACATTTGGTAGAGTGGGCTGATTTAAGACTAGATCCCTTCGATAGTTTGCACAAAATTCTCAGAAATTGCCCAGAAATTGCTTTTGATATTAGCAGCAAACTTTTTCCTTAAATTGAACACGGTATCTGTGATTCAATTGTATTACACAACTATATAATCTCATGTCAAAATTCTAGCGATAGCATGACAATTGAGCATTGACTGTCCCCCCTTTTCATGCTGCCCACTTAATGATGAAGTGCTGCCCACTTGTTAATGTGGGAGTAAGAGTCAAACTGCGAAAAAATACCCCATTGGAGAAATGATGTAAAAGGACGCTCTGTTGGGATATTGTAACCGAGTTTAATGTATTATGGAGTAACAAAAATTCGAGTAGGCTGCTCTTGGAATGTTATTTGGTAACCTTATGATAATGTGATTTACAGGGTAGCTAATAGTCTCAGTCGTTGGGTCTCCAAGGACTCTGCTCAATTTTCGCTTCAGCATGTGGGCGTTTAATCGCATCTATTAGCAGTCGAGTCAAGTATTTTCATTGCCCGCCCTCACTGAAAATATTTTCCTTGAAACAAAAACAAAATATTTTTGGAGGAATGGAGCTGAAGTTGGGCCACCCACCTTGTTTTTTGTTGCTGTTGGATCTAAAATGCCAACTGGCAAGCGAATCAACAAGTTGAAATGCCAGCACAAATTTACTTCTGCTGTTATCCTTAATGTTGAAGCTATGTTCTGCTTGATTTATTGTTGTTGTTGCTGTTGCTGCTGCTGCTGCTGTCGTCCTGTCTGTCCTTTCATGCGATTATTACGATACGATGTTGCCACTTACACACAAAAAGGGAGGCCGTAGTAGTCTCAGTTTTTCGCTTTTGTTTTGACAGTCCTAATATTTCACTCTCGTTGCGTTCACTGATTGATGCTGAACCTTTGACCTTTAAATGTCAAAACACGGGGGATGTGGCTCCTTTTGGCGTTTGGCTGCTTTTGTTGCCTCGCTTGCAACTCTAATTGCCGTTGCTATAGTTGTTGCTACTGTTTGCTGTAACTGCTGCTGCTGCTGCTGCTGCTGCCACTGTTGTTGATGTTGCTTCAACTGTGGGCGACAACATTTTGCATATTTGTCTGTTTTGCTGACTTTTGAAGTGTTTGCATTTCGGGGAAATCATCAGGTCAAAAGGGCAAACTTTCATTTCTTTTGACTTTTATTAAATGTCGACACATAATATGGCATAATATCGGCAAAGTTCATTTATCAAATCCACGCAGTAGGCGCGATTTGTTCAAAGAGCTCAAGAACATTCCAAAGAGTGTACGTGATACATTCCTTTGCCCCATCTGCTTAATAGAGTTCTATTGTTTTCATTTTTAACGACTCATCATCAATCTGAACGAGCTCGTTCACTGTGCGTATACTTACTATCAAGCATTACGCATACGCACCATGGAACTGACGTCATTCAATACGATAATTGGCAATTATGAAACGATGTTTCTACTCAAAATGCTAGAAAAGTGAAAGCAATTTGCCTATAGATAAGCGGCATATGACGCCATATACTTGCAATACAAAACACGTATACGTATTTGCCGTAGATATTGCCAAACTATTACGTAGTCTCTCCCATTTCTCTCATAGGGAGACAGAGAGAGCTGCTTCTCACGCTCTCATTTAATTAGCTGTGACAATTTGTTAGGTCAACTCTCATACACCCACATATGCCACTCTCTCTCTCTCTCACTCACAATCACGAAGTCGCTCTCTTTCGCTCTCACTCTCTCCGGCCCACACGGCTTTTACTGACAGGCATGAGCCTGTCGTTGATGTGTTGCCTGCCGATGGCCGCCTAGACCAACAACAAATCGGAAATGCCGGTTTCCCACTCTCGCTCTCTTAAACGCACAGCACACACAAAACTCTCCCACCTCCGAAAGAGAGGTGCCATAAAGCATTAAGGAAAAAAATAAATAAATGGCATAACGAAACAAAAGCAACAATTACGTTGATACAATTTGTTGCTCTCGTTGTTGCTGTTGTTATTGTTGTTGCTGTTGTTGTCTCATGTTGATGACGAGGCATAGCAAACACTTTTCGGGCATTTCTCGTTTCGTTTCCGACGACGTTGACGCCGACGCAGCCGATTTGCCGCATCTGTTGCTCGCCTTGCTGTTGGTGTTGTTGCTGTTGCTGCTGGCTGATACGATTTTTCACCGATGCCGAGTTTTCCATTTTCATTTTCAATTTTCACCGCTCGCGCCAGTAGCGCATTGACGGCTCAACAGCTCGTCTCGGCTGCTTTCGATTTCACTTTTTTGCCACCCGCGCGGCGCCGTCAATCACAAATATTTTAAATATATTTGCAAAATAAATAAAGAGAAAACTTCACAAAACAAATTTGAAAATCATTTAGCAGCCAAAAGTCAAGCTGCATATCGGAGCATATATATATAATATAAAATAAAAGTATTTTTGTGCCAACAACTTTTTATGTGCGAATATTAAATAGAAAATAAATTGCCGCCGGCATTTCTACAAATAGTGCGAAAATTTTTGAAAAGAATTTATTTATTAAAAACCATTTATCTTTATGAAAATATTTACACATTTTGGTGGTCAATTTTGTAGTGAAAATATTCTATATTATTATATATGTATATTCAAATATGTGTAAGTCTATAGATCGGTGTGTGATTTAAGCTTGTAAGTCCAACAATTTTAGATGTGTTTTGTGTATATTCGATAAGATTACAATCGAAAAAGAAATAAATATAGAAAATTAAGAATAGACTTGAATGAAGAGGTTAAAGAGGTAATTATAAAGAACATCCCAATTAGTATTAATCTCAACCAGTATTAATACGATCTCTCCTCACATATTCCATAAACGTACTTAAAACAACTTGGAGAGTGAATAATAGTTTATTTCTCTTTCTTTTCAGATCTCTGCAGAAGTCAATCAAATTTTTAGAAAGAATATAAATAACGTAAAGACTGATTCGATGACATAGAATTCAAAGCGAGTGAAAACAAATCCAACCAACCCAAGAGGATCAATGCAAATACAAATGTGTGCAAAACCAATCAAAAATGTGCAAATCTAATCAGAAATCGTGTTAACAACACGAATCCAAAAAGTGTCCAATCAAAAAACCAATGGAGTCATATAATTTAATGCATTTGAGTTTTTATTTTTTGTTCGGTTTCCGTTTCCGTTTTGTTTTCATTTTCATTTCGAATTTCCTCGCGGTATTTTCGTTTTCGCACGTTGACAACGCGTTGAACAGTCACAAAAATGTTGCTGACAATGAGGCGTCAGAATGAATTGATAAGCAGCCAGCAGCATTCCACATCTGTCACCGCCCCAAACACGACCACGCCCTCACCACCTGCAGCAGCTGCAACAGCAACCGCCTCAGGACCGCCAATATTGCCGCAGACAACACCGGGATTAAGTCTTGTACCCACAACCCCAACGGGATCACAGGATTCGCTTAATACACCCACAACACCGCAGCTCAGTCGCAATCCCTTGCAGTTTGCTCCACCATCGGTGCCACCGCCCATTGCAGTGCCAAGTGTGGCTGCCCCAACAGCCCCCTTAGGTTATTACAACAGCAACAACGGGATTGCAACGTCTCAGCCGGCTACAAATTATCTGCATCATTCAGCCAGCGTTGGCAAAGAGGCGTCCGGAGTGGAACTTGACGAGTACGTGGACATATTGCAAGTGCAACAATTGCTGCTGGACTCCTCGGCAGCTGCAGCGGCAGCAGCGAACAATCCCTCACAGGAACAGCAGCAACATCAGCAGCAGCAACAACAACAATTGCAATCTCCAATTGCCAAGCCGCGTCCGCGCATCAATCTACAGAAGGCATCGGAGTATGCTGCCCAATTAGCTCAGGGTAAGTCGACTTATTTCTGTTTCTTCTGGCATCAACTGATCATGAATTTATCTCCTACAACATACAGCTGAGACTCCATCGCCTGCTTCGCGACGCGTTTTACTCGACTATCCGAATCCCTATCTGTACGGCAATCATTATCATCACACGCCGCCAAACGAGGACCTCGTGGCCCTTTGGTTTGGCAGCAATGGAACAGGTGAGTCACCCATTTGGACTGTTCAGATCCTGCCAGCAAACGCAACGTTTAATTAATAATTAACTTCACTCGAGTGTGAATTGTTGTCATAGGCGAGTGCCACAGACGCATTCATAATTGTAGCTGCCACATTCGTGTTGCTAACACACAAAAATTCAACATGATTTTAAGTGCATTAAGAAGATGCGAGTCGAATTTATAATACGCTTTCAATTGAATTTCGGAAAGAATATATTGCTGAGAAAATCAACAAAATAAAGAACTATGAAACCCGATATTTAGAAACCATCAAAAATGTAACTTAATTTATATGTATGAAATTCTTTCTGAATTGGAATTAGACAAAAATTGGTGATATGCTCCATGATTTGAGTGTATTCATAATAATATTTAGTCGTCTCTGTCGCCAGCCTGTTGCAGTGTTGTGCCGTATATATTGCAACTTGTGGCGCCCCGTCTCATTGCATAATTCTCTGGCGACAGGCCGGTCTCCATGTCGCATGTCCGCCATGTCCATGCTGCAGTTACTCAAAACTATCTCACTGGCTATAAATTGCCAAAATTAATCTATGAATGAGCTGACAGCCAAAGTTGTGCCCCTTTCGCCTCCCTCTCTTGCATTTTGTCTCCACTCCACTCCACTGTGTGTGTGTCTCTCTCTTCCTCTAATGGCTCAATAAATTAAATTAAAATTTTGCGCACTTTAATGCCGTTCGCTTGTAATTTTTGACATCGCCTTCCATTGCATCGCCTGTGGCGCCGCCGCCGCCGCCGTCGTCGCCATCGTCACATTGGAGCATTGCACGCGTTTGCATTCGCTTCTCACATTGTAGAGTCCGACGACTCTTTTGAAATGCTGCCAAAAACTTGAAATTGAATTTGCAAATGATGCAGCGCATCGGCAACTACAACTACAAGCGACAGCAACGATGACAACAACGACAACGACAACGACGATGCCGACGGCATCGACAAACGACAACGACGACGACGACGACATCGGCCCTTACGTTGTGTCGCCATGGCAATGGGGCAACAGGTGTTGGCCGCAGCTCAGTCTCCTCTTGCCCCGCACGATCACCCCCCAAGCTGCCACTTGCAATGCATGTGCTGTCGGCTGTCGGTTGTCGGTGTCGTTGCCGTCACACGTTCCATCGATTACTCGTCTGCCGCCGCTGCCGCTGCCGCTTTTGGGTTGGGTCTCGTCTTTTGCGGTTTGCCAAAATTAAGTCAGCGCCAAGACCACCCAAAGTGTGTCAATGTTGGCATCAATATTGACTTTTTATCGCTCAAAGATCCAAGGGAAATGCCCAGACATCTAGAGCGGTTTTAATAGAACTCAATGCAAGTGTGCCTATCAATATTTCAATTGCAACTCAAATCTAAATACGATTTCGATTCTGTGACAGGAATAAATAGGTTAAATAGACAAATACAATTATGTATTATTAATAATCACTAAAAAGTTGACACATTGGGTAAAATTGTTTATATAATTTGAATTGCAAAGTACAAATGACACACATGAAAGTGAGACATCACAAACAATTCGATATAACTACTAAAAATTAAAAGTCAACATTTCGTCTTTATCCAAAGTAAATGTTTTCAAGATCGCTCTGCAAACACTTTGCTTTATTGTTATTTCTTTTTAACAAGGTTAGTTAATTTAGACATTTCGCTACTCTGTCTACTCTGATTCAGACGACTGTTTACAACAGTTTGCCCCTATTCTCAGCTCGAGAATCAAGAGAGTTTCTCATATTTCGTATCTCCAAGATGCACACAAATTGCCTTAATTAATTAATATCATAAATATGCGACGGCGCTTAATTGCCGAATGAAGCAGCAACAAAAAAACAAATACAAAGCAGGGAAAGAAACGGCGCCGGGGTAAAGTTGATTGCGGGGGGAAGAAACAGAAGAAAATCTGTGATGGCAATATCGCTAATTAGCCAGGAAATGACCCCGGCTGACCGATCAGCAGCGCAATTGCAGTGAGACAGACACACAGAGAGCTGAGTGACCCTAATCGACAGGAAGCTGACTCAATCTGAGTGTGGTGCGACAGTCCAGGGCCACAACACACAACACAGACACAACTACAGCCATAGAGACAATGTTGCACTTCCAAGTTGCAATCAATATTCATAAATCTGTGTGGCAAAAAGGTCCACCAATTAATAACGTGACCCGTTTTTATTTTTTCGTTGGCTTTTGCCAGTGAGCCAAATCAAGCTGGGTGATCGTTTTCCAATGAAAAATCACACACAATGCCTTTCAGCGTTTGTCAACGATGTCGACGTCGCCACCAGCAATGGGGCAAGCAACACAACTGGCAGCAACACGAATGCAACAGCCAAGAAAACTGCAAGAAAATTAAGGCGACAATCACTGCTGGGGCAACCTTTGCGCCTTTTGTGCAACGGAAATCGCTGACATGGACCACACCACAGCTCAGCTCAACACCAGGCCACAACAGAGGCAACAACAACAACAGCCACAACAGCCACAACAACAACAACAACTTCAACTGCAACTGGGACGTTACGACTACCGACTTCCCAGCCAAGTGAGGCTTGCCTAATGTTTAATTAAGGTGATTGCTGTGCGGTCAGCTGAATGTTGTTGCTGTCGCATGCAGTTTCAGTTGCCACTGTTGTTGTGGTGACAACAGCAGCGACCGCAACAGCAGCAGCAGCAGCAGCAAACGCTGCTCACGACGATGATCACCAAATTGGTTTGTAAAGGATCTAAGCGTGTTTCTCGCGCCATGTCAAACACTTGGGCCAAAAAGGACATTTGCCTTGCCCCGCCTTCTCTCTCTCTCTCTCTCTCTCCCTCTGTGGTGGTCTGAACTTCGCCTCCCGCGTTGATTGCTAGGCGCGCCTGCTCAGCCTTTAATGAAGATTAATTGCAATCAGTGCGCCAGTTGAGCGGCGATTAATTGCAGTGCGAGAGACGAGAGAGTCTGTGGCAAATGGAAATGAGCAAAAGGAAACTGCAACTTGCAACTTGCAACTTTGCCAACTTGGCCATAGACGACTTCCTCCTAGACTGAAGCACTGATGCCTTTGGCCGTGGCATCGTCTGTGGTTCACAAGTTCACAAGACCTCACGAGACGACGAGATGACGATGACGGCAACTTAATTGCCATTTACATGGCAAATGTTGAATGGCATTTGCTGCCGGCTCTCTTCTTGGCTTTGTTGGTGGCACAATTCCACTGATGAATTGCAGTTGCAACGATACCTGGGCTTCCACATTGCCTCGTCGTTGCCAACGTTAAAGGCAGCGCGTTTGCCAAATCCAAAAGATTTGTCACAGTTCATCAAAGCTCTATCTTTTGATTATTAGCATAATGCGCGTGGGTCGGAAAAGTGTGCCATGAATGGATCCCCGATCGAGTTGTGTTCATTTATATTTATATATTTAAAATTTGTTTATTGGCTACCCTCTTCTAATACTATTTGAGAGATGTTTATTGGAATTAAAAAAGTATTAATATAAAAACTGGAAAATTTTATGAGATTCACGCACTTTTACATTGTTCCTTTTACCTTATAAATATCTATAAATTATCATGTGATCGTCATATACTGAACATTTTAAAATTGTTCAAGATATATAAAAGTTTGCCCTTGATTAAAATGTATTTATAATAACCCAATAGGGAACTACTTATACGATGATTCACAATAGTTGAAAAAGATACAAAACTATTGCAGGGTATTAATTAAAGGGTATATTTTCTATTGCCACCAATATCTCGTTCTTTATTTATTTGTATTTTTTTTTGCATTGTCACCTGTTTGCATGGGATTCAGACTGGCGCCAGTCTCGAACTCTAGACTCTGTCTGCTGTCCGTTGTCCCAATCGAATTCAAATCAAATGTATTTTATACGATTGAAACAAACCGCAAGAAGCACGTGGGCAGTTTTTTGGCCTTTTTTTTATTTTGTGGTTTTCGTTCGGCTGTTTGCATTTAACTTAACTTTAGTTATAATTTGTGTATATCTCTTTAACGACTTTCAAAGTGAACGCTTTGGCATCATGTGTCTAAAAATAGAGTCATAGCTCAGGTGCCCCCAAAGTAATACTTATGTATTTATGTTGATTGTGTGGGTGTCCCACTATTGCTGCGGCTGCAGCTAGTTTAGCTACAGAAATTGTAATACATAGGCACGTATATAAGGTTTAAGCAGCCGAATGCAGTTTTTAAATGCGCATAAGTTGAATTTATGTTCTTGTGAATTATTGTGCTTGATCCGAATGTCAAGTACTATATTCGCATATCATATTTGGCCTCTTGAGTGCATATGTTTTGTATGTGATGTGTGTGACAGATATCAGAAAATATTCGTAGACAGCAATGGAAAAGCTGGATTGAATATTCGATTTGACATGTCTATAAAGTTTGTCAAAAATTTACAGTTAGTGTTTTTATTAAGAACAATCATCGCATATTTTTAATGGAAATCCCAAATTTGAGTCAGCTACGCTCGCGTAATTGCAAAAGTCTGCTGAGGATTTATCGTACCAAACTATTTTACGTATTGACCGAATGATCGCCAAGTTCTTGAACAAAGTACGCATCAAATACAATGTCAACATAAATCCGAGAAAATTTCGATATTTAATCGAAAGTAAAGTGAAATGCGCGCTATTTTATTATTTTTCTATACCTTCGAGACGGTACTCAATCTATTTACGATACGATATCACGTTGGAACCTTCATCAATTTGCCCGAGAGAAAAGATTTGCTAGTAGAAGAGCTGCAACAGTATATATTTTCCGTAATATTCCAATTCCTGACGATTCTCACATTATTCTCAAGCATCAGCATATGCACTGGAAATCTGCCGAAGCCATGGCTAGAAGTAATACGCACGGGTCTCAATTCGTTCCTGAACATTGTCCTTTCATTAGCTACCATGTGGGATGCGGAAAACAGTGCATCCAGAAATTTTGTAGAGACAAGTCAAAAGGCGCATCCATATTTTCAATTCATGCGTGGTCAATCGATTTGTTCACTGCTAAGCGGAGCCCTAAACCTATTGCATTGCATCATCGTCATCGACATAATGATGTCCCATGAGATGATGAGTGGGAATGATTCTGGTAATGCCGAATCAGATCTGGCTCCGCCCATTAATCTATATATCGGTAGTGAATGGATTGAAAAGCGAATTGAGAAATATGAATGGTTTCAGGTCATCAATGATAAACGTCGTGTCTCTTTTTAGCTACTCCAGATAAACATCCAATTGAAGATGAGCCCCCACGCAGTAGACGCCACAAACCCACGTAGCTACTACTCGAAAAAATACATATATGTGTACAAAGAAAAAACAAATAAATAATATTACAAGAAAATAGAAAACCGCAAAACGATTCATTAAATCAAGCCGCGAATAAACAACATGGAAATTTGTTTGATTTTGTTCAAAAACCAAAACCGCAAATCTTTTTTTTTTGGGATTTGCATAAAAAATTGCTGGCAAGCGAGCGACATGATCTCGCAGCAGCCCAGCCCCAGTCTATACTCGTAGCCTCAGCATGTAGCTTGAATTAAATTCATTCATGAGCCGCAGCTCCATTCATAAGTTGTGCATTTCTAGTTTAAGGTAAGCCACCACTGAACACCTACCACCAGCTTCAACTTGGCAACGGGCAACTGGTAACTTGCAACTGGCAACTGCATATTATTTATAACATTTTGATCTTTTTGGGGTCACATGTTGGCGTGTGTTGCAAATTAAATTTGCAAATTATAGGCTGTCGCAGCGGGTTTCCGGTACGTTAACAGCAACAACATCAACAACCATCACAATTGCAGCAGCCAGAATAACAGCAACAACTACAACAACAACAATTGCAACGCTCTCTCGGGGCGCTTCAAATGTGTGGCAGCATAAACAAACTCCAGGGCTCAAGATTCGAGCGCCAGTTTCAGCTCTGCACTTCATCACGCTCTTGGCCGTCTGACAAGCTCAATGGATATTCATACAGTGCGCAAAACAACCAACAACACTCCCCCAAAAAACAAAAAAATGGCACAATCAACAACAACAAGAGACAGCGACTGCGACAGCGACCAAAATGGTCTCGTGCACATTTGAACTGTCATGCCAGAGAGTCAGATTCAGAGTCACAGTCACAAAGTCAGCCACACAATCATCTGACATTTGAGATTTTGAGGCGAAATGTCAGTCACTGCTCACCGTCCGTCGTTTTTTAGTGCTTCACTGTAGAGCGCTCGAGTCCGAGTCCACGTCCATCGTGGGCCGACTCTACTTGCCTCACAGATGGTTTACAAATATGACAAATATGACTTTTTCTACAACAAGCATACCTAAAACGAATAGTCAATACACTTTCGAATATAACTTTTCAAATAAATAGGAAATAATCTCTATAAAGTTTCAAAAACATTTCCAAGTGCACATATGATGTAAATAATGAAGAACTTTTCAAATAAATAGAGAATATGAAAGAATATCGTAGAAGATAGTCTGTATATAGGTTCAAAAACATTTGCAAGATTATAAACCAGTGCACGTATGATGTAAAAATTAAAGAACCTTTCAAGTAAATAGAGAATAATACAATGCTTATATGGACTCTACATCGATAAAGATAAACTCTTTAAAGATTCAAGTTTATAAATCACTACACATTTGATGCATATAAGAGTAATAATTAACAAGATTACATTCACTCACCCTCTGTAGATTTGACACTAATACAAAAGAATGAAAATTTAGTACAGACAATTATAATAAATAATGCAAAATGTTGATTACCTTTAGTCACATTGTTGTCAATCTGTTTACAATATTTTCCTATTGACTTCCAATGAATTTTCACTGAGTAATCAGAAAGAAATAAAACGTTATTAGTTAGAAACTTGCTATGATTAATATATAATAAATAAAGTTATTATTATAGTTTATTGATAAAATCAACTGTTTTTAACAATAGTTAATTCTGTGTGTTAAATATTTTTGATATTCCATGGAATTTCGATTTAGTAGCTTGGATTATGAAATGAATCAACTCACCTTGAAAAAAAAAGAATATTCATCTTCCAGATTTTGTCGTACAAAGTTTATTGCTTAGTTTCTAGGACTTTGCTTGGCGGCAAGTGTATTTGAAACAGGGGCAAACAGCGCAGATCACAAGATTTCCAACTAAATTTGGTAGTCAAATAATTTACATCAACTTTGCGCTGTTTATTGTTCTGTTTGCAGCTACTCTTGTTGCTCTCGCTATTATTATTATTATTGTATATGTATTTGTATTTGTTGTTGCGTGATTTGAAGTTTTTCGTTATTGTTTTTCTAGCCAGTTGACCGACCGAACGGTGGGCGTATCGCGCGCGCAGCTTTCGACCCACTCGCAGAGCTGATGTTGATGTTGCCTTTTTTAGTGCCGCTTTAGATGAGCCGCCGTTTGCCGCGCGCTTCAATTTGATTGGTGGTCAATGCTGGTAGCCAAGTTTCAAGTGCGTTTCCCTCCAGCTCTCTCTGGTTGGCCAAACGTTGCCACTTGACACATTTCAATGAAGCAGCAGCAGCAGCAGCTCCCGAACCAATTCAAAAATAGCCACATGCTGTAGTCGAAATGTCTCACAAATTACGCGCATATTTTCTAATGAGCTCATGCGCGCCATAGATCGCCATGGTTCGAAGCGATTTGGCTCGTTCGGAACGTCCCCCCTCTTAAAGCCCCCCCACTGATCTGTCCATCTATCTTGTAGCATCTCTGATTGACTATTTCAAGTGTATGTCGAGCGTTGTGTGTTCCCAGATTTATGTCAGCAGGAGGATGGGAGCTGGGGTGCATTTTGGAGCAATGGACATTGTTGGCTGCCAAGTTTTTATACCCGCTACCCATAGGGTAGAAGTGTATTATAACTTAGTGCCAACAGAGTGCCTGTATGTAACAGACAGAAGAACGCATTTCCGACCACATAAAGTAAGAGCTTCGAAATTTTACAAATTGCCAATAATTTAAAAAATTTAATACTTGTAAAAAGAAATTGACCTAAAGTTAGCTGCAAATATTGCAGCATATGCTCCAAAAACCCAAACTTGAGTAGCGGGTATTTTACAGTCGAGCAGATTTTAGTGTAGCTATCTTATTTTTTTTCGTATCGTTAACACAAAGACCGTCCTCTGGCATTTTCCTGGCTGTCAATGATGAGAGATGCGACGATTTGTGACTGAGTAAATAGAAGGCATGCTAATTAGTTCTGCTAATGGGATAAGTGCTCGCTTTTATATGTAGTATATATTTATCTATGTACGTAATGAGAATACTGCCAAATATCTTAAGATTTCATCAAAATCATGTTTAACCTCAACTTTGAAGTGGGGCTGCTGTGGACACTTAATTTTGTATTTCGATGTTGCATTGATCATACAGCCAAACTTTTATTAACCCGACACAACATATCACTTTCCGCGACGCGTGCACTATAATAATCATTTAAACCGCACCGTTTAACGCACTTTTAAAACGAATTAAAAATTTTCACACAATTGCGAAATTCAGGCGCGTTTTTTTGACTAGTGTGTCCACATTTTAGCGGCAAATATTTAATACTATTAAAGCTTTCCAGTCACGTGGAAAACGCACATTTTTTGTTAATAATAAAATAATTGCAGCGAACGAACTTCGATAATTGCAGTGCTTTGGGAATTAAATTATTACGCACATTTTAACTGTTTTATGGCAATTAGCTGTAAATTCCATTTATTATTTGACGCAATGATAACTGGCTCCAAATGCACCCAAACATGTCACATACCATTCGCGACTTGTTTTTAAAAAACGCAAATACATTGCAGCAAATACGTTTGAATGCCATCAGATTGTTTTAGACTTTTTCTATCCTTAATCAAGTCGTTTAATATGCGCACGTAACAAATTCACGTTTGGTTTTGAGCAGTGTGTACCCAGATATGCAAAATTGCAATTTAAAGTTCTAATTGGAAGTGGCTGTTGTAACAGTGGCCCAACAGTTACGCGCATTGAACGCACTGTAGCGAATCTAGGAAGATCAATCTGACCAGTGTGTCCACCCTGCAAATTAATATTTAGTTTTTTAGTGCCAAATTTTTTCTGATTGTGATCAATTGTGATGAATTATTGTGCGTAATGGCTTTCCATGTAATCAAAAGTCATTTATTAACCAATCGGAAAAGAACTATCTCAGTCTTTAGTGCATTAACAAAACCGTTTGTTGCTTGCTCCTTTCTGTATTGTGCATCCTCGCAATCAACAACAACAAGAACAACAGCACCAAATGCAATCAGGCCATCAAATCGCAAGACTCCAACTGCAAATGCGAGTCGCAACTTCCAGTCAGACGACGACAGCAGTCAACAAAGCCAACAAAACTGTACACAAAGCTACTTACTTTGGCAACGGCCCCCGCAAAAAAATAAAAAAAAACTAATATAAAATAAATAACAAGAAGGCACAGCGAACTTTCTGCAGTGTCGACGCTTTAATACCCTAACTACATATCAGTTTGTCCCTGTGATGCTTAGTGCACTTATTGGAAAAGACTGTTGGAATAGTGGTGCAACTGTTACGTGATCTGAACGGTAGTGGTCAAACGCAATGGATTAATTTGAGATCCTCGATAAATAATATTTTTTGAAGTCGGTAAGTCCCTTAGAGTTCACTCAATTTAAGACACTCCAGTTGCAAGGGTATCACAAAAACTACAACTGCGAGTTTTTCTAAGCCGACACGCGTTGACTTTGGCTACATGTATCGCTCGCTTGCTCGCTCTCTCTCTGTCTGTCCTACTCTGGCCCCACTGCGTCTCCCGCTGTCAGACTGGAAGCTGCTGTGACTTCCTCGAACCTCTCGCTCGCACGCGCAACAACAACCACAACGACGGCGACATTGCATTTGAACAGTGGAACAAATTTGCAGCTGATTTATGTAAATCGCCATCGAGTTTGGGTTTTTTTTTGGGTTTGGGTTTTGCGACTCCAATCAGCGCATTACGAGAGCTGCTCCTGCAGCTCCTGCTGCTCCTCTGCTTGTCTCTGTTTTTGTTGTTGTTGTACTGTGCCGTTATGTGGCCCAAGCTGCAAAACTGCAATTCATTCAGACGCTGCAAATGTTCGTTATGAATGAAGCTGCCCACGCGCAACACTGAAAAAATCAGCAGCAGCAACAACAACGACAACAAGCCGCGACGTTGACGTTGCAGTCGACGTCGGCAGCGGATGTTGTTAGTGTTGTTGTTGTTGTCGTGCTGCGCCCCATTCATTAAACATTTTGGATACTTTACCGATATTCATGCTGAGCACTTTTGAGGTCTGCAATTTTGTCGCTTTTCATACCAAAAATCGATCAACCGCCTTCGACGCTGACGTTGACGCTGAAGCTGAAGCTTGCGTCGACGTCGCGTCGTGACAGGCGAGTGGCAGAGAGCTAAAGCCAAAGCTGTTGTTGGCCAATATTCAAATGCAATTTATGTCATCGTTGCAGCTTTTATGCATATGCATATATGACGTCAGCCTGGCCGTGATTGTGGTTAGAGTGGCTCAGTGGTTAAAGTGTTTGTTGTTGTTGTGGTTGTCGCTTTGCCAACTATAAGTTTTAAAATGCCCGCCAGCTGTGTGTGAGAATTTGGCTTTCTTGACAGCACTATTTTCAAAACTATAATGCTCGAAGTGAGCTCAACAAGTCAATGGAACAACAAGAAGTATTGTAAGTGCAAAGCATTCCATAATTAAGTTGATACTCAATGCAACGACTTTTCCTTATGGCTCAATTATTTGAAGGTCAAGTGTGTTGGCAACGCTGTCAGTTCTTGAAGTTGGCAATAATCGTTGAAAGTGTGACCCTAGCAAGGAGTTGATTGAGTGTGCATATTTTAATGCGTCAGCTGGTAACACTGCATTTCAAATATTCAAATATTGCTAGTTGTAAAGAAATCATGCAATTAATGCGCAGCTAACCGTTCACAAGAACAATAGAAACTCAATCCTCTTGGAATTTTCTTAAGTTTTTTTTACGAGTCTGAAGATGAATGCTCTTCTGTGTCCGCAACACGCTTATCAGTTATAAAACGGAAATAATATTCAAGTTTTAGGGTGCCCGCTGTTCTATTCTCTGACACCGTGAACTAAACTTTAACGACTTGAAAATATTAGAACACTTTGTATGTGAACAATGACAGCCGTTGACAATCTTTTGAAATATGATCCGACGCATGTGCCATAGGAAAATCTACTGCCTGCTGATTGCATCGATAGATTTTTCCCCTCCCCACCATTTCCAATTCCACACGAAGCTTTCGCCGCATCCAACAAAAGTGGTAGACAGATAAATTTTCATTCATAACAAAAAAAAAAGAAAGAAAAAACGAGTATAGATTGGGAAATGTTTTCATTGAATGCATCAAATGATGTCGAAGCATTTGACAGTTAATTTGTTAGCATTCAGTGGAGTCAGACTTTGGCACTTTCCGGTCTTCCTCCTCATCAACATTGTTGATGATGATCATGCTAATGCGGTTCCGGTGTGCGTGGCTAATGGAGACGATGCGATGCGATGCGATGCTTCGATGAGCATCGTCTTAGCCATGGCCATCAATTTGCATTTGGTCTGCTCGGGCTCTGCCCACGATGATTTCACGTTTCCATGTCTCGTGCCCTTTTGGCACCTGGGCTTGGGCACCCAAAAAAAAAACCATTCATTCATTCACTCATTTATTCAGTCATTCATGATTTCATCATGTGGCGCACAACGTGGGCGCATTTTTAGTTTGTTTTCGATTTTTTACTATTTCATTCATAAAAACTCAACAGCTCGCGATGTTGGCCAAAACCCAACCTCCAGTAACCAAACACCAAAACATAACCCATTGATTTTATTAGGTTAAGCTGTGGGTTCCGCCACAACACAAGAAAACACAACTGTGTCCAATGCTGACCATTTGAGTTGGCTTCAAACTTGTGGCGTGTTGCATCTCAGTGTGTGCATCGCTTAATTTTAGCAACATTTAACCCACTTTTATGTTTTGCTAATGAAGTGTCAACAACAAATTGAATGTCTAACATTTGTTGCATGTCGCCAGCAACTACAACATGTGTCTGTGTCTTTGTTTAATGCTTTAAATAAATAAATGCAAATGCAAAAAGTCAACAAAATGTGCTTGCAACACCAAGTCGAAGTTGCAATGCTCTCGACACAATCGAAAGGGAAATTTAATGTTGGCAATTAAATTTAAAAATTCTTAAAATGCTTATTGCAATTTAAGATTAATTCAAAGTTGATGAAAGTTGCATTCAATGTTGGAAAAACATCCGCAAGTTCATTGTTATCAAGCATCTGAAATGTTTATATTTTATATTAAAAAATGTTGGCTGCTAGTTTTGTCATAAAGCTTAAGGCTTAATAGAGATATTACTCCCACTTGACACTCAATAATGACGTTGATTTTTATAGTACTTTCTAGAGACTGGACGCATTTGTGTTGTGGGCCTTATCTGGCCAGTCCATGTGCTCGTAGTGTAGAGTGAATTTTAATATAATTTATGCCAATACGTAGCCGACACGTAGGCCCGTTACAGTGGACATGCCCTGGGCCAGGGCAGCACAGTTGTTTCATTCATTGATGGCGGCGGCTCAGTTGCTTGTCGCTGTTGCAATCACTGAACATCGCTTGCCAAGTGTGTCGCAGTTGCAGTCGACGTCACAGTCGGCGTCGCAGTCGCAGTCGCAGTCAACGTCGACTGACAGTAGAGTTGAAAGCCAGTGGTCAATTTGCATACAACGGCCGCCGTTTTGTGAATGAAAATTTTGTTTTTGGCCCACAACAAATTAAAGCGGCAACTGCAATAAATTGTTGAATTTTATTATGCTGCCGTGGCGCGCAAAGATCGAGACAGAAACAGAAACAGAAACCAAAACAGATACAGATACAGATACAGGGTGCTGGCACAAACAGCCTACGCACTGACCGCAGCCCACACGCCAAGTATCTGTAAGATACGCGACTGTGTCGTGCGCCATGTTGCGGCTAATTCGATTTCTGCATTGCCAAACGCTTTGCTAGTCAAAGCTGCCGATTGCCTTTAGCAACGCCAACACAGCAGCAACAACAACTCCACAAAGATACAACGATATAAAGCGATACAAAGATACACAGATACATTGTGGCCTAAGTAGAAGCTGGCTGTTTTCATTGATGATTTCTTGTCAGTCCGCTTTGCCTTTTGCTTTGCCTTTGCTTGATTCATTCATTTAATTTTGTCATTTGCTGTTGTGCCTCTTGTTTCTATTTATCCATTTACTCGTTTTTTTTTTTCTCCTTTCGATATTAATTGCCGCCGCAAATGTGATAATAAATTATTACAGCCAAACAAACACAGACAGACACTTTTGCCGGGTGGGCGTCCATTACAGCAAAACAATCTTGACATCGGTTTATAGCCAAGTTACCAGCAGCGTTTGTGACCAGGTCAAGTGCTGGCTGGCTGGCTGGTTGGCTGTCTGGATTACTCATTTGTAATTCAATTTCCTGTCTGCCAACATTTAAATTAAAAGGAAATTCTAAGCAGCCAATTAACGCATGGCTAACAAAACTCTATCAAACTGCTAACAAGGCTATCGGGCTCATAAATAGATATTAGATTAATCATATCCATCAATGGATTAATCTATGCTAGATCTGCCGTATCATTTATGGATCATAAAAGCAATTAGAAGTTGTAAGCGCCTCGCTTTCTAAAACTTGCTTTCCTTTGCTTTATGGTTCTCTAACGAACTTTGCTCCATTTAACACAATAATCAACAAATTGGAAGAAATGTCAAAGACAAGTGTATTTAATGCTAAATGATATATAGTTAACAAGTGCGCGATCATATTAAATATAGTCGTTAATTGGCATTATGCAGAAATATTTGAATAGCCTTCGAATTGAAAAGTCAGCGAAAATAGATTTTCCGCATAATAAATTTGAATATTCTAAATAATTTAATGCATTTTGCAACATTGTTGCATCTGAAATTATGCTGACCGAAAGGTGCACACAAATATCTATATAGCGAGAGATGCAGATGCAACAGCGTAAGCGTAATATAGTTTATGGCCTCGACGCGCTTGAAATGCGAAAGAGCAACGCTGCTGAAGCTGCAGCCGAAAATGATGACAAGCTGAATGAGAATTTATATGGGAAGCCATAAAGAAGGCAAGACGCATAAATAACAAGAGAACACAACGCTGCAACTGAGGCATGCAACCTGAAGAACTTTCTGTCTGTCTGCTTGTTGCACGCGCGCAACTAATTAAATTAAAAGCGATCGACGCCTCGATATTGTAGTTTTTGTTTTCTGTGTGTGTGTGTGTGTGTGTGTGCACAAATTTATGTGCAATAATATTTTCGTATGCATTTCAAGTGCGGTTGGTTCCCACACCCACCAGACTGACAACTTGAAACTGTGATCAGCGGCCACTAACTGTGCTCTGCAGCCCACTTGGCTAAACCAATTTGGCAACCGATTCGCCGATTCGACGATTCGCGTGGACGCCTCCAGTCCAGGCATCTCTCTCGCGATCGCGTTCTGTTTTTGGAGCGTATTCAGTTGAGTGACCCCGGCATAAACTGTGTGTAGGACAACGGCAGCGATCGGCACGCGACCGGCACAAAACAACAACAAGACGCCCCCGACGCGATGCCTCCTCCTCATCCTCCACACACATGTGCTCTCTCTCCCTCTGTGTTGGCATCGACAAGTGTAGGGGACGTTGTTGGTTGACGTCGCGTCGTCGTCGTCGTCGTCGCGTCTGCTCGCAAAATACGTAGTTTTTGCGGGGGTTGTTTGTTGTGCTTGCGGTTTGTTTGTTTGTTTTTCTCATATGCCCACACACACACACACAAATACACACTTGCACCCCGAGCCAGACACTCTGTCCACCCACCTGCCGCACAGAAATGTCGGTCAGCTGTTTTGGCTGCGAGTTCAAGGGCGGCTCGAAACCTTTTTAGAATCTTTGGGCGTTACTTGTGGCACGCGCCACAAGTTTGCTTGTTGATTTGATGGCCCCCACGTATTTGCATACTTGCCACACACACACACACACACTCCGGCACTTGCCACGCCCTTGCCAGGGGAGGCAGGGACCAGCCTCTTACTTGCACTTTTGCTGCGTGTCATTTGTCGCCCATCGCTTTGGACGTGGTCGTCGGCTGGTCGTGTGCCGGCTCAAATAAATCAACAGCATGTTGCACGCAGCACGCAGCACGTTGCACGTTGCACGTTGCTAGTTGCAACTTGCTGCGCTCGCCTATCGCATCCGGTTCGCCCAAGCTTAGTTTGTTCTTTTATTTTTAATATATTTATTTTTATATAAGTTAATTTTTTGTTTTGTGGACTCAATCAAGCCATTTTATAAGCTTGTTGTTGTTATTTGTGGCTTTTCATTTTTATGTGGTGCAAATCGACGGCTGGCGCATTGTTGTTGCCCCTT
Organism: Drosophila ustulata; assembly: GCA_035047365.1. Taxonomy (NCBI): domain Eukaryota; kingdom Metazoa; phylum Arthropoda; class Insecta; order Diptera; family Drosophilidae; genus Drosophila; species Drosophila ustulata. Next base: position 20,462,033 of record JAWNPT010000094.1, read on the forward strand.
GTCAGAAGAGCCTGGCCAACATGGCAGTCAACAAATTTACGACATAATAATTTACATTTATCTGCAGCAACGAGGCAGCCACAATGCAACACCAGCAACAACAAACTGGATCGTAATATTTGTGCGTGTGTTTTGTTTGTTTGTTTTCCTTTTTTTTGGGTTGAGTCACAAAGGTCGAAGAGTGTTTGCCCTAAAATAAAATCAATATAAATTTTGTTGTGCAATTTACAATATATTTATACCCGCTACCCATAGGGTAGAAGGGTATTATAACTTAGTGCCAACAGAAAATGTATGTAACAGGCAGAAGGAGGCATCTCCGACCCCACAAAGTATATATATTCTTTATCAGTGTCAACAGCCGAGACGATATAGCCATGTCCGTCTGTCCGTCTGTCCGTCTGTCCGTCTGTCCGTCTGTCCGTCTGTCCGTCTGTCCGTCTGTATGAACACCTGGATCTCAGAGACTATAAGAGCTAGAGCTACCAAATTTGGGGACAGTACTCCTATAGGTCCTACGCAGGTCAAGTTTATTTCAAAAGTTGGATGCCACGCCCCTTTCCGCCCCCAAAAGTCTGTAAAAGCCGTAATAATAGACCTAGAGCATTGAATTTTGGTATGCATAATAATAATTATATTCTAAATGATTCCTGTGAATTTGGTTGAGATCGAATGAAAAACAAGAAAGTTATTAAAGAATCAATTTTATATGCATAATTCACTTGCAGCTGCCCGCGCTTTGTTTGTTTAGTTGACAGTGTGACCAAAACGGTGTTGTGATTTTTACCCGCTACTTTCAAATATATACAAAAAACTAATTTTAGTATATTTGGTATATTTTTTGTTAATATATAATTTAAATTTTTTGTTTTCTCTCGAAATGGGTTGCGGGTATCATACGGTCGAGCACTCTCGACTGTAGCTTTCTTACTTGTTTTAATTGGCAGTGATTGCAAATTGTTCTCTTATTCGCTGAAATCTTTACTTTCTAAACTTACGGATAATTTAATTTGTTAAATATGTATTCATTTATATTTACTTTGATTTTATGTAGCTGTTAGAATAGTTAAATATAAACATTTAAAATTGCAACACAATTTGAATTTTAGGAAATTTACTAATTATTGCAAACATTATTACGAATTCTTAATCGTCTATATTATTGTATTTTTATTTGTATGTTGATAAGTTCAACATATCTATATTCGAATTATATTTTGTTTATGTGGTTGCAGGATTCAAGATATTTGTATATCATTTTAATGAGGTTTCTTTAAAGCTGTTAGATGGATTTACGTTATTGAAAAATAGAGCTTTATTACTCACTATCTAGACTTAATATATTTCTATTGACTCAATTTACTTCATTATGGTATTATCTCCACTGCTTCAATTTTTTATTATTATTGTTTTCTTTGTTTTCTTAATACCATAAATTAATAGTATAGCTGCCACAAGAATTTCTATAGTTGGCATACCCAAGGGGCTGCAGTGTATTATAAACATTCAGCGCCATGTTGTTTAATAAGTTACCTTTTTGCGATATGTCGCCGTCAGACGGCGCAGACGTCGCCTCTTTATCAGTTTATTACTTGGCAAACTTTTCATTTTAATATCATTTCGCATTTGCGCAATGCAATCGCCTTAATGTTTGTTGCCGTTGCCGCTGAGCGACTTTTAATTTTGAACGCCTTCGTGGCGAGACCTGAACAAATCGGGTTGGTTGACTGACTGCCGCGATGATAAATGTGCACCGGTTTTTGCAAAAGGTGGAACAAGCTCCATTCGCCTCCATTTCAGACACTCCATATGCATAGGGACATGGAAATGGCTTCTGCCCAAGTCAAAGTCAAGGAGACTCCAGAATAGAGAGCGTCATTTTCTGCAGACTTTCTCTTTTACTTCCTCTCGCTCTCACGCTCTCTCTCATCCGCTTTCTCTCTCTCTCTATTGTGTCGATGTCTCCATTGTTGCATCAAAACAAAAATCGATGGAGCTAAAAATTGCCGGTTTCTGGGGTTCTTTGGCCTCCCCCTCAAACCCCCCAATATGTTTGCTTGCGTAAAGTTTCCCAGTCATTTTTATGAATGAATACAGAAAGTATAGCATACTTAGTAGCGCGCCTGCGTTGCCACCCCAGGGAAATCCATCTGTGTGTGTGTGTGAGTGTGTGCAAGTGTGTGTGTGTCTGCATCGAGTTGTGACGAAAGCAAAGTGTGGCCTTGACTCTGACAACAGGTGGATATATTCTTGAAGGCATTGTTGTTGCCCGCTCTTTGTCGCTGACGCAGTGTGAAAGCCATGGAAATGTTGCGGCCCATAAATTTCCATTCAGTTCGTGCAGTTTTCTTATTTGCACTGAGTAACTAAAAATAGTCATCTTGCCGGCGGCGTCACAAGGGAGCGACTGGACGCGAGGAGTTCAATTTACTCCAATCTAAAAATAGACCAATAATGGAAGCATGGGAATTGAATTTCGAGTACAGTTTCAAATGAATAATTCAGTAGAATGCAATACATTTAATGGTATTTTCCTTAAGATACCAAATTGAAAATTTAATAGATATTTCGTTCAGATATGGTAGCCAAAAGATTACGCATTATGTTTAAATAAATATATTAATTGCAGTTTGAATTATACTTTTATTTTACTTCATTTAAAGTTTAACTTGCTTTCAATTTCATGCTGCTAAAACTACCCAAAATCTATACTACAACTTTATTTAAATGTTTTTTTTAATTTTAATACAAAATATACAATCAAGTTGCTTACCACTAACTTTAAATGTACAAAACTGATATGCCTAAGAAATAATTCAAAAAGACCCGTTCATTATTATCGAAACTGTTGACTGACAAATTTAGTCAAAAGTATTCAACAAGAATTTTTGCATATTATTATTTATTATGAATGTATACAAAATATTTGAAAAGTCAAATAACCCATATATAGACATTAAGTGCTTATAATGCGACACTTAACAACGGTTTATTGTAGATCTCAAATATCAACCTGATTCGCAGTGAGTGTTAGTCACATGTCACGATTATCTGAGTGACTTTAGCGAAAATGTCAAGTGCTTAAATTCATAAAATCAAAGCATTTTATTTGCTTTGGCAACAGCAGACCTCAAACCGAATATTCACAATAAACTCGTGTGGCTTTAAGATGAAAGAGCCACATAACAACAAAAAAAATACAAATAAAAATAAATATATGAAAAAGAAAACGGGTCAAGAGACAAAAAGCTTTGGGTACAAGCTATACAAGTATATTATACAATTCACAATTCACAACTCAAAATAACCAAAAGGCGAGCGATAAACGTAATGCCAAATTTGGTCAAAAGTAGGCACCACAAATTTTGGGGCACATCATCATTGACTTTTGTTGTTTTGTCTCTTGTTGCGAGTTGTTTCTCCCTTGATTGTTGTTGCTGTTGTTGTTGTCGTTCTTGAGTCTTATCCAATTTTGGGCAAACTTTGTGATTTGTGTTTAATTGCGGTTTCGCTGGGTTCCAGCACCAAAAATGGCAACACTTCTTGCCAGTCACCAAAAACAAGTTAATAATTTCATGGGCCGCTTAATCATCGCATGCGGGTAACGCAAGCAGCAGCAAAAAGCAACAAACAACAACAGCAAATAAAAACAACAACAACGACGACGCGTCGTCGACTATTTTTAACTAATTTCGCCATGCAAATGTGCTGCGATTTCAGCCGAGACTGTTCCCACAACAAACTCTTCAGAAGTAGCCACATTTTATAACCCATTAAAGTTTACAGTCTGCTTGAGACTTTAAGCCGTTAAAAGTGCTTTTGAACAATTGAAATTATGAATGGATGGTATAGAAAAACATATTGAAACCAAAATAAATTAAACTAAAAATGTAATGAAATAAAAATGTATATATAAAATAGAAAAAAATAAAAATAAATATATATATATAATATAAAATTAAAAGATACAAATGTAAATATAAATTATATATTCTGGATTGTGTAATGAATGAAGTTGATCATTATAAATTTATATTAATTTGCTTTTCCTAAATCAGACCGTAAAAAGTATCAAGCAAAGTCTATTTAATATCTTTAAAGATTAGCAATTACAACAATTTCCTGCAGTCAAAGATATACATGCAAGTAAATCATCTATTTTGCTCTAGACTGTAGACATCGCTCTTAAGATGTCTTAGGCATAGTTTTCACTTAGTATCATGTGTGTATTAAAGTTGATTAATTTGGTCGCATTATAAAAGTGTTTTGCTTCGTGTTCAGCATTAATTTGCCGTGTGATTTTTAGAATGAGACCGAGACCAAAGCCATACCCCGAAAATGTCTGGGGTCTGGGGTCTGGAATGGGGAAATGGCTTAAGTGAAATGCAGCTTGTGGCAGGTCCGAAAACGAAAATTCATGTTTTTGCAAGCGAAACGAAACAACAACAACAATGACAAAATTTAGTTGAGAATGAAATGGAAATGGAAATGGAAATGAAAATGGAAAAGTGAAAAGCCAAAAAACCAAAAGACCAAAACTATTTGAAGTTATTTTTGCCACTTGGCCTGACACTCGTCTGTGTCATTGTTCCATGTGTGGTTCTTAGTTGTTGTTGTTGTTGTTGTTACTATTGTTGTTGTTGTTGTTGTTGTTGTTGGAGTGTGGCTGTAAAGTGTTCGCCTGTCGCTTTCATTATGCATCCAGCAAAGCATGTAGGCGTATTTTGATTATGATAAACTGGCGAATTATGTTGTCACTTTGCATTTTTCATATAGAATGAAATTATATTTTATAAGCATTGCACTTTTCTTCTTCTTCATTTTGTTCCTGCCTTGCCGCTCTTGTTATTGTGATTGTCGCCTCGTCGCCGTCGCCGTCGCCGTCGACGTCGTTGTCGCCGTCTGTTAAAAATATTTACATGTCGTGGCATTTGAAGGGATTTATGTGTCGCCCCAAAGTTTCGCCTCCAAGCGACTCTACTGTCAACTGGCGACTTTGCGCCATGAAAAATGACAAAACAAAAAAACTAGAGAATTGAGGAATTTGTATTAGCAAGTCGTTGAGGAATTGGTATTATCCACCAAACAAATCTTAAGTACCCTCTATATACTATACTAAAATCAGCACAAATTATTGCTGCATTCCACTGTTTACAGGGTGTCCGAAATGTATAGAAACTATAACAACTAGAATTTTTTGCGCTTTGCCATTTGTTTGGCTTAGCAACGTCAACAACATAAAAAAAAAAAAGCACCACACATTCTATAGATGCAAAGCGGAAAAACAAAATAAAAAGCGAATCTTTCACGTATCTATGCCCAATTTTATATACTCGCAGTGTGTGTGTTTTGGCTAATTTTAAACCGTTCCCATCTATTTATAATGTTTCACGTAACGAATATTAGCTGTTGATTATAAACAAAATGTTTTTCCACAAAGTATTTAACCGCCTGATGCCAAGTTCAGCTGAAGATTCGCACAACAACAACGACACCAACAAAGTAGGAAAGAAGGAAAAAAAACAATGACGTAGCTGCGATTTCTTGAGATTAATACGATATAAGCACACTCCTCCCACACCATTGTGGTGGTAAAGGAAAAACAAATAAACATGTTCTAACTATAGTTCGTCAGTTGATGGCTGGAGCTCCTAAAATTAGAATAATTCTTAAGATATTTGTATTTGTTCATTTGCAATTTTCGGGAGCACGTCACGAGTCTGGGGATGAGAATTCTAAGTTAGATGAGCAACTATAAATATCAGCACTAAATGGGCCACTCAATCAATAAAAACAAAAAACACAACAACAACATGCTGCAGAGTTTAGAAATCACAAAATGTACGTGACACACTTCAGATCAGGAGAAAAAAAAACGATACAAATACAAATTCGAATCAAATGCAATAATACGCAACTGAGAACGAACAATAAATGCTCTTCCGAAAGTCAATGTATTGAAAGATATCTTTTCAAGTGACATTATTTTTCTGCTGTAAAAAATGTCACTCTCGATGAGCTTATTGTAATATCCGAAAAGGGAAGGGTATCGAGGACGTCGCTTGCTGAGACGGCGGGGGGGGATATCTGTTTTTGGGGGCTGTTGAACAGCGCTGCGAACATAAAAATTACAAGCTATATCAAGACTGCAGATACTTTGACTAGGCATACCAAAAATTAATGGCAACAACGCGGCGCAAACACGACAAAATTTGTTTTGTTTCTGAATCTATGTCTCTGTTGTATCCGTATCTGTATCTGTATCTGAATCTGGCCCTCTGTCTCACGCGTTCTGTGTGTCAAATGAAAAAGCATTAGCCAGCCATATGGAACACGAAAATTAATGATGTAACTTGGCGCAGCGGAAGTGTGTCATGGATCTTCAAGATTCCGCTACCTCAAAATGTTTCAAATGCTGTTCGAAGCGCTCATTAGCCGGAATAGACCAGGCCAAGCCCTCCCTCCCTTCTGATCTTATCAAAAAGATGTATCCAAGTCGCTATATGTATAATAAGTATGGATATTCTTATTGTACATACATATAGATATGTATATAGTATGTAGGCTGACTAAATTTAGACGCCTGGCATACATAAATACAAAAGTATCTCAATTTTTGTTGTTTTATACTTATTAGACCGATTGACGCACAATGTGAGAACTGTGACGCTATCGACGCTTATCGATATCTCTATCTGTATCTGTATCTGCATCTGTATCTGTAACTGTATCAGTGTTTGTATCTCTATCTGAACCTGTGACGCGCTTTATGCCACACTTTGATAAGCGATAAACATATTTTCGCAATGTTCGTATCATGCTCGACACAGAGTGAAAAACATGCAGTTTTCACAGCCAGTATCTATGCAACTTTTTAGTGTTAATGGGTGAATGGAAATGTTGCACATTCATCGCATATGTCACATTTTCTAATTATAAAAGATTAAGAACATTTGGCACATGATTTACGAAGCGTTGAAGCTTTGATACACTTAAATTTTGGATAAAGGAATCACAAACAGCAAATATAGACAAAAATATATTTATTTAAGATTTTTGCTGCTTGCATAAAAAATATACAAAAACGCATATTTAGAATTGCAAACATCTTAAGAAAATTATAGTATACAAATAATACGACCAATATATTGAGATTTAAATTTTAAAATAAACATTTATTGAAAAATTAATTTAATAATACTAAATTGCAAAAAATAATCCTCATCAACCCATGCCGGGAGTTAATCGCAGCTGTTAGAAGTTCTGGAATGCTAACGACAAAGTTATGAGACCCCCGATCCGAGGGTATGGAAATGAATAAACTGTTTTTCTCGCTGTGAAAATTGTGTGCTATAAACTATAAACGGCATTTAGTGGGATTAACTTTTTGTGGCCGTCGTTGTCATATAAATATCTACACATATCTGTGTGCGCCTCGTAAATAAAGTCATTAAAGTGGAATTCAAGGCATCCCAGCCAAGAGCTGAAATCAAAGCAAACGCAAGGGGGAGCGAAAAAAAAAAAAGAATGCATTTAGCCACTAAAATGCTGTCACAATCGTTCGTGCACAAATGCAAATCTCGGCGAATCATCTATTTATTTTGGCCCATTTGAAAGTGTGAGAAGCGGAGAGGGATCGAGGTGCGGATGGTCGGGCAATGGGCAATGAACGTCATGAGGCGAAGAGTGCCTAAATTTACCTTGACCGCGGCATGTCGATGCCCAAATAGAACACAAATAAAACTATAAATAGATGGCACAATCACACACGTCTATTCCCGTCCATCTACGTGAGCATCTAAAGCGAGGCGAGCTGATTAAGCGCACACCCAAATCCCTACCCTACCTACACCCTCTCTACACCCTACGAATATTTATGAACTTGACGTGCAAAATTCTATTTGTAATTATTTAGCTATTTGCACGCGGCGCTTTTCACGTCATCGTCCACACCAAATGTAAACATTTTTGATCTTCGCCAGTCAATTGTTTATACAAATTAGCCAAAGCAGTGTAGCAATCTTAAGAGAGAGTGAGAGAGAGAGAGAGCAAACGAGACGAGTGTAATTCCAATTTAGGCATGATGCCCGCCTTCAGATGCTTAGCCAGATTCTATAATGGCACACGCTCTCAAAAATTCATTGACCAGCTGATTAGCAGACCCGAAAAATTGTTTTCTATCTTTTAATTTCCAATTTGCGTTTGCTTTTCCTTTGCGGTGGCATGTCTCTTTCTTCACACAGCCAGCTGTTGTCTGCACGCCAGAAAAACAAAATAATAATAAGAATTATTATGAATGTTTTCGGCTAAATATGTTCATCAAAATTTCCAAAGGCAGCTCTGTTGGGTATTCACAATTTATGAAGAAATTGAAAGAAACTGTTTGCAATTAAATGCGATTTTAAAGATAATAAATTGGTTACGATCAAAGATCGACATATAATAGCTAAAACTAGGAATGAAGGATTTCTGGATTATATTTCCAGTAAAAACGTAGAAGTCCATGTATTAACATTTTTATGTTACTTCAAAAATAAAAATAATGTTTGTTGCGAAATGTTCCTAAATTATACATATAAAAACCTTCCATGTTAGGAATTACTTATCTTAAAATCACAACATTGAAAATATTGTTCGATTATATAAGAGGAAATGCTCAGTATTGAAATTTATTTGATGCACAATATTCTAGAGTAGTTCTTAGTCGTATAATCGCATCAATTGGTTATTTTCTTGTTAGTTCGCTGTTAAATTTAGTGTAGTGAGGCACGCGTTTTATATTTAGATGATTGCCACGGCCTCACAATTGCCGCAAACACAAGTATTCGTACTCGTATTCATCTGCACATTCGCATTCGTTTTCGAACAGATAGAGAGTGTAGTGGACTCGCAATAATAATTATTCAATGGGCTGTACTGCATAGTATAAAGGAAACGAAACACTTGTCAATAGTTTCATGCAATCCATTTTTAGAGTAATTTGTTGACCCACTTTCACCGAGTCGATCGTCTAGCTGCTTATGCCTATTTTGGCATATTCACAAATTATTCATATGAATATATGTAAATTCATAATTAGACAGCCAGACAACGCCAGTCGACAATATAACGACAAAACAACTACAGTAGCTGTGGGAGGTGATTGGCTTAACTTTCGAAACCCTCTAAAAACGCACAAAACATAAAAACTCATTAAAAATATTTATAAAAAAAAATAATAATAAAAAATAAACTAATCAGATTGAAGACCAGTTATGGACTAAAGCAATAAAATGGATTGTCTTAACCCATATGTGAAGCCATTAACTGATATACATACATTTTGCAGTTCAAGTTGGGAAAAACTTTTAATATCCATTTTACAAGACTTTTAACAGTTAAAAACCAACCTAGGCTAAGTGCTCACATATCGAGAATATAAATATGAATTTTTACTGGCGTTTTTTATGACGTGTATGCTGTTCGTGTTTATGAGTGTCACACAAAAATAATACAATAATTGCTTACATAACATATTCATATTTGATATTTCAAAATTATATATTTTATTGTTCTTTTAAAACGACATAGCTAAAAATACATTTCATAGTTAATTTACTGTTGGCCTTTGAAGATCACCAAACGAAATTACACTTAAATTTGATATACTACTTTCTTAATTGTGCATAGCAATAAATTTATTTTAATATACTATTTGCAATAAATGTGAATTTTCTTCCAAGTTTATTTCAATTAAAAATATTACAATGAATTTGTGTTTTCAACTAATTAGCACAGTTTCTTTTGAAATTTTTATTTCTTGTGCAATAAATTTAAAAGTTATAATTCTTTTTAATGTGTATTAACACTTTATAAAATATACTAATTAATTTAACGAAAGTGCAGTTTTCATAAATTCAAAATGAATTTACTTATTTGAAACTATTTTGCAAAGATGTTTATAAGACTAGTATCATATAGGCTGAATCTAATTAATTATTTCAAATGCTTGCATTCAGCATTTTTCTTCATTAAAATGTTTGCTTCTTACAATAAATCAATAAAAAATCATTTTTTCCTTCAATCTTCGTGTACAATTCTCACCTACAAAAAAGCTATGAAGAATTTCTTGCCTTTTTTTGATTGCTCCAATTTGGACCAATGGAAATTTTCAATAATTTGACTGTTTAAATTTTTAATTTGTGTCTCGAGTTGTTGTTGCCGCTGTTGTTTTCTATATATTTTCTGTTGACTGGAGCAATTTACGGCAACATGCCAAGCTCATAAAGCATATTATGGTGCTCATAAATTATATAATATAATGTGATATTTATGAATTTTACACAAAATATCTGAAAAAATATCAAGAGATGAGTGCATGAAAAATGAAAAGTATGCATATATATTTGTTGCTTTGTATATAGATGGAAGATTTACAATTCGAAATTTAAGTATTATCAAAATAGAGATGCAAGCATTAATATATATATGTATGTGTCTATCTGTGTGTGTATTGGTTGTATTCATAAATTTATTCACACCTCAATGGAGCGACTCGAAAACTCGCTGAATGACAACGCCCACTGTCCAATAGTTTATAGCCGCATTGCTTATGGCTCTATAGCCTCTCCAATTTGAGCCATAGAAAATGAAGTTAACTTGCGTAATGCGCAGCTGGCAGCTAGCAAATAAAACGCTTAGCACGCCGTGGCGAAAGGGAAATGGAGGGGGGAAGAGGGGATTGGAGCACAGTCACCCAATGGTGGCAAGCAAAGCACATAGAAAACAATTGTCAAGAGGGCAGCCGTCTCTCAACCAATAATAAAAAGCAACAGCAGCAAGCAACAAATGTATCTTATAGATTTGAAATTGTGAGAGCGAGATGGCTGCGAATGCAATCGAAACAACAGTCAATACGCTTTTAATTACAACCTACACGGCCCAGTCGTGAGTCGAGTGGCGGCCCTAACAAGAGCCTCAGTCTGAGTCTCAGACTGAGGCCTGGCCACCATTTATGGCAATGCGGACCTTGTCGCAATATGTTGAGATACATGACGAGCGACTAAGAGAGAGAGAGAGCGAGAAAGCCTATAACTTGGCATTGGTGCGTTTCAGTATCTCGCTCTCGCTCTGTTTAGTTTCTGTTTGATTTGTTTGTTGATCTGCTGTTGTTGTTGTGGATTTTTTCGAGGCGCGTGCCATGTGTCATGCAACTTGCGACTTGCGACTTACGACTTGCGACTATCTAACGCCTCTGCCTCATCAACAACATTCAACAGTCGTACGTCGATGCCATCGTCTCCCCACTGACCCACGCATAAGCAACAGCAGCCACAGCAACAACAACAACACTAACAACAACAACAAAGTTCTCAACTAGCGATAACACGACATAGAAAGCCCACACGACACACACAATTGGCATATGGACAGATATACATACATTTGCCTAGCTAGCTAGCAGCACAGCGCTGCTCAGCTGAATAGAAACACACTTCAGGTGTGACCAGATTGTGTAATCATTAAATGCAAATTACATTCAACGTTATCACCGCCGTAATTAAACTCCTTTATTTGATATTTATACACTGATAAATTTGCAAATGGATCGCATTATCTGATTATGAAATCGATTCAAATAGTATATTTTTAGTTGCTTACTTCATCGAAACCTTACATATGACTCACTGACGAATCAGACATTGGTTTGATCGGATATTCATATTAATTTTTGTAGTGAAAAAGAATAAATTTAGCAATGCATTCACTTTTTTTTAATTGGCATTTCTATTTTTGTATGCAGATAAATTATATTACAATAATTACATTTTTAAACAGTATTGTATATGAAACTGATATTTAAATACATTATATTATAATGAAATTCTATAAATCATTCAATATGCAGATCAATATAACCGAATATTGAAAGAGTTCAATTTTTTGTTATATTGCAATTGCAAGACTAATAATCCTTTAATGTGTAGATCAATTTTGTATTTCCATCAGTTTTTTAAATAACTTATTTATGAATTGTAATTGCAATTCTATTAAAGTATTTCTATCACATTGTCCAGCGCTATGCTTACACTTTTATTTGATATTATAGTTTTACACTCTGCCATGGCAAACTTCAATTAGTTTGGTAATGCGACAACAACAGCAGTAAGATGAATACATGAATGTTGGCAAATTTATGAATGTTAATTACTCGCTGGGTGCGCTGCCAATTGAGGAAGAGGTGCAGCTTACAGCTATAGCACAGCTCCCATTCAATTTGCGATCAACTCATTCATGTCCATCTTTGGCTTTTCCTCACTCAGACACTCGCAATCAGTCATCCACCAAAAACAAATCACTTTATCGCCACTCGACGTTGTGGCCAACAAAATCTACATTTATTATACCCTATATAAACATATAAAATTCACAAAAACACCAAAAAAAAGCTGTACACAGGGTAAATAAATCAGATCAATGACTCCGCGTGAGACAGAAAATCAATTAGAGATCACAGCAGACATGTATTCGATGTTCGACATAAACTGTGTACAGGGTATGTCCGAAATGAGCACACTCAATTTGGCTATGTGGCTATTTTAAGTTGTTTGGGGGGCGTGTGCGCGAATCACAACAAATGTTGTGTCTGGTGGGTGTTGTGAGAGAGGGGCTGGGCCCAGAAGCACATCCGAATGGCCATAAAGCGAGAAATGAGGCACTTGCAGCTGAATTGTTCAGTTGTTCGCAACTAGTGCTCGTTGTTTATGTCCAAACTGCAACCGCAGCTGAGTGATATGGCTGTCTCTCTATTTATGGCCAAGTTGAAGGCGGCTACGTCATGTGCGCAGATACATACGTTATTTTTGGCCAACTGGCGTAATGAGTTTTCATTTTCACTAGACGCGCATTGATGTCTCTCGTACAGGTGGCAACCTCCACTCGCCCCCCCCTTCTAGCCAACCGCTACCTTCTGTTTTAGCCAAATAAACAAATGGACATCATGTGAAACGTTTTTTAAAAATAGTCCTCGACGTTTTCGGCTTTGTTTTGGCCCGAAAACTTTCTCATATGAGGCAAAGTTCTATTTTTGGTGTGTGTACTTGTTGTTGTGTGTGTGTGTGTGAGTAGTTGTATCTATTGTACACATGTATCTGGCAGATAACGGCACGTAATTCCGCGCCGTCTGTTAGGAAAAGTTGTGTCGACGTCAAAACTACGCGCAAATTTTTCCCACAAATAAAAAAAAAGTTCTCGATGCGATTTATTTTTAGGTCATGGCGTGCTGCTCCAATCCGCTTCAATCCCATCGCATTTTCTGGGTTATGTTTTGGTTCAGTTCAGTCAGTTCAGCAGACCGGCCGGCCGGCTTGCCGCTCGGTCATGGTCACCCTAATTTACTTGCCACACACTCTAACACACACATGCGCACACACACTCCGTATTGCACTTTGCGGTTCACAAACTCGTAAATAAATTACATTTTACTTGAGTTTTCTTTCCCTCGGGCTGGCAACGTTTCAATAATCTATTTTTTTACGTTTTTTCATTTTCTTTTGTTTATGTGGCATTTTGTTTATGTTTAGTTTTGTGCAACAATGCGGAATGCGTTTCTTCTTCTGGTTGTTGTTGCTGTTGTTGCTCTCGTTACTTTTGTTGATGTGCAACCTTGTCCTTAGCACATGAAAATTTTTGTTTTGGTTTACTGTCCCCCCAGTTCACAGCAATGTGCGAAATAAAACATTTTTCGCTTTATTTCACGAGTATACTCGTATATGTATATGCATATTATATTTTTGGCAAAATGACTGTCAATGCATGGAAATGAAATGATATCGGTATGTGGCATGGAAATTTGACAAGCTGTGGCAGCCGAATGCATAAATAAAATGCTAAATTAAAAATGCGGCGTTAACTGTGCAAAACGATGCGCGTTTTTGCATTTTTAATTCATTGTGTGTACCACGAAGTTGATTTATATTGCGACAGTAGAATACATTGGACAATTTGGACCTGTTTTGAGCAATATAGTCTTTTAATTAGGTGAATAATCGTTAGACTGGCTTTTCAAGTGAATTAAATTATAAATTATAGGAAACATATTTTTGCATTTTGGTTGTTTCGTTCGTGCCCAACTAATTTTCATAAATCAATTAAACAATCAATGTTTTTCAGTTAAATAAATAATAATTGAAAATTAAATGTTTATTTCAAATTTATGCGACACAGAGCTTTTATTTAAATTAAATGAAACAGAATAATATGTTCAGATGTTTTAAAATTTAAAAATGTACTAGAGTAAATTAAAGCTCACCTGATAACTACTTATCTCTCACCTTTTAATTAAATTTTCCTCAACATTGCGTCAATTTCCTTAGACAATTTACAAAAGCTTCCAGTTCGACTTGCCGTGAGCGCTTCATTCAACTAACGGCAAACACGCCCCGTTTTTAGTGTCTGGCTTCCCTGACCCTGTCAAGTGAAAAACAAATGGAAAATATCTGAACTTCCGGCTACGCTTTCCTTGACCCAGCCACCCTATTATGGATTTAGCCATTCGGCCCCAAAAGATCTAAACAGATCGATTGAATCTCGCTCACTCTCTCTCGCTGGCGGATAAAACTGTCCATAAATGGTCAAGTGAATCATTTGTTTAAATTTTTTGGCCGCGGCTCCTGCGTTGTGTTTACGTAGATTGAAAAGTTAATGGGCCGCGTATGAGCGTTGATGACGTATTTTGGGAAATCATAACACTACACACAGACACCGACAGGCACACGCACACAATCACACCATCTAGAGAGAGAGCGCGAGTTGGAGAGAGGGCAACGACTGGGGTACCTGTTGTATTTTTACCTCAAAGCCCCTTCGAACTGCCAAAGAGAGCGTGCAGAAGCTGAGAGATCAACAAAAGCGAAATTCACCACAATTCACCACTTGGCGCTCACATGCACACACACACGCTCGTACACAGCAAACTGGGCAAACGGGCCTGGCAAACTGTTGATTGGCTGCTCTGCGCGTGCGCCGCGAAAATGGCTGCAAACGCAGGGAGGCAACGAGCCAACCGATTGGTTGTGCTGCTGTGTGCGTATGCGAGAGTGTGTGTGTGTGCGTGTGTGCATGCATGCCATGCTGTGGCTTTGTGACGTGCGAGTTCCCCACGACAGCGAAACGCTCGCTCTCTCGCTCTCTCTGCCTATCGGTGTTTGCATGCTTTCGATTTTCGAAGTTGCCGCCGTTTTGGCTTTGGGGCGCGTGCCAGCCGCTGCCAAGTAGGGGCAATGCCGCATCTGTGTATGTGTGTGTTCTCTCTCTCTCGCTCTGTATGTGTGTGTGTTTTGTCGGCAATTGGACTCTCGCCGTTGTGGCCGTTTGTTGAGTTTCATTCATAAAAACCGAAAGAGGGCGCATCTCGTGCCTCAGTTGTGTTCGAACAAGCCAACGCGACGGTTTGAAAATTCTGAAGCAGCAACAGCTGAAAAATATATTTTAAAATCTCTAGAAATTGAAACGGCAACAACTACAATACACACACACATACATATATTCATATATATACGCAAACAAAAATTGTGCAAAGCCAAAAAACAAAAAAAATAGTGTTTGATACAACAAATTTGTGACAAATTAACAAACATCGAAATCAAGTTGACGGCATTCGACAAAAGCGAAAGAGAGTGAAAGGATATTTGTGCAAAACTTGCGAAAGCTGTGCCGCATTGCCCGCCACCCTCCGTGTTGCCCCCAATTGGCAACTTTGATGAATGAAAAGTTGCTGTAAACTGTGACGTACGCAAAAAAGAAAATTGTGTACACAAAAAAAAAGAGGCAAATAAAGCAAGAAGCCGCAAACAATATGATGTTAACTTAGAATTTTTATCGATTTACAACTTGTGTGCAAACAAAAAAAAACGCAACAAGAAAAACCTTTAAGAAAACAGTGAACAGTGAAAAGTGAGTGTAGTGCAGCAGCAATCCTCGAGGATTGCTCTGAACTAAAGCAAAAAAGGCAACTACCTTTGAATTCTTCAGCACGTGCCATTGCGATCCAGGTGATTAATTAGTGTTACACATAACTATCAATCAATCTATCTAAATATATGCTATACGGATTGTATAATTCAAAACACACACACACACAAGTTATCTATAGATGTATCTATAAGCAGATACATATCTAATATATGTTTTAGCTGCTGGTGCTGCGGAAATCATAAAACAAACGCTTGTCACATTTTTAATTTGTGCAAATAATTTTTGGAAATTTCCTTGTCAAATCTATAAAAAAAATTATATCGACTTTTAGTTGTTGGTGTTGTCATCGAATTAAGTGGAGAACTTTGAAATATTATTGTCGTATATAAAAGTTTTTTAAATACTAAACTAATCTGTTTGCAATAGACACACAACATAAACTTAAGTCGTGGATAGTTTTAATGATTCTGGGAATCGAAAAATTATCAATCGCATAGAAATATTATCAAATTAATTCGTCCGCTTTTAAGATTATGTTGAGCAAACAAGAAGATTGGTTCGATTGTTTAGTTAAATTTACAAAATTGTGCGTGTTGTGGAGAAAACTAAAAAGTTTTGATTTTTTTTTTTCACCTTTTCAAGTCTTGTTTCCAAGCATCAATTATTTTATTACTTCGAAATCGGACTCCATAGTTATAAATTTCAAATAGACAAAAGCAGTGAATTTAACAATCACTTAGCTGATTTAGTGCTTCAGATAAGTCTTTTGTTTCGAACGAGATTCGATTAAAACGCACAGCGCCATAAAGTATAGTTTCATTCAGAGCTTAGGAAAAGTATTTAAAATAGACAAAATAAGCCTCTAGAATTTATCACTATTTCAGTTAAATGACTTTATATAAAGTACAAGTTTTGTAAGGTATTAAGAGCCAAAGATTTGCCTTTGCTTGTCATATTTCTGTTCACATGTCTGTAGTTTATAGTTGACAGCATCTCAATTCACACTGCCGCGAGCAGAACTCTTCCTGAATGCAACAATTTTATTAGAATGTTATCCCAGCGAATGATGCATAAATTCATTAAACGCACAATAAAAATCTCTGCACGTTATTAAAGAGCAAATCCCAAAAAAAAAAACACAGAAAAAAAAAAGGAAAATTATCGTGCCGCACCTGACAGCTTAGCAGCAACTTTGTAGATACTAGTTGTATCAGCTAATATATAGTACTATATGCACTATATAAAATGTTGTGGCTGGCAGCCGACATTAGCAAACACTGCAATTTTGTAATTAAATTATTGTCATTGCACTTTGCGCTTAATTTGAGAAAAGCGCGAGCACAAATTTTTGTTTACAATTTAATGGCACATCTTTGACTCGATCCGGCACCAAAAGCGACAGACGCTAATAGTCTTAGGCCAGCGGGGAGCGGGTGACGGGATGGTGAGGTGAAAACTAACCCAACCCCAAGCCAAAAGATGTGAAAAGGGGCAACAACAAGAAAAATATAAAGGCAAAGTGTTTATAAAAAGAAAAACAATTAGCAAAATGATTTACACGCAGCCTCCCATGTCCAGCGACAACAACAGCAACAACAACAACTGCGCAGCAACAACGCTTGATGGCTCCTCGAAAATAATTTTCAATTTCCCAGTTTTCATTTCGTCGACTTTGGCTTCTTCGCTTTTCGGCTTTTTATGTGTATTTAACCAAATAATTATGACATCAAAAACAAAATACCGACGGTTCGTCAAAGAGCCTCTTCGCTTAACACACCTCCTCCTCCTCTCTTTTCTGTCCAAAACAAATGGCACTTTGACACCCAGTCAGCCATTGGAGCTGGCCACTAAATGTGATAGTGATTCCGGTTGGGACTTAACATTATATTCCGATTTGGGTGGAGGGATTTGGGAGTTGGGGGATCGCACGCGCCTGCTGCCAAGCCAAACAAAGGCTGACGGCGACGACGACGGCGATGGCTGCCCGCCCAACTAAGTGCCCACTAAAATGATTTTAAAATTTTTATAAAAATACTCGTACATGTTATTTTACGCATATGCATACCCTGTAAAGCCAATTGGCTGAAGGGTAGCTGCTCGAAGGAAGTGTTTGCAAATGAAAATCGAATCATTCAATTCCTTTATTTAAACTTGTTTCACACCAAATTAATTAATTGTTTAAGTAATAGTCAAATATTTAAAAATAAAAAGAAAAAAAGTTAATTATTTACAAAAGAAGAAATACAATCCAAATTTTTTAGTCGAACTTCCTCCACAACAAATTAATTAATTCGTTCATTTGCTTAAGTAAATGTCAAATATAAATAAATTTAAATAATTAAAAAGGTATATAAAAAATAATAAAATAATTCTTCGTCAACTGAAATAAAGAAAAATGTTGATTACATTAAATTTATTTAGGAACTGCTTGAAAATTAAAATCAAATATTGATACCAAATTAATGAAATTGTTATTTTTGCTGCTGCAAATTAAATATAGGAATTCTTCAATTTCACAGGGTATGTTTGAGTTCGCGATATTGGTGTTGTTATTGCTGTAGTGCCTGCGGCTGTTTATTTTCATTAATTGTTCTCATGAGGAAAACACAAGAGCAACAAAAACAGCAACAACAACATGACATAGCTGTAGCTGTTGGCATGAAAAGTGTGACAAAGTGTTACGCATGCAAAGACGGCGTCGGCAAAAGATACATTTTCCATGTTGCAAGTTGCCTGCTGCCGCTGTTGTTGTTGTTGTTGTTGTTGTTGTTGCACTGCTTAACTTGTTGGCCTGATGGTCTGTTGGTCGGTTGGTCTGAGTTGTCCGGCTGCTCGCTGCTCGCTGCCCGCTGCGTGAATGATGGACTTTGTCTTTGTCTCCTCCTCTTGCAACTGCCACACTCCACTCAACTCGCTCGCTGAGCTGTTGCTGTTGCTGCGACTGTTGCCTGTTCCTGTTGCCGTGTCGCATGCGAGTTGCATGTTTGTATCTATGTTGCCTGCCAGATACTTTTACTGCAACGTCTTTTGCATTTTGACTAATGACGCCGCCTCTCCAGGCGTTTCTCCAATTTCTTTTTCTGTTAATAACCAGCCAACTACCAAAAACAAAAAACAATAAGTATACGCAGCGTTGTTATTGTTATTGCTCTGCCTGTTAATTGTTTGATGTTTGGTGTTGATGTTGCTTTGAAGTTTCTGCTCAAGGTTATTGGGGCTGATGCTGATGCTGATGCTGCGACGATATCAAATCTCAAAAGGTCTTTATGCAAATCTGCTGGCAGCCAGACTCTCAGACTCTCGCTGTCATTGCATAAGACACCGTCAAGTAACGACAACAGCAACAACAACAATCGAACTATTATAAAAACAAAAAGCTCGGTACATAAAATAATAGCCAAAAACAACAAATTGCATTTATTTTTGGAGCCGCTAAGTAGCCAAGTCGATAAGGTCGCAACTTAATCCACAATGAGGTCTTCACAAAGCGCAAAACCAAAAACCAAAAAAAAAATCTAAAAACAACAATAAACAACGTACACGACAACAACGCAACTGAAGCTGCATTGAAGCCACAATGTGTGTGCTATGTGCGTGTGTTGTGTGTGTGCGTGTGAGTGTGTGTTGAGTGTGGGTCAAGCCCAAGATCGTCGTTTGGTCCACTTGCCAGTCTAAACAAATTGGCGCCCATCTATCGAAATGTTAACACTCGTATTCGAGCCAGAATCCCAAATGAAACTACGGAACCAGTCAGACACACACACACACACTCTGATATACACACACATGCAGTGCAACAACAACAACAACCGGTTTGGCAAAACTTAATTAAAATAATATCAACATAACAATTTTTATTATTTTTTTTTTTTGCCTTTCTTTCTTCCTCATCGAGACGAAAGACTTGAAGCTGTGTGCCAATATTCATTCATGGCAAAATCTAGACTCGACTCGGCATATGTCTAAGGCTAAAGCCGAGACTCAGATCGCGACTGAGACTGCGACTGCGACTGAGACGAAAACTGAGGCTAAGACTGAAGCTAAAACTACTACAACTATAACGAAATGCTATGCAAAATTATGCAGAGTGAAAGAAACGGGCAACAGACACACGAGAATTACTATACATTTAGCTCTATATGTGCTTTATACAGTGAACAGTCGCTAAAGAGAACTTTTAGAACAAAATTATAAAGGTAGCGAGAGCACGAAGAAAGCAGAAGTTAGCTATAAAATAATGCAAATGTTTGGGAATAATAATTTATTTGCGATACAATAAATTTTGAAATACATTTTAATTTTGATCTTTAGGCGGAAACTCTCTGGGTTTATTATTTTACTATAGAATTGAATTCTAAATAAATAGTTAAATATTTATTTTAAAGTGGAAGTTTCATAGAAAAGGTTTTGTTAAATCAACAGATTGCTAAGCTAATCAATTTAAATCGATAGTCAAGTGCAGTGTTCACTGTAGCTGGGTTAACTTTAAATGTAAATGTCTGCGGCACGAACAGCAATAACAACAACGACAACCACAACAACTTTGAGCGTTCGCAGCATCGCGTATATATTTTTCCTCTGTTTTTTTTTTAAGGGAGTGTCAATTGTTAGCCAAGTTATTAAGCGCAGAAGAAGAAGAGGAAGCTGAAGCTGTAGCTGATGCTGGCCAAGATCCGAGAGCCAAGATTGAGAGGCAGCAGGCCGCCAGTTCGACCAGTTCAGTTCAATTCAGTTGTGTATGTGTGTGTGTGTGTGTGTGTTGGAGCAGCGTGAAGCACAGTGCCGAGTGCCGACGATGTGAATGATTCATGTGGCATACTCGTATACTCGCATACGTATTCGTATTCGTATTCAGATACAAATCTTTGATCGACTGTAAAAATTATTGACTGCGTCGCATAATTTTATGAATGAATGAAAGCAACAAAAGCCACAAAACACTCCGTTTTTTTGTTGTTGTTGTTGTTGTCTGTTGTATTTTCTTCGCTTTGCTTTTTAAGCACAGCACGCGCTGCCCATTGTAGCTATAGTTGCTCGTATCTGTGAGATACAAATGTATCTGTGGCTGTGTCTGTGTGTAATATTCATGCTGCGCTGACTGCGCCGCTTGTCGTCTCGTCTCGAGTGCACTTTGCCACGGAAATTATGCGTGAAATCAAATGTAAATAAAAAAGCAAAAGTGCCAAAACAGGCAGATGTGGCAAGTGGGGGGGAAGGGGAAGGGGAAGCAACGACGACGACAACGTGGGGCACGGTAGTTATTTTGGCGCATAGCTGCCTGTCAACACGAGTGCACTTGTAATGCAAATCAACGCGGTCAAGTCGAACCGCGCCACGCAAGAGACGCAGCGAGCACTCGACGCGAAGAAGATGACGCCACAGCGCACAACGAGAGTCGCCACAAGTTGTTGCTGCTGCTGTTGTTGTTTTTGTTTTTGGCAGTCAAATCAAAGCCGTTTGCCAAATTATAAGCCAAGTTTATGGCATATGAACGGCATTTAATTGCGCTTGCGCAACCGCATTTCCAGCATTGCGTAAGGTCAACGCTTGACCCGCAACCGCAACACGTCTGACCCACTTGCAACTCGTCCACTACTACTTGCCACTTGCCACTTGCTACTTGTTGAAGGTGGGCTGCTGGGCTGTGGGAATGCGACTTGTTCTACTTCTCACTGTCTCCCTTGCTTAAGTGCTTAATCGATTTTAATTTAATTGCTCTCTCGTCGACTCGTGGGCAGCAGCTGTTGCTAAAAAGGAAAGTCCCAGTGATGATGGTCACAATGCCACAATTTGTGGCAAATTAAATTGTTTGTGGCCCATAAATTGTTTGTCAACCGATGCGGATCTTATGCAATTGAACAGCTGTCATGGCAAATCAATAAAACCAACAACAACTTGTGCTCGATCTTTTATAGATCCACAACATTGAAAAGTTGCACCACCCGCAGCGCAATTGAATATTTTTTTCGTGGTGTGCCAGCTTAGCCTGAGCTGAGAGAAGTTCAGGTAAAACTGTTCAATTTATGCCGCTAATTAAACTGAAGCTGTGCAAATTACGCTTAATGGTTCAACAGTAGTTCGAACCAATTTGTCGCAAGCACTTAAATATTATTTTTCATCTATAAGCTAAGTGATTTTTCAGCTTATTAATAGCCATACAAAAATCGAAAAATATTTAATATTTATTAAATCCATTATTAACAAACATAAAGTGCATATAAGATGCGTATAAAATTTACAATATTTTCTTTACGTCATAAGTTGTATATTCATTTATTTTAATAGTTTTTGTGAGTTGAGAAATATTCGATTATTTAATATGAAAGTAGATGAACAGATAACACAAAATGTTGGCTAAGAAAATACTTAATAAAATGCTATAAAATAAATTACTAACTTCTCGATTCTTGTCTATTTTAGGCGGCGTAGCCCCTGGAACCCCATCAGCGGCCATGATCATGGAAGGGCTTGAAACCCTGGTGGCGCCAACGCATCACGCATTCCTGCTCACCGAAACGGCCGCTGCGGCCCACTTCAATGTGCTGAGCTTTGACACGTGCCTCTTCAAGACGAGCACGGCGCAGAGCAGCAGTCCGTCGGCTGCCAGTTACCTCAGCTCAGCGCAGTTTGGCGGTGGCGCCGCCGCCACAGCCGCCAGCAGCAGCTCAACTATTGCTGCCAGCAGCAGCAACAGCAGCGGCAGCATCGGCGGTCAAACGTTGTTGCATTATACAACAGCTGCTACACACAACAACAACAATCATCATCATAACAACAATAATTCGGTGCTGCGTGCTCGCAATCAGACAGCCACGCCCACACAGGGCGGCAGCTCTGGTAACGTGGCAGCGCAGCCCATATCGGGCAGCGTCACAGCCGCCAGCAGCGGCCGCAGTTCAGCATCACATCTCAGCCTGTTGAACACGAGCCAGCACAGTCCCGTTACGGCCACAGAGCACGGCGTGACCGGCGTGGAGTCCAAGCAGCTGATCGAGGCCCTGCCCGGCGATCTCAATACGCCGGTGACCACCTCCAGCGATATACCCTCGTTCTTTGGACCATCCACAGTGGTTGAACCACCACCAATTACCGGTAAGTTGTGGACAACGATTCAAAATAATGTTTAGAGATCGCCAGTTAGATTTCAAGAGTCACAACATTTACATAAAAACATAAAATGTATATCAAAGAAATATATTTATTGGATGCTTCACCGATAAGTTGTGGAAAACTTAAAAATATTGGCTAGCAATCGCTAATTAGATTTCAAGAGGCGGAACATTTACATTAAAACATAAAATATATATTAGATATATATTTATTAAATTCTTTAGTAAAACTGATTCCAATAAAATATATTTATATGCAGCTGGTAGATCTGGAAAATTGAAAATATATTTATTCATTTTTTAGTGCAAAAGATTTGAATATAAATATTTTTAGGAGCTGGTAGATCGTTCTGAAAATACTTTGACTAAAAGTTAAGTTTTTATAATGTATTTAGAATACTATATTCGAAAAGTAGAGAATCTTATAAAGGGAAGAAATATTAATAATAGTACCAAGATCTTAATTCAGTTCTTCTAAAATTGGACTAAAAACAATATGATTAGATTGTATTATACTTGTCAATAGATTTGCTAGAAAGTCACTAAGACACATTTTCCTGGCAATAACTTTTCTGTACCATAAGCCCATTTATCTGCAGTTGTGCAAACCCCTCGACATAGTTAGCACGACCTTTTTTCGGGTTAGAGTAACGTTCGCAATACTGCGATATATGCAAACTTATGGTTTTGGGTTTTCTTTATCTGAGCACTGCTAATGGATGCAGCTGCCACATGCTGCAGTTGCAACTTGCAGTCTCCAAAGACTGCAACTAATCCGATGTCAGACTTAAGTCGCAACATAAATCAGCCTCAACCGCCGCCGCCTGGCCAACAGAAAGCTGCCGTCTTTCCACCAGCTCTCTCTCTCTCTCTCTCTCGCCCTCTCACTCAATATCTCACCATCTGTCTCACTCTCTTTAATACACACAATTCGCAGAAAAAAAAACAAGTTCAAAATCAAAAACAAACATTCCACAAAAAAAATTGAAGTACAAATTTTTATTGAAATCTGCTTGAGATTTCTTTTAAATTTTTTCGTTTATTAATTATGAACGATGTTAAGAGTCAGCGAGGAGCTTGACATTATTTATAAACAAATTCAATTAATAAAATTGTTGACACTCAAATATGTGGGGGGCGCTACAGCTCTATATAGACTTGTTCAAAATTCTTTTGGTGGCTTTTAATTAATTGCAAATAAATTCAATTGCATGTGAGAGAGACAACAACAAAACGAAATGACGAGAAATAGAAAGAGAAAAGCTTGCTCGCTCTCATCTAAGACTGCACAATAAAACAAGCAGCACTTAATTAATCAAGTAACAACAACAACAACAAGAACAATAATAATAATAATAATACATAATAGCAACAACAATGAAGTGTTGTCGCGGCACATGTATTAAACATTTCCGTTCAGTGTCAATGTTTCGAGCGCAATTTACTCGGCTCGAGATACGACAAGAGCCTCAAACTGAGACTCAGACAATATCAACGATATCGTACTTACTATACAAAATATATATATGTATATATGTGCCGTATATGCACAAAAGAACATTTCTAATTGAATTAAGGCAAAGCAAATAAAGTATACTAGATTTTCCCGAGCGCGTATCAGAAACAATTGAGTTTAATTGCTCGCGTCATACTATCGTGTATTATTTGCAGATCCAACTATGAAAGTAACAAAGTAAATATCAACTCAATTGCACTGGGATTAACTCCAAGCGGCTTTAATTCAGTAAACTATATGAAACAATTTTAATTTCAAAAATATGGTTACTAAGATTTTGTAATCAATTAATTAAGTTGCTAAAAATATTTCTAGCAGCTTGATGTTGATTAAATTTCAATAGTGCCAAGCTTATATATTTGTTGCCTGCCATTGTGTATAAAATTGACCAATTGAAAATGCATAAAAATCAGCCATTATATAGCATGAATGCAGACACGCACACACTCGCATAAGTTTAAACATATGTGGATACATTTAGTAGCCTGAAATATCTAAAAATTGGACGCGTCGCGCCAAAAAATGTCACTCATAAATTTGGCGCAGTCGCCTGACAAGCGTCGCAGCCCACGCAAAACAAAAAAGTCCCCCCCAAAAGAAAAATCGCCAGCAAAAAAGATTTTCAACATACACAAAAAAAATGAAATGAAATAATAAATAAATAACAAATAGAAAGAAAGGAAAAGAGAAGAGCAAGAGCGAGAGGGAGCGCGCAATACATTAAAACAATTTGCATGGGGACAGCGCGATTTTCGCTTTAGCTAGTTGGCTGCGGGACAATGATAAAGCAGCTTTTAATCGCTAAACTTGGCAGCCGTCGCTGGGCATAACTTACTCGCATGTCCAGGCCGAATGAGTTATGCCTGCCTCAAGTGGCCAACTTGCTTCCAAGGGTGGCCAATTTCTATTGTCTGCGGATGTCTCCGGAAAAAAAAGAAATTTGGCCAAAATGCGGCATTAATTATGCCATCAAATAATATATATTAGACATATGACTCAGGCATCCCGCACTCTCTGCATTGTGCATTGTGCATTTCTGTGAATTGAAGCGCATTGGGGCACCAGCTCGTCTGAGTTCGCTTCTCGCTCCATGAGGAGAGATTGATGTCGCAGCACATTAGGCGCAATGCAACTCAATCAATAGCCAAGCGAACTGCGACTGTGGCATTAATGACTGCCCAAAACGATCATCATCATCATCATCATCATCGAGAGCAGCGTCGTGATGATGTTGTTGCTGTTGCATGCATCGGCCACGGTCACAAGAGGCAACAACAACAAGCACAAAAAGTGTCCAGCGGCAGTCTGATGCCGCTGCGGTAGCCGCGTAATTAGTCTTCTGGCCGACACTTTTGTGGGCCTAGAGATGATTGCGTGACCGCACGTGACACGACAAATAAAATACAATTTTATAAAGATATATTCGTTTGCAGATTTAAATTAAATTTATTAAACTTTTGTTGGTCCCATAATCAAAGTCAATTTTACCCTAAATTGCTGTCACATTTTCCTATCAAATTTCAATACTCAATTTAAACGACTTCATCCACCCACTTTTGACCTGCTTGCTTATTTGACTGACTTTGTCAACTTGATGGTCACATTTGAGTTTGTCTTAATTACGACCGTCGGTTTTATTTTTTGCACATCGTGAATGTCGTGTGCGAATTGTTATTGATTCGTGTGAGTTGCTGTTGCCACCACCAACAACTGCGGCAGCGGCAGCAACGATGAGCGATGATGCGACCTCCCGTGTTGTTCGATTTCCGCGAAATCAAAGCGCGCCCAGCTGCAGCAGCAACAGTCGATATAACACTTACCGAGTACTACTTCCAATGCCAGGGCCCTTCAAGCGAACTGTGATTGATATCGTCAGGCGAAAAAGCAAAAACAAGAAACACAGAATCACAGGCAGCACTTAAAGCGAAGCAAAGACAGAGAGAGATCAAGTTTAAAGCTTAGCTAAGAGATAACATGATTGCAAAATGTAGACTAAAGCGAAATCGTTTTGTTTTGCAGGCTCGATTGAATCGGAGGATCTGTCGCTGGAGCCGCAGGTTGTGTCCGTGGCGAGTCCTGTGTTGTCCTCGTGCAGCCCGTTGAAGGAGGAGCGCAGCACGCCGCCCGCCTTGTCCATTGTCAAGGAAGAATCAAGTAATAATAGTTGTAACATGTACCCACTACACAACAACAACAACAACAGCCACCATCACACCACATCAACAACAACAACATCATCAACAACAGCCACAACAACAACCGCCACAAACAAACAGACAAGCAGCGACAGCAGCAGCAGCAACACTGAGCGCGTCTGCTCGCCTGCTGCTGCAACAGCAACAGCTGCTGCTGGCAACACACACACCTACAACAACAGCAACAACAACAGTCACTGTCAACACAGTCACCAACAGCAACAACAACAACAGCAGCAGCAGCAACACATGAGCTCGCCGCAACACCAACAACAATACCAACTACAACAACACCAAATACTACACCAACAACAACAGCAGCAGCAGCAGCAACAATTGCCACACCATCATCATCATCATCACCATCATCATCATCACAGTCATCAACAACATCAACAACACCAACAACAACAACAACACCAACAACAGCAACAGCAGCAACACCAACAACAACAGCAGCAACAACAACACCAACAACAACAGCAGCAACAACAACAACAGCAACACTATCAACAACATGCACTACAACAACAACAACAACAACAACAACTGCCTGGCAAAATTTCATATCGTGGCATTTTCACCACCACAGGCAACCACAACAGCGCCATGAACGCCGCCCAGCAACTGCAGCAACAGCAGCAGCAACAACAGCAGCAGCAGCAGCCACAACAGCAGCAACAGTTGGCGTCGCCACAGCTGAGTGTGCTGCCCGGACAGATGTCGCCGCCATCGAACAGTCTGGGCAATAGCTGGGGTCTCCCCAGTCCCGACAAGTCGCTCTTCCAGCCGCCCATCTTCAGCCTGCCCGCCCACTACGCCGTGCAACAGCAACAGCAGCAACAACAGCAGCAGCAACAGCAGCAGCAGCAAACCGCAGTTGCCACCAGCTCGCCCTACGACGATGGACGTGCCGCAGTTGCCGCTGCCGCACAGCACGCCGAGCTGCTCGGCCTGACCATGGATTGCACGCCACTGTTGCTGAAGCAGCCGCCGCCCAGCTATGCCACCGGCGCCACAGTCTCCACAGCGGGCTTCGCTAGTTTGGCCGATCTGCAGAGCAGCCATGAGCAGCTGCAGCAGCAGCAGCAACAATACGCCGTACGCTCGCAGCTCTCCGCCGTGTCCACGCCCAAATACCAGTGGCTCGACACTCCCGCCGACTACGCAGCCGCCGCAGCAGTTGTGCAACAGCAACAGCAGCAACAACAGCAGCAGCAGCAGCAACAGCAGACGCTGGTGCTGCCCGGACCCACTTCGTCGGCCAGCTCGAGCAATGCAGCGCTGGGCGTGCTCATACCCAAGCAGGAGAGCTATCCGGACATGCAGCCCGGCTCCAATGGCACCGGCTACTCGAGCGCCTCGGCCGCCGCAGCGGCAGCAGCAGCTGCTGCGGTGCAGCTGGCGGAATACAGTCCGTCGACGAGCAAGGGCCACGAGATATTGTCGCAGGTGTATCAGCAGAGCAGTGTGCCGCTCAAGCTGGTGCCCGTGAAGCCGCGCAAGTATCCGAATCGTCCCAGCAAGACGCCAGTCCATGAGCGTCCGTATGCCTGTCCCGTGGAGAACTGCGATCGTCGCTTCTCGCGATCTGATGAGCTGACCCGCCACATACGCATCCACACCGGCCAGAAGCCATTCCAGTGTCGCATCTGCATGCGCAGCTTCAGTCGCAGCGATCACCTGACCACCCACATCCGCACCCACACCGGCGAGAAGCCCTTCAGCTGTGACATCTGCGGCCGCAAGTTTGCGCGCTCCGACGAGAAGAAGCGTCACGCCAAGGTGCATCTCAAGCAGCGCATCAAGAAGGAGTCGAAGCTGAGTCGCGAACAACATCAGCAGCAGCAGCAGCAACAGGCGGCAGCAGCAGCAGCAGCCGCCGCACAACAGCAGCAACAACAGCTGCAGCAGCAACAGCAACAGCAGCAACATCATCAGCAGTATCAGCATCATCATCTGTTGCATGCCGCCGATTTGGCGATCGTGACGAGCAGTGCGACCAGCATGTAGACCGCAGAGAACTCAACGTCATCGATTGATTCCAGCAACAAGAAGAGAGCAGCCAGGCAGCCATCGCCATCGTACGCCTTGGGTCTGGATCTCGATTTAGATATGGACTCGAGTCCGCTGCCCTTTGAGCTAACTCTCACCTCAGACTATGGCACATTGTCGCCATTGACCAGCCCGCTGCAGTACAACTATGTGCTGGTCAGCCAGGAGTCCAGCGAGCTGCTGCTCTGCAGCCAGGACTCGCGCAGTCAGGACTTTTAAAGTACAATAAGCCACCACCTAAGCTCACACTCTTCTTCACTCCCTTTGTTCTTATGAATCTAAGCAGGAATCAATCGCTGATGCTGAATCAAAACAACAAACAAAATCACACGCAGACACAAATCATCGCACTAGCAAGCGAGGAGTCCCAAAAAGCTAACAGAATTATTTATTTTTCAAAATTAAATTCATCAAAGTTCTAAAATTTAAAAAATATGAAAATCAATTTGTAAATGAAATTACATTTTGTGTGTTAGCTTTTTGTGGCAGTTGACAATTTTATCGCCTAGTGCAATTAGCTAAATAATTACCAAGTTGTAGCCGTAATTTTTGGGTTGTGCTAGCAGCAAAATCTACGCAAGACATTAATCTAAAACAAAAAGAAGAATATATAAATCTACAAAATAAACAGAAGCCGCACTAAAAAAGAAAAAGTTACTAACCGATCAAAGTCTAACAAGAACAAAAACAAAAACAAAACAAAAAAAAGAGTAAAACCCTAAAACGAAATAATATTAATATTTAAAAATATTTAACTTATGTCTCTAATACTGTGATCTCATGTGTAATAATTATTAATTTTAATTTCTTATAACTAAAAACAAGAATAAAAACCCAAGCAAACGTTAATTTAAAAAATCAATTATAAACTTTTCAACTTTGCATAGCTAATGTTCATTTTATAAACAAAAACAAAAAGAAAAAACAAAAAAATCGAAAAACAAAAAGAAAATGGTTCTAACACAAGCAAAACTAATTTATTGCAGTTAAGCATTTTAAAGTCTATTATTAACTTATTTAGCATCTTAGTGTTTAGGTTTTAACACACACACCCATTGAAAACTGAAATGAACAGTAAATGAAAAGAATTAAAATTAATACACTTTAGCATATCATTTTTCGTGTAAGCCTAAGTAATTAAAGCAGCCATTCATTAAGTATTTAAGAGCTTAAGTTGAATGTGTTTTAAGCAGATAAATAAGCGGAAGAAGAAGAAGAAGACGAAGATATATTGTGCAACATTTGATTATAGTTATGATTAATTCATTCATTATGATGTGAATTACTAAGTGTTGAAAATGCCCCATGTACTTCCTTAATTGATTCGAAATCAGACGGCAAAAACAAATCTAAATCTAATTTACAAATCTTCATTACGTTTTTGTATATCAAAAATAAAAATTATTTTTAAATACATTGTATCTATTTTCTAGTTTTTAGTTTAAAATGCTTTAATTTTAAGTTGAAACATTTTTATAATTAGCCTATTTTATTTTCGAAAATATATAACAAATTTTTAAAACAAAAATTCACACAAACACTTTTTGGTTTTTATTTCCTTCATTTGGTTCCATTTATATTTTAACTTTTTCAGTTCCAGCAACTAACTCGGCCTGAGCTGAATCTGGCACTTATAGCCTTAAGAATCTAACGAAGAAACTATATATTTAGTCTACAGACATTACAGATAGCAACGTTAAGAAACTACATGGAACTCTAGTGCCACTTAAGCAACGATAGCTGAATAACGAAAGAAACAAAAGGTTTGAGCTACTAATTTAGGTATAGGAGCAAAAATACTTCCAACAAATTGGTAGAAATTTTGCATAGCCGCTGGTATGAGACACAAATTAAACTTAGAATCGCATAAGCACAGAAAAAAACACAAAACAAAAACCAAATAAAATTAGTTCTAATATACATATATATATTTCTATAAGGAATTGGTATTTCTCGGCGTGCATATTCAATAAAAAAAAAAATATAGAAGTTTGTTGTCTTCAATGTACAAACTGTTGTTAAACAAAAACAGGTCGCAATGAGCCTTTCAAATTTTGAAAATAAAACTAAATACCATTTAAATGTGTGAAACTTATGTGCCATCAAGAATAAATAAATAAATTAAACATAAGCTGATACACTTTTAAAACATGCTGAAGAAAAATCAAAAATGTTTGACACACTACAAAAAAACTTTAAATAAAAAGAAAATTTTAAAAAATAAAATTTAAAGAAACCAAAAAAATTTAAAGTTGAAATTTAAAACGTTGTGATTTATATTGTTTATTCAATGCATGGTTCAATATAAAAAGTAAATAATATTAATGACAATTTAATTCTTATGTATTAAACCAAAAAAAAGTGCTAACTACAAAAATTATATATATTATTATATAACACATATATATGTATGTATTTAAGTGTAGTACATATACTAATGTATTATTTATTAATGTTGCTTATGGACAGTTTTTCTTCCATACATAATACAATACGAGATATATATAAAATTCAGTATAAAATCATTTGGATAAATGTATTTATTGATGCATTCTTAGCTAGCTACAAATTGTTTATAGCTATAAAAAAAGAAAATATATAAAAAAAGCAAAACAAATAATTTAAAAAAATTGCTCAAAAAAGAAAAAAAAAAAAGTTGCAGCTTGCAAATTGATTTTTATAGATGTTGCATTGCAGTTGTTTTTATGTGTGTGTTTTTTGCGTATAGATTATGAATCGTATACATATTTATATTCCGATTAGCGTAATCAAAGTTTAATTGATGTTTTCCATGTTTTAAATGTGCACACAATTTAAGTAAAGTATAAGATGATACGAGTACATTTCAAGACTAACAATAAGATCTCTCAATTTCATCTCTAATTTTAAAGACTGTCCCTTGTGTTAATCTTAAGCATTCCGAAATCTAATCAGAATTATAAGTGCGTGTTTAGTTCTTATCAATCGAAGGTTACATCTTCAGCCTATATGTACGTACGCATATATCACTCGAACTTGTAGCTGTATCAGTTTTTTCTATCAACGATTCTTATAAGTATGATACCTTACTATATATCCTTAGTCCATAAGTTTATATTTTGTGTCAGAATATATATATACACACACACACATATATATATATATACCTAAAAGATATACCCAATAAATTAAATGATAATAATAATATGCAAATTTGGCAAACAACAACTTTTTGAACAAAATAAAACAAGTAAACTTTAGATTTGAGCCGTGTCTTTCATTATGACCATATAAATTACCCCAACATACATTTCAATCAGCCTCTATCTATGCCATATAAAGCAGGCTCTATGACCGAACGCAATGCAGCGCTAATAAAAAGCGCAATAAAATTGAAAATAATAGCCAAACCAAGTTGAGCTGTGCTATGATGCTATGGCCGAAGACCAGATGACCAGCTCCACATCGAAGATATATGCCGGCACTCAAAACTAATGAAATGTTCCAAACTCAAAACGATCCACAGCCAGTGGCAGCCACACGCGCTCGAAAGTCATCCGCAGTTGACGTCGACGTTGACTGCTCAGCCCAGGCCCGGCAGCGACAGCCGCATGTCCAGCCAAGAAATTCTTCAGTTTCGCTGAAGCAGCAGCAGCGGCAGCGGCAGCGGCAGCAAAGACGAGCAGCCGGCAACGGGCAACAGACATCGGGCAACGAAGCTAATACGAGTCGCGACGTTACCTCGCCAAAGTTATGAGCGCAATTCTATCGTAAAAATGCCGGAGAAAGGAAACCAACTTCGATCACAATGTATGCCAGATACTCTAGGAATCAAAGTGCCACAATAATTGATTACAGCTCAATCGCAAATGCAGCTTTAACTGAACACATTTTAAATTGGCCAGAGCTCGTCTGCGTAAAGCAAAGTATTTATTGGTCATATATTTTTTTGAATCAGAACTTTTCCAATAATTCGAATACTTCAATTATTTTAACTTCTGCTTTGAAACCCGTTTTGGAAAAATACTTATCAGAATATAAAGTGTTTTTCTACCAAAACTTATTAAACCACCATAAAGTGAACAATTACAAAATTAATAAAATACAACATTTGATAGAAATTCTATATTTAAAGTACGATTTAAAAATGCTTTCAATCAATCACTAACATAATTATTTAAAGTCCCTAATTTAAATGAACGCATTATAAAATCGTTATTCAAATTAAATACTTTATTTCAAGCAATATTTCAAAATAAATTTGGCTGTACTTTTAAATTGAATATAACTCAAACAATTTATTTTTGTATTACAATAACTCAATTCCATACGTTCGCCAATAATTATTTCATTACCACAACAGCGACAATAATGTCACCATTAGTTTCAAATAGTGTTCATGCTCAGTTGCAGGGTATTGAAATGCAAAATGCTTTCACGGTTGCTTCCTAGGCCTGGTCAAGCGGAGCCTGGCTCCAGCTTTGGCTGTCAACCCGCGCCCCCCTCCGAAGCCTCCGCTGGCCGCAGCCAGCCAGGTCTGCCACAGTTAAGGTTCGTTTTGGTTTGCAAACTAGAAATTCTTGTCTTCGCAGCAATCATCGCTGGGCGGCGGCAGCAGCAGCAGCAGCAGGGAAACGCTGTGCGGCTGAAGTAGTTGGAGTTGGAGTTGGAGTAGCGTTTTGTGATTTGTGTGCTTGCGGTACAATTTGAGCCGCGAGCTGTGGCTACCAATGGCCAGTTACCCAGTTAGTTGGCTCTTATGACAGGCGCAAACAAAATTATTTGATTCAGCTCCTTGGGCAAAGTAATCTTCTCTCTGCAACTGCTCGACTTGAACAACGACAGCGAACAGGTGATGAACTGTATGTGAATGTCGCCAATTTGACTTGTTTAGATGTGTTCAGATGCCATGCCAGCGATATGGCTATGAAATTGATTTCGATTTGATAAGCACTGTCATATTCATACATGCCATACAGTAGCTGCAATATACGACAATGACCCACTGTACATGCTGCGATCTCTTATCGCTGCTAAAAGTTGTTACACGTTGAGTGAAAATACAAAAAAAAAAAAAAGAATATAAAAAAAAAACTTTCCAGCATTTGCCTATCACACGCCGAGGTGTCGCCAGTCACAGCCGCTGATGAGTTCCAGACAGCCAGACAACGTGTGTGTGTGTGTGTGTGTGAGAGATTGACTCCCCAGGAAAGTCCCAGAAACCGGATCTCTCGTCTCCACTTCTTCTGGGTATGCGAAATGTCATGCAGCCAATCTCACTTGGGCCTTGGCGTAATATCTTTCCTTAACAGCTAATGAGTTGCCGTTAGTGATTTATTTGGTAAATGAATAGAATTGCTGGCAGTTAGCAAGTTCACTTTGCATGCCACATGCAACACGAGGCACAAATTTTCAATTCCCCCTAAAACTAACTGCCACACGACTCGGTTGTGGTAAGTAACAAAATCGCCAAAAGTTTTCTATAGCAAAACTTTGCACTAAAACTATCCAAATAAGTCGAATATTGGAGGAGTCAAAACTTTCTTTGAAAAATAAAACAACAATTTGGAAATCACAAAAAAGTAGATATCACAAACTTTGCTGTAAAACTATTCAAATATTGTATAAATCGGAGAATCCAAAAAAATATAGAGTTCGCTTTCTTTAAAAAATAAAACAACACTTTTGAAATAACTATAAAAGTAGATATCCCAAACTTTGCTCTAAAAATATACAAATATCATATAAATCGGAGAATCCAAAAAAATAGAGTTAACTTTCTTTAAAAAATAAAACAACACTTTTGACATAACTGTAAACCTTATATATTTCCAATTAATTAAGCACTGCTCATTTAAAAATATTTTAAAGTCAACCCATTCGCATGGTAGCTAAAAATTTGATCTAAAGTATTGTCGGTAGCCCAATGCTATTAATATGGCACCATATCGCACCATGTATGACATGTGACTAATTGAATAGCTCTGATATATTGTGGCCAAGCGATCAGCGAAAGTTAGCATAGAGACAATATCCATCCACTATACTCACAAGGCCCAACCCAACCGAACCCTAGCCCGGATGACATTGAAAAAGCACAAAATGCCAACCGGTCAGTTTTTCCATTGGGCTGCCCCTAATCAAAACTAATTCATCATGCGCGCTACCAATGCATTAGCCCGAGTCCGAGTCCGAGTCCGAGCCCAAACTCAAATGGCCACCAATGTGTAGGTCTGGATGTTGGTTGTCTGGATGTTTATCCAGTCCGCAGTCCGTGTATCTATGGTCGCATATTTCATAGTCGTCGACGATGCCGTCGCCGTCGCTGTTGCTGTCGTCGCACAGAAGCATTTCATGGCCATAAAGAAACTAGATCAATTTAATTCGTTTTCGGTTTTATTTTAGCTGGCTGTTCGGGAGAGCTTCGAAGATGCCATAAGATCTGGCGACATTGCGGAAGCGTGCCACTTTGTCAAGGCATTGTGCCGCGGGCGTTTGCGACCAAAGGCGCCGCACACCAGACACCGATCCGAGTACGGTGGACCAGAAGCGATTTTTTTACATTAAATAATTACAATTTGAATCATTTTTAAATTACATTACATATTATACTTTTTTCAAATTTAATAATAATTACTAATTCATATAGTAAACATTAAACATACAACTAAAAGATACCATAAAGTATCTTAATTTAATATTTTAGAAATTTTTTTAAATTTTACATTAATAATATATTCATATTTGCAATCTTAAATTTTAAAATTATGTCTATAAGTTAGTTAAAGTATATAATTTCCTTATCTTAGTTTAATAATAATAATTTTCTCAATGGTGACTTAAAAATCAAATAAAATAAAAAATATAGTATTTCCATTATTTAACTTTTAACATACATGTAGTTTAATATTTATAAAAAGTAGTTGAACTTGAATTAGTAAATTATTTCATTAATTTCAGCTTTTCTAATTCTACTTTAAATCACATTCCAAAACATTGGCTGATAATCTTTCGAATATTTATACCACAAATTTAGTTCGATTTGACGATGGTGCTCTTTGGAAACAGGTCCACCAGCTGGGCTTAGTGTTTACTTAGGTATGCCTGATAAATGCACTGCCTGGCATTGCTAGTCGCTAGCTTATCAGTGTTTGTAATTAGCGCATTTGCATTAAAAATAGCAATAATTTCCCATAAAGAAGCCCAACATCGATATCTGGTGCCTCGTATTCCTCGTGCCACATTCGCGCTCCTCCAGTAATTACAGGAAGTGGCGCTGAATTAAAACCGAAACATTAAATAGATAGCGTCATGAAGTCTGCACTTTTAGAGTCTAGCATTAGAGCTGAGTGCGGATCGTGTTCGGTCTCGTGTTACGCAGGATCAAATAGAGCAAATTCTTAAGTGAAATACATATTTAGAATTACATTTCATTAAATAAAACTATACTTATAATTAGTTTTATTAGTCTAAAACTTTTTTTAAGACTTTAAAATTGTATAAGAATGTTAGGATGGTAATAAAAAATAACGCATTTTTTCATTCGTGTTGAAATGTTCTTTAGGCCGTGCTCATCTCTAATGCGTATGCTGAAGAACCTGCTGTCTGTAGACGAGACCATCAATTAGCCTGGCCCGTTGGCATTTAACGATTTGCGCCTAGCGCCATCTAGCGTTGGGATGCTGCAATTAGCCATGGAAATTAATGTCGGCTGACTTTCGAATAGTTGTCACAGCATATCCTCGTCATATATAGTGTATGTACACTGTACAGTGTGAGTAGTTGAAATCTGAAGAGTGAATTCCATATCTTGCATGTTTGTAATTAATCTTGCATCTCTGTGGCAATTATGTTAACTAATTAATGGTTTTTTAAACAAACTTGGCAACGCGTTTTGCGCACATTTGAGCCAATTATCGGTTGGGGTTGGCCAGGCCGGGACAAAGCTTTGGCCATAGTCCCGGGCGCATAGACTGGCCGCCCCCTTTTGGCCAAGGCGTGCATTCATTGATTCACAATTAATGTTGATTATCAAGATCTCCAACGAGAACGCCCCACTTTGTGGCAGCGAAAGATTCGCACAGGTGCAGCCTCTCTCTCCAATCGATCGCCGATCGCCGATTGCCGATCACCGATCGCCGATCATCGATCGGCTTTGCCTTCCACTATTTTTCCCCCCCATTTTTTTTTTTTTTTGGCTGTTCGATCACAAATTCAGTAGCCGTTTTGACTGCCTAATGATGGCCCCGTATCGTGGGGCCAATGAATTATTACGCTAACCACCAGCAGGCCATGTTAGCACAATTGGCCTACAAGTCTATTATTATTTATGCAAAGGCTGCCAACGGTTGATCGCCCCATTCAGCGGATCTGTCGATCGTTGCCGTTAACTGAACTACGCGGTCATCAATCTTGAAATTATTGCCGCCACATTGGGCGACCGTGTTGGCCGGCCATGCCGCGTGGCATTTGCATCTGGCTGCACTTCTGGCCTTCTATACAAACCAGGCTGGCCATCCAACCACACAAAGATACACACAAGGAGCGGCAGGCCGCAACAAATACAAAGTCATGGTAATGGGGGCGGGGAAAGACAAAGCTTTTGGCCTGGCTCCTGCTTGCTCGATGCCAACAAACTTTGCTCAACTCAACTTGTGTATCATATCAAAGCCACTTAAAGGCTGCAGATCGCGTCTGTAAAATGACAGATTTTGCAAAGCAGACAACAGACTTACTAATGATCTGGAATAACTGCTATCTGCACACTTTAGTAATAGTAAGAGAAAACATAAAGGAAGGGTCTGTATAGAATAAGAGTTGTAACAAAGATTAAGCTATGGTATTGAATTCAGCATAAAACTCGAATTTTGTATTTATTTGATTGTGACTCAAAGCAACTAGGGCCTTCAGGCTGTCGAGAAATATTTAACAATAATTTATGACTTAATCAAAGAAAGTTGTTTACAATTGCAGATACCATATTATAATGTAATCATTGACAATAAAATAATGTACTGAAAGAGAAGCCATTTATAAAATTTAATTTATACCACATTAAATCAAAAATATTATATTTAATAGTAATTTTAACGCAAACTGTAGTTTAGTTTCACTTCCAAGTTAAGCCTATAAAAGTTCTTCTCCATAATGTGCTTTAGTTTGCAATTAACAAGTTAACTAATTACAATTAACATATATTACAGAAAATATTGTATCTATCAGATACTTTTATTTAAATTGTAACAGTTTGCTTTTCTCTCGAACACAAAAAATTGTTCCTCAACAATTTGTTGAGTTTGCTAATAATCAGTTGGCAAAATACAATTAACATATATTCCAGAAATTATTGCATTATAAAAGATTATTTTATAGAAATGAGAGTTTGACAGAAAGCGTTACATTTTCTCGCCAAATTAAGCCACATAAAAGAGTACTCCAACATATAGTTTACTTAGCAGCTAATCAGTTAGCAAATTGCCATTTTAAGTTGTAAGTTCATACCAGACTTTGACGCCTCTAAAGTGCAGTCTTAGACCAGCTTAACGCTGCGGTTGCCTGATTAGTCAGTGGTTCTTGTCATCTGGTCAGTTTATTTGTGCAAGTTGCAAGTTGCAGCTTTGAATTGTGTGGCGTGTGGAAATTAATTAATGGCTGGTTCAATTAAAATTGCAACATGCCGTTGAACAGAAATTTTTGTTGAACGCCAAAAATGTGCGCGAGTGTCTGCGGCAGACATAGCAGGTAAGGGCCCGGTGGACACTGTGGCAGTGGAAGTGGCAGCAACAGTACCTGCCACAAAGCCCGATACCATGTACAACTTGTAGCTACAACTTGCGTGCCTCGTTGCTGATGAGCAGCTACAGCAACTGCAACAGCAGCAACATGTGTTGCACACTGCTAATCTGCATCGACTCGGGAATCAAGAGAGGCGAGAGTCGGGACATTCGGGTAACTGCAATAGCATTTGTAGACTGCTGTGTCCTGCGGGCAGGCAAAAGCCACAGTGTAAAATCAATTTAGATTTGCGGCTACTGCTGCTGCTGCATGCCCCTCAACGGAGTCGCAACTTCAACAACTCACGTCCTTGGCAATTTGTGGCGAAAATGGAAAATTGCTGTTCAATTATTTGTAGCCTCTTGTAAATTTCCATGCCAGGTGACAAGAATTGTAATAACTTGCTTAGACTCAGCCGAATGCCGCAGCAGTCGCGGCTGTGGCTGCCACCAGATGTGGCAAGTAGCAAGAAACTCAATTTAATTTGTCGATCGCGATCTTAAGATCAATGTAAATTCGTTCTACATACAAAAGGAATTACTTGGCATTTTTGGTTGCTGAAAATATTATTAGCTGACGAATTGATTACAAAATATACAGAACAATATAAAATATTGTTTGCATTTAATATAATTAATATTACAGCTTTCTAAAAGTAAATCTGCCATTTTTATGCAACATCTTTCACACTTCTTATGTTAATTTAATAATTAGCTGTGGTCGTTTAATTACCCCAAGCGATTGATATAAAAACTAAAGAGCCCACATCGTAGCTCTACCTACACCTTAGAGGCAGGTCTGTGGGTCTTCGACTTTATTCGAAATCGAGAGCTGAGTGCAATTGCTGACCCTTCTTGTCCCAACCACGATGCAGCAGCACTTATCTACCATTTAGTCAAAAATTTATTTAGGCTTTTGGCTGGAAAACCAATTAGTTAGTCGTGCGGGCCACACACATCAACGATC
This sequence comes from Drosophila ustulata, assembly GCA_035047365.1. Classification (NCBI taxonomy): domain Eukaryota; kingdom Metazoa; phylum Arthropoda; class Insecta; order Diptera; family Drosophilidae; genus Drosophila; species Drosophila ustulata. Next base: position 20,501,581 of record JAWNPT010000094.1, read on the forward strand.
GACTTGAAATTAGCATTTCTTTACAAATTTTCCAACGGTATTTAATGTGCTGAGCACTGATAAGCGAACTACTCGAATATTTCCTGAAATACGCTGTTGCATGTGTATAAATATAAACAGAAAATAACTTGAGGTAATTATCACAACATTGGAAAACAAAACGCAGATATCTCCGACTCCCTCTCGTATTTCCGAAATTAACATTTAAATTGTTTGCCTGAGTTATATATTTATATATATATATATGTTTGTATTTTTGTTGTTGTTTAGTTTCTATCCGATAAGCAGCCGAAAATGGTGCACTTATTGACAACTTTAACGAGTCAACAACGACAACAAAAAACCGACTGAAATCAAAGCGTTTATAAATGCTTTTGGGGCCACAAGAAGAAAAAAAAAATAACCCTAAAGTCAATTAACACTGTTTGGAAATTCCTTTGTTTCAATGCCTTTTCTGGCTAACAGATCAACGATTTTGACCATGGCGCATGCAACAGATGCGGGACACAACACACACACACACACACAAACACACTCACATCAATTGACGGACAACTCGTGAAGAGAGCTCTGTTGCCCCCAATTTGCCGTGCCACCCACACTTGCAACAGCGTTGCGAGCCACCATTTGATGGACTGTCGACAAATTTTTCAATTTAAACGCTTCGCTGCACAAGAGGGAATTATTTATGAGTTTGCCTCGCTTTTCAAATTGAAACTCAATTTGAATTCAATTTAAATTTAATATTGTATTTGTGGGTTTCTTTCTTCACTTATTTCTCACGGGCAAAGCAGGTTGACAAACGGCCATTGAGAACTAGATGGAATTTAGGCAACTTTTGGGAAAATTATGACCCAATCAGTGGACCATGAATTAGAGTATAAAAAAAGCCCTAAAGATGGTCAAATTTATCTAAGCTAAACTTGGACTGTGATAAACCTTAAAGTTCTAATTATTTTGGGCAATTTTGGAGCATTAATTTTAAAGCTGTTTTTATTAAACTAATTCACATTTCTGGAAATATATTACATAGATTAATGTACTGAAAAAATAATTGTAAAAAAAATTAAAACTAACTAGATACTCAATTAAGAAGATATGCAGGAAATATGTCTTCAATAAAAAAAAATTATATAATAAACCAATAAAGAAAGAATTTATAAGTAAAATACCAACATTATGACTGGTGATTTAATAAAACCAATTAGACACTCAATCGTCGCCTGCAAAATCTTAATTGCTCAACATGTTCTAAACAGAATTCTGACCTAGGGAAATTAAATAAATATAATATGGTAGCTTAGTAAAAGGAAGTGGCTATAAGGCAATAAACAAAATAAGTGAGTGGACCACAGATTTACTCGGACTTAAACTAGAGCTTGTGAGTGTTTAGCGTCGAGAACGATCAAAACTATAGTTGAACTTGGAACAGCATTTGAGCGCTGACAGCATAAAAATTTTAATGCGCATTCCAAGACAACATCGGCAACAAGAGCAACAAAAACTAAAAAACGAAACAGATACGGATATACGTGAAGCGACAGCAAAAAAGATCAAAACATGACAATAAAAATCAGGACTCTAAAAACGGGTCGCCTGGCGGGTCGTCGCTGTCTTTGGCTCTGACTCTGGTCGTGTGCCTGTTTTAACGCCAAAAGTGTGACATATAATTTTGAAAATGACAAGCGGCAACAACAGCAACAACAACAACAGATCGTGGCTATAACAACAACTCAGAGACGAGAATGTCACCAAATGAACGACACGCAACCCGAAAGCGTTCCCTCCATCCCATTGAGGGTCTGGCCGGGAGATCGCGGGCCTGGTCAAAACCCCTTCCCCATTGGACTTGTCTTGACGCCGAGAGCTGAGAGCTGACCATTTACTTTACGACTGCCGTGTGCCGTTTTGGATGTTCCTTTAATTTTTATACTCCTCTTTTGCGTCTCATTTACAAATTTCAAAACCAAAAGACAAAAAACAAAGAAATCCAGCATATACAAAAAAAAAGGTTCATAACCGAACAAGTGGAAAGGGGAATAACCATAATATGCGACTATTGACGATCATGTTCCTAGCCATAAACAAGAATATAAATGCCTTATATGCCACATTAAACGTGAAAGAAAGGACAAATGAAACAAGACTTTTCATTTTTATATTTCACTTGTTACTTAAATAAATAATCAACTAAAAAATCATGTGATTTTATAATTTTTATAGCGATGTTATTCTGTTATGTTATAAATATTAAAAACTAAAATTATATTAAATATATATATAACTGAAATATTATTTACCTATTTAATATCAAAATATTTACTTGAATTCTGAATATTCGACAAACAAATATTTACTTTAATTCTAAACGTTTTGAATATTTTAAATTCGTAATATTCCGAAAAATGTATATATTCTCAATGCAATGAGATATATTTTTCATTCTTCATTTACATTTTTTTTAAATTTCCAATTAATAATTTAGTCTTGTTTAATTGACTTTCATACTTTTATTTCCTAATCATCATGTAATATTGTAATTTAGTCAATTCTAATTTTACAAGAAAAATAATTATTCCAAACCCATTTATTTTGGACACACAATTGTAATTGATGAAAGCACTATATCTGCCTCATCATATATCATTAGAGGCAACAGATCCTCTAAATTTAGCCAGATCATGTAGCTGCCAAAAACTGTGATTTCCAGTCACCGATAAAAGATGTTCTTTATTTTCTCAGTTTTCATTTCAAAGCGGAAATAGAAAATGGGTTCGGCCGAGTCGAACCGAGATTGCTGCTGGCGCGACGCCACCGGCAACAGCAACATCAACAGCAACAGCAACAACAACAACTCTGTCAGACACGTCACCAAAATGGCTACAAAAATGGCTAAATGCGTTTGCAACGCTTCGTCAGTGCAACGAAAGCGCCACAGCAACAACAGCCAAGAAGACTGAAGACTGCAGACGAGGCTGCAGAAGAGCAGCAGTTTTGTGTCTAGCTGGAAGAGACAGGAACCCAGCGCATTGGGCCTGCGATAAGTGCACTCAATCAGACGAGGGCAGTTACAAAAGTAGGCGAATTAAATAAAATAACGTTGCCCGAGGATAATTCACAAATTCGCATAGCTGACAACGTCGACTTGTCACCAAGTGTTGCAAAAAGGCGACACACAAAATTTGCGCATATGATTATAATTATTATTATTATAACTTCAATTTGGTTTATCGAGTGTGGTCTGAAGTCTGAAAAGTCTGGTTTAAGGTGTTGTAAATGCTCACATCCTGAAGTTGTTGGCAACTCGCTTTTTTGATTTGAATTCAAATTTTAATTGAAATTACTTACAATGAGCTTATGAAATATGCGCTAGACGAGTGTCGAATGCATTTCAAAAATTAATTAAAAACTACAAGATATTGAGGCGGCAACCACATGTGGTGTGTGTATCAGTGTGTGTGTGTGTGATAGTGTCAACCTGGCCAAGATTATTTACATTTACACCTGTTTTTTTTTTTTTTTTTGGGGCGTTGTCATCGACTGCGCTGCTGCACTAATGATGCGACGGCCGCTTGCCGCTTGCCACTTGCCACTTGACCGTCGGGACCACCAGCCGAGTGGCAACTTTTTGTGGTATCTGTTGATTTCATTGGCGATGCTTATCAGCTCTCTAAGCGACCTGCATCTGCTGTCGTCGCCGCGATACCGTTGCATCAATTAATGAAAATCTGTTCGGTCGGCTGATGTTGATGCCTATCGCCAAAAGTGGCGATTAATGCAAATGCCTCAGGGCTGAGGGCAAAATAACTTACAATTATCGAAAAGTGTTGAAAATGCTTTGATTGTTGAACGTTGATGATTTTTGTGCGGCGCAGCGATAAATGGCAGCGATAGCAACGCGCCGAACAAGATGCCACAACATAATTTCGATAAGACACCAAAATAGTTAAAATATTAATTTGTTTACACTTGACTAAAAAAAATAGACAAAAATTCCAAATGTCGCATAAATTAACCAGACGTCTCTCACTTACTGGCGAGATCTCGACATAAAAGGTAGTTGAGCTTGGAACGGAAGTGCTGCATTAATCTTTAAATCTTTAGGCCACAATTTGTCAAAGCTGTGCGCACGGTTTTCATTCATGAATTGCCATCGATTGTCTCTGAATGGAAATTGAAAAGCCTCGAAAAGCCTTTACAGCCAAGTCAGCACAACACACACACACACACACACTCGAGCACTGGCTCCAGCACCGAGCACAACCACAAGACAACAACAACAATATCCATTGTCCATTTGCTTGTTTATAAATAGAAGTAAATTAATAACATAAGTACCTAATCCAATCAATCAAACTGTAAAATCACACAGCGTCCATAGAAACAAACCAAAGCCAATGCAAAAGGTAACCCAACAACAGCAACAACAGCAACAACAACAACAACTGTTGGAGTGTCTGCCTCTGTGACTGACTGACTACAAGATAAAAACATCAACAGCAACAACGGCCACAGCAACAGCAACAACAACAGCAGCAACACAAAAGACTCAACGTAAAGTTTTAGCTGTAACAAAAATCGGATATGCCCATCCCTAAAAACTCAGCAGCGAACAACCAAGCAAGTTGAGAAAAAAAGTGGCTTTCCGCTATCCAGGAAGACTACGAGATACCCTGTACACAAATTGGATATATTGCAAGTCTAGTATAAATCTTTAAACTACTGACAACAGAAACTCTTGCTGCATTTTGGCATTTATTCTAAACTTTATTTCAAATTTATTGGCTAACTTTATGACACCCTTTTATTAAGCAATTTGTTTTGCATACAGGGTACATAAATAAAGAAATATTAATAATACGACAAGAGTAGAATTGTTTTTACATGAACTTTGCCAAGGGCTTTAACACTTCTACACCAGCAAATAACTAGAACTGCAAAAAAAAAAGAATTGAAAACTATAGAAAAAAGTTTACAATCAAAAAATATCATATCAGGAGAAAATCATAAAATGGTATATTTGGATCATCTAGATTCATTTCAATTACTTAAGAAGTATATTCGATTTCGAAACTAATAAATCAAATTAAAACTTTAGCTTCTCTATTAAATTCGCTTCTTCAGTGGTGTCCCTTTAAGAGTATCTTAAGTTCGCAGTGCTGCCGGAGGAGACTTTTGCTTCTTGTTGTAATCTTTTATTTTATTTTTATTTTGTTAATTTTTTTTGTTTTTTGTTCTTCCACTATGGGCACGTTGAGTTGATGCTGTCGCCCGGCGACATTGCGGAACTGGAACCGGCGATAGTTGATCGTCCGTTGCTGTTGCCGATGCTGTTGCCGTTGCTGTGGTTCTGTCTGTCGCTGGGCTTCTAAGCCAGTCTGCCAGTCTGAGCCTCTCAACCTTAGCCTCCATTGGCACAGTCCAGTTTTCAGTCTCATCTGCGGCCGGGCCCTCCGCTCTCTGACAATCCTTAATTTTTATTATTATTATTATTTTTTCTTTCATTTTTTTTTGCTTTTCGCCGGCTCGATGGCTGGAGTCTCGGTCTGACTGAGTTGCTGTGGCTCTTTTATGAATATGAATGGCTTAGCACGCGCCTTTTAAGCCACCAGCTGAGATGACTTGTGGCTTTTCAATTTCTTGTGTTGTCCGTTTGCTGTGTTGCTCTTTTTTACTTGTTGCCCCGTTGTTGTCGTTCGTATTGATCATTTTATTTTCAACGTTACTTCGTTTGTTGTTGCTGTTTGTTGTGAATTATTGAGCACTTGATGGACGGGGTCTCAGCTCGTTCCCTCCGTTTGTAATGACTGCGCAATTTCTACGCTCTTTCGCTCAATTGTGGTACTTAGCGTATTACTTGAGATGCCATTGTTTTAGAAAGTATCTAACGGAGCGCAGTCGAGAATCGAGCTAACTTTTCTCTACTTATTCACAAGTATATTTACTTTGGCTTCCAGCTCTTGTAGGGTATGCACAAGTTGTTGTTGCTGCTCTTCTTGATGCTGGAGATGTTGTTGCCGTTGTTGTTGTTGCCAGGCAATTGCCTTTGACAATTTGTTTTGTGAGATGTGCGCCGGAAATGAGTAATCAAGATTATGCGATATTAGCAAAAATAGATTTGATTTTGGGGGCGCTTTGAATGATCGATGAGGTTAGACAGCAGCAGCAAACTCACAACGTGATCGTCTTGTCTCTTGTCTGTTGTCTTGTCTGCTGCTTTGCTGTGAACGAAGGCTTACGAAACAGTTAAGAGCTGTCACAACAACCACAACAACAAAGAGAGAGAGAGACAGTGAGAGAGCGAAACTTGGTTAACGATCAGTGATCATGACTTGTGTGGGTGGAAAGTGCATAGACAGTAGCTGGCCAGAGAGTGCGAGTTGAGCTGTTAAGAGAGTTATGTAATCGCAAAGGATGTCGGTGGATCGGATCAGCTTATTGCGATTGTCAGATCACTCAGCAGATAAATAGATCAGTCGACTGCAATGGCAAGATCTCTTAATAGATCAGTAGATCAGTCAATTCAATTTGCAGCTCACTCATTCAGATTGCCAGATCACTTAGTTGATCAAACGCACAAGATTACACGATCACTCAGCAGATCGGTTGAAGCACAGTTGATTGGGTGATAGATGCGTTAGACACTTGACAATTTACTTCCTGTGCAGCGCGAACGTTCTTCAAATATTTTTTGTACTTTCCGGCAATTAAGCTGAATCATTAGATCATAATTAAATGTGATCACTGGCTCATCATGAGTCAAGGCAAATATGATTAGGTAGCGTAGCTGTGGATCGACTAAACAATATTTAATTAAATTGAGAAGCGCATTGATCTTGTTATCCACAGATCTCTGGCATTTTACGATAAGTTGACTGAAATTTGAGGCTCTGACATTTGGTCGATAACTCCCGTATAACTTGCACTCAGTCACTCACCGGGCCTGTCACGAGTCTTCGACCACAATTAAAATGTTAGTTATGAGCAATTTATGCCACAATGCAGCAGGTGAAATGTAAGCCACGTATAAACCATCGATTTATGATGCCTGGTAGCCCAGTAAATGCCAAGAGTAACTGCAACTTGGCACACTAAGGGAAAACGCTTTGTAACCAGCTTCGGTCTATGGTATTATTTACCCATAGGTATCGGTTTCTCCACAGCAAGTTACGGTCTTTGCACTGCTCCAAACTGGGCGACGCAAATGAACTTAATCAAGTAATGACCAGGTTGATGAGCCTCGGCCACATTTCTTTAGGGTGCCCTCAGAGTGGTAACATGAGTAATACTGCACAGATACAGATACAGATACAGATCAGTAGCTGCTAGACAATAAAACCAAAGCCTCCAGACGATGCTTGGCCCAGTGCCATTAAAACGCAGCCGCATCTTTGAGAGCTCTTCTAATTGGCGCATCGTCTAAACGGCTGAACTCCCAGCACAAAAACAATGCGTAGAAGAATGAAAGTATTGATCAGTGTTATTGACCTGCAGATACTGTGTAGACTAAGTTGATTTATTTCATTCCTATTACAACATTTGAAGTTGTTCTTCTTAATAGAATAGAATAAAATGGACAGCAAAAAGAATTGTTTAAATTCGAGTTTATCCATATTATTTTTATTTTCAAATTTTTATTTAGCACCAGTAATTTGTGTAATACCGACTTTAAATAAAATATGAATAAAAATTAAATGCATTCAATACAAAAAAGTCTTTGTCAATGATATCAGCAATGCTAAACACAAATAAATTTTTCATTTAATATAACTTTTCTACAACCTTAACTCATTTTATTTGTACTCACATTCTACAACTTGAATATTCCCTTTTCAACTATTTGGAGGTGTACAGGGTATGAAAAATGCGAGCCACCGTCTCGAAGTGGGGCATAAAACCAACATTTTATGTAATGTGTTCATTAGAGTTGCCTGGCCAACTCCAACAGTCGAAGTGGAAGTCCAACTCCAACTCCAAGTCGAAGTCGTCGTCAAAGTTGGAGCCATAGTTGAGTGTCTGGTCGCGATCACGTTGAATAATTGATCCAATAACACAGCGTGCCGTTGATTTTTACAATCTAGCGATAAAATTTACTATCAGTTGATCGATATTATCGCAAAATTGTTATTAATTGTTGGGGCTTTGGGGCAAAAGCAAAAAGAAAAAACGGCCATTTCCATTGAGACCCTTTGTCTTGCAGTCGCGTCTCCAAAGTGTTTTCTTTTGTCTCTGGCCTCATTGAGTCTATCATTTACATATCAAAATCGATTTTATTGATAGCTTGGCATTTTTCTGGTATTTTGTACCATCTCCACCAAAAACTAGCTCCATCATCTTTGCCATCCACGGTTTACGATTCTTCACTGACAAAGGTTTGACAGACCTCGTAAAATGCTGGGGTATCATCAAAATGGTAACTGCCATACGCCGGACCAGCTCCAAGAGGGTATCATTAACCGTCGAGTTGATAGATTTTTGAGAGTATGAAGGAACTGCTAATTACCAGTTCTTTTAAATTAAAATTAAATAATACATATTTTTAATTTTTACAATTTACAAATATTTATTCTGCAATAAATGTAACTAACTGTTTTTTACAGGGTATGCCTGGACTCGTGCTCACTCCACTTAATCGACTTTCCGACTTTATGTTGGCTTCGAAATTTGTTTCAATTTGATTGCGGTTTTTAGGTGTAAATGGCAATTAGTCTGACGATCGGGCGATGAGGAGGAGGCCGCGTGATTGGGGCTGTGATTTTGAACCATGCGGGGCAGTCTCAGAGCTGCGCTGTCGTCGCAACTTTGTCAGCAGGCTTAAGAGACGGGACTGTGCATTGACATGACAGGCGACATAAATGCCACACACGGTTCGCCATTGCCGGTCTCTGGAGCTGTCCTCTTTGGCATTCGCAGTCGTAAAATCACGGAGCGATGCGCTTGCAGTTGTTGTTATGGCTTGTTATTGCTTGTTGTTGTCCAACTCGCGGTTCGATGTTGCACTTGTTGTTGTTGTTGTTGTTGTTGCTGTTGCTGTCGCTCCGCTATTGGCATAAACTAGGCAAGTAAATGGCTGATCATTAGGCAGTAACAAAATGCCTGCAATACGCATTTTCAATTCAATTTGCGACCATCATCCTGGATCAAAGTATCCAAATCTGAGCTTAACTTTTTCCATTCGCATTATACGTGTTTTATGCTCTGCAAATTGAGATCGTAAATCAACAATAACGAGCCATATAACGCACACACGTAACGCTACCGAACCCAAAATAAAACAAAAAAAATACCGAAAGATATCAACAACTTCAACAAAATGGCGGCGATTCTACGTGTTTGATAAAATGGCGTGTCCAACGGTACATGAATAAGTATATATATCTCTATGCTGGTCACTCTGATTTAACCGATTTCGAGGCGTGAAGTGTGACGACCTCGCCCAACGGTGACATGCTCTGAGAAGCCTGAACATGAGACAAAGTGAGGGAAAAAGTGAGAGGTAATTGTACTTTTGAAAGCTTACACAAATATTTCGCATTTTTTGTTTTCGGCTCTTAAGGTAGCATATTTTGTTTTGTTTGCAGAATTGAAACTGTTTCTGAAGTTTTCTAAGAACGATTCTTATTTAAACAGTGTTCAAAATAACTACTCTGCGAACAAAATGCATAAGGTTAAATAAAAATATAAATAATATGAAAATACGTGATGTATTTGGAAATAAAATTATGATTTACCAAGTTTTATAATTCCCAAATATAATCTTCTTCTAATTTAGCTTAATGTTTAAATTAAAACTGAAAATATTTTACATTCCCCAATATAATAATTGTATTTTATTTCAGTTTCAACGTATTTTTGAACAATTCCTCAATTATTTCCTTAGATAATATCTCATTATGTTAAATTGTATTTAAATGTAATTAACAACATTATTTCTTTATCTGTTTTCAAATTTGCTATACAAATCAACTAAAGTTTATATTAATGCAAGCTGTAAAGGAATTCGCATCTAATTATAGCTATAAAATCGTACATCTAATGTCGGTTAATGCCCAACAAGCGAGTATGTGAGCATAAAACCTGCTAGGAATATTAACTGTGAACCCCTGCGATTTCCAGAGCCGTTATACAAATTCGAATGGCTTCTTTTCTGAGCTAAGATCCGGCCCTGCTGGGCCGCTTCTAATGAGGCGCGGCGATGTATTCATTTTGAACTGGATTGGATTGAATTGGCGCCTGTGATTCGTTTTTATGCGCTCCAGGCAGGAGGCCAAACACGCCGTCGACTCCGGCCCCCAAAAGCGACAAAAAAAAAACAAGTGTGGATCACGGGATGGGGTTGGATGGACCATCTACCGTCTAGTGTTGCGGTTCTTTTCTTTTTAATTTTTTGTACATTTTTTGTTGGCTTTCAATCGTGTGGTGCGTCTGCTAATGAGCCGCCGAGTTGATTTTGGGCCTTATTTATGGCACTTGGCTGGTCATATCTCTGCTTTGTTTCCATAACATTTGCTGTGGCATCAATTAAGAGATGCCCACTCTGCCGGCCTCTCCAGCTACTGTGGCTAAGAAACAAGTTTTTTCTCTACTTTTTTTTCGTAATTTAGAGGGGGAGGAGGCGACCAATATAAAATCCGACGGTTAACTCGTTAAATGGCAGCCGGAAAAATGGTTTTGCGCTTTAACTAAAACATGAAAATTGAAATGTTTTATTAATATTTTTCAACAGCTCTGACGCAAGTTAATTAACGATTTTTTCAAACATTATTTTATTTAAATATTTTTTTTAGTCTTCGAGACTGCCGTTAAAATTGCGATTGTTTAAACTCTTGACAGTTTAGACACTTGCATTACAACTATTTTGCCATTGGGTGGTTTAATGCAAAAGGAGTTGTAAACAGTCGACAAAAATGTCGTTATCGATATAGAAATTTGCGACAAATTGTTTTTGCACAATCTCTTGTTTACTTTTAATAATTTATTTAAATTGAGCAATTAAACTTCGACGTAATTACCTCAAAAAAATAAGTGCGCAAATCCAACTCGTCTTCAATTTAAAGTCGAATATTTAATTGACTGTATTTATTATCCATTACATTTATTCATTTATGTTTATGGTTAATTACGGTGGGTTATGTGCAAATAAATCTTTAACTACACATTTTTACAATTTACTTTTAATTAGATATTATATTTATGGCCTAAGGATATATATTTAGACATCAATTTTTACGAGTATGTGTAGATTGATCTCTTTGTGATACTATTACTTGAGTTGGCTGACTTTCTGGTTGTAAAATCCATGTTTTACCAGCCTTTAACAAAACGCGTTCAACTTTTGTTTGGTTTAAATGCTACACATTTTTCGCCCATTCAAACATTTATAGCCTTGTCGGGTGGGCCAAACAGCCGCAGATACAGATACACATACAGCAGGTACAGATACGGATACAGATACAGATACATTGCCACATTTCAGCCAGCCCGCATTTGGGGCGTTTACATTTCAGTGTAAACTAGTTTTGGGAATGTGTTGCAGTTTTATATTTGGATTTGTTTTGTTTTTTTTTTTCATTTATATTATGGGTCTGCCTTTTCTGGCATTTTGTAAATATATTAATTATCTTCACAACGCCCCAAACAAACCAAAAAACCGACGGCCAGATTGTGATTGGCGATAGGCAAAACTTTTATAATATTTTACTTATCTTCAAATCTTTGATCGAAATTACTTATGAAATATTTAGTTATTAAATGTTAACAGAAATTAGAAATCAACATATGTTACAATGTTGTCATTCAATCAGCATAATTAATTGCAGAAAAAAGATTGAACTTGAATGAATTGAATTTGCGATTTCGTTTGATGACGCGCGCTTTCTTATTAGCGGCTCATTAGAGCTGCCAATTGACGCCTCTGTGGTGGCACGCCCATCAATTGGCATTGGCAACACGTCGCAACACGCAACATCAGCTCGTTAGAGTAGCTGCTGATTACGCAGCCAATCTTTAGGCCAACCCCAATGGGAGCGCTGCAATTATTTGCACGCAAATAAACAATTCCGAAAAGATCTTTGGGGCGTTTATCACTGGCCGCTCAAAACCCGGGGACAGCCAAAAGGCGTTTAATTTTACGGCTTTATTAACAACAGGTAACAGTCATCAGGCAACAGGCAACAGGTTGGCAGTTAGTCGAACCAAGCCAAGTTAAGTCGAGTCGAGGCGAGCAGCCAGCTGGTAATTTGATGGCCCCCAGGGCACAACACCAAGTGCAGGCTATTCAAACTGAGCTACTGTCTTCCAATGATTTGATTTAACAGCCGCCGCATTCACATCATAACACCACCGCACCACCGCACCACCGCATCACCGCTGATGATACAGCTGGAGGCAGCTGCGGGGTTCCATCTTCAAGTGAACAATTGTTAACATTTATTTCAACGTATAATTAAATTCTTGTAACTATGAATTTTACAAAATTGTATGATTTTAATATTAAGAAGTAAAATCGATATATTTTTTTATTATATTGATTTCCTTATATATCAATTTAATTGTGCTCAGACTTTTTAGTTCACAGTAATTGTTAAGACGGTGATTGCTCAAGATGATCGACTATAAAAAGTCCAATTTAGAATCCACTTAAAACTGTAACGCTATAAATATTTATTGTAGGTAACAAAAGTAATAGCAGTTATTTTATAATTTTTTGTACATTAATTTTTTATTAGTTACTTGCTATGTGAATTGGATCAAGATTTTATACTTAATAACTTAATTGAGAGTAGTTAGAAATTAACGGAAATGATGCGAATAATGTCAGTACAAAAATTTTGAATTTCTTTTTAACCGTATTGACAAATTGGTCTTGAACTATGAATCTCCCAAATATAATTCACAAATATTGTTTTGTCGATTGCAGACCTTTAATAAAAATAATAAAAATATTGATTTACCTTTTGATGAAAGCTAGCATTATATAATATTACCGGATTTTATATAAAGTATGTTTTCAGCTTCAATTTATATGATATTTGTATCACAATTGAGTGAAACGTTTTTAATCCTTTAATTCCTTGAATTAATTTAATTGGTAGATTAGTAGTTCGCAAACAAATATTTAGCAAATCGTAGAATATTTCGGACTTCCCTTAGCTAGCTCTTGGGAGTTATTTTTATTTATTGATAAATTTATTTTAAAAAAATTGATTCAGTAATTGTCAAACAAACAAATGTTTAAGTAAGTGTTTCTTATATTAATTCGATATATTTAGCAAATCGTAGAGTATTTCTGATCTACCTTAGCTACTCTTGTCAATTATATTCAAACTCTCAACTAATTCAGCTATACAATATTTTACCCTCCATATGCTCACACACGATAAGTAATACTACCCCCAACAATTAGTTGTTAAATTGTAAATAAATTAGGTAGAATATTTGTGGCAAGCGATGTCGCACACAGCGCGTGCCACCCACAAGGTGAACCCCAAGTTGAGGGGCAAGTCGCGCAAGCGCGCTGCGAAGATCCCCAATCCCGAGATGGTGGCCGTGTTGAAGAAGTTCGAGACGTCGGATCAAGTGGTGCTCCGGCAAGGGGCTCACCTGCTGCCCAAGGTGATCGCGGCCACGTGGCGGGAATGCTTCCAGCACCTGGACATGCACGAGTTCCAGCAGCAGCTGCCCGGCGACTCCGTGCTCGGCTTTCTGCGCAAGATGCGGCGACACTTCGTCAGCGTGGAGTTCCGCAGCGAGATGCTGCAGAAGCAGCTCAACATACTCGATCGCAGCGGCATCGCGGAGCTGCCGTTGGTGCGAGACTGTGTGATTCGCTGTGATGATGGAGGGGCACACAATGCCACCCAGTGGCCACTGCACACGCTGCCCAAGTTCTTCAAGTATCTGCTGCAGCTGGAGGTGCACATGCCCGTCCATGTGGGATTCATTGAGCACTTCAAGCAGCTCAAGTACTTGACGCTGCACAACGTGGTGTCCAGGGAGGCGCTCTCGGCCATTTGGACCGGTTGCAAGGCGTTGAAGCGCCTGCGTCTTTTGGGATCTGGACAACCCAACACCATTGGCATTTCGCAGTGTCTGCAGCTGCACGAGCTGACCGTGAATGTGGACTGCTTCAATGCCAGCAGCGCCTTCGAGGTGCTGCAAATGCCGCAGCTGCAGTTCCTCGAGCTGCAGCAAAAGGCGGCGCCCAGCGAGGCAGCCAGCGAAGCCATCGGCCTGGTGCTGCGCCAGCGTGCTCTCGACGTGCAAAGCATCCAGCTGCATGGCTATCGGCCGAAGCAGGAGGACTGGCTGCTCAAGATGCAGCTCAATGGCTGCCTGCACCTGAAGAGTCTCGTTGTGAACGACAGTTTGCTGCACGGCCTGGAGTTGCAGTCTCTGGGCACAATGCCCGTGCTGCGTCAGGTCACATTCTGGCAGTGCTCCGATCTCAGCGATTGGCAGGTCCTGCACTTTGCCAAGGCTTGTCCGCAGCTCCGGCAGCTGCAGCTTCTCGACTGCAAGCTCCTGACCAGCAAGTTGCTCTACATTCTGTGCGAGTGGCGTTGCAGCAACAAGCGAGGTGCTCCTCCTCTTGAACTCGATCTGGGTGACAGTGAGCACCTCAAGCAGGAGTTCCAGAATCATGTGAGTCATATTTAATTTTTTAATTTCATTTAATTTTTAATGAGCGATAATTCTGTTGCAGTTTAAGCTGCAATCGTCGCTGGTTTTGGCGGAATCGAAGAAGCAGAATCCTCCGCCTGAGCAGCTCGTGCAGCTCAGATTTCTGCGACCTGTCACCAAGAAATAAACATTAACATGCATTTTGTTTGCTTTCAAACATCCTCAATGATTGTATTGAAAAAAGACAGAGAATAGAGAACAAAATCAAGAATAATGTCTTCAACCAAGAATAAAATCTGACTGTCCTCAAATTATATTTATATATTTTTTTATTATTTTTTAAATAATTGTACCTTATCCTTCCTTCTACATATATTGATTTAAGCTCAAATTAGAATCAAAAACTCTCAAGAGATAAATTCCAGAACGCAAAAGTTTCAAATTGTAATCAAGAGTAAAAAATTGTAATTAAACAAAAATGTTCTTGAGTTTTTATTGATTCACAATAAAACCAAAAAGGTTCATGCTTTACGTTTTAGTTTATTTTGTACAAACCGAAGCAATTTTAAAATGTGTCCTCTACGAAATTGTTCAAAAATTACTTTTTAAATTGTTGAAACCAACAAATATAATAATTCAATTAAATGCTTTTCTTTCCGATATTTGTTCGCAGTTACCAAATATAATCAAAATTAGTTGCTTGCCCTTTTTAATGTTGACATCTTCCACTACAGAAGCACACACGATCATACCCTATGCATCCACAATTACAAGGAAGAAGCGAGCACACATATGAGATCTGCTTGCTTTCTCTATCCATCACTGGCAACTGTTGCATTAGCGGACTTGTTGCTAATTGGCCGCCCGCCATGTGGCGATTTGTCAATGCGCCGCTGCTCGACGCATGCGCCACGCAATGTGGCAACTACCACAGCCACAGCGAGTTGCCTCCGCGTGGCAGGCAGACACACGCAACACGCTTTGCAACAACTACAACAAAAATTTGTCATGGCAACTTCATCGTTTTGGGCGGCCGTTTTGTCAGTGGCCAACGTTGTGGAATGCTAACAAATTTGTGAACATGCCACAATTTACAGCTCCATGGTTACGATTATACAACATTGCTGCGCATGTGTGTGTGTACGAGTGTGTGCGATTGTGTGTATGTGTGTGTTTGCTGTGTGTGGCCCACCCATTGTTATAATTATTGGGCGCCCATGTTCAAGTGACAATTCAACTTTGACTGGCATTTGTGGAGCAACAAGCAGCCTGCCACATGCCGCATGCCGCATGCAACATGTGTTCAAAGTTGTTGCGCTTGTAGATCACAAAGTCGAATAACTGTTCGACAACACTTTGATCTGACTGCCACATACAGAGCGAGACCCAACAGGTAGCTTAATTGCCAGCGAACTTCAGTATCTCATTGTGGCATCAAAAATGAATTTGCAAAACAAATAAATTTCTCAATTCGAAATAAAGAAAAAATTGTATTCATTCCAAAAAATGTTTTGGATAGAAATAATTACAAGGCAAATAATAAATAAGCAAGTAAATTATAGAGAATAATGAAATTAGCAGCTACGATATAAAAATTATTAACCACACATACCAAATATCAAGCAGTCAGAACTTAATCAATAGTATATTGGTCGTATACGTAATATACTCCAAGACGAAGGATTAAGAATAACATCCTCTGTATTCGCTTATGCTAATATAATTTTATGTTTTTAATTCTTTTAGTTTTATTTTATTTTATTAACTTAGGAACTTAGAGGTGATTTTGGGAGTACTTACAGCTAATAAAACATTCGACTCCGTTTTTTTTTTTAAACAAGAAATTGGTTCAAATTTCATGTTCAAATCCTAAAGCTGGCATTCAAAACTTCTTATATAAAAAAAATTTTTTGAACACTTGTTATTTTCACTGTATCGAAGCTAAATAGATGCTATGGACCCAACATAAGCTCAGTCTCAGTAAAAACTGAAATTATACAACTCGAAAGGATGTCGTGTCAAAAGCACATTAAGCAACATGAGTTTAGCATATTTTTTGAGCTTACCAATAACTTCTGAGATTTATCTGCCTTCCTTCTGTCTCTCTCTCTCTCTCTCTTTTTGTCTTTATCTTTCTCTCTCACCTTACTGCCCTACTGCACACTCGACAACCGCCTTCCCCTCGAGCTTCGATTTTGTGACTTCTCAGTTGCCTTGCACTAATTCGTTTTCACACTTTTCATGCTTCAGACAGGCTGCAATTGCCGCAGGCTCTTTTTTGGTTTTGCCATCGCCTAATTTTACAATCGAACTGGCATCCTCCAAAGTCCCCACCTCTCCCGCTCTCCCTCAGCCGTCTATGGCCTGCAGCCGTTGTGGCAGCCCACTAATATTTATATTTGCCCTGCATTTCTTTCGGCCCGATGCAAGCGATTTGATAAGCAAATGGAAATGCAGCTCAAGCTGCGAAGAGCGAAGCGGGGCGCGAGGAGGCGGAGGAGGTTGGGGCAGACAAGCGACGTCTGCGAGTATAACGGCGGCGAAAGGTGCGAATAAATAATTTTCAGTAGCCGCAATGGCCACCACAGTGAGCGACCGACCACTCGACGACCCACTGTATTGCAGCTCCAGCTCGTTGTTGTTGCTGTTGTTGCTGTAGCTGGAGCCAGACAAATATTTTATTGCAAATTTGCTGATATTGGACGACAGGCGGGCCACTGCAGCAGTTGCCCAGTTGCCCAGTTGCCCGGCTGTTTTGCATATTAAATTTATTTTATTGAATATGGACAGAGATATGCACAGATAGGCGAGAATGGATTCAAAAGTATGGAGAGACTTCATCAAGCGGCGATAATTAAATCAAGTGTTATCGATTAACATAAGCTCCAAGCGATAGCTGCTCCAGAGTTCGGCAAGTTTCCAAAAACAAAACGACTTTTGCTAGAAAAATATTGTGAATAATACTGATTAAATGCAAATATTATTATTAACATTTAAATAAACACATCTATTTATTTTTTTTAGATATTTGCATAGAATTTTTTAGTTTAATCAATATGAAAATGAAATAATATATAATTTTAACATAATTGCAATTCTAGTAGAATGAAAAACACCAACAAGAAAAATGACTCAAAAATCTAATAATGATATCCAATGTATTACAAAAACAAATGTATCATTTTAAAAATCATGAAATCGTCTTTCAATTGCGTTAATCAAATTTTTATAATAGAATTTACCAGTTGAATTTTAATTGTAGAAATATTTCATTTTATTTTGAATACAGAATATAGATAGAAAGAAAACAAAATGTCTCTACAATCTAATTAATTTTACTAATATATATATTCTTGATTGTAGAATTTTAATTGTGGAATTTATTTATTATGTTTTGTACGTAGAATTCAGATATAAACAAAACAAAATGTCTTTGCAATCTAATTGATTCTAATAATATATGTTATATATCTACGATTTTAATTTACAGCTTAATAAGACCGCTTGCAATAAAATTTAACTTAAATTAAGCAGTAGCTTGTGAATATTAATATACCTTCCAGCTTGTTTCTATAATTTAATTAATTCTAATAATATACATATATATTCACGATCTTTATTTACAGCTTAATTAGACAGCTTGCAATATAATTTGACTTAAATTAAGCAGTAGCTTGTGAATTTCTTTACTGCTTTTAGCTTGCTTCACTTTTACTTAGCATACATACTTTATGAGCCGCCCTCTCTTGCATTTAGAGTAGTAGCTTATTGTATGATTTGAGCCCCTTTTCTGCCACGTTCTCTCTCTATAGTTCAAGCTAACTTTTTCGCACTCCAGCTTTCCCTCTTTCTCCCTCTACGTATCTCTATCTCGCTCGCGCGCTGTATCTGTTTCTATCTGCTCATAATTGCTGTAACGCCAGGCTTGAAGCCCAGCGGGCGATGAATTATTAATTGCCGTTGATTTGCATTGAGATTTCTTGGCCCGGGTTCATTATTAGAAGCACACGGCAAACTCTTGGCCGAAATGGGGTTTTTTAGAGGCAAGCCAAGAAATTGCTGGCCATGTGTAAACATAATAATCAACGGGCATTATATGTCGATATAGTATATGGCGATCAGCAAATGCGCTTTTGCAAAATGGCCGCCGGACAACGCGGCCCCCAATTGACACCTGAGCGTCCGTTGCTGCTGTTGTGGCTGCTGCTGTTGCAGCTGTAATTGTTATTTATGCACTTGCATTTAACTGTAATGGCATGTGGCCTGCCATGCCCCCCGGCGCGGTGGGCGTAACTGGAGCGTTTTGGGTAGCCTATGCGATTACACAAGAGTTTAGCACTCTTAATTGTGCTGCAGAGCCTCTAAGTGCATATTGGGGCGCATTCCAAGCAAATATGAAGACTGAACGCCCCCCCTCCCAGACTTTTGGATGGATATATACCACACTATATTATGTGTTATCCACACTGTGGACACACGACGCCAGCGATGACGAACCCGAAATGAAAAGCAGCATCTCGGCACACGCGCTTAAGTTCAACTTGAGTCGCCAAGATGCTGATAATGATGATGAGTACGATGATGAGTACGATGAGGATGTGGATGTGGATGTGGATGAGGATGGAGATGAGGATGGGACTGATGTGACTACTGACTACTGACTACTGTGTTGCAGCCTGATCCCTGGAATTTTGGCTTGAGCAACGGCAACAGGCAAAAGGGGCTTTTGTGCTGCTCCACAACCACTTAACTTGCTTAAGCGCTGTTTGCTTGTCAAAATTGCAGCAGCCGCTGCCACCGCAAACAACAACAGCAACAACAACAAGAGCAGCAGCAAAAGCCACAAGGCACGTCTCTTTGCAAGATGACGCAGTCAGAATGACTCCTCAGCTATAGCCAAATGAATTAACCCTTTTACTTTGCAGCAAACAGTAAAAGCAAAAGCAACAGCAACAACAATAACAACGGCAACTGATTTGTTATATTCCCGCAGCTACTGTTGTAAGTGCGGGTTCTGTGTTTTTGGCCATGCTCTACACCAGGGCCAAAATGTTCGACTGAACACAGTAAGAGAGAGGAAGAGAGAGGGAGAGAGAGAAAGCTTGCCAATATAATTATCGATTGTTATCGATTTTAAGCTCTTAAGTCTTAAATGAGACTGAAGCCAACCACTTACAAAATATCTTGTTTGAAAGTAAGTAATAAATATTTTATTAATATAATTTATAAATTTGGTATATTTTAATTTTATTCATTTATTTATATATAATTTACAAACAAAATAATATTCTTTATAATTTATGAAGTATACGCAAAAATATTTGTCGTCAGCTGAAAACAATTATTTAAATATACGTTTTAATTTCTATTATAATTTATAAAGTTTATGTAAATTTTAATCATCAACATATTTATTTATTTGCCTCATCATACTCTTATCTCTTACTTAACTTTGAAGCATAAGCATATATAATATTATTTGCATAGTATTAATTTGCATAAAATTAATTCAATAATTGGCATAAACATTTTGTAGCTTATTGAATTTTTAATTTTTAAGATATTATATTCAAATGTGTTTTTTATTTAAATAAACGTTGCTTGTAACTCAATGCATTATGTATGCTCCCTTCAAAAATATCAAAATAATTATTAATATTTTATTTTTTTATGAATATGCTGAGTGGTCTAACATTTTCGCAAGAGTTTAGTGTGGTGTGCATTTAAATACAAGTACAAATGCTTACCGCTTGCCACTCGAGAGATGGAGGAGCTGCCTGTGGAGGAGAATTGCGCGTAAATTCGTTGCGGTCTTTGGGACTTGCGCGTCATCAACATAATCGCCGTCAACAGGCCGTCAACAACATCAAACTGCCAGCAAAATGTTGCTACTGTTTCCAGTCGGCGCAGACAGAAGCAGCAGCAGCAGCAGCAGCAACTGCCTGACCAAGAAGACCAAGACCAACCACAACAGCAACAACCACAGTGGCAACGGGGCAAATGTGAAGTGGTTTTTTTTTTTATGATGAGCGAAGCACTTTCAACTGACGTAGCAATCCAGAGACCAGACGACGACGACGTCGACGACGACGGCTTACACACAACAAAAGCGTGTCAAACATTCTGTGCGAAATCTGTCGGATGTGGGTACAAAACAACAACAACAACACGAAAACAACAAAAAAAAAGAAACTACTTTATATACTAAACATATACATATATAACTTAAGGATCGGCTTGGAACGATGGTCAGACCGGTGCTGTTCATGTTCTATACGGTGGAATCGATGCTGAGCATGTTGCTCATGTACTTTCACATACGTGGATTTTTGACCCACCCATTGGACTTCCTGCCGATCTCGAAGCAAATCCATCACTACTTCTACTCCATATCGTTCTATTTCTTCGCAGTCGTTACGTTCTGCAGCAGCATCAACATTTGCACTGGCCACCACGTGTCCATCGGCAATGAAGTGATCCGCACCCTGGTCGGCTGTCTGATGCACATTGTCATCTCGCTGATGACGCTGGAGAATGCCGAGCGTGACTTTCACATGATGTACATCATGAGTGTGAAGAACGTCGGTGTCGAGAAACCCGTTCATCCCTTCTTCGAGTACATGCGAGCCCAGGCCGTGTGCTCGCTAATCGTTGGCGTTGCATATCTGCTGCACGCCATCCTGGCCATCGATGTGCTGCTGTCCACCAGCGAATCGGGAGACAGAGATGATTTGGATCAGGGTGGCGACATGGACTATGAGCCAGTGCGTCTATATATTTTTGGCGAGATGATCCAGTCGCGTCTTGAGAAATATGAATGGTTTAAGGAATTTTCACGTGGCCAGCAGATGCCAATTTAATCAAATTCGCAATTCCATATAGTTATTGTACTTGCATGGCGATAGTAGTAGTAAACTTTTCTGGTTGTAGTATGACGTCAGTGACGCAACAGTTTTATGGAGTCCCAAAAGCCCTCAATGTGACGACAATGTGCCGCAGATAAGCAGCTGTCAGCCACGTAGGGCGCATGTGCCGTCCTCGTCGGTTGTCGGTTGTCGGTTGCCCAGAAAATCAATAAATTATGGGCTAAGGCCAGTCAAGAGCAAGGCAAACCATTGGCCCTGCACTGCCCTGCCCTACCCGGCACGACCCGGCTTCGATATCAAAGTTTTCCACCCAACAACTTCTCGCTCGTTTGCCTTGCCTGTGGTGCTGGGAAGGCTGCGTGCGGGGGGCGATGGTTCGGCGCACTTGGGTGCTTTTTTCATTCATAAAACTGCGCGTTCACTTTCCATTTTGCTAGCCTTACTCAAGGCTATTTTTAACGCACACCAGCCGGCCGGAAATTGCGTTTGGAGACAGCTTTTTGGCGCAGCGCAAAAATATTGCAAAATAGCTGAATACAAAATTGCATGCTGGCTGAAACTTAATCGAAAACTAAACGCTACAATCTCATTTCCCTTTTTAACAATTAGGCTGAAATTTGAATTTGAATTTGAATATCGATTAATTAAAAAGCAGAAATAATCGATAACGCTCAGCTCATCTGCAGTTAGTTACTATGTTGAAATTTTAAATTTAAGGTTTCTTTAATAATTCTTTGTTAGTCAAATTTAATTTTTTTTATTTAATTTAAATTCAGAATTAGATCATGATATATGACTAAAATTTATTTCACACTTGAATAATTTCCATATTCAGTTATTATGTAATTCTCGTAGAAAGCAAGTCAACATTAAAGGCTTCAATACTTGCCAATATTTGGTTCGTAGGCGTTCTGCGGGAAAATCCAATTCGCCCACTTTTTATTTAGAAAGCAACTTTAACCAGCCGAGAAGTATGCAACATAAATTTTCGTTTGATTTGCAACAAAGTTTGAGAGATGGCGCGACACAAAAAATGGGAAAATCAATAAGGACGCCTCCTAAGCGGCAAAAGTGCGACGCGTGTCCTTGAAAAGTAGGGGGAGCCAAACAGATTTTTTTTTTTTGGCCATTCATGAATACCGAACGCGCATTTTATGAATGGAAGCCCAGCATGCGATTCGAACTCGAAGCCCATTTTGGAGGGGAAAATGTGGGACATGCGCATTAAAGGATGTGGCGAGAATGGCGAATTTCCCCTAATCTAGCGCTGACGTAACTACGCTCAAGGTCAGCGTAGAATTTCATTCATAAAAATGAAACGCCCAAAGGGGGTGGCGCGTGTGTAGCGGTAAATTGAATGTACAATGTGTGTGAGTGTGTGTGTGTTTGTTTGTGTGTGAACACGCGCGTGCTTGCCCGAGGAGGGAGGTGGGGTTAAAAAGGGAGGAACTGTGGCTTGGCCAGAGCGAAAACGGATGCGGGCTGAAGCAAGCACACGCTATTTGCAGCTTGTTGATTTTTCTACGCGTGTAAACACCGACCCAGCAAATAAAGCCATTTTCATTCATGAATCCAAACATCGAGCAGGCAAGGCAGCAAAGGCATAACCGTCGTATACGTTATGTTTGCTTTAAGCAAGAAAACAAATTTCAGCTCATACCCGCTTTCAACTTGCCCAGTGAGCAATCTTGACTCTTTGGGTGCACTGACTCATTTTTCGTATTTTTCTTGTTTGGGTAAAGTTCCTTCGTCAAGGACACAGTGCTAGACCAGGAAAACGCCCAGAGCTTCCTACACACACGTCGGCAACAGAGCATCCCTTAAAGGTTATGCGGAGGCGGTGCGGAAGTGTAGCAAATTTCTCAGAATACACTTCACGCACTAAAGCAATTATGATAATTTATGGGTGCTTTCACTGCAAACTGTATTGGAATTTACGATCAGCCCCGAAGTATGCAACGTATTTTGTAAACTCCCTTTAACGCTCTGTTAATTAACAGTTGCTCAGCCGCGGCTCTGATACATTAACTTAATATTGAAATCTTTAACGTATTTATTAACTTTTAAATTTAAATTAAAGCACTGATGGCAACTTAAACAGTATATAAGTTTATTTCGATCTGTTTTGTTTCGATCAGCCAAAAAGTTTGAAATTTTTTTGTAAAGCTCTTTACTTCTGTTAACTAACAGTGGCTTAGCAGCAACTTTTATTAATTGACTATCGATAAATTAAACTACCTTATCGACTTTTAAATTTAAATTCAAACTTCTACAAATTTAAACGGTACTTAAGTAAGGCTTCCTTTTATTATAAAAGCAATTTAATAGCAGAGAATATAATCATCAATATACTTTCTAAGCTAAACAATACATTTAAATCCGTATCAATTAGGTATACACACACACATAGACATTATTCAGGGCAATACTCCCACAAAAAGTATTTTCAAGCCCCCACAAAGGACGCAAGCGATTTACATTAGCGACAAGCAAAATAAAGTACACAAATGAGCAGAGGCCACGCTACGTTGGATTGCCTGCAGCGCCAGGTGCAGTTGGCTTCTCGCTTAAACTCGGCATGCCCATAAACGGCTCGGACTCGGAGCGTTTGTGGGTGCGCTTCGTTAGCCTCTTGGAACGCTCCTGCTGTGCCTTGGCACTGTTCTCACCGCCTCCTCCCGCATCGCTGAGCTGCATAAAATCAGGTTCGCTGCGCGCCAACTCCTCATCCTGATAGACTTCTTGACTGGCGGGGTTTGGATTCAAGTTGGTCACTTGCTCATTAAGACACACATCATCGAGATCCACATCACTGTTGGAGAAGAGAGCTGTGGCACCCAGCTCCAGCGAATTGGTCACGTCCAATTCCACTTCACTGGTCGCCTTTTTGGGCGTCGACGTCACAGAGATGCGTGAGAAGTTGATGCTTTGCTCCAACGGTGTGGCAGCAGTTGAGACATTCGACGACTTAAATTGTGCATGGCTATTATTGATATTATTGTTGTTATTCAGCACTTGCACATTGGAAGTGGAGAAGCCAACGGTGGCTCCAATCACAGGCACATTGGTCATGCTGCTGGGTGTGGAGCTATTGCGTTCCGTTTGATGCTCCTTCATCAGCTTACACGCCTTGCCCAAAGCACAAATCGTCAAACAGATCCGCAGACCCAATGCGAAAAGATACGCGAGCAAAAACAGCAGCCAAGCGGCCAAATTGTGAAAGGAAACTGCCGTGTAGATGGCTTTGATGAGCACCACGGCCAGTGGAAATGGTATGAAGCCCATGCGTCGCGCAACGAGATCAGAGTGATCCGAGAAGGCGTGCTTCTGACGCGTCTGTGTCATGTCATAGGCCAAGCTCGTGGTGTACTCACGATAGATGCTCTCGGGCAGTTCGTTGAATCTGGTGATGAATGCATGCTTCACCCAATCGATGAGTATCTCGGTGAAGAGCACTGCAAAGCAATCGGGCAGCATGACACAGAACTGCGTGATACTCCAGTCGAACTCCTTCATCGTCTGTATCATCACAATGAACAGCAGCACAGATAAATGGAAGCGTTCACGCACATCGCTGCAGGTCAGCTGGAACAGATTATTCTTGTCGAACTTCTTGAACACTGACCCTTTCAGTTCAACGAAATTGTTAGATATCATAATAGTGAGCAGTCCCTTGTTATTGGAGTTTACAGCAACATTCAAACAGGTTGCCTGCAAGCGAAAAAGAAATACAATATATTTTAAATTTCCCGCCAATCGCTTCATGAAATCAACGAAGTAATCGATGACAACGAGTAATTTTTGAAAACAGCGCCAAGCTACGAACTCAATAATCGATAATAATACAAATATGAAGTCGATTTTTTTATAAATCTTCGATACCTCAACAAAAAGTAATTTTACTAGATACGATTTTTCTTGTTACTTGTTTATAATTACAATAATAAAACTAAAACAAAATAAATACAAAAGAATTTCTTTAACAAACATTTTTTTAAAAATGATATCTTATTTTTCTTCCAATATATTCGCTCTTTTCTAACTTTTAAAAATTGTTGAGAAAAAACCAGAAGATATTAGTTGGAAAAAACCCTACAACAAAATAATTAAAAAAAATGCAAATTAATTGAATAGTAGTCTAACAAACTGTCAAGAAAAAATGTGTTTTCACTCTATGCTCTCCCAACATTTTTGAAACCGAAGAAACCATAGACATTGCTCACCTGGAACATGATGAGTCCGCTGTGCAGAAACACATAAATGAGCGTGAAGAGAATGTGCGTGAGGACACCAAAGTGTTCACGCTTGGAGTGCTTTGGTTCCGTGGCCGTCCAGAACAAGGCATCGATGGTGTCCTGGCCAAACGCAGAGAGCAAACGATCACCCACCTCGAGCATATTATAGAATATATACAGCTTGATTATTGACTGCGATTTGATAATGTGATACACACGGTTCGTGTCCACCAGCAGCATAATCAGCGTCACACTGATCCAGATGGCACCCTTGAGCAGATCACAGATTTCCGCTGGCGACAACAAGCGTTGACCGCTGCCACGCAGGCGACAAAGGCGGGCGACGGTGCGAGTCACCAGCGACCAGACGGCGAGGAGAAAACGCACAGGGAGAAAAGTGTGGATGTAGAGAAAGGAGTCCGCACACTGCATAATGCCGTAGACCATGAAGCGTTCGAGGTCGCGTGGTATACGCATAAAGCTATAGATCTTTTGACGGCGCGCCGAGTAGCGTTCCTCGTCATGTTCTAGCAAATAGCCGCGTGTCATTTCCACTTTGAAGAAGTCGTAAAAAGTGCTCGCTAAAAAATACACTATTAGCAACCATATTTTTGAGCCACTAATTAAAGTACTTACAATTTTGTAGGCGTGCCGCAGTCGCCGATGCTGCTGTTGTTGTTGATGTTGATGTTGTTCCTGTTGTTGGTGTAACGCCAACGTCATCCTGTTTATTGTTGGTTTTTGGTACTTTCGGCATTTCATCATTTTGCTGCAGCTCCTCGATGCGATTGACGTCACCTCGAAAACGCAGCTGCCTTTTTGTGGCGCTGTTATTTTGTGTATTGGGCATTTAAGAACTATTTACACTTTGCTTTTTCACTTTTGCGGTTTACGTTGTTGCCTTGTCACTTTTGCAGCCAATTACATTTTGTTTTGCTACGCTGTTTCTAGCTGGCCCGTGCAGTGTGTACACACCTCTCAAAAACAAAAACTACATTTGTATTGCAGCCCTGGTTGACGTATTTGATTTTTGTGCAGGCGTGTAAGCACTGGAATTACTTTTAAGAGAAATCATCGAAATCGTGTTTAAATTTATTTATTCCTAATATAATATGGCCACGTCCATAGAATTAAGTTCATATCGTGATCAGCACTTTAAGGTAAGCAGCGCGAACAAAATTTCAAAGCCCGATCACTTGTAAAGCATATGTTTACATCGATTTAGGGTTCACGCTCGGAACAAGAACGCTCTTTGAAGGACTCGACCACACTTTATGTGGGCAATTTATCATTTTACACTACCGAGGAGCAGATACATGAACTGTTTTCGCGTTGCGGCGATGTGCGGCTCATTGTGATGGGTCTGGACAAGTACAAAAAGACGCCGTGTGGCTTCTGCTTCGTCGAGTATTACACGCGTCCCGAGGCCGAAGCCGCCATGAGGTAAAAAAAAGATGACAACAAAAATGCTTCACAAATTGGCAAAACCGAAAATCTTGAACTTCAAGAATGATTTTCGTTTGCTAATAAGATTTTACAAAACTTAAAAATACTGTTGTCTATTAGTGTGCTTGTTTGACCAGTTAATGTCAGTTTTTTCACAATTTTGGCTTATTTAATTTATTTTTAAAAGTTATAAAAGTGGCACAGCTAACCGGCAACCTATTCCACCCGCTTCCCATAGAGTAGAATGTTATTATAACTTAGCGCTAACATAAAATGTATGTAACAGGCAGTAGGAGCCATTTCGGAACCCATAAAGTATATATATTTTGGATCAGTGTCGATATAACCATGTCCATCTGTCTGTCTGCATGAACACCTTTCTGCCCTCTCAAACTGAAAATATGTGCGTAGCTTTAAAGATATAAATACAAGTTTTTGGCACACAAAATAATAACTGAAGTCTAAATGATTTCTCAAAATGTTGATATGAACGGTCGAAAAACACAGAAGTTATTCAAGAAACAATTTAAATGAAATAAATTTTAGTTTATTTTCAAAATAATTGTATATTCCACACCATATATACTTTTCGGAATGTTTAAATACACGTATAAGAGTTTTGCAGTCTCCCAATACGCGTTGCAGGTATCTGACAGTCGAGCACTCTCGACTGTAACTTTCTTACTTGTTATTTTAAAATTCTGTTTTACATTATTGTTTATTTTTTACAGATTTGTGAACGGCACACGACTGGACGATCGACTGATTCGCGTTGACTGGGACGCCGGCTTCATTGAGGGACGGCAATATGGACGCGGCAAAACCGGGGGCCAAGTGCGCGACGAGTATCGAACAGATTACGATGCTGGCCGAGGCGGATACGGCAAACTTTTGTCCCAAAAGATAGCACCCAACACAGATAATCGCTAGAGATAAGATATGGCCAGAGCAGATCATCGCCCCACCTAGATATTAAATTGAAACAAAACATTACGCATAGTGTTCTTCTAATTTCATATATTGTGTGTGTATCGCTACATAGTTTTTCTTTTGCTTTCCAATATATAAGTATATAATTGTAATTGAATGTTGAGAGGCCGCTAATTGATTACTTGCTAAGTTCCCTACAAGCCCACAAAACCAGTTAGTAGTTTGGATTTTACTTCTTGCCAATGTTGTTGGCCAGCGAGCAGCTCAATCCAGTGCCATCGGGTTCCACATTCAATTCCTTAACCTCGCCGTTCTGCACCACCATCGAGTAACGCTTCGAGCGCACACCGCCCAGCGGTGGCAGATCGATGGTCACATCCAAGGCGGCCGAGAAAGCGCCAGCCGGATCAGCGAGCAAGCGCACCTTGCCACCGGCGCCATGCTGCTTGCCCCAAGCGGACATCACAAAGGGATCGTTCACCGAGACGCAGACAATCTCGTCGACGCCCTGCTCCGCTTTCAGCGAGTCAGCCGATGTGATGTACCCCGGCAAATGGGTCTGCAAAGAATCAACAATTTATGATAATTATTGTTATTCAATATTGCCCTGGAAAACTGACCTTGGAGCAGCCGGGTGTAAAAGCGCCGGGCACACCAAAGAATATGACTTTCTTGCCATTTGTCAGCTCAGCGGTGTTTATCTTATTCGCCGGCGAATCCTCGAAGAGATCCACAGAGGGCAGTTTGTCTCCAACCTAGAAACAAAACAACAGAAAACAGAGATGTAACCTTGATGCTGGCCTTGCACTTTGCAATTGTCTCGCTTCCGCTTTAATCAATATAAATGCCAAAACCAACTTATGTAATTTGTGCATAAACTAAGCATTATTATTTGGCTGCTGCTACGAGATAAACGATTAGATGAACCTACCTTGACCATGGCTGCAAGTGTTCTGGAAAAAGATCGTACGTTGGGCTTGGCAGAGTTAACAACTCGTTTTAGAATATTGCACGCCTGCATTTCTCTTCTGACACTGACAACAGCACTCTGCACTCCTCACACCTGCTGTGCGCTCGAAATGCAAACATTCACAGCGCTGCCACAGTGTTGCAAAAACGTCACAGCGTGGCCACATTAATTTCCTAAAAGCCACAACGCTGCCACGGTGTTTCAACTAATAATACCGAACACTAAAATGAAACTCAGTCGTGTTGTTATATTTTTAATAGCACAATCAAATCATATGTAATATGTTATCGTTTTAAACAGCATCAAACAGCAAATCTAGTTCACACCGCATTATCAGCAAAGCGTTCCAAATCATCCAAGCTCTGTTCCTTCAATTTTGCCTCAAAGTCTGTAATAAATTCATTCGCCAAGCGTTCCGACTGCGCTTCCGTGTAATATTTGCGAAATGCTCGATAAATGCAATCGCGCAGTCCAGGTTTCATTACCACCAGATTGAGCTTGGTGCCGTCCTTGATGTTGGGATACGAGGCAATCGTTTGGTCATTGTTTAGCGGTCTGCCGAGCAGCAGTAGCTTTTGATTTGTAGCGGGAATTTGAAGAGCGCCATCAATTTGTTCCTTCACCTCCTGTATGGTGGACGTCGGCGACACCTAAGCGATGAAATTAACAGTCAGAAAGTGAAAATAGCATTGACAGCTTGTAATATTCATATCGGTCTGCAGCCTACATCGAGTGTGCAATCTTTGCCCTTCAGCACTTTTATTGTAATTAGCATGGCGATTTTCTTATATGTTTTATGTTATAAACAAATTAAATGGCATGTCAGTGTTGCCCCATCTGCAGCTTAGTGATGCAAATACCGTGCGATATTTTTAACCCTTTCAACGGTGACCCTAAATATCGATAGCAACCATAAATCTAGTGGCTGGGTCAATACGATTGCAATAAGAAATGTGAGTTCGTTTTATATGAAAGGTATAAAATTTAATTTTATTTTAAAAATAAACGAATATTTGAAAAATGTTATGTGTATTCTTATAAATCGATTAGATAGTTGCAACAAATTTTATTTATTTCTTGTTTATTGCTAACAATCTTATAAATTTTCCTCCTTTGCGCTTATTTGGGTAAAGTTGTTAAGTAATTTCCAAAATATTCGACTCATTCCATCGATATATCGCAAATCAACTCGTCATCTTCATGTTCGCAAGTGGCTACTGTTCGTCTGTCTGGCATCACTGTTTCTATTCAGCAGCGACGTTGCGTGAACAAAAAATACATTTTACATAAATAATAAATTTCTATCAAAACTAGCGCTTGATGTGGAGTGTTATTGATGTAAAGGTGAACCCTAATAATCCCTGCCACTGATAACAAGTCGCGATCGCTGCGAAAAACCTAGTGAAAAACGAAAATCGAATAAGAAAATTGCAGCAAAAAAGTGAAGCGCAAAATAATTCACACAGCACAGCAACATTAGCAATATTAGCAAAGCAGCCTCGAGTGAATTAACGAGAAAAAGAAAAAACAGTGCGATTGCGTTGTGTGTGAGTGTACGTGCGTGTGCGTGTGTGTTAGAATTCGCATTTTACGTAAAGAGAACAGGAAAACAACTTGAATCAGCAAAATATTTGATGTTAAATCGCAGCAGAGGCAAATTGAACAAGTTCTTGCAGCTTCTGGCGGTAAATAGAAGGCCCCCGCCCTCTCTTCTTTCCACCTTTTGACATTCACATTGAAAGTTTTTTTTTTGCATACATATCTATTATTGTTTGGCTTGCCTTTTGCTGCAACTATTAATTATGCATAGTACACATTCATTTTATTTTTATTCTCTCCCTCTCTCGCTCGCTCTCTCACTGTCGCCCTCAGCACGCTCTAAGTTAACATATAAAGCATATGATGAGTGTTGCTCTAAACAATATTTGTGTATTGGAATGTATTAACTAAAAATATTGTGCACACACTTTTGACGTTCGCATAGGGCACGGGAATGGGAATGGGGGAATCAGATTAATTCTAAGTCTGGCAACTCTGATCGACGGCCATTGCTTCGCAACTTGTTGCTTGCGTCTGTGTATTTTGGAATTTCTGCGCTTGAATCGTGAATAGTGTAAAAACGACGAAAACAACGAACAATAGTATGAGATGAGAGTATATTAAATACTTTTCTGACGCGTTTCTTCCGTCACCTGATCTCCAAAACCAAAGCAACACTTTATTGTGGCCTATTGGCAAAAAATCCCTCTGCAAAAACATCGAAAGCATATCACACACATACACATGCACTCATTTGTATGTGTGTGTGTGTGTAGTGGATTCGGAAGCCATCAAGTGCAGCCTCTTGGATATATGTTTAGAATCGTTTAGAACCGGATTCGATCTCAATCGCACGGCGTTAATGTGTGACAACTTCAACTGACTTCAGTTCAGGCCAAGTTTTATTTTCTCTGCCCCCTTTACATCGATTCGCAAAGTCTGCCCGTGTGTTGGTGTTCGTGTGTATGTGTATGTGTGTGCGTGCGTACTGCATGTTGTTGTTGTCATTATGATTGTTTTATTTGATTTTTTTTTGTTATTGCTACGTTGATTTTCTTTTCAAACACTCCCACAGCGATGGTTTTTGAATTGTGCCTGTAATTGTCAGATACAAATCAACTGAAAGAGAACAAGAGACAAGTGCAAAAAAACAAAAACACCGAAAGAAGCAAAAACAAAGAAGGAGAGAGAGAATTTAGCAAACTCTTTATTTCTGTTGTTGTTGTTTGTGTACGTGTGTGCGTGTGCAGCTGTTGTTGGAAAGAGACGGAAGCGGTATAAGCAATATAAAGCTGCAGATAAAGATAAAGCTGAAAGCGTATTATGGATAACGACGCATTAGAAACAGCAACAAAAAGCCCGACAGCAGCAGCAGCAGCAACAGTGGCGGTCTCATCATCAGCAGCAGCAGAGCCAACAGCAGCGGCATCAGCGGCAGGCGAAGCGTCAACCAAAAACGAAACGGCCACAAATAACAACAATAACAAAGTCACAACCGCCACTAACGGTATCAAAGAGAATAACATTAACTTTAGTACAACAACAACAACAACGCCAGCAGTAGCAGCAGTAACAACAACAGCAACATCACCCAACGTTCTGACCAGCGGCATTGTTGTGACTCCAACCAAAAGCGAGGTGAGTACTAAATGTTTCCCACTCTTTCAACTATGTGCACTGTGTAATGCTTAGTGTGACCCCCCTTCGGTTTGTCGATAAAATTGTGTAATCCTTAATGTGACCCCCCTCTAAGAAATAGCCGGCTTGTCGATAACATTGTGTAATCCCTAGTGTGACCCCACTCCTCACCAAGAAAAAAACGATATTTGCATTTGCAAGTGTCGGCTTGTCGATAACATCTAAAAAGTAACGGCAAATAATAAAAATTAATAAGCATATCAACAAGCCGACCCAGACCCCATAGAGCATGTTGACTAATTGACGTCAATTATAGAACGATTTGTTTTTGTTGTCCTACACTTATAGACTTCCTTGTAGCAGCAACCTTAACGCACCAAATTCTATATCTAATCTTATCAGCGTCCAATGTGTGTGTGTGTGACTGATTCCAATTAGATTTTTAAAGGTTTGCAATCGAATTAGAAAATCGAAAATCGTATTAGACGAAACGCACTGCCAACTGTGAAATGCATGTCACGTACCCTGTTTGTGTGTGTGTGTAGAGAGTGCACATTTATGTGAGTGTGTTGGCATTACTAATCTCCAGAGACTAATAATAACCCAAAACAGGCGACAGCTCGACTTAGGCGGCAAGGATTTGCACAGACCAAGGTAACGCAACGTTAAAGGTGCCATGTCCCCCCTCCCCCTCAACCATGCTCTCCCAGGGATTTTTCTCTTTTGCTTTCGATTGTTTTGATTTAGGCTTCTCTTGCTCTCTCTTGTTCTCTTGCTGCTGCGTCCTTCAGACTGTCATTTAATTGGCTCAATCATCGAATCGTTTTGCAGGCTAACAAGACAGACAAGGACAGCACACCACCGCGCGATGCACCGCCACCCACGCAGATCACCAAGGGACTAAACCTAACCACCACACCGCTTGTGCGCAAGGAGAAGCGACAGGCAAGCTCCCGTTATAATGTATCGAAAAGCTGTGAACTGACGGCTCTCAGTCCGCTCAATGAAAGTAAGTAAACAAAATATTACAATTCAAATATATACTGTATTTATGCAATAATTATATGGTAATTTTTGTGTCGTCGATCAGCTGTTTTTTTTTTGTTGCTTGTGTTATTTATTTATTAAGCAAGTTCGCAAAGGTCAATTGAGTGATGACTGTTTCGTCGCAGGGTTGTTCAACACTAGCAAAAATAAAAAAAACAGCTTACACAAACATACGCACACACTCTCACACATATGCATACGTCAGTTACGCCCGCCGCCCCATTTTTGACACTTGCGCTCACCCATTATGGCTCTCTCGCTCTCTTTCTCTTCCTCTCGCACTGCAGAGAGCATATTCATTTGTTTGATTTTGCTTTATTGCTTTACCCTACTACTTGCTAATTAATAAAACGTTTGTCATTGGCATTCAAATTGTTGCCTTTTCGGGGCTCTGCAGCCATTTGTTATTGTTGTTGTTGCACAGCTCTCTTACAGCTGCGCGCTCTTCACACTCTCTGGCGCTCTTTGGAGAGCTCTCTCTCACTCTTCCTGGGCGCTCGCCCACGGCAAATGTTATCGATTTTTCCTGTTGCCTGCCCTTAACAAATTGGAGCCGCAGTCAATACGACTTTTGCGGCAGCTCCGCATTAAAAAATATACAAATTAAACAAACTGTTTTTTTTTTAGTTTGAATAGCAACAAATTAACAAGTTGACGCTTGTCTTCTTTGTTTTGCCGGGTGAGCAACAAATACCGTTACAAAAGAATCGCAATCGGAATCGGAATTGTTAAAAGATATTTCAGAGACACTGCAAAAACCGGTTGAGTTTGTTTAATTTTTTTTGTAGAGAGAGATTCGTAAGTGCTTTACCTAGATCTATCATTTACATAAACATATAATATACAGCTGTGGGTAAGGAAATAGCAACAAATGAGATATTAAATTTAACAATGTTTTTTTTCCCATATTCCTTTACGTTAGTAGATCGGTTGCATATGGTTTTGGTAAAATGGAATATTGAGATGTGAAAAATGTAAAAATCCCGTTAGATTTCCTATTTTTTTTATGTTTTTTAAGCATTCTTGCGCTTATGCCTCAAATATTGTCTGCGCCGTGAAATAGCAGTTTTTCATTTTCTTTTACAAAAAATGACGAAAACATTAAAAATGTTTTAAAAAGTGAGTTGAATTATATTAATGAATATATTTTAAATGGAAATACACTAAAACAATGTACAAAATTTCATTTAATTGGGTATAGGACACTGTTCTGAGGCACTGTTTCGAGGAAGAAAAAAATGTTAATCTAACACTTAATAGGGACGAAAAAAACTTAAAAATTTATTTGAAAACTGTTAATCTGCTCTGCCAAAATGGTATCCAATGCCATAAATTATGAATCGAAGGCCGAAAAACGTGGTATCATACTCAAAACCACAAATGTTGAGGACCCTTGTATAGTGACCTTCAGCAAAACTGATCCTTTTACATCCTGTAGGGATATAAAACGGGATCCAAAGTTGGGGATTAGGGGCGTGACTATTCGACGATGACTTGTAAATAAAAATTGGAATGCGGGAATCCCATGAAAGGTGAAATTAGCTTGGTGAGAGACATATCAAAGCCCTGTTGGTGTTTGCCAAAAGCCATTGGAATGACACAATGGAGGAATATGAGTCCAAACTGGTCATATGTTGGGTTTGGTGATTGGAGATCGACGGACATACTGTCTTTAGCCTGCTCCACTAAATAAAACCAGTTTGGACTCATCTGTCCAAAGAATATTACGCCATTCTGATACCGGCCCGTTCCAATGGCTTTTGGCAAACACCAACAGGGCTTTGATATGTCTCTCACCAAGCTAATTTCACCTTTCATGGGATTCCCGCATTCCAATTTTTATTTACAAGTCATCGTCGAATAGTCACGCCCCTAATCCCCAACTTTGGATCCCGTTTTATATCCCTACAGGATGTAAAAGGATCAGTTTTGCTGAAGGTCACTATACAAGGGTCCTCAACATTTGTGGTTTTGAGTATGATACCACGTTTTTCGGCCTTCGATTCATAATTTATGGCATTGGATACCATTTTGGCAGAGCAGATTAACAGTTTTCAAATAAATTTTTAAGTTTTTTTCGTCCCTATTAAGTGTTAGATTAACATTTTTTTCTTCCTCGAAACAGTGCCTCAGAACAGTGTCCTATACCCAATTAAATGAAATTTTGTACATTGTTTTAGTGTATTTCCATTTAAAATATATTCATTAATATAATTCAACTCACTTTTTAAAACATTTTTAATGTTTTCGTCATTTTTTGTAAAAGAAAATGAAAAACTGCTATTTCACGGCGCAGACAATATTTGAGGCATAAGCGCAAGAATGCTTAAAAAACATAAAAAAAATAGGAAATCTAACGGGATTTTTACATTTTTCACATCTCAATATTCCATTTCACCAAAACCATATGCAACCGATCTACTAACGTAAAGGAATATGGGAAAAAAAACATTGTTAAATTTAATATCTCATTTGTTGCTATTTCCTTACCCACAGCTGTATATAAAGTAACTATAAATTATAATTTCGCTAGCAAACAATTTTGATGAGTTCATTTTGTCTCGCATCATTTTTGCATTTTCATTTTCCATTTTTGCATTTTCATTTACCATTTCTGTCTCACTTTACCACATGCCTACATAAATAAATCATAATCTCTCTATTGTATTGCAATTCCCATTACAGATGCTATTATAAACATAATTTATGCTTAAAACAAAAAAAAAGCTAGAAATTGATGAGCAAAAAATAAAAAGAAAATTAACATTTTCGATTGTGTCGCAAAGTTTCCTAGTCACTTAGTTTGTTGTTCGTTGTTTTTTGTTGTTGTTGTTTCTGTTAGCAAATAGATAGAGAGAAGAAAAGATACAAATTGAGAACATTAAATGTGCGATGCGTTTCGATTGCGCCGCCATTAAACCAAGTGCGGCACTAATGAAATGGTCATCGGTGCTATGTTGCTGACGGGTAACCAACTCAACGGTCCCACCAAGCAGCAGCCAACATCGGGCAACAATAACACAGCAAACAATCAACAGCAGCCATCGCAGCAGCAGCAGCAGCAACTTCAACAGCAATCGCAGCAAACAGTAGTCAACAACGCCTCCTCTGGTGGTTATTATGCTCTTGGTGGCATTCGTATACCCAAGTCGCCATCGTTTCACAGTGGCTTAGATCAGCTGGCTGACGACGACGACGACGACGTGGAGGGGGAACGCGAGTCTTCTTCTTCGTCTGCTTCTGCTGGTAGCAGCAAATTCAAGTTCAGCAGCGTCGAAGAGCTGAAGGCCAAATTTGAGTTGCAGTCACGTAAAATGCCACTGTCGCCGCCCGAGGCAAGTGTCTCTGGCAACGTGACAGCAACGACAACAGCATCATCATCATCGCCATCATCGTCATCGACTAGCTCAAATTCATCGGCGTCGGCACTGTCATCGCTATCGCAGGCAGCCTCATCCGCTGCAGCCAGCAACTCCTCAGCGTCCTCGTCGTCGTCGTCTGCGGTGACGTACGGCGGTGGCGCCAATTCGGCGGCAGCAGCATTAATTGCCTCCTCCTCGCCATTTGGCTCGCAGTCATCCACATCGTCGCTGTCGCTATCGTCCGCGACGACGAATGTGCCAACGCCGGCAATGCCCAATGCTAAGAATACGTCCGGCCCAACAGCTGGAGCAGCAGCTGGAGCAAGTGGCAGCAGTGGCAGTTCATTGGTGTCCACATTGGCGCAACACTTTTCGGCGGCGACCACAGCCAGCTCATTGCTGAGCACTGGGGCAGCGGCTGTTGTAGCTGGTGGCAATGGATCCAGCTCGGCCAGCAGCAGCAGCAAGGTTTGCAAGCATTACTTCACCTACAACACTCGATACAAACACACACACACACTGAACAGAACAGAAAAGAAAATACACTGAAGAGAGCGACACATTAGCAGACCAATCAATCAGACAACATAATGAATGACAATTCTCTGCTCTAATTCATTTCATAAATCAAATCACCATTGCATCGCATCCAACAGTCACCCGTGAGCGCAGCTGCGGCCATTAAGAACATATTAAATGCCACCAAAAGCGTTGGCAGCAGCAATGCTGCTGCAGCCTCCTCCAGTGGCAACAACACTAGCAGCAGCAGTAGCACCAGCAACAGCATTAACATCACCACCACTACCACCACCAACACCAGCGAAGTGACTGTCGAGGAGCAGCTGCCGCTGCGCACAACGGTGGCACAGAATCTGGTCGGTGGCATTAGCATTTCCCTGGGCATTGGCCAGCGCAACGGCAATGCGTCGGCGACTGTGGTGGCGACACCAGCGACGACAACGACGCCGCCGCCGCCGCCGTCGTTAAAACAAAACGGCGGCGATGCCATGGCTCATCAATTGTCGTCGCCGCAGACGCTGCAACAGCTGACGGGCAGTCCAGGACGGGCACGCGATCGGAATCTGTTTCATTCGCCACCGAATGCATCAACTGCGCTGGCTTTGCCGCCACTGCGAGGTTGCTAATTTGGTTACGCTCCTCCTACTTAGCTTCTTAGAATTGCAATTATGTCTTTTTGGTTTTTGTGTCATTGAGTTTTGCTTGCCTTTTCTTTGTTGTCAGTTTGTTGTCCAGTTTTTCAGTTTTAAATTGTTGTCCATTGATGATGATCTCGTTCGATTTGTAGCGCTTTTCAGTTGATATAGTTTATTATTCAAAAATTATGATTAATGTCCAAATTGTATTTGCTTTATTTCTGTAGAAACACCAGCCACGGAGCGTGAGGAGCTGCTGCTGCAGAAAATCCGGCAATGTTGCACTCTCTTCGATTTCTCGGAGCCGCTGAGCGATCTGAAATGGAAGGAGGTGAAACGCGCTGCACTCCACGAGATGGTCGAGTATCTGTCCAATCAGAATGGTGTCATCACAGAGATTATCTACCCGGAGGCCATCAATATGGTAAGTATCTTACGATATATAAAAGACAAATTCAAATATTAATAATATTTTAATTGAATTCATGCAGTTTTCTGTGAATCTATTTCGCACGTTGCCGCCGTCATCAAATCCGAATGGGGCCGAATTCGATCCAGAGGAAGATGAGCCAACATTGGAATCATCTTGGCCACATTTGCAATTAGTCTATGAGCTAATTTTGCGCTTCCTGGAATCGCCCGATTTCCAGCCAAATATTGCAAAACGTTTTATCGATCATCAATTTGTATTACAACTGTTGGATTTATTCGATTCGGAGGATCCACGTGAACGTGATTTCCTTAAGACTGTTTTACATCGCATCTATGGCAAATTCCTCGGCTTGCGGGCATTTATTAGGAAGCAAATCAACAATGTGTTTTACAGGTTAGACTTGATGATTTCATAATCATAAGGATCAACATAGAAATAATCTCTGCGATTCTAAACAGATTCATTTACGAAACGGAACATCATAATGGCATTGCTGAACTGCTCGAGATTTTGGGCAGCATTATTAATGGTTTTGCATTGCCGCTCAAGGAGGAGCACAAACAATTTTTACTTAAGGTATTGTTGCCATTGCACAAAGCCAAGAGCCTCTCCGTATATCATCCGCAATTGACCTATTGTGTGGTGCAGTTCCTTGAGAAGGATCCCAGTTTGTCTGAGGCAGTCATCAAGTAAGTCCACAATTTTGTATTTCTGCTGTCACTCGCACTCACACACTCACAATCTTTTAACACAATTGTAGAAGTCTCTTGAAGTTTTGGCCCAAGACACACAGTCCCAAGGAGGTGATGTTTTTGAATGAGCTGGAAGAGCTGCTCGATGTAATTGAGCCGGCCGAATTTCATAAGGTTATGATACCGCTGTTTCGACAGATATCCAAGTGCGTCTGCTCGCCTCACTTTCAGGTGGCCGAGCGTGCGCTTTACTATTGGAACAATGAATACATTATGTCGCTGATAACGGACAACTCGAAGGTCATTTTGCCCATCATGTTTCCGGCGCTGAATCGCAACTCGAAGACGCACTGGAATAAGACCATACACGGTCTCATTTACAATGCCCTCAAATTGTTTATGGAAATGAATCAACGGTTGTTCGATGAGTGTAGCAAAAACTACAAGCAAGAAAAGCAAATGTAAACCATTACCCAGAATTTCATTAGTTCAATTTTAAATAAAAATATTTTGTTTTGTAGGGAACGAGAGAAGCTGAATCAACGCGAGGAGCTCTGGCAACAGGTGGAGAGTCTCGCTAAAACCAATCCGGAGTGGACAAAGATGCGACGCTTCAACAATTACCTGCAAATGTCCGAGAGTCAAATGCTGTACGATGATTACAATGAGAATTGTGATCTAACCTACGACAAGCTCGATCAGAGTCAGCAGCAGCAACAACAGCAGCAGCAGTCAAGGCCGCAAGCGGCGCTAAAGCAGCAGTCAAATCAGGAGCCCAGAGAGGTGAGACAAGCCCTAGCCACACTAACCACACTACACAACTACTAACTGAACCAACAAACCAACCAGTATGTTTGTATGTGTGCATTAAGGGTGCGTTAATTGTAAGCGTGCAAGTTTTAATTCTTTAAGCACCAAATCTGTCTTTAAACTACTAATCGAACGAAAGAAAGAAAATGAGAGAACGAACGAACGAATGAGAAAATGCCTGTTACAAACAAAATAATCGCACTCATGTCAAATATAAATACATGTTTCTGTTTCTGAATCTATTTAATATATACCTACATCTATATGTGTACTTATTTTTATTGGTTTTGTCATCACCTCCCAACACACCGAATGCACCCACCACTCCCCGTCTGCCCCATCAGATCAAGTACTACTAACTAACACATTAGCCAAGAGCAATTTAAACCTATATAGATACATTCGTCTATTTAATGGGCCCCTGTCATCAGCATATATAAACGTGCATATCTTTTGCTCAAATATGGATATATTATGTTTTTTTTACCACCATATCAATATCTTTTTGAAATGTAATCAAGTCAATCGTTTGCCACATCTGTATTGAATAATAACATATTTGTTAAACCGAATTGAAATGTGTATATAAGACTTAAACTCTGTAGCCCTATATCTTCTCATTACTCATCAAGGAACAACTTTGTAAAATATGAAAACAGTTAAATGTGTGTAATTTAATAGTTTAGCCTAACTAAAAACAAAATCACGTCACACCGGCAAGCAAAAATAACATCTCCGTAGATCTCGTAACCTGTTAAAATCGTCAAGTGTTGCACACTTGTGAAATCGTAATCGTAATCTATAATCCATGTGTGTGTTTTGTGGATTCTGGGGGCATTTTGTGTTGCCCCCAATCATTTAAAATGCTTTTACGTTTGCATTACGCTCCGCTTACTCACAAACAGATACGCGGCGAACGGAACAAGGAGAAGCCGTTGGTGCGACGAAAATCCGATCTGCCCTCAGACAGCGGCACCGTGCGCGCCCTCATCGAGCACAAGCGACCCGATGAGTACCTGACAACGCCGCCCCCAGATGCAAACAACTGTTAGGCCAACTGATTACCCCATCAACTTCCCCTATCTGCACTCTTCTACCCCCCACTCCGTACGTTGGGCTGGTCCTCACGCTGGCACAGCCGCAAAATGGTTCTTTATAGAGTAAACACACACATACATACACACACGAACACAGTACATACACACACAAACATATATACACACATAGAGAAGAAAATATTGTATGTCTAATCGATGATTATTATGATAAGGGGGCTGGATGATGCTGAAACAAAACAAAACAAAACAAAAACAAACGAATGATGATACTGATACACTACTGATGATGATTATGATGATAAGCTCTGGCGTTCACATTGCTGTGTGGCGCCTATCGAGCGTGGCAACGATTGCAACACACACACAACACAATTTCTATAGAATTACATATACTGAAAACAATTTTAAAAATATATACAATAATACTACCTACAAATAAATAAACAAAATAAACCAATAAAACGAAAAAGTCCCAGTCTAAGATCAGAGCTGAATGTACAATTTGTGCTGACCGCCAAATGCTTTTTGAGTTTTGTCACCGGGGCTAACGATGCGTATACGCTTTTTGCATGCTGCTCCGCCCACTTACTCGCCCACCTACATCTGTATTTTTTCTGCATGCATCTAAGAATTTTTTGCCGCATTATCTTTGAATAATCTGGACTCTCCATTATGCTCTTACCATTTCAGTGAATACGTCAAAATTTGTACAGTTTTTGAATTGACATTGTGTAAGCTTAAGAGAGACGTAAGAACAAAAGAAAACAAAATCTACCACCATGATTGAGCATACATACGCGTATATACCTACCTACCATATGCATACATTAATACTATATATATTATGTGTACAACTATTTCGTTATAGATGTGTAATACTCGAAGCATACAATTACCAATTTACCCTGCGTTCCCAAAAACGGTGTACGAAACCCAAGAATTATCATAAACTCTGTGAGCAATCCTTAATCAGTTCTTTGTCGTGTCGTTTTTAAATGGTAGTATTTCCGTTAATAGTTAATCGAAACAATTGAATGTAGTTTGATCTATAGGACATACCGAGCTTACAAACACTAAAGAAAAAACAAAAACTTTAAAAATAACCCTTGCAACTCTGGCAGCTAATAATGGATTTAGATTTTGTTTGCTTAACAGCAATTTGATAATGACGAACAACATGGCTATTTGTCATCGCAGGGTTTTACAAATATACAAGTAATAATAATATGTGTGTGCATTTTATAGTTTCCGTTTTTCGTGTTTACTTTTACCAATACGTAAAAAATAAGTCTACTGAGGTAAGGCAGAGTGGGATGGTGCCCCAATATTAAATATTTTATTTCCGCACTAGATATGGCAACACTGGCAGGGGGGAAGGAAGTAAATCATTTTGGGATATGCTCACTTAGGTGTATGTGGAAGTTTCTTGTCGTTTCGAGACCGTCACAAGTCACAGATTAAAGTTTTAACCACAACAGAGAACGTAATAAATTATAATTATCTTATATGCGATTTACCTTTACCGTTAGCAGCTTAATTATACTATATGCGTATATGTATTGTAATTTGTTAAAAACAAATTTGGTATGTATATTAATGTGTGTGTGTGTTTATATATATGTATTTTTTTGAATGTATTACATATTGGGGATGAGAAGTATATGTATATGTATGAATATCGGCGCAGACATCATTGGATTGGTAGGAGATATTCCGCGACAGGGGTTCCAAAAGTATTTTATAAGCAGATGGATGTTCCTTTTAGAAAAGAAATGCAACATTGCAACATTTTTGTGCTCTGTGAGTTTCGGGCATTGCCACTAAATGGGAATCCCTGGAGTACTCCAACGGCTTCATCTACATTTTATAGTATGTATGTATAATTGCTTGATCATCCATATACAAATACATACATACTTCATCCACGCATCATCAGCTCTAAAAGCGGGGCCGACATCAAAAATGAGCAAAAACACACAGACTTGGACTATTGCTGGTCGTAGCTACTATTTCAGATATAATAATATTATATAGACACGTATATACATATATACACTTGTATACATTATATATATACATATTTATTGGATCCGTGTCAGCCAATTTAGAATTGAAATCCGCTGCCAGGCAAAAC
The DNA here is from genome assembly GCA_035047365.1 of Drosophila ustulata. Classification (NCBI taxonomy): domain Eukaryota; kingdom Metazoa; phylum Arthropoda; class Insecta; order Diptera; family Drosophilidae; genus Drosophila; species Drosophila ustulata. The sequence goes on from JAWNPT010000094.1 coordinate 20,544,517, forward strand.
AGTCATTCTACCACATATGTATATACATATTTATATATACGTACAAGTCCTGGCATTACAGGCTCCCTGGCATGGATCAAATACTTTAGAGCAAATATTTTCCAACTATTCTAGCAGTCGTATTGCAGCAAAAAAGCTGGTCAAATTTTTGCCACCACTACCAAGTGCTGTACAGGCCAAGAAAATGAAAAGGCTTCATTTAGTTATAGACACATATATATGTATATTATATATAGAGATGTATTTACATATTTTTGGCATATAATAGACACTTATGGAAAGTTGAAGAACAATAATGAGAAAAGAGAATTTGATATAAAGAAAAAACGTATAGTGAAGGTAAAGCAAAATTTCCAATAAAGGAAAACGGTGAAAAATCAAAGTTTTCTAAAATGAAATATATATAAAAAAAAGCAAAATAATTACAGAATTTGAGTTATACACGCCTAAATAAAATTTAAAAAAAAAATGAGAAACTGTATAATTAAAGGCATATAAACCATAAACAAAAGTGTGTACAATTTTTGTAAAATTATGAATAAAAGTTAAATCATGTCAAGAAACAGCCTTTTTAACACATCCATCAATATACCATTCACAGAGACAGGCGAAAAATATAATTACATCGACCTGTCCGATCTCTTAGCATTAAATATTTGACATCATCCGAAAAAAAACTTAATAGCAAGGAACATTTACAGATCGGCTTAATTACATTCATTAGCGACTAATTTACGAAAAAGGACGTTAATTCATTAGATATTTGGCCACTGAAGTTTTGGGGCAACCCGCCGCTTAATTCACTGGAACCTGAAGCGGCACAAGACCGCGTGTCTTAATGGCCAGTTCATTTAAATGTTGTTGCAGCATCCTCTTGTTGACTTTTACCCTGTGCACCAGACAATAAACATGTTAGAAGACTACATCAACAAAATGTACACATTTTTTCACTTACTTGACAATGAGCGAAACGTAGCGCGATTTTTCGGTATCACTGATCAGCTCCGTTGGAAAATTGGGCACTGCCATCACATTCCTTAGCCACACTGCCATTTCGGCCGGATACTTTTTGTTTATGGCCAATAAGACATCGGCGAATTTATCGACTTGCTGGCGTGGCGTCATATAACCCACACAAATCATAATCGTACGCGTGATCTGCTCGCCGTTGGCCAGAATTACGTCCGTCATGTGCGGTTGATTGCGGGATTGCATCACAAAATGGGTGACAAATTGAATGCCAGCCCGGATGGGTCCATTCTCGGGCAGCGTCATCGAATGCTGGGCATAGTAGATGAGCCGATCGTATGCAATGGATTTATCCTCGAGCACCTGGGGCACCTTTTTGATGATTTGTGTGAGGCAAGCGAAGAACATTTCCATGGTGTCCGAGACATTGGAAAAGTTCTGTTGCGGCGTTGACTCGAATAGCTTAAAGCTATGCGACACAAACTCCAGCAACAGCTGTTGCATCAACTGTCTGCAGCTCTCTTCCTTGTAAAAGATGACAATGGCCTATGGAAACAGCAATAGAGGTTTACACACTACATATCTGAGTGGATAAAGCGATGACTTACTGTCTTTGAAATCTCCAGCGTGGGCGCACAACAGCGTGTTTGAAAGCTGGCCACAATAAAATAACACAGATCCTGCAGCATGGGTCGGAAGCTGCTTCTTAAATTCACAATTGCATGCTTCAAGGCGCTGCAAGCAGCCTACCAAAATAAAATAATGTAATAGTATCATGTATAGTATGTCTACTATTGTAGACAGTTTGAACTTACCTCAAGCACCTCGATCTCTTCCACCCACAGCTCGGCAATGCGCCGAAAAATGGGCATAGTTTTCTGCATGACCAACAACACAGGCTGCACATTATGCAGATCCTTGACCTCTTCGTCCAGATCCGTGTTGAGTGACGAGAACAGCGTAGAGATCATATTGAGCCGGAAAATTGTGCGTATTCGCGCTGCTGGAGTCGTCTATCATAGTAGCGGAAAACCAATTAAAATTTATATAGAAAGAAAGGCGATTTAAAACTTACTGCGCCCGCTTGACAAATGGCTTGCAGCTCCTCAAAGCAGGGACTAACTATAATATCAAGATATACAGGTATCTTCTCTTGCGGCAACAAGCTCATCAGCTTGCCAATGCTGAACATTAGACGCACCGAATCTGAGTTCTTCATGCGACCCGAACCAAGTGTTGCTTGGCAAGCGTCGAGCAGCGGCTCCGCATATGGCTTCAGCTGCAGCTGACAATCACGACAGAGCTCTTTGAGACCCAACGTAGCCTGCGCCGACATGGTGGAGTTGAGACCGCGCACAAGCAGATCTATAGCAGGCGGTATATAGTTTGGATTATCCATTAGCCAGGAGCAGTATGAGCCCACGGTCTCTAGAGCAGTACCCAGTAGTTTGTCATTTAGCTTATCGTAAGGTATTTCGGAGAGCACGCGCATTAGTTTGGGTATCTGGCGAGATTCTTCGCCGCCAAAGTGCTCAGCAACCGATTGAAACGAATAGATGCAGGCCTCCAGCTTGGTCCAATGCGTGGGATGGGTTTGCAGCTCGGCAATGGCCTCATCTAGCATAGCGGCCAATATCTCCAGTATGTAATCGTGCAGCACATCATAGCAATACATCTGCAAGCAAGTTGGTACATTTCATTATTTTATTCTATTTAAAAATGGCTGTCAACAATCGACAAAAATTATTTACACGATATTAATTTAACACTCGCTGGAGAATTTGGAAAACATAAAATAACCCAATTAGATCCGATAAAGGGCTACTAATTGGTTCTTTTGTTTTTATAGTTTTCAAAACCATGTTAGCTTTTAAATATGATTACCTAAAAATTATAAATGATTCGGTAACTTACAAAAGTATCAGAGATATCTTGGCGATAGCAGCGAAAGCATTCCAGATCATCGGAATTCCATTTGTCAATAGAACTCTCATCCGGTTGCTCAGACTTGCGTACGAGAACGGTGGTTAAATGAGCATAGAGTGGTTTAATGTGCTCCCAGCACTTTAGTTTATCCTCCTCGATGGGCATGGCAAAGACATCGCCCTGCAGCATATACCAAAAGGCCAAGGACATCGTGCTGCATGACTCTTCGACGGGATATATGCCCGGCTTGTCCGTGCACTGCAGTATCTCATGAACCATGCGACTCCAAATGGCATTTAGTTCGGGATCCGTAGCCGTAATACCGCTAAGAAACAGCGCCGAGTGTCGTTCCACAGAGGACACAAACAACATATAGATATGCACAATAATATCCTCGTTGTCATTGTCCCGCTTCCATTCCAGCTGCGTAATGTCGCACAGTGAATCCAAAAACATTTTGATCAGCACCGCCGCTGTCTTGGGATAGTTGTGACAATCTGGCTGCACAATGATGCTGACCATGGCCTTTAGACAGGTCTCGGCCAGCTCATTCTCGTCGGAGGACATGCAGCCCAGGCCCGATCGAATACAGGGCCAATAGCACTTGTTCACCATCTCCAGAAGGACGCCGCAAATACTAACGCACCCCTCAATGGAGTAGCCAATGTTTCTACAATTAGATGTATATGTTCAATAAGACAATTCAAATCCAATAGCAACTTGTAAGTCACCTTATCCAGACACTGACGCATTTGACCGCACGCAACATGTTGGCATAGGCCTCGGTGTCCCAGTCGAGTCTCATTTGCTGCTTCAAATAGGTCTCGACGGTTTGCAGCACTAGCGGCACACGCTTGCCGATCTCGCCGCGCAACGTCACCCGCTTCACGGAGGTGTGAATGACTTGTGCCTCCTCGGGAATGCCGAGCAGCACCTCGAGCATAATCCAACGCTGCACCTCGACTGTCACATTGGGTATGCGCTGATTCTGAAAGGTCTCGATCACCTCCTCAATAGCACACGGCCAATCCTCCAGCATGTGCACGATGTAGGCGCTTAACTGCAAAACCATGAGATGATTAGCTGCTAAAATATAGATACACTAGAATAATTGGCTCACCGAGAGGCATAACCGATTAAGCACCAGTTTAGGTCCAGCTGCGAATTGCACAATTGTTTCTAAGATCTTTTGCTTCAGTTCCTCGCGGTTTTCCGGCGGAACTTCGTTCCAATACTTCATCAACTTCGAGTGCAGCGTAATTGCGCCAAAAAATTGCACCTCTTGACTCTGGCAACAGACCATAAAATATTATTGATAGAATTGGAGTAATGTTTGTGATCATCTCTCTCACTCACCTTGCCCAGCTGCATGAGCTGCCAGGAAAATTGCCAAGCCTGTGGGCTGGCCTCGGCCTTCGTAAGCCATTCGTGGGTGATTGCCTGCTCCTGTGATGTGGAGCGATAGAATAGCACCACGGCTTCCTCAAGACGCGCGATATCGATGGGTTCTAGTTCCATGTTAGCTGCCCTTTAATTGCACAAGTCCAGCGCTTTTAGCAGGACTTGGCGTTTGCTATTTTTTGTATTTCTTTTTTATTTTGATGCAAAAATTTACCTTTCCTCCGCCTAGGGATGGCCGCTAATATTAATATACCCACAATATCGATAGCAAAGCGCGTACAGCTGGAACAACTATCGACCGAGACTGTTTATCGATTTGTTATGCCATGCGTAACAATGCGCGCGAGATTCAAATAATAATAATACAATACTTATCTCAAAATTCCACTCATTGTTATATTTTCATTTATATTTTGGTACTTTAAGTCAGGGACCGACTTCATCGTACGTTTCATAAATCATTATTTATGTTTTATTATTTGACAAATTAATAAAAATCATAAAATTTTTTTCATAAAATAAAAACTTAAGCATATTTTTCCAATTTAATTATTTGGCATAGTTTCAAACTGGAACGATAGCTTCCAGAAGCAATACTTTAACTTAAAACCATTTTGCTGTATCAAACACTTGCTCTCCTGATCCACATACAGAGCAAGTGATTCATTTTTACACAGCGTAGTCGTGGCTTGCGTATCGTAATCTTTAGCTTTCGGATCGAGTTGCGTGCGTGCCACAACACACCATTTACTGGTGCACAATCCCGAGTTCTGCAACTCAAGTAGCTGAAATATACTCGCCAGTTCCTTGCCATCAACCACTTGTGGCAACACCACACGACATTTGGACAGTCCAAAGTATTTGATGAAACTGCAGCACTTATAGGAGCTTAACATACGTGCACCTTGAGCAATCCATTCGCATGTTTCGTTGTCCTCGCAGAGCACCCACAGTTGATCGTCGTGTTCGGTGATCGAGAGCGACTCGCTAAAGTTGAGTTGGCCGCAGCTCTGCGAAGACTCAAAGAGTCCATAGAAATGCGCCATCAAGCGACCGAAATTCGGATGTTCTTCCGCAATGTCTTTCTTGATGACCAGCGCATATTTGCGCTGTTCCGGCTTCATGGCAATATAAGGCGGCTTGTCATCAGGACTGTTAGTTGAATCCACTGGAGCTGCCGTTTTTGGTTTTGTAGGGGGAACAATGCTGGAAGCAGTCAGCTTCTCCCTTGCATCCTTGGTGGCAGCTTCAACCTCTTTATTTTGAACGGGAACAGTGTCCTGTGGTGTCTCTTTAACCACAGTAATCTTCTCTAGCTCCGGCACAGCTGGAATGTTGGCAATTGGAGCAACAGGAGCTGCTTGTAGTATTGTATTTTCCGACGTTGATTGGCTGACTTTAGGCAATGACTCGCTGCTTTTTAATCTATGAGAAAAGCGTTTAATTAACAATAATATTAAATAATATAATATTTATATAGCATTGAATTACTTTTTTGCTGGTGAGGGAGCCTTAATGATTGTTTTGCGCTTGGAGCGTCTTGTGGCATCGCTGGAATCGCTGCTCTGATCCGAGGAATCTTCATCCGACGAGGATGACGAGGAATGCCAGGATTCATCGGAGTCGAGTTGCTCGATATATTGTGGCAATGTGTCGATGGGCAGCTTCTTGGCATTCGCCGGCTGGCTGAAGAAGCTGCTCTGATTGTCGCCCTCGTTTTTGTTGTAAAATTGCAGAAAGCAATAGAACTTGTTGTTGGTATACAGGGAAATTGCAGCACCATTGATTTTATCGCCATCGGTTTCCAGATTAACAACCTTGGCCAGCTCATCAAAGTTGTCCAGAATGCGATCCATTCTTTGGATTACCTGTTCATTCACCGCTATGTTCACCAGAGACTCCAAACTGGATTTCAAATCGAAGACTGTTGCGGCGTCTTCAATGTTGAATATCAGAGGCTTCTAAACAAAATTCAATTGTTAATGATCAGTTTTTAGTTAATTTAAGTATTTGTCGTTCACCTTTGCGTTGTCTTGATCCTCCAATTTTACTTTGACAAACATTGTAACGATTTTGAATAGTTGAATTAAAGTAAAGTACAATTTTAATATCCAGCAGACTCCGCTTAAAAGGCGTACACACTAAAGTGAGTAACAACAGTTATAATTGCAGCGTTGCCATCACAGTTACAGCTCTAACCAAACAGAACACTATTGTTACAGCTTATTGCCCGCCAACTTAATGGTACACTTGGCTTACGATCGTTTTTACAAGTGATCAAATTAAAGGAAAATGCTACATTTCGATCTACAAATTTGGGTAAAAAACTATCTCATATAACAATAACTATTTTGTTAAAAGGTCTTAACTCAGCCTAAAGTATAATTTTTTTTTGACTGGTAAATTTGCCATTTTTAAGATAATTTCCAAATGGTACAAAATTGTGGAAACATAAATAGTACATTTCTGCACAAAAATAAATGGTACAATACTCGTTCGTCCAGCAATCGTGACCGGCTCGTGACTTTCAACGATATCGAGCTATCAAAAGCAAAAATATTTTTTTTGAAAAACGGTCTGAACTCAACCAAAAGTATAACTTATTTAATAATACAAAAATTGAATTACACTGTTAAAATAAAGCCAAATAAATAATAATAATAAATTTGACCGAATAAAAATATCGATGTTGCAAAACAAGTCAAATCATCGTTTGCCATCGATATTTGACCATCTCTAACAGATTGCATGGTAAACAATTGAGTGTGGTAAACAACTTTGAGTACGGTTTTCTTCATTTTAATGAAAGAAAATGCCAGCGAATAAACGCGTCTTGGTGATTGACAATGGGTCTTACGAGTGCCGCGTCGGCTGGCATGACTCCAAGGCGCCTGAGCTGCGTTTTCGCAATGTTCTGACCAAGCCACGCAAGGATCGCAAGAAAGACAACAACAACAGCCAAGCGACTGATGCTCTGGCGCCGCCAGCAGCGGGAGCAGCTCTCGAGGAAAGCAAGAGCAGTGGAGAGATACAAGTGGGCAATGACATCACCAACATCGAAGCAGTGCGCGCACATCTCAAATCCCCATTTGAGCGCAACGTCATAACAAACTGGAATCATCAGGAGCAAATCTTCGACTACATCTTCAGCAAGATGGGCTTTGAGGGCAAGCAGAGCATCGATCATCCCCTGGTGCTCACCGAAGCGCTAGCCAATCCGAATGTCTGCCGACGCCAGATGAGCGAGCTGCTCTTCGAGTGCTATCGCGTGCCCGCCGTTTCCTATGGCATCGATGCGCTCTACAGCTGGCATCAGCATCAACATCACCACAAGGGCGTTAAAGATGCTCTGATCCTGTCCTTTGGCTACAACAGCACACATGTGATACCCGTGCTCGATGGCCGCATGCAACTGGAGCATGTGCGTCGTCTGAACGTGGGCGGCTTTCACATCATTAATTATCTATTTCGGCTGATGCAGATGAAGTATCCGGTGCATCTGAATGCGATCACCAGTCGCATGGAGAAGCTGGTGCACGAGCACAGTCACATAGCACTCGACTATCAGCAGGAGCTGCTGCAGTGGGCACAACTAGATTACTACGAGGCGCACATCATGAAGATTCAGTTGCCCTACAATCCGGTTACCGCCAGCAATGCGTTGCTCACCGCCGAACAGAAGCAGGAGAAGCGACGCGAGCTGGCGCTGCGTCTGCTGGAGATTAAGAATCGTCGCGAGCGCGAGAAGTTACAAGAGGATGAGCAGCATTTGCAGCTGCTGCGCCAGCTCCGGCAGCTATATGAGCAGCATAAGCTGCAAAAATTCGAGCGTGCGCTGCAGCAACAGCAGATAGCAAATCTCGAGGAGCTGGACAAGCTGTTGGCCACAGTCGCAGCGCGCATTAAACGCGTTAAGGAGCGCGCCTCGGCGCCGCCGCGTCCCAGCAAGCAGCAAGACAAGCTGGACAAGCTGCCCAAGCCCCCCGAGGGCATGCCACAAGCCGAGTGGCTGGCCGAGCTGCGTGGCAAGCGCGAGGAGCTGCTGCGTCGGAAGCAGGCACGGCAACAACAGCGCACCGAACAGGGCAAACGTCACACGCATGCCGCTCAAGAGCGCATGCGGATCATCTCGACGTTGGCGGCGCGCAGCGAAAAGCGACGCAAGGCCGAGGAGGAGGACGACGGCTTCGGCATGAACGACAACGATTGGGATGTCTACAAGCGCATCAACCGCTACAACGACGACAGCGATTCGGATGCGGAGAACGAGCAGCTGCTGGAGTACGAGAAGATATTGAATCACTACGATGTCAGCTGCGATGATGCGCAGAATGCAGCACTGCAAGCTCTGAGCGCTGCCGAGAATTATCAGCTGCACTTTGGCGTCGAAGCGATACGTGTGCCCGAGATACTTTTTCAGCCCAGCATGATTGGCTGCTCCGAGGCAGGGCTCGCCGAGCTCATTGCCTTTGTACTGAAGCTGTTTCCCGCAGCGGAGCAGCAGCGTCTGGCGGATCACGTCTACTTAACCGGCAGTTGTGCGCAGTTTCGCGGCCTCAAAGAGCGATTATCCAAGGAGCTACTGGAACTGCGACCGTTTCAGTCCAGTTTCGCCATCTACGAGGCCCAAGATCCAACGCTGAACGCTTGGCTGGGCGCTTGCCTCCAGGCGAGGCAGCCCAACTTCAGCGAGAAGCTGACCACGCGTCAGCAATACGAGGAGCAGGGCAGCGAATACTTCAGAGAACATGTGGCGAGCAACAATTATTATCCTACACCAAAAGATTAGCATTTATTAGTAATTGTATCACATGACCCAAAATAAAAGTGGCTAGAAGAGCAGCTCGGTGACATCGTTGCCAAACAGTAGGTTCCAAGACGAGGGCAACGTCAGCTTAAAGCTGCCATCGCCGCCTTCGCCCTCAACGCGGAGCTGCAAAAAGTCGCCGCACAACTCGTTGAGTTCGCGCACAATCAGAGTGGCGTCCATGGAGTTGTCGCCCTCGAGCAGATAGCGAAATAGTAGCATACTGGGCACCTGGGCATCCTCAAAGGCTTTGTATAGCTGCAGCGCATTGCCGCCGCCAAAGATCTGCTCTCCCGTGTGTTCCTCCCACTTGACCAGCTTCTCATCGCCCAGTTGGCTGGCATGATCCGCCTTGAACTTGTCCGTGGCACGATAGGCCCACGGTGAGCCATCGATTTGGCGCCGCTCGAAGCCAAAGCTGCCGCTCAAAATGATCACACGACGTGCCGCCTGCAGCAGAGTGACAAATTCCTGTTGGAAGCGTTTTGTCTGCTTGGAGATGAAGGGCGCGCGAAATTGCACCACGAGCAACTTGTCCTCCTGCGACTCGTACAGCTCACAGGAGGCCACACACTCCTGGGGCTCGTGCTGGTAGGCAGATGGTCCAAATACCGGTATCAAGGCTGCGTGGGACAAGCTGCCGATGCGCTGCAGTTTCTTTGAGGCAATCAACAGGTCGCAGGCCAGTTGGGCGGCATTGCCAACGCATATGCTGGGTATGATCACGGTGTAGTTGGCCACATTGAGTGACTTCGATTTGTCTTTAAGCAGCAACATCATCTTAAATGGAGTGCCTCCAAAATTTAAAGTCAACAAAATATGAAAGTAATGTAGCAGCAATGTGACCGCACTAGTTTATAGCAGCTAACTCAAATATATCGATGGCAGCTCAACTGTTTAATCGATATTATGATGTATAAATAGCGCAATATCGAAACAGTTGAATACCATGCATCGAAAACTTCTTGGTATTTTGCGCCACTCGAGCTGCGGTCACACTGTACACAACTAAGCTAGTGTTTTTTTTTGCGTGTGTTTTGCGTTTGCAAAAGCAAATGCCCGGCTCTTTGAAGATTCGCGCGGAAAGATGTCCAACTCGGTGAATATATCGGTGGAAACAACTTGCGAGAATCAAATACGTGAAATTGCCTACGACGGAACCGAACTCTATCAACCGTAAGTGCAGCCCACGCAGCAATTTTCTCTCTCAACAACAAGTTGTTCGCAGGCCGCCGACGCTCTCCGAAAGTCTCGCTAAATGTGCGGCTCGCATAGATTTTAGCAAAACCTCGCTGGATGACCTGAAAAAGGAGGAGAAATCCGCTGCTGCCGCCGCTGATGACGACAACAAGGATGCCAATCAGTTCCAGGAGAGTCTTTGGCCCTGGGATGCAGTGCGAAACAAGCTGAAAGATGCTTACACCGAAATCTGCGTGCTTACCGATGTCATTTCCATTGCGAAAGACAAGCGGTATTTGGTGCTGGATCCATTGCTAGAGGAGGGCGACGATACCAAGCCCATTGTGCAGGTTTACAGCCGCAAAAAGGCGATTTCGCAGGCGGCTCAAGTGCTGCTTGGTGGCGCCGAAAGGATTCGAAATGCGCACAGCGAGCAACGCAGTCGCAACGTTTCCGACTTTCACATTGAGCTGCTGCGTCTGCGTCAGAACTGGCGCCTCAAAAAGGTCTCGAACGCCATCATTGGCGATCTCAGCTATCGCACCGCGGGCTCCAAATTCGGCATGAGCGGCACCTTTGAGGTGACCAAAGCAGAGGATGCGCTGGACGACGAGAACTCAGGGAATAGCACGGGAGGATCGGCGAACTCGAGCAGCAGCAGCAGCAACAATGGCATGCAGCTGAAAGCCAGCTCGGCGCTCAGGGTTATTGTGCCCTCCGAGCTGCAGGGCGTCGCCTACATTAAGGTCATCACACAGAAGGATCAAGAGGATCTTTGCACCGCACAAGTAACAATTCTTAATATCATTAGTTTGACCACTTTAATAGCATTGCTTGCATTGCAGGTGAATCTGATGGGTCATGGACAAAACATAACCGCTCAGGTTGGCGTCTGGCAAAAGACGCTGGAGTTCGCTCAGAACGTGCTCTTCTGCAAGGAGCTCTTCGCTCAGCTGGCACGCGAGGCGATTCAGCTGCAGGCTCCCATTCCGCATGTGGTGATTGGCAATCAAATCCGTGCCACGCTGCTGCCCAACATACAGCTTATCATCTCGCTGTGCCACTCGACGAGCTTCGACTCGAGTCAATCGGCTCCCATCAACGATCACGATCATGTGCTGGAGCATTCGCTACATCAGCTGTTGCGCGAGGTGCACTACAAGAACGCCCATCATCCGTTTCCTCATCCGGCCAGCGCTCCGCTGGGGCCGAGCAAGAAACGCATGCTGGCCGGACCCACTGCTGCCGATCGCGATGCATTGCTCGACATGACCAAGACACAAACGATACTGGAGCAGATCATTGCCCAGGCGCAGCACATTTTTATGCGCAAGCGCACGCAATATGTGCTGGATACGTTGGCACGTGATGTGAAGGATCCGCAAATTGTGTCGCATTGGAATGCCATGAACAGTCCGACGATGTCGTGCGTGAAGATTAATATTGTGACGCATGGCTACGATGCCATAGGACGCACCTCGCTGGTCATACACGTAAAGGAGCGATCGCTGAAGTGCATTTGCCGCGATGGACGCGTCATGCGGCTGTCGTATGAGCCGCAAGAGTTGCGTGATCTAATACTCTGCCAGATCAATTCCCATCAGATCAGCTGTCTGGTGAGTTTGGCACGTTGCATGGCCTGGACGGTGCTCTCGAATAGCAATCATCTGGGCATTGGCAAGGTGGAACCTCTGGGCAATGCCAGCTCCTGTTTGCTAGCCTCGCCCAACAGCGATCGCATGATTGCCGTGCAGATACGCTGCGATCCGCAGATCGATGTTAAGGTTTACATAGCGCGCAGTCCGCGCCAGGACTTCTTTCCCAGTCCGCTGGTACCGGAGAAGTTCTGGGAGAATCTAGGTGGTAATTTCAAGGAGGTAAGCTAGCTAGCTTTTCAAATATGCTTCACTTCTTGACTTGGTTGAACTTTGTTTGCAGGTGCGTTTCGACAAAATCGAGGGCAAGAGTTTTCTTAATAAAATGGAATTTCTGATGGCATCGCTGACCAGCAACACGGCATGATTTAAGCTCGATCTAGCAACTAGCATATTATTATTTATATGATTAAACAAAACAAACAAAAGTTACTTAAGTAAGCAAAACACACACACAAAGTATGTACAAGTCGATTCAGGATCCAATTAAATACAGCAGCTTCAGCGCTGCATGTTGTATAGTCCGAAGTTGTTCCTCGCTGGATGCGGCGCCTGTTGTGGCTGCAACATGCTAAATGTGTCCTCTAGAGAAACCACATTTGCGCGATTTGTGCTCTGTAAAAATAATATTGTAATTCAACTGCAAATAAGAACGAAAGCAGAACTTACCCAACGTTCCAGATCACAAAAGCTGATGTCGTAGTGTTGTGCCGCACTGCTCAACGGCTGCAGCAGCATCACTTGCGGCTGTGCCACACGCAAATACAGGCCACGGTTGGTGGAGAACAGCACGGGAACCCGTCGAGCTGGTGCCGAGCCGGCACCGTTGCCAGCGCCAGCAATTTGTCGATAAGTTGGCAACGTGGACGATGACGTTGCTCCAATGGCGTTGATGTCGTCTTCAGTAGCAGCAGCAGCAGCAGCTGCACCTGCGTTGCGCGGACAGCCGAGGCAGCTGTAGAGACAGGACGCCACTTTGTTGCATTGACTTTACTCTCAATAATCGATGCAGCACTGCAATAATGTCATTTATTGATTTTACTGCTAGACGACTGCGACGACAACGGCAACGACGCTATCGACACTGTCCGCACCTGACCAATGCTCAGCCACAGCAATTAACTTGCCATATGGCTTTTTGTGTGTGCCGGGTTGCCTCGACAACGCGCCACAATGCCACCAACTAAGTGCTTTCCCCTCGATTCCATCGTAAAAAAAGCAAAACAAAAACTGTGCGTGTGCCACGCCAATTTAGTAGTCGGTGTCTCTGATTGGGCTTGGGATTGGAAGGGGTTTGGTTTGGCCTGGGAGTAGAAAAGCACGCATTCAATACGAAAATTATGCAATTATAAAAGCAACAATCGGCAGATCAGGCAATGGCCTGCTGATGAGTTATTAACAGACTCAAAGTCTATTTTCAGCATTGTTCCAAGTCGAATTTAATTGCTCTTTGTGTAACTCAAACTTGACTTTAATAATTCAAGCGTTACAACAAAGTTCTCATAGCCCAATTTAATATGGAATTATGTTTAGGATCGAAATTAAATATTGAACTGAAAACGAATTACTAAGATTCGAATTTAGTGGTGATTATAATGGAATTAGTTGGAAACGTTTGATTATCTACAATAAATAGAGCACGCTTGAAATGAGTGCAAATGAAAATTAAATTATTGCGATAATAATCACCAATAAATGTGAATTAAAATCGAGTGCTGCTGGAAAATTAGTCATTTTCAAATATAATTGCAAAGAGTGTTTTTTAATTACTTTTTACAAATATTGTTTTAAAACTTTATTTCATTTTATATTATATTGTTGTTTTTGTTTCGTGTTGTGTACTTGTAAATTGTATAATTAACACTAAAATACTTATTTAAACATAATTTTTTGTGTTTTTGTTGTTTTTTTTTTTTGTTGCTTTATATATTATTATTATATATTCAATTGGGGGTTTTTCAATTTTTTTTGTCGTTTTTCATTTTGTATTAACCGTTTGCTGTTTTGTTTTTAAATGTTTCAATTTGTTGCTGCTGTTTCTTTTTTTTGTGTTTTGTTTTTTGTTTGTTGTTTTTCTGTTTACTAAACGGCGCGCCATTACACATTACATACATTTATATAGATCCAGCAAATTGAAACGCTTAAAACATAAAGCGTTGCAAATATATAATAATAAATTTAACTTAAATACTATTTAAGTTTGTTGCTTTCGCATACGCACATCGCATCGCATCAATTCTATCATAATAATTCATGTCATCAATTTGTTTTGTCGCTTACATATTTTCAAATTCCGACACATTAAACATATACAATACAATATTTAAAATAGAATTTCTTTTATCATTTCGTTTTTCATATGTTAAATGATGTTATCAATTGATTTGGGTTTGTTTGTTTTTTTTTTTTCTTTTTTGTTTGTTATTATAATATAAAGAATTTTATTTTGATTTGTGTGTTTAGTTTAGTTTCGGATTTGACGCTTATAAATTAGCATTGAAATCTAAGTTCTACGGATTCTTGGTTTTACTTCTTATTAATTTGAATGTGCTGTGTCGAGAAAAAGATGCAAGCACAGACATATACTATTATTATAATTATTATTTATATTATTTAAATATATATTAAGTATATATACTTTATGCATAATATTAACATTAGCTGCGCAGCCACAGCCAACATTAACTAACTTTTGTACAGCTTTATAATTATTTTCTTTTTTTTTGTTTTGTTTTCTGTGTGATATTTGTTGAAGTAAACTTTTCATTTAGGTTAAGGTTGCTACATTTGTTGCCTGCTGCCTTTAAGTAATTAATAATTAATATATATATATATATATATATATATATAGGTATGTATATATATATATTTGTTATATGCATATTAAACAGCTAATTCTTAGAGTTATATATGCGTAGCTATTTTGCAATAAATATGTGCATACAATGCGCCACAATCTGTTTATAAGTATTTATTTATACTATATGTATACTATATATATATATATATATTCTTGTTTTATTTCGCTGCCCTAATGCACAAAATGTCGACATCGAAAGAATTGTTTTTCAGAAATCGAAACAAGTGCACGAAAGTGTTGTTGCCGTTCTCCAAAAATGATAATAAATCATAAATATTGCTCGATTTGCCAGTTCGGCAGTTGAAGGAACTTAATGAACAATTTTTGTTGTTGCATTTAAAAATATACAAATATAAAATACAAAATACAGATACAAGTAGAAGTACAATTTACATCGTGCAAAAACATTAAAAACTACAAATAACAAAGACGAAGGCGAAGAAGACGACGACGACAAAAGTGCCAAGAAGTTTACAATTGGTTGTTGTTTAATAAAATTAAAAAAACACAAACTAAAACTCCAAATCACAAACACAAGCACAAAATGTTTGCGTTTGTGTTACAGGGACTACACAACATACATGTTTAATAATGCTAACTATCCTCGATCTCTTCTATTATAAATATTTCATCTTCCATTTGTTTTTCGGTTTGTTGTTGTTGCATACTCAATGATGCGCCGCCTTTAAGGCGTGCTTAACAAAAAATTCTTGTTTTTGTTTCTCTTTATATCATTCTTTCAAATTTCTACAATACAATATTATTATTAATATTTATATACTTAGCTTGTATATGTATATATATGTATATATATAAAGATCTATGTAAGTATATGCAAAAATCACACAAACAGAAAATGTACATAGATGGTGTAGCTATTAAATATTCCATTAATGCGAAGCGCAAGTAAAAATTGTTAAATTGCTAAAATTAGTAGACAGACTGTGTGTGTGTTGTCGCGTGTGTATGTGTGTAAATGGAGGCTATCGTGTTGACTTGTTGCAACTAAACTAATCAGAAGACTTGCTAAAAAAAACTTATTGTTGTTGCAGTTGTTGTTGTTGCATTTAACATTACATTTAAGTATTATTTGCTTATATTCTCATCAAGCGCCCACAAACCACAAGCTGGAGTTGCCATCTGGTCGCAATTGTAACCGTTTCGAAACGGTGCGTTTGAAATTGGAATTTGAATTGTGAGTTTGAATATTATTATTTTGCTGCTCGTGTTCGGTTTACAATTTTACATTTTCGCTTTCGTTTTTCTCGCTTTTCGACTATTACATATAATAATTACTTTACTGTGTTTTTGTTTTTCTTTTACTTTATGCTTATGTACCAAGGATTTTCACTACCGTGTATTTAGAAATTGAGTTCCTTTGCAAAATGCGCACCAGGATTGCCAGATTGGTTGTTACTACTGTTGTTGTTGTTGGTGTTATTGCTATTGCCACTCAACAAATTGGAGGCCGCCGCACCCAGAGCCGCTGCAGCTGCTATTGTTGTTGATGCTGAGCTGCTCGTCCCGCTGCTGTTGGATGCGGCAGCGGCAACCACAGCTGCCACTGCAGCTGCCACCGTATTGAGATGTTGCTGATGCTGCTGGTGATTATGTTGTTATGGCATAAAGTAGTCCGGATGATCTGTGTCTTTCTCAAACCGCTTGGCTTCCTCGTGCATGCTCTCCTTGATTTTCAGTATAGCCGCCGATTCGGTTTGATCGTTTTCGCCCGGTCCCCCAAAGCCACCCAGATTGTAATCGCCCATGCCGCTGCCGGAATCCTCACGTGGCGTTCCCGGCCCCCCATTGGCCGGTGAATTCTTCATGCCGTCGAGTCCGGTGCCGTCGGGTCCCCCTCCGCCGCCACCGCCACCACCATTAAGTACGGGACCCATCGAATTGGGACCGCCGCCCATCGGACCCATGCCTCCTGGACCGCCGCCGCCACCACCTCCGCCGCCATCCGGTCCGCCGCCCATGGGGAATTCGGGTTTCATTAAAGAGTACATGCTGTCGCCGGGTCCGCCCACCGGCCCGCCTTGCGTGTTGTCCTGTGGCGAGGGCATTATGGGCGTACCGGGTCCCGGTGGTCCATTCGATCCAGGTCCAGGTCCATAGTTGCCAGGCGACGAGGATGAATACGCATTCATGGGCGCCGCGGCATTTGGCTGCCATTGCGGCGGTCTGCCGCCGCCTCCGCCGCCCATGCCCATCGGTGGCATGCCGGACGCCGGACCACGCATGCCACCTGGACCGCCATAGCCCATGGGGCCCATGCCTGGACCGCGAGGCGGATTCATGCGTGGATTCATTGGACCCATGCCGCCGCCGGGTCCGGGTCGTGTGGGATCCATGCTGTTGGGCATCATCGGTTGACCGGGCGGGCCATTGAACTCATTGCCCATGCCCTGCATGCGTACGCCAGGCCGTGGGCCACCCGGATATCGGGGTCCGCCCATGAATGGCGGCTGGCCGGGCATCATTTGCGATGGCGGCGGCTGTGGACTCGACGCATGCGTTGGCGGCGATGGTCGCATTGTTGAGTTCGGGAAAAAGTTGGGACCCATTGGTCCGCCGGGTCCCATGGGGCCGCCATCGCCGCCGGGCGGCATCTGGCCGAGCGGACTGGGCGCCGGGCCGCCAGCATTGTGTGGTCCACCGGGTCCAATGCCATTCACACCGTAGCCGGAGCTGACGAAGCCGTAGTCATGGAAGGCCTTCGCCTCGGAGCTGTGATCGCACTGATCGCGACGCTCAGGCGCCGCACAGTACAGATCCCAGAAGACGCACCACCAGGTGTGCAGGAATCCCGGCGGTTCGCCCAGCGTTATGTTCTTCTCCCATCGGATCTCGGAGAGGAATGTTTGTGCCGCCTTCTGGGCGCCCACGTGCAGCAGATATTCGTACACATAGAGCGCCAGCTTTTCTCTGGCCTGCGCATCTGACGGCACGGCGGATGTCTTCGATTTTCCGTACATTCTGTTTGTAGTTGTTCTGGTTGTGATGTTGTTGTTGTTTTTGTTGGTTTTGCACTTTTCGCGCTTTTACTGCTGATGTTTTTGTTCTGCTGCGAACTTTTTCAACTTCGTCCACTTTAACTTTATTTAAATTTTGTTGTTTTATTATTTACTTCTCGCTCTTTTCGTCTTCTTCTTCTCCAGCGGCTGTTGCGCGCTCGTTTCGCTTTTTGGTTGCTGCTCTGCTGGTGCTGCTGCTGCTGTCGCTCTTCTTCTTGTTGCTGTTGCTTTGCAGTTGTGTTGTTGTTGTTATTTTTTATAATTGGCGCTCAGATCTCGGCGCTGCTCACGCAGCCGTTCTCTGCCGCTCTATTGCTTCCACCATTTTGATATTTTATTGTTTTTATGTGTGTTGTTCGTCGTTCGAAAAAAAATCACTTTATGCCTTCCTTCTACTTTGATTTTTACAATAAACTTTTAGCGCGCTCGCTCGCTCGCTGCCTTGACTTGCTGCTCTGTCGCCACTTCTTCGCTTTACCGTTTATTTTACTGTGTTTTTTTCAGGTATTTTGCCTGATTGTTGCTGCTTCTTCTTGCACAACCACTGAAAACAGAAGAAAAAAAAACAGAAAACAGATATAAGCAAAGAGAGCCAAATGAGTGAGTGAGTATGCGTGCGTATGTTTGTGTGTGTTGCAAAAACTGTATGTGTATGTGTGTGATTGAGTGCGGCTGCGGCTTGAGCGCGTGTGAGAGAGAGATAGAGAGGGAGTGCGCGCATTGTCGACAAAACGGCACAAGTGCTACACTGTCTACGAAAATAAATCGCACACGTGACAATTGTCAACGCCTGATATATTCAGTGCAATATTTTTAAAAACACTAAGTAAATTGTGCGATGCATGGTAAATATAAACAGATTATGATAATCCAGCATTCGCTGTAAATTAGCATTTCTAATTGTCAACTTGTGGTGTACGCTAACTTTTTGCATAGACTTTAGTGCGTCGTTTGCTGTTCTCCTATTTGCTCACCAGGTGAGTGAGTGAGTGATGCTCAGTTTGTAGGTTGGAAAAGGCAAGGAACAGAAGAGAAGAGCAACAGCAACAGCAAAAGCAAGCAAGCAGCGTAATCTGCTGCTGCTGCTGCTGCCTCTGCCTGTTGTTGCTGCCGCGCTGCTGACTGTCAAATGCTGCTTATATTCAAATCAAATTTCGTGTACACTGTGTGTACAGTGGGGCAAGAGCAAGAGCAGCATCGTAGATTTTACCTTTTTATTGACAGCAAACGTCAAGCGTGGCGATAACATGACGTTGCTCAAGCTCAAGTAGGAGGAGGGGAGGTTGGAGGTGTATTGCGATATTTACAGCAGTTACTAGGACAGCAGAGCTGAAATTGCAACTACTTTAACTACGATCTCAATGGCGTTTACATAAGCAATATCACCATGGGAAAAGACGTTTACATTAGTTGCAAATACACTTTGCAAAAACCCTTTTAGATCTAATTTGGTCAAACATGATTTCAAGGTCTTTTCCTGATCTTACATATTAATACGAAAATGATTTCGTTAAGGTGAAAAAAATATAGAAATCTTGTATAACTTTTAAAAATAACTTAGAATTTTGACCCTAAACCGAATAAAAACTTGTACGTTTAGTTATTTAATTAATTTAGATTCTCAAATTTAATTTGAATAACAGTGATTGAATTTAAATTGCTTTAAAGCAATATAAGTTAACGAGAGATTTAGATAAACCATTATAAATTATAAGGAATGCTGGTAAAACCCTTAAAATTTTGAAAAATTAAGTCTCAGTCACAAACAAAAAAAAATGATTAGATTTTAATTATTTTGAGATAACATAGGTTTGAACATGAATGAAATAAAAATTCATTTTGAATTTTTTTACTATATTTTTTTAAATTTATTCTCGAATATACGAACAAGAAAAGCCACCCCACTAAAATGTAATAGATAATCGGAATGATATAACAACAATAAATTGTTGATTTGTTTAAGGGTTTTATTGCAAAGGGCTTATGTAATTAATTTAACTAACTATATGCTATATAAATTTGTAAAACTTGGCAACAGTCATTCCAAAAAATAAATACAATAATCTCCAATTTAAATTTAACATTTTTAAGTTATTATACTTCAATAGATCTGCAAATCGTTTATGTGCTTGTTGTATATCTTACAAGAACCAACCGTAATTGCATATGATGTACAAATTGGTTTTTATACAACAAGACTTTTATTTTTTATTTTATTTCATTCCTATAACCTACATAACAGCCTGTTTGAATCTAGTTTATATTAGGGACCAAAATAATTTTGGAACGAAATGAATTACACCAATATTATTTGGATCGAAATGAATTACACCAATATTATTTACTTTAAAATAACTACCAATATTGTAAGTGAGATTTATTAGCAGAGCGTGAAAGAATGTATTCATTAATAAGTTTGTTTCACAGTGAGTTGAGGAATTGACATAGTTTCGTGAAGAGCAGAACAGTTAATGCGAAGTCTTCGTGTGCTGCCTGAGGGCATCGCTAATTCACGCATTGCATCGCACAGGTAAAAGTAACTTTTGTGTTCTCATTGGGAACGTATTCAAAAATTTGACTACATTACGATTCGCTGGTTTCTCTCTCTTTGTTTTAAGTAGTACTATTTTCAATTTCTTGGTTTGTTTCTTCTGGTTGTTGTTGTTGTTGCTAATCAACAGCAGCAGCATCGCAGCATGCTGGGTTTCTTTTCTACGGGGGACTAGAAAATACCGGTCGTCGTTGACGCTGACGTCGACGCTAGCGTCGCCCAAACAGTAGTAAGTATGTAAGTAAATTACATACGCGATACGATACTCTTCGATACCATTGTTGCTGTTGGAGAAGACAACAACACCAACAAAATACAACTACAACAAAGGTATCGCGTTGAAGACGTCATCAAATTTGGTACGCGGGATTTTCTTTCTCTCTTCTTCTCGAACACGTTCTAAATTCTACTAGACGAATTTACATTCACAAACATACTTATTGTTATTATTATTGCTTTTGCTGTCGCTTTTGCATACGCACCTTGTATTAAACTATTATTTTGTAGATATATATTTATTATGCATATGTATTTGTATTATTATTATTATGTAGTTGAGCTGGGTGGCAAATGTTTTTATTGTTGTGGTTCTCGACTCTCGTCGCTGCTGATTGCAATTTTATCACAAAATCAACACAAAAGAAGAGAGGGCGCGAATGGTGGTAGAGAGACAGGCAAAGAGGCAGGGATGGAGTGGTGTGAGTGAGAGAGAGCACAAAATACGGAATTTTATTACAATTTCATTGATTTTTCGTATTTGCGGCGCCCCTCATATGTTTTCGCGCAACATATATACAACATATAAATATGTGTGTATTTATATATATATATAACTGTTTATTATTAAACCGCGCGCCTGTCGACGTTTTTTTGTTGTATTTTTTTGCACCAATTCTCAAAATTGCGCTAGTATTTGCATTTGCATAAGTATGTGTTGTATATGTGTGTGTGTGTGCGTGTGTTTTTAATTTCTTTTCTAAACACACTTTTCGCCTCGCTTGATTGTTGTTGTTGCTGTAATTTTTGCAAGTTTTCTCTTTACACGCTTTTCATTCACACTGCGCTTTGTCCGTGTATTCGTCGTCGTCGTTGTCGACGATTGCTTTTACTGCTGCCTTCACTGCTGCTGCTGCTTCTTCTTCCACTAAAAATCGGCTCTTTTTTGCCTGTACGACTAAATTTTCTCGGCGAGTTATTGCGTTGAAATACATTTTAAATGCATTTCATTTCATTGGCAAACACTGCATTCACATTTTCACTTCAATTTTATTATGGTTTAATTTGATTTTTACACAGCAAAATGATTTGTATAAATATTTTCACTGCTACAAGTTGCGCTGTCGTCGTCGTCGTCGTCTTCTCGTCGTCGCGTTTCAAATGGCGAATGTGGTGGGAAGGAACGAACAAACCAACACTTTTTCTGCTCATTATTTTGATAAGTGCTTTGCGCGTTGCCACGCTAGTTGTCTCGCTTGCACGCACATTGTTCCTACCGGGTTGCCAGACTAATAAATAAAGCAGAACCCTAAAAGAAACTGGCTAAACATTTGGATTTAGTCGATGAGGCATTCTAATTGTACAAATGTAATATTCAGAGATAAAAATCATTAATTTTGCAATTGTAATTGTACACAATATTGAAAGAAATAAGAGCTTTTGACCGGCTGTAGTTAGTCTGGCAGCGCCGATTCTCCGGCATTTTACTCATTTTGTTATTCCCCCATTCTTTGTGCGCTCCCTCTCTTTCATTTTTCTTGTATACATGCAGTTGTGTGACCGTAAGCTAAATTCCCAAAATATACGATTTGACGCTGAAATATACCAAAATACAGCTCCTCTCCTAATTGACACCTGGTGACATTTTATACATTGTTTTGTGTGTGTGTATGTGATTGTACTGCGAGTGCGTCGTACTGCATTCGGTTTTGTTGTAACAGTCATAAACGGAGAAAGTGCAAATGGGTGAGCATGCATATATTATGTAATTAAAACTATATATTGATAATACAATAATAAATAAACTATGTTGCTCACACTGGCCATTTTTAGTTTTTTAATCTGAATTGTGTTGATGGTTGCAGCGTGCAGCGTGACCGCAAGTGTAATCGCGAAATATGCTGTTTTGCTTGGAAAAATAATAATCAGAATTCCAAGCTGGTAACACTTCACGACTTCTTACTTTCAAAAAGCCACGAATTCTTAAGAAGCTTTTTGCTTCTATGTTTTCAGAAATTAAAAACCGTCTAGCAATTTGTTTTCGTTATTTTTAATGCATTCGTAATTCTTTGAAGAAGTACGAAAACAATGCAATTTTTTCTTTGTAGGAATGGCGATGAAATGTAGCAAGTTGAGTCCCGATATATACTGAAAGGCGCTTCTGGTATTTTGCTGGTTTATTTTTGGTATAACGGTCATTTTAGAACTGTCGGAAAGTTTTCTGCTGTGTTTACTAATAATTCAAACGGAGCATATTTCAATTTATATATCTGAAATATTATTTGATTAATGTTTTAAATCAATTGTATTTTAGATTATACTGAGATGTAATGTAATTTTTAAAGCATTTTGTTTATTAAACAACGTTTTTAATAATCGCTGAAAGCTAAGCTGGGAGCTTTGTGCAAATCAGCTTATGTTAACATGCAAAGTAACCGCTTTTAATTCAAAATTGAACTTTCTGAATGCGTTGTTAGTGCGCAAGAACCTTTTGCCTTGCCGCCAAATAATAACTGCCGCGTGGCGTAAACAGAAACAGTGCAACTGCAACTGTGCGCCGCAACGGTGCGTGCCACGGATTTCTTCATAGTTGAATTGCAGTTTTAGTTCGGATTTCTCGTGCATTGTTTGGTGCCCGCGTCCGCGCTTCATGTTCTGGGCATGCAGCTAATTAATGTTGCAGTTAATTAATTATACATTTCAATTAAAGTAACACAACGTGTGGAAGAAAGCCCTGCAACAGCATTACAGTTAAGTTTCAATTATTTGTTTTTCTTTTTGTTGCCACTTACATATGTTCATTGAATCTCTAGTGTTTTGTCTGAAAACACCACGTGATAGCTTTGGGCTATTTTGACCAAGTGGCGACAATTGTTTCTCCATATAAATGATGTGTTGCATTCGATTCGAAAGCTTAAATCTTAAATGGCGACTATAAGCGTTATTCACTGCTCTTCCAGAATCGAGTTTAGCATTTACAAATGAATAATAGCGCTGTGGGACTGTCAATTCCCTTTTGTCAATTTTTATTTGACACATTTTATTGGGCAAATCGTTTGGCTGTAATCCTTTTTGCATTTCGAATTTATATACAAGCGCCCATTTTGGACGACCACTCGACGACTGTCAGCTCCCAAGGGCAACATATTTTCTTCGCAGCATTTTTTTTGCTCGTTTTTTGGATTTTTGCTGTGCTCGTAATTTTTACTGCAAATCTGACTCGAATGCTGGCTGGGCTCTGTTATGCTGTCTTTCTGCTGTTGGTTTTCCGTTACAATATATACACGTACAAACGTACATATAGCATATATATTTTTTTGCAATGTTCAGGCTTTACTATTCCCTCTATGCTGCTGGTCTCTGGTCGTGCGTATGTGAGGCATTCAATTAAATTCGTTTCAGAAATGTTGCACCAAAGGGGCTTAACTACGGTTGCGTTATGCGTGTCTTTCATTTTATTGAATTGCATTTTCGTTGCTAAACAATAGAATTCAGAAGGGCATTTTCCATTCCGAAAACTGAAGTTAAAAGTGAAGTTTAAGTTTTTATGGTCGATTTAATATGCCATTGCCAACGATAGTTTTCTTGTTATAACTATTTTTATTTACACCAGTTTCAAATCAATTGCAAGTGTTGATTGAATCTTTGGCTTTCATTTCTACTTTCCTGTAGTGATTTCTCATTTCTAAAGCTGTAATGAACTGTCATTCAGAATTGATTTTTTACCTGCTTTCGATTTGTACAGTCGGATAAAACGTTTTACAAAGATCGGTTCCGTTTATGGACTATCGTAACCGATAATTAGTTTTCAAATCGAAATTCAATTCGCACAGCAATTGCTCATTGGTAAATAATGAAATTGCTTGAGCTTTTGTGGCTGTCAGTGATTTGCAGTTGATTGCCCCAGCACGTTGCAATTTAATGAGTTAACAGCACGTTAGTTTGTTGCAGCTTATTGCCTTACAAATTGATTAGCAACTGGGGCCCCGAGTCACAAACACACAAGTGCGTATGTTGCAACAGTCTGAGCGTGCAACGTGCAACACGAACCGCACGCACACAAGCAACCACATCGTTTCATATTGCTTGACGCGAGCATATTTCAAGAGCATCGTGGATACATGTAAGGATGCAGTTTTCAGCATCCAGAAGTCGTCGTCTCTTTTGGTTCACAGCCAGGATTTATGATGTACGCTCGAAGGCGGCCGTTGCCATTTCCGCTTCCGTTTCCTTTTGCACTTGCAGGTTGCTCTCTCTCTCGCTTTCTCTCTGCATCTCTGTCTAGTCGTGTACTCGTAATTCAATTGCCATTTCAACGCAAAAGATGCTAGCTGATTTATGCGATGTGCTTTGTTCTCTGACCCACAAAAGTAGGCAACATTTATTACACATTTAATAGGTACTAGCGAGGGCTGCTCCAACAATATGAGATGCAAACTTTTACCGCAACTTCCCTCGCAATTATGCCGAATAAATTTATTTAAATCAAATTTGCAGCAATGTTCACATGCTGAGCGGGCTCATTATCATAAAATTTAAATTGCACACAGCAGCAGCAGCGGCAGCGTGAATATGAGAATATGTCGAATTTTTGGAAGGTTTTTGCGCATCGCTTAATTAAAACGCCTGACAAAGTTAATTTACTTACATTTTTGACAGCGGCAAAAATGACAATTAAATATTTCATTAGCACTGCAACTCAGGGAATACGTTGTGCCACACACACACATTCACAACAACAACATTAACGCTCTCAGAATGTGACGAGGCAGCAACCGCAGCGCCGAAAAGCACGCAACAAATTTTTGTTTATAAATTTCCATAAACGCATGTGCCAGAAAAATAAGTGTGTGTGTGTGCGTGTGTACTGCTAAAATCGAGTATTAAAGTTTGAAACAATGGCACGTAGTGCACTGTGGTCGTCGCATTCCTACGGGAGCCAAACTCAAGCGAAGCGAAGCCAAGGCAAAAGCCAAAATGTAAACAGAACAACCAAAAGAGTTTCTCCTCTCGCTGTCAGAGATTGCAAGACAAAAGCGGAAATTGGGGGGGGGGGGGGGGGGGGATCGGCAGTGCGGGTGTCGTGCCACACGGGGATTGCAACTGGCATTGCCACAATATCTATCGCATATGTTATGCATGAATGGGGAAATTATAAGCATAGCATATCAGCCACAAATCGTGAGTGCATTAATAGTTAGTTTCACTGCGATTGGCATTGTTGCCACAACTCATTACAGTGTTCATTTGCAGCTACTTCCTCACCTCGCCACCTATCACATTGTGCTGTTGTTGCTGTTGCTGCTGCTCGGCTGCATTTGATGTGGCCTGAAAGGCAACGGCGTGTGGATGCGGCGGATGTGGCAGATGCGTGTTACATTTGCATGAGTGCGTTTTGAAGTCAGCGCAGAGGGCGACCGCTGTTTGTTGCCAGTTTGCCAGTTGGCAGTTTGGCAGTTAGCAAGGGGAGAAGACGAGCAGTTGTGGCTGCGGCAGCCATTTTGTGGGCGTTTGCCACGCCTATGCAGTGACAGCAACAGCAACAGGGACAGCGACAGCGACAGCGCCAGCAACAACAAAGTCAACAAGGCGTACGTGTTGCGACAACGCGATACGTGCCACATGCAACAACAATAACATTTAAAGCAAGCCGACGGCAACTGCAACGCAATCTTCTCATTTGGAAGAGTTGCAAAGTGCCGCCACATTTGCCGCATGCAAAATGAGCTGCACCACGGACCACGACAGTCTCGGCGCCCATTTCAGTTGTCTTTTCATGCCACTTGCGACGTGGGGCATTTCGATTGCACATGCAACATACATTTCAATTGCAGTGTAAACTCGATAATTGCACATCAATTATCGGCAATTAAATCCAAATTAGTTTTGCCCCACTTTCACTAATATTTGACAGTCACATTTTATATTTTAAATAATATTCACAATATTATTGCTAAGCCGATAAGTGGTGTCATTTAGATCGCTTTTACGTTTTTATATGTGTCATACAAAACAAACAAGTAAGAAAGCTACAGTCGAGAGTCATCGACAGTGAAATACCCGTACTAATTTGATGTCGAAAAAGAAAACAAAAAAATAGCCAATAAAATTGTTTCTTAATTATTTAAAAATCAGGACGCATATCATTATGGAGACTTTGGTTGCTCTAGCTCTTTTAGTTTCTGAGATCTACAAATGTGTTCATACAGACAGACGGAAACATATGTCTATCGTCTCGGCTGTTGCCGCTGAATAAGAATATATATACTTTATGGTATCGGATATGCCTCCTTCTGCCTGTTACACAAAGTTACAATACTCTTCTACCCTATGGGTAGCGGGTATAAAAATCGAATGTCTGATACAATAATCTGAAATGTTATAAATGAATAACAAAACAGGTTTAGAGCAAATTAGCTGTTAATGCTATTTACATAGAACTTTACGCAATCATCTTTGATGTGAAATTAAATGTAAATGTAATTATCAAGATTCTACTACAGAATTAATAAATTTCCCTACAAATTGCACCGTTGACATTTTAAATTTCACTCTGACCCAAAAGCCAGCTATAATTGACACCTTTGCGTCAGATCTTTATGATTTATTAACTCCAGCGAATGAGAGACTTGTAAATTGTATTTTGTGCACATATTTGACAAATCGTATTTATATTTAATAGGGCATAAAACGAGCGACGTCTGTCAGTTGATGGTGCCAAAATGTTGCATAGTTATTTGCATGTATAAAACATGAACAATCTCGGGGCTGAAGACGCAGGATGCGAGTTGGAATTGCAGCATGCTGTAAACTGTACGAGTTTGTGTTTTTGTTGCACTTAATTCGTTGAAATTGTTATAATGATTCCCTGTTCCCATATGCTCTTGGGTCTTTCAAGATTGTTTCTGATAATAAACACTTCAGTTTGCCAGCGGGCACAAGATGGGTTAAGGATAAAACTTAAACTTTTGCCAAACTTAAAGTCAAGAAGTAACCAGATATGTTTTGCAAGAAACTTGCATTCATAAATAGTTGAGCAACTTGGCTACAGAGTATCGGTTAGTCTTCAACTCGGCGGCAAGACATTTATTACTTGTTTTTATGGTAATTTTGCGTCGGACCAAATGAAATTAGTGCAAATATTTTAATTGCATTCCCTCTGTGTTGAGTCGAGTTCCTAATGGGGAAATATGCCAAAAAGGCGGAGCGGAAAATTAATATTTAAGCGCAGCGCAATGCAGAATTTATGCAAAACGTTCCGCAGCGCCATCATCATCATCATCATCATCCAAGTGAATCTAATAGTAGCCGGCTAATGCTCCAATTTCGCATATATTTAAAGTCTTAAGTCCCTCCGTGAAGTCGGTGGAGATGAGCAGCTGGAAGCTTTCGGTCGTTACCCGCTGCGTCTTTGTGGCTCTTGTGTCTCTCACAGACACGTTGCAACAATGCGGAGCAACAACTACTTCTGCTAGTTGTGGCATGTGGAACAAAAGAGACACTTAATTAATTTTAAAGGCAGATTAAAAGCCAAGCACACACACAAAACTCAAGCTGTTGGATGTTGCGTATACGTCACGTATACGTCATCTTTGCTGCATCTTTATCTGACTTTGATTAATTTGTATGCGTTCGCAATTTGTAGCCGAAATGCGGGGAGGATGCGCTTAATGAATGGCTCCAAATTGATTCAACATTGTGCAAAGCCGGCAAGCTAAATTCAATTACCTTAAAGACGAGACCAAAGTGGCTTAACAACTTTTCCAACTGCCGTCTACACCCTGCAATGAAATGGCACAAACAACAAAAAAAAGGTTGATCACACAAGCGTAACTCGCAGCCATTTGCAGCATGTCTGTTTCAGGCAAACGCGTGCTCTGAGAGCCAAAACTCGGATCAAATGTGTGGCAGCAGCTAAAGGAATTGACTCGAAAGTTTTTTAGCCACAATATTTGACCTGCTTTCAACTTCATCAATAACAATAGAAAACCTGTGTAAGTTGTGCTCCATGGGCCATGGGGCGAATTAGAGATGAGAAATGAGCAACAACCATAATGACAATGACAACAACTTAGTTAAGAGTTCTTCGGAACTTTTACTTGGGCGGCTGGAATGGATGACGAACTAAGTTCTACGGGGTGTCAAGGTTGCGATTTTTCCGAGGAAGCAAGACAATAATAAAGTCGTTGCAAAGCGAGCAATTCCCAAGCTGTTTTTGATTGGGGTTCCGCTAGTTGTACTTTGACATAAAATGTTTGGTTAATTAAAAAGAAATTGAAAAACTCTGCAACTGGGTGAACTTTACAGCTTTTTGGATTTGCTATAAATAATAAATAAAAGAAAATTTATTTGAAACCCAGTTGCTATAAATTTGACAACTTTTGAGCAAGAAATCGGAATATTTTCTTCTACAATTTGCAACTGATTGTGGTTTATTTACTTGTCAACATACATAGTTCTCTCATCACATAGATACATTACTATATCGTAAGCCTAGCTTAGGATCGCTGCACTTGATACTTCAACAATATGCCGAGATCTCTGTGCGCTCTGCTCTTGATGGCATGACAAACGGCATCGCTGAGCAGACCTCAAGGATGTCTGAAGGATGTGCAATTCATTTCGCTCTTGCCGCTAGTTGTGCACTTAATAATTCATAAACATCAATCAGGCACAGGACTCGCACTGCATGCCAACGAGAACGAGAGCGAGACCGACAGACCGACAGGCTGCACTGGAATGAGGTCTGTCATTTGTCTGGCCAGGCGGATGTCATCGTTAGAAGCTTTCCCAAGCACATTACAGGGGCGTCATATAGTCAGTATGTGTGTGTGTGTGTGTGGGAGTGTTTGTGGCTCTGCATTAGTAAACATTTTGTTGTCAACGCTCGTCATTTGGCGTCGTCCCCTCGAGATGAGTCGTCGGCACTGCAGTTCAAACCACTCGCAGCAACTGAAGCTGATTGTGAGTGTTAATGGCAGCAGGAAAAGATTCATTCCCTTCGCTGCAGTCTAGGCACAAAAAGCCATGTTTTAATGGCTTTTACTGGAATTAACAAATGAGAAGGCTCAAGCTTGCGGCATGCACGACCAACAAATGTGCTATACATCAATTCAAAAAGTGAATTAATTGGGTGATTACAGAATATGTTGTTCAAATATGCACATGATTAAAATCAATCACTGGACAATTAACTTGACAAAGTTGGGGGCGAATTCAACTTGAACAACTTGTTCTCCATTTGTTGCATATACCCTTCGAGAGCATCCGCCGGGTAAAAACAATACATTAAAAAGTCGAATGAGCAGCGAGCACACAATAAACATAAACAATGCTGTGTACACTCAGACATTTGCAATCGTATTTAAAAGTTAAAACAGATAATTAATGATGCAGATTGCTTAACTGGTAAATAAACAGTGCTTACTCGTCGTATTCGAGGCAAACACAATGTTTTGCATTGTTTGCCATGGTACAAATAGTTTACTGCAAATCACAAACCGGAATTCCCATCAACTCAGATAAAGCAAAAGAGAAAAGCAAATAAAACAAATTCAGAAAATATCATAGCACAGTTCTTTGATAGAAATACGAGTTGAATTTCGAATATCTTAATCAGAAAAAAGAACAGGTAATAAATAGAGATTTCAGTTGTTCAGTGACGGAATGAGAAATTTAAAAGTTTTGACGCGTATTTAAATGTTATAGTTGACATTCTTTAAGTCGAATTAAAATTAGTTTATCTCAACTTAAATGACATATTATTTCTGCATAAATAAGACTAGACAGTTGAAGTAGCAGACATCAGATATTTATATTTGCTCGCTGCTAAAAGCCTTTAACAAATGACCAGAAAATCATAGTAATAGATTCTAGAAAAACCTTTTGCAAATTATTTGGCTAATCTTGCGTCAAGCCGCAGCGTTTATTTGGAATGCTCGGTGATGACTCGGCTTGCGGATATTGATGATATATTTAAACGGATTCGACATGACACGACACATACTATAACATTATCTTACATCCTGCAGAGTCATTAATCAATCGCATAACAATGTAATTGAACGCAATGCACCGCATCCACAAGTAGAAAGAGAAAATTCGATTAAATGGAAATGAACGAATTCAATCGAGAGATGTAAGCCCCGGGCTGAAAAACATTTATAACCCCACACACGTTCGAGCTGCGAACAGACCACAATACAAATCGCTGACCACACAACATCCCAAACAAGGGAATCATGTTGCCATCAGCCATCAGCCCCCTCAACCCCCCCCCAACTGAACCCGCACCATAAATAGACTTTGTGGGACTGGAGCCTTTGTTGATGCTTTTTAGAAATCACTGAAACAAACAACAAACAAAATGTCTAAAAATGTCTGTGTCGACTGCGCTAAAATGCAGGAAAAACTCATTTCAAATTATAAACACGAGGCTCGTGCGCCGTTTTATGTGTCCCAGACAGCCTAGGCAGCCCAGGCAGGTCGCCCGGCATCCTGGCAGCCTGTGGCAGACTGAAAGGCTGAATCTGTCGCACGATACAACAAAATAAAAGGACGCAACAAAACAAGCCTGAATCTGCTGCAATTGCAGTTGGGGCAACTTTCAGCTACCGTGTAAAGTGTTTACAAGTTTTAGTTTTGACATGGTGACAATTACATGACAATAAATAAATGTGTGATAGCAATGGGACATGACCACATTCACCAAATAATAAATACCTAATTAAATATAAAAATTATTTCATATAAAAGTTACTAAATTAACTTTCTTAAATCTGCTATTAAATGAGAAAAATGCATAAAGTGGAAAATTAAAACGAAATAAATAGAAGCCACGATTTAAAAAAATATGATACATATAGTATTTAAGTTGCAAAATTTACAGACAAGATATGAGCAACAAACAATTCAAAATCTGAATATAAAACTTGTGTTTATTTAACTCTCACTTGTAAGTAGAAAAAAAGTATAAAGTTACAAATTGAATTAAATAAATTAATTATTATTAAAACTGTTTTATAGGAGAAATTTGAATTTTTTTTAAAGTAATTAGCAAGAAAATAAAATAAAAATTAAAATTTTAATTTAAATTAGAAAAGTGATTAAGTTGCATTCGAATTAAAATGAAGTTGCGTGTCGCTCAGCATTACGTATACGTCCAGTATGTTGTATTGGGTTGTTGTAGCGTGTTCTGTGTCTATGTAACTTAAACTCTTTTTTAAATAAATTAGTTATTTTTAATGAATTAATTATAAATAACACAAGTTGGTGCAAAATTATTGTTTTTAAATTTATTTTTGCTACCTAATTAATGTTAACGTTACTGACTGCAGCTTTGATGATAAATTGTTATTATAAAATTCAGCTACTTGTTTCTGCAACTGCAAGTAAAAATTAAATTTCTATTCAATATACCCGCTAGATTGGCAGTACGTTACAGGGTATCGACGTGTCCTTGCTGCGAGTTTCAATGCAGCAATTGTGCAGCTGTTATTTTCGCGCGCGCGCTGACAAACTAAATGTTGCATAGTTAAGGGCGCCGAGATTTGTGCTTCGCTCTAAATTATGCTCACTGTCTCGCTCGAGCACACGGCTGCAGCGATGGCTGGCCATCTCTGTCTGAAAGTTTTGGCCAGTTTTAATGCACTTATGAAGTAGGTAGCCAAGTACGCTGTTATTATGTGCAACACTTTTGGCCAGCAAAAAGCAAAATGCGCCACAGCATTTTTAAGCCTGGCGAAACTTTCAGCACGTGACAGATTTGCGAGTTTTTAAAGAACGCACTTAGTTGATCAGTTCTCCACGGTCCCTTTCTAGGGACTTTTCTCCTTCGGCGTCTTGCGCAGCAATTGTTGAATAATTTGCAACTTGATGTGAAAAGTTTTCCAATTGCAGTTGATGGTGGCAGCGATTCATTTGTATTTTGTTGCCACTTTCCGTTTATAGAGAAATAACATACAAAACTAGGAAAACAAAATGTAAATACATTGCTGCAAAGTGGGTCAATAGTTATAGTTATAGTTGTTGTCACGAGCGCATCAAATGATTTACGGCTTTAATGTTACATAAATAATGTGCGACTTTAAAGTCGAGTGCATTACAAGGATTTTGCATAAGATGTTTCCCCCATTCGATTCAAATTCAATAATTCAATGTTACTTTGCACGACTCCTTTGGTGCAGTCAGGATTTATTAGCTATTGAGCATGAGCTCTCTTATTGATTTAAATCTACCTCTCTCCCTGTTTGATTTACCTGGCAAACCCAAGAGTGCATAGCCAGCCACTCGACAAACACTTGCATTTCCCTTTTGCATTTGCTCGCTCGCTCGCTCTCCATTTTTGCACACAAATTCCAGCAAAAATATTTAAACCCATGTAGTTGGAGAGTTGCTTAAAGAAACTTTCGACTATTGCGACGCAAACTGTGCTTGGCTAATGGATGTTAATAAGCCGTTAAATTGCCTAATTGCCGATTATGATTCTCGAGCGCACAGGGCTAAGTAAAAGTGCGATAAAGGCCAGAATATGGCGGGGGGGAGGGGAGAAGGAAAGAGTTTCCAAGCCAGTCGAGGCACTTTGCGAAAATATTTTTCATACTCATGCACTCCACTATCCACTATCCACAGCCTGGCCTGACTTTGGCTTTAACCCTGCTGCTTAACCGAGTTTAATGCATCCACCCCACGTTGGGCGCCAAACCAAATTGTTGTACTTTAAGGCAGAATGCAGGGCATGCAATAACCGTACGGCAGCCAGCAACAAAATCATAAATAGCGACCTAGAGTGCATTTTGAATCGGACAGCCACAGCAACAGCAACAGCAACAACAACAGCAACAGCAGCAACAGTAACAAGCAAAGCGGCTTTAAGGATTTTTGAAAATGTTGCAGGTTTTTTTTTCCGCTCACCTGCACCTGATGGATGACTTTGGGCATGCCAGGCTTCTGTTGTGTTGCTGGTTAAGCTTTTTCCAGTTTATTCGGAACAGCATAAATTCAACAGTAACAATTTAATTAAAAGTTCAGCTGCAATAATAAATTTAAATGCAAAAGAAAGGAAATAACGATATCTGTGAAAAACTGCAATATTTTGCATAACAACTACATGTTTTATTTTACTATAAGAAACACAATTGCAAAGCGGAAACTCTGACATGGCTTTCCAACTCTTTGCATAAAACGGAAAAAACATGAAACAATGGTAATTAATTATCTTTGTGGTGGGATATGTGAAAACTGATGTAGAATAAACTATTTACGCCAATTTATTTAAAAAATCCAAATTTATGTTAGTGATAAAGAACTAATAACAAAATGTATAGCAAGTTAATTAAAAATATAAAACCAAATAAATTACCACAACTTTGAATCTAATTAATCTGTTTTAGATAATTAAGTCAAGCTGCTTTTTTGCGATGCCATTTTCAATAGAATTATTTTATGTAAAATATATGTAGTTGACAGCCCAGCAAATACAAAATAAAATAGTAAACAATAGGCAATAAATAAACTTAGCCGAAATGAATAATGAACAAGTCAATAATGATATGTAAATAATGCACTCGAGTGTGCTCGACAATAACAAACTCGTTCGGAGGCAAGGAAACAAATGGCATAAAAACTTAAAAATATTGCTGTTACAAGACTATAATAATACGATATGCAATCGTTGGTGTGCATGCACTCCACTATCCACTATCCACAGCCTGGCCTGACTTTGGCTTTAACCCTGCTGCTTAACCGAGTTTAATGCATCCACCCCACGTTGGGCGCCAAACCAAATTGTTGTACTTTAAGGCAGAATGCAGGGCATGCAATAACCGTACGGCAGCCAGCAACAAAATCATAAATAGCGACCTAGAGTGCATTTTGAATCGGACAGCCACAGCAACAGCAACAGCAACAACAACAGCAACAGCAGCAACAGTAACAAGCAAAGCGGCTTTAAGGATTTTTGAAAATGTTGCAGGTTTTTTTTTCCGCTCACCTGCACCTGATGGTGCATGTTTTATTTTACTATAAGAAACACAATTGCAAAGCGGAAACTCTGACATGGCTTTCCAACTCTTTGCATAAAACGGAAAAAACATGAAACAATGGTAATTAATTATCTTTGTGGTGGGATATGTGAAAACTGATGTAGAATAAACTATTTACGCCAATTTATTTAAAAAATCCAAATTTATGTTAGTGATAAAGAACTAATAACAAAATGTATAGCAAGTTAATTAAAAATATAAAACCAAATAAATTACCACAACTTTGAATCTAATTAATCTGTTTTAGATAATTAAGTCAAGCTGCTTTTTTGCGATGCCATTTTCAATAGAATTATTTTATGTAAAATATATGTAGTTGACAGCCCAGCAAATACAAAATAAAATAGTAAACAATAGGCAATAAATAAACTTAGCCGAAATGAATAATGAACAAGTCAATAATCATATGTAAATAATGCACTCGAGTGTGCTCGACAATAACAAACTCGTTCGGAGGCAAGGAAACAAATGGCATAAAAACTTAAAAATATTGCTGTTACAAGACAATAATAATACGATATGCAATCGTTGGTGTGTATTGATGTTGGACTGCTCCCGCGAGTCAGTTTGAATTAATAATGGTTGGGGTATTTCATGTTCGTTCACTTCGTTTGCATGGCCCTGTTTTTCTTTTTTTTTTTTTCTGTACGTCTTTCGTTCTGTCTGCGCTGCGATGGTTGCCCTTGCCTCTGGCAAGCTGCCAAATTGTGTTGTTCGACGTGGGCGGTTACCAGCTGGGGGGCGTGACAGCAGCTCACAGCTCGGAGCTCAGAGGTCTTCATTGCTTTGAATTTCGGGCTGCATAAATTGCAACAACGTCGACACTAGAGTGAACCCGTCGCTTGGCCAACGCTCCTCTCTGCAAATTGGCCCTGCGGCTGGCGAAGCAATTAAATTTCATTTTATTAACTGCTCTGCAAATCGTTGAAGCTGCACTGCGTGTGCAATTAGCACGCAGTGCATGCCATATGACCACCGTCCACCGAACACATAAAGCCTCAAATGTCAGAGCATCGACATCAGACAGTCTGACGCCCGAGCCAAGGCAGAGAGACTAGACCAGACCAGACCAGAAACCACATTAGGTTGACACCCCCTCAAGGCAAGTCCGTCTTTTCTGTTTTCTGTTATTTGTCGTGCTTTGTTTATCCAGCTAAATTTACATAGACAGAGATGGCATGCCAGCACGAAAGTAAAGAGAAGAACAAAGATAGCAGAGCAGGTTTCAAAAATAAGTGCTTGGCTTTGGTGAAAGTGGCTTGAGTTTGAGCTACAAAGGCTTAGCCATGTTTTTGCTAGAATCAAATTTTTGGCACAAACCAACGATAAGTCACACGTTGCCACACACACAAAAACTGGCGGAGTGAGGGAGAGCGAGACTTGCCACAGTTGCATGTGGCATGTGGCATTGAGGAGGCAGCCAGCCAACTGGGTCAACAATTGGAATTCGTTCGACGTTGGCAACGTTTCAGCTTGTTATCCCCGAATTGTCAGCCATTTAGATTGCACATGGGGCATTGAGTGCTGCTCATGATCGCCACGATGATGGCCAGCGAAAAAGCATCCCAACGATGCTCAACTCAACAAGTTGAATGCGACTTTGAGTTGCATTTCAATTGACGTTGAATTGCATTTCGATTATGGAAATGTATCAGCATTTTGGGTGCCATATTCTCCGCAATCGTTGCATTTTAATGCTTTTATCTGCTAACACAATTGCACAATTTCAAAATGCAACAGCAAAAATGTGAATTGGAATTTTGTGTTGCAAATGCAAAATGGATAAAACTCAAATACTTTTAACATATATCGAATAGTTGCCATCGAGTTAACATCAATTTATGGCATAAATACATCTTTGTAGCTTGACAACATTTTAACGTCAAGTATTGCATAAACAACTTTGTTTCTTTCTCAGTAAAACATGGTAAAGCAAAATTTTTATTTTAGAAATCTAACAATTTGCTACCAATTTCAGAATTCAAGCTGAGTGAAAATTGTGTAGACATCAAGTGGGCAATTTTATGTTTATTCAATTGTCATAGTTTTCTGTCAGTTGTTATTGATATATTCTTAATAAAAATGAAATTTAATTTATTCCTCCCTTTTTCAATTTTAAATTTTAAACGGATTTTATGTTATGCATTTAGCAGCCCTTTCACAAAGTTCTGTTTCACAATGATGCCTATGTAATTAGCGTGCAATTGTTAGCTTAAATTATATCAATTGTCGAAATTGGTCAAGAGTTGTAAACGTTTACGTTAACATGTTGAATAACAGCAAAGTGGCAGTTATTGGAGCGCACACAATTCAATTAGATGTGACTTGTAAGCGGCTTAAATAAAAGTTAACTTGCTGTGACCACTTGATGACCATGCTCGGCTCGGCATGAGACAATGAAATCCAAACACAGTATTCACTTTGATGATACTCTTCAAATACTTGGGCCGGCAGCAGCAAGAGCCCTCGACGCTGTCTGTCTAGTGGCCACAAAGAGTTTGGAAATGGAATTGCATGAGTTCGGTGTGCTGACTGCGTGGGCGGCGGAAAACTTTGAAGCTGGTGGAAAACTCAATTCAATTTCCGCTAGACAGCTGCATATTGTTCCATTTCCACTTGAACACTTACATTTGTCGGCTGTCAAAGACGTGCTGTGCTCCGTTCGACTTTGAGTTTTGTGCCGGGTCATGCCATCATTTTGCCAAAGTTGCAGTTCCAGTTGCACATAACTCGCATGTGTTCTGCGGGGTTTCATTTAAATGAGCAGGCAGCAGCGCCTATTTAAACGAATGCATTGAAAGCAGCCAAAGCAAACACACTCACACACGTAGAAAACACGGACTCGAGAGCGTCGATGTGAGTGTAAGTGTGTGTTTGCACTCGTAGCACACAAAACAAACCCACAGCAAGACGCAGAAGGAGCTCGCAAACTCTTAACCTCAATGAGCCTCGGCTGCTGGCCGCAACGTGGCGTATGAGTAACGCAGCGGCTGTGGCAAGTTTTATAGCACAACTCCGGGGGCTACTTGTTGGTTCCTCAAATATTTATAAAAAGCAAAGAGCCTCTTTTGTTCATGCCCCCCCCCACTCACCTCACTCTCTCTCTCTCTGTCTCTCTGTCTTTGTAGATGCACTCAAATTTGCTGATATTTATTTGGCGCCGCAAACTTTCATTTCTGCTGCTGGCCTCTGGCCTCGTTCTGCTTGGTCTCTGGACGTGGGCCATCCTCATCGATACCACGAAAACGCTGCCAACACTCACACAGCCACAACAACAGTCGTCGCCATCTAGTGAGGCGAATTATCAGCACGTTCACATCATACAGAAATTAATTGCCCAGGCGAATCGTGTTTTGCGCGCCGAGCGTCAAAAGGATAACGCCGATCGATCGGCGCCTTCGCCCGCTCAACGTTTGTTGGGCAACGTGCGCTTTGTGCGTCCCACGCAGGCCAAGAAGGCGCCGCTGCCCTTGGCGGAGAGCTTCCTCTTCGAGCAGGAGCGCTTGAAAATCTTGGAGCAGCAGCAGCGTCAACGCAACGCAGGCATGGAGGAGTTGAATGCCAATGCCGAGGACGATCGCATGCTCAGCTCGGCCGAACGCCAAACGCAATATGAGCACGAACTGCAGCGCATGGGAGTTCCAGCCGTGGGAGGCATTGGTCCGGATGGGCCACGTGCTCCGACTGAGCGACTGGTGCATCTCGATCTGAAGGGCGCCCCACCCAAGCTCAGCTTTCTGAAGCAACTGCTGCCGGTGCTGCGCGCTCTGGGCGCCACGGGGCTGCTCATTGAGTACGAGGACATGTTTCCATACAGCGGTGCACTGCAACCACTAGCGGCACACAATGCTTACAAGGAGAGCGAACTGAAGGTAATATTAATTTTATTTTTTATAATAAAAATTTATGAATAACTTTAACTATTTGACTATTTCTGCATTACAAGTAATCTTAAACTATTGTTAGCACTACAAGTTTATTATCGTAAACTTTTCAGAACAAATTTATATTAATTTTATTACTATTGTGATTGATTTGAGGTTCAATATTTTTGGCAATATCTCGGGTCTGGGACTTTGTCGCCCAAAATATTCTTCCGCGACTATTCCAAAAGTCTCTTCCCCGAGTTTTCCATAAGTAAACATTGGTTCCACATTTGATTGTTTTTGTAGCATTGGCTTATCGATAACTAAATATAATTCTTGTTAACCAACACTAGCTGTAACAGTTCAAATTTGCCTATCGATAAATAGATATTATTTAAATCAATGAATTGATGTAATTAATTTTAGAAAAATATTTTAATTTAAAATTTAATTTTTTTAATTTGAATTGAAATATTTAATTTTATTACAATATTTGAATACTTTATAGCAAGTCAATTGACTACTTACAATTTTGTTTAATATGTACCTTCTTTTTGTCTGGTTTTTCTCTTTTGGTAGGATTTTCTGGAGTCAGCCTGGGTTGAGCATGGACTCAGTGTTATGCCGCTGGTACAGACCTTTGGCCACTTGGAGTACACACTGAAGCTACAGGAATTTGAGCAGCTACGCGAGCTGCCCGAGAGTCCGCAATCCATTTGTCCCAGTCGCCCGCAAAGCATGGCGCTGCTCGAGCAGATGCTGACCCAGGTGATTGAGCTGCACATGCGACCGTCGGCCAATGCCACGCCCTCGACTCCTGAGTTGCCCATCAAGTTCACGCACCTGCACATTGGCTGCGATGAGGTGCAGCGCATGGGCGAATGTTCGTTGTGTCGCCAGCGGCTGCGCAGTGAAATCTTTCTCACACATGTGATCAGTTTGTCGCACTTCGTGCGTCGCCGTTGGCCGCAGCTGAACGTGGTGATCTGGGACGATCAGCTGCGCGAGATGACGCTGAGTGAGCTGCAGAACTCACAGATCGGCAGCTATGTGGAGCCCATGGTCTGGGTGTATGCCAACGATATCTATCACTTCATCCAGCCACAGCTGTGGGACACCTATGCCAAGGTCTTTCCCAGCGCCTGGGCTGCCTCTGCCTACAAGGGCGCCTTCGGCGAGAGTCTGCTGGTGCCGCCGCTGCAGCAGCATCTGGAGAACAACATCCGCTGGCTGGCAGTGATTGCCAAGGAGGGCGGCCGGTTCGCCAAGGGGCTGCGCGGCTTGGCTTTGACGGGCTGGCAGCGTTACGATCACTTTGCGGTGCTGTGCGAACTGCTGCCCGTGGGCATGCCCAGCCTGATGACCTCGCTGTCGACCGTCTCCAAGGGTTACTTTAGCACCAATCCGCGCGACAACGATCTGTTGCGTGTGCTGCGCTGCGTCTTCCAGCCGGACAGCCGACGTTCCGGTCACCCGTGGCTGGAACTGCATCCAAATGCCCATCACAGTCAGCTGTTTGCTGTCTGCAGCTATCCGGGGCATCTGGTGTTCAAATACGCGCTGCGCTTGTACGACAAACTGAGCGAAGTGGGCGTCTATCTGCAGCAGGCGAAGGAGCACAGCGCCTGGCTGTCGGACTACAATGTGCGGCACAATTTCAGCTCGCCACTGCGCGTCCATGAGCTGACGGTGCGCACGCCGCAGCTGATTGAGGAGTTGCGTAGCATGGCGCGCGAATCGCAGCAGCTGCTGTGGGAAGTCTACGATGAGCACACGGTTGCTGAATTTGTGGAGCAGCACATTTATCCGAGCATTACGGCGCTGCATCGCCAGCTGGCCAGTGGGCAAATGCTGCTGCAGCGACGCTCTTGGCCGCAGCGACCGTTGCCCATATCCTGGGAGCTGCGGCAGGACATGGGACTGATTACGTTGGAGCAGCAGCAACAGCAGCAGCAGCATCCGCACTGAATAACTTTGTAGTGTCAAGTGTAGTCAAGGCGTTCGAAACGCCGCTCTAAGCCAAAAACATGATAATAACAATTAATTCAAATGTTAACAGCGCTGCGGCATTTCTCGATAGTACTTGTGTAATATGTAGTGACAACAACATCAAATGTTCCATTCTTTTTTAGCTAACAATTAATCGTGCACACATACATCTATGATAACATTTAATAAAGAAAATCAATTCGCTATTGCAAATACAATATTTAATTAAATGCATTTTCAAATTCAAATTGAAAGTGCGGGTAAAAAGCAAGCAGTGCAAGCGCAGCGATTGTGAAGCTTTTGCATTGCGTGCGCAGGGCTGCCAACTTGGTATTTTTGGTATTTTGGCCAAGTCATGCGTATTTTCGGAAAAGGACGAAGAGAAGAAGAAGACAGAACTCAGAGCGGGCAAAACATGTGTTCACACAAAATCGATGACTAAAACGTTAAAAAGGCAAAGAATTGTCGAAAGTACAACCGAAAGTTAACAATAATATTTATTGATTGCGCACAATTACCATATTGTACATTCTATTTTTGCTCATTGCGTCGCTCGGCTGCTCAAGTAAAAACCAAGTACAACATTTATAAAAATAGCTGGCAAAAAATGGGCATAACAGAAACGCCGAAAACAGCAGCAACAGCAACAACAACAACAACAATTGCCATTGCACCAGCAACAACAACAACAACGACGGGCACGGGAGCGGCAAGTGAAAACAAACAAATTCTGACGTTGGACATATTTCAGGAGATATTCAAGCATGTCGAGCCGGACGTGCAAATCGACACTTTCGAGGTGCGTCACTCAAATGAGTGTGTGTGTGTGAGTGCAAATATTTATGTGTGTGTGATGTCTCTTCTTTTCACCACTTGACAGTTAGCGCAAGGCTCGGACCGGGGCGATAACTATACGGCAGCACTGTATCGCATCAAGCTGAATGGACAGCGCCACAGTTTGGATGGCGGCGAACACAAATGGGAACAGAACGTCATCTGCAAGGTGCTGCCAGAGAGCGTTGTCCAACGTGAGGCCTACAAGAGCGACAAGCTATTTCGGCAAGTTCATTGACCTTCCCTTAAAAATCGTTAACTATCAGATGACGTGTTAA
Source organism: Drosophila ustulata (assembly GCA_035047365.1). NCBI lineage: Eukaryota > Metazoa > Arthropoda > Insecta > Diptera > Drosophilidae > Drosophila > Drosophila ustulata. The sequence continues at coordinate 20,586,107 of JAWNPT010000094.1, forward strand.
GATGTCGCTGTGATTTTCCATTCTTCTTCCGTATGGCAGGAGAGTTTTAAATAGATTACACGCTGGGCAAATGAGCTCATGAAACAGACAACTTTACACTCCTGAATTTTAATGATTTACTATATTAAAAATAAAATACTTACGTATGAATTTACAAATTTAACATTTGTTTTTTATAAATATGTTGACCTTTTTTAATTGTTAGTCTACCCATCTTAAATTTATGATTTATTTTTTTTTAAAGCCACTTAATATTGTAGATTTAATTGTTAATTTACTCATTATCTTTTTAAGTGTAAAATGTTTAATATGTTTAATATTTAACAATCTCTCATTTTCATTTGAAGTATGAAGTCTTTTTAATGTATGTTTAATATTTAATAACCCCTCGAAACGGATGTTATATTCGGCATGCCGAGTAAAGCTTTGCTTTCCATCTATTATAATCTCTTATTATTTTGCAGCAATGAAGTAGAGTTCTATACCTCTATAATGCCGGAGCTACTCAAATTCCAGGCCACCAAATCGGGTATGAAGGCGCCGCTATTCAATGCCTTACCCAAGTGCTATACGGCTCGGCATGATCTGCTCATTATGGGTAAGTAACTAAAGGCATAAATCACGTTTCCTTTTTTATGTACATATAATTTTTCAGAGGACCTCCGTGTACGTGGCTTTGAAATGTCGGATCGACACAAGGGCCTTAGCATGGAAGAGACGCAGTCGGTGCTGCTGCAAGTGGCGCAGTTACATGCTCTCAGTCTGGCCTATAAATTTGAGCATCCACTGGAGTTTAACAAAATGTGCAGTCTAATCAGCGAGGGTATCTTTTGCACAGCGAACACCAGTTGGTATCGCAATTATTATGAGCGTCTCACGAAGAATGCCATTAAAATGGTTTCCGATGTGCTGCCTGCGGACTCAAAATACATTCAAGCGCTGCGTGAATTTGCTGAAAGTTCTTCGTTTTTTGGCCAAATGGTGGAATTGGCCAGCGCCGAGTCACCGTTGTCGGCTATCTGTCATGGCGATTGCTGGGTGAATAATTTCTTATATCGCTACGATCCGGAGGACCGACAGCAGGTGCTCGAGGTGGCGTTGTTGGACTTTCAGCTGGTGCGCTACAGTTCCATTGCCTTGGACATTGCCAATCTGTTATACTGTTGCACCACCAAGGAAATGCGTGACGCACAGCTGGAAACGCTGCTCAAGATCTACACGGAGGAGCTGTACAAATGGCTGGAAGTGTTGTGTGATGATGTGCCCGAGCATTGCAATACGCTGGAAAAGTTTCAGGAACTGTGAGTTGACTAAAGAATTTACGGGAAGAGAAAGCGAACATTCACTGCTCAATTTGTTTTTATAGTTTTGCTCAGGAACTGAAATTATATGGACGGTTTGCTCTTGGCCTGGCAATGGATATTATACCCATTAGCACATGCTCTTCGGAGGATGCGCCTGACATGTATTTGAATCGGAACGACGAACACGATGAGGATGTGGGAGCGCCAACTTTAAATTTTCCGCCCAACGATCTGTGTAGACAAAAGATGTCCGAAATTGTCATTGACATGGTCGACAGAGACATGCTCTAAATGGCGGTTAGAAAGCACAAAATTACTTTAAAACACCCGATTAGATTGCTTCTGCCCCAAACACACGTAATATTAATAATTAGTACTTTTAGTTATGCTCAATTTGTAGGAAATGTTTTCAATTGTATGTATAATTTAGTTTGATGAGCAGGGAAGAAGTTTTAGGTTAGCATAGACAAACAAATGGACACTATACAACTTTCGCAACTGTTTCCCTCGTTACGTTTCTCTAGCAGCCCACTTAACAACGCAAACTCTCGAATGTGAATTGTATTGAAGTAATCTAGTTATATATATTTCAACGCAGACAATAGTTCCACTTGTCGAGTTTTTTCTAAAACTATTGTGTTTACACAAGAAGCAATAAATGACATACGAATGATAAACTCAATCATTTATTTAATTTTAATAGTCCGCCTTAGCGGTCCAGGTTCCCTTGTTGCCCAGCACGCCCTTGTCGCAGTTCTCGCGTAGGAATTTCAGACCCGCCGTAATGGATCGCTCCAGTTCTTCTTGTGTCTTGGACCGCTTTGGCAACGAAGGTGCGCTGGCATCTAGGCAATCAGGTGGCGGTATCGCAGCTCCTTGACTGCGATAACTTGTGGCCGGCTCTTCATCGTCTTCGGCACCCATGTCTGCCGTGTAGTTGCGGCGCTGGAATTGTTTTTCGCGTTTGGTTGTGTGAAAATTGCTAAACTCTTGTTGCTGGCCCCACAGCGCTACTGATGGCGGCGGCATGCTGCTGAAATTGGTGCGCTTGAGCGACGGCTGTGGTTCGGGCATCGGAGCAAACTCTGGAGCACGCACAGCGCGCTGCTGTTCGTTCCATTGCTCCTGCGACATGGGCAAACGTTCTGCCTTGTACTTCCATTCTTCGGGTGCCTGTTCTTGCTCATCATCGTTGTGCTTCTTGGCCACACCGCTCTTGTCTCTGTCCCAGTCGCGTATGTGTTCCTTGCGCAGTTCTTCGCGTTCCGCTTCTTCGGCCGCTCTTTCTGCTGACAGTTTGTCTGCCTTCTGCTTTTGTTCGCGTTCGATTTCGGCCGCCTCGGCAGCAGCTTCATCCTTCTTAAGCTGCTCCTCGCGATCGTAATCCTCCTTGCTGATGGGCGGCAGTCCATTGCGTGCTCTTATGCGATTCTTCGCTGCGAATACGCGATCTGCAACAATTTTGTCACGCTGAGCGCGCAACTCATCGCGTCGCTTCTGTTCCGATTGCGTTGCCTTCCTCGTTTGCTCCAGCTCCCGTTGCTGCTGCTTGCGCTCCGCTTCGTCCGTGGAGAAGGCATAATAACCCACACCATGGGTGCGTGCCTCGTCGAAGAACACATCCTGATAGTGCACATCTGGCTTGTCGACGTTCTCCAGCTCCTTGCGCTCCCAGTTCATGCGCTGCTCGTCGTGCTTGGTCATCGTGGACAGCGCCTCACTGAACACACTTTCAGTGGCCCGTGGTCCATAGCTGGGCTCATCATCATCGCTGGCAGCGTTGTCGTTGTCGCTGTTATGATTGCTGCTGCGATCGCCTTTGACGTCAATCATCCAGTTGGGTTTAGTTTGATCCAAACGCTCCGGCATGCTGTCAGCCAACTGCTTGTCGCGTCGTTTCGCATCTGCCAGCTCCTTGCGTAGGCATTTTCTTGTGCGTCCCAAGCAATCCACGTACTCGACATCGTCATCATCGTTGCCCGCCTCAGATGCATCGGAGCTGTCACTGCTGCTGCTAATCAGTCGCTCTCGTGGCGCAGTCGCTGACGGCGTCTCTGGTTCGTCTGGCTGCTCCTGCCGCTTGCGATTAAACATTACCAAGCAATTGTCATCGGAGTTGAGGCTGCCGCCACTCCGGGTCATGCGATCATAGAACTTACTCTTTGCCTCCAGCACTCGCCGGGATTTCTCCAGCTGTGCATAATCCTCGGTTTCATACACCTTCACATCGTCACTGCGGCTGATCTCCGTGTAGTTTTGGTTCTTGTTGCGGCTGCTACTTTGTGACTTTAATTTTTCTCGGTCGCTGGGCGCTTTGTTGGGCCGAAATTCGTTGGCTGACGTTTTGGCGGCTTTCGCCAGTTTGACTTCATGCTGTTTGCGCTGTAATTCAGCCTTTAAACTGAGCAACGAAGACAAATTCACACTAATCGACTTGTTTGGATCGTTCATAGTCAAAACACAAATAGCCAATAAATAATGAAGAGGAAGCACAGCACCAGCTGTTTGCAAACAATCGATGTTCAGCTCTGCAATACCGATAGCTCGATAACAAATAAGCGTAAGAAAAGCAAAAGCGAATTAACATAATAATTACAATTTTAATTATAATTAATTTATTCAATAGGAAATAAGCAATTCATCAAAATTATATTCTTTGGCTGCAAAATAAAAAGCAATGATTTAAGAGAATTGCAAAAATATCGTTGCCATCGATAGTCCAACGCCCACCACTAGCAAAAGCAAAATAAAAATAAAAAAAGTTTATTTACAAACGAAAATTGTCTGGCATGTCTGGCGCGGGCGCTGAATTCCAGGTGGTTACACGCAAGAAATGGATGGCACGCAAATGCCTGAGCCGGCGGAACCGGCACAAGTCCGAAAGCGATTACCTTAACGATTGTCCCGATGTCAATGTGGACAACTTTCAATCGTAGGTGCAACGAACACAAATTGTTTGTGCTGATAACTTGTAGATGCATTCATTTTGCAGACGTCTGGAGCGCATATGTGGCGACATGAGTCAAAGTGATTATTTCATCGTGGCAATGGAAACCCTACAGCAACAGCTGGATGCACTCAAACGACCCCTGGAACGCATCGTTTGCCTCGGCCTGGGACCCTTCACCCGCACTCAACAGGCGCTGCATCAGGCGGCGTTTATTGTGAGCACCCAGCGACACCACAACATTAAAGAGGTTCTATATTTCGATCCCGTATTCCGTGACACGGAAAAGGAACTGTTGCAACGTTTCAATGGCACCGTGATGAGCGAAGATTGTGCGGGGCGCCACGAAGCCGAAGTGGCCACGTTGTATTATCTGCCCCACTGTCCATATGCCTTAATGCACAACCTGCTGTGGTGCAACTGGCAACGCGAGAGCTTGCCTAACGTTTTGCTCATCTCGAACAGCTTCGAGATGTTGACACTGAACCGTACAAAGAACGCTGATGATCACATCAGTCGTATTGCGGAGCATTGCACTGAGATTGCTCTGGAGGATGACTACGAGCAGCACAATGTCTTCAACGATCTGTCGCTACACACGTTTCCCAGCGACAAGTTGCCAGCGGCGGAGGAGACAACATTCTGGACACGATGTCTGCCTTTGAAGGTGCACGAGGATGAGCTGATCACAGAAGCGGACATGGCTGCCTTGAGCATTGGGTCATAGTCAACGAGGCAATACAGAACCAGAGGTCTAAACAAATACACAGCTAACATAGATTTAGTGTCCGTGAGTGTAAATGCTGCTTACACTTAATGTCTGCTATAAAGTGGGAATTGCGAAGAAAGAGAAGAGAGCAATGGGAAAACTGCACATAAGGTTTGCTTTGAAGGGAGTATCCTGACAAAGGATACATTTATAATTTTTATTAATTTCTTACTCGTATTTTCTAATTTAAATAAAAAATACTTGTGAAATTAAATTTAAACTTTAATTTAATAGTTGACCACAAAATAAACATTTAAGTTTCATAATTATTTTACAACTTTGTCATTTAAATCAAAAAAGTAAGAGTTACTCTAGATTTTTCTTTTAAGAAATAAAAATCAGAAATACAGTCGAACTTAATTAAGGTTTGAAATTTAGTAACTATTTTACTTTTTTATTATTCGAATCAATAATTAAGAGTTACTCTTTCACTTTTTTTTAAGAATAAAAAAATGTTTAAATTTAATAAAACTATTACACAACTTTGTTATTTGAATACAAAAAACAGTTACTCCTGAATTTTTATTTTATGAATCACATATTGTCAGTTATATCAAAAAGAAAGAGTTAATTCCTTCATTAAAAAGTAAATTAACAAATAACAATTATTTTTGCTTTATAGACACATGAACTTGTCCAGTTCTTTGTCCTCCTCTTCTTTGGCCTTAGTCTCATCACGCTTGCGCTGACGTTGCGAGCGTCGCTTTCGCTTTCTGGCCGCTGGCTTCTTGGTTAAGCTCGAGCTTGTACGCTGCACCAACTTGGGCTTCTGTTCCTCCTTGGGCTTCTTGTTAGGGCGCCGGACGCCCTTTGCTCTGGCAGGAAAGGCGCAGGGCATCAGCTGCTGTTCCTCGTGCAGACGACTGCACAGCAACGGTGCAATGGGCAGGTAACAATTGCTCACGGTAAGAAAATCAATGTTGCTGGGCGTTGTCCCGGTGAGCAGTTCGGGCAATTGAAAACTTTGAGCTGTCGGCTCCAGCAACGGTTGGCACAACAGAAACTTGTCCTTGTACTTGGTCGTGTAGCGTAGCAAATACTCGCCAGGTGCCACGCCACGCAGCAGCTTGAGGAACTCATGCAGCTGGCAGAGCTGTTGTGGCATGCTGATGTGGTATAGATCGTGCAGCTGCTGCTCGATTGCCGTCAGTAACAATGGCTGCTCCAGTAACGGCGCGAAGTCTTTGAGAGAAATACGCGTGCAATGTCCCACGTCTGTTTGCAGTAGCTTCAGCTGAAGCCACGCCGAGATCAGCTCATACTTGGTCATGACCTCGCAGCCACACTCGGGTTTATTCTCGAGCTTGATCAGGTGACAGCCCAGCGGCTGCTGTGCCAACGGATCGCGCACAGCTGCCATCGAGAGGCTGCTGTAGATCTGCAGGCCTGGCTCTGATTCAGCAGTGTTTAGACGCCAACTGACCAAAGCACAGTTACGTTTGGGCTGCTCAACGTGCGGCGCAGTCTCTTCGACGGGCTGTAGCTTATAATCCTGCTGCGGCATCTCGTCTTCTGCATCCCCCAATTGTTCATGCGTAATCAATGTGACGCTGCCATCAGCATTGAACTGCATCCACTTTGTTGGCGCATAGGCAGTCCAAGCCTGGCTTAAGAGGCGACTATTCGTATGCCAGCCGCAGTGGCGAGCGGCAAAAGGCTGATGGAACTCGAAGGATTTGCAGTCACTGTCGTTCAACTCACGTATGCTCAAAAGCATCTCAGTGGGCAGATCGATATAAGCGCCAGGCGTCAATAGCATCAAGATGGCATCTAGGGGTAGAACAAACACATCCTCATCTGCATCAACGATTTGTTGTTGCAGCTTAGCAGCAATGCGCTGTGCCACAGTATCACTTGAAACTGCTGGGCAGGCATAACGTTCGAAACGCACACGCAACGAGCTCAGCGCTTGCTGCGTGAGCACAATCTCTGGCCAGAGACGTACTTGACCCACACGACACAGCAGCTGTATGTCCTCCATGCCGGCCGTGTCCACGTTCAGAGCTTTGCACTGAGGCAGCTGCGGCAGTCCAGAATGAGTCCCATAGCTGGTCGCCGTGGCAAGCGTGGGCAGCAGTTGCTCCACGTAAGCCGTAAACCATTTGCTGTAGCATAGCACCAGTGGCTTCATGGGCGCATAGAGACGTTCCTTGTGCGCGTTGGCGTACTCATAGATGCGCTGCTGCACCAACTGTTCCTCGGAGCTGCGTTTGATGCGTGTGGCATGCCACACCACGAAATCAGCCTTGTCCACTTGCGAGTTTCGCTGCCAGGCGAGCAGAACTCTCAGACAGGCCGCTTGCTGAGCGCAACTCAGTGAGGAATGTCGGTCTTGGGGATTGGGAAATGCATACGGCAGTTTCTGTGTGCTGTGATCATAGACGGGCTGCGCAACAACCTCCTGAGTGCGTGGATCTCGTTGTGCGAAGCTGCAGCTGTATGAAATGAAAACTTTCGCGGGCTGCTGTTGCTCTTGCTTCAATGTCTCCGGGTCTACTTCGTTCAGAAAGGAAAATAGCGTGTCGTCAGCATGCTCAAACGATTTGTTGAACTCCCTGTAGGATGGCTGATTGCGAAATATTGGGTGCCCTTTATTTAGGCCGTCCGATTCCATCGTGTTTTGTTTACTTTTTGTTTACAATGCGTCTTAACAGCAACTGAACAGCGTTGACAGTCATGTTAATAACAGACCGCAATAACAGCTGAGCTATGCTATTAACAGCTGAGGAGTGCTCTGTTAACTGATGGCGAGAAACAGGAAATTGTAACGTTCGCCAACTGTCGTTTTGTGAATTTCAACTTGAATTTTTACGCAACATTAAACTTATTGCAATCATTTATAAAATGAAAGTTCCCAAAATTAAAGCATATCGTGTTGAACGCTATAACGGACAGCATGTATTTAAAATATATTCCTTTCTTTTGTCTTCTTGCGCTGCCAGTCTTGGGCGCCAAAAGCAAATCCTTTGATAATACGACAAGCTGCGACCAGGCAAAACTACCAAAAATGGTAAGTTTACATTTGTCGCCAAATCTTTATATTAGTTAAAAGGTTGCGCATTTAGATGGGCTCCTGTTGCAACATACCCAGAGATGATCGAATTAGCAGGAACTGCCGCAAGTCCTTGTTAAGCCAAAATAAAACCACAACTAACAATGCAGACACACGAAATTTAAAAGCAGACAAGGTGGCGCTGCATGCAGTAAGTCGTCCTTTAATAATTTGCTTTATAAATCAATTTATTAATTAATTTTATAGTGCATTGCAGAGTGTGTGTTTAAGCAGAATGGTTATTTGCTGGCTAATGGAACGATTAATCTGCCGGTTGTTCAAGCCAGCTTGCAACAACGCTACCGAAGTGATGCCGTTTTGGCTCAGCTCATGATCAAGAGTTTGAATACCTGTTTGGAGTCTGGTAAGATAATTTACAAAATATATAAGCTAGTAATTAAAGTATTCCCCATCGCATAGCCCAAAGTCGCTCCAAACAGTTTGAATGGCTGCACACAAAGGATCAATGTGACTATTTTCCGGCTACTTTGCTCGCCTGCACCATGGAACAGGTCTATATAAATTGTCCAGCCTCGAAATGGAAGAACACTACTGACTGTGTGGCAATGCAGAAATTTCTAGTGGCTTGTGATTCTCGAAAATAAATGATGCATGCACGCATCATCATCATCATCATATCTGATGTATGAGAATATCAGCAATTAAAGTGTTGTAAAATCACAAACAATTTATTTAAAAGTCATATGGCCAACGATTTACTCGTCACACACCTTGAACTGCATTGTGGCCAGGTCGGCTAAGCCGCACTCGATCACATCACCCGCTTTAAACGGCTCAGACCCATGTGGTGTGCCAGTCAATATTAAATCATTCTCCTCCAGCGTCATATGCTTGGATACATAGGCAATAATGTCGGGCACTTTAAAGATTAAATCGGCTGTGCAACCGCTTTGCTTCGTCTCTCCGTTAACTTTGAGCCACAGTGGCAGCGTGTGTGGATCACGAACAGCATCGAAGGCTATAAACGAGGAGACGGGCGTGGCTGTATCGAATCCTTTGCCCAAAGTCCAGGGGCCGCCAGTGGCGCGTGCTGCCGTTAAATTGCACTGTGCGGTGAGATCAAGAGCGAGGCAATAGCCACCCACATACTCCATTGCATGCTCCTTGGATACATTCTTGCAACGGGAGCCGATGACAACGCCTAGCTCCACTTCATACGCCACCTTGTTGAACACTTTGGGAATCTAAGCAAATAGTGAATTAGTCAAGGCATCATTATAATTAAAAGGCAATCTTACAACAATGGGGGATCCTTCGCGTATGTAAGAACTTGTGGGCTTCAGGAAGACGAGGGGAACTGTGGGCACAGCCACTTTCCTGGCCTTGACAGCGCACCTGCGTATGGCATACAAGTTGAATAACGAATGGTCATTGTTCAATCTCTTAAAAATTACATGTAGTTGAGCGCAACTCCCACAATCTTCTTGCCATTGGTGACGAAGTTGGCAGCATCCTGATTGCGTTGGCAAGCCATTAGCAGAGTGTTGAAAAGGCGCACCACTGAAAAGGTTTGTAATATAGAACAATTTAAATAGAGTTTAAATTGTAAACTCAAAAATTTTGACTTAAATAACCGATCCTGCTTTGGCTTACAAAAATAGAGCAACTTGTGGGGCCAGCCGAACACTGCGGTCAAACGAATGTGAGCAAATGATTCAATTTTAATTGGCACTTACTTGCGTCAACGTTGAGTTGTTTATTGGACACGAAGGTTATCTGGAGACGTGCCCCCCTCTGCCTAAAGATAGTTTATCAACAGCAAAAATTAAATAACAGAATCAAAAACAACTGATCGAGTGTGAACTAGTTCGTTGTTCAAAAGCAGTCAGTGTGGCCGTTTCGTACCAAAAAGTTTTTTTTTTTACAAAAACAATTGCAGTTTCAATGGTACTTAAATTCGAAAATCTAAAAAAATGTCTTAAAAAAATGTATTCTTAAAACATTCTTTTACGACATTTTTTATTCTGCCATTTTTGAATTTGCAAAATGTAGTATTTACAGTATGTTTGCATCGATTTTATTCCAAATCGATAGGTAACTTCAGAGCATTTTAAATTTGTTGCGGTCACACTGCATCGCAGCTGCTAAATGAAATATCGTTTAAAGCAAGCTGCTTGTTGGAGAATAGACAGTTTAACTGAACTCATCGAAAAGTATAATTAATTCAATTGGAATAAACTTTTAATAGTTGTACTATTTGACAGCTAGGAAAAATCAATGTTTGCATTAACATTCGATGCTAAAAATCATATTCAATTAATCGATACATCGATAGTAGGATCGATGTTGCTCCATCTCTATCTACGTGCCGTCGTCCGCTTATGTGGAGAGAAAAAATCCGAAAATATAATTGAAATTAATCGTAATAGTGTAACACAAACAAACACGCGTGCTTTTGCGGGCAATTGCACGGTGTAGTTGCAATCCTAATATTGCGCGACGAAATAACAAAGTCACTATTAGGAAGCGTACAGGTCAAATGAAAACTATAAAGAATGACTTGTCAAAAAGAATAACACATATTTGTTGGAGGCAGTAACGCGCGGCGTGGTGAATAAATATAAAGCGCGAACGAGAAAGCAATGAAATTTGTAAGTGGGTAAAAACGAGAAAGCGCTAAAGTCACCACCCTGAGAAGAGAGTTGTAGTAGGGACAACCTCAAACCGAAATTCATACATATTTTTCTTGCAACTTATAATAATGCCACAAATTGCTAATTAATGGAAACACACATGTGCTAAAAGTTGAATTAAAACGTATATTGCTGATTTAAGCTATTGCGAAACAATAAATTTGTGCAAGTGTGTGCGTGCGTGTGTGTTTAGTGTACTCTCAATAGCAAGCAAAGCAGCCAAGCAGCAAATATAAATTCAACAAAACACAACAACAACAACACAATGATGAAAATGGAGACTGACAAAATAATGGACGAGACTAACTCCAATGCACAAGCAGTAAGTTCATCATTTCTTTTTCTTCAGGTGTAATTAATGAGTTGAGTTTCTTATATGTATGTATATATATGTGCATGTATATATTCCTATATATGTAGCGTGAGCAACAACGTTCAATACGTTCGAATACATACATACATAATGCTCAAGGTGTCACACATACAATATAATTATTTATGTGTGTTTTATTTTCGTGTGCATACACATACAAACATATGTACATATGTTATAAATTTTGCACTCTATTAAAAATTCGCATAGATTCTCTCGCCAGATTAATCAAATCAATTTTTTATTTATTTATATGGATTTATATTTAGCAGTTAATAATTGGCCTTCATTACTTTCAAGTTTTTGTTTATGCACAAACATTGTGTTGTATTTATTTCAATCCGTTCGCTCAAATTGCTGTTTACATACAACATTTATTTGGTTTATTGTGCGTAAATACGAGAGAAGCGGAGGCGTGAATAGTGAAGGTCAGCCACCCCTCACCCCTATCCGCCCCCTCCTCCCATATCGTCAACAATTTTGGCTTGGCGAGTTCATTAAATGCTTCTCCATTTATATTTACTTGATTTCTGTTTTGCTTTCTGGGTCAAAAGTTGATGTTTTTTGGCCAAATGTTGTGTACGCACTCTCAGCAATTAAGTTTAATTTGAGTCATCTTTGTTATGGTTGCGTTTCTGAGCTGAGCTGACATCAAGGTGAAATGTCGAGGGAAATATTATTATTATTTTTATTCATTTATTTTTCGGCGTTTATCATTAAGATTTTGCAGAGTCTCGACAATAAATAGGTTTTAAATACAGACCGCATTTGTTACTAATTTTTGTACAAGGTTACAAAACCGGTTTAAATTTTTGCGGCATAATTTGAACCTACAAACTTCAGCATAGAGCGTAATTTAATCCCAATTAGGGTCTTTAAATATTTACAACTTACAGTAGATAATTTAGCATTTTTAACGTTAAAATATTGTATAAAAGTATAAAGTTTTACATCTGATATATAAATTTGTAGTAAATTCCGAAAATGTTCTAGGAGGAATTTTGTTATATGTAGTTAAATGAGAATATCATATAATATAACAAACTTTTTTATCTCGTCTCTCCCATAGTTGACTCATTCACTTTAAATAAATGAAAAACGTTTCAAGCATAATTCATATTTCTAATAAGTCATTTGTAGTTATTACCCTAACTCTAATAATATATAAATAACTGCCGAAACTGACCTAGGAGGCGTTTTGTTATAGTTATATGCAAATACTGCGTATTGTTGACACCGTGTCCGATATTAGTAACTGGAGGCCTCCAAAAGTCTCGAAAAGTCATTAACTAAATCTCGAAAACGATTTCAACTGAAATGTTTAATGCAAAGGCAAACAAATGGCGCTAACAAAACAGCAGTAACAAAAGCAACAACAAATATGATATTGCAATTAAATTAAGCGCTAAAAACGTGTACACGCACACTATTGTACGATTTACTAACTGATATACACACACACACTATCGCATGTATAAACAAGGTTTAAAAGTAGTCAAGGTATTAATACATATAGAGAGCAGCAGCACAGCACAGCAACTAAGTATATAAACACTTATCACTCACATACAGATAGTTGGGTATATATTCATAAATTGCTGGCGTTGCAGTTAACTTAATTATAAAGAATGACTCACATTTAGGCCGTCTCTTATTGTTAATGGTTCAAAAGAAATCTTTCAACGAAATGTCCGAAATAATCCAGGGTATTTAAAAATGCTTTTGGCGAGCTATGGAACATATGATATATACCAAATGAGATAATCGTTTATTTTGTATTAAATTTATTCTTGTCTTTACATTAATAATTTTAAAGATCATGATTGATTAAAATTTAATTTATATAGAACAATATATAATATATATTTTAATTTTTATAAATTTATATTGGGGGCAATAAACAAAAACAACTTTTAAATTGTTAGCGCAAACAAAAATCAATTAATTTAAAAAAAGTGGCATCGTTGACCCCGAGTTCGAAAATCAGAGTAAAACTTGGTGGCAGCATTGAAATCTAGCTGATTAAGAGCGAAATCATTCCGGAATTGTCTGCCGCACCGCGACTTTCTATAGAAGGGTTTTTTTAGAGCTGAAGCATTTTCTGTGTAACCCCTGATAGAAATTATTTGTGTTGCGTAATGTGAATATTTTAGTAAATTTAAATATATGTCAAGCGTGGCTTGTAATATTACATACTATTTTGCATATAAAGAAATTTATTTGCAGAAATAAAATATTGATTTTTCCTATGAGTGATATGTCATACCGATGTGTAGCACGATCGTAAACTAATAACCTCACGCATTTTAAATGATCAAACTTCTAAATTTGCTTATTTTTCTGATTAGCAGTAAGTTCAGTTTTCAGAAACAGAAAACAAAATACGAAAAAAGCCAAACTTTAAGCTCAACTAATTGCCCAATTGTAAACCTCAAGCTTAGTTTTCTGGTCTCGTCGCCAACTCGTCTGAGAGTTGCACAATCTTCGCTTGGCACATAACCTGCCATTATTCATTTTATACAGAGCGCGCTACCTACTTTCGAGCACTTTTACGAGTTGCCCTCTGACATTGCCAGACCAAACAAAGGCAGCAAAATACATACATGTATGTATGTTATATAGTAAAAGAGAGAGGGATAGCATATTACATAGTAACATTACATTATTTACAGTTTGTTGTTAAGCAAAGTTTCATAATTCACATTTCGCTGTTTTTAATCGAATCTCTTTCCAAATTCTTTCTTACACAGTTCACAACCACAATGCTGTACGATCCGGTGCGCAAGAAAGATTCATCGCCCACTTATCAGTCGGAACGGGAAGTCTGCTTTCAGTTCTTTACACAGTGGACCGAATCGGGGCAGGTTGACTTTGTTGAGCAGCTCCTGACGCGCATGTGCCACTATCAGCATGGACAGATCAATGCGTATCTGAAGCCCATGCTACAGCGCGACTTTATAACATTGTTGCCAAGTAAGTAATCACTAATGTTAATGGTATGCGACTGATTCGCCAATCGACAAACTGATGATAGCATAGACTAAGAATAAAGAAATCGTTTGATAATGCATAAAAGATGAGTAATATCTGCATATAGGCTGAGAGAACTTGATGGTTAGATGAATAATGGATTGTCCAAGTCCAAGGATTGTTCAAGTAAAGTCCGCGATAAATATACAAGAGAAGATTAAACCGATTGTCTCAGCTTTACAGTACTTTCAGTAATATCAAACTCAAAAAAAGAGCTCTCTTAATTTAGATTAATTTATTTTTACATGGGTGTAGTAGATCAATATCTTTTACGAATATATGTAATATTATGCGCGATGGAAACGGCAGTAGCGATCTTTATGTTGGAATACAGAGTGACAGAAAGTATCAGACCTTTGACCTGAGTACGTATTGAACAATAAATTTCGATTTAATTGGGACTCAACTATATATTACCTCCTCTAGAATAAGGGCAATCATAACCAATATGGTGGTGCGCACTTTGTTGTGAAAGAAGCGTTTAGCTGCCTCAATGCATCCCCTGGTAAATTTAATGTCGGTCTTATTAAAATCCTTATGACAGACGGGAAGATGTTGCTTTGTATCGTAGTCCGATTGTCCATATTTGCCACAACATGTTAACTGTAGGGTCGTGGAAGAAGAGTTGAATTTAGGATCTTGTGCATCTTGAGAACCTACATGTTGTTGCATCATGAAGAAGGCGTTATTATCATGTTCGCTCTCCAGCCAAAGATCTTCCACCCTTGACTTGGCCCAGTCGATGTGACAGTTGTATATGATGAATAGGGCCAAGGCAATAGTTAAAACAATAACTAGCACTATGAGAACCATCTGCGCCCAATAAAAATACTTGATGTGGCTACGATAAGAGAGTGCAGACAATGCACCCGCAAGGATCAGCGCCGAGCCGCACACCAAGAATAGTCTTTGAATTGCAGGTGTCCAATAACAAAATAGTTCTACTTGCATGTAGGAATGGTTGATTGGTGGATAGACTCCGACCATTATCAAGGATACGCCCATAAACTATTGCAGCAACACTTCAATTAGATATGCAATCCTTTGAATTGTGATTGATTACTCACAGCAAATTCCAACGACTGAAAGTGGTGAAGCCATAGCAGGACCTCTATTGTGATAATCTTCATGTAACTCGTACTTGAACTAAAACTACATACATATATAACTATTTCGATCAATTGTTGCTGCTTCCGGGTGTATTTGACGGTTTCCAATAGGGCTACTTGATTAGACTATATATCTAAATCGCTTTGTTAACAAGAGTTGGCACAAGAACAGGTAGATAGCCTAAGGAAGGTTTGAAGATATGAAAATAAATATCAATTGTGTAATAACTATTAATTATCACATATAAGAGGGGTGAATTTACTTACCATCAATACAATTATTACCGTATTGCTGAATATAAAGTTATCCCTTTGGGAGATAAAGTAGGTCGCGACCGCATGTGTACAGTTTTGTTTAAAGGGACTATCACGCATATTGAAATTCAAGTAACAAGACATTCTCAGCATATAATCGCTTTCAGTGTAATCGCTAATGCCATTGCGACCGCAGCATAGGAACTACAAAAAACAAGTAAAAAAGCTACAGCCGAGAGCTCCCTAATGTGATATACCTGCTACCCATTTAGAGAGAATACCAAATACAAATAGACAAATAGTTTAACAATTAATTTTTGTTTTGCTTGGCAGATTTTTACCAAAATTACAGGGTATATTAAGGGTATAAAGCAGAGATGCCTTACCAAATTATAATTACCAATCAAGTAAACTTGAATGCAGGAATCTATGTACCAAATTTGGTGTCTTAAAGTCTCTGAGATCTGGGTGTTCATACAGTCGGACGGGCAATATCGTCTCGGCTGTTGACACTAATCAAGAATATATGTATTTACTATGTGGGGTCGGAGATGCCTCCTTCTGCCTGTTAGATACATTTTCTATTGGCTATAAGTTAAAAAACCCTTCCTCCCTGTGGGTAGCTGGTATAAATATATATAAAATATATCGCGTAGCTTACCCGGATCTGTAATGCCATCATATCGACTGTGTTGTTCTCTTTGATAAATGCTTTCCAGCATTCCGCCAGATAGTGATCGGCTTTCTCAGCACTCGATGCTCCTACAGCAACTATAATTACTGCAATGTAGATCAAAATTGAGGAGATAACGAGAAAAGTATGCTGCGAGCGAGAATAAAGGGAGAATATAATAGAATAATATAAGAATAGCGATAATTGTGTAACTTGCCACTCTTAGCAGTATCAGTTGATGAGCATTGATCCAGCCACCACCGGCATAGGCAGCGGTGATCGTTACCACTCCGGCTAGCATAGACAGATGTGTTATGAAATAACTGCCATATCCCATTTTCTCAAAGCTTATCTGCCTACAGCTATCATTCAACCCCACGCCCACCCACAAAACACATTGGCCAATCATCTAATGGAAATGGGATCTTCTAAAAAGAAATATCGAATTTACCGGGTTCATGCAACATACTGCCAAAATAAAGCCCATAAAGTAGATGGTCCATCTGATGATGGCTTCCGTATTTGTGTCCTCATCGTCCTTGTCAATTTGTTCAGAGTTCTCTTCTATATTTGGCATTTTGACGATTGTTTGACAAAATAATAAACAAATACTCAAATGTGTCAGTGTGGGTAGATTCCCAGTAATAATTTTTAGAAGTTAATTAGAGATAGAATGTAAAAAGGTTGCCAAAATTTCGGTGTAAATCGATAGAAACTAAAACAAAGTCGCAACTAGATAAGAACTGCTGCGAACAAAGAGATAAATGTTTATAGGGAACAAGCGAAGTTAAAACAATTACAAAGTGAAGTAACAGCGAACAAAACATGAAGGTAACTCGAACGAATTCCACCTCACATTCACTCTCTCCCTACCTCCGGTCCCTCCTCGCTCACATTCAATCCTGCTGACTGTTGCTGTGCAACTGTTTGCCGATTGGGGGAATACAGGTGCTGTTAGCGGGTTGGGAGGTGTCTGTTGTTGGAAGTCGTTGGCGTTGTGCTTATGTTGTTGACTCAAAGGTCATTGCTTCCCCATTAAACGCGCTTTGCCGGAACAAAAACCGAAGCAAAACAAAAGCAAAAGCACAAACCCGAGCAAAGCGACATATTTTATTCAATGCACAAAACAATAATCACGAAGGAGAAGCACTTTAATTGTAGTTATGAAATTTAATAAATTATTTATTAGTCACGTGATGTGCAAGAAATAGAACAGTCGCAGCAAATAAATGCAGATTGTATAACCCAATGTTAAAGATATTTTCGTGCTTAGAATTTAGCATAGAAGTCGGAACAATCAGGTTGAATGTACGCCGGATATCCTTGGGTGCATAATTATGGCAAGTCAGAGGTTCGTCCCGAGAGTTTTTCCACTTCCTAAACAAGGCACACACAACTTGTGAGAGGGAGACTAATGCTGAAAAGAGTTTGTCAGGATGTGTAACGAGAAACGGGAGCGAGGAGCGGGGAACGAGAGCGGCAAATAAGCACCGTTGTTTCCTCCATTTACATTGTAATGCACTTCAAAGGCAGCTAACCAGGCACTCGCACACACAAATACTCTTGCAAGCCGAGGTCAGACGGACGGACGGACGGACAGCGAGAGATAGAGGCGCAGAGCCGACTGAGGATAGGCTGGCGACATGGACCGTTAGGCGACAACAGCAGCAACAACAACAACGAGAACTGCAAATGCAACTGCAACGACAACTTGAACTACATCCAACATCCAACGTTGCAATGTTGTTGTCGTCTCGCATTCGGAGTCTCAGCTGCAAAGTCACTTTGCTCGCCGACTGCCAAAGCGAGTTATGCACATTTTTAATTGTGTTTGGCAAATGCAGCACTTTATGCACTTCACTCTAGACCAGCGCAGGGCGGTCTTCCCCCTTTGCCACTTTCCACTCCCCACTGCCTGCCCACCTCGCTTGATGCCACACACCCAGCACGTCGAGTCGTTCCCTTATCCATGGCTTGTGACATCTGTCGATTGGTCGATTTCAATTCGCCACTCCCGCTGCTTAAATGCCGTTAGGCGCGTCACACAGTCACAGTCGCAGTCATAGTCACAGTCTCGTCTTGCGTCGTCTCTGGAGGTGGCGCGTGGGTCTGGGGAGCACCTACGATGAGCCGCTTTACACTGGCGATATCGTATCGTGGCTTCATTAGCGTGATGCAGCAACTCGATTACAATCCGGATCTGCAGTGAATCACAACTCTAGGCTCTATAGGCTGATGATATATGTATGTACGCATTTATATAGGTACTTAAGTTTTATATAGGGGCACTGCTGCTGCTTATTCACTTGACTTGCAAGGAACCTAAGCACTCTAAAAGTGTTGTGATGAGTCATCAAGGTTTACTAGCGTGTAACTCACATTGGGTGCATTCAAGTGCAAATTTCAGCTTGAAGGTGTTAAAACAACTACGTTCTACTTCTAATTACTACCTAACAATCTGAAGCAACTGAGAAAAAGAACAAAAGAACAAAAGAGCAAACAGTTTCCATTTAATGCAATTGTAAATAATAATTCAAATGCTGAAACCGTCATTAATTTTCCAATGAATTGTTTTCTTCTTATTTAGAAAAAGGTCTGGATCACATTGCCGAGAACATATTATCGTATTTGGATGCCGAATCACTCAAGTCCGCCGAATTGGTGTGCAAGGAATGGCTGCGCGTCATCTCCGAGGGCATGCTGTGGAAGAAGCTCATCGAGCGCAAGGTGCGCACAGATTCCTTGTGGCGTGGACTGGCCGAACGTCGCAACTGGATGCAGCATCTGTTTAAGCCGCGACCGGGTCAAATACAGCGACCTCACTCATACCATCGCGAACTGTTCCCCAAGATAATGAATGTGAGTACTCTTAATTAGTGACTACATAAAGCTAAGGCTAATTTATTGTGTATTTGTTTATAGGACATTGATACCATAGAGAATAACTGGCGAAGCGGACGTCATATGCTGCGTCGTATCAATTGTCGATCAGAGAACTCGAAAGGTGTCTATTGCCTGCAGTATGACGATGGCAAGATTGTGTCCGGTTTGCGCGATAACACCATCAAGATATGGGACCGCACGGAGCTGCAGTGCGTCAAGGTGAGTGACCCTTTTGTGCCAAATCAGAGACACTAAAATAACTGATTCCTTTCCTTTTGTGCTAGACTTTGATGGGACATACTGGTTCGGTGCTGTGCTTGCAGTATGACGATAAGGTGATTATTAGCGGCTCGAGTGATTCCACGGTGCGTGTTTGGGATGTCAACACTGGCGAAATGGTCAACACATTGATTCATCATTGCGAGGCGGTGCTACATTTACGCTTCAACAATGGCATGATGGTGACCTGTTCCAAGGATCGCTCGATCGCTGTCTGGGACATGACCTCGCCTAGCGAGATAACACTGCGACGCGTTCTTGTTGGCCATCGTGCGGCCGTCAATGTGGTGGACTTTGATGAGAAATACATTGTGTCCGCTAGCGGGGATCGCACCATCAAGGTGTGGTCCACATCGAGCTGTGAATTTGTGCGTACCCTAAATGGCCACAAACGTGGCATTGCTTGCCTGCAGTATAGGGATCGTCTTGTGGTCAGTGGCAGCTCAGACAATTCAATCAGGTGAGCACATGAAATGAAATCACAATTGTGGAAATTTTGTCTTTACGGTTTACCATTCTCCTTGGCAGGCTGTGGGACATCGAGTGTGGCGCCTGCTTGCGCGTCCTGGAGGGTCATGAAGAGCTGGTGCGCTGCATCCGCTTCGATACGAAGCGAATTGTCAGCGGCGCTTATGATGGCAAAATTAAGGTGTGGGACTTGGTTGCCGCACTAGATCCGCGAGCCGCTTCAAATACATTGTGCCTCAATACACTCGTGGTGAGTTCACTCCAATAATTTGTGCTAAATACATGTATGTAAATACGGAGTACTAATTTATTACATTTAGGAGCACACTGGTCGCGTCTTTCGCCTGCAATTCGATGAGTTTCAAATTGTGAGCAGCTCTCACGATGACACTATTTTGATATGGGACTTTCTAAATTTCACACCCAATGAGAATAGGACCGGCCGAACACCGTCACGTAAGTCAACAACGAAGTCGAAGTCTTTTAACTTTCACTTTATCTCATTATAATTGATATTATGTATTCACGATGTTTATGTTGTTGTGATTATTTTAGCGGCCCTTATGGAACATTAACATTTTGTGCAAAGGCAGCTAAGGGAGCTTCAGCTGTATTCCTCCAGCGACGATGGGGAGGAGCAGGAAGGGAATGAAAACGACAATGATGATGATAATGAAGATGAGGATGATCAAGAAGATAACATCGAGCTGGAGGAGATCGACTATGATGAGGTGGACGTTGATCTTCTTTTCAACGATGAGGATGATGAGGATGATCATGGAAACTAATGAATAATAAGCCAGCAGACAGCATTGAGACTCGTCCATTAAGTTATGTTGAAATCAAGGTACTGCGATCTCCAATTCTATTGAAATGCAACAACAACAACAGCAGCAACAAAAAATAAACAAAAAACACACTACAAATACTACATCAAGAACATCAACAGAAAAAGAAATATTAACATTAAAAACAAACAAATACACGCATGCGCATAATATGAATTAATGAAGTTATTAAAGAACACACAACCAATAAGAGAGAATATAAAAAATATTTTTGCATAAACTGGCTGTTAGGTTTGAGAATTGTACGAAAACAAGAAAAACATAAATATAATATAGTATACAAAATATAAACAGAATAATATATTAGTTAATTAGGCATTATAGACATAATTAAGGTCAGTCTGTGTAAACCGTTGGATCGACTGTTTGTGCAAGCAACAGTGTGGCACACAGTAATTAATGTAACTAATGTTTAGCTCAAAAATACCAGCGCTTTGAGCTGAGTGCGCGGCTTTAACAGAATCTTGAAATATTGGGCAACGTCGTTTTTTACACAATTGAATGCGATTAGGATATGATATGAAAAGGATATAAAAACAAAACAAAACATAAAAACTATAAGCATAACTGTCAGATCGTACAGAGTATATAGTCTTTAGCATAGGTGTTAGTTAAAGCTTCATAAACTTGGCGAAACATGATTTTTGTGTTTTTGAACCCTACGAATCGCTTTTCTCATACTGCACATTTTGTAATTTAATTTACATGCCTAATGTTTGTGTTAAAATTGTAAAAAAATAAAATCAATATAAATTATATTATTAGGCCTTAAGTAAGACATTTAAAACGAAATTAAAAAAAAACACAAAACAAATGAAATCATTATATGTGTAAAAAGACATGAAAGTCGTACTTGTTTGTTTCCTATGGAACTTGAAGTAGACAACATTGCGACTTAATACTGTTGGTTAGGCAAAAACTATGAAAACTAAAGTAATAAAAATATATTCTGCAATATTTAACAGATTCTTTGATTGAACAAATTTTAGTTAATAGGTATCGAGTTATGTGTAGAACTTAGACAATTTATATGTCGTTTTGAATATTTCGTTGATTGTGATCAATTTGATAATTCATTGTATGGCGTAACCTTAAGTTTGGATGCTTAAAATCTATTGAAGTGCAGCTTCCGCGTTCTCGTGTATTATGTATATAACGTTTTAATAATGTAAGCCTAAGACAAGTTGATGAACATTTGATTACTATATATGTACTACTATATACATGCGCATAACCCATATGTAAAACTGTTTAGTGAAAAGGCAGCTTGTTGAAATTGGATAAAAAAGGAACTGCAACTTGCGCAAATTGGTAAAATAGGTAATATATATGATTATGATTAGAAATAATAAATTGTGTATAAATGCTATAAATGTGATTTATTTATGGTGAAAATAACAGAACTAATTGCTGTTTTTAATAATCATAATACTTAATAGGCAGAGCAACAACCAAAACATAGTGGAAAGTTTTTCCTTATAGCTGACAGCTGATTGAACAGCACTCAACAGCTGTTTTGTTTTTGAAAAAATATATATCGATATTTAAGGTTAACAGTTGACAAACGAAAGTATCGATAGTCAAACAAGCTTAGCTGTTAAACAAAGTTGAACTTGCAAGCAGCTGGCTTAACATAGTGCTGTTATTGAATTGGATCCTTTTGTGTTTTTTCACAACATTAAAAAGGGTTTTGCGGCTTTTTGGTACTTTCAAATGCATGGTTTGCGTCGCATTGGCAAGATTCTAACCTCACCACGTGGCTGTAATTTGTACACTCGCTCATTAACAAGCTTTCCCAGCCGCATGCCTTCACCGCCGAAAATTTCCAAAACGTCAGAACAAACTGAAGTTTCGGCGGATATCATAAAGCAGCTTGGCAA
Organism: Drosophila ustulata; assembly: GCA_035047365.1. Classification (NCBI taxonomy): domain Eukaryota; kingdom Metazoa; phylum Arthropoda; class Insecta; order Diptera; family Drosophilidae; genus Drosophila; species Drosophila ustulata. The sequence continues at coordinate 20,608,631 of JAWNPT010000094.1, forward strand.
GCCGCCCAGGATGCGTGAAGATCCCGCTTTCAAGAAGGTCGACAGTGCCGAGTTCCACAGCATTTTCACGCCGGAACTGCAAGAGTTGGTGGCGTTGTTTAAAAAATACAACTATGAGCTACGCATTGCGGGCGGCGCTGTGCGTGACATTCTGATGGGCATCAAGCCCAAGGATGTGGATCTGGCGACAACTGCAACGCCCGACCAAATGAAGGAGATGTTCAGCAAGGAGGAGGTGCGCATGATTAACGCAAAGGGCGAAAAGCATGGCACAATAACGCCGCGTATTCACAACAAGGAGAACTTCGAGGTGACCACGCTGCGCATCGATGTGCGCACCGATGGGCGACACGCGGACGTCATGTTCACCACCGACTGGCAGCTGGATGCGAATCGTCGCGATCTGACCATCAACTCCATGTACCTGGGCTTTGATGGCACCATCTACGATTACTTCTATGGCTACGACGACGTGCAGCAGCGTCGCGTTCTTTTCGTTGGCGATGCGGACGTGCGCATCAAGGAGGATTATCTGCGCATCCTCCGTTACTTCCGCTTCTATGGCAGGATTGCACCCAAATCAGATGATCACGATGCCGCAACGTTGGCTGCCATCAAGGAGAATGCTGAGGGCCTGGCGCGGATTAGTGGCGAGCGAATTTGGACCGAGCTGCAGAAGATTGTGGTTGGCAATTTTGGCTGTGAGCTGATGCTGCATATGCACAATTGTGGCTTGACTGCGCATTGTGGGCTGCCAGCTGAGCCGAATCTCGACGAGTTTAAGCGACTCTGCAGCGACTTGACACACTTCGACCAGCCGCATTATCCTATTCTATACCTAATTGGCTTGCTGCATAGCTGCGATGATGCCATTAAGTTGCACGAGCGCCTGAAGCTGTCCGCACACGAACGTGATCTGGCGCTGTTCATCACACAACAGCGGCAGCGAGTAAGCTTCATTTATAGACAAATGTTGATCGTAAATTAAATATAATTACTTTTGCAGGTTGATGTAGAGTACATTTGTCTGCGCGACTATCAGAAGCTGTGCCTGCAGCCGTACGCCAAGCGAGATTTCGTTGAACAGCTGCTGAAGTACGCCAACAAGTTGGAATTGTTTAACGAACTGAAGGCGTGGGAGACGCCCAACTTTCCCATCAATGGCAATACGCTAAAGAGTCACGGCTTGGTGGGCAAGAAGGTGGGACAAGTGATAGCAGAGCTGCGTCTACAGTGGGCAGACAGTGATTTCCAGCTGACGGCCGATGAGCTGCTGGCCAAGCTGCCCACAATATTGGAACAGCTGCAAAAGTCGCCGCCCGGCACACCAAATAAAAAGCCACGTGCTCAGTAAGTCGAATCCTCTTTTAATTATTCAATTTAGACTTTGCTAAAGATCTGTATAGGACGCTTAAAGCCAGCATTGCAATGCTCCGGCAGCCCCATGAGTTGCATGCTGGCAAATCCTACCTCGGCTCCCAGCAGATAAGCTGTGAATTCTTCCGGCTTGAATTCGATGCTGTTGTAGTTTTCACGTATTTTGTCCTGCAAATAGAAGGCAAATTAGTTTGTTTACATGTGTCCTTATGGATTATAATTACCGTCAGCTTCTTGCGGCGTTTGTAGGTGTCGAAAGATTGCGGCTCCAGTATTAGCTTGCCGCCAGGTCGCAACTGCAGAAACATGCGTCGAAACGCCTGCTTCAGGCCAGCATCACAGAAGTTTAGGTGAATCCACTTGGTCACCGATAAGCATAAGATCACATCGTATTGCGGACGCTCGATCTCGAGCAGCACATCGTCCTCCAGCACATAATTGCCGTGCACAAATTTCACATTGTACGGAAACTTACCAGCTGCATTCGCGGCAGATAAATTGCCAGATCGTTTGATGTTCACAATAGCCATTTGGGCATCGTGGGTCAGACTGCGATCGATGTCTAGGCCAACGAGACTCTTGGCCTCAAACTGCCGCGCAATCTGTATGGACAAATGGCCCGAGTTGCAGCCAATGTCCAGCAGCTGCTTGCCCCGAAACAGCTCCGGTTGTGTGCCAAAGACATCCAGGCGTATGTCATGAAAGTCCTTGTCCAGAATGCGCTTCCCATAGTATTGCTTGTAGTTGCCATACATGAAGGTCTCATTCTTGTTTTGTTTCTGCTTGTTGTTGTTGTTGTTGGTTGCTGTATTGTCCAGTTGCAGACGCTTCTTTGGACTGTGGGCGGGTGGTCGCTGGGCGACTTGTTTCTTTGGGCTGTCCTCACCAGGCACGTGTTGTGTGTTGTCTGTTGTATCCACGACGCTGGGTTCGATTGCATTTTGCTTCAGCCTTTTGATTTGGTTCTCTTCTGGCTCCTCGCTAGTGACTTTGCGCTTCTCAGCGTACTGTGTCCACTCGCTGGCAGGTACTGGTGTGTTATTGTTATTTTCCACTTCCATTGTGGTATTTAAAACGTTTGCAAACGTTTGAGCGCAAATAACCGCACATAAACACAAAAATTAGCGGCAAGAACTCACTTTGTTGTGTCAGTGTTGGTAAACATGTGGATGCCAACAGTTTACAGGTCTGTGCAGTAATACTCCTCGCGCTGTTAAGTGTGGAGTAGATTCTGTAACAGTCTGTTAACTATTCTGCTAAGCCACTGTAACCGTTTCGTTACCCGGTTGACAATTTCTTTTAGATTGGCGGGATTTTTAAGACACTTCAAAATTAAATAAAAATGTATTGGTGGAACATTTTTAAAGTATTCAGAGAATATGAAATATGATGAAAGAGTTTTTGAAATGTCACCTATGCAAATGTATTTTTGCATCCCTCATTTGAGCAATCTAATCAATGCAATATATGTATGTATCTTTGTAAATTTGTATTGATTTTGTGGTGTTTTATATGATGCGGCTGCAACTGTTCCAGTTGTTGGTGGCTAATATAATTCGCACAATTTGCATAACAAAGCAGCGCTAATGGAAGAATAATACGTGTAAGTATTATACTTGTGCGTATTGGCAGCATTAAATTCCAGCTATTGTCAGAAAAGTCCGTTAAACGTTTCGACGACTATTTGAAATGCGAAACCGCTAGATCAAGAGCGTGTGCCGTGCTCGTTGACCCCGCTGCGGAAGGGGGAAGGGGATACGACGACAGTCCAACAAATTATGCCAATATTGTTACGACGTGTTTGAGAGTGTGCGAGTGTTCGTGTGCATGTGAGTGCGTGGACCGCGGTCAGTTGAAGGGTTGTCAGGGGGTTGAATTTGCATTGAGTGACCGACGCGTGGCGAGTTTGAAGCATGCATAGCTTTCAAGGGTTCGTCTTGTTGTGGGTGCAGGCTGAACAAATGTTTAGAAAAAAATTAGGAAAATGAAAATATGTACATTTTGATAGCATACAATTAAATCTGCCTTATATTATTGTTATTTTCAAACGTACATTGATTTAAAATACTGATTGTATACATACATATCTTGCCTTAAATTATATATTCTTATATATTGTAATTTTCATAAAGAATAGCCAATAATTCACGAATTTCATACTTAATTTATGATACTATCAAAAACCCTTTTATTTTCCCAAACAAACGCCTCAAAAATTTCTCATAAAACTCTCAAAACACAATGCTCTAAAGTGATCATTAAGCGGCAAGAGATAAATTTGACAAAAATCTTAAAAAAAAAAATAAATTGTACCCAAGAAGAAAGTCGAAGGTAAAAGACATTTCCCGTGCGAGGCCTAAAATTTAAATAAAATTTCATTCGCTGCAACGCAAGAAGGGGTTGAGATCTGGACGTTGAGCTCTGGACCATGGACTATGGATAGCGGCTCCTCGTCCAAATGTGCACAATTGGAAACCAGTTTCTTTTTCCCTATGTTATTTTGCCTTTTGTCTATACAAAAATTAACAAAAAAAAAGGATGCAACATCTATTAAAACTTCAAATGACTTGTAGTTTCGAATGCGCTGCAGCTTCCGCGCGTCCGTCGCTCTGATGGATGGATGGTTGGATGGTTAGATGGTTAGATGGGTCACGCACAGGGACTTCAACATGCATCATGTGGCATATGAAATTCAAAACCCGTTTAACGTTTGCAGCCTTAAAAGCTGCGCAGCGTCCGGCCTTTTAATCTGCTGCACAGGCGCAGCAGCCGCGACAGCCTGAATAAAATTAGAAAGGATTTGTTTGGTCAAATCCTTTGGTTACCATCAAAATTTGCATACGCACACAACACACAACACACTCGACTCAACCCTCGGAAAAATAGGCGTCACAGCTAACAAGCCCGCGCAATGTTGACAACGAACACATCGAGCTGGTGCTGCCCAGGGGTCGATCCTGGTCCATAGCCATGGTCCATACTTTGGTCCATGTGTAACTCAATCGCTGCCTTTATACCATCCATCGGGGGTAAATTAAAAGGGTTGCATTATTGTAACTTTATAATTTTGGGTCAGCGTGTTGCGCTGCTGCTCTGTCTCTTTCTGCATCTTTACTTCCGTCTCTGTCTCTGTTGCTACTCGCGTAATATGCATACAAATCGAGCTTCAAATTATTTTGAACTAAGGTTACCAGGAACTTTGCTCTATTTGTTGTTGTTGTCGTCCTCGTTGTAGCTAAACAACCAACGGTCATGTGCAGTGGTTGAGTGATGGAAAGGTCTGCGCTGTTTTCCATTCATTTTTTATGTTTTTTACACTCGCAGTTAATTTGAAATTTTCTAATTAAATTTTTCTGATATTGTGTCATGTTTTTAGGGCGGATTATTATTTATTTTTTAATAGGAAGATTGGGATGCAATCTGTAGTGGGAACTTTGCTTATTAAAAAGATGCTACATTAGGTGATAATCATGTAAAAAGCTTTCTAAAGTATCGAAATTCGTTATGACTGCATTTTTTTAAATATTACAGAACGTCTGAATTCAAATTTATGTTATGTTCAATAATATTTTAGTCATACTTGTTTTTACTAAAATGGATAGTCTAAAATATAAATTGATTTTATTTTAAATAATGTTTCAGTTAAAGTTGTTTTTGGTAAAGCAGAAAGTCTAACATTTTAATGGATTTTATTTAAAATAATATATCAGTCCCATGACTTTTTTAGAATTTATTTTTTTTTTTAGTTGTAATTTTCTTGATGCCAGTAGCTCAGGAGTAAGAAATGAAGGCGTAACTTCTTGTGCATTTTACGGCTGCCCTTGGCCCATTAATCTGCATGACTATTGGCACTTAGAGGCCATAAATTCCGGCTTAATGCGACATTGACCCAGAAAACCAAGCTAAAAGAGGCCAGAGGCCGACACTATTCATCTTGCTAAGCCGCAGTCTGGACGTGCACGGTTGAATGGATTGCAATGCAGCAGTTCAAGCTGGCATAGCACAGAAACAAGCATTGAAGAAAACCCCAAGACGAACTCTGAACCAACCCCGAGCTGGGTCAATGAAAAATCGCTTCAATTTTGAGGCAAAAATCATTAAATTCGTCACAAAAAAAAAGTGAATAAAAAGGGAAAATGAAAAGGAAAAATGTTAAAGGAGAAGGGTTGCCAAAAAAGGACGTCAAAGGAGCAGACGCTTCTTTTTGTTTGCATTTCACCTCTGTGCGTAATTTACTGTGAACCCGATCGGCATCAGATCGAGAAACGAGGATTCTGTCGCTGAAGACGAAGATGATGATGACGATGATGATGATGACTATCTGTGCTTGGGGTTGGCTGTGCTGTGCAAAAGTGACATCATAAGACGTGACACATTTGAACCCTTGGGCCGAGGGCAGCAGCATCAAGGACCTCTGAGCTCTTGCAATTTCATTTTTATTTGCACCCTTTGATACCTGACGAAGTTCTAAACTGAACTTGGTTCGGTTATTTGATCGCTCGTAAATTTCTCGGCAAGACGATTGTAATCCGGCGATTTTTGCACTGTGGGAATTTTTCACATTTTCCTCTTTCCTTTTGGCAATATTTGCGGAAACTGCGCGCGCTCTTGATCGATGGCTGTATAGAATTTCCAGACATGGGGTTAAATTCCGCATGACTTGCGAGTTTCCCTTGTTTTGCACATGCAAGTTTTCCACAGTCGTGGAAATTTGATATGCGATTTGTTGAATTTAATCTAATATTTCATTATCAAAAGCTTAACCGTTTAATTAAGAGCTCAAGTGTCTGGTCAAGCTGTTGCTTTTTGTGTGTTCATATCATTTTTTTCCGGGGAAAAACTCGTTTTCCAAATCTCTTTATGGTTTACCCTTGACCACAATAGCAATTTGTGCTCATTTCTACGGCATTTTTTCAGCGTGAAAACTGGAAAACTGCTTTTCATTGTTTGTCTGTGATTATGTAAATTTCGTATTTATTTATTTGGTTTTTTTTTTGGATGGGTTGTTTTGGCTGTGACGCGTGTCCAGTCAAGTTAACCCCTTAAGTGGCCCAACTGACCAATTGACCACGACGCACGCTCCTAACGGGTTTTCCGTTGTCAGCACATGCTTCGGTTGCGACATTGAGGCATGTGGCATGCGGCATGTGGCACGTGCGGCTGATTAAGAAGTTGCCGCTGGTCAGTCTGGAGTTGGTCAGCGAGTTTGTGTTATTTTTTGCGTAATTTCAGAATATTACTCCTCTTTGAGGCGCATCTCTGTGCTTCCCTCTCAGCACCTCGACGCCCGGCTGGACCTTGGCTTTGCCATTTATTCTTTATCCTTTATCAACCCTTTTTTTTGTGTCAGCTTTTATTTGTGATTTGAAATTTTTATAAATGCTACATTTTTGGCAATGGTTTCGCCTGTCTCTGGAAAGGGGTAGCAAAAAAGCAAAATAAGTACAAAAGGATCCTGCTGCTGATGCTGATGCTGTGCGCCGTTTGCTTGCTCGACAGCCCGTTCAATTGTTTAGGACACACACATGAAAGCGTTACGTATACCCAAAAATTCGCTGACCTTCGTCCCTGTGCCCGCAGAATTTCACAAGCCGAAGAGAACCGCACAGTGGGAGAGAGAAAGAGACTTTTTGCTTTTCACAAGAGAGAACTCCGCGCGCTCTTAAACAATTTTTTCGCAATCGCAAAAAAAAGATGGAGTTATTTTTGGCATTTTCAAGAATGATTTTCCTTTAATCAATTAATCATTTAGCCAATGTTTTTTGGATTTTATGGATCTTGTGTTTGACGAAATTGAAATTCTTAAGTTGTCAAAAAATTAATGATCTTTTGCGTAATGCAGTTGTAGAAATGCTTTCTGACTTTTCACCGCTTTGAATTCCTATATTTATTAATAATATTGAAATATTGATCCATTTAAGTAACTTTAGAAAATTTAACAAACAATTTGAGCAGTAGTTTTGTGGACTTTCTCATTCTTTCTCATATCTGCAAATATTTCATTAAAATTAAATTATATCCCAAATTAAAATGTCAATTCAAATTCTTTCTCACGTTTTCGAACATTTTAGTTGATTTGCAATTTAATTAAAACATGAATTAAAATGTCAATTCAATTCCTTTCTCACGTTTTGGAATATTTTACTCGAATTCTGATTGCAAATAAAATTAAACCATCTGCAATTTTAATAGTTTCCCATGTGTGCAAAACTTGTGCATATTAGAAATGCATTTCTCACACTGATTGCAATCAACTGCACGGAAGAAAAAACAATATTATAACCATAATGTAGAACTGCGAAATGGAATTGCATAAATTTGCCCAGTTTTCCACTGGTTTGGATAAATTCGCAAGGAGCATTTCGCAGGATTCGACAAATGTGACCGAGAAATGATTATGCAAGCCGAAAGTCCTGACTGCATTTGCATAATTTTTGCATTTTCAATTAAGCGGGTGTCCTGTTGCCTGTCGCCCGATGCCCTATTGAGGTCCTGCTGCCATTTGGGTAAAGGGATGTGCCACATTTTTGACTTGTGCCAATGTTATGCAAATTTCTTGGTGTCTTGAGTCTTAACTTCGAGCGAGTTCTGGGTCCTTGATTTGATTTTGATGTTTTGTTGTTTGGCATTAACCGTGTTAAATGTTAATTTCCCTGAAGTGGCAATAGTTGGGCCAAGACCGTGTCCTTTAGGCAGGCATTTGCGTGTCTCCTTCGGGTTACTTAATTGATTCTGTTTAAATATTCATGTGTTTCAATTTATTGATGTTTGTGTGAAGTTGATTGGAAATGTGCAAATATTATTCTGCACAGGGTTGAGTACGAGTATTTTCCCATTCCGATGTGGAGGCAAATATTCTTAGTTCAATCTGACTGAATGAGAGGCGACTCTCTGATGGGAATTTCAACATAATTTTTGCTATGAACTTTCATTTAATTAACTAATTGAATTGCCATTAAATATTAATATATTGGGAATAGACTGGAATTATAAATTAAATGGCTTCGCCACTTTGCATGTTTAATATATTGCTGGTTTAATGACAACACTTTTTTAAAGTCTTTTTAAACATTTCAGTCTTTTAGTGTCATATATTAAATCAGTCCCTAGTTCAGCGCTTTTATTTTATTTAGGCAAATTCCAGTTTAATTCAAATTGGCAGCTCAAATCTATTCATTTCTAGAGCTCTGAATTTCATTGTGCAAACAATTTTAATCAATTTTCACAATCTTGCTGCGCAATTTTCTCAAGCCAATATCTCGGCAATCTCGAGACTCTTAAAGGATGGCCAAGCATGAAAAGAAAACGAAAATTCAAATAGGGAATGGAAAATGGGAAATAGGAAACTGCAACCCTTTTTCGCAAATAAGTGCACAGGCAAATCACCAATTTATTAATTTCCCAAGCTTGTTGTTGTTTATGCAATTTGCAATATCGAATGTCAGTGAAATGGCAACAGAGTCCTCTTCACTCCGCCGATGTGGAGAAAAAAAGGATTATGAATTTTGATGCTGGAACGGAAATTGCACAAAAAAAAAAAAAGAAATGAAAATTGCAATATGCACCCTTTTGCTCAGACAGGCAGAAAACCGTAAAACACTTTTTGCATAACCGTAAAAGGAGAATTGCATACGTGCACAACCCTTTTAAGGCAGGACGAGGAGCTGGCTAAAGGATAAGGCATAAGGCAAGACGAGAGGCAACTTTCACATAAATCTCGCGGTGCCAAATTTCTGCAGCAGCTGACGTCATTAAGACGGCATTTGTCATTGATTTCCGTTAAAGGATTTGCTATAAAATTGTATCCTTTTTTCCCGATTTTCCTTGGACTGAAATCGGAGATTTTGTACAGCAAAATTAGGCACAACCCCTTGATAAATGATCGATAGTTTGGCGCTAAGAAAGTGTCAAAGGAAAGCGGAAACTTGTCGAGCGTTTCATCAATCACGCAAGGACATGGCTCACATTACACAATCTGTGAACAATCTCTGTCAAAGGAATTTCTCTTTTTTATGTTTTGGATTTTCAGCAAGCTTAGACAGAGTTTTTCACTCATAAATTCATCCAACGAAATGACCAACGTAACTTGACCTCGTCAACATACTTGCGACTTAGGACTCGCTGTGGTCCTTGCATAAATAATCCTATTAATTGCTTTATTAACAGACGCGAAACCAAGTCGAATATCCAAACAGCTCAATAAATGTGCGAAAAATGCAGAAAATTTCCCAGGCAACGACTCAAGACGCTAGAGATAACAACCCCAAGGAGAGGAGAGGAGAGATCAATGCAGGGGCCAGCTGATCATCATCATCATCAATATCATTTAACCTAATGGACCCTGACCTTGGCCGGCTGCACTAAGCTGTGGCAAAAGTGTCCTTATGCTCGACTGCTTCGCCTGCGCCTAGCGTTTCGTTACGTTACGTTTCGTCCTTTTTGCTATTTTTCTTTAATTTCCGTTGAGGCGAAATTGCAAGCCCTACAACAGGGGTTGTTCCCAAATACCTTTTCTTGCGCTCTTGTGCAATTCTTATGCTCGAATGTCCAAACAAATATAAATCAAAGTTGGCAGTTGCCAATGCTTCGATGATGTTTGCTTAGGTTGCAAGTTTCTTCAAACAACAGCGCAAAATTAATCAAAAAATGGTTTTAATCACAATTGCAATCCAAACGCTGGAAACTCCTTTTAGTTAAGCCGTAGAGTTAATAGAGAATTTTCTTCGATTGTCCAATGATCGTAAAAATTACTTACTTAAATGTTCATTCCAGAAAGTCTTTCGCTTTTTCCTCTAAACATTTGTTTAGCTTTATTACTTGAAGAAATTCTTTTTCCGGATGTCCTGTTTTATATTTAACCTGTTCTATTTAAAGCAAAGCAATCGAGTTGCAAACACTTGACTTTGTTTGGCGAAAACTTTGCTCACACAACCAACAAGGCACTTAATTGCCGTATAACGTGTCAGACTTTTGACAGCCACTGTAACGCCCCGATTTGACACTCAATTTGCATAAATTGTGCAAAGTCATTAGCAAACAGCTGCTGGCCAGGACATTGGCAATGAAGCGACACGAGTGCGAGCAAAGGACACGCATTGATTGAGTACTAATGAGTTGTGTAGACAGTGGAAGGTCAACAAGGATGTGCGACGTTTAAGCGATTTGCATTCGCTTAAGAAAGGATGGACACGAGATCTTTTATAGAAATTGATATCTATTAAAATCAGTTTAAGACAGCTCAGATTGTGCACAATTTATTTTTATGTTTGATGTTCATTCGAACTAACATTAAATAATCTATTTAGTAAACTGATAAAATAATATTTATAAATTATATAAATTATTAAAATCAGTGTAAGAGAGCACAGATAGCGGAAAATTAACTTTTCATATAGTATATACTTGAAATACATATTTACATACAAATATATAATTTGTTTGGTAAAATGATTAAGCCAGATAATAACAAAACAAATTGGAATTCTAAGTTAATTGTTGAATTTCAAATCATAAAAAAGGATATCTAAGGCAGTTATATTTGATGTAATAAATATTTTTATATTTATTCATCATCCGAACTAAGTTTAAATAATTTATATGATTTAAAGTCATATTATCATACAAATAATTTCGAATTCCGTTCTATATTTTGATAATTTGTATTTTGTGCATTACTGTTTTTCAAAACATTTAAAGGGCACTTCATTATTTTTCAAATTGTTTATTAAATTAAGTTTTTGCTGGGTTCTTAGGAAGTTACTTAAATGTTCTAGTTTTTGGATATACTTTTCTTTTCTTTACTAATAAATCCAATCAATTGCCAACTGCTTTGACAATAACTCAAGCAAGCTGCGGTTAAACGTGCTGTGATCATGATATCCTGCAGATCCTTCGGTTGTGTCGGCGTTCTACGCCTCATTGCGCAACTGCCAAAACTGCGTCAACGATTTTCCAACAAAACAAGAAATTCGTATAGAAAATAGCCCAAAATAATAAAAAAGAGACGAAAAAGAAAGAGGAAATCAATCCACCCTCAATTCCCTAACAAGATGTGTTACCCTACGCTGTATTTGTCTAAGCATGCTGCGTAATCCTTTTTGTAAGGACACGTTTGTTTGTGTGCGTATTTCTGTGTGTGTCTATGTGTCTGTGCGTAGCTGAAAGGATTGCGTTGTAAGCGAGTGAAACGAGTAAAAATTGAGGACGATTCTTGGCATACGCGTATCTCCGTATCTCCGCATCTCCGCATCTCAATTCTCAGTTCGTTGATCGCAGGCAAAAGGATCTTGCTTCTTGCTTCGAAATGGCAGCTGAAGATGATCAACAGAAAACTAAAAAAGGATAAAAAAAAGAGAAATAAAGGATGCCAAGGATGGCGATGGGGCGCCGCATTGCGTTTTGTTGTGACGATGTAATAAGATTATAATTTCATATTTTCCTTTCACATTTCTGCTGTTTTGCGCCAAAGTTCACAGAACTTTGCCAGCTGACCTCTGAAGTGAAACGATTTTCGCCAAGGGTTGCAAAAAACTCTGCGAAACTTGCCTCAGACATCAACCCTTTCTCAACTTTCCATTAGTTTTACCTGCGACGACAGTTTTCCGATCATTTTGGCAACATTTTATCCCAAAGAAAGGGTAAATATTTGCAGGATACGGAAGTATCTTGTAACATTGCGAACTATCATTAATTTTAATATTGTCATTAGTTTGGCAACCCTACAGCGAAAATAACTTAAGAAACGTCCTCAAAAAAATCGTGAGAAAATCGTGCTGCGATCGTAACTTGAGTCGTCCTTAATGATGCCTCAAGGAAATTTGCTGTGCAACTTTTGAGGAACTCATAAGTATCATCAATCAACTGAAGGACACTCGCTGAAAAGGCAAATATTTATGATAAATTATTTTGGCCAAGTTTTCAGCGTTTGTTTTGTAGAAATGCGTAAAAATTGTCACGAATATCTCAACAATTGATTCGAAAATGTTCACTATTAATTTTTTTTTACGAAACTTCATTAAATCGAAAGAAAATCCAGCTGTCCTATGAAAAATCAATCGGCAAAAAATAACGTATACTTTCTTTGCAACCCTCCTCGTCTCCACCTCATCTCTAATCGGGTATGCCATTAATAAATTATGTTAATTTTCGCCAAGAGGACCTGATGCCTAAAACGCATTTAACAAATATTTGCATAATTTTGGCACAGGCACAGGATATCCAGGACACTCTGCATATCCCAGGCGTCAGCCAGTGTTATGCTAATCGACCTGTGACAGCAGCCTAGGGGAGGAGGAGGAGATTTCCACCGGAGGAGGAACAGCGCACGCGCGCCATGTGCAAATTTATGCAAATAAGCAAAAGGATATCAACGCAAGGATATCCCTTGCCTAGCAAATCGATTGGCGAGGGGCGAACATCGATTGATTTTGAATGCGGATGGAAGTTGCTGTGGGACAACGATTGCAATTGGGATTGGAACCAGAACGACAACGACAACGAGGCTGAGCTCTGGTTTGTCACTTGGTTGGCGAATCGAGGCTGAAGTGGATTTACCAATTGTTGCCATAATTGAGTGACATGGATAGACAAAGTTAGCATGTCCCTCCGTATACCATGGAATACTACTGCTATTGATTACCAAAAAGGTTCCACGCCAAAATGGCAATGGGCTGAGGAAAATCTGCATGAAAATGCGCACAAAGCCCAAGCACAGAATGGAAACAGAATCTAACATATCCTGAGCTGCTTTGTGCACTATAACTATGTATAACCCAGCCATTATATCGAATACTTCCATTTCTCTCGCTCTCTCTCTGTTATTGTGATTCTACTCTGAATTTGCATACGACAATTTCATATTCAGTTACAAATGTTTCGAAATGGAAAACTTTTGTATTTGGCTTTTGTTTGCGAATGGAAGTTATTTCTCGAGAGTGAGATGGCATGAGTGAGTGAGTGAGAGAGGAGTAAAGTCAATCGTAGGATAACAATCACTTTGCTCATGAAGCGACAATTATTACTTCAGGCTCTGCAAATGCGTAACTTGTAGTCCTCAAAGTCCTGTCAGTAGAGAGAATAGCGATAGAAACGAGAATTAGCATCACACTAGAATATCCTTTGGCTGGCAAATTGGCATTGACATATTTAAATTAGAATCTAGGTCTCTTTATACTTTTATGGGAATTTAATTGCTGGTAAAGTTGAACCCACTAATTGCAGAGCAGAACTATCTTAAGTACAGGATGTATACAGAAATTGTGTCTATCAACGTGAGAAACTCTGAGAGAACACTTCGAACGCATCTTCCTAATTACGGCAATTGCCTGTGGCATCCTTTGTCATTGTCCTTTCTACAATTTATGCTAAAAAGTAAACAAAAACCGTTTGAATATTCAATCGTCGCTTGAGAGGGCGCTTCAGAGGGCTTGGGACACCCCAAGGATATAGAAACTCGATTTTTGGGTATTTTCTTCCTCTTTGTGATCCTGCATCTTTTGTTTTGGGATGCGTTTGGCCGCAGATTTATTGCCTCAACTAAATCCCGACTCAACTTTTACCCCCGATGCGTTGAATAGAAAATAGGAAAAAGCAAGATGATATTTCAATAGATTCTGGCAAATTTTGCATTAAACTGTATTGAGTATTTGATTTGGTCAATGCAGTTGACCCTTGGCGAATGCTAAGGCAACAGAAAATTGTCCTTGCCTATGAATGATTAGAGGGATAACGAATGCTAATAAGATCTTAATTTTGCTTAAAGGACACGCGTTCATCCTTTTCTTACAACAAAGACACAGGCGTAAAGTCACAGATTAACTGCAAGGATGGGCTTGATCCTGCAGGGACGTGTCAGGTACTCGTTGCCTGACCAATGGTCAGCTCGTGCTCATTTATCCTTAAAGGATTTCGGAGGCACGCGTCTTACACATCCTTGTTGTGGTCAAGCAGTCAAACAGGTTTTGGGAAAGGTGTCAATCGGTCATTTGCAGTGGTCATCTTTAAGAACGCGTGGCAGGACATTGTCAAGACAAATTGAGCTGGTCAATTGGGTCGAAGGGATGGGCTAATGACGCCATTTTGAGCGTGCTCGAAGTGGATGAAGGATTGTAAATTATAACGGTTATTTAGATCTTGTCTAATTCTTTGATGAGAAAAGCAAAAAAGAAAAAGTAAAACACGAGTTGAGAAAAAGATTTCTCATCAAATCATCTTGGGCAACTGAGCACAAAACACAATCAACCGAAAGCTGCAACTTTATTCGCTTTTGCGCATCCTCAGAGCACGGGAGAACAAAAGGGTTGAGGTTGAGGTGGAAGGGTCGCTCGAAAGGACGACTTCCTTGCCTAAAAACCGGACCGGACTCACGGCCCAACGGCCGCGAATCCAAATGAAAGTAATCACCGACCGAGAAACCGGTTTGGACACTGCCATTAATACATTATTTTCCCGTAAGGCCGCGAAGAAAATTTGAGTCGTAGCTACAAAAAAAAAAGGACGAACCCTTTGCAGGATATGGCATATGGCGGGTCCATTGCGGGATCTGGTCAATATGAAAATACAAAAGCGGTGGCAGCGGCAGCATCCGCATCAGCATCGAGTGAATACGAGTTGTTGGATAACATGTCCTGACAGTTGCCTCTTGTTTAGCTCCTTGCTCCTTGCGCGTCCTGGGGTGGCAGTTGGGCATGAGTTGTTGCTTTTTCGGTGAAACAGCACAGCAGGACAATGGCGGGCCCAACGGGTTACGCTTGCGGTCATGCATTCAAATTATCTTGGCGTTTTGTCTGCAATTGGGTGTCCTTACGCAGGATCGCTGCGGAGGTCAGCCATTTTGTTGAACCCAAACTAAACTTGAACCCAAACATGTTCTCACATTAACGGACATTTCTCAAGGAATAGGCAAAATAGGAGCAAAGGGTGCCAGCTACATACATATGTATGTCAGATAGAGGATCTCGCCTTTGATTTGGAAAATGGCGTTTCGCTTATCTGATGGATGCTGCCTCCAGCTGGGCACGTGCTGCAACCCGATTGACCTCCCGGCTGACCAACTGACCAACTGATTGACTGACCATTCGCAACCCTTCACCTTCAGCCCCTTGAGGCGCAACCAACTGCCAACTGGTTCCTTGACCAGCATCAAGTGATTTAACGACTCGGACGCGTGTCCTTTGCCGGGTTGGTCACTCGGCCGGTCAGCAATGTCCTTCCCCTAAGACAAGGGATGCAAAGCAAGGAAGAAATAAGAACTGAGAACACTTCACACATTTGCATTGACTTGCTGTGACAATCGCAGCTCATCCATTATCTGCATAAAGTCCTTCGTCCGCACAATGTGTTGACAATGCTCCGGCAAATGAAGATCCTATTAGCACTCACTGTGGTCATTGATAGCCTCACAGACTTATGCAGAAAGGACACCCCATATTTGCATCACGGGTCAACAAAGTTGAGACAACAAAACGCTCAACGAATTCTCAACAGGAAATTTGCAATAAATGCCAAGAATCTATTGAAATATCATCTTGCATTTTCCTATTTCCTATTCAACGCATCGGGGGTAAAAGTTGAGTCGGGATTTAGTTGAGGCAATAAATCTGCGGCCAAACGCATCCCAAAACAAAAGATGGAGGATCACAAAGAGGAAGAAAATTCCAAAAAATCGAGTTTCTAGATCCTTGGGGTGTCCGAAACCCACTGAAGCGCCCTCTCAAGCGACGATTGAATATTCAAAAGGTTTTTGTTTACTTTTTAGCATAAATTGTAGAAAGGACAATGACAAAGGATGCCACAGGCAATTGCCGTAATTAGGAAGATGCGTTCGAAGTGTTCTCTCCGATTTTCTCACGTTGATAGACACAATTTCTGTATACATTCTGTACTTAAGATAGTTGTGCTCTGCAATTAGTGGGTTCAACTTTACCAGCAATTAAATTCCCATAAAAGCATAAAGAGACTTAGATTCTAATTTAAATATGTCAATGCCAATTTGCCAGCCAAAGGATATTCTAGTGTGATGCTAATTCTCGTTTCTATCGCTATTCTCTCTACTGACATCAACTGGCAGGACTTTGAGGACTACAAGTTACGCATTTGCAGAGCCTGAAATAATAATTGTCGCTTCATGAGCAAAGTGATTGTTATCCTACGATTGACTTTACTCCTCTCTCACTCACTCACTCATGCCATCTCACTCTCGAGAAATAACTTCCATTCGCAAACAAAAGCCAAATACAAAAGTTTTCCATTTCGAAACATTTGTAACTGAATATGAAATTGTCGTATGCAAATTCAGAGTAAAATCACAATAACAGAGAGTGAGCGAGAGAAATGGAAGTATTCGATATAATGGCTGGGTTATACATAGTTATAGTGCACAAAGCAGCTCAGGATATGTTAGATTCTGTTTCCATTCTGTGCTTGGGCTTTGTGCGCATTTTCATGCAGATTTTCCTCAGCCCATTGCCATTTTGGCGTGGAACCTTTTTGGTAATCAATAGCAGTAGTATTCCATGGTATATGGGTATAACTTTGTCTATCCATGTCACTCAATTATGGCAACAATTGGTAAATCCACTTCAGCCTCGATTCGCCAACCAAGTGACAAACCAGAGCAGGACCCAGATCTATTCTCTCGCTTCCTGCGCTGTGCTATTGGCGAACCCATTTGCATCTGCATACGAAATCAATCGATGCAGTTCGACTTCCGCCCCTTCGCCAATCGATTTGTTCGGCGAAGGGATTGCTTCGGCCTCAGGCTTTTCATTCATTTCCTCTGGCTGATTTGCATAAATTTTCACATGGCGCGCGTGCGCAGTAACCCTCCTCCATGGAGGAGGACACCATCACCTTCGGCATCGCCGTCACCATCACAGGTCGCATTAGCATAACACTGGCTGCTGGGTGCTGGTATTGATCCTGGGCCTTATCCTTATACGCATTCTGCCTATGCCAAAATTATGTAAATTTCCAATAATAATTAATGCAAATTTTGCATTGCGCCTGCGCAGCGGAAGTTACATGTCGCCTCGATCGGAGCACCTTTGATTTTTAAGGGTTTGCTCTTGTTTCGCATTTTCGCAAACGTTTTTTTTATATGCAAATGTTTTTTGCAAAGGTCTGGAATATTTTTGCTGGCATTTTTAATTGAGTTTTTTTGTGCGATTGTAATGCAGATTTTTTTTGTTCGTTTGTAATTTTAATTTTGTGCGCCAAAAAATAGTTTATTTTTTTGCATTTGAATGGACGTCTTTTGATTATTATTAAAATTTTGCAGCTGTGGCAATTTCTACGCGCCTTTCAATGGCATCTTCTGGCAAAACTGCTTAGCAAATGTTTCTTAAATTGCGCGAAAAATTTGCATAAAGATTTGCTCACTGACCCAAAATCCAAGTCGATCAAAACTAAGGAAATACGATTTCATTCCAATCAAAAATGATCTAGAAAGCGTGAGAAAATTCTAAGAGAAACTGCAAATCAATAATTAAATAGTTCGAATGTTTTAATATTTTTTTTATTCTGAAATGAAGTTACAAATGGAGTTAGTAAATGTCGATATATTTTAATGTCACATTTTAGCACGGAATGATTCCATCCATGCCTAATGAAATAGGGACTAAAATAAGGAAAATACCGGAGCCCTTTACGATCACCAGGTATGTTTAAAATATTTTATGTTTTGTTTGTTTTTAAATAAATCAATTATTTGTAGGTCAAGACGCTAACAAATTAAGTTATTTCCAGTATTTCAATTTGTTTTTTTGTATAAATCTTTGGCATTAGTATTTTATATTTAAATATTGTAATCTTTAATATGGAAAAATAAAAGTTGCAAATATTTTTATTTCATGCCTGACTTCTTAGTTTAATGAGAATGCCAAGTAAATTGAAAATCTTTCAATGTTGATTATTTAATGTAGTAATATTATTTAGTTAAGTTCAAGAAAAGATTAGATAATACACATTTTATTTTAGAGTTTTCTAATCCGAAAGACCTATCTAACTTTTCATCGCTTTAGTATTCCTTATCTGCAAAGGGCATCTTGCTATTCAAATTCCCCGTTCTCTCTTTCGCTTTGGAATTCCTTTACACTATGGATAAGTCTGTTCTCTTCAGAGGGGAAATTCCAGAGCAGTCGTTGGTGCTCGCAAGGACATTTTTTACCTAAAAAACTCGCTTTTCTGCTGAAATTTACATGAACGCTGGCATTTTATTGGTCGACCCGAAAAAACGGGCAAAAAATGCGGCAAGCAAACTGAAAACAAGTTGGGCAACGTTTTCGTTTTCCACACATTTTCCCGGGGCGCTAGCGAAACTATTAAGGGTTGTGCGTGAAGTCACCACCAAAAGGTCGCTCGTCTTTTTAAAGGTTTATCATTTTTTAAGAGAGCACCACAGGGATAGAGAGAGAGAGAGAGAGAGAGAGGGCAAAACAGATCAGTTTTTTAAGAGAGCAGTGGGTTTTTTACTAGGAGAGGGTTGCAGCTCGCTGGAGAACCTTTTGCGTCATTTTTGCTATATTAGCTGGTCGTCGCGGAAGAGTTGAGACAGTTTGAGCTGCGCAGCCGAACTTCGAGGATCGCCAGAGACGTGTCACAATTGTCTTGAGATCGTGTTGCGCTATCGAGACAAAAGCGAATCGAAACGAAACGAAAGAAAAACGAATCGTGCGGTGTGCTATGAAAAACTGTGAAAAATCTTGTGCCACAAGAATTTTGTAAAGAAAAAAGAATTTCATAACAAGAAATTGCTTGCAAATTGTGCTGTGCTTAACATAAAAGTGTGATCACAAAAATGGCCAATCAAATGGAATTGATGATGCAGCTTTATATGATGAACCTGCTGCAACAGCAGCAGCAACAGCAACAACAGCAGCAGCAACTTCAGCAGCAACAGCAGCAGCTGGGCTTTGACTATACACAAAAAGAGGATATCAGCAGCAGTACTTGCCTGCAACAGCTGCAGCAGCAACATCAACAACAACAGCAGCAGCAGCAGCAGCAACATGAGCAGCAACAACAGCAATATTTGAGAACGCATAAACGAACAAATTCGCAAAACACGAACTGTAGTAGTAGCCGTAGTTGTAGTCCCAATAGTAATTTGAATGCTTTATCCACACAACAACAATATGAACAACAAGCTACAACACTCATAACACCAACAACAACACCTAACAACAATTTCAACACCAATGCCGCCTATCAGTTGCCGCAAATGTTGCTTAGCAGTCTGTCCCCCTTGGCACAGTACATGCTGCAACAACAGCAGCAGCAACAGCAACAGCAGCAACATTTGCTGACAACAGCAGCGGCGGCAACATCAAATCTTCTACTAACACCTAACACACCGAGCTCCACACAACAGCAACTGCTGTTCGAGCCCTTTCCCAGCTCTCCCCTCAAAAGTGTCGAGCAATTTACCACAAATAACTTTTTGCAATCCTCCACAGTGACGTCGACGCCAACTGAAGAAGCAGCAGCAGCAGCAGCAGCAACAACAACCGCAGCAGCAGCAGCAACAACAGCAGCAGCAGCAGCAGCAGCAGCAGCTAGCAGCAATCTTTCGGCAGTCACAGTCAAATATGAGCAGGATTCAAATGATTACGATGAGGATGATAAGCCGCTGTCCAGCTTGACCAGCTGCAGCTCCTCGGTCGGTCTGGTCAGCACCAATGATCACAGCGCCAGCACCGAGAAGCTGCTGCTGATGTCCGGCGTGCAGCCGCTGGAGAGCACGAGCACCACCGACAGCAACGACTCTCCAAGCATGGTAAGTCTCGAACTCCTTTATTTAGAATATTTTAAAAATTACTTGAAAACCAAAATATTTAATTAGTTAAGTTGGTCAAGATATCAATAGTCTATTAAACTTTAATTTCGCTAATTTTCAATGAAGATTCTCGTTAACATAAATGTATGAACGATAAATTGATTATTGATTAGTTTGGAAATATATTTTGAATACATTAGTTTTTTATGTTTAAAAAGACACTTCAAAAGATGGCAAATTCTATTGCAAAATTAAAAATTTGAAAAACATTTGAGCATAGGGAATGACTAAAGTTTAAGAGTATTGGATTAATAATGATTCAGTACTTTGTAACAACTTTGCACTTTTTTTTTCGGAGTTATATACTTTTGATATTGCTTCGCAGATTGGCAAGATTTCACAAATCATTAAGTTTTAAATTTATAGTGATTTTGCACTTTAGAAAGACTTTACAACTTTTTAGTAGTTTTCCACTCTGATCAAAACTATCTGCTCAGATTTGCCAGATTTCACATAAGCCATTTCTTTTACTTTTAATGAAAACTGCTGAAACATTTAATGAACCCATCGCTTGACCGCAAACTCCCACGCTGCATGAAATTCGAGAACTGCACAACATTTGTGCACTTTGGAAAAACTATAAAATGTAGAGGGCGAAAAGCTGAACAAAATGTGAAGCGCAAGAAACTTTGTCGCAATTCGGCCGGGTTAGTGTAAACAAATGATCTTGATTCCGAGGAAAACAAACAGCTGCTGCAGAGACGTGGGCAACTCCCGATTTGTCGCTGCAGCTGCTGGCACCAGGCAGTCTGACTTAATTTTGTGTAAATAATTGCAGCTTGTTCATGTCTTAATTATTTATTTGTATTTTTTTGCAGTACACGCCGGTCAAGCAGCCAGCGGACTCGTCTTACAATGTTGTTAGCGCGAACATCGATAGCGAGCAAACACTTGCCACGCCGCTGGGTCAAAGCAACTCGCTGCTGACGCCACCGGCCTCGGCGAGTGATCAGCAGCAGGGCAAGAGCATTGTCAGCCTGACGACGGCCACCAGTTTGGATGCCTTTCTGCAGAACGAGGAGAACCTGAAGCATCTGCGCAAGGTCTCCTCGTATCTGGAGTGCGAGAATGCGCTGTGTCGCCAGGAGACGCTGCGCGAGCACTTCCACTGCTATGACGAGCCGTGTCAGGGCAAGATCCTGAGCAAGAAGGACGACATCATTCGGCATCTGAAGTGGCACAAGAAGCGCAAGGAGAGCCTCAAGCTGGGCTTTGCCCGCTTCTCCTCGGCCGATGACTGTGCGCCCGCCTATGGCGAGGGCTGTGCCTACAACTGGAAGCAGACGCACTATCACTGCGTCTACGAGCACTGTCCCAAGGTCTATGTGAGCACCAGTGATGTGCAGATGCATGCGAACTTCCATCGCAAGGACTCGGAGATTGTCAACGAGGGCTTCCGTCGGTTTCGCGCTCACGAGAACTGCCGCATCGAGGATTGTCCGTTCTTCGGCAAGAAGATCTCGCATTATCATTGCTGTCGCGAGGGCTGCAACCACACCTTCAAGAACAAGGCCGATATGGGTAAGTGAAGTAAACATTATTCTTAAGAAGTATCTAATTCACAGTATTCTCTTTGTCTCTGCAGACAAGCACAAGACGTACCATTTGAAGGACTATCAGCTGACGCAGGATGGCTTCAAGAAGATCCTCAAGACGGAGCAATGTCCCTTCGACGCCTGCAAGTTCTCCACGGTCAGCAACCACATCCACTGCGTGCGCGAGAACTGCAACTACATCCTGCACTCCAGCAGCCAAATGATCAGTCACAAGCGCAAGCACGATCGCCAGGACAGCGAGCAGGCCTACCAGCAGTTCAAGTGCAAGCAGGAGGAGACGGAGGAGAGCAACTCGCTGGACGCCAGCACGCCGCAGTCTCTGTCGCAGTCGCAGCCAGCGCCAGTTGTTGCTCAGCCCGTGATCAGCAACAGTTCCACCTCCACGCCGCTCTCCTCGCTCTCCGCCGAGCAGTTCTTGGCACGCAAGCGCGGTCGCCCACCAAAGATGATTGTGAGTAGCTCTTAGAATACTTAATATGGAATAAAAGTTATAATAATTATTGATCCCCCTTACAGCCACTGCCTGCTGATGCGGCACAGTCGGAGGCGAAGCGTCTGAAGCTGGACAACTCGGATAGCAATCCGCCAGCGCTGCCCACAGCGAGTGTTAATCCACTGGGCGCTGGCATGTTTCCCGGTCTGTTGCCCAACTTTGCCGCCGCTGCAGCTGCCACAGATGCCACAGCGCCCAACTTCCAGCTGACACATCTGATGGCGCTGTTTCAGCTGCAGAATCCGCTCTTCTATCAGAATCTCTATCCCGGCGCAGCGGCGGCGGCCAATATGCTGACCGTGCCCCAGAATGCGACCATGTTCAACAATTTGGCCGCGTACAGTGCGGCGGCTGCTGCGGCAGCGGCGGGCGTGCAACAGCCAAAGACCGAGTTTAGCATTAAGCCCGAGTTCAAGGAGTAAATCGGAACGTCCGGCAGTTCAACAGTTGTACATAGATATAGTATTTAATTAGTGTTTAATCCCTATAGAGCAGACTGACTGAGTTGGACGCTTTGTTAGACAGAGAGAGGCAGATTTAAGGGGTCTTGGGTTCACTGTTGTTGGTTGCATGGCCCGGACGTTCCGCATCCTTGCCCAACAAAAGCCAACTCAGCCACATTTTGAGTGTCTCCAAAGAGCCGCAGCACAAAATGTTGCTGAATTCGCTTTTGTTACCAATTGTTTTCTTTCCTTATTTTTTTGTAGCTTAATAAAGATTTCAGCTCTTCGCCACAAATACAATAAACAAAAATTTGAATTTAGTTTGACTAAAAACTGTGATGTTTTCCTTAGTTTAAATGAATGCATATTGTACACAAGTAACTCAAGAAATGTTTTGTAGTTTACGACGACTTAGGAGCTTTTCTTACCAAATCAAATAAATATATTTAATTGCGTTGTGATATGTTAATGAAGATTATGATCGTTTTATTTAGCCACCTCTAGACTAAGTATATTGCGTAATAAATAATAAGATAAACAGAAATGTTAAGAAAATCTTTAAATTTAATGACTCGTTATAGTCAAATACAATAAAAATAAACCGACGGATTTGCAATTTAAACCTTGTCTTGTTACACAACCACCATCAAGATAAAGTCTTTGTATAGATTAAATAATTGTTATTGCATTTATTATTGTTTGCATCTTTTTTGTTTTTCAACTTTTTATATGATTTTTTACTCATTTACTAAACACAAATCAGCTACACAAGAACTCTGGACTGCATGAACTCTATGACGACAGTCCAGCTAAGCAATTTACTTAACAAAGAAGCATTTGTTTGTTTTTTCTTTTATTAAATTTGTCGTATATAAGAACATACATGTTTATCGTTTTTCTCTTGTATTTTTTGTGTTTTACGTATATTTAAACAATCAATATAGTTAATCCAAAGTCCAAGAAGAGAGAATTTCGAAATTTATATAGCTACTATATAATGTATAATGTACACAAACATGCAAATATATTATTGGAATTTATTCAATATTCATTGTGGGATTCTCTTTTATTTGTTGGTTTACATACAATAAAAACAAATAGAAATGTACAAATTATGTTTAAGTGTTTAAAAACTAATTGAACTAAAACTAAAGAAACATAAAAGTCAACAAGTAAAACTAATTAAATTCGAGATACAAATTAATTGTGAAAACTTAAACTTGAAACTAGAGATTGAGACTGAGACTGAGACTGAGACTCCGTTTAGCGTTTTCTTAAGCATCGATTAAGTTCGATTTGTTTACACACACAATTCATGTTTATAAAACTGTTGCAAAAGCATTTATCCAATTATCATGTATCTAAGTACTTGTATATAAGCATGTCTATATCATATATATATATTTATATATATCTACTTTATGTGTGGGAGCAGGGCGGGGGGACTGTATATAACGATTAGGTAATTTAGGGGGAGCATTGTTTTTTTTTGCATTTTCTTTCTTTTCGATTACGCTATGTAATTTTATGGCAACAATTTGTGCGCAACATGCAACATAATGAAATTCTTGTAGCTTTTGTCTTTGCTTTAGTTGATGTTTGTTGTTTGTTGTTGTTGAAGCCGCAACCAAGTTGTACTGTTAAGCATTAGCTCTAGGTCGTCTGCTCCATGATGGGCTCCTTGTAGAGGCCCCGCAGCAGCTTGCCAATGAATCAGAACCGTTAGCTGCGACCCGTCGTCGCAGCCGGCGCCGCCGCCGCCGCCTCCGCAACACCGCCGCCCACCGCTGGACCCACTCCCGACAAGGTGATGGCTCTCATGTGATGCACGGGTCGAATGGACTTGAGCTGAGTGGTGCCCTTGAAGCGCACATTGACATCGCCGCCAACCATGCTCAGCGGATGCATGCCCGGCTCCGGCTCGACAGCCTCCGGCAGCGTCATCGCTGCCGTCGCCGTGACCAGTTGTTCCAGCGGTGCTGTTGCTGGGGCTGTCGTGATGGCAATGGCATCGATGTAGCTCTGTCGTGTCGCCAGCGGCGAGAGGGAGGCGGGCGTTGTCTTGTAGCCCATGCGACTGAAAATACTGCCAGTGCTGATGCTGTTGCTGTTGTGGCTGCTGCTGCTGTGGCTGCTGTTGTTGCTGGCGGTGCTGGGCGGGCTGAGCGGTGTGCCAACGCCCGAATCGACCTCGAGCGGACTCTTGATGTTCGCCACATACTTGTCCACATGCTCGGGCAACTTGAGCTCGTCCAGTTTGGTTTGCATCACGCTCCGGGCGCTGGCATTGTCCAGCAATCGATTGGGACGCGTCGGTGGTGTTGGATTCTGTTGCAGATGCGGCGGCTCCATTGCCGTCATGTGGCCATTGGCCGCATGGTTGCCGTTACCGTTGCCGTTGTTGCTGTGGTTGCGCTGCATCTGCAGCTGATGCTGCTGCTGGCGCAACTGCTCAAAAAAAGGTGTCTTCTCCTTCTTCTGCTTTTGTGGCGAACCATGTTCGTCTCTTTCGCTCAGCTCTTCGAGCACCTTGAGTGGAAACCCCAAGTGACTGTTGACCGAAATTGATTTGCCAATTTTACGCTCCGCAAAGATCGGCTTGCGACGCTGTCGCTCCAGATCATCCAGCTGCTGCAGCATGCGCCGCACCTCGCTGGGCAGCTCCAGGTCCGGATTGTGCTCCACCAGCTGGCCAATGTAGCGTCCCAGCGTCTGTATGGTGAGCTCCAGCGACTGCACTTGCGACTGCAGCGATGAGATCTGCGTCTGCTGCGACGAGCGCGTTGTCTCCAGCTGTGCGATGGACGACTGAGCAAACTGCCAACAGAATACAACAATTAGAGGTGTAAATTAACAAAGAATATTTGCAGGAAACCCACCTGCAGCTGCTGCTCGAGATGCTGGTTCTGTGACTTCTCGCGATTCAGCATTTCCAGGTGATGATTCGTCGTGGTAATCTCCTCCTGCAGCACATTGTACTCCACATTGTACTCGGCCAGCTGCTTGCCAATGTCCAGCGTAAAGACGAGCTTCATGATCTGCTCCATGCACAAGTGCTCCATCTTGGGCACCACCGTCTTCAGATAGTCCATGATCTCCTCAAAGTTGTCGCGCGCCAGCAACTGTTGCTTGTGCACCGACAACAAAGCAATGGCAAACTTAAAGATCACATCCGACGACTCCAGGAATACCAAATCAAAGACTCGCGCCACAAAGCCCAACGGAAACTGCGAACTGAACACGGTGAGGATCCAGGGAGCAGCATAGAGCGTGGGCGAGACATCGTTCTGATCCAGCCACACGTACAGATCGGGCAGATGATCCTTGACGAGGCGCGACAGTTGATACAGCTGCAGCTGGAACTTCTTCATGTCCGGCAGGTACTTGGTGCGCATGTTGCGGCTGAACATCAGATGCTTGAGCAGCTGGAAGGCGCTCGCCTCGTCGCACTGCAAATAGATTGAAGACCACTTTAGTTTGCTGTCCACTGTGGGTTAGACGAGCGTCACTTACATGCAACAGCAGCACGCCACAGATGAAGCCTAGGCCCTGACAGTAGCCCAGCTCTGGGTCGAGTATGGAGTAGGCCTTCAGCAGATTAAACAGCGACAGTTGTCCCAGACCTAATGGATCCTTGTAGAACTGATGATTGGGAAACGTGCGTCCCAGATCAATGAAGATCGCATGCTGATGCTCCGTCAGATGCTTCAGCAGCGTGTGATAGGGCGTATTGTAGTTGGGGAACTTCTTGGTGTCCACTGGGGCCATGTTCATCGAGTGCTGCTCGGCCAGAAAGGACCAGACATCGCCTCGCTTGGAGCGCGGCACTCCAGTGCGGATGGCATGACGCAACACCTTGGGATCCTTTTTGTTGCCAATCTGCATGGAGTTGCGCTCGATGATCTGCTCCCAGCGCTCGATGAGCTGCTTGTCGCAGGGCACAATCTCCTCGTAGTCCAGCTTGATGCGCTTCAGTTCGTTCTCGTTCTGGCGGGCCTGCAACATGGCGTTCTCCGTCTCCATGCGATTCAGCATGATCGTCTGCCTGATGGCCGTGCGCCAAAGTTCTCGCAGCTCGGCAGCATCGCGCTTGCCACGTTTGGCAGCTGTTGAGGGATGGATTAAGGTGTTATTGAGGCTTGGCAATAAGCTGGAAATTGTGGCACTTACGCTTGCGCATGGGCGATAGAAACTCGGTGGGCACCTCGCCTTCCAGACCCTTGGAGGGCGTGACTACGCTATTGAGAATGGCCTGGCGCCAGGAGCCCTGGTGCGTCTCCGCCTCCTTCGGGCTGTTGCCCACCTTGATGAAGCTGTAAAATGATTAAGACGATCAATTTTCAGTTTTGGGTTTCGATATAAAAATATTCCATCTATGAGTTTATTAATGCACTAATTTAATTTAATGTTTGAAAATTGTAACAGGTTCATGTCCGTGCTCAATATTCGCTAAGGTACATGTTATGGTTTGCAACTTGGTTAAGTCTAAACTTTTCCATAAGAATTATTAGTTGTTTAAAATAGGTGTTTAGTTTTATTTAGAGAAACTGGACCTCCTAGCATATATATTGGCAGCAATCATAAAAAGGATTGCAGATATGGCTATTTTGGGTTAATTGAATGGAAGACTTTCTAGGCAATGATATATATTTGAAGACTTGACTTACATGTCCATCATGGGGCTCTTGAGCTGATCGGCTGTGGGTTTGTTGCTCGGACTGGCGCCCACGGTGTTCGAGCGCGAACGGAAGCCCTCGGGCGGTGACTCGGTGCCGAGGGGCTCGGCGGATCCTTCGCGAATGTCGCGCAGATTGTGCGGCGGCACGGCAATGTCGTCCTTGGAGGGTTTGCGCTTCAGCAGGTTGTCGAAGGAGTTGGTCAGCGAACGCTTGGCCTTCATGAAAATGGTGCTGCCGCCCAAATACTGATTGAGAAACTCGGAGCGATTCTCGGCGGTGTCGTGGACGTGTCGCTGCTGCCGCGACTCGCAGTGGGCGCGCAACAGCATCATGAGGAACTGGTTCTGCTCGGCCACCGGGGAGTTGGTCTTCTCTGAGCCACAGTACTTGGCCCACACCATCTCCTGTTCGTCGTCGTTGAGCGTGGCGATGCGACGCCAGATCATCGCCTGCGTCTTCTTCTCGGACAGACCCTCGACGTCGGTGCAGAGCTTGTGGTACCACAGCATGGGGCAATGCTCGCAGCTGAAGATCTGCGTCTCCTGCTTCTTCTTCTGCTCGGCACAGGTGTCGAAGGCCTGGGCAATGGCGGCCACAATGTCGTCGCACACATGCTCCGACTGGCACTTGAACACGTAGCCAATGTAGCCCTCGTTGTTGAGCTCGCGGCAAATGATGCCGAAGTGATCGAGCGACTTCTGGCCGTGCACACAGCTGGCCACATCCTTGAAGTCCTTGTAGAGCAGCACCTGCTTGCGGTCCGGCGAAATCAGGCGCAGATCGCTGCGTCCCACCAGGAAGACCATGGTGCGATTCTGCTCCGCATACGGCGGAATGCAGCCCTGCGAGGCGGAGCGATCCCGCTGCTTGGGGATGCTGCAAGAGAACACAGAGGAGATTAGCGAGGAGTTCACGGAGGCGGATGGAGGCGTGGCATGCTAAGGGCAAACATAACACAAGCGAACGGAAACGAAAACGGGAACGCAAACAATAAATGTGAAAGAGAATCATGCGTGGTCTGGATCTGGGCGTGGACGCCACTTACTTCTCCAGCGCGTAGTGTGGATGCAGCTGACCAGCCGCTGTGGCTGTGGCAGCTGTGTGGGAAGCTGCCGCCTCGCCCTCCTCGCGGGGCGGCGTGGGCTGCTTGTTCACAATGACATTGGGCGCCTCCAGTTGATGCTGCTGCTGCTCCTCGGAGCTGCTGCCGTTATTGTGTGGGTGTCGATAGAGAAGATTGCACAAATGGAAAGACACTCAAAGACTGGCAACAAATACTTACAGCTCCTTGTGGCCCATCTCCACTTGACTCTGGCCGCGCAGCAACGTTCGCTTCACTGGCGACTTGTTCTCCTTGTTCTCCTCCAGCGGCTGGGGCAGCGCATCCGCCTCGGCGCCCGTCAGCTGCAGCTCCGGCTTCGACTGCAACTGCTGCACATGCTCCTGTTCGTGCTCCTGTTCGTGCTCCTCCTCGTCCTCCTCCTTGAGCTCGTGGCTCTTCAGGGTGCTGGCCACGCTCTTGGCCTCGATGCCCACGCCGCCCTCGCTGCTGAGTGACATCTTGCGGTTCTGCAGCAGTCGCAGCCGCTGGGCATCGTACGCCTTGAACTTGGGCAGCGCATCGTCGATGAAGGTGTTGGGCACCCGCTTCTGCGAAACGCGGATCTTGCCCACGTACATCACCTCGAAGAAGTGCGTGTGATTCGGCGAGATGTCGGCGAGCAACGACAGATTGCTCTGCGCCGACGTCGACGTGGGAATGTTGACGGTGCCCGAGGAGCTGCTCAGGCCGTGCGTATACGACTTGGACGCCTTCATCTTGCTGCTCACCGGATTGGGACTAGCGTCGTGCTGGGCATTGCGCAGCGCCTCGCTCATCTTCAGATTTGTGGCCGGCGTGGCATGAATGCCGTTGAGGGAGCCGTTGTGACCATGTCCGCCGCTGGCAATCAGATTCTGCGGTATGCTGCCCACAGAGCCGCCGAGCGTGTGCGCCGGATCACGCATCTGATGCATCAGCTCGGCCATCTGCAAAAGCGGAGAAATGTCAGACAGAATGTCAGAGATATGTATGTAGTGATGATTATGGTTATGGTTGCAGTGCATGCGGCAGCGTCAGACAGAGTTAATGGCCATTTTGGATGCACATGCTCCCTGCCCGTTCCCCGTTCCCCGTTCCCTTGGCTACTGACGACACTAAACAAAAAAGGCCAGAGCCACAGCCATTGTGCTGCGCTTTTTTCCGACCAGTTTCCGGTCTCCGGTTCGGTTTTATGACTTTTGTCTTTAGTTTATGACACTTTTTACGACTTTGTCACTTAAGCGGCGCTTTTCGTTCTCGTTTTTGGGCTTTTTGTCTCCGCTTTTGGAAATTGCAGACATCAATTTCATGACACCGACGACAAAGTTGATTTACTTTGGTTACGTTATGTTATGATTATGTTATTTTAAGGGCGACAAAAAACTGGACACTGCAAACTGGCAAATGGCAACTGCAGTGGGTGGGAATCTGCATTAAATTAACTTTTTTTACGACTCTTAGCTCATAAATATCTGAGAAGTTGACGCTTCAAGCTGGAATTGCTTAATGAGACTGCAGGAGTGCTTAAGGATTAACTTAAAGAGACATGAAGTACGAAACTTTTGAGTGGCTTTTGAGGTTGAATTTTAAAGGATTTAAAATAGATGCAGAAGAGTTTTAGTATTTTTGATTGTACTAAAAGCGTTTCAAATATTATTTGTAAACATATTCTATAAGAGAGTTCCAGTTTATAATAAAGATATATTTCAAAAATTAATAAATAGAAAAGTAAAGCCGTTAACAACTAAGCTAAAGCTTTCTATATATCCTCTTTTTATTGTTAATATTTTCCTAAAATTCCACATTAAACAAAGAAGTTATTCAAGCAACTACTTGGGAAATTCCCTCCCATAGATGCGATGAATATTCAAAATCAGTTTGTTCGAGAAACTATACGCAAAGTGTTGTATCACGTTCGCTATTCATGTGCAGACATCGTGTCTGCGATGCTTCGTAGTTTCTCGGCGAATTTCTGAGTAATGCATCATCCGAGTCGGAGCAACACCTGATGATGAATCTCGCGCAGTTTGTGGCAGCCACACAGACCTCAACACAGACCACAGCATCAGCTGTTTGAGAGAATTAACTAAAGATACTCAAAGTTCTCAGTTCGCTCGCTGATCTATTGGCCGTCGTGTGTGGCCCAAATTGTGCGGCATTGAAAGGCTGCCAAAAGTGCAAATCAAGTGAAATTAAACAGAAAAAAGTTGACTGTGAAAGTTACAAAGTCCAATGTCACTGCTTAATGCAGCTGTCTGCATAGGATGCGTCGTGCATCTTTCAGATACATTTGGGGCACATTAACTGACGCTCCCAACTAATTGCTGAATTATCAGCGCATTACGGTAAAAATAGCATAGATTTAGTGCTAAATTTGTTCATTCTGCGGCACTTGGTTACCAAAATTGAGATAAAATATTCATTTTGTGATGTCGCTGCTTCGTCTGTCTATATAGCTGAACACTGATCAGCCGCTGGCTGAGTGATCGTGACGTCACGTTCGCCAATGTTGCGCACAAGTTGACCAATTGAGTATCCATCAGATACATTTGTATCTAAAATATGTGCAGAGCAACAGGAACATGCCTGGCAACGCGTGTTTGACTGCCAAATAAATATATATTGTACGCACATAAGTTCATGTACATATATGCTTTTTCCATAATTTTTTGTTTACGCAAAAATAATATAAAAATCAAGTGGAAGTGCAAAGGTTTCCATTGAACGACTTCAAGTTACCCTGCAGTTAATTTGTTCTTAATCAATCTTAATAGGGAATTTTATTCTGATATAATTGAATTTATGTTAGAATGCATTGGTAATTTTATAATCTAGCTCATGTTTACAGGGTAAGTCAGGGCTTATACATAGTTATGTATCTATAAGCTTCACACACACCCACTTGTATGCATACATGGGAAGATACTTTTTTTTTTTTTGCAACACAGGAATTCAATTCAACGTCACGTTCGCCTCGCGTTTTTTGCGCATTTTTCTTTACGCCTTTTTCATTTTTTATTTATTTTTATTTTTTGTATGTTTGTTTTTTGTTTCATTTTATTCTCAAGCTCGTCTACGTGCCGTCAACTTTTTTGTGCACTGTTTGCCGTATTATTAGTGTTATTTTTTGTTAAATGTGACGACTTCACATCGATATTTACATACGATATGCATATTTAATGCAACATCAACAGCATTTTGAGCTCAGGGAGCATGACAAGCCCTAAAATCGAGCCTCAATTACATGTCGGGAGATTCGCCGGCTTTATTACTGCTTTTATTTTTATTTTAATATTTTTGATGTGCCGCCAGTCTGTCTGTCTGGCTAATGTCCTTCAGCCTTAGTCACGCCCCGTCGAAATATATTTCGTGTTTATTAATTTGTTTACAACGTTGTCGAAACCAAAACTGAACTTGAACTAAAATGGAAATTGAATTTGTAACCGAAAAGTGAGCAATGGAAAAGAGAGTTATCGGCCAGACAAATACTCTACCATTGAAAGTGATGCTGATATAAATATTAAAATGAAATATTTAGACTATAAACCAACCAATTGAAATATCACTTTCTGTACTAGCAACATTTATTTTATTTTTAATTCATGTTCTATAGCTGTCAGAAACCTTGTGGCTTCACATATGCCCAGCTTTTTTACGACTTTGCAGTCGGCGGCAAATGTGTTGTAAATGTCGTCAATCATGTGGCCGAACTACAACTTTAATGTCTTTTTATCATATTTTTCCCCGTTTGCTGGTTTTGCTGATTTTCATCGTGTTTTTTTGCGATGTGTTTTGAAAACTGTTTGTGGGATTGCGAAAGCAAAGAGACAATGAAAACAAAAGTCGCCATGTGCATTTTAAAGAGCAGCGAATGGTTTATTGAACTCTGGGCAAATGTTTAATAACCGAATGACAAATCCAAATCCACTCGCGATGTAAATTCAAATGCAAATGTTAGCACAAAGAGTAAATAACACATTTTGTTTGCATTTGCAGTTAGTTAAACTGTATGAATAATTTAGAAGAACAAAAAACCGGCATTTGGCAGTGATCAACAATGTTGAATAATTCTGATTGATATCATTTTTATTGCAGCTTCCTTTTTTGCAACTATCACATAGAATATAAATTGTTTATGTTTAAATATAGAGAATATTTTTGTCGTGTCAAAATGGGTGTGAACCTGTCCCATTGATATATAGTAAATAAGTCTGTTTCCTTTTGCAATTTGTATCGACGATTCTTTGTGTGCAAATTGCAAGCAACCTGTTCATAATTAGCTATTTATTTATTTTTAAACAACAAGTACTCTTTCACACACATCCAGTCAGATGCTGTTGTTTATTTAACGCCAATTTACAATTATGACATAAATATACTATATATGTACATACTATATCGACAAGTCGAACCAAATTATATAAATTCAATGGTTGAACGGCATGCAAAATGTGGAAAAGTGGAAAAAACGAAGCAAATACTGCAATTAAATTTAATACGGTGCTTGAGCATGCAGCGAAAAACAGTCATTTTTAGACAACGTTATTTAGCTTAAATAATATCTAATAATATTGTCGTATTAGTTGTGCAATATGATTATATGTTACTGCTATTGAACGCTACCAAGGGTCGGGGGAACCACAAGTCGCGACTGTTAACAACATTAACAACACACGAGATTAACTGAATCTCGTTAGACTTGAACATTGGCAGCAGGCAATTGATTTGAGTGGAATACGAATCCAATTAGCGGGGTCAATAATATATTATTGCCGCATTTGAATAGGATATTCTCGCTCTCTGATACTTTTACAATGAATACAAATTAACACGATATTAGCTTTAAATTTGCAAATTTATTTCAAGTGTTTAATAAAGCGCTGGCATTTTAGATTTTACCCAAATATATGAACAATTCAGAGAAGTGATACGACACTTTATTTCTTTATAATTCTCAGCAAGACATTTGTCAATTAAATTTGAAAATACGCAAAATAATAAAAATGAATAATTTCGTAGTAAATTTCTAATGCAATTTTGATATATAAATATATATAAATTATTATTCAGATGTAATTTTAAGAATTTAAACACTTTAAACTATTTACTGTATTCATGGATTTAACTTTTCGTTTCGCTTTCATAACACTATGTTGTAAGGGGTTTTCAACAATTATTTATAACCGCTTTTGTGAGCTTTGGACAATGTGCACTACGAGTTGACCAACAAATTTGTAAAACAGTTTGGACAATCCTTCAACTTGGCTGGAAAAACAGTTTACACAGCGTTACGCTCCTTTAAACACGCCATGGTCAGGGTCAAGAGGCAAAGAGCTGTTTTGTTTGTGGCGCGGGCTCGAAAGCGATAAAAACTCGAATGTCCGAGCAACTTTTTTGGCGCCTCTGATACAAGAAGAATAAAATGGAAACTGTGTTTTTGAGCGAGAAGAAGAAGCAGCAAACTCTGTTGGAAAAAAATAAGCTGATGCGTCAGTTTACTCGATTTTGGCTCGTGGCACGCGCCAAAGAAAATTTAATTTGAGCGAGGAACAAGAGAAATAAGATAAATGAATATAAAATAAAATAAAAAACACTCTATATGGTAATGCAGTTTGTGGCCTGCTCGATTTGCATGCGAAATGTTTCTTATTTAAATGCCTAATGGAAATGCAGACGAAACTGGAAGGAAATTGCCAAACATCAGTTGAATTGAACGGAATATTGAAACACTTCGCGTCCCAAGGGCACTTCAATTAGAGTCAAGTGGAACGCCGGCAATGTCAGGGTTAGGCAGGAAGCGGCAGGGGGGGAGAGAGGGCATGCTTTTAACCGCTATAATAGTTAACTTCGACGCAAGCACCAAGCAATTGCTGTGGGAAGAAACGAACAGAGAAGTAAAGTAGAATGCGCTTGCATGCATAAGCATTACATAAGGCAAACAAAAACACACAATAAAGCAAAACAAAGCAAACAAAAAGAGCAAAGAAGGCAAAGTAAACAAAGGCAAAAGGCAAACACAATTGGCAAATGCAAAACCCAATTGCACGAGCAACAAATAAAAAGCAATCAAATCAAATCAAAACTGAAATTGAAATTGAAATCAATTGAAGCAGGCGGTAAAGTGTAAAGTAACAAAGAGAGAGATAGACAGAGAGAGAGAGGGAGAGAGAAGGGGTATTTAGGGATATATCCTCTACATACGGTGCGACTTTTATTCAGCACGGATGCATCGCTGACGGAGGCCGTCAGAATTGTGTCTCGATGAAATGGCACCGTAAACATTGTGTATAGTATATTTTCCCTTGTTGTTGTCACTATTGTTGCTGTCTTTCGTTATTGTTGCTGCTGCTGTTGTTGCTTCTGTTGTTGTTGTTACGAAACTTACTGTTGCAATTGCCGCCAGGCGCCGTTGCAATTTCGATTTAGTTCACAATTTATTGTTGCACTGTGATTTCTAATATTTGTTTTCCTTTTTGTCGTTTACAACTATCACAAGTTTGTCGTGTTTGCCATTTTGATTTTTGTCGTTTTACCACTTTACTTTTATTTCAATTTCAATAACGTTTCTGCTCTAAAATTGAAAAAAAAATGTGTTTTAGTTTCACAATTTAATATTGATTTGATTTAGTAAACATTTGTCATATTAAAGTTTCACTTTTTTATGGTTCCAATTTATTATTTCTGCAGTTATAAATAATTTGCTTTACATGTCGCATTGTATTTTTATTCCATGAATTTTTGATCTTCACTATACTGCTGATTTTTAGTTATGATTATATTTGTTTAACTTTGCTTTTAGTGCAACTAAATCTTATTAGATTTATTTGTAATGCCCGGAAATGGATTTATTTCTGTTGGTTCGTGCCTAATTCAAACGTAATATTTATAAAAACAACACAACAATAAATTATTAAAACTATGAACGTTTATTTGTTATTGTCGAGCGACAATTTTCAAGAGATTTATGCACCAGAAAGATATTTGAAAGTCAAACTATTTATTTATATTGCCGCCAACTGAGAGAATATTAATAAATAAATGAAAAAAATAGAAACACAAGCGACTCGTGCGAACGTTTCGGTTCGTTTGCCTCGCGACTCGATTTTGCCGGTTACAAGAACCGCAAAACCCATTGGATTTCTTGTACCCTATACTATATAGATACTATGTAAGGGTGCCAGCAGCTTATTACAGCGAAAGCAAATCTGTAGATAAGCTTAAATATTTTAATTTTGATTTGGAAATCATGTGAGTTTAAAGTACTCTTGTTTGCGATAAACACAAAACTCGCAATTATCGATACGCATTTAGTTAAATGTTCCCTCAGGCGGCATTTAATGACGAACACAATGTGATTTGGCTGAGAGCAGAGCGATGTGAATGCTGAGGCATTGTTCTGCAGCTGTATCTCTATCTGTCTGTATCGTATTTATATATATATATACATATATACTCGCTTGAATGTATGTATTCTCTGCTAATTGTCGCGTTAATTCATTTACTTGATTTGAGTTCGAGATGCGCATTGACAGCGGCCAACAGTTTAAGTATTTGGGACAATGCAAATACTTGTACATGTGCTTGCGCTAAGTGCTTTATGTAACATTTGTTTATCCAACCAAATACGATCGAAAGGATTATAGAACTCTCAGTTAATTGACAGCTAATAAAATTGTGTATTTTTCCTTCATCTTTCAATTAATTTGTTTGTGTTGTGCCATCAATTGGATGTTGAAACGAAAGAAATCCCCAACTGACGCAATTTGAAGACAATATATTTACTAGATATATGTACATATATATGTATATTTCTATATGCATAAGCATTTTCATATAGTATATGTATATTGGAACTTTGTTTTGTTTTTGGCTGGCACGTTTAAGTTACTAATTTATTTATATTTTCTATATATGCTTTGTGTTTTTGTTTTTGTTTCGATTGTGCTTTTGGCCAAGCACTTTGCACGATAAACAAGTTGCAGAATAAACAAGTTTCTACTTAAAAAAATCTTAGGTTCAGCTGCACTCGCGATCGCACAATTTCAATTAATCAATGTTAATTATAAGGTCGTTTCTTTTAATTTCTTTTCATTACTTTTTGTTAACAGCTTTCGTTGCTGCTTTTATTATTATTGCTATTATTTGGTAGCTGTCGCTGCCTTCAGCTAAGCGCGCACGCGTTTCAATTGCCGCCAGACAACTGACAAAGGGGATCCCATTCGCTGGCCTCCGATCCGACGAGCAACAAGAGAGAATTGCTCACCGACAACAACAACAGCAACAACAACAGCAACAACAGTAAACGACGAGGCAACCTGCGCATGCGAAATGAAAGAAATAGCGAAAAACAGTTTGAACTGTTTCTCAATGAGCATTGAGTGAGTGGCAGTGAAAACGTTGAGAGTGTTTGCCGATAGTGAGAGTGTGCGAAGCAAAAAGAAATACGTGCGAGAGAATAAGAGAGAGAGCGAGAGAGCAAGTGTCAAAGTGCGCGCAGACAACGTTGCGTATGTGTGATTTAGGCGATCGACACCAAAGGCGAAACAATTTATTAAAAAGGAAATACAAAAAAAGAGAATTTAAAATAAAAAGCATATTAATTAATGGTGTTAAATGCAGCTAATTTAAGTATAAGCAATAAAATTAAAAGCAAAAAATTAGTAAGCCCATTAAAAAATCACAACTAAAATAATTAAATTATCTATACTGATAAGTTTATCTAAAGTGTGCCTCGAAGTAAAGTTTATGTGAAATTTATTGGCAAAAGGCGTTTATAACTCCAAGCAACTTTCATACTAAATAACTAAATTAACAAAAGTGGAAAATTTAAGGCTTTAACAGCAGCTTGCTCTTAAGTCTCTTAAGCACCATTAAGCAGACAAATTCATTGAAACTTAATAAACTGCTGCAAAAGCAAATAAATCTCTTGAAATTCGAGCAAAATTGCAGCTACTTAAGACTAAACTAAAATTTGCCATAAAAGCACTCTATCAATATCGAGTTGACAAACACGAGAGTTGATAGGAAAAATGCAGAGAATATGCAAAAGTTGTAATGAAAATTGTGCCATCAATATGGCCAAAAGGTAAACAGTCGACAGGGGAGCGAAGAGTGCACAGGCAAATCAATTTGATTTCCATAGTATAAAATGCTTTCTCTGCCAATATGTGCGACAAATTCAATTTGTTGTCATGTGTAGGCTTTGTCCTGCCAATGAAAGCAGCAAAGGCAAGCGAACAGCAGCGGCAACAACAACAACGAAAGCTAAAACTAAAAGCCAATTATCAATTTCTTCGACGCGGGCGAGCAGCGAGGGCGACGGACAGCTCAATATCAATTTCAAAAGTTGCCGGCCAGAAAGCGACCATCAGGCCAAGGCCAACAAATGCCGTGCAGGATGATGTCGACTCGCAAAGCAAAGCATTCGAATATATGCAAATGTCGACAGCAGGCAGGCCAAAAAGTTCAGTTCACGAAGCATCTATTGTAGCACAAAGGCAGGTTAAAGTTCTTGCCAGTGGCTATAATATCCGTTTACACCGCGCCCGTCACTTTCTCCCTCCACTGCGAGTTTGATTGCATTATGTGTGCACTCTGTATGATTCCATGCAACTATTAGAGGGCACAAGTGGCAGAAATTAGAACGGAAGTAAGCACCGCCAATGCAATAAAAGACAGCAAAAATATTAAAGCAAATCTTACATATTTAAACTTAAATTGTAAGCAAATATATTCAGAATGTATGCCCTAAAAGTAGAACCTAACATGAGACAAAGGTCCTTTAACTTAAGTATTCT
Organism: Drosophila ustulata; assembly: GCA_035047365.1. Classification (NCBI taxonomy): domain Eukaryota; kingdom Metazoa; phylum Arthropoda; class Insecta; order Diptera; family Drosophilidae; genus Drosophila; species Drosophila ustulata. Next base: position 20,646,889 of record JAWNPT010000094.1, read on the forward strand.
AAAACCTAACAAAAAAATAAATAATTGAAATTCAGTTGTTGCTTCCACAACAACAGCAAAATAAATACAATTTTCTAAAACTAATATTTGTAAGTTCAGTTAAGCAGTGCCATAAGGAATGCTCCTAAAAGTAGGCAACATATGCATTACAGTAAATACGCTTTGTGGTAAACTATGTAGAAAACCTTTGACAAGGTATAATTTTAATAGTCAGATGATAGTAGACTAACATGACACAGTTTCAAATTATATAATAACAACGAACTTTACTAAAAATGCAATTAAAGTCTTTTAAGTGGATTTAGTTGTTTTGATGTGCATTTTATGTGATAATAATAAAAATTGACTGCAAAGTATTCTATCGATAACGTTATCATAAAATTCATTCTAAATTAAATTTTTTGAATTTGAAAATCCGCTGGAGCTACACTCGATATCGCTCTTTAATTAACTATTTAATTTTTAGTACTAAATTGACTAATCAAATTCACTTTATGAAAATATAATGCGAAAATATAACAAGAAAAAATGTACAAAAAAAATTAATTTAAATATAAGTAATACTAACTGCAATTCCTTAATGGTTTTTAGTGTTCAATTTGATAAATATAGAATTTACAAAATTAAAAGAAATATATTTTTTCATTTAAAAATCAATTTATATAGTTGGAGCACTGCAATTCCCAAATGGTTCTAGCCAACTATTATTGACCATAACTATGGTTAAGGGAAGTCGTCAAAGTCTTTTAAGTGGATTTAGTTGTTTTGATGTGCATTTTATGTGATGATAATGGTTTTGTTGTTGAAACACATTCAAAATTGACGGCAAAGTATTCTATCGATAACGCTATCATAAAATTCATTCTAAATTAAATTTTTTGAATTTGAAAGTCCGTTGGAGCTACACTCGATATCGCTATTTAATTAACTATTTAATTTTTACTACTAAATTGACTGATCAAATTCACTTTATGAAAATATAACAAGAAATAATTAAAAAAAAAATTCATTTAAATATAAGTAATACTAACTGCAATTTCTTAATGGTTTTTACTGTTCAATTTGATAAATATAGAATTTACAAAAATAAAAGAAATATATTTTTTCATTTAAAAATCAATTTATATAGTTGGAACACTGCAATTCCCAAATGGTTCTAGCCAACTATTATTGACCATAACTATGGTTAAGGGAAATCGTCAAAGTCTTTTAAGTGGATTTGTTGTTTTGATGTGAATTTAAATAAACTAACATTTCGTTGCATACCATCAGCAAGTTTGTATACTATATAAAGTACATTATCTGACATTATCTGACTAGCACATGGCTTTCAAAATATATACGTTGCCAAGGCTCTGCCATATATGTATGTAGATAGTTTACCACAACATGTAAAAGCACAAAGCGTACTATCTGGGCTTTTAAATTTGATACAATTTGCATTGTGGTGCACACTCGATTCGATTATGTTGGCCAACAACGGGCGGCCAGGATAAGGCAGGGCAAGTCCTCTCCTCTCAAAGGCCATTAAAAGCCAGAAGAGCGTTGCGAATGACAACGATGATGTCTCGACTATGGCAACGGAAGCGACATTTGCCGAAGGTTTTGGTGAATGCCTCTCTCATGTTTGTGGCAAGTAGTTGCCTGCCATGAACGGGTCTCGAGTCTCCAGTCTGGAGTCTGTTTCTGGCTGTGGAGCTCGGCCCACTTGGCAGCACAATAAAAACGATGTTTAAACAGCGATGATGGTCCATGCAAATGGCAGCTCAGCGTCATGCGTCATTTGCGACAACGGGAGGACAAGAGTCAAAGGACTTGCCGCAAGGACATGCAATCAACGTGAATTGGTTGTCTGTTGCCAGGTTGCCAGGTTGCCAGGCTACCAGTTAAACGCACATAGGGCCACACACCATTTCAGCCGCAAAGTGCGCTTATTAAAACGAAAACAAAAATCACATTTAACATTACGCATACGCCGTGTGACACACGTGCCGCCAGTATGTCTGTATATGTTTTTGGTACATTTTTTAAAAATTCAGCAGCTTATGAAATTCTGTTGTCACCGCTGAGACCACAGCTGTGAACAGTCGGTGCTGAAAGTATGCGGCGCTTATCTCGGCCCTGCAATTAGGTAAATTTTTGCCAACTTTCTAATGGCCTTCCACTTTATATTTTCATTTAAATATGTATTTTTTTTTTGTACTTTTTGCTTGTTCCCTCGCCGCCTAATGATGCCTATTAGCGAGAGCGGATGTTACACCGTCGACGACGACGAGTTGCACACGGGCAATTATGACTTTTGGACGCCGCGGCGTTAAAAGCCTTAAGTGGCCCTTTGTTCCTGTGCTTCATTAAATTTAATGCTTTAACAGGCGATGAATAACGCGAATACGATCGATTTTATCTCAAAACTATTAACAATAATGGAGTGCATACAATGTAGTTAAATGTGAGACATTTATGCAGGGTAAAAGAAATATCATCTTAAGAATGATTCTTAAAGTCGTTTAAATATGATGAGTATTTATAGAATTTTCTTGAGTTCGTTTTTATTTTTTTGCTAACCCAAATTCATAATAAAATTATAAAATTACATATTTTCGATTGATTACTTTTTGGTAAATTGAACTGTATGTATTTGTTTTGTATTTCACTTCTGCTCCTCGTTTGTTAAATTACTTGTTTTGTACAGCTTCTGCACTTGAATAAATATCCATATTTTTTCTCCCCTAAAATTGTAGTATTTTCGTAAAGTTTTAAATCCGGATTGTTTAATGTGCCATCAACAGTTTAATAAAGATTGCACTATTTATAGCAGAGTTTCTCCGCACACCAAAGCTGACCCATAAATTTTACGGCGAAGCCCATGCTGCAGACCCTGGCATACAATTTGGAAACAAAGCAAGACACAACAACACACACACACACACGAGTGCACACACGGTATGTGTGCGTTTCATTTTGTGAGGGAGGCGGGGGCGTGGCCAACTGACGTTGCCCGAAATGACTTCTGACATGCAATCAGCAACAGCAGCAACCACAATAACAATCACAACAATGGCATAAGGCAAAAACGCTCAGGAATTACAATTTAATTTAAGCTCAACAAAAAAAGTATTTCACTGATATTAAAAAAGCTGCTGCGAATGTTGTTTTTTGCAACTCATTTAACAACAAACTGTAATTAAATTTCAACTACTGTTAAATTTTAGTTGGACGAAATAATTATGAGGATAGAAGCTCTGTTTATTGCCACGAGCGTCTAATTGGATTTCAACTCACTATTTAAGAATATGTTGTATAATGCAGAAACTATCTGTAGTATCAGAAAATGTAGAAAATCCACCCACACAATTAAAATGTTCTCGTTTCTCACTTTTGGGCGTGTCAGCAATAGGAAATTGTTTTTCTTTTTCGCCATTTTTTTTGACAGTCTGTTTATACGAAACGAATGTTTTTGCGTGTGGCAGCGTTTGAAGTTTTTTCTTGCCCCACCGAAGGTCAGTTCGGAATTGTGGCAACTATGGCGCCGCATTGCTTCTGGCTAAGGGGTGGTTGTGTCTGGCCCAGTTTCAGCGATTTTCTAGTGGTATTAATTAGAAACACAATCGGAAGTCGTTTTATGGCATGCTGAGCGCCAATTGCTCGATGCGAAATGAGTTGGGAGCTCGTTTCGTTGGCTCATAATTGGCTAAAAAGGGCGGCCAGGTTAGAACAACTGAATAATGGGAGAGTCACTTGTTAAGCGTAGCATAGTTGCCGTGACCTTTTCATGTATTTGTCGAGGTGGAAAAAGGGTTTAATATAGCCGCACCACATATGGCAGAAAGTTTCGCTGACTTATTTATAGCAGGGAAAAAACTTTATGCCTTTTTGCTGCACAAATCGCTGGCTGTTTTCAGTCGACTTGGCTTTTATTAAAACGAAAAGCTTTGTTTTAACTTTTGAAAACATTTTCATGTCAATGCATTCCAAAGCGAAAAGTTTCACACAAAGGAGGCAAAAATTGCAGTTGCAAATTTAAATTTGAAGTGTCAGTTTAAGCTTACCTCTTCAATGGCTTCGCATTCAAACAGATAAATGTGCAGCAGCGGATCCTTGGGATCCTTCAGCAAGTAAACCAAACCAGTGATGGGACCCTGGAATTCCATAAAGTTTTGCGGTTGCTCGCCATCAGCTGCCAGCTGCTGTTGTTGTTGCTGCTGCTGCTGTTGCTGCTGCTGTTGCAACTGATAAGCGGCTGCGGCACTGGACGAGAGAGAGCCATAGGACGTGGATGTTGTTAGCGTGTGTCGAGTTCCATTTGCGGTTAATGAGTGGCCAGCAACCGAGCAGGCAGCTGCCGATGACGATGATGATGACGATGAGGAGGATGCACAATTCGAGGCGTTGGCGTTTGATTTGAGCTGCACGAAACCATTGCCAACGCTCTTGGCTTGCGGCTTGTGGACGATGCGGCACATGCCCACGATATGCTTTAAGGGATGGCTAAACTGCAGCTCAAAGTCCGAGTTGTAGGACTCCAGAATGCCATTTTCAATGCCCACCGACAGCTGCAAGTACAAGAAAATATCGAAAATTACTATCACTCCAATTGACACCTCAGCTTCGACATAAATGTTAGACGTAATAAACCTTAAACCTTGTAGTTGAGCATACACTTAATTCACAAACCAATCAATACACAAACTGCCACAATGGACACAGATACAGATACCACTGCAACCATTCAAGACATACAATCCACGGAGTCAACTCAGCCAACTAATCCGGCCGAGATCCGTAGGACCGTGGAGTACGACATTATCGAGTCGGTTCTTATGGCCGAGGATGAGGAGAATACAAGCAACGACAAGGAGGTAACGAAGGATTTCACAGAAAGCGATCCTTCCGAGCCTGTGAACAGCGATGCAGACGAACAGGCTATAGCGAGAGCGGTGGCTCGAAAAGCCCGCTTGAAGCAAGCGCGTAGTATTCGATTCACAACTGACGATATAGCTGAGCACGTGGAGATAAAAGACGGCCAGAAAGCGCCATTATATGGAGAGGTTTTGCAGGGCGATATGGTGGAAGAATTAAGTGCGACCGCCATTTCTACGCCGACACGATTTGATGGCTCTCCGGAATTTGAAGAACTTAGCATTCCCGAATTGGAATCGGAGGTAGAGGTCAAAAAGCTACTAGAAATAGATGTCGAGGAAGATTCAGATGAAGAGCGTAACTCAATAAAGGGTGGCGATTCAATTAATGCAAAGAAGTATTTTCTTGAAAATTTCGAAATACCAGAATTGGAAGATATTTCTGATGATGAGTTCATGGAAATATCTGAACGTTTGAAATCAATAATATCTTTACAGCAATCCTCAACGCATGTCATCGAAGATAAAGGTAGATTTGTCGATCCCTTGACGGGAGAAACAATATCAAGCACATCAACTTCATCATCATCATCGAGTGATTCAGCTGCGGTTTCATTGAGTATGTCAGGTTCGAGTGGAGATTTGTTGGATTTTGAAAGTATTGAGGATTTAAAGGTTCAACCCGATAATATTGATGATGATGCAGAAGCTTTATTTAACAGATTCGAAATGAGTTTCATTAAAGAGGAACCAATTGCGAATTTAGCATTAGGTCGACAGAAAGGCAAAATGCAAATTGATATGATCGCAGAAGAATTTCTGAATGAGATCATCAGAAATGTGGTCATTAATGCAGAGACAATAAAGGAAGGTTTAAAATTCCAGAAAACCATTGATAAATGGAAGCTTCACGAAACAATATCAGATTTAGTTTCAAAACATATAATAGAAAAATCCATCAATACTTATTTGAGCTCCAAAATGTCCGACTATTATAAGCGCTTGAAAAATGATCGTTGCTTTGCGATTCTACCACAACACATATATGAAAGAGAACGCGCGCGATATACGGAAGCCTTGAATCTCCTGGATCATAATTTAATTGTTCAGGCAGAGACTAAGAAAAAGTGTGCCTATCTTTTATCGAGTGTACTAATGGATCTGTCCTATTTAGAGAATATTTGCCGACGCTCTGAAGAGATGCTCAACAACACGCTGTTCGATGTAATCGGTCGGAGATCGGAACACCTTCAAAAAATAGTGGAACGCGAGCTGCGACTGATGAGTCAAAAGCGAAATGAGATTAGCGATACACGTCTGTTTCTCATTACAAGAACACACACACTAGGCCGAATTGCTGATGTAAGTATCCAATATTTCTTTAAACAATAGCATTTAATATTAACCATTAATGTCCCTGCAGAAAATTTATAAGCTGGAGCAAATCAATGAGGAATTATCAATGGATGACTTTATTTTCATGCAGAACAACGTGGCTGCGTTGAACAAAAAAATCGAAGGTTTGTTTGAAACTCATTTGAGGTGCTTTGCTCATTTGATCCACCAATCGCTTTGCCTCAGATCGCAATGGGGATTTGAAGAAGGCTCGATACTATTACCACTCCGCTTTGCATATGGCCCAACACCACCGTGAGAAAATCCAGGCCCAGAGCAGCAAGCTCTCGAAGCGAAAACACGAATTGCAAATGGTGCAGGAGAAGCAGCGAAAGCTTCGCGAACAACTCTATAATGCCAAATTGGCCCGGCAGCATTCGCGAAAGGTAAATGCTGATCTGACGTATCGGGGCGGTCTTCTAGCCTTGCCTTCTCTCATGTACGACTACGACGAGACGGTGGAAAAAGTGAGGATTGCGAAAGCAAGAGTGGATGAGTTGAGGGAGACCCAAGTACGGATTAATCAACGTATCGCTGAGTTCGAATTAATTATTGGTAAATCCAATTCAATCATGATTTAACGAATCCTATTCAACATTTCATATTTACACTGATCAATAAATCAATTATACACTTTTAATCGCATTAGTTTAATTTCAAAACGATTCAAGATTCCCGTATATAGTATGTGTTTGACACTGTTAATTAACATTTTCGTTAACTTAACTCTTGATAAAGCTAAACTACGTTTTCAAATTTCACATTTGAAACAATTTACATTTGATATAAGTGTTAGTTCTGATATAATTCCCACAATATGAACACAATTTAACAAATACTCTACAACAAAACACACAAAAAATAGAGCAAAAATAAAAAAAAACGAAATAAAAATAAAAATATAAAAAAACCAAGAATGGCCACCGACGCGGAAGACACTGCAATCAGATCGTTGCTCATGGTTGACTTTGATGAAAACATTTCTGCCGATCATGAGCCTCAGAGAGTAGGTTCTACAGAGCTCGCTGAACTGCTTAAGGAGGAAGATGTCATCCCAGAGGATGTTGTGCAGGATACAGAAGCTCAACCAGACAGCAATCTTATTGCATTACCTTCAGCGATACTCGGCGTAGGTCAAGCAACAGATAAAGGAGAAGGAAAAACAGAGGAAAATGTTGACAACCGGAGTTCACAGAACACCACATGTTCGAAGCCGAAGGAGAGCCGCGAAGAGAAGAGTGCACGCTTGAAGAAAGTACGAAATATACGCTTCGAGATTGATGAGCCGTCTGCAGCCGTTATTGACCCTGCGGAGAATGATATAGTGGACGATGCAACCGCTATTTCCACGCCCACACGGATGTCGTCTGCGTCTCACGAGTTTCTACTCAAATCTGACAAAAGCGAAGAGGATGTCGAAAGCGCATCCAAAAGTGAATCGGAGCCGGAACCGGATGACGATGAAGGAGCAATTGACGAAATGTTGCACATGGATGACGATGGCGATGACGAAGACGAAGACGATGAGAACAGCTATTTGACAAAAGACTCTCAGGTCGATACTGTAAAGGCGAAGAACATGTTCTTGGACATCTTCGAAATTCCCTCAATCTCGGATATATCCGAAGATGTATCCGAAGATTCGATGCGTCGTTACTTATCGAAAGAGTCGATGAGATCACGCTCTCATGTCAGTGTCTTGGAGGACAAGGGCAAATTTGTTCATCCACTTACTGGGTCAAGTATTTCAACTACCTCGACGTCATCATCGGAGATTCCTTCCCAAGAAGACTCTCTGCAAATGGCGTCTTTGGACGAACAAGAACCCATAAGCGACTTTAATGAAATGGCCGAAATAAAGAAAGTTGTTGTTAATGTCGCCGACGAGGAGGATGTTTTTGTGAAATTCACCAAAGAATATATAGAAACGACGGTAGACGTTGAGAGCGCAGAGATCGAAAAAAATAAACAACGACAGCATGCATTGAATATAGCATTGGAATTCATGTACGATCTCATCGATTCTGCGATCCAGACCGCCGATGCCGATCGAGAGGAAAATCGCATGAAAAGGCTAATGGATAAGAATAAATTAATAAATTGTTTAATCCATGAGCGGGACTCGTATCTTTATGAAAAAGACCTTAACGCGTATCTCAACACTCGTGTGATTGATTACTATAAACGTCTCAAGAATTATCGACCATTTACGCCTCTGACAGCCGAAGCGACGGCCAGAGAATATTTGAACTACAGACAACAGCTCTTCACCTACGATCACTATGCCAATGTGGTTGCCAAGACGAATACAAAAGGCGCCTATCTTATGTCCAGTGTCCAGATGGATCTCACACATATCGATAACATTACCAGACATACTGAGAAGAATCTGGAGCGAGTAATGCTCAGTGTTATTGGCAAAAGATCCGACTATCTCTTTCGTATCACTGAACGCGAGCTCCGCCTCATGAGTGAAAAACGCAATGAGATCAGCGATTCCCGGCTCTATCTTATCACCAGGAAACACACGCTGGGACGCATCAAGGAGGTAAGGGCCCCAAATCTATATCCCATTTATTAAGTAATTAGTTGATAATTGTTGTTGCAGAAAGTCACAAAACTGGAAAAGATCAATGAGGAGTTAGTTATGGACGATTTTATCAGCATTCAGAATCAAGTCGGTGCATTGACCAAAAAGATTGAAGGTAAGGTCCAGCAACAAAATATTCCCCGAACTTAATTAATACCTTCTACAGAAAGGAGTATTGAGTTGCGAAAGCTACGAAACACCTATCACAGTGAGTTGCATTCGGCTGAACACAATCGTGAGAGAACTATCGGTATGGCCAACAAACTGAGGCATTATAATCGCACATTGGCAAAGAAACTGGAAATCCAACGGTCCCTTCGAGAGCGTCTGTACTACGTGAAGATGGAACGCGGACGGCTGCGCAAACTGCACTCGGATCTGACCTATCAGGGCGGCCTGCTAGCGATGCCTGCCTTGATGCTGGACTACGATGAGACCGTGGAGAAGGTGAAGACCAAGCAGGCTGCTGTTCACGAGATGAAGGAAACTGTTGCCCGGCTCACTCATCGCATCTCCGAACTTGAATCACGTTGTCTCTGAAACATAAATTTAATACGTGTATCTGTAAATAGTATATGAATATGATATTGTGGCTATAGAATATCCATTTGTTTTATTTCGCTGTTGTTTGTCTGCTCTGCATTTAGTCTACTCGGCTCGTTTAATCCTTTGCATTTACAGTGGTCTAAGCGGCATTATGCGACTCGGGACGAATTCCCCCGCACTGCAGAGCATCGCTCGATGTCGTTTCGTTTCCACTAGGCGAAGCAGATTAACAGTATTAAATTCTTTTAATCAGTTTACTTGCATGCACAAGTACAAAAGCGGTTCGCTTAGAGAGAGCGAGCGAGAGACGACAGGATGGCAGTCAGACAGACAGTCGGACAGACGGACAGACAGACGGACAGAGACTGACAGCAGCCTGACAACATTGCAAACATGGCGGCTGCTCCATTTCCGGCGTTCTCATCACAGTCATCCACGTCGTTGTCGTCGTCGTCAACGGCAGCGTCAACATGTGCCGCCATTCTCAATGCTCGTTGCTTTTTTGTTCTTGGCCCCTTTTAATACCCTGCAGCCATAAAGTGTATACAATGGGGTAGTCAAGATAATAAGGACTTCAGCCAACCCAACATCTTAAAATATGATCAAACCGATAACATCTTTAAATCTCTAACACACATATTTCATTCAATATCTCATCAATTTCGTAGGAATTTCGATGGGTAAACAACTTCCCCGTTGAGCCCTATCGACTATGTAGTGCGCATAACATGTTTTATGCACAGTTTTTATTATATGTTGGGGTAGCTAGGGAGTGTCAATGTGGAATAGACTAGAGGCGGGGCGGAGGAGCGCAGGGGAGCTTGTTGAATGGGTGTGCCGATGTTGTGGCTGGCGACTGTAGTTGACAGAAAGCAGGTCGCCCCATTTGAGGCGTCGGTTAGGTTTTTTGTGCTATCAAAAGGTTTTTGTTTTTTTTTCTATAAAATAAAAGGGAAGCAAATGAAATTTATGTTCAGTTAGTTAAGCAGACGCTAGTTTAGTGCAGGGTGTGTTCCAGGAAAAGGTAAATACAGAGAACCAAAGGCGGACGACGGAGACGAGTCGAGTTAACGGAAATGAAAACTTGCGGCAACCCATTTAAAGTCCTGAGATAAAATAAACACATACAATACAGAGAAAATATAGAGAACTACGGGTTTGCTTTCATCTGGTCGATAATTGCTTGCCTTAAATAAACATAATAAATTTAATTGATTTAGCCCTTACTCTTTCTCCCAACGATTTGTTGCAATTTACGATCGATTTGCTGCTCGCACATATCAGCCCACAATATAAACTGTAATTTCACTAATTGCGATGAAAATATCCTGTAAGAAGGCAGCTTGGGCAACTCGAGACGGCTTCCGGTTCAAAGGATGTCGGATATGCGCAGGCGGCACACGAATTAAAACTTTTTCGCCAAATTGAATTAAAATAAATAAGTGTGAAAGCTGCGGCCCGAAAGTGCTCGACTGGAAGTTGCCCTATGGCTGTAAATCTCATGAAATATTCAGAATATAAATATAATATAGAATTATGTGAATGTGCCTTAAACCAAAAGTATAGCGTTAAAGATGTGAGAACAAGGAGCCTTTGAACAATGAGATATTGTGCAGGGTATACAGATTGATGTGGCACCAGTTTGTTACTTATCCACGGAGGCGACAGCTCGTGAACACTACTTTAATGCACTACGAACTGGAAAACTGAAGTTGCGCAAGGCAGCAAGACTTGCGAGCATTACAGGGAAAAAAACTTTGTAATTAATAACATTTCAGTAAGAGCAAAAAAGCGAGAAAGGAAAAAAAAACGAGTTGAGTGGAGCAACGTAGTTGGCGGCGCTCGACAGGATGAAAGAGCGCCTAATGAGGCTACCTGGCAGGCGGTAATCATTAGGGATGCCACCTTGGCTCGGCTTGGCTTAAGCACGACTCACCTTTGGCATTTGAAATTAATTTTCAAATGGCAGTGTTCCAACGAGATTTTAGCACACAGCCTGATGATGATTCTATTGCCGCCCTCGTCCCCCGTCCGCTGCGCATGCCAATTTCCAATTAATTTGCGATTTCTACTCGACGCCATAGATTTCAAATGATTGTGCGAATCGCATAGAGAGGCGGTGGCAGGTGGCCACGGTGCAATGAGTGCGAGAGATTGATTTAACTGTTGTTTCGCGTTTGACATTGACACAGCAAATCCAATTATGCCGCCCCGTCCAGTTGCCAATTACCAGTTGCCAATTTGTTAAACTTCTGTTTTGTAATGCAATCAGTGAACAAAGCGATTTGGGATTTCGAACGCGTTCGATTGGAATGAAGGACATCTGATTAGCATGTTTTTAGAATACGCAACATGTTTGGAATACTAAAACGACTCCTGATCTAAAGTTTTTTTTAATGCAATGGAAATATTTCGATCTTAGCTTGGTTGACTACATTAAGGAAATAATAGAAAATGAATTACATATGAAATATATTATCATTCAAATGAAATATCCGGTTCGGTTTTAAATAAGTTTTTAAATTCATGTAGTAGTATTCCAGGACTAAGTGCTTCCATTATTTTCCGAATTTGTAGCTGAATGAATTACGAATGGTAACTGATGCCTGCCTGCAAAGATTAACGCCAAGTCCGGCAGAAGTCGATAATTGCAGCTGTATCCGATTTCTACCTTATATCAGACATCTCATAATATTTATGGCAACTGCAGTAGCTGCAGCCAGTTCTGACCCTTTTGGCCCCGATTTCCATAAGGCGACGAACAGCAGCAGTTAATGCAAATTATATGGCAACAACATTGTAATGAGCAATTCTAGACAATTTATTGGACAACAACAACAACAACAACAACAACGATAGCAACAACAAATCAAATTGCATGCATAACAAGAACGGCAAACGTCAGCTGGCACATGAAAACGTAATGAAGAAACAGTTAAAACGTATAAATCAGTGAGCAATAACACGCGACGCTGACGACACGACGCGTCGTGATTCTAATTTGAGATGGTCACGTGACACGCACCTCGTGAAACCTTCGCTTTAAATTGCAATGCAAATCAAAGCTGACATCACAAGCTATCAAGTGTTCTTCAATTTTTGCAAGCTTATGCAAATAACAGATAGAGAAATGAGCAAAAAGTTAAGAATTCATCTTGGTATTTGTATTTGTATTTGTCTTTGTATATTTTCATATTTTCACATCTCTTATTTCAAAGCAAACAAAAACCCCAACAAAACTCGGACAATAGACGGCAATTTGGTTGAGGGATTGTTTTCACATGGCACTAACTGCACTTCAATGAATGTGTGTTTGGGTGACAACAATAATAGCTGGAAAAATAGAACGTAAAGCAAACAAAATAGACATAGACCGAGTTTCCTTTAACTTGACGTCAATTAGAGGGCGCATGGGAAAATACGCCTAAAGCAGGGACAGAAGTTAATGGAGGTAGTTGGGGACTCAGAACAGTGCGGTAACCATTAAAAGGGGCCTCGATGTCAATTGTTGGTGCGAAAATATAATTATAGCGCATACGCAATGGGAGCCAGCGTTTTGTGTGAATTTCCCAAACCACGACCGAACAAAGTAAAAGAATGAAATCAAAACGATGAAAATGTGCCGCAAATGAGTGAAGGGAATGCAGGATGATAAAATACCCTGTCATTAGCAAGTGGATAGCTAATAATCGCACTACTCTCTGCCATAATCCCAGAACTCCGCAACTGACAAAAGGACTCAACATGCTGCCGAATGTGGCACACTACTGATGCCAAGCATGTCAAGTGAGTGAGGCGAGTGTGGCATGTGGCAGTTGGCAAGTGGGAAGCAAATCCAGAAATCAAGCGACCACAGAACGATGTGAGTGTTTGTGACTGTGTCTGTGTGCAACATCAAATGCAAAACGTCAGCCAAATGGAATCGAGTGGGCGCCCAACCAAAACAGCGCGACAGCCAACCGAAGCGAACGTAACTCATACGCCGCGTAAGCCCAGCCACCGAGGGAGAGCGAGAGTCCTCCATTCGAAGTGTGAAACCATTTACGACACTGCAACGTGGCAGGGGCTGGGGGAGACAGCCAGGAGCAGCTCAAGTGACTCGACTCGACCCGACCAGAAGCGGATTAGCGCTGGGACTTGAGTGACTTCCCAACCAGCAACCAGCAACCAGCAGAAAATCGCAATAAAAAAATGTAAAGCGAAAAGAAGCAAAAACAACGTTCTGTGTGTGTGTGTTTTCTGCTGGCAAATGAAACAAGCGGCCTATTGATTTTTCTTCAGCTCGCTCAAATCAACTTTCCGCCGCTTTCTGTCGTTGTGACGTCAATGAAAAGCATGCCACAAAGCTGCTGCCGCTGCTTGCCACGAGTGTGGCAAGTACGGAAGCGGAGGCGGAGGCAAATACCTGTCCCTCAACACACCATCCTCGCCAGCTCGCTCGTCCTCTTGCCACAAGTGAAAACTGAAGAAATTCGAGAATAACAAATGATCTGGCTCGTTAAAAATATCTTTATAGCAGATTGAGAGATACTGCTAATAAATGTTGCATTTACTTTCTTGTTTACTACTTGGTTTGCATCAAATATTCCGACTTCAGCTTGATTATACTAAAGAAAAAATAAAGGTTGCAAATGAAGCCTAAAACTATATTAATTTTCAGCATAACAATGCCAACTGAATTTTTGGTTAAATAAAAAAATGGATTTTAAAGATTTTACTGTACAAAAAATGTATTTGTCTTCATGAAATAATTTAAAAAACAAACGCATTTGTTTTGGATTGTGATTCAAAAGCAAGTAGATTATGATAGAAAATATCAGATTGAGTGTGTATCTTTCTATAGGTAATTAACTTTTATATAGCTTATACAATTATACAACATTATAAATGGAAAGTATATTGCTAATTTAAGACTGCTTAGAAATTATAAACAGATAATGCCAAGGTCGAAGAATTGTTTAAATTCAGTTTACACAAATTTTGTATTCAACTTCGACGCGTCGAAATATCATTTTTGCATTAGCAAATGTTTTGTTTACAAATCAAAAACAATAAAATTGTTAATCAAAGATCGTTAGCAAACGCTTTACGAGTATACATATAGTAGATGGTTTGTAATAAAGATCTTGACATGTGTGCATAGCTTCAAGTTATTGACCCATGCATTATACATGCTGGAATGCCATCAATTTCATTGCACTAATTGCTTACCAATATGCAAAGCAAATATTTATAAATGTTCACACACACACACACACACACAGCGACTCAATTCTTTTGGGGTAGAAGTTTGTTTGCTTGGTTATTGAAGCGATGCAAAAGTTGACATAAAACTTTGATGGCCGGCGACGGAGGAGCGATGGGGATGGGAGGCCGAGGCGCATCAATTTGCCAAGTGGGCGTGGCATGTATCGCACTTGAGCGACAGGCAAAAGGCAGCTTGTTATAATTTTCATGCGCTATTTAACATAATAAAGCAATAAGCTGCCACAGCATTTGTCAGAGATATGAAGAGCTTGCGCAAACATTTCTGTTTCCATTTCTTTCGCTTTTCCTATTTTATATCTCATTCTTGCTCTGTCTCTCTCTATCTATCTCACTTACTCGTGCGTGTTTGTTTTGTGTCAATTTACAGTGGCAATGACGTTGAGGCGGGGTGGAAGCGGGGTATGAAATAATAAACAAAAGTGCAGGCTTTAGTAAATATTTATACAAGAAAATATGCATCAAATTATGGTCTGGTCGCTGGGTCTGTAGTGTCTGGTTTACCAGACCAGGGCCCAGAGGAGGACGGCGGGAGTAGTGAAAAGTAAAGAGAGAGTTTCTGTCTGAGTGTGTGAGTAAGTGTGTGTGTGTGTGTGTGCGTTTGTTGTGCATGCATAATTTGCCTGGGAATATGGGCGAAAATGCTGTGAAAAAATATGCAAAGAAATAACTGAGGGATGATCTACTTAGCAGCTGTGATGTAGAGCTTGCGACGCTGACAGACTGTCTACGCTTTGTAATGAAAGTGTTTTCCTAATGTTTGTTAATTTCTAAACAAATAAATTTTGTAAAATCGAATGGTATTAATAATTTACATTATTCAAAGACACCAATAGAAATCGTTAGAGATATATTTCCACGTTAGTATTTTATGACCAGACAACAATGACTTTTATAATAGAACAACCACAACAGCTCTTCAGCTCACCATCCAACCCAACATTGAGAAAATGAACATGTAATATCAACAATAATATTATTATTATTATTATTATTACACCCACAACAGCTTCTACGCGTAGCCGCAGTGCTAATGCTCAAGAAATTAACCAGGCATAAGCATCAGTCAACAGGAGTTAATCAAAAAATCTTTTGATGGCCCCAGGAGCAAACAACAATTTCGCATAATTCTCCATTTAAGAGACCGCAAAGCTGTGGCCGGATCAGGTGAAACCAACTGCATGCAACACTCGACTCGACGTTGGCATTATGCGCGTGTTTCTTCCTTTTATAAAAATGGCTTTTTTGCACCCAAAACCCACTTCTTATTACTGAGGATGGGGCTTCTATTCAATGAGCATCAACAACAATTGCTGGACAGCAGAAGGTGGTATGAAGTCGCCGCCAGTTGCGCCACAAGCACGTAAAAAGGATTCATTTTAATGCCCCGAGTTGCCACCTGAGCCCGAGCCCGAGAACATGAAACCGAAATGGACATGACTGGCAAATGGGACGGGGGCTTTTGGGACAAATCCACGAAGATTCTTCTCTTCTCTGCCAAACACCTTTACATAACTTTCACTCAGGTTGAACCCGGGCACAACTTGTTGGCAGGCAGCTGTGGGGAATTTAATTATGCGCTTGCCTGGACCCTGGACCCGACTTCCAAAGTTCCCCCAAAGAAAGCCCCAGAGCATCGTTAGCTGACACACCCAAACGCGCACACACTCGCACACCAAGACAACGCACACTCACACACACACATGTGAGACTGATGGGCGACTAATTGCAAGCTTTGCTAAAATTAATTTCAAGCTTCAAATAATATTAGCCATGGGACCCCAGAGTGGGAGCGAGCGAGAGAGCGAAAAGGATAAAGAGGCGAGAGAAGACAGGAGCAAAACTTGGCTCTGCACGTGCTCAACGCGTCGTATGCGTAATGCGTCAGGCAGGTGATATCCATATATAGTATTTGAATGAATGTCGTAGGCTCGCAACGAGAGCGGATCGACACGTACTGAATGTGAAATTAATACTGACATATTCATTAACATAACCATAAACAATACAAGCTGTTTTGAATTAATCACAATTAATCGTTGTTAAACAAGTGTTAAAAAAAAGCGTTGAAAATTTGATTTAAAATGTACTAATTAGGAAGTTTGTTTTGAATTATTTTCGGACATCTAAAATGACATTATATTTTCAAAAGATTAACTTTAATAAATGTACCCAACAATTTGATAATTTTTTTGCAAAATTAACTAATTTGAAAATGAATTTTAATAATGTTAGCTCAATCTAAATGCTTTCATACATTTTACCATATTGTACTAATTAAGAAATTTTCAGAATGTTGCTTTAGCTTATTGAATTAATTAATGAAATAAATCAAATGTATTCAATAAGTATGATATGATCTGTTTAAAAACTACTTCATTATTATAACATTTATATAGAAACATTCGAATGTTTTAGTTTTGATGATACCAACAAAACGCTGCAGAAAATCGACAAAAATGCTTCACAAATTTTGGAAATACCCTCGCTGGTAATCCAACTATATGCATACGCACTTTCATGTCTGTCTCTTGGTCGGTGCGTCGGCTTAGATTGCGGGATGACGCTGTCCTGCCAATTAGCTAGAAGACCCATAATACGACTGTGATTTTGCGTTTAGTGGCTCACCTTTTGGAATTGTGGGTCTAATTTTTGGCCGTCCGCTGCCGTCGTTCTCTTGAGCCACCAACAAACCGTTGGTTGATGGTTGCCAACGGTAGCTAATCAGTATAATTATCGTTTATGGAGCGCAAAATTATTAATAAAATTTGATTCGCTTTGTGCTTGGGCTTGTGCTAGCGAGTTGTGCCTAGCGGGCTGTTTAATTGATTTATTGAGCCGTAATAATTGCAAATTGCTTTTAATTGTTTTTGACAAAAGATAAAAGCGTGTTACGAATATCACCAACTGCAATTGGATTAACATGAAAACGCTTCAAGCGTTTGCCATCGTCATCATCATCATTGTCTCTCTGACAGGAAAGGACGACGACAACGCACACACTGAGTTGCCAGAATGCCAGAATAAGATGGCAGCAAATCTGATGATTCAATAATGCGAATTGAAGTTGTTCCCTGGGCGAGTTAATGAACAGAGGCTCTTAGCGCTAAATGATGTGATAAAATACTGATGGTTTTTCCCAAGAATTTGATTATCGCTAGAATTTAATGCATACTTTTGGGCTCAGTAAAAAATAGAAATTAGAACCACTTTGTTCTTAAGCTAATTCTCGTTTATGAAAAATTCAAATTTATGAACTCAAAAAAATACGAAAGATTTATTTAATAAAAAATAGTAAACTTGTTATTCAGAAACTTCAAATCCCATTTCGAGGAAAATGGATTTTTAAAAAATTATGATTTCTACTGTGAGATTAGATTCACTAAACTTATTGGATATCTATTTTTCTCTCATTTAATGTCGCATGAATTCATAAATCTAATGTCGAGTTTCTGTAGAACCCATTTAAAATCCGATTAATATTGATTTTGTATTACTAGACCGTTGCTTTTGTTGTTCCTGGAGATACAAATATAGCTGTGGTTCTTGTGTATTCCCGTTCGAGGTTTTGTGATAAGCATCTTAAGGAATGTACACAAAACCAATCATCATTGTGCGAGTACAGCTGCAGTTCGACCTACTATATTTCTTTAAGTACTAGGTATTTGTTGAATTTGACTCACCTTTGTGTAGCTCTCTGTGGATCGTATGTCATTAATTGTCCAGGGCAACATGGACGCCGAGTAGCGGGGATCGACGGATGCACTTCCGCGATAGGTCAACGAGACGAGTCGGGTTTTCATCTTGTTCTGCTGATTGGTAGTTTTGATCACTTTAAGATACTTTTATGTGTTTTTTACTCGATTATTTGCGAGTTGAAAATTAAATGCAATTCGTGTTAAATTGAGCATGCAAATTACATTTTATCATTTTTTGTGTTGTAATGTTACAAATTTTTTTTTTTATTTTGTTTTTTTTTTTGCAATTCACTTTCCGCTTGGTTGTTGTTCTAATGGCTTTTTAATTGTTTTGGCTGCTGCTGCATTGGGGAAATTGTGGAAAATAAATCAATATTTAAAAAATGAACATGCGACAAATGCGTCGCTCCAGTTTAGAGTAGAAAGTTCGCAAGGGGGGGGAAAAGAAATGCGAGTCCTGCATGAGTCACACTGAAGGAGAGAGCGAGAGAGGCAGAGAGAGAGAGAGAGAGAAAGACTGACGGCATTTTGGACGTAAGGACAATGACCACCTGACGGCGCCACTTAGGGCTAGATATTTATAATGCCAGAATGTTTAGCTTAGTTTTGGGGGAAGTGTTTACTGCTATCAATATTGATTTTCTGCACCCTGTGGAAGTCTTCACTTTACTTTATTGCCGCTTCACATTCGCAAAAGTCAAAGTCGCTGCTTCTTTCCCCTTGGGGGGTTTTTTTTCGCACGCGACTTGCCAGAAATAGGAATGTGACGAGGACGAGAGGACGAGAGACACCACCACAAGGGGGCAAAGGCAAAGACAAAGACAGTGACGGGAAGGGAGAGGGGGGAAAAAGAAGGGACGGCGACACGAGTCACCCCTAAAACTGTCGCTCGATGGCAATGTTGGAATTTACTTTTGCATAAACATTTACATTCAACTTTTCTATGGTTTCGCAATGTTTTTCTCGTCTCGTTTCGTTTCTTTTTGTTTTAAGTTTACTTTCTGGCTGTTTTGCTCACGCACACCTACACACCTACACACGCACACAGAAGCGTCGACTTGCAATAAAATGAACCGAATTTGCAGCGACAACAACGACGGCAACGCTGCGAAATTACGTAGAGTACTGATTCGGCATCGGTACAACAAATGGCTCCAACGCTCCCGTCAAGCCGACAACGACGAGGCATTTCTAATTTCTCGTCCTTCGTCCTGCGCATGAAGCGCATGCGTTTGATGTTGGCAAATAAGCAAACGCGGGCACTTTTTATGCAAATTAATTGAGTGAACTGCTACAGCACTAGCGACACATCTGTCCGTTAAATCAGTTTTTATGTTAAAATTTACATCAAACTTAGTAAGCTCCCGCCAAACAAAAGCAAAAACACTACAAGTAAACAATTGGACGGCATTCGCTTGAAAAGCAGCTAAAGCTGTTATCGACTGACCGCCACAAAATATCGAACAGCTGTGCTGTGAGAACCATTCACTGGCGCGCGTTCACCAAAATAGTATTGTAAAACGTCAAAACATACAATATATGCAGTAGACGTTATTAATTCAAATGAATAACAGGTTTTATAGCAATTATGCTTTAAAAAGTGCAAATTTAGTAGCTCAAAATACTGCTTAGCTAATATAAACTTTAGTTTAGTTTATGTAACGTCCATATGCAGCTCAATTAAAACCATAATTGCAGCCGCCGGGCTCGCGCTGATGCTTCTTCTTCTTTTTCGTTGTAGTCTTCTGCTGCTGGTTTTGTCAGCTTTGGTTGTTGTAAGCCGAGTTTTGGTGGCTTAGTCTGTGCTGAAACTCGCCGAGCAACAGGTGTGTAAAGCGGATTGTGCTCGTGTCGTGTTTGATTCGTGGGTTCGTTTTGTCTGTCTCCGTATCTTTGTGGGGTGTGCGTGTGTAGAAGAAGAGACTTTCACTACGGTTCAAAGCCCAAACCAAGCAGCAAGCAGCAGTAACTAACGCTAACATTAATTAATGCTCTTCGCACGCGTTGTCGTTATTTCGAACCTCTCCAAAGACTTTGTTTTAAGTTTCTTGTGGCTGCGAGAGATGCTTATGAGTTGAATCGTTTTTTGGTCTGTGTTTTCGCATTCGCATATGTTGTTTAATATTTCAACTTGGATATTTGTTAATTTCTCACCGACAAACACAATGCGCCGTCGTCTTCTTCTGTTTTTTGTGTGTGAGAAAAGGGCTATAAAAAGATATGGAACACCTAAAAGAGAAGCGACTTTTGTCGCCGTCTAAGACGACGATTTACCGTTAGACCGCGAGTCGAGTATTTAAACTTAATTTAAATAATGAGGAATTTGCGCTCATAATTGATTTAAGTAGCGCAGCACACTACAACAACAACGAAACGAATTTGCATAATTTTCCACACACACACGTCAA
Source organism: Drosophila ustulata (assembly GCA_035047365.1). Taxonomy (NCBI): domain Eukaryota; kingdom Metazoa; phylum Arthropoda; class Insecta; order Diptera; family Drosophilidae; genus Drosophila; species Drosophila ustulata. The sequence continues at coordinate 20,667,650 of JAWNPT010000094.1, forward strand.
GAAAATTCGCTACGCTTGTTGTTGTTACTACTGCAGAAGCCAAGAACGACAACAACAACTGCACTGCATTGCAATCCACACAGCTGCCTGGTTCGCTGTGTACTTAAATGGACAAGTTAGAATCCACATTCCACAAAAGAATAACAACCACAATACACAATGCACACACACACACACACGCCAAGAAGGAAGTGGCAAAGAAACGGCAATCAGCAGCAGCAACAACAGCAGCAGCGACTTATCTATTAGTTTGAGCAAATTTCAAAATAATTGCGCCTGCTAGACAATTTAGCCCAGGCACGAAGACAACTGCAATGATGTGCATTATGTGTAATTTGTACACACACATACATAAATAGTAACACACACAGGTGAAACAGGTAGGCAGAGGCCGCCTCAATCAGCGCAGCGACGGCGACGGTGACAGCGACTGCGTGCGGTTTTTCATTCTTTGCGTCCCACACACTCTCACACTCACACATACACACACACATGTATGCATGCATAGATAATTCAGGGGGATTTTATGTCAAGCTTCGTTGACACGACTTCTACTTCTGGCCCACACATACACACATAATACTTAGTTACTAGATGGAGATGTATGATTATTGAACTAGTTAAATCTATAACCGCTGGCCTTAATTATCATCACAATAGACAAAAAGCGCAAAAGACGCGAGCAACTATAATAACCCGGGGCAACATTGTGCTGGCAGAATGTGGCCCAAAAGCGAAATAGTCACAACATAATTAGAACGAGCGAAAGGCAACAAAAGGGGGGACAAAAAAAAACAAAAAGAGTGCGCGGTCAAATGTTGCACAGTGGGTTGCACACAGATAGAGAGAACAAAACAAAATGCCACAAGGTGATCAAAGCAGGCTGAAAGGCCGAAAGTAATCAAAATGCAAATGCAGTGTGACCAACTTAATTGATATTGCAATCAGAATGGGCGAGAGAGCGAGACAGTTGCAGTGAGTGCTTGTTTGTGATTGGTTGATGGCACTCACATATGTTTATAAGAGCTTTCGATCAACCCCAATTAGTGAACTATAATAAAAAATGAATAAGCAAATGCATAAATAATATGAAACAGTTTTTTTGCATTTCTATTGTCATTATGAATAAATGACATATGCTAATTAAATAGCCAGAACATGGAGATCTCTTCGCCCACAGTTAAATCCCCGGCCAACTTTTCCATTTCTAAAGAATTCATAAGCACACGCTAATGTCATGCAGACAGACACACTCGCATACACACCTTGTCTCACCTCTGATCTTGCCACATTCCCAATTCTAATGGCAACCACTGTGCGACGACGCGACGGCGCGATGCGTGTTGCGTCGTGTTGTATCAAGGTGTATTCTTGGAGGCACCTGCTGTAAGCTGTAAGCTCTGAGCTGTGAGCTGTGAGCTGTAAACTGTAAGCGTAACCGGCTCGAGTTGCGTCGCGTCTTATTATTTGAGGCGGCACTCGAAGCCGAAACAGGAAATCAAGACAGAAAAAAACGACGAGCAACCAAAAAATTACAAATAACAGAAATAATATAAAAAAAAGGCAAAATAAAAAGGCAGAAACCGGTTGTGTGTTTGTGAAAATGAAAGAAAAACTTTATGTTTAACTATTGCATTGGAGTTTTCGTGATGCTGATGCTGATGATGATGATTTTTCTCTTCTCCACAGTTCCAGTTTCTCAGTATCCGATCTACGATTTTGGTGAAATCAATGCGTAGAAAGTGAAGTTACAATTCGCCAATTGACATTACGCAGCAGCCGAAGAAAGTGAAAATCCACAGCCAGATTGTTGCGTGGCCAAACTGGACTCTGGATAATATTGCCAAAAAGGAATACTCGACACCTGTTACCTGTTGCTACCGTTGGCTATAGAGCGGTTCGTTGTGGCCGCCGATGCGTCTATTAATCCAAACGGCAACGGCAACGGGCGGCGCTGCTGCAGCTGCTCTACAGTCCCAATACTCGCAGTCCCAATACAATTACAGTAGCATGCGTGAGGACGACATCGAGCTGGCCATCAAGGTGGTAAGTTATCCTCCCCCCAGCAACCGCTTCTCCTCTCGTCATTAAAATGAGACTGGATAAGCGTTAAATAATAACCCCTTGCCGCCAATCTATCTGTGCGTTAATCGACAGCCAGAACAATCACTGATCGTTTACCTAGTCGTATTTGGAACGGGTCTTTCCTTCCTTTTTTTCTTCTCTCAAGAATTCTTTGGAATTGCGACTCTGCTACTGGTTATTCCCAGCTGGAGGATTATGCCAAAGAAAATCACTTGTGAAAGTCAAATAAGACTCGGCTTCTCTTTTTAGTATGCAGTCGCAGCTGTCAAGACACGGATTAATTGCATACTTCCCAACATTATTCGCTGTCGACAGACAGACAGAGATACGCGTTGGAATAAAGTTTACTTGAAGTAGTTACCAAACGCCATTTCAAAGACTAAAACTAGCCAAGTTAGTCGAAAATAATTAGTCAATATAATCAAAATATACAGAAGTTATCTGGGAAAGCATTATGAATACTTAATGAGAATCTTGTTTGTGCCCAAACCTCCCAATTTCTTAAATAATTAATTTTTCTGATAAAAATAATTATACATATTATACAATTAGATCTAATGGCTTTAGTCTTATATTATCATATAAATTCAGACACAATTCTAAAATATTTCAATTTATATAAAAAGTGGAAGTGGAATATTTAAAATGGAATTAAATAAGAAGGCTCATTATAACCATCTACAATTAATTTTGTTATATTAAATTAAAGTAGATACTTATACCTGGTAATAGTAAATAATTAATACCAAATTTCTATTTTCCTTATTTTCATGTCACAGATCCCCATTTATTTTATTTAATTATTACCTATTTTTATCTGTTAACGCCAAATTGGATTAATTCATTCATTTTAAATGTTTGACTTCGATTCTAGTTTTTTCTTGTTTCATGTTGTAGATCGCAATTAATTCTACCAAATTGTATCGCTTATCTTCAAATCAGTTTAATCGTCTAGCAGCTATTTAACTATTGATATGCTAATGAATTTCTCCTCTATCTTTTTAGGTCATTGTGGGCAATGGAGGCGTTGGCAAATCCTCGATGATCCAGCGCTACTGCAAAGGCATCTTCACCAAGGACTACAAGAAAACGATTGGCGTTGATTTCCTCGAACGGCAGATCGAGATCGATGGGGAGGATGTGCGCATCATGCTGTGGGACACGGCGGGCCAGGAGGAGTTCGACTGCATCACAAAGGCGTACTATCGCGGAGCTCAGGCCTCGGTGCTGGTGTTCTCCACAACAGATCGCGCCTCCTTCGATGCGATCAAGGAGTGGAAGCGAAAGGTGGAGAACGAATGCAACGAGATACCCACGGTGATAGTGCAGAACAAGATCGATCTGATCGAGCAGGCGGTGGTCAGTGCAGACGAGGTGGAAACGCTGGCCAAGATGCTCAACTGTCGACTGATACGCACCTCGGTCAAGGAGGATATCAACGTGGCGTCTGTGTTTCGCTATTTGGCCACCAAGTGCCATCAGCTGATGACGCAGAGCTACGATCAGGCGAACAACAGCAGCAGTCCGCAGCATGCCTCACATCCGCCCTACAGCAGCACGCCCACAATCAGCGCCTTCAGTCCGACATTCACCAAGTCCAGCAGCGGCACCATCGTCCTTCGTCCTGCCAAGAAGGGCAGCGGCTCGAGTGTGGCGCGAAAGCGCAAAATTGTGCTCAAAAAGTGTGGAATATTGTGAGAGACGAAAGATTTGAAAGCTAGATGGTCAGATGGGGAGACGGGGAGGTGGGAGAGGCGGAGTTGAAGTTGTATGTTGGAGGAGGGTGAGATACAAATGTATCTACAGCTGTTGGCAATTAATAACTGGAGCATATTTAACGCTTAATAATTATATATTTTTAGAGCCCAAATCAAGTTGTAGCCATGTGAGCAGCCAAGCGTTGCATGCAACCGCAGAGAACACAGCACAAAGCACACAGCACACAGCACACAGCTTGAGCCACAGCCATTCACTAGTCATGCACAGACTCCGCAATGTTCGCAGTTATCGCATGATGTGTGGAGTGGATTATGGGGGAAGTCTAGGGGAACGAGGGGATCCAGGGGGGAACTTGGCAAAATATGCTCACCAACAAACCTGATAGCGCACAGTAGCAAACAAATTTTTGGCAGCAACGAAGTGGGAATGCCCTGTAAAGTTCAGTTGCTTTACATTTATTTTGTAAAGAACTAATTTCAATTTAAAAAAAGGGTACATTAATTAGTTAAAGAATAGTAGGCAATATTTTAAAGAGTATAGACTTTGTTGGATCTAAATGAAGTTCCGCAAAAACTTTAACATAGGAAAACTTTTGAGAAGTTGCAACATTTTCGACACACTTTACAGCTACAAAAAGGCTATATATAAAAATGTTACTTGAGAAATTGGAGCAGCACTTCAACGAAATGACTTTTAAAAAAAATAATATGCAAGGGAAATACTTAAAAAACATCTAAACAATTTCTATTGTGTTTTTGGTGTTGCCAAACGTGCCGACCAAATGTTGTTCATCCCCCCTTTGGAAGAGTAGATGGAATCAATAGAGCAGAAGCAAACAGGCAGATGGATGCATAGATGCATAGATGCATTCATTATTATTATTTATGCAGCTACTCAAATTTGAGCCTAATTAGTTATAGATAAGCATATAACCGACTTTTCTATAACGGAGACTGAAGCGCCAACCGCATTCGATATGTGTGTAATTACTGTGTATGTATGTATTTATTATTTTACTCCTACTAATCTCTATTGCTCGGTAAAGCTTTTTTGGCACGCCATGCCACGCCCCCGCTCTGGGTGGCTGTGGGCGGGCGGGGTTTTTGGCGTTAGGTGTTTCGTGTGAAATCCTTTGCCAATTAGCCTAGGCAAAAAGTGCAATTAATTTGTTCAACTCATTTAATTATTAGCTAATTAAGAGGCATCGCATCTCATATACGATACTACCGCAATCGTGGCCACCAGTGTGGTGCACAAGTTGTCTAGTGAGGTATGCAAATTGTGGGCCACAGACACGTGAGAACTTCGTCTGCAGAGTTGTGCAGCCCAAATAAATGCAGATATATTACCTAACTATCTAGCCGTATGTAAACTATATCATTATACTCGTACTATACACAATTATTATTATTACTTAAGCGTACAATTATGAAACTAATAAATTATTTTGTATAAATTAAAAACTCGTATTCATTTTGTATTTAATCTATTCAGCTCGAGAAAGAAATAATTTAAGCTTAAATCGAACCCGATCTTCGTGAAGACTATTAATATTTATGATGGTCCTTTAAACAACCCAAGTAACCAGAATTTCTAATATTTCTGTTTTCTTCAATGAAATTGTTGGCTATTTGTAAAATGCTTTTTTAATATGTTTACACTTTTTTTTTATTTGATTTTCGCTTTTACACATTTTGTTGTATGCTTGACAATTTGTTGTTACATCCTTGTTTATTTATGTTTTTCTCATTGAAATTTAATTTTAAATTGTTTAAAGTAAAATTTAGTTGGTTTTCCATTTTTTGTCTATTTACAGTTGCGCTTTGATTTAATAAAGCATTTTCTTATTTATTGTTTTGTTTTTTGTTTTTCACTAAATGTGTATAATTTTTGTGTGTTTTTTCTGCTGTTGTTTTTCTTCTTTAATATTTAAGAAAGGCAAAATATTCGTCGTTTGATATTTACAGAGAAATCAAAAGAGAAGACTTAAATCGAGTGTGAGAGCTGAGCATAAATGTTAAAATATAGGCGGGGCTACGCCTCCGTAACCCAAAAAGAGGGGAAGAATTCTTTCTACTCAGTTTCAGATTGTTTTGTGTCTTGGGTGGGTGCAGTGTGTGTTTGTATTTGTATTTGTGTGTTGTATGCATGTGAGAGAGTGTTTTCAGTTTTTCTTTCTGGGCTGTGAAAATTCCTATAAAAAATATAATTTATGTGTGTATATATTTGTAATATTAACTTTTATTTGGTATTTACTTGCTAGGGAAATCAATAAGAATTGCAAAACAATTTTCTTGGCACTAAAAAGTTAAAAGGGAATTTCAAAATATTTATTTAGTATTAGCGTTTTGTTTTTTTTTGTTTTTAGTTGTTTGTTTTTGTTTTGTTTGATTTTGTTTTTCTTTGCTTTTTAACACAAAAGAAACTAATTAATTAATTTGATTATTTCATATTTTGTGGTAATTTTTATTTGAAATAAAAATTGTTTCTTTGTTTGTGTTTGAGTGTGTGTGTTTTGTGTATGTTTGTGGGAGTGTGTGTGTGTGTGTGTGTTGGAGTGTGGGACTTTTGTCGAACTCATTTACAGATCTGCTGATAAGATTATAGTACATTATAATAGATGTAAAGACTATAGACAAACTACAATTAGAACGTTAGCCGTTAGTTTCTTTGTTTTGTTTTTGTTTTTCTTTTGTATTCACTCGCAATCTTTGCTGAATTTGTAAACATTAAATTATTTAAGTATATAACTTTCATCTTAATGTGCTGTACGCGTGTGTGTGTGGTGGTATGTGTGTACGTGTGTGTACTTGTGTGTGTGAGTCGGCTCTTCTGTGGCTTATTTGTTAAAATGGGGAAGAGAGGGTTATGCGGGGATTCTCTGGGGGATCGATCGGTCCTATATAAATAGTAAGAGAGTTAGCCTACATAAACACGATCCAGCACATCGCCATAGCTATCGCTGTAGCTATAGCCCATTATTATATAGCTATATATCATAACTCTTGCGATTCTCGTACACTATTCGGAAATGGGAAAATCGGCTTCATCCTTGGCCTCCAGCGAGCGATACTCATCGGAGTCCTCGCTAATTGTTGCCGCTGCCGTTGCTGTTGTTGTTGTCGCCTCCACAACAGCAACACTCGTTGTTGCTGTCACATTATCTGGCTGATCGGTCTGATCCGATTGAGGATTGGGTTCATTAGTGGTCATCGTTGTGGTTGTGGTTGTTGTAGTTGTGTCCGCCACAGCTTCTGACTGTGCTCCCTCCTCGTCCTTCAACTTCTGTTTTTGCTCCTCCTTTCGTTCTGGTTGTGGTTGTTGTGTTAAGGGTTGTATTGTTATATCAGCAGAGGCCAACTTCAGTAGATCCAGCTTCAGTAGATCCAACTGCAATTTTCTGGATGCCGTTGGCTGCTCTGTTATCACAGACTGTGCTTGAGTTGCCGCCGTTGCTGTTGCTGCTGCTGCTGCTTCTGTTATTGTTGGTGTTGCTGCTGCTGCTGCCGTTGTTGTTGATGTTGTGATTGTTGCTGTGCTGTCGCTGCCAGCCGCAAGCGCCAGCAGCTCGTCCTCCTCGCTGACGCTGATGTAGCGACAACGCTCGCTTATCAACGACGCCGACTCGTCCTCCTCCTCGTTGACGCTGCTGATGCTCACCGTGCGCTCCTTGAAGCTCTGATAGACGCTGCTGCCGCTCAGGCTGGCCCCCGACGCCGACACCATTGAGGCATCCACGGCATCGCGCACTGCCGTCGACAGCTGCGAGCGACTAATAAAGCCGGCCACCGAGCCGCTTGCTAAAATGGAGGAGGAGAAAATAAGTTAATATAATCGTCGGGTATTTGGAATGTATTAACAGCTATTACTAGAGCTAACAGCTGTTGGCCAACAGTCGCTGAACGAAGCAGCAAATAAAGTTGCTTTTCTACGGTTCGGTTAGTTATCGCTCGAATAAACAATTTGGCTTTGTCAATGTCTCTAACTTAACAACTCGATGAACAATAAGTTAAATCTGAAAACATGAATATGTTCATTTTAATCATTTTCTCTTCTGCAGTTGCTTTTTATCGAGCTGTTTAATTTTAACTTAGATACTTGACTGTTTGATAACTATTATCGAGCTGATAAATTTTTAGCTAGACATTAAATGATATTAATCTTTTCGGTAAATGTTCAATAGAGGTTGACTTCGAATAAACTGACTGCTAGATATCGACTTGGAATCGTCTCAGTTCGTTCAGTTCAGCGACTGTTAGGACCGCTCATGCTCACTCACTTACATTCCAAACGCTCGCGACGCAGCGGATTGCGCGACACCAACGGCGCCAACTTGATGCGATAGAACTTGGAGCCCTTGCTGACCCGATAGCGGTTCTCGTCCTAAAGAAGCAAAGATTAGCTGGGAATGGAATGGATAAATCTCAAATTGTTACCTTGCGCGCTTGACAGTATTCCTTGTCGATGACGCGCCCAATGGCGTAGTAGGGCAGCGGTATTTGATTCACCTCCAGAGCAGACAGCGCTGCATCGCCGGCAGCAACAACGGCTGAAGAAGCGGTTAAGGAGGCGGCAGGAAGCGGAGCTGGAGCCGTTAGCTGCAGGGCGGCCAGACTGTCGGCGTGCACAAAGTAGAGCGTGAGGGAATCCTGCACCACCATGAACTGGCTGTGGCGAATGCTCCACACGACAAAGACGAGATCGCCCTTGGCGCAGTTCTCCATCGTGATGAAGCGATGACCGGACGAGGCGCCGCTCGACCTCGAACGCGTCATGGCGCCGCCGCCCAGCTCGTAAGTGGAGCTGCAAGTGAAGATCAGATTAGTTGGATAACCTTGAGATTGAAATGCAGTTGCTTACCTCCTCAACGCTGCCACGCTCGTCTCCATTTCGATGCGCTTGCTCTTCTCCATGGTGAGCTCCTCCTCGAGGCGACATTTGTCGCGATTCAGATAGTCGATCTTCTCCTTCAGCCAGCTGTTGCCGTCCTCGTTGGTGAGCAGGTCCAGCCGCGTCTTCAGCTGATAGCTCTCCTGGATGAGCAGGCTGTTCTGCTCGCGCAGCATGTCCAGCTGGCGTTCCTTGTCCTCCAGCATGTCCCGCAGTATGGACACGTTGGCCATCACAGATTCCGAGTTCGGCGCTTGCCGAGATTGCCACAGCGCACGCTCCGCCTCGACGGCTTCGCTGATGGCGCGCTCCCGCTGCGCCAGCATATCCTGACGCTGCTGGGCCAGCAGCTGCTCCACATCGAGGCCGCTGGCCACGCTGGCGCTGCTCGTCGGCCGCTCCAGCTTCTCGAGGCTGCTGTCCGACGGCGAACGCTCCATGGAGGTCATCAGCTTGAAGCGACAACGCAGCGACTCCAGCTCCGTCTTGTGCTCATGGATCAGCTGCTCGCGCGCCTGAGCCACGGCCGCAATCTTCTCCTGCTCCGCGGCGCTGAGCTGCTGGCGCAGCTGCTGCAGTTGATCCAGTTGCTCGTGCTCGCGCTGCTCAGACTGCATGCGCAGCACCTGCCACTTGTCCTGCAGCAGCTGCAGCTCCGACTGCAGCTCGTCCTGGTAGTGGGTGACCAGCTCCTGGCGCAGACAGCTCAGATTGGAGCGCGCCATGGCCAGGCACTGCAGCGCCAGCTTGGACATGCTCTGCAGCGATCCCCGCAAGCGCTCCACGCTGCCCGCATTCTCGTCGGTCAACGTGCTGGCGCTGAGCATCAGCAGCTGCTCGGTGGCCGTGCTGCGCGCCATCTGCTCCACCTGCGGGCTGTGGCAAGTGGAGGTGCCGACGCTCTGCTGCGGTGCCGCCGCCTGCTGCTCGCTGCTGCTGCCGTCAATCTCCTCCTTGGGCCGCTGGCAACTGGAGTCGAAGAACTGCAGCACGGGCGTCATGTCCGGCAGCTGGAGCTGCGTCGCCAGCTCCGGCAGCTGTGTGGACAGCATCTCGATGTCCGACTGGCTCAGCTGGGGCAGACGCGTGTCGAAGCTGAGCTCGGGATGCTCGTTGGCGAACGTGGGCGGCATGTCCGCCATACCAGGGAACAGGATGTTCAAGAAGTGGCCGTCGAAGCTGGCGTTGAACAGCTGTCGCCGCTGCAGCTCCTCGCCGTGGATGCGATCGAAGTCGCCCGAGAGCCGGGACGCCCAGCGACGGAACTGGTCGGAGAAGATCTTGCGACGCACCACCTCGGTGACGGCGGCCACATAAGTGCTGGGCGCCCGATGGATCTGCTCGATGATGTTGATGTGCCGCTCGGCGCGTCGCAGGCAGCGCAGATAGAAGAGCAGCCGGTTGTCGAAGTCGCTCATGCCGTTCTCGATCCAGACGACGCGCCCGAGGCGCGTGTGCAGATTGCGTCCCAGCTCGTCCTTGGAGTTGGCGATGCAGCGACAGTACTCGCGTATCTTGATGTGGTTCTCCAGCATCACCTGCAGCTGCGACCGATGCGACAGGCACAGATCGGGCAGCACCGAGGTGTCGCGCAGATTGAGCGCCCGCGACTCGTTCTGTTGCAGGGCCGTCGCCTGCTCGCGCTGCTCCTGCACCATCTTCTGGATCTTGTACTTGAACTCGTCCAGGCGATACAGACGCTCGCTGAGGCCCTTGATCTCCTTGACGTCGTCCTTCTTGGCCACCTTGATGATGTTCTGCACCTCGAGCTTCAGCTTCTCGTAGATCTCCAGCGAGAAGGTGTCCAGTCCCTGGACGCACTCGTCGCACATCTGCTGCAGCGCCGCGTGGTTGCCCTTCGAGCTGATCCACTGCAGCAGATTCAGCTGATGCTGCTGCCTGGTCTGTGTTTGTGTCTGTGTTTGGGTTGGCTCCTCCTCGTGCTCCTGGTCGTGGCCCATCTTGAGCTTCTTGTTGGGCGATGTGCTGCTGCTGCTCTTCTCCACGCTGCTCTCGCCCGCCGCTGCAGCCGGCACTTGCGTTGGCAACTCGCCGTCGTTGTCGAGCAGCTCATCGAAGCCGTGGAAATCGCCCTCGGCCTGCGCCATCAGCGCTGGCAGAATGGGAATGCGCTCCAGCTGCGTGAGATCATCGCCAAAGTTGCGCAACAGCTCCAAGTAGCTGTCGCGCTGCAGCAGATGGCGATCGAAGGCCTGGCAGAAGTTGTGGAACCGCTCGCCGAACTCATTCGTCAGATCCTCCATGTTGGCCACCACCGCCGACCAGCCCTGCTGCTGCAGATGCTGCTCGTGCACCAGCCGCTCGCACAGCTGCTCCTCCTTGCGCCCCAGCTCGCGCATGTGCTGCGCCAGCTGCGACCGCTGACGCACTGTCTCCAGCACCGCCGACAGCTTGTGGCTCTCCTCCACCTGGCGCCGCAAGTCGGCGTCTGCTGCGTCGCCGCCGCCGCTGCCGCCCGCTATCGTGGGCGCGAGACGCTCGTCGCCGGTGAGAAACATGTAGATGGGATTGGTGTCGGTGCCCGCCGAGTAGCAGGAGACCTGTGTGGAGTGTGTCAGCATCTCGCCGCCGCTCACCAGCAGCACAATGTTGGCAGCGGGAATGCCATGCAGGCGGTGTATTGTCTCCTTCAGGTTCTCCACCGAGGAGAGGGCGACGGTCATGTCGAAGCTGAGCATGCGACCGACGTCCACATGGAATACGTACAGCATCATGGAGCAGCTGCCTGTGTCCTATACACTTCACTCCACTCCACTCCACTCAACTCAAGTCCTCCTCCTCCTCCTGCAGTGTGTTGGCAGTGTTTTAATGCTTTCAAGGTTCTCGAGTTCGTCTCTCGCTGTGTTTTTGTTGCCGCCACCTAGCGTTGAGAGGCTGCAACATAAACATAAACAAAGAGGGAGAGAGAGACATGCGTTAACAGTGGCGCAACGTGTAACAGGGCTTAACATAGTTGCCCTGTCGCCACCTGGTGTGGAGGGGCAGCAACATAAACATAAACAAAGAGAGGGAGGGAGAGAGAGAGGTAGCGCACGTGGGGGCGGCGGTGCAGTCTCTGTCATTTAACAGCTCTGTTAGCTAATCGACTGTTAACGTGGTCTTAGACACAGTGGCGCTCTGCTGGGGGCGCCAGTTTAAATGTGTAAAAATGAGTAAAAGCAGCGCACGCTGCCCGCGTTATTCAAGTCGCAATAAACAATTTATTGTTGTGATTGCTGTTTATTCAACTTGTGTTTTTACATCGACTCTCTCAAACACACACACATCGACCACACACTTTGTTTACAATTTGTCTGGCCAACTTGGGCAAACGATGATGAAGCAATCGAGCGAGCGAGCGATAAGCAGCTAATTCAAAAAAATAGCGACTGCGACGCTGACTGTGTGTCTATGTAAATGTCGCACACGCGCACAACTATCAAGCGAGCACCAACAATATGTATTATTATTATCAACGCACCTTATTTAACATACAGACAGAAAAACAAAAATATAACAACGTCTAGACATTCAGGCGTAACGAATACAACTGACAAGCTAAGCAGTCGACATCGCCGACGTTGACGTCGACGCTGTCGTCGCGGTCGCAGTCGCTGCTGGCGTCGACGTTACACGTGTGTGCTTCGCTCTCGCGATCCCTCGCAATTTGAATGTGTGTGTGCGTGAAAGAGAGCGACTGCCAGATGACAGAAATGTGCGAGAGTGAAAGGGAGATGGAGTTACTCTCTGGGATTACCTGCGACTGCGCTGCCATCCTTTGTTACCTTCGCTTCAGCGTATTTTCCTTTTACCTAAGCAAATTTCATAATTTGTGGAAAGTACGCATCATTTAAAGCCGCGACTAGCGAAGGTTGTAAATGTTTACAGCGAACATATGGAGAATTAAGGGAATTACGCAGAAACCCCGAAATTGAGAAGAGAACCATTAAAAATAAATGTATCTTAAACAGGTTTATAACGATGTCTTACAACTTCAAATGAAATAGCAAGTGCAGCAGCAGAGGCGGCGACGTCAGCGTCAGTCTTCGATTACTCATCAATCGAATAGGAAGATCGCCGCACGTTGTGGCCAATCGATAAGCGCTTATCAACGACACACACGCACAACCATATGCAGTGCACAGTACCTGTGACATGCAGAGTGTAATTAAGGCGCATAAATCAAGTTTGCCGCACAAACAGCAGCGATAACGGAAAAGAGGGGTGCGATGTTTGGTATGCAGACTGCCCTGAACTTTATTCGCTGGGGTCATTCAGCAGCATCTCTAACCGATTACAGTCTATGCTAACCGATTACAGTTCATGTTAAGCACAGCAGCAACAACAACGGCTGTTGCTGTCTCAGTCGACGGCGACGTCAGCGTTTATCAGCAGCACTCGGCGGGAGGGCAAAGACAACAACATGAAAACACTTTCACACACTCACACACACATGCATTGAGTAGTCATTAATTAGGAATGTCACATTTTGTGTATGTGGTGGGGATATAATTGAGTTTTATACGTGTTTTCGTTATTGTCCTCCTGCTAAAGTAGGTTAGTAAATATTGTTGTTATTATTATTATTATTGCTGCTGGTAATGGTCATGTAAATACCTATATCAATGAAAATTAAATAAGCAGCCAGAGTTTGCGAAACTTCAAGGCAGAGAGCGAGAGAGACAGAGGGATGTTTGCACACACACACATGTGCAAGGCGGAGATTTGCCGAAAATATGAATAAACCTTGTTTTGAGGCTGTCGCGCAGCTGTTCGCAAACAGCTGATGCTCGATCACACCACATTAACATTGCACTAACAGCAGCAGCAAAAACAACAACAACAGTACAATGCACTGATGTACATATGATAGAATTGTCGCTCAGTTGGCAGCACTGGCCACTCTCGTGTTGTTGTTTGGTTGCGTGAATGTGTGTGTGTGCGTGTGTGTGTGTTTGTATGAGTTGCGTGCGTGTTTGTGTATTGTTTTGGCCTGCACTTTGTTATTTTCCATTACGTTGCATTTTGTCTGAATGTTTTGGGCTTAAAACTCGAATATAAAGGAATTGAGAAAATGCAGAGCGAGAGGTGAGGGAGAATGGGAGAGAAAGAGAGCTGCAACTAACAAGAGCATTATAATTTCTGCGAAAACGAAAAGTCATTTAGAAATGCAGCAAGCACTTGAAATATGTAAATTGTTGCAATTAATTGTAATTTGGCCCGAACCGACCCAACGCACAGACAACAATAACAATATTACAATAATAACAGCTACAACAACACTCCAACAAGGGTTGCCTGACGTACAAAAAGAAAATGGCAGCAGGTGCAGAGCTGCATTTGGCTGATGAGCGAGCGAGAGAGCGAACATAACAGCGGCCATTGACGTGAGGAGGGGGTTGGGTGAGAGGGGAGGCATTTGTGGGAGGAAGAGCGAGAGGAGGCATTTGTGGGCGGCCATTTGAAATTGATGCAGTGAAAAGGGCGTCATCGGCAATTCCTTTGTGTTGCCTGTGTGTGTGGGTGTGTGTGTGTGTGTGTTTGTTTTATAAACTATATAGAGATAACTATAACTATGACGTTTAATTAACTTACACTTACCTTGTAATCTTTAATCAATTTCAATCACAATGGCGCGTCTCTCTGTGTGTGTGTGTGTGTGTTGCAAGTGTATTTGTTTGTTTGTTTGTGTTGGTGTGTTTTGGTTTTAATCAATTGTAACCGCGCACGAGCACGAAACACGAACGAACGCTGCACAAATGATTTGACATCAGCTGTGACTCTGTGTGTCTGTGTTAGTGTCTGTCTGACTGTGTGCATGTGCCTGTGGCTGTGTGTGTGTGTGTCAGCAGCAGCAGCAGCAGCGTCGCTGTCCAAAACAAAAGCTGCTCGTCCCCAGCTTTGGCTTCCTTCACACTTCCTTCTCCCACTCCGTTTTCCACTCCCCTCTCTCTGCTTTTGCACCTTTTTGTTCTCGCGCGGCGTCAACGCCAGCGTTTTTCTCTTTTCCTCTATATTCTTATTTATTTTTTATCTCATTTCTTTTCACTCGTTTTTCGCTCGCAAATTTTGTTTTGCCCTCTTTTTCTTCTTGGTTGCGTATCAAAATCAAATCCGATCAATGTGTGTAGAAAAGCTGCCCAAATAAATCAGCTCGCGCGATATGCTTAATATTTAAATATGTTGCGTTTTGTTTTTGTTTTGCGTGTTTTCGCTTTTTGCTGTGTTGTTCTCCCCCTTCTTAATCTATTTCTTTGTCTATCACAATTGCGTTGTTGTTGTTGCTGCTGCTGTTATGCTTGTTGTTGCTGCTTTGCTGCTGCTGTTGTTGTTGTTGTGGCTGGCAGTTTAATTTCACGTCGATTTTCTTGCCATTTGCACGCGTTGCCGTGGGGCTTTTGTTAGTTTTTATTATTATATAAATTTCACACACGCATATTGTTGAATTACTTATATTTCTAATTAAATTAAATGGTATAAAAATGAAATAACGCACTTTCGTAGTTCCTCCTTCTGCTTCTTCTTCTGACTTAATAATAACAGCGACTATAACATCCACAATGACTTTAACATTAGCTCAACTGTTATTAACAGCCAACCAAATCGTATTTACTCGATTTTTAAATTTTTAAATTGGATTAAACCACTTTAAACCTTAAATATGCAACTATCAAATGAAATTAAAACACATATTTGTGCAATAATTGGAAAATAATTTTTGAATAAAAGCAAAAAAAACGATTCCCATTTAAAACAGCCAATTGTCGATAGCTCATGCTAACGCAAAAAGGAGTTAACGCAACACCTGTCAATAACATTAGTAATATCGATCAAATATCGTCAATACAATTTTGCACATTCACGCGCTTTCGCCGTATATTTTGGTATATTTTAGAAGTGTTGCTTGTCATGCCCCGAGAAATAAAACTGCTTTAGCACAATTTTTCTTTAATTTATTTAAGAAACAAAAAATTTAAATTCTGGCAAAGAATAATTTGTTTTTTCAATAAAAAAATAATTTATACACATCGATAAAAACATCGAGGCGAGTTTGCAATCGATGGATTTTGATCCACCGCTAACGAAAAGTGCTCTTCAAGTGAAGAAAAGTGCAAAAGCAGCGCAAAAAAGTGCAAAAGAATTATAAAATTGCTTTATTTTAGGAAATCTACATATTAAAAAGTCGCGGCATTATTAGATTTAAGTAGTAAAACGACCGGGGTGACGATTTCGTCGTAAACACAGCGAGTTACACGCTTACACACACACACAGTGAAAAATCGTCATCATCGGAGACACGGGCGGGCAAAACACACACACATACATACATGTCAGACACACACAGACAAACTTCTCATCTTCATTTGTCGTCGAATTCTTTCATTAAGCAGAGTCTTAAGCTTCTTTAGATGTATTTTAGCTGCTAGTTTTTAATATTAATTTTTACTATTTGTATTTTACCTTAATTGTATTGTATTTTATTACAACATCAAAACACACGAACAAACAAAAAACCTCCATCCAATACAAAATGATCAACATTCAGACTATAGAAAATGTGGCAGATTGCACGCCGCTCTACTTGCCACACAGCTTGTACCTCAAGCCGCTGGCGAAAATGCAAATCTCGGTTGCATTGCCCGAAAAAATCAAAACCGGCAAATCGGTGTCAAATCTGGAAATCATGGAGAAACTGAGCGCTGAGCTTAAACCCGACAAATTTCTGGTGCTCAAAGTAAGTCAATGAAATGCTCCAGAAGAATTTAAATAGTAATTTAAATCGCTTGCAGGTCTCTAAAAGCACCGTGAATTATATACGTTTCGAGGCGGAGCTGGATGAGCGGAAACGTTTACGCCTGGCCATCGAACGTCTCGATGGCGTCTCCTTGCGTCTGTCCGGCTTCAATGAAGCCTTTCGCGTGCGCTGCACCGAGACCAAAGATGAGTTTCCCACCCGCCACGATTGGGACTCGTATTTTCGCGACGCCCGCAACATGGATGAGATGAAGGCTGGCGAACGTCCCGACACCATCCACCTAACGCATCTGCCCATTCGCTGGTTCTGTCCACGGCATGCGGAGCACGAGGAGCAGGTGAAGCCCAGCGAGAGCATCTTCAAGCGTATCTTTGAGAAGTTTGGGCGCGTGCGCGCCGTCGACATACCGATCTGTGATGCCTACCGCAAGAGCATGCAGTCGGACATCAGCGGTATGCGGACTTTCAGCTTCGAGCAGGATGTGCTCTTCGAGGCGTGAGTAATCCGCTGGTGAATCCTCGTTATAGTTTGCTAATTGCTTTCTCTATTTTATTTAGCTTTGTGCAGTTCGAGGAGTATTCGAGTTTTGTGCGTGCCATGGACGAGTTTCGCAGCACGAAGCTGGTGCGCAAGTTTGTGGACAAGACGCAGGCCATCAACATCAACGTGAACTTTGACAAGCAGAAGCATCTGAGCGATTCGCATCTGCAGCGACGCGAACGCATGCGCAAACGCTGTGTGGCCAAGGCCCAGGCCGAGGATGAGGAACGCGAGCGCGAGAAGCAGAAGCAGGCCGATCTGGTGGAGCGTGAAAGGTTTGGCCATTTAATGTTTGTGGCGTGTGCGCAGAGTGAGCAGGCAATGAAAACAAAAAGCTGACTGAATTAAAACCCTTAGGGATTAACTTCTTTGAGAATTAGGCAGTGTAAAGTATTAATGTTGTCTGCTACTCATATTAAGCCGGGGAACTTTTATATGTTTCTAGTCGGCGTAGCAATCCTTTTCTTAGACTAGATTTCTCGAGGCTTAGATGTGCGTACCAGCCACATAATCATATTATTTTATCTGTCTGTCTATCCGTTTGAACACACAGTTCACCGCATTTTTAAAGATATTCGTTTATAACTTTACTGACGCTTGAATTCGAGAATAAATTCGAGCGACCAAGGCTTTAAGTAGATCAATTAGTTGAAGGGTCCATTAAATTGCTTTGTTTTCACTGCCTGCTCATTAGTTATTTATCCCCGCCAAATATTTAGCTTTTAGGCGCCGTATGCTACACAGTTTTCCGACTCTTTTAGACGAAACAGTTAACAAGTTGATTTTAGCAAATCCACAAAACAAATCAGAAAAATTGCAATTCAATGAAAAACCAACAAACCAACCAAAAACAAATATGCGCAAAATTGTTGCAACCAAATTTACAGGCAAAAACAAGACCAATTGAAATTGGCCGAGTTGGAGAAACAACGCGAACGCGAGCAGAAGCGCAAAGAAAAGCATCTGAAAAAGATCCAAGAACGCGGCCAGGTGGAAATCTCCCAGAAGATACGCGTCGAGGAGCGTAAACTGATGATAGCACAGCGCAAGCTGGAGAGCATACGCATTCTGGAGCAGGTCTTCGAGCGCATACAGGTACAACAAATATTTCCAGTTACTTCACAGATGGAAATTAATGCAAAATTCTTTTTCGGCAGCTCAAACAGAAACAGAAATCGCATCGCGCTCAGCACGATGATGCCAAGGACGCGCAACGCGGCCGCCTGGTTGAAAAGTATAAGACAGCCACTGAGAAGCTGGTCTGTGATCAGCGCAAGATTGTGCAGGAAATCAAGAGCAACACGCCGCTCATGGGACTGCTCAAGAGCAAGTCGAAGTCGAAGAGCGGCGCCAATGCAGCCAGCAGTGAGGAGGAGGACGCTGCTGCCACAGCGCATAAGAAGGTCAAATTGAACGGCAATATTCTGGCAGCGAATGGAAGCGTTGCCAATGCGGCAGCTGCTCAGCCTGCGGCAGTCAATGCCAATGCTGTGCTCAACCCTTTTAAGGCGGTCACAGCTGCGCTGGCAGCTGGCGCCGTGCCGGGCACAGCTGCTTACAACGCCGAGGCTGCCAACGAGTGGATGCAGTCGCTGTCTATGTTTGGCTACGGCATGCCCGCAGTTTTTCCTGGCGCCGCGCTCTACCGTCCGCCGGCCGCTCCGCCGTTTCCCGTCTCCAGCAATTATCGTGGCTTTGCGCCGCGTCCGAGAGGTCGGGGCCGAGGACGTGGTCGTGGTGGACGCGCTGGCTACGATGGACACTCTTCTTCCTACTACAATCCCAATCACTACGATGGCGACGAGGCAGATGATGGTTACTATCATAAGTCGTCACGCGGCAGGTGAGAGAACTTCTTTATTGAATCCACTATTTGGACTAATGTTTAATCTGTTTTCGCTGCTGTAGAAATCGTTCACGCTCCAGCTCCTATTCACGTAGTCGCAGTCGCTCACGTGGTCGTCGGTAAGTAGCTGAGAACTCTCAAAGCGAACTAAAACTTTAACCTCAATGCATTTGTAGACTCATCTGTCGTTCGAGGCGCAGCAGAAGTCGCAGCCGCAGCCGTTCCAACTACCGCAAGTCCTCCTACTCTTCGCGTTCCAGGTAAATCAAACTTGTAACAAATTCCAAAACTATTTATTCACCCTTTTCATGATTTTCAGACGCAGCCATAGTCGTTCTCGTTCCCATTCGCATTCGCGCAGTCGCAGCAAATCACCGGCACAGCGCAAGAATCGCAAGTTGGCCTCCACGCGTCGTTCACGCACCACCAGTTACTCCCGTTCACGCTCTCGCACGCGCACCCGACGCTCCAGCTCACGACGCGAGCGTCGCGTGCGTAGTCGCAGTCGTAGCCGGAGTCGCAGCCGCAGTAATTCATCGAAGCGCGTTGTGCTGGAGGCTGATAAGCTGGTGGCATCGGCTGAGAAGATACAGCGTACTATTGAGCAGCATACTAAGGATCGTATGCGCGAGGAGGTGCGCGAGATCAAGCAAAACTTTCGTCATCAGCGCACCAGCTCCAGCACGCTGCAGGATAACCATGTGGACACCGAGGGCGATGCGTTGCACGCCCAGCGAGCGGATAGCAATATAAGAGAATTGGATGGCAATGGCATCAAGCGAAGCAGTCGCCGCAATTCTCTTGCCACCTAGCATAAGTAGTTTAGTTTAAGTTTGCATAGATGACACCCAATTATATTAAATAAATTTCACATACAAATGTTATTTAAATTCGATTTACATATTTTGCATTACTTCGATTACTTGTGGCGGTGTGGTAATTATTGATTATCGGTTTGTAGTTATCGGTTCGAATTGCACTAATCGACGCTGCCCGCTAGTTTGAAATGAAAGCAACGTTTTTTAAAAATCACAACAAACGAACCATATAATTGGGTAAGCGCCTGTTGCAGCTACAATTTACAATCAGTTGTGTTTGCCGTATAACTAAAATAATAATATAAATTGTGGGAGGGAGCTGGAGTGGGAGGATACCGAAAAGGGGTTTGATTCTTTTTCTTTTGTATGATTACAAAACGAGCTATTAGAATGTGTGTGTGGATGTGGTAAGTTTAGAAGCGCCTGTTGTTGCGGCCACGGTTTCGACCACCGCCCCCTCCTCCTCCTCCGCCTCCAGAGTTTCCATTGTTGCCACGTCTTCGACGTGGCCCACTATTATTGTTGTTGCCGCTCTTTTGGTACTGGTCACGCTGTTCGCGATCATTATAGTTATCGCCACCGCCACTGCCATTGTTGCCGTAGCCATTTTGATTCGATGGCCCGCCGTTGTTGCCATTGCCATTGCCATAGTTGTTGCTCCAGGGCGCATTTGAGGCCCAAGGATTCGGTCTGCCCGTCTCCTCACGCGTTGCCTGATCCATGGGCGAACCGCTGCCATAGCTCGAGGGATCATCGATGAACTCGGTCTTCGGCTGTTGCGCCTTCACGGTTAGCAGTGAGGGCAGGAAGGGTTTCTTCAGCAGCAGCAGCTCACGCACACACACCAATTGCGCATTATGCTGACGCGGCTCGAAGCGTGACTTCTTCAGTGGCGGCGACACCTCGCCCCTTGACTGCGGCGTGTCCACTGTGGGTGACAGCGAGCGTGAACGTTCCCGTTCTCGATCCCTGTCGCGTTCTCGCTCGCGCGTCGGCACCACATCGCGCAGCTCCTCCAGCTTGCCGGCATCAATGTACTTGTTGAGGTACTCAGCACCCTGGCGAATGGCGCCCATTAGACGCGAGTCGGGATGCACGCGGATAAAGCGGCCGTAAGCAAAAACGCCCACAATGGTTTGCGGATCGAGGCCATTGAGCATGCCACTGGCCAGAATGCCCTCCAGTGTGTTCTCGCTGATCTGCTGATGCGTGAGGCCGTTGCTCGAGTCCTTGGACTCACGCGCCGCCAGCTCATCGTGAATGCTGAGCACGCTGGGATCATCGGCACGACGCGGCCCCGCCCACTGCACCTGGAAGTTGCGTGGAATGGGCTTGCTGTAGGGCACCTTCTTCTCGCGATCCCGATCGCTGGCCGACCTGCTGCCGGCATCCAAATCGAGGCCGGGAATGAAGCCCTTGTCGGCTGTAAGGCTCTCTGTGAATTCCACTTTGTCCTCGGGTCCCATGCCGGGAATGACAGCATCGTCTATAAACGATATGATACATTTTAAAATATATATAAGTATAATGTTTTTTTTAGTTTTCTCAAAAATAATTACAACTAATAAGAAGTATTGTTTTTAAGAAATTTTTTGTTTAAAAAAAATTAATAATGTCGGTGCATGATTAAAATAATTTTAGTTCAATTGCTTGCTTTGGTACCCACCGTATTCACATTCATCCAAGGCAGCTAAGCTGGCTGGAAGCGTATTCAGATTGTATTTGTCTCGCATCAGATCACCAGGTCGATTGCGTGTCCAGAACTTGATCGTGTGATCGTTGGAGCCGGAGCAGAGGATGTGACCCAACGGATGCCAGGCGAGTGTCCACACAATGCTGTCGTGCGCTGTCTCCACACAGCCAATCTCCTTGTCCGTGCTGCAGAAGCACGAAAGCAAATAAATAGGAACAGAGATCTCATTGTATCGAGGGAAACTTACCCCACGTTCCAGAAGAGAATTGAGCCATCAGAGCCGCCAGAGCAGAAGAGACCCTCGTGTATGGGATGCCAAGAGACGGAGCTGGCTTCCTTTTTGTGACCACGAAAGACTTGCACCTCCTCACGTAGATTTCGTATGTCGAAGAGCTTGAGCAGATGATCCCTGGACGCCGTCACTAGCCAGTTGCCATTGTCGTTCCACTTCAGATCCATAACGGTCGATTTGTGCGCGTGGCTGTAAAAGGATGTCGGTTTATAATAATTCGATAATTACAATTTAAAATGTATGCATTATTTTTAACATTTTATTCAATTAAATTGATATTTTGATTTTATTTTATTTTGTTCGGTCCCTGTAATGTATAAATAAAGATTCTGTACTCACAGCGTGGCCAGCGCAATGCCGCTCTTAGGATCCCAGATCTTGATGGGCTGCTGATTATCCTTGCTGCCGCTGACGATCATCGCCTTCTGTGGATGCCAATGTACACACTTGACATCGGCACCGTGACCTGTCGACCAAGTGGATCAAGTTACGGAAGATGGAACTGGTTGAAATGTGGTGACCACAAATCTCTACTTACCACGCAGTACACGCTCCTCCTGGCAGCGCATAAAGTCCCAGATGCGCAAGGTGCCGTCGTCGCTGCCGCTGACAAATTTGCTATCCGTCGGACTGAAACTGTATGTGTGGAACGTTGAGATTGGTGGCGGGGGAAGCGGAAGCGGAGAGACAGCGAGGTTAGATAAATGCAAAACGAATCACAAATAAAATACGAGTATGATGAGTGTGTGTGGAGAAAGGGAAAAGCGAACTTCAAAGGGATCTCGATCCACGAATGCTACCCAAAACCAAGTTTCCCCTCTCTCTTCTCAGCAGCAGGTCATGGAAAGAAAACAATCGAACCCCCGAGTTTAAATTGAAAAATGTTGCATATTGCAGTTTTATTGTTCTTATTCTTTGTAGTTGCCGCGCACAAATAAAAATTGCTCAATGTTTTTTGCTTTGTATTGTATATATTTGATTTTTTGTTGGCTGGTTTGCCTTTATTGTATTGTAAAATATCAAAAATGCATTTATTTAAAATCGAGTTAATTATTTTCTTTTCACAGTCTTTTTGTTTGAGGTGGTTGTTAAGGCTATATCACAGTAATTTATACATGCTTAGACTGGGTTTTAAATTCTTTTCTCTTTGCATGTTTTGTTATTTTAAATTAAAGTCTTAGACTTGATGGGATGGAAACTGAGCGCGCGACCTACGCTAAGATAACTGAACAAAGTGAAGTTTGTGCACCGAGAGAGAACCTGGCATGTTGCTCAAATGACGGCTTTATTGAGTATACAAAATTGCAACAGCCCCCGGGATAAAAAATATAGAGAAACGAATTAAAAACGAAACGATGAGTTGGTGGAATAAGAGGAGTACGCTAAGAGATTTGCATGCTAAGCTACACAACTGGGAGCGATCTAAACTTGGGTGGTTCGATGGTGACCCCACGGCAACGACGGCTGCGAAATGGTAAATACAATTGACAACAGTTACAATCATTAGGCAATACCTTATTCCCCTAATCGCCTCCTTGTGCGCTTGATACATCTTCACGTTGTTCATGTTTGACTGCCAGTACTTCACATATCCTCCATGATCGCCCGTCACCATCCAGCTGTCGTTGTGTGACCACACCATCGTGCGCACCGAGATATCGTGAGCCTGCATTTAAGAAAACATTATAGATTAGTGTGCGCTCTTAAAGCTGTCGTTGATGGCGACTCACCTGCAGAATCGTCTCAAAGTTGAAGGTGAGGCCGTTCCATAGCGTAAACTCGCCCGAGCTGGCACCGGTGACCAGTCGCCTGCCCTCCGGCGTCCAGGCGAGCGTAAAGATCGGACACCGCATTTTGTTTGTGGCGGTTTTCACGAAACGTGTCGTTATCGCATTCGCCGGATTGTCCAGGAAGCTGGAGGGCGGCAGCATTTGCGGCACATAAATGCTGTCCGGCTGTATGGCCAGACGATCCCGATAATCGCGTTGCCAAAGACGTCCCTGCAAAGCAAATTAATTAGCTATGACTCCCAACTTGATTTGTGAGCTGCACTTACCTCAAGTGCTTTGATTATGGAGGCATTGTAGTCGACGGTTTTTCGCATGACGCTCTTGCGCAATCGCTTGCCATCGAAGTCGTCCTGGGACATGCCGAATGGCCGCTGGAAGCCGCCCGGCATGAAGGGTTTGAAGTGATTGTAGCCCTGCTTGCCGGCTCCATGATGCGGATGATAGTGTCTGTAGTGTTGGCCGCCCATCGACGGCGGCGGCATCGATGTGAAATTTGTGGCCAACGCTGATGGCGCCGTCAACAGCTGCGGCGGCGGTTGTGACAGATCCATGGCTAGTGTTTAGTTGACTTCCCTGTTTTGTTTTGCTTTTCTTTTCTCCTTTTGGTTTGCAGAACAAAAATTTCTAAAGTACAGAACTAATATTAGTCTCGCTGAACTAGTTCTTTTTTTTATTTTGGCATTTAATGCAGATTGCTACGATTTGTGGCTAATCGCAAATGTGTATTAAACCAAAATACTCTCAACAGTATTAGAGTGCATTTAATTGTTGTTTTCAACTGTGTGTGCCACTTTCGATTAAGTATTAAAAACAATTGCCGCGACGGTTTTGCAATAAATTTATTCGCTTGAATGGAACTAAGAAAACGCACTCTCACACATACAGACGCACAAACACTTATAAATGATGCTCCCCCCGAAGTGAAACGCGTGTCGCTTATGCTGCGCTATTTAAGGTTCGTGCTCGCTCCTTTTACTTACATGCCGCACTACAATGTTCTCATTATGCCCATCAGCTATTTTGAATTACTTTTGTAAATAGTTAAATTGCTTTACAATCAATTTGTCGGTCGCGTGGATGGCAGTTGTATCTTCGTTCCGAATAAGTTCCCGCGGACGAACGAGTATTCCGGGAACGAAGTGAACCAGCTCAGCTCATTTGCAGAGGTGCAAATATCGGTGCTTCGGATGTTTTTCAATTCTTTTACAACCAAATTATATAAATTTATTTGTTATTAAAAAAATATTATATTAAGACAATTTTACAAAGTTATATTTTTCTTAAAATAGATAATTTCTAAATAATAATAATAAATAATAATTTTTAAAATTCTAGACGTCGTCTAGAGTATTTTTCCTTACCACTGATTAGATTTTCGATTAAAATATAATTTTTCGAAAACATCAAAGATCGAAAAACGAATAACAGTATTTTTGCTATTCATGAGCATGATGGTGAAGCAAAAATTGGTAAGTGACGAACCAAATATCGATAGTCTACTATTTCGAAAATGAATATGCAGTAAAAGCTTAAAAATCTTTTTGTTTTACGATATTAATATTGTAGTTTAGTTTCAATATAATTGTAGAATATACTTATATTGTATAGAAATTGTTTTTAATTAATTATTTGATTTGATTCATTTGCTGGCAGCTTGTACAACGGCAACTATCGAATAGTGGACAGCCGATTAGCAGCATTCTGTTAATAACATTACGAGCCGCTGTTAAGTTCAGTTGTTGTATGTGCTTGCGCACAGTTAATTGTTTGGTTGGTGGGCCAGTTGGATCCGTGCTTACTGTTAAGGCCCATAAAAACTTTTATATACAATTGCGCGTGCGGTTTGTGCGTTCAGTAGGTCGTCGTTCGTGGTTGAGTTCATACTAAACGTTGAGTGCATATGATAGTATTTATTGGCTGTTAAATTTCAAATCGCAGTGTGTAGCGTTTGCTATTTGTGTAAATTTAGCCTGTGCTTCTGCATCTGTTATATTTGTGGCTTTAAATGTTGTTAAATGTCATTGAATGCTAACTAAATGCAAAATTAATTTATCTTTAACAGCTAAGCAGCGTCTCGTTAACAAACACAACAACTAAAACACAAAAACGAAAAAAAACGTAACAGCCACTTGCGCCGGACATTAAAGTCAATATTGTTAAAACGGTTAACATGCAAACAGTCATTAAGTAAGTTGTTGTCTCCTCTCAGTTACCCTTCTACTTCCCCTTCCCACCCCCAAATCACTGTCTGCCCCACAAACGTGCCTACAAACACTCACACAAACACACACATATTTATTTTAAATACAATGGTTTTGCGGCTGCTGCCGCATTATCATTATCTTTGTTGCAAGCCAGTTTTCCACCCAGTCCATTCCATTCGATTTTTCAATATTTGTTGGCGCGTCAAAAAAAGAAAGTTGCGCATGTTTATTAAAAACACGTTCCGGGTAGTTCGATTTGATTTTTTTCTTTCTCAGCCAAAAACAAAAAAAAATATACGAGATTCAAAAAATAAAACTGGACGTGGGCCTTGGTTGTTATCAGGTTATTTTTATCCCAACAACAACAGCACACTTATTTGGAATTCGATTAGCATATATTGATGAGCATTAATTTTCATTAATTAGTTGAATCTCAATAAATTCATTAATTATATCTGTATACATTTTGGCGAGCCGAACAACTTCTAAGCTTAATATTCGATAATTTCTTTAATTCCACCAAATACGATTCCCTCATAAAAGATATGTAGGTATAAATTGTGCGTTGTCGGTACTAGCTTCATGTGAACCAATCCCAAACTTCATTTTGAGAATGTGCCCTACCCGAAAACCAGAAACCAAAAACCAAAACCGAAATAAATCAGGAATTATTCACTCTTGGCCAATTCTTGAGCCACTTTTTTAATTGAAAACTGTTGTCATAAAAGAAACAAGATGTAGCCGATTAATTTGAGATAAACTTACATTTGTATGTATATTTCTGTGTGTGCATTTACTTGCACAATAATTATATTTTTTTGTATTTTATTGTACAATGCCAAAAGTCTGAGATTATTTTGTATGATTCGCGTTGGCTTTTAAATTCTCACGTACCTTAGCAATTTTCTCTAATTGCTGAGATGCGTTCGGTTAAGTCGACATTCGCATGATTATTTTCAATTGTTCTAATAGAACTAAATACTAAAATGACTACTAAAATACTAATTGTTTATTTACTCAAGTAATAATAATGTTAATACATATTTGTTAATATGCCAAAGAGAGTGGTTATTCATCTGTAAACTAAAAGAATTTCCTGCGTAATGCATAATAATGAAATTCTTCAATCAAAAGTGTTTACAAAACACAGGTGCGATTGTTGTGCAGAAATGTCTGTCTGTATCAACAAACTGCTATTTCTTCTTAAATATTTTTGTCCATACACTACAATATATTTTTGTACAGACGTATGTTTACAATATACTTGTATGTTTGTGCGAGTTTTGGTAATGCACTTTGCGAATTGATTTTAGTGGAAAAGAGTTGAACAATTGAAAGTCTTTGTTGAGCCCCAAAAAAATATCACACCTCTGCGCGACGTAGAAGTACTTGAGGAGGCTATAGATACATAGATGGATTCGTCTTACCGGTTATACAACTTTGACTAATTCTGAACCCGAGTGTGTGTATTTTATCTGTTTCTTTTCGTGCGGTATTTAGGCCAACTAAATCGACGAGAAATCCGCCAAGAAGTGATGTTTTTTTCAAGTGTGGTTTTCAGTTTTGATTTTTGTGGCTTGACGTTTCATTTGTTAGTTGTTTTTTTTGTAGTAATTTGTATTGTGGCTTTTGTTGTTGCAGTTGCTTATTTGCTAAAATTGCATAATTAAACGCACGCAGACCTTAACGTGGTCAGCAAGTAGCTGCAACTGCAACTCCAACTGCAACTGACCAATTATGGTCAGACATTTGACCATGCGGCTGCGTTTTCTTTTCTGCTGTTTTTTTTTTGTGTTTTGTTCTCCAGTCGAAGGTGAAACTTGCGGTGGCCACAGCACATTTAAAATACTAAGTATGGTGTATTGTAATGAACACTCAGCTAAAGCTAAATTATTTCATCTTCTCCATATTTGTATTTGCATTGTTTACATTATCGTGTAGGTTCTATAGTCAACATTTATCGAGTCCACAAAATATATAACCATCTCATAGAGGTTATCACTTCATCTTGATTCACAAACAAGAACTTTGTAACCAAACAAGTAGCATGAATAATAGTTCTCGAAAATCTCTCGACTTAGCATTTCAATTAAACGTATCTATTCAGATTTTATTCTTCTGTCATCTAACTACAATTCAACTAGATAGATGATAAATAGTTCTCCATGCACTGACATTAATCATTTATCAATTAGACTTTTAGGAAATAGTTCTTCCACATCGTATCATGCAAAATACAAATGTTTGCCAACGTCTTCATATGACTAATTGTTGTAGATGATTGAAAACTATTTGTTCTACACTTTGAGAACACAACAAAGAATAGTCAGTTTAAATGCAGGAAAACAATTTAGCAATTACTTTAATTTATTGCATACTTTTGGTCAAAGTCTTAAGTGTAAATAATATAAATAAACAATAAAAGTTACGGGCCTCCTTTGTTTTGAGGTCAGTCACAACAGAATTCTTGAGGTGCGATCTGCAGGTGCATCGCTTCCTTATGGTCGCCGCAGCACGTGAATCATTCCAAATCGGGCCAAATACTTCAGTTATACATATATACATATTTATGATGCGTAATTGCGAGAAAATTTTGGAGCGTGTAGCTCACGTAATAGGCCCGGTCTTTGACTTCTTTCGTCTTTCTCATTATTATTACTCATTCTGCACATAATAAAAGAGCGTCGAGACGATTTGTCACAGCCAGGTGATTGATGATGCTAAAGCCCGGCTCAAGTTCGTAACTCTTTTATTGAAGTCAATTACGTGTACTCGTTTTGTTTACACATAATTGTGATTATTTGATGCGGCCAAAGAGGATTTTTGAAGAATTACCCGGACCGGGAAGCGCTCAGATTTAAACGAGTATTTTACGTGACCCAAAAAGCCAAAAGAAAATCGGGCACGCGTCTTCATTATTCATTCTCTCAGAGAAATAGTTGCCACTTATTAGAAAGCTTTGACATGCTACCGATCGTAAAATTAGCCTCACTGAACTTGGCTTCTATTGCAATTTGTTTTTTTACTAGTACTTGAGAGTTAAACAATAAAGTTTTGTTATTATTACTGTTTTCCAAATGTTTGCTCATTAATCCGTAAAAAAAAAACATTGAGTTTTTTGTACGTGCTATGGGAAAACATTCTTGGGAGCACGCCTCACAGTACGAGTAATTGAAAAACATTTCGCACAACTCTGACTTATATAAGTATTTATGTATGGGTCTTATCAACTTTATCTCAAGTTCCAAAAAAGTTTTCAATATGCATAATTTTATGCTGTGAATTGACGCAAAACCGCATAACTTCCTCTAGGAACTAATACATTAAAATCAACAACAATTGCTATTCTTATTGTTTTTGTGTGTGTGTGTGTGTGTGTGTTGTGCATCTCATTTGAAGCGATGTTATTTATTTACAACGTTGTGCCAAGTTTTTGAGGTCAATCTTTGAAAAGTTGGAAATTTCGCTTGGCTTTTGTTGTGTCGAGTCTAAATGCTGAATGCATATTTAATGATTTGCCTTGCCATTGGCGATTGTTAATCGTATGCGTATCGTTCAATAATTGCCAATATTATTTTGTTGCCTTTTAAGCGGGCACCCACCCAACAATACTATACATACATATATAAAAAAGAAGAGGTTTCGAAAACAAAAACATTTCCATTCCGTTAGCATGCAAAACGCACCTTGTACTTGTCGTAACATCCAATGAAGAACTCGTTGAGACATTTTGACATATGACGCCCTTGGCAGCTCACACAGTTTTATCAATTTTTTTTTATTTTTTTTTATAATTTTTTTTATACATATTTAAATTTTTTGTTTGACAAGCAGTGCAATATGGCCGTTATTTATGTGCAGAAATCGCGACTTTCGCTGCACTTTTCAATGTTTTCAATGAGTTGGCAATGGGCTTCCGCTGGCTTTTCCTGCCCATCTGCGAACAGATTCATCTGGCTGCTTATTCAAGGTAGCAAAGTAACTGCCACAACTTCCTGCCACGCCCACCGCCCACCGCGCACCTACTCCACTGACAATTGCATTGTCGCTGATTTTTTCCTGTTGGCAAATTGTGCGCGTCCTGTTGATAAACAGATTGCCAACTTGCAGCTGAGGGCCAAGATCAATAGAGACAAGTTCAAGTTGAAGCCAAGTGAAAGTCTGTAGAAATTTAATCCACAGCCGCGTTATAAATGCCTAAGCAAACAAAGGCGAAATCGATCATTGAGCGAGAATTATCGACTATCGAAGAATAACAAAGACAAGCTGACAAGCTCAATGTGGAACGCATGTGGATGCTATCTGCATATACGCATATTAATGCGACACTATTGCTTGGCCATCTATAAGGTGCTTTCCAAACTGAAGAGGCACCTCTAATGAGAACATTGATTTGTTGTACTCTATTTACTCCAGTGTGTCCAGTGTGTCCGTTAATCCCCAAATGCGTCGCAGCTGCATTCCGGCTTTTTAATGAGCGCACACGCAGCAGCAGATGCAGAGACGGAGGCAGCGACGGCGGCAGAGGCAGTTGCTTAAATGATATGACAGCTCTAATATTTCGAGCAATTAAAGCGAGCAATCACAGTGGCAAGAGTGAAACCCAAACTGAAACTCATTCGTGTGCGAGTCTCATCTTGCGAATACGAGTCTATCTAAGTATCTATGTATCTGTCTGTCGTCTGCCGTCGGGCCCAAGTCGGGCGTAATTAAAATGTATTAGGTAATTGTGTCTGTGGCACAAATTAACACTTTGAAGGCAATTTGTCGTTGCTTTTTGGTTTCGGGCTTTACGTATGCATTGTAAACATCTGAATAACGTAGCGACAGCAACAATAACAACCAAAATTAACTAGCTAGAAAGCCAGACTGCAGCTTTAAACTACAAAGGCCACACTATATGATGGACGAGCCCATCTGTATTTGCTTGTTACATCTGACTCTTCTCTGACATGGCCAAAAACCAATAACCCTTTCAAATTCATGAGACCCAACCGGCTCCACAAACGACCTCAGCTATTTGTTACTTCTTTTATGGCAGAGCCCGTAATCCCCTACAATATTTTCAAGACGCTTTTTATTATTTGGATCGAGAAGCATATGAAAAGTAATTTAAGAAGGCAGCATTTTATGCTCAACATTGAAATGACGTCAAAACTACATTAGGAAAGGTTGCAACTTAACGCTTAATTTGCTTTATATCTTACAGATACTATACATTTTAAATTTCACGCAAATTTTTGCGTCTCACTTAAACGTTTGTTCATATATTTATAAACTATGTAAAAACATTTCTGTGGCTTACATCATTTGTATTTGTCAGATAGTTTTTGCATTGTTTATCTGGCAAGTCGTAAGGGGATTAAACTAGTATTCCAGCAATATATATTTAGTAGGTGTTTTTCAATCTTTAAACTGATTTCCTTTCTTTCGATTACCTTGAAGTCTTTGTATTCGGGTTTTATTGTGGACTAATGCAGACTCCCTTCAAATGAGTTCTGAAAGTGAGTCTCGAATCAAATCAACTTGCGACAAAGAAAAAGATGCGAATCATCTTAATTATTCAAGTGCGTAAAGCCAAATTACTAAGCTTGCCCGGATGATTAAAGTGTGGACTACAAAAAGCTTTTGCTGCAATCTTGTGCTATTAAAATCACATTTGGCTTAACACAAAAAAAGACGTTAAGACACTTAGGAAGTGGCTCACCAAATGCGTTTATTCGAACACCAAATACAACAAACTCAAAGTGTGTTGTGTCAATCAAAGCGTTGCATATTAATAAAGCCAACGACATCAAACACCAGCAACGATCAAATCACATTAAAATAACAAATAACAATAACAAAATAAATAATATC
This sequence comes from Drosophila ustulata, assembly GCA_035047365.1. Taxonomy (NCBI): domain Eukaryota; kingdom Metazoa; phylum Arthropoda; class Insecta; order Diptera; family Drosophilidae; genus Drosophila; species Drosophila ustulata. The sequence continues at coordinate 20,699,142 of JAWNPT010000094.1, forward strand.
AAAGTAGCACAGTTTATACAGAATATTTGATACCCTCATATATAAATACATGATCATCTGAAGTAGTAAATATTATTGTCTGATCACAATAACCAAATACAAGATACAAAATTTGATATTATTTGTATAATAATCATTCAAACTAGTATAAATTGAAGCAACACAAATCTACAAAATCTATTGTTTATTCAAGGTTTATCTTAAAGATACAAATGATTAATGTGTTGAACTAAGCGCTGCACATCTGTCAAATTGATTGTAACTCCCTCTGGTTAGGGTATCAATAATAAAATAAAATAAACAAATAAAAACCCAAAAAGTAAGCAATGTTGCCAAACGTCATACACACTCAGACACACACACACACACACACACACACACACGTAGATACACTTAAATACGCACACACTCACGTGTGTGCGACGATGACGATGGTGACGGCAAAGTGTCACGTCAATGGCAAAAACGCCGCCTGCACTTGACACATTTATTGGGCAACTCAGAGAGAAAAGCACAGCTTGAAACTGGCGCCTATTGACACGCCCCCTGCCCAGCCCAGCCCCGCCCCGCCCCGCCCTCTATATACGGGGGAGGAACACTTGTATAAAGTTTCTAGTGTACAGCACCTGGGCAATATATCCATGAATAAAATACGAAATAAAATGCGAATATTCACAACAACAGCGCACCTCCCTATATCAGATACAGATACAGATACAGATACATAAATACAGCTGCAGATACGGATGCGAATGTGATGTAGATAGAGATGAAATGATTTGATATCGCACTGATAAGGCGCAGTGACAATGTAAAAAGCAATGCCAATTGCATAAACTCGCCATCTGAATATTGTAAAGATACAAATACAAATAAGATTGAGATTGGGTCTGGGATGGGGTCTGTGCATTGAGTCATGAGTATGAGGTTAGAGCATCGACGCTCGATCAAATTGGTCAATGATCGGGCACGATTATCGTCTAAATAATTAGACTCTTAGATAATGCAACTGTAAGAGAAACGGCAAATAAATCAATCGATTAAGCCAGTCAAGTCATAACTTAATTGAACATAGAAAAAATTAATAGAGGCGTAGAGCAAAATCTGATTAATAGAGAACTGATAGAGCTCGATAAAAAGCTCTCTAACTGAATATTTAATATTTTAAACTCTAAACAATTCATTATTCTCTTCGTTTACTAAGTATTTGTCTAAAATATAAATAAACTCTTTGTACAATACTTTTCTAAAATATGTAGATTTTAAAGTATTTATATTTACTTAAATCCCGTTTATTTACTCTACACACTGAAGAGTGTTCGTAGAGCAAATATGAGTTCCGATTCGGTAGCTGACTAATTTCTGTATTTATCTCTAGTAATGTCATTCAACTTTAATATAAGCGAATTGTCCATGTTACGCCCAAGATGTCCAATTTCCATAATGCACAATTCAACAAATGCGAAAAACCCGCAAAAAATATGATTGTAAACTGGTTACGTTTAAGTTGACTTTTTTCATAGTATAACGTTTACTGGCATTAATTATAGAAATTGACATTTATTCGATTTGTTTTTAAACAATGTGCAAATCATGAAGACAAATAATGCTTTTAATCTCAATTAGAACTTCAACTTGCGTCTGACAAAACAAAATTGTTGACTTTATAAAGTGCAAGCAGTCAATAATGTACACTAATAATGTTATGTTTAATTTATTATTTACAACAATTTACTTTACGTATATTTACCCTAAACTAAAATGGAGAACTTGCAAAATAAAATTATTGCGTGTCGAGGTTATCATTTAGCCTAATGCTCACATTTAGTTGTCGTCGTCGTTGTTTTTATTGGCGTATGTTCCATTTGTTCAGTTAACAATATCTAAAGGTTCAGCCGCATTAAACAATATAATTGCTGGGAATACTAATAGTATATAGATGTGCTTGTTGTTGTTGCAGATACATTGTAGATTGAGTTGGTTTTTTATATTTCCAATCTGATTATAGGCTAAAGCTCGAAGCGCGTGGTTCGTTTACTGAGCTCACTCAACCATGTCAACCAGGTCTAATATAGAATAAGCTCGCAAATACTATATGTTGGCAAGAATTTGTATAAATTGAATTTCACGCATTTCTGAAAACTTTTGCGGCTCGGTAATTAAATTTCGAGCTGTTGAAGCTGGTTTCTTGGATCTTGAAAACAGGATTACGTTGCACACACTTATATTCGAGTATATTTATCAATCTGTGATTCACCTTAACGACAACAGGTAGAAGGCATTGCAAGACAATGAGACCCAGTCCACAGGGTTGGCCAAAGAGAGACAGGGCCAGAAAGACAGAGAGGGAGACTGAAGGAGAAACTAATAAAAATTGTTAACAAGTGAGGCAATCCGGTGAAAATATGCTGAAGGAATTCAGACAAATTGACACAGCTTGAGATACATTCGGCAATCATTTCAAGCATTTAAGATTCATAAATATTTTGGTCGAAATATCTCTTCAAATGCTCTTTCATTCGTATGGATGCGAACCATAGCTTAGATATTTTATTATATCTTATCTTAGATCTGCATAATGCACACTTGGTTATTCCAGCTATTATGAATTTAGATATCACAATTTTTAACGAATAATGGAATGGAAAAAATGTTTAAAGAAATGTATAAAATATGCAAACGTGTATTCCAGTTCTTCCTTTTGATGATTTAATTAAATTATGCTTATATTAAACAAGTAGTGCTAAATGTGAAGTGTTTGTCACGTATGCAATTAACAGCTGAGCGAAATGCAGTCAAACATCTCCATTAAAAAATAAAATTCTGAGTATGACATAAAATATGAAATGTATGAAATGCAGATATAAACTATAACTATTTTGTGAGGTTTAAAATGCAGATAAGTTGCGAGTTATTGTAATTTTGTAATCTGACCAGCCTCGCGTGATTTGTATAGGGGTGATGATGGGAGAGCGCGACACGGGGCGAATGAGTTATGATGATGACCTTTGGCACAATAGCCAATAATAATGTATGTAATCAGCCATAAATATATTTATAGAGCCCAGACTTAATCGCACATTAAACCGTGTATTCGGGCTCATAACTTTTGGCTTTAGTGCGCATCATTATTATTTAATAATTTTCAAAAGTAATTGAAGCGTGCAAAAAGCTGCCACGGAAATGCCGAAAAACAAACAGCAAAAAACAACACGTTGGCTAATAAAACACTTTTGACTTGGTTGCTTATCTTAGCCGCTAAAAAGTCGAACGGTTTGTTGAATTACTTTTCAAACTGGCCCACAATGTGTAACCAGTTTTCCAAACCGTTCGCTCGATACCGGCTTATGTGCAACAACAACCAACAACTCTTGCAAAATTGTCAAATCTGGCTGGCGTTTGTTAATCGGAAGGAAGTGGCCAATTAGAGAGGGACACTGTGCAACAGGTTTTCAGCATTTGCGACTGGTTCGATCATTTATCGCTGCTAATTTTAGTGCACAAAAACACTCCGATATAAGCTTCAGTTAAACATACATATTCATTAGGAAGCATTGCCAACGAATGCCAAAGTTCAGACTACTCATATTCCACTCAAATTTTGAATTCCTGTTCGTTATGCAATTTTGCAGTTATTGATATCACCTTCAAAATCTGATATTAGGTCTGCCTGGGAGTACAACAATTTAAGAGAAAGAAAGCGGCAGAACATCAAAGAAATATTTATCAAATACAATTACTGGTTCTCTGAATATAATCAAAATAACTCTAATATATTTGTTGTAAATTATTAATTTAGAATATGATCATAATAAGAAATATATTATATTTTTAATTAAAACCGGAACACAAGACAATTGTGTGAATTTTGATTTCTTGTTTTTGGAAAAAAAAAAACAATTTCGAGTATTAAAAAAAAATTAAAAACTGAGAAAGAGATGAATAAATGCATTTCTATTGCTTTTGTAGAAATTATTTACGGTAAATAATTCATAATTGTTATAAATATAACATGTTCGAATCAAGTATAATGAAATGCGACTGTGATCAAGTAAATTTTCTCTTCATATTTTATTTCTTCACTCACATTTCGAAGATATACCGTATAACGTCTCAAAATGCCTATTTGTAATCGACAGTTTGCAGAGCGAACTTGTCAGTTTCGTAAAGATTAAACACAAGATCGTCTATCTACGTTGTAAAGTCGAGTTTCACACATAGATTTGGCTGTTGGGCAAAGTGAAATTCTCATAGAATCGGTTCGGTTTGGTTCGAACGACTGTCAATTGACATGTGCAGCACAGTGTTGGCTTTTGGCTGTTAGCTGTTTGCATATGCTGGCAGAAGAGGCTTAATGGATGGGCGGGGAAGGGGAAGTGGAAGGGGACGGTGTCGCAGGGGGACAATGTTGATAAACAAGTTAAGAGCCAAAGCACGAGGCCGACACACAAGATAAACGAGATGGACAACGGGAGATAGCTAAAAAAAAAACGAAAACGAATACGAAAAGAAAAAGTGAATTGATTATGGATGGATGACGCCAAGACGAGGCAGCAAAAAAGCGACAAAAACAAGTCGACGGACAGTGAAATTTACTCGACTTTTACTTGACACCCACTCCCCCAACTTGCCTCCTCCTCTCTCGCCTGTGGCGCCGTCTAATTGAGATTTATGAGTCGCTTTTTTCTGTTTTCTGTTTTTCTGACACATTTTTCTCTGGTTGCGTTGCAGGAATCCCAACTGGTGGCACCGTCGCACCAAGTTGGAGAGAAGCCTGCTCTTTGTCTCCGTCGTGCTGCTCGCGATCATTGCCACCGGCTTTGGTTTCTGGCTCCACAATGAACTCAAGCTGAAGCACGACTCCAACATGAGCATGCCGCCACAGCCGGCGCCTCAGGCGACTGCTCTGCATGGCGACAGCACCACCATGAACATGGTGCCGGTCACGCAGCAGGGCCACAAGGGCAAGCCGGAGACGGACAACGTTTGCCTCACCAAGGAGTGCATTCACACCGCCTCCAAGGTGCTCAGCAAGATCAACCCCGAGATCGAGCCGTGCGACAACTTCTACGAGTTCGCCTGCGGCGCCTACATCGATGAGGAGACCATTCCCGACGACAAGGTCTCCGTCAGCACCTTCAGCATCATCTCGGACAAGCTGCAGGAGCAGCTGAAGGACATCATCACAACCGATCGCCCCGACACCGAACCCAAGCACTTCCGGCTGCCCAACTTGCTCTACCGCGCCTGCATGAATAAGAGTGAGTGCACTCACGAGTTTACCATTGAATTCACTTATTTACATTGTTACTATTCCGCAGCTCTGATTGAAACTTTGGGTGCCACGCCCATTGCCTCGATTGCCAAGTCTCTGGGCGGCTGGCCGCTGATCGAGGGCGACAAGTGGAACGAGGACAACACCTGGACTTGGCAGGAGCAGGTCAAGAAGTTCCGCACCGCCGGCTTCAGCATGGACTACATCATCGACTTCTCCATTGGCGTCGATCTGCAGAACAGCACCAAGCGCATCATGGACGTAAGTAAACCGTAGAGACTCCATGTGAGTTAAACTGATTTCCCATCTCTGTTGCACAGTTGGATCAATCCGCATTGGCGCTGAGCCGCGAATACCTGGTGAAGGGCTTCAACGAGACACTGGTCGTTGCCTACTACGACTACATGGTGGACATCGCGGTGCTGTTTGGTGCCAAGAAGGACGAGGCCAAGGAGCAGCTGCTGCAATCCCTTGAATTCGAAATGGCGCTGGCCAACGTAAGCATTACAAATCAGATTAGATATTACTAGAAGACTATAATTATCGCAACTTCTTCGCAGATCTCCTGGCCCAATGAGAAGCGTCGCAACTCGTCGGAGCTGTTCAATCCCCGCACTCCACAGCAGCTGCAGGCCGCCTATCCCTACGTTGATTGGGTTGACTACATGAACGCCTTGTTGCCAGAGGGACTCAGCGTGCAGGACGATGAGATTATCAACCTGACTGTGCCGCCGTTCTTCGAGCAGCTGGGCAAGTTGTTGGCCAAGACGCCGAATCGCGTGATTGCCAACTACATGATGTGGCGCATTCACGGCTTCTCCATTGGCTTCCTCAGCGAGGAGTTCCGCAAGCGGCAGCTGCAGTATGCGACGGCATTGTCGGGTCGCCAGGAGCAGGAGGCCAGGTGGAAGGAGTGCGTCGATATTTCCTCTGGCAGGTTAGTACGAAGCACGTTGCAAGTGGGGCACGTTAGGCTGGGGTAGAGAAGAGTCTGGGATTAGCTGATAGCTGATTTGTTTTGGTGTTTTGGCCACTGTCCAATATGTTCAATATTCTTCTGCTCGTTTTGCTCGTTTCTCCTACTTTCATTCTTTCTTTCTTTCTTTCTGATTGATTTCTTTGTGATTTTGCAGTGACGTCGATGAGCTCGAAGCAAATGTTGATAGGTATTTTTTTCAGCTAAATGCAACCAAATTTTCAATCATCTACAGGGTATAGATAACACACACACACACACACGTACACACATACACCCCCACACACATACACACTTACACACACATGTTAACAACAGGCACTGCAAATTGAATCGTTATCATAACTCTTCAAAAACTTCGAGATTCCCAACCAAAAACAAAAAAACAAAAAATGGCAATCAAACATGCATTGGCTTTATTTCCATATGTATATAGTGTGTGCAGTCAAGCCACTTTATAGCGAACCATCGGTATTCGCTATAGAGCAGCTTCACTGCATTGCTTGCATTACGTTTCGCTTATGGTAGTTTTAGCGCTAGCGAAATTCGATTTTAGGTGTCCCATTTGCTTTGTTCCACAGTAAAAAAAAAGGTATTTCGATTCTGTTTTGTTGAATTTCGAATGTGCATTAATTTATTAATCTACAATATTTGTGTTAAATGTTGTCATTAAAATTATCATTTTGTGTTTCCACTTTCACGTCAAAACCCTCGACCGTTCCACCATCCAATGTATTATATACATATATGTACTACATGCAAACAAAAACCAATACAAAAAAATGCACTGACCATCAACAACTACAACTTCTACAACTCGAACTACAACCACATCAACTGGTTCCACCAACCATACAACAACATCACATGCAAAAACCGTATATTACAATCGAAATTAACCAAATATTAAATATCAGCCTTGGCATATCCGTGGGCTCGCTCTACGTCCGCAAGCATTTCCATCAAGACTCGAAGGCCAATGCCCTGGAGATGGTTAATAACATACGCAGCGTGTTCAACGATATCCTCGACGAGGTCAACTGGATGGACGACAAGACCAAGCAGGAGGCCAAGGAGAAGCTGCACAGCATGGCCACCCACATTGGCTATCCCGACGAGATGCTCGACAACGAAAAGCTCGCCAAATACTTTGAGAAACTCGAAATCAATCCCGACAAGTACTTTGAATCCTTCCTGGCCATGAACATCTTCGGCACGGACTATTCCTTCAACAAGCTGCGTCTGCCCGTCAACAAAACCGATTGGATTCGTCATGCTCGCCCTGCTGTCGTGAATGCCTTCTACTCATCTCTGGAGAACAGCATACGTAAGTTTCAAGATATTACGTATACGTATAGTATAGAAATTTCATAGATTTATATTCGTATCCTCAGAGTTTCCGGCTGGCATTCTGCAGGGTCACTTCTTCAGTGCTCAGCGCCCCAAGTACATGAACTTCGGAGCCATTGGCTACGTGATCGGGCATGAAATCACACACGGATTTGACGATCAGGGTCGCCAGTTTGATGTGAAGGGCAACCTGCGCGATTGGTGGCAGCCAGACACACAGAAGGCGTATCTGAAGAAGGCCCAGTGCATCATTGACCAGTATGGCAACTACACAGAGAAATTAACGGGCTTGAATGTAAGGAAAACTCATAACATTTCCTATTAGAGTTCTTAATACCTCATCTATTATCTTTCCGCAGTTGAACGGCATTAATACGCAGGGAGAGAATATCGCCGACAATGGTGGCGTCAAAGAGTCCTATATCGCCTACCAACGCTGGGTGGAAACGCACGGACCAGAGCCCAAGTTGCCTGGCCTCGACTATACGCCACAGCAGATGTTCTGGATCTCGGCCGGGCAGACCTGGTGTGCCAAGTATCGTAAGGAATCGCTGAAGATGCGAATTACCACAGGCGTGCATTCGCCATCGGAGTTCCGTGTGCTGGGCTCGTTGAGCAATATGAAGGACTTTGCCAAGGACTTCCAATGCCCAGAAGGCTCACCAATGAACCCCGTGCACAAATGTGAAGTGTGGTAGAGACTAAATGTTGAACGATTGTATTTCCAATGTCCTGTGTGTGTGTGTGTATGTCTTTGTAGTGAGCTAAAAGGCATTTTAGATAGCCGGCAAAGACATGTTAGACGAACAAGCCCGAAATGTTTGAGGGCATATCTCACGTAGAAATACAATTACTACCCCTAGCGTATCCTATGCTAAGTGAGCATATTATAAGAAATTTATTTAATAAAGATTTGTTTTTATGTACCAGTATTTTGAGCTATGAAATTATTGAAAAGTTCTTGAAGAAATCCTGCAATGTCAACAGCAATTTGAAAATAACGTACAAATTCACACGATGCCTAAAAGTATGCAATACGAACGGATGAAAATGACGTAGTCACCCTGTGCTCAACAGTTGCGTAACAGTTACACAACTTCGAACACACTATTCAGCCAGGTTGACAGTCCTATAAATCGTAGTACCTCCACACTTATATTACGGTATATTTTTCGTCGACAAATAGTATATTTCGAAATTCCATTTGCAGTCACACTGATCCCTGAGTTCTTTTCACGCAGCGTGGCGATTGCAAATATTTGTTAAATTTTCGCATTTTTCGTATGAAATATTAACAATGTCGGCACTAAATTTAACCGTACGTGTGCATCCGGTGGTGCTGTTCCAAGTTGTGGACGCTTTTGAGCGCCGCAACGCTGACTCACATCGCGTCATCGGCACCCTGCTCGGCTCCGTGGACAAGGGAGTCGTCGAGGTTACAAATTGCTTCTGTGTCCCCCACAAGGAGCACGACGACCAGGTAGAGGCCGAATTGAGCTATGCCCTAGACATGTACGACTTGAATCGCAAGGTGAACGCCAACGAGAGTGTCGTCGGCTGGTGGGCCACCGGCAACGAGGTGACGAACCACAGCTCCGTCATCCACGAATACTACGCCCGCGAGTGCAACAATCCGGTGCACTTGACCGTGGACACCTCGCTGCAGGGCGGTCGCATGGGTCTGCGCGCCTATGTGTGCATCCAGCTGGGCGTGCCCGGCGGCAAAACCGGATGCATGTTCACTCCCATACCCGTGGAGCTGACCAGCTATGAACCCGAGACATTTGGCCTCAAACTGCTGCAAAAGACGGTGGGCGTGTCACCAGCTCATCGGCCCAAGACTGTGCCGCCCATGCTGGACTTGGCGCAGATATCGGAGGCCTCAACCAAACTGCAGTCTCTGCTGGACCTCATCCTGAAGTATGTGGACGATGTCATCGCACACAAAGTCACCCCGGACAATGCTGTTGGCCGGCAGCTACTCGACCTGATTCACTCGGTGCCACACATGTCCCACGAACAGTTTACCCAGATGTTCAATGCCAATGTACGCGACCTGCTGATGGTCATCACACTCTCCCAATTAATTAAGACGCAGCTGCAGCTCAACGAGAAACTGACATTCCTGCCAACAGCCTAATTGCTTTTTTTGTTGGTTGGATGGTTTTCCGGATTTTAAGTCAGATTTAAGATCAAAGTTTAATTTACGTACTGTCTATTTACGTTGATGCGTCTAAGTAATAAAGTACTCGGATCACAAAGAAGCTTCTTGTTTTCTGTCTTAAATTTATGATTTGCATAATAATACAACTTAAATAAAATTAAAATTGAAATTGATCCATTAGTATGAAATTTGAGGTGCCGAGAAATCTTAGAAAGTCATCAAATCGAAGTACATTCGAATTTCGAATTGTACTTTTTCTTGTAGAGCTATGAAGAAGTTTGTTTCTTTAATATTTATTCCAAGGATTATTTATTGAAAATTTATTCCAAGAGTTATTGAAAATCGGAAAAGTTATCTTTGGTGGGCAGTGAAAGAAAAAAGTCTGTTGAAATGTACACATTTTGTTTTTTTTATCAAAATACTATGAGTCGTTTAATACTCGACATTTCAAGGACTACAGGTTTTTCACCACAAATAGTGTTTATGACGAAAATAAACCATATATCTTCCAATGTCACTCGGTAGAGCTACTTCAAGGATCGAACCAACAAGAAATGATTGAGTTATGGCGTATTTTAATCTTGCTAAAATATTTTAATTGAATGCAATTAATATTAATTATAGCATTGCGCATTAACATCAACTTGAATTTAGTACAGCATACTTTTAGGGCTGCAGTATTATTTTTTCTATAATCCTATTTATTACAGATTCTTAAATACATTATACAATCGCTTTTCTCGGACCCCCAAGAATATTTGTATACATATATCCTAGCTTCTGTTGCCGTTCAATTGAATTTAATTGTAAATATACTTATATTTAACACCATTTATGTTTTAATTTGTTGAGCCAAAATTCCATATTATAATTATTTTCAACTTTAGTTTTAATTTTGACTTTTTTTAACATGCTTTTTTTTTTAAATAAAAACTATTTTAATCGGTTACCAAGAAATTTCTTGATCTTGGCGTGTGATTTACTCTGATAATCGCAATGTTAAATTTTAAATTTAATCATTTTTGGATAAAAAAAACCATGATTTTTTTTATGAATACAAATTATAAGACATTTTTTAGACAGTTTCAATATCTTTTGATCAGATTAATATCACGCTCTATTTAATTAATTGGAAATTAGACATAACATTTCATGCTCTTGAACCATTGGGAAGCAATTCTCAAACACATCGAGAGAGCTCGGAATTCCACCACCTTCAAGTGTATATATCATTTGAGCATATGAGCATACTTTTTGGAATTAACACTAAGAATCAGTCCTGTTTCGTTCGCCTATTCGGTAGGTTGTTATCATGGTTCGGTTCGGTTCGTTAGTTGTGCGCGGATGACAATATTTAATTACTAAAGCTATAAGGGAAAATGAATTATATTAATTTTATTCAATGTATTTGAATCTTGAGAATAATGGAATAAAAGCTAGACATGTAGAAAAGTTAATTGGCAGTGATGCGTATACATAATCTATAAAAAAATCTATTTTATGTTTTATAAAAAATAGGGCGACTTTGAGTCTCGTTTGATATGTATGTATATACACATATATAAATAAATATTTTCATTCATCAGTGTATTTACTTAATATCGAATTCTAAAAATATTCTTGTGTCTGGGCAAATTGTAAACTGAAAAGTTTGTTTTTGCTAATAACTATCATTTGTTTGAATATTCAGATTAATATCCATTGGCTAAATGTCGGCTGCAATTTGGTGTTATAGTCACGTTAAAATTAGAAAATATGAAGTTCATTGTTCTTCATTTCAGTGTTTAAGATTCCGATAAATTTGCGGTGTTCCCAGCACAGTGCCAATGGCATTGGTTAAGTTTAACACTGACTATGGAACGAGGTGAGAGCAAGTATTTATTTCTCTCTTGATTACAAAGTTCTTACCTATTTCGCTTGGGTTTCAGCCATGTCAATTCGACCCAACGTCGTTCCAAGCTCACGAAAGTCTTATTCATAGCAGCTATTATTCTCTTCTTGTTCCTTGCCGCGGGTTTTGGTTATTGGATCATTCATGATTATAATGCGAACAACGTTTGCAACACGAAGCAATGCAGAGACACGGCTTCTGAGGTGCTCAGCAAGATCAAGACGGAAGTGAACCCTTGTGATAACTTCTATGAGTTTGCCTGTGGCACCTACATTGACAAGAAGATCATACCCGATGACAAGATTACTCTGAACACATTCACCGTAATCAATGACAAGCTACAGGAGCAGCTCAAGGACATTATCACTGCCGATCAACCTGATACCGAACTCAAGCACTTTCGCCAGGCCAACTTGTATTACAAAGCCTGCATGAATAAGAGTGAGTGTAATTTATTTTAACACTAGGTACAAGCAAGTTACATTCAGACATGACATTTCCTTTCTACAGCTCGGATTGAATCGTTGGGTCCCAAGCCTATTGCCAATATTGCCAAGTCTCTGGGTGGCTGGCCATTGATCGAGGGCGGCAAGTGGAATCAGAATAAGTCATGGACCTGGCAAGAGCAAGTCAAAAAATTCCGCTCTAAAGGATTTAACTTTTTCTTTATTATTGACTTCACCATTGAACTTGATCTGCAAAATAGCAGCAAACGCGTCATGAATGTAAGTGAATCATTCATCAGCGAATTCCAACCAATACTAAACAATATTTCCATTTCATTGCAGTTGGATCAACCCGTATTGGCGTTGAGTCGGGAATACATGGTGAAGGGTTTGAATGATACTTTGGTCAGTGCTTACTATGACTACATGGTGGACATCGCGGTGCTGTTTGGTGCAAAGAAGCACGAGGCCAAGGAGCAGCTGAAGCAATCCCTCGAATTCGAAATAGCGCTGGCCAATGTAAGCTTACAATTAACTCTTTTTATTCCCATCTTACTCCCTATCTTACCTTCATAGATCTCTTGGAGTAGTGAGAAACGTCGCAACTCTTTGGACCTCTACAATCCCCGCACTCCTCAACAACTGCAGACTGCTTATCCCTACGTTGATTGGGTGGACTATTTGAACGCCTTGTTGCCAAAAGGACTCAGTGTGCAGGACGATGAAATTATCAACTTGACTGTGCCGTCGTTCTTTGATCAGTTGGGCAAATTGCTGGCCAGGACACCGAAACGGGTGATTGCCAACTATTTGATGTGGAGGATTCACTCCGCCTCAATGGTTTTCCTCAGCGACGTGTTTTATAGTCGGCGGGAGAAGTATCATATGGTCCTAGATGGTCATCAGGAGCAAGAGGCGCGCTGGAAGAAGTGCATCGACATTGTCACCGAAGAGTTAGTATTTCCAATTGTAAAGAATCGTTAATAAAGAATAATCAATTATTAAATCTTTAGCTTTGATATATCCGTTGCATCGATGTACGTTCGGAAACACTTTGATCCAGACTCGAAGGCCACTGTTCTGGAAATGGTTAATTACATACGCAGCGTGTTCAACGATATCCTCGATGAGGTCAACTGGATGGACGACAAGACGAGGCAGGAGGCCAAAAAGAAGCTGCTTGGCATGGCCAACCACATTGGCTATCCCGAAGAATTGCTTGACAACGAAAAGCTGTCCAAATATTATGAGAAACTGAAGATAGATCCCGACAATTATTTGGAGTCCTATTTGGCCATAAGCATGTTTGACGCGGACTACATGTTCAATCAGCTGCGATTGCCCTTCAACAAATCTGATTGGGTTCGTCATTCTCGTTCAGCTGTTGTCAATGCGTTCTATTCATACGAGGAGAACAGCATTGGTAAATAACAAGTGGTATACGTAGAATGGATTTACGAATAATAAGTTTGCCATTCTTAGTACTGCCTGCTGGAATTTTACAAGATGTTTTTTACAAAGCAAATCGCCCTAAGTACATGGATTTTGGTGCAATTGGCTCTTTAATTGGTCATGAATTAACCCATGGATTCGACGATCAGGGTAGCCTGTTTGATTTAGAAGGCAACATGCGGGATTGGTGGCAACCAGACACGAAGAAGGCGTACCTGGAGAAGGCCCAATGTATCATTCACCAGTATGGCAACTATACGGATGCAATGACGGGCTTAAAAGTAAGTTAATTAACGTACTTAATACATGAACATTTCCTAACAATTTAAGTATTCATATTTCCAGTTAAACGGCATCAATACGCAGGGCGAAAATATCGCCGATAATGGAGGTATTAAGGAGGCGTACAAAGCTTATCAACGCTGGGTGGAAAATCACGGATCAGAAGCTAAGTTGCCCGGTCTGGATTATACTCCACAGCAGATGTTCTGGATCTCGGCTGCTCAGACCTGGTGCTCCAAGTATCGGAAGGAAGATCTAAGTGTATCGATTACAACAGACGAGCACTCACCATCAGAGTTCCGAGTATTGGGACCACTAAGCAATTCGAAGGATTTTGCCGAAGACTTTCAATGTCTCGAAGGCTCCCCCATGAATCCCGTGCACAAATGTGAAGTGTGGTAGACATTTGACTTTAGATATTTGCATTCAAAATTCTTCGTCCCGACTGACTTACTCAATAACTGAATTGTCAACTATCCAAATAATAAATTGTATATTTTAGCATATCAAAATGCATGCAATAAAAAAAAATGAATCATGATTAAATTGTTGGTGGACGTTGGGACACAATACAAAAAAAAATCCATTATAATTGCGCGGCATCGTCGCAAAACGAATGAGACAATTCGCAATTGGTAGATAAAAATTTGTGCATTAAATAAAAAAAAACAAATAAGAAATACTGCGAAATATGTACCTGGTTCGCATTTTTTTAATATTCCAATATTTTTGAATATTTTGTTAAATTGGGTTTGGTTGCAGCCTTTGCAGTATTTTTTTAGGCAAAAGTTTTTGTTCCAAATTTTTAGCAATTTTTAGCAACAATAAATTTATAAAAGCATTTCCAAGTGTAAATATAATAAATAAAAGAAATACTTCAAAAATATGAAACCAAAATTTGTCCGCTGTGGGATTTGAGATTTCGATAATTATAGCTCTCTTTTTAAATATTTTTTCACAAAATACTCAAAATACACATAATGCACTAAAGAGACAACAACAGAATTCTCGAATTTTCTCATTCTCGAAAATTGCACATTTGACCAACAAATTTCTTCTTTCTTCACCACGAATCAGTCCTGATTCATTTGTGTTTTCGGAAGGTTGGTGCTTGTATAATTGATGTCAAAATTAAGTCGGCAGTGACATACATATGTATGTGTAGGCAATATATAATCCAACATATTATTTAAAAAACTATTTAGTGTGATAATTTAAACGTATAGTCGCGGCAATAGTTGTGAAAAGTGTAAATTTTTTATTATCGTTAACAGAATACGTAAAATACATATGTTTTCTGCTCACAAAAAAAGCTTTTTTTTTATATGGTGACGCTGTTTTGAACTGAATTTCGTGATTTCATGATATTATTTTGAAGCTGCGGAATACAGTCAAATCGCGATAATTCGAACTCCGCTAATTCAAAATTCTCAATAATTCGTGAAAATTTCTGTCCCCTTGAAAAAAAATTCAATTGCAAAGGGCTTTTTTGCTGAGTCGTTCTAAGTCTTCGAAATAGAGGAAAAACTAATAAATATATTGATGAGTCATGGAAAAATAAATATAAATTTGATCAGATAGTTATAGCTCTCTATTTAAATAATTTGTCACAAAATTCTAAAAATACACATAATACATTAAAGAGACAACAATAGAATTTTCGAATTTTATAATTCTCGAAAATTGTACATTTGACCAACAAATTTCTTCTTTCTTCACCACGAATCAGTCCTGATTCATTTGTGTTTTCGGAAGGTTGGTGCTTGTATCGTAGTTCCGCTCTTTATTTCTGCGCGTATTCGTGATAATATTTAATTTAATTACATATTTCATTTAAATTGAACACTAAAACGATGTTCGAACTAAGCTATAATTTTATTGTTTTCTCATTGGAATGTAAAATCAATGTATTTTAATGTAAATAAGAATAAAAAAATAGTCAGACATGTGCAAAATTAAGTCGGCAGTGACATATGTACATATGTATGTATGTGTAGGCAATATATAATCCAACATATTATTTAAAAAACTATTTAGTGTGATAATTTAAACGTACATATGTTCGCAGCAATAGTTGTGAAAACTGTCAATTTTTTATTATCGTTAACAAAATATGTAACATATGTTTTCTGCGCAAAAAAAAACCCTTTTTCGTGATTTCATGATATTATTGTGAAGCTGCGGAATACAGTCGAGTCGCGATAATTCGAACCCCGATAATTCAAAATTTTCAATAATTCGTAAAAATTGCTGTCCCCTTGAAAAAAAAATCGATTGCAAAGGGCTTTTTTGCTGAGTCGTTCTAAGTCTTCGAAATAGGGGAAAACCCAATAAATATAGTGATGAGTCATGGGACGTTCGCAAAACTTTGTCACAATTTGTGATGGCACTATTAATCATATGATATGCAATAATCGATTTTTTTTGTTTAAATTAACGATTTAATTGTATCGATGTATATGTTGCCATTAATAGAATCACTAATCGATACTTCGACAAATTATTCGCATGATGCAATTTGCATCACAATATTTTTTTTGCCCAAATGAAAAAGAAAATGAATCGATTATTTAAATTTCTTAACGATTAATTGAAATTAATAATCACATTGACTTGAATAATCATATTATATAATTCATTAATCGATTAATATATTTGTTTTTCCCATCACTAGTCACATATGCATTGAAGCCTAAAAGAGGTTTAAGAACTCAGCAAAGTCCCCGAGAAACATCAGTTACTGACGATTACTTCGTTACACTGGCAAAACGCGAACAGTTCATGTCTTCCAGGTCAATTGCTAATGAAACTGATAATGTTATATCTTTACGAACCGTCAGACGCCGTTTACAAACTGCAAATCTACCAGAAAGAATAGCTCGTAAGGTTCCTATGCTTCGATATGCAAATTTACAGATGAGGAAAAAATTTGCGTTGGTGCGGACCGGAGGGTCAGAAAAAAATGGCGTAATATGTGGAGCGGCAAAGCAAAGATCAATTTGTTTGGGAATGATGCCTATAGGAATGTTCGTCGCCATAAAGGCATTGAATTTCATATAAGGTTCACCAAAAAAACTGTAAAGCATGGAGGTGGTGCCCTCACGGTATGGGGCTGCTTTTCATGAGCAGGTGTTGGTCCGATGATGGCATTATGGACAGATTTGGCTATAAAGATTTATTGGAGACGGTAATGTTTCCATATGCCGAGGATTGGTTTCAAGAGAAAAAAGTGGACGTTCTCAAGTGGCCAAGTCAATCCCCTTCCCTCAATCCCTTAGAGAACTTATAGGGAGAGGTTAAAAGAGAAGTCGGGAAAACCGTTTGCTACAATAAAATTCAACTTTGGAAAAATATCCAAAAATCTTGGTAAAGCCTCCCAATAGACAAATGCAGTAAATTAATATCGTCTATGCATACCAGAATGACTAAAGTTTTGCAAAGAAAAAGGCGGATATACCGGGTATTAACTGCGATATAATGAAATTAATACCAAACAAGATCAAAAATAGGGAAATCTTGATATTATAATTATTATATAATATAAAAAGTGTATTGTTTTCATTTCGGCGTCCTGATGTTTCTCAAACAATTAAATATTCCCATGAATTTGTAGAGATCTCAGAGCAGTGCCAATGGCATTGGATAATTTTATTATTGATAATGGAAGGTAAGAGCGATTTATAAGAATTGTGTCTTTATTTTGCAATACCTCATTTTTCTTTGGTTTTAGCAATGACAATTCGCCTCGACGTCGCACCAAGTTTGTAATAGTCCTATTCATAGTATCTATTATTCTAATCTTACTCATTGGCGCGGGTTTTGGATATTGGATATTTAATAATAATAACGCGAACGACTTTTGCAACACGAAGCAATGCAGAGACACGGCTTCCGAGGTGCTCAAAAAAATCAAGACGGAAGTGAACCCCTGTGATAACTTCTATGAGTTTGTCTGTGGCACCTTCATGGACAAGGAGATCATACCCGATGACAAAATAGCTATTGGTACTTTCAGTGCCACCTACGACAAGCTGCAGAAACAGCTAAAGGACATCATCACTGCTGATCAACCTGATACAGATCCCAAGCACTTCCGACAGGCCAACTTGTACTACAAAGCCTGCATGAATAAGAGTGAGTGTACCCATAAGTGTTATTTATTTTAACACTAGACAACTTGCATAGCATTCAGACATAACATTTTCATCCTCTCTGCAGCTCGGATTAAATCGTTGGGTCCCAAACCTATTGCCAATATTGCCAAGTCTCTGGGCGGCTGGCCATTGATCGAGGGCGACAAGTGGAATCAGAATAAGTCTTGGACCTGGCAAGAGCAAGTCAAAAAATTCCGAGCTAAAGGATTTAACTTTTTCTTTATTATTGACTTCACCATTGAACTTGATCTGCAAAATAGCAGCAAACGCGTCATGAATGTAAGTCATCAGCAAATGCAATCCAATACTAAACAATATTTCCATTTCATTGCAGTTGGATCAACCCGTATTGGCGTTGAGTCGGGAATACATGGTGAAGGGTTTGAATGATACTTTGGTCAGTGCTTACTATGACTACATGGTGGACATTGCGGTGTTACTTGGTGCCAACAAGGACAAGGCCAAGGAGCAGTTGAAGCAATCCCTCGAATTCGAAATAGCGCTGGCCAATGTAAGCTTACAATTAACTCTTTTTATTCCCAGTTTACTATCTTACCTTCAAAGATCTCTTGGAGTAGTGAGAAACGTCGCAACTCTTTGGACCTCTACAATCCCCGCACTCCTCAACAACTGCAGACTGCTTATCCCTACGTTGATTGGGTGGACTATTTGAATGCCTTGTTGCCGGAAGGACTCAGTGTGCAGGACGATGAAATTATCAACTTGACTGTGCCGTCGTTCTTTGATCAGTTGGGCAAATTGCTGGCCAGGACACCGAAACGGGTGATTGCCAACTATTTGATGTGGAGGATTCACTCCGCCTCAATGGTTTTCCTCAGCGACGTGTTTTATAGTCGGCGGGAGAAGTATCATATGGTCCTAGATGGTCATCAGGAGCAAGAGGCGCGCTGGAAGAAGTGCATCGACATTGTCACCGAAGAGTTAGTATTTCCAATTGTAAAGAATCGTTAATAAAGAATAATCAATTATTAAATCTTTAGCTTTGATATATCCGTTGCATCGATGTACGTTCGGAAACACTTTGATCCAGACTCGAAGGCCACTGTTCTGGAAATGGTTAATTACATACGCAGCGTGTTCAACGATATCCTCGATGAGGTCAACTGGATGGACGACAAGACGAGGCAGGAGGCCAAAAAGAAGCTGCTTGGCATGGCCAACCACATTGGCTATCCCGATGAGATGCTAGACGACGAAAAGCTTGCCAAATATTATGAGAAACTTGAGATTCATCCCGACAATTATTTGGAATCCTATTTGGCCATAAGCATGTTTGACACAGATTACTCGTTTAATCAGCTGCGTTTGCCCGTCAATAAAACCGATTGGGTTCGTCATTCTGCTCCAGCGGTTGTGAATGCATTTTATGCATTCGAAGAAAATAGCATTGGTAAATAAAATGAATATATTACGTATACGAATATATAATTATAATGCATACGTAAATAATATTTCTTGTTCTTAGAACTGCCAGCTGGCATTTTACAAGGTACTTTCTACAATGCGAATCGACCTAATTATATGAACTTTGGTGCAATTGGCTATTTAATTGGTCATGAATTAACCCATGGATTCGACGATAAGGGAAGCCAATTCGATTTAAAAGGCAACATGCGGGATTGGTGGCAACCAGATACAAAGAAGGCGTACCTGGAGAAGGCCCAATGCATCATTCACCAGTATGGCAACTATACGGATGCAATGACGGGCTTAAAGGAAAGTTGATCAACGTACTTAATACAATAACATTTCCTAACAATTTAAGTATTCATATTTCCAGTTAAACGGCATCATTACGCAGGGCGAAAATATCGCCGATAATGGAGGTGTTAAGGAGGCGTACAAAGCTTATCAACACTGGGTGGAAAAGCACGGATCAGAACCCAAGTTGCCTGGTTTGGACTATACTCCACAGCAGATGTTCTGGATCTCGGCTGGACAGATTTGGTGTTCGAAGTATCGTAAGGAGGATCTTAGTGATTTGATTACAACTGACGAGCACTCGCCATCAGAGTTTCGAGTGTTAGGACCACTGAGAAATTCGAAGGATTTTGCCAAAGACTTTCAATGTCCCGAAGGCTCCCCAATGAATCCTGTGCACAAATGTGAAGTATGGTAGACATTAGACTTTTAATATTTGCTTTGAAATATCAGCATACTTTGCGCAATAAGACAGTAATTTGTTTGAGACTGTAAAAACGAATAATACTAATAATTATATTTATGTTTTAGATCTTAGCTAACTATTATTTACAAACTAACTAACAACTATCTATTCCGACCTGTAGTTATATTTATTTATTTTAATTCCATTACAAAAAAACTTAATAGTTAAAACAATGGAAATAAAATTATAAGAGTGAAAACATAAAATTAAAAATATTATGTTCAAACTTTTCGTATTTTAAATGTCACATTCGTAAATGCTGAATTTCCATATGGAAATCTTTGCACATCTATGTATCTTATTGTTAGTAGTGCACATATAAACTCTTGTTAAATCAAAACAAAAAAATGTATTTTAATTAATGTTATTATTAGCTGTAGCTTGTTTTTTTTTAAGTAACAACAGAGCTGAGTTTGAGAACAACTGAAAAAAATAAATCCCAGATATTTACACTGATAGGTATTATTTTTATGTATTTTGATCAGTTGATTAAAACGTTTTTTTGAACGAATCGGAAAATTTACTAAATATAAGAGCTCCGATCACTGCGCAGCAATTTATTGAGGCAACGACGCAAATTCGAACATTCAAAATTGTATTAACTTGTTATACTAGTATTTAATTTCTACCGTAGGTTTTAGCGTATCGGATCACAATACAGTTTGCTTGGTGTGTTCAGTAGGTTATTGGCCGTATCGTCGACCGGCTCGTTATTTGTGCGCGCATGATAATATTTATTTATTAATGTGTTAATAATTCTAAGAATAATAAATGTCAGCATTGATAGAAAATACATATTCATAAGCATATGTTTATAAAATAATAACCGATTTTAAGTTTTGTGTTTTTTGTTTTTTGTATGCATGTATGCACAAAAAAGTGTTTCATTCATTAATATTACTTACATGGATATAAATTTGGCGGGTAGTAAAAAAAAAGATTAAGTGTTTTCTGGAATTCTAAAAATATTCTTTTGATGCGTTCGTTGTTTTTTAATAACTTGAATATCCAGAATAAAATCCAGTGTCGTCATAGATTCATTCATTGTTTTAAATGTTAAGATTTGAATATAAAAAGTTAATTGTTTTTCATTATAGCTCTTTGACGCAGGTACAACAATTTGAAAGTTCTAATGGCATTAACTAAGTTTGACGCTGATTATGAGACGGTGTAAGTTGTCTTTACTTATGCATTCGACACTCTATAAAGTGTTCTTACAAATTGTTGTTGTGGGTTTCAGAGATATCATTGCGCCTAGACGACGCTCAAAGTTGAACGCCCCCATTATAGCAGTTATTGTTCTGATTTTACTCATCGCCGCGGGTTTTGGCTATTGGATCTTTAATAATCACAATGCGAACAACGTTTGCAACACGAAGCAATGCAGAGACACGGCTTCCGAGGTGCTCAGCAAGATCAAGACGGAAGTGAACCCTTGTGATAACTTCTATGAGTTTGCCTGTGGCACCTATATGGACAAGGAGATCATACCCGATGACAAGACATTTATTAACCAGCTTACCGCCGTCAACGACAAGCTACAGGAGCAGCTGAAGGACATTATCATTGCCGATCAACCTGCTACAGAACCTAAGCATTTCCGCCAACCCAACATGCTTTATAAAGCCTGCATGAATAAGAGTGAGTGTACTTATTTACTATATACATATATGGCATATATACAACTAGAGTAAGCAAATTAAATTCAGATGTAACATTTTGACTATTTCTTCAGCTCGAATTCAATCTCTGGGTGCCACGCCCATTGCCTCGATTGCCAAGTCGCTGGGCGGCTGGCCGCTGATCGAGGGCGACAAGTGGAACGAGGACAACACCTGGACTTGGCAGGAGCAGGTCAAGAAGTTCCGCACCGCCGGCTTCAACATGGACTACATCATCGACTTCTCCGTTTTCGTCGATCTGAAGAATACCACCAAGCGCATCATGGACGTAAGTAGACCGGAGAGACTCCATGTGAGTTAAACTGATTTCCCATCTCTGTTTGCGCAGTTGGATCAATCCGCATTGGCGCTGAGCCGCGAATACCTGGTGAAGGGCTTCAACGAGACGCTGGTCGTTGCCTACTACGACTACATGGTGGACATCGCGGTGCTGTTCGGTGCCAAGAAGGACGAGGCCAAGGAGCAGTTGAAGCAATCCCTCGAATTCGAAATAGCGCTGGCCAATGTAAGTTTAAGCAATAACATTATATATTCCTAGTTAACCATCGCTACCTCTTCTCAGATCTCCTGGCCCAGTGAGAAGCGTCGCAACTTCTCGGAGCTGTTCAATCCCCGCACTCCACAACAACTGCAGTCCACTTACCCTTATATTGACTGGGTGGAGTATTTGAATAGCTTGCTGCCGGAGGGACTCAGTGTACAGGACGATGCGATTATTAACCTGCCGGTGCCGCCATTCGTTGAGGAACTGGGCAAGTTGCTGGCCAGGACACCGAACCGTGTGATTGCCAACTATTTGATGTGGCGAATTCATGAGTTCTCCATAGGGTTTCTCAGTGATGAGTTTCATAATCGGCGACAAGTGTATGAAAAGGCCCTTAGAGGTCGCCAGGAAGAGGAGCCGCGTTGGAAGCAGTGCATCGACATTGTCAACGAAAAGTTAGTAATTGCAATAGTTATGGATCGTTAATTAACCTATTCTAATTAATCAGTTTTAAAATATCTGTGTCTTCGATGTACGTCCGCAAACACACCGATCGGGATACAAAAGTAAAAGTCTTGGAAATGGTTAATTACATTCGCGGCGTGTTCAACGATATCCTCGATGAGGTCAACTGGATGGACGACAAGACCAGGCAGGAGGCCAAGGAGAAGCTATTCAGCATGGCCAACCACATTAGCTATCCCGATGAGATTCTCGACAATGAAAAGCTTGCCAAGTACTATGAGAAACTGGAGATAGATCCCGACAAGTATTTTGAATCCTATTTAGCCATAAAATTGTTTGACACGGATTATACGTATAATGAGCTGCGTTTCCCCGTCAACAAAACCGATTGGGTTCATCATGCTCACTCAACATATGTGGATGCATATTATGCATTGTTGGAGAACAGCATTGGTAAATAATACGAATATTTTAGGTATTCGTGTATATAACTATAATATATATTATATTCTTAGCTCTGCCAGCTGGCATTTTACAAGGTGCTTTCTACAATGCAAATCGTCCCAAGTATATTAATTTCGGTGCAGTTGGCTTTTTGATTGGCCATGAATTTACCCATGGATTCGATGATCGAGGAAGCCAGTACGACTTAGAGGGAAACATTCGGGATTGGTGGCAACCAGACACGAAGAAGGCGTACCTGGAGAAGGCCCAATGTATCATTCACCAGTATGGCAACTACACGGATGCAATGACGGGATTAAAGGTAAGTACGCTAACTTTCTTCATACAAGTACCATTCTCAACATTTTATAATATTTCCAGTTGAACGGCATCAATACGCAGGGCGAAAATATCGCCGATAATGGAGGTGTTAAGGAGGCGTACAAAGCTTATCAACGCTGGGTGGATAAGCACGGATCGGAACCCAAGTTGCCTGGTTTGGACTATACTCCCCAGCAGATGTTCTGGATCTCCGCTGCGCAAACCTGGTGTTCCAAGTATCGTAAGGAATATCTAAGTGATTTGATAACAACTGACCCGCACTCGCCATCAGAGTTCCGAGTGTTGGGACCACTGAGAAATTCGAAGGATTTTGCCAAAGACTTCCAATGTCTCGAAGGCTCCGCAATGAATCCCGTGCACAAATGTGAAGTGTGGTAGACATTAGACTTTAAATATTTTTTAAATTCCAACTCTAACTTTTTTAATGACTCATTAAAGTTAGTATAACAAGCCTTAAAGTTAACCCAGCAAGTGATTTGATCACGAATATGAAATATGAAATTCACGTTCTTAGACCACTGTGCAGCAGTTCCTAAAGACAACGACACAAATACGAACTCACACAAATTTGCGTGTAGATATATTTTGCTCTTCGTTACTCGGAATGATCGCCATGAATTAGTTTTGTTTGGTTGGTGTATTCTGTAGGTTATTAGTCGTATTGTCGCTCTGCTTCTTAGTTCTGCGTATGTTAATAAAAATGTATAAGTTTTAACAACAATAAAATAAATGTGAGACATGAGCATAATTTAGTAGGCAGTGATGCATATATAGTATAACAATGAAACCTACGTAATATGGTTTGTTAAGTAATTATACAAATTTATCAGGTTGTACAACTTATGAAATAAAAGTATAAGTATTTCCTGAAATTCTAAAAATATTTTTTTATCTGTGGAGCTTGTTGATTTTTGATGGCTTTTTAATTAGCATATTAAAGCAACTAAAACATTTAAAGATACAAAAAGAGAAAAACTGCGTTTAAAGATTAAACTCTAGCTTGAAGAGATTTTTTAGATCAACAAATATGAGTTTTTTATTCATTGTCTACTGTGAGCGATAAAAATAAAAATTATCAATCGAAAAAAAAACAAGTATACGCACCATCGACTGAAGTTTTCTTTGTGTTTGTGTTGTCGCAAAATATATTTTCCATGTGTATTAAGGAAATAATCTACAATTAATGTCGAATTTCTTGCTACATTTATTTTGAAATGGTTTAGGTCATAATCATATTCTTGGTTTTTAAACGTATTGTTTTTCGTTGTTCATCTGTGTTCAACATTTAGACCCCAGGGCTAATGGCATTAACTGACATAAACTCAGATTATGAGACGAGGTAAGTAATAGGATAAACACACGTTTAATCTGCACTCTGGATTATAGTGTTTTTACTCTATTGTTTTATATTGGGTTTCAGCGAAACCGATTCTCCCCAACGTCGCTGCAAACTTGTGAAAGGCATATTTATAGTAGACATTATTCTGCTATTGCTTCTTGCCTTGGGACTTGGCCTTTGGATATTTAATAATCACAATGCGAACAAAGATTGCAACACGAAGCAATGCAGAGACACGGCTTCCGAGGTGCTCAGCAAGATCAAGACGGAAGTAAACCCTTGTGATAACTTTTATGAATTTGCCTGTGGCACCTTCATTGACAAGGAAATCATACCTAATGACAAGGTAACTATTGGAACGTTCACCGTCATCGAGGATGAGCTGCAGATGCAACTGAAGGACATCTTCACTGTCGATCAATCTGATACCGAACCCAAGCACTTCCGCCAGTCAAACTTGCTCTACAGAGCCTGCATGAATACGAGTGAGTTCTCATTATTCATTACTTGTTGATTCAGATATAACATTTTGTCCCCATTATAGCTCGGATTGAATCCTTGGGCTCCACGCCCATTGCCAAGATTGCCAAGTCTCTGGGCGGATGGCCATTGATCGAGGGCGACAAGTGGAATGATAATAAGTCTTGGACCTGGCAGGAGCAAGTCAAAAAGTTCCGAGCTAAAGGATTTAACACTGACTACATCATTGGCTTCACCGTTGATGTTGATTTTCAGAACAGCACCAAGCGAGCCATGTATGTAAGTCTATAAATATTTATTTAGTAATTTCAAAATGATTCCTAAAAACTATACAATTTCTTTCCAGTTGGATCAGTCGTCTTTTGTGCTCACTCAGGAATACATGGTGAAGGGTTTGAATGATTCTCTGGTCAGTGCTTACTATGACTACATGGTGGATATTGCGGTGTTATTTGGTGCCAAGAAGGACGAGGCGAAGGAGCAGCTATTGTTATCTCTCGAATTTGAGATGGGTCTGGCCAATGTAACATTGGAAAAATTTATCAACTGTTAGTAACTGCTCAACTGTAACTGGTTTTTATTTTCTCTAGATCTCTTGGCCCAATGAAAAGCGTCGCAACTCCTCATTGCTGTTTAATCCTCGTTCTCCGCGACAACTGCAGTCCGCTTACCCTTATGTTAATTGGGTTGAGTACTTGAGCGCCTTGTTGCCGGAAGGACTCAGTGTGCAAAACGATGAGATGATCAACTTAAGTGTGCCGCCATTCCTTGAGGAGCTGGGCAAGTTGCTGGCCAGGACACCGAACCGTGTGATTGCCAACTATTTGATGTGGCGAATTCATGAGTTCTCCATAGGGTTTCTCAGTGACGAGTTTCATATTCGGCAGCAAGAGTATGAACGGGCCCTTAGTGGTCGCCTGGAGCAGGAGCCACGTTGGAAGCAGTGCATCGACATTGTCAACGAAAAGTTTGTATTTTCGATTATTGAGAATCGTTAACAGCAATTAACCAATTCTTAAATCAGCCTTGGCATATCTGTGTCATCCTTGTACGTCCACAAGCATTTCGATCCGAATACAAAAGTAAAAGTCTTGGAAATGGTTAATTACATTCGAGGCGTGTTCAACGATATCCTCGATGAGGTCAACTGGATGGACGACAAAACCAGGCTGGAGGCCAAGGAGAAGCTATTCAGCATGGCCAACCACATTGGCTATCCTGATGAGATTCTCGACAACGAAGAGCTTGCCAAATACTATGAGAAACTCGAGATACATCCCGACAAGTATTTTGAATCATATTTAGCCATAAAAATGTTTGACACGGATTACTCGTTAAATCTACTCCGGTTGCCCGTCAACAAAACCGATTGGGTTCGTCATGCACTTTCTTCAGATGTGAATGCATTCTATTCAGTCGAGGAGAACAGCATTGGTAAATCTTACAAATTGGTTCAAATATTCGTAGAATAGCTGTATTAATAAATACTTTTGAATGGGATCATAGGATTGTCTGCTGGCATATTACAAGGTCACTACTACAATGCAGATCGGCCTAATTATATGAACTTTGGTGCAATTGGTTACTTGATTGGTCATGAATTAACCCATGGATTCGACGATCAGGGAAGCCAGTTCGATTTAGAAGGCAACTTGCGGGATTGGTGGCAACCAGACACGAAGAAGGCGTACCTGGAGAAGGCCCAATGTATCATTCACCAGTATGGCAACTATACGGACGCAATGACCGGCTTAAAAGTAAGTTCACTGACCAACTTCATACAAGAGCATTTCTAAACATTTTATAATATTTCCAGTTGAACGGCATCAATACGCAGGGCGAAAATATCGCCGATAATGGAGGTGTTAAGGAGGCGTACAAAGCTTATCAACGCTGGGTGGAAAAGCACGGATCAGAACCCAAGTTGCCTGGTTTGGACTATACTCCACAGCAGATGTTCTGGATATCCGCTGCGCAGGCCTGTTGTGCCAAGTCTCGTAAGGAAGATCTAATTCTGGGGATTACAACAGACGAGCATTCACCATGGCAGTTCCGTGTGTTGGGACCACTGAGGAATTCGAAGGACTTTGCCAAAGACTTCCAATGTCCCGAAGGCTCACCAATGAATCCCGTGGACAAATGTGAAGTTTGGTAGATTTGAAATATTTGTATTGAGAATATATTTAAATAGCTGCCTATTTATGTAGTCAATAGTTTTTAATATCTGAAATTGTTTAGAATTAATCCTCCATTGTTCTCAAAATTAACTCTTGCCGTTTTTTGGCATTTTTAAGATCTTCCGCGCAGTCCCAGTAAAAGAGGTAAAGAATAATGTTGAAATATGCATGTACTTTATTTAAAACTAATCGAAATTCAAGCTGCCTTTATACAGAAAATAAATGATTCACATACCGGTTAATGGTTAAGATTGGTATTCAAATGATGTTCTCACAATATTCAAATTGAATGAATTAAAAATTTGAATCGTTAATGCTTAATTACAATAAATAAGAATAAGAAAATACATATATAAGTATATTTATATATATTAAATACAAATGTTATATCATGTTATACAATTAATAACGACAATTAGAATTAAAATCGCTGCTTCTTCGTTTATGCAGATATGTATGTATGTATGTATATATGTATGTGTCAGTGTGTCTGCGTGTGTATGTGTGTACTATATAATTTTAGGTACATGGGGTACGTCGTGAAGGTTTCATATGGTATGTATATGTAAATATATTTCAGGAGCTGGGCGTGTTGCAACTTGCAAGTCTTCAAAGTTCGTTAACAAATTTTGCGTAATAAATTACAAAGTTTTGAACAAACAAAAGGTTCGTGTAAATGTGAGTGTGAGTCTGTAAATATTTGTTTCTGCTAATAGACAATTCAGCATGTTTCATAATTAATATACAATATAAATCTTTATCGAACAAGAATATATATATATATATATATGTAGGTATATATGTATATATATCTGTCTGTAGGCAATATACAATTTCCAAAAAATTCAACAACATTCATAGAAATTTATCGTCTTATATGGTTTTAACACACATTAAATCTTATTTGTATATAAGTATATAGGCATACAAACATGTATGTCTATATAGAATTTGACTTTGACTTGGCAAAAAACATCAGATAAAGACAGAGAGAGGGAGAGAGCTTGGCTTTAAAATACGCATATACATTCACATGTACATATAATATTATATAAAAAGTTAAAATCTGAATCGAAATCATTTATCAATTTGAATTTGGCAATTGCGATTGCGAACAGCGAATTGGTAATAACATTAAGCTGAAAACTGTTTCATAATGATATTGACTTTGCTTTCGTTTATAACATTAAATATGTATAAGTATGTAGTCGTATGTACGCCTGTATTATGTATTAGTACAACAACAACAATAATCGAAGGTTGCAACACAAACAACAAGTCAACTTCAACAACTTATCAATATACTATACTCTATGCATATAGTCTTCGATCTAAACGCAGCTGAACTTGATGCCATCGTCGCTGGAATAACAGTTCTGGCAATGCAACTTGTGGTTCCGCACTCGGACATCGGTGCCGTTCAATCCATCTCCGAGTTGCACGTGGCAGACGCAACACTTGAAGCAGTTAATGTGATAAAACAGCAGCAAGGATTCAATTATCATGGCAGCTCCGCGTCCTAAGCAACAAAAACAAACAGAGATAATGTTATTATAAGTGCATTATAGAGTGAATAGTTATTCTTTTGGTTGCAGCTCTCAAGTACCTTAATGGCAGCTTTTAAATTCAGCTATTACTTTTAATTTAAATGTAAATTTTGTTAGTCTTCGGTTAAGTCTTTATTTGTTTGATAGCTGACGCCTGGTCTAGACCCAGACAATATATTTGAGCGCTTTGTGCACCTGACGACAATTGTCGTGGGTGCAGCCCAAATCTAAGGTAAGCATGTTCAAAGTTAAAAGAGACACAAAGATAAGAAATTGTTAAGAAAGTGTGAGAAGGGGATAGCTTACAGGGGAGAGTAATGTTCATACAATGAATATCATAGGGAAAGATCATAAACCATTTCGAGTAGCTACTTTAGATCGTATTAGTAATATAGAGTTAGATTCTGATGCTGGTGGCTTGTGATTCTCGCTGTGCAAGCCTATGAATGTTGTAAACTTCTTGAAGAATGAAGAACAATATCAGGTTGAAGATGTCGAAGGTAAGATAGGAATAGAAAGAAGAAGAACCACACTCACAACCAACGTAGTAGCAAAGTTTACCTAATTCGTCACCGCAGTGGGAGCACTTCTTCTTGCCACTAACGCTGAGCACCTTCTCCTGATTGCTGGCAGTGTTCGTGTTGTTGCTGTTGCTGTTGTTGATGATGTTGCTGCTGTTGTTGTTGTTGCTGAGCGGTTTCAGGCCAATGCCATTGCTATTCAGCTGACTGTAGTTGCCATTGCCATCAAAACTGTGCGGTAAAATAATCGAATTAATCAAAAGATTGCAAACTGAAATTCATTTGATGCTCACCGCTTGCGTTCACCAATTCCCTTGCTCTGCACACGCTCTGTGAGTGTTTGTATGATGGAATCGGGCAATGGTTTGCCATTGGATGGTGCCGCGGGCATCGAGCGCCTGTTCAGCTGCAGCTGCTGCTGCTCGAGCAGACGACGATGCTCGGCCTCCTGCAGCAGCCAGTGATTGGCATGGCCATTGTTGTAGAGCGCTCCATTGTAGTCCGGCATGGACTTGCGCTTCTGCAGCCATGCTGCATCATTGGCCAAGTTGCGTTGCTGCTGCTGCTGCTGTTGCTGCTGCTGCACCTGCACCCAGCCATCCGTGTACTTGGGCTTGGGCGTGGCGCTCAATGCCAGCAGCGTGTTGCGCGACATGTTGCTCAGATTCTGCGCCGACTGATGATGATACGCGGCCGCCAGATTGGCTGTGATGCGCGTGGCTGGCGCTGCTGGCATCGCCGGTGCACCGGCAATCTTAACCAGCGAGCCGCCGTAGGCGCTGCTGCTGGTCGTGCGCTGTCGCGAGCTGACCGCGTAGTCGGGCTCCAGGCCGTGCCCATTGCTGGTGAGGTGCATGGCACGCAATGGCTTTGTGGGCGGCGTTGGCGGCGTCCCTGGTAGCATGAGACGCTTGGAGAACTCGTTCAGGTCCGACATCGACTTGCGATAGTCCGTGTCCAGCTGCTGATAGTGATACTGCGACAGGGCATGTTGCGACGGCAGCGGTGGCCTCTGCTGCTGCTGCTGCATCTGCTGCTGGTGTTGTTGTGGCACATTCGCATAGATCTGCTGCGCTGACTGTTGCAGCTGCAATTGCTGGTGTTGCTGTGGCTGTGGCGGCTGGAAGGCCGACAGCATGCCGTTGCCAATGCCCAGACCATGATGTAGATCCTGCAGCGAGCGGCGATTGTTTGACATCAGCATCTTGGCGCCATGCTGCAGCTCGCGTCGTGCCAGATTCTCGCGCAGCAACAGATTCTCCCGCTGTCGCTTCAGCTCCTCCTGCTGCAAGTATTATTAGCGGCATAAGTTGCAGTCATATAAACTCTAGATTGGTTTTGCTTACCGAGAACTGCAACAACTCGCGCTCCACGCGCAACACTTCGCCCTGCTCGCGTATCTTCTCCTCGATGGACAACATCTTGGCATTGGCAGTCGCTGTTGCCTCGCTCAGCGATTGCGTGGCAGCCGCCGCTGCTGTGGCCGACTCCGTCCACGACTCTGCCGAATTGCCCTTGACAGTCTGGAGCAGCGGCGTCTGCGCCGCCAGCAGCTTCTCATTCTGATAGATGACCTCGCTCAGCTGCGTCGATGCCAGCGCTTGCGTTGATGGCGGCGGCGGCATTGGCGGTGGCGTTGCCTCCGACGGTGTGTCGTTCTCCTCCGAGGAGTTTGTGTAGTGCTCGCTGCTCTGCCGCGAATGATTCTCAGAGACACCCGAGTCGCGGCTTTCACCTGACAAAACAGCAAAGGCATGGTATTAAAGTAATGTAGACATTTCATCGATTTATATTTTTTAACTTTGTCATTATATTATACTGTCAATTACCAAATGCATTTACACCTACAATTTCAAGAGCCAATTCAGTAAAGAACTGAGATATCAATAATATTGTGAACTATATTATTGATTGCAGTCCTTGATAGTCACTGCAGCTGCTCAGCTGACTGAAAGGATATTTTGGTCCCTTTTTTACCCTTCTGCAGTATGCGACTTATCGACTAAACGATTATTTGTAATTCAAACAGTTGCTAACTGATCATATGCTGGCTGATTTTGAAAAGTGGCGTTGCCACACCAGCAAATAAAAGTGGGTTAGCGTTGCCACCTAACATTGCTTTGCAAAAATATCGTCGCTTTGCCAACCTAAAAAAAGTGGCATTGCCAACCGCAATTTTATTAAGTATACGACACAGTTGTGATTCAAGGCATGACATGATACGAAATGTGAGAAATTGCTGGCGGACATGTAATGCACATAAGGACACATGACATCTATTGCTTTCCCTCATAAATTAAACCGTTCATATCCTTCGAAATCCGGTTCCACGATCCGCAGATACAATTTGGTACTTCTTCGACACTGTTCGTTGCATTGCAACTATGAAGAATTGCCACAGGGTACAACATAGTTGCGCCTCGTTTATCGTCGCGGTCGCCCCTCCCTTAAACGCTTCCATGGTGTGCGTTCACTAAACGGATTATTTATACTTAACCTCACTGTGCGTTTCCAGCGAGCTTCCCCCTCTCTGCTTCCCCATTAGCCTCTCGCCCATCCGGTAGTAATTTGCTCATTTGCTTTGTAAACGTTTATCAGCTCTACTAACATATTGGACCCCAATTCGCCGTATAGCAAACTCGACTCACCTGTATCCGAACTGTCACAGAGACCCGCCTTGATGTACAGTTGCTTCTCGAGTCGTCGCTCCTCCTGCAACAGCTGCGCCATGTCTGGGGGCGGGGCCACCGTCAGCTCCAGATAGCTGTCCACATCGTCCAGATCAGCGTCCGTCTCGATGCCCAGGAAGCTGGAGCGCTTGTTGCGCAG
Source organism: Drosophila ustulata (assembly GCA_035047365.1). NCBI lineage: Eukaryota > Metazoa > Arthropoda > Insecta > Diptera > Drosophilidae > Drosophila > Drosophila ustulata. The sequence goes on from JAWNPT010000094.1 coordinate 20,731,630, forward strand.
CTCCTTCTTGATGCGCTTCGTCGAGTTCATGCGCTTAATGGGCGGCGACGGCTGCCCCTGTTGTTGTTGTGCCTGACTCTGCAGCTGTCGGCGCGTATTGCTCGAAATGGTCTCGTACGTGTTGTCCGACGACCAGGTGCCCGCATCCAGCTCATCATCATCGTGATGCTCCGCCTCCTCCTCGGCTGTGGGCGGCTCGATGGGCGGCGGCGGTGGCTTCTCCTTGGGCGGCTCCATGGCGGACACGAGACTCGTGCCGCTGCTGTGACCCAGCTCGAGGCCCGTGTAGAAGATGTCGATGTTCTCGTACACGGGAATGGGACGCAGATGTTTGGGGGCGTCGTAATAGGGTTCAGCTGCTGGCTTGGGCACTTGATAATATGGCTCCAAGTCAGGATTAGTTGTTGCTGTTGAAGTTGCTGATGTTGCTGTTGCCGTCGTTGTCGTTACTTTTGTTGTTGTGTCATTTTGATTGTTATTACTGTTATTGTTAGTTTGATTATGCTCGTTATTATGATTAGTGTTATTGTTATTGTTATTGTTGCTTTTATTTGGAATGCTTCTTCTGTGGCTTCGCCTAACGATCATCGTTGTCATCGCTGCCTGTTCACTATCTACTTGTTGCATAGATATAGTCGAGCTGACGTTCTCATAGATGGGTTCCTTTCTATCAACGGTCTGTAGTTCCTTGTGCTCCTTCTGTACCTCCTCCTCCTCCTTCTTCTTCTGCTCATCGGTTTTATTTGGCATTGCTGCGCTCCTCGTCTCCTCCATCTGTATCTCTTTCACCTCCTCCTCCACCATCTTCACTTTCTCATCAATATTCGATCTATGTAGTTGCTCCTCCTCCCCGTTCTGCTCCGCGATCTCCTCCTCCTCCTCCGGCTTGCGGCTGGACTCTCTGTCAATAGCCTCCAGCGCCAAATCAAGAGCTTCGTTGATCTGTGGATAACGGATGAGCGAGCGAGCGAGCGGACAAGTGAGCGTGTGAGCAAAGCGGCAAAGCGTGCGAAAGAGAGAGAAAAATGCGCCATCGTCGCACAAAATTTAATTAAGTTAATTTACACAATTTGCTGAGAGAGCTAGCAAACAAAAAAAAATGTAAAAAATAATAATAATAACAAACAACACAAAATCAACACGAATTGTGGACAAATTAAACAGAATCGATAAGAAATAACGCAAATCATGAAGGAGCGCATCAGTCAAAGGGTTCCATTATTGACAGCAATCAGCACAGACCATGTTAATAAACACAAGACATATACATATAATATATATATACATATATATTCCTATTCCTAAAGACACTCGGCCAACTGATAGCCAAAGTCAACGCAATAAATGGGGAAGTAATTCTACTTGCTTAAACTGGCTGATAAGCGATTATAAACTGGGGTACTATAGCTCAAGTTATCAGGTTTACTATATAGTTTAATGACAATGTGATTGTAGTTTATTTGAAGAGCAAGCTAAGTCTAACTAACTATTTAGGCAGCAATCTTCTAGACTTTTAAATCGGGATTCCTATGAATTTCTAAACAATCTTTACTAAACGCTCTTTTATTTCTAATAAATTATCAATTTCGTTATAATATTATCTAAAATATCACTGAAGTTAAATCATTAAAATTTTTCTGTTTTGCTTTAAAAGTCCCCGTAAAACTAAACGCTGTTTTTGGGAATTTCCCCTTATTTTATTTGGAATTTTATCTGATGAATTGATAAATTCTATTACAGATTACTGTCAATTATCACTGTCAATTAGTATTGGTAACCCGAGTGTTCTCTAATTGAATGGATTTGTTAAACTTTCCGACAGCTTGTAATAACACTTAAACTCTCGAGTTTCTGGAAATGCGATTGCGATCCCGACTCCGGATATGTGTGCTTACCATGATGTGTCGATCAAAATATAATTTGCCCAACTGACGCACTTGAATTTATTGACAAGCAGAACCTATTGCGCTACGTTAAAGGTATACCCCCGACGCAACCACTGATTATTTTTAGTTGGCTCGCTGGTATGTAGTATACAGACATATATAAGTGATACAAGCACTATAAAGATAAAAGCCAAACGGAACAGATACCCGGTCTATGTCTGAAGCGACGCGAAACTGTTGAAAGCCAAAAGGCGACTAAACGCAACTGTTGCAAAGGGTTCGCGGCTTCGCATTAACGCGCTCACTTACAGATAAAGCAGAATTGCGAACAAAAAACGAATGCACATAGCGAATAACAAGGTATATAGTGTAGTACATAGGGAACGATTTGGGTAAACGCGCCACGAAGTATGCACTGCTGAGCTGAACTGAAACCTCACTAGGGGGTCGTCTAAGCGGGGGCGGAGGTCGAGACGTTGCCACGCTGACTTTTGGCATTTTCAGAATATGTAGGTATGATTATAGGCAGTCATCATGTGTGGCTGGAACATGCATGGAACATTGGAACATTGGAACTTAAGAGCTAAACACAATAACAAAACACAGAACTGAACGGAATTCACAAAGCAAAAGAACCAAAGAAATGAGACACAAAACAAAAATGAGAGATGCATGATGCATGAGAGAGAGAGCGAGACAATGAGAAAGATAGAGACACAACCGCTTACCTCGAAAATTGTAAACTTGCAACAACTTTTGCTGGCAGTAAGCATGTAAACTATGTAACTGCATTTTGCATTTTGCATTTGAATTAAGTCGTTAGCATATTTTAAATGTATACATAATTTCGATTCGATAATTTTAGCCAACAATACGAGCGCAAGGCATGTAAGAGAAATATATATAGAGATATGCATACAGATTATGATCACATTACGACAATATTACGATAGAGATAGTTTTTACAGCTAATATAGTATTTACAGTATTTACGGAAAAGCCTTAAATGTTTAACCTTTGAACCTTGGAGCTTACTTACTTACTCTAAATCAGCTGGATAGGACAAGACAAGAACACAACAAGGACCAGGGCACATTGGACAGTGTTTTATCGAAAGTCTTCCTTCGCTTTGTATATTATTTTTGAAGAGGAAAGTAGAACTATCTTCGGTGTGCCGAAGGCGAAATACCTCTGCAGACACATTGTTTAAATAATTTACAATATTGGCATTCTAATAGACAGACAAAAACGATACAACAATCTGCAAGGGCATGAAACACCAAATTTCCCTTCGTTTTAAAAAAGTACCACATTGGGAAAAAGCAGTCGCAAAAGCAAATTGACAGCAAGCAGCTCAAGTGCAAAGGGTGCACAGCTTGCGAACGCAAGCAGTTCAAACTGCCGTTGAGTTTGAAATGTTTTATTTCCGCTTCTCAACGTATCATTTGTAGTTTCGATTTGGTTGTTTTTGTAGTTGTTTTTGTTTATTCATAAAATAGCACAACATTATTATTATTATTATTATTATCATTATGATTACTATTATTTTTTTTGTTCATCATTTTGGTATGCTTTTTGAGGTTTTGTTTCATTTGTTTGTTTTTTTTTGTGTATTAGAAGTTTTACTCAGCACGATAAGTAGTGTGTATAAAATATATAACCATAGAACATATGTTTCACATTTTTCTTTACATAAATCAAATTTCGTATTTTTACATAAAAATTGGTTTTAGTAGTTGAAAGAACAAAGAAATAAATGAAATAATAAGAAACTGTAGCTTACGTAGCTTGAGCCCCACAACAGAAATGTATAAAATGGATAAAAATATATATATGTATGTATGTACTATAAATGAGTATAACAAAAAAGTCTAGATAAATGTATAATTTGTTACCGACATAGCCATATCGGTAATAGTCACAAAATAAATTCGATTTCGATTGATTTCGATGCATATACTACACAGCTTTTAAAGGTGTATCAATTGCTTTAGAAGAGAGCATAAACTCTGAAACCTCCTTGATTCTTCGACTTCCGAGTATTTTACCCTGAATTAAATCCCATTGCGAATTTGTAAGTCATAAATAAATTGCAGCTTGAGAGCGCTTTCGGACAAGTTCAGTGAAGCTTTTGTGAGCTTTAATCTACTTTGTTTCGCTAAGGCTACGAAATGTGGTCGCGTTTCTAAGAATCAGTGACCAGCACCAACCGCCGCTCCCGCCCCTGAACCCACTCCTGATGCCGCCTCCAGCTTGTTCAGCTCATCATCGAGCAGATCACTTATCTCCTGGCTCAAAGCCTGCTCCGTGTTATTCTCCAGTATCTCGTCGGTTGTGATTGTTTTGCGTATCTCAATATTGACAGGGGCTGGTGTCTTGGGCAGAGGGGGAGGCAATCCCTCCTCGGGTGGCAAATAGAACTTGGAGTTGTCCACCGCGACGAACTCGTCGGCATTGACGACATCGACGCCACTGCGCGTGCTCGTCAGCACCACTTTGGGCTCCAGGGTCTCGTTGAGTGTGGGATGCGGCTGTGGAGCCGTCGACGCCTCCTCGTGGTGTCCGAAATTGCGACGCAGAAAATCAAAAATGTTCTTTGTCTTCTTGTCCTTCACTTTGTCCTTCTCCTTGTCGTGTGGTTCATTCGCTCCAGCTGCCTTGCTGGCCTTGGGGGAACTCGGTGGCGTCATCTGCTTCACATTGATCTCTGTCTCCACCACCTTAGTGCGCGCTATCAACGGCTGCTCAACGTCCGTAGCAGGCATGTAGCCTGTGCGTCCAATCGAGTCCGTGTTGGAGGCGGATATGCAGCAGGGCTTCGGTATGGGTATCTTGGACTTGCGGCCCATCACGGGCGTGCCTGGTGTGGAGCCGGTGCTGCCACTCGCCTCGGGCAGCGATGAGCGCATCATGCGACTGCTGGCCAAACGCTCCTCGGCAATGATCTGCTCGCAGGTCTCCATCAGCGCCTTCGAGTGCGCCGCACGCGCATCGCCAATCGGCGAGCTGGGCGAACTTGTGATCGTGCTTGTGCTCGGCTTGCTGCTCGTCTTGGACTCCTTGATGCCCTGCCAGCCATCGCAGCGCTTCACATCCGCATCGCTGACGTTCTGATAGCCAGTTGCCGGCTCTGGCTGCTCCCTCACATCGATGCTGTCGCAGCTGGGCTCCTGCGCCGGAGCCAGGCAATCCAGCAGTCCAATGCACAGCGCCACATCCTCCTCCTTGGGTATGGGCGGCTCGGGATGTGCTCGCGTCAGGCCGTCGCAGCTGAGCAGCTGCTGCTCGCTGATGGTCTGACAGCCGGTGCTGGGCAACTTGGGCGCCTTGGCCACATCGATTCTATCACAGGGCAGCTCCGTCACCGCCTGTTCCTCCAGCCGTGCCGCATCCTCGGGCGCCAGCTGCAGCTGCTGCTTGCTGGCCTCGCTGTCGAGGAACTGCTGGCAAAGTGCCAGCTCCAGCTCAGCTGTGGTTGGCGATGTGGGCGCCGAGCTGGCCAGCTTGAAGAGACTGGACTCGTTGGGCGTGCAGACGCGCAGCGCGGGCATCTGGGAGGGCGACGTGATGTGCACGTGCAGCGAATCGTTGGGGGCCAAGGGATCCAGGTTGGGCAACGTGGTGGGTGGCTTTGGGCGTGGCTTGGGTGGCGTGTGCACCACAGCTTGTGTTTGACCCACAATCGGCGCATAATCTCCCGAGCTGCGATCGATGAGCGCGTGATCCACCACGTCCAGTGTGCGATGCTGTGGCTTGGGCGATGCCGGCGGAGTTATCTGCGGTATGCGACTGCGCGGCAGCGCCTTGGGCAGCTGGGGCGTAACCGGAGTGGGCGACGGGCAGCCAGCGGCACGCATAGCATAGCGATTGCCAATGGGCGAAGTGGGAGTGCGTTGGCCCGACTTGAGTGCAATTGCAGCCGGTTCCTGCTGGCCAAAGCAGCTGGACAGCGACTTGACCGTGTTGGGCTTGGGCAGCTCCTCGGCATTCACAATGGTCACAGGTGGGGCACACATCACCACCTCGGGCACATGCACATCGCCACCAGCGACTTCGTGTTCCATTTTAAAGGCTCGCCTGGGCGGCGGTGGCGTTGGCGGCTTCTCTAGCTTCTCGAATTGCCGCGAATTGAAGATCTCGACGCGCCCATTGATGCTAAACTGCTGTGGTGTTGTTGTTGTGCTTGGGGTTGCAATCTTGGAGCGCACCGCTTTCGGGGACATGGGTGGTTTGCCCAAAGGTCGTGGTATCTGAGTGGGAGAAGGTGTTGTTGCTGTTGCTGCTGCTCTTTTGATTGCCGGGGGGCTAGACAGGGGCTGCGGGGTTGGGCTGGGACTGATGGGTGTCACAGTTGGCTTGGTAAAGTCAAAGATCTGGCTAAACTGGCCGGGGGGCGAGCGAGGCTGCTCGGCGGCCTCGTCTAGCTCGGGGTCGTTCTGAAAGGTGTCCTTGAACATTTTGAGCAAGTTGCGCGCATGGACCATTTCATTGGAGGGCTTTCTACGCAAGTTACAGGGGGACGATGGGGTGTGGGAATTGGGAGTGGAATAGGGATTGGTTTGCACCGACACCGCTGGGGAAGCTGAAGCTACTACAACATCATTATCATTGACACTACGTGGACTTAACATAGCTGAATCGATATAATTGTTAGTAGAACTTACACTAAATTCCATGTCCCTGGGCGCTGGTTGCGTCTGTTGCGCTGATGTTGTTGCTGCTGCAACAGTTGCTGCCGCGGTAGATGTTGTTGCTGCTGGCTTGGGCAACGCTGCTGGCTGCAGATCAGTCAGCTCATCGAACTCCGCCTCAATTTGATTGACCGCATTGGCCGCCTCCTCGAGTTGACGCTCCTCCAGCGCCAGGGCGGCAATGGCTTCGTTTAGTTGCTGCTGCTGTTGCTGCTCCTTGAGCAGCTCCTCCTGCTGATCCGCCTGGATGCCGCTGTCGTCGTGCTGTGTCGCCGCCACCTCCTCCACAATCAATGCCGGCGGCTGCGTCAGCTTTTGTTCCCGCTCCCTTTGCTGCTGCTGTTGCTGCTGCTGTTGTCGCATTCGCTGCTCCTCGTTGCGCATTATTTCCAGCTGACGCGCATCGATGAGCGCCACCAGCGGCGGCTTCTTTTGTTGCTCCTCTTTGGTTACGGCATGTTGCAGACTGTTTAGACGCTGCTTCAGCGGCGGCACAGGCACATCGACGCTCTTGCTGGAGTTGAACGCATTGCGCTGCTGCTCCAGACTCTGCATGCGATCCCGTATGCTGGTCAAATCGCCCGACAGACGCTTCACCTCCACAGCTGCAGCTGCAGTTGCTGTTGCTGCTCCATTGGCATTGCCGTTGCCGTTGGTGAGACGCTCGCGCAGCACCAGCTTAGGGGGCGGAACTCCACCACCATTGGCCAGGCTGGACTTTGGCTCTGTGTCGTTGCGCTGCTCAAAGATCTCCTTGCGCTTCGATATATCCACCTTGGGCACATCGACCTTCTGCTTCTCCGCCCCCTCCTGCGTGTCACTGGGCGAAGTCACCTCAAAGCCGCTCAAGCGATCCTCGATCTTGCTGCCCCGTCGCGTCGGATAGCCAATGGTTTCACCTGCTCCTCCATTGTTGCCATTGCTGATCTTGCCGTTGCTGCTGGCGCGCTGCACTCGCTGCTTGTAGTCCTGTATGGCGCCCTCGTAGGTGTATTCACAAGGATCGGGCGAGCTGGCGGCCGCGGTGCTCGACGAGGTGTCGTAGCCAGGCGACGAGATGTATTCCCGTGTGGCGACTCCCATGGCTGCTGCTCCTGCCGCTGAATTGGTTGCCTGCAACTGTTTGCCGGCATTCGATGTGCTCGCCGCAACTTGGTTGCCGTTGCCATGGCCATGGCCATTGCCAATGCGGTTTCGATTGATGTGGTTCTGTTGCTGCTCTGTGCTTTCGTCGCCAGCGGCGCCTGCGGCTTTGTCCAGTTCAACCGGATTGTCGCTCTGCAAGTGGAAAGAGAAACAATTAGTCATCGTTCATATAAATTGCAAAATTAAATTGTTTGTTAACCGATGTAGACGATGTATCTCATCTATTTATTTATTTATGAAAATAACTCCAAACAGAGAAGTGTTTTATATACCACAATTTATATTCTAAGAAGAATATCTTCAATATACAAGTGATATAAATATTTCCTAGTACAGTAGTGTTTTATTTATTTTTAATTTATTTGTTCTCTTTCGTTTCTCATAAAATTTTTTCATATTAATATTTATTATTTATTTTTCTAAATACAGTTAATTTATTTGTTTTCTAAATATTTACCATCAAGACTTATTCTTTATCTCAAATAGATTTGTATAGTCAACAAAATATTTGATGTATCTCAAAGACGTATTGCTAAAGTTATCATTGCTATTTTTCTCCCACTCTTGCCTATATCAACCCCATTTTTCAGTGATATTCCCTTGGCTTAACCTTAGCCTGCCCATCGCACCCAGATGCCATGAACCATCATAAATATATGCCATCTAAATGATGTGATTGCATTTTATGGGTTGGCGACAAGCGCGTCTAATTGCTCAATCTGTTGCTGGCAATGTGAAATTGTTGTTTTTTGTTCGTTGTCTTTGAGTTTGTCGTTTATTGTTTATAAGCGTTTATTGTGCGATTGTGATTGTGAACGCATTTGATTAATAAACAATTTGTGTTTATTAGCTCGCAACACTTTCCAACAGTCTGTGGCTTCGACTCGCAGCTCGAACCCCAATTGAAAGCCACAGCGTCGAGATGTTTATACACTCGGTTTAATTGTTAATTCGCTGTAATTGTTTATAAACGTTTGCACAACAAAACGAAAATAAATAAAATAATTACGAATGGCAGATGAATGAAACGAAGCCGCCTTTGGAAAATGGAAAACATTTTCACACATTAAATAGTTGCTAATAATAGCAAAGTATCTCAAATTCGTTTAATTCACCAGTCTCTATAAATGCAATTACTTTTATTCATTTGTCATTAAAAAAATCTCTGATTAATCTAACTTAAAATCCACTGACTTTTCAATTGATAAATTTCAGATTTATTTATTTTATTTTTTAAAAGAAAGTTCTTTTAGTTTTCAATTGGAACTGTTTTACAATGCAATGAATCGGAAATTTCTCTTTGCATATTATTTAATTTATTTTGTTATGTATTTTTTTTATGGCAAACTCAACTTTTGCATGCATAATTTAGACTTTTAAATATTATTTCCTGTAGTTATTGATTGGATTCAGCGCCTAGTCAATTTTATGTGTAACCGTTTCTCATTTCTAGCCGTTCACTTATTAGAAACCTTCACTTTTTGGACTCACCGTAACGCTGTTGTTGTCGTAATCCTCGGACAGACTGCTCTTGCCGCTGGCGCTGCTGGTGCCGATGCCCAGATCACTGAAATCATTCGCCTCGTCCTCGTTGTAAACGGCCAGGGATGCCAGTTTGGCGCGTCCTCTCGAACCGCCGCGTTCAGCCCTGTGATCAAGAACAAATTCGATTCGAAATTAATAATTAGTACACTTCTATATAGAGTATATTTATCAATTTGTGGACAGTGGACGTTGTACTACTTGCCTCTCCTCCATCATTTCGGTAAATGTTTTCGATTTTCGTCGCGTGCGATCATGTTCCTCAAGCTCGAGCTTCTTCGTTTCAACCACACGATCGATGATGTGTTCGACACGTTTTCGCCGTGATGATTTCCAATTGTCAAGGTTCTTTTTGTATAGAGAAAAAGTAGCGAAAGTTAGCATACAAAATAAAGCACATTGTATTACTTTTGACTACGACAACTAAGATATACGTATAACTTTTATATATAGAAAGATATTGTATACCCGAATACAGATACTCGCACTCAAAAAACACTTCTCTCGGCCAATTAAAAAGTTTTGCTTGGCTTACGACTCCGACTCCGACACTGTCTTCGGTTCCAGCTCCGGTTCGAGAGACGTGACAAAGGTGAAATGTGTGTTGTTATTGCCATTATTATTATGGTTATTGTTATTGTTATTATTGTGCGAGAGACAGCGCAGATAACTTTCAGTTATGGAGAGTACAATATTCCAGTTATTCAAGTTCAAGATGCGTCAAATATGCACTTTAACTTATCTAGAATGCCACTTAATCTGCTTGCAGCATTAATGCTAAACAAATACTTGTTAATAAAATTCTAGTTTAGCTGCTTTTGCTTCATTCTTTGACTTTCATTTCAATAATTTACTATAGTTAATGATATCAGCGTTAGAGCTTCCCGGAAGCGATGAATCTTTTAATTGATTCAAGTTTTGAAATCAACCCGAACATTGATCGACTTTGTGATGCTACTTCTCTAAAATACTCTACAAACTTTTCGTTATTTAAAGTTCTAACTAAGCTTCCTGTGAACTGTCATGAACTTGCCACTAAAAGTCAATCATTACACTTTTCTTTCAAGTTATTTCATGCTTCATTTGCCAGAAACTTAACAGCAATTTAATCGATACGATGGATCAAATTTTAATTTTATTTACGCTGACTTTATAAACTTTGCACAAATTGAAAAGTTTGCTGCGCCAATCACGTTTGAACAAAAATATATATATACAAAAATGAAAAAAAAATACAATCAGTGCGTTTGTTTTTGTCGCTCACAAAATGGCCATTAAAACGGCATTTTTCAACTTCCTTTCCCATCGTTTGACGCCAGCCGCTGAGGCCCAGACCCAAAACTGAAACCCAAACCCAAACCCAAACCCCAGCCCGATCCCAGACCCAAACCCAGACCCAGTTCGAGAGTACGCTATTCGCATTTTAATAGATTTTTCGCATATAAAAACCAAAAGTTATGTCTGGGAACAAGAAAAGTTGTTGGCAAATCGATGGACGACTGAATGTAAAATAATGTGATGTGATGCGGTGGCGATGGCGGTGGCCAAATATGTTGTAAATGTAAATGGCGAAAGCAAGTCAAATGCAGCGCAGTAAGTGCACATCAGTAAACAGCTGATGATTGGGTAATGAGGTACAGTCACGTCAAAGGCCTATTTACGATGGGGCGACATTTGTGTTTGAGGTTATAACAACATAAATTTGCATGCAACGCAAACTATCAGAAAAAAAAACAAAACAAAACAAAAACAACAACTAACAAATGGGGAAAAAGTAAAAGAAAACAAGTACGAGTCGAGTAATAGTCGATTATGCAATATCATTTGTCCGCTCTCCAGCGACGTGCACTGAAAACTGGAGCAAACTTGGCCGGCTGCTCACCAAGCCATAGCCATAGCCATAGAGTCGTAGTACTACAGTTATGGCCATAACGAGCCATGCCCTGCCCAGCCCAAAAACTGTGCGTCGTTTATCTTAAGACATACTATATGCGAAAACACATTCATCGCAGAAAAAGTCAACTGGCGATTTAGAAATTTGTCACGATTCGGCTGAAAAGCTCTTCGAGCATATTGAGTTTCTCTCTCTCTCTTGACTTTGATGTAAGATCTTGGGAAACATTTATTTTGTTTCCAGCTAGACTAGATCTACATACGATATACGTAATTGGTAGTTATATGGTAACCAGATATGCAGTAGACGGTGCAATTAAATTGCGACTAGACAGCTTCCAATTAATTGGTGGCAAGAACTATTAACATATCACGATAAGACAGCTGGCAATCTCAACTGCACTCTGATCTTAATAGTACACATAACAATATCCATATTTGGAGTGGCTTCTAAACGGATCAACTACCATTTTTATACGTTCCGTATACATCTTTCTTATTTAATTTCTGTTAACTTTGTTCTAACTTATAGTATTGTTTTACTTACACATTGCCATTCTTCGGGCTCCTCTTTCTTCACCTCCTTCAGTTTTTTGACCTCCTCGGCCTTTTTGAGCTGCTGCTGTGCGGTTTGATATAAATTGCACGGTTTGATCTGCACAAATTGCATGGGATTCTTTGAGGGCGGCGGGGGCGTGGGACGCGTGACACGCGCCTTTGCCACATACGATGTTGGATCGGGCGATGTTATGGACTGTGAAATGCAATGCAATTAATTGAAAATTGTAATTGTAATAATCATAATGAAATAAGTGGCGCAATTAGCATAAATTGCATTCAATTGCACTCTCTACCCCCGGAGTTCAAGTTGCAAATGTCAGTCTAAAGTTGTTTTCACAGTTGTCGTGTTGTTTTTATTTGTGCTGTTGTTGTGTGGGCAGCGAGACTGATTTTTATAAAGCCTATTAAGTATTTATTTGCATTTCTTGCTGCTGACTTTTTATTAAAATTAAGCTGACAACAGCGCCGCCTTGAACTGCCTTGAAATCCATTCCATATTCAAGTTGCCTCGACTCTTTGTTCACAATTCATTGGCAGGACTTATATGGAGTGAAAATGCAAAATGCAGGCTTTAATGAAATCTTGAGCTTCTTCGGCGCTTTTGGCAGCTGATTAAATAGGCAATAACTTAGCTGACGACCTTCAAGTTGTAGCCAACACATGTGATTGCATTGAGGTTAAGTAGTTGAAGGGTTGCCATATTTCATGTAGTCAGCCCTGCCAATCTGTGTTGCAATTGCTCATAATTTACTGCCACAATCGCTCGTTAATTTAACTTAAGGAAATGTCGTTGCCACATTAACTTTAATCTACATTCATATATTGCAAAATTAAAGCGACTTGTTGGTAAATCCTTTATGCGCTAGCTAATGATCCGAGCACTCATTACAGCTGCACCCAGTTGCCTCGGCTCCAAATTAGCTGGAACAGTCTGGCAACAGGAGCCACAATAAGAAATACGACTGGGCATTTGAATACTGCTTAAACGTTTTTCCATAGAATGGATGGCACTTGGTTGCCCACACTCCTCTCTCTCTCACTGGCTGTGGCAGTCAAGTGTGGCCATCGTCTTATGGTCTGGTCATAGTTATTGCCCCGCTTTTGTTGACGGAAGTGCCCATGAGGCGATTGCATTGCCCCACACATGTTCCCTTCTCTGCATGTGTGTAGATGGTCTCTTGCCTGGGTGGGTGGGTCAAAGCACTTGAAATATGCCTAAGCGGAGAGACGCTGAAACCTCTTAGGTGTTGTCGACAGTTGACGGTTTCGGTTGAAAGCAAAAGCAAAAGCAAAAGCGCGCTGCCCGTCCAAAAGCCAAGAAAGCAAAATGCATTCAACAATGCACGGCTAACAATAACCGCAACACTGAGTGAATGAATAATTGACAGAGTGACTGACTGAACGAGTGTCTTGGGCAGCAAAACAAGCAATAACTCAGTGTGCGCATTTCTTGGCATGACGAACAATTAATACCTTTCAATTATCCTAAATATAAATTATAGTTAACTAACTACTGAAAAATCAAGTCAATGTGAAATTCTTATTTCCCTACAATCATCCATTTGGAATGTTGCTCAAATGTCCGGTAAACGTATTCTGAAAACTTTATTTCCTTGCCATTTCATTAAAGACATATTCTTGTGGGATCACGCCTAATTAACAGCCTGATTTTATCTAGCAGAGTTTAGAAACAAGCCCATAGGATCGCGATTTTAAATGGTGTCATAAGTGTCGTGGTGTCTTGACAATCGCTATGAAACGCTTGATTTATGTGACTCTTGGATCGAGACTAGAGAACCTCAAGTATTTGATTCTGTTCCTTGAGAGACTTGGGTAGTTTGAATTTATTTATTTTATGGGTCGCTACTTACCGTTTTCTTGGAGCAACCATTTGTGTCGCAGGCAGCGCCATTTGTGGATGATGAGTTTGATGTAGACATCAGATCTTCGCTGCCGTCCAGCATAACATCCTGTTCCATGGACTCGGTCTCCATGGTCGTCTGTGTGTGATGTTTTGTCTCTTCGATATGCGCTATCTGAATCACGCAATCTCTTGTGGTCTCTTTCACCTACTGAGAACGATCTCTCTCTCTCTCTTTTCTGTCGATATGTTTTGTATTGTGTTCAATGTCTCTCCCGGTCGTTCCACATGGCAGACTGGGCTGTCGTACGCCTCTGTTCTGGTTTTTTTTTGTTTTTGTGGTGTTTGCTGATGGTGCTGGTCAATCGGTCAACAACAACATCATCATCGTTGTCATTATGAACATCATGATCGGTAAATAAGAGTCGGCGTCGATATCAATAAAAGCGATACAGCTCTCTAATTTGTTGCCACCCACACACAGAGGGCCATCAACTTTAGGTTGCAGTTGCCGTTTCGGTTGTTACTGTTGTTGGAGGTGTCAAGTTTCATTAGCTGCAACAAACGAGATACAAGATACATTCAATAGCATATTAATTTCGTGTCAAATCCAGTGTGCATAATTTAAGAGGCATTAGCCCTCGATGTGGGCAGGTGCTGTCTCAATGCGAATGGGGAATGCAGTCGGCATCCGTCAAGGATGCATATAACAACAAAAAAACTTCAAGATTTCCCCCCATTAGAGAGACATCGGTAGCCGAACAATGCTTCAAAGTACAACTTGCAGTTCAATTAACATTCATCACAGTGCAAACCATACAGATGCTTTATCTAATTGTGCAACTGTCTGAATAACTGACAAACTGATGGACTGGCTGCAAAAGCATTTGAGAACTGCCTGGCTGGCTGCCTGACTGGCCCCCACACTGGTATGCGGGTCAATCTTATAAAACTTCTGCCACAGTCATCATCATCCACATCACTTTGTGGCGGCCTACGACTTTTTGTGTTGTTGTCTTTTGTCTCTCCGCTTCTTTAGTATGTGACCCGGTATTTTTTGATCGTTTTGTTACGCTTTTTATGCCCTCCTACTAATTAATAATTAAGTATTATTTTCCCAGTTCTTAGCGACCGCTTCTTGTAATCGAGCTTGTTTATTAATCCCATGGCAACTTATACCCTGTAGCTATCAAGCAAAGAGGCAGTAAAGAATTCAATTTATGCTTATTGGTACTAAAATCGAATTGTATAGAATGTTTAAATTCTATATTTAATTCAATAAAGTTTCTTAGTGTCTCGAAGTCGAGCATACCCAACTGGAGCACTCTTAGCTCGTCTAGCTGTCAGTTGCAAAGAGCGCGTGGCCTTTAGAAAGTTGTCGTCGTTTTTTTATTTTTGGGCGAGTTCAAAAGGTTCGAGAGGTCGATTCATTGTGGCACAAAGTGGCAGGAGAAGGAGACGCGCAGACAGCGAGGGCGTATAAAAGACATTTAAGATCTATCACAATTAAGCTGCTATAAAGTGACAGTTGTAATGTCCAGCAACAGAAACAGAAACAGAAAGTGACAAAGTGACAGCGGGGGGAGCAGGCAAAATCTTGAGAGCTGGACAATGTGAGCTGAATAATGAGATAGCTTACGCGAATTAAAGCACGTTTTAAGATACTCGAGCGTTGAGTGAAAGTAATGACGCTGCAAAGAACAGCTGTACATCAAATTTGTATAGCTGAGAATCGTTGAGAACTCGACTCCCATTAATCACTGTCGCTGTCGCCTATTCCTAGATCTTAGATGAGCTAATCATCCTGTGTTGATCTGCTCAGCGCTGTCGTTCTTTGTGCTGATCTATTAGAGTTGTCAAGTTTTGCACGGCATTCCAGGAATAAAAACAAGTTTTAATGGCATTGCTTGGCTAAAGATGCTGTTGCTGATGCTGATGCTGATGATGATGGCGATCACACTTCTCTCATTAAATACTTCTTAGGCCGGGCTGTCAGCTTTACTGCAATGCAATGCGATGCCAAGTTGTTATCAGCTTGGATGCCAACGCTTTTCAACACTCAACGTTGAGAGAGAGGATGCTAATCAACGTGAGCATAAATGCAGAGTTGACTGTTTGTGTTTGCTTGGCTAATTTGCATATAAAAATGCAGCTGCTGACGCTGAGATAACTGCAACTAAAAGGCCAAACAACAATTAAAGCAAAACTTTCAAATTGCAATAATTAAAGGGGAGGCGAGGGACACAGAGTGTGTGTAACTGCAACTGCCACAGTTGTTGACGATACACATATGCAGAGCAGCTAACCGAGTAACCAATCAACTAAGCAAGCAATCAACCAACTAACCGAGCAACAAACTAATTGCAATAATTTAAATTTAACAGAAACTAAACTTAAGCTGTGTTTTTTATGTAAGACACGCGGCAACTTTCCAATGTGTGTCGAGGCAGATATTAGCTGCAATTATTAACTACAAAATGATAATTAGATAAAAATGGCAAGTAAACCACTTAAACTCAAAGGCGCCCAAGCCAACGATCTTTGGCGGCAACATAACTCAGGCAAAGAGATCGCTCTCCATCTCTCTTTATTCTAAATAAAAACTAATAAAAAAAGAGAAGCTACATAGAACCCAGATGCCGACGTTTAGCTACAAATTGTATCAAGTTGTTTTGTCTGAGCCACAGCCAGGCGCTGAATTAATTGATATAAAAGTCAGAAGGAGCGAAAGACTTTGCCATGCTCTGTTCTCCCATTTTGTTCAACTAAATAAGAAGTTTTAATAGCACAACTCATCAACCCCTCTCAATATATGTATACAGGGTATTTGTGTTTGTTTAGTGCACTGGCGACAGCGTATAAATGCCCAGCAATTGTCTTGAGCCGCAGTGCTTTCCTTTAGCTAATTAGCTGCATTAACAGCTGGACAAAGAGTTGAAAGCAACGGCCGCATTCGCGTAACTAACATCAAAGGCAGACCCAAAGCGCCGTATGACGCATGCCCCATGCCACATGCCGCATGCCGCAGTCTGCTGCACAATGGCAAGGCTTTGAGGTTGCATCATGAATGCGCTAAATAATCAAAGACATCAGTTAAAACAAAGCAAGCTCAGCTAAATGTTTAGGAAGCCGCAGACATTAAGCTCCTCAGGCATAATCCAAGTAAATATCGCAGATGCCAAGAACTACATATTTATTGTCTAGATATCTTAACAATTTTCCAGATCTAAATGCACAGCCATAATTATTTAATATTCTGTTAATTGTTGTAGTTTTTACCCAGACTTGAAAAAAGCTCTAGGCCAAGGCGCCATTCTAGTCATTATTCATTTTAACCTCCCACAAAACAAACGAGTTCTGTTATTATGAAAAAGTAATGTTTTTTGTTTTGAAAATCTTTCAATCTTTCAAACTGAGTGCAAACAAAACTCCATTGTGGTGTTAAGGAGCGTAGAACCCTCCGGCGCCGTCAGCAAAATGGAAACCAAAAAAAAAACCCCAATTAAATATTTATCTATGATTTGGATCCAACGAGCAAGAAGCATATTAGCTTATCGGGCAAGTGAAATCATAACGCAAAGCGGCATTACACTTTAAGTATGAGCCGGGCATAGATTGTGACTATTTTCACTGTGCCGCGAGATCGAGATCGAGATCGAGAGAGGGAGAACAATGGAGCTGACTTGTTTGCCAAACAATACGGGGTAATAACAGTAGTTCAGACTTCAGACCTCACAGTTTCAAGTTGTGGTTGGAGTCTTAGATAAGCTTTTGAGGCGGTGTTAATGATCGAGTAAATTAACATGGCACTGACGACACTTTCAGAGATTCGGTAACCAGGCAAAAGTGGGGCACAATGGAAGTGGGGGAATCGCAGTTGTTTCTCAGCTTTTGGTTGTTTCTGTTGTTGCTGGCGTGACACAGTAAAAGTGTTCGGCGACCAAGTGAAAATGACATTGTAATAAATGTTTAACGTGACTTCAAATTTGAAATTGCAGCCAACAAAAGCCTGCTTACCGATTGTCCACGTAGCTGAAACAATCGCATAGTGTGAACAAGATCAACTAACTAAGCATAATTAAGTTGAAATATTTTTGTCACACCGATTCCGTAATACCCTATGGATACGATTATTATATTTAGCTCATGGCAAAAGATGTGTCAACGTTTCTTGTTGCCAACACTATAATTATAAAATACAACTAGACAAATTATTGTGCATTAAATTGGGAATATCTATGAGGAGTGTTAATTACCATCAGAGTGCTTAAACTATCGTGTACTATCGTTAGCATATTCTATCAGCTATTACGATAATTATACATCGAGATGCCTCCGCCTCTGCCAGAGTATAAAGAATGGGCTTTTGGAGTAGGCGTGGCTCGTTGGCTGCGGTCTGTCACGCCGTTGTGGCCAGCTCGCAGCTCCGTTAGCTTCGAGCCCGCCGCCGAGTCGCCCGAGAGCTGACACTAATGACATTCAAATTGTAGCGCCAAAAGAAGCCATAAAAATAAAGAAAAACACTAAGAAAAATCAAAGCCAGCGAGAAAGTGCGACCGAGTTCGAAGGCGTGCAATTGAAAGTGTCGCCGTTGCCGTTGTCGTTGTCGTTGTCGTTGTCGTTGTCGTTGTTGTTGATGATGTTGATGTTGATGTGCAACCATCAGTCAGAGTCGCTGAGAGCAACCACTGAGTGCGAGTGGACGGCAGAGTGACAGTGAATCTATGTCCATTTCAATTGGTGTAGGCCGGCCCATAAATCGAGACAACACTGCTCATGCAATGCGCATGAATGAATTTCAGCTATTTGGTAGCACGAAATGTAACCACATACATAAGATGCAGTTACCAATTCACATTACTATTTTCACTTGTGTTTGCATTACATTCGATGCCAGTTGCCAGTTGCCAGTTGTCAAAGTTGTGTCATAATCAAGTGGTTTCAAGTGGTTCACTGATCATTCGACGGAGGGGAAGTGTTGTATTTACCATTTACACATTTCGGATTTAAAGCGCTTTAAACGAGATCTGATAATAGAAAATAGGGAAAGTCGATGCATTTTGTTTCTTCAAGTTCTTCAGCTGCCCAACATAATTCAACAGTTATATAAATATTCTTTAGCACAACAATTTATAAGATAAATGGTGGATCTAGCAGCTCATCTTATTTAATTACATTACTAATTGGAGAACAAAGCTAAAGCCATTTGAACTAGACTAAAAACAAATGTTTAAACTCAATGATTATGACATGCTAAAAATTGTCTCGATTTCACTTTTTAGCCAAATTAAACTTAATTTGTCTACAACAAGCAAGACAAACAAATTAAACGACTCGCAGCGTTTTGGCTTGTTAATTGTTAGAATTAACAATAATTGGCTAATTTTACACTTAAATACCAGCGAAATAAATTTATTTCAAAAGCTCAAATATTGTTTAAAATTTGCGACTTGAGCTTCTGACAATTGCACCAAAGAATTCGCAAACGATATTCATATATTTTAGCAATCAGGCTGAAGTGATGACCAAAAATGGCTGCAAAAATTCAAAGGTGTTAAATGATTGCTTATAAATCATTATAAGACTCACGATAATCATGATCAACAACTTCAAGTGAATTTCCCATTCATATTTGAAGACCTTACACCAACATCCCACACAAAATCAGCGAATTCAAGTGCATTCACAAAACGTGCCAAACGCAACGATATCAACATAAACAAAGCAAAAATAAGCAAGAAAAACACCAACAACAAATAAATAAACAAAAGGAATAATAATAATAAAAAAATACTTTAGTCATGAAAACTATTTTTGGCGCTGGCAAAAACAATTCGAATACGAAATGACGAGCATTAGATATGAAAATGTTTTTTCGTGATAAAATGATTAAAATTTATTTATACATTTTCAGCATTTTCTTTTTTTTCCCCCATTTTTTTGGCCAAAGTCATTATTAGCTGCATTAATTGAAATATTTTTTTTTATCCGGGCAACAACAAAAAATGGAAAGTGAAGTGTGAAATGAAGTTGGGCATTTATTGTAGATGTTGCTGTTACCTTTCGAATTGAACAATCAACAATCTTGGTATTTCAGCATTTCTATTATTTTGTGTTTTTTTTTTCTCGATATCATTGTATCTGGAGCTACAATCGGTTGCTGTTGCTGTTGCTGGAGTTGCTGTTTCTGGCAATAACAGTGCGAGCTCTCGACAATCGACAATTCGACACGCAAAATTTTCAGTTCATTAACATTTCAATTTCAAACATCGATAAGACCACTTGCTCTGTGCACTTTCGCTAACTGTCGGCAGAAACCAAATGCCAGATACACAAGTACTTAGATACAAATCAGTGCATGATTGTATCTGATAGCTTGCATTTTGGCCAATGTCTTGTTTTTATTGTTATTGTGTGTGACTCTGTTGTTTGTTATTTAATCACAGTTATTGACTTATCACTGGCACATTCTTCACTGCAATTTGTAACCGTTTGTGCGACATACACGTCCATTTCAGATACAGATACATGCGCAGTATCTGCATTCGCATCTGTATCTGTTGCTGTTGCTGTATCTTTTTGCGATAGCCAGTCAGGCAATGGAAATAGAGTGAGAGGCAATTGCAAATGTGCCAAATCAGCTGCAAATTTGCAAAGCACAAAAAAAGTGCTGATCAAAATAGAAGACAAGAATTGACTGATAGATACCCTGTATTGTGTATGATTACCATGAACAGAATTAACTAAAAATTAACAGCTAATTTTTGTGTATAATTGAAATGATAAATAAAATGTATCTCAAGTCAGTTTTGCAGGGTAGCAACTGCAACTGGACAACAGCTTTTTAGCTGCCTTCGTTGTTGCATTTGTATCTGTATCTGTATCTGTATCTGCAAACTGCAAACTGCAGCATTTGCATTCTAAGCTGCAAATCAAACAATTCGTGCAATTTATTTTCAATTTTCGTTTCGTTCGCTTTGAGTGTCTGCTTGCATCTGTGGATGTGGCAAAGATATTTGCATGTTGCGCCAACTGTTGCAAACTGCTGCAAATTGCCAGCATCTGTTTGGTGGTAAAAGTGCCGAGAGTACGAATGCCGAGTACTTCTCGCATTTGATATGCAGCAAGCAATTCACTTCATTAGCCGCACCGTTCAAGATCCATCAACAACGCCCCAAAAGACCAATGTTTAAGCTGTCAAATTTCTTCATTAATAACAAGAATATTAACAACAACAACAACATCAGCCACAAAGGCTAACAGTTCTTGGTTATTTAATCAATCTGCTGCTTGCCACGCTCACTTTTCAGTCTCCAAAAGCAGCAGCAGCAGCAGAGTCGCCAGAGGCCTGACCCATTTCGCGTGCCTGCCATAACTCCTCGCTGCCCCGGCAATCTGCACGCGAATAAGCAACAACAACTACAGGAAAATATTATATTATTTGCATTAAAAATGAGTTACATGTTAAAAATTTAAATTCGTACACACCCACCCAGGTAAACCACAAGAAACACGCCCCAAAGACCCAACTTACCGCCCCCTCCACGGCCCCCGCCCCCGTCTCTCACGCTCAATTAAAATATGTTAAGAACACTTCAAGTGTGTGCCGGAATGTTGAGGTCTGCCTTATACCCTTAAACGCACACGCTCATCAGCTAGCAGACAACAGCACAGGAGAGAAAAATAATACAAATATTTTTTACTTTAACCCAAATTGTTTTTCTCCATTTATTGATTGATCAACTAATCAATGAACTCTGTTATTCCCACATGTGAATATGGTTGTAGAAACTAAATGCTATATTTGATAAATAATTGTTATTCTTCCATTAGTCAGACAAATCTTCTACTTAAATGGTCTTATAGGAGTGCTGAAACTATAAAACTAAACGATCGATAGAAAGTGTTATTTTCCTTAAATGGTTTTAGAAATCTCCAGCCACAAACATCATCTCCAATTTAGCCTTGACCCTTTTAGCCAATTCTAATGTTTTTCGTTTGCTGTTCATTGTCCGACTGACAGACAGCTTCAATCATTGCTCTGCGCTGAGCATGACTTACAAAAGAACGCCTCATCAATTAATGGTCTATGGTTAGATTTGACACCAGTCATTCTCGGTCATTCTCTGTCAATTTGAAACACCTATGCACATATAGAAAATCAATGTGCAGAGAGCATTCACGCTTCGTCATTAGCTTCATTTCAGCGCTTTGTCTGCCGCCTCTCAAGATATTCGCATTACAACAAAAGCCCAGCAAAAAATACAAAAAAAATAAAGGTAAAGAAAAGCAAAACAAATCAGCGCATGCGTAGGCTGTCTCCCTCTCTCTCTCTCGCACTCACTTCATCAACGTTGCCTCTTCTTCTTGGCTTATATGTTAAGGTTTTGAGGTTAATGTCGCCGTTTGTATGTGGCTGAGATACGCAGTGGCGGCAGCAAAAAAAAATAAAGATGTATTTATATATTTATGTGCCTCCGGGTTACAAATAGTCCACAAATGTTGCCAGCCTACCCAAAAGCAAAAACAACAGCGAACGGACAACAACAAAAAACAACAAAAAAGTGCTCTAAGAATGAAGCATTAATGTGAGCAGCAGCATGGAATCGTTAGCTGCCGCCACATCATGCCACATGCCACGCCCCGCACATGTGCAACAGATGCGCTAACTAAACTTTAGTTTTTAATGCGCTTCGCTGGCGTTCAGATAGAAGCAACAACAACAACGCCAAGCATAGGCATCAAATGTTCATTGTTTGGGGCCATGATTTTATGTTGGGTGCCGGGTCTTGTTGTTGGCTGCCCGGTTCTGGTCCCGGGTCCGGTTCAGCTCGGACCGCTCCGGATTGTATATGGGCGCGTCCAGGCGTTACGCTAATTGCTGTCGGCCATTCACTCGATCGTCAATTCCAATTAGGCTATGAACTGAGCCATGTGCCATGCGCAGGGGCACAACACGCTCCCAGGCAATTGTGTGCACATTATGATAATAGAATATACATTAAATGCCCCCATACTACTACGTATTCCAACTCGAACATACAACATTCTATTTTTAAAAGGGTTAACTGCAGAACTTGGCCAGGCCAAAATGCAAATCTGTGCCATGATGCATTTCCCATTTATTTCCATATTCTATTCCGATTTTTATGGCCAAACATAAAAAGAGCTAAGTGTTTGGATCATAAATCTGTAGATACCCAATGCTCTTTCATTTATGACACAGTATTTTTTAATAAATTTGTAATGCTTCAAGTCTTTAGATTTTTATACTTTGTTTGCTAATTAGTTTTATTTTGAATCTTACTTTCCACACTTTCCCACACTTTGCATATTTACAGGGTATGCAACTTTTCATCACAGTAGAGCAACAAATTAAAATAAAAACAACCCAGTTATTAGCTGGCTGCTTTTTTAGGCACGACGCCTACTCAGCCAATTGCTGTGACAATTAAATAAACCCCTTTTTGTCTCTTTCATAACTGTCTTTCGCTGGAGTTGTTGTTGTTTTTGTCAATTCGTCTATTGCAATTAAAAAGTTAGCTGTTTTATCAAACGGAAATCGTCCCGGTCGACTGTTTGTTTAATTTTGTTTTTGTTTTTGTTTTTAGCCATATGCAGTTCGAGCAACTCTCATAGTTGGTCTTAAGACACCTCGTGCTTCAAGTGTTGGCTGCACTTTGGCAACGGAAGTCGTTGACTACTTTTTATATGAGCTACGTTGCCGGTTTCTTTTTTTGTGTTTCTGTTTTTTTTTCTGCGCTTTTTTTTTGTAAGTTGCAAAAATAAAGTCACATAGCGAATGTTAATTAAGTTGTTGTTTATGGTTATGCAATGACAACTTGGCTTCTTTTGGCACAATTCAAGCTGTTTTGTAATGGCTTTGTTCGAAACGATTGCAACAGTTGGCCAGAACACAGTGATAGATGATGCTGATTGATAGACTTAACCCAACCTAATGAGAGAACTTGTTTCAACTCACCAATTTTCGCTAATGATTTTATTGTCAATATTTAAGTTTCTGCAAAGATAAATCAAAATAGTTACTTAAGTAATTAATCATTGGAATTGAAAAAGAATATTTTGTACAGTTTACAGAGTAGATCTTTCGGTTCCCAGTTATCTAATCACCACACGCTTGCATTCCCAAATGACTTGATTATTTTGTTGTGACTGCAACGAATTTACAGTCCATTTCAAAAGACTTACAACAAACATATTTGGGTCATTGCTTGGCTAAACTTGTAGGCCTATGGCATAAGGTCATCCGATTATGACACCCTAACCCATATACTACCATATACCATATCAACTGTCGAAAAGGCAATCCGATAAATTGCAATCTGTGTCATGCTTCTAATACCCAATAGCTTCAATAAAGAGGCCTCTTTGTCGTCGTCTTTGTCGTTGTCGACACTTCTCTAAGTAGAAGGTGTACAAAATGGATGCACCAATAAAAATCAAAGATATAAAATCAACACGCAACTCACTCAAAAGTCAAAATAAAAACAACAACGAAATGCGTTATTGATTTAAGCTTGTACGTATTAATTTTTTATGGCGTTGATAATTACAAAGACAAACAAAACAAAGACAAAGAGTGGAACATACGAACATGTGTCGTATACGTAATGAACAAAATGTGGTGGGAGGGGGGGACAGTAAAAAGAAAAACACAAGTATAAATCGATTGCATAACTGAGAGATTGACCCAAACAGAAATATGTGAAATAATAACAAGTGGCCGATACAAAAAAGACAACAAACTAATAAGTGGTTTTTGTACAAATTTGTTGGCATTAACCTTTGGCATTTAATTCGAGATTAAAGTTTATATTATTTATGTGCGCCACATACTTGTTGCTGCCACGTTTGGCATGACGGATCAGTTATGAAATTATCTTGTATATGTGTGTGGCATGCCCACGCCTCAGCACACCCAGAAAATGTCAAGTGTAGACGACGCAGCAGCAGCAATGTTGCTGCCCCTGCAACAACAACGCTGCACATAGAATCAGCAAAAGTATCTGACAGATACACACATCCAATTGGCGCGGCTGCTGAGGCGACTGCTGCTGCTTGCCGCTTGCCTAACAAGCGGAAAGCCAAAACATAACAGTAAAGTAAATTAAGTAAAAACCACACACGACAGCAACAGCAACAGCAACTGCAACGTTTGCGAAACCGGACAGCGAAGGCAGCACAGAGCGAGTAAAAGAAAACCGAGTCTAATATACCATACACAATTAGAACTGTGTTAGGGTATTCAACACAAACACACAAACAATTTGTGTGATCAAATTTGTAACAATTTCGATTAAGAATTATGCTTTTCAATTCATTAATAATTTGAATGCAAAACCTATTTATACATTTTTGTAGCAGCGTCGCAAACGTCTTGATACACTGCTGATACCCCTGCTCGTATAGTTCTTTATGTATGTTTATAATGATGCGAGTTTATGTTGGTCAAGAGTGCCTGAGAATAGCACCATCAACAACAACAACAACAACAGCTACAACAGGTAGCTTAACAGTTTAAAAGAGGGAAACGGGGCAAACGGGCGGTTAGTTGGTTTGTCCGCAACAAAAGTGGCTGACCTCGAGAATTCTCTCCTCTCTTTTTTCGTGTTCAACTCGGTGTTGTTGTTGTTTGTTTTTTCAAATTCTGTTCTGGCAAAGCAAAGACATCACTCATACGACCCACTGTCTGGCTCCACATTTCGCCCCACCCCGCGCACCCTGACCAGTTTTTGATTTTGGCTTAGAGAACGTCGATTTATGCCTAAACATGGTAGCTTGACTCATAAGATCAATTGAAATATGCACAACGAGTAGAAGCGGAGTTTGTTTATAACGCAGATCGAATTGATGGCAAAGCGGCAGCACAAAAACAAATGAAGACAGGAATTTCATTAGTGTTCATCTTGATTTGTCTGCCAGTGGTTTGACAAGCTCTGCTACAGTTTAACTGCCACTTATGTGTTGACAGTTTGACGGCGATGCGACTGCAATTTGACAGACAGCAATTACAGTTTGATAATCACTGCTTGCATCCGCATACAATTCAATTAAACCAAATAACCGCTTAGCTCAGAAGTTGCATTTAAAAAAATGTTACTCGTTTTTAGAGCAACAGGCAACTGAAGAGTTACATATAATGGGAAAGAGGAAAGAGATTAGGCAGAGTCTAGTAATAACGAAATGCAATTAATCTAAATTGAAGCTGCTATTGAAAGTTGTTATAAAAATAGGTATGCCAAGCGAATATATTCGCATTACAAATGTCATCACAAAAAAATAATGCTGGATAACGAAGTAAACAGTTCGAAATGGAGTGAAGAGATTCAATAGCTCCGACTAAGCATTTTGTATTCAAATATTTGGCACAAGCATTGCCAGACTAAAGTGGATCTAAGCACTCTTTTGACAACGTTAATAGGCTAACAAAAGCCAAACAGAGAGTGCATTTAGCCATAGCTGAACAGCTGAGCAGATGAGCTGTGCAAACATCGCGGCATTGGCATTAAAGCCTATCGCCGAGCTGAGACAAAAGGCGTGAAGCCTAATACGATGATAAGTGCTTACATATAATGTCTATGAATATCCGGGACGCGACTGCAGACGAGACGAGGCGGCCAAAGTAGTAGACAAACAATGTCAGGGCTTGAGCCGGGGCAAGAGTTCGAGTTCGAGCATAGGCCTTTGCTTTTGCTTTTGCTTTGGCTGCGACTGAGGCAGAGGCACATGGATAAGGGTAAAGGAACCATACATAATGACAACATGACATGCAAAGTTTTGTCAAAGCAGGCAGGCAGGCAGACAGCAAACAATGTAGATGGAGTATATTGTAGATGTGGCTAAAAGGATGAGTTCCCCCATGCCAGACAGTCGGGTAAGTAGCCGACCAATGCATGCGGGCCTTAATCAACAGCAGGATTTTTTTTCTACTCTTTTTTGCGCTTTGGTTTTTTTTTTTTTTTTTTAGCACGTTATATGAATAACTAATTGAGAGCGTACACCACAACACGTACGAGAGGTGTACGTAATACGAACGAAGTACGAAGGAATGTGTGTAGGTATCCATAAGATACATGTGTATCTCGAGGGCATTGCCAGTTGAGGGCGTTGCGCCAAAGCATGACGGAGCATAAATACTCTAAACACAGCGTTGAAAATCTCAACGTTCTGCGTTCGCCGGCTCAACTCTGGGCCGGCACACACAACAAGAAGTGGAGTAGGACAGCAGGCAGATGCGACTGGCTACATCGACGGCCAGACGAGATCCATAGATGATACTCGCCTCAAAGTGGTTGATGTTGTTGTTGTTGTTGTGCTAAACTGGTAGCACATTTTGCCAGGGGTGAGTCATCATCATTCGGTGGCTCTGGAGTCACGGTAGCCACTGGGCTGCCTCTTGTTTCTGTGTTCTCTGTTTTGCATTAGGCCAAGTTCGATGACTAAGCATTTGGGTTCTGATTTCTGGTTTTAGTTCTGCTCCCCCCCTCTCTTACGTCTCCTGTTTGGCTCTTCAATCAGCAAACTGCCGGCCGGCATAACTTTAATGTGACCGCATCTTGGGGACTTGATTGCTGCTGCTGCTGCTGCCCCCAAACTCGGATACAGTCACAGTCAATGTTTATTGTCATGCTCATTTGGATCGGGGATCTTGTCATTGTCATTGTTGTTGTTGCCGCTGCTGCATCGAGCACTTGAACTTGCGCCTCGAAATGCATACGAATGAGTTGCAGTTGCAGTTGCAGTGGCAACTTCTTGTTTACGTTGCCACTTTGTTGTCTTTTAATTTTCTATTTGTTATTCTCTCTATCGGTTTCGTCAACAAATATCGAAAGGTTACTTCATCACAACTAGCGCTTAAAGTCACTGTCAAACTGTAAGCAAGGCTTTGTCAGCGGTTGACAGAATTTCCTGTGACACGATCATCTAATGCCACCAGCTTAATGCGCTTAGATCAGAAACCAGTTTCATTTACCTCACGCGTCTGTAATTAAAGTGAGTAACCGATTCGCAAGGGATTAGATCACATACTGCAAATATTTCTGGCATTTTATTTTTAGCAAACAGCAAATGACAAAAATGCTGTAAGCATTTCGCCCAAATGCCCAATGCCAAAAAGAAAGAAAGGAAGCGACCTCATTAAACCGTTAGACGTGTATATTTTTATTACAATTGCTCATTACTCGTAAATAAGTTTGTTAAAAGCAAATGCATTAGTTAAATGCTCGATGCCAAAAATAGCGACAGGCAACACGGCGACAACAACAACAATGGAGAATGTACAATATGATGCTCTGATGGGCTCATTTCAAAGCCAATGCTTGCGAAACCGTGACACATGGACGAAGGCCAGAAACACAGTGGGAGCGAGGGAGAGAGCAAGAGGAGCAGCGTGATGACGAAAATGGCATATTGTTGTTGTCGATGCTAACAGTGAGCGATTGGGGCAAAACATTAAATGCTAAACTAAACAAAAATATTTGGCAAAGCAAAACCGTTGAGAATAAAAGCGAACCTAATAATGATCTAAGGTATATGCCTTTTAAATATTGCTACAATTTTATTGTGTGCATATTAAAACGGTTCTGTTTGATCATTTTTATCGCATGCAGTTTGAGGCGTACTGGACGTCAAACTGTGAGCTTTCTGCTGCTGATCTAATTATTATTTTCCTTAATATGTATCTACCAAGCAGAATTAATTACATTTTGTAGCTTATCAGGAATCATTTTTAAATTAATATGCATACATATTTTATACAAATACACGTTGCCGTGCAAGTAACTGTTTTAGAGTCACACTGCTTGTCAAACTGTCGCGCAAGCAGCTTCGCGTCTCTAAGTCGCTGGCAAACCCGCTCTTGTTTTTCCCCTAGCTACATATCTATCTACTATGCACAACAACTGCTGATTTAGTTAATTTGCAGCGATTTCCAGTTACATTTGCCATTCATTTGCTGTCGATTTGTTGGCCATTTTAATAGCTACCTTCGCTTGTGCGCATCGCATGGCGTTGCCATATCGCCTATAATTTATGGTCGTTGCTCAATTTGCAATGTAACGCTGTGCATGTATGTGTGTGCGCGTGTGTGTGTGTGAGGTCTGCTTGAACTGTGTGCAGTTCCAATTGCAATCAATACTTAATTTCAATTTCATTTGAATTACGACCCTCTCTGCTCGTTGTTTGCGATCTAAGCAAAAGTCGCTATTGAAAATGAAAAAAATAAAATATAAGCTTAGCCAGAATGAGATAGAAATCTGAAGAGAGCGAAAGAGACAGAGAGAGAGGGATATTCACCCACAAATAGAATTCAATGAGTGGATTCAGCACAATGATCGCGCAAAATTATTTCCCCTACTTTGCTTGTTGCTTTTGTTAATTTGTTGTTTGTGCTGCTTTTGTTGTGGATGTTGTTTCTGTTTCTGTTTCTGTCTCTGTTGTTGTTCTTCTGTCTTTCCCAACTGAAGTGGAACAATTTTGTTTCGTTTTGCTGCCGTTGTCGATGTCGAGGTGGATGTCGATATTTTCGACAGAGTTACGCTTGCGAATGTCTCTCGATAGGCAATTGATTTAATATCATTCGTTTTACATGGCTAAACAAACAGGGGCGGATTTCCTCCACAACATCGCAGCCCATATCAATTTATCGAATGCAATCTCCAAGCAAATTTAGTAACGTTATCGCAAAATAACTGACATGGGATTCGAACCTGAAACGCTCTCTGGAGCCATAAAATATTGATATTTCGTATTATAGTATTTTATTTTTCCCAAAAATCTCAACTAATTCTCTTTTAATGGCAATTTTTCCCCCACTTCATTGGCATACAAAATTTTCCCCATGCCATTTTGATCCCGTTCACCTTTTACTACCAAATATCCCATTATTGATACAGCAGCTGTGTTTTGCCAAGCCAACATCAACCTTTGAGCAAAACCTCTTGGGAATTTATCTCTCTGCAAGCCTAATGCATTCCTTGTACAACAGTTACAAAGCCACCAGTTGCATTCCATGAGTTATCGATCGCATATGGGCAGCAACCCTGACAGTTCCTTTCTCAAAAAAAAAAAAAAGAAACTCAAATTAATAAAAAATGCCCATTTTGGTGCAATTTGTTTAATAGTCAACAATTTGCCTACCACAAACACGTCGGAATTGCCATTTGCTCATTTATCTTATAAGTATATGTTATACGTGTTTTTTCCAATTTTTATGTAATTTTTTCCGTTTTTTTTTATACCATAAAAACTAACTGTGCATATTTGGCGGGGCGGCGTCACACCCACGTTGAGAGTGCTCATTATTTAGCGATTGAACATTCTAAAGCAAAAAAAACACAAAAAATTGAATTGAATATTTGATTTCATTGCTGGTGTTGTTGTTCTTGTTCAAAATCGTAAAACTAATGCGAAATCGTAAACATTATGGCCTACAGAGTGTGTAGCGAGCTGGCAAAAGCCAAGTTTATGGCGTTTAATTAAGCATGAAGCAAAACAATCAAATGCAAAAGCGCAACCACAAAAATGTTGAAATTAAATAAGAATCTATACAAAGGCCAAACCCAAGTGACTTGAGCTGTCGCTGTCGCTGCTGCTGTTGCCGTTGATTTGTCTATTATTTCAAAATTATTTCACATATATTCGCACTCTCCGCATGCCACACAGTCTAACACAATCCAAGTCAAGCCGAGAGTTGACTTGGCTTGCATCGAATGAATGAGAACACAGCTCGCACTCACACTCACACTCATATTCGTATTCATATTCGTACTCATATTCGTACATGGCACAGCTAACACGTAAGACGTGACGGGGCGCGGCAGAGTCTGTAACAGAGCCAAGCTGGATAGAGGAATAGGTATGTCTAACTATCTGTGTATCTGGCTGGCCATCTAGCGAGTCGACTCGTATCTCGGCAACCCGCAATTCAAGACGCGTAATTGTTACACCCTGATTACGCGAACACAGCAGCAAAAATAACATATTAAAGATGAAAATTTAGAAGAAAAATAAAACAAAAAATATAGTAATAATAATATCAGACACGAATGCCTTAGACAGGTACTTGACTACAAAATACTCTGCCTTTGCACATATAATCCAATAGTTATAATAATTTCAGAATACGGAAATGTAACTGCCAAATAGCTATACTCACAATGTAAGGACTCTATCTCTAACAATAGAAAGTATTATTTAAAGTTCCGTTTAGATATATTCTAGTATTATGTAGCTTACTTACAGGGTATTATCATGGCCTAGATGTCTCTGCCACGCCTCTCGTAATGCAACAGATTAGACTAACAATACAATAGGGTAACGTTTCTTCACAGGCCGCCAGGTGGCGCTGTCATGCGAATGTTGCAAGTTAACTTTGGCTGCCATTTTGGGCGTTATGCGTGTGAATAAACGACGAAGACGCTCCGATCGCGGGAAAGGCAACCGAAGTAGGGGAAAAGGAGGCTGCATGAATGCACCGACAACTTGCATGCTTCGCTGACTTTTAAGTATTTATTTTGCATGGCATTTGCATACGATGAGAAGCGGAGAGAGAGGCGCAGGTTACACGCAAAACTGACCTTTATAATTGTGTTTCAACTGATAGGGTTAAATTAACTTTTGAGACACTGTAAGTACAAATGTAGTTGCATAATTGTAAATGATATAAACGGCGAAAATGTTATACAAGATCTACATTAAAGTTAACAAGGTTAGCTGTCAGATCTAAGCAAAAGCCACATAAATAAACTTATGCAGATTTGGTAATAGATCATGTTGTTGTGACCTGCCTACATACTAATATACATACATACGTAACAACAATTGGTAAAGTAATGCATTAAGAATTCCCTTCCGCTGCTGAACTTATGACAAACCCAATCTGATTATAGACAGTCCCACATACAAATTTTGTTTTGTAGATCAAAGGCGAGTGTACAAAAGTCTAGAAAGCAAAAACAAAATCAACAAAAAACCGAGAGCAAGACAAAAGCCAACGTAATGAAAAGCAATCATTCATTTGCAGCAAGCACTAAAGTCATTGCTCAGATACATATCTAATAGATGCCAAAGACTTGGGGCGCCAAATGCTTTTTTATTATTTATTAAGAAATTACAAGACTAAGGAACCTAACGGAACGCCAAGCTAAGAAAAAGCTGGCAGAAAAGTGTAATAAATGAAGTAAATCAAATGCAAAAAACAAGAGAGAGACGGCAATATGGGAGGGAGGGAGAGAGCCGGAACGACGCCTACGCAATTGGCAAATGCAACGCGGGGCAAAACGGTTTTTCTTTTCTAAGTGAAAATTGATGAAAAATATTTCATATAGGTAGAATAGATAGCATCTCATAAGCGGCACAAGCACAGCCCGGCAGCTAGGCATAGATCATTTCTGGGGCTATTTATAAGCAATCCCCCACACACATACAAACAGACAGAGCAAGAGATACTCTATATGTATGTATGTATGTATCTAAAGACAAGCATTGTATCTATCGGATACGCGCCTGGGTCGGCGTCGGTCCTGTGCTCTGCCGGCTGTCATTTTGATTTTGGCTCGACATGTGCAAGAGGAGCCGCTGCTTTCATCTGTTGTGTATATCTTACAGATGCAGCCAGTATCTGCGCATATGCGTATCTGCATTTGTATCTGTATACACGTGTAACTATAACGCTTTGTTGAAAGCTACAACAATCGTTCAGGCAGGCAGGCAACGGACAGACGGACAGATGGACAGACAAGTCGAGAGTTGAGTTGACTCAACACAACTTGCATGTCAAATTAATTTCATTCAATTTAAATGCAATTTGACGCCGTTTCACTCGCCACAATTCACCATCCACACTATTGAGATACGAGTGCATCACATAAGCATCTGTATCTGTATCTGTATCGGTGCATGTGCATCTGTAGCTGTAGCTGTATTTGCCTGCCAGTTTTGTAGATACTTTGTGGCAGGTACATATCTGCATAGACACCTCTGCTATCTGCGTGCCACGCACACTGATTCAACGTTAATGATGCAATGCCCCATGTGTGAGACTGTAAACTGTGCATTTTATTTTCCGATATGGCTTGTGATTAACGACCCTTGGGTCCACGATGTTTTGCTTTATGACTGCCACAAGGGGCATTCCATTTTAATTCAATATTCCATTGTCTTACCTTTTCAAAAGTGTTGTTCAGCTGAGGAGGTTTCTTGAAGTATTCGTTGGGTTCTGCAAGACACCGAAATAAGAAAGTTTAAAGTTAGTTAAGTTGCGGATAATACAAATGTTCAATCATATTCTCCCAATGCCAGGTAACTAACTATAACAACCTTGCTGTGGAGGCGTGTCTTGGTTCATTATGATAATCATATCTTTCAAAAGTACTCATCTTTTGCCACTCTTCACTCCTTCATAAATATCAAGTAGCTGTTTTACGATGCGTTGAGTTGTGTGCAACTTCTTGAGCTGTTCGCGCATCATTTACGAAGACCATTAAAAAAGTTAATGCATTTAGCATAACCTAACCTGAAGCTATAGATTTAACATTTAGTTAATTAGCAGCTTTAGCTCTCTTCGCCATAAATTTACAACTTTTAGATGTGCCTTTAAATTTACTACTCAGTAGGCGGCTGGCGGGGTGCCTTGAAGGCCCACAAACTGATTGCAACTGGTGTTGGCATCAGGACTGAGGCAACTTTTTTCTCTGACCCATAAAGCGTTTACCGGTAACGACATTCAATAATCATTTAAAAGCAATAAAACTGAGTCTCAAGAGATCAAAGTTCTCAACCATCATTTGGGCCACAAATGAATGAAATCTTTGGTTTCTTAGGCACACAAATCTAATAATGGCACAAATTACCTTTAATTGTCAAAAAATGAGCAAGAGAAAAAAAAAACAAACAATAATCAAGCAAAAACTTCTAGTCATATCATTAATGTTAGTTCTCATAACTAACTATGTCTGCCCTACCCAAAAACTGAAACCGAAAAAAAGTAAACAGAGAAAATTGTTTGCAGCAAATGACATTCAAATTTACTTAGCCCCATTGTCCAGTTAGTGGTTTGACTAACTGACGTACCAGTTGCAAGTGGCATTAGCATGGAAATTTTGTCAGTTTACAGCTAACAGAAAAAAGAACGTTGCTTTCGGAAAATGTTCACACTCCAATGTGCTAATTTATGTATACGTGAAAATTCTACGGTTGTTTAGATTATCTAACCATGACACAGTTACGTGCCATGAAAATATGCTTCGAAATAATCTAGAATGCATAGCACAGCATTAATTCTGGTACTTTCAGATTGATATCGTTCTCGCTCTTGATGTTTGTCAGACCTGTTAGACAAAATCAAAGTTAATTCTCACCTATTCCATAACACTTGTTTAACAAAGTTCTTTGGCTTCGAAATGGAAAACTTTACATCCCAAATAATATTATTAAATCGGTGCTTCTGATGTAACATTTCGTTATACTACTCTTAAGTTTTATATCTCAATCATTTTGTAAATTGCAGAGTTGCTCATTTATTATTATTTATGATAATTATAGTTTGTCATATTTCGGATTTTGGCATTTATAAGTAATATATTGCCCATTTGACACACACTTTGACCATTTAAGCGCTCCAATTTTGGTGTCCACAAATCATCGGCAAAACTTTCATAACTTTTGGCCCAATGTTATGTTCGATGATATAACCAAAAAGGTACCGCAAAAATGTGGCTTCTATTGCCGTTAAGTATAGCAATTTTACAGCTGTGGGCAAACTTTTTTTTTTTGGCAATTTAATGAACACCATATAAATTTTCAGTCAAATCGCATAAATTACAGAAATTATGAAATATTATAGCATTAAAATTGATTGCGTCCGAAACTGAAATTGACAAATGCTCAATCAAGCTTTCAGAGTGGCGCTCGTCGTGGTCTTGGTTATATTTATTGCTGTTGCTGTTGTTGATGCTGTGATGCTCATCTTTGTTTCATTTCAACGAGACGCAGACAGTCATTAAACTTTAACTTAAATATCATTTTGTTGATGTTGTTGTTGTCGCTAACAATTTAGAGGTGTCTTTGAACATTTTAACAGTTTGCTCGAATGCAAAATTATGCTAATGCATTCGACTTGGCTAATATATGGATATAGGAAGATTGTCGGATAGTTTTATATGCTGAAGTGATAGGAAATTAAAACGATATCTAAATGTATATAGTGAATATATAATAATCTAGATGTTATCTGCGATGCAGTATTAGCATGCTATTGGCAGCATTTCAATGTCAACTTTTGAATAATCGCTTCGATCTCTGACTTACGAATTTTACTGTTGCCGGATTTAATTTAATGGCCGATGTGTGACCAAAATTAAACTGCAATTTTCCTTTATTTATTGCTAATGTATATGTATTTATTTCGGTGCCATGACGAGTCTGCCGTTGACCCTGAGACAGGAAAGTTGTCTGTTAAATATATTTTGCGGAAAATCCGCCATAAAATCCATCAGCAATGAAAATAAATATTTGTGTATACATATACACAATAAAAAAGTTTTCCCATTTTCGTGAACAAATTTGTATAAAGCTTAAAAAAATGTATTGTCAGGGCGCTTGACAGATTTGTGCCACATTTACGTAGTATAGTAGATACTTATGTGTCACATCGAAACGCCCCCATGGCCCTGAAATGGAGCAGCATATCGTTATCGTTTTAATATATTCTTTTTCGTTTTCGTTTTCGTTTCCATTTTCATTTTTATTTTCATTTTACGCATTTTGCATTTCGTTTGGGGAAAAGTAAATATATGTGCATATATGTACTTGTGTATTTTGTATTTTGGCAGGTGGCCTCAGCTTGCTCGGTAAACAATTTTCAGCATTTTGCTACTTTTGGACTTTTCAAGTTTAATTAATAAGTAATATTGTTGTTGCATTCGCCTGCTGCCCCCTTGTGGAATGTTTACGAGTGTGTGAACGGCTAACGCGCAGTTCTTCATAATAACAAACAACAACAACAACAGCAATGGCAACAGCTAAAATTCTATAAACAACTCACAAACAATTCACACTTTAAACTGGGCCAGGGCAGAGGGGTTTGGGTCGAACCAGGGACAGAGGAAGGGGGGTAAAGAGTGGCGGAATATGGCGTGGCAGGGCAACGGTTTTTGGGGCTTGTTGTAAATTTTTGAAATGTGAAAGGCAATTGGCGGCCAACGTTTCTTTCTCTGAACTTTTCTTTTCCGTTTGCTGGCTGCTTTTCATACCCTACAAAATCACCAACTGAAAATATCGGCTAACGTGAAATTGTACATAAAATACATAGCCAAGCAATATTCTACCAAAAAACCTTATTTTGCCAACTTTACAGTGTAACTGCCAGTCGAGCATGCCCAATTGATTTGTGCTTTTCGCTTATTTGTTTGCTTGGCTGCTTATAATTAGACGTCGTATTGAATACTTTGGGCAAATAGTTTCCAACAGCCAAGTTTACAATTCATTATGGCAAAAATGAAAACACAGTTGGAAGAGCTCCTTAAACACAAATCGAACCCAACGAATACAATAATAATAAAGGAGCTTAAAGCCGATGTGATCTGTCTGAACTGTTGCTCAAGCTACGGGGAGCTAATTTAATGGCATAATAAAATGTTAAATAGCTAATAAAAAAACAAATTTTACAAATTACAAAACAAAAAAAAAACAGAAGTAGACAAAATGCTAGAAGCCAAAAAGCCTTGACAAGAAATTGGTTTCCAAATCGAAGCTGGCCGATTGAAATCTACCAAAAATTGCAGTAATGGACGTGAAGAGAGAAGATCAAGATAGCCAGACCTAAAGGCCAACCAGTTGCCATCTATCTAATTTGGCAAATAATTTACAGGTTCGCTATAATTTATGCGCATGCATAATGAAATCGGGAGCACTACAATAGGGTGGGTCCAAAGGGCGGACGGAGCAGGGGAAAAAAGGGGAAGTTCTATAACCTAATACAAGACAATTATTGTCCAATAAACGCGCCAAGCGACCAATTAGCATATTTTGATAATTTGCAGCCAGTCAAAAGTTGTCTCAATGTCAAAGAGGCTGGAACAGGTTCCCATTTTTTGTTTGAGGCAACAATTCTTCCCCAAATTTGCTAAGGAATTTCTGTGTGTTACATTGGGAGACCTTTTAAAGCGATTTATTAGGCAACTGTTGCGAAACAAATTAATTAAAGAGATATGCATCATTTAACCAGCCAAGGAATTTCACAATTGGCTTCAATTCATTGCCAACTAAATAATACAGATCGACAGCGAATGAGAGAACAGCTGCATTATATCATGACAAAAGATTATACGAGTGCTTGGGATCTTTTGTAGTTGCATCAATTTGAAATTTTTATTCGCCTTGTCATGTGTGTTTAGTTAATTTTAAAATAAAACACATTTAGCCGCATTATTCATTCATTCATTCACTCACACAAAACAAAAGCGATTCGATGACATAAGCTACCCATTTAAATTCTTTCGATTTTTGATTTAACAACTGGCAACAGCAACAGACAAGTATTGTTTCTCGATTAATCAAGAAGCCTCGACGATGGAATGCTCTGTAATATTACAGCGCTTAATTACACTACAATATTTGTGCTTTTAAAGCGAATATTTTTAAGTTATTTAAAAATAAATAATGCCGAAGATATATCAACAAAATTAATATAATTTTAAAATATTTAAATTATTGATTGAAAATTTTATTTAAAGAGAGCCTAAAATATTCAGTCAGTTCTTAATATTCAAATAAATATTTATATCAAGTCATAACAGTTTCCTGGTCTCGATGATATTATCCATAATTTAGGGTATTTATTCTGAGTGCTTCTGGCATTTTTGCTACTTAACAAAAATCATAACTGTTTTATATTAATTTTAATTGAATTTTGAAAATTGCTTCCATTCAGTTTTTACAATAAACATTTTTTTAATAACCCAATCGTAAAACTTGGACGGCTGGCGCGATGAGTCGGGAAAGATCCAGGCATGGTGCTTTTAATTACTATAGCGCTACGTGCGTGCATTTAAATGAAGCAAATGGAAACAACAATTAATCAAATTGTAATGCAGGAAATTAACAAAAGTGCGCGCGTAAAGGCAATTAAAAGAAAATTAACAGCTGAGCAAAAGCCAAAAAGGAAACCAATGCGTCTCTCCCCATGCATCTGTTGTTGTGTGTGTGTTTGTATTGCAAATATTGTTATTATTGTAGTTGTTGTTGTTGTTGCTGTTGCGGTGCTGTATTGTTTGCAATTTTCGCTGCACACAATTATAATTATCATCACATTTGTAGTGCGCTTGTACTTTGTTGCATAGTGTTCATGATTTCATGGCGTTTCATTGTTTTGCATTTTGCAATGTAATGCAAAAATCAACAACTAGAAACAACAATAAAAACAATAACAATGCATGTTAATAGTATTAGTGCCAGGGCCGCAACACGCCAACTATGCGAATAGAAGGCGTCGAAAACATAAATCACTTTTTGGACAAATGCAACTAAGTGGAATTTAAATAGAAAATTTGTCAAAAAAAAACAAATTTTTGGGGATATTGAAAAATAGTAGACATTCATCTATTAACTACAGGAAGCATAATTTTTCAACGCCGTAATATTCTGTGGTTAGTTATTGCTCCTTAAAAGAGAAAAGCCAGGAAAAAGTTTTTAACCACAGTTTAAGTATCGAAGGTGTCCCTAGCATTTAATTTATATTCATGGTTGATCAGCTGCTAATGGCAACACACTATGTGGCCACACCCTATCAAAATTCAAATAGTCAACGAGACTCTGCACATGGGCCATATATTGATGATGGCTTTTTTGGTGACAATGCTGCAACATTGTGGCTAAAATGTCGCTTGTTTATTGTCGATTTTCATCATATTTTGTGTTGTTTTATGATTATTTTTTGTGTGTTTATTCATATGATCATCATCGACGTCGTCGTCGTCGTCATCATCATCATTATCATTATCAACTTTGCGTCCGCACGAACCTAACTATGAGAGAGAGGGGTACATTGAACCTTAGAGTTTGCCGCATTGCCGAAAGTGATTGTACGACGCGACGGCCAAGTTGAACATGGAAATGGAAATGTAGATGAAGAGACAGAGACAGAGACAGATAGAGAGAGAAAGACAGTGATAGAGACCGGTACAACTGAATGGATTTCTTTTGTGTTATGGTACATGCTCATCTGCAAACATCTTGTTGTAAATATCTCATGCACATTTTGCTCGTTTCCCATTTACTACTCTGAAGTGTGCATACACAACATGTGACAATGATTTCGCTAAATGATAAACGACTTTCCGCTTTGGGGCTCGCACAAATTGTCAAATTTAATTGACAGGCGAACACAGATCGATGCGATGCAAAGTTTAAACGTGACCGAGACGCCATCGCTCGCTTATCACATCAAAATGAAAATTCTCGAAGGCAAACATTGATTAATTGAAAGCACCGCTAGCTCAGTCGTCATAAGCTAAAGTCAACAGTGCCAACTGGCCTTAAGCGATTGTAAACACAAAGAACGAATTCCTAGAATTACGCATACACCGAAAATCCGAACTCCAAACAATAAGCTTCGTCACATGAAACCCTTTTGATAGAATACCCTGTACACATAAAAGTTTAGCATATCTATCATAAATTCAATAACATATTGATCAGCAAATGTAGATAACTGAAATCATGAAAAATTTAATTTAAACAAATGATTGTATTTATTGTCTATTAAAATTATGCTTTAATTTAATTGATTATAAACCAAATGATCGCTTTTATTTTTGTATTAATATAATTAAACTCTCGATTTGCTTTATTGTAATACAAATATTAGAATCTTTTTTAAATTTCGCAATAAATTGTTTAATATCTGGAAAACTTTATTTTTCTAAATTCTAAAAATTTCAATGACAGTTATTCATTCAATTCGATCAGCTGTTCTCTTAACTGCAGGGTACCTTCAAGCCGTACTTTCTGGCCAGACTTGTTTTCGCCAGTCGCTGTGTGTGCTCTTTTATTTTTTGGGGCGATGGGCAAACATAAAAATCCATTAATGGCTTAAACCAAACGAGCGGCTCTAACCGGAAGTTTACAAAAGTTGACAGCGATCGTTTGTTCTTGTTCTACACACGCAAGTTCGCTCTTCTCTCTCTCTCACTCTGTCGGTTGTTGTTGAAGCGTCAGTCAGGCATTAAGCACATTGACATATGCCAGCCAGATTCCAGCATGCAAACAGCAAGAGCGACAGAGACAGGCTAGGAGAGAAGTACAGAGAGAAGTCGTATCGATATAACCCAACCACAATATAAAAGGCGCCTTTGCGCCCTAACGGCAAATGTAAATTGAGCTACAAAATAGCCACACAAGAGATACCCTAGAAAAAGATTTGTCTATCGAGAAGATAAAGGAAATTGATTTCAAAATAAATGAAGCGTCAATCAACTGCAAATACTTGATCGCACTTTGAAGTAATCACACACCGTGCGGCAATTAGTACAGGGTATTGTTGGCAAGAAAGCTGCAAAAGCGCAATATGCGAAAGCGGAACCGACGCTTTCGGTAACCTAAGACAACATGAAAAACAGTTGGGGCCACACGAAGACACCAAGAAGCGGCAGCAGCAGCCACAGCTCAAGAAGAAGATGATGACGAGGAAAAAAGAAGAAGACGAAGTGGCACACAAAAGCGCATAAGTTTCCGTTGACCGTTAATTAAAGCCGCAAGACAGTAGCATGCAACGAGAGAGCGAGAGCGAGAGCGAAAGAGAGGGGTATATGCACACACTCACATTGGGCCACATAAATTTGTTAGCGCCTTGACACAGCTGCATTAGAAACGCAGCACGCGCTCCAATTCGAAAGCCCACTTCGAATGCACATGATGAACATGGCCAAGCGGGAGGGGGAGCGGGGAGTGGGGACATTGAGGAGACTGAAAGGAAACGAGCGACGCCTATCAAGGTTGCAATTGCCCCAATCTGCGTCGGCGACGCCGCTAACTGTTTGATTAAAGATCATGCAACGCCCGCCTGCCAAACAAACGGAAAAGAAAGCAACAAAACAAAAAACAAGCAACGAAACATAGATATTCTATTGGAAGATATTGTCGATAGATAGAAAACAGATAAGGACATCAATATACAAATAGATGAATTTAAATAAAAATTTAAATATAGTTGCTGTCAGATATATCTTATAGATATACTTTTCGATTTATGAATCGTTAAAAAGTTGGATAAATCTATTAAATAGATTTACATTTACTCAAAAAATAGAACAATTTCTATAAATAGAAGAAAGGTAAATAAAATATTGATAGCTTATTATATGTAGTGGTGTACATTGATTGATTGATAAATAAATTCACATATATGAACTACAGTTAAATAAAATATTTGACCAGATGATTAGATTGGCAGAGACATAAATTGATCGGGTTTGTCTCCAAACACATTTTACAATTGCTCACGCTCCTAAAGCTATCCCAAGTTGGCAGCTCTAGTGCGTGCCATATGCTATGATCGATTCGCTATGCCCCATAAACAAAGTGAAGCTCGCACAGAACGTTGGCTCTGGGCAGCAGGCAGCAGCTGTGCGGTGTCTGCAATTTATGTTAAATATTGTAAGAAATCTGCGAAAGAGAGTTGAATGTTGGACGTTGAACGTTGAATGTTTGCAGCCGCAAAATGTCAGCTGTTGTTGCTTGTTTGGCCATATGGCCAAATGGCGTTGTATGCAACATAACACGCGTTGCGGCTGGAGAAATTGTGCCAATTTGCTTGCAGCTAAAGGTAAAAAGGCAGGCGGCAAACCACGCTCAAAGTCACACAACCTCTCATTCTGCCTCTCCTTGTATCTATCTGTATCTCTATTTTGTCCTCTACGGCATATGTCGGCATTATTGATGATGACAGAAATGTGTCGTATGTGTATATGTGTGTGTGCGAGTGTCGTTTGAACGCTTTTCTAAGCGTTGGCGCTGTTGCAGCTGCAACGCAACACGAGGCAATCGCCATGAACCTCAGCAGATCAGCGCCAAGTTCATGGATGCCCCCCGACCAGTTACTGATTAAGCCAGAAATGTGAACTGGTATTGGCCAAGCAAGCAACCGACAAGTATTCAACTGCTGCTGCCAACTCGCTGCACAATATTTATGCCCTGCATTAATTTTAATGTCGAGAGATCGCCAATGACCTTGTGCGTAAATTTTAATCAGCACATCCTTTACAAATTAACCTCCACTCAGCTCCAGAGACTGGCGACTGAAGAAGCCTCCGTGTCTGTCGCCTGTGACTCACCAAAACCAGCCCAGCTTGACAGGCAAATTATGTACAAGTTATGGTGGATTAACCATCTCCATGCTACCTATACAGATCGAAACCAAAAAAATATATAAGACCAAGTACACACTATATGTATATGACTGATAGATCGTATCGGTAGCCAAAGGGAATGTCAGACTGTCAGAAATGAGAGTTTTTCAAGCACTTGATGGACAGATTTGGGTTATAAGCAAACGCTGCATCTGTTCTCACAGATTGTGCCTCAAGTCCAAACTAAAATGCTAACAATTTAATTCACCAAAAAGGTAAAACAATGGAAAACAAGATTCTTATCACGCTGCAAGAGCAGCTATCAACCTATATATTATGCGATATAGTTAAGAATTAGAAGAAAACTATTTAAGAGAGAACTGGAACAAATCGAATAAATATAATAACTACTGCAATTATACTAAATGGAAAAAATAACAAAACTGATAGTTAAAATCAAATATTTGCTAGGCTCTGACGTCTCTCGCTTGGCCAATATGATGCGTCATAGTGTCATAGCAAAAAACAAAATTGCTCATACAGTAAATAAATTGCCATTAAAACCTGGCCAAGTAAAGTTAAAAGAACGAATGACGCCCACCTTAATGTCAACCACAAAAAAGAACGAGATAATCGAGAATGACAACAACATTATGACGAACAAACATCTCGTTTTGCAGATACACAATATGCAGCAAGATATAAAAATTAGCAAATTGTTATTTTTATAATTTAATTGAAACGCCAAAAGTCAACGAGGCAAAAAAGTTAAGAGCAACCACAACACAACAACAACAAAACCAACAAACACTTGCCAAAAGCAGAACCCATGAGACAAAGCAAAACTAAAAACAAACGAAGACGTTGAAAATTATGCAAAAAACATTCAAATTAACATGATAATCGGGCGCAAAATGAGGAAACCTTTTACATTATAATCTCAATCGTAATATATATTTGTTTGTTGGTTTCAGTTTTTGGGGCACGTCTCATGCCGTTGTTGTCGTTGTTGTTGTTGCCACAGGGCCAAACAATCGAGAACTGCTATTCCGAGTGGTAAGTTCTCTTGTATTTTGTGTGTTTTTGGGTTCCCTCGAAATGCATTCGTATGCGCAATCATGCGCATTATTCAGTTCATTCATTCAAACGAATCATTCATGCGATTTTACGAATATTAAAGTGTCGGTTTATATATAAAGGTATATACATATGCATCTGCATTTGTATTTGTGTTCCCATTGCCAAATGTTTGAGTTGGTCTCGTTTCTGCGCTTGAATTTCAGACGAGTATAGTTTTTGATTTTTTCGAGCAAGTGGCGTATGGATAGGCGTATTTCTTTTAAATGTTGCGGTTTCTGATATTGTATTCAAATTATGCACACTACACTACACTTCACTACAAAAACGAGGCCATGCTTTGCACTGCCAAAGTAAGTCGAGGCTTAAGTTGAAGCGGATTTATCTTAAAATACATTTTAAAAATTCAAATTCACATACTATACCATATATAAATGCATTCCTCTCTTGCACTAATCTTAACTTATGTTGAATTGCTCATTGTTCAATTCCTCGAATTCTTGACGTGTATATATAAAACCGAAAATAAACAGCATCAGCATCGTCAATTTCGACACACACCTCTCTGATATTTAAGCAATTTAAGATTCTGCGGTCATTATACCTGTACATAAGGTGACGAGATAAACGCTTTGCCTAAAACCACAACCCAAAGTCGAACCACAACAACAGCAATGAAATCTGCAGACTGAAAGACTGAAACCTTGTCTTGTCAACTTGCATATAAATTTTTATTTTTCCAAGTTAAGCAGAAATAAAAAATAATAAAAAAAAAGAATAAAAAGGCAGAGTGAGAGGGAGAACTGGGCAATAAGCTGTGCAGTGGTTTAACATGACCCGATTACTGAACTTTGTCTTAAGCGCCTAGTTTAAGGCTTTAAAGTTACTCGGAAATCCAGACAAAATAAATGTCATTCATACTTTCGTTCTTATCAGTCGGATGGGATCATCCAACACTTTAGGCAAGCCCACGTGAAATGCAAAGAGATCATAAAAACATGTAAAGAGAGAAGACAACAACTTGTACATCTTTGTTGCTGTTCATTCAAAATACATTTCCCAAAAAAACTAAAAAAGAAAAAAAATTTAAAAACCTATGCACAGCTGGTACTTCAAGCTATCAACACATCAAATCACCTTCCCTCACTCGCTCGGCAATCTCGGCTAACCTCTGTGAACTGCAGGTTGGGGAAATATCATTAGGCCTAGATGGAAATGGAAATGGAAGGGCTACTGGTTTTTTTATTTCACGTTTCCTACCTAACTAAGTATCTCTGACCAGGCACAGAAAACCGCAGAGGGACAGAGAGAAAAATCATTATTATTTTTATTACAAGTGAGGAAATATGCGTGGGAATTTACATGAGAAAATGTTTAATGTTTACAACAACTAGAAAATAATAATAATAATATGTAGAAGAAGAAGCGGCACAAGAAGATGAAGACGAAGACGAAAAGGTAAACACAAATGAAGTTGAACAATTTTGCTACTGTTTGTCAAGTGGCATGGAATTGTGGAGTGTACTGTGAAGAATGCCCCAGAGCCAAGTCGGCAAAGTCATGTACATAGCATTTTGTGGTCGTCATCATCGCCATCACCATCATCACCATCTTCAGCGATGTCGTGGTCATTGTTATTATCCTACTACTTCTTCGTCATGCCGCCGTTCCCCATTGACAATTGCCGCAGTTCAGTTCTCATTGCCAAGGAACCTTTGGCCTTTGCCCTTTGGCCTCCTATTGCCAATCATTTCTGGCCATGAAATAATATTGTGAGTACATGCATTTTTAATACATTAATTTCGCAGTTTGCATAATCCGCTCAGCAGCTCAAAGAACTTTACTTTA
Organism: Drosophila ustulata; assembly: GCA_035047365.1. NCBI lineage: Eukaryota > Metazoa > Arthropoda > Insecta > Diptera > Drosophilidae > Drosophila > Drosophila ustulata. The sequence goes on from JAWNPT010000094.1 coordinate 20,776,499, forward strand.
AGTACAACATTTTCTTTCTCATGATGTCATCCAGTAGCCGCTTACCAATTAGCGTTCCCCAACTCCACATATACAATACATATACATATATGTATTTAAAGGTACTTTGTACTCGGTTTGTGTGTGACAAGCTCTTCCGTTGCATGTTTAACAACTGAAGGGAAAAGGGTAGAGAGAGGCCTATGACATATTCTAGGAAAATACATTCCAAAAGAAGTCAGTTTGTTTGCGCTTTCCGCTTACTTTTAAACACAGTATACCCTGTATAAAACGCACAGCTGAAGGGGTATATTGTCGAACATATACTTTGAGATACTAGCTACAGACATATTCTTTATAATCAGTATACCGCACTAGAGTAACTTTGGCTGCCATTATTAATTCATGTTGTGCACAAAATTCTTGATATTTTTGTGCTTTTCGGTGCCGGATAATCCCATATAATGCCTTTAGGACAAAAGGCCCAAGAACAACAACAACATTCTTCGAACAGAAGATTGAGCAAAGTTTTGGGGTAAAAGCAGAAAACGATAATATTAACAAGTTGATGAACGCTATTCACAGACACAACACATACACACACAGACGCAGTTCTCAAACTTTTGCCCATAACAAATTATAAAGTGTGTGTGTGAGTGTGAGTGTGAGTGTGGATGTGTGTATGGTTTGAGGGCCCCTTCAAGCTGTCCATCAAAAAACAGCGGCGCTTATTAAACACATTTCTGAATATCAGACTTGTTGCTCATTGTTTGGGCGTTTTGGGGCAACAAGTTGACTTTCGAGACACGTGTCTCAAAATGTTAAAAAAAATACATATTTCTGTATGTTTATTATGCATATCATAATGATCTCAATCATAAAGTAAAGTTTGCCTTTGTGCATAATTTCAACACAATTTAAATGCTCCACTCGTAAATCCATAGAAAGTCATAGATAGCCAGAAAAACAGCGAGAGAGAGAGAGCGGGGAGAGGGAGTGGAAATTGAGAGAACAAGGGGGTTAACGGCTTTAATAAGTGTCTATATAAAAATTGACATGCTGAGCATTTTATTACCCAGACTAAGGTGATTCTCTGACGACAGTTTCCCTGAGAAATCGCTCATCGAATCGACACCATGCTGATAAGACTGTGTGACTTTGACAAAAACCATAAAAAAATGTAGACCTTTAAAAAGATATATCCTACAGCTATTCAGATATTCTCGTATGGTAATTTTCATTGGCGCCAATTTAAGACGCCGGCGAAAAATTCCTATTCCCAAAAAAAGCTTAATGCTAGCGCCATAAATTCTGTTGTCCCAAATGTCCCGAAAACCAACGAAATAATTAAATAAAAAGCCTAAACAAAAAAAGAATAGTAGATAGAATAAAATAAAATGCGCATCTCCCAATTTTCAGCTTCGTTTTGTACACTTTTCTTGCCCATTTCCCAGAGCATTCCTGTCTGCCAAGGCGCGCCAGAGGATGGAACCCTCAGCGCATACACAGATTTAGCACAAATATCTCCCGATGCCACAGAGTGTGTGTATATATATATGTATATATATATTTGTATGTTTTGTATGCATGCATATATTTATATGCGCCTATTTTCATCTAATTTCTTTCATTTCTACATGCCTTGCTCTATTTTTGTGGCGCATTTTTAGCGTTGTTCGCTTCTATACCATATATAAAAAAATATATATATGAAGCGATATATATGTATATAAATACGTTCGTATATCTGGTGTATAACTCAATTTTCATTGCAGTTGGAACGCGACGCGTCTCTTCAGCTTTTTTTTTTTTTCCTAAAATTCTTCTTGCCGAAATTGTTGTTCTTCTTTTGGGTGAATTTTATATGCTCCATTTTTAGGCGCTGCGCTTTGGACTTTGTTTTGTTTGGCAACCGGACGGACTGTCGAACTGTCTGCGAGTCTGGCTAAGTAACTGGGTCCCCGCGACCATAAACTACTGAGTGGCATCAACGGAAAAGCTTCTTTTTTTTTTTGTGTTGCTCCCTCATCATCCATCTGCATGCGGCCTGCTCGCTAATTATGTTGTATCGAATTTTCATTTCAACTAATTTAAATTGTATGCTCTATTTCACATTTGATTTGAGTCGCCATAAATTATAAATTTTTCTTTTTTTTATGTACGCACTGAAATCTCTGAATTTTACGCACGTTACGTGCACTTTGAACTGGCGCTAGACCATTAAAGTTGGTCAGATTGAGAAAGAAGTGGAGCGCACTAAAGTCTATTCAGTCGATGTGTTGATTTATAGCCGGCAATTTTTATGGGAATGCAAACTTTTATAACGCATATTTATAGACACTGGAACTGCGTCAGCAAATGCATCTCAAAACGTAAACTTATCGAGAATCAATTTCAGCGCTGCAGAGAATTATAATAAAGCATTTAAGCCCTCTATTCTGGAAATTTCATAAAAATATTTGCAGTAAGCTAACAAGTTATTGTACGTAGCTGAATACCGTTTCTTTTTTAATTTGTATAATATCATTAACGTAATTGCAACTTTCGCTTAGTCATAAATAAATCACTTGATATTCAATGCACTTTACAATAATAATAAATTCACGTCCATGCCGAGAAATTACCAGGTGTGGCCTTTTGGAGAAATTACCAATGCTCATCGATAATACCAATATTCACTTAACTAAATAGCTCCCCACACTTGATTGCATTTGCACAATACACTTACCATAAAAAGGCTTTAATAGTAGGTTATGCTATGTCTGTAAAGAAAGAGAAAAAACATAAAATACAGATTAGAAATGGAGTTAAACAATAAATAGTCATAAAGAATCGTTTCAATCGAATAAACATTAAAAATGTATTCCAGCGCCTTTACTGCATTTCTATGCAATTTTATTTGTTCGACGATCTCAGCCCTACGCTCTTTATGGAGCATTGTAAAAACCCTCAAGTGAACAATAAAGAAAAGAAATAAAAACGGAGCGCTTAAAGTGGGTCACATTTCTATGGGAGTTCAAATGCATTCAAACGAATTGAAAAGTTAAATCTCAATTCATTTCAAGAATTTAAAGCACTAGTAAATAGTTTGTGTATGTCAAACCGAATCTTGCAAATATTTTAAAGATGAATATTCACGAAATTCCTTTCGACATAATCAAAATTGAAGGAAACATGAAAATATTATTTTTGAATGGAATGCAAGTGCTTGTTGTGAAAACCATTCAATTTGCTTATGACGAATCTATTTGCACATTAAGTGACAGCCAAAACTGACCCAACAGCAACCCCATTACCAGACCCTCGACACCCCCGCTCAGCGTTTAGGACCCGCATAGTGCAGTCGATGTTTTAATTTTTGTGTTTTTTTTTTTTATCTCAGCCAAGTGAAATTCCTTAGCCTCAGCCAGGCAGCACGCAGCATTAAAAATAGTCACAAATGTTTGCTATTTTGTTTTTATTTTCTATTTCGATTTGACAGCTCAACAAAAAATAAAAGAGACACTCACAAATTACAACAACAACAACGCAAAAAAACGAAGAAAAATTTAAGTTAGAAAAGAACAAAAATATGCAGGCAGCTCATCGAAAGACGAGTATGTATCGAAGTGTGATAAACAAACAGACAAACCACATACTCGAATTAATAATGATTGAAAATGTTGTTGGCTTCTCTCAACAATTAAAATTGATGAGCCACATTATGTTGTATTGTCTTCTATTGCCGCGACGAAGAAGATTCATCATTTGCCCGCTGGTCAAATTCTTGACAAATCTGCACAGTTTTTTTTGGCTCCATCAGTTTCTTCTTTATTGATGGACAAAATTTGTGTTGTCTCAGTCGCTGTATACGCTACTAAATTATATTATGAAAATGACATTTTGGAAAAGAAGAAACTAGAACTTCAGAAAATTCGGACTTCCGAAACTATAAAATTCGTATCAATATTTTGAGCACTGTCTTCGTTTATAGCGTATCGCATGATCGTCGCATAATGCTTTTTAATTTGTTTTTTCGGCCTCGCACATTTGCTGTTTCAATTAAAAAACTTGGTCGTCATCATTTTGGTGTGCAAAAATAAACATTTTATTGGTCGCATGGCGCCAAAGCGCAAGTATCGCGTCCGATTCACTTTGAATCCCGAACTATTCGTCGTTTTTTCTAGCTCTCACCAACTGTCTCAATTACGTCGGGGCTTATCTGGAAAGCCGGTTCCCCTCCTCGCCAGCCCATTAAAAGATCCACAAGTTTTTTGTGCAATTTATTTCAATTGCCAGTCGTCGCAATAAATGCTAATAACTTTGCAATTAAGACACCAAAAATACATTTAACGCAAAGCAAAGTGATTAACAAAAAAAAAATAGAAGAGAAGATGCTAAGGAGACTGATGATAATTGTCTTTGCTGTTCGCTAGTTTGCTGCTTATGCAGAACATCAAACGCTGGCAAAAATCAAGTCAAAGGGACTGTTTGAAGAGCAGCCATTGGATCATTTGTATAATTGCCCATAAACATCAACGAGCCATGCAAATGAATGACAATTTGCAAAGCTAAAGCCACCTACGAAGCAAAGAAGAACCTTTCGGGATTATAAACAGAGAAGGAGACGTAATAAAAACTGAGATATACGAACGAATAATAGAATAAACAGGAAACTGAGTATTAGCCGGAGATTAAACATGGTCAAAGCATAATTCCAGAAGGTAGACAAGAAAACAGGGAAATAGAAAGTAACGCCTACAGGAACAAGAGAGAAGAAATTTACGCACAATCCTTCGGCATAGCTAATCAAATAAATTATAACATGTATGCGTAAGTTTTATGATGACCATGGAGGACGTGTAAGTCGTAAATAACTGTAATGCTAGCAGCTGTTTACCAAATCGACAGAGAACACTTTCCATAACAGCAAATCACAGTAATTGCCAAAAAGCACACACACTCGCACACCATTGTCACAACTTTCTAATACTAACCCAGTTAAATTGTTCAATGACACGTAGCAGTTAAAGCAGAGAGGCCCAGTGGCCCAGGCCTAGACCTTCAATCTTCAAACTCGAAAGCCTCAGCGATAGATAAATGGGAACTAACGAGACGGCAAGAGTGAAGAGAGCTACCAGGGTTCTTTATGGCATTTTGGGCATAAGAATGGTCATGCCTCGACGTTTCGGCCACTTTCTTCATTCATCAAAAGTACATAAAGCCAACACCAGACGAACATTTCACCAGAAATATGTGTGTGCAACACGCCAAAAAGAATACTCTTTAGAATGTTCGACAGTCCGACTGTCAGTCGATCGGTCTGTCTGTCTGTCTGTCTGTCTGTCTGTTTAAATGAAAACTTAATCGAAGAACCGACAATATCAGACGGAGCTTTGGCCGAATATCAACAAAGCTTAAATAATGGAATCGGAAAAACTGCGTGACAGTATTACTAATTATGTTTAAATAAACAAAAGCAAAACAGAGAGACAGAGAAGCTCAACACAATGTGGCAACTTGAAAGTCGAAGAAAAACCAAATAAACACGAGTCGTGGAGTCGAAAACCAAATAAACTATAGCATAGTCTGACAAATTTATGACAAAGAGACCCCTCCAGAGTACTGCTAAAAAGCCGACAAAAACAACAGAAGCAACAAATCCATTGATTGTCAAGTGCAACAGTTGCCCGGAACTTTTTTTTTTTTTTCATTTCTTGTGTTGTTTATTGCGCTTTGCAATTAGTGTTTGCTTCTTGGACTCTGATAAGATGTTGTTTTTGTCATTCTGTTATTATTTATGAGTAACAGAAACCCCCAAAAAGTAACTGCAAGCTAGCCCATAAATCAGTAAAGAATTCAGAAAGATCTTATCTAGATTTTGTTCAAAATTAAAATACAAACTTGGCTTGACTATGAGGAGTCTTAAGTATAGCTACTTTAAAATCGAACTTGAACTCAAGTAGATTCATTCATAGCAAACTTAGGAAATTGATTTGTGAAAGACAATGCAATTCATTGTTAAATTGCAATGTTATCGTGTTAAACTAGCTTATCATCACTTTGCTGGCCAAGACGACAATCACGTTAACTTATCGCGTGCTGACCAAGAATGTCAAGTTCCGGCATAACTATGTACATATATTTATCAAAGCACTAGTGAAACTGATAAACACGATTCTAAAGTCGGTGTATATAAATAGCAGATGATGGTGTTGTGCGGAAATTGGCTATTAGACGGCCACAAAAAGGGCTAGCAGCTGTTGACGTGTTGGTGCTAGAGCGCAACGAACCGCGCCAGTGTTGGACAACACACGAAAAGCAAAACATGCAGAGATCAGCCGACATTATTAAATGACAAGGGGCCAAGATCGTCTATTGGTCGAGTTGAGCTGATCAATGGCTGCTCATTCAATTTGGTGTGCAAAGCGTAAACCGATTGTGATCGACGGACGGATGGACAATCTGGAGACTGAGTGACCACAGATGCACGACGACAGCGGTGCAGTGAACTTTTGCTGCAGAGCCGAGAGAGGCCAACAAACGCTAACATGGCTAGAAGAAAGATGCAAGAAGGGAGACAGCGAGAGAGAGAGAGAGAGGAGAAAGATGGAGACACGCATATGGTCAACAAGGCAAGCCAACGGAAGGGGGCGAGTAACCCAACTAATAACAAACAACCGGCTTTTTAATATAGGAGACAGCGCGAGAGAGAGAATGGAGAGCGAGGCGAGGAGCCAAAGACTTTTGTTTACTTTGTAAGCGGCCACGAGATCTCGCGAGTGCTGCGTGGAGGCACAAAACTTGTTGCATGTTGTTGCTGTTGCTGTTGTTGTGGGGCATGCGCATAAGTCACTACACAAATTGCGCAAATTCCACAACAGTCAGCCAAAAGCCAGGCCATCTGTCGTCACTCTGGAGCGATCTCCACACAGCGCTTTGCAACACTGGCCTCGATCATCGACTGCAACTGCGACTGCGACTGGCGAGAGGTGAAGGCCGCAAACTCGCACATAATTGCATTGCCCGCAGACCAGACCAGACACCAACCAACCAACCAGCCAAGTGCGAGTAGAAGATAGTTACTCTCCTGTCTCTCGCTCACTTCTCTCCTGGGCATAGCGAATTCACAATAATGCGCATTTTATTAGACTCCCCACTCTCTCACTCTGTTGCTCTGAGTGCATTTTCCGCTTCAACACGATTTTCATTTAAATTTTCCAAAGCGTTGCCCTTTGCGTTTTGCTGGTTTTGTGTCTTCCAGGAAGGAAATGTTTTTTGCATACATTGTATGCACAGCTCCAGCCTCGAGGTGTTTGACGTGTGAGAGATTGTGGCATTGGCTTAGGGTTGTCAGGTTTCTTTGTGCCAAATGCCCTAAGACATCTACGGAATTGCATTTTCCAAAGTGCACACATACACACACATGTGTGTGTGTGTGGTAAGCTTTGGCTGTGAGCATTTAGACACGTTGATATGTCGAAAGGAAAAAGTTATTTTAAGCCTCGGTTTGTCGTGTGCCTGCTAAAAAGACTAACACTCACTTTGACGTTGACTTCTTGACTAACTGACAACGCGTCATTTCATATTAATGAAAGCCGTACATTCTGATCAATATTTAACAGGCATTTGAACTAGATGTGAAGTATTTACTGTCCACCATTTAAACTGGCAGTTAAATATTCGCTATTAATTTTTAACAGCCAATTTATTCTAAAGTTGACTAGTTAACTGCTAAACGAAATCATAACTATCTGATAGTTTGGCAATTAACATATTGCAAGGCTTGCCGTTAAATAGACCATTAATATGAAGACATCATTTTGATGCCATTTGCATGAAACTTTATATTTATCGTTGTAATCGATCACTTAAAATTGCATTGCGCTGTTGCCACATTTCGATAACTGGAAAATTGAAGTGCAATTTAACTACCTTCTTAATATTCTAATAGTTTAGTTTCTGTGCCAGTTGATTTCCAATTTAGAGTTCGCAGTTTATTTACTTCTTTTAAAACCTTAACCCACATTTGGTGGCAATAACTCAATGTGATCTTCCAGCTGCTCCACTTTGGAGTCAGCCAGCAGCCCACGCATTCCCTGCATCCCCAGTATCGAAGAAAACACGCACAGTCTTTCAATTAGCGTGGGGTCTCCAGCGAAATGGTTGATGATCCACACTGGGATGCCTGGGGTCCATGGCAGCAGCCCCCATCATGAGGTTTGTCTTGCATTTTCCAAAAGCGCATCCACATGGCAAACAATTCAACTGCCATTTATTTTATTTATTACTGTTGCTGCGGCTGCGGCTGCTGGCTGCTTGTTGGCCGTAAGCTGCTAGCTGTAAGCTCTTGGCTCTTGACTGTGGCTTTCGTGTTCAGTTTAAACTGGCTTCATAGAAATAAAAGTGAAATTTTCACAGGAGGAGAAAATGTTGCAAAATATCAGCGGCTATGGTTGTTAACGTTGTTGTTGTTGTTGTTGCTCGTTTTCCTTTACTTTGCTTACGAGTTTTCCAAGACGCTGTTCGGCATTCGCCTTGCACTTTTATTATCAGCATATAAATTTATTTTATATACGAATAAAATTAAATTAATTAATGCATTTTGTGGTTAATTATATGCCTTAGCAATTTGTTATTTTCAAGTGAAAAATACGATTGCAGCCGATCGATTAGTTTTATTAGCTCTTCAGATGAGTGATATAGTAATTATTAAATGGTGGAGAGAGGTGCTTCAACATAATTTTATAAATATATCATTTCTTTAGACCTATTTGATTTCTAGCTGAAACTGGAAATCGACATTAGTTATGCATAAGAGATGTCAACAAACGACAGTCCAATGTAATCGTTAATCGGTAATCGGAGACCAAAGGTTTTGGTTTTTTGTTAATAACAGATCGGTCAATGTAGCCATGAGTAATACGAGCCCATTTATCAAAATAAAATACAAAACAACCAACAACAACAACAGAAAAAAATGAAAAGGTGGAGAGCTGAAAAACTGTACGACAGGCTCGAAAATTATGCGTTAATTAACATGGCAGCTGTGGGGGCAGCGCATAAAGTCGGAACGAGCCGAAAGATCTTGAAGGTTATGGTGTGGAAGCGAGAGATCTGGTTTAATACGCTTTATTATAAATCGACTTTGACATGTGACCCCACACTATTTGACCTTCGCAGCAGCTAACACCAGCAGCAGCCACACAAATGATAATGCTGGAATGGGAAATAATTCACTGCGGTAATTAGGCATCCCATGAAAGGGGTAAACCAGAACGAATATAAAAAACAGATCGATCACAATAAATGTAAATTGTAAATTGCATTTAATGCCCATTTCCTAATTTTCAATTGAAGCTCGTAAAGCAAAGTGCTTGAAAATAAACAAATGACAATTTGATAGATAAGACAATCGAATAAAAAATGAAATACACAAACGATTGCTAATAAAAATTAAATACGCAACGCTTATCAATACTCAAAACTGTACGCTAATTGAAGCAGCACCAAAAACTATAGTACGTATTGAAATATGGGTAATATATAAGTATGACCGATTGTTGACAGAGTGGGATCGCCATTCTCATCGTGCTGTTGCCAAATTTCACAAGCGCAATGTTGCGAAATTGTAACTCTGATTCCACAAGAAAAGTCTGTTATTGACATTCGAAATTAGTTGTTATAAATTACCACTTGAATAAGCAGATTAGAACAGTTCCGAGGAAATAAATAATCTTTAAACTTATCACTTGCCGCTGCAGTTATTAGGAATTCCAGCGTTGCCAAATTGCAATTTTGCCAGTGTTGCGTATCGCTGCAATTTCAGCATTTGCTCTAATTGTCTGAGCACTGTTTGCTGGACAAACAAACACTTTGAGCAAAAGTCAACATGCAACTTAATTGCTCTAAAAAAGTAAACAAAATCACAATAAGGAAAAAAAAAACTAAATGTGGTTGTTGCACCTGGAGGGCGGCCTAGGGCGTTGTGCCGCTAAACAAATATGACAGATAATTGTTGATAAACGTTGGCGCTCTTTGATAGTGTATCCCAGTATGTGTGAACACTGTCGTCTCTCTGGCAGCTGTTGACTTTAATCAAATAATACGCTTATGTGCCGTTGCAGGCACTTCAATTCAATTGAGGCGCAGCGGTAGGTGCAATCAGAGTTCGACTATTTGCATAACTGGGCCAGCTGAGCCCTGTGAAAGGTGGCATCGCGTATCGCGTTCCATCAGTCACTACGATAAGAACCAGACTCGGCTTGGCTTGCAAGTATGCATAATATAAAAACAATATCAATAAATTATTTGACCGGAAATCAGACAGCTGCAGGTCCTAAAGATGCCACAGACTTGCAGATCCACACAAAAGTGGCAATAAATTAAACTCACACTATGTGATAGTCACAGTCTCTATAAATATTATTTAAGAAGTGCTGGGCTGGCTGAAACGCAGTTACGGGCAGTCAACAAACTGAATTATAATGCCATATAATATAATATACTATATATTGTAGATGCTCGCTTAACTGTTTACTCGACTAACAAGTCTGTCAAACACCCTCCAAATGATTAATGATTATTTGCACTACTTGACTTTATCTACAACATTTAAATTAATTACTGGCTTCATTTAATCTTGTATTCATTTCAAATATATTTTTCATTTTGTATAATTCTGAATCTGTCTTTATCTGTCACATTTCTTCTGCATTTTATTTTGTATTTATAATTATGCCCGCTCAGCGTTAAGGCTCTGCTTTCAACCAACGATCAAAGCATCCATGAAAAGCTCACAAATACACAAAGCACCTGTCTTATCGCACTGTGAGCTTTAGCTTTCGTTTAGCACTTTTATCTGGAGCACATTACCGTAACAGCCGCTTGTTCGCTTCCTTTATCACATACAGCAAGCGACACATTCGCCCTAAATAATAACTATGCCTCATGCATTAAATATTGTAACTTTACGAGGCACAGCATAGCACATAATTCACACACACACACACGGGACACACAACTTGACGCATTGAGTTGGCTTGAAACACTGAAATGCTGAAACGCTGAAACGCTGAAACTCTGAAGCCACAGGAAGCAGCAGCAGCAGCAGCGGCAGCAACTGATAAGCGGGGGAGTCAAGTTGGCTGTGGTAAAGGACACGATTTGTGTGGGAGGATGCTGATGCCAAATGGCTTACCATTTGCATGCCCCAAACTTTTGCTAACCCATTTAAAAGCGAAACCTGTACATAAAGCGAGTATATACATATATATAGTTATGTACATAACGGTTTAAGTGTATACATGTTAATATAGGTCGCAAGCTGGCGACTTTTGCAACAACTTCGTTGCACTCGTTATCCTTCGGGAGTCGTCGACACACCCCAAATCCCAAACAAAAACACCACTCCAACAGCTGTTGTGCGCTTAACAGTGCTCTGTTATTAACAGCAGCTGTAACAGCAGCTGTTAGTGCACAACGTATCTCTGGTATCTTGTATCTATACTCGTTTATATCGGTCAACTTTTTTGCAAAAAACTCCAATTCATGTCTTTGGTTATACACAGCTGGAAAATGTTCATAGCCATCCATAGTACACGAGTATTTTATAATTAATTACGAATTGCTCAAGGGGCTGGGTCAACAGCTACTACGACATACATTTGTACATATGTATATAGTATATTCCAACTCTCATTCCCATTCCCCATTGGGCGCTGAGTTGGCAAAAATTGTTTCGCATTACGCCTGGGGATGCATCTGATGTTTCTGGGCTGATAAGCAAATTGCTAATGCTTTCAATTTTCAATTAGTGCCCACAAAAGGGAAATCCTTTAGGAAAATACGTTTGCTCTGCACTTGCACAACCGAATGTGTAACAATATTCTGCATATGATATTTAAGCTGCTCCAGGATTAGCTTTGTTTGTTGTAAATTATGTAATACTGTTGAAAGTGAGTGAGCTTATATCACAATCTAACTTATTTTCCAAAGTTTCTAAACGTTTCATTTTAATTTTCTGCTTTAGTTATAAGCTTTTGTTTTCCAGCTATAACTTTCTTTGAAATTGAAACTAATTCCCTTTAAAATAAATTGTTTATAAAATGTAATTGCTTTCTTGGGTCTACTGTTGTAACCACGTAATATAATACAGCCTGTCAAGCTCAATTTTCAGTTCTCAAACCAGCTGCAAACGTGCATTTAATTGTATATAGAACTGGTAACAGCTTCTGCCATCACCGATTACTCGATTACAATGTAGGATTCGAATTTTTGTTGTCTCCAGCTTGTTAATAACATTTCGCCTGTCTCGAAAGCTGCTGCAACACGAGACGCACAACTATTAATTAGACAGACGCTAACAGCCACGAAAAATATATATATTTAAAAAGCTGTTTAGCAATCAAGCGATGCAGCTTCATTTGAAAATCAAAACGAATTTCCCAGGCCATGACGATTGCATTGAGTTAATCGCGCTTTAATGATAAGCAGACAGATAAGGCCCCGCATTTTAATTATGGACTAGAGCAGCCAAAATGTGAACTAATAAATAAGATGCTGCAGACGCCGGTAGCGCCCCCAGTTTGTAACCGAAAAAAAAACCAAACCCGAACTTGTAGTCGAACCGAATTGTGAGCGCATTAAATCAAACAACAGCAATAATCCTAATGACAGAGATATCTAGTGTCTCTGTCACACCGCCTATATAGTATGGGCCCAGTTAAAAGAAATCACCCCCTGCGGCATTTCCGTTCGTCTTTCATTCAGACACACACCGAAAAAGTGAGGGTGAGATTTCGAGACTCGAAACATCGAAACTAATCCCAGCGCAAGTGCATTTTCATTTGCCAGACTGGAAAAGAGTTTCGTGGTCGGCGTGTGCGTGTGAAAAATGAAAATGCCTCGAATAACAGGTAAGTTAATAAGCGACTCGACAGCGACGTCGACTACAAGTTGAGGCCCAGTCGAAACAAAAGCATTTCACTAAATAGTCGGCATTGTTTTTGGTACCTGTTGGGATGGCGACCATGTCGGCGACAACAACAGAGAGACACAACACAACACAAAAAAAACTACAATTCGTTTCACGCTACCGACGCCGCTGTCTCATGGCCAAAAGAGACAAAGACAGAGAGAGAGAGAGAGACCAGGAATGAGTCGAACCACCTGTCGAGGGGTTCCTACATTTTGTACAATAATTGCACAAGTGTCACTTGGACACAGGTAGTAGAGTAGAGTAGCCCAAGTCGCCAACTGGTTCCCTAAGAGCACCAGCACTTAAAGAAAGAAAGAGACAACGACTGCATAGTAGTAAACTCTATATGATGGGTGGTAATTTCATTACGAATCGCCGCAGCTGGGCAAAGAGTCAGTTTTATGGTCGTAGCTGCTGTGAATGGAACTTACTTAAATTGTTAAGTACCCAGCATGGGTGGGTTTTCCTTTTAACTACTACTTCTGCTTCTTTATTGTCTGTATTACATAACTGTGCCGTATGGGAATTATGACTCGGCAGAAAAAAAAACAAACTATAGTCAGCTGGCAATTGTTTAGAATTAAGCAAAACAAATATCGTTTTGCACCTGTTGAACAACTTCCCACACGCCTCGACTTATATAAGACCTTTTATCTCAGTGAATTTGGAAATAATGCAAGCAATTTCCTTGGACAAACTATAGCCAAGAATTTTCATTGTTTGTAATATGGAAAACTTAACTATATTACAGTCATAACACATGCTAAAAATATTTACATTTCTATCATTTATTTATTGAGAACTATTTTTATAGAACCAGCAGTCTATAAATACTGTATTGTTTGTAAAATATTTCAGCTCAAAGTCAAGGGATGCTGCTGATGTTGAACACAAATGTTTCTGCCAAATATTTGCGTTCAACTTGAACTTGAGATAGAGAAATCCGAAAATAAAGTAAATATCCGGCTGATCAAGTGAAAATGCTGACGCAGCACGATTTCATCATAATCATACACCCAATGCTGTTATATCATTATTGACTTTTTGGAATACTGGTAGCATAACGGGCCATTTAATCGATACACTTTCAATTATAGCACAACATTTGCAACAGTTGCAGCTGCCAGCAAATTGGTTGCAAAGCCGTAAAATGCTTTTAATACCCTGTTTGTATAGCTAACACAAGGTATAATGAACTAGAGTTCATTGTTGGATTCCAAATAAACATAGACAACAATCTGAAATTTATGTGAAATACAAAAATTATATTATAATTTTCTATTGGTTCGATCGATTTTCTTATGTGGGTGTTGTACATTAAATTAATTTAACTATACTTTTAACTATTTTTGATAGTATTGTCTGCTAAGTAAGTATCTTGCAGTCGAGCACACTCGTTGGTTGTAGCTTTCTTGGGAATGTGGAAAATTGTGAGCACGCCAAACGAAAATGAAATGTTTCTTTGCAGCCAGTGTGTACACACTCTCACATGTATGTAATTCTGATTACCTCAGTTCGCCTAGTTGGCCAAAAGCAGGCGACTCGAATGGCCACAACACTTTCGGCCACAAACTGCAGCAGCAGCAGCAGCAATAGAAAATACAAATAGAAAAAAGAAAAAAACAAGCAGAAACGTCCAAGTCAAAATGGCCATAAAAAATGAAAATTGCAACTTTGGAAATTATGCGGCAAACAAGTTTCGAGCATGCGGCACTTTGGGGAACTGAGATAACTGCAACCACTGCTAAAAGAAAGAGCAGGGGCAACAAAAAGGCGACGCCAAATTTCATGTGGCAATCGCAATCGCAAATTGCAAACTGCATAACTTGGTTTGCCACCCTTTTGTTACGAGCAGCTACTACACTGCACTACATGAGAGTGCTGTGTGGAGTGTACTATTATTTTAGTATCATTAAGAAGCGGCTTCCGCCTCGTAGCTATGAAAAACCTCCACATACATAAATTGACGCACGGGCCGCGCAAAAATATAAAGATGGGAAGCACAACAACAACGGCAACAACAACAAAAGAAATATCAACAACAATAAATAAAACAAAAGCCAACGGAAAACTAAAATGCCGCTGGCTAAAGAAAACAACAACAACAACAACAGAGATAGAAATAAAGAAAGAAACAGCAACAGATGAAAAGACGCGTGAGAGAAATGGGGAACGGGGAAATGACAACAGTGAAAAAGTGAATTGATTTTCATGTGTGGCGGAAAAATGTTATTTTTTTGCTTGCTTTGGGAAATGCTTTTGGATAATTGTGTAATGCGGTGGGTCCCTTGCCACTTGCCACCCTCCCTGCCCACAACACCCTCAAGACAGTCTCAAGACAGCGTTGCCAACTGCCAAAGAGTTAAAAAGCACAAAAACGTTGCCAACTGTCAGCTGTCAACTGCAGTCGGGAGTCGGAGCGATTTATTATGGCTGTTGTGGGTGGAAAGAAAAAGTCAGCACACATGGCAAAACTAATTGAAAGAACTAAAGTCCAGTAGCTGTAACGGATAACAAACAGTGTGTACACACTGCAAATGAAATTTAACAATTACTTCTAAGAAGTTTTAAGCACGAAGCGAATTACGAATTGTAAAATTATATTTGGATTAATAATTAAATTGCTTCCTTAAATTACATTTCTTTCTTTAAATACATCAATATTTTAATAAAGATAAAGTCAAATTTAGCCTGTTACTTTTATATTTGTGTAATATTAATTCCCTTGTCTAATATTCAAAAGTTTTTTAAATGAAATGATAATCTTTCTAGATATGCATCTATTAACAAGTAATTTAATAAATTTGACATAAATCACTTTAATTAAAATTGATTTCTTAAATTTATTTATTTAAATGAATCAATCTGTTTAATATAGGAACAAATTTGATAATGTAATTTTAGAAATTAGTTTGAAATTTAAATTGCATTATATTAAATATTATATTAAATTGCAAATATTAATAAGTAGATACATTATTTTCAAATGTGGATTCTAAGTATGATGAATACTGTTATTTTATTTTAGTAAGCAAACAGCAAACATGAATTTGAAGTTTTACTCGGATTTTAAAAATTAGATATCAACAAGTAATTGAATTCCTTGCAAATTCCACTGCAATAGATACTTAAGTTGTTAACCATTTAATTCGCACTGTGGCTGTAACTGTATCCCTGTAACCCTCTCGCCAGCTGCCTTTCTCCACAGATCGACGCCCTTAGTTGTTGGCTGTTGACAATGCGAAAGTTGCCAGTGCCAAAAAGCAAATGAAGCATGAAGCATTTGACTTGTAATATTAGACAAGTTGTGTGTTGCAATTCAAAAACAACAACAATTGCAACAAATATGCGTCGCCCTGGCGCACAACTAGGCGGCAACCCTGCCGCAGCTGCATTCCAGGCAATTGCAATCAAATCAACTTTCCAATGATGGATTTTTTTCTTCATCTTTCGATTATAATTTAGCCGTTTTTTTTTTGTTTTTTGCAGTATTTTGCCATTACCTTATTAGCTAAAAACCTGTTCGCTGGATGATGATATTACAAAAAAAAATAAAAATAAATGCTCAAGCGCCTAAATGTTATTACCCCGAAAGACGAGGGGAGTGGTTATAACGCTGACATTCAAAGTGAAAATGATTTGTAATAGAAAATTGATTGTTCGACAAAAAGCGAAAACAAAACAAAACAGGCTTTAGCCATTTGTCAGCTGTAAATCATATAACAAAAAATTAAGAAAAAACAAACGATCTTATGTACGTAACTCCTGATTTAACAACGCAAACGCCGCAAGACGATGTAACGTCGCATCCCGGCGATCAAGAGGAAAATTTATTCTTGGCTATTTTATCGCTGATTCTGCTCATTGTGTTCATCTGTTGTTGTTACAGTTGCATTAGCAAATAACAAACTAATCAAACAAATTAAAGCAATATGGTCACACTGCCCAGCACAATTCCGTTCTGGGAGAGATCAACAAGCGAAGCCAGCGAAAAAGAAAACGACCTTAGTTTATTAATGGTGGCTTTCCTTGCATTTATAGCAATTCTAATTGCTGTTGTTCTCGGTATTTTACTCATTTGTGTGAATAAATAGAGAAATATTATTATTTGGTTAAGCATAATAATTTAAGTTCATAGTAGATTTTACATTTGATCAGAAATTGAATTAGTTTTCTTACATTAGCATTGGTCAACCAGATGTCAAATCGAATGTAAAGTAAATGTAACTAACAGACTGTTCGTAACAGCTAATTCAAAAGCACCAAATCCAATTGGACATCGATCAAAAGCGTTGCCACATTTCAGCAAAAACTCACCATGCAAATATGAATAGCAATTGATGTTGTTGTGGTTGTTGTTGTTGGCTTTGCTGCTGATGCGGCAACTGTTGTTGCAGTTTTAGTCCAATTCGTTTTCGTTGTGCGTTTTAAACAAATTTACGTATTTTAAGATCACGCGTTTCCAGTCTGTATTTGATTTGTTTTGTTATTGTTGTTGTTGTTCGCGCTCTATGCATGTACAACAAAAAAAATCGAGATATATTAGAAAATGTGTGTACAACAGGCACACACACACACATACACAGCAACGAACTCAGTGGAACACAAACAAACACGTTTTAACCGTGTCTCTGTTTGTGTGTGTGTGTGTGCGTTTGTGTGCGATTAGAATTGTTGTTGTTGCTGACCATTTATGGCTGTTGCTGCTGTTGTTTTATTTTTCTAAACTGGTATTAGATGTGTAACTTAAGCAGCACATCATACAAATACGTTGTATGTATATTTCTTTTTTTGTATTATTATTCACTTGAAATGGGCAACGTTTTCAGTGCAAAGACGTGTTTAAAATTGCACCGAGCTCAGCTCAAAGATTCACACACACACACGCACACAGTCAGAGGCACGCACACATCTAAAGGCACGCACGCACGCACTCATCCATACACACACTCATACACACTCATACATAGACACACAGCAGCCGAGAACGCGGCGCGCTAAATTCACGAAAATTTTCTTCTTTCCCAATGCACAGGTGTGTTTTATTATTTATATTATAATTTGTGTGTGCACGACAAAATAATAATAAACAATCGTCGTTCCGAGAACCCGGCAAGAATTCAGCACAACTTTTTAGAATTTACTGAAACCATTTAATGCTGCATTTTGTTTCTTACATTTATTGGCATAGACACATGTTGTTTGATTTGGCTATCAACAAATACATATTGATATCAACACAATTCTTTTCTTTTCTTTTTTGTTAAAACATCGCAGACCGCACAACCGACGAACCGACCGCACGCTTCGACAACAAATTTTACAATAACAAAACGGTTGAGCAGAAAGCTGTAAAGTGGCTGCCCAACAGCAGAATTACATTAACATTTGCATTCTCTTTGCTGTTAACAGGGCTGCGATACTCAAACGAACTGTTAGCTAACATGCAGGTTCGCTCGCTCTCTCAACCTGTTAAGTTAACATGGCACACGAACAGCTGATCGCAAGTTTGCTTTGAGCTTTGGCGCTAAATTCAAAAAACGCCTTTGCTATTAAATATGAATTTATTAAACTAAGCCACACAAAAGCGCAGTAATTATAAAGTATGTATTGTCTAACTGAGATTACATATAAATATCAACGACTATTTTTGGAGATTATATCAATGTTTTCACTAATATCATAAATGTCTTTTAATCAATCCTCTTTGAGTGCCCTCAGATCCGGATAAAGTGCGCCCGCATTGATGTAATGGGATTCCGGTTTGCGCAAGTCCCGCTTGTAGTCAATAACAACAGCTTCACCCGTTTTCTTGACCAACTTCTTGGCCAGACCCTTTGGTGTAATGTAGTTGACATTCTGACTGATGACAAACGCATTGCCCACCGTATCAAAGGTGGTGCAGGCCACGTTGCCAGCCGAGGCGCCGTATCTACAAAATAAATAACACATCAATAATTATAAATTCCATTATAAAACTGAGGTTAGTAATTACAATCTGATTTTTAGTATTATTTTCTTTTATACAATTTTATAAATTTTGGTTTTTACTCATAATTATTGACCAACAAAAATTATTATTCACGATTTTTATATTTTTTTTAATAAAATAAACCAGAATTTAACCCAAAGTACATTTCAGATAATAATCATAATTTAAAGGCTGGAATACTCAAATGCAATTGCAATTTAAAAATTATATTAATAATTTAAAGTTGACTATAAAGATATAAAAAAAATCAAAAACGAAAAAAATTATACTTTTTTGTTGTTATACATTTATTAAATTAGTTAAGCTTAAGCATTATGGTTTCAAACCATAAATTTCGAAATCACAGTTGATATATTTTTAATTTGTTACGTCCATTCTAAGGGTGTTAGTTTGTTAATTAAAAGGAAAAGGAATCCATTTCGGTTCCTAAAACAGTCATAACTCACTTGTGCTCAATGATTTTGACGGAGTTCTGGCTCAGATTGGTGCCCAAGATCTTGGCCGATGTCTCGAGGCCATCAAACACTGTGCTGACGCCCTCAACGGCGCCTGCGGCAATGGTCATGGCGCCCTCCATGGCGCTGTCCGCCTGCGTGCTGTCATAGCCAAAGCCCCGCTGCAGCAGCTTGGAACCCTGCGTCTGGACATGAGGCGCCAAATAACCGCCCACAGCAACGGCCGCGGTGCCCACTTTGCCGGCAATCCAACCCGTAACGCCGGCGGCGGCATGCGTCACCTTTTGGGCCACCTCAACGCCCGTTTGGACAGAGGATGGCACCTGTGTCTGGGCATCTGGGGCAGCGGGCGTTATTTTGGAGATCAAATAGGGCGTGGTGCGCATCATGAGACCGCCGGTCTTCTCGGCGCCCTTCACCAGATTGCGCGCTATGAAGTCCGCGGCGCACACAATGTGCTGCGACACCTGCTCGGAGCTGGTGGCCGGACGTGTGGCCGCAGCACGTTGGGTGCGCGGCGAACGCAGCTCCTCCACAGTGCCCGCCAGCACCGCCTCGAGCAGATCGAGCAGAAACTGCTGCAGATCAGCCATCTGCTCCTCCTCCGTCTCACCAGCTGTGGTGCTGAGCGGACGCTGTGGCTTCACCAGCATAATGCCGAAGGCATTGCCCGGCTGCTCCGACTCCATGTCCGGCAAGATGAAGGCGCCGTATTCGGTGCGATAGCATTGCGAGACGCTGGGTATCAGCGGATATATCCAGATCATCTGTTCTCCATCGGTTTGCGGCATTTCGCACTGGATGAAATAAATGCCGCTCAGGAATTTCCATTTGCCGCCCACGGTGCACATGATGAGCGACATTTTGGTGCTGCCCGTCACTGTGGTGACTTCGCCGCTCGCCTCAATCCTGTAGAGCTTCACCTGCGCCTGGAACAGTTCATCCAGCTGCGCCTGCGCATCATGGCTGGCCAGCAGCTGTCGCAATCCGGCTGCGAGTTCTTTGTAGGTCTTTGGCTTGCCGCTGGCATTGGTGATGTCGTAGAATGTGGAGGGATTCTCGGCGAGCAGCGGGCGAGACTTGGCTTGTCCATCCGTTTGTTCCTCGCTTGCCTCCACGGCGCTCTCGTCAATGGGCGACTGCTTGGCACGCAGCACCTTCAAGCGATAGCTGACCTCCGTCTTGGCGCTCTTCAGCTTCTGGATGAGGGCACACGCATCGTTCCATTGCGTCTGCACAGCATCGATCTCATCCGGCAAGCCCACGGATATGCCAAACGTGGCCTCGATCATCTGCAACGCCTCCTCATAGGCCGCAATTGCCGCCATCTGCGACTCGGACTCCTCGTGGCCAATGGCAAGCTCCACCTGCTGCATGGCTGCCTTGTACGACAGCTTGATGGCCTCGTAGGACTCCAGGAACTCGCTCTCCGTCGACATGGCCTTTAACAGCTGTAAATAACATTTGCAATTACATTTACGTTTAACATTTGCTGTTAAGTCAACTATCTTGTCTTTGTCTATCATGGTAGCTTATCCGCGGTGAAGAGTGCGAAAAGGAGATAAGCTATTTCGCATGTTATCTATGCGCTCTCTTTTTAACACAGCGATAAGTTGTAGAAAAACACGTTTGGTACATTTGACGACACAGTGGGTCGACTGCCGCCTTGTACATTTTTAACGTAACGTCTAAAATTGTCCAAATGTACCATTGATTGTAGTTGGGTACGCTTCTAGTTTTGTACAATTGAGAGATTGAATCGGTAAAAGCAATTAGTATGTACAAAATACACCACAATTGTACAAAATTTCACAGTTGAATGTACCATAGACAGCAGTGTTTGACACTGTACAAATGTTGCTTTATATGAAAATGTGTACTATAAACTATGTGTGTACAAAATGCATGACTATGAAATTGGTTGTTATTGTGAAATTCAAAGCAGAAGTGATAAACAGCACTTTTTGTCACTAACACGGACAAATTAATTATACACTTGTATGAATAATATAATTGAAATTTAAACTGACTTCTTGATAGAGTTCTTGAGCCATGTTGTTGCTGTTGTGCGCTGTGATTTGAAACTAAAACTAAAAGGGCAGCTAAGAATTTGTGGCAATAGGAATTTTCTGAGCACGTCACTCGCTGCTGTCCGTTTGCCAATTTGTTTGTATGACGTTATTGCATTACACACAAATTGCTTGGATGTTGTTGGTCAACAAACGAGACATTTGCAGCCACCAACAACCACCTCCCACCCCCGCCCACTTGTTGAACTCAACTTACTTTTACTTTTATGTATTCTCTGTTGCTGTCTCAGTCTCTTTCGCACTCGTCTAGCAGTCGCCGGATGCTGACTAATCGCCGTGTCTCTTGTGTGTCCCCGTTATGTTTTTGTACTTTGACTTTATGTACAATTCATCTAGCTAAAAATACTTTGTACACGTATCTTGAACTTTGATTAGCTCTATTTGTTTTTCGCTTACCTTATGCGCTGGCAGCTGCTGTTGTATTTCCCAATTGATTTCATTAATTGCATAGTCCGTGAAATTTAGCAAATTTTATTTGAGTAGCAATATAAATCGAATGTTTTCCTGTGTTTTGCAGCGCGTGCGTTTTGTTCTGTTTTGTTTTGATTGTTGTTGTTACTCCGGCTGTCTATGACGAAACAGCTGTTACACGTTCCAGCATTGAGCTTGCATGACACTTTGTCGTATCGTGTACATAAATATTGCAAAGTGCTGCCAGAATTTTTAAAGCAAAAATGGCTAACGGCTAAAAAATAGAAAATTAAAACAAAAAAGTTTTGTCTTCCTAAAGATAAAATGATTGCAGCCTTTATAAAAAGAAGCATGTTTTCTTTGTGAAATATTTCAAAAAATCGAATTTTAAGCTCTTAAAAACCTACATACCTAAAGTGCTGCCAGAATTTTTAGGCCATAAATGGCTAACGGATAAAAATGTATAAATTTATCTTTTTAATTAGGCATGTATTCCAAGTGAAATATTTAAAATAATCGAAATTGGTGCTCTCAAAAACTGTAAAATTAAGTAGCTACATTTTTGACTAAGAGCAAAAGTGGTTAAATGTAGCCAGAAAATGGCTAGATCAACATCACTTTAATCTTCCATTGTTTGTGCCCCTCCCTCCATCAAAACGTATGACTTGAAAAAATTCCATTTGATTAACTTTTTTCGTTTTTATTAATTTAAAATACACATTTTGTATGAATGTTCATTTAACACATTTTCGTTCGTTTCGGACTACATTCAAATCCTTTTGAGGATGGGGAAGAGATGTGTGTGTGTGAGGGGGGCGGCGGCGAAAGGAGATGGCCATATATTTATATATAAATATAAAATGTATGCATATTACATATGAATAACGAAAATAAACTACTGGAATTTGTTATTGTTATTTCGATGAACAATTTTGCAATTCAACATGTCAAGTGTTCGAACGAGACGCAGACTTTTTCTTCTTGTGTTTTGGGGGATTTTTTCCTTCCAAAGGCGTTCCCTTGCGGGACCGGGAGACGAGAGTTGTATTTTGTTTTTTTTTTCGATTTGAAATCACAATATATAAATATATATAGAAATTATATATGCTCTCTACCATAGCATATACAGTGTGTATATAATTTTTTCTTTTCTTCTCCTAATTAGTTGTTTTTCAGCTTAGTTCTCATTTTCCATAATCTTTGCAAAGTTAAGTATATATATATATAAATCCTAGAATTGTTTTCTTCTTTTTGTATCTCGATGCGTGGCTGAAGAGCTGCTCTAAAGGAGGATTAGGCGCGTCGTGTGAACTGGTTGTCGCTTGGATCGCTATCCCCAGTTTAAGTTGACGCCGGTGTGGCCAATTCCCGATAGGCTTCCTGCAACGCCTGCTGCTGCTCGGGACTCAAGGTGCTGGCACAGGCCTGCATCACATCGGGATTGGATTCAATCTGCTTGACAATGGTGAGCATGCGGGTTCCTGTTGGTGTCTTGGCTTCGACCACATCGTTGCAGAAGGTGTCGGCAATGATGGCGACAATGCGAGGCAGATTACAGTTGTTGGCGCCCAGTATAACCGGATGGTTGCCCTCAATCAGATCGCAAAGGTAACCATAAATGTGCACGGCCTCCTCGGTATCCTCCGTTGTTGGCAGCCACGTGAACCAGGCGCCAATCAACTCATCCACATTGCTCAATGCCGACTTGTTGTATTTCAAGATTTTCGAAAACGCCGAAATTGCGTTCTCGGTGGCATTGATGTTCTCCACCTCACGGGCCTTAGGATCGTTGATGACCTGCACCAGCAGCGGAATGAACTGAGCGCATGTATGGGCGAACTGGTCGCCACCGAACTGTCCCAAGACACCACAGCCATAGGTGGCAGCCTGGCGGACATCCGGCGACTTGTCAACCACATACTGCAGCAGAGCTGGCGCAAAGATTTGCTGATACGGCAGCGCAGCAGGACCACAGAATTCTATTCAAATAAAAAAAGCACATGAAGTAATGGAATATATCTATAGTTAGCATATCTACTTACCGATTAGATCATCGAATACACAGAGTCCCCACTGGCGATCGGCGAATGGACGATTGGGATCCAGCAGCTTAACAAACAGTTGTGCCACCTGATCAAAGGCAGGCAAGAACTGCGCCTTGTTTGTCGAGAAGAGCGCATGGATAATGTCCACAATCTTGGACAGAATATAGATGTCGGTATCATCCTGCTCGGCCAGCTCTTCCTCAACGCCATCGTCGTAATCCTCCTCGGTGCGCACAGCCAAACGCTTATCAGCACGCTCAAAGTGATCGGTCACAAACTTGTTGACAATCTCGAGCACCTGCTTCATGGATGCCTCGTTCAAGCAGTTGGCGCCCAACGTCTCAATGCATTTGGCCAGCGAGTTCAACAGCTCGGACTGCACATCGGGTTCGGGTTCAGTGCTGATCACCTTGATCAACTCTGGGCAAATATAAAGCCACATGCCCTCCAAGTACTGGGGACCCTTGATCTTGGCGCAATCAAGCAAATAGGGCAACGACTCAGCGGCAGCCGAACGCACGCCATCGTGGAAATAAAACTTGAGCAGCGGCACCATTAGACGCACCACCTCCTCGGCGTACTCGGCAAAGCCGTCCTTCAGCTCGCGGGCATAGCAGACGAGCATCTCGCAGGCGGACGCCTTGTCCTCCATGCCGGCGGTGCGTATGGCAAAGTTCTGCTGTTCGCCCAGAGTGATGAACGACCACTCGACATCGCCCTCAATGTCCTCGACCTCCTCGTTGTCCAGCAGAGCCACCTCGGGCTTCATGGCAGCGGTGCGCATAACCGGCCCCATAACGAGCGGCAAATACTGCTCGAATTGCTTGCCCAGAATCTTGCACATGCGTGCCCAGGCGGTAATCAAGTACGATGTCTGCGGATCATCGTCGGGCAGATCACCCTCGGAGTGCGTCTTCAGCAGCATGTCCATCACCTCGCCGGCATCGTTAATGAACTTCTCGCGTCCAACAGCCAAGCCAATCAAGCTCACGCATTCGATGGTCTTGCCGCGCAGCATGCGCAAATCTTCCGAGTTGGCGTTCTGAATGATGAACTTCAGGCAGGGCATCAAGCGATCGTAGTAGGCGACAAACTCATGCTCACAGGTGTCCGCGACGGAGGCAATTGTGGTGACCACTTGCTCGAGTACCAGCTTGTTGCCCTTTTCGACCAGCTCCTTAAACTTGGAGTTGAGAATGGCCTCCAGTTTGGCCATGATGGCGTCCAGATAGCGTGTCAATATGTTCTTGGGACAATCCTCGCTGAAATTGACAAGCGCAGCGCCAGCGTGCGCCTGCACACGTGGATTTGCCTCGTCCTCCAGCAGCAGCAGCAAACCGGGCACGACCTGCAAGAACGTTACAATTTATATATAGACTAGCTGACCCGGCCACGCGTTGCTGTGGCTAAAGTTTTTGTTTTTTTTTTTTTTTTTTTATCTATTTTTTTTAATTTAAACTATCCTATCTCTCAAGTTAGATCGAACTGCACATGATGTGCGAATTTTAATATAATCGGTTTAATATAATCGGTTAAAGCTTACAAAGAACCCCTAATTGTTAAAATCAATTAAATAGTTTGTTTGTTATTGGTTTACAATAAGCTTTAAGGGCAGAGTATTTAAAAACTAAGTAGCAACTGGTTCGTGTCTGAATATTAGTTTTAGTAGATATTTGGATAAGGAAAATTCCATTCACAGTTTAATTAATTAATTAAAATACGTTAGAATACGAATTTCGAAATGCTGTGTTTAAATTCCAATGGTTTTAACCGTTTAGACTGTGATAGTTTAGTCAGTCAGGACAATGACATTTATATAACCCAGTTGGAAACCAATTGATCATCTCACCTGCTCGTGGAACTTCTTCTCAAAGTTGGGCGCAAAGTCGGTGGACATCTGGCCGATGGCATTGCAGGCGGCGTAACGCACACGCGGATTGGGATCGCGCAAATAGTTGAGCACACCGGACATCACCTGATCGAGAATGCCCTCCATTTGCTTGTGGCAACCCTCGCCAATGGCCGAGATGGCCATCAAGGCGGCGAAACGATGCTTCCAATCGGTGTGACTCAACATAGCTGGCAAATTGGCCATAACCTGGGGCAACACCATCTTGCCGCCCAGACCACATGCCAGACGATCCAGCGAGGACTCAGCAATCACATTGTTATCGCTGTGATCGTCCTCGTTGATGATATCGGTGGTGGCCCAATCGGGCTCCTCGTCCAGATCCGTCATCATTTGCAGCACCAACGGGATCAGTGCAATGATGTATTTCTCGGCACGCTTACGCACCATGGCGGCGGCATTCTCGGACAGCGAGACCATCACCTCGAGCACCAAATGACGCCAGCTATCCTCAAAGTCCTGCGAGCTAAACACTTTCATGCACATGTCGAAAATGTTCTCGAGCTGCGGACGCAAAAACTTTGGGCAATTCTCGGTCATCTCGATCAGCAGCTTGAGCAGACTCTGGTCGTCCTGTCCCTCGATGGTCTCGCCCGTGATGGCCAGCATGCGTGGCAACAGATCGCCGAAATGCTTGTACACGGACAGCTCCTTCTCCTTGTCGTGATACAGAATGAAGGCGCCAATGGCACGCACCGCCTGGACACGAACTTCGGCGTCTCCGGTGTTCTCCATGCTCTTGGCCAGCATCTGTTTGATCAGATCCATGTATTGGGCCTCCTGGTTGCCAAAGATCGATGGCACACTGGTGAAGATGCGCAGCGCCGACTCCTGCAGCTGTGATGTCGGTGAGTTGGCGCATTGGAACAGGAATTGCAAAATGTCGGGCCACTGATTGTTGCCATCCTCGTCGATCAGATTGCGTGCCACCTCAGCGATGACTTCGCAAATCTTGCGACGCAACTGCGGCGTCACATCCTGTTGCACGGCCATCAGAATTTGCTGCAACAGCTGATTCTGCGAGTCCACAGGCAGCTTTAAAAGGGACAACTTGTTAGAATTGCGTTTTAAAATATATAAAAATAATTCAGATTTACCTCTTTGTAGAATTCCAGAAATTCGGATGTGAAGAGGCGACGCAGCAGCACGGCGGCCATTTGGCGAGCCTCCTCCGATTGTTGACCATTGTGAAGGTTGCCCAGCAGATGTGTTACCTTCAACTCCCGCGACAGATTGTTGTACGTATCCTGTAAACCAGATTGTGAATGTTATAAAAGTGGTTTAATTCTGATTGCAAAATTTGTATTTTAAATGCTATACAAATTGCAGCCTTCTAGCTCTTAGTTGGTAGTATAATATTGCATAAGCTTTACCTATTTATTTCACTACTTATTAATTGCCTAGTTTAACAGATTAATTTCATTTATTTATTTAGCAATTGGGAATCTGATCAGTATTATTCCCAGGAATTGTTTGCTATAAACTACGCTTCTCTGGAAATAAGACTTGATTCTATGGCATTCTTTTCTATTTATACAAATGATATTAAATTATCAGTTCGCTAAAAAAACGAGGAATGCGCCATATCTATGCAAATAGTAAGCTTTTGATCCCCAGTTCAATAAGAGGTATTATGATGTTGTGGCAAGG
Organism: Drosophila ustulata; assembly: GCA_035047365.1. Classification (NCBI taxonomy): domain Eukaryota; kingdom Metazoa; phylum Arthropoda; class Insecta; order Diptera; family Drosophilidae; genus Drosophila; species Drosophila ustulata. The sequence goes on from JAWNPT010000094.1 coordinate 20,803,988, forward strand.
TTGGGCAGCGATTCTGTACTGTTAATTATAGCAATTAAAATGCCAAATGTGAACAAAGAAATTTGGTAGTATCAGCTCATGAATATCAATTAATTTTTATTAATCATTTACAATATTGCGAAGAAAAAGCTTCCGCAAAAGACAACTACGCAACGTAAATTTTTAATAAATTTGAGCGGAATTTAAAGCCAATATAAATTTCATAACAATTATATTAGTAATAAATTTGTTTTGCATTTAATATAATTTATATAAAAGTAAGAAAACTATAATCGAGAAAATCTACAACAAACTTGATCTTCGTAGGATATACACGAGTACAGATACCATACTATAGATCTTATAGTCTCTAAGATATATGTAGGTGCCCGTACAGACAGACAGACAGATATACGGACATGGCTATATCGTCTCGGCTGTTGGCAGTGATCAAGATTATATATACTTTATGGGGTCGGAGATGCCTCCGTCTGGGTTGGCACTCAGTTATAATACCCTTCTACCCTATGGGTAGCGGGTATAAAAATAAACCGTGTTTATAGTGAGTAAAAGGGCGCGGCGCTGGCGCCATCTCGCGCTCGTAGTTAGCAGCACTACATTGCTAATGCGTGTATGTGTGTAAATAAAGAGCCTTTATTTTTGGCATTTCACCTTGCGCTGCTTTTGTTGGACAGTATGAAGAGTTGAAAGTGCTGCCAATCAGTTCTTTCCTAGACATGAACTATGAACTACAATCAAATGAATGAGCATGTGTGTTTGTGTTTGTGTGAGTAGATGTAAATGTAAATAAATGCAGTACAAGGCGGCGCGTGGCGTGGGTGGCGCCAAGGTCAACAACAGCTGTGTCTGTGTGAGTGTGCGGTGCGTGTGACTGTCGACAACAGCGAAAATAATTCAATATACACACACATAGCAACTGATAGAACAGATTGCATTTCAGACCATGCGTCATATTAGCAATAAATATATTTGTTTGCAGATGTGCTTTGTTTCCGTTTCGCCCCAAACGTGCTAGAATTTTGCGTGTGTGTGTAATCATTTTTCGAGAAGGAAAAGTGATCAAAATACGTTGTATTCATTTCTTTCCCTATATACTAATTGTACAATTTGTCTTTCCTCTTTGTGCGCCACTTTACACACACACAGGCTGGCATGAGGCGCACGCACACATTAAAGAGTGGCACAACACACATGCGAACGACATGCGAATGTCGTAGCTAAAACGGAAAGCAAAAACACGTTTTGTGTAGAATTTATACTGCAAAATGATTCAAAATTTTCCCTATTAACCGTTTGCTGTTTAAGTGATTTTCTTTGACTGTTTATAATATATATGCACAATATTGCGCAGTTTCTGAAATCGCCAGTGTGGGTTGCATTAATATTCTTTTTTTGGCAGTGCATGGGATGGGGAGAGGGGAAGGGGGATCTTTACTTACCTCTGCCTGTTTGCGCACTTCATTGTCCATGGACAACAGGGAGTTGAGGAGATTTTGGAAGTGTGCCTGGTCCGCAGCCATTTTGATTTGCAGTTTTCACAACTTTTCTTTTTGGGAAAACACAACGACACACTACTTGTCACACAATGTGTTCACGCGACGAAGCCGCTTCAAAAAAAGAGCAGAACAATAGACGACACAATGCCGGGTTGCCAAAAATCCCAAGTAATTTGTGGTGTAGGCGTGTAGTTCGATTAATGAACGCGTCTGCTCTGTGTATGTGGTTTAAACGATTAACACAATTTATAATGTAACAAATTGTGTGTGTGAAATGCGTTTAGCTTGTATTTATGTATTTTAAATTGCAGCAAACTTGATGCACTCAATGTGTGGCGCGCTTTGACAATACTGGCGAACACGCTACAGAAAGGCGCCAATAAGCGTTGCCAGACTGATCCGAGTGGTCCACATTTCGATAAGTATCGCTGGCGTATGCAAGAGTAAATGAAGTGCGAATATTTAAATTATAGTAATATTAAATACAAACAAAAAACATAAGTATTACACTGATTGTTTGCATTCGTTGCCAGATGAAAATGTTTATTTCAAATTTATCAAAATTTCGATGAGTATCGAAAGTAAATATAATTAATATGCAAGTATAGCATATTCATATGAATGTATATGAATAATAAACTAATAAATATGTAAATAATAAATCCAATAAATATTTTGTTGATTGTAAAAATCGATCATTTCAAACGTTTAACGTCTTTTACCAGGGCTGCACAAGGACGCCAGCTGTGTAGCCAGGGCGGCAACAATCGACAACCAGCTGATTTTGCAGACGCCTCAATTAGTTTGTTGTTGATGTTGTTTGGATCATGACCACACGCATCTGTGTTTATAAAGATTGCCATAATTTCTACTCTCGCGTAGACAGATCTGCTTGCAGCAATGTCACCTTGTTCGCCTTCCCCAAGGACCCCCAGCGTGCCGAGCTGTGGCGTCTCCTCGGCCAAGTGCACCCCAAAATTGGCGCCAAACAATTGTTTATGTGCTCCAAGCATTTCGAGCGTAAAAACTTATCCGTGACCAAGCATCGCACAACCCTCGTTGGCGAGGCGCTGCCCGTTGCCTACGACAACGACGAGGCTGAGAAATCGTCGAGCCAGGAAAATCTGTGCATTAAATCAACCGACAATGGGAATATAGAAATCTGCAGCATAAAACAAACGACGCCCACATCCACAAGTGCCGCCCAAAGCTTCTATATCGAGCTGGACGACGATCAGCTCACATTGGACAATGTGGTGCTGCTGGAGTCAACGGAGCAGCTAAAACAAAGTGAGTATGTTCTACATAAAATATATAACATAAAGAATGTTGCCGCATTTCAGTTGAAGACAGCGTTGAGGCTTCTTCCGCCCGCAAACGACGCCATTCGCCATCGCCTTCGCCCACTCCTGCGCCGCCATCGCCAAATCCTGTGGAGCAGGATGAGGATGGTCAAGAGCTGCTGGACAACGCCGAAGTGGAATCATTTGTAGTTAAGGGCAAACACTTTGTGCAAATGTCGCGACAATATTATGTGCAGGAGAAGCGCCAAATGCTGCAACAGCTGCGGCAATACAAAGAGATTCTCAGCAACATAAGGCAGCAACTGAAGCCCTTAGAGAACACATGATGACGGCATTTAGTTTTAGTTTTAATTACAACAGTTCTAATATTAAGTTGGTTATCTTTAATCGCTCAACTCAACCGCATCCTGATTGTCAAAGAGATTCTCAGCAACAAAAGGCAGCAAATGAAGCCTTTGGAGGATTAAAGTTCTAGTTCTAATTACAACATATATTAAGAAGGTTATCTTTAGCAATTAAAACCTCTCGACATTAAAGCCAGCTCAGGTTAAACATTCGAATCGCTTAGCTCCAGTTCACTGTCCACATCGGGCACATCGCTCAACTCATCAGCTGAGTCCTCATTCGTCTGCCCCTCCATCGCACCCAGACCAAGGCGCTGGCGTTGCAGCAACGTGGCCCAGCTGAGAGGCGTCTCGCACATCGGACACTCGCCGCCAATGGGAATGTATTGACCCGGCTGCTCGCCCAGCAAATAGTTGGCCAGACACAGCATGTGGCAAGTCAGCCGACAGCTGGCGTTCAAGCAGCCCAAACGTGAACGTTCCGGCTGCTCAATGCGTTGCATGCACAAATGACATTCGGGCGCCCAAACTGTGGCCGCTTGTTGCGACTCTAAACGCAGTTGACGCTGCGATGCTGTGATCGCCAGCTTGCCACTCACAATGAGCATGTGCGACGGCAGCTCAAAAGCAAAGCTGCGCTCGTAATCCGTTTCCAGCCAGCGCACCGTGAGCGGCAAACGATGCCAGGGACCCACGTTCAGCATGCGATTGAGTATGCGAAAATTGTACTCGAAGTGCGACTCTTTGGGCTGCTTGCGCTTCAGCTCCGGATAGATCTTGAGGCGTGTCGATAACGTGGGCTGTTGCCACGCCCATTCGAACTGCAATGCCGCAATGTTGTTGGGAAATCCATGCACAATCATCACCATCTGCCAGGGACCCTTTTTGCTGGTTTTGCGTGCGCCGCCAAAGTCACAGCCACGATTGTGCTGGCGAATGCGACGCTTCGGATTGACCGTGAAGCCCACATAGCATTTGCCGTGATAGCGCTGCTCCGGGCTCTGGCTGCACAGCAAATAGACGCCGTAGAAGTGACCTTTTTGTGCCAGGTCCTCGTGAGAGCCTGTGAAGTGCATTTGCGGGCATTAGTTAAATGTTAAATGGAAGCAACACATCAAGCAACATTTTAAAAGGCAGCAATGCGACGGGACAGGAGAAGAATTAAACATTCGTTGTCTTGCCTAAGAAGAGATCTAACTAATTCATTATTTAAGCCACTTTTAAGGGCCTAACTGTCCCTCTATAATTTATCGTGAATATTCAACTGCAAAACATATTTGGAATTGTTGCTCTTCATCGTTTGCTTACAACTAATTTATTATGCTCTCATTTTGTTTTGTAGCCGTTTTGCTAATTTAATTCTAATTTAATGCTGCCACTTGGGGCAAGGCCATTGATCTGTTGCTGTTGTTGTTGCTGCTGTTGTTGTTGTTGTTGCGACACAGCTGGCAACTGAAGCTGCGTCTGTGTCTGCGTTGGCTGTGCCAATTGTTGCTGCTGCTGCTGTTGTTGTTGCTGTGCTTGTGTTGCTTGTGTCGAGGAGCTGCTGTCGCCATTCTGCAGCGTGGCCTGCTGTTGAGGATTGGCTGCCTCGGTGCCCGTCACCGTTGCCGCCTCATTGGGGCCGCCGTTGCTTTGTTGTTGCTGCTGCTGCTGTTGTTGTTGGGGCTGCTGCTGCTGTTGCTGCGGTTGTTGCTGTTGCTGCTGGGCAGCAGCTGCTGCAGCGGCTGCCGCCGCCGCGTTCTCCTGCACCGAATTGATCAGTTTGATGCGTTTGCGCGTATAATGCTGCCACTGCAGAATGGCCTGATCGTCGATGAACTTGCAACACTGATTGTTCACGATCTCGCGGCGAAAGTGCTCGTACTGCAGCAGATCGAGGAAATATAGGCACATCGGGTACATCAAATACTTCGCGTAGTCGGGCTCCTTCCAGTACTGCAGATACTTGAGGTAGTTGATGAACGACGGGTCCTTAAAGTAGCCGCGTTGCGCCAGAACTGCAAACGAACATGAGAAAAATTTTAAATAATTGTAATTGAATGTAATTAAGTCCTACACCATATATTTATATTAATTGATTTGGAACATTAAGGAGAATAATAATTGTTTGAATAAAAATATATATTTACATTAATAATAGTTTTTCCTAAACGAAAGGTTTGAAATAATATCGGAAATTGTAATTAATTGCAATTGAATCTAATTAAGTTTGTATATATTGGTTTTGATAATAAATGTATTTGCTCAACGTTTGATTTTATTACATTAAATTAAAATATTGACAACTTACAATTGAGATAGTTGGGATTGGAGAGACATTGCACAAACTCCAGTTCGATTTGCCAGCGTCGCTTTTGTTGTTCCTCCGACTCGATGGCCGCTGGATAAATTAAATTAAAGAAATGTTGGTTAACAATTTTATCTAAATATTTGTGGTCGTTGGAAATGCATTTTACAACAGCGTTAAGTGAATGACATGTTTATAAATAATAATTTAAATAGAACGTGAAATGCAAAATGTGTTTTATATATATTTTATTGTTGTTATTGTATTTGCTTTTGGTTTATTTGGTATTTGGTTTACTTACTCTTACCCTTTCCGTACATTTTGGCCATTTTTCTAGCTGTTGTGGTGGAAAGGGTTTCGTTGCTGTTTTTGCGTTTTTTCAGTTTGTTTCTTGTTTGTTCAGCTGTGTTGTTGTTCTTGTGGTTGTTGTTGTTGGGGGTGTTGTGGTGATTTTGCTCGAGTGTGCTTCAAAATTGTACATAACACAAATTATACGAAAAGAATTAAACACATAAAATGTTCACAAAACTTTCGATGCCGATGCCGATGTGTCTATGTGTGTTTGTGCGTGTGTGTGTGTGTGAGAGGTGGGCAAAAAAAAGAAGAAAAATGGCAAGAAAAGGATATTGAACAGAAAATCGGATACGAACACAAAACGGCACTTGGAAACGATAATCGAATACGAAACTCGCAGTCGCTGCTTTAATATGTTGGATGATGTGCTCGCTTAGCTTTATAATTGTTGCAAGCAATTTAATAAATAAAATTTATGTTATTTTTTCAGCTACAAACCGTAAGTGTTCATGACATTAGAGGTGGACAAACATCGATAGCACTACCGATGCATCGATGTCTTTATCAGTTTCTTTAGGCATCGATATTATTAAACATTGATGTTAATAGAATAATAATAGAAAGACTTTTATTTTTGAACTCTCGTTACTCGTTAAGATAACCTCCGATTTTTTATTAAAGAATTGCAGTTTTATTTGTCGGGGTGTGACCACAAGCAACATTTAAAAAATATACCGAACTCAGAACCCATTCGAGTTATTATTATTTATTATTGAACAAATTACATGTTTACGCAAATTATATATAACATACTAATAATACTTATTTTGTTTTTTGGCCTTTTCTGAAAATTTTCTTGTTTAATGATCTTATTAGAAAAATACGAACATCGAAATTTAAATGCCGGAGTTTTCAACTGTACAGTTTGCTGGTTACTGGTGTGTTTACAGTGTGGCCGGCTCTGTAAAGAAATTAGTCTCCAAAAGATCTAAATATACCAATAATAAATATTGCAATTTGACAGGAAGATGTTGAGATGCAATAATAGTGCCACAATATAATAATGCATTTTAAACTAAATAATTAAAAAATCTATGTAAGTCATCGTAGAGAAAATGGAGGGCTGCAGCGCAGCGATCAGCTGTTGCTTGTTTTGCTTACCAGGGCTGTACCACAGATAATATACAGAGAGGAATTGTGGTGCGCTCTTTTAAGTGTGCTCTCGCTTAATCTCACGCAGAAGAGAGACGAGCAACAGAGCGAGAGCGGAAAAGAGAGAGAGAGTACTCTCGGTGAATTTCATCAATTTTGTTTTGCCGCTCATTCGTATTCTGGCATTTGAAGCGTACAGACGTCGTGGTCGGTGTCGCGGACGCTTGTTTGTTTGTTGCTCCGAACACAAAAAATATATCGTTTTACAAAATCGTTGCAAGAAATCTACAAAATACAAAAGTGTGCAAATATATTGTGAAAAGCAAAAAGAAATGAAAGTTAAAGAAGAAGATAAATGAAAAGTAAAGGCAAAAGTGAGTGAATTCCAAGAAATCACAAGTGCGTGTGCCGCCGACCAACACATGTACATCAATTTCTACATATACACGTATACATATGCATGTTAGTGAGTACGAGTGTTGGAGTGCTGTGTGTGCGCGCGCGAGGTGCAAAATAAAATTCACTAGAAACGGCATAAGAAATTGAATAACATGAAATGAGCAGCGAAATGTTGTTGTGAAGTTGCGGCGCAAAAAGAAAGCCCGCGAATAAAAAAACAAAATAATGTTGAATTACGCCTGCAACTAGGAAAGTGCGTCGTTTTATTTTGAAATCGATACCAAAATAAAAATACACAAAAAGTGGGCCTCGTTCTACATATGTACATACATACATACAAACAATCGTATATACGCATACGTATGTCTGTCGTTGTGGGCGTATATGTGTGAGCGTGTGTGTGTGCAAAGTGCAGCATAAACAAACAAGAATGCAAAAAAGGTAAATACATTGTAAATGCGTGTATATGAGTGTATGTGTGTGTGTGTGTGTAGCAAATACAAACATACTCGAAAAATTACTACGCAGCAGAAATTTATGCGGTACTCTTGTCGTTGTTGTTGTTGTTGTTCCATATCTATCATATCTTGTGCTTCGTCTTTGTCGCCGCCGCCGCCGACGTCGTCTCGTTTTGTGAATGAGCAGCGCAGCAGCAGCGATGTTGTCTAGTGTGCGTGCAAGTGTGTGTGTGAGCAAAATAGCAAAACAAAAACCTCGTTCCGGCATCGCTCTCTCTCTCTCTTGTTTTGTGCTCTTTGCGTGCGCTCTTTGTAGTGAGCTCTCTCGCTGGCCGTTTTGAATGCGCGAGAGCGGGAGTGTGGGAAGTGTGAATGCAGCAAGAAAAGCAAAAGTGCGAAGGAAGCGCGAAAACCACAAATAATAATAATAACACAACAACAGCAACAAGACAATAGCACGGCAACTACAGTAAATATCGCAGAATGAATTTTTTGCAAGTTGGCGGAAATTGTTAAATTGTATAAAAATATAATAAAAGAATTTATTTAATATAAAATAAAAAAATTTAATTTAAATTTTATACTAAAAATTAATGAACAAAAATTTGAAATTTTTGAATCATACATATCTCTATCCATTTAAAACCTAATTTTTGTCTAGTACATTTCGATTGTTTGCCAATAAAGCAGCATTGGGGTGAAAGGGATGCAGCATTTAAGCGATATTCACTGTTCTCTTTCTTCTGCGTAGTTTGGTGAGTAGGCGGCGTCTGTGGTGGGATGGGGTGGGTTGAACTAGAAAGTATTCTGCTGTGGTGAGATGGGCTGTGATGGGGTGAACTAGAGAGTATGTTGGAGTGGGGAGTGGGGTGAGGTGGGTTGGGGTGTCTGCTAATTAAAAAGCGTAGCGGTAATTGACATACCGCTGTGCGTTCGACTCTCGCTTAACTACAACAACAATAGCAACAGCTCCCACTTGCTGTGCGTTGTTCTTTCAGCTATATCAATTTTATTGCCAACTTGCGTGTGTGTGTGTAAGAAATGCCATAAAATGCCTTTGTATTAATCATAATATTATTTTTGACGACGCCAGCAGCGGCAGCAGCACAAGGAATGTTGTCGAAAAGTTGAACATGCGTAGATTTCTCAGTATGTGTGATGATTATATACAACACACACACACACACATGCATTCGCTTTCTGTGTAATTTATTTATTTTTAAATCGAGTTTGCATGTGTGCGAGAGTGTGTGACAAAAATAAGTTGCCGCAAAAACAAAATTGTTGAAAAACAACACAGGGACCGGCCAAGTTTTTTTTTTTGTTATTTTTTATTTTTTTGTATATAGCAAAACCGGAAATTGTTTATGCGACGTCGACGTTGGCAGCGACGTCAAGCGATCGCTATTTTTTTATGACGTATGACGGGTGAATATCACACACACACAAACACATACAAATTCACCACAAGGTGGCAAAAACTCATTGGAAATTTTGGCGCATAATTTGGCCACACTAATTAGCAGAGTATGAAGAACAAGAACAGCCGAAACAACAACAACAGCAACAAATACTTTGACCACATGTTTAAACGGCGCGCGTGTGCAAGCAGCACAACAAGAAAAAAAAGAGAGCAAAGCGACTTGATGACCATGTGCGTGTGTGTGTGTGTGTGTCGCTGTCTCTCTCTGTATGTGTGTGTGCGCTTGTCTGTCTGCGTGTTTTGTTTTGGTTGTGTGTGTGTGTTGCTTAAGCGAGACAAACTGGCAGGTGTCATTGACCTTTTTCGCTGTGTGACGGTAAAAGCACATTTTTTTTGTTATTTGTGTATTTTGTTGTTGCAGTTTTTGCTGCGTTTACTGCTCGCTGGTGCTTCTGCTGATGTTGTTATTGTTATTGCAGCTGCTTGGCCTTGAACTTAGGCGCGTTTTCTAATACATACATATGTATTTGTTTTAGCTCCAAAGCTCACACGAACACGAATCGTTGTTGTTGACAGTTCTCTTTTGGAGGCGCGCACATAAAACGCACACACACCAAAAATGGTATCAATTACGCAATTTCGATGCTGTTGCTACTATTTATACCCGCTACGCATTGGTTAGAAGGGTATTATAAGTTAGTGGCAACAGCAAATGTATGTAATAGGCAACATAAATTATATATATTCTTGATTAGTGTCAACAGTCAAGTCGATATAAACGAGCGTTAGTTTTGAAGCTAGAAATATACACAATAATATCTAAAGTCAAAATCATTTTTGAAAGATCGGCTGAAAAGCATAGAAGTTTGTAAAGAATCAACTTTATGAGACAAAACTGAAATGCTATTTAAATACACATAAAAGGGTTTTGCAGTCTCCCAAAACGGGTAGCGGGTATCTCACAGTCGAGCACTCTCGACTGTAGCATTCTTACTTGTTTTGTTGCTAAAAGCTTTGCGACTTTCATTGTTCGCCGTTGACAAATGCGTGCGTTTCTATGTGAGTGTGTGTGTGTGTGAAGCAAAGCTTGTTGTGATGTTTGTTGCTGTTTTTTTTTTTTGTATATTATTGGAATTGAGGTCAACGATGCCAGCATGTCAGGGGGCAGGGGGAGGGGGAGGTGCGTGTGTGGGTCACGTTCTCAGAAATCGTAGCATAGCATTTTTTTCAAATGACTCAATGTTCCAGATGCGGGCTTTGAATAAATGTCTCTCTCGCTCCCTCTCGGTGTCTGTATTTGTGTGTGTGTGTGTGTGTGTGTGTGTGTGTCTGCAGATAAGTATAATTAATGTTAGTCATACACCAAAAGCATATTTGAATAGATTGGATACATTGTGTATATCAGTACTCTCAGAAAGAAATAAAAAAAAAAAATTGAACATAAGCTTACCAATTAAGGCAATGCCTCATTAAACAAACAAATGAATTGCACAAAGAATGCTTAATGATCATTTCGATCATTGCTCTCAAAGGATCCACAAATTTCACATTTCAAACATTTCGCATTTCGATTTAATGTAGAACAGTCTAGAACTGAAGACAAAAGCTCCACGCATGCGTCACCTTCCCCTGAAGCGCATTAAATTAAATTAACAAATTGTATTACATCATTGGGTTCTAGACATTCTTAATGATTCAATGGAAATCGCTTTGATTTTTATGTGCTTACTAGAAAAACGCATATTCTTAAAAGGTTGAACAGATAATGATCAACTTTATTTAATTGCAATTTAAAAAAAAAAAAAGTACACACCAATTTGACCTTTTCTACTTAAACATGAATATAAATGTATTTCAAGATTATGTATAAGTAATTCATTAATTATTTTAGTCAAAATATTTATAATTATGTAGAAAAGATCAAACTGGTGTGGATTTGGTATTTACAAAAACCCCAGCATTTAAAATAAAAAAAAGAACATTGTTCTTAATAAATTTGAATATTTCAGAAGTGCGAATAAATTGACATGCATATATAATAATATAAGAATACAGGTCTTAGAACTTTTATACGTAAGCGTATAATATGTTAGTGTATATAGAGAAATGTATTTAAAGCAACATAATATTGAGGGGAAAGGCATATGTATAAAAAACACACAATTAAATATTGTGAATATAAACAAAAACATTTATGTATATTTTGCAATGCTCAAAGTTGCATAAGACGCTTTTTACAGCCGTTCTGTCTGTTATTTGATGATATAAAATTTTGACATTATATGTTACTTGCAAATTATTTAAAATAATTGATAAAAAAAATAGTTAATAAAAATGGCAAATAAAATGTTTGCTACTTTTGGAAAACTTTAAAGCATAAATTTATAATTGGTTAAAGTTCAGTTGGTGATAAGAACAAAGTATTAAATTTGCACTTTGCATTAAATGTAATTAAAGTGCGTACAACATGTTGTACTTATCAAAAGAGAAATTCATAATTGTTGTGACACTTGCCAAAAGCCACTAAAAATGATCACAAGATGTGCGTAAAGCGATTCACCAACCCTCCCCCTTTCCCTCCCCTTCCGACCACCGCTAACGCCCCCGTTAAGCATCTGAAGAACAACACCACGTCATCGCCCGCCTGTCACACCTTGCTCTCCCTCTCTCTGTCTATCTCCAGTGTTGCCATTTTTCTTCTTTTTTTTTCAAAAATCATATTGTGAAAACCATAAATTGTGATTACGATTGTGTTGTAGAGTACTGTGTTTATGCGTAGGCGGCAACTCACACACACTCTGCGTGTGCGTGTGTATTGGTGTCTCTGTTTATTTACTCGGACCTTAGACTCGTTTCTGATAAGTGCGATGTGGAGTGGGGAGCGTGTGATGCGCATGAATCACTTGTAAAATATCGCACAAAACTATTATACTACTAATAATCAAAAACAATAAACAACTGCCATTATAAAATAACAACAACAACAAACAATTGCCACATGTGTGTAATTATGGCATATGATTGTCTGATTTGCACTTGATAACGACTCAAACACGCTGTCCACCTCCCGCTCCTCCCCCATTCCCTGCACCTTAAACATTTGTAATTTATCCTGCAGCAATAACAATAACAACAACAACAACGATGCGAGCGCTTCACGTTTGTTTTGTTGTTGTTGTTCTCTTTATATAGACGATGCGTGCATGTGTGTGTGCGTTTTCGGCATTCTGCTTTGCGCAGTTATTTGTTTTTCTTGTTTTTAAAGATTCCGCTTTGTATTGACGTTCGCTTATACATGTACATGTGTGTATGTGTGTATTTTTTTTTTCAACGTCGCAGCCGGTGTGCGTACGTGCGTATGTGTGTATGCGTGTGTGTGTGTTGTTGTTTGTATTGGTGCAATAAACAACACACGTGGTTGCATTTCTATTCTCTCTCCCTCTCTCTCGCTCTCTCTGGACTGCAGTCGGTCAACTGACAGCCTTGCATCTGTGTGAATGAATCGCTGTGTGCGTGTGTGTGTGGCGCTGCTGCTGCTGCTGGGTGGGCGGCTATTTAACGCTGGCGCTGGCGTTTGCTGCTATTTATAGGCATTTTTATAAACATTAACAGATAAACCAGCATTGTTCTTGGACTGTGTGTGTGTGTGTGTGCGTGTGTGTGTAGCATGCGTGGGTATTTTGGCGTTGCATATCTATTTATTTTGCTTGAAATTGGGGGATTTGTGCTGACGGCATTGACGCCTTCTTCTTCTCTCCCATTGAATTGTTGTTAGTTAATAAGTTTTCGCCTGCCTTTTTTTTGTTAATTTTTTTTTTTTTTTTGAATTTGTTTAGCTTTCTAATCGCCTTGGCGCTGCGCCACACTCGCTGCTTACGCTTGTGGAACGACCTTTGAGTGACCTAATTTGGATTCTCTGTTTAGTATATGTGTGTGTGTGTGTGTGTTGTTATTTTGAATTGTTTTTGGAAAATTTTGTATGATAAAATTAGAGGCCAGCATAAATCGTATTTTATCGCTTACTAGCGCGAATCGATTATGTTATCGATATACCAATAGATGTATATTTGTATTTATCGTATTTTTTGTTTCGTATTATCAAAATTCCGCCTAGGACCGCTTCGAGTCAATTGTGTTATCGATAGACGAATGATTTAATTGATTGTCGCTTATTGATAGACCACACTTGACAGCATTTTTAACTGCATATTTATTTTAAGCTTATCGTTGTTATGCCATCCTCTAATTCCCTATATAGGTCACATAGCATATGGAATGCAGTTGCGATTTTATTGCATTATATTCGCAAGCCAATGACAGAGATTCCCCCACCTACGCCCTGTTTCTGTTTCTCTCTCTCTCTGGCTAATGTTCGCATTCTGCTGCTGCTTCTTCCTCTCATGTCGCCGTCGTATAAAATAACGAGTATTAAAACACACGACGCGTCACACATTTTTCTGGGCTGCCACTTTACTTTAACTTCAACGCTTGTCGTCGTAACTTATTGTTGTTTTTGTTCTTCTTGTGTGCATGTGTGTATGTACTTGTTGTTCTTGTTTTTGTGGTTGTTGTCATCTTCATTGAAATGGAAAAAGCCGGCAAAGCAGACGGACACTTTCAATTCACACAGCTGCGTGAGTTTTGCATACATGTGTGCTTGTGTGTGTGTGTGTGTGTGTGCGAGAAAATGCGTTGTGAGCTTTACGTTTTGCTTATGCTGACTGTAGGACATTATCGATAGTTTTCACTTTCGATAGCTGCGTTTTGTATCGTAGTTAGAATACCCAATTTAATATGAGAATTAAACTACAAAAAAAATTTTAAATATTCATTTTCATTTTATTTTTGTTTAAATTTATTTATATTAACTTGAAATATTTAACTGTATTAAAAATAAAGGGTGTACGATGAAATTACATTATTTTTTAATTAGGGCAGAAAATATGTTATATCGTTTATTATCAAATGTAATATAACATTTAATTAATTTATTTAAATATTTACATTTATAAGATTTCATTAATTTATATTGTTTTTTCTTTAAATTTGAATATGTCGTTCAGCTTTTTTAAGTCGTTCAGCTCAGTGGCAGCTTGATGTGTAATTTGCTATCTCGCTCGCTCTCGTACGCTCGTCCTGTGCGCTACTTTATCATGTAAAACAAAAAGTAAACTAAGCACGACACTGAGATGGATCTAAATATAAGTGTGTGTGTGTGTGTGTGTGTGTGTGTGTGTGTATACGTGTGTGTGTGTGTGTTGAGTGACTCGCAATAACAACAACAATGCGAAAGGCATTTTTATGATTTTATTTTAACTGTACTCGTAAATTTAGCGATTAGTGGACGACGTCGTCGTAGTCGTTTCGCTTGTTGTTGTCTTTTCTTTCTTGGCTTGCGTTTGCCTCCTTCTCCTTCTTCCTCTTCCTCTTGCTCTTGCGTGCTTCACGCGCCAGTCGCGGCACTCTATATTTTTTGCGGCTGCTCCTTTTAGCCGCCATCGTCGTCGTCGCTCCAAAACCCTCCCCAAACAATGAGACGTCGTCGTCGTCGGCACTCAGCAGACAGACAGCTAGGCAGACTGACGATAGCAGTACGGTGGTGGAGGGAGGGGGGAGTAGAGCTTTGGCTCGATTGCTGTCTCGCTCTTCTGCACTATGTGTGTGCTTTATGTGTGTGTGTGTGTGTGTCGTCTGTCGCTTTGTTTGGTTTTTGCTACATTGTGTTGCACACCAAAGTTTATTTTTAGCCACAATTCCAACGTTGACATCGCGACTGCAGTTTGTTGTTGTTGTTGTTGTTGTTATTGGGCTGTTGCTTCCCTTTTTATTTTGTTGGTTTGGTTTGTTTCGTGAGGTAATTAATTTTCGCCTCGTTTTTTTTTGGAACTCCTCTCGTGCTCTCTTTGTGTGCAAAATTTATGTTTTGATTAGCGTGCATAGGCGATGGCTTTAACTTTTTAATGACTTTTTAATTAGGCGGCCGCCTTTGATGTGTTCTTTTTGTTGTTGTTGTCTAGCGTCTAGACCTCTTCCCTCTACCGCCCTCCCTGTTCCCCAGTTGGGCTCGCAGAAAAGCGAGCGCATTTTCTCATTGGGCATTTTTATACCCGCTAACCAGAGGAAAGAAGGGTATTATAACTTAGTGTCATAACTTAGCCATATCCGTCTGTTGGTTAGAGACTATACTACCTAGAGACACCAAATTTGTTATCAGTACTCGTGCATATCCCCCTCAAATCGAAAAAAACCATTAAAAATATTCAAGAAACAATTTCATAAGGCAAAAATAAAATGCAGCTGACCATTTATGATATATTATGGTTTACTTTCAACATACGCGCCAAATATACTTTTCGGAATTTGTTTTAAAATAAGTAGCGGGTATCTCACAGTCAAGTACTCTCGACTGCAGCTTTCTTACTCGTTTTTTTCTTTATTGCAATGGTCTGCTACATTTTGGTGCCGCAGTCGATACAAAAAGAAAGAAAGAAGGCAAAAACTACTACATACTATTTACAATCGTTTTACTACTTTACAACCGCATTTGTAATTTTTATTACAACCACCACTAGCGCACAACCCACCAATGCCCACTTCACCACACTCTACCTCACTTCACCACACCACACTATCATCATCAACAACAACAACAACGCCGTCGTCGTCGTCGTCGTCATCGTCACTGACTTGCAATAGCGCATGCATAGTGCTCGTTTTTATCCTTTTGCTGCTCTCCTTCCTTCTTGCTCTTTGGCTGCTTTAGGCCTTTTTACTACGCTACGCGCGCCACTCGCTAGTATTTTTTGGTAGTCACTGTACCACATTTTTACAACACACACACACTCACACTCACACAGCGCCCCAGACAACAGGGGCCAACGACACCATTTTGCCCTCTCTCTCTCTCTCGTTCTTTCACACACACACACATGCATAGCTGAGGACAGGCGTGCGCCTTCATTCATAAGCATTGCGCTTTTTGCAGTTGACGTCGGCGCCGCGATGCGCTGCGCTGCTGCGTCGCTTCGCTGACTGCAAAATTTGGCGGCTTGCATGTGAAACATTTTGTTATTTATGCATGTGTGTGTGTGTGAATGTGCCTTTTTTACTACTGACTGACGATTTCAGTTGTTGTTGTTGCTTTTGTTATTGTTTTTCTGTTGCATGCGTTGCTTCCGCCCTTATCACAACATTCACACACACACAGATACGGACTTGTTGTTGTTTTCGAGCACATGCGCTTTGTCTCATTTCGCTCTCTCCGTCTCTGTGTGAGTTGTGTGCTCTCTTTTGGCCGCCGCCTAACTGTGCTTCCGAGTTTTGTTGTCGTCCTTTCGTCTGCATGTTTTTATACGCATTGCGTTTTACACGTCTATCCTTAAAACGCAGACGCCGACGCCGACACTGCGTCTCTCTCTCTCTGTCTCTCATTCCACTCGTTCATTCGTGTTCTTGTTCTGGTTCTTGTTCTCTCTCCCGCTCGCTCTGATTTACTATCTCTTTTAAGTAGTGTGTGTGTGTGTGTGTGTTTACTTCTCTCGCTCGCACTTGCCGTATTTTGTTATTAGATTTCACTTTGTTTTCATACACATTCGCCTGCCGTTTCACACATTACGTTTCGCGTCATTTTTCGGGGTCAACGTCATCTCGAGGGTTGCTGCTGCTGCTGCTTCGGCTTCTGCCTTCTGCTGCTGCTGCCGGCGTCAATCGTCGCAGTTGTTTGCGTTTGTTGTTGTTTTTGTTTTTGTTGGCTTTTGTGCATGTCTCGTACTTTTGCGGCGTCTGACTGGGTTTATGCGCCAACCGTTATCATGATTATCTTCCGCTGACAATTTCGGTCATGCCTATAAACCAAATGCAATGAATATTGGCTATTGCGAACAAATGAATTGTTTGATGCACCATTTATACAAATTGCTGGTTATGAAAACAAATTTCAATATTAAATTAAGATTAGAAAATACAAATATAACTTATAAATTAAAAACTTAAAAAGTATTTACAAACATATAAATTCATATCTCTGGGGGTATTTAGGTAATATTAATCTAACCCATCATTCGTTGCACGGAATGGGGAAACCCCTAGAAAAAACCCATTTCTAAATGATAGTGTGTTGACCTAACTAATCAATAATTAAAGTGTTACTATTTCCACTTGATGCATTTTTTACAGAATATAGTAGTTTGAAGAAAATGTCTTGAAATAAAAAAAAACGTTTCACGGTTTTTCCATATATTTAATGAACCAGTTTAGTATAATATCGACCTACTAACATAGCTTGTTGCAGACAATCCACATCGATGTAAACTATAAAATAAATCCTTCTGTAAAATTCGCACTTGGCACTTACGTTATTAAGTGTATCACCATATGCTGAGCGCATAAACCTAATTTTGTATATGTATGCGTGTGTGTGAATGTCTGGTGCTGCTGCAGCACATTTTTAATGCTGTCGCGACGCTGTTTCGATGCGCCTGTTTGTCTGTCTGCCTATCGTCTGTCTGTTTATTTGTTGTCTTGACCAAAATAAATTTTAGGCAAACTGCGAATAAAACTGGTATTTAAAACATTGCTCTTGCCGACGTCTGGGCCCAATTAAAACCCAATAACAAACGGAAATATCAACAAATTTATTTATTTGCTGTTCTTCACCAATTTTCTTCTGCTGCTGTTCTTTTTTGTATTCTGATTATTACTATTATATTATTTTGTGTCTGCCCTTCTTGCCACTTTTATAGTGCTTTTTATGTGACTGCACTTCGCGTGCCGCACACAACACCCCACGTGACTTTAGCGTAGAGCCTTTTATTTTTTTTTTACTCCTCAAGCTTTTGTCTGAGTCGTTGTTGTGTCTGCTCTGGTTTATGACTGTTTGGGGAGTTGGCGAGGGCGTGGCAGCGGCAACAGCAACAACGCTACTCCAATTTTTTTTTCTTGCCTTCCCGTTTTCTTTGCACTGCACTAAAGGCGTGGCCTTTAAGTGCCAAAACAACATTTTTTTCCTCGTGCTTAAACGTTAAACAAAAGCACAAAAAAAAAGGAAAAAACATTTTGAAAAACGTGTTGCCTTCTCTGGTGTTGTAATAAGTTATTGCCACCGTCTGTTTATGTTTTTATTCAACTGGCAATATTTTCTTTCTGATCCATTTTGCCAGCTTAGCGTTTTGTTTTTTTTGCATTATACAATTTGTGCAAGTTGGAAATTCTTTTGATACCCTCTAATCAATATATAACTGATATTTTATTGATATTTAAGCAAAACCATCTTTAGAGGGTGACTGGATAGTCGAGTTGTTTGCTTTGTTGGTTTTATCAATTAAGAGCTTTTTGCAATGCGTTTTAGAGGGTTCGTCTGGGTTCATTTAAAGTGTAGACGATGAGTTATATAATCATTTTGAATGAGCTGAGTGTGAAGACGCTTAACACTAATTTATTGGCAATATTTGCAGTTTAAATAAGCATAAAGAATGCTAGATATCGGTTTCCATTTAAATATATTGTTATTGGGAGTATGTTAATTTTATACAAATTTCTTCGACAGTTAAATATCTTAATAAATAACTGTAGATTATTTGATAATTTTGAAAATTATTATATAACAGAAATAATGTTAAACTAATTTGTTGTTTTTTCCCGTTGCAGTTCAATGAAATGCATCCATAAAATCATTTGTGTGAAATGTAACGCAACAAGGATATAATTGACAAAAAGTATAAAGTACGAAGAAGAAGTGGAAGAAGTAGCAAATGCAACACATAAAGAAAGGAAAGAGCAACACAATAAACAACAAAAATAAGAAAAAATGATCACCTAATTAATAAAATTGCTAGTCAAATAGTTTGGAGAGACGGCGAAAACGAAGCGAAATCGAAGTGGTACCGGAAGAGGATGCAAAGATAGTGACGCAAACGGAGTCGGGGACGAATCGGTAAAGTAACCAGTAACGAGTAACGGGTCCGTCGCGACGAGTGCATACTGTAAGTTCCTACGGAAGAAAAGAAATAAAAATTAAATCCGACTCTCTTTCTCTACGGCGGCAATCCCTTTGGAGCAGCTCTCCTTCTCTTTCGCGCGTTTTAAGCGTCTAAACGATTTTTTTTTTACAATTGACACTTTGTTGTTATCTACGCTTTCGCCAGAAGAGCAGAAGCGGCGCGAGAAGAAAGCAAAAGAAAGTGCAACAGCAGCTGAAGAGGAAGAAGCAGAGCCGAAATACAACAAAAAATATCGAAACGTGTTTTAATTTTATAACAATAAATAAGATAAATTGCTGAGCTGACGCTCTCGCTTGCTCGCCTACCCAACAACAACAACAACATCGACTCAACATAATCATCATCATCATCGAAGCCAACAACAACTACAACTACAACAACAACAACAGCGGCGCATAGGTAAGTTGCTTGCATACCGCATTCCACACTCTCTTCTAGTTGTAGTTGTTGCTCTCTCGCTTCTTGCGTGCTCCAAATTTGTGTGACATTCCAATCTTTCTTTGTATACCCTGTATCCAGCGTCCACAAAGAGCTGCCTGTGTTGGCCATGCAAGTTGTCGATATTGTGCCTAAATTCATTATTAGTTTATCCAAGAAGTACTACAAAAGTGTAATTATTATTATTATATTTTTGTAAATGAAAATGATCGTTCCAATACTACAAGTAGTAATTCTTAGTAAATAAAATGTTGGTTAGATGATTAAAAATGGTTTTAAAACTATCTGAGCCAATGTTAAAGAAATAAATGATTTGAGAATTATGTTGCACACCAAAATTATATCAAGGATTTCTTTTGCAAATACTTCTGCCAGCTAAACCTTTAAGGCAAAAACGTCTAGGATTTCCCAAGAGGATTCGATAAACATGACAATCGCCTATCTAATATTCTCTTGATTTAAGCTTGGGTTTGGTTTTAACATATTTTCTGGAATGGGTTTTTATAATACTGTTCCTATTACCGATAAATTAAAAGGAAATAAAATATAATAATATTTCTGGAACTGCTTGGGGAGGGTATTGTGTTAGTCGTTGTGGTATTGACGCTAATGAGACAGTCGTCTGGAATTTCTATAGATTGACAATGTGAGAGACGTGTGAACATGGAAGTTTAAATAGCGTCCGCAGCGGAGCAGGAGATGGAGGCGAATGGTTGTTAGGGGAGTGGGAGAATATGTTTCCGTTTGTTCCTCAATATTTTACAGTTTTTTTTTTTTTCGTTATTTTTGTTAGTGGTATTTCCGCATGGCCCAGTTTCTGTAGCACTCGGCGCTATAATAAATATTGAGAAAATTCCGGAAAATGGGAAAGCGCCCAGGCTAAATAATGTGTAACAAATGGCGCGTCTGTCGCAACAACAGCAACTGCAACTGCAATAATAATAACTTGGCAGCCAGCGACGATTCCAGCAGAGAAACTTTCTAGAGTATTACACCCCCTCCCTCCCCTCCATGTGCTGCCTCCATGGTTCTTCCTCTTACAGCAGCATACTTCAGCAGAAGACTGACGTACGGGGGACAGATTGCTGGCTTAGAGAAGTGTGGTTGGAAGAGCGGGAGGCGGTGGAGAGGAGGGTGACCGCGTCAGTCACTCAATTGCATACTCACCGTCTGGGTATTTTTTTGCTTCTTGGTTTGGTTGGTTGGTGTGTGTGTGTGTGTGTGTGTGTGTGTGTGTGGATGGATGGAGGCACACTTGAGACGTCTGTTGGCATGCGGCTTGTGGCATGTGGCATGCCATGCGATTTGTGGCACTGCCATTGCACATTTAGATATCGCTCGTACACGTTGCCAACACTGTTGTGTTGGCTGTGGCCCTCACTTGAGGCCAGTGTTGCCATTATTACTGCCCGGAAATGCCGGCTAATGCAACTCAAATTGCCCAGAGTCAGAGACAGAGCATTAGCATTAGCATTAGCCCAGCACACAGCACTCTAAATGTTCCGATATAATGCACACACATCTGCATCTTTTGATAATGCAATGGAATCGCAAAAAAAAAATTGTGCATCTTTGATGGACTTTGCTTGTTATTCAAACTTTTAATTGGTAAACATAATTATATACTCTCCACTTTGGTGTGTAATAATTTCAAAAAGTTCGCATATTATTCATTGTATATAATATTAGATGATACTTGATCAGTAAATGTTTTCAATTATTGAATATTTTAATATTCTTCAAGAAATTAATTCTTTATATTCGAGTTTTTTTAATAACTGACGGTAATTTTATTCAAGTATCTAATTTTTAAATTTACTGATTACTGCTTTAAAATGTCTTTCTTTTTTATAGTATTTAAAAGGTTTATTTACATATTATTTCAGAAATAAGATCATTGATGCTGTCTAAATATTGATCAAATTATTTAAAATTGACATCTTCCCGATTCAAGATAGATTCTAGAAAATATTCTATATTCGTAATAGCTGATACTAGAAAATTGTTGTTGCTGCATTTTCAAGGAAACTTGTGGCGATTGAAGTTGCAGCACGTGTTGGCTGTCAGTCAGCAAGAAGAAGAAGAGCTTGTCGTCGTTCTGATTGAGAGACGAGTCGAAGTAGTTGAACAACAAGAATAAGAAGAAGAAGAGGTGTCGGCGTCGTCGTCTCCGCTGCTGTTGTGGCACTCGATGCATGCGCGCTGCTTGAGACGCCTTTGGGGGCGTCTATTGGTGGCATTCAAGCTGTTCTAGTTATGTTCGTTGTTGTTGTTGTTGTTGTGGGCACATGCCGCAGACGCGGGCATTCTGTCAGTTGCTCAATTAGACGCACTTCCGTTGCATAGAGCCAGAGTGGGAGAGAGAGAGGCGACCTCCCGCCACACATTCACATTCACATTCCCCCTTTCCACAGCACGGCACACAACATTTTTGTTGTTGTTGCTTTCGCCTCTCCAAATGTGCGCATGTTTCCTATATTTATTTCCGTTTTGTGCGTGTGATTGATGGCTGACTGCTGTCGCTGTCGCAGTCGCTGTTGACGCTGGCTGCGACGACGACGGCAACGGCGACTATTAATGTCGCTTTTTATGCTTGTAAAGGCAAAATGATGTAACAAACGAAAACGAAATAATGTAACGATTAACACAATTCATAATAATAAAATAAAAACCCAAAACTGCTGCGGGTCTGTTTGATTGTCGGAGCTAGGGGAAGATAGAAAACGACAGAGAGAGAGAGAGGGAGAGGAAGGGGCAACCAGACCGCCACGAATGATTAATTACGCCTTGTACGCACACAAATAAAAGTACACACACACACACATACACACATATGCACGCACAATTACATTTACACGCAACTCCCTTTAGTTGTGTGTCGCCCGCTCTTGCATCGGGCTGCTTTATGAGCTCAAGCTCAATAACATGCCGTACAATTTTTCAGCTCTCACTCTGTGACCATAAACAACAACAACGGCGCAGCATAAGAGCAACAGAGACCTTCGTTAACTACAGTTGTTGTTGTCGTCGTTGTTGTTGTTGCTGCTGCTGTCGCTGTCTCAGCAGTCAAGAATGCAAAGATTAAGCAGCAGCCGTCTGCAGTCGCGGCCCTTGCTCTCGCTCTCTCGCGCTCTTTCTCTCTGTCTCCATCTCCGCCGTTGTCTGCTGTGGATGCTGTGTCTGCTGTCTGCCGTCTGCTGTCTGCGCTGTGCTGTGCTGTGCTGTGTAATGTAAAAAGCACGTTTTAAGTTATGTGAACGGCGTGTGAATGAGTCGTTGAGGTTGAGACTCGCTTGAGCGCAAGCGAGAGAGACTGAGCGAGAGATCAGCGCAGACAATGTTGTTGTTGTTGTTGTAATGCGGCTGCATATGACATGCCATGAATTGCTGTGCAAATAATGCAAAGGCGAAAAGGCAAAGCAACAAAAAAAAAGCTTCAATACCTTTTGGGCAACTAGTGAGTGGGCGAGAGAGAGAGAGAGCGACAAACAGAGAGAGAGTGGGAGAGTGAAAGGCACAGAGATGGCGGAACAAAGGAATGTGATTAATGTGGATTGTAAGCTGGTCTTTTGCTCGCTTGCACCGTGTGGCAATGCAAGAACTTTGTTGCACACATCAAACTGATGTCATCATAATAAAATAGCAATGCTGTTATGCTGAAAACTCGTAAACGAAACTTCTTTTGTAAAATCCTCAATATATTATGCTAAAAATATAACAAAAATACGAGTTAAAATGAAATAAAACATTTTTTAAAAATAATAATTAAATATTTTAGCTAATAAGAAATAAACCAACAGGCTGTAAATGTTACGACCACATTTTATGGAGCTTTAAGGCTTCCAATTTCCTATTCCAACAACCTTAAATCTCACATTAAAGTTAGTAGAACAAAGGCAATATTTATGGCTCTAATTTGCAACAGAAAAACGTAAACATGTCTTGGGCGTACACAAATATGAAACAAGCAAGTAAAAACGCTGTAGTAATAAATAAATAATATGCTTAAAATACACTTTGTCTAGACAGTAAATTGACATACTTATTTACCATATGTTGACCCCGACTCAATGCTAGGCAATCGCTCGTTAATGCTACTCGTTACTTTTACTCGTTTCTGTGTCACTGCAAAACTGTGTGTTCCGCATTCCAAGCTCGGCGCAAGCGCAGCCTCAACGGGTTGAGCTCGTCAAAGGGGGCGGGGGAATCTCGACCCACACTCTCGTACTCGTGGCGCCCATTAAAACGTCATAGTTCTTGCCACGTTAAGTACAGACGACAATGCAGCTGCCATTTCAGCAGCTGTTTGTTGTTGTTGCTGCTGCTGCTGCTGGTGCTTGACTGGGGCTATAATAGTTTTTTAATTGCTCATAAAAGTCCACAATGCTTCCCAAACAACGAGCCATAGATGGCGATGTCGTCGATGTCGATGTCGGATGTCGATGTCGATGCCGATGCCGGCGTCTATGTCTGTCTCCGACTCTGACTCTGACTGGGGCCTCACTCATTAATCACTTGGAGTGACTCGAGATGCTAAAAACGCCACATCAAGTAAACCGTTAAGCATATGCAACCAGAGCACACACAGAGCGGCGGCTTTAAGATATGCGCATTTTCAGTGTGAAACTCGATCGAATAAAAACAAAAACGAACAAAAAAATAAAACTCCCAAACCCTCCAAAATCCGCCAGTGCAAGCGAGACAGCTATACGGGTATGAGACTCTGCTATATATTGAGTGTATATTGAGAGACCCCAAAAGTGAGACAGTCGACCGATCTTGGTATTGACATTGACAATGTCGCCCCAGTCTCCCAGTCTTTTGCAACAGCTTCAAATATATACAGATATCGTTTTCTTTTCAAGATTAACAAATGAAGGAAAAAATAGAGAAAAAAAAAAGGAAAAACAAGTTTCCAGAGCGGCAAACGGTGTAGCACGTCAAATGGCTGGATCGCTTGTGATTCAGGTGATATGAATGGAATAATTGACATATTTGACAGCTTTAGTGAATGAATAGAGAGATACTCTGGGTGACAACTGGACTGGGCTTATTAAGGGTGCTGGTAAACGAAAGATTATTTCATTATTTATTATTTTGTTATGTGTATTGAAATTACTGCAGTGAAATATAAAAATGAGAAAAATAAGTACTTATAAAATCCCATAAATGAAAGATCAAGAAATCATGTGTATTAAATTTGTATAGCATAAAATCAAATATCAGAATGAAATGTATTTGGAAATTTACTTTAGAAATTTAGCATGCACAGATTTAGTTTAGTTTAATCTTAAAATGGCCTAGAAATTTGCATTATCTTAAAAATGAGTATATATCTTACACGACGCTCCGTGCACGATATTCTGGACTCGTTAGTCGTCAACTCGCTGATTGAACAATCTAACCGTTGCTGTGACCTAATGACTATAGTTGAGATCTCTGTATGATTATATGATAATGGGCATAATGACTGGCACTGTTGATGTTATTGTCGCTGGCGCTGTTGTTTTGTTTTTTATTCAATGCCGCCGCCGTCGGCTCTGTGGTCTCCTCCTCCTCCTGCGTTGGGGAATGTGCATAAGAGTTAAGATTGGAATGTTGTTTATTGCATTTCTCAGTTAAATGTCGTTGTCGACGACGTCGTCGTCACCCATTGAAAAACTATGCATAATGATTGTGTGAGTCTCTATTTCTATGATAGTGTTAAACTCTCCGCGTGTGTGTGTGTGTCGGCTTGGCATTTGGAAAGTTAGTTGGCTGTTGTTTTTTTTATGGCCCCCACACTCAATCTGTACGCCAGCTTTGAGTCATTGTGCCCATTTTTGGATTTGATATTGCAATTTTTGCATCTTGCATCCGAGAGGCAGTGTCGATAAAGATGTTAGAGATGCTGCTGCTGCAGCTGATGATGGTGATGATGATGATGTTTTAATGATGACTTGATGATGAAGTCAAGTGGAGTGCGATATTATGACGGCACATGATTAATGCTCTCGATATTTGGCTGTAAATTGCATTGTCCTGTGTTAACTTTGTGTGTTTTATGGCCTCAGCAAATGACTGTTATAATCTCAAGATCTATTGGACGGACCTACGAGTTATGTAAATTGAAGCTTAAATAATCAAATATTTTCTATTATGTATCATTCTAAAATCTTTGATAATTCTCTTGTTCATTTATTTCCTTGTTCACAACATCCATTCACGTATAATGCTCATAATAATCACAGAAACAGATCGAATTTCGTCTACCATAATTGTATCTCCCAATCTACTTGGAAAGAGACTCCAGTCTATTTCGGACTCGAGCATCGGGCATCTGTCATGAGCATCATCTAATCACCAAAATTGCAACTGCAACGTGCCCCAAATGGGCCATAACACAGAACACAAAACAGAAAACAGAAAACACACGTCGTCGAGAGCAAGATATAGAAATACGAATACAATTACAAATTGAAATGCACAACAGATGACGACGACGCTGTCGTTTTTCGGGCTTGTAACCAACAATTTGTTAGGGGGTGCACTACACAGTAGAGCATGGAAGGCAGGGAGGAAGGCGGGGCGCCACATACTCATGTGCTTTTTTGATGACGACCCGAGGTGTTGTCGGCATTCATTCTGCCGCCAGCATTCGTCTCCCCCACCCAAGTTGCCCCATCCGGCCGACTGTCTGTCTGGCAACCTTTGTCGACGTCGTTGTTGTTTTGAATACCCTGCAATCTAAAGTGACAGAAAAGGGGGTAATTTTAAAGAGTAGTCAATAAAATAAAATGGATAAGAAGAAGCAAATGAAGACTGAAATGTTTAACTGGAAATTCATCAATGTTATGCTATGATTACAGTTGGAGAATTGCAGTCTAAATACAGTTTAAATTTCATTAAATTATCAATATCTAATAACGTTGATTTTTTCCCTCAATATTATACATATTATGTTTCCTTAATTACATATGCAATAATATATTTACGTATACGTAGGAAAGCTCTAATCTCTTGTCTCACATTTGTGAAATATTTAATTTTTCTAAAACTAAAGTGTTCCAAAGAGGTACGAAAACAAGCTTCCTTTTCAATGTACTACAGGGTATGGGCAATTCGAATCCCATTTGTCTAGACAGCTTTTGTTGATTTTTGTTGTTTTCGTATGCAGCCGAGCGCAAATTTTTTTCGCCTCTAGCCGGCGCGTGAGTGGGCGGCTCTGGCTCTGTAGTTGGCTGCAGTTGGGGGCTGTTCTGCCCCAGCAGCTGCGTCAGTTACCCCTCTGCCGCACCCACGAAGGCTCCCCCAAACAGAAGATAGCCAGAAAAATGTTTTTAATTACAATCATTGGAATGAAATTGATCGTGAGATGCAACACGAAAATCATATTAAGAAAACGCAAGCGAACGCAAACGGGCGACGTCCGCCCTCCTCCTCCCCCCATTTTCCCCCCCTCTGTGGACTGGGGGTGTATCTCGTGTTATTTATTTTATGAACAAAATATATACACATACAGTGTGTGTAGATATTAGCGTATGTGTGTAATAGAAATGCAGCGCGGCTATTTTTAGTGCAACGCTCAAAGAATGCATTTTATAAATAAGTTAAAAGTGGAAATTTAATTTAGTTGCCAGGTGATGCGAGGCAGGGGTGCGTTACGTATCTTCGCATCAAGTCGTCTGTGTTTTGGGGGAGGGGAGCGGGGTAGGCATAGATCATGATGGGGGTTGCTTGGCTACGGAGCGAGACAAGACGACATCGCGAGTAACGGGGCCATGAGAGTTCATTTACCGACTCGATACCAAAATATAGATTCGAAAAGATAATATTCGGCACCAAATGCAAAGCAAATAAATAGTGCTGGAGTTAAGATCGTTCAAGAAATACGAAAAGTTGCAATTGCATTTATTTTCCAATACTTAAGATTGAATTGAATTTATTTTAGAATATTTCACAACTATCTAAAATATCAAAGATATAATTTGATGTAACTATTTACAATGCGCTGGATTCCAATAATTAAATAATGATCTTAAAATAAGTCTTTTGCTCAGTGTTGCATTACTTTAATGTTTCAGTATTACGAAATGTTGTATCTAGAACTCAAGATTCTGAAGAGGAAATGCAAGTGGCAGGCTAACAAAATGATATCGATGGACTCGATATGCTAATACCCTAAAACAGGACGCACATAAGCTTTCCCTATATGAGGGGAAGACAACCCTGTTTTTTGTTGTTGTTGTTGGTAATTAAATCAACATTTTGTGTTGTTAATTAAAAAACTTTCTATTGATTGACAGACCCTTAAGGCAATGTCTGCTCTAGGGTCGCTCTGCAATATATTTACATATGTGTCTGTATTCAAAATGGCGGACTGTTTTACATACGATGATGATGAGAAGAAACTCGCTTAGTTGATAATTTTGTGTTGGGTAGTCGATGATAGTCGTTGTCGTTGTGGTTCGTGGTCCGTTGTCTGCAACCCTTTGTGCCGCTGGCACAACCCCCTTTGAAAATAACTCAAACTAGACAACGGCGACGATCTTGACGACGATCTTGTGATCTGGCATTACAAAGGAAACGCTTCTTTATTTTGCTTTCCTTTTTGCTTGTTTTCTCTCTGTGTGTATGTGTGTGTGTGTGTGTGTGTGTGTGTTGTTTACGTTTCGCGTTTTACTTATGTAGATTTATTTTTGCCTTGCAACTTAAACGCACAGACATTTAAATTTAGACGGCGATCATCTAATGGCCTCGCCTGCTGTCGTTGTTGTTGTCGCTGTTGTTGCTGTCTGTGTCACCCAACTGTCTCGCCAAACGGTGTTGTTGTTGTTGCGGCTCTTCATGTGACATAAAATGTGTGATCGATGTAAATCTTGCGCCTCACAATGTCTGCTGATCTTCTTGTTTTATTTTTATACCACGTTCGTCCCCAACCCAACTAAACTCAACTGCTGCTGCTGCTGCTGCTGCTGATATGTTGTGGTGAGTAAGGGTGAGGTGACAACGATGATGCAGATGTGAGGTGGAGGTGACGGCGTCATCATCATCACACAACACAACACAACACTCTGTAAGCTGATTTGCTTGCAGGCAGAGAGCAATTGTAAATCTGGGACTTGGACACGCGCTGCACGACTTAAGCTTGTTGCAGTGGTTGAATTATCATTGTTGTTGTGCGTGCCGCAGCAAATGGCAGACGGCTTTGTGTTATCGATAGGCCGATAGACAGACAGACAGCCAGACAGAGGGAGGGAGGAAGGGAAGCGATTACTGCTACTGATTGTAGTGTATACATTTATTCGATGCGATGCGATGCCACTTTATTTGTTATTTAGTTTTTGCTGGCTTCTGCTTCTTCGTTTGCTTCTACGGCATTTTGATGTCGTCGTTGTTATTGCTCGTGCTCGTTTTATTTCTATTTTTATTGCTGTTGGCCTGCTATACTACATATGTATCTGTGTGTGTGTAACGAGTATTACGTATTGTAAAAATAAACGCCATCTTATTCTTTGCTGTTATTGTTGTTGTTCTCAGTCACCCGTTTTGTTGTCTAATTTATTTCTATTTCTACGTCGCGACTGCGACGACGACGCCAACAGCGTTGGCAGATTGAAAAACAAATTACCATAAATGTCATTTTGTAATTGTAATGCATTAATTGTAATACAAATATTTTTGTAACACAAGAAGAGCACACACACACACTGAGCATCAAATGTGGCTGTGTGTGTGTGTGTGTGTGTGAGAGAGCGAGCATCGCGCAAAGTAATCAAGCACAACAAAATCCACAATTGAGCAAAAGCCGCGCTCACATTGCGCGGAGAGCGCAACAAAAGCCCAACTCGAGTAACTTCACACACACAGACACACACATACAAACGCCGACGTCGCTTGGCTTCGCTTCGTAATTCATCTCGCTCACACATCTTGAACATTCTCAAGCTCGCCAGTGTCTTTGACTGTGTGTGTGTGTGTATCTCAAGTCTTATACCAAAGATCGACAATTGCGGCGGCAGACTGTGAAAAATCACAACAATAATTAAGCACTTTGTATGCAACATGAAAAAGCTGCAAGCAAAAAAATAAAAATAAAAAAGCATAACATACATAAGCTTGCTCACTTTATTTTAATTAATTGTTAATTCAACAAAATTCAAAGCAAAGCCAAGAAAAATAAGCGTGCGTGTTTAGCTTACTTTTTTTTTCACCTTCCGCACTCCTTTTTGTGCG
Source organism: Drosophila ustulata (assembly GCA_035047365.1). Classification (NCBI taxonomy): domain Eukaryota; kingdom Metazoa; phylum Arthropoda; class Insecta; order Diptera; family Drosophilidae; genus Drosophila; species Drosophila ustulata. The sequence goes on from JAWNPT010000094.1 coordinate 20,833,799, forward strand.
CTCTCTCGCTCTCGCTCGCTAGGACGCGGGCGCACCTTTTGTGAGTCCAAGTGTTCTCTTGCTGTAGTTGTTGTTGCTGCTCTTCTTCATGTCTGCCTGTGTGTGTGTGTGTGTGTGTGTGTGTGCTAGAATTGAGAGCGAGAGAGAAGAAGAGCAGTGAGCTGCTTTCAAGCTGTAGTTGTTGTTGCTGCTCTTATTTCTTTTTGTCTTGGGGAGGCAAAACAAAAAAACAACAACGACAACAATATTGTGTCTTGTTTATAGCTTTATTTGCGGCGTTTTGGCTCTTGATTAGGTTCTTTTGTGCCTCGCACTTTGCTTTGTTATTGTGGCGCTGTCTCTGTCTGTGTGTGTGTGTGTGTGTGTGTAGCATTAGAGCGGACAAGGCAAATGTGAAAACAATTTAAGCGGAACTTAATAGCTTAACAACTATTTTAACTTTGCCACAGCGACGTCGCCGTTGTTGCTGCCGCTGCTGTTGTTGTTATGTATTTTTCCGCCGTTTGTAAAATTGTATTGCGTTTTATTTAATGCTCGCTGCCGCGTCTCTTGTTGCTAATATAACGCTCTGTTTGTTATTGTAATGTTTTTCTTTTTAGCGGCTGCACTTGTTATTGTTGTTGCTATTTGCCTTTGTGCATTCCCTCCGCCCCTCCCCCTCCCCCTTCACCCCTCCGCTCAGACAATTGCGTTGTGCGGTGCGCCTCTTTGGCGCCTCTCTCAAGTGGCGCTTACACAAAACAAACAAAAATATATTCACACACATACGGTCGCGTGTATTTGTAGATTTCCGTTACGCTGTCGAAATGAAATCAAATTAATTCATTAAAGCAAATTTAATGTTTAATAAATCATAACAAGCAAAACAAAAATGAAGCAACTTTTGCTTTGTGCTTTGTGTGTGGCCCACACACAAAAACATAAACACGCCTGCTCCTCCCTCCCTCTCCTTCAGCGGCTTCCAATCCCAATCCCAATCTGTCTGGCGCCTATTTTATGCACGGTTCAACAGCAAATGTCAAATTTGACAAGTGAGACGACGACGACGACGGCGAACAGAAAGCTCTCAAGCTGATGCTGCCCAAAGTAAAAGCTTTAACATACACACATACACATGTTATTTACCCTCTGTGCGTGTGTGTTTGTGAGTCTTGGTTTGCTGATAAGCGCACTTTCAGTGAAATTGAAATACATTCTCTACAGCTTGAAATGACACTTGCTGCAAAGTTCAAACTTTACATTAATCAGATGCTATACAGAATAGTGTCGATTATTGTACAAAATTGTATGTAATTCGTATCATTGCTATACAACTTTTAACTTAAATATACTGAATAGAATTCAAATAAAATACAGAATAGCGTCGATAAAGGTACCTAATTTAATTGCACATCTAAGATTTGTTTACTTGCTCTAAATCATCTAGTTAGTTTAAATGCACTGCATATATTTTGGTATAAAAATGTTAAGAGCTCAGAGAAGTTGAGTCGAGTTAAAAAAAAATTTAGTGTAATCGTTTGTCCATCGTTAGCCCATGAATTAAATTGTATGATCGAAGTTTAAAACTTCAAAATACAAATCAACATTAATTTTATTTGTGTAAACTTTTGTATTTATCCAGCAACTCTCGCAGTTATTTTATTTAAGGGGATTCCCAAAACTCGGTCGCAAATTTTTGAGATTATTAATGGGCTGGTAAATGATCGCCAATCATTTCTGAGGCTTGAAAGTTAATTTGCTTGAAAGTTTATCCAATAGATAAAGCAAAGAGATCGAGATTTCGAATTCAACTAGCAACACCTGCTGAGATTGAATTTAATACGAATTGTGTTATAACGATCTTTCATTTTCTTTAAAGGGTATTTGTAAGTTGCTAGTTTGTGTTGATGCCTTAATCAATTTTAGTTTTTGATTAGCTATCAAGATTTCAAAATTGAATACTTACAGACAAGCATTTGAATTTGTGTGTGTGCGTAAAAAAGCTCCAGCTCATTAATAAATAACGTTGGTACCGATCGCCATTTTGTTTTGTTGAGATTTTCATTCACAAAACCCGAAGCCCAATCAAAAGCAAAGCTTCGCACGTTCACTTGCTCACATACAAACGAACTCTCACACACACACACGCACACGCACACGCACATACACATGCATACAACCCACAAAGCTAAAGCTTAAGCCAATAATCGTGTTAAGTTATAGCGGTTAGAGCGAGAGAGCGATAGCGATGCGATTGTGAGCGCTAGCGAGTGAAGGAGAGGCGGCGAGTGTTCCAATCAAGGGTGAAGGGAAAGCTCTGATAAGGGATAAAAGGAACCACAAAACAAAACAACAACAACAATTGAAGAAACGCTTATCTAAATGCGTAAACATGCATATCTAACACAAATATAACAAAAAATACAAAATAAGAATGGGAAAAAAAAGCAAGGCAATAATTCATTTGGAAGGGAACACGCATGCTTACATAAATACCAAATAAATATGAATGTGTGCGAGTGTGAGTGTGTGTAAATACATGTGTGTAGTTCCACTTTGGAGGTGTCTGCAAAGTACAACTGGGGCATGTGAATGAAACCCAATAACTACAATTTACTCGTATGTGTGTGTGTGTGTGTGTGGGTGTGTACTACAATTTCATTGATAACTTCGAAATACAAAATCAAATAAACAGCGCACACACACACACACGCACACGGAGTTGAGACGCTTGTGCAATTGCACACATAAGGGCCACAGCGACGTCGACGTCGACAGAGTTAAGTGTGTGTGTGTGTATGTGTGACAGCGACATGCTGTACAAATTGGGCTATTTGGCTATCTCGCTCGCACGCACACTCGCTGGCAGTGGCGACGCGTTGTTTACGGGGCAATTGTGAAACGAACTAAAGCTAATCATAAATAATAACTAAATAAATAAATACTTATATGTGTTCCCCGGGTCTCTCTCCGCTTCACTGAGTTGTTATCAAAATCAGCGCATCGAAGTGTAGGCATTTTATATTAAAAGTCGCTTGTCGACATCTCGCTGCCGCTGTCGTTGTTGTTGTGACTCTTGACAATTATTATTTACACTCTGCATACCATACACTCACACTCACACACACATGCACAACGTGAACGAGACGTGCAGCACAAAACACTTGAAAATGTCATTTAAAATACGCGCTAAATTTCATTCACTTGATTCACACAGCCAGCCAGCCAGCAACAACAACAACAAGCGCTGCTTTGCCTTTTGCTTTTTACGCTACACTCGATGCATTCATTCACACACACACACACACACACGCACTCGCACACAGAGTGAATGAGCGTACGAGAGAGAGAGGGAGAGAGAGAGGGAGTGAGAGCATGCAATGAAGCCGGATCGCTGCTCACCAGCCCTGGGCCGGCAATTGGCTCATTCATTGAGTAATTTCAAATCTCTTGCTTCGTTACGTGCTCGTGTATCTGTATCTGTGTGTGTGTGTGTGCATTTAACACGTTTCATAGACATCAAAAGCCAAACCACAAAAATGTTTGTAAAACATACATATTAAAAACACAAACAAAAAATGTGAGTGAAGGAATCAGCAGCAGCAGCAGCAGCAGCAGCAGCAGCAGCAGCAATACAAAGACAAAAACTTGTCGGCAACAACAACAACCGCAACAATAAAAAAAAATGTTGTTTTGAAATTACGTTATTTCCGCTTTGAGATCCGCAAACGGGCCTCAACAGAGCAGAGACGCCAACTGAGCAGCTGCTGCTGCTGCTGCTGCGTCGCCAACGTCGACGCCAACGACAAGTTTTGTTGTGTAAATTTTACTTGACATTCAACGTGGGTAGAATCTGAACTTTGTAACTAACAAAAAGTTGATTTCAATAATCATCAATTAACTAAAAAGATTACAAGCCAGCAAGAATTTGAAAGTAAATTTGAAATTCATTTTAAAAGTATTTTTGGAGCCATGTCAAGCGACCGTCCAGTCGAAATTCCAACAGTTGACATTATAATTTACAGCCATGGGCAATACTACATACTATGTACATATATACATTTATTGAGGTTATAAAAACCTGTCTAAACACTTACTTAGAAGTATTTTGCCACAAATGCTCGCAGTTAGTCGAAGTATATACATATCTGATAACTGGATGCCGTCGTATCAAATCAATCAAATCAATTGCCATATTTTATGCTATCTGTGCTAAGTTTTCGCCGTCACATTCACATATCCGCTCGGTACTTGTTGAGACACTTCCGAGAATTCCGTGCGAGTTTCTTTTGAAAAAGTCAAAAGGAGAAAGGGGTCAACTGCCCCAATAATATGTCTTAAAACGATTAAACGACTGCGAAAATACCCTGTGTTGTTATCATATTTTCAAAAACTATTTCGAAAACTTTATTTTTGTATTTTCGATTCTAATTTATTAAACTTTTTAATGGCAATTTCCCGTTGTCATTTGTTGTTCCCATCTTCAGAGTTCTACCACCCCATGCGACAAAGTTGATAAGTGCAGAGTATGAACATTCCGAAATACGGCAAAAACAACAGGAAATAACATATATATGAGTATTGCTCATAAAAATATCACAATCGTAGTTACTATATGTACGAACTCCCGGTTCGAGTAGTACACAAACCCGTATCCGTCGTAGTACGAGACTCTGTTCTGTCTTTACGCGAATACTACAAAATATTTGTCGTTGGCAAATAACAACAGGCGCTAGATTGTGCCAAAGGCATTTGTATTTATATTTTTATTTTTATTTATTTGATGTGAATGCGACCGTTGCGGCATTATGAATGTTTTCATTATTCTCTTTTATCGATATCAAAGTGCAAGTTGACGCATTTCCCGTGCTACACATACAGGAAGTTTACTCACATTTAACAGCTACTCCCAAACACTTTAGTTTAGTAATGTGTGTTTTGGACTTAAATGTCTAGACATCGATACATCGACAATACCTGGCTAAAGGAATGTGGAATGCGGAAAAGGAAGTGAACAGTTAAAGATAGTAAATTGTATGAAATATAGAATATGACTGAGATCTAATGATCTTCAAATATAACTATCTTTATTAGCATCATTTATTTTAGAATAAAAAAAAAGGGTTTTAATAAAAAGAAAATTAAAATCTAAATACTCACTTCCAAGTTTTAAATTTAAATTGTAGAACACAATCTTAGACTAAAATCTTTTGAATAAAAAAATACATTGCTGATAATCATTAGGAACTCTTATTATCTTGGCAAAGTCGTACTTCATTTACATAATTAATAACATGAAAAGATAAAATAAATATATTTGAAATGAATATCAAATTAAATTCTAAATATTAACTTTCAAGTTCCTAATTTAAATTGTATAAAAGCAATCTAAAGTCATTCAAATCGAAAAAATAAATTGCTGATAATCTTTAGGAACTCCTATTGTTATTACGAAAATACTTGGCGTCCATTGACGCATTTCATTGAATAAATACGACGACTAAGAAGACAATCGGAATACGGACTCTGCGCGTGCAGCTGATAGAGAAATAATAACAAATAACTTTGAGAACGTGCCTACCTAGGGGTACATCAGTTAGGCATTTGTTTTTTGGGGCGGCTTCTAAGCTTCTAGAGATGACAAGTTCCTTGAAATGTCACGACGTGACCAGCCGAGCACGACGTGATTGTGTTATCGTGTCAAGGTCTTGGATATTAAGCAATGCTTAACCAGTCACGATAACTGAAGATCAAACAGAAATAGCAATAGTAGAGGTAATAATAGAACTGCTAGAGATGAGACAATCTCGATAGTTATCGAAAGTTAGAGATTTAATAAATCGAGGTTAATGAATTTTCATAATGTAAACACAATTTATGCTTACTTATTGTTAGTCGCACTGCACGAATTACTACTGTGGTTATCGCCTCGATCTTTCGTGTGTGCCACATTTCCCATTCACGCACTTTTGCTAAAGAGATCGGCGCTTTTAATCAGCCGCCTCGTTTTCTTTGCTTCTCCGCTTGTCACTTGACATTTTTTCGGGGAGGAAGGAGTTGGAACATGTGCTTTGACTCTTATTAGATTTTCCCATTCAGTGTTATCGGGCGGCGCAACATTGATACGACTGACGACTGACGACCGACGAACGTTCGACGTGCGGCCCTCGTCGCATTCACAGTTAAAGCTGTTTACGCCCTGGCTTATGATTATGAGTGTTTGTCTGTGTGTGTTGTGTGATTCCCCCATGCCAAATGCTGATGACGATAAGCAGCACAATCGTCTTAGTCAACAAATCATTTGCATGAAATCTGTATGATAAACTAATGCTGAATATTATAGTAATAAATTCCATTAAAATAATATGCAAATTAATGAACACATATCGAGTTCGCTGGATCTAAAACGAATACTTGAGCAAATTGCTTGAGCGTGTGTGCCAAGATGATCAGTTCAGCATTCAGTTAATTATTTTTTACTACTTTCAGCTGCACTTCTTCGATCCGAAGAATGTTGTGTGCTGCATTTAACTGAACTAGGTCTATGGTCTGGCATTCCTAGAAAAGTGCTCGCATAGTTTGGCGTCAATTATATTGACTCAGCGAACTCTGGAATGCCAAACGTCAGAGTCGAGAGTCACAGTCTTGGAATTTCCGATTCCCTCATCGTATTCGTCGTATTCGGTCTCTCTATTTTCGAATATGGTTAGAAGAGACGCTCCTCGAAAGCAACCTGTTTGCAATCGCAGCTCACGTAACCAGAGTTAATTTCTTTTGGGGCGCAATGGCATTTCATAATGCTTTTCGCAGGTGTCTATTGTAATTGTAATTGTAATCGTATCGAGTCATTCTTTGATCGGTTCTAGGCCTAGTTAGTTTTTTCTTTCTTTCATTTTTTTTTTTTGCTTGGGTGCGCTTCGATAGGTTTTATGACGCGCATTCTATAAAAATTGTTACATTCCCCCATAACGGTTTCGGTCCCACTCGACATTTTGGGTTAATGAAAATTGTACTGGAATTTCTGTTAACGTTCATTTAACGGCTCTGTTTGTTTTCGAATTTTTACGAGCTTATGAATGAACGTGCAAACAAACAAACTGAACTGAACTGAACACAACAACAAGAGCTGCAATCAACGACCTCTCAGTCCAGTCAAATGTCTAACGTCTAACGAATGGGTAATCTCATTGAAAACGCGTTCAAATCCAAATCGAAAGAGAAACGTTACCCAGTACTGGAATATATACGCGTATGCTCGGCCATAAAAGAACAGTAAAATTCCAAAGCAAAGTAAAATTCCAGTTCCACATTAACCATCGAACCGAACTGAACTGAACTGAATTGAGTCTCATCAGGTTTCGGCTGCTCGGTGTTTAAATAATCTCAATGATGATGAGACATTTGATTTCATTTGTCACACAATGAACTGGAAAATCAATCAATAGAATATTCATTAACTAAATTATGTATTACTATTATTATGGCCTCTAATGAAGCCGTATATAGAGTATAAAGATTTTGCGGGGATTTCATCTTTTTCACTTAGAGATAAGAAAAGATTTATATGGAAATGTATTTTATTCTTTGATATTTCTACATATTGATAAAGCTGAATTATGTGTTAAGAGAGTGAAAAAGTTGGAAATAAATTTGTTCCATTATTTTTGTACAAATATGTTTATCAGTATTATCTAGCATAGAATATAATGAATTTTCCGATTACGATATTGATTGTAAGTGTATTTATACTTCGTCTTGTGTTAGAGATCAAGTCGAATTAGACAATGGCCTGTTTGATGTTTTTATATTAAAAAGAATTACGTTCATATACATATCTAGATAAGAATTAGATAGAATACTTGAGTAACCCAGAGTTCATCCCATCCATAATAACGACGTTTATTAAAATGCCTCCCCCAGCTCCAGAGTCACACGCAATCCCAAAAGTCAAGTTGCTGCTTTTCAAGTATGGCCGCTACTAAAATGCGCCCATAAAAATGTTGCACATAAAAAGGGAAAGAAGAAAGGCATATATTTGAGCGCCTGGCACCAAATCAACTGGAATTCATAAAGTTTCGGGTAGTTTTCATATCATTTCATTTATGCACAAGTCGCGAAGTAATTGTAGTGTAGTTAATGACTCGATTTCAGTTGAAATTATGGGATACTGTTGTTTGCCGGAAATTGCAGAGAACGAACCGTCTGTTCTCACTAAAAAGATACTCTACTATTCCCTGGGGGAATAATAATAACGATTGAAATCGAAACTGAAATCGTTTCGAATTTCAATAATAAATTGTACAATTCGTGACTAAAATAAACAAAAGGTTTATTTTCTAATTAGCGAAAGATAACGAGAAGTGAAGTGAAACTATCGTACACACTTACTAACTAGTAGTTGAGAGTTCTATTGTTAGACCCTCAAGTTAGTTAGGTGCCTGTTCCTTATCTATCGCAACAAACTCTCCACCATTTGGCATAATCAATTTGCCGTGGACACGTCATCTAATTCAAGTTGTTTACTTTCGAGTGGCTAGTACGTGAAATTCCCGGAATTATGCCTAGAGAATTATGACGGGGGTAAAGTATAAGTGGACGTACAATGTGCATGGGGATCTATTTGACACGCTCTGAGACAATAAGACTTTGCCAGCCCCCAATCAGGCGTGTTTTTCCTGATCATAATAAAATGCTACACTATGAAAAAAAATTGCAATGATGGTGGATTACTATTGAGACTAAATTTCTGGAAAAAGTTTACTAGATTTCAGACTTAAGTTATAAATCTATTCAAATATACATTAGCACCGAATTTGTTATCTATATAAATGAGTGACTTTATTAAATAAACATTAGAACTGAATTCGTAAATATGATGAGTCAGATCCAAATCATTAATATTTAAATTTGCTTGCCAAACATCCAGTTCAGCAAGATATTTTCCTAAAGTGTATAATTTTTGCATACATATATCGTTTCTCTTTCTGTTTATGTGTAGGAATTCAGGGGGTCTGTACTGGCTTTATCAGCGTTATAATGCCTGCTCCACATACATATGATGTGCTGTGCTGTGCTGTGATGTGTGTGTTGTCGCATTTGAAATGTCATACTATAGTTATTAGCATTTCGGGCCGACTCCCGATCTCGGCCCACAACCCACAACCCGAGGCTAGCCGAGGGCAATCGGCAACCGGCAAAGAGTCGATTTATCTCGCGTGAGGCGTCACGTTGCTTATCTGCAACTTACACACAAATGAGTCGCGACAAGTTGAGTCCCAACAACAACATTAATATCGAGCAAAACAACACACAACACTGTCGAAAAACAAACTATAACTATGCATGTGTATATATGTATACTAACAAGTCAAGTTTCACCTGTTAACTTGTATTCACTCTCTCTCTCAGTTCTCAGTTCTCTGTTCTCTGTTCTCTGTCATTGTTATTATGCTCAGTGAGTGAAATGACTTGGCGAATTCATTTGGGGTCTGTTGTTGGTCGTAGAGATTAGGCCGCTACATGTGACTGACTGACTATCCAGAATTCCAAAGGCACCACGAAAATTATGAAATTACTAATAAATGTGGTGTCGTGAGTTACAGTCACAATGATGAAGCTGTTGTCCCCTCGCTCCAATGACATTCGAGTAATCGCTCTTCATATCATCGCAACTAGAATTCTAGAATAAATTCAATAATTTCACAATATTATAAAAATATACAACACATTACTATGAAATAAATAAGAAATAAAAATGAAATGTAAAAGTCAAAATACATTTAAAATTCATCATTAAATAAATCTTAAATTAATTTCTTCCCTATTACTTTAACTTCTTTGAGGTTATGTTCAACTCGGATTTTAACTTCGATCCAAATGTGACAAAAGCTAGCATTAAATGTAAAAGCCCGTTCGATATTGCTTGGCAAACCAATTACTGTCATAAATAATAGTTTTTTGTTTTGTTTTTAAGGAAATGCTAAGCTCATAATACCGATTCCAGGAATATCGATTACGTAGACATATTTACGATTATTTAGTTTATAAGTCTCGCCAAATATTTGTGTTTGCGAGCCGTGTGTGTTGACTTGAGTATGTATGAATATTATTTGTTATTTTTGTGTTGTTCTTAGATCATCACGTCAAGTGAAGATCATCGAGTTTTCAGCCAAGGATCAGCTATAAGAGATTGTTGAAACTTTGCTTTTCCCCCATTTCGGTTATTATGGTTATCTTTTGTTTTTCTGTGTGCGTGTAGACAATAAAATAAAACAAAAAAACAAAAACTTGCCCAGTGGCGGATTTGGAGCATAAGAAATATTTCATGCATTGCTAAGCTTTGGTCACTTGTTGTTGTTGTTGTTGTTGTTGTTGTTGTTGTTGTCACTGCTCTTAACTGGTCTGGCAACTTTGTGCTGGATTGGAATGTTGTTGCCTTTTGGATGCCGCAGTGGCTTAATCGTGCTCTCTTTGTTTTTTCGTTGATATTGTTGTTGTTATTATTGTTATGTTGCTGTTTGCCGTTATTGCCAGCGTCAGCGTCAGCGTCAATGCCGTCGTTAATTGTTGTTGTTATTGTTAATTTATACGCACCTCATTGTCGTTGTTGTCGTTGTTGTTGCTTTTATAATTACTATTGCTTTTGTTTTATACCCCAGGCCCCTTGACACACTGGGCATTATGGTGGCGTTATAAAGCAGCCAGACATTACTGCTTCTCAATCAAATCAATCAATACGTTTGAACCTTAGCTGATTTTATCGAAATACTATATCTGAGATTTCCCACAGCAATTGCATAATAATCACAAAAATGTAGTATCGTGTCGATAATTGAACATCCAATATAATTGCATAATCTTATATGTTAATTCCCAAATACAGTTAGCTCTAATTCTTTTAACTGAAATGCACTGCAATAATTGCAACTATCAGTTTATTACATTATTTTGTAGGCATACGATTTTTTGTTTTTTGCCGAACCATTTTAAATATCTTCAATTACTGTTTTTTATTATTGTGCCTTCAAAATAAAAGTAATAATACAAGAACATTTTTCAAATGGACATTGCAGATAATTGCATTAAAATGCAATTTCTGAGCTCTTAATCATTTGAATTAAATGAATTGGATATGTTATAGCATCATATATTTTTTTTTTGTCTGAAATATTGTTTGATCAGTGTGACTTAAACATAAAAATAATACAATAAATATTTTTATTTTACTTGCATCAATTTCTATTTAATGACATTTTACTGTACTTAACTCTGCGACTGCAGCGACATCTGGCGGTCGCAGCTGTTAAGGGGTTGTCATGTTTAATGAGTTGTTTTACAAATTACTGCACTGTAATATCAGCAGGGTATTTTCGTCTCGTGCATCCCCCAACTCGGCAGCACAGATCGTTCTTTTTGTTTTTATTGCTGCAACAATGAGTCAGGAGAAGAGCTGGCTAAACGGCCTACAAACTACGTCAATGGCGCGAACGAGCAGCTGAGCAGCGACGCGTCGCGTTGCGTTGGCGTCATCAGCTCGTGCTCTTTTGACGTCGCGTCGTTGCCCTGAGGGCTGCGCGTCAGCGTCAGCGGCGTCGTCAGCGTCATCGTCAGGCGCGTGCGTAGCGAATGCAGTTTTACAGAAATGTGCTCTGCCCTTTGGCTGTGATTGCTGTTATTATTGTAGTTGTTGTTGTTGCCAGCTAAGCGTGCCAATTGCAGCTTTACAGTTTTACGAGCGCGTGCACGGTGGCGCCTGTTCGCTCAGTTTAACGAAATTAAACAATAAAATGTCGAGTGGGAGCGTCTGTTAATTTTCCATGTGCACCTGATAAGCGTGTGTGTGTTCGCTCGTGTGTGTGTGTGTATGTATCTTGCGTTGGTTTGTGTCTTGTCAGCGTGTAGACGGAAATGTTGCGCTTTTTACCTGTTAGAGGTAGTAAATAAACCAAAAACAAAAAAAATGTGGACAAATTGGGTCAACTGCCAGCAACAATGTTGTTACACGGTTTTACAGCCACTACACGAGAGCGTGCCGGGCGCTCTCGCTCTCTCTCTTTGCCCATCCTCCCGCTCTTAGTCTTTTTATGTGCGTAACAGTTTGAGAGTCGTGCTGCAAAACTGTTGGCTAGCGGCTCCGAAGAGCAGCGACGAACGCCGCCAATATATGAAACAAAGTAAAAGAGAGGGTGAAGTGAGAGCGAGAGAATAGGAGTGTGGCAGGTGTCATGGCGGTCGGCAGCAGAGACATGGCGTTTATTATTCAGCATTGTTATTGGGCTTTAGCATGTGCTTTTAATGTTATGTATTATTATAACCATTTTAATTATTTTAGTTGACTCTCGCTCTCTCTCTCTATTTTTATTTTTAATTATTTATGGCGCCGTTGTCGCTGTTGTTGTTGGCTTTAAACCGTATTATTAGTGTATTATTTTTTACTGCGCAATAAAAGCAACAGCAACAAAAACAAATAGTAAAGCATAATAAAAACAAGCGGTCACAGCATTAGCTGAGAGAGTACCCGAAAAAGAGAGAAAGAGAGCAGAGCAGAGTATGCGTGAGCGGCAGAGAGCTTATTGTTTTGCTTGTTGTTGTTATGAAAACATTTTGCAAGCATTTTCAGCCTCTGACAGGCCCACCACAAGAACATGCTCGCTCTCTCTCTAATAGTATTTTTATATACGTGCGTATGTGTGTGTGTGTGTGTTATGAGTACGTTTTAACTACGCAGCAACATTTTTACTACTGCAACAATAAGAACAACAACGACAACTGGGGGCGGTTGGTGCTCCAAGTGCCCCGCCTCCTTCTAAGCTCTCCCATTTCGTCGTTTCTCTGTTTTGGTGCCACGTTTTGCGCTCAGCAGCAGCAGCGGCAGCAGTTCATACTCGATGACAACGCAGCCGCATTTTGTTTTTCTTACGCCCCAAAAAAACACAAAAAAAAAAACAAAATGAAAACCGGCAACACCCTGTGTTGTGTATTAGTGTGTGTCAAGTTGATGAATTACAACGTAGTATGCGCACGTTGTTGTTGTTGTTGTTGTTTTACTATCTACTACGCTTGGTTTTACAAGCAGCTGCGCTGCGCCGCTGTCGGCGTAACAGTAGCTGAACGTCAACAGTAATGACAACAACAACAACAACAATTTTGAAAACAGCAACAAGAATAATTCTAATTTTTGTATTTTTGTTATGCTTGTTTCTGTTGCGTGTGTGTGTGTGTGTGTGTGTGAATGCCAAGCAACAACTATTGCTGCTTAATTGAGCAATGTATTAGCATATAAACACACACACACGCGTACAAAGAGCGTATGTATTGAAAGTTTGCGCGAGCTTTTAGAGCGAGCGAGATAGCAGCATCCGGCTTAACTAAGACTGTTATTAGCAGCTGTTAAGCAATTTGAGCCATGCATTACAGTGTCGCTGTAAATTGCATGCAATTATGAATGTAATGACAACAACAACAGAATCTCGTTTAGAATAAACACAGTGCTGTTAAAGCTACGTCAGCAACGACGGCAACGACGACGGCGACAGCGACGCCAATCGACTCAAGGGCGACGGCGACACGTGTGCCGAGCTCTTGGCGCCCTTTTTCGCATAAAATTATTGTAATAGTCTGAGACTGTTGCCGCCTGTTGCTTCCACTACATGCGTCGTAATTGTTCTATTAACAGCAACATTTGCACTTTTTGCTTCTTCTCTTCTTTCAGGTTTCGACTACGACGACGACAACAACACAAAAAGCATTCCAACTGACGACGATAATATATGTAAACAAAAAACTATTCTGAGCAGCAGCAGAGTGTGTGCGAGTGAGACGGATTGAGAGACAGAGAGAGAGAGAGAGAGTGAGCAAAGCTGCAATGATTACTTAGTGGGCCGCTCTGCCCATTGTTACAAAACATTGTATTTAACAAATAAAGTACAGAAAAGCAGGAGAAAATTCGCCAAGTGCAACATCAACAAGAACAACTCCTCAACATGGCTTACAAATTGAGTTTTGGGATAGAATATGCTATTTCCCGTTTTGTGGGGCGAAGGCCTAAACCGACGACGATAACGACGATGATAACTCCATTATCAGTAAGCACAACAACAACAACAACAACAACAACAGCAGCATCATCGCATGACAACATTTGTGTCATATGCCGGCATGTGCTCCCCGCAACATGTTGCTACAGTCAGCGAGCAACATGCACCACCAGCAGCAGCAGTTCCTATGCAGAAGACAGCAGCAACGACGCAACATTCCCCAACAAGCTCGCGTCGACGCAACATTGTCGCTGTCAACATCAAACTCAGCAACATCATCACCAACATCGGCATAAAAGACAGCAACATGTTGCGCACGTCACGCAAACATGTTGCTGTCAAGCAGCAGCAGCCGATGATCGAAATCGTTGGAGTAGTAGAAGTAGTAATAGTACAAATGACAATAACCAAAAAGTAAAAGCCAATTGCCACTGCAACAGCAACGGCAACAGCAACAGCTACATAAACAATCTGCGACAACACAACAACAGCAACATTTTGGGCACACTGCAATTATTATTGCTGTTGAAGCAGCTGCAAAAGTTGTTGCTATATTGCTGCCATCAATTCGCCAGACACCGAAGACACCAGCCAGAACAACAGCCACAACAACCACAACAACAACAACGTCATCTAGCAACAGCGCGATTACGAAAACAGCATTATTATGTGGATTGGCGACAACAGAGCATTGCGATGATGATCATAACACTGTTAACATTACAGACAGCAATGACAATGGCCCAACAACAGCAACAACATCTTTCGAGATCTGCGTTTGTGCACAGTCTGGAAAGACGCGTGCGCAGCGCCAATGCAATTGACGATAACATTAGCGGCGACAGCAGCAGCAGCAGCAATAACAGCATAGCTAACAGTCTCGCTACCGTTAACAGCAGCAGCCGCAGTCACGGGAGCCTCATCGACAGCAAGTACAAGGACAACAGGCGATTGACAAAACCGGAAAGACGTAAGTCTGGCCACACTTTTTGCTATACACTATTTAGTTCAAATATTTTTAATAATTATACCTAAATCTGAGATTAAAAATTTGTTTTTAATGAACTAAATATAATGATATCTCCTTTTTTTTTTATCGTTATTTTAAATTTATAAATTGAGAGTAAAGATTGGTTTTTCATAAACTGAATATAATGATACTTCTTATTTTTTTTTGTAAAATAAAAATTATAATTAATTTTTAACAATGCAAAATAAATAAATAATAATAATTGGTTTTCCCCATTTTCCAAACAGACTGCAAATCGATGGATGTACGAAACAGTGTGGCC
Source organism: Drosophila ustulata (assembly GCA_035047365.1). NCBI lineage: Eukaryota > Metazoa > Arthropoda > Insecta > Diptera > Drosophilidae > Drosophila > Drosophila ustulata. The sequence continues at coordinate 20,849,106 of JAWNPT010000094.1, forward strand.
AGATTTAGTCAATTAGAGAACTGTACGGTAATTGAGGGATTTTTACTCATTACGCTGATCTACGACATGCACAAATTGAACACCACGTATCCTTTGCTCACCGAAATCACAAATTATGTAATCGTCTTTCGGGTTTCAAACCTCTTTTCGCTGTCCAAAATCTTTCCCAATCTGAGCGTCATACGTGGCAACGTTCTGTTTGAGAGTTACGCCCTCATTGTCTACTCGAATCCACACTTGGAGGACATTGGCCTAACCAATCTGCGGGCCATTACCAGGGGCGGTGTGCGGATTGAGAAAAATCCCAAGCTTTGCTATGTCAACACCGTCAATTGGGAGAAGATACTCGCGCTGAATGCCACCCAAAAAGATATTGTGCTGAAGGAAAATAACAACGAACTCGAGTGTCTACGCTGTCCCGGCGAGAACACGGTCATCGCCCAGAGCGATGTGCCCGAATGTCGCTACGGCTCCAACAACAAGAGCTACTGCTGGAACAGTCACGCATGCCAGATAAGTGAGTAAACTGTGATCATCATCAATCATTGAACAATAATGAATACGCTTTCGCTTCATTTGTGCAGTTTGTCCGCCGGAATGTCCGCACAGTTGCATCGATCGCTACACATGTTGCGACAAGTCCTGTCTGGGCAGTTGCACGGCGCCTGGAGTCGCGGGAACTTGCACCGCCTGTCGCAATGTCACCATTCACAACGACATCTGCCTGAACGAATGCGAAGAAGGCACCTTTTTGGTAAGTCGCAACATCTTCAAGTTCTCGCTCGAATACAATCCCGATAGTCACTAAAATTTAACATTTTTATGTTACAATTACATAAATGACAATCATAGATAGAATAGGATAATTAATTAAACTCTTTTTGTATTTTTTATTATTATTGTAGCACGTTCATTCTTGTTACTTTATCATTGTTTTTATTTTGTATGCTACAATTAAGAGAAATTATTTAAACATTTACAAACTTGTTTTGAATTTATTTTCACATTCATTCTTGTTACTTTATTATTGATATATTTATGCCTCGTTAATTTCTAAAAGGCGCTGCTTAAGATTGATTATAGTATAATCAAGTCATTGTTTTTATTTCAACAAAATAACATATTTATGTTTAGTAAAAAAGTAAAAAGAAATTGAGAAATTGATTATAATCTACTATTTTTCTGTGGCAGTACGAACAACGTTGCATCACGGCGGAGATGTGCGAGCGGATTGGCAAGAAATACGTGTCGAACAGCGAAATGGATCTTGTGCATAACAACGGCAAGTGTACATATATCTGTGATGAGGGATATACCGTGGACAAAGTGACGCACACGTGCGTCAAATGCGACGGAACCTGTGAAAAAATATGCAATGGCATTGTCATCGAGAGTGCATTGAAGGCCAAGGAATTGGAGCGATGCACAGTGATCAAAAACGAAGGATTGGTTATCAGCATCAAACGTGGAGGACGTAAGTCAATTGTGCATATCATATGTTGTGTATAGATATACATATATTTTACGATTTTGTGTATAGCGCACATTCTTGAGGAGTTGGCAGCTGGTTTGGGCGCCATTAAAACGATCAACACATTCCTGAAGATCCATTTGACCTACGAACTGACCTCGCTGTCATTTTTCAAGAGCTTAACCGCCATCAATGGCCAGAAAACTGTGGACGGCCGTTATGCACTCTATGTGCTGGAGAATCGCGATCTGGAGGGAATTTGGGGCGTGAATCAAACAGTCAAAATCAATGGCAGCATCTTCTTCCACTTCAATCCGAAATTATGTCTGACCACCATTGACGAACTGAAGCCAATGTTGCCCGGCAAGCCGACAACCTTCAACAAGAATGAGGTGGCCGAAGATTCCAATGGTGACAAGGGCAGCTGTGAGTAATCTACATACATATAATACTTATTATTGTGATATATATATATATAATAATAATAATCATCATATAGGCAATACTGATGTTCTTCATGTGGAGCCCAGTCTTGTGGGCAACACATATTTGACATTTGTAATTAACAAGACTGGTGTGAACTACGATGATGACAGATCGTTTATTGGTTTTCAATTCTATCATACGCTCGATCCTTATCGCAATGAAACCATCGAGAGTTATGTGCCCTGCTCGAACAAGTAAGTACATCGTGACCAATAATTCATTTCACTTATGCAGAATACTTTGAAAAGTTCAAAAATGATATTACAGATCTTAGATATTTTCTACTTAATAATATAGATATTTTGTTGACATCGACAAATTCTCAAAACTATAACATTAAAAAAGAAAAAGAAGTTTTTTGTGCTATATTAAAAATTGTAATAGGCGAATGAACTAATTTTTTCGAATGGGAATTTTGCAAACATATCTAAACAAATTGCAATTTGTTTCAGATGGACTGTATCGGAACCATCTAGAGCTGCTGATTTTAGCATGTCGAAATTGAAGCCCTATACCGATTACGCTATCTATGTGCGCACCAAGACGATTTCATCGGAGAAACGCAACTATCTCAGCCCTATAATGCGTTTGAAGACCAAGCCGAAAAAGCCATCGAAAAACGCCGCCTTTAGTGCAATTTCATTAAACGGTTCGCGAATTGTGAGTACCAAAATTACTTATGTTTGATTAATAATTAATAATTAATGAATTGATGGAAATTTAGCAAGTGAAATGGGAGCCTCCAGCAACGCCGAATGGCAAGTTGATCAAGTACATTGTGAGCGTGAAGCATACACGCATCGAGTCCATCATCGAGCACACTCGCAACTACTGCAAGGATCGTAAGTTGAAAATGCAAATGAAAATAAACAAGAAGTAATGCCATTTAATTGTTATTGTTGTTTAGCTGCGCCAAATGCTGCTGACAATGACACGTATAGTTATGCCCAAATTGAGGACGAGACGGAACCAACGGACGAGGATTGCCCGAATTGCGACAAGGCGGATAGTCCCAGCTATGACCTGGAGACCGTGGAGAAGAATCGCAGGGATTCGATTGAGTTCGAGAACAGTCTGCAAAACTTTCTCTACGTCAGACGGAAAAAGGAAAACAACGGGACGAAGGCGAATAATGCCGCCAAAAAGGGCACATCGAAAGATAATCGACGCAGGAGGAGATACATTGAATTGGATGAGATCGATGAGGAAGATTATGATGTGGACGAAGGGCATGCGGACAGTGTTTTGATGCGACACGTGCGATCAATCAATCAAAATCAAAATCGAAATGCAAATCCAAATCCAAATCAGAAAGGCAAGAACATAACTGACAACACCGTCAATTCGACGCATTCCATAGTGAGGGATCCCACAAACTCGTATATTACGAACTTCTGGACCGAAGTGGATATCAACACGACAGAGTTTTTGTTCACGGATCTGCAGCACTTTGCTTTCTACATCGTGTCGGTATCGGCTTGTCGGGAGCCTGATCCAACCTCGATTGAAGATTTTCCCTGCAGCGATCCCGTTACCATAAATAAGAGAACCCAAAAGATTGGTAAGCATGCGCAATACATAAGTTAATCAACAAAAAAAGGGCAGTTAATAAATGCATTCATTAAATTATTCACTAGTACAATTGCTAATCAATCAATTGATCTATAAATCGAATAGTTAATTGATGAACTTATTAGTACATTTATCAATCAATTACTAAATCGTTTGTTTTATAAATCAGTCAGTATCTATAGAATCGATCAATCGTTTAATATGAAAAAGGCAATCCGAACTAGTTATCAATCAATTGATTCATTAAATCAATAAGTATATAGAATATTCTCGGGAAGTCACCAGCTTAAATCAAACAATCACAACTATCAATCGTAGTAAATAAAATACATCGATCAAGAACCCGAACTAGCCATCAATCAATGGATGGATATGCAATACATCGTTCAATCGATTGCTAAGTTGTATACTCAATAAATTAATCAGTATCAATCGTTTAATAAATTATATTAATTATTGATTGAGAACACGAACTAGTTATCAACCAATTGATATGATAAATCAATAAGTATATAGTATATAATCGTAAAAATAAAACACATCGATTAAGAGCCATCAATCAATGGATATGCAATAAATCGTTCAATCAATTGCTAAGTCGTATATTCATTAAATCAATAAGTATATAGAATAAGTATATAGAACTATCAACCCATTAATCGTATAATCGTAAAAATAAAACACATCGATTAAGAGCCATCAATCATGGATATGCAATAATCGTTCAATCAATTGCAGCTGATGTGGACAAGGCGTACAATCTGACGGGCGAGCTGGTGGGCACCAACGTGAACACGACGCGGGGCAGCGTGCGTCTCAACTGGCAGGAGCCCGAGCGGCCCAACGGCGCCATCGTGTCATACACGATCTTCTACCGCCGCCAGGAGCCGAATGTCCTCGGCGAGAAGCACTGCATCTCGGCGCGCGACTTCGTCAATCAGAGCGGCTACGTGGTGCCCAATCTGAACGAGGGCACCTACAGCTTCCAGATCAGCGCCAATTCGCTGGCTGGCGAGGGCATTCTCACCGATCCCGTCTTCGTGGTCGTCCCAGTAAGTCGAAACAAACACAATCAATCACACTCAATCGGTATTAATTTTCCGCATGTTCTTGCAGCCGCCGAGCTACTCGTTGCTGACCATCGTGCTGATCAGCGTGGGCACCATCGCGGTGGGGCTGTTGCTGGTGGCCATGGTCTACATGTACTACGTGTATTCGCGTCGCAAGCTGCCGCAGGATCTGTACATCAACACGGAGGTGAATCCGTTCTACGCCAGTCTGCAGTACGTGCCCGACGACTGGGAGGTGCCGCGGGAGCGCGTCCTCCAGCTGGGTCCGCTGGGTCAGGGCTCGTTCGGCATGGTGTACGAGGGCATACTGAAGGCCCAGAACCATGGCGACGCGGACACGCCGTGCGCCATCAAGACGGTCAACGAGAACGCCACGGATCGGGAGCGCACCAATTTCCTGAGCGAGGCGAGCGTCATGAAGGAGTTCGACACGTACCACGTGGTGCATCTGCTGGGCGTCTGCTCGCGCGGCCAGCCCGCTCTGGTGGTGATGGAGCTGATGAAGAAGGGCGATCTCAAGACCTATCTGCGCCTGCATCGACCCGACGAGCGCGAAGATGTCCGGGCCGCGTACAAGCATCGCATCGGCCTCACCAACTCCAGCGGTGCGACGCTGAGCCACGTCGAACCGCCCTCGATTGGCCGCATCTATCAGATGGCCATCGAGATTGCCGACGGCATGGCCTACTTGGCGGCCAAGAAGTTTGTGCATCGCGATCTGGCGGCCCGCAACTGCATGGTGGCCAACGATCTGACCGTCAAGATCGGTGACTTTGGCATGACGCGCGACATCTACGAGACGGACTATTATCGCAAGGGCACCAAGGGTCTGTTGCCGGTGCGATGGATGCCGCCGGAGAGTCTGCGCGACGGCGTCTACGCCAGCTCCAGCGATGTGTTCAGCTACGGCGTGGTGCTCTGGGAGATGGCCACGCTGGCGTCGCAGCCGTATCAGGGCCTGTCCAACGAGCAGGTGCTGCGCTATGTCATCGATGGCGGCATCATGGAGCGGCCCGACAACTGCCCGGATGTGCTGCACAAGCTGATGCATCAGTGCTGGCATCACAGGCCGACGGCGCGTCCCTCGTTCCTCGACATCATCGCCTACCTGGAGGAGCTGTCCGAGCCGCACTTCAAGGAGGTCGCCTTCTACTACAGCGAGTCCGGGGTGCAGTACCGCGAGAAGGAGCGCAAGGAGCGCTCGACGAGCGGCGGCGCCAACCAGCTGGACGTCCTCCACATGCACGACGGCGACGACGATGCGCCGACGCCGCTGCGCGCCGGCTACAACAAGTCGAACCGGGATCGGGAGCACAACACGTCGCTGGACCAGCCGGCCGAGAGTCCCATTGCCATGGTGGACGACCAGGCGACGACGACGCATTCGCCCTTCAGCATGCACTCGGGCTTCATTGTGAGCAGCACGCCCGATGCGCTGTCCACGATGCCCACGGCGGGCGGTTCGCACATGGACGACGCCGCCTACGTGCAGGCGGATGGGGACGGCGATGCGGAGGCGAATGTGGCACTGACGGCGGACGCCGAGCGTGGCTACGAGCTGTACGATCCCAGTCCCAATTTCGTGGAGTTGCCGCACAGCGGCAGCGGTCGCTTGAGTGGCGAGCAGCATCTGCTGCCCAAGGCGAAGCGTGGCGGCGGCGCGAGCATTGTGCCCAGCATGAGCTCGTCGATGCCGGACGAGATGATCGCGGGCCATGTGGGCACCTCGCTGCAGCCGTCGACGGCCAGCTCGAATGCCAGCAGCAGCCGCAATCCGAGCCTGAAGCGCGTCGCCGCCGACATGTTCCGCAACCGCGTCGGCTACGGCATTCTGTCGAGGTTCAATCACAAGCGCAGCGGCAGCAACGTCAGCCACAAGAGCAACGTCTCGAATGCGCCCAGCAACAGCAGCAACTCGAATCTGACCAGCCACTCGGCGGCCATTGCCATGGTGAGCATGGGCGGCCCCAATCTGGGCACCATCGAGAGCGGCGGCAGCGGCAGCGCCGGCAGCTACACGGGCACGCCCCGCTTCTACACGCCCACGGGGACGACGCCGAGCGGAGGCGGCGGTGGCGGTGGAGGCGTCATCAGCGACAATCCCAATTACAAGCTGCTGGACGAGTCGCTGACCAGCGGCGGTGTGGTGGATAACAACAGCTCGTCGGCCGGCTGGCCACCGCAACTCACCACGAGCAGTCTGAATCCGAACTACGAAGCCACCACGGCAGCGATGATCAGCAGCGACAACCCGAGCTATGTGATGATGAACGAACCGCAGGCGGCGATTTACACGAGCGACAACCCGAACTATGCGCCGCTGCTCGCGAATCGTGCGCAGCGAAGGCAGCCGAGCAGCCGACGCGCGTGTTCCGAAGACGAACACGACGACGACGACGAAGACGAAGACGAAGAGGACGATGACGACAACGACGACGAGTGAGTGCCGAGTGCAGCGAACGAAGAGAGAGAGCGCAAGAGAGTAATAACACGATTTCGTTTTCAGCGACAATGACGAAGAGGACGACGAGGAAGAGGAGGAGGACGATGAGCACACGGAGCACATCAAAATGGAGCGAATGCCGCTCAGTCGCAGCAAGCAGCAGCGCGCACGCATCGTGGGCAAACAGCAGCAGCAGCAGCCGCGCAGTCGCAGCGTCAGTCAGACGCGCAGAGGAGGAGAAACGCAGTCACCAGCGGCGAGAGCAGCAGCAGCGAACGCAGCCGCCGCTGCCGCCGCAACCACCGGCAATTCGTCCAACATACTCAAGGAAAATTGGCTGAGGCAAACGTCAACGCCGCGGCCGCCGCCCAATGGTTTCATAGGACGCGAAGCGTAAAAGCGCGCAACGTGTTCGCAAAGTATAAAACATGTAAATACACACACAACAATTAGCATAAACACATAGTGGGTGGGACGGAGAGGGGGGAGTAGCTCAGTTGCAGAGAGCGGGAGAGCTAGAGCCCCTCTCTTTGACACTCTGCATTGTTAGTGTAATTTGTTGAGTTCGTAGTTAAGGTTCTGCTGTAAATACTGAGTGAGAGCGAGATGGTGGGAGATGATGATGTAAAATCGCCTCGATAGAAGAGTGTAAAACTGTAAATCATATTTAAGACGATAGAGGGCGCCAGCAGACTTTTGCCTTGAGCCAAGCCTCCTAACAATTTATTACTATCTAGTTAAACTTAATTTATCTATGTTTGTTAAGTATTTCTTTTATAATTTACTAGCGCCGTTAAAAAACACACACACACACAAACACACATACACATACAAGAAAACAAAAAACAAAACAAGTCCTAAATGCAAATAACAAAAGTACAAAAGCCAACAACCAACCAACCTAAGTACCGTTTATATCTAGACATAGACAACAATACAATTAAAAAAAACTACATGAGATACATATTTGAGTATGTATAAACCTAACCTAACTTATCTATAATTGTAATAATAATTATTTTAGTACCTACCAAAACGCAAGAAACGTAACGAAACGAAACGAAACGAAAAGATGCAACAAACAAAACAAAACAGCAACAACAATAAGCAATACAACAAACAAAAACAAAAATACAAAACAAAACGAAACGAAATGTCTTCACTGAGTTAATGTCCTTAAATTAGTTACTATATTATCAACTACAACTACAACTACAACAAAAACAACTACAAACTACAATCTTTGCATGTACTCAAACAAATTATTTTTGTTGTTTATTTTTTTATTTAAATGACATTGTGTTGCAATTTCTTTTAGATCGTTAATGTTTAAGTGTTGCTCGTTTTAAACATAAAAGAAAGGAAAAAGAGTAAAAAAAAAATGATAAGCTGATTTTATGCATGGCGCTTGGCAACTGGCAAAAGTTTGTAACTAAGAGAGATAAACAGAAAGAGAGAATGATGTTCAAGAGAGTAATTTATACACACACACACACACACACATATATAGAAAAGAAAGAAAGCGAGAGAGAGTTGTGTTTGTTTTATCTTTTGGTTTTTTTTTTCTAAATTAATTTGATTTGAAGCCAAGCTTCCAGAATTACGTAATTGAGAGCTTAAGTAACTACTACATAATAATTTTACATAATTATATATATGTATATGCTAAATAATGCGCATTTTATTGTAACATATTTGATAAACTGTAGACAAAGCAAACACTCATACAACACACACACACACACATACACTCTGAGAGATAGATTCTAGTAGATGATATTGCCATAAACTCAAATTTAGAACAAGAAACGGCGCTTAAGAGATCAATATTTATGGATCACATAGACAATTACAAAACCCACAATACATGGAAAAGCAATAGACGAATTACATGCATACACACGTATGTATGTGTGTACCATATAAATATACATATATACAATACATATATTAGAACTATTCTATACAAATAGAAGACTTGCTATAAAAACTAAAACCGACCCAGCAACCGAAACAGAAGAAAAAATACAATTGCACACACACATAAGCACACATACACATACAGCAGACACACACACACACACATGCACACACAGACATTCTCTTCAGATATTGCAAAACAGCAACAAATGGAATTTTGATAAAAAGCTAAAATAATAACAGAAACAGTAACAAAAGTATTCGATATTTGCCTTCGCTCTTTATATACAGTTTATTAACAAAAAAAAAAAACAAACGAAACAGAAAAGTTATACATACATATACAACATATACGATGACTTTAACGTAACAAAAGAAAAAACTAAAAACAAATAGGAAAAGATTTATATCGGATTTTATTTGATAGATGCAAAGAAAGAAAAGGACACTTAAAATATTTAAATGAATTATACAAAATGCTAGTTGTAAAACACCTATTGAAAGGAAGAACTATTGAATTAATAATTAAATTAAATTAATTAAACCATATAATACACATACATACACACACACACACACACACACACACACCCTCATACACATGCATAACACCAACAATATTCTACAGACACATACACATACATGAACATGTATACACACACATACATACACACACTAAAAAGACTGAAAAATATAGTTCCTTTTGTTTTTATGTACATAACAAAGCAAACAATTCTAACGAAAATTATAAACTTAATGCGAAATGAGAACGTAAAAACAATTAATGGAATTATAAATTAATCAACATTAAATTTAAATCAATACAAAAAAGTTAAATATATACATACATACAATACATACATACATACATATACATACATAAATGAAAATAAAGTTGATGGAAAACCAGCCGTAGAGCATTATGGAAAATTATGTATATTTAGTAGTTGAATTAACTCAATTTTTTGTATCGAACTGCTTAACGACGACAACAACAAAAACCAACAACAACCACAACAACACCAACATCATCAAAAAATGGAATAGAAAAAATTGAAAAAAATCTGAGCAGCCAAATACCAACATCTTATATAGCAAATATATATATTCTGAATAGTTGGCTCTTCGTTGGCGCAATTAGCAGCGTTAGTGTACATACACATACAAACATACACATAACATACATATATATATAAATAAATATATATATACAACATATACATAAACATAATTATAAATGAAAAACTATCATATAATAAATTAAAACAAAACAAAAAAAGCTTCAATATTTTTATTATTTCTAACTAAAGCTAATTGTATATTTAAAGCTAAGTTAATTGTTTCCTGTTTATATAAGCGAAATCAACAACTACACATATTATTATGTAACAAAATATTATGGCGAGACTATAATAAAAACTAAATTAATATACAAAAATCATCACAATATGCCTTTCATTTTTATTCTATTTTGATTAACACCCACACAAAATTACAACAGCATCTGGAACCGCACAGCGGAAACATTTAAAACGGACCAAATTACCAGCTAAAATACCAGGCGCACAGAAATCAGCAGCAAGCAGCTGAATATTTTTTCGCCCACAAATCAATTGTTCCGTTGCCTTTTGAAATCGATGGCCATTGGTCAATCAGCTGCGCTTGCGCTCTCATGAATTTTAAAGAGAGCAAATTTTTAGGCTGCTGCTTGCTCTCATTTCTGTTTGCCTGGTATTTCAGTTGAACTTTCAGCCGTTGCGAACCTAGCAAATCCCGTTGCAGAGACACACAAATTCACACGCACACACACCTGCTCTGCTCGACCCGAACAGCAGAAACGGCAAAATCAGCTGAAATACCAGGCGAACAGAATCCAGCAGCAAGTAGCTGAATTTTTGTTCATGCAAAAAATATTCTTTCGCTGCTCATCTAGTTGCGCTTGCGCTCTTTTGCAATTTTAAGAGAGTAAATTTTCAGGCAGCTGCTTGCTCTCATTTCTGTTTGCCTGGTATTTCAGGTGGATTTTCAGCCGTTGCGAGCTGAGCAAATTGCGAATTCCCAATTGAAATACCAGGCGCACAGCATTTAGCAGCAAGCAACAGGATATTTTTTCGTCAAAAAATATTTGTGCTGCCGACCGTTAAATTTGAATTTTAACGTTTTGCGAAAGGAACGTTAAATTTCAAAATGTTCTCAGTAGAAAAATTTCAATAAATCCACGCTGTAGAATGAGAGTAGCCCAAAAATGAGAACCCCAATTAATTTCACAAGTTTTTCATTTTATGTTTTCTTCGTTTTTTTTTTAATATTTATTTGGTTTTTTTGTGTGTTGGTTTTGTTTTGAAACGAAAGAAAAGTACCTAACAAATTTGTTTTTTTTTGTTTGTTTATAAAATAAAAGTACATTTATATAGCTTTTCTTCTTGATTTTATACAATTTTGTAGTTGTATTTTCTTTAACCTCTATGCGATAGGTTGGTTTTACATAACTAGTTGCAGTTGATTATTTTTTGTTTTCAGTTTCAGTTGGGTTATGTTTTGTGGGGGATGATTTGGCGTTGACTTTGATGGTGAACTTTGAACTGGTATTGAGTTTGTTTGTTGAGGATGTTCGCGGTTCTCATTTGTTACGAGTGGGTGTCAAGTCTGTTGTGTGTAGTGTCGTAGAGTGTTGTGAGGTGTGTGTTGCAGTGTGTGGTGTGGTCTGGTGTGTGTGTTGCTTTCTAGGTTACATTTCAATAACAATAACAAATAATTATGCATACTTAGCTTTAATAACTAAATCAAACGCACTACTGAGAGCTTGAAACGGCAACTAAAAATATACAAACAGCAGACAAGACACAAATAGAGGGCTGATAGATGGATGACAGGATGACAGACTATCAATCTATTGATTATTCGTCGTTTGTTTTTATCATTTTGTTTGTTTGTGTTTACTACTGTCTACTGTCCCCTGATTCGGGTTGCATTCGTCGTCGTTGTAACTAAACTGGGAAGTTGGTCGAGAGGATCTGTGTGTGGTTGCTTGTTGTTTGTTGTCCTTTGTGTCCTTTTCTTTTCTTGTTCCTTTTTGTTTTTCTTTTGGAATTATCATAGCAATATTTTACAATTTTCAATTGAATTACTCCTTGTTTCTTGCAGTTGTTTTGTTTTTATTCTCATAATTATATTAGTTTAATAACTATTTTGTTTTACTAATTAAAAATTATGTTTTTTCTTTTGTTTTCTTTTGTTGTGTTTGTGTGTTCTGTGGGTGTGTGTGTTGGGTGTGTTTGTGTGTGTGTGTACTAATTTACAGACAGTTCTGGCGCAAAATATTTGTTGAATGAGGCATCTTGAAATGTTCTCATCGTTTTTTGTTTCATTTGCATTAAGTATTCAGCATTTTTGTTGCTGGTTTTTGTTGTTTTGTTGTTTCGTTTTCTTGTTAAGGCTAAAAATTGAAATTTGCTTATAAAATGTGTTTTTGCATTTTGTGAGGGCATTTTTGTTTTTTGTTTTTGTTTTTTTTTTACTTAAAATACGTTTGGATTATAAATTTAAATGTAGGTTGGTTTTTACGCTTAAAATGTTACACACAACTTAGTTTCATTAAGTTTACTACAATTGGTTTTTGTTGTTGTTGTTTTTTACACTGCTGCTTTACTCGATAAGTAATAATAATAATAATGATAATAATATAATAATAATAATAATAATAGATCATCTCTAACGTTATATGCGCTGCTTTCCTTGTATATAATTTAAAATTATAAACACCCCCAAAATCCCCCCAATTCGCAGTTGATTTGTTTGTGTGTTTTGTGTTTTTATGTGTGTTTGTTGTTTGTTGGATCTACGGATCGGTATCGGATCGGTGTCTTAGGGCCCAAAGGCGTCGGAGCTAAAGTCGAACAGACGATCGATGCCCTCGTTGGCATTAAGCGCATAAGGATATTCATTGTCATCCGGTGGAACGATGGGCACAAATGCATCGTTATTGAAGTCTGCAAGACAATAAAAAAGGAGAACATTCAAATCAGTCGACAGTCGATATAATGATGTTCTATAAAAAATGCCAAAAGCTAATAAAATGAAGGATGTGTGTGGCGTGTATGTTTGATGACATTAATTGATTGATATTCTTTTTTGTCGGGGATGATTTATTTTCTTTCTTTGATTTGAGTTGATTGGTATTTTTTTTTTTTTTTTGGTGGATGCATGTTTGAAATTCACGCCAGAGCTGAATCTCATGGTGCTACAAAATTTCAATTTCAATATGAACAATTGCCCTCCGCAACGGTCAGTGCACTGCAGACCCACGAGAATTCAGTTCCAAAATGAATTTGCGCTTGCGCGTTGATATTTAATGTGGTTCCATTTTGACGATAGAGGCGGCGGGTTAATACATAAACATATATATACAATAATAGTATTAGTGTTTGTTAGTTGCGATTAGTTTTTGGTTGTATGAAGTAGGCGGCAAACTTGAAATTCCGCTTGCAGTAACAGCTGCTGTTAAGTTAACAGACTGCAAGTTAACAGCAGCTGTTGGTGTATTTGGAGCTTTCAGTTAACAGCTGTCTACTAACAGTGGTGGGACATGTGAATGGGCTGTAAATGGAGTGAGCATGCAGTATGTAATGTATGTGTGAGCGAGACAGAGAGCGCATGAGTTAGTATTGTTATTGTTTTTAATAATTCAATTACACGTTTCACTTTATAAGAAAATAGAATTTTGTAAAATAAAAAATAATTCAATTTCGAACTGATTCTCGTTGGTTGCAAAATTTGGAAAAATGAAAACAATCGAAATTTGTGGCGACACTTTCACTTAACAGTAGAGAGAATATATATGAATATTTTACATGGTTTGTTGAGGTGCGAAGGACGCGCTCAGCAAGAACTCAGACTGTGATGCGGTTTCGATCACGCAAGTCACAGAGAAAGTTCTTGACAAGCACGCTTCTCTTTTTTTTAGTCACAGTCACAAAATGCAAAGTTAGCGGCAACAACACTGTTAACGCAAACGCTGTTATTTACATAGGCGGAATGTAATGCGAGTAGAATGCAAGAGAGAGAAAGAGAATGATCACAACAACAAGAAAGAGAGCGCGTGTTGTACTTACAGTCCGAGTCGATGTCGCTGAAGAGCGCATCGAGACCCTGCAGCGCAGCGTTGCTGCCGTCGCTGTCGGCGTCGCAGTCGCCAACGCCGGGCGGCAGCAGGCGATAGTTGCGACTATGATGCGTGTATTGCTGCTGCTGATGCTGCTGAGCAACAACATTGGCGCCAGCGCCAGAGATGTCGCCATAGCTCTCGTTGCCAGCGACGGCTGCGAACTGCATTTGCAGCGAGCCCATGGCAGAGGAGTTGTTGCTGTTGCTGCCGCTGTTGCTGTTGCTGTTACTGTTAACAGCGTACGTTGCAGTCGCTCCTTCCATTGCACAGTTATACATGGGCACATCGCTGCGTCGCTGCTGTTGACTGTAGCTGCTGTTGCTGTTACTGTTGCTGCTGCTGCTGTTAATGTTGGGGGGTGGTTGGGAATTGTTGTTGTTGCTGCTGCTGTTATGACTATTAAGCGTAGTTGTTGTATTGTTGTTGCCACGTCGCCTCGTCGTCGCCGACGTCGTCGTCGTTGGCGTGGGCGATTTTGTTAGACTGCTGAAAAGCTGCTGAATAGTGTTCGGCTGCTGCTGCTGCTGATGATGATGGTGCTGATGGTGATTGCCACGCACCACGGGACTGGTCAACGTGGGCACCAGCTGATTGAGCTCCTCATCCACATCATCGTCGTCCTCATCGTCGTCGTTCTGCTGCTGCCGTTGCAGCTGCTGCTGCGGCGAGGTCAGTTCATACTTGCCGCCGCCAATATCACAAATGTTATTATATTCAGGCTGGGATTGCTTGGCCGCCGCCTCAATCGACTTGCTGAGGTTGCGTTGGGCTGAAACGCGATATGGTGCATGGCCTGTTAGATACAAATTATCGTTATCGTTTATCGATTCAAGATTAAAGACAGATAGACGACGTACCTAGACCCTTGGTGCTCATGGCATCAATGTTGTTGAACAGCGGATCGTTTAGGCGCTGATTGGTCAGGTGCTGCAGTCGCGTCGACGTCGCCGTTCGCAGCCCGCTGCTGCCGCAACCCGCTGCCAATGAGCCAGATGGCGCATAGCCCGAATCGGGTCCGGAGCCGGGCGATATTGGTGAATTCTCCGGCGAGTTGTCGTGGCACAAAAACACATTGATCTCCTCGCCGTTCTCCGACTTGACGAAAATCTCGCGCGGCTCCTTTGGATCCGAGAACTGTAACAGAGCGAGAACAATGTGGTCAATAACAGCAGAGTAAAAACTGCTAACTGAACAGCGCATCAGCACAACTGTTATTAACAGACAGTCAATAGCAGGAATGCAATTAACAGTCAGTTAACAGTGCCGCGATGCTAAAGTCACTTTGTATTTTTAGAAATGATATTTACACATTTTGGTTGTCAGTGTTGCCAGATTACCAAACATTTGAAATTATTTAGAAATAGACTCCACACACATGTGTGTGTGTGTGTGGAGACTACCTGTAAGCGATATTAATCGATTCGACTTTTGTTTTTTTCAGCTTTTTCTTTCGACGTAGTGCGCGCGCGAGTTCATTAAACAGTTCAAGGCGAGCGGAAACATTAAGCGAAATATTTATAAATAGTGCGTGGCTAACAGAGATCGTCTGCTGATCATCATCAAGAATTGGAAAATTTTCTGTGTTGGGAAAATCATGCGAAATGAGTTGCAAAATGATATCAAAAAATAAAGAAACGGGCGGGGGATGTTCCATTTTGCAGTGTGCGGCGGCTGCGGCGCTTGTCGCCGTCTGCGTCGTTGCTAAAAATAGGGCGCCATGTTTAATGGCATGCAGACGCAAAGAAGAAGCACGCAATTGTCTGACGTCGCCCCCAGTCGAGTCGAATAGGGACGAATCGAGAGAATTTATTTTGTTACATTCAACAACTCGAGTATAGAGAAAAGCGAAAGGATTTGCAGAGTAGTCTGGCAGTCTGACAGTCTGGCAACGCTGTTAGTTTGATTACTCACCCCAAGTCTGGCCTCTGGCGGCGCCTTGATCACTATCACAATCTGATCTTTGAACAGATCCACGTTGAGCAGATCATTCTGCGTCACGTAGGCCATGCCCCCGATGTTCTCCACCTCGCGCGATATCTCGGCCAGCTCGCCACGCATCTGATCGATCAGAGTGTTGACCTCGTTTTCACGCTGCTCGAGCCGCTCGTTCTCCGCCTCGATGTGACGGGAACGCTCGCTGCTGACCAGCGATTGACCGCCGCGCCATTGAATGTTGTTCTTCGACTTCTTCTCCAAGATGCCGATGCCCTCGAGCACGTTCGTGATGTCGTAGATGCGACGCTTCTGCACGGAGAGGCGATTCGAGGCATCGTTCAGATCGACAACACCGTCCGGCGACTCTTGCAGCAGATCCACAAACTTCTTGGTCAATATCCCCAGCGAGGTGTCCGCTCGATTGCGATCTCCGCCTCCGCCTCCAGTCGACGCTGCTGCCGATGACGACGATGTGACTAACGACGATGTCTGCTGCTGCTGCTGCTGATGATGATGCTGCGACGTCGTCTGCTGTTGCGACGCTGTTCGCGCGAACTGAGCGTGCGAATGATGATGAGCCGCAGATCCGTTGCCGGCCGGTTTGCTCGTCGTCGTCGTCGTCGTCTCTTCGTCGTCGTCGTCGTGCTCGACTTCGTATTGCGGCTGCTGCTGGTGGTAGCGCTGTTGATGATGCTGCTGCTGTTTGCTGTTGTAGGTGACCGTCTGGTGCTGGTCGCTCTGCTTGGCCTGTTTCTTCGGGTGGATTTCGTGGGTGGCTGCGTGCGCCCGGCGCTTGACCTGTGAGGCAAAGGGAAGAACGGTTGTGATGTGGTGATGAGTGTGATTTTATCGATAACATAGCATTTCGATAGTTTTTTATTTCATATTCCTTTCGGGACGGAGTTTTATTTTATAATTCAAGTTATGTAGTTGTGGCAAATGTTTTTGCACATTATTAAAGGTGGCTAAAACAACTTATGTTAAGAAGTTATGAATTTCAAGCTTCTCTTTAGGTCGGTATTTAATTACACCTTTATTAAATGTAACTTGAATTGAATATTGTATGCGAATTAGTCACAAAACAACTTAGATTAAAGACTAAGTATTGCTTTGCACTACCATAGAAAACTATGGAACAACTGTCTAAATAACAATTATTTTACGTGCTGTAACATGTGTTATCCTAACATGCAATTAACTTCAAGTTACGATTTGACCTAGAGTTAACATTTGCCACGAACCTAAAGTAAAATTTGAATTTATGTTCTTCAAGTTAACTAACTATGGGAATCGAGTTAAAAATCTACAACATTGGTTGCCAAATATGTTGGCCAGATAAAGCGGATCTTTGCAGGACAAGCTGACCAGTTATGTACATATATTATATTATTATTATGTTTTTCAACATTATTCAACTAATAAATTATATTGCTCATTTAAATTTTAACTGGACTAAAAATTTGTGTTAACTAGCAGACGAGAAACCGAGCCTGCAGCATTTATCTTCACTGTAGAGTTAAATTTTGAGGCAGTTGAGCTCATTATTATATATTTTATTATTTTTATATGTAGTATATATTATTATAACGACTTCTCTCTCACCTTGTAGTACTGTGTGATATCGTTTGTTTTGCTTGCACCGCCATTGCGCTGGTGTTGTTGTTGCTGTTGATGTGTGCTCGTTGTTTCGGCGATGACTGTTGTTGTTGTCCCGCCGCCCCTTATGTAGACGTGATCGCGCAGATGTGCAGCGACGCCGACGCCGCTGTCGTTGAGGTTGTTGTTGTTGTTGCCGGCAGCGTGTTGCTCGTAATCAATGTCCAGCAGCTTTTCATTTTTGATCACAATATTGTTGTTGTTGTGGCTGTTGCTGTTGTTGTTGTTGTTGCCCAGCAGCTCGTAGCTGAGCTTGCGAACCACCTGCGAACTTCCGCCGCCAACTCCATAAAGCTGTTGTTGCCGCTGTGTGTTGCTGTTGCTGTTGTTGCTGTTGGGCGCGGCGGTGTTTGTTAAATATTTCGACATTTCGCAGTCGCTGCCTGCAAGTTGTACAAAAATAGTATTTTGCTAGCGCACTGCTCTGCTTCTTCTCTTCTCTTCTCTCCTCCTCCTCCTCCTCGTCGATTACAGTTTTGTCGTTTTTTGTCTTTTGCTTCTTGTGCTACGTTCGCCTGGCAACGCGGCGATCGCCCGCAATTGTGTGTAGCATACTTTTAAGCGCGCGCGCTAAAAACGTTGCCACCTAGTTCGAAAATGGTTGCCAGATGCGCGTTTTCTGATTTGTTTTCTCTTTCTTGCTTTCTTTATTGTTATTGTACTTTTTGTTTGCGCTTATCAACTAAATTAGCACCTAGGGATTCTTCACATCTGCAACGAACGCAAAAAAAACAAAAACAAACAAGAGAAATTAATTAATGTGTGGAGTCAAGTAAAGCAATATTTATGCAATTGGCACATTAAACTTTAGCGCCATTTGTTGTCTTTTGTTTTGTGTTTTGTTTGCACCTTTTACATGCCATTAACATTAGCATTAGTGCAAGTAACAAATGCGCGAAAAAGAGAGAGAATTGAGAGCACAACTGAACACGACGTGACATTAAAAAAACGCTGATGATAAAGCGCAAGTGGGGAAACCATTTTGAATTATGTATAAGCTCCACTTCTTCCCTCCCTCCTCCGCTCCACTCCTCTGCTCTTCCCTCTCGCTCGCTCTGTTCCATTAAGAAGCGACTCTCGAGCATACCAAAAATATTTCTAACATAAAAAACAATGTCATGCGTTGTTGTTGTTGTTGGCGTCGCGCAAGCGCAAATGTCAATAAACTCGCCGTATAAAAAAATGTATTAAACCAATCAATAAGGAGAGGCGGCGACGACGTGTGAAGAAAAGCCAAAGGCAAAACAAGAAGAATGAGAAACCAGAACCAGAAAGAGAAGCAACAAAGCAGCAGAGGAAGGTAACGTTATAGTTAATGCTGTATTAACCGCTTTTGGTCAACGTCTTTATCTTTGGTTCGTCGTCGCTTCATTAGAAACGATTTTTTTTTGGCAACGTTTACGTTTTGTTTGCTTGCGTGTTTAACAGAGTTCTGTTATCGCAAGCGCTGTTAAACGGCTGTTGTTTGACAAACGGCAGCTTTGCAGCTTTACGAGCTGTTAATTGCAGCAACAAAAGGTAAATGACAAAAACGTTTTTAGTGCGCGCGTTATATACACACAATCGCACACAAACATATATATACATATATAGACAGGCGTGTATAATGTATTATATACAGTGAAATGTTAAACGAAAAAACGTCGTGTGGAATTTGCTGAAATTGGCAAGAAATGAAATAAGCAGCAAGCAAAGCAAAGCGAAGGCAGCGCAGGTAGCTAAACAGCAACAACAATAACGACAGCCTCTCACTTTGCTCTCTTCTCTCTTCCATTCACACGCGCGGGCTCGCTCTCTATAAATTGCAGGCGCGACGTTGGCAGCGCTGCCGCTGAGATTTTGTTGCTGTTCTTGTGCCAAAAACGGTATCTGTTTACAGGCCGGCGAATTCTGTTTTATTTCTTTCATTTTCTTTTCTTTTTTTTGTCTGCAGGTAATTCAAATCGAAGACATGGAAATTTTATACGCTACAAATTATGTGGGCAACAGACAAAAAACAAGAACACATTATACTGATAAATTCTATACACTTCAGAAGGGTCCTTTGAAATACCTTAATTTAAATGCACATGAAATATTTGCATTCACAAGTCGAAAACACTTTGCATATAAAATTACAGTACACGTATAAAATTACACACCGATAACGATAACGATAACAGCAAGTGGAGCTTATGCTAATTCGAGTTCAGTGTGACCCCATCACAAAATATGCCTGTTTAACATTTGCCATCCACAGCGCTGATCTTCATTTAACGTGTAGCCATGTCCATGTGTGAGTGAGGGTACAAATAGTTGTGTGTGCGTGTGATATAACTTCAAGTGCACTTGTCGGGCATCTCTCTCTGCCCTGAGTGTGTGTTTATCTAATAACAACAAGAGAACCCCACAAAAGGTAAATAGCGAATGCAACTGTGACTTGAAATACATTATGCAAACAGGGAAGCGAGAAACATGAACACGAAGAAAATATCTGAAATCGTGGACAAAATGGCCTAGAGAAAATAAATAAAAACGGTAACAACAGCGACAACGCAGCAGCAGCGTAGCTTTTATTTTTTCAATCAACCTGACGACGACGTCAGCGACGCAGCAGAGCGTATGACTGATAAAGAGGAAAAAGCTAGAAGTATAAGCAAGCAAACACACACATACACGCACACACACACACACACACATACACGCACACACACACACACATACACGCACACACACACACACACACATAGGCACATGCATATGTGTGTTCATGACGAGTAAATAAGCTGCAGAGTTCTGTCCAAGCACGCGAACGACTTTTTGTACCCGCCTACCCATAGAAGGTTGAAGAAGGGTATTTCAAGTGAGTGCCAACAGAAAATGTATGTAGCAGGCGGAAGGAGGCATCTCAGTGCCAACAGCAGAGACGATGTAGCCATGTCCGTTTGACTGTTTGACCGATATGGTTGTGATCGGATAAAAACTAAAAGTTATTAATCAAACAACTTAATGGGGAGAAAATCAGATGCAACTGCATTTGATAAGTTTACTAACAGTGTGACCGTTTATTGTAGATTTTCAACGCAACAATAAAAGTGTTTCACACCAAATATTCTTTTTCGGTATAATTTTTAAATACTCGTATTTTGCATTTTGTCGAAATGGTTAGCGGGTATCTCACAGTCGAGCACTCTCGACTGTAGCTTTTTTTACTTGTTTTTTATTTGATAGCGCGTCGACTCGACAACTGCTAAATTAGTAAAGTAAAACACGGAAAATGGTATTAAATATAAAAACTGCGGATGCGCCTTCAACCACCACCCTCCCTCTCGCTCTCTCCTTCTCCCGCTGCTCCCCTTCTTCGTTTGGTGGTCAGCAGCTGCTAATTGGGTGCTTCGAGTGCAATCTAACGGCAACGTTGAATAACTTCTAGCCACGAGCTATTAATTATGCAAGCTACAATTTATGATTCTTTAATTATGCCCACACATATGGGCAAGCATATGTGTGAATGTATGGGTTTGCACACACACACACACACACACACATCTTTCAGTCAGGGAGCAGCGCTGTCGACTGCAGCAGCAGCGCTACACGTAAAAGTTTCGCTTTCTTTTTGCACAGCATTTTGCATGCGCAGTAGAAGAAAAACACAGACGCAAAAACACAATAAAAACAAGACTGACTAGACACACACACATATGCAACCTACGATTGCCATAAAAATCATTCAGCAATCGGTAAGAGGCGGAGAAAAGAAGAATTTTGTGTATAGCTCCAACCACACACACACACACACTCGCATTGTCGCTCTCTCCATTGAGTGTGTGTGAGAGAGAGAGAGAGAGAGAGAGTGGGATGGGATGGGATGCTGAGGTCTGTTGGTTGCCGGCCGCTGTTTTACTTGTGCTAACAGCTGTTAGATCAGACGTTGACAGATGCGGTCCACGGCAATGCTGCTGCTGCGTGTGGATTGCATGTTTATTACGACGCAGCCGGTTTTATGACTTGTGTTCCACACTCCACACAAATTGTTGTTGGTGGTTGACCGGTCGTATGTGTAATGTAATAAATGTATACATATAAGAAGCGCCCATGTCGCCATTTTAGCATTTCGCTTAAGCCAATTACAGGCCAATGCTATAGCTTCCCTTTTGTATTTTAGGCAACAATCAAAGCTTAACCCAAAAACGCCAATCAAAGTGGCCCAAAAGCAACGAAATCCAATTATTTTTTTGCACTGCGTATCGAGTATCGCGATTACTCGATACTTTCTCTCTCCCTGTTGCTCTCCCTCTCTCAATCGCTTCGATATGCAATTTAAATAAACAGAAACAAGTGTAAACAGCAAAAGTAAAAGGTACAAAAGCAGCTCTGTGCGTGCGAGCGAGACGGCAAAGGGCGTAACATTAACAGCACGCTGTTAAGCTGTCTGTCTCTTTGCTTATATTTCTGTGTGCCAAAAATAATTGCCCGTGGGTGGGAAATTATATTACCCTCAACTCCTCACCCCGATGCGCGTCGCACAAAATGCGACGCAACTTAAAAAGAGCGTCTTGTATGTGGGTGTAATTCTGGAAAAGTGGAAACTCAAAACGCGGTTCACTTATCGCACATTTTCACAATTTCCGGGAAATCCCTGTCTAAAAGAACAAAAAAGTAAATACCAGGAAATATCCACACACACACACACACACATATGCATAACATGCACATTTATGTTGTAGATTTGTTTGCATGACGCATTTGCAGTCATGGGATTCCGCGCAACATTGCATTGAAGAAAATGTTGAAATCGCGCTGTTATCAGCAGCAGCGCAACTCTTTCTCGCTCTCTTTTGCTCCTGCCAAGTGCCTGTTAACTAACATAACATGTGGCTCCTAAACGAAGTTGCGTTCCACAAACTGATAAAGTGGAGCAAGTAATGGAGGACGGGGGCGGAGGCGGTGTAAAATTTAGATGTTTGCTACTTACAAATGAATTAAACAACACACAAAAGGCATTTAGAGGTTATTAACGGGCTTAAAGAGCGCGGCAGCAAAGGAGGAAGAGCAGAGCTGAGGCAGCGCACAAAGCAAACTCGCAAACAAGAATGATTAATTGTCGGAATACACACACACACACGCACACACATAAAACACATGGCCCGCAGTTTGGCAGCCACTGATAAACGTCGATTGTAGTTTTGTTAAATTGCAAAAAAACAATAATGGGAAAAAAATAATGTGCACGCACCTAAAATTGGAATTTCTTCGCTTTTCTGTTGTTGTTGTTTTTTGTTTTAAACAAACATATCACGACGCGCTGTCGCTGTCGCTGCTGTTACCGTCGTCTGCTGCGACGGCGTCGCCGTCGTCGTCGTCGCTGCTGCTGCCAACGTCGCTGTTGCTGCTTTGTAGTCGCTGCTGCCGCTGCCGACGTCGCGCTCATTTAATATCACACACGTTTCATATTTTTTGCGTTTTTCATCATGTTCAATTTCATTTCTTTTCCTTGCTTCTTCTTCTTCTATTCGCTGTTTTGCGCAAGTTTCTCTTGTGACGTCAGCAGCAGATAAGCGAACGAAAATTAAATGTAAATTATTTGTTGTAGATATCACATAATTGTTGTTGTCCCCAATTAGTTGTTGTTGTTGTTGCAGTTCTTTTTACTTCACACACACACAACAGTTTTCAATGCGGCGGGCGACGCGCGAACAAAACGACGACGAACTTCACGGGCCACGACGTAAACGCAAAGTGAGCGCTGACTGAGACCGAGACAGAGACTGAGACCGAGAGTGCGCTGCCTGTGGTGCTGCGTCGAAGAAGTCGCTGTTGCTGTCGCTGGTTGCAGCAAATGGAGTCGCCGGCAAACCTAAAGCGGCGAAAGAGCGTAAGAGAGCGCGACACACGCCGAACCGAAAGAGAGAGCGCGACGAAGCAGAGAAAACGTAAGCGACGACGATGTGACGTTAACGCAGCGTTGAGTCGCGTCGCGACGGCAGAAGAAACTGCTGCTGTTGTTGTTGCTGCTAATGTTGATGTTCCTGTTATTGTTGCTGTTATTTGTTGCTACCATTCAACGATATTATTTTTAAAATGTTGCTCTCATTTGTGGCCGCGTCAAATTCAATTGGCTTTTAACACGCGGACGCTTCTACGTTTCTGTTACGTTTCGCGCTGTCGCTTCTCGTTCGCAGCAGCAGCAGCGGCGACACAACCACGAGCAGCAACGACGGCGACGACGACGACGACAGCAACAACAAACAGACACAACCAGCAGTTCGGAGCGTGGACGAAAAACTGATTGCGGCGAATTTGGTGCCGCCAATTTGAACTGTTATTGCTGGTGCTGCTTTTCGTGTGCGGCGAATTGAAAGCAGCAGCTGAGAGCGTCACACACACACACAGCTGAGCGAGAGAGAGCGCACAACGCAATAACGCAAGCAGCAGCTGAGCGCGTGGGCAAACATAGAGAGAGTGGAACGTATGTGGATGCCAGACTCACGCTGGGTAGGTGTGCATGCGTGTGTGTGTGAGTGTGCTTCTGAGCCGCGCTCTCTCTCACTTGCTCAAACGCCGGCTACAAACACTGAGAGACTGAGAGACGGAAGTGACGTCGCACCCACAAGCCCACGAAAGCGACTTATGTACAAATGTAGCCATATATGTATGTATGTATAGACTTACTTATGTACATTATTTACTTGTGTAGTTATTACTACGCATGTTGCCCCCCCTTTTCTTGTGTAATGTTGCCAGCAACAATGTTGCGAGCCAAGTTGTTTTCCGCTTAGAAGTTGTTCATAATTATTGTGTATGCCAATATTTGGTTCCAAATTTGGAACTGCTGTTGCTCCAAAAAGGTTCCACACTTGGAACTGTTCGGTTACTTTTTGAATCACAAGTTCAATGAACTAGACAAACACATCTGCTCAAATACATTTATTCTTCGCCACATTTGCATGTACCGATCGGTAACTGGGCTACACACACACACACTGACACACATGTATCTATGGCCATAAAAAAATAAAATCATGCAAATTATGGTAAATACGCCGCAACAAAACTCACGCCCAAGACGGACGGCGACGGCAATGTTTCTACTTCACTTTCCATTTTGTTTGCCGGCAGTGGGAGCGAGATGAACAGCCAGACACAGACACATGTATGCTCTCCCTCTCTCTCTCACACACGCACTTCCAGTTAATTAAAAGTATTTATGACACAGCACACACACACACACACGCACACACATACATGAAGACTGCTGTCTTAAGTACAAAAGTCCACAAGGATCGTGGGAAGTTCGAAGCGCAGACGATCGCAAAACGAGCTCAAAAAATAATAATATGTACTTCATACGTTTGTGGTATCTATGAGCGAAAAAAAAACAAATGAAATCACGCAAAAAAAGGCCATGCATAGAGATGTTCAGGGGGGAGAGAGAAGACGTTTCGCCCTAAGGGTTGAGGCTTATGTGAAAAACCAAAAAAAAGATGCCATCTTCTCAGCCCGTCACAATTTTGGGTGTCGGTGATGTTGCAAAAAAAAAAAAAACAAGGAGTCGCAAAAAAAATAAAGGATAACAGACATCTTAAGGCCTTGCCAGGCTCTGAGGGGTCATGAGAAGCAACGGCATTAACCAAAAAAAAAGGCTGACAAAAAATGTTGTGCGTAGAAAAAAATTAAGTTAATGGAAATTGAGATTGAAAACTGGAAATCAAATTACTTCCCAATGCGGCAAGGTAAGCAAAAAAAAGTACAACAAATTTGGGGGAATCAAAATTAATTAAATTTCAGATCACTTCGAATTTAAACATGTTTCTATTTTGGTTTGAAATCTCAAATTTAAGAGAATCAATATAAATTATTTTATATATTAAATATTTAAAAATAAATTCAAACTTTGCGTCTTTTGAGTTGCTTTCTTGATGCAATGAATGATAATTTTCATAAAATACTTTTAAAATATCAATCAAAATACCATATCTAAATATGTAAATATTTAAACAAAAAAGTGATGTACCGAGACACCAAAGCACATGTTAAAGGGTATCACAAGTATTTGGCAAGCCAGACAAAATTTGCCGGCAGCGCAAAAGTAACTAAAGCGCAATAAAGAAGCAGAACATCCTCATAATCATCGTCATCGTCGTCGTCGTCGTCGACGTCGTCGTCGAGCAACCCCTTTTTAGTGGGGTGCAAAAACTCTTTTACAGCCTCTGCCATCCCCAAGGCGTGCAGCACATGGAACATGGACATGGGAAATGAATGAGAGACGCGACGTCGACAGCAACAGCGACAGCGACGACGACGTCTCAGTCGTCTGCACAGACATGCCGCAGAATGCAATCAACTTGAAAACTACTTGAGAATCTGAGCGGCGACGATATTCAAATTTGAAAATAAAAGTGAAACAAAAAAAAATGGGAAAACAAAAAACGCATTGAGCATTAAAGTTTGAGAGAAGTTGCCGCCGTCGCCGCCGCCAACGTTGACGTTGACGTCGTCGTCGCTGCATGTTTGACAGAATGTCAGTCACAATGTTGATTGTGTTGTTGTTTTTATTGTAGTTGTAGTTGTAGTTGTTGTGCTTCTGCTTCTGCTTGTGTTTGTCGCTTTGGTTGGGGTGGCTAGCTTTCAAGGCGCTTTTGCATGTGTGCGTGTGCCATACAGAAAGTGCACTGTGTGTGTGAGTGTTGTGTTGTGTCTGTGTGTGCGTCAGTCGACTTCCGAATGACTTGACGCAACATTTATTGAATTTGCCCAAAGCCTTCGTTGTCGCTGTCGTTCTCGCTGGGAAAATGCCTTTAAACAGGAACATAAATGAATATTTCGGAAGTACTAACTGCAACCTTCCCCCTTGCGAGGTCTCCCCCGCCAAACATCCGACCCTGATTACACGGCCCTCCACAAAACCCATTTGAGTTTCACACTAATTGCAAATTAATTTGATTTGAATGTTAATTATTTTTACAGACATCGCGCTTCGG
The DNA here is from genome assembly GCA_035047365.1 of Drosophila ustulata. Lineage (NCBI taxonomy): Eukaryota > Metazoa > Arthropoda > Insecta > Diptera > Drosophilidae > Drosophila > Drosophila ustulata. The sequence continues at coordinate 20,875,783 of JAWNPT010000094.1, forward strand.
CTTAAATGGCAGAAAACTGAAAGCAGTCAACTTTTAACATTAATGTAGCTCAACTCGAGCTTGGGAACTGATGCCTACAGTGGTAATATATTATGAAAGACGCCACAACGATTATGGATGCGAATGTGAAGAGATGAAAGGAGTAGGAGTATTGTATTAAAAAAAATTCCAGAAGAAATCAAATAAAGTATAGTAAACATACTTAAAACTTAATTTGATTGAAAGATTTATAAAGATTTCTTTTAATTTATTAATAGAGAAGTGAAATCATTACAAATCGAATATTAAATAAATTGCATAATGCTTAAGCTGAAGTGTGTATTATAATTTGAAATTTCCCATTTAAATTGAAATAACTGAAATTCTATTCCATTTCCATATATGAAATCATTGCAATGGAATGTCAAAAATGAAACCAATTATTCAGATAAAATCTACAATGTCATTTTTGAAATGAAATATAATAACATGATTATTCAAATTAGAATCAAAATAACTGACTGTTTATCCCAGCTTTTCAAATAAATGAGATACCAGAATTTAATTGGATTAATCATCGCAATAAAATGCCAAAACTAGAAGTGTTTATTCTTCAGATAAAATCTACAATGTTAAATTTGATAATTCGAATTCGAATTAGAATTAAAATAACTGCAGCTTTAACCCAGCTTGACACGTCTCATGTGATAATTTAAATGCAAAGCTATTGTTTCGGATTGGAGTAGCTGCGCTTGAGTGTAAGTGAACCCATCAAATCAACTGCAGATGGCCACACTTAACCGTTGCATGTTAGATACCGATCTAGTTAATGTCGGGATGAACGAGTGCAACATTATTCACTGTACTCGCGCGCTCAGTTGATTCTTTAATTTGTTTGGTTTGTTTGGGGCGTAGCCCTATCATGTGCCAGTTAAAAGTATACAACAATGACCGAAGAGAAAAAAAGGTTACCGATGCGATGCGACTCGCAATCCAAATGGGGTTAGGGTTATAATGAGCGGTCGGTCAGTCTAACGAGTGGTCGACCTTAAAAGCACGCTGCAAGCCCGCACATATTCATATATAAACCGACTACCCCGACTTCCCCGATTTGCCGACCTGTCCGCCCTAACAATCCAACACTGTGTGTGTGTGTGTGTACTCTATATGGTTAGACAAGCAGCCAAGCCAGCTAGCAACCGAGCGGACTTGACTTGCTTTTTCAAGACTGGAACTGAGCTGAACCGAAGTCTGAGTCTCCGTCTCTGTCTCCGTATCCAACTGGCTACAAATTATTTCTCAGCTCACGTTCAATGAACTTTACTGTAAGCCATAAAACGCGAGCGATACCCCAAAAAACAAAAACAAAGCCCAACAACACAACACAAATGAAGCTAACTACAATCAGTTAATGCTTATTATTATTTAATTATTCGTTTAGAAAAAAGTGCAAAGAAATTAAACAAGCGTGTTTGGATGAGCCAACAAGAACCTGCCAACAAACTGGCAACAGTTGCAACCGATCCACAAATCCAAACCCTGCAATACCCTATAAACTCAAACGATATCATTTTACAGTTTAAAATCAAATTTAATAACAATATTAAAAGTTTCAAATGAATTGTTGCAAAATATATAAATATATGGTTAAAGTCGAACAACCTTTTACTGTCATTCCTTGACTACAGGGTATAAACGGCGAGTGTCAAGGGGGGAATGCAGCGAGTAAAACCCAACGAGTAACTTTAACTGTTGTTATTTATTATTTATCATTGTTGTTGCTTATTTGTTGTTTCTACTTACGCTTTGCTGGCATTGAATTTGAAATTTTGTAAGGTAATCCAAAAAAGTTGTATCTTGTTTTATATTTCGTTGAATTTGGCAATGAATCGCAATTGATTTATTTAGTGTTTAAAATTTTGTTTTATGTTATTATTTATATTAGGATTTATGTGATTTTGAGTAGCTCTTAAATATTATATTAAGTGAATAAATAATTGATACAAAAGCGGTTGTTTTGTTTTTGGTAAATCAATAAATAAATGGATAAGTTTAGAACAAGTTAAAAGTAAAACACTTAGCACATATGAGAAATTTGTTCAACAGTAGCAAAAGTAATAAAAAGATTGAAGAGTGGCCAAAAAATGTGTATGAATATAACAAATAGAATTAGAAAATAATTTAAAGAATTTTGTTTTATAAAAAACTTATTGCATTTTCGTAATTTTGGAATCGTTTTCAAAATGAAGATTAGAATAGATTTCAAATGACTTGAGCATTTTTAGCACTGAGTTTCAGTTTAGTTGATGATCATTTTACTGGTTATTATTGTTTATTTTCATAGTTTTTGCTTGAAGTAATCCTGGCGTGTGTGTGTGTGTGTTTCAGACTGCATTGGTATTGGTTAGCATCGTTTGTGGTGTGTGAGTTCTCGAAATTTCAACAACATTTGCTGGGCACTTTGCAAGTGATTTTCATGATTATTTAACAAAAGTTGTTATTGTTGCAACACTTAACAGAGATGGATAAAAACTTTAACAGAAACAACGACAACGGTAACGATGATGATGATGATAACACGTCATGATTAACAACGGAACGGAACGGATCGGATCGGATCGCCGCCTCTCTGGAGATTCACTTCCACTTTCTGCAGCGTTCGTTTTGTAAATGTTGCGTAGTTCTGGCCGCCGACAGAGTTGAAGTCAAGGCAGGCAGCGCACACACACACTCACACACAAATACTCACGAACACAGAGGAAGCAGAACAGGAATGCAATTGCAGGGCGGCAGCAATAACAACAAGAGCAGCAACAACGACAGCAGCAGAGCAGCGATCGCCTGTGCGTGTGCATGCCAAACACGAGAGAGCGCAAGCCGAAGAGAGCGAGAGAGCGCAACAGAGTAACGGAGCGTCGTACACAAGGAATGCAGTCGCAACAACAATAAGGGAGGATAATGCAGCGATCATGCGTGCGCTCTCTCCCCCTCCCCACTCGCTCTCTCTCTGTCGCTCTCGGAGTGTGGCCCACCCAGCGCAGCATGTCGCAGGGTTGTATGTGCAAATAAAATAAACTTTCGAAGCGAGAGCTTTTGGGGGGACGCAAAAAGCTAGCTGACCTGCGGAAGCGAGAAAGAGTCGCAGACAGAAAAGGGGCAGAGAGACGACAGATGGGTGTGTTACAGGGCGACAGGTGCTAAGTGGCACATTGGTCCAACTAGTTGTTCAGTTCTTCGCCTAGGCGGTTCGGTCGGGTCGCTCAGTCATTGAACCCTGTGCCCGCAATTAGCACCCAGCAACAAAGACACAGCATCAGCAGCAGCAGCAGCTGGAGTCGCATGCAAATGGTGAGCACAGCTTTGGGAATGAAATCCAAGCGGAAATCAACAAAAAACAATCGGCGTAGCAATAATAACAGAGCGCAGGATACAATAAAAGCCAAAATTACAGACTCAAATCAACAAATCGACTGCAAATCCAATCCATGAGCAATTTTAGGCGGACGCGCCAAAAATTAATCAGCAAAATAAGTCGAAATTCGAAATGCGAAATTCAAAGCGGATATGAAACAGGAGATGAATTGCCGCCCCAGACAGACAGACATCAAGTATATAGAGAGAGAGCGAGCCATCCATTGGGAACTGTACCCCCAAGCAGTGTGTCCTGCTGCCTCGAGTTGTACAGGCTGCACCGCAAGTTGCATCGAGAGGTTCGAGGGTTCGATGTGGTTTGAGAATAGCTCAGCACAGGACTCGCTGCAACTCGAACTTCGACTCGAACCCAAAAATTACCCATTCCAATGACTGGACGAGAGTCGAGGCTCTGTCCGTCTGAACTGTCGTCGTGTCTGATGTATTACTCGGCGTGTAATTCCGGAATCGAAATATCAACAAGCATAGTTTGGTTTGCAGCTGTCGTTTTGTTATTGCTGCAATGAGACGACTCAACAACACACAAACAAAAAACGTCGTAGCACATGCCAAAATGGGTTGGGGGAGGGGCATGCAGAGGGGTAACCATTGAAATTTCTGTTTTGTTACGCCTTAGAAGGTTCGTTGGACTCTACCGAGGTCTTGAGCTGATAAGGAATTTCAAAAGTGTGTTGTCAAGGGGCGAAATATGGTTTGCTAGACTTTTACCTCTCCAAATTCCGATTTCCTTAAATAAAAGTTTTCTACGACTCATTCGAAATTCGTTGGAACTGCTTCAGAATGGATCTCCCAGAAGTTGTATTCTCGATTTTTCCAATATACATTTTTCTTGCAAGCGCGTTATTGGACTCCTGGAGGTCTTGAGATGCTGAAGACTTTCAAAATAATATAAAAAGACTCTGTCCCAGATGTGGCTAAGATAAAGCTTTGTAGAAAGACTCTTAGCGTATTTCTAGGGTGAATAGGAATTTCCCAGATTATCCAATCGAACTATCTTTGAACTTTCGTGGGCTTTAAGTGCAAAGAAAGTGACTCGAACCTTTGCTAGGAGAGAGTTCCAAGTTGGCAAGTTATGGAAATGGAAGATCGTTTGGACTCCCCAACTGGACCAACTATCTATCCGACCAACTTGCTCTCTGTCGGCGTGTGCGCCTAAGGCTGGGCATCGGGTGTTCATTAAATCTCTCGACTACCTGGTCGATGCCTTTGGCCTGGCTTACCGGTTTTCAAATTTGGGATATGTGCTCACGTTTTTCAGCTATTTTAAGTAACAATAACGAGAGAGTGAAAGACCGAGAGACAGAGAGAGAGCTGGCCAGAGGAGGAAAACACTGAAAGAGCCAGGCAGATAGAGAGAGAGAGAGAGTGAGGCAGCAACTACAAAAGCTGTGCCGGGACAGGCCACAAAAACAAGAAGAACCTTCGAAATATAAACAGCAAACAGAGCAGGGCCATGGGACAGACCAACAGAGAGAGAGAGAGAGAGCGAGAGAGAGGGCTTCTCAGCCGAGCGAGCGAGCGAGAGAGAAAGGTAGAGGGCCAAGTACGAGAGTACATTCATAAGATATTTTATACACAGGGCCGTGCGAGGTTCAGCTTCTGCTTGAGCTACAGCAACAGCTTCAGGTTTGGGTTCAGGTTCAGGTCCATAGGTAGAGCAACTCGTCTGCCTAACCTCCTCCTCCTCCTCCTCCTCGTTCTGCTGCTTCGTCTGTACGCGAAGAGCGTTCGTTGCGCTTTTGTTTTTCCATTCACGAAATTCCTGGAAATTTGTAGATCAGTAAATCTCAGCTTGGTCGCTGGTTGCTTTGCTGCTGAGGCTGGTTCGGTGTGTTTCCTATGAAGGCGGCGCGCTCATCAGGACACTGTGTGTGTGCCTGGGCAATTAGCCTAACTGAAGCGAAAGCTTCGGCTCCACTCTAATGAGCAAAGCGTGGGAGCTTCCGAACGGATGTGAGCACCGAGAACAGAGATGTGGGGATTAGATGCGATGCGCAAATCAAATTAAGCGAGCTCTGCAAACAACTGACAATCAAACTAACCAAAAAGGACCAAACAGATGTCCCAAATGTGGCTGAAACTAATGCCTGAGAAAAAAGACATTGAAAAGGAAAAGTGGAAAAAGAAGTAGGAAACGAGACAGAGACACACAAAAACCAAACACACGTACTCACACACACACATGAGCACGAGGACGATGACGAGAACACACCTGGACGATGTGAGGCGTCGCGTCTTGCGCAAAACTCTCTTAGACTTGGGAAGAAGCACCCTTAAAAAGGAAAAACCAAAAAGAAGCCAGCACCCTCTTCAACGGTGTGTGCTCGCAGCTCTGAGTGTTCTTGCCTTCCGTGCGGTAGCCCTAGCCATCTAGACACAGCCATCACCATCACCATCATCTAGCCCTGGCCCACGAGCCACTTCAGACGTTGCGTCCTCTGTGTTTCAGCTTGAAAGTGGAACGAACCCAGCACTGAGCACCGAGCACTGAGACACCATACAAAAATCCACAAATGTCGCCAGCTAAGGTAATTTACATGCCCTACTTAGTTGGCAGTAAAAAGGGTATATCGAAAAGTTTTCTAACAAATATGCATCAGAGTTTCATAGTCAAAAAATTAAAATAGTAAATTCGATATAAGAAACTATAAATTATTATAACTTAATGTTTTTCTCTCAAAAATTGCATTACAATTAATTCTTTTGATGGCCTCTCTTTGTCCTGGAACTTTCAGCACAATCGATTGTAAAACATCAAAACTATCACAGAGTTTTGGAATCCACAAGATATTTGTGTAGTCGACACACTACATTTGCATAGCTAGTTACCCAATGAGATATTACGCTGCTGATGAGGTCATTTACCAACTCCAACAATTAATATTAAGATAATAAATAAAATATTAGAAAATGTAAATTATTATTTCAGTCTGGTATCAATTCTAATAAGGGTCTCTCTTTATCCTGACAATTTCAACACAATCGCTACAGGGTATTTGTGTGGTCGACACACTTCATTTGCATAGCTAGTTACCCAATGAGATATTACGCTGCCTGTTGTTGTCCCGTTTATAATTGTTGCAAAAATGCAACAGCAGCTACGTTTTTAAGGGTGCAACGTCGTAATGGTTGCCCGCCAGGGATCGATCTCTCTCCCTCGCCCTGTCTCTCTCTCTCTCTCCCTCTCCTGCTCGCATTGTTCTAGTGTTAGAATTGGGCTGCTGCTGCTGCTTCTGCTGTTGTTGTTGCTGTCGCTGTGCGTTGGGTTTCCTGCAATTCAACAGGAAATGGAAGTGGTTTTTGTTGCAGAAATTGTAATGGGAACGACGTTCGCTGCCTGCCCCGTTGATGAAGTGGAGCGCGTCACAGTGGGACGGACGCACGTTAAGGAGGCGCCACAGCTACGCTGCGAAATTGGGTCGACGCGTTGCCTAGCAATAGAGCAGCCATCTCTCATCTTCCTCATTTGCATAGCTTTAGTTGTTTCACTTTTCGGGATTCCTGCTAATTTATGGCATAAGCCTTTAAGGTGGGCTGCATTTTAATTCGTTAATGGTTTTCCTGCGTGCGCTTAATACTGACAACCTTCTTTTTTCTTCCACAACGTGACAATTTATCAAAACCTAAACCTTTCTTTGTCAAAATCTGCAATTAACTGTAGATGCTGCATAGAAAAAATACGCTCTATTGTTATCTCTACTCTAGAAATAGCAAACAACGTTTTAACGTCGTTATTTAAATGGGAAATGTTCTTTAACAAAATCAGAATACAAATCTTTAATTTTATAAAAAGCTTTTAAAACTTAAAAAAAAATATTGTTGTCCTTGTAGATTTTTCTCTTGTGTAAATTTAAGTACGTTTTGTGATTCTAGATTTTTCAGATTTCTAGCAAGCTCTACAATTACCTGGAGGCCAACTTTTTTAACGTACACTAGATCTTCCTATTTTGTTTCATATCCACATTTTAGGGGGCCAACGACAGTTGGAGAGAGATCTCCCTGTCTTTGGTAGGTTTATGGGTTTTTAATGAAATCTTTAAGCTCTCAATAAATGAACAAAGCAATAAAGTTGTTGCCTGAACACTTGTTTACTCGCTTTGCCCCACTGTGCTGCAGCCGGGCCCGTGTCGAAGCGAGGTCCACGCACAGAGTGCCAAGCGCCGAGAGCCCAAAGTCCAATGCAATGCATTGACATGTGCCAAATGACGGCGACAGCAACAGCGACGACGATGACGACGACGACAACGACAGCGTTTGCCCCTCCGGCAAGGGTGACCAGACCAGCGTTGCCAGTTGCCCGTTGCAAGAGGGCTGCGCTCGACCACGGCCACTGAGCTAATAATTAAAGTAAAGCAACAGCAACAGAAATAGCAACCCCTAAGCGGGGGATTCGAACAGGGGCATTCAAAATAGGGTGAACACAATTTTTTCGTCTTCTCCTTTTTTTTTTTTTTGCAAAAGCCTTCGTCGAATGGTACAAAAAATAAAAAGAACGCATTGTAAATTAGAGCAGAGGGGCAGGCGACGCACCCTGAGCAGGGGCTAGGGGTGAGCTGGCAGAGGGTTGTCGCTATTACAACTAATCAATTGTTGTTGTTGTTGTCGTTGCAGCAACAGCAACAGCCGCATTGGCAGTGCTATGGAATGTGGAAATTAAGAAAACAGCTGGCGTTTCTCACGTAGCATCTCCCAAGATCGAATCCTTGACGCGCGTGTCAACCGGCAGCAACTGAGAACTGAGGTAACGGAAGAGATTATGGCTTGGGTTTCAAATGTAAGGAGATAAGGTGATATTTAGTCGCCTCCTCCCTCCGACCATTCAATTCATGCATCGGCAGTAGATGCAATTACATGCGTGAGATTTCGTGATACGAATCGCAAACGAGCGAAACGGAGCGGGTTAAAAGCGGTGTCGGGATTGCGTCGGGTTCGTTAGCCCAGAGCGAAGAGGTTGCCAGGTAGTACCCCGGAAAAGCGTTCAACCTTTTTGCCCACGACACGCGAGCTGTGCAACATCCTCCTCCCTCCTCCTGCCTCTCTCCGGCTTCTGCATTTTTATTATTTTTTGTGTGTGTGAAAATCAGCAGAGCATGTCAAATCCCTAGCCGAGTTGCGCCCTCCGACGTCTGTCCTCCGGCGGGATTAATTAGCATTTGGTTTAGGAATTCTTAAATTTAGGTCACCCCATATAATTTATGTATGTTCGCATTGGAAAACGGATTTGGATTTGGGCTTCGTTCGGATGCGGATCGGCGGTATGTCAAGTTAGTGTCAAAGCAAATTGCAACAGGGAAAATACTGTGCGCCGAGTTTACAACACGTTCAAATTCAAATTGATTTGTAAACTCTACTTTCAACTGCTGATGATATTTAAATATGGGATAAATCCGTCGACACAACCAGTTTTGCATACCCTGTAACGCCCAGGGCAACAACAAGAGGGTATTGCAAGGGTATTCATGTATTGAGGATGGAAGGTATTCAAAATTGTCGAAATGTACTCATTTAACTCAGCAAGAAGAGCTGCTTTTGAATTAAGTATAATTTGTATAATATCCGATATATTTATATATATATATTTTTTTTTTATATATTGAAATACCCTATATATTAACATATTGAATCTTTTTAATAAGTTCAGTATATTTTAACACAATATATTTAAAGATTCAATTCAAAATACTTTTCCCCCTTTTCGTTCCTAACACACAATCAATTTCTACAGGGTATTAGCCTGTCTGTCAGCTGATTTTGCTCTCGTTCTCACCTTCAAATAGAGCCAGCTTGTTGCCGTGTGACATTTGCTATGCAAACAACAAAATTCCTGGCCTGGTCCTGGCCATTTGTGGACTGACAAGTTATCTTTGATGTACTCCGAGAGTTCATTTGTCTGGGATCTAAGCTGAACTGATATTGTTTGTTTTGTTGTAGTTTGCCAATGGTTGTTTTTATTTTGTAGTTGTAGTTGTCAGTGTCGTTGTCGCTGTGTAGTTGCAGTTCCTGTCAACTTGTCCACGGTTCAGTGGACTGTCAAGCGGCTGTCGAAGGGTGAATAACACCTTGGTCCAGGGGAAAGAACCAAGAACCAGAGGGCTCAACCTCAAGCCAAAAGGTAATGTCCATAACCAGAACCAGAATAATTATTGCCTGTGTACGTTACGTTGTATGCAAGTCGGTTGTGGCAATAAACTCATCTGCATAACTCTTTGCCACCAAGTGGTTTTTCACTTCATTTATCTGGCTAATATGGAAAATCCTTTGTGGATCGGAAAAACTTACCAGCAGTTTAATGGGTAAAAGCATGCAATCTGTAAAGCAAATAAGAAAACGAATTATAATTATTATTGTCGATTTACATAAAGTAGCAGACGATCTGAAGAATTCTCGACTTGTTATTATAGATTTCTAGCACAAACAGCTCGTTAGGGGCACAAGAAGTTTTCATTGCAAACTTCATTGAAATTCAAGTGCGTTTTGCAGCCTAAATCAACAACAACTAAATTCTTGGGTCGATGGGAAGATTTTGTTCTTTTGTAGAGCAGTGGAATATAAGGTAACGAACAAAGTTGTCAAATCAAACGAAAAGAAGGTAAGAGCTTGAGGATACTCCTCCGGCTGCTTTTGCAGTTCAGTTCCAGCAATGTTTGGTGTTAAAAATATGAGAGGCATTTATATGTGTTTCTTTTTTAGCATAACTCCTTTTTGCTGGACGAAGACGACGACGACGGCGTGCTTAGATCCGTGAGGTGCTTGAAGCGGGGGTCCAAAAGTAATACCCAGTCATGGACGTGGCTGGGTTGGGTATTTTAAAAACGCCAGCGATTTATGCGTCTGTCAGAGTCAGAGTCAGAGTCAGAATCAGAATCAGAATCAGCATCAGAGACGAGAGTTGAGTTGAGTCGAGTCGGCAGCATTCGAAACCTGATTTGATGACGCCGCAAGAGTTTAAAGGGCTTGCGTAGGTAGAAGGACAGAGAGAGAGGGAGAGGATGCGAGAGAGTCAGAGTGAGACTTCAGACAGAGTCCAAGTCCAACAAGACTCGGAGACGACGCTGTGTGAAGTCGCCAGACTTTACTGAAATTCCTGGACAAAGTGCCTGGCTGGCAATAGAAGGAGAAGAAGCCGAAGCTGCAGTCGAAGCTAAAGCTGATGAAGTTGATGCAGGAGCAGCAGGAGTTGGAGTTGGAGCTGCCTCGTCTGAGCTGCAGCATTCCACCAATGCTGACTGCTGCCACATGTTGCACACACTGTGAGAATGAATTTAATTAAAGAAAATTTTTCCAACATTTGCAAATCCAGATCCAGACCAATGCAGCGCCATCGCACACACACACACACACACTTTGTTCGACTAGTTCAAAGTCTAGTACTTCGACTCTGCACAGTGATTCCAAACGCACATTTCAGTAATCGATCAATTTGGAACCGATTATTGCGAAACTCGCCAACGTGATCCGACCATAATGTTGCCATTAAATTGAGTAACTCTCGTCTCTCGTAATTTTGCATGTAATTGATGGTTAAGAAAAACACAAAAAACCAAACACAAAAAAAACAAACTATCATAAGTGAGTTTAATCATTGGCGAAAGTTGCTGGACAAGTTAGTCACGAGCTTAACTCGTTGAATCTCTTAATTTCCTGGCTTTGATGGCCTGCGATTAAGCTGGCTGTCGCAAGATCTGAGATCGATTGCGCCTCTTGTAGTTAATAATGCTGCTTAATTGTTGTAATCAACCGAAGAGCTAAGCTAAACACTACCACTTCTTTATATCGATTTATTACGTGGTATTTCGGCAACACAATCTTTTAATGCAGCTTCTCTAGTGATTAGCTAAGCCTATCATATTTTTTCGAAATTATATTTTTGAAACAAATTTATTTGAGCAAAACAAACTGTTGAGGGGAAAATCCCATAATAATCTAAAAATGCTTTCGACATCTTCTTATCTAATAAATTGTGACGAAATGAGCTAATCTATTATGTTAAATATTATTATTTGTCTCTAATTGCATTTAGCAAAGTTTCCCAGGCGTACACAAGTCAGGATTATTATTGAGCATATCGACTTCTTCTTATCTAATAAATTTGGACGGAATAAGCTTAACTATTAAATGTAGTATTATGTTAGGTTTCCCAGTAGTCTTATTATTTGTTTCTGATTACTTGTAGCATCGATTCCTAGGATTATTATTGAGTTTATAGTGCAAAATGATGCATTTAATTTGATTGTTCGATTTACATTTGTGGCTGCAGCATCTTGTGCACTGTGCGTCTTTGGTGCTTCTGCAGGCAGCAGGCAACAATGCCAATTAAATCACATTTCAGTGGCACATTAAAATGCAATAAATATATTCCTGTGTGCGTGTGTCTCTATGTCTGTGTGTGTGAGTGCAGCGGCTGCCATTGGAGCGTTAAAAATATTTCATGCTCAGCGCAGTGCAGACGACGACAACGACGACGACGACGACGGATTGCTCCCCAGTCTGCCTCCGCCTCCTGCCGCCCAACTTGCCACACACTTCCCACACAGAGGAGTCGTCGTCGTCGCCGTCGTCGTCGTGTTGCAGGCGGCCGCAGCGGCAATAGTCGGTGTCGGTTTTGTGTCCTTTTGCGCATGCTCCAAAAACTACGCGTAGATGTTGAATGTCCGATAAGCAGCACCAATGGCAGCGCAGCAACTCTACGGCTTCCCGAAAAACTAAAACTGCCAGACGGACGGACAAAACGGAGGTCTGCAAAAGGGGGCGGGGAGGCAATGTCCAGTTGCAGTTCCACAGGCTGCAACTGCAACTGCAACTCCATGTTGGCATCGCATATTTACCGCTCTCATTGCATTTTCAGCATAATTTGGCGTAATTTTAGTACTGCGGCATCTGACATTGTTTCGGTATTGGATTCGACTTTTGAAAGGGTCTCGCAACAGCATCTCTGTCTGTATGTGTGTGTGGTGTCCACTTGCAACATTTTTGCTGCGAGTTGCGCCATTGCCATTCGATGATGAGGCTGGAGATTGGTCGAGAGCGTGAAACTCGTGATATCGAGCTGGCCACGAATTATGCTGCGGAATATTGAACAGTCTCAAGGTTGTCCTTGTCCTCCTCCTGCTTCTACTCTCTACTCCTACTCTTCCTCCCCCACACCCTGCGCAATCGAGCTGCGTGACTGGAAGAGGCCCAGAAGAAGCGACTCAGGCGACGGCTTTTGTTTTATGTCTTGCCAGTTTCGCAACAAACAACAACAGCAATGAAGAAGCAGCGCAACGCAAGCGGTTGCAAGTGTAGGTGAGACAAATGGCAACAGTATCTGTAAGAAGTAAGCCTCGATACATGTAAAGCGATCCGCTCTCAATGCTTCCGCTTATCCATCAGACTAGTTACAGTATTGCCATCCCAAAATTAATTTCACGTCATCCATTCGCACAAATTGATTTCCTTTTGTTACGTGTAGCCGCTGATATATTTTGGAACCCAAAGCAAACTACCACATTTATTATATTTGACTAACTTAACCGAACTGGGAAATAATAAGAAGTGAACAATTTAATGTAGTTCAAAACCTCTTAGCTTTATCCATTATTTGTTCATCAAAAAGTAATGGAAGAAATAATTCTAAAAAACACACATTTTTAAATACATTTGGAAAACCACAAAAATGTCGTTATATTCAAAGAATCTTTTCTCTATTACGGCAATATAAAAATTGCGATAATAAGCATTGCACAGTGCGAAAGTAAAAACATTGTTATCTGCAATAAAAATATGCATAAGTTAAAAATGCCCTACTTATTTGTTTAAATATCAGAGATTATACATTTCATTAATAAAATAGAAAATAAAGATTATTGCATTTTAATTTTAAAGGAAAAAGTAAAGGCCAGATTATTAAACTGATTTGAAAACACTGTTCAGTGTCAGTAGAATTCATTGAACTTTAGATATTTTCCCAAACTATATATTTATGGGAATAATTATAGCAACAAAATTAAAGAGGTCTTGAAATTGGAATGCACCTGTCTGCGACCTCTCACCTTTAGCGACTTAAGCGAGAAGCTTTCGAAAGCACATTCTTGCGATCAACTTTCGAGCTTAACTGTGGCTCGCGTCCTGACCACCAACGCCGTGTCCAGTTACAGAAGGGCGCAAGGGGAAGTTGCAAGAGTAAGAGTCAGAGTAAGAGCGAGAGAGACAGCAAGAAGAAGAAAACCGCAAATGAAATATTTCAGGCATTGCAAATGAAATAAATGAAGTTAAGCCAATTTGAGGTTAAGCCCCAAAGAAGGAATTCATTATTTTTGCACCAACAAACAGCATTAAAGTGGAGAAGAAGAAGCAGCAGAAGCAGCAGACGATGCACAAAGCGGAGGACGACAAAGACGCGTGTCTTGCGTGTCCTGGGCCTAAAAGAGGAATTTGTGGAACCACAGAAATGCGACAAATGCAACAATAGCTGTAAAGCGAGTCAGCCGAGAACAAGAAGGAGATGGAGATGGAAAAGGAGAACACATGGGGAAGAGAAACCGCAATAAACTTGTGTGTGGAACAGATAAGATGCAAGAATGCAAAGAGATAAGCTGCCACAACACGCAAAAAATAAAAAACAAGAATGAAACGAAAAACAAAACACAATCTGTGGGACTTTGGGGGGTGAGCGGAATGCGTGGGAAGTTAGTTTTTGGGGGGCTTTTTTCTTGGGTGCGGTTTCAGTTACTTGAGGCATTATCTATGGCCCTTATATAATTCGATAATGTAGCCGGCAAATGCAATTTTCTAAATATATAACAAGTACATGTGTAGTTGTGTGTGTGTGTGAATATAATAAAGAGCCAAGCCAAGGCAGCAGCAAAGCAATCTAGCAAAAAGTTCACTCGATAACAGCAGCAGCGTCGCAGTCGCCGTCGCTGTCGTCGGGCAACTCCAAAAGGTCCACAGCGAAACGTAAACAACAACCAATAAGGCAAGAGCGAAACGAGAAGGAACAGCAGGAGCAGCAACAGCAACAACAACAACAGCAGCAGGAGCAGGAGAAGTAGCACAAGGAGAGAATGCAGCCAAAGGCGGCAGCGGCAGCGACGGCGGCGGCGGCTACATGAAAAAATAAAAACATCAACCGAAAAGCAGCAAACATAAAAGCAACACACTAAAGTCGAATGGCGCATACGCTTTTTGCGATAATAGTTGTGTTGTGTGTGTGTTCAACTTTGCTCTGACTAACGTGCACATTTGTATTTATAGTGTGCACGATAATTTCTAGATAAGCATATTGCTTATTGCATTTACGTAGAAATTCGCACAAACGTTTTTTGCATGAACAATCAACAGCTGCCAATTGACAGTTAAATTTGAATTTTGATTAGACGGCGTTGCCACCCTGCTATTTAAAGCGTTGCCAATTGCCACGCGGTTTCGTTGAGTTTCATGGATCACGACAACAATACAAAAAAAGCTTCGATTACGTTGGCCAAACAAGCTGCATGCAAAAATGGAAATAACCCTTCGATGTCTTGAAATATCGCAAAAATTATGCGCCGTTTGCAGGAGGCTGTCCCATGTTGCTGCTGTTGTTGTTGTTGTTTTTGGTGTAACCAAAGTGCTGCTTGATGGCAGATGAAAAGAGGTAAAATGCGTGTCTGGGCTTTTGGCTTGGCGCTGCGTTGAGACGACGACGACTCCAAGCAGCACATTCAGAATTCCATTGAAATCGTTTGAAAATTGAGCCCAGCATTGCGCTGCCTTGGTCTGGCATAAGATCTGGGATCAGCAGCTGAAGCGGGCGGTTGGGGGCTGGAGAATATAGTCGGGCGTCGTCTACCGTCTCGCAATAAATATGCGCCGAGAGTTTTGCTTGCGGCAAGAGATGAAGTGAGTAGAGTGGGGAAGAGGACTCGACTAGTTGTTGCTGTTGCTGTAATCGGTTGGTACATTGTACACATACTCGTAAAATGTGTAAAAATAACAAAGCAAATGAATTGCAGTTTAGCAATAAAGCAAAAGGGAAACGGATGCGCGTTACGAGCTTTGCAAAAAGAGGCTGCTCTGGCCACAAGGACCGAGAACGCTGTCTGCTGCACCCGCATAATAAACCAGAGCGCACAAATGCAATATACCCCTCAGTACCAAGTACTAGAGTGCGACTGGTGACATCACTAGTCTGTTTAGTCCATGTCAACACCAGGGGATCTGGTATCCAGGTTTAAGGCATAGCATAGGCATATCCCACATTAAAAATAAAAAAAGCCTTGCCTGCCTATTTTAACATATAAAAATGTCCTAGAATGGCGACAATTCCTCAGTGTATATTGTAGTACTAATCAGCTAGTCACTAGAACGGAACCAGTCGTACCATCGTACTAGTCCATGAATGCATACGAAGTATATAGTTCGAGACTAGTAGAATGGAGACAGTCGCCAACCTTGTGTGTCGTGTGTGTACGAAACTGCAGCCACAAAACTTTTTTGCATGTAATTGTCAGGCAAATGCAGACGATGCGACAATAGAGCACACAAGCGAAGAGAGACAGAAAGAGAAGGAAAGAACAACCTCGTCAACTAAATACGAACTACAACAATGTTGGCTCCCCCCTCCCACTTAAATTGCAAGTGCAAAGCAGCAACAGCGAGAGAATGCGAGCGAGAGGGAGATGGGGAGAGAGAGCAGCGAATAACGACGAGCCGGCATATGAAACGTCGTCGGCTCCACAACAACAACAAAATATCCGGCAAGTGCCAAAGCTGAGCAAGCGCCACACACAGACATCAACAATCCAGCACCAACACACATACACATACACAGCAGAGAGTGAAGCTCTGTCTGCTCTTTCGCTCTCTCATTCTGTCTGTGGCACTCTGCGTGTGGGTTATGTGTGTGTGTGTTTGTGTGTGTGCAAGCGAAGCTCGTCTGCGTCGACGTCGCGACGTTGGCCAACGCAGCAAAATTTCATGAATGGAATTTGTAAATTTTCTTTTCATTTGCAACGTTGCGCTGTGGCTGCTGCTGTTTGTTGTTGTTGTAGCGCTAATCATGTGCAGCGCATCGAGAGAGAGAGAGCGAGAGAGACACAGGCCCCAAGCATGTGGGGCAACAACAACAACGAAAACAAGCGCAATGTCTGAAACGGGTTTTGTGGCTTTTTGTTGCACTCTTCGCTCCTCCCTTCCCCTTCCCCATGCCACCCCTTAACAGCTGTGCGCGGGTGAGAATAGAGTGTTGATAAGGCAACAGCAATTTCAGCATTTTCGCTAAAAGGGAGATAGCAATAGTGCTAGAGCGATAAATACGGCAAACAGAAAAACTAATGTGATTTTAATTATTGCACTCCCCCCTCCCCTCGTTTCACTCCCCTGGGGTCATTCTGCAGCCTGGCTAATTATAGGCACTGCCAACATTTGGCCAAAAGTGATTTGTGCAGCAAACCGCAAGAGAGACAGAGATAGAACGACAGAGCAGAGCTTAACTTTTGTTTGCATTTGTCAAATTCTGAGAATTAGCATTTAAAGACGTGTTAAAAAGCGTGGAGAGAAGAAGAACGAGAACGAGTCGCAACAGCAACAGCATTGCAATGGAATTTCATTACATCGCGAGACGTTCATAATTACAGGCGAGAGAGAGAGAAACAGAGACACATACACACTACTTACTGTGCGTGTAGATGTAGGCAAAGCGACAACAGTAAATAACAACAACTGCTGTCATACTCTTTCAATCGCCATTTTACTAATTTAACAGTTGTCGTGGCTGCTGTTAATTTACCTAACAGCATAGAAATCGATCGCTACTTAACATCGACACATGTACTTAACAGCAATGTACATTTAACAGATATATTTGTATGTTAATTGAATTGTTTGTTTAAAAACATTTTGGAAGTAGCAAATTTGGTCAGATACGATTTTTTTACATAACTTCCTAATTTGCATTTTCCCTAGCATACTTTTTAGAGCCGGCGTACATAGATTTCTAATCTTTTCTAAAAAAAAACCAAGGTTGTTTGTTCAATATAGAGACTGGGCACAAAAACATTAAAAAATGTCATACTGGCCAGAAAGCTATGAAATAAATCTCTAAAGAGCAGACCGGAAAACTTCCAACCGCAGGATCTCCTCACAAATAGCCTTGCGTAATAACGAATTATTCAAAAGTTTATTCGATGTTCTACGTTTGGTATCTTGTTAAATATTTAAGTCTATAATTTGTTTTTTTTTTTGTCTAGCAGAAAACCCGTTTTTTAAAATATGTACCCAAAAAAATCCTGATCTAACCTCAAATTGTAGACAACATTTTCTGCTTTATGTAAAATCTTTCATAACCATATTGCTGGGAAGAGCATCTTCAATAACAACCGAAACAGTCGGAGCAGTAAAAATAGTCGATTGGCTTTGAACTTTGCGTTGCCGACGACAACGACGACGACAGCGTTGATGATGGGTTAAAGGATATTAACAGAGAATTGTATTGGTATTCGAGTGTATGTGAGCAAGCGTATGTGTGTGTGTGCATGGGCTTAATCTAATCAAGCAATGCGAAACGTGTGTCGACTCAAAGACGAGGGCTATAAAACAGCAACAGCAACAGGCAATAAATTGCCAAGGCGAACAAGTGTGGGCCAAGAACAGCAACAGCAACAGCAAGAGGAACAAGGGTTATGAGTCTGTCTGTGGCATATGGTGTGCGGGCGTGGTGGCAAAACAATTGCACATTCCCTGTAAGAGATACTGAAGGTATATAGTGCCGATTTCAACTTTATTTATATCCTCAATCTTCTCATAAATTTTAAAATTTGTAAATTATTATTTCGTTTTTAAATTTTAATAAAAACATTTATGAATTTGACATCCCATTTAAAGATTTTTGCATTAAGGGATAATCAAATTATATGCGTATGTAGTTCCGATTTCAACTTTAGTTATTAATATATTTCCTCAATCTTTCATTCTTAATATATTGCTCTCATTCCATAAATTTAAAGATTCCGCTATTTATAATTTCAAACCAAATGTAGAAAATTCACATTTAATATTTGCTATAAAAATGAATTTTAAATTTAAGTACTCTGTAAAAAGAACGATAGTCAAGTGAATCATCGTTCAATTGGGCAAGGAGTATCGTGTAATCGATTCAACTATTCCCCTTCCCAGTTAAAGCTGTTGCTCGATGGACACTCTATAAGCAGCTGTTATGGCACAAAAGGTACAAATTATCAGCACGAGCGATGCGATGATATCATTGAGAGAGGGGCAATGTTTAATTAAAAAACAACAGCATGAAAAACGATGTAAAATGCCGTAAAGCAGCCAAGGACCAATGAAGAAGAACCGACAGCAGAGAAGCAGGAAGACGACGAAGAGCAACAGGCAGCAGCAAACAGCCAAAACGGCAGCTGGTCAAAAGGAAAAACTAAAGGAAAACTGGGCTGGAACGAAGCAGGTGTGTGTACAGCATAAATTATGAGCACGTTCAAGGAGTTCTAGGATGTGCAGGATTATAAAAGATCTAAGCAGACGACGAGAGAGCAAGAGAGAGAGAGAGAGAGAGACAGAGAGGAAGCAAAGCCAAAGGTTAAATAAATTGCAGCTCCTACAATGAGCACTTCTTGCCTTGTCCCATTCAAAGATGATGCAAAATGTTGTCCTCAATCTTTTCCTTTCTTTCTCCTCCTCCTGCGCCGCAGCAGCTGCCGTGTAACAGTGAAAAGTGAAAAGCGACTTTGCGATTTTCTCATTGAGTCAAAGAATAGAAAACTCTCAATGATCTCAGGGGCAGCTGCCCAAAGAAAAATCTATCTGACAGATGCATCGCTACCACGCGTAACTGTCCCATAAACTGCACTCGTAATCGATTTGTGGGTCGCAAGAGGGTGATCTAGAGTCTAGACATATACAAATATATATGCTTACATAATTCCATATGCATTATGCGCACACATTAGGCAATTAGATCAGAGCAACTTTGTTGCAGCTGTAAGACATTTGTCGATTTTGCCTTCGTCATTCTCAATTCATTTTTTTTGTACTTTGAAGGCATCATCAAATCGAATCAATTTTCTTGCAATTATTGTGGGGTTGTTTTTTGACTTCGCCCGTAAAAATGTCAAAAAGCGCTGCGCATGTTTTGGGTGAGAATTATGAGTTGGGTTTGTCCCGCAAGGGTTTTGGCCTTGTGAAACAAATCGATGAAGAAATCACAAAACATCATTAATAATTTCATTTGAACTTTCGACATTGAAAAAGGTAAGAATTCATAACTCTGGCAGATTCACATAGATAATTGTTATGATGTTTCTATGTCATCTTATACTTGTACCTAAACTAAATGTAAAAAAAAAACACCATAAAAAGGTTTGGAATTTAATCATGCCCCTCTATATAAAAATCCAAATTTCATAAAGTTTCTTCAGTACCACATTATACACATATTTTTAAAAATATGAAGAGACTTCAACGGCAAGTTTTTGCTAAGACTTTTCGTAAAGTGAACAATAGTAAGTTTTTAGATGAGTATTGAACAATTATTGACTGATTATTGTTGTTAAGGTACTAAATTATTTCACAGTCAATAGATAAATATGAAATCTGAAGAAAACATGAAGAGCATTTGTGATTCACTAGGTTCTTGTTTACTTTGAAGTGACAGTCTTCAAATACTTTTATCTAATTTGGCTGGCTTCAATTTGAACTCGAGCTGAACTCCATTGAACTCTGGGAGGCATTTCTCATGCTCTCTCTGTGTCCGCTTATCGCCCAGTTTGCCACAATGTTGCTGCTGCCGCTGCTGCTGCTGGGGCAGGCAAAATGTCAGTCGCGTTTTTATAAATCGTTTAAACATCCGCTTTACGCTTCAACACCGTTTAGGTGACACACATACTTACACACACACAGACATACAACATACACCAGCGTATTAATCATAACGATTAATCATTTTATCAATGAAGTGCGAAGTCACAGCAAAAAAACTCAGCAAAAGAAAAAACAAATAAATAAATTTAGCAAAACGCATGCAAAAAAGCAAAAGCGATGTCGACGCCAGTGTGACCCAATTGAAGGGAGTATGGCATGTTGTATTGTTGTTGTTGTTGTTGTTGCTGTCAGCATCAACAGCAGCGACAGCGTCATTTCAATGACGACATCACCCACAGCAGCAGCGAGCACAACAACAAATGAGTTGTCATACAATGGACATGTCTGCAACTGGCCATTGCTATCTCTCTCGCTCTCTCTCTCTCTCTCAATCTGTCTCTGTCTGTCTGTTGTACTTGTGCTGCTGCAGCAGGAAATCGATGTTGTCGCCGACAGCGCTGCTGACTTCGCTTAAAACTTTTTGCTCCAATTTGCACGCACCAACAACAACAAAACCTTGCGAATGAAGTTTATGCTAGTGCGTGTGTGCGTTTCTGTGTGGGAGCAGCGCACACTGAAATTCCATATTCCACATTTCTTATGCGGCAGCAATAGCAACAGCAACAATGATGGCGTCGTCGCTGCTGTCGCAGCCACAGCCACAGAGCCGCAGTCGCTGCGTTGCTTTTGCGCTTCGTGTTTTCTTGTTGCTTTCGCGCATTTTAAAAATAGCCAGGCCAGCGAACACAATAACAACAACAACAAAAACACACACACAACGACAGCAACACTAAATGAACAGGCAACGTAAAGAAGCTACTGAAAGCTTTCAGCAACAAAGAACCGCAACAGAAATACTCTTCTTCTCGTTGAGAGGTTAATTGTGTCGCTGATATGAAATATCTACGACAAATAGTTGTGGTTGCTTGACGCTAAATTTAGACAATCTAAATTGTAAATAAATTTAAGTAGTTGTATATAAATAAGAAATTTCAATGTGTGTGCTGAGGATAAAAATAACTCAATTTCCAACTGCAAGGAATTTCGTCTTGCACGATATCCTTCTTATATCACTTATCTTATTAGAGTACAAAATTTAAATAGAACACCTATTAAACTATGTCTTGAAATAAAATGAAAAAATACAAGAATTAAAAAGAATATCCTTGGGGGAAAAATCGATAGATGTAGGAAATAAGTATTGCATACTTTTAGGGTGAGTTATATACACTATAAAATAGCTTTTTGAAAAGCCGTAATACGCATGTTTTGTGTCGTAATTGTAGCAAACCGAAGGGCAAACCAATTATGCCTCCATTGAGAGGGTATCACAAGCAGCAAAAAGGCAACGCGCAACCCAAAACGACAACAAAAGGCAACAAAAACATATTAATGAAATCGTTTTTAACTCGTTTCGCTTAAGTATTTTCATGCGTTTTGTTGGAAAGGGAAGGGCGACTTGTCTCTCCCTCTCCCTCTCTCTTGCTCTCTTACTCTCTTCGCTCTGCGACTGTCTCTCTGAATATTTGCCGCGGCCTGGTTATACAAAAACAAAAAAAAAAGTGCAACAACAATAACACCAGCTAAATACATAAAAATATATGATAAAAACAAACACGATACGAACGCTCAGCGACACGACCCAAAAAAGTGGCGAATCCACAATTAAAAAATCAAAATACATTTCGAGAGTATTTTACAAACAAATACAACAAAAATGCTCTCGCATTATTGGGGAGCAAGTGCGCCATTTGTTGATTGTTAATTGCCACATTCGGCACAATACTTTGTGTAAGCCCGTTTTGGGTGCTTCACTCGCTTCACTGCGGCGTTGCCAGATCGCGCGACACGATAATTAATGCACAAGTATTAATAACAGTTTACATGGGTGAGAAGGGAGAGGGTGAGGGGGATAAGTAAGCTTATCAATATTATTGGACAATCAAAGAGTATGCCAACTAATTGCTTGCAAAGTAAAACCCGGCATGAAAATTCATTTTTAATTTCACGGTCAAGCATTTGGATTATTCGATTTATTTTTATCAGTTGTATTTTTTGGAAATCATTCAAAATTTAATAATTTTTTCATTTGATATTCTAAATACAAATTATTTTGGTTTAGAAATCTGAATGCAAATTGCACTTTAGAGCTGTTTGAAAGCTGAAAAAACGTTTCCCAAATGAATTGTCACTATTTTTTTGTTGAGCGGCGAGGCAATTTGTAACGCTCTATAATAAGCGACATTAGACCCCATTATGGGTAATTGTTAAGAGTAATCGCATTCATTTCGAATTGGAAACTGAAACTGTGATGGGGCGGAGAGACTGCAACGGCTTTAAGCCGGTGTGAGAAGAAAACGAAATGAAAAGCACAAATCACTGCTTCCGTAATAATATATCGGATTTTGTTCAGACTGTGTTAACCATTTTTTTTATAACAGGCAACTGTGCGCAATGGCAAGAAGAAGAGTACGACGACGAAATCATGTGTATACCAAATGGAGAACAGGTAACAAAGCAACTGGTTCACAACAAATGATGAGCCCCAAGCCCCAACTGAAGGCCAGCAGAACAGAACAGAACAGCAGCACAGCACAGCACAGCACAGTACAAGTTGAAGAAGAACCGAAGAACTGTGACCAAAAATATGCAGACTCAAGAGAAGAGTTATATCTGTTTTGCTTCTTCTTCAGCCCCCCCTTTAAGAACGAACCAAAAAGCGATGACGCAGCGTCGTCGTCGTCGCTTGGAGGTCATCAAACTATGATGACGTCGCGACAAAATAAAATGAAAGGTGAGCCAAATCCACAAAGTGCCAAGGCTGCCAAGAAGTCAGGGAGAAAGAGATGGATAGAGAAAAAGACTTATGAGGAGCAAAAAATAAGAGGATAATGGGGTAGAAAGATCAAAATCTCTGCTATGCGCAAACTAGAGTTTTCCCCCCCATCGAAACGAATAATAAAATGTATATTTTCCAAGTGGGTTTGAACTCGGTCTTATCACATGAGTTCCGCGTTGCCAGCATATCTGGGTTAATTGATACGCTGATAAGGCATTCGAATCGGGAATGCTACAAAACTTTGACGAACAAAAAGAAAAGAGAAGGAAACATGGTTAGTTGTGGTTTCCAATAAAATAATGGCATATGAAAAATATAGCTAAATATGCCCCTAATATTTGTAATATTATAAAAAATTGCTCATTAAAAAATATGATATAAAGAGAAACAAAATTGTCAATTTAATATTCAACGCGGCAAGCTTTTTTATAATTTTAGATAATTAAAAGATTGGTTTGTCAAAAGTTTTGAAGCTATTTTTGGAGTAGTCAAAGAGACATTCATCATCAGCATCTTCAACTCATGATCTTCTCTTGACACAAGGTCGAGACCATATTTTAAACTGTTTGCAAATTGATGAAGAAATATTCAAGTGTAATCATTGAAATGGGTCAACCAAATAAAAATGTGAAAGTAAACACATAATTAATGTTTTCTTGAATTTCTCCTACATAGTTCTTGTTGAATCAAATAAAACTAATTCTAATTAGAAATGCAAATGGCAAACGGCATGTGACGTCATCATGGCCGGCGGCAATGAATTGGAGTTGTTTGTTCGCCGTTAGTTACAAACACACACGCGCGCACTCTCTCACAAACACACACTCACACACACACACGCATACAGTGGGCAAAGAGAAAGAGGCAGAGACAGCAGCAGGTTGATGATTCGTGGAGTGGGCAGCCACACACACACACGCACACATGCGAGAGGAGGTGGGGGTAAATCATACAAATATTATATAAAATGCGCATTAGAGAGAAAGTCGCCGTCGTCGCCTACTCCTTTTATTCGCCGCAATGGGCAAATTGCGCGTCAGCTGTGACAGCCGCCGGCCCGGCAAGCGGCGAATATGAAAATGTCCAGCGCAGCACCCGCACACACACACACACGCGCGCGCGTCGTCACATTTTTCGCAGCCTCTACAATATTCTAATACTATTACGAACACACACATGCATACATACATACCTACCACATTTTTGTCGTTTCTCATACTATGGCCGCCTTGTGAGCTATGGATTTTTTTGCTGCCACGTTTTTCACACACTTTTCGTTAAGCCACACACTTGGTTTTGATCTCAATTGGCAGCGTATAATATTAGCTAGCGATTGCTGACCGTTTATTGCCGTTTACTGCACGTTTGCCATGTGTAAATTGGCAATTGCAGCGTTCCAAAAATGATACAAGCGAAATGTGCTTCAATGCTGCTGCTGCTGCTTCTTCCTCTTCGACACCATGACAATTGGTGGCTGCAGAAAGAATGAACAAGTGAGCGAGAGCGCGAGCGCGAGCGAGAGAGAGCGAGCGACGACGACAAGCGAATTGAAAAGCAACAGCAGCGAAGTGCGGCGATGATGACGTTACGGCAACTGATGTTGTTGTTGGTGTTATTGCAAAACAGGGCAAAAGGGCGCCAACTATTGTCTCTATTGCATATTAAGCCAAATTCTTTTTATATACTTCTTATTTTATTTTTTATTGTGAACAAAACGCGTCTCGTTCAATCAACGAAGAATGAGCAACTTGTGTATTGATATTGGTGTCGTCGCCGTCGTCGTCGTCGTTGTACGTGTTTTATTGCCTGCTTTGCTTTTGTTGCTTTGTTTGTTCTTTTACACACACTTTCTTGGGCGCACAGCGTTGCTTTTTGCGCTCGCTCACGGCTGTTAACGTAATTGTGTATGTCGCTGTCTGGTTTTAACTGCTGCCAATTTAGTGTCAAATCTAAGGAACTTGCAGCTCATATAAAAAGTAAACGCACACACACACGCACACATACAATAAACGAACACACCTACACGTGAGGCGGCGCGCAGTTTTCTGTTGTTTACATTTAACAGCTGTTGATCAGCTGTGCAAACAGCTGTTAACGCAGCCTGTTAACCAAACTGCTCATTAACATGCGGCAGCCGGCAAGCAAGTTGGCAGCGCTGCCTTGGTTGCCACCTGTTCGTCAACAATTTAAAATTGACACCGCCATAATTTAAGCCTAAATTAAAACAAGACAATTGCTATAGAAAAACAGTCAGTTTTGCTGCAAATTCTGGCTTTTGTGTTCTTATTCAATTGAATTTTCATTTTTTCGAGGCAGTGCATTGAACTGCAGTCTGGGAATGCACAATTAAACAAAAAAAAAGGGGTTGTCTGGGAAACGGGCGCGCTGCAAATTCACAAAAGCCTCAAAAGGGTAGCACACAAAATTCTAATTGCAGCAACAAATTGCATGAAAGCTGCTTCAAAAGTCATTCAGCAACCCCACAGAGGTAAATTTGGATTTTTTTTTCGGCACATTTCTTATAAATAAGTTTATATTAAATTTTTTTTGGGCACTTCACTTATGATTAATGAGGACAGGGGTGAATAAAAGGGCACAAATGCGCTTGTTCATTTAATACCTTCAGATGTCAATTATCACAAACACTTCGTAGTTGCTTCGCTCCACGTCCTGCACCACTTGCATCGCCGAATACGTGATCGCCTTCACCTCAGTGCCCTGCGGATGTTTGCCCAGCTCGAAGGGTTCGCCGTAGCAGCGACAGACGATCTCGAAGTTCTCCACATCGAATTTGGTGATCTCCAGCTTCTTGCAGACCAGATACGGCTCGGCGCTAAACAGGAACAACAGCTCGTCAAGAAAATGAAACAAGAGTCCGTCGATGTCATCGCCCTTTGCCTCGATTTCGTAGCACGATTCAACCGAAACATAATCGAGTTCTGTCATATAGCCAAACATCGCGACGCCGCATTGTTCGAAGGCCTCTTTTAACGTCGTTCCCCAGCCATGCAATCTGCAATCAGCCAAAGAGGATTAATTTTTATTTCTAGAGTCAGCTGCAACGTGGTTTCCACTTACTGCACATCCGCCGTGTGATCCAAGTCTGTAAAGCCAATAAACGAACCATTTGTATCTTAAGAGTGTATTTTAAAGTTATTATGTACTCACATTCGTACTTTGTTTCGGGCAGCAGAAAGTTCTCCTTGCTAAATTCCACCTCCATGCTGAATTTCACTTAATAACAATTTCGTTACTGAGCGCAAATAAAACAATGCGTCAACTTCACCAAACAGCTGTTATAGGTATTTTAAAAATTGCCTTTAGGGAAATGTTAACATTGCGCCTGACTTCCAAGTAGATAAAATAAATTCAAATATTTGTAAATTGAAAAAAATATATCTAGAAAATTAAAATATTAAAAAATAGAGTTACCAAATAATTTCTTTATATTTTTTAACATTTAAGTAATTTTGTTTACATTTACAAAAAAAAAATAGCGTGTGGATTGCGTGGATTTCACATAAACATCATCCACAATTGGGGAAATGCAGCATTAACATGGTTCGTGTCCGTGCTAAGACTGATAAGTGTTATCGACGCGCCGCCACAATCGAACTGTTAACATTTGTAAATTTAACGCTTCAAGCAAACGGTCACACTGTTTTAAGAAGCAGAACTGCAGAGTAGTCGGGATTTTTCACAAGTGATAAAAAAAGTAATTAAAGCGCTTATTAAACGTAAACAATTGAATAAACGGCAGTGCAACAGCAACAGCTGCTGGGGTATGGTTAAACAAAAACAGTGAAAAGAGTTAGATTAACAAAAGAAACAAGATGGACACCGCATCGGACAATGACAGCGACGACGGCTCCACTGAAGAAGGCGGCAATGCGGCTAACGAGGGAAACGAGATGGGCGGGGGAATGGATCTGACGGGAATACTCTTTGGCAACATTGACTCCGAGGGCAAGCTGCTGGCCGATGACGACGAGCGCGGCTGCCATGCATTCGATGCCGAACTGCGCGAGAATCTCAGCTCCTTGGCCAAGTAAGTTTGCGCAATCCTCGATAGAAATTTGGGCAATAAAGCAACATTTTGTTTGTAGATTGGGACTCAATTCACTACTGAGCGAGGTGATTGATCAGCGTGGTGGCGACGACGCCAACTCGGATGAGGACAACGACGACAAACCGGCGGCGGATGCATCGGATAATTTAAGCGCCTTCGATGCTTTGAAGGCGGGCACAAGTGCCAGCGAGGCTGATGATGGCGCCATCAAGGCCCAGGACGATGCCATAGATTACTCCGACATAACCGAGCTATCCGAGGACTGTCCACGCACGCCATCGCCGCCAGCGGCGCCGCCCATTGAGCCAGCGTCTACCTTTGATGACCTGGAGGACGCAATACCCGCTTCCAAGGTGGAGGCCAAGTCGAGTGAGTAAATAAACCACATTTTAAACATTCTATTTTAATAACTGTTTGCCTTGGCAGCCAAGGATGATAAGGAGCTGATGCCGCCGCCCAGCGCGCCCATGAGAAGCGTCAGTACTGCCAGCACAGGAGGCAACGATGAAACAGCCAAGTCTGAGACTTCGCCCACCGCCGAATCGAAGGCAGCTGCAGAAGCCAAAGGTAGCTTGTCCACTTCTCACAACTGAGATCAACAGAGATTTATTTAATTGCTTTCTACATTTAGCTGAAGCGGATCGTCGCCTGGACACGCCACTGGCAGACATCTTGCCTTCCAAGTACCAAAACGTTGATGTTTGCGAGCTCTTCCCCGACTTTCGACCGCAGA
The DNA here is from genome assembly GCA_035047365.1 of Drosophila ustulata. Taxonomy (NCBI): domain Eukaryota; kingdom Metazoa; phylum Arthropoda; class Insecta; order Diptera; family Drosophilidae; genus Drosophila; species Drosophila ustulata. Next base: position 20,903,671 of record JAWNPT010000094.1, read on the forward strand.
AGGTGCTGCGTTTCTCGCGTCTCTTTGGCCCCGGCAAGCCGAGCAGTCTTCCCCAGATTTGGCGCCATGTGCGCAAGCGACGCCGAAAGCGCAATCAGTCGCGAGATCAACGCTTGCCCAACACCGGTGGCTCGGACTCGCCCAGCGATTCGGATGAGCCGCGTCGGCGTGGCTTCGATTTACACTTTGGCCCCGAACCATCGCCCTCGGAATGCCAGCAGGATGATGAGGATAAGCTGCTGAGCGATCTGAACAGCGAGGATGTGCGTCAGGAGGGGCCGGACAGCGGCGACAACAACGATCAGAAGCCCAAGGTGGCCGACTGGCGTTATGGCCCAGCGCAGATCTGGTACGACATGCTGGAAGTGCCCGATTCGGGCGAAGGATTCAACTATGGCTTCAAGACAAAGTCTGCCACGTCGAGTGGCAAGTTCAATAACGAAGTGGCAGTTGTGGCCAGCGTGGAAGTGTTGCAGGAGCCGAGCATTGCGGATGATGCGTTTCTGATGGTGTCGCAGCTGCACTGGGAGGACGATGTGGTGTGGGATGGGAACGACATCAAGGCCAAGGTGCTGCAGAAACTCAACTCCAAAACGAATGCCGCGGGCTGGCTGCCGTCGAGTGGCTCGCGCACCGCTGGCGCCTTCAGCAGTCCCAAAACAGCGTTGCCCGTGGGTTCGCAGAGCGGCGCAGGGGGCGGCCAAGGCGGCAAACAAAATTCTGGAGGCGGCTCCACCAAAAAGGCGCTACAAAGGTAGGTTTCCAACAACACTGGCAGTGCATTCTTAACAGTGTTAAATTCCACTTTCTAGTGCGGCGCAAAACAAGCAGGTGGAGGCACCGGATGATACCTGGTACAGTTTGTTTCCCGTGGAGAACGAGGAGCTCATCTATCACAAGTGGGAGGACGACGTCATTTGGGATGCGCAGCAGATGAGCAAGGTGCCCAAGCCGAAGGTGCTGACGCTGGATCCCAACGATGAGAACATTATTCTCGGCATACCCGATGACATTGATCCCTCCAAGATCAACAAGAATGTGGGACCGCCGCCCAAAATCAAGATACCGCATCCGCATGTGAAGAAATCCAAAATTCTGTTGGGCAAGGCGGGTGTCATCAATGTACTCGCAGAGGACACGCCGCCACCACCGCCGAAGAGTCCCGATCGCGATCCCTTCAACATATCCAATGACTCGTAAGCAGCACTAACAATTAATTAAGCGATCACTGTTTAATCCCTGTTTTTGCAGCTATTACACGCCCAAAACGGAGCCCACATTGCGTCTCAAAGTGGGCGGCGGCAATCTCATACAGCACTCGACGCCAGTTGTCGAACTGCGTGCTCCGTTTGTGCCCACGCACATGGGGGAAATGAAGCTGCGCTCGTTCCATCGTCCGCCGCTCAAGCGGTTCTCGCACGGTCCGCTGGCTTTGATCCAGCAGCATCCAGTTTATCCGCTCCTCAAGCATATTGTCAAGAAGGCGAAACAGCGCGAAGTCGAACGTATTGCTTCGGGTGGCGGCGATGTCTTCTTCATGCGCAACCCGGAGGATTTAAGTGGCAAGGATGGCGAAATTGTGCTTGCCGAGTTCTGTGAGGAGCATCCGCCGCTGATGAACCAGGTGGGCATGTGCTCCAAGATCAAGAACTACTACAAGCGCAAGGCCGAGAAGGACAGCGGGCCACAGGACTACGTGTTCGGCGAGGTGGCCTTTGCGCACACCAGTCCTTTTCTGGGCATTCTGCATCCCGGACAGTGCATTCAGGCGCTAGAGAATAACATGTATCGGGCTCCAATTTATCCACACAAGATGGCGCAAAACGATTTTCTCATCATACGCACCAGGAACAGTTACTTCATACGCGTAGTGAACGCCGTCTTCACCGTGGGTCAGGAGTGTCCACTGTACGAGGTGCCGGGTCCGAATTCGAAGCGAGCCAACAACTTCACGCGTGACTTTCTGCAGGTTTGTAGAGGATTATATTATTTCGTATAGCCAGTTTACTTAATTATGGTTATTGCAGGTGTTTATCTATCGCCTGTTTTGGAAGAGTCGCGACAATCCGCGTCGCATTCGCATGGACGATGTGAAGCGCGCCTTTCCAGCGCACTCCGAGAGCAGCATTCGCAAACGCTTAAAGCAGTGTGCTGACTTTAAGCGTACAGGAATGGACTCCAATTGGTGGGTCATCAAACCAGAGTTTCGACTGCCCTCCGAGGAGGAAATACGCGCCATGGTCTCGCCAGAGCAATGCTGCGCCTACTTCAGCATGATAGCAGCCGAACAGCGACTCAAGGTGGGTAGAAGGAGAACGACGAGAGCATTGTGATCTCATCCATTCACTTAAATTCTAATTTTAATCAATATTTCTGTCGCACACAGGACGCTGGTTATGGCGAGAAATCGCTGTTCGCGCCACAAGAGGACGATGACGAGGAAGCGCAACTGCTCGACGATGAGGTCAAGGTGGCGCCTTGGAACACCACTCGCGCCTACATTCAGGCCATGCGTGGCAAGTGTCTGCTGCAGCTGAGCGGTCCCGCTGATCCCACGGGCTGTGGCGAAGGCTTTTCGTATGTGCGCGTGCCCAACAAGCCCACGGTAAGTCAATGCACAAAGGCTCCTCTTGAGTCAAAATTAAAATTCTCGCAATCATTTTACAGCAAACGAAGGAGGAGCAGGAATCGCAGCCGAAGCGTTCGGTGACGGGAACCGATGCCGATCTGCGTCGTCTGCCACTGCAGCGTGCCAAGGAGTTACTGCGCAAGTTCAAAGTGCCCGAGGAGGAGATCAAAAAGCTGACGCGTTGGGAGGTCATCGACGTGGTGCGCACGCTATCCACAGAGAAAGCCAAGGCCGGCGAGGAGGGCATGGACAAGTTCTCACGTGGCAATCGCTTCTCCATTGCCGAGCATCAGGAGCGCTACAAGGAGGAGTGTCAGCGCATCTTCGATCTGCAAAATCGTGTACTCGCCAGCTCCGAAGTGCTGTCCACCGATGAAGATGAGTCCTCGGCCTCCGAAGAGTCGGACTTGGAGGAGCTGGGCAAGAATCTGGAGAACATGCTGGCCAACAAAAAGACCTCCACACAGTTGTCGCTGGAACGCGAAGAACAGGAGCGTCAGGAGCTGTTGCGTCAGCTGGACGATGAGCAGGGTGATGGCGGGAACAAGGCGGCGAAGGCCAAGGAGGAGGCCACCCAGCAGACGATGGCGCAGAGCAACCAGGGACGCATCTTGCGCATCACACGCACCTTCAAGGGCAACGATGGCAAGGAGTACACGCGTGTGGAGACGGTGCGCCGCCAGGCGGTGATCGATGCCTACACCAAGATACGCACCACCAAGGACGAGCAGTTCATCAAGCAGTTCGCCACCCTCGACGAGCAGCAGAAGGAGGAGATGAAGCGCGAGAAGCGACGCATTCAGGAGCAGTTGCGTCGCATCAAGCGCAACCAGGAGCGCGAGCGACTCGCGCAGCTGGCGCAGAACCAGAAGCTGCAGCCGGGCGGCATGCCCACGTCGCTGGGCGATCCCAAGAGCTCGGGCGGACATGCGCACAAGGAGCGCGACAACAGCCACAAGGAGGTGAGTCCGTCACGCAAGAAGTTCAAGCTGAAGCCGGACCTAAAGCTCAAGTGCGGTGCCTGCGGTCAGGTGGGACACATGCGCACCAACAAGGCGTGTCCCTTGTACACGGGCATGCAGAGCAGTCTGTCCCAATCGAATCCCTCGCTGGCTGATGACATGGATGAGCAGAGCGAGAAGGAGATGAACATGGATGACGATGATCTGGTCAATGTGGATGGCACTAAGGTAACGCTAAGCAGCAAAGTGCTGAAGCGTCATGGCCACGGCGAGGAGTCGAAGCGACGTGGCGGCCTCACGCTCAAAATGCCACGCGATGGCAAGAAGAAGCGTCGCATGGCCAACGATGTCCACTGCGATTACTTGCAGCGTCACAATAAGACCGCCAATCGCCGGCGCACCGATCCCGTTGTGGTGCTCTCCTCCATTCTGGAGCATATTCTTAATGAGCTTCGCGCCATGCCGGATGTGGGACCATTCCTGTTCCCCGTCAATGCGAAGCGTGTGCCGGACTATCTTCGTGTTGTCACCAAGCCCATGGATCTGCAGACAATGCGCGAATCCATTCGCCAGCGACGCTACATCAGTCGCGAAGTCTTTCTCGAGGACCTCAAGCAGATCGTCGACAATTCGGTCATCTACAATGGCCCCCAGAGCGCCTACACTGTCGCTGCCCAGCGCATGTTCAACAAGTGCTTTGAGCTGCTGGCGGAGCGCGAGGATAAACTGATGCGTCTGGAGAAGGCCATCAATCCGCTGCTGGATGACGATGACCAGGTTGCGTTGTCATTCATCTTTGAGAAGCTACACGCACAAATCCGATCGCTATCCGAAGCGTGGCCTTTCCTTAAGCCAGTCAATAAGAAGGCCATTAAGGACTATTATACGCTCATCAAGAAGCCCATGGATCTGGAAACCATTGGCAAGAATATTGAAAGTAAGTATGGGTTGTTCGATTTCCTTTTCATTGTATTGCATTTCTGCAAGTTATAATGAGTCTTAACATACTGACTTAATAGAGTTATAGTAAGAATCTAAAATCGATTTTCTTTAAATTAATACGCTTATCTCTTTACAGGTCATGTCTATCACAGCCGTGCCGATTTTCTGCGCGACATCGAACTCATTGCGGCCAACTGCGAGCAGTACAACGGCAGCGAGGCACAGTACACCATGTTTGCCAAGAAGATCTTGGAGTACGCACAATCCCAACTGGAAGAGGTAAGCGTTTGTCTAGCTTATTTAACACTCCATCAAACTGATCAATCCTTTCTGTAGTTTGCCAATCACTGCGGCCAGCTGGAGCAGAATATATTGAAGACTCAAGAGAAGGCAAGAGCTGAAGCACCTGAATTTGAGGAAGCCTGGGGCAACGATGATTACGACTCGAGGAGTCGCGCCAGTTCGCCCGGCGATGACTACATCGATGTGGAGGGTCATGTGGGACTTGTGCCACCCAATTCAATACATCGCACAATGGGGGCGGACACAAGTCAATCGCATGCGGTCGCAGCGTTGCGTAAACCGGCGCCACCAGCAGCCGGCGAGGTAAAACGCGGTCGAGGACGACCACGCAAGCAACGTGATCCCGTGGAAGAGGGTATGCGAGAGTTGGGCTCAATGCCATATCATCTACTACTACTAATCCATATCCTAGTCCTAGTCAGGAATTGATCTTGCATTGTACATCAATTGCATCAATTCATATATATATGTATATGTATATCAACAATACCACCATCCATATAGTCTAGTTCCTTAGTCTTGTTTAACTACTGGTAATGCTTTTGCTTATTCCTACTGCTTGCATCATATACAGATCCATATAGAATCCGTATAGTATGTATGTACATATGCTTAAACATTTGACACACATGGTCCTCTTTGGTAACGGTCTACGAATTGGGTTTCATTACACTAATCCAAAAAAAAAACATTTAAATTTCAGTTGTTATATGGGGCTTTTGTATTTTATGTTTGTGTAAGCGTCTTATGGTGAAATTTCTGCAATCCATAGAAAGAAAACAGACACTAATTGTAAGTTGACGTAATTCTAGTGCCAACTGCATGAACTGACGTTACGTCCACTTCATCTTAAAAAAAAAAAAGGCATAAACACATTGGCTAAATGTAATCAAAGTGTTCCCCATAAACTGTTCCATGTGTGTGGCGACAAACGATAGCCAAAATGCGATTTTGCGAAATATCTCTATATATATTTATATATACTTATCGTTCTCGTACTTCCGTGAAAACTTATGCACAATTGCGAAATGCTTTAAAAAAAAAAAAAAGAAACTATATACATATTTACTTTTTATGTAATCGTTATATGGCAAAACTCGTTATTATCTTTGATTGTCAAGCATTTTTTTTTGCGCTCAATTTCGTAATCAACAAAACAAACAAACAACACCCAGATTGAAATTGAAAATTCCATAAATTGCAAGCAAGTTATATCAATGTTTTCCACCACTTATTTACTCGTATATTAAGTACTTGTAATACAGAATCTCTATATGAACCAAAACACAAAAATCAAATCTCTATAAAATACAATTCTAGTCAAAAACTCGAATCCGGTTAAGCGTGGTCGGGGCCGTCCCCGAAAGGACAGTCTTGGCTCTAACATGAGTCAGACGCAAGCTTACTTTCTGGACGAAGGTAAGACTTATGTATACGGAGTTATAACATATGTGGACCACAGCTACAATACATCGCGCACTCACACACAAACACACACACTCGCACAACTCGCACACATACAGACATACACATAAAGTTGTATTTTATTTTTCTTTAACTTTTATGAATTAATTATTTCTTGACACTTGTTCACCACAAAACAAACACCACACACACATTCTAATTTCCCAAAGCTTTCATACTAAATTTGCACTTGGTTTGGATTTAATTTAATTATTTAATACGATAATTACACATTTTGGGCAAGTTATTTTTTTTGGTTAATTTAAATAATTGGTTTCGTAAATTAGTTATTTTTTTGTTTGAACAATTCTGCAAAATTAATCACTTTAATTTGTTTATTTTTACCTGATCGTTGTTTCAGTTCCATACGCAAATAATTTTAATTGTTTGGTATTAATCAATGTTCTATCTTTCATTTGTTGATAACGAAATATGCTTAGATCTACAATGCTCCACGGATGAAGACGAAGATGATGAGGAAGACTTTCAGGAGGTGTCCGAGGATGAGAATACTGCTGCCAATATCTTGGATCAAGGCGAACGCCTCAATGCGACCAGCGGCGATGCCATGGATGGATTCATTGATCCCAAGAACATCAAGATGGAGGTTGATCTAGAGGCTCAACAGATGGCAGGTGGGTTGTAGTTATGTGTTGATGATGTGCACAATTACATATGTATTCGTATTTGTGTGTGTTGCAAGTTGATATCTTTAATGTTTATAATATGATTTACTTTTTGTGACTACTATATATTTCACCCAATTCTAAATGTATTATTCTCTGTGTGCTTTGGATTCTGTTTCTACATTTTATATATACAATTTACTTTCGCTATTTGCGCGTGTGCATTAGAGGAGCAATGCGGCGAGGATGACAGCCAGCAAGCGGCTGAAGCTATGGTGCAGTTGAGTGGCCTTGGCTACTACGCTCAACAGCAGCAAGGTTTATATTATACCCATCCAATTCCAATTCTCTCTAGCCCTTTTTCCTGCTCTTTTATTCTTGTTTTTCACTTCTAAATACCGCATTATCTTAAAGCGCACGGCTTGTTTAATTACTATTATCCTTAACTTCCAATGTTGTCGTTAATGCTAATCACATCGTAAATTACTTTTGCAGATGAGTCCCTTGATGTGGATCCCAATTACGACCCATCGGACTTTCTGGCCATGCACAAGCCACGTCAGAACTACAATGAAAGCTACAATGCCCCGGGCGCCTTCTCCGATTTTATGCCGCAGTCTCAGGACGACAACGGACAGTACAATCCGCCCGAGGCGAGCACGAGTGCAGCAGCTGCAGCTGGGATGCTGCAGTCCCAGGATGACGATCTGCCCTCGACCAGCAATAACAACGGCATGGGCATAGACGAAGATCTGGACATATCCGAGAGTGATGAGGAGGATAACAATGGTGGTGTGCGCATCAAGAAGGAGGTCTTCGATGATAGCGAACTGGCTGCCCAGCAGCACCAGCAGATGCAACAGCATTCGGCTCAGCAGTCTCAAATCTATCTACTGGATGCGTCCAATGAGCCTGTCCAGGCCGTTGACTATCAGCCACAACCATCGGACTTTCAGCCAGCTCAGGAGTTGGAGCAGCTGCACGCTCAGCCGCCAATGATGCAGCCACAACAAGATGAACATCAGCTCCAGCAGCAACAGCAGCAGCAACCACAACAGCAGCAACAAGGAGAAAATGAATTTGATTGGATGACATTTTAGTTAAACAAGTTTGTCAATTGTTTGTCCACGACTATTCAGGTTAATTTCTTGACTTTTCTTTTGCCTTATAACCTTCTCTATAATTGTGACGTTTTTACCAATATAACTGTTATAGATTAGAATTAAACAAATCACACGTGACTAGTGCAATTGTCTAGTTGCTTTAGTTATGATAAGTTAGTTCTAGTTGGAGAAAGATGCAAAAAGATTTAATCATTTGATAAAATGTCGATTTCTTTAAATAAATACATGTAAATTGAAATGTTGATTTATTTTCGAATTCTTTAGATTGGACATTAAAACAAAGATTCACTGATAACTCGATAACTTACATTCTTACTTACCTTTGCTAAATGTCTTTACAAATTTAAATTAGAAATATTTCGTCGTTAATAGAATAACGCTTTCAACTTTATAAGGTGTGTAACATGATTGTCCACGACAATTCAGGTTTATTTTCATGTCTGATCAACACTTCACAATCCACTACATATTTCATTACATTTATGATAATTATTAGGTGAATACATTGTTAAAATCACATTCGAAAATTGACTAGTAATACTAAGCTAATTCTAGTCCAAGAGAATATTAAATGATTGTGTGAAAACCTTGTCTTGTTGTGTGCGCTGCTTAAACGCGATGAAAATAGAAAATTCTTTTCAGGAATTTGTAATTCCAACTAAAAATGGAATACGAGTCATAGCAGACATTGCCTATATTACCGGCTGATCACAAACAATACTCGGCAAATTAATTTGGTTTAAAATTACAATGGATTCCACACAAGAACCCGAACCTGGCTCGTCGTTGGATGTTCAATATCCCATTGAAGTGAAATATTGTGGCAATTGTTCCATGCCCATCGAGTATTGCGAGTTCTATTCCGAGTATGAGAAATGCAAGGAATGGCTGGCCAAAAATATGCCCGAAGACTATGAGAAACTCAGACTGCGTGAGGAGGCCGAAGGAAGCGAAAGTAATGAAGTGGAAAAGAAGCGTCAGAAACGCGGTGGTAAGGGATTGCTGCGTGTCAAGAAGGAGAGCTACGATGACGATGCACCCAAACGCATTTGCTTGTCGTGTGCCACGCGTGGCAAGAACAAACGTGTAACAATTGTGGCTGGCATGAGTTCATTTAAAATTGATTTGCGGGCTGCAGCTAAATTCTTTGGCAATAGATTTGCCTGTGGCTCGTCGGTGACGGCGGACAATACGATTGTTATTCAGGGTGATGTCAGGGATGAGCTGTTCAAGGTAATACCTGACAAATGGGAGGAAGTGACACCAGATGCCATGGAGGATTGTGGTGAGGGCAAGAAGAGCCATCATCATTAGTAACAGGGAGAACAACAACGATAACAACAAGGACTTTTCGAGTTAAGAAAGACAATAGCATCACAAATAATTTAATATGTAATAGCTCAGTTTTACAGTAAACGCAACAATGCAGCAAGTTTCAGCTTCAATTAACTTGCTTCTTGTGGTACAGTCGTTGTGGTGTCGTCCACAATGCTTGCACACATATTGCTTTCAAATTTTGGGGGGGTTTCTCCGCCCGCAGGCGTCTCTCTGGCTAAGCGTGTGTGTGTGATTGATTCAGTTGCAGTATGCAGTTTTACAACAGCTTCAAATGGCCGGTTACCCGATCGATGTCAGCTGCTGCCGCTGGTCCAATAGCCAGCACAGTCTTTGAGTTGGGTTCGATCTGTGTGCGGCCAGCGTCGCGTATGAGGCACGTGTTCAGCTGCTTCTGCTCCGCGGCCCGTTTTATGGCCATCATCTCGGGTTCGCTCTCGACCCGTACAGCGATCTTGGCACAACCGCAATTCTCCCAGGCGCGCAGCAGACGCGGTGTCCGCGTCACCGCCCGTTGATAGGCGCCGACAGCGCCGTGCGAACATTGGGAGGCAATTTTGCCCTTGCCCATTTTTAGGTCATTGCGCACGACCAGCACCATTTTGAAATTGTCATTGAACCCGCCATAGTTCTGCAGCAAACAAATAGTAATTAATCTGTGTCTTTGTGTTTGTTACTTGCATTTAAGCGTCTTACTTTGTCGGCAACAGCGGCTGCTGCTGCACCCTCCTCCTTCGCCTCTTGCGGCGTTGACGGCGTATCGTCGATTTTTGCGCAAGCTTCACCACGTTTCAGGGCATATTTGTAGCCGACAAAGAATGATATCATCACAGCCAAGCCATTTATAATTTGTGTCGTATCCAACAGTTTGTCACCCATTGTTCGATTTGTTTCCACTTACGATTTCTATTCAACAATTTGCGAAATCCAACGAGAACGCAGAATGTGCACACACCAATCACACTAGCGAGCAGTGTGGGAGCAAGCTGATTTTCAAAATAAGTCCACAAAATATACTGAAATATACCACAGATGACCCACTTCCAGAAATGAAGTCGATAATAATTACCTTTTGTTAGTTCTATTCTTTGCTTAAAACTTCTTTAAGCTGCAACTAAAATAATGTATTTAAAACGCATTTGTTTTGTATAAAAACGTTTCTTTAAAACAAATTTAGAATGTATAATCAGGGGTAAAAAATTATCGATCAGCTGTTGTAGTTTTCTTTTCTACCAGGGCAGCTCAATTAGACAATATATACAAATAAAATGCAAATCGGAATGTAAATTGACAGAAACAATACGGGAAAGGATTTAATAAAAAGCTTGCTTAATTAGTGTGTGCAGTAAAGCGATATCGATAAGCTTAACTTCGTTACGACAAATGCGTGTATTTCTAGTATATTTCGTTGGCATATTTAGCAAGTTGGTATATTTTGTACTTCAGTTACACTGGCCTCCCTACTGACGTGTCGGACTAACGCGTCGTCTGTCCGCCGCTTGCAACCTGTCAATTTTTTGTCTTCGTGGAACAACGAAAAATAGGTTTTTGCAACCAAACACTGCATTTATCATTCCCAGACGTTGCGAATAGATACAAAAGGCGCAAATATGGGCCTAGCCAGCATGCTGCAGATAGACGAAATGATGGGCGACTTTAATCGCATGAACAAGCGCCAGGTAAGCGATGCGCCTGTTTAATTAACAATTAGCTTATTAGCATTTGCATTACCAAATTTGCAGTCGCTGTATCAAGTGCTCAGCTTTGCGATGATCGTCTCCTCGGCCCTAATGATCTGGAAGGGTCTGATGGTGGTCACCGGCAGCGAATCCCCAATTGTCGTGGTGCTCAGTGGCAGCATGGAGCCGGCTTTTCATCGCGGCGATTTGTTGTTCCTCACCAACTACAAAGAGGAGCCGGTGCGCGTGGGCGAGATTGTGGTCTTCAAGGTGGAGGGGCGAGACATACCCATAGTGCATCGTGTCATCAAGCTGCACGAGAAGTGAGTAAAAATGTCCACTTTACATTAAGTGCAATTTTGTAATATTTAATTGTGGTGTCATCATTAGGGAAGACGGATCCGTGAAGTTCCTGACCAAGGGCGACAACAACAATGTGGATGATCGAGGACTGTATGCGCCAGGACAGCTCTGGCTGACCAAGAAGGACATTGTTGGCCGCGCCAGAGGGTTCCTGCCATACGTCGGCATTATCACGATCTTCATGAACGAATATCCCAAAGTGAAGGTAAGTAGGAGAATCATCTCGATTTTCTTATTCCCTTAATTAATGAATCTTTTTCTTCCAGTGGGCTATACTCTCGATTTTGGCCATATTTGTGCTCCTGCATCGAGAATAGGACCAGTTTAGATATAGTTACAATTTAAGTAGGATCTAGGGATGCACAATCTCGAGCCTGTTTGCATTTCAGTTGATTTTGTCATTTGTTTTTTTATAAGACACCCCAGAAGAAGAACAACAATTTTAGGTTCAAGTAAAAGATAATGAGTCCGGAGCTGAATTTCAATAAAATGAATTTTTAAATATGTATGCGATGATTAGAATTTACTTTGTTGAAGGGAAACATGTTAAAATGGAGCGATTTAAAACAGGAGTTTGCAATGCTAATATCAATAATCTAAAAGACTTAAAGAAAAATCTACAAAGTGGCAAACTTATGGTGTATTGACCATGGATACGATAGTGATCGAAATTTCTCCAGAACTTTAAAATTATTTGTCTTTATAACATCTATATCTTTTTTATGAATCCTAAAATTCTAAAATGCAAAAAAAGTAAAATCTCCTATATCAAAAATGAATGCAAAATGTTGACACAAAAAATATCTTGTAAAAATAGTAAAAGACGAATTTTTGTGTACAGGTCTTGGGATTAACAACGGAAAATTTAGTTCTAAAGGAAATACAAATTGAATCTTTCTGATTTTACTTTATTTGCAATCCGATTTGTTTATCGGTTACATGTGAATCCCCCTAAAGTATTGGTTGCTTCATATGCCAATAAATCGCTCTTTAGTTTAGCACCCCAATGATATTTAACAGCGCCGGTTTTGGACACTATGCGATGACATGGGATCAGGATAGACACCTCATTCTTGGCCACCGCACTCGCCACCGCCCTCACAGCTCTGGGACGCTCTGCAAGCTCAGCCAGCTGGCTGTAAGTGAGAGTTTGACCCGAATGCAATTTAATCAATTCGCTCCAAACGGCGAATTGCAAATCTGTTCCCAAAACAGCTACTTCGATTGCAGCGGCATTTTCCTTATTGTTCGATAGGGTTTCCATCATCTGCCCAACGGCTGCAGCATTCTCAACGAATTCTACCTTTGGCCAACGCTGTTGCACTTCTTTTAGGGTTTCAATTTCGGTTTTTTGTATAAAATACAACACGCAAATTGCGTCGCAGCTTTTGGCGCCCTTTACAATCGTCGTTAGTCCTAGCAGCATTCTTCCAAATTTCGAGTCCATGAAGCCATATTTAATGCTTTTGGGCGTTGTCTTTAATTGTGTTAAAGACACTTGCAAGGTATTTGCTATCCACATACTGATATTTTAAGCTTTAAAATATTATAGTTTAGTTGCCGTCTAAATGTTTGTGGATTTAGAGGTGCGGAAATATCGAGAGGATTATCGATTGATTTAAGCAATCGATTGCTTATGCTACGCAGTATTTATATACCAACTAGTATAGTGGTATAAAGCAGAGTGGTATTTTTTAAAATGTAATTTCTTTTTATTGTAAATAAAAATAAATAACTAAATGTCAACAAATTTCTATAAACATGCTTAACAAAAGCATAAATATATATAACAATTATTTTTTTGTATTTTTAGCTATTCGAAAGTGGCTTTAAATTGCTTCGCTTCAATAGCTGGTTGCTATGAATTATAAGAGCTCCATTGCAAGCGATATCTGATCGATAGTCTTATTGCAGACGTATCGTTTACACGCGCGAAATTTAAAATTTATTTTAAAATTTGTTTTAAAATATTTTTTAAGAAATTTAATGCGGCATCACACAAGTACAAATTTAATATATAATTTTTAAATACATGAATATAATTTATTCAATATGTACACATGTGTGTTCTGCTTATTAAGTAAATATTGTTGAAATATAGAAATAACCTTGAGTTTAGTTCAAGTCATGTATCGGCGATTCATATTGTGGACTTAAAATCCTATCCATCACATACACAGACCGACTTTGATGAAGGTACTTGATGAATTTTACTGTTTCTTTTTCACTTTTGCAAATTAGTCAAGATATCAAAGAAACCCAACACGAAATCCCATAAACATTTAAATTTTATGCACATGTGATATAAAAGCGCCACTGCGATACTGATCTTTTTCATTTTTGTAATCCCCTAATTCATCAAATTATTATTGATAAAAGCTAAATTTGTTTTTCCTGTTTTCAATTTTGAGTATACGAAAATTGTGTAGCTTTTCGGTTAGAATAGTTTCTGGTAGATTAATTTTGTGTTCATGGTTCAATTAAAGATCAACAATTTTTAAATTATTTTATTTATTTTCTTCTGTTTTGTGTTGTACAGTTATAATTATATTACAATTAGGACTAGATTAAATATAGTACATACATCAAGAATGAATACCAATTTGATCGAACACAAAACGATTAACTTTTGTTCTTGTATCGTAGAAGGCCTTGCTTATAGTAAAACAATAATAATAATACTACACACGTGTACAATTACGAGTACGAACGAGTACATTATAATTAAGATACTATATTATGCTATTGGATATAGCTTGGGCGCTATTGCTTACGATTATGCAGCTTTCAGATAGATTTTGATTTAGTGTAGCGTATTTTGTATTTGTATCTTGTAAGTTGAAAGTCGATTGCTCTGCGTGATACAGTTACGTTAATTAGTTATTAAGAAATTAGTTAGTATGTATAACCCTGAGTTTAGTTAATGCTAGTCTACAATTCAGCTGCCGTATTATCGGTAGGTATTAGTACTATTTACATCTCCGATTCCACAGATGCTAGCATTTGATTTGTGCTTTGTACAAAATACAAAAGAAATTATTTTTAGCTTTGTTTTCCTTTAGCAGTAATTGGCTACAAGTATGACATAATATTTGTTTTATTTGTATTTTTTTATCATTTTTAAATTTGTTAATTTTTTGCCTTTTTTCTATTTAATTATCACAACAAAATGCGGTCGACATTTGGCAATTTCACACAACATAATATAATAACAAAAACAAACAACAATAACAACCACAACAAGAATAACAACAACAGTAACCGAAGCAGCACCTACAACATCAGCAATAACAACAACAACAACAACAACATTAACAACAGCAACAATGGAAATTGTTCAACTTTGTTTGGCTGCTGTTGTTGTTGCTGCTGCTGCTGCTGTTGTCGCTGTTGCTGCCAATTCACTGCTGACCAATTCAGGAGCCTTCAACTCGGATTGCTGCTGCTGCTGCTGTTGTTGCTGCTGTTGCTGGTGCTGTTGTTGGTGCTGCTGTTGCTGGGACTGCTTTTCAGTTATCACGGGTGCGCTGTGCTGCGTTAGAATGTCCGCCGGAATGAGACCTTCCTTGACACGCTTCTTCTGCTTCATGCGGCGATTCTGGAACCAGATCTTGACCTGTAAAAAGTAGCAGAAAAGTTAGTTTGAAAAGTTTAATAGAAATAACACTAGCAGCTTAATAACAACTCAATTTGTTATCGAAAATCAATTAAGTAGAATTCATTATAAAAATAAATTAAAGCGTAGAAGATAATTTTTTTACAACAAAATTCAAATAATAATACAAATAGGAGACAGCGCCTGTCTAAGTTGGAGAAAGTTAATAAATTAAAGGTTAATTGGTATAAACAATAACATCATTTTTTTTTTAAAAATGTCAGATTAATAAGGAGACTTTTGTTTGAACAAAAGATTCTATAGATTTGAAAGCAGATTTTAGGTCGTCAAACATTTCTTTTATCTTGAGTAAAAGCTTTATCAGCCGTAGCTTAAATTTCTACAGCTCCTTCAAAGATGCTTTGTTGCTTTTGTTAATATCTTTATTATAGGATTAGCTGTTGCTTGAACTTTTGACCCACCTGCGTCTCGTTGAGCTGCAGCGTATTGGCGATTTCGATGCGACGGGCGCGCGTCAAGTAGCGATTGAAGTGAAACTCCTTCTCCAGCTCCGTCAGCTGCTTGTTGGTGAAGTTGGTGCGACCCGAGTTACTGTTGGAGGACAGGCTGCAGCTGCTGAGGCCGGCCACAGAGCCGGCAGAGCCTCCATTGCCGCTGCTGATGCCCACGCCCAGGCCGCTAGATGCACTGCCCGCAGCCGGATTGTTTGACAGCAGAAGGGGATTCTGGATGGGCAAGACGGCGGCGGTGCCGCCAACGTTGCCGGCGCGGCACATGTCGAGATGACCATTGAGCTGGTAATCGTGCATGTTGCTGATGTTGGCAGGTAGTTTCGGTGCTGAGGGGGAGAGACAAACAGAGAGAGAGAAAAGAAGAAAAATTTTAAATAAGAGAAAAGGAAAGAAATCGTCATTGAGGTTGCCTTGGCATTTGTTGTGGTTTCATTTGCCTTGGTTGGCTGAGTGATCCCCTGGCGTTGATCTCTAGCTGTCGCAGCTAATCAGTGTGAGAGGCCAAGAGACCCTTTGGGTTTTTGTTCAGTCTCTAAGCATAATCGTTGTGGGCATTCAGAGATGCGTGTGTGTGTGTGTGTGTGTTTTATTTTGTATGATTTTTGTTTCTTTTTGGGCCGTGCCTCTGACTTTTGCTCTTTGCGTGATTTTGCATTTTATTCATAATTTGACATGCGCCCCGTGGCTAAAGCCGACGATGATGAAAATGATATTTACCTTTTCCATAGAAGGACTTAATGTGGCTAATAGGCTTGTTTGAAAATATTGGGATTATCCTGACAGCGGGTATTGACTTTTTACCGTAGTCGCATACCCAAAACATTAACATCTAATTGTGGGTGGTACGAGAATTATGATATATATTTCTATTTTGTGGGCTTGACTTGTTTTGGTAAATCTTTTTTTTTTTGAGGAAACGTCTTGTCTTTCTAAAACGTGTCAAAAACTGTGATGTTTCCCATGAAAGGAAATGGATAAGTAGTAGATGGAAGAAAAAGAGATTTTTCGACAAAAACTATTAAAAAACATAGACGAAGAATTAAAAGTTTAAAAGTACAGTAAAGATACAATCATTAAACAGAGTTGATTGAAACCCCTTTATGATCCAGATAAGCTCACCAAGATATCAAACAAATCGTAAACTCTTTAAGATAATATTATTCGATTTAATGATGCTCATCTGAATTGAAGCAAGGAACTCTACTCCGATATTGGGGCAATAGAAAAACCTTTTCACACAGCCATAAATCACAATGGAAGTTCCATTCAATTAATAAGCGTTAAGTAGCAATAACGACAGCCCAGTTAAAAGGTGCCGAGAAGTGGCTAAAGGAAGTACAATGTTATTAAGAGAGTATTATGATCGTAGTCGTGTGATGTTGATGTGATATCAACTCGACATTATTTGTTATGATTATTATTTAGTTTTTATTGTTATTGTGATTGTACATTCGTGGTGGTTTCTGCATACGACAGACTGAGTTTTCGGCGATAATAAATCAAGCCAAAAGCCAGATATCATAAATAAAATGGGCCGTCGACACGAGCGATCGAGCGAGCGTGCACGCGAATGAATGATGAATTTATGACACCCACTGTTAAGGAAGCCAATTGGCATACAGATGGCAGCCACTGTGGCGCAATTTGCACAGTAGCTCACACCGAGTCGATAACGGTGACGCGAGGAGCAAATGGAAAATTATAAGTCGAACTCAAAGCGGAGCTATCGTAAGACAGCGAGACAGAGACATGGAAATATCTATGCACACAGGAGTGTCTGAGAAAACAAGCCCAAGGATTATATTGTGAGTGGCTTGAGCTACATTTGAATTTTCCAGGCAAACAAACGCGACTGACAGTCGCAGTCGCAGTCGCAGTCGCATTCCGGTTATCAATGCCCCGGCATTTGGGTAATGCTCATGGCAATTCGGGGTGTGGGTATTCGGTATTGAGTATATTGAGTATTCGGTTTACGTTTACGGGTATAACTATGTTGTTGCTGCTGCAACTGCCTTTGCCTCTGGTGCTGGTGTCGCTCGGCATGTCAAACATGTCGCGGCCAGTTGGCGGCACTGTCGCCTTTAGCTGGCGTCCGCGTCCGGCGCCAAACGATATCTACTTTGTAATATTAGTTTTAGAGAGCATTATCGGTGGATCGCTTCCACTTGAATGCCCATGCCCAGCTCCAGCTCGCTGACATGTCTGCCGCCTCCAACCGCTCCTGTTCCCGCCGCCAACTCCAGCAACTACTGTTGACACAGAGTGTAGGAGAAATCTACGGGTGACGCTCTCTCGCTCTCGCTCTCTATCTGTATTTTTTTTATTACGATTCACCCTGTGCACATGCACAAGGCCATTTGGTGTGCATCGATGTTTGCCTTCGGGCCGAGGCGGGTGTTAAGCGCCAGGGCAGCGTTGTGGCACCATGGCGCTTACTTAAGTGACACTGCTGACAATCAATGTAAACAAGAAGTTGCAGCAACAGCTGAGGGCTGCCATTGTGTGGCTCTGGCATCGGGTTGCACGTGCAACAGCGACGGCAACAAACAGTTCTGATGGCAACAAAGTCGTATGTAATTCGATAACATCGCAACTAGAGTTAATTACAGTCGCAGCTTTAACGCATTTCCCGCTGACTTTGTTGACGTTTGCATAACTTGACTCGATTCTCGTGAGAAAAGAAAGCGAATAAATATTATCAAGTGTTCCATAATACCAGAATCTCGAGAGGTTTTTCTTTCAGCGTGATTTGTAAATACTTTGCGTATGGCTTAACTGATTAGCATCTTAACATTGAATGTTTATGATGATGAAGTTGGAGATAATTTAAATAAATCTTATAACTATAAAGACAATTTTAAAAATTGTAATGCAATGATAATTAGTTTGGAAGTAGATCTTCTAAATCATCCTGAAAACCTTAGTTGTTCTGGTTCACATCATTTTCATAGAGTAATTAAATAAATAAAAATAAGATCTTCTAAAGGGTTCCAAACAATAAAATTCATTCAAAAATTATAATCGCTTCTAAACTTTCAATATTAGGATATTAAGCAATCATCGATTAAAATAATTGAAGAAATCTACAAAATCTGTAACAATCTTTATACATTTTTATCACAAATTTGGCATTGAGATATGGCGCATGATCGAGCAATTACTTCAATAGATCTGCTGGGAGGCACATGAATCTGTTATACGACTGAATCGACTGAATTACGCTTTTTGCATAGCTCAAATTTGTGAGTCATTGTCAATTGCCGGCCATTTTGGTGTGATATTATCAACGATATGATATGTAGGCGCCAGTGGCACTTTACACAGATCCCCCCGTCAGTTGCAGACGCCTCTAACACTGCGACTGGGGGCATTACAGAGCTGGCCAGCGGACGAGCTATCGAGCTGGCAGAGCTGGCGAGGCCGAAGGCGATTAAGTGGGCAGACGGTCGCAAGTTGCACGAGCGTCCGATGAGGGTCTGATGTCTGGTGTCTGGGGTCTGGGGTCTGGTTGGGGGCTCAGTTGATAATGTTGTTTAATTCGAGTGCAAATAGAAAATTATATTGCAATTAAAAGTAAATTGTTTTAATTGTTGCTTAAATACTAAAAGACGGCAATGTCATGTGGCCATCCAACTTAATATGCCAGCGTGCCTGACCAGTCTAATCACAATCATAAATGCTGAGAGCCAACATTGTTATTGTTTTGTTTCTATTTTTTTTTTTTGGACACGATCGGCTTCTTTACGTGACGATTTGATTGATCACCTTAGGCAGTTAAACGATTCAAAATAGCGCTGGAACTAAGCATATAACATACACAATTCGTATATAATTTATGGCCTGCCGTCGAGGCGGTGGAAATCAAAACTGCAGCCGGGTTCAGCGACTAATTTGACATACTGGCATTAATATTTCGCAATATCCGCCGATAGCAATTGTATTTACCCAGCCAAGCAGATGGTCAGATTGAGTTGCAATGCCAGCTGACCACTGGTCAAATAAGCAAAAGGGTTAAAGGGTCAGTCAAACAGTCAGTCAGCTAAGCCGCAACAAATGAGAATGCTCTAATTAAAGGTAGACGACTAGCGCATGCCCTGTTTCTTCAATAACTTCTCCGTTTACAAAGTAATTATTATGAAATTTACAGAATACTCAGTTAAAACATTTATGCGTGTGTATGCTGAGAATAAAGCCAATATCATTATTTATTCTACTGTTAATAGACTTCTTGCAAACTGAATTAGTTTCCCTTGCTTTACAAACCCTTTTTATAGTACAGGGTATCCTTGTCGAGCTGTGTCGCAGGACTAATTGACTTATCTGCCATTTAACCCTTTGGCCAGTGAC
Source organism: Drosophila ustulata (assembly GCA_035047365.1). Lineage (NCBI taxonomy): Eukaryota > Metazoa > Arthropoda > Insecta > Diptera > Drosophilidae > Drosophila > Drosophila ustulata. Next base: position 20,923,573 of record JAWNPT010000094.1, read on the forward strand.
AGTTGAGCTGCGGGGGTGTGTGTATCGTATAATATCTTTTTGTTTTGGCTTAGAAAATTGCTTCTCATTTGGTCATTTTGAATGCGACGCGTCGCCGGCTGACTTGGCTAAAACTGAACTAATCCAATCCATTTATGCTGTCAGTTTTATTGGCTGCCTGTCAACTTGAACTTTCCACATGTCATGCAATGATGCAGTTTCTGCTCTTTTTTCGAAACATGAAATGCACAAAAAGCAACTACACATTGTAACCTCCATATCTCCATACCTCCATTCAGGTATCCCAAAACTTTTCATATTAATTGAAAGTTGTTTGTCTGTGTGGACGTCCCGTGGCTTATTAGTCACGATGTGCAACAATATGGACACACGTGAAAATTGCTCAACAATGTATAAACTTTGGAATCTCAACAATTTTCAGGCATTTCTTTTTTGGAGTCTATTAAATGTACAAATGTTGTCTGTCGCGCCGGAAGAAGTTGAAGAAGTTTGATTTTTATCGAAGGAAATCTTTGCTTTTCCCTGTTTGTCTTTGGTGTGTTTTCCTTTTGAAAGTAAATCGAAATTTAAATATTTACACAGATCCATAGATAAATACGCGTACGCACATATAATATTTACTTTGCTCGAGCGTTAATACTTGGCAATATTTTGGCTACTGTTTCCGTAGATTACTGAAAGTGAATTCCAGTAGCCTGAGAATCGAGCCATTATTTGGTTTGTCATATCGATAAGCTGATGCGTGAGTATGTGTGTGTGTTTATATTATCGTAATATAGATAGAAAGTAAGTGATATGATGAAAGCATGCGTACTAAATTTAGACAACATTCCAAAGGCCGAAATGCACTACGACATTAATTCAAAAAATAACATTCTATGGAGATATATTTTTTATCAATCTGTAATATTTTGAAAATATCATTAAATTACCATAAGCATTATGTGAATGGAATCATAGTGATTAATTATATATTACCAATTGTATTAATTGTTAAACTAGTCTAGAATAGTTAAAAATATGAAATTAATTGATTGTTTAATGTGAATCATGCTGTGGCATAAAATGAATCATCGATTAACAGCTCTAATCCTTTCAACAAAGTATTCCTTTTGGACCTATCATCGTGACGTTTCGGTTGACTCATTTGGCGATAGGACTTTGGGACTGAGAATATATAACCGCGAGCGTGGCGAAGGTGAGCTCGTAACTCTTTCGCTTGACAGTCGAAATCCAAGGCCAGGCACAGACTGTTGTTCTAGTTTCACGTATGAAAAAGTGCCGCTGCATTTTGCCGCGATACATTTTAAGAAACTGCCCCCGGTATACGGGCTAAAAATGATTTATTATATTGAAATTATCTCATGTAAACAAGTCAAGCTGCCAGCAAAGCTAATGCCACTTGTCGGCAAGCCCCCACATTCTCCTCCCCTTGCCCCCTCCGCACATTTGCACCAACAAACCAACCAGCCATAGTCCAAAGTCAGGCGAAAATGTTGTTAATTTGTCTAATGAAAAATGCTTGAGCATAAAGTCGGCCTATGGCATGAGAGAGTTTTTCCACATTGGCTAATATTGAAGGCCCGTCTCTCCTTCCGCTTCTCATGTTGTATCTCTCGGTCTTGGAATTTTCGCACGAAGATTGATGATGACATTAGCATCATTGTCGAAAATTTTAAAGCACAGCAACAAAATTGCCAAAGGACTTGAAGACGACGATGCGATGCGACTCGTCTTCGTTTTGGTCGCCAAAATGTTTTCAAATTTGTTTTTGTTGACATTTTAATTTGCAAATACTTACAGACAGCCAGCCTACACTTAGAATGTGTGTGTGTGAGTGTGAGTCGTGAATCAATTTTCGTCGTATGCCAAAAGCTCACACGAATGGGGCATTAATTGAATTAAATCGTCAAAAGACGCTGACGCTGGCTAAAGGCGCGGGCGGAGCAGCGTTGTGTCAAGTGGATTTCAATTTGGAGCATTGAAAGTGTTGACTGTCAGCCATTGGCACGCACACACACGCACACTCGAACGCACACACACACGCATACACACTCACACGCATACTCGTATGTGTCAACCCACATTTGGCATTGGCAGCCATTTTTTCTTGGCTTTTATCGAACACCCTTATTTCTATGCAGAGGCCAGCGCACTTTGGGCTGTGGCAAAAACAGACTCGTCTATATACTATATACAAGTAACATATATGTGTATATACAATATAACAAAAGGGAAACTATGCTGCGTGTGTGTGCGTGTGCGTGTGCATGTGTGTGTGCCTCTGCATTTTCGTTGGTGATCCGTCATGTTGTCAGAATGTATTATTCGAATTAAGATTTTACTTTTTTTCTGCCATTGAATTGAATTAACACAACACACACACACACGCAGCTGTGCCTCACACACACACACACACACTCACACACACTTGCATACATGCCTTCAGTTATAACTGTCTGTTAACTTTAACTAGTCAATTTCCCAATATAAATAGAAATCGAAGCGCTTTTTTCTTGTGAATTTAATGTAAAAATAAACTCGTACGTGTTTAATCTAACATATTTTTGCCATTATCTGGCTGGCAACTACTCAAAGTGCGAGCAATTATCATTATCCGGTTCTCAGAGACGACCTCAAGTCTGCTCGCAACCACTCGCCTGTTACTCAGTGAAAGCCAATGTCATAATATATTTTGGCAAGCAACTAGACGGCCTGCCAAGTGGATCTCTAAGTGGATTTCAAAAAGAAACAAGCTGAATTCTTGGCACGATATCAATATTCTTTTAAATACAAGTGATGATTTAAATGGAAACACGATCAAGATTTCCACAACTTTTATCATTTTGATCATAGTTTGTTACTGGAAAAAGTTTTCCACAATGTTAAACATTTGTTAAAAATTATTGAATGAAGTAACGTTCAAGACACACCTCTTTTTTTACATCGACAAATTTACAATGTAAATCTTTGTTGCACAACTAAATAAATTCTAATGCAATTATGATCAAGATCCTACGCTTCATTTTATTTTCGATTAATCTATTCACAATGTAAATCTTTGTTGTCCAACTAAGACAATCGAGTGCCATTCAGTTAATACTTTAATACAGCGCTTACGCTTTTAGGGGAGGCCAACGGCACCTGCAGATACATAGATAGATCCATCAATTAGCTTCAATCCAAATGTGAATGAAGTCGAGCGTGTCGCAACCCAAGTTGAAGTTCAAGCGTACAGCCCTAATACCAGAGGCCACTAGAATGTCCACTTTAAAGCTCACTGGCGTCAAGCGGTGTTCATTGTGGCCCCGATAACATGAGGGAACTCACAATGTGCCTAGTGAATACCGAATACCGAACATCGAATATTGAATACGAGTGAAACGGATCATGGTGACACTTCTGTAATGCGTTCGATATCGCCATTTCACAATTGATATAAATAAAATCAAGCAAGTATGCAGCAAGTATAACTATAAAGCGACTAGGAAATACCCTTGAAAGTTGTCAATAAAATACAGAGATAAGACACAACAGACTTCTCGCTTGCGTGTTTCTGCGGCAATCCTTCGGAAATTTTCAGAAAATGTAGATAAGAAATCCATCTGAAAAGATCCGTCGATATTTGTGCCACATCATGTTTACAGGGTATCGTAACAGAAATAGCCAAACAATGATAAAATCCAAACAAAGAAACTTCAAATTGACAGCTTTCGTTTAACTTTTATCTGCTGAAACCGTTTGCTGCCGTTCGGCACAACACACACAGCACCAAACACCGCACCACACACCGCACTCGAGTTGAACCCATGGCTAATAAATGCCTATGAATGCATGGGGAATTTCGGAGCTTGAGCATGAAATCACCTTCACATGTTGGCGCGCCTAACGAGAGACAATTGTAGAGCTCCAAAGAGACATGTCCAATAGTTGGGTGTCAAGTGGGGGCGGTGGTGCTGGGGGCGGGGCAAGTGTTGGGCGGCTTCTTTGATTTGCAGATCATTGGCTAAATGCGTGTGTGCTTTTTGTTTTTTTTTTTTTCAGACCAGACCAAAGAGCACCGCAACATTGTGGAGAGCCAGTTTATTGTTCTTGTTGCACTATCTACAAGTATCGAACCAGTTCTCTCGCTCTCGCTCTCGCTCTCTTTCTCTGTCTCTGTCCCTTTCGCTGTCCCTATTCTCTATTGTCTCTAAGCGCAAATAATCAAAATTGTGAGCAGCTTAAATTGTTAGTCGACTACTGTTTGTTACCTCAAATGATTCATTATGCGAGTAGCCGAAAGTGTTTTGTTATTTCTTTGATTTGTCAGCTTTTTTCTTACATCGAAATGCCATTTGGATATCGAACACATAATTTTGCTACACATGTAGCGAGGTATGAAATAACAAAGCCCAGTGGCAAAACAATTGATGCATGACACAGGTTCAAAGGGATAGATTTGGGAAGGATTTGTGTATAGTATAGCTAAATTAAAATTATGAATAAATATTTTAGAAAATGTCATCAACAACATTTTTATAATAACTAGCAAATTATAAAAACCAATCTATCCAGAAATCTTAAACTTTGATTTGATAATATTATCTCAAATATTTTCAGACACGAAGCTTTTAAAATAAGATTCACATGTTTCAATGCATTTTGATTATTTATTATTATTATTTACTGAGTATTTCCCCACGTTGTGCCTCAAAAGCGAATAATGACGTTTAGTTGCTGAGTGCTATTGATTTACTTGAATACTATCCTGATAAATTCAATAATTATGCTGATAAAGTCGCTGACAGCTATCAATTTAGAATCGTTTGCCCAATTGTTGAACTGAATTTCAGATCGTTTGTGTATCTAAATTAATTAGGCGTGTGGAGTACGTGAGGTCGTTGCTTATCAGTGACTGTCTATAATTATATGTATGTATATATAATTCAGACCAAACCACATACGGGGTTTATAGGGTACTTAGGCCAAACTGTGAGTAGCATGATTTTGTGCAATTTTGTTAAGCGGATATTGAAACGTGTTTTTATCGGGGTTGTCTTTGTCAATGGTTGTTGTGTTGGTGTTGTTGTTGTGGCCTGGCACGTAACTGGATACTTATATAATTTCGTAAATTATATACACTTGAAAAGTATTAAAGGCAGCCGGGCAGACGCCAGCAAGGAGGAACCTTATGCGCAAGCAAACAAAAGATAAGATATCCTCGTTTTGGCGCAATGTTTGCACGAAACGTCCAAAAGGCAAACAGTCAGCGGCCAAAATCAACTGTCCATGGGATGACAATGACTGTGGTACTCTTTTTGGGTAATATTACATAATAACAAGACGAAGCTCGAGCGCACCCTCGAGTTATCCTTTAATGCAGACAGCGGGTGGGTCAGGAGCAGGAGCAGGGACATTTGCTTCAAGGGCGAGTCCATTCTGTAGCGGATTTCTTTCTATATTTTTTTTGTTTTTGGCCTGTCACGCAGTCCACGCTAATGCGCTTCTCATGTTGTTGTGATCTCCACAAACTTCTATATGAGAACTGACATTTGAGGTGTGTAACTGTCGCAAGGCGAGCTCAAACTGAGAGCAGGGCTTTGAAATGAATTCGGTTACTGATAGCCGCACTCTTAAGTGGTAATTAATGTAAGTACGGTGGCATTTATCAGTTTACAAATCGATTCAGTGATCCAATCGGACGAGAAAATCCCAGTTGCTGCTGAAGGTGCTGCCCCTTAACCCCATCCTTGCCAAAGAAATTTAATAACACGCTTTCCCAAAAAAAATAATGTTGGCTCAACGCGCGCGAGCGAACAAAATTTGTCACGACACATGCCTCACATTTTTTGGCTTTATTTGGTTTTGTTGGGGTCCGAGAACGATCCAACTAGGCATTGTGACGTGCGGTGACAGACAGGCGGGCGGGTCTCTAAGTCTGTCTCTGTCAGCTCGGTACGGTTCGGTTCGGGTTCGGCTGCAGCCTTGGCTCGGTTTGGTTTGGTTCGGCTTGGTTTGGCCGGCCGGCCAAGCGTTTGATCTTATCTCAAATTCCTGGTGGTCACTTTTCTATCCACAATATCATTTCGTTTAAATAGTCTGGCCTTTTCCCTTTTGTTTTTGTTGTTGCCAAGTCTTTATACCCATTTTTTTTGGTGTGTTTTCTGTTTTGTTTTGAAATGCACGTAATTAATTCATTTCACTGTGCGGCAGCGTCGTCGTCGTCGTGGCCGTCGCGTGTTGGTGTCAAGAAATATCAAAACATCACATCAAATAAATGTTGAATACGCCAAGCGAATGGCCTGGCAGCCTGGCCAAGAGAGTTTCCCTCTCTCCTCTCCGCCGCTCTCTTCTAACACCTTTCGCTACTACTACGCTGAACTTATTATTTGGCCCAAAAGTTTTTCAGTTAGTTACCACTCGACTCGACTCGAGTCGAACCGACAGTTATGTTAATTTACGTGTTATTCATATTTCATATTACGTCTATTTCATTTGGCATAGTTTGCGTGCCTGCCGTCCTCTCATCTGCCCCTCCCCGCTGAAGGGGAGAAATGCTGCGACAAAGTGGTAGATCGTTTAAAAAACAATAAAACACGAACTATAGTATTGTGGACTCGTAGATGGCACTCTAAACGAGGCGACACGACATTCACTACAAGTATTAATTAAATTGTTATGCCACAAGACGACGGACGACGGACGACGGACGACGGACAGTTTTCAATTATGGTCGCCCATAAAAAAAGGCCAATAAACGTTCACAAATATTGTGTAGAGTATGATTTAGGGCTATACGAGCAGTTGATAAGTGCACTCATAAAATGGGTGACAAAACTCTCAATCAATGTGAATGGAGCATGGAGGCGGGGCATATGAATGTGGGCACTTGTCCAAGTATTTTAATAGCGCGAATTGGGGGGCTTCAGTGGAATTAGTTGGCTTAATCGTTAGCGTTAGGATTTCAACATGATGTGGCACTTATTGGAATTAGTATTAGAGAAATATAGTGAATTGAAGAGCAAAACTATAACTGTGCGTAATTATTTTTCATATATTTAAAAAAAAATGAATAAAATATTTAATGTCTAAATATCTAAGTGTTTTTTTTAAATAACCTCAAACAAAAGATCGCCTAAAGATACAAATTATAAATACTTTTATTACTCAATCAAACTCATCAATGGTTTTTGAAAATTTCCTCAAACGGAAGCTTTTTGGTTCAAAATATTGGATGCCCTGAATAGTTGAGTAGCCAATCATTCTCAGCAGTGAGTAAGTGCTGTGGCATTCATAACCATTTCACGAGTTACTCATCGAGCTAATACTGATTTGTATCTCTAATTTGAGCTCTGCTCTGTGTCTAGTGCCAATTTGCTGTCGTTGGACAAATTCCTAGTTCATGTTGTCACTGGCAAATCCTTGGAATAAATTCAATTAATCTTTTCTCTCGCGTCCACAGCGGGAGTACGAGTAGTTTTCCCCACTCGCTTTGCCCCTTTCCCCAATCGCCTGGTCTGGTTATTGAAAAATGCTGATTAACACATTAGAGCGCATTGAATTGAATGCAATGAATATGCGAGTACCCGAGTGAGTGTGAGTACGAATGTGAGTGTGAATGTGAGTATGCAGGTATTTCATACACGAGCTTCTGCTGTGCGTGAATGCCAATATGTCGAATGCTACCATTTATAACCATGATTGCTGATTATGCTGTTTCCCTGGCTGAAAATGGATGACATGACAGATGGAGTGGAGCACAGCGCTGCACAGCCAGAGATCAGCCGGAGACCGTGGCACTGAGACTGAGATCGCAACAGGCGAGACCGTATCGAGAGGCTGTCTTCTCTCCTCTCCCCTCTCTACATTCTCTCAGTTGGAGTCAGTGACAGTTCGGTTGCAGTGGAGCTCAAACAAGAACTCTTATTTAAATAATCATTTTTTGTGACAGCCAACTTGACTTCCAGATCGGCATCCAGCGACCATCCAGTGACTACAAAACAACTGGGCTGCAATGTGAGTAGGTTCGCTTCATTCTTTAACTGCGCTGCATTTCTTTCATACTTATTTTATTATTATTATTTCTTTATTCACTTTATTCACATTACTTTTGGCTGTTGTTGCTGTTCGTTTTTCATTTTCTGTTGCTCTTGCACGCTTTAATTGTTTGTTTGACTTGTGGTCGAGAGACGTTTAAGCGCCCGGTTGGGATTTGGGTTCGAAGCGGACCCCGGTTCGGTCCGGTCTCTGTTTCTCTTGCTGTCGCTGTCTCTGACGCTGTTTCGGTTCCACTTGCACACGTCATTGTCATGGTGGAGCCAAGCTGACTTCAAGTTGGGCATCATGAGCATGAGCATGAGCATGAGCTTTGGGTGCGGCGCGTGCAGAGATCTCTGTGGCGTCGTTTAATTGAAAACGATGCATGTAAATGACACTTTTCAGCATTAATAAGCAAATATTTGTATGATTATTGGTGTAGCCAGAGGATTACGTTATTCAAGCTGTAAGTGGCAGCGAAGTGGAGCCCTGATGTCTCTCGTTCTCATATCTGATTCAAGCTGGGATCAAGCTGCTGTTGCAAGTTTGTCTGTTGCAACAGGTAAAGTGCATTAACTAGTTTTCTGGAAGTCAAAAAAGGCTGTCACATCAAATGGGCCAACAGGTTCAGCGAAGTGCGAAAGAATGCAAATGAAGTGTAGAACTTGATATATTGCAAATATTGGCATCGTCTAAGACTAAATTAGAATGCAATATATTTTTGAAAAGATAAATAAATGTGTGTCAAAATGAATATTTATTTTATATCAAAATAATGTGTGATATCGTAAATCATTTGGGACCCACTAAAAGTCTACTTGTGCTCACATATTAAGTATACAATTAATATTTTATAGCCCTGAGTGAGGCACCATTCCATATTCCATTTATCATGAGTTTCAGTTTATCGTCGTTGCGTATTTTCTTAGCTGGCTAATTCCAAGATACAAAACTTCTCAGCGCTCTGACAAGTGACAACCTGACTGACTGCACAGCATTGACAAAATTATCTGAAATATGCAAGAAATATGCCAAAAGGCAAGAGAACCAAACGCGGCGGAGAACGGCTGAAAATTATGAGAGAGAGAACGGCACAGCGAAATCTTTGGCATTTGAAGAGACATTCTTATTTTTAGGTGACATGCCCTCGGTTGGACGTCTGACGCACTTGGGTTGTTCGTGTATATCTGGACTGTCAATCAGTTTTGAAAGTCATCGTTTCTGTTTCTTTCCATTTCTTTTTTCTCTGCCTTTTTTTTTTTTGTATTTTTCTGATTTTGATTTTGAATTTTGTTTTGTTTTTACCCTTTGCGAGTTGGGATCATCAGCATATAGTGTAGTACTAATATTATGCTGTCCAACGGGTTTAATATATTCATACGGTTAGTGGTGATCTATTGATGAGAGCGTTTAAATTGACTTTGCTTAATGGTCTTACGTGATTGCTAAAATGCCAAAACTATTTTATAATTGCCACCAGCATTTCTCGCATTTTAACCAATATCGAATTGCTATTTTGTGATTTTACAATGTATTACGCAGACATTTGCATAAGGTGTCGATAAGACTAATGGTTGTGTGGATGGAAAATGTAAAACAAATAATTAAATAATATTTTAAAGCTTGGATTGTGCTTCCAAATTAATATTTTTCCCCAAGAAAATAAAAGTGTAGCAAAATATCTTAGATTGAATCTAGTTCTTAATTACTATTATGTTTAGAAAAATATGTATGTATTGCATCTGATAAAATTATTTAACTAATAAATAAATGCAAAGGCTTAAATTATCTTTAGAATTTGAAAGCCATTTTTTTTAAAATCATTTTCAAATTCAGTTTTGCCAGTTCAGCTTTATGCAACTAGTCCCACATTCACATTAGCCAATTTATAGGTCAAACTCAACAATATATAGTATTTGTAGATAGTATTCAGGTAACAATTCAGGGATCGTAAACTCACCTTGTGGCTTGGGAACATTCCGTTTGAGCTGCATCCATTTGTAGGTTGGAATGTTGGGCGCGTGATTTGGCGATTTTGATTGAGAGCTCGATTGGTGCGACGAGTTGTTGCCCGCGGACGCCGATGCTGTTGAGGATGAGGTGGAGCTGCCGGGCGATGTGACGCCGCCACCACGCTGATTACGGGACATGCTCATGCAACTGCTCGAACCGTTGGGCGAGAGAGCATGTTGCGGCACAACTTGGTTGCCGTTTGCCTGCTGCTGTTGTTGCTGCTGTTGCTGTTGCTGCTGCTGTTGTTGCTGTTGTTGCTGTTGGTGTTGTTGCTGCGCCTGCTGAGCGCTGCTGGTCAAACTGGCCAGATGACCGTGACTGAGCGTGTGGTGCAAATGGGCGTGTGGATAGTCCATGGCAATGCCCGCATCCAGGCCAGGATAGCCGCCGCCCATGTGCTGATGATGATGCCACATCTGTGGCGTTGTCTGCTGCTGCCCGGCAGCCAGTTGCATCATGGGATCCTGATCCTCCAGCAGCAATCCCGGTGCTGCTGCTGCGTAACCCGCATGCAACACGGCAGCATATTTCTCCTCTATCTGGGCGCCATAGCCCAGGGGCTGCGTCTGCGCCTGCTGCGCCACACTGGGCGCATAGAGACAGTCCAGGTTGGTGTACATCATGCCATTCTCGGAGCTGATGATGGGCGCATGCGCATCCAACGCCTGCTGCTGCTGCTGTTGTTGCTGCTGCTGCTGCTGCTGCTGTGTGGCATTGGCAGCGGTAACCGGCGAGTTGTTGGCGGGCGGCGGCACCGTTGCCACCGCTGCTGTGGCATAGTAAGAGTGCACCGAGTCGCTCTCGTAGTAGGAGTCGGCTGGCGAGTGGCTTGTGGGATGCAACGGCGTGCTGTTGGCTGCTGCTCCTCCGCCACTCGCCGTGGTTGTGATGCCGTATTCCGCGGCACTGGGACTGAACAGATGCGAATGTGGATAGAGTTGTTGCTGCTGCTGCTGCTGCTGTTGTTGCTGGGCCAGCGGATGTTGCAGCTGGTGCTGGGCTGGCGGTGGCGTGAGCTGTTGCTGCTGCTGATAGTAGTTGGGCGAGTTGCTGTCGTAGCCATTGTAGGTCAGCTGTTGCTGGTGTTGTTGCTGCTGTTGGTGCTGAAGCTGCTGCTGCTGCTGCTGTTGTTGCACCTGCTGCTGCAGTTGCTGGTGTTGCTGCTGCTGCTGCTGCTGTTGCTGCTGCTGTTGCAGATGGTGGGTCGGCGAGGGAAAGTAGTTGCTGCCGTAGCCATCGTAGGCCGAGGCAGCGGCATGTGGATGATGATGCGGATGGTTGCCGTACATGCTGCTAACGTCCATCATATTGTACGCCAAACTGCACTCAATAAATTTAATGGCCTAAAACAAGCGAAAAATTGCCTACTTAAGATGTGATCTAATGCTGACTTTCTATCGAGATATTGCCTAAAATAAATCGAGTAGTAATTGAAGAATGTTTAAAATAATGGCAAACTGGAAGAGTAAACAATACAAAATGCAAATAAAAAACTCTATAAAATGTACAACATATTGAAGGCAAGAATGAGCTAATAAATAATAAATAGTAAATAAGTTTTAAGCTCAACATTAAAAAGTTGTTATTATGTTGTTGAAATAATTTCAATAATGTATTCATACATTTGACATAATGGTATGGTTGTTTTTCTAAGCCATAAATTAAGCAATTTCATGTAACATTGTAATTATGTCGTTAACTTAATTTTGAAATATTCTTTGTTGCTTTTATTTTTAAATTTTACTTTATTTGTCTACGAATTTGTTGAACTCATTTACTACCAATATTACTTTAGGCAATATTTGTAATTTTTGATAATTTCGTCATGGTTTTTGGAACACAACTAACTTTTTGCTAAAGTATATTTTCTGAAGATTGGTTTATTGAAACAGGGACAGAGCCAATGCTCCCAACGCGAAACGGATGTTTGATTATTTTCTATGAATTTGATTAGAACGAACACACGGGTATTTTTTGATTTTCTTTACACATTTGGCACAGTGACACAACAAAACAGTTAGAGGAGTATGAAATACGCCATTGCCATTACAGAAACGGTTTCAGTTTCAGTTGTGCGTTGTGCGTTGAGTTTGCGTTACGGTTCCGACGGTCTCAGTGTTGACCACGCGACGATACTCGAACTTCGTGCTGCATGCGCGCTAACCAAGTCGTGACTGATTGCGATTGCTGGCCGGGGCAGCCAACCCAGCACAGCACGCACACACGTTGACTCGTTGCCAGGCCACGCCCCGAGCAAACACTGAGAGTGCTGTTGTCCCGCTCGCACTGCTGGCGGCTAATGCGAGTGCACAGCTAGCCGATTCGCTCGCACTGCTGGGCGAGAGTTCTTATCAGTGGGCCCCGGTTCGGGGGTTAGTCATTACCGGTTTTGGCAGTTGGCAGTTTGCTGTTTTCATTTAGTTTTTTGCCGGTCCCCGGACAAATGCTGATATTAGAGTTACGCCCATGTTCATGTCTTATTTAACTGGAAACTACAAGCACACACACATACACGTAGAGTATGTGTGTATTTCCCGTTTTTGATACTTTTGGCACGTTTTGTTATTTGCGTTTTTCGCACCTACAGCAAATCCCAGAGGAATTGACAGTTGCAGGTACTGTCCAAAAAAATTGGGCAGCGAAGCTCTGGTCGGAATATGCCAACTGTGCAGCTGTCAATCGTCATCGTCAGCGTCATTTCCACATATGACAGGCCATCTATGCTCCGGCTGGATGCGGAATTTAAATCGCCGTCGTCTGGCAGCGTCTCAGTCTCCGACTCTGACTCAGTGGGATGCAATTCGTAGGCGCCCCCTACGAGTCTGTCACACTGCCCAGATAGAGATACAACATTGAGATATCTTTATGCCCCGTACCCAGCAATGCACCTTTCACGCACAATGCATCATCTTTGGCTGCCTCTGTCTGCTCCGTCTCTCAGTCTCTCAGTCTGTCAGTCTGGAAAACTTTTGTGTTTATTTCTTCTCTTCTTTTTTGTTGGTTTTTGATTGACATTTTCACAAGTTTTTTGTCGTGTACTCGTATCGTAGTTGGTGGTTTTACTGGCCGTGCCCAAACCCAATTCCAATTCCGAACCCATTCCACTTTCCAGCAACAGCAACAACAGCAACAACAACTTGCTGCCAGTTGTTGCACAGTCTCGTCCTTTTGGGTCTTTGGCCATCGCTCCAAGGTGATTTGTTATATTTTCGGACAGCAGCAATTAATACTAACAGGATGTGTGTGTTCTCATTTTTTCCCTCTCTCTATCTCTCTCAGCTTCCCAGCCGTATCCTTATCCTTGGCCAAGTGGCCAAATCCCACCTACATCTTTCACACAATCCTCATTCCATTGATCGAGTTTATTATGTTATCTGCATTTTGTGTTAGTTTAGGAAAAGTTGGCAACTTTATTCATAAAATAAAAGGACTCAAGACGTGGCCTGCTGAGATTTCGTCCAAAAGCAAACACATTTTGTTTGTATCTCATAGATACATAAATAGTAATATAATGCTTAATTTGATTTATATTACAATATAGAAATAGCCAGCGCTTAATGGACGTGGTCTGATTAGGCTACTGACTTTATTAGCACTTAATAATAATCGCACTGCGATATGAGCAAATGTATGTCATGCAGCCATAATTAATCGATATAATTACCTGTTTGAATGCTATTGTTTAACTAAATGTATGCAAAGCAATTAATTCATATGAAACTCTTTCAACATGTGGTTAACTTAGAGCCAACAACCGATTGGAAATATACTACTTAAAGTAAATAAAAGCGAATTACATATTGCATATAATTTAAGAGACTTTAAAGCGCTAAAATAAATTGCAAATATTTCTATTGTGAGCCATATTCTATACAAAATTAACTTAATGAAAAAATGTGAATAAACTGTTTTTTAGTCAGAATATATATTTTTAAATATTTATTAAATTTCAACAGTTCGATGATTCTGTTTGACTTGAGCTGATAATTTTAATACGTATGTATGTAGTTATTAACTTCCTATTCATTTATAAAACTTATTTGCTGCTTAAGAGCTCTAGTTTTAAAATATTAAGTATACGATTCTTCGCTGTCTAGAATTTTGTGAATATTTTTGTGTCGAACTGCGTAGGTATAAAATCTTTGTATCAATAAAAGTTAAAGTCTGATTCATTTGGTTTAACATTTCTATTTCTAAAATATTGAATTAATATAGAACATTTTGTAAATTGTTTCAAACTAATAAGAAACGTTTTCAAATATATAGTATTTATGAACTTATATGGAACACTTAATAATGAGAAAATTAAATAAGATGTTGGTTTTGTATTTAGTATGTTTATTATACATAGTCTAAGTAACATATGTACTCATAAAAGGGTTTCATTACATTTCCTACCTGTTGTCGGGTTGGTGGATAATTTGTCAATGAAAGAACATCCATAAGACTGTAGTTATAAATCTGAACTGTTGATTGTAAATTCTCGAGTGGAGTGCGGGGCACTTTAGTCACAGGTAAGTCCAGATATTATTAATGACCGCAAGTGCTAAGTATTGACGCCGTCGGAAGTATGACATGTGGATTTGATGGGTACTTTAGGAGGCGTCAATGGTCAGACGACGATCGACTCTATTGTCGTCTAAGCTAATTACAGTTGTTACACTAGAGCAAAGTGACCAAAGTTGACGCCCGTAGATGGGCGCCACCGGGTTACAAAGCGACTTTCAAAGTTGTTGTAAGTTCTACCCTGAGCGACAGCTGGCTATATGACAATGTCGGACGGGGGAAGGGGGTTGGGGGACGTGACGAGTAACGGTAACAGGCGTAATTGGCGCTGCACAAATTGATGGATTGCTTGGCGCCGACTGTCACAGCTCACAGCTCACAGCTCCCAGTTCCATGTCCATGTCCAAAGCACTCGGCGGTGTTTTTTGTAGTTTTTCTTTGTAATTTTTGTTTCTTTTGGGTAAATCGATATTTGTGCCATTTTTTGTGTGCAGCTTTTGACTTTTGTGTTGTGTTTTCAATTCTGTAATGATTAATTAATCGTACGTACTTATCAGATTCATGCCTGTTGCACTGACAGACGGAGACAGCGACAGCGACAGCGACAGAAACAGAGACGGAGACGGAGACAAGTGACGGACATGCCGGCTGGGAGACAGACGGAGCCTGTCGCCAAATTGTTAACTGGGCTAAAGCTTAGCTCCTGTAATTGAATACATAATTACGGGTCGACCAGACGACCTCATTGTTTTTATTAATATGATTTTAAGCTTATTTGCGGTCAGTTATGCGGTTAATTACAACGTGAATTCATCACAAATAAATCTCTTTAAATTGTAGTCTACTTTTTTGTGAACAAAACTCATTCGGCATTCATTCTGTAATGATTGATAAATGTAACAATAAATGCGCTAGCGTTGTGAATTCATAATTAGTTAATCAATTAGTTAAATGCTTGATTTGACATATTTATGTGCATAAATGTGGGCTAAAGAGTGGAATTTTTTTATAGTTTATAGGTATATTTATTTTATAAACGGAATAAGCATATATTACATAAATATTAAAATTCTTAGAAATAATGATTTAAATACAAATATTTTATTAACGCTATCGATAATTAGTCAATATTCACGTCATAATATATTATTAAAACTGCAATATTAAATTGCATATTCAAATCAATAAATATTGTATTTTTGTATATCTAATTATAGATACATTGGACTTCCACTATCTTGTCTGTCCTTGTACTAGTATAAGTAAATCTATTACAATAGTTTTTATTGAATAAATTTGATATGCGAGTGTGTAGATAGTTATAGGCTAGTACAATAACGTTATCTTATCGCAACTTGCAAAATGGTTGTTTATCGAATAATTTGAGCACACGGGTACTGAAATTTGCCCTTTGAATCGCTATCGATATCAATAGCGCGATTCCACAAACTAGTTGTGAATGAAAATGACTTGCCTATAATCAAAATATTAATAGTATATTCGTTACCCTTGCTAAAACAACAACTACTTATTGCATCACATAAATAAATTTATTTATTTGATTGTTTACATTGTTCATAAATATGGCGCTGACCTTGGCTGATTGAAATGCAAATTTATGCAAAGGTTCGATATTTAAGATACTCGAGTCAGAACACTGGCGACTTTAATGCTGGGGAAACTGCTGCGAGTTTCTTTCATTTTGCACACGGATAAAGTTAGAGCGAGACAACTAGTGGTGTCAGTGTTATCCGCTGCTCACGCATAACAAACCAATGGGAAGCCAGAACGCAAAATACTTGCGCCCATTGGGTCTCACCGCAACCCCTATTTGGTGTAGCTGTGGACGGGGTCGGGATGGTGACAGCTGCACAGAAGGGACACAAATCATATCCCATATGTTCTTTTGCATCAGTTGCCAAATTTGTACAGATGCTCAACGAAGACAAAAAGACTGCGTTCAAATACAAATTGAATTGTCAGACATAAAAGTGTTGCAAATATGGCCGTTGAAATAAAATGAAAACACCTCTACAAATTGAGGCAAAAGGTAGATATGAATTCGTATTTTTAAAAGTGTTAAGCTACAAATAAGTGGAATAAAATATTTAATATAGACTAAGTGAATTGAATTAAAGTACACAACAACATTTAAATTAGCAAGAAAATGGAAAAATAATTGTAATATGAATAAAAAGCAAATGAATTATACTAATCGTGCGCTATAATATGGCCTTCTTAAAATGGAGTGCCTAAAATTATAGGAATTACCTAAATTAAATATCGTATCATTTGTTTATTTAGAGTAATTGTAATAGATTTTTCTGTGGCTTGTAAGAAGCTAACAAAATAATTACGCATTGTAAAAATGTGGCATAGATTGTGGTTTGTGTATATGTGTGTTTAAATTTAGTTAACATTTGTTAGTTTACTTTCAGAGCTTAGTTTGGTTATATAATTATTGGTTTTAATTTATTTTCAGTTTTTTTGCTAGTTTTGTTAAAGGCGCCATCTGTGGGCAAGTTTCGATAAATTTGAATTTTAAAGCATACTTTTAGGGGTCTCTTAAAAACGTTTTTGCTGCATTGAGTATTTGGAGTATGTTGAGTTGGCTGCCACTTTTCCTAAATATGTTACGAGTATTTGATGATATTCTTTTTATTTGAAACATAACGAAAATATTTTTTAAAAGGTCAATAATTATAATGTTACAAATAATCCTTGTTTATATAACTTACAATTCATTTCAAACATTGGCCTGCAATTTAGAAAGTTGCCACTTAAACCGTAATCAACAGCTTTTTTTAATAACTAAATTACTAAAAATATATATTATTGTTGCTCATACACCAATTATTAGGGTCTGTCCAATGTTGGTTGAGGCGACAGAAGTAGTTTTTAAGCTGCCAGCGATGCCAATTACACGAAAACCTGTCGATGGCCGATAGCTGATAAACTAGTTGGCATCGTCTTCAATTAGCGCGAGTCTGGAGGTCCGACTTGACCTTGTCACAGGATGGTAACAGGTATTGGGCACACAGCTGTGGCATTGGGTTATTGTTCCATTAACCTGTGTCCAGTGGCCTATATAAAGGAGTTGAGCGATCCAAAAAAGCACTTGTATCACTTTAGCCATCGTCTGAGAAGAGTGTTAAAAATCCATTCAGCTATGTTCTCCAAGGTGGGAATAGAAGAATTCCAAATTGGGGTGGTCAGAAATTCTTAACTTTCTTTTCTCTTCAAGATTATTCTGTTGACGGCTTTCGTTGCTGTGGTCAGCGGTGGTCTGCTGCCTGTTAAACCTGTCGGCTCCGAGGACACTTACGATGCGAATCCTCGCTACGAATTCGGTTACGATGTGGCGGATGCGGTCAGCGGCGATGTCAAGTCGCAGAAGGAGACGCGTGACGGCGACCTGGTGCAGGGCCAATATACACTGAACGATGCCGATGGCTATCGACGCATCGTGGACTACACCGCGGATGCCGAGCGTGGCTTCAGCGCCGTTGTGCGACGTGAGCCGCTGAACGCCGTTGCTCCAGTTGCAGTCGCCGTCACCAAAAAGGCGAAATCGACTGTGCTGGCTCTGCCGAAGCTACAACCAGTTCAGCCTCAGCCGGCTGTGGTGCTCAGAAGCTATGCCACGCCCACATTGATCCACCACGCGCCAGTGGCGCACGTTGTGCACGCAGCTCCCGCACCCACGATTGTGGCTCATCACGTGCCGGCTCTGTTGAAATCATCGATACACGCCGCCCATCCACAAACCATTTCATATGTGTTCCAGCACTAGGGAGAGAGAAACAGTGTCTGATGGCACATTTAGCGAACGAACTGAACGTTTCTTGATTATCAATAAATACGACCGATCAATTTGATGAATAAAGAATTGAACAAAATAATGTTTTCTATTTTATTTAGGGCTGCTTTCGATACTAAACACGTTTGTAATTGGTTTAGTTTTGGGTATACGAAAAATATAAAAAAAAATGGTTCAGAAATTGTTGAAAAAAAAACTTTAAAAATTAATGTTTTCTTTCGATACTAAACACGTTTTTAATTGGTTTCATTTTAAAATTTTTTTAATGCAATTTTCGTTTCTTGATTATTAATTTATAACTCTGATCATTCTAATGAATATTAAGAATATTATCGTTTGTTTATTTAATTGATTTATTTTGTATACAGTATAAGAAAGATACTCATTGGATTCTATATACGCTAATTGAAATATAAATAATGCAAGATTGAATTCGATTTTTGTGTATTACAAATTAAATAAGCAATTCAATAACATACTATAAATTTAATTTAACTCTATAAATTTTGCTTCTTTAGGCCTCGGCTTAACATACATGAACAAAGAAATATATATCGAAATTTTTGTTTGTCTTTTGAAGTACATTCAGTTCAAATTTAATTTACTACGATTTCGAAATTGTTAAGTAGTTCCCTTATTCGAAATATACAACAATTTTAGACGTAGGCGGTAGCTCGTACATTTTTCAATACTTTATTGAACAATGTTTTTAAAACGAACAAATTGTGGAATTAATCCTGTTGAAGCGTGGCTTTAAATATTTCCTATTGCGTCGCACAGCAATTCAATTGAGGCAAAGAACTTTTAAAGAGATATTGTACAAATTGCGTAAAGCAAATAAACATGCGCTATTGTTCAGTTAAGAGCAAAGACTTATGTAAGCTGCAGTATAATACAAACGGTTAATAAGTGGACCCTGGTCGGAAGTTGTGGAGCATACGAAATCCAATTAGAGTTCAAATGGAGCACGAGCACCCAACAAAATGCTTAAGGTCGCATGTGCACATGTGTGTGTGTGAGCGGGAGATATGCGTATGTGTGTGTGTGTGTGTGTGTGTGTCGATGCAAGTGCAGACAATTTGAAAAACCGTTGTTATGCATTTGAGCATGCGCTGCATACGTTATTATTAATAACGTAGTGTGTGTGAGTGTGTTTGCTGTGTGTCTTGTTGTTGTTTTTTGTGTGTGTGCTTTTCGAAAGCGAAAACAAATGAGCAATCGCATCGATTTAGTCGTCGTCGTCGCATTGCACGTTTGAGTATGCGACTTCTGAGTATCTGAGGCCAATATTAATTCGGCTCGAGTGCGTTCAATTCAATCAAGAAGGCATTATGCCTTCCACACTACATATTAGCGTTGTTGTTGTTGTTGTTGTCGTCGTCATTGCTGCTCTGCTGCTTTGTCACTTGTCGCTTAGCCTTGGTTAATAATGTGCTTGGGCCGAAGCCACCTGTTTCACCTCCTCCTCGTCCGCCTCCTCCTCCAGCCTCGAGTGCTTCTAGTCTTGGATCGCAGTCGTCTGCTATATTTTGTTGTTGTTGCCTCAGTATTGGTATTTCGGGTAGTTTGTAGTTTGGTATTGTCGCCGTCGCTTTGTGACGCAAGTGGCACGCATTTGGTTACGAATTCGGGCACATCGCCTCGACTGTGGTATATAAGCCCCAGTTGGACACTGTTCAAATCAGTTCAACACCAATTACGGTATCTAGAGCATCCAAACCCCCCCCAAACAATCCAACAATGGCATTCAAAGTAAGCCAACCACAGCCCATCCACAAAAACTCTCAAGACTCTCGCAATCATAAAGGATATTTGCCAAGTGATTTCAAGTGCTAAACGATAAAGAAACGTGTGTTCGATTTGTATTTGCAGTTCACCATCCTCTTCGCCGCTTGCATCGCCGTGGCCAGCGCTGGCGTCGTCCCAGTCGCCACTCCCTTGGCCGCCGTCGCCCAGGTGGAGGAGTACGATCCCCATCCCCAGTACACCTACGGATACGATGTGAAGGACGCGCTCTCCGGCGATTCCAAGACCCAGGTGGAGACCCGTGATGGCGACATCGTCCAGGGTCAGTACTCGCTGAACGACGCCGATGGCTACCGTCGCATTGTGGACTACACCGCCGATCCCATCAACGGCTTCAACGCTGTGGTGCGCCGTGAACCCTTGGTCGCCGCTGTCGCCGCTGCTCCCGTTGCCGTCGCCGCTCCAGCCCCCATTGTCCGTGCTGCTCCTCTGGCCGCCGCTGCTCCCTTCGCCTACGCCGCTGCCCCAGCCCCAATTGTCGCTGCTGCCCCAGCACCCATTGTGAAGGCTGCCGCTCCTCTGGTTGCCGCCGGTCCAGCCATCGTCAAGACCCAGTTCGCTTCGCCCCTCATCTCGTACGCCTATTAGACCGTCTATAGGTGATGCCCGACCTGATGATTGCCGTTAGTTGTTATTGAATAAAGAATGTGATGTCATAGAACAATTACTGTCTTTTGCTTTACTTCTGTCAGTTATTATTTAGACTTCCTCTAGATCCAACCAGGAAGTCACTTTCATGGTACAGATTTGTGCTTCAAATAGTCTAGATTGATTTTGTAGATGTTTAAACGAAAAAATTGGGAAATATTTAATATTATTGAATCATTTGGTTTGTAAATAGATAATTTTATATACATTCCATGATCACAAGTGTGATCATTGTTTTCGAAATACTACTGTGAGCAAAAAGTATCCAGATTAAAAATGATTAATTATTATTAATTAATCAAAAATACCTCAAAGTACACTTCTAACAAGATTTTCTTTAATTCTTCTGAACACTCTAAAAAGTCTTTAAAGGTATTTTCTAGCGTAAAAAATTATAGTATGGACATTTCTTTCTTTGGTTGAAACTTAAATTGTTAATTTCTTGTACTTTTGACCATAATAGTAAATGTGTAGTATTTTAGAAAACTTTATAGTATTGAATGTGGGAAATGAATAATTGGAATTGTCATTTCATAATAATATGCACTAAGAAATAAGAACCAAATAACTATGAATTAAATTATTTAAATAATTTTATTACAGAAAAATATTTTATAAAAGGATCCTTAAAACAGATAATTGTCCAAAATATGAATAGCATTTAAACATTTTTCTAAATTGTTCAGAACTATTTTGTTCGGAAATAACCCAACAAATCATTCAAACTTAAAAGCCAATAAATTCCGTAGCAAATTAAAAAACATTACATGCACTAAGCTACTTGACTTTCGCTCTTCCAGCTTACAATTAAATACACACATCCACATTTCAAGGTCGTGTCCGGCATTGAACCACTTTAAAGGGCCATTAAGAGCAGAAGAAAGAACCAACCGAAAGCGTAAGCTACAAAAATAACAATCGCAAGAGCAGCAACAACAATGATAATGGCAAAACAAAGCGAAACAATGTAAATGTAAACATTATGATTCACGGCTGCGACTACGTGAGATGCCCCAAAAAAGTCACTTGAAGTTGGCCGAGAACGAGGCAAGCGGACAAAACGGTAAACGGTAAATGGTAAACGCTAAAAAGTCGAGGCGTTGAAGTTGCGTTCAGACTTGACAGCAATTTAATTGACGACAATAAATCAGAGAAACCCCCCACAATAACAATAAGAGTGGCTTGCTTGTTATCATTGGACCCGATTATTTATTATCATTATGTTGATTTTTTTCGAAGTATTCATAAAAATGTATTCATATGAATTTATTTAAAGAAAAACGTAAATATTTTTATGATTTCGTAAAGGTTTGGTATTTATAATATTTATATATTCCGCACAACGAATGCTGGGTTAGATTTATATTGCTTAGATGCCCCCAAAATTTAATTTAATCACTTTTTTTTTTTAATTAAATTTAAATTTTTAAATGAATAATTTATATTTAAATATTTAATTAATTTTATAAATATTTTTTTAAATAATCATTTTATATTGTAATTTCTTCCATGTCGACTTTTTATAGTCATCTTTAAATAAATAATATTCCAATTTATTTCAGATTAAAATTTTGTTGGCAAACTTGTTTTTCTTTAACTTTGGAAAACGACATTAACCCTATAATATTTTTTAGTATACTCAAATGTTAGTACTATTTTTACAATCTCACTTTATCGCAGCTTGACTGTACATATTTTCGGTAGTGTGAACACGCTTAGTAATGTGTGCTGGGTTTTTTTGCTCGCATTGCTGTAATCGCCTTGTGGCTTTATGGGCCAGGTACATGGACGGGCCAAGTGGCCAATGGCCACCTCGACTTGGGCTATTGTGGCTTCGACAAAGCAACGGCATGTTAGTGTAATTGTAATTGGTATGGAGCGTATTTGGTTGTGTTTTTTTTATGATATGCTGCTGCTACTGCTCTGCAGGCTTAACATGGGAATGGGGCGCAGAAACACGAACATGTCATCGGGTAGTCGGACACGACTTGATCGTAATTAACCATAAAAAACCTGACTTTGACCTTAACACTCGAAATCGCTGGTCACTTGTCGCCAGCCAGCTGCAACAACCTGCATTGGAGGACAAACAGGCGATGGCCCCATGCCTTGGCATAGTTGGGCGTATGTCGAATGTTTTTCTTGTTTGTAGTGTGTGTTTGCAAAAGAGTCTTGTTGCGGAGCTGTCGCTATCAGTTGGCTGCTATCTGGACGATAAGACAATGGAAACGATTTAAGCCAATATATCGGCACTCGTAAATCATTCTGCAATTGGGCGTTGCATTTGGCGAAAGGCTTCCAAAGCCCCAAAATCGAATTGACCTTAACGCAATGTTGTTGAGCATTGCATGCAATACTCGAATTCGACTTCGTATTCGTATTCGAATCGAGTGTCTGCATCAATTTGCGGTGATTGGTGTAAATGGTAATGGGACCAGGCAGATGGCAACTGGGGGCTGTTCAATTTACAATAATGAGCTGCAAGCGTGCAATCTGCGTCAGAGAGCTGTCAGAAATTGATTTAAAATATATACTAGCGGACCAGACGCAGTACATTCGAGAGATGTGAGTGCCACGATCTGATATACCATATGCCATAATTGTCTTGCGAATTGCCGTTGACTACGTGACTTCAAGTATTTTCGAAATTATTGTTCGTAACTGCACTCAAGCACATCAATTATAATTCACTCTGAATTACCACTAAAAATCGGATCGCTATCATATATTTTAAAGACACTTTTAATGCTCATCAATTTTGTTTCACTTTCCAAATCAATTTACGTAACTTGTTGATATATCTTTTAAGCTTTAGTTTCGATTTCCTATCAAACTATTTTCAATTTTATGCTATTTAGTATTCCATGTAATTTCTAATATAATCTTTTTATTTTAATTAATATTTAAAAAATGTATATTAGCATATATTTTCAAAATTTTATTCGTTATTTTCTTTGTCTTTTGAAATTCCTCCCTTCTTTGGAGATCCTTTCAATAAGCTGCTGAAATCCCTTTTCCCTCAAGAAAAAATCCCTGTATTTGAGCTTAGAAATATGCAACAATTTATTGACATGAAGATGGCTTTAAACAATGTCGGATGGCTGAGGAATCGCTTCCACTTAGTGGTGGTAGACAGGAACTGCAGTCTTGACCACATGATCCACGGGCACACGGTTGACGACGGCGTTAAAGCCATTCTCAGGATCCGAGGTGTACTGGACGGTGCGCTTGAAGCCATCGGCATCGATCAGCGAGTACTCGCCACGAACGACGTCGCCATCGCGCTCCTCCACCTGGCTCTTGGAGTCGCCGGAGAGGGCGTCCTGCACATCGTAGCCGAACTTGTACTGGGGATGGGGATCGTACTCATCGTCGTGCTTGGCCAGCACGGGATGGCCATGAGCCACCGCAACTGGGGCATGTGCCACGGCCACTGGGGCATGGGCGTAGGCGACAGCTGGAGCGGCAGCGTGGTAGACCTGCTGGACGGGCAGGACGCCGGCGCTGACGGCGGCAACGAGAGCAAGGACGGCGAAGAACTGCAAGGATATTGAAATTGGAATTAAAGAAAGGATAAGTTGGCTGATCAGTTTGGGGCTTACCTTGAAGGCCATGGCGATTTGGTTTGATGGCTGGGCGAATATCCGAATACTGATGCGAAAGCGGAGAAGCTGTGGAATGATTTGCAGACCGTGGACCACACGGTTTTATACTCTGCGAATTGTAGCTCGCGAAATTGAAATTATTATTATTTTCATTATGCTTTTTCGCTTTTGCACAATACATTTTTGTCACTTGTATTTATTGTTGTTGCCTTTTTTCACGTGTTTATTTTTTTTCTGTTGATTTATTGACTCTGAGCGAGGTAATTACGAATACGAGCAGATACACAGATTTATGCAATATCTGCGACATGTAAATGTGTGCAGATTAGTGTCATAGGTAAGTGGTGCCCAACAACAACAACAGCAACAACCACAGCAACAGCCACAGCAATCACAGATACAACCACACCTTCTCCAATTGCTGCTGTTTGACCGCGGGCCATTTGTGACTTCAGCGCTTTCACAATTTCACCTTGAAGGTGATATCGAATTAAATGCATGTATTTAACAATTTATCGGATTGACAGACCTCCAAAACTGGATCCCATATCATTTAACATTAATTTCTATTTTAAGCTATATATCAAACAGTTTGCTCTGGCCAATTCAATGATTTTGTGGGCACTAGTTTTAAATAGT
Source organism: Drosophila ustulata (assembly GCA_035047365.1). Taxonomy (NCBI): domain Eukaryota; kingdom Metazoa; phylum Arthropoda; class Insecta; order Diptera; family Drosophilidae; genus Drosophila; species Drosophila ustulata. Next base: position 20,948,629 of record JAWNPT010000094.1, read on the forward strand.
TGACCACAAATAATGATAGATTATGTTAAAACAATGAAGTGCAGCTAAAATGATTTACATATCTGCAGTTAATTATGCTGCATTGTAATTGAATATTTATTTATTGCTAAGAAACTCAAATTTAATATTAAATTTTGTAAGATTTTTAGTCAAAATATTGTTGTTTAACTTTATAACATTTTTTGCATATGGTCACGATTGAAAATATAGTTTATTTTTTGATAATTTTGATTATGTTCATTGTTATATTTTTATTTTGTCGAAGATTTAATCAGGATTAATATCAGAATTGCAATGCCTAATTTAAATGTATTTGAATGGAAATATGCATTTATAGACATTTTTTTTACGATAACGATTGAAAATATAGTTTTAATCTTTATATTTGTTATTAGCTAAACAAGAGAATTGCAATTCGTAATTTTAATGCACTTTATGACCAGGACTGAATATAAAGTTTCTTTCTTGATAATTCGCTAATTTTTTTCGTGCATGCTGTTTTCTTTTCGATGGAATATTTAACTATTTTTAGCTGTCAATAACTTTAAAGTTAAATAAGTTGACTTCCCCCACATAAAGAAAAAAAACCATAGTTTTAAAAATCATCACATTTAGTTGCAAAATCATAAAACGGACATTACATCAAGTCAGGTGAGAGATGGAATAAGTTTACAAGTTCCTCACGGCGTAGGCGGGCGCTGTGTATCTCAAGGGGGCAGCGATGGCAGGAGCAGCAACCGCGAGAGGAGCTGAGCGGACGAGGGGTGCGGTGAGGGCAACTGGAGCAGAGCGGACCAGAGGAGCGGCGACGGCAACTGGAGCGGAACGGACCAGAGGAGCGGCGACGGCGACGGGAGCAGAGCGGACCAGAGGAGCGGCAACGGCGACTGGAGCAGCCTTCACCAAGGGCTCGGCAACGGCGACGATGGGTTCGCGGCGGACGACGGCGTTGAAGCCGTTGAGGGGATCGGCGGTGTAGGTGACGGTGCGCTTGAAGCCATCGGCATCGATCAGGGAGTACTCGCCACGGACAATGTCGCCATCGCGCTCCTCGTACTGTCCCTTGGAGTCGCCGGAGAGAGTGTCCTGGACGTCGTAGCTGTAGGAGTACTGGGGATGGGGATCAACCTCCTCCAGTTCAACGGTCTTGGCCAGCACGGGTGCGGGAGCCACGGCAACGGGGGCAACGGTTCGCAGCACTGCTGCCTGAGCCACGGCGAGCATAGCCAAAGCGAATGCGATCTGTTTGGAAGAAGATGGGGATTTAGTATCCTAGCGTAATCCATGGGTCGCCAGGACTCCTATTTTGTAGGTACCTTGTAAGCCATTTCGTTGGAATTGAGTTGGGGGAGGTTTACTCGGGTGCTGTGTGAAGCTAGAGCTGAACACTGAATGTCTGGCCAAGTGCTGGCCATAATGTTATATAGTCGACTCGGTGACATTGATGACACCTAATTGGAATTCACTTTTGGCACTCCGCAGACCCACGCAGCCATTGAAAGTGCATTTTGGCCGGACAGTTCCAAGAAATCACGTACGACGGTCACGTACGTTCTTCAGTTCTCCAGGTCGACAGTCGTTTAAATGGGAGTCTTTAATTAAAAACCCATACTGCATATTATTGTATTTATTTTTATTTACACCAGTCTGCAGCGTTTACAGTTACCACTCGCATATATATCGCATATATCAGTCTGAAATTGATGGTGTGCGAATAGGCGACAAACCATTTTCGATTTTCAATCAAAATGCGAATTGACTTGTAATCAGAAATTGCGTAAACTATATTCTCAAGTCATAAACAATTTTTGGGTTTTTCTGCAACTTGGCTTAAGTATTTCTAATATCTTGGCACGCAATTTGGTTTTCAACAACATAAAATAAATTAAAGAAATTGCCATTTTTAAATGATCGTTTAAATTATTGCATTTCATTTGAATTTATTTCATTGAAATGAGGTTTAAATTTTTCTAATATCTAAATTTCCAATTTATTTAAACTTATCATCACAAATTGATTGTAGTAACACGATAAATCGTTTTTGTTGATTTAAATTGCTAACTTTATTTTGTAAGTAGTAATAAATGAACTACAAGAAATGACTTAATCAATTCCACAAAATATTAAACATTCATAATAAATAGTAGTCTACATAGATAGTGTTTCTGCTCATAATAATAATAATATTATTTTGTGAAAGACCTTAGTTGTTCATTGATTTAGCAAGCATTAAATCAACTGCAAGAAATGACTCAATTAATTTCTCAAAATATTACATATTAAAACGAAATAATTTAGTTACACGAAAAATGTTTTTTGTTGTTATGATAACATTGAAAAGCGGAGGTCATAAAATGAGTGTAATCTTAATTAGTATGAACCCTAAATGTTGAATATTATTTTGCAAACATTAAATGAACTGCAAGAAATGACTTAATCAATTCCACAAAATATTAACTTAATTTCTGAATTAAATTAAACAGTTTTAATAGTGCAATTCGTCACAGCTCTCAATTGTTTAACATGTTTAATGTCGGCTTAACCATTGGAATCTTAGCGTCTTAATGCAACTCGAAGCCGAAACCAGTTTTTGCACCCCCAATAATTGAATTTATTTGGATGACAACACACAACTAACAAAACCCGAGATACAAACATATCTTCCACACTCTGCACTCCATTCATTTACGTATACGTATTATTCGAATTCATATTCGTATTCGTATTCGTATTCGTATACGGCCTCAATGCTACATTTTCCACACATATTTAGCATAAATGAAATGAAGTAAATGAATTGCACTAATTACACGACTTCGTACACGAAGAAAGACTGCCCCGATTCGGCAGCTTGCGGCAGTTGCGTGTAGATCGCTCTATATAAGCGCTCGACCAGCAGCAGCAGGCACAGTTCAACTCACTCTCCGCTCTCAGCAGTATCCCACAACCACAACTCCAAACTCCAACGCAATGGCATTCAAGGTACGCCTGGCAGAGACTTGCATCTAAACATTTCCATATTCATTTTGATCTCCTCTGACAGTTCGTCGCCCTCTTCGCTTTGATCGCCGCCGCCAGCGCCGGCATCCTGCCCGCCGCCCAGGTCTACCATGCTGCTCCCGCCGTGGCCACCTATGCCGCCCCAGCTGCCGTGGTCAAGACCATCGCCCCAGTGGCCCAGCATGTGATCACCAAGGCTGCCGAGGAGTACGATCCCCATCCCCAGTACAAGTACGCCTACGATGTGCAGGACGCCCTCTCCGGCGACTCCAAGAGCCAGGTCGAGGAGCGCGACGGTGATGTGGTCCGTGGCGAATACTCTCTGGTCGACGCCGATGGCTACAAGCGCACCGTCCAGTACACCGCCGATCCCATCAACGGCTTCAACGCCGTCGTCAACCGCGAACCCCTCGTCAAGGCCGTTGCCGTTGCCCCCGTTGTGAAGACCATTGCTGCCGCCCCAGTTGCCCACTACGCCGCCCCAGCTGTCGCCCACTATGCCGCCCCCGCCGTGGCCCACTATGCTGCCCCAGCTGTCGTCAAGACCGTGGCTCCAGTTGCCCACTATGCCGCCCCAGCTGCTCACTACACCAGCTACGCCGCCCCCGCTGTTGCCTACCATCATTAACTTTGTTGTGCGGACAGTGATTTGTTATAGTTTTATGTCGAAGAATAAATGTTAAAAGTACTTTCAAAATCATGATCTTTCAATCTTTAACAGGATTCCCATTAGCTGCTATCATTAAGCAATTAGGCCCAGTTGAATTGCTTTCGGCCTAAATTATTGGCATTGAAATTTCAAAGTCAAATAAAGTTGCAATTACGTTTCTATTGGCTACGTTTAAAATTGAGATTAAATAAATCCTATCAATAAATTATTTACGTGATTTCAATCCCCCAAATCTCAGCCTCAGCTTGATAAACCTATTTTATCGACACACTTATCGGTTGTTCAATCAGATTACGCAGTTTCTATTGCCAAATCAAGGTTTAATTCTCTCTTGGTCAATTATTGCCAGCTTCGGGTTTTTCGCTTTTCCAATTCCGCTTCGAACATGACTTTGTGTATTTATTGCTAGTTGGTTTGTCACTGGCCAGTCATACGTCAAAAGCAAGAGATTTAAATAACTTCTAGAGCACTTTCTTGACTGTGAGCAATTGAGCTTTCAATTATTCTTCTTTTTTATTACGGACATAAAAGTTTGTTGAACAACAAGCGAAAGTTTCTCATTGTATTCATAAAATAATTTTGAAGATTGAAAACTGAATTTAGAATGCAATGAATTTTTATACCTGATGGGTTGGTTACAAATTTTAACTGAATCGTTGATATTTACATATTTAAAGATCAGATCTCTTAAATATGATTGACCCAAATGTTGATCAAGAATAAATGAACATTTGCAAAAAATTTACTTAGAGGGTAGATCTCTTAGAAATTATAAATATAGAAAATGTTTAGAAAATGTATACCTAAATTGTAATCAAGAAAAATAATATTTTCGAAAATTGCCATGTGATAAATAATTGGAAAAAATTATACAACTCGCAGACAATTTATAAATATTTGTATGTAGAGTATAAATCTTTAATATTATAAATTAAATAGATTTTTTAAATATTTCCTTGATCTAACTTAAAAACAAAATACATGTCAAGAAAAAATTGGAAAAAATTGTAATGAATAAATTTAAGAAATTGCACTTCGACCTTTTGCAGAATACTAGAAAATTCGATTTCATTTTAAGAACTTGCTAATATTCAGATTTAAGATCAAATACATTTAAAAATATAAATGTTCCCAAAGTAGAATGAGTGTAAACTCGAGTAATTAAAGAATATAATATTGTAATTTATTTAAAACATTGGCAAGTTGATTTGCAATCAGTTTCAGTCAACACATTTAACAAAATGGCATTTAGTAGTGATGGGCCAGATGGACAGCGGGGGCGGAGTAATGAGCCACTGGAGCCACGGTCTTGACCACAGTTGGAGCGGCGTAGTGGGCCACGGCGGGGGCGGCGTAGTGGGCGACAGCTGGGGCAGCGTAGTGGGCAACTGGGGCAGCAGCAATGGTCTTCACAACGGGGGCAACGGCAACGGCCTTGACGAGGGGTTCGCGGTTGACGACGGCGTTGAAGCCGTTGATGGGATCGGCGGTGTACTGGACGGTGCGCTTGTAGCCATCGGCGTCGACCAGAGAGTACTCGCCACGGACCACATCACCGTCGCGCTCCTCGACCTGGCTCTTGGAGTCGCCGGAGAGGGCGTCCTGCACATCGTAGGCGTACTTGTACTGGGGATGGGGATCGTACTCCTCGGCAGCCTTGGTGATCACATGCTGGGCCACTGGGGCGATGGTCTTGACCACGGCAGCTGGGGCGGCATAGGTGGCCACGGCGGGAGCAGCATGGTAGACCTGGGCGGCGGGCAGGATGCCGGCGCTGGCGGCAGCGATCAGAGCGAAGAGGGCGACGAACTGAAAGGGACTTGAAGGGTTGAAGGCTTGCTGTTCGTAGGATTAGCTGGATGAGCGTACCTTGAATGCCATTTTGAGATGCTTGGTGTGTGACTGGAAGCGTGTGCTATCGAGTGGAGCGAAGACTGCAGTATGATTAGAAATTGGACAGAGTGCGGCTTTTATAGAGCAAAGCGAGCAATTGCTGAGGCTGCTTTGGAAATGGGCAAGTGCATGCCCGAGGTTGTGGGTTTTGTTGCGGCTGCTCATTACGAACAACCAAATTACGCACACCACAAACACACACACACACACACACACACACACACTCGCTACACACATTAACTGGAGACAAAGGGAGGCGAAAGGCCGAGTGAGTCAAGTCGAGTCGACCCGATGCGCGAGTTGAGTCGAGTATTGAGTGCAGGGCGAACGCAATACCTCGAGCATTTGTTTGAGGAATGTGGAGCAAATCGGGTCTTGTCTGGCAATTGGACATACCATACTATATAGTCTACGCTATTGCTCATGCTCATGGACGCGCGTCAAGCGTCGAGGTTCCAGACTCAGCCAGATCTGCCTTTAACTTAACACAGCCCAAAATCTGTCTGCCCCGGGCTATTTGACATTCAATTTGTGTGCGCGACATTACAATTGCAAAAATTGCCATTGTTGCTACCGGATACTTTGGCATGCCAAACCGGTTGGCTCAAATGCGAAAATATACAGCTAAACTGAACTAAATGAAATGAAATGAAGTGAAACGAAATGAAATAAAATACTACGCGAATGTGTGCGAATGTGTTTAACACACACTCTCGAGTACTCGTCTATATGCTCCGATTGTTGACTCTTAATTACGAGTACTATAATGCTAACTTCGAGTATAGCGGGAAAACCCAATTCTTGATCTCGACTCTATGAAAATGAAAGTAGTTCCTGCATTATTTTTGATTGTTATATTTCATTATTTTTTTTTTTATTTATTAACTTGAAAAATTAAAGTAGTTCCTGTCATTTTATTTTCACAGATTTTCATAACCATGAAAATGACAAAAAGATTTCAAAATTAAATTAGTATTATTTTAAAAATGTTCTTCGTATTGCTATTAAAATTAGATGGTGAAATTAATAGAGTATTAATTTCATTTATGTTAATTAGCTTATTTTATACAATGTATTCTTACGAGCAACGTAATGTGGTTGGAATCATTTGGTTTTTACTTTCATATTAAAGATTAATTTGAACAGTCAGAATAATTTCACTCATCTCTTTAGCGATTAAATACACAAAGACATAATATTTAATCATTTGAAATAAAATATTTATAAAATTTAAATATTATTTTTATAATTGAATAACACCTTTTTTTTTAGTGGAGAATCCGAACAATTCAAAAGTAACAATATAATTTCCTAGCTCAAATAGAAAGCTTTAGGAATAAAATAAAATATTAAAATTCTTCTACCTTTTGCATAAGAATGCAAATAATAAGATAATAAGTAAATTAAATAACTAACATTTTATCCAGAATATAAAAATAATGTTGTATTCAAAACACAAACGAAATAAAGAAACACGCAAATTTGGATGCATTGTAAAGTGTATTGAAATATTTACAATAGAACTATTTAACAAATCTTAAGGCGCTAGGAATGTGTGGCAATGAGTACGAGGAATGGGGGATGCGAATAATACTTTCGTCGGTGCCCGCTCGGCTCTAGTGGTGGTAGTAGTCGCTGGCATCGTGGGTGGCAGGGGCGGGAGTCTCGTAGGTGGCGTAGTGCTGATGCTGGTGCTGGTGCTGCAGCTCCTGCTCGTGGTGCTCGTGCTCGTAGTGGGCGGGAGCAGCGTAGGTGGGAGCGACATAGGCGGGGGCAGCATAGGACACTGGGGTCTTCAGCACGGCACTGGGGGCAGCGTGATGGTACTGCACGGGGGCAACAGGAGCGGCAGCAACCACTTTGTGGTGGACATGGGCGAGAGGCTCGCGGTGCACGACGGCGTTGAAGCCGTTCACAGAGTCGGCGGTGTACTTGACGGTGCGACGGAAGCCATCGGCGTCATCCAACGAGTATTCGCCCTGGACAACGTCGCCGTCACGGGACTCGATCTGGCTCTTGGAGTCGCCGGAGACAGCGTCCTGCACATCGTAGGCGAAGTTGTACTTGGGATGGGGGTCATCGGGATACACTTCGTGGGCGTGGGCGTGGCCGTGGATGTCGTGAGGCTTCTGGTAGAGCACATGCTGCTGCTGAGGAGCAGCGTGGTAGAGCTGTGGCTCCAGGTGTTCCTGGTGATGCTCCACGGGAATGAGGCCGGCGGAGACGGCAGCGGCAAGAGAGACCAAGGCGAGCAACTGCAGAGAGAGCGACGATTTAGATTTAGAAATTAGGGATATTTAAGGGACCTGTTTGAGGGACTTACCTTGAAAGCCATTTTGCAGTTTATGTGAAAAGGGTTTGAAGTTTGCAGCTGTGGATGCGATGTACTCCTGCTCTGAGGGCCGTGCTTTGAATAATAATTGAACAGCGGCTGCATTTGTATTTATAGAGGAAATTTCGGCTGGGCACCATGGCCAAAGGTCCATTGTGGCTGGCCTTTCTTTCACTTTTTCGTAAAGTTGTACAAAAAATAATTTGAATTTGAATTTGAGTTTGAGTTTGAATTTTAATTCATTTGCATGTCGCTTTGTGTGTGGATTTCTGTTCATTTAACTCCAACTCAAACGTTAACAAACGCCACGAGATTTGCACCCACGAGTCACACCCATTTGGTCAAACTTGCTCTCGCGCACATTGTTATGAATGGAAGACGGACGGAACCGAAAGAAAGAAAAAGACGAACAAAAAAACGAAGGCAGCAAAACAAAAGACTTAGGCGAGCAACTTGGCTTTGATCGCCGAAGACGTTTGCCGGCATCGAAGTTGGAGTCGGGGACTCGGGGACTCGGGTTCGCATTCAACTCTCGAGTCATGTAAGTAACCCAATAAAGACAACTTGATCGATGCCAGCATTGCACTTGACACACACCCCCCACTAGCTGTCCAGCGCTCGCACTGCAATGACCCAAAAACAAAATACAAAATGATTGAAAAAAAATTGAAAAAAACTAAACAAGTATCTGGCCCATGTCCAAGAGCCTCAATGAGCTGAGACTTGTAATGTTTGAGCTTTCAGGTTGAAGCTTTTCCATCTGTTATTTTGTATAGCATCGACTTACGGCATAAGTGCTCAATCATGCCACAACAAACCTACACACACACACACACATTGGCACTTACACCTCTCTGTGAACGCCATAAAGTGACTCAACTCTTTGCGAAATGATGTAATGTTGGATTGCTCGCAATTCGCTTTGAAAGAATTTCGTTTGAGGTCGTTTCTAGGAGAGCTTTTACAAATGTGCCACTTGAAGGTTGTGGCATAATCGGAATGAGAGATTATGCTAATTAACTATAGCGTATGAAAATATGACAGATCATTTAGCTCTATCTCTTTTATCGCATTAAATTCGCAATGTGCAGTAGTTTTTGGCTATTATTTCACAGCAATTTAAATAGTGTAATTATTACACTGTAATAATAAGTATGATTCAGTCAACATATTTCTTAGTTTATGTACTACGACAAATAACCCGTAACTTAATATGATGACATATCATTTAGTTATCACGTATAGTTTGTTAATACGCCTTCATATCGCGGCATTCATAATGTAGGTGTATAATAATAAATACTTGAACTGAGATATATATTATTATTACATTATTATACAAAATTAGAAAAACTGCATAAGTTTATTAATGCGTTTAAAGTTATTGTAATACTATTGATATTTCACAATTTAATATTAATTAATTAATTCAATCAAAACTTTAATTAATTACTTATCGCTAACATACACTTTTTTGTGTTTTTTCGCCCATAAAGCGACAACAAAGTGATTATCATATGTTTAATACTTCTTCAGAACTCCGTACAATCTTTAACTTGTATTAAATGAGTCTCCTTTCATTAGATTCAGCTTAATTTAATTACTAAAGTTCAAGTTGCGGATTTTATGACCTCTGCCAATAATTCAATGCCGTTTCCGACTTTCAATTTCAATTTGAGATCATTTAATGGTTTGTAGATTTGTTTGTAGAAATTTGCCAAAAATAAAAATAATTAAAAGTGTTGCTCTTGGGCGAGAAAGGTTCATACTCATTACTCGACCATTATGCAAACATAAAAGCGCGATAATCAGAAGTTCTGATCTCTCGGGGTCTGACGTGCGTCTGGCCAGCGCCAAACCAGTTCCTCTCAAAAGAACCGAGTCATGTTTTGGAACGGAATAGGAAAAGCCGACGCAGATCTCTCGCAGCCGGCAACAATTTGCCAATAGTAAATGAAGTTGAAAATAGCAACCGGAATCTGAAGCCCAGAATGTTGTATCACCTTTGGGGCTACTCCAATCACGGAGATAACCGCAGTCTGGCATCGGTCCATTGTCTGCTGATAGGATTAGTTCATTTTCATGGCGATTGTTTGGAAGTGTAACAAATGAAGTCGTAATTGAAAACTTCATTTGACTTTGGAATTTCAATGTCGCAGCCAATTTAATTGGCAACACTCTTAACACTTGCCACAAAGCCAATTCGATTGGGGAGTGTGGGCCTAATCGGTTAATGTTATTTCCCAAACTGAAATCAATTCACAGTTTAAACACGAAATCAACTTGTATTTTTCATGTATGCATTGTTTTATTGTAATGTCAATAAATAAATGTACAGTAACGATTCTATATAGTACAAAACAGTCGAGGATTCAACACGCTCTAATGATGGTAGGCAACAGCGGGGGCGGCGTAGCTGGCGTAGTGAGCAGCTGGGGCGGCATAGTGGGCAACTGGAGCCACGGTCTTGACCACAGCTGGGGCAGCATAGTGGGCGACGGCGGGGGCGGCGTAGTGGGCGACAGCGGGAGCGGCGTAGTGGGCGACGGGAGCCACGGTCTTGACGACTGCGGGAGCGGCATAATGAGCCACAGCTGGGGCGGCGTAGTGGGCGACGGGAGCGGCAGCAATGGTCTTCACGACGCCGAGGGGTTCGCGGTTGACGACGGCGTTGAAGCCGTTGATGGGATCGGCGGTGTACTGCACGGTGCGCTTGTAGCCATCAGAGTCGACCAGGGAGTACTCGCCACGGACAACGTCGCCATCACGCTCCTCCACCTGGGCCTTGTTGTCGCCGGTCAGCTTGTCGTCGACGCCGTACGAGAAACGGTACTGGGGATGGGGATCGTAGGTCTCATCGGACTTGACCACGTGCTGGGCGACAGCCACGGGAGCAGCAGCGGCATAGGTGGCCACTGGGGCAGCGTGGTAAGCCTGGGGCACGTAGCCAGCGCTGGCGACGGCGACGAAGGCGAGAGCGAAAACAAACTGTGAATTGGGGAGATGGGGAGAGATAATCCATTAGTACTAGTCATGTGCTAATCCGAGGTCCACTAAGACTCACCTTGAATGCCATGTTGCTTGGGTTTTGGGTTTTGGTTGAGTTCTTTACAGAAGCAAGAGCGAGTGTTGAATGATACTGCTTCTGGACTGGCCGAGATATTTATAGTCGGGCGAATGAGTTTTCACCGATAGCCAATTTGATTATGTCTACATACTGTGCATACTTGCACTCATTTACTCACACTCGCACTCGCACTCGCACTCACATTCATACTCGTACCTTAACCCATACCTTTGCCTTTGCCTTTGCCTCTGCCTCTGCCTCTGCCACTGCCCGTAATCGTAAGGTGCTTAACTGTGGCCTTCTGCATATCATGTTCGAAATTAGCGCAGTCACCGCGACCGTTGGCAATCCGAGAGATTGTCAAGCTATGCTGGAGTGCGGTGTGGTGTGCGGTGTACGGAATGCGGTGGCCGCTGCTGTGGCAAGTGCAATTGCAAAAGGCTAAATGGTTTAGAAAGGATTTGGGTTTTCCTTACAACCTTTTGCTCGGTCGTCCCACGTACCAGCAATTTGAGTGTTTTCAGTCCATTAAGATGTAATGAAAATAATAACTGCATTCATTGAACTAATTGCACTAAATTAAATCGGAAATTGTATTGGGCATATTTGGAAAGAACGTAAAGTTCACTCTGCAATCATGGCATATGTTAACAGCTGAATTGATTTCAGACTTTTCCTTAGCCGAACAAACAATCAATTTTTCACATGTATTTTATAAGGTAAAGAAAATTAAAGAAACTTTAGAGGTTATGAAATCAAAATGTATTTTGGTTGTAACTATTTAAATAATATAATAATAAAAATATATATTCATTTGCTATTAATAATATTTCGATGATTCAAGTATATTGTTCATAAACTTTTTTAAATTTTTAATTTTTTTAAAGATATCCAAACCTTTTATTAAACGAAAAAAAAGAACAATTTAGAAACAAAATATTTCTAAAATGTACATTTTTGTTTACTTTAAGAAATTATAATAATACAACAAGATAAATTATATATTCTTAACATTTGGGGTTTTCACTTCTTGTTATCTGATATTTAAAATATGTATTCTATACCATTTTAAAATCTTTTACCTTAATTATTTTTGATATTTTAAATTTATATAATTTTTGAATGTTAGTTTATTTTTTAACATACACAAACTTTGTATTGTTTTACCCTAATGTAGCATTTGTATTAATTAGTGATTATTTATATATTTATTTAGGGGGAACATTACATTTACTAATAGTTCTGAATTAATATCTTTAAAATGGTGATACATTACGCTTATATTTTTCATTTTCCAAAAGTTCTAGAACCCTCCTAGCAAATTTGAGACGAGTGTTCTGCAGGTCAAAGCAGATTAATTCGGCTTGTTATGTAACGCCAGAGGTTGTTTGCTTCCAGATTTTGTGACTATGATAACTATCCATTTAATGCTATTATGCAAATTAGATTAATGAAACGCTTCATACACGGACACGTGTAAACAAGCACCGTTAAGCCTCTCTAAGTCTGGAGACTCATATCCGCCCAATCTGACGACAACCCCTTCGCCAATGATCTTTCTCTTTTTGGGCACGGTTCTCGCCGATCGACACACGATTAACTGCACACCCACAGTACTTACCATCGAACAGGAAGTACCACAAGCCAACACCAATACTTTTACGACCGCCAGTTCGATTCGATTCCGTTGCGAGTAATCGCCAGCCAACAATCTGCGTCGAAAACATTAAACGCGGGCTGTCACCATGGAAATAATTCGCTCACTCGCAGCAGCGACGCTGCGTCGGTGATTTGCTATATAAGTTGACGCTGACGCCCAGAAAAGTATCATTCGCAGATCAAGTTCACTTCTGTAAAGAACTCAACCAATCCCCAAACCCCAGCAACATGGCATTCAAGGTGAGTCTTACCACTGGATACAATTGGATACTCACGATTACTAATGGATTATCTCTCTCCATCTCCCCACTTCACAGTTTGTTTTCGCTCTCGCCTTCGTCGCCGTCGCCAGCGCTGGCTACGTGCCCCAGGCGTACCACGCTGCCCCAGTGGCCACCTACGCCGCTGCTGCTCCCGTGGCTGTCGCCCAGCACGTGGTCAAGTCCGATGAGACCTACGATCCCCATCCCCAGTACCGTTTCTCGTACGGCGTCGACGACCAGCTGACTGGCGACTCCAAGAGCCAGGTGGAGGAGCGCGACGGTGATGTGGTCCGTGGCGAGTACTCTCTGGTCGACGCCGATGGCTACAAGCGCACCGTCCAGTACACCGCCGATCCCATCAACGGCTTCAACGCCGTCGTCAACCGCGAACCCCTCGTCAAGTCCGTCGCCGTTGCTGCCCCAGTTGCCCACTACGCCGCCCCAGCTCACTATGCCGCCCCAGCTGTCGTCAAGACCGTGGCTCCCGTTGCCCACTATGCTCCAGCTCCAGTTGCTCACTATGCTGCCCCAGCTGTTGTGAAGACTGTCGCCCCTGTTGCCCACTATGCCGCTCCAGCCGTCGCCCACTACGCCGCTCCCGCAGTCGTCAAGACCGTGGCTCCAGTTGCCCACTATGCTGCTCCTGCTCCAGTGGCTCACTACGCTGCCGCCGGTCACTTTGCTGCCCCAGCTGTGGTCAAGACCGTGGCTCCCGTTGCCCACTATGCCGCCCCAGCTGCTCACTACGCCAGCTACGCCGCCCCCGCTGTTGCCTACCATCATTAGAGTGCGTTGAATCCTCGACTGTTTTGTACTATATAGAATCGTTGCTCATTTTACTGTACATTTATTTATTGACATTACAATAAAATAATGCATACATGAAAAATTTAAATCAAATTGTTTTTCTTTTGAAATACCACTTGCAGATTAAGCTTGTGCTGAAATGAAATTGAAAGGATTTCCTTCAATAGTACTTTTAAATACCAATATAAATATTAATTTGAAATTTAAAATAAATAAAAAAATAATTAAACACTTTATCAAAAATATATTGATCATCTGTAAAAGTCATTTATTTAAATTATATAAATGAGTAAATAATTGAATTTAGACAAATACCTTTGAATGTACATATATTGGAAAAAAGAAATTAAATCTACCATGGCAAAAGCATTCGATCTAAAATAAATACCTAATTAAAATAGTAAACACATATTAATAGATTTTTGAATTTCTTTAATTGTGAAATTTTTGGAATTTATGAAATAACTGAATTAACAAAAATATGTATAATAAAGGAAATTAAATGAAAATAAAATGGGTTTTCTTCAATAGTCTCTTTTTGCAATAAATACTTAATTAATGTATCAAATACATATTCTCTGATGTATTTTTGAATGTCATTTTCTCAATTTTTGAATATAAATAAAATAGTTGAACCAAAAATATGTATATATGTAAAGTAATCAAAGAAAATATGTCAAATCCAATAAAAATATTCTTTAACATTTTAATAAATATTTTATTGTTGTGCTGACATATGGTTTTATAATAACAGCGTTTTTATGTGCTTTGGGTGTTGTCTCGCAATCAAATAAGGAGGAGAGTGCTTGTTGTTGGATTGGTGTCTACCTGGCTGTGGATGCGGATGGATCTGCAATTCCAATTGCAGTTGTTGTTAATTGGGAAGGTCGTTCACATTATGCGCACTATTATCCTGTTTTTGCGTTCCTTTTCAGCTTTTTGTTGTTGAGGAGAGTCGAGGAGAGTTCATAACTTGTTTGGCGGCACGGCAAGAGGCGCAACTACGGAAAAAGTTCACAGACATTAAAAGGCATGAAAGGATTTCTACTCGCACTCGTACTCGTAATGCGCTGCAATTCGTGTCCTGCCGGACTTTTGTTTGAGATTGAAATCCCCTTAAGGATGATTCTTCATGCCGCATTTTGCAGTCGTCAGATCGGGTGCAATGAACTGGCTTTGCCGTCGCCGTCGCCGTCGCCGTTGTCCTGCCTTCTGGAGATCCTGGCTGTCTGTTCCTCGTCTGCAGACAAGACTTCAAATTCAGATTCAAATTCTCGCCAGACCTGACGCAAGACCAAGGAGGGGGGTCATATTTGCATTTGCAGCAGGGAGGGTCTCAGAACTGAATAGCCTCGGGGTCATGACTTCAATTTTCAAATGACAAACGGATATTTTGATGGTTTTGTGTCCTCCGGAGTAAATAACCACAATTATGGTGAAATCCGTGCAGTCAAGTACGAGCAACGAGTGCTTCAGTTAAGCATTCTAGTTTCCCACAATGCTCAGCTTGAGTTCCCCCCAAAAAATTGCAGTTCTAGAGCTGTCTGCAGATGTTGCACCTGTTGTTTGTGTGCCCAAAAAGAACTATTCTGTGGAGGGGCAGTCCAAGGTCGGTCCTTGTAACTGCTGCTGTCCCTAGTTTGGGTTTTGGCTGCTTGCCACAGATTTCTGCTTAAATCGAAGCTAATCAAGTGGAAGATAGCCACGTTTTTTTTCGAGGTGCACTTCGATATATCGACTGAGCGCGTCTCAGAGTACGAATGTGTGTGTGTGTGTGTGTGTGTGAACCCTTTTCAACTTCATCATCATCATTATTATCATCTGCCGCTGCAGCGACCAAAACAACAACAACAACAGCAACAACAGTAATGCAAACCGACAATGCAGACAAAAAACTGAAGACAAAAAAACGAAACGAGCAGAAATGATATGAATGTAAAACCCGATCAAGTGAGCTGAAGGATCGCCCCGTCGCGACGGACTTTTGCCAAGAGGGAGAATCGAGAAGCTGACTGCAAACTGGCTTTCGTTGCACACAAGATTCGAGACTCATATAAATAGGAGTGAGCTGCTCCTGGCCGGCTCATTCAGTGTTTTGTGCTGAGTCCAAGAGGTTGGGCCCACGGCCAGCAATCGTGCAACATTTGGATTCGTTTCGGCATCGGGTGAAAAGTGGTCGCAGCACAGCTCCAATAGACAAACCAGAATGCAGATCTGTAAAATGTAATTGAGAGAAACATCATCGATCGATCGACTGTTAAACTTTCTTTCTCTCTTGCAGCTCAACTGGATCTGCCTCAGCTGCGCTGCGCACTTCAAGTCCCCAAATGGAAAGTAATCGTTGATTGACCCTCCCCTCATCACCACCGCTCGGCACACAACACCTCCAACACTTTCGGCTTGTTTGGCACCGCACATCCTAAACATCATCCAGCACCACCGGCAACACAGCACCTCAAGATGAAGATGAACATGAAGTCGAAGCTGAAATTGACACAACTGTCGGCGGCAATTGGCACTTGATTGTTAGCCACGGCCAATTCGCTTTTTGGCACTCATCACAAGGCATTGAATCGCACGGACCCGTTGGAAGACCCCCCAAAAACACTCTCGGCCCTTGTACAAAATTTACATTCGTGATTAAGTTTAGGTGTAACCAATAAACACAAAAAAACTACAATAGGCTACCAAAAAACCAAAATGTTTTCTCATTCCTACAACTCATCTTTCTTTCAGATTTATTTATAGATTTTCATTTCTTTAGCTGACTCTTTGAGAAACTTATAATACTTAAATAGTCTGCGACTTGAATTTCAGCAACTTAAATACTTCAAATAGATCGCACAATTGAAAGTATTTGACATCTGCAATTATGAGATTGACATGTTTACCAAATTGAGCGTTTACCTCATGTTTTTTGAGTCATCTTTAAATTGTGATATGTTTACGAAAAATAACTCTTAAATTGTAGGTCAATGAACCCATTACTAATGAGCTTTCTTACAGTAAACTGAGATGCTTTGCGCGTTATACATTAACTGTATAAAAAGAAAGAAAACAAGCAACTTTTGCAATTATTGATTCATAAATAGAAAACTCAGAGATAAATTCGTATTTCTATTCAACTTCTTCATAGACAACTTATAGCGTTGTTTATTGAAGAATTTTTTGAAGAATATTTTCTACAATTTTAATTACAATATCAGCTATATTTAATTCCCACAAGCGTGGCACAGAACTGTCAGCTTATGTGGTTAATAAAATGCCAAGATAATATGAATTGCTGACTGTCCCAATTAGCAAAGATTGATATTTTTAAACCCAAAGGTATTTAAAAAGAGAACCGTAACTGACTTAGACGCAAAATCTGCTAAGCTCTAAGCAACTTAATTTACAAAAAATCATAAAACGGATTAAAAGAAAGAGAAGCAAAAAAACAGCAAATGTAATTTAAGTACGATTATAAAAATATGCATGAAAATGTTTTAAAATATTTCGTTATGATTACTTTATACAAAGCGGCCGCAAGTGAACCATAATTTATGTATATCAAGGTCAGAGGGGCCCCCACAAAAGCCTATGACTGGAACTTATGGATCAAAAGAAATAAGCCAAACACACACACAAAGATCCATGTGTGGAGTAAGTTAAGAGCAAACTGGTTTGTATTACTTTAATTGCTATTATTTCACTTGTTGGCCAGTTGCCAGTTTGCCAGCTGGTAGTTGGTAGTTGGAAGTTGGTTAAGGTTTGGTGTACTACATACTTGGTACTTGGGTTGTGAAGTGAAACAGCCGGCCGAAAAGAAACGTTGACTATTTTCGGCTAAATGTTTGTAAATTTCATGTTACATACGTGCATATTTGTCAGCGTCATCGTCATCGCCGTTGTCTTCGGTTTCGGCTTCGTCGTCGTCATCGCCGGCGTTGTGAACGTGGCCAACATTGTGTGTTAACGTGGCTAACAAAACGCCGGCTCTTAAAAAGCGTTTTGCTTTAATGTGTTAATGGCCAGTTATCGTAATTAAGCAGCTCAAATTCCAGTAACTCCGACAAATTCATTTTTCTGTTTTCAGTTTTTCAAAAAACTCAAAACAAATGCCGAAGACCCATTGACGTTTTGTTTGCCGCCGAATGTGGCCAAAATTGATTTCGTTTTCGTTTTCAGTCTCAATTCAATTTGTTGTCGATTTTGGAATTCCGAAAAGTCTAATTAATTTCAATACAGCATTGACCTTACGGTCCTCAGCTCGTGCAGTTATTTACCAAAAAACTATTTACTCTTATCTCTAATCCCACATTCATTCGCAATATGTGTGTGTGTTTTGGCCACACTCGAGTCTGCAGTAATTTAATTAATTTAAATTAAGCAGGACACGCTCTTACCCACCGAAAATAAATGAAAACAAGACTTGTTCAGGGGCTTGGCGAATGCCGAATGCCCTTGCTGCTAAATAAAGTCCATTGTGCTGCATTAACAGTGTCGGATGAATATCTATGGTAATTTAAATATAGACAATAATTTAATAATATTTTTGATTAGTTAACTGCAGAAGTGAACGATTGCTGTTGACAAGCTTTTATGTTAGTTTATCTGAACTTAGTAATAGACTTTTCCTATATTAATTAAAAGTATAAAGATACGTTTTCATTGGGCACACAAGAACGGAACGGATTAACTTCGAGTGTATAGAAATGCTATATACAAAAATAGATTTTAATTTATTTGAATTTAATAATACGTGTTGTATTAATAAAATTCTATTTGTAAAAAAATTGAAAACATAATTTTCAGCTAGTGGGGAGATAAATTCATATTTCTATAGGACTTCTCATAAAAAACTTCGTTTTCATTGGGAATACAAGAACAGAATGGATTAGCTTCAATAGTTAAAAATTCATATAGACAAAATATTATTAATACATTTTTCTTTTATTATTTAAATTATTTTTGTATGAAAAGAACGGCAATGAGAAACTTTTCAAATTGAAAGCATATTTTAATTCGCAGTTAGTGAGGAGATTCATTCCTAAGTATAAAACTCTGAGATAAATACCCATTTCCATAAGTCTTATAGATATAATTCTTACATTAGTTAAGTACTTATACCTTTTATAAGAGTATAAAGATACGTTTCCATTGGGGATACAGGAACGGACCCTACCACATGTCAGCCAGCTGAGGATGTGGGCTGGGGCTGGCAAGCGGGAAGAGGGAATGGGGGAGAGGGAAACGGCAAACGGCAGACAGTTGTGACATTGTTTAGGTTTTAGCCTGCACTCGACGTAGACACGGTAGTCGACAGGACGGCAGGACTACAGGACACCAACTGCACCCAACCAAAAGCACCCAGCAGCCAGGCAATTTTGACAAACACTCGGGCCTGGTGATCAATCTTAAATTTTCACCGCTTCTGTCAGAATTGTGCGTAGTCGACGACAGGAGACAGGGGACAGGGGACTGCAACTGGCACTGAGACCCGAACCCGAACCCGGACTCGGATTGGGATTGGGATTGAGCACTGGAACTCTGTGCCTGTGCCTGTGACTGGGACAGCATGTGGCATAGAAGCGGCAATTCCAGCAACTGAACTCCACACAATGTTGACAGGAAAGCCAAAAAAAAAAAAAAGAGAAGAGAATGTAGGATGAAATGCTGCTGGTTGACGAATGGGCTCAGCTGTATTCCTTAGGGATGCAAACTGCGACCAATGACCAAATGAAGCATAAATGTCCGCACTTCAAATTTTCAATATATTTTTTATGTTCTCCATGCTAAATTGGTAAGAGTGAAAGAAAGGGAAGAAGGGCATAAATATTATCCAAAAGTAAAATTGATCACGATTACTATTACTGATATGAATATTTATCGAAGATTCTACGAAATATATTCACGTATGTATATGTTTTGAATAAATTTGTATAATACAATAAAAATAAAAATATTTAATAGAAATAAACATAAATCATAAATACAATGCATAATAAACTAATTGACTAAAAAAATATTCGATTATTTTTAAAGAATTCCTTGTAACATGTTTAAGTGTAAACTTATACAAAAATGCTGTTAAGTCAAAAGTATATTGAGTAGAATAAAATCTTTATCAACAAAATTGCAAAGTACTTTAAGTAATTTGTGAATTTGGCATTACTGCAAACTCCAGCATGAATCCGCTTTGGAACATATGTATCTTTTATCTCGAAAATGGTTTCTATTTGCCGAACGTTGTTGTAATCCCACAGTTCACAGTTGCGTATGCTGAAAGGCAACGGTAACTGGGTTTAGTCCCCTTCAACGCCTCTAACTCATCCATCATTAGTTGTCAGGGTTTCGGAAGGCAGGAGCACATCTCTTCCATTCTGTGTGGAATTGTAAAAGGTGTAGAAAAGTGTGGAAAGCATTGTCACGTGAGAAGTGTTTTCTTTTGAGCACCTTTTGCTTCTCTTTTCGTTGATGGTTGTATCTTAATTAATGCAATTGAGTTTGAGGCAATTGTAAGTAGTAATTTATTGATTTATTTTATTTCATTTGTTATTAGAGTCTAGACGTCTTTAAAGTTAATTGTATTGGAATTTAGAACAACATACAAACATTACAAACACTGAATTTCTCATTTATTTTATTTGCATTAAATAATATTACACAATGGAAATTTCTGTTTGAATCGCAAACGGATTCAATTTGGAATTTCCCCATTTGATTTGAGCTACACGTACTTTAGAATAGTATTTACAAAAAACACAATTTGAGAAATTTGAAAGTTGCTTTGATTTCTGTATTCCATTTGTAAGATAAGATCTATATAGATATAGTATGCTTATAATCAATGTTTGCTTTGATTAGGACTGCTGGAAACGACAGTAAAGTATTTGAAATTTTTACTAACTATTTACAATCGGAGCTTAGTTTTATTCGTTTCGGCTTTAAGCCAAATGTAAATTGCCCAAGTGGTTTTGTTGTTTTGTTTATTTCGATATCGAAAGCTCAACCGACCTTTGGAGAGCCTCTAACTAGAGATTAGTACTTAGATCTGTCTCGAAGATAATCATAGACTGAAGCATTTTATGACTCTACCTACATATCTACATACACATTTAAGGACAGACGCATTAACTTATTTACAGATATGTGCTACGACAAAGTGCTTGCAACTGACAGCTGAAGTTAAGGACAGAAAATTTAACTACATCGTCGATGACATTGCAGTTTATTTACACACTATGCACACGCAAATATTCAAATATTCTATAGTTCTATAGTCAGATTACCAGAACTAACTCAGCTGATAATACTCGGGGGCAAAGTCATTAGCCAGATTGCTCAGGAAATTGAAGTCCGACGAGCTGTTCGAGTTCTCCAGTCCGCTGATGGCGCCCGCTGAGCCACCAGTGTTGGCAAACGCCTGCAGCTGTCCACCAGGCGCCCCGTTCAGCACGAAGTTGGCATTCGCATTGGCGTTGCCTATGTGAACATGTGAGCTGGGAGTTGGCGGAGCGCCCACAACCTGCACAGCAGCTCCTGGGGCAGCGTTGTGATGTCCATGCAGATGGGGATGGCTCTGCGCCTGCATATGGTGGTGCGGATGGTGGGGATGGGCGTGTGTGGGCGGCACAGGAGGCTGTTGTTGACCCGGCGCAGGCTCGTAGTAGCCGCCGCCAAAGTTGTTGTAGCCATCACAGTTCTCCATTTGCAGACCAAGTGCGCTGTACGTCTCCCCTGCGCCAATGTGGTGCAAGTGTCTGTCGAGAAAAAAACAATATAAATAAATAATATTCTTAGCTTAATTAAAGTAAATATTTTATTAGCTAATTTAAATTTACTAAATTACGCGCCATTTCGTTAAGCTTAACGTTTCGTGCAGTTTCGTTAAGTCAGTAGTATGGTTGCTTTCTTTGCTTTGAGTTTGTCACACCACGCATAGATGGCGCCACACATGCTGTTGGTGAACTTACTGTTGGTGATTTAGGGGCGTCTGCTGCTGCTGATGATGCTGCTGCTGCTGCTGTTGTTGAAACACCACCGACTGGTGTTGGTGTTGGAAATTCATGTTGTCGTAATAAGCGCCGCCCGCCTGCGCCTTGGGATCGTAGAAGTTGCTGGGCCCGTTGATAGGTGGCGCCTCAAAGTCACCAACGGGATGATGCTGCTGCTGGTGCTGATGGTTCATGTACGCGCTACCACCGTTGGTGTCGTTGTAGTTGTAGTAGAACTGCTGCTCGTGCTGGTGTTGTTGCTGTTGTTGACTGGTTTGGTGGAAAGTGTTGGTGTTGGCAGCGTTGGTGTTTGGTTTCGGACTTAGATATTCGCCGTGAATCGGTTGTTGCTGCTGCTGCTGTTGTTGCTGCTGCTTGTGCGGGTTATGATGCGGCGAGGCGGCGAATTCAATGTCATACTTGCCGTAATAGTCTTGCGGCATTTGCTGCGGCGGCTGCAACGCCTTTGGATTCGGATTCGGATTTGCATTCGGATTGGGATAGTAGCCAGGCCCAGGAAAATAACCCGCCGGCCCAGCGGCGCTGCTGCTCTCGCTCAGCGGGGAGGCAATGGCAATTACATTGGCATTGGCGTTCTGATATCGCTTCTTGCCACCGGCCTTCGACGCGGGCGGATTCGCGATGACGGCGTCCGAGTCGCGCCGGAAACTCACCAAACTGGGGCCGGCATCGTAGCCAAACGGCGAGGCCTTCGACGACGTGGACACGGCCTCCTTTTTAATAACCTGCAATTGCAATTATGCGCCCATATTAATGGTAATGTATTTATGGGATGGGGAAGCAAAGCAACTTTTACCTGATTGTGACTGTCGTCCTTTTTCTTGACCTTGATGGGACTCTCGTCGATGTCCTCGTCCAGGCTGACGCTGGACGCCACGCTGGAGTCGGCGCTGATGACATTCGAGGCGGATACGGTGGTGCTGCCCAGCAGATTGGACGAGATGCCCGTTTCCAGCGAGGAATTTGGAGTCACTACAAAGACAAAATAATGTGAATATAAAATGCTGAAGGAGTTGCAATCATCTTGGATACTCACAGCTTCCGGCACTGGGATTGTTGTTGGTGGCGCTGGGCGTGTTGTTGTTGTGTCCTCGGGAATTGGACGTGGAGTCGGGAATATCGTCGGAGGGCAGCTCGCAACCTTGACACGATTTCTTCGAATTCGAGTCTGTGAGTTTCACGGGAAGCAAAGCAAATCAGTCAATACGAGTGCGAAAATTGATGATTTGTTTTTATAAAGAAAACAACCAGAGAGCCAAAAAAAAAAACAAAAAAGGTGAACTACAGCTGAAGACGCTCTCGACACGAAAGGGGTTAGCTTAGTTTGGCTGTTGGTCGCGTGAGCGGAGAACACTAAGAGTCTCTCAGCGAAATGCAAAAGTTGAGCCCTCCTCCGGCTGACAATGATTGATAAGCTACAGCATATTCTACTCTTCTGCGTAAAAGCCTCGACAAAAGTAAAAGTGACCCGCTAAGACCGAAACTTGCTTGGTTCTTATTTCTTGGTGGTTCTGTTGAGACATCGTTGCCATCATCCGTTTTGTGCACAATTTGTTATGCTTCCTCGTCGGCTTGTGGTGCTTTAAAGTGACCCAAATCCCAAAGACATCTGCTTAGGCCAAACATTAACGAATGGATTTGTTAACAAAATGGAAGAGCAGGCACGGAACTCTTAAGACCATTTGCCAATTAAATTGGGAACTCCATTTTAAGTTCTATAATTTTAATTACTAGCAGATTCTAAGAGGCATACGAATAACATTGATTATAGAATTAAATTCTCTTAAATCTACCATTTAAATTAGGAACCCATTTTTAAATCTTCAATTTTAATTGCTATCTGGTTTAAGTCTTTAAGATATGTGAAAGAGTAAGTAAGTATATATTCTCATTTACAAATTAAAGTGACTTAAGATACATCTGCGAGTGATTTTCAATTGATAGACAATTCAAATGTTCTACCTATTTATTTTTGCCTAGACAATAAATAAAGAATATCTAATTTTAAAAAATGGTTGATTTTGAAAATAATTTAAATTTTAACACATTTTTTTCTTTGTTTCTAGAGTATAACATAAAATATTTGAGTAGTTTGCTGGACTTACTGCTGTCGGATTGATCATCGTCACCTTTGAGGCTGTCCTTGTTGTCCTCGTCGTCGGTCTTGGAGAGCGTTTGCCGCTTGTGCTTCATGCGACGATTCTGGAACCAGACTTTAACCTGCAACAGGGGGCAAGAATGCGAATAGAGGTGTGAAAGCGAGCAATTAAAGGCGATGGCAACTAAAACAACTCAGCCGCAGCCAAGATGGGGAGACTTCCTGATGCAATTTATAAGAAATAATGAAAATGGCTGCCACAAGAGCAGCTAAATAAATTGAAGCAAACAGAGAGGGAGAGATACAAGGAGGGGCGGGGGAAGGAACTCACCTGTCGCTCGGTTAGATCCAAGCTGGCTGCAATTTCAATTCTTCTTGGGCGGCATAAATATTTATTGAAATGGAATTCCTTCTCCAGCTCCAGCAGCTGCGTGTTTGTGTACGCGGTGCGCAGACGTCGGGGCAGGCCATTTTCTGGAACGAATTCAGCTGCAATTGAAAATTGCATTTCTTGTTTGAGTCTCTGAGTGAATGTGAATTTGAACATGGCGAAGCATTCGCACACGCACTCGCACTCGCACAATGTGTGGCACGGAGTGCTGCATCTCAGCTGACAAATTGCATTCGCTTGGGGCGAGTTTGAAGTCGCGTTGGGAGTCGCCTCCTGAGGCGGAATCAATGCCTGACATGCTGATGCATTGCGACAACTTGAAGCATTGTGCAACTGATGCAACTGCAACTGCAACTTCAACTTCAACTGTTGTTCCCTGTTGTGAGTGTAATCAATCCATCAGCTCGTCACCGGCCATAACTAATTCAGCGCTTCGCCAGTCAAGGAGCAACTTCTGCCGCACACCTAAGCAATGTTGCAGCTGATGCTTGTGGTGCCACCAAATACGAATACGGGTAACGCGTACGCATCTCGCAAGTTTCTTGCACCGCACAACGCACAACGCTCAGCTTCCAGCTTCCAATCCCAGGCGTTAAGTAATTAACAACGAAAAATCTAATCAATCAATCTGAGTGCCGCGTGAGGCAACGACACTTCAAGTAGTTCGGCTACTGTTTCTCTTCTGTCTCATCTTCGACTTCGACTCGACTTCTGCTTCTTCTGCCACCTCATTTGAATACTCGACTCACGAGACGAGGGCGCCTCTAGAGAAGATTATGCAACAGCGACCTAACGACAGTTGTGCTCTCGATGGGCAAAATAGCGTGAGCTCAAGATTTCTTAAACTATTCCACAAGACACAGTTGAAAAATATTACATTTACATATTTGTATATAAGTAATTAATTTAAAATAAATAATGTCAAATATAAATCAAGAGTGCAGCTTCAAGACATGTATTTATAAAATTTATAAAATTTACATATTTGTCTATAGACAATAAATTTAAAATAAATAATGTCAGATATAATTCAGAACTGCAGCTTCATGACGTAGTTGTATGTTAAAACTTCAAATTTACATATTTGTGTAAAAGCCATACATTTGAAATTAATAATGCACGATATAAATATAGAATGCAGCAAAAATTAAATCTTATATTTTTCCTTCTAATTATCTCTTTATAATTTGAAAGTAAATGACTGAAAGCTAAAGCACAATTCGTGGGCGTATACTTGTTATTAAATGATGGTTGACATTGGTTGCTAATTTTAGTATTTTTTTGCTTTGATTAAAATATAATAAATATTATATTAAAATGTCGACAAATTTCCATATGATTTTTCTTTATAATAATAATTACTTAGTAATCTTATTCTTGTACTATGTTGAATGAATTGCTATTAATTATAAAGTAATATAACACCAACATTAGCTTTACCTAACGAAGAAATTTGTGAGAAGCTGAATCGCCGACATTTGTTACAAATTTAGTCATCGTTTTCTTACTTTATCTATTTAGTTAATGTTTCATCTACATTTGGGGAACTAATTTCAAGAGCTAATAAATCATTTGCTGTATCAATATTACAACACTTATTGCGTAATCTAAGTAATGCATGCAGAGCACAGCGGATGCCAAAGTTCAGTTATGAAACTATTAAATAAATGCTCTTGCTAAAATACTAAAGAAGGTAAAAATTGCGAGCATATCACCTGGAATATTTCGACATTTTTGCCGCAACTTATTTGCATTGATGCGATGAAAATGTGCGAGGGCGAAAGTGAGGGGGGCGTGGCGAAAAAAGGCAAAAATATTTGCACAAATTTCCAGTTGAACGAACGAGCTGCGTAAACGGTGAATCGGTCGTGGCTGAATCTGAATCTGAATCTCAATAGCCAGCAAATGGCAGCCAGACATAGACACTGATTGAATTACAGATGCGAGTTCCTTCATCAATACTCGCAAAGCGGATGCCATAAACACCACCTGGTTGGGATGCCACACACACACACACACACAAGCCATTTCCCTCCCTGAATGAGAAAGGGGGGAGACCGGTGAATGTGAATCGAACCGGCAGAAGGTTGAAGGTGGCAGGCAGCAAGTCATACGAGTACCGAGTACTGAGAACGGAGTACTTGCGAAAAGTGCCCCCAGATACGATGAGAACGGCGAACGGAGAACGGTACGAAAAGCATAAATTTCGCACAAAAGTTGCAACCAAACTGTTTACGAGCAAGTGGCAAGCAACGTTACAGGGCGACTGAAAAGGAGGACAATGCGGGGGGGCAGAGCGGGAGGGGGAGGGGGGCAAAGCAGCCGCCAGCGACCGAAACTGAAAAGTAAAGTGCACAAAAGCAGAAAATATGATTTCCTTTTTGGCGACGACGAGCAGAAAGATAATTTTCTAAACCGAACCGAATACGGACAACGAGTGAGCACAAGAGCGAGAGAGAGAGAGAGAATAGTAGCAAAATCAGTAGCAGGGCAGAGAAGGGAAAGGGGGGGGCTGAAAGCATCAGTGTGCAAGATTCAACCCAAAAATGAAAGCAAAGTTGAGTGCAATTTCTGCAGCCTGGTCAAAATGAAATCCCCCAGCCAAAGAGGACGACAGCTGGCCGGGCCAGCACATTGCAAGGTGGCTGAAAATTACAAAATGAATTTTGCCAGTCATCGAGGCGGGGCCGGGAGGGGCGGGGAGCGAGGGGAGGAATGCTGGGCACATTGGAAATGTCATCAACATGGATGAAATGCCGGAAAAGTCAAAACGTAACGAAACTTATCAGCAAAACTACGAAGGATACTCGAACTTTATGCCTAGGACGAGGCTTTGCCGCAACGTGCACAAGATTTGCAGCTCAGCTATTAAATTATTGAAGACTTCTGCCGACTGCTGGTCAGGAAGTGCTCCACATGATTTACAGCACTTGAAAATACACTTATTAACAGCGCCAACAGCATAATTTACATGTTAACACTTAAACGCACTCGTTGTCCCCTCCTTCCGCACCTTTCAGCCTGACCTTTTCCGCTTGCACTTCACAATGCCCCCAAAATCTTCCTCCTGCCTCGTCGCTTGCTGCACTCGACTATGCGCAAATTTATGTCTGTATTTTTGGTTAGGCAAACACAAAAAAATTGCTAGCCACGGCCACACTTAACGCATCTGCTGCTGCCCCCTGCCACATGCCACCAGCTCGTCTCAAATTAAAATGAGCGTGAATTTTGCAACAATTGCAAAATGTTTACCCATTCCGAGCGTCTAAAGCGGAAGCTGAATCCAAGGTAGCGCAACGACTTGTAAGTTGTGCGTTGCTTATTAAAAAACTCTACACTGAACGAAATGGGGAAGTAGCTGGTAAAACAAAGTTGGCTAAAATAATTAATAACAATTTAAAGTTAAATTGCAAGCAATAAGTTACAAAAATATTAAAGTAAATTAACTGTCTTTTCCAAGTTCAAAGCATTTTCCTAAGGTAATCATTAATAATTAATTAACATATTTCACAGAAACTAAACTTTCGAAATATAAAATATAAATAACAATATTATTTTCAACTTGATAATCATTGATTCATTTCAATAAACAAGTCTAAAAGAATGCCAAAAAACTATGGCATATATTATATTAAATTATATAAAATTATTGAATTGATCAATAAAGTGAAATATAAAACTCTGTTATACTTTTATCGACTACAAATAGATCATTTTAAATATTATATTAAATCATTAAAACTAAATAATTTAATGAAATACAAAATTCTTGTATGCTATGTGTATTATTTAATACCTATATTTATTTAGTTTGTAATAAAATATGTAAATTGAATTTAACAAATTATGTGTTTTATTAAAATGCCTTGTATCATTTGTTGACAGTGTCTTGCTGCATTTAAATCATGCTCGCTGCCCCTGCCAAAGGAGTCGCATCCCTTTTGTCCTTTGGCCGTGTCCTGGCGCTGTGTACATACGCAAGTATGTTGGGTGTGCTTGGTGCTTAACCACTTACATGTGTTAGTCCATAAGGATAAGGACATTAAGGACATTTGTGGACACTCGAATGGGACAGCGGTCAGCAAGGTGGACACAATTTGTGGCAGGACCTTTGAACGCCACTCCACTCCGGGCCAGGGCAGGCCAAGAGCAAACAAGAGATGACCAAAGGTGGACACTGGCAAAAAATGACCTCAATTTATCTTGTACACTTTTGGTCTAGCTCGGCAAGATGTGGCGCAAGAGGCACGAGTGCTGCGGCTTGAATTATGGCTGCGTTTGCGGTTGCCAACGAGCTGGCAAAACTTTAAAGGCCAGGCCTAAACAAGCTATGAGAGAGGAGGGGAGAGGGGTACACAGCAAGTGCCATGACAAATTCAATCAAAAAAGACAGTCGAAATGTGGCAAGGACGGATGTTGCAGCTTACATGCTCGGCTTCTCGACTTGCGTTTCAGCTTCAGCTGCTCTGCTCTGCCAAGCGATGCGATGCGATGCGCTGAGTTCCAATGCAGTAAAAATACAAAAAAGAGACACAGATACAAATACAAATACAGATGGAGCTGGAGCTGCTCTGGAGTGGGTCGACAAATGTACGAATGCGCAGAGCTGCATCATTAATCATTCCAGCCAAGGAATACAACGACCGAGACGTCGACGCAGACGGAAAAGAAGGCGATGACGACGACGACGACGACGATGTAACCGTAGAAAAAGTCAATTTCTCATGAAAATATTTTGTATCTGTATCTATTTGATATGCGTCCAACAACAAGTTGAACAAAAAGAAGTTTAAGCTGGATTCGTATTCGATTCGAATGCCACTAACTTGGCTTTAAGCTTGTTGCTTTATTTGAGTGGCTGCTGATTAGCTGCCAAGGATCTCGCAGGATCTAAAGCCCAGCTGAATGTCTTCAATCATTTAATTGTGGGCTTGATTGACATTCATGCGAAAAGTGTACAACATTTCATTCACCGAAGCAGTTGCTCTGGATTAGTTTTAATTAGCACCCCATTGAGAAAGGGTTGACAAAGTTGGGCAGAGGGAGGAAGCAGGAGAGAACATCCTTGTACTCTTCGTAGAGGGAAGAAATTTCTACTCGAAGTTCTAGTTGAATGCTTTTACCGAGCTGCCAGTTTCAAAGATAAATTAGAGAAATATATTTAATGACTTTTCATGACCAGCAAATGTCAACAAACAGAACATTTACAGAGCAGTCACAACAAGCACACAAACACCAACAACAATAATAACAACAAAAACAATGATAACAAAACTATGTGCACTCAGTTTGAACTGCGGTCTGTGGATCTGAGAGAAGTAGGAAGTTCCTTCCCCTCAGTTCTTCTTTGCGGTAGGTGTGAAAATTGTTGATTAATGTTCGGTTTTCCGAAATGTCATTGTTAAAATTGCATAATCAAAAGGAAAAGCGACTAGACTTGGCTGTACACGGTATCAAAAGAATATTTAAATTTATAAATGATCAAAGGAAGTTCCCGAAAATTTGTGGACAGTATTTGCAATCAATTAATATCTGACTATTAAGAGTTAAAATATTACAAATTTTTAATGACAAACTAATCTGAAATATGTTGTAATTATACAAATAAAATAAATGAAAATAAAAAAATATGATTCAATTAAATATAATATTTCTATACAATAATAGATTCATTAAATTAAATCTAGTTATTCTTGCTCTTTGCCCTAATATTAATTTCTTTAATGAGCCTTAAAAGCTGTTTGCAACTTTCTGCATCTTTAAATCGATTTTATGCTTTAAGCAATCAGTTCTGCTTGCCACAAAAATATTCAATTGAAAAACAAAGTCAAATGTGTTTTTTTTTAAGCGAAAATATTAAAAAGCCATTAGGCAGCTTATGGGTGTAAAAAAAGCACATCAACCAATCGGCAACGAATTTAAATGTGGTCACAATTTTGATTTCTTTTTAGGATTTCCAAAAAGCAAAAAGTTTTCGATTCGCTGTGAAATCGACTTTTTGTTGCGACTCTCACGAGCCCACTCGTAAATCGTCATTGAATCAAGTTCAAATACTTTAAAGCGGCTCAAATTGAAAAACTTTCAAAATGGCAGCCACAACTACGAGTATGTATCGCTTATATATAAAGTATAATATTTTCATATATTTCATATACAGATGCGCATGTGTCTAACAAAAAAATAAAGAAAGAAAGATGGAGAAAAAAGAAACGTCTCGTCTGTCAGGGAAATATGAAAGCTGTTGGTAAACTTTTATGCAGCGCCTAAGCCCCTCGTCTCTGGTCCCAGTTCCATAGTCACCAACTCGCTTCTCTCGCTTCTCTCTCTTCTCTGGCATCTCGCGTCTCCGGTCTGTCATTTTGGCCTGTCGCAGTGCCTCAGCCATGGCTCAAATATGAAATCCATCAGGGATGCTGCTAAGAGCTGTCAATCAAAATCAGCGAGGGAAACTTTTCCAGCGCTCTCATGAGCAAAAAAAAATAAAATGAAAGGAAAAATATGAGGGAAAAAAATTTACATTTCTCTTTTTCCATGCAGGGGGTGAAACTGGATTACGCTTTATGCTTAGCATGTTTGCCAGATTGAAAGCGAATTAAAAATGGAAAATTAAATCCCCAAACCATCAATGCGATATTAATGCCAATTTAAAACTTTCCTTTGAATTTCAATTCCGATTCCAAATAGATGAAATAAAATGGCCAAAATGACAACAATTCTGCACGCTGGCCACCAATGCGATTACAGCCAAAAGTGATTACAACTTGTCGAGTATTTACAAGTGGAAGTCTCACCTGAAAACAATGCTTTTAAGCGTAGCAAAAATTCCATGGAAAGCGGCAAATTTCGCACTTGGCAGCGGGGAGGGGGGCGGGGACAACAATGGCGATCGGGGGACAAAAAGTGCCGCCGGATCATAGAAAAGCGACCAGAGCGATGAAATATGAGATCGCAGACAAAGACTCGCAGCTGAAGGCCAAAAATCAGCTTAAGATCGTTTCGAGTACGGTGCGAGTGAATACATGAATGAATGAATGAATGAATGCGCGAATGACAACAGCAGCAAAGCGGCAGCAATGGCCGACCGTCATGATTAATCAATATTTCTGTTTCTGTTTGAAATGCAACAAAAGCGTCGTCGCATCGCCAAGTGGAGACTGCGGCGGGTGCCACATTGCCACATTGCCACACTGTGGCTGCCACATTTCTTCTTTTGGCTACGGTTTCAGTTTCGGTTGCCGCATTTGACAGATCAACGTGCGCTGACAGCTTTGTGTTGTTGTCGTCGCTGTTGTTGTTATTGTTACTGTTACTCTTATTGTTGCTGCTTGTTGTTGTTGGCTTGCCATTGAGCAATGCTGAGCATAATTGATGATGCGGCTTTGGCTTTTGAATGCTTTTCAACTTCGTTTTTTGGCGTTGGCAATGGACGCGTCTCTTGATCGCATTGGCTCCACACGGCTCTCCAAATATGTTACCTCAGCTCTCGAAACGTGGATCAGAAACTTATTCCGTGTGCTTTGTGTCCGATTGGACGCGAATAGAAGCGAATTGCGAGCTGTTTGATCGCATCGGCTACTGTTTATATTCACGCTTTATATTCACGATGATAGATGTGTGAAGCAGATGCCTCACAACACAGACGGACTGACTGAATGACTGACTGACAGTCGGACAGTAGCCAATTACAATGTATAGGCCTCTAATTAGAGTTGTGCCGACTTTGCTGCTTTGACTACTCGAAATTGATGGTGTTAACTTCACAAGAATTTCGAATTTAGAAAAAGGATTTCAAATGAAAACCAGTTGCAAAAAGAATACGAAACATTTGATTGAACTTTGTAATTTATTAGTTGGTAAAGAATATGTTGAAAATTAAGCGAATAAAATTGTTTTGTACAATGGATTTTAAGTTATATTAATATTGTTCATAGACAGCAACCAATTTTATTTTGTTTTCGAAATTGTATTAAGATTTTGTTTATAGTATTTGTTAGTTTTCTTTGGAACTGTTCTCTTTTCAAATGTCAAAAACAACTTTTGTACACTTCATTTAAACAAAAATAAAATATTTTCCAAAATACTTCGTATTGTTTTTTTCACATTCAACTTCTTCAACTGTGCTTTTATTTCCATGACTTTTGTGTGCATACAAAATAAATAGCGGAAGTTTAAATGGCGTCCACATATAATAAAAGTTGCTCTCCGTTTATCATTTTATTTTTCCCCTCAAACATATTTAAAATTGTTTGCCCAGGTCCAGCATTACTCGGCATTTGGTCAGTTGGCTGGACTCGGAAGTCGTTGCCATTGTTTGAAAGATATGAAATTTAGTTTTCTGCTCGATTTGATTGCGATTAAATAAGTTGTTAAAACGCAAGTAATTCATGCGCTTGGCGAATAAAATGCCACAATCATTTCGCTGCAGCACAGCTCACAGGACCTGCTGGGGGAACCGAGAAAAGCGCCAGCTCATGGCCACCGCTCTGGAGCGCAAGGAAAATCCCCCAGTGCAAATATTTCCAAGCCCGGAGACTGCAGAGGAAATTGCCGCATTCCACGGATGAAGACGCTGTGCTCAACCTGTGTCCAGTTGGCATCACGGCGTTTCCGTGCCCCAGGCAAGAATGAAAATACATATAAATAAGATTGTGGCAAGCCAGAAGGGCAAGAGGGGAGGAAGGAGGGGTAAACTTTGCTTGAAACAACGAAATAATGCCTCATTATACCCGCTACCCATAGGGTAGAAGGGTATTATAACTTAGTGCCAACAGAAAATGTATGTAACAGGCAGAAGGAGGCATCTCCGACCCCACAAAGTATATATATTCTTGATCAGTGTCAACAGCCGAGACGATATAGCCATGTCCGTCTGTCCGTCTGTCCGTCTGTCCGTCTGTATGAACACCTGGATCTCAGAGACTATAAGAGCTAGAGCTACCAAATTTGGGGACAGTACTCCTATAGGTCCTACGCAGATCAAGTTTATTTCAAAAGTTGGATGCCACGCCCCTTTCCGCCCCCAAAAGTCTGTAAAAGCCGTAATAATAGACCTAGAGCATTGAATTTTGGTATGCATAATAATAATTATATTCTCAATGATTCCTGTGAATTTGGTTGAGATCGAATGAAAAACACGGAAGTTATTAAAGAATCAATTTTATATGCAAAATTCACTTCCAGCTGCCCGCGCTTTGTTTGTTTAGTTGACAGTGTGACCAAAACGGTGTTGTGATTTTTACCCGCTATTTTCAAATATATACAAAAAACTAATTTTAGTATATTTGGTATATTTTTTGTTAATATATCATTTAAATTTTTTGTTTTCTCTCGAAATGGGTTGCGGGTATCATACGGTCGAGCACTCTCGACTGTAGCTTTCTTACTTGTTTTTTCTTATCGCGGCAATAATGCAGCATAAACGCTTCATTTCCATTTGTCTCGCAAGCGAGTCGCCCTCAGCCACAGAGCCACATTGAGAGACGCAGCGTCACTCGACCTGGCGGTGGTCAGAGGGTAGCTGTGTGGACGGGGGGGGTCAGGGAGGGTAGAGGGGCAGGGAGTGCATGGCCACCCAGCCAGCGACGCCGGCTGTCCGACTGTCCAGCTGCAGAGCGACAGGGAGAGAGAGAGAGAGAGAAATGCGAGAAAAAACCGTTTACACGCCATGCTCAAGCTTCTTTTTTTTCTGCAATTTTTCCCTGTTCTCTGTTTCGTCATTTCTTATACGCCATCAACTCAATGTTGTTATTGTTGTTGTGGTTGCTTCTACTTTACTTGAAGCGGCATTTTTATCGCCCGTAAGTTTTGCTTATTTTAAACACGAACAACACAGTAACAACAACAACAACAACAACAACACCGGCGGCATAATATTCATGTTGTATGGGGAAAAAAGAAAAAACAAAAGTCACTTCCGCTGCGCCAAAGGAAAACGCGAAAAGTCTGCAGACGACGACGACGACGCCAACTGTGGGCACTGCCCCCTTTCAGACTTGAGAATAGCCCAAGACCTCAACACAACTTCTAATTAGATGAAAAACACTCGCAGATACAACCAACAAAAAGTGAAATGTAAACTAAATTACATACATTACGAGGGTTTCATAAGCTTCAATCCGCACGGAAGCCAAATTATGAATTAGAACATAAATAGATGTAATGATAATTATCAGCAAAAAAATTAGATTTTATTTCAGCTTGAATGAGCTTTAAATAAGACATAGTTAACATTAAGATTATTCTCTTTGTAAATAGCTAATAAAATAAGAAATATATCAACGATTTGTTTCAGCTTAAATGAGATTCAAATGAGATGAAATTTAAATTAAAATAACCTTTCGATTATTTGTGTATCTATTTCAAATCAAATATTCGTGTTCTTCATTATAATATTATAAAAATGTCTTAACTTTGGATTGGATTTAGATTTATTTGCCTTATAATTTTCTTAAGTAATTTTTAACCTGATAATACAAATATCTTAGCATTAGATTTGATTTCGATATTGCCTTGCAATTCCTGTAAGTATTTGTTAACCTAATGCTACCACTTCACTTTCAATATTTTTATATCATGTACAATCAATTTTATCGCACAAAATCTGTAGCTCAGCGTTCTGCCAGACAACAAACAAGTGGAGTAATGACAACACCAGATATAATAATAAACCTATAATATATAGCCCATTATTGCATCAGACATCACAAATGACATCCGCATATTTTGTATGCATAATTGTGTGCTCTTGATAGTGCCTTAATACCACTTACCTCAACAAATTGCCACTCCCCCTCCCTCCTGCCTCCCCGTTCCCAGTGTAATTGAATATGCTTATGACGCGGTCGTAAAACACGTCTGGAGTCGAGCGGTTTGCCGTGCGATATTCCATCAATAAAGCTATCAGCGCGATCCATTCAATTTACAGGTTCTAGCCAGGCGCGGACAGAAACTATTTAAAAATGTGATAAATATGCAGTCGATAAAATTGCCCGCTTACTTTGTAGCTAAGCTGAGCACAAATTGGCTAATTGACAAGCCGAAGCTGCACTTTGCCAGCTGAACAACAACAGTTGAACCCCATTAAAATGCGCCAGGGGTTAAAACGAATTCAAATTGAAATTGCAGAAGAATGCAAAACAAATGTGTAGTGCATTTGTTCATTGGAGCGAAGCTTCACTGTACGCACAGTGTGTGTTTGGTAATCAACAAGTTTTACTGCCAGACTGTCTCTTTGCCTCGTTCGCGAAAATGCAAATTAATTAGCGAGTTGCGTTGCGGCTGCTTTAATTGCGACCCCGCCAAACATGGCAACATGGCGTATGCGTGTTGCATGCACCACGGACCGATAATTGAATTTTTCGCCAGTGTCCGCGAGCCGCATGCGTAAAAAGCGCAGCTGCGTCTGAAGATGGACGGAAGATGGAGCCTCCAATTTGCCACAGGCGCCGCCTTGAAATTTGAGTTATGGCAACAGGCGGCCAAAGTATTCGAGAGTACTCATATGCATATTCATGTGCACACTCACTGAATACATGTTACATGGCGTATTCAGTGCGTAAATTTGTCCCCGAAACATGCGGCGGTAGTTGGTAGTTGGTGGTGTTCTTGCTGGCCAATATTAACCTTGCAGTGTGCGTCTTGAGGCATAAATCATCTAAATCACTGGAACATGCAGCTTCCCCCCCCTCAAAGACATTAAATAAATCGCTGCCTGCCAAATGTTTCACATACGATTTGCCTAAGCAACTCAGCTGCAAAACACGACGCGACTCGCTTTGCAAAAGTTTTGCATTTTCTCAGCTCCCATTTCCCATTTTCCTCTTTCCATCCCCCCTGCCATTGGCTCGTCCCTTAACTGTCACCCACTCACAATGTTTTTGGGTTGGGATTTGGCAGGATTGCTCCTTGGGCAGCCATGTCAAGTGCATGTGTATCGTACATTACACACAGGTGGCGACATATGCTAAATGTCCCATAGTTTAAGCTACATTTGGAGCTGCACATTTCATGTACAGCCCATATATCATTTATGATGTCGTAGTCTGGGGAAAATAAGTCAATTCTATGTATTGATGTTGGAACTATTACAGTTTAATCATTTCAAATATCTGGCAGTTACAAATGTATCTAAATAATTCAGAATGTTTTAAGAGTGAAGGGATTTATGTAGAACACTCTCTGATCACTAATTGTTTTGGGATTTTATTCAACAATTTCGAAACTTATATAAACAGTTTGCAAAAGAAATGATCAAAAACTTCTGATGAAGAATTTGTGATAGAAAAATATAGTTCCATAAACTTTTTGAAATAAATAAGTTTGAGATCTCTCTGCATATTTTTAAAATTCCGAAACTCTCCATCATATCAAGTACATCACTTTCATTTCGCCTAGTTTTGCTGGAAGTTGTGCCTCTTGAAAATTCTTAAAGTTGCTGCTTTCGACAACTTTGCACATAAAATACTGGCTGAAAGGCCATTTGTCCTTGTATCAGGACGAGCAGCAGTACCAAATCTAGGTTGACTTATATACTTCCGCTTCCGGCAACAAAACATACGTTCCGACTCCGCTTGTGCCGTATTTTATGGCCGTATTATTCCATGGCCTGGCTGGCTGGCTGGCTGGCGCAGAAACAGAATTTTATGCAAATATCCTAATCAAATTCACATTTTGAAGTTCAACTGTTTTATCCAAAAGTTTTACCTACAACAGCTAAAGCCAACGTTGTCGTTGTCGTCGCCTGCGACGCGTGTTGCAGACGCCCTCCACCAGGCTGTGCTGTGGTGGCTCTGCAGCTTCCAGCTTCCACAGAGACGCCTCCCATTTTTAATTTATTTCCACTTAAAAAAGCGAAGTGCACGACGAGAACGACGAGAAAAGAAGGCCACAAGCATAGGCTCAGTGAGAATCCCTGTCTCTGTCCCTGTCGCGGATCCAGAG
This sequence comes from Drosophila ustulata, assembly GCA_035047365.1. Lineage (NCBI taxonomy): Eukaryota > Metazoa > Arthropoda > Insecta > Diptera > Drosophilidae > Drosophila > Drosophila ustulata. The sequence goes on from JAWNPT010000094.1 coordinate 20,985,745, forward strand.
CAAGTCTCATCCCTCGGCCCGCATCGCAGCATCCGCAGTTCGCATCCTGTGCGTGCGTCCGGTGGAGCGATTCCTGGGCTTGGGTTTTATATTTTTGGATGGTGTGTTATCGGGTGGCTGTGGCTTTGGGTGTGCCGTGGGTTGTTTGCAATATCCGCTCAGCGAGGGTTGGGTCGTCCTCCACATTTTCACTTATCACAGCTCCCAGCTCCCATCTCCCATTCCCTGGCCACCTTTTCAGGCCGCACAAAAAACTTAAATCCGCATGTCGAAAGCGATTAAACAGTTACCGTGTGCTCGCTGGCTGCTTCATTTGTTCGGAATTAAAACAAAAGCAGCCAAAGGATAAAATTAGTCACTGTGGTGACACAAATACCATCCTCTTCGCTCCGCTCTTGACTCTCGAAGCTGTGCAGTTCAATGCAGAAGCTTCAGTTCTCGACTCGTATTCAAAGTCAGTGTGGCATCCCCTCTCATCCCCTTCGCTCTCCGCCATTCGCCCACACTGCCATCGTGGGAATTCGATGCGCCACTCGGCAACAACTGTGCAGCTCGAGACTCGGGCTCGACTCGTTGTGATTAATTGCAATTTAAACGGTTTCAATTAAGGCAATGCGCATCTTTCTGCTGCTGCAACATCCTCATCCACAACCCGAAACAATTTCCTTTTTTGCATGACATTGATGAAATTGACAGACAGAAATATTACAGCTGCCCGGAGATTTGGTTAACAATTGCGAGCTAGATAAATAAATGATCTATGTTAAATTGCGTGCATAATTGAAGGGAACTGCACTTTAATACTGCACTGCAGGTGGAATTTAATTAATGAGACGCTTAAACTTGACTTTAAATTGATTCGATATTGAGCTGCTGAATGGACCTTGAAGAAATGTATTTGATCGAAATGCTAATTGAAATTGACTTGTGAAAAAAAACATATTCTAACGAATTTTCTAACTTAGTAAAAATTCAATAGATTCTTAGGGATCTGCTTTTAATCGATTCTAAATATATGAAGTATTTCATACAGTATCAAATAATGTAAAAAGCTGGTCAAATCAATAAATCTTTATTAAGCAATTGTATGCTGTTCAAATAATACCGATTCGATTGGCTAATTGAAAACCTAGATTCACACGCATTTCACTCATATTTAAATACATTTCCCTCAGACTTGTTTCCCATATTTGTCTGTGAGATACTTTAATCAACTGAAACATATGCTGGCCACTCCCAGTTTGCGCAATTCACCCTCTTTTTAGGCAGTCAACATCAACGCCATGTTGTCGCTCTTTGAGCAGGAGTCGTTGCCATGGTCAAGGCACAACAATCCACAGTCCCAGAGTTCGACAGAATGCCACCGAGTGGTGCCAAGGATTAATTTCTAATTTCGCCTAATGCTCCGCCAAGTGTTTCGGTTTTGTGTTTACATTTTGTGTTTGCCGTGTTTTTGTGCTCTTGTCTAATTTACCTTGATGTGGCCAGTGGCAAGCGGCAAGTTCGTTGTAGACCCATGCCCATTCAAGTACGTTCCCAGTGCCATTCTTGTGTCCCTTCCCATGGCCCAGTTGCCAGGCCGGACTGCCCTACCCCCAGGCTCTTTCAGTCTCATTCTCCCAGTCACAGTCTCAGTCCCAGTCTCAGTCGCAGTCTCGGTTGAGGTCTCGGCCTCTAAATGCAGCCAGTGCCATTGCCAGGCGTGCTCCGTACTCCCTGACTGCGACTCCGACTCTGGCTGCGACGTCGGCTTGGCCTTCGGGCCCACATGCTTGCCACCATCATTAATCATGACGTTTCAGCTCTGACACATTTGTCCGATCGGCAGCAGCAGCAGCAGCAGCGGCCACTGCGACGGCGGCTACGCACCATTTTCATTGTAATGAAAACGTTTTCGAAAAAAGCCCTCAGACTGACGTCTGTCTCGGCCAAGTGTCTCTGCGTCGAAGGCACAGCGGGCAGCATTGGACGACACGTCAATAGACAATGTTACATCTCGGCAGGGTGAGCGATTCGAAGACAAACATTTTCATAATGCGACCCACAACAGCCCACAAGACAAGACCGCACATGGCAAATGTAAATATTGGCCAACTATTCACGAACTATTAGCTACAGTTAAGAACTGACTAATTGTGGCCAAGGAGCAGAGGTAAACACCTTCTTCAGCATGTGCTTTAAGGTGCTTAAAGGGCTTAGTACTAAATATTATTCTGATTAAAGCATGTTGACAGCAATAAATGTAGAGGGATTCAGGCAGTCGAAATGGGCTAAGAAATATTACGTAAGAAATCAAATGAACACATAAGATTTCTTTAATAAAATATATATAAATAAATATAAAATTCGAACTGACGAGAATGAATATTTAGTTGCTCAGCAAGAGATTTTTTTTGTACGAAATTGAGAATCACTTTGAAGGAGAATTTAATATAAATCAAATACAAATAAATTTATAAAATAATTTTTATCTGACAGGAATAATTATTTGTAAATTCAGGTAGTTGAAATGGGTTAAACAATATTGTGTAATAAATTGTATAATCAATCGCATTAACAGAACATTTGTTAAATTATTTAATTAAAACATAAAATATATTTCTTATCTGGTTCATAAAGATGCTGACAGATTTATTGGGTAAGAAATTATTCTGTAGTACAAAGAAACAAAATAAATGTCAAAACAAGGTTTAGAAATTATGTATAGTAACAAATAATTACTTATATATAATCAACTATTTCTGATATTTCCCTTGAGAACTCTAACATAATTATGATATGAAACTTCATATTATTTATGAAATTATCTAACAAATATTTTATGTAGAATAAACATTCTTCCAACAAACTGGACAGTAGCATGTGCCATATAATCTGCTCCTGCTCCTGCTGTATGTACTACTTTAGCCTGACACTCTTGGCCAATAAGAGCAACGTCCACTCAAGCGGGTTGGCTGCGCAGGGCCGGAGGAGGTGTGGGCATGTGGTTAAGGGCAAGGGCTGCGAAGTGAAGTGGGCAAAAGGGGCAACGACAACACTGTGCAAGCGATACAATAATTGCTCTGGGCCGTCGCGTCGACGTTGTCGTCAACGTCGTCATCGTCATTGTTGCGGCTTTGGCATGAATTACAAACAAACGAAAAAAAAACTACAACAACGAAAAAGAGAAAAAGAGCGACAGCACAAAACGAGTACAACGAAACAACAAGAATTCTGTGTGTGAGTACAAAGCCGCCATTCATTCCATTGCCGGCGTTTGCAAACACACACACTCACACAGCAACGCTGTCATGCAATGCTCATAGGGCCTAAAAGCTGGAGATGGAGCTGGCGTGCAAGTTGACCAGGCTAACGTGTTCTGTTCGATCAGACAACGACGATGGCAGCGGAGGCAGCAGAGGCAACAACACCACCACCACTAAGAAGTTGTCCGCTGTTGTTGTTGTGTTGTCATTGTGGTTGTGTGAGTGTGTGTGTGTGTGAGTGCCTCAATCATGTAATTATTTCCTCCGCAACCGTTTTACCAATACCACTGCGTCCGGGCACCACCAAAGTGACCAGCAACCAACACATAGACACACCACATCGACATCGTCGTCGTCGTCGTCGTCGACAAATGATATTACAAGTGGGGCCAACTTGGTATGAACGAAAAGGAAAAAAATATATGAAACTGGTAGCGTGTTTCGCTTTGAGTTTTGTTCTCTCTTTGTACCTTTTTTATGCTATGCAAACAACAAAACACAAAACTGAAAAAGAAACAAAACAACACATCAAGAGTATTGAGAAAGAAACGAATTTCCTCTAAAACGCTGAGCTATTAATACTCTTACTGATCACTTTATATAGTTTATATAAAATAAAAATAATCTAGAAATAATTATCAAGGAATTCGAATAATTATTTTACATTCGGAAGATATTAATAATATAAATTGAATATTTTAAGAAAATCCAAACACATTTATATTTATGTTTCATTTTTAAAAAGACATTTAAATTTCCACTCAAAAGGGGATTTATTATTGTATTTCAATATAATTTCCATTAATGTTTCTCAAATAGCAAATCTTCTATATGTAAATCGTAATATTTGTGTATACTCTAAAATACTTCATATATTCCCCTAAACTCTAACTAAATTAAAATATTTTATTTATATTATTTGAGCATGCCAAAATGTATTTGCTGCTCGTAGAGTATTCAAATAATGCCAAGAAAACAAATTCGAGCAACGCAGAACTGTCTATATCGTATATAGTATAGTCCTACATACCTTTAAGTACATACGTCTGCGTGTGTGTGTGTGCGTGATTCTTTTTTTGTGTATGTGTGAGCAAGTTTTCGTGTTTTTCGTTACTCAATTTAATTCAGGTAAAATTTGTTTTTATGCAGGCCCCGAGCACTCTTAAACTTTGGTCACGAACATGAAAAAGCGTCGTTTCCGTTGAATTGGTCGAAAATGGTTGACGGTTGATTGGTTCAATTTTTTCCATCTCTTTTTTGGCCCGACTTCAGGGAGAGGTCGCCGTCTAGACGCTGCGAGTTTCGATTCAAAATGGCAGCCAATTTCGATATGAATATGAATTCCGAAATAAAATACTATACTTGAATGAAATTAGCTAAAGTATTTCTAAGTATAGTCGAAAAGAGAAAGGAGTTCCCTGCAGTTCCCAAATATTTATATAATTATCTTGGAATAATTTGACTTCCCAAAGCCTTTATCTTTACTTTGCAGCTTGTTGTGGCTCATTCAAAAAGAGGCAAGCTACAAAAAAATTAAAACAACCGAAAAACGAGAGGCTGAGAAATTGCCAAGGGAAAGAAAAGCAAAAAAAAAAAAATTAAACAGAAAACGAAATGGCTTAAATTGGCAGCCGTTGTTTCATTTGCGGCTCTTTACATAACCTTCGCACACTTTTCGGCTCGAATACCGACAGTAGTATAATAATAACATTTAATCATCTTGCGGTTTCGGTCATTTCGTTTTTAGCAAAATCTAATCGTGTCTATTCCCAACCCATTGAGTTTTTCGAATTCGAACTCAAGCGAATGCAATTTGTCGTACTTATGTTGCCAATTAAATATGTTGTGGTTTTCAATGTCGAGCAAATGAATGGCAGCAATCTGTACTTACTTATGGAGTTATCACCTGAAAAATAAAAGAATACTTCATTAATTAAATAATATTAAGAAAACTATATTCTTATATTAAACAATTTTGTGTGGAACTTATCGAATACACTTTGTGTCCCATTATTTTTCTATCAACTTTTTTCTTTAGAGGAGAACGTGAAATTGACCAGATTATAAGAAAGTTTGAGTAGACTTCCAATAAGTTGGAAGCTCACTACCAACAAGCTACTCGTTGTATTATGGAATTGAGCTCAAAAGTGGAAAATAATTAACCCCAAAGTTCGTAGTTGCTAGTTGCCAGCGGAAGTTACAAGTTGTTGCCGATGCTGATGCCGATGCTGCATGTGACCAGAGTACAACTCCAGCTGAGAGCAGAGTCTCTCAGAGCTGATGGAGGGAACACACATGCAGCACGTAACGAGCGGTCAAGAAAATGGCACTGAACCGCTTCCGGAGACAACAGCAACATATTAAACAACTTCCAAGCCAAGTAATTGAGAAGTTTGCTGTCGTTCGATGGCAAAAAATGTGTGTATAAAGACCCAGACTCAAACTCAAACTACTCTACTTTAAGAAAGTCCCAAGGAAGCTGCCCTGTCTGGCAGAACATTATTTGCACAAAACAGAGAAGCGCCCAACCGAAATATCAAAGGAGTAATCTCAAGAGCAACCAGCGGGAGAGATCAAGGAGGAGAGTTGGCGAAAATAAAATCATGCGGTCGGAAATAATAGCGTCTGGGCTGGCAGTTAATTTTACTGATGGGAGTGAAGCCAAGTTTTCTGCACTTTCATAGCGAACAGTCAAATAAATACAAGAACGATTACGAATATATATTGATATATTCTTGGGCTGCATGATTAGCAACTATCTTAGATAGATAATAATTAAATGTGAGAATATTTCTGTTCATATATTATTGCAGCTGCTTTGAAGCTCATGGAATATGACTGGCAAATTTATGGAAAGCTTCAAGTTATGCAGAAAATATGTTAGAGCTTGAATAATGGTCATAAATTAGTTTGTAAAGAAAATAACTAAAAACAAGTAAGAAAGCTACAGTCGAGAGTGCTCGACCGTATGATACCCGCAACCCATTTCGAGAGAAAACAAAAAATTTAAATGATATATTAACAAAAAATATACCAAATATACTAAAATTAGTTTTTTGTATATATTTGAAAATAGCGGGTTAAAATCCACAACACCGTTTTGGTCACACTGTCAACTAAACAAACAAAGCGCGGGCAGCTGGAAGTGAATTTTGCATATAAAATTGATTCTTTAATAACTTCCGTGTTTTTCATTCGATCTCAACCAAATTCACAGGAATCATTGAGAATATAATTATTATTATGCATACCAAAATTCAATGCTCTAGGTCTATTATTACGGCTTTTACAGACTTTTGGGGGCGGAAAGGGGCGTGGCATCCAACTTTTGAAATAAACTTGATCTGCGTAGGACCTATAGGAGTACTGTCCCCAAATTTGGTAGCTCTAGCTCTTATAGTCTCTGAGATCCAGGTGTTCATACAGACGGACAGACGGACAGACGGACAGACGGACAGACGGACAGACGGACATGGCTATATCGTCTCGGCTGTTGACACTGATCAAGAATATATATACTTTGTGGGGTCGGAGATGCCTCCTTCTGCCTGTTACATACATTTTCTGTTGGCACTAAGTTATAATACCCTTCTACCCTATGGGTAGCGGGTATAATTAGAAAGAGAATTTATTATAAGTTTTGTATTTTATTTACAATCTATCTTGTAACTACTAAGTTTTATATTGTGAATAAAATGAAGGCTATAGAAAGTAATTTCTCTATATATTACTAATCATAAATATTTGGAATATTTTGCGGAAAACTTTATAGCAGTAACAGAAAATATATTTTATTAATAATCTATCCTATCTTTAATAAGTAAATTGCAGCAGGTAATTTTATATATTTTACAAAATTTTAATATTTGAAATATGCCCAACATTTTTCTTGTGTTTTCAATGTCAGTTTATCTACAAATTGGTTGCTTGCAATTTCTTAATTGAATCCATTCTATTGTTAGCTAAACAATTGGTAAAGCCCATTTGCTTAATTGAAAAATAAAATAAAAAAGAATTCTCTTCAATCGTGTAAGAAAATATACGTAAGTAAGTGAACTTTAAAGTTGCTATGGTGAGGTGCACCACTTCAGACCCAGACCCAGAGCTGGAGCTGGAGCCGAAGTCGAAGCCGGGGCCAAACGCAGACGCAGAGCAATGGCAACGCCTTGGTCAGTTCAAAACCAGTAAGAAAGCTACAGTCGAGAGTGCTCGACCGTATGATACCCGCAACCCATTTCGAGAGAAAACAAAAAACTTAAATTATTTATTAACAAAAAATATACCAAATATACTAAAATTAGTTTTTTGTATATATTTGAAAGTAGCGGGTAAAAATCACAACACCGTTTTGGTCACACTGTCAACTAAACAAACAAAGCGCGGGCAGCTGCAAGTGAATTTTGCATATAAAATTGATTCTTTAATAACTTTCTTGTTTTTCATTCGATCTCAACCAAATTCACAGGAATCATTTAGAATATAATTATTATTATGCATACCAAAATTCAATGCTCTAGGTCTATTATTACGGCTTTTACAGACTTTTGGGGGCGGAAAGGGGCGTGGCATCCAACTTTTGAAATAAACTTGACCTGCGTAGGACCTATAGGAGTACTGTCCCCAAATTTGGTAGCTCTAGCTCTTATAGTCTCTGAGATCCAGGTGTTCATACAGACGGACAGACGGACAGACGGACAGACGGACAGACGGACAGACGGACAGACGGACATGGCTATATCGTCTCGGCTGTTGACACTGATAAAGAATATATATACTTTGTGGGGTCGGAGATGCCTCCTTCTGCCTGTTACATACATTTTCTGTTGGCACTAAGTTATAATACCCTTCTACCCTATGGGTAGCGGGTATAATGATACCGTTGTTGTTGTCGTTGTTGTTGGTGCCCCGTAGCTGACTGACAGTAGGTGTGACCAGTCTACTCATTCATTCTGACAGTTTTCCCACCCACTCTTGCACAAAACGCAATTTGTTGGATTGTAGGTTGTGCCCTCTAAGCACGAAAGGTAAAAGTGCTGTGGCAATATCGACGTCTATGTGTGTGTGTGTGTGAACCACCACCACAGCCTACAGCTTGTAGCGGCAACGGGGCGGAGGTTGTAAGTGTGTGTGTGTGTGTGTGTGTGTGTATGTGTTTGTGGCGCCACAAGCCGCATTTTTCGCAGTTGCCAGTCGCGTGTCTCTTTGGCCCGCGTATTTGAATTTTCTTTTTTTATTCTGTTTTCCTCTTTGTTTTTTTTTTGGGCTGCGCTTGCAACTAATTTTCATTTCCAGCACAGTGCACCTTTTGGCAGCAGCCACTGTTCTCAAGCTGAAGCTCGGTCTCAGTCTCAGTTTCAGCTTCAGCTTCAGCTTTAGCAACAGCCGCAGACGGTAAGAAATCTTATTAAAAAGTGAACAGTGCGATAAAATTGAATTTGCATTCAAAAGCCATTAACCACAGCAGTCACTTGTGCTCCTGTTGTTCTTGTTGTTCTTGTTGCTGCTGCTGCTGACAGACATTGTCCTTGCAGCCAGAAATTAAACAGGAAAATCAGAAAAATCCTCAGCCTCAGCTTTAATATAGCTCACATTTCGAACTGTGCAATTTATGCATTTATCGCCATATTTAAAATTCACAAAATCGAAATTAATATTTCACGCACAAATCTGCGAATTTGCAACAGCTGTTGGCCGTGTCCCCAAAAAGTTGCGAATATAAAAATGCATAGCATATTTTTTTCCATATCCTGTACAAATGAATTAAGGAGTACATTAAGGTTAAAGTATGAATCAGGAAATAAGAAGCAAATCGATTTAAATATACTTAACAATTCTCGTATTTTGTCAACAATGTTCTAATAATTTGATTATCATAATCACAACTACATATATTGAAAATGTTTTCGGCAGACTAAATATTTTAAATCGTATTTTAAATATTCAAAAAATTTAGTGCGATTAACGATATTAAAAAAAGGATATCTTAAAATTGAGTTGTTAGCCACACTTTTCAATATTCATTTACGTGCCTGAAAGCCATGGCAAATATGATTCCATGATAAATTCTCCACTCACGTGGAAAAGTATCTTTTTAATTGCATATGAATTTCATGCTGTTTACCAAAAAATCGTCGCAATTATTCGAAAGCAATTTGTGCAATGATCTGAACGATGCGTTTATAACAATCACACGGTCAGGCAGCTGCCACAGTTAACCCGTTCCCATCCCCATCCCCATCCTCGTATCCATCCCCAAGCGCGGCACAAGCTGCGACACCTATTCCATTTGCCATGCCAATTGACATTCAAAAATTGGAGCTAAACGCCGCCAATTACACCGCGCATGGGAGCATGTAACCATGGAGGTGTCTGGGAGGCAGCGAGAGAGAGAGCGGGGGGGCAGGGCAGGGCGTGGGGCAGGCAGGGAGGTGTGGCATATTGGAGCTGTTTGGCTGGTTCATAAATGGCCCACTTATTTCATTTTTATCTGTTATCCATGTACGAATATCAATTAATAACTGCGGCCATCGAATTGTTGTAATTACACTCGAGTGTTCGAGTGTTCGATACTTGTGCGTGTTGTTGCTATTGTTCGTTGTTGCTGTGCTAGTTATTTATTTATGTAAGCACAATGAATCGCTTGATTTAATGGCCCATCATTATCCACAATATATTTATATTTATGACTTAAATGCAAAACAATATTACATTTGTTTGGCTCGGCGTCGAGGCTGGGGCAAAGGTTTCAATTAGATATTGAAAATTACTACAAAACACACACATGGCAATCATTAAGTATTGGAAATTGATTTGCACAGCATTAGAATATCAATACTGAATAATTATGTAAACAATCAATGTGTACTATAATTACCGATCAATAATTATGTTCGCTGAATTGTTTAGGAGTTAAACTTAGCCCGATAACCTTCATCTCGAAACTCTTAAAAAACTATTAGCTTGAGCCATCGATCACGTCGATAAATGCGACTGACATAATTATTGCAGTTTAGCAAAAGAGCAAAAAAATAATTACAATAATCTGAGCATCGCTCTCTGCAAATCTGCAAATAAAAATGTCAATTTAAATAAGAATTCCCAATGCAAATCAATCAGACTTGGGCCATGGCTAAAGCAGTTGATGTATTGGCCGTGTCTGTGATTTCTGCTCTCGACTCTCGACTCTCGGCCGCCTGTTGAGGGGCTGTCTGGCTTTCGTATGTCTGGCGATTTTCGCAAACATGTCACACAGTTTACAGTTAACAGATGACAAATTCATTTTTAACACGTTGCCAGAGAGTGAAACCCCGACATGGTGGACCAACAACCATATAATCATCGCCATGTCTACTCGAACAATGAGCCATTGCACTGCACATTTCGCTCGACTTGAGCGTGTGTAAAAAACCCGACTGATCACAGGGGTGAACTAGCAGATACCCTGTGCACAATTTTAAAGCCATCCAGCAACATTGCTGTCCACTTTGCGCAGGGTACAGCGAATAAGCAGAAGTATTACTGTCTGACAGTCTGTCTGCCGCGTGACGTTTGGCTGTCAACGGCTCCCCCAAAAATAACTCACCAGACTCGTAACGTGTGTATCTGTATCTGTATCTTTGTGCAGCAAAGTATCTCGGTGGCATGTGTGTGTGCGGCACAGCTTGTTGGGAACGCACCTCATTCCAGCCCAGATAAATGTGGAAAATTAAAGATTCTCCTGCTAAACGGAAGCTTAGTCGAAAAAAGGTCAAGTCCAAAATGATGGATGATGCCATGACACTCTCACACACACACACGCGCACGCACTCACACATATGCAGAGATGACACCCCAATCGACAAGGAGATGAATGAAATGGCTGAGTGACATTTTCGGGCTGCGCCCCGAAAGGTCTATTAAAAAGTCGCCCTCCCCTTTTCTTGTTCTTTTGGGTGGTTGCAAAAATTCCAGGGGAATATTGCGAGCTTCAATGTTGATTTTAAACACTTATTCTTATCTCAGGTGGAATGTGGAACGTGGATACCTTGTGGCAATATCCGTTGAGGCGAGAGTCGCAAAAACTTTTATCATAATTTTTATTATCATCGCCATTCATCGCATAAATAATTCTGTTAACATTTTCAACAAGCCACAAATTAAAACTACAAAGCACTAAAAATTCGTGCCCCGAAAATTTACGACCAACGGAATCACGTGTCATCCACACGCTCGCTTCGTGTCCCCCTCCCCCCTCTCTCTCTTGGTTGCTGCTGCTCCCCCAGACAAGAACGTTGCACGAAGTTCCGTGTTGCCGATATGATGCATGACTCGGCGGAAGGCGTCCTCGACGGGTTGTCGGCAGCCTTAAGGATCTCAGTTTCGGATTCCGCTTCACGTGCTCTGCGTTTTCGAATTTAAATCTGTTTAACAGTGTGTGTGAGTGTGTGCATTTGAATACGAAATCCTTGAAGCCTTTTTGTGGTTTGCAGTTTGAATATAAAATCAGGGGAAACACACACTCACCCCAAGGCAGACACACACACACACAGTCAGAGTCGATGACAAACAGAAAATCCATTTCACACAAACATTAGTTTTATTTAAATCAGAGATTCATACACAGACACATCGCACACACACGGGGCACACGGCACAAGAGCACGACCTTTGTCCTGAGAGCAAACAGGAGCATGTGTTTCAGCCCATATCCTTGTGTTATTCTCGTTGACTTTTCACGCTCTTTTAAACGCCGTTTGGCTACATTTATCACACTTTAAGCAGCAAATGAAAATAAATTCGATAATAAATTATTGCATTTCACAAAAATCATGGGCAGCTGGCAAACAATGAATTGAAATGATGAATATATTTCATATGCATTTCAGTTTATAGTTAAGTAGAAAACAGAAAATGAGAAATTGTATCTTTGGGTTGTCTTAAGTTAAATACTTATTCATATATGTTGGGTAATATAATTTTGCTATCAACATTACATAATGGAATTTGGCAAAAGCTGAAGTTTCTTCTTTCTTTTTGGTCAACATAATTTTATAATTGGATTACATCAGAAAAATATCAAAATATATATGAGTGAATCGTGAAATGAATATAGAATTTCTTCAACTATGCAATAGCATTTGAATTATGTTTCACGATTTCTTGGTGAATATAATTTTATCAATGACATATTTTGGGATTATATTAGATAAATACAAAAATTAATATAATTGAATTAAAAACACATTTTTTTTGCAATATCCTAATTTGAATATAGAATTTCTTAAACTATACAATAAATTATATCAATTGCCACAATTGCAAATATATTCATTACTAAACTCTTCCTCGAATTCTACACAGTATTTGCCTCTTCGTGAGTAGGAAATACGGCAATATATTCTGACTTATGTGAGCTCAGACATTGCATGTTGAGTGGCTCTGATAGCATTAAAAATTCACACCTGTGATTTCGCTGGCTTTGACAGATAGCAGATATGAAGGAGTACATGTATTCAACTAATTAGTTTTGAGACTCTCGACGGAGTCAACGGAGCGTTACTTTGAGAATTCAGCAAAACTTATAGTAAATCGGTGTCTGAAACAACAACTACACGTGATACACGTAATTTATGACAATTTTTTGCAGTCATTTGTCTTGAGGCGTAAACCGCTTATGGCCTGAAGCTCTAGCAGCCAAACACTCCCTTCCCACCGATCTGCTGCGATAATTATGGTAGTTCACCGGCTCATTGATAACTAAGCGGCGTTTTATGTAAAACCCGATAATTTATTAACTTATTACAGTTGTTAGTTGGAGCGCACTGCTGTAAACTGTAAACTAAATAGAGGAGAGATACTCGCAATTCAGCGTGGAATTGGAATTGGAATTGCAAGTGAAGTGGATTTGCATGCAATCGAGTGAATGTAATGCGATTAACGGTCTGATATGCGGTAATAAATAGGTGTACTTGCTGTACTCGCTGTAGGTGTAAGTGTGTTAGTGTGATGCCATTAACTTGGCTCGAACTTGGCGTTTGGGGTCCTTTTGATAAACGCCCAACAATGCCGCTAACAAGCAATTTTTATGACCGAAAATCCAATTCAAATGTTTACAAATCGTTTAAACTGAATTAAACTAAGGCTCAGCGAGGAAGAGAGAGGGGGGAAACGGGAACAGAAGTGGAACAATGCTTAAGTTCGGGCTGAGAAAAAGACATAAAAATAAATCGCGTACAAATTGAAAATAATTTCGGATTTGATTTTCTTCTTTACGATGATGCGACAACAACAAGGACGAGAGCGGGCTCTTCTGCTTTAAGTGGACAGAGATATTCACGTATATATGTATATCTAGAGATATTTATATATTCAAATGTGGACAGCGCGGGTCAACTAAGTAAGAACGGCGACAAACCACCGCAAAACCACAGCGTGGGGTGTCCCTTCCATTTGACTAAGTACACAAGAATAGAGCGTAAAAAATTTTATCGTCGCGCTTTTTACGGAATGTGATCCGCGGCGATTAAGTGCGCGGCTTTTGTGTCATTGTCATGCCGTCGTCCTGGCCACCAAGGGGAATGGGCTTCTTGATGGCAACTCGGCGCGGGGCACGGGAATGGCAATGACGATTTGGACTGCGGAGGGGGGGGGCCATGTAGTTGAAGTTTATTTGCAGAGGGGGAATCAACCACTGCCACCGCCAAACGCCACCGCAAACACCACCGTCTCTTCTGTCACCATCTCGAGAGCCGCCTCCACCTCGTAATGTATTCAAATTTTCCAAGGCGAGGCCAACGTCAGTGCAGTCATTTCATAAAATGCTTTTTTAAAATTTAATCGTGGACAAATATTTTCATTTCGCCTTGTTTTTTTTCGTTCCATTTTTTTTTTGTTCATTTCGTTTACTCCTCTCGTTTGGCTTTTAGCTAAATGAGTGGAAATAAAATTAAATCGATACTGGCCGTGAGTTTAATTCTATAGTCAAAGTTTCTTTCCCTAATTCACTTGGGGGCCAAATGAAGCACAGTGGGAAGAATAAGTGCGCTGGTAATGAAGTTAAAATGCTGCTCCATTTAAGAGATTCTTACTGCTTAATGCTGATCTTATTAGAAATAAAATCAAAATTACGAAGAGAATTTAAATTCTTTGTTTAGTGTTCTATTTTTATGCTTTTTGGTCCACTGTGTTTGGTCAATTGCGAATATTATCAATTGAGCCCGAACATTTGCCGCGCAATTTCTCACAACTTAATTTTTGTTAGAAAGATTGCGTCAGTTGGCCGAAATTGTTGGCCATGGCTAAGAAAACTCAACCGTGCATTAATTTTTCATAATTTTCTGAAAAAATGCGCTTTAAAATAATGACAAATCAGTTTGCAGATAAAGGCTAACCACCAAAAATAGAGAGAGAGAGAGACAGAAAGAGAAAGAGGGAGAACCAAAGTAAATAAAAAATAATACGAGTTTTTTCTTTTGGCAGCCGCTGTCGCACTTTTCCCCAAGCTTAACTAATCGTAACAGATTTTTTTCACAGTCACGTTTCGGAGGGAGAACCAAATGGGGATAAGGAAAGGCCTTGGGCGTTAGCGTCTGCTCGGCCATATCCGTGTCCTGCGGCCTGCCAATTAGAACCCTTTGTTTGCCTTGAAGTCGCCTCAAGACGCCGTCCTATCTCGCTGTACTTATCTCCATAATAAAGTCGTAACAATTAATTGCGCGACCTTTTCGCTGGCCACAGCCTAACCCAACCTCCCATCCCGCCCAATCGTTGCCAGGGTATTCCCGAGCAAGGACTTTAAAATGGACGAAATATGCTTTGCGGTTTGACGCATAATTTGTGCTCAAAAATTATTTGATGGCCGTCAATTAATTTAATGCCTTTGTCCATTCTCGAGTTTGACTTTGTGTTTAATTTAAGTGGGCCTAAAATGTCGCTTTACGGGTCGTATACGCGTCATTCAGAAGTTTTATTGGTAATGCTTTATTTTTAGAACAATATTTAAAGCATACATACATTTATTTGAATGAGTGTTTATAATGTTATTTTGATTTATTTCTATTAAAAAGTAATAAAATATTGAAATTTGTAATGGAAACTCAATAAATAAATTCGGATTGAAACTAGTTCCCATGAACTGTTCATATCCATATATCATCACTTGTGTGGCAAATCAAATCACTTCCTTGTCGATAAAGTCATAAAAGTTCTCATTCTTCTCGTATTTCACCCCCTCATTCAACATATCCGTAATACAAGCCACAAATCTGTTTGGATTTCAGCTTTATCAATAGAGAAGAATACATATGTATTTACATGTCTCGATGGCGTGGCACGAGTATTATTATCCATGGATGATCTGTTGCCAACGACTCCATTGAATATTTCGCACTTGGCCGAGGTTTGTTTTGAATGAATTCAACTGTAAAGGTTAAAATTATAAATGTGCAAATGACTCATCATAAATAAAATTAATAAAAGGCACAAGCACGGATACGAACGACGAAACCGACACCGACACCGAGAATCCGAAACCAAAACCGAACCAGGGGGGAAAGAGGAAGCATGAACCTGGGTACGGCCGGGAGAGAGACCTTCATTGAGAAAAAGTACAACACATCAACATAAATATTATGATAAATGGTTTGTTATAATCATAATCCGCAGGGGGTAAGTTTTGAGTCGTGCGCTACGCATTTTTTATCCAGCGACGCCCCCGAACCACAATCAGGAACTGACAGGACGGGCACGGGGCAAAGGATACTGGATGAACTGGCGCAACATATGGTTGGTGGGTGGATTATACAGATGGCGCAGCAGCAGTGGATTCGAGTTTCGATTGCATTTCAATAGACGCGCCCGCAGTCGAGTCGCTTTTTTATTGGTTTCGCTAACTGATGGCCGCACAGGGATTAAAACTCAGGCCGGAGTGCTTTGCATACGTACTCATAACAGGCTGAGATACTTTGGCATATTTATCTCTCAGATACTTTGGCAGAATCTTTGCGCATCTTGTTGGGCCCATAAACGGCTCGTATTCTAACTTTGTCTTGGGAGTTCATTACAAAAGTGGAAGCTTTACGCCTAATTAACACTTTATTCAAGTTGAAATTTTATTGTTTCAATTATGTGAGTGAATGAGCGCGCGAATAGCACCCACAAAACAATTTGTATTTGAATGCGCACATGAGTGTACTCACACTCAATTTCCAGCAGCCCAACGAGATACGAATAACCCAAGCACACACTCACACTCACACTCAAACTCCAATTGCGAGCGCATTAAAATTCAGGATGTGAAACAAACAATTTGCGGTGAGCGCAACAAGCCAAAGTCCTCGATTAAAGGCTACAGGAATTGCGATGGGTTTTATTCGACTGAGATTATTGCTTTAAATTGTTGCTGGAAAATTGAATAAATTCAGATGAAATTCTGTTAGGATTGAATGTGCAAATTATTGCCTTAATTTTGAACATTTACAAGTCCTATTAAAGCGTTATCAGCAACACATTTCTAACGATAAGATACTAAACGATCTTCGACTCTGCTGGATACTGACAACACTTCAATTTGGTTGCAACCTGACAGCGAATTAATTTGACAACATTAACAAATTAAACTGTTAAACCAACACACAACCAACAACAGTTGAGTACCATATCAACGTTCGTCTCCGGTTCCAGTTGCCAGACATTTACAACATCATTTGTAATCCATATCGCACAGCATGAAGTCCCATAGTCCCTGGCGAGTGTGTGAGTGTGTGTGTGAGCCACAGGAAAGATGTATTGACCCTTCAACAGACTCTGCTTCACGCTATTTATTGGCTCACTTTCACTTGGATACGGACAGAGAGACTGCGCCCGGGACTCTTACAAAATCTGAAGCACGCCCCCAACTGTCCACAGAAGAAGTTGCAACCTCTCGCAGGGGAATTCGAAATCGAGTATTCGTTTGGCCACGTGTTCGGATTTCAGGTTACACTCGGAACGTTTGTCGGATTAGTGTTTGCCATTTGTCAACACGATGGTGTGGTCGCAATTAATTGGCGTTGTATTTAGTTTAAGTCCAGTGGTCAAGTGGTGGAATGCAAAAGACAAATTGTGGGAATAACGAAAAAGATGCGGAAACTTATCTCAGCTTGAGCTTAAGACGTTGAAGATACTTTGCATTTATTATACAATTAGAGGTGGATGACACTGCATTTGAAATTTCCAATTGTTCTACACAAGCTTCGAGGAAATTTTGAAATATTATGAGCATCGTCATTATAAATTGAATGAAAAACAAACAAGCAATAATATCGAGTAATAATTGTTATTATTTAAAATACAAGTTTGACAAAAATTCATTTTTTATGTTATTTTAATTTAAATGAAAATGCAAATGCATTAATTAATTATTCACCTTTCGCCTTAAAATATTATACTATCTAAGGGTATCATATTTTAAGAACCGAATGACTGAATGAGAAATATTGTAGAACAGATACAAATTTGCGAATATAAAACAAATATATCAAATTCCTTGGCTTGTCAAATTTAATGCGATGCACCGTTGTACGCTGTGGCATTTGCCGGAGGCGAGTGCAACACGAATGTTGCTCGCCATTTGGGGAATGCTCCACTTGTGTCCAGTTGTGATTAATTGAAATTTTGTGCAAGTGAATGGAAATGGAATGGCAAATGTTGATAAAATGCTGCTTAAAATGCAGTACACAAGCCAGCGAAAATGGTGTAAATTTCCTGGGGATATTGCAGCAGCAGAATTGCAACTGCAACTGCAACTGCAAGTTGCAACTTGCAGCCGGTTACCATTGCACCCATTCCCATTCCCATTCCCGTTCCCAGCTTTGGGCTGTTTTCCTGCCCCTTTTATCGAGGCAGGGGACAGGAAAAATATTTTGACAAATGAACCTAAATAACAGGTTGCAATCGCTTAGAGGACCGCGAGCTGCAGAGGGAGAGTCAACGGCAACGGCAACTGCAACATATGCGTGGCCCTGGACCCGTCCCGTACTCCAGCTCGTACCTGGACAGGAAAACGTATGGCCAGACAACCTTGATACCTCATTTATTTTAAAACGTTGCTGCCACAAACTGCGGCCCAGACCCGAGCCTGACTCGGAGTCCGAGTCCGAGTCCGAGTCCAGGCTGGCTTTTGCGCTGCTCAAATGAAATCGACACATTGGGGTAAAAAAAACATAAAAAGAAACAAAACGCGAGTCGAGTTGAGTTGAGTTGAATTCATCAGTCAGACGCAACTGACGAATCGACGTCGACCACTCTCGAAAATTGTTACAAATGATCGCAAATAACAGATCTTTGCCGCACCGTCGCATCGCATCGCCTCGCCTCGTCTCGATCGGGTTTTTGGGCCTGGGCTTTGGCCAGGTTGCGCTGTCCAGTCCATCAAAGGAGCCGAAGCCAGAGAAGAACCGAGAAACACAGACACAGCAACAGCAACAGAGACAGAAACGCGTTGCGTGTGACCGAGTCTTGCAATGGGAAAAGAAATGAGATTGGCCACAGCTGTAGCTGTGGATGGTCTTAGCCTTATTGGAAACCTGATAACTGGTAACTGGTAACTGGAAATGCGATTGGTATTATTACCGATGCTGGGCGCCGCTTGTTGCCCGTTGAATTGCACTGATTTCTTGATTAATGAGAGTTTTGCATTTCGAGGTGGGTTTGATTGCTGCTTTTCATCTTGCCGTTGTTGCAAGTACACAGCCATCGAGTGGCAAGTGGCAATAAGTCATGGGTGTGCACTTACCCTGATTGTTGTTGTTGCTGCTCTTGCGCGACGTCTTCTTCTCCTTCATCCAGGGATACTCGGGCACCGAGTCCATCCCATCCGGCGTCTGTGGCACACCAACACCAACCGGATATCCGCCACCGACACCAACACCAACGCCGACACCGACACCGACACCGCCACCACCGCCAACAGGTGTGCCAATTTTCGGGCTCTCAGGACTCAGGTGATTGAGGAACTCGGCCATCGAGGGCTGGGAGTTGATGAAACCCCCCTCGGAGGCCATCCAGTAGGCGGTGTCCGCCGCTCGTTTATCACAGTTCGGTGCCATTTTGTTGACAAGCATCACCGCCGGCGGCGGTCCCTGCGGCCCCTGTTGCCCCTGGCCGGCCACCACAGACGCCACCGCCGTCTGGCCCGTTTGCACCTGCAGCGGATTTAGCGGTGACTCCGATTTAATCTGGGCTCCCATTTGGGTGCTGTCCAATGTGCTGCACACCTCTTGCATTGTTAACACTATTTTCCGTTGCGAATCTTTTGTCTATTTTCTTTTCACAGTTCTTTAACGTTCTCACATTCAATTAAGCACCTGAAATGTAATAGAAATAAATATATTTAATATTGCAAAATAGTTCTTGGAAATTAATATTTATTTATTTATATATTCAGTTTCAAATATTGTTGAGTGGCATAATTCAAATAAATAAATGTACTATTTGAAACAGTATTAATCTGCATAATAAATATTGTGAAGATAATATTTTAAATTGTGCAAAAGTACAAAACAATATTTTTATTTTATAACAAGTTTTATATTTTTCTATGGTAATCCAATGCATGTAAAACGTAAATATTTAAATTAAAGCAACTTACATCCATCTCTTTTTATAAAACATGTGAAATTGTGAATTTAAGTTTCTAAAATATACGAATTTGACAGTTGAGACTAAAACTACATAAAAATTTAAAGTTCCTTTAAAAATCAAATATTATAAATAAAATAAATTGTTTAACAGTATTACTTCAATAATAATTTATTTCGCAATGATTTTACTTGCTTTTATAAAAGTAACAAAACTACCGACGGAATACAAATTATACAAAATATACACATATGTATATTATTGTTTATGTAAAGTTATTAGTGCATTGGATTTATTTATTTGCTAAATTATGATTTTTGTAAAATATATTAATGTCATACAACTTATTAGAACTATGTATAAACTAAAAGAGTAAATTAAAATGCCAAATTGAATATGTAAACATTAAAACTTATTATTGACACTTTTGACTTACCATTTCAATAGATCGCTATATAGCTTTTGCTCAGTTAGTTTTTGTTTTACATTCTACACATTTTCAGCACTTGTTCACATTTATTAAGCGTGTCGCAATTGCGGCACATTTGCCACTAAGTTGTAGCTGTTGTGGCTGTTACACAGTATTATTTTGTATCTTTGAGATGTTTTTGCCAACAGGGTTAGATAAGGGCGCAAAGCAGGCACAAACTTGTCATCGACACGGGCAAACGCGACGCGAATGGCAACGGCAACGGCAAAGGCAACAGCAATGGCAATGGCGATAGCGATGATGTTGATGGCGACCGCTGTGCACTCGAGCGGGACAGTTTCAGTTCCAGTTCGAGCTTGAGTTCGAGTTGGAGTTCCATCATGTAGAGCAGCAGCTGGCGGTTGTAGTTTTACACACTTTGGCATCCATGGCGACGCGAGTGTCAAAACAGAAACAGAAACGCGGCACGATAAGCCAGCAACAGCAACAACAACTCTACCCAGCGGACAACGGTGCGTATGCGAAACGACAAGTTGTGTGTGAGTTTGGAAGGGTCTCTGGCCAAGAGTCACAAGAAGCCGAAGCTGATCTTGCAATGGTTACACACACACGCACACACAGACGCGCACACAGACAGTTGCACTGCAATTTGTAGTTACAAGTTACACTTTTCTACACATTCGCGCCACAGTGTTGTGACTGTAGCTGTCCCTCTCTGGCCTGCGGCGTAGGTTCGACTTCGCGTTGCGTATCGTTGCGCAGAACCGGTTTGCACTGTTGTTGTCGTTGTCGATGTCGTTTTCGTTGGTCGCCTCAATGGTGGCCTCTGCAGTTGTTTACTCGTTAATAATTCCACTAAATATTGTACACTATTTATTTATTGCACTTTTGCCCAATTTTATGCACTTTATTAAATGTTTTTTGTATTGCATTTATTCGCATGCTTTTCACAATGTCAGACTCTCGCAAACTCTCCCTCCGTTTGTGTTGGGGCAAAACGACGATGCTTCGTGCGTTCACGAATCTGAACCAACCATTTCATCCAATAGCACCGAGCGCACTGAATCTTGTCCGCACTTGTCGCAAGGAGTGGCCAAAGCAGCGCAGCGCAGCGCAGTCTTACAAATGTTTTCAAGATGAGCGCCACAACCACCAGCATGCCAAGGGGCGTGTCTTGTGTGTGTGTGTGTGCATGTGCTCGCTGCGTGTGTGTGGGCAGAGCAGAGCGCAGGGCAAAGCACAACGACAGCGGCGACAGCGTTGGGGTGAATTGGCGTGTGAGAGATGAGCGCGAGCTTCGTGCTCGTGAGCGCAACTATCGCAAGAGACTTCAAATGTCACGTATACACTTAGTTGCGATCTACAACGATATTGTTTAATATTAAATCAATTTAAGAAAAATGATTTATGTTGAATAATAATATTCGATTAGCTAACTAAATAAAATATTACATATTCTTGTTTAACACCTTAACTCTACTCTATAATTTGAATATTTATAATAATGTTTCGGATTTGTTTCTTCTTGTACTTTGCCAGATGTTGCTATCGTTGGATCTGCACAGTTTGTTGAAAGTTCAGCAGAGAGTCAGTGCTCGAGCATGCGCGATAGTTAATACGCCGGTTGCCGGGGGTGGAGTTCTGCCAGTCGCACACAGCTCTACACACAGAAACACGCACACGCACATGCAGTGCACACGCACACTTGCAAAGAGTGTAGAGTCTCCGCAGCGCTGATTGGTCGCCGCAGCATTTGTCTGTTTCTTTTTGTCGCTCTGTGGCTTTGTTGCCTTGTCGCGCTGTTTTTACTCTTTGCGCTTTGCTTTGACGGAACTGTAAACGTGTTGCTTGTGACGGAATTTATTTGCTTTTTTGTTATTTACACATTCCGTCGCCACTGTCGCGATGGAGCTGCAGCAGCAGCACAGCAAAAGCAACATCAACAGTGACAGCGGCAGCGACAGCGACAACGTCGAGTTTCATTTCTTTTTTGTTGTCTCTCCGCGTCGTCGTCTGTGGTGTTGCGTATTTTTGACATTTCGTTTTGCGCGCTGCGCGTCTTTCTTTTTGTTTTGAGCGCCTCTTCTTGTCTAACCATCATGTTGTCAATCTTGGTGGCATTGTTTTTGCCCTTTTTGCTGCCACACTTTTTCACATTCTGTTTTTATTGGCAATCGCTTCGTTTCTACGCGCTTCTGTTTCATTTATGTACGTATGCTGTTGTACAGTGACTGCCAAAAGTCGATGAACCAACTGGCAGAGCATCTGCATAGCATAGAGCATATCGAAAGTTACGAATAAAATGCTAACAAATATGACGATGGATATCAATTTTAGTTGTTTACGTTTTTCCCTACCTAATTTTATATTGCTATTGCATTTTTAGCGAACCTACACTTATAGAAATCATGACAGGTTGCTAAGAAATACTTATTATACACAACGATATGAAGTAATGCGTAATTTTGTTTATTAATTAAAAATACAAATTGTACATAAAAATATAAAAGGAATAAAATTTGATGAGTTCAGATTTCGATTAAATAAACAAATTAAATTATAAATGTACATTTATTATTTATGCTCTTTATTATACTATAACAGTACTTCCCATTTAATTAAATAAAAAAGTTTTTTTTTTATTCTAAAAAGATTAAATAATATTTACAAATTACAAATGTGGTTAAGGCTTCTAAAATTTGAAAAATAATTTATCATCATTAACATTTTCAATTTCTGATAATTTGTTGCTCACCAAAAATACAAATAATTTATTAAATAATTTTAAATATTGCAATAGAGTGAGACAACATGCAGATTTGCATACGACGATCAGCAGCAAGTACATACTTATTTGAATCCCAGAGTCCGTTTATCCGTATCCGTTTACATAAGCCTGCGATATATTTTCCCTTTAGCCCCTTTACCCTAACCCATACTACAAAGATGGCGTCACAAGTGCGATGTATCAGTTTCAATTTTATTGCGGGAGATCAAGTTTAACCGATGCAGCGCGCTTTATGGCCGAGTTGCGGATTTCCTAGAGCCAGCACCAGGCTAAGCAGGTAGCTCAAGGTAAAGTATTCACTGCTATTTTGGAAAACCCGCGGAAAAACCGTCGAATTTCTCTTTCATTTCTGAGTGATAATAATTGTGGGACCATTATTTACCTGAACTATTTAAAATATTTGACACCTGCGTCAGGTATAAGGTTAACACGTTGGATTCGGGAATTGGCTTAATATAGTTGTCAGTATTTATTCTAGAAGATTGGAATATTCAATATGTAGTTGTAGTAAAAGTTACTGTGAATGCATATGATAATAGAATTATTATGGAAATAATATATACTTTATGACTTTTTACTTTATTCCTTTTTTAGTATATTCTATATACTATATACATATATTCTATATATACGACTTTTTTGCTCCATTTTTTCACCTATTTCCCATATTTTGAAGGACTGCCAAAAGTCAATTAAATTGCGCATGCATTATAATTAGCCATACTCGCCGAAAGTCGGCAGTCGTTTCGCAATCAAGACTCACGCCACATTCCAAATGTGTCGCGCAGTCTTCGGAGCCAGAATCAGAGACAGCGACTGAAACTGATACTGAGCCTAAAACAAAGACAGAGACAGAGAACGGCCATCGCCAGGACACGGGCCAATAGACGCGACGACACGTAGCAGCCGTAGACGATGTCGTATGCATGGCCAGCCGGCTGCTTGACCTGTCGCCAAACAGGTAAGAAGAAGGTCGCAAAGAGTTCTGCGATTCGCGGATATGTTTACCTGGTCGGTATAAAAGTAAACTGACGACACGCACTTGCATCTAGTTAAAAAATAAATGTGTCACGGTACAGAAGCCAAAATATTACTCAACAACATGTACAGCAATTACGATAATCGTTGTTCTAACAATGTCGATAGCATTCTCCAAGAGCTATTAGACTTAAGCGAGATGCACTCGTCTCCTTGCCAATCCAATCAACTTGGCGGCCCTAAGGGTAAGCGTCCTCGCACCGCATTCTCGAGTCATCAACTGCTGGAGTTGGAGCGGGAGTTCAACGAGAATAAATATTTGGCCAGGACGCGAAGAATCGACATTGCCCAGCGACTCCTTTTAACCGAGAGACAAGTGAAAGTTTGGTTCCAGAATCGCCGCATGAAGTCCAAGAAGCACGCACACAGACAACTCCAGCCTAAAGGATTAACAGTGCGTGCAAAAACTGCTCCAACATCATATGAGTTGCCGCCACTCTCTGAGCATGAATTGATTGTGGAGCGACTTTTGCAATACGTTAATGCGGAACAAGTATCGACGAATTATGATTCGCCACAACAGCATTTTGATGCATCTCTATTGGACCAACAGCCTCAGCAGCAGTTCTTTGAGTTTCCAGAAACTATTGAAAGTCCAGTTCCGGAATTTGCATGGCAGCCCAGTTACTTGGACACAGATCCATGGAATACAATTATGAACGAGCAGCAATATAATAACCTCGATAATCTGACAGCTAATCCCGACACATTCTTAGATCAGCATTTTGGCTGGGACTCTAGCAGCTCCTTGGCCACGTCTACAACGTCTGCGACATCGACATCCACATCTCCGCAGTACGATTCCTTTGAAACTCACGACGTCGACTTCGATTTCCTGCAGCATTTATTAGACTCCTAAAAGTAATGTTAAATATCATTAAGTTATTTTGTAATATTTAAATTGATAGATAGTATTAATTGAAAATGCAAATAAAATAAAATACTTAAAAGAAAGCCTTTTAATTATCGCCAAGTATTACAAAATTGTTGAATTCAATTTGTGGTGTTTTTTGCTCCTCTCTGCTGCCTGCTGCTTGGATAAATTGGTGTCATCACATCATAAAGTCATTTCGACATATTGAAATTTTGCTCATCTAACAAGGAGAAGGACAAGACGCGCAGGACTCACACAGACACTGAGACGGCTGCATGGACAAGGACATTTACAAGTTGATACACTGAGCGTGTATCCTGTGTGAAGCAGATTGTTTTGTGGACAATATTTCATCAGCAGCTGCTGTATTACATATTAGTTTTATTATTCCAATAACATTAATGCATTGCATTTCATTATTGATAAACTTTCCCTATGCCACACATATTGATTAGAAAAGTTAGGAGCGAATTGCCCCAGAGCGACATGCTCTCAAGATGTATTAAGTAAGCCAAGGGATGTAAGGGATGAGTAACATATATTTATTGGTTGGGAAATATTTGAATTTATTATGTAAGAAGATTAAAAAAAAATAAAAATATGAATTATATTTAAATTAATCTGTCTTCAACATACACAAATTTTTATCTGAATAATTATTTCGAAAATAAATTATTTTGTTAATACATTTCGTTGATAATATGTCAAATAATGCACAAAAGCAGCAAATTCTCTCTTTTATGAAATATCTCTCAAAAAAATAATTCTAGTACTCTCATATTCTCTCTGTTTGCCAACTGATAATGACATAAGACTCTCATGCTCACTCTCATGTTCTATTCAATTCAGTCTTGAATCCAGAGTCATCAGAATATATTCATTTAAAGCTGAACCCTTTATCCAGATCGCTGTGCAAAATGAAATATCACTTGGCGTTTGCGATTTTATTAATACTCGTATGGATTTACATAACAACTTCAAAGCGCGATTCAATCTTGAGACCCATTTGTGGTCGTGATGAGCACAACAACTGTCGCAAAATAAAGTGGATAAATAAACCTGAACCAAGTCTTTTAATTGAACGTTAACATTCATTGTGTATTCAAGTAACAATAAATACATATTGAAATGAATTCGTCAGTTTTTCTATTGAAAAGTAATGTTACAAGTAAACCGGATTGCATTTAAAAATAAATGACGCTTAAAATAAATATTTCAAATGTTAGTAGAGCTAAGAAGAGAACAAATGTCTGAATGGTAAGCTTAGATATAAATAGTATTCAAATAGAATGAGTATATGAGTGTGAGTAGACGATTATATTTTGGAATTTAGGACAGAAGCTACATATGTTCTATATATTGTGCTTAAATATAATTAATTGGTTGGAAAATACTGTAATTAAATATTTAAATTAAAATTGATTAGGAAACAAAATGTTAACTGTATTTTCTTCCTGACATCTTGTTATCTGAAAAATTGTTATTTTGATAATACATTTCGTTGATGAGATCTCAATCAACGCACAAATGCAGCAATTTCTCTCTTTTATGAAATAGCTCTCGAAAAAATAATTCTAGTACTCTCATATTCTCTTTGTTTGCAAACTGATAATGACATAAGATTCTCATGTTCACTCTCATGTTCTATTCAATTTAGTCTTGAATCCACAGTCAACGGATTATATTCACTTAAAGCAGATCCAGATCGCTGTGCAAAATGAAGTATCACTTGACGTTTGCGATTTTATTATTATTCGTTTGGATTTCCATAACAACTTCAAAGCGCGATTCAAGGTTGAGACCTAAGTGTGATCGTGATGAACACAACAACTGTCACAAAATAAAGTGGATAAATAAACCTAAACTCCCTTTTAGAATTTAACATTAATATTGATTTTGTATTCAAGAAACAATAAATACATGTTTTAATTAATTCGTTTGTCTATTGAAAATAATAAATGACTCATAAAATAAATATTAATATTCTTAGATAAGCAGCGAAAAAATGTCTGAATGGTAACTCTATTTATTGCCTGACATCTTGTTATGTGAACAAGTATTTAAAAAAAAAATATTATTTTGTCAATACATTTCGTTGATAAGATGCCAATTAATGTATTTTTAACTACTTGGGCATGATTCGCGAATACAATTGAAACAAATCATTTAAGTCTCGTGATTATTGTCGCTTTGATTTGGATGGTTTTTGCTTAATCATTTATACTAACTAGTAATGCGAGTTAATTATGTTATAGAGACAGTAGCTTATCTAAAGGATTAATGACTCGGGAAATAAATTAAGAACAAAAATTATTTGACTCATTTGCAGAACATATTTATCGACAATTTCAGTCATGTGTGATTGGGGCCCCAAAATACTTGCTTGCCACACACACACACACCCGCACACATATTGTTGCAAAAGTCAAAGCAAAAGATGCAACTACCGCAACAACCGTGACAAGTACAACATTTGTGTCGCCTCTGTCGCCTGCCTCTGCCGTCGTCTTCGCCTCGCTTCAATCTGTCGCCCTTCGACGCAACCTTTGACACGCATAAATGGAACAGGAACAGGCAACCCCATTCTCTGGGCATCACATGAGCGCTACACCCGAGTGGGAGTTGGGAGCTGGGAGCTGGGAGCGAGACCGGGACAAACAAAGATCGCAATTTGACTCTACACCACGGAGCTGTCAGCTCGCACAGAGTGGAGGAAGATTGATTACCGCCATCGAATTGTTTGCCTTTAACCGGGGTGCCACAGACCCCGACACCCCAGAACACTCTATGTGTGTGTGCAGGGGATGTGAGTGGCTCGATTGAATGGCATTAGAATCGAAAGAGTTATACGCCAGTACAGAGATAGTACTGCTCAGCCTGACAGCCTCGACATCAACATGAAATTCCTGCTGTCATATGTAAACAGCGCTCTTGAGTTTTGTCTTTTTCCCCATCGGGTTTCAGTCTCTATTTACTCTTCAAACTTTAAATAAGCTTTTAATGAGCTAAACAACTATTAACGCAATAAAATATTAGCGTTAATGGCAACCTGATTTGCTTCCGAGTGAGATAAGAGTCGAACATTATCACTAGGCTTCCCTGCAAGCTGTCTGTCAGCATTTGCTTTTAGATCGAAAACTCATATAAATAAAATATAATACAGATTAATAAATTAATGATTTACTGAAACCTACAACCTTTTAATAAAAATAATTCTAGTACTGTCATACTCTCTCTATTTGCCAACTGATAATGCGATTCTGCAATGTGATTCTCATGCTTAGTCTCACGTTTAATTCAAATTTATATTTAGTCTTGAATATTCAGTCAACGGAATTAGGTGTATTCATTTAAAGCTGAAACCTATCCAGATCGCTGTGCAAAATGAAGTGTCGTTGGGCCTTTGCAGTTTCAATGTTATTCATTTGGATTTTCGCAATTCCGTCAATGTGTTCAAACAATTTGCGTGCCAAGTGTGATCGTGATGAACACAACAACTGTCGCAAAATAACGTGGAGCAATAAACCCAAACCAAAAGCCACGTTTAGAATTCAACATTAATATTTGCTATGCATTCACATATATAATGAATATAAATATTTCAATTAATGCTTTTGTTTGTGTTTTAATTTAGAAGTACATATGCTTACTAGATTAATAGTTATAAATAGGTCGCTTTAATCTAAGATCGACAATCAATGAATGAAATCATGAATACAATCAACAATATGAGATGTTGTATCGCAGTATCAACTTTAGTGTTATTCATGTTGATATTCGCATCAGTATCAAGTACAACTGATACTGTGCATGGATTGAACTTTACGTTTTTAAATAAGAATTGTGAAATGTTTGTATTATTCAAGCTGTTGCATTCATTTTTTCGATGAACGAATCGATGAATTCCAATTGCTTGGAGTGATATTTACGTACATATTTTATGCAGTTATCGTATTTGGCCTCATCGTTGAGGCTCTTGTAAGCCATGGCCCGGTAAAGCCAAGCTCTCAAATATTTCTCATCCAGTTTATTTAAAACAAAGTCACAGTCAATAATGGCACGATTAAAATTGCCCAATCTGTTCGTTGAAAATACGGAAGTCAATATAATATTATAGAACACATCTTGCATATTTACTTGATAAAGCAGAGCGCACGATTTATATATAGAATCGGACTATCTTTAATGTTGTCAATGGCCTGGCTGTACATCTCTATGGCATTCTCGTACTTCTCCTGGCGATAATGGGCATTACCTAGTCTAAAAGTTAAATGATTAAAGAGTGTATGCATTTTCTATACGGTTAGCTTACTTGCGAAAATTCTGTGCCACACGTTCCCGTTCTAGACGAGCCTTGCAACGTTCGTCCTGATCGATCTCCACCTGTCGCATGAATGTGAAGCGATCGCTTTTCAATTGACACTTTGGATCTTTCCGCTTTGTAACCATGAAATTATCATCGGTGACACTTTCAGCAGTTGTGTCTTTCACTGTTACAGCTTCGACATCATCTCTAAACAAAATAAACAAATATCTTAGACACAATTTCCACTCAAGTTGTTTGTTATCTAATTACTCGCTTGGTTTAATCATGCTTCGCAACAGACTTGTGACTTCGTCGACTTTGGAGTCCAATTGCAGAAAACTCTCATCAATTTGCGGATGTTGCAGCGAATACATGTTGATAAACAGTTTATTAGTGACTGAAAATAAATATTTGTTTCGGTTTATTTATGCCAGAAACGTTTTTTGTAGGTAACCCAGGGCAACTTATGGATTGCTTAGCAACAGCCAAATTTTGTTTACATTTCAATTGAAAAGTCGTTATACTTAAAAACACGCTGATAAAGCGTATTATTTTGTATTATTTCAATGTAATTAATTTTATATTTTTAAGGGACGTCGATTAAGAATTTAATTAATTGAATTTAATTAGTATAACTGGATATAAATAAAATTAACAATTTTTCTTGTTTAACATTTAAAATTCTTGCCATTAACATGTTTATACTAAATATCTGATTGTACGCGTAAGTTTACAAATTAGGATGGAATGAAATACCATTCAAATGGAAATTATTTTCTTTGTTAATTATTATGGCGCGTAATTTGAATAACATGAATATAGCAAATAAACTGAGATTACTGAGATTATTTGAGATTTTTGCGGATACTCGTGTGCTGCGAATCGTTTACGTGAATCTACAATGTGTCCACATTACTTTTCATTTAATCTCATACAATTTGTAAGATAAAGAAATGCATACACGGAATATGGTCGTGTTGTGTTGTGAGCATGCTAAGCTCGGAGGATCAATTATAGACTATAAAACATAATGGCATCTAATAATAGAGCCGCAATCTGAGCGCAAAGCCAAAGGCCCGACGCTCCAAGAGCAAAAGAGAAGAGAGATTGTGCAGTGCATTGGCTTTGGATCCGAATCTGAATCTGAATCTGGTTGTGTGCATGTCGTCAGACATTACCTGCTCCTGCCCTGAGTGTGTGTGTGTGTGGAGCTGGCGGCGGATGTGTGTCTCGTGAGCACACTGCATTTAGGAGCACACTCACACACACACTCACACTCACACTCGAACTTCGACTCAATCGCTATGGCGATGTGGCAAGAGCGTTTACCGCCCAGCCGGACATGGACATGCTTAAGCGCCAGCAAATGCCACAGCTCGTTGCAAGTTTGAATGTGGCTGTGGCAAGTCGTTGGTCGTTGGTAGTTGGTCGTTGGGCCGTTTGCTCGTTCCGTTCACGCAAGGAGGCAAAACATGCAGGAATAAATAATTGCAGCTCAAAGCGAGCCGGTGAACTGGTTGTGGCACCATTCCACGCTCCTTCCTCACGCTCTCTGCTGCCCTGGACAGCGACACCAAATTGCTCACATGACGCATCGCATTTTTATATGAATTGCGCTTAGGTGAAGCCTTCCCTCTTCTCCCTCCTCTGCTCCCTGCTGCTGGTGCTCGTCCCATATGACGAGCGTTCCGGCGTCATCAGCATAGATTGCCATTCGGAGTAATTGTTACAAATGGATTTCATGTAATTTAATTGCGGGTTTTACATCATGAAAAATATACCAGCCATTGGCCCATAAATATGCCGAGACCACTCAGAGCAGCGTCGTCCCAGGCATATCCTTTTTGGGAGGTCAGTAAATGCGGCGTGCAGATGTTGCAAGCTACTGACATGAGGAACGGAAAGGGCTGCTTCCCCTTTCCGCTGTCATAAAATACGAGTGTACTTCGAAACAGAAAATATTTGATAGCATATATCGTAGTGCGATCTGAATGATCTTTGTGCAGTGGGAAAATTATAATACTAATTTCAATCTAATTAAAATTACAGAAGAATAAATAGATCTAAATAGAATGCACAGTAGGAAGTTATCACTTAAAAAACGTTCTCTTTAGTGATTAATAATTACAATAATTAATAAACTCAAACAAATAGACGGGTAAATGTACAGAAGGAAATGATTATTTAAAAACTTCATCTTATTGTTATAATAATAATTATTACAATATATAATTAATTCGAAATAAATAAATTATTAATGCTCTAGACTTATATAGTAATTGTTTTTAGAATTTTACTTAGTTACAATAATTATTAAAATGCTCTACAAATATATCGCTTTCAGATTTTTTCTTAAATGACTTCCACGTTGATATCTTATCTGCTTTCTAATGATTCCATCGATTAGCCATAAATTAGATGTCAATATGATCTGAAATGCGAAACAATCAGGTTGTGCTCTAGCTCTCTGCCCATAATCAAATATTCAAATTGTGTCGCACATTGTTTCTAGCCTTAAAAAAAGAATGAGTTGGGGGACAGCCAAACAGCAACAGATGCTTACAACAGCCTCACGGCTTTGGGCCATGATTCAAGCGCAACAATAATGCCGTTGTATTGCGCCCAAAGATGTGTCTTCGGTACAAGGACATGAACAGTTGTGGCACTCCAACTGCTCCTTTGCTCAGCCCTCAATTGGCATTCAAACGTTAAAGTGATTTTTTTTCACGCGCTCATTTTGCACAGCGAATCTGCTGCGGAATACAAAACAACAACAGCCGGAGCAAGGCGCTCCAACTGCGACCTGGTTGTGGCATGTGCACCTTCACTTGCCTCACTATTTTGTACGGCAAACAAGAGCAGCATGAAGCTGCCTAACCATGCACAAGTGTGTGTACTACACAAGGATACACATCCTAACCAGGACACTCACATACTCGCATTCCAATATTTTGCCACGTGCAATTTTTGGTGAGCTGAAAAAAACTTTTTTTCCTGCCCGGCAGTTGGAGGAGGAGGAGATGAAGGGGGCAAACATTTGGCCTGTTTATACGACAGGTGTTGCCATATTGGCGGCGTTGAGGGACTAACACGTCTGTGAAATGTCATAACGTTTAAACGTGCTAAAAATTCGGAAATATTCCATCCCCACTAACCGCACACATCGCAATTTATGCACATCGAGCACTGAAGCCGCTGCTAAGTGAACCAGGCTGAAATGAAATACGATTCAAATTCAGTAATGTAGACCTAATTCCACTTATAAAGCCGCTGCACTCAAGACTGCTCTGGAAACTAGAACTTAATGCTAGTTGAACAAATAAATAAATTGCATTAAAATAAATTACAATAGAGTAAATCAAATGGTTACAAATCAGTTGATGTAGGATATCAATATTAAAAATAATAAATATAATACAATAATAATATTACTTGGGAGTACTTGTACAAATAAATAAATAATGTTAAATAAAATAAAATAATACAAAATTAATTTAAACAAATGTACGTAAAGATTCTTACTAAAATTAAATGTCAATAAATTGATACACAAATAACATATGTTGGTAAAAGGTAAATACATTAATAATTATTCAGAGCAATCCCTTCTAAAGAACTTCTTCAAACTGATGTTATTTATTTACTTTTATATAACAATACAAAATAAATAACTACTCAAACTGGGCAGCTGTGCCTAACGATAGAATATTACTTGAGCCACAACATATTTATAGTTCTCTACAATATTCTTGTAGTCTTGTGGAAAATTCATTTGGCTCAAGCCACCAACTCAATTAATTTATTACGGCTGCTGAGTTGCTGGAAAACTCGTTTCATTTGCACAGAAAACGCATTTCCCGCAGCTTTGTTAATTCGTCGAAACGTTTCGAGAATAATTGGCCAGAGTGGCGAAAGCCGTGAAAAGCCGCAAATTCAAAATTCAGTGCATCGCAAAAGGCGCAATGCGATTAGCCATAAAAATTATAGATTCAATCTAATTAGAAAATGTCGCGGTTGCTGTTTTTGGTCCACCAAAAAGGCGAGACAAGAGGAGAGAGCGGGGGAGCCAAGTGAATATTTAATTTAATTAACAAGAAACCATTTGGTTGTGTCGCTTCTGCAAAATGGGCTAAATAAAGGGGATGGCGGGGTAGGAGTAGTGGCAATTTATTGTTATGACCAGGCCAAAAAAGGAAGTTGGCGTTTGCCAATGTCATCAGCAGACTGGCAATATCGCGAGTGCTGCGAAATGATTGAGCTGTGTTTGTGCAACAACAATTGAAACAATCTGTTGGACATGTTTATTACAATGGCATTTGGCGTAATTGCAAAGCAGTCTCTTCAGTCTCTTCTCTGATTTTTTATGCGCCTTTGATTAGCTGCGTTTATTGCCAGACGATTAGCCACACCCACACTTGGAACGCCTTCTCTCCTTCAGCCCGAAATCACATCTATATTCATTATGGCAGCGACATCGCGCCGCACATGTCTCTGTGCGTGTGTGTGTGTGCAGGACATGTGATGTCAAGGACTTGGGCCGCCCGCGGCTAGGACTACCGCAAAACGCAGTCTGACACATGCTCGGAAATGTCAACAATGCGCATGAAAATGCCAAGGTGCCACCCCTTTTCCCCTTTTCCCATTTTCCTGCACAGCTTCTTGGCACTATTTCCGCACCGACAATTTCCTCCCAGGGGAAGCAATTTGACACACCAGATCTAACCCTAACCCAAAAGTCACTTCAAGCCGGAGTAACTAAATGTGTTTTGCGGCATGTGTCTCGCCCTCTTTTCCCCCGCCTCCCTCAGTGTTCTCGGTGTTCTGGTTCGCATTCCTTGGGGGCAAGTTGGGCAAAGACGTCGTCCAGCCGCCGCCCAAAACAAGTGTCCCAAACAACACGAGTACAAGTAATGTGTGCGGTTAAATATCCATAAATCAAATCGCAGCACTTTCCGCTCTCCTCTCGCATCGGCGTTTCCAAGATGACCATTGGACCAGGGACTGTGAATGTGAATGCGACTCGGACTCTGTGCGGTTGACACTTTTCTCGCATTAATAGCTGGTCACTTGGGCCAACCGGCATTTGACTTTAGCATCGAATTCCTCGACTTGACCCTCGAAGCCGCAGCAGCACATTAAATGCAAAAGTGAAAACGCAGCCAACTGGGGCATGTGGCGAGTGGCTGAAGCATGCCACAAAAATGAACTCTTTTCTTGGCTCATTTCAGCCAGACATTGGCCATGATGGATACCTTGTTAGGGATATGCTCTTAATGTACAACTTTCAATACAAAAGATACTTTAAATGGGGTGCAAAGTAGCGAAGGGTGCAAATCATGTTCAACAAATTTAACGCTTAACTCATTAATTTGGCTTGCAGTTAAAAACCTCAGTCTTTAAAGATTATTAAGATAAATCTAAGCCTACTAATAAAAAGTAATAGACAAAAATCAAGTTTATTCCATTTTAAGGATCTGTTAAATTGAGTAAAATAATGGTTATTATTTACAACTTTTTTAATGGGAAGCAAGTTCAATTTTGCAATTCATTTTTATTTATTTTTCTTTATTTAGTACAAATATTCTACCACTACAAGTATAATTATGTTATTATTAATTATTGTTTTGTAACTTAAAGTCCTAAAAGTAGACTTTACTTTTGGAAAAGTATTTAAAATATATGATTTTTTAAATTTATTTTTTTTTTGGCAATATTTGCTTTATTTATCCAAAAGATTAAATGTATTCTAGAGATTATTAAGATTTACTAAGTAGCAGGAACATGGAGAGTTGAGGTTGATGGTTTCACTGAGTGGGGCTGCCTTTTACGTCGGCTTGGGATTGTGGCTTATACCAGGGACGAATACTTAGGATCTATAGCCACATACAGTGGCTAAAAAAATAAAAAAAAAT
Source organism: Drosophila ustulata (assembly GCA_035047365.1). NCBI lineage: Eukaryota > Metazoa > Arthropoda > Insecta > Diptera > Drosophilidae > Drosophila > Drosophila ustulata. Next base: position 21,020,934 of record JAWNPT010000094.1, read on the forward strand.
GTAAATCAATTGTGAAAGTCGAAGGTTGTGCAGGGATTCATGTGGGAGACGCTCAGTTTTCTGGACTTGGCAGCGGGTTCGCCCCAAGTGAGATTCATCGAAATGGAGGAGCTCGGATGCATGACACTCGGCTCAGTGGCGTGTCCGGTCTGAGCGCCGAGTCCAGCCGAGTTGTTGGACTTGGACCAGGCCTGAGCCGCTTCCTCCAACTCCTGCTTGATGCTCTGCAGCACCAGATCCACGTTGTACGAATAGTGTCCGGATGAGGCGCTGCTCGCTGGCAAAGCATTGCTCGATGGCGCCGTTGTCGTCTGGGCGAGATGCTCCAGGATTTCACTGAGATCTGCCGAGCTGCTGGGCACCGTTTGCGGCTTTGGCTTGGTCTTCATCGGCCCAAAGTAGTTTGGATTGGCCACCGGCAAGGGCAAGGGCAAGGGCAAGGAATTTGGTTGAGTTGGAGCAACAGTTGTGGCTGCAGCTGGAGCTGCACGTTTCTCAGCACTCGGATCCTGGGAATAGGACATCAGACGCTGCACGATGCCGCGATGAGCACTCTGCTCGGTTTGTGGCTGCGACAGCTTGGCGTTGTTCTTGGCTTCGCGTTGCCGATGTCCCTGAATGTCCTTCTTGAACTTCATGCGACGATTCTGGAACCAGATCTTCACCTGACGCTCGCACAGCGACAGGCGCTGGGCAATCTCGATGCGACGTGTCCTGTACAGATACATGTTGCTCTTGAACTCGTGCTCCAGCTCCACCAGCTGAACGCTGGTGAATGCGGTGCGAGAACGCTTCAGCTTGACGCGCTGCTCCTGGGCCGGCTGCAGCGGCATATTCTCGTCGGAGGACAGCTGCTGGCCGGGCTGCTCGCCCAGGGACATGGGCAGCAGCGTGGGCTCCATGTGCTGATAGGTGGGCAGTGTGGCAACTGGCAACGGCTGCTGCGACTGCTGCAGGGATTGCGGTGTGGCATGATGATGGCTATAGATCAACTGAGGAGAAGAGAAGTTATAGTTAGTTTGGGATTTGTTTAAATGGTACTGTTCTACTTACATCGCTGTACTTGACGACGGGCGCTGGGAAGGCGTTCATCTTCGGCTGGTGCACTGGATAGTAATGCATGACGGATGACATCTCTGGTGTGTGTCTTGCTCTGGGAGTGTTCGAATCAAAAGTGATGTCCTTTCGGCCAGCTCGCCTGCAATATATAGCCTGCTAGGTAGTCGGCCAGATCGGTTTGCCAAAAATTTGCCTAAACTCGCGCACGCTGCCATAAATCCCCGATCCGATCGACGACGTCTGCAACATTGTCTTCGTCTCTGTCTCTGTCTGTCTGTCTTTGTCTCTTTCTCTGTCGCTGTCGCTGCGTCTTGCGTCCTGCGTCTGGCACCGCGAGGACTAGCCAAGTCCGGGGCAGGGGCAATCTAGAGGCTTGTTTTGATCGAAATCCGGCTGGGCGAGGATTTCGACATTACGTGAGATCTTCAGATCTGCAGGTATTCTTAGGCATAGACAGACGGCTGGCCATAGCTCTGATGATGATCTGTTTGTGTTGACCAACTTGTAGCACCTGTGCCAGCGACATCGGCTGCAAGGAAAGTGAGCTCTCCTCCAAGGACATGCTGTCGCGGCCATCCACAATTATCGGCATAATGCATGCATTGAACGCAAACGCTGCGAAAAAGGATATTTCGAGGGTTTTATGCTTGATTTAACAGTTTATGACTTTATTTGTGTGACAGACAACGACAACGACAACGAAGACGAAGACGACTGTCTTCCTGCTTTGTCTCCCTCTCTTTCCCTATAGCTGTCCTTGTTCAGTTCTAGTCCCTGCGCTGCGCCGGCGCCCTGCTCACCACACCTGCAAATTCGGCAGAGCTCGCAAAATTTTATTACTGGCGCTATCGGATTTGCTGCTTCGCGGAATTCACTAAAAATTGCCAGAACAAAGACAAAGTCATAACGCATGAATTCTGTACAGTTTCTATAGTCGCCGCGCTTGAGTTCAGGATCTTACTTATGGGTGTTTATAAGTGCATTACTTAAGAAAATAATATAGATATGTGCATATGTAACTACTTCAGTATGGAGATTTCATTACAGTGTGCTTGTTTTCGAACGAAAAATAAAATATTTACTAGTTCATATTTCCCATTTCTATGTTTTTTTATATTTCGAATCCATGTTACTTTTAAAATATATTATAGTAATGTAATTAAATAAATATAATGGCTATCAATTTTGCAATGAATATCAAGAAGTAATGGAAAAATTATAGAAAATAAAATTGAAGACTAGAATAGCTATTTAAAAATAATAATGAATATAGTGTTTAATAGCGTAATTAAAAGATATTATTTTTTGAAAAACATTAATACACAAATGTTAGAAAATATAATTTAAGATATTCCAACATGATAATTATTTATTATTATTATACATATTATATTTGATTATATTATATATGATTTTATTACGTATTGTTATTTTGAAGATTATCGTAAAGTTTGTAAAATCGTTTATAATTTAAATACCTAGAAAATTATTAGCATCTGATGCAATTTATAAAAGTTGCTAGAGGGATGCAATGAATAAAAACATAAACAAATAATTGCATTTTTCGCCTATTTAATTTAATTAATTGAGTCCCATAGATCTAATAAACCATATAACCCATAGATCTATTTAAAATTAATAATTTTTAAGTAATTAATATCTGCATCAATTTAATTCAGTGTTAACATATCAAATAATTGCATTTAATTGTGTGTAACTTATCGCGCCCCCCTTAAAGTTCAACCAACTATGCACATGTTATTATTATGTGTTTACTTAGTTCTCCAGCTAACGAGTCAATAAAATAGCATTTGGGAGAAACCCAAATTTCATTCGTTCATGCAAATGCTGGATTTTCCACATTTTATATCAAAGAAAAGTGAAGCAACAAGTTGCCTGCGACGGGCATCCGCGGCGCCTCTCGGAGGCAGCCATGGCCATCCTAGACAAAACACACCCGGTCGGGAAATGAGGATATCAGCCTACCTAAATAGTGCAAGTCGCAGGTAGAAGATTCCGGGCACCTGGTGGCTTCACCGGGAATTAAGCGCGAATTTTATTACGCGCATTTCGCAGAAAATTCGCGGATCGGATTTTATTGCGCACATGTGCCTGCCGATCATAAAGCATATATTCTTTTCTGCAAGTCCCGTTTTCCTTTTTAAATTCATAAGATTTTCGGAAAAACCAGCTACACTTTCCGTTCATCGCCGTTCCGAAAGTTGCCTACATGGTTTACGTACTTTACATATATGATGTTTAAAACCTAGCTTTGTATAGAATAGATAACTTCTAAAAATATATACACATTCTTTATTATAATTCTTAACATGACTTAATCTAAAATTAAAATGAGACAATTTCAATAATGGGCTAATATTTAAAATTCTTGATTTAAAAAAAGGCCATCAAAAATATTGAATTTTTGTATATATATTTTTTTTTATTTATTATACGAATTTAATTTATGTATGTATAAATTTGTAAGCTTAATAAATCGTCAATTAAAAAATACCACTATGGTTGTGTGGTTTGTTTAATTCTTTAATAAAATGTTTTAATATTTGGGAACAATTTTCTAGAATATATTTTTATATTCCCAAATAGACTATCTTAAACAGATCAGGTATATTTAATTTAAAAGGTGCACCATTCGAAGCGTTTTTAACAGGGTTCAATGCATTTTAAAGTGGTAAATAATTGAAATTCAGTTAGTTAAATATACAACTTTTTCTATAACTGAAGCGTGTGGTTGTCATGTTTCAAAATGCAATTTAAAAACAATTCTTGCGCAAGAAATGTTAAATTGCTACATGGTACCAATGGCATAGCATAGTTTAAAAATATTCTGACAAATATTATTGTTTTAAAGTTCAATCTTCGACCGATAATATCACAATAATGTGCGATTATCAGGAAGAGAAACATTTTTCATTTCGATCAGTACAGTTTTTAGGCTATGCCAATTCGGTCGAGTTATAGAAGTGAGAAGGAATTTTATAAAGAAACCTCATGGAGAATACGTTCACTAAAGCCCATAGTTGTCTCGACAGTGGCTGAGTGGGCATTGATGGGCTTTTGGGCAATGCCCAGTCAGACCGAGTTGAGAACAACGCGAACGTATTCAAAATGAGGTTTCCCCACAGTATCACTAGAAAATGCATTGAAATCTGTGATAACGACTTAACTTAACATTGTAAAAATCATTAAAAACAATATAAAATGGCTTAAAATACTAGAGGGCACTACGAGTAGATATCTACAATATTTGAATCTTTGTACAATCAGGAATAACGAATCACTTAAAGCTAGAAACGTCACAAAACACTACAATTTTGTTTTTACAATTGCAAATTAATTTATATTCGTTTTTAGACCGCTCTGTGTTCCAGCCTAATTGAAACAGTAGGCGAACTGCGTGTTGCCTCCGGCATTACGATGCGGATTATACGCTTGCATTATCGTATCCATCGTGCATTGATATTGGTCCGAATCATTTATTGACTCCATCGGACTGTTTGCGGGCACCAAAGGCGGCGTCGGAGAACGCTTTCCGAATTTGCCAAAGGCGCTGCGGCCATTGCTGCCACAGCCGATGAGGTTGCCGCGTGCCACAGCGAGTAGTCCTGCGCCCAGAACGTCGCTGTCGTCGTCACAGGATTTGTCCGAATCGGCATTGTTGCTGCTCTTCTGCGACTCCAAGTTCTGTTAAGCAGGAACAAAATAATGTTAGACATGGTATGATCACGAGTAAGATATTTTCTAATTGAATGAACCCACTTAAAAACATATTTCCTACTCATTGTATGACAAAATATTGTAAACTAACCCTAACCATTTGGACTGTGGTTGAAATTTAAGTCAGTCAGTATCGTATTTGATTTTATAGATTAGACCAACAGACATTACTGTTATAAGCTGGATGTTGAGAGGATCATTCTAAAGGGTTGAATCATTATGAAACTCACAAGTTCGTGATAACTTTATCTAAATGTCTCTAACTTGAAGGTCAGTTCTATAACATTCATTGTTCTCCTGTAGCTCACCCCAACCATTTGGACTGTGGTTGAAATTTAAGTCAGTATCGTATTTTATTTTATAGATTAGACTAACAGACATTACTGTTATAAGCTGGATGTTGAGAGGATCATTCTAAAGGGTTGAATCATTATGAAACTCACAAGTTCGTGATAACTTTATCTAAATGTCTCTAACTTGAAGGTCAGTTCTATAACATTCATTGCTCACCTGTAGCGTCGTCGTCTTCTTAGTCGATCCATCGTCCATGTCGTCGGTGTCGTCCTCGGCGCCGACAGCCGTGGCACAGGGGACGCCAACGCTGCCGTTGCCGCTGCTCGCGTCGCCGCCGCCGCCACCGCTGCCACCAGGAGCACCGCCGCCACACAGACTGGGACTTTCGTCATTCTTTGGTGTTAATGGCTCATAGACCTCGGAGCCGGGCGAGAGCGCCGACGCAACGCCAGCCTCGCCGGCTGGCAAGCTGCCCGACGCACCCTGGACGCCGTTCAATGCCAGCGCCGACGATCGCATATAATACGACCCGTTAAAATTGTAGTCGGCCTCGTTGTCGCCTTTCAGCAGCGGCAGCCGACAGCCGTTGCCGTTGCCGTTCTTTTGTTGAAAGTCAAAATGATGATATTGTTGTTGCTGCTGCTGCTGTTGTTGCTGCTGCTGCATCACATGATGATGGTGTTGCTGATGAAGCTGCTGCTGCTGCTGTTGCTGCACATGTTGCTGGGGAAAGAACTGAGCTCGATCCACATTCGCTGCCGTCGACGCCGTGTACTGGACGTGCAACTGCGCCACTTGGCGTTGCTGTGGCTGGCAGTTGTTGTAGTTGTAGTAGGCATTGAAGGACTCGCTGTAGTGCTCCACCAGCTGTGCCGTTGGCGTCGACGGTGTTGGCGAGGGCGTCAGTGCATTGGGCGTGGCACCGCCCAGACTCAATGCCTGCAGACTCGGCGGATCTGCATCGCAGCCTTTGATGGGCGCAGCATTGGGCAGCGACGGCGACAGCGGCATGCTGTCGTACGATTGATCCTTGTGCTGGTCCGATTGGATTTTGTGGCGACGCCGCCGGTTCTTGAACCAGATCTTCACCTGGGCGGTGCCCAGCGCCAGCTTGGCCGATAGATCGGCCAGTCGCGGTGCGGTGAGGTAGCGTCCCTGCAGAAAGTGCTGCTCCAGCTCCGCGATTTGGGAGCTTGTGAATGTGGTGCGAGTGCGTCGCGGTCGTCGCATCACCAGCGAGTCAGAGAGTTCATCTGGCATGGAATATGTAAATACAAATATATTAATCGAAGTCCGTATTTTATTAAATATATAAATTGAATTAACATTATATACAAAAAATTGAAACTCCAAATTATTGATTATTTTTTATTTTTGATCAAAATAAAAATCAATCAAATCAAAATAATTTGTTTTGTTCATAGATAATTTCAAGTATGTGATTTTTGTATTTAATTATTTTTGGATAGTGATATTAATTACTAAAATATTTATTATTATGGAATTATATTATAAAATTAACTCATAATAAATAATTATTGTTGATCGAAAACATTGAAAATCAAAAGCTTCCAAATCATGGATGGTAGAATAGTTCGTCCACAAATAATGATTACAAGTCTATTCAAAAATTGTGACTATTTTTTTTTTAAATAATAGAAAAATAATCATTATTTTCGGATGCTGATATTAATTATTGATAAAGTTATTAGTAAATACAGTGCATATACAAATTTACTTGCCTGGCTTGGGCATTTGGTTCGGCAGATAGGGACGGATGTAGTTGTAGTTGATGGCGCCCGTGCGTTCATCAAACAGCTTGAGGGGGGAGGGAGGTATGAAATTGTTGTTGATAGATTTGTTGTTGTTGTTCTTGTTACTGTTGTTGTTTTGCTTACTAAGTCGAAGGGATTACGAAACTGCGGCGGCAACTGCAGCTGTGGATGCTGGGTGTGTGTGTGCGAGTGTGCGTGTGGATGCGTGTGTGTGTGCGGATGGGGATGCGGATGCGAATGCGGTGGCAGCGTATGATGGTAAAAGTTCTGATCCGGCGGCGGTTGCGCCATTTTCCGTACTTAGCTCCACCTTGATGTTGTTTCTTTTTTATGTTGCTCGCACGTTGCACTTAAGAAGGAAATTGAACACTTTTGCAATTTGTGTAGTAACCGGTTACATTTGCAACACATTTAATTTATTATTCCCACATTGTTCTTTTCGTTTGCATCGCGTCCGAGAAACGCCGTTATTTCCAACTCAAAGAATCACGATTCAAAACAGAATGCGTAAAAGAGTGGCCAGATGGTTTGAAACACATTAAAATGCGCGCATCTGGCAGCGCTACAACATAACAAGTGGACCGATAGGTGTCGCTTATGCGCATCAACGCTGGCGCACTGCATTCTGAGCATTTAGTTGTGCCAACAGACGGTAGGTGGCGACATCAAACAAGCGAAGCGTAGCCGCGCATATTTGAAATGTATCTCATTCGACTAGTGACGTCTTAATAAATCAGGATGAAACTACTAATTGTGTTAGTTGGTTGTTGTAAAATATTTTATAATAATCTGAAAAAGTGTGTATTGTGTATACGTGATTTGTTAGCTGACACAATTGCACAATTTGCTAGTTTTGGTTTCAGTCGTCTCAATTTATGTTATGGAGCAGTGTAAATTGTGCTAATGCCGTTTATCGAATGTGTAACAGATCAATGTTGTGTTGACTTTAGATATGGGAGCTGTTTGCTGTTTACTGTTGGTGTTGTAGTTCTGCCAACTGGCAGCAAAAGTCAATTCACAGCTCACAGCTCAAAGCCAGGCAGCCAGCCAAAAACAAACAAAACATTGCACATACCAAGGGAGACACACACACACACACACATTCGCACACTCGCATACATTCGCACACTGGGCCACAAATTCACACGCAGTGTGTGACAAAGGACTAAGGCAACCCCTCCTCCCCTCTGCGCCCCTCTCCAGCCAAAAGAGTCACTGACAGAAACAGGATTCGGGTAATAAATTACAAATTTTGACATTTTCTGTTTCAGATCCGCTTGAGCTCTCGTGAACGTGAACGGGAACGCTGAACACAGTCTCAGCTCGCAATATTGAAATTGGCATGAATGTATACATATATATATATAGACATATATGTTTATGTGTGTGTGTGTGTGTGTGTGTGTAAAAGACCCGCATCCGAAAGGAGCATCGATGATGAGCCAAATTCTGAACTGCAACTGCAACTGCTGCTGGGACGAAGCCACGAATACGACCACAAACTCTCTGACTGCATTTGGACTGTCTGCATCTGTTGTAGGACTCAGGACTCAAGCGGGGAACAGCGGGGCACACAGAAAGAGACAGAGACAGGACAGAGAGAGTGAGAGACTGAGCAGCAGGAATGTGAATAGAAGCGCCCTATGCGGTCCACAGATAGTTAACTTGAAATTTATTATTTTACACAATTTACAATTATCTGATTCAAATGTGCACTCCCCATTCTCTCTCTCTATCCCTCTGTCTCTCTCCTGGACACTCTCTAAAGGATGCACTTTCATCTGCTGACTGCCACAGCCTCCAACTGTGTCCCTGCTTTCCGCCTTCGCATTTGGACAGAAGTCACAGTCACGTTTTAAGGTCTGATTTAATTTTCTGACTGTGGCGTTAGACCCGTTTTTTGTCGTTCTTGTATCTCGCACAGCATCGTTATTTGTGTTTTGAGTGCGTCGAGCAGGAAAAAACCTTGGACACCCACAAAAAATCGAAGATTCTATCAAATAAAAGGTGGAAATTTAAAATCGAGATATTTATTAGAATTGACAGTCATATTTTCTGGTATACACTTTTATTTAGTGCAGTTGACGTAAAAAATTAAAATTTTGTGGTATTATTTTATTTGTTTATTATTAGCAAATTATTTTTCTGCTATTTTTATTTCGATAAGATAACTACTATGCCTTTGATCTGTATGGAATCATTTTATTAATTTACTATTTTCATTTAATTATGTCTATACGAACGCTTTAAAAAAAGTGAAGACAAATTTGTTATTCATTTGTTTTTCAATTATTTAAAATTATCTAGAGTTGCTTTCCGAGTTTAGAATTTCATTTTCTGTTGTTTAAAGTCAAAATTATATTTATATTTATTTATAATATAATAATTTCAATTGTTCATTGAAATTCAATTATAGAAATATTTTGATGGGCTTACTATGAAATAATGTTGGAGGATTATTTTTTTCAATAATTTTAACTGTTCAGTAAAAGTTACTATTTCTTGTATTTTGTTTTTTTTTTTTTTTTTTTAAATTTCGATGTTATTAGTATGCAATAATTTTGGACTAGTATTTATTTACATTTTTGTAAATTTTCTTTTTTTTTTCGTAATGATTTTCCCGTTCTTAAATTGAAACTAATGTTACTTATTAAAGTTGCAAGTCCAACGCAATGAGAAAGTGAAGTTTGCAACAGTTTCGACCAAATTCGAGACTTTCCACCCCCCGTTGCTGGTTTCACGCACGCGCCTCTGCTTAATAGCGATGGTCGCTGTCTGTGCGAAAGAGATGGCAAGCAGCATACACACACACACACACACATACGCATGCATACACACATGGCCGTGCAGGATCGCGACCTGGCATTGGCATTTCCACAGGCGAAAGGTCTTTCCAGCAGACGGCAGCGTTATTGTTGTTGTTTCGTCCTTTGTTCCCTGCGCCATGTCATAAATCATCGCATATGCGTGTGCGTGTGTGTGTGTGTGTGTGCACCACCTTTCCACGAACTTCTCTAAACGTTTCAGGGGCAAATGGCGTCACAAATTTAAATTGTGGCGTCAGTTTTGTCCAGTTGCTCGCGAGTCGCGACTCTTCTTCGAGGCGTTTTGCCCGCGTTTTCTGTTTTTGTAACGGCCATTCGCCTTAGTTGCAGTCGCAGTCGACGTCGCTGCTCGCTGCTCGCATGTGGGGGAAGTCGTCGAGCAAAACAAATCAATTTAAGGCGAAGAGTGCAGCGCAATGTGAAAGCCATTGATAAGTGAGACAAGAACAACAGCAGAGACAGAGCAAACAAATACAAAGGAGAGATATGATCGAGAGCTCGCCGTCGCAGCGGAGATAAGCAAAGCAGAAACGAAAAAAAAACCGATCGGTCAAAGTCAACGACGAAGACGAAGGCGAACCCGAAGCCGAAGCAGCTGCCGAACGTCTTCGTGTCTGAGCGCAGCCCAGACTCGCCAAAGAGCCGAAGCGTCGCGTCAGTCGAGCGACGAACGTGAAACGCACACAAACAAATCAGACGCAGGCGGCGCATTGAACTCGCCAAGTGAAATTATCAGTACAACAAAACACATAGAAGAGACGGAGGAGCAGGCAGCATGACAAAGTGCCAGCATTATCTACTGTGGCTGCTGTGGCTCTCGGCGGCGGCTGTTGCTGTGACGGCGACGGCGCCCGTTATCAGCCACATCAGCCAGGATGTGGTGGCCAGCGTGGGCGACAGCGTCGAGTTCAACTGCACCGTGGAGCACGTGGGCGCCCTGAGCGTCAGCTGGGCCAAAACGGAGCCCAACTCGGCCGTGGTGCTGAGCATGCGCAACATGCTCAGTCTGCCCGATCAGCGCTACAACGTCAGCGTGCTGGAGAACGCCGGCCAGGACAGCGCCATCTACAGCTTCCGCATCCGGCAGATCGAGGCCAGCGACATGGGTCCGTACGAGTGCCAGGTGATCGTCTCCGCGTCCGGCAAGGTCAGCAAGAAGCTGAATCTGCTGATCAAGACGCCGCCGGTGATCGCCGAGTCGACGCCCAAGAGCAAGCTGGTCACCGAGGGCCAGATGCTGGAGGTGAGCTGCCACGCCAACGGCTTCCCGACACCCACCATCTCCTGGGCCCGCGTCGGCAACGCCATCATGCCGGCCGGCGGCCATCTGCTGAATGAGCCGACGCTGCGCATCAGGACGGTGCATCGCCTGGATCGGGGCGGCTACTATTGCATTGCCCAGAACGGCGAGGGGCAGCCGGACAGGCGTCTGGTGCGCGTGGAGGTCGAGTTCAGGCCCCAGATTGCCGTGAGTCGTCCCAAGGTGGCGCAGATGCTGTCGCATACTGCGGATCTGGAGTGCAGTGTCCAGGGTTATCCGGCGCCGACTGTGGTTTGGTTCAGGAATGGGGTCCAGTTGCAGTCGAGTCGTCGGCACGAGATCTCGAACACGGCCTCGTCGTCGGAGACCACGACCTCGGTGTTGCGCATCGACAGCGTGTCGGAGGAGGACTTTGGCGACTACTATTGCAATGCCACAAACAAGCTGGGCCATGCCGACGCCCGGCTGCATCTCTTCCAGCCCGTCATCCCGGTGCCGTCGTCTTCGTAGTCGTTTCGTTCCCACAACATCATCAGCAACAAAAAAGACTTGAATACCTACTTTAATTTTTTCGGCAATTGTCTGGCCCCCGCCTTGGATGCGGTCTCTGTCTGTAGATCTTATTATTAATGATTCATTCAATTCAATTAACGCACGATTCACGAGTTTATATCAAAATCCCCCCGCCCCAATCTTTGTGCCTTAAGAACTCGCTGTCCAACTGCCTTGCATGTGTGGCACTCGTGTTTCCTGCCCCCCGCCCTTCCATCTATCTATACATGAATAAACATACTATATACACACAAGTCTCGTACAGCCTTATAATTTGTCTTATATTGTATCTCGCATTGCCGCCAATCTGATAACTGCAGAGACTTGTCTGCACTCTGCCAGCGTGTTTACTCTTGAGATAAGGAAGGGTCCGAAAAAAGGTAAGTTTGACCCTGCAATGCAGTTCAATTATTTTATCTGATTTTAGATTATTAGTATGTACCTTAAATAAATATTTGTTTAAATGGCGAAGACGATTCCATATATTGATAATTTGCTGTCGTTTTCGACAAATCAATGTTTTCACTTCATTTAAATTGAATTTACTGAGACACCTTACGGTTTTTTAAGGAGTATTTAATTATTATTAGATTCTATTAGTCTATATTACATGGAACGCAATTTGAGAAAATAACTTATGCTTAAAAAAGTAAATTTTACAGGAGACAGTTTGTATTTAGTTAATAAAGTAAATTATCCATCCAACTAATCATAAACAAAATGCCGAAGACAATTAGGCATAATAACTTTGATATCGACTTATCAACAAGTAAAATGTTATTTTAAAATTGATACAAATATTTATAGTTTAGCCGGCAAAGTTGAGTTATCAAAAGTTTTTAAAATTTAAGCTTCAGCTTTAAAATGCTAACTTTTGAGTAAAGTATTGCAATAAATCTCTCGATAACAATGACTAAAGCAATAAGACAAATAATTGCAAGAAAGTTGTCCCACTTGAATTTAATTCCTTAAATAAACAACGTAAGAATATAAATATGCAGTAATCTCGATAGTTGCTCAATATTTATTTGCATTCGATTCGTATCTATTACACTTGTAATACGCATAAATTTGACAATGATAGTTTACCTAAAGCCATTTACTTTAACGAGACTCTGAACAAACTGTTCGTATTTTAAACTTTTCCCTCGATTGCTCGCAGTCCAGTCAGATAGATAGATAGGAAGAGAGAGAGAGAGGGAGAGAGAGTGAAACGGATAGAGATAGGGAGGGTGAAACATATGAGCAGGTCGGGCAGTAGATTATTTAAGTGTCATTTATGTTAAGCTGAGTGAAGCTGCTAAAACTGCCACAACATTTAACTCTTCAATCATGGTTAAAAATGGACTACAGTTCACCTCTTGACACACACCATCACACACACTCACACACACACACTCACACACACACACTCATAGAGAGATCAAGAGGCTGGCAAAAAGTAAGTTGTTCAATTTAATTGAGAAAAATGCGAGGCATTTGTAAAGGCAGCCCAGGCCAAGGAGTCTCTGTCGCTGGCAGCTCTGTTTGCCCTTAGTATATGTACTAAGCGTAGGCCCAGCTTAGTATATACTGAATGTACGGCCGGTATATACTGCTGTATGAATGGAGGCGAGTTGTGGGTGGCATGTGGCAGGCAGTTAACCGCATGAGCGATGTCTGCCGCTGTCCCCGTGCGTACGCCGAGTCCATTATGTCCTGCCACATTAGTTGCTGCTCCTCTTGCCACTTGCCACTTGCCACTTGGCAGTCATGAAAATCAACACTTGCTAATGACTTAATTGTTTCCATTAGAAACTCGTTGCTAAATACATTTCGACAATTTTTCATAGTCAATTCTTTTTTTCCTGTCTCTCGCACATATCCTTGGGGTCGGACTAAATGCAATCCAGCTCTAAATGTCTGTCTATATTGTAATTGGTGTTGTTGCCGCTAAGCGCACACACGCACCGCACACACACATTCCGCTCGGAACGGGAGCAATGGGGATTGGGGGATTGGGGGATTGGGACAGGGACAGGAACAGGACAACACGTGCGCCCTTACGATGCGTTGACGTCGTCGTCGTCGTCGTCGGCATCATCATTTCATTGTCTGCCTTCAACATGGACGTCGGCGTTATTGATTTTTTGGGTAGCAACAACCACCCGGAAAAGTCGATTGGAAACCAAACTCTCTTTCACACAGGGGTGGATGATGCTCTTCTCGTCGCGTCCTCTGCTGCTTTCAACCCCGTCAAAGAAAATGGCAAAAGGTGATTGCCGAATACCCTGCACAGCAACCAGCATCCAGCATCTTTTGCATCGGGATGCATAGAGCTCCTTGGGCAGCCCATCAGCCTGGCCAGCATCCGTGTATCCTTGTGGCCACTTCCAGGCCGGAGAGGCGCATGCGCATCTCACATCGTTGTTTACCTTTTTGCCGTTTACGGTTGCATTCGCTGTGGATGCTGTCCGCTCTCGTGGCACTCGTGGCTTCCACGAACGTGGAACGCTCGATTCCAGGCGGCCAACTGCTCAACGTGTGTTCCTTGTGGACGCCTCCACATGCAGACACGCGCCTCGCTGCCGCTCATTCGACTTGGATCTGGCGGCGTTGATGCAGCTGCCTGGCGTGACATCAACAACTGCTCCTCTGGCTGCTCCTCTGGCTGCGTGTTTTGTTTTTATATGTTTTCTTGTGCTCTCGCCGTTTCGCCGTTTACGATGTGCTGCCAGTGCCACTTGGATAATGGCCACTCGCCATCCGTCCATCCATCCATCCACCCATTCTGTATAGTTGTAAACAAAAAGGTTTGCTCGCTTTTACGATCCTGGTGCCTGGTGCCGGATTCATTCAGCTGTCATCACAATAAACCGAAGCGAACGCAACAACAGCATCGTCAACTCAAAGAGCGAGTTTTGATTAGGTGAGTGGCTCTTTTAAGGATTTCCTAATATATTCCTGCAAGTTGAGTTGAGTGCGATGAAATCAAGTGAAAATATGTTCAAGCTGTGATCAAGTTGAGGATCAAATTTAAATTCAAGTGTGTGATAAACTGTTGGTTTGAAACTCTTGAGATCTTTTTAAAATTACTCCGAATGTATTAAAACAATTTCACCAATTAATAAATAAATTTGACAATAAATTATGAGGATACCATATAAATCGGAATCTACAAGCTGTGATCAACTTCTTTTTAAAGTAGATGATCTGTGCATTGATTTGTAAGATAATTTTCTATTTGGTATCATATTATACTATTAAACATGTGGCATTAGTTTATATTTTTGCAATATTGCATGATATTTTATTATCTTTATTAATTTAATTTTCAACTATGTTAGTATTACATTGAATTATTTGGTTCAATGGCGAGTTGATCAAAATGAATGAAGACCCAAACGCTTAGCGAAAGATAAATTTGATATGGAGGAAACATTAAATAATATAGCCAATTATTAAAAAAATAATAGCGCGATAATATTTGATATGATATTACTAATAATGATGAAAAATTAGTATTACATTAACTGTGTATATTACTAAAATAAAAAAACTTTCAATAAACTAGAATGATACAGCAAAGGATGATAGTTTAAAAATGTAACTTTGATTATTTTGAACATTGTGCAGTAATAAGATTGAATACAAATTAATATTATTAATTGGGTTTAAAATACATGGTCCAAAATTTGAAAAAATAGTAAATAAATTATACTAAATATTTGATAAAATATTGGTTTTATGTTATATATATTAAATATCTTTATTTATAGCTATACGCACTACAGGTAAATCATTTATTCCCGCTTCTTGTATTTGGTAGAGTGTTTTTGTTGTAGATTGTCATTAAGCCAGATGGCTGCTATCTGGCTGTTAATAGCTTTCTGGCTCTTATGATTTGCTCTGATAAGTAACACATGTGAACGTTAATTGCCACGCCTACCTCCCCCACACACACACACACACACACACACATACACATAGGCTCGCACACAGAGACACAGATCCATAAAGTGGGCAGCTAATTATGGCCATATACCATACATAAAGGCAACGTGTGTATAAGTAATTGCATTGTAATTAATGCAGGCCTCTCTATGTACACATATACATACAAATATATATATAAGTATGTGTGTGTGTGTGCTAGTTAAGATAAATTAGTAATGAATTATCGATGGGACTAGTGGAACATTAATTGAAGTCTTGCCTTTGATTTATGATGCGCAATTTATAGCCAAATGCAGTCGATAGGCAAAAGGCAAAAGTTCCGGCCAGGAAAAAAAGCGAAAATTTAATAACAATGCAATTTGCGAGGCGCCAATAAATAATAATTTAAAAATGCTGTTTAATGCGTCAGGCATAAAAAAGAATTAGCCTCAGGCGTATGCTTAAAGCCAAATATTTGTCAGGCAGCAGAGGGAGGAGCGTGGGGCAAGGGGCAGGGATTGGGGGCAGGGGCAATGACAATTTTCATGCATGCCGTGGCAAGTTGAGGCTGTCTCGGGGGGGTCGCTTCGTTGGCTGCTGTTGTTGCTTGTCATTAATCCCTTCGCGAGGAGACAAATGGAAAATGCTTTGCCGCTGACACATGGCTTCTGGTTTGAGTTTCGGGTTCTGTTTCGGCTTTTGGCCAACAGATTTGGCATCCTCGTTGTCCTTGCCGCTGTCGTTGCCGCTGTCGCTGCTGCTGTCGCTTCTGATGCGGTTGCGGTGCGTGCTTAAATAATAAATTTAACTAATTGCCCTGGCGATTGGCAAACAAAAGGCAACCACAGCTACATCCGCAGCAGCAGCAGCAAAACTGATTTGCATTCAAATCCTGTCTGTGACGCTCTTTTATCCTTTCCACTCAACTTCCCTCTCGGTTGAAAAGTTTATCCAGCACTTTGGGCTTTCTTAAAGGGGCGTTGCATGCCACTTGCAGCTTGCCGTGAGCGGCAAATTTATATTTTGGCAAACCACCAGAAAAATGTATGCAACGCATTTTGCATATTACACGCTGTTTTTGTCTACACTCGAAATTATTCACAGAAGATTGAATATTAGCGATAGAGCAATTTGGTAAAAATATTGCATAAAATATTTATTTTATTGTCTGCAACTACAATTACGTTAAGGTAACAGCATTGACTTTTAACTTTTATCATTAAAATAATCCTTTCATTGCGATGGTTATAGTTTTTGGTTATTTATTATGATTTTTATTTAGCTGATTTCAGTAACAATTGGATTAAAGGAATATCGTGTGCATTTCATATTTAATTTATTCTTATATTCTAATAATTAAAATATTTTTGTATTCATTTTAATTTATTTATTTAAAGATGTATTTAGCTGACTTAAACTGCAATGGCTATAAAGTAATATCATGATGACTATTGTTTCTGTTTAATTCTATTCATTTATTATATCGCATATTTATGAATTTAATATTAAAATGAATTTTTGGTGTTTATATTTAAATGATAAAAAGTTTCAGTTGCCATTGGTTGTCGTTAAATATGCGAACTGCAATTAGTTAGTTGAGATTACTAGATTTCTCAACTCATTTTCATAATAGCCCGTTTCTGATGACGGAATTACAGATACGCAAAAAGTCTTTTACATTCACAGCAGCTAGTCCTTAAAACAGGGTATCTTTTGGTCGACTCTTTTGACGACTTTGTCGCTCACACTAACAGATATATATTTTTTTGGACTGCGTCGCAGCTGGTGCGAACAAGTTGGCTAAAGCCATCGAGCTATGGCCAAAGCCCGCAGCAATTTCCCATTACAGATTGCTGCCGAGTGCAAAAACCGCCATGTATCTATCGTGCGAGTATCGTTTTAATATTTTAACCAATTTAGATAACTGTTTCCATTTGCAATTAAAATGCAGATGCATGCAGCGCAGGTCCAATGTAAGAGAGGGGTGAATGCGGAGGGGGGAATGGGGAGTCGTAAAAATTGTGCACGAACTGAAATTAAAACTTTTCCTTGGCGGCCAAGTGGGCGTGGCTATCCGCACAACTGGGCGCACTTATCTGCATTGCATGCCTCGATATCACGTTCGCTGCCTGTTTTTCTTTTTCTTTTTTTTGGGAGGAGATTTTTTGTGTCAAATTAAAAAAGGAATAAAAATTTGTTGCGGGTGTCGCAGGGTTTTTGGGTGGGCGGCAACGCATTTGCATGTTAAGAGTTTCGCACTGTGCGCATTTCATTTTCCACATCCTTCCCCCCGCCAACTGACGCCTTCGCCGCCTCGCCACCGCATGCAACACAGCAACGACACGCCTTTTGTTGACGTGCAACGGAAGTTGCCTCGGTTTGAGTTTCAGTCCTGCGGTGTTGCCCATTTCTTTATTATTTTCTTTTCCTTGTGGCAACTGCGGAAGTTTTGTGCAACCGCCATTTTTGTGTACAGTGTAATGTGCTTTTGGGCAGGACCAAAAGGATCCCGGGCAGAGCCAAGGAATGCCCAACGATGGCACAACGAAGCCAAGGAATGCAACGCAAGTGTCGCAACTGCAATTGCCACCAAACATTTAACAAATAAACACAAATATGAATGAGCTCCTTGCAGCGCAAATGTGGCGAGCACAATTTAACATCGACTTTGCCACTTCAGCAGTGTCCTTGCCACTCCACAGACAGCATTCGCAAAATGAGCTTCTAATGAGCTGTGATTTCAGTTCAAATGCTGCGAAAGATACTTTTGACATACAGTTCACATTTACTCTCCGCTTGCAGTTCCATTGCTCAAATATCTGTCATTTATTTCAGTCTGCTTTTGGTTGTTGCAACTTTATATTTATTCCTGCAATTTCAAATTGGTAACAAATACCAGCGCTTTAAACAGAATGTTTATCATTAGATATTTGAATTAAATTAAATGTAAATTTCATATCTAAATCTCACATTCAAATTGTTTCGGTGATTCATTTGCCTTAAAAAGATTATTCATTGGATATTTAAATTAAATTAAATGCAAAGTCAATTTACAAAATTCTATAGTTAAAATGTTGCAGTCAAATTGCTTCAGTGTTTCAAAATATTATGCATTAAAAGGATTATTCATTAGTTGTTTGAATTAAATTGTAAATGTAAATCATTTAACTATACTTTCACACTGAATTTACTATTAATTCTCATTTCATCTAAAAATTCGACGCCTAGAAGCAAATTTCTTTAGGCTTAATTTCCAATATCTTTATTTAGTATTTATGTGTATTAATTGCCACATTAATTGAGTTTTATGCAGTCCATTTCATAGTCAAATATTTCATCTTTTGATTTGATTATGCCTCATGAAATATTGGTTTTAACGGCGTCAAGTAAAACTTAAATCAGTTTTGCACTTAGCCAAATGAATTTTCTTTCTGCTGGACAAATTTTTGGCGAGGAACATAAATCAAAAATAATTTCCATTATGATCAGAAACGCTGTCGGAGTTCGGTGTGGTCTCAAGCATAGATTGTGTGATGTGGCGCCGCGTGGCAAGAAAAGAAAAACGATTGAAGCCAAAAGGCGACGTCGACGATGGCGATGGCGATGGCGAATCCGATGCCAAATGATATGCAATTTATCTAGCGAAAATCTAAGAAAATCTGCTGTGTAATGAATGCCCCTGATATCCTTGTACTCGTCGTTGTATTAGAAGCGCGCTTGCAGCCAGGACTTGATAGTGAATGAGCTACTCTGGCAGTGGAAGTTCGAGTATGTGAGTGAGTGTTCGTATGAATGTGTGCGTGGGTTACGATTACGTTGGGGACATTATTCGCTTTAGGAGTTTCATTATAACATGCATCGCACGCTTTGCTTTATCGCCGAGCACATCCTGGCGAACAGAAGCTGGTGTAGCTGTAGCTGTATCTATCAACATCAAATGTCCTTGTGTCCGCACAACGTTGTTCCCTGGCAGGACTCTGCCCGCATCATGCCGTGAGATTCATGACCGTGTGCTGGGGCTACATTAAAATGTTGCCATTGCTGTCAGAGTGGGGCAGGAGTGGAGGAGGACTGGCGAGTCAATCCCAAAACCCAATCCCACACACACACACATACACACACCGTGTGTAAATAAACTGGCGCAATCGCCGGCATCATCGTCGCATCTGCAATTGCGTATTTCTGCCAAGGAGCAGGAGAAGGACTAAGAGCTGAAGGCGTGTACCAGCAGGAGCGTGGGTGGAGCCGTGTCTGTGTCTGTTTTTATGTTTGTGTATTTATGTTTGTGTCTGATGCTAATGCCAATGTGGCTGGCTGTACATATAGGGGGGGGAATCTGGTGCCTGGACATGGGTTAGAGGTGTGTCTGGACTTTCCATTTTTGCTTCTTGTCGTCCTAGTCGCAGCTCTTCTGGCATACAATTTGCATATAATTTGCGTTCATTTTATTTTATTCCAACATCCAGCCCGTTGCCGTTGCCGTTGCCGTTCTCGTTGCTTCATCTTTGCTCTTTATGCGTTGGCTGTGTGGCATTTACGAGGGGCGTGGCAGCGCCTACCACCAGCAGGCAGCCACCAGTTTATTGATAGCTCAATATCCATCCAGACTTGCAGCGGTTGTTTAAGCCCGCACAAGTCGTTGTCGGTTTAACGCCCCCAATTATGTTATTGACTTAAGATATGATATTGCGACAGTTTTATTCCGCAAATTGTGCTCTACATAAGATATTTATTTATGATGGGATTACCGCTATATCGTAGTTCAGAGCGTTCTTAAATCCATTCTTTAATCAATGCCAAGATTGCAAACTTCGAATTTAATTCAATATATATTTATATTTTGAATATTGCGTAATTCTTGATTATTTATCTGTAATACTTTATGTAGTCTATTTGATGATTTCAGCATTAAACTAGAGTTGATTGGCGCAAGGCAAGATTAATTATAATAATTTAATATCTAAAAGTATGCTACAACTTTTCGTTAGTCGTATATTCATAGTAATGATTATTATATTTGTATATTCAAGTTATGTCAAATATTCTAGTATAAATAAACTTATATTGAATATTTTGTTTTTTTTTTAATAAAAGAGTTGGGCTTAAAACACATACATATATCAGATGCTGTCCTTTCAAAGCATACTTTTAGGCGACTCTAAAATGTCTTACGAAGATCGTTGTTTTTCTTTTATTTATTAAGTGTAGAAACCATAGAGATCATTTGTACCATTATCAGACATTATGTGCTTTTGAAAATGTTTGTCAAATTAAATGATTTTAAATTAAATATAATTAAAAGCAGCGCATACAGAAGAGTTTGTTGCTGCAATTTGTAGTTGGCAGCTGCATCAAGTACACGAACTAATTAAATCTTTAATGCACTTCGAATGCGCCGCTTTGCATTAATGTCCGCCACGGACGGATATATGTACTCGTATAGTACTCGCATTGGCCATTTGCATAAATGCAGCGCACAGCGATGACCGTGGACGGGGAGCAGTTAAATAGAGATATGGCTAATGGGTCGTGGCCAATGCGAGTATCTGGTTGTTTAACCGTTTCGTTGTTTGGCTGTTTGGCTGTTTGGCTGTTGTTAGATGGAGATTTTAATTACTCTTTGAATGAATGCTAATTCATAATTGAGTATGTGAGTGCAGCTGCAACGCAGTTGCATCTGTATCTGCATCTGTGTCTGTATTTGTATCTGTTTTTGGCTGCTGCAGAACATTCAAACTGCCATGCAATTATGCTTGTTTAATTTAAACCAAATTTATGTGCTGTTCGCTCCACAACAGCAACAGCAACAGCGACAGCGACAGCAACAGCGGAAAACTATAGTTGGCCATGGCCGTCTGAATTTATGTTTAAGTTAACACAAACACACACACACTCAGAGAGTGTGGGATGCATAAAAATGGCTGAAAACTCGCTCTGTGGCAGCTGAAAATTACTTGTGCATCCGGTGCATCCTCGCCAGCATTTGAATCGCTCCGCGTGGTCCTCTTAGAAACCTCAAGGCGTGAGTTTTACAGTCGTCTTCCGCATCCCGATGAAGCCGTTTTGCCATTCGTTGGCTAAGTGAAAATACGAGGCAGCCGGAAGTCAACTAGATGCCCCAGTTCTCTACCCACTTCTGCATTCACTGGGAATGCGAATGCGAATGAGTTGTGGGCGTGGCAGTGGCAAACATCAAATGCGCTGCGCACAAATTGAAAACAAATGACGCACAGGCCTTTTTCTCGTACTCTTTCTATTAGTCTTGTTTTTTTTTCCGCTTGCCTTTGGGGCCAAAAACGAGAATAATTTTTACAATTTTTGCTCGTTGGCTTTTCATTTAGATTTTTGGCGTTGGTCCGACTTCGCTGGCCATGCCACATGCCAGGCTTTTTATGCAGCCCATTAGAGTACGTGGCAGCAGCAGCCATGGCAGCAGAAGTGGCAGTGCCTTTTGGCCCATAACTCACAGCGAATGACCTTCTGGCGCAGCGAGCAGAAAAACTGTGCTGGCCAGACCTTTTAATTCCTCTATAAGGCTGCAACAAGGCCAGGACATGGCCAGAGCAGCCAGGATGCCAGCCAGAGAACATGCCTTTTAAGCATTTCTCCATTTCTCCATTTCGCCATTTCCCCATGCTGGGCTTTTTAAGCGATTGCCAAGCCATGATAAATTGTTGGACTAATTTAATTAAAGTTTACGGGGCAGACTCGTTGCATTCCTGCAACTGCAACTGCTCGCTTCCATTTTCTTATCCTTGTCCACATGACTTGCCCAATTTATGTGCAACTCGCATTGCAGTCGCCCCAAAAAGGAGACCGCCAATGGTCCTGCCACCTGCTACCTGCCACATGACAGTCACAAGCTGCACAGATAAAAGTTCCAATTAAGTTTACACAAATTATTAACAGGTGCAAAAAGGTTGAACGATAAGGCAGGCCAACACAACGAAGTTAAGGGCAGTCAAAAGTAAAGATTTGCAAGTAACAATTTCCAAATAATGTTTTGTCTAATGTTGCTGGGTTGATCGAAAAACCAATTTAATTGATAAGCTGAAATATAATTTAAACTGAATATGTATAACACTAACTAACTACTGAATATTATTAATACATTTTACGGCTTGCAATTTATATTAATTATCGGCATTAAAAATTTCATGGAAATAAATGTAGTATAGTATAGTATAGAAGCAATACATTTTCAATGTCCAACAGTAATTAAAATTGATTTAATAAAATATAATTTGAACTCAATATACATTTAAATAGTTACTGCATTACACCAACTATTAATATTATAAATATATTAATTATTTAAATTTTATTTAACGCTTTCAAATTTATAATAAATTTCATGGTGATAAATATATATTTGTTGGCTAAATAATTCAGATTAATACTCACAAATAAAAATATAAGTTACCGTTTCTCATAAAAAATATTTTAATATTTATTACTTAATCTACTAATACGATTATTCGATTTACTAATCCATTTATTCATGTTTGTTAACATGAATTTAAAGCCTTTCAATTTATAATACCTAATTATCGGCATTATAAATTACATGGCATTAAATACGTTTTTTTGAACTGTAGCTTGAAGAAATAATCTAGTTTTGTGCGGGCAATGCAAAAGCAGCAATTAAAATTAATTTAATAAATCTAAAATATGCATGGCCACAATGATAAATAATGGAATTATCTTTGCTGCAATTTGCACATAAACATTTGAATGTGACGTTCAAATTTGTCAGCCGGTTAAATAAATGTTTGAATTAAATGTGCAATTCGAAGGCTTTGTTGTGCAGCACAACTTTTACAAATTACAAACACAATTGCAAATATGTTAATTCGTAATGAGGACATTGCTTGAGTTTGGGTATTTACAATGCGGTTGCCTTTTTGTGTTGTTGCACAAAATCTCATTACGCACATTTGGCGAGTGCCATAAATAAACAGAATTTTGCTGTAATTTACAGATTATAATGCAAAGCTAAAATGCAGCTGGTGGCAAGGACACGGATGCGGATGTGCATGCGAAGGATACGGATGTGGATGTGGATGTGGATGTGGATGTGGATGCAGATGCCGATGGAGAGATGCTGTTGCAGATGCGGCTAAATGTGGAGAGTAGATGCCGATAGTTGTGGCCGTTGCATGCGGCATAAATAACAAGTTCATTCTCATTTAATTGCACATTTGTGAATGCAATTTGTTTGGCACTCAGTGCGAGTGTTACGAGTGTTACGAGTGTGTAATGGATGTGGCGTCGAGTATATATTGTGGATTATGTATTTTCCAATTATGATTTCAGTTTATAAACCTTTCAGAGGCAGCCACCGTGTTGAGCAACCACTTCCTGGACTCGGTTAAGAATGCATACAATTTTAATATTAAATGCGCAGTCGACGGCCAGCAAAAAGGTAGTTGCCAGGAGCAGCAGCAGCAGGACAGTGAACCGGGGGAAGGATGTGGCCCAGCAGGACATCTGCTAGCTTGTCGCAATTTCGCCCACGACAATGGACAAAGTTTTGTGCCAAGTATTCGATGCGTTTTTGTTTTCAAACCCAGTTTCCCACTCTTCATTGAAAGTTTTTGCCTTGTTTTTCAAATTGTTATTTTACTTCTCGAAATTTCCAGCGCTTCAGGCAGATACTGGACAACAACAGCAAAAAAACTGAAACTTTACTGCATATTTATGGCAGTTGTTATTGTTGCCTTGTTTTTGTGCCTGCCCCCGCAAGGTGCGTGGCATTTATCTACTTACAACAGCAGCAGAAGCCACAAAGCGAATCGAAACCGAATCAAAGGCAATAATTTCATCCTGGACATTTGCCAGATTATTTTGTTTTATGTGCAGAGCAACGAAACAAGTGAAGTGAAGTGCAGATCAGAAACGCTCCCGTGACCTACCCTGTAGTTCCGGGCTTTTGTTTAAGTGCATTCCGAATGCCATTGTCAATTATCAGAAGCTCGTCTCTACAGGTATCTCACAGGGTAGAAAGAAACAACAATTCGCAGCTAATAATGCAGATAGTATAAAGATAATCCATTTGTTTAGTGGAGGCTTAAAGTCAGCAAACTATCTGTTAACAGTTTGGCAACTTTCATTTACGTTATTTATTAGCAAGTGAAATTTATCGTTATTCCCTTTAAGTAAACACAGCTTAAATTCGAGCAGGAGTGAAAAATATGTTTTCATCGCAACTTGTCGCAGGTGACTTACCAACTACTTAGCACATAAAACATCAACTCAACTATGATGCAGACGCCACGAAGTGGCCAACGAACAGAGAACAGAGAATGGAGGAAGATGGAAGGAGCAAGAAAGATGGTGTCCAGGCGCCAACAATTGGCGGTGCCTTTTAACGTGTATTAATAATTCAGGCTCACGTAAAAGTTGGCGTCACTTAACGTACATCGTTGGCAGGCGAGCTGAGCTGAAGTGCAAGAACGAAAGAAAAACAAACAACAATAGCTTAGGGGAAATCTGGAGAAAATCACAACAGGCAACAGCCAAGGCACAACACAGCGTCTCAGCTCTCACATAAACTGCGAGAATCCCGGGGAATGGAGAAGCCAATGGCTGCCGTTGCCTGCAGACGCGAAACGAACCAAGAAGGCAGCTGGCAAAGGAGCGAAGGATGGAAAGGAAAAGATGTTTCATATCCTGTGCTGAGCTGCAAAAACCTGCCTGGCACGTTTCCATACATAAATAACGATTTGGAAGGCTGTTCGGCTGTTTGTGCCAGGCCTGTTATGATGACGTTTATGTGTGCGAGTCTCCTTCCCCTTCCCTTCCCTTCCTCGCATTTGTGTGTGTGTGTGCCTGACATTAAGTATACGCCGCATGCTGCAGCGCTGCGAGGTTTTTATGCCAACTAAAAGCGAAATAGCAACAGCAAATGCAAAGAAAAAAAAATATATCTCAAATTCCAGCATTTGCCTTGATTTCTGAGATATGCCGCTTGAAATTGGCATTTATCTCCAGTCGATGCATTAATATTCAACACATTTACCCGTTGGCCAGCCACATTATTATCTATCCGCAGCCACGTTTGGGAATTGTTTGATGTTGCTCTGATTTTCCGTATGCTAATAAAACACACAAATCTCGGCAGAGTTTCTCTCTAATAAAAAATAATATTTAAAATAATAAAGTATACAGCTGCAGCGGGCTTTCGAAAACTTTTGTATTTTACCAACTTGTTTTCGCAAACTAAATAAAGAAAGTTTTTCGTTAAAAGCTTAGCTTGGCATGCAGCTGGCAAATTAATCAAGCGGTTTTCTTTTTATTATAATGAATTATACTTTCCATGGCCAGAATAAATAAAAATAAAGTTATATATGAGCACATAAATTTAAGAGCTGTAGAAAACAGAATTAAATGAATTTAATTAAAGTAATAAATAAAATATTTACTTTCTTCAACTTTAAGCATTTTAATTTCATAAATGAAATATAGCAATGGATCTGATTCGATTTGATGGAATAGCAAAGTGTAAATTGAGTTTGAGTTGCTGTCGATTTGACTTGAGTTGAGTTGACTTGACTTGACTTGATTTAAGTTACGTGAAGTCCTTTAGACTTTGCGAGTATAAAAAATTGGCGCACGTTTTATCAACGATGCTGAACTAAAGTTTTTATGGCAGCTGTCGTCCTTGGGGCATAAAAGTGCCATGGCCAAGGGCAGGGACAGGGGTAAGGGTGGTGAATGGTTGCTAAGAGGGGGAAGGGGAAGGGGGCGGGTGCTCGGCTAAAGTGAAGGAATGCGATTTATTTTCGCATTGACAATCGTTTGATTTTGGTCGTGCGCGTTTTTCAACTGCTGATTTAACGTTTGGGGCTTCAGGGTGGTGGCTCAATGGCTCAATGGCACTGGGCTGCTATAAAGAGGAGGGGAGAGGAGTGGAGAGGAGAGAGAGGGTTTTTTTTTTTTAGTGATTTTTCGTTCTTGTCGCTTTCATTGAGTTGGCAATTTCTTTGCCATTTGAATTGTTGTTGCCATGTCGTCGCTTGTTTGGCTGCCGTCGTCGCGCCGTTGCAATGGCCATGGCCTTTGTTTTACCATTCCATCTCGCAGCATTTCTATTCTCTCGTTGTTGCTCCCTTTTTTATTTGGCAGCAGCACACGAATGGGAGGGTCTCCCTTTTGGAGAAAGGATGCCATGCCAGCGCAGTTCCTGCTGCCTGCTGTCTGTTGTCTGTTTTCTTTTTCAGCTCGCTCGTAAAATGATTCGCACATATAATTGCTTTTGTTGTACGTCCCTCACGTTGGCACGCCCCCTCCACCCACATCCCATTCCTTGGGCCGCGCGTTGAAATCATTCGTCAGGATTTATGCGAATGAGCGACAGTTTTTGCCATTTGTTTGCAACGACGCCGAGGACAACAAGGAGGTGGCAACCGAGAAGCAATAGCGACTGCTGTGCAACAACAGTAACAGCAGCAGTAGCAGGACGAACGGATGTGGTAAAACATAAGCGATGAATGATGGTGTATCCGTATCTTGCCACTAAAGTATCTTTGTATCTGCAGCAGCAGCGGCAACAGCGGCAACAGCGCCAACAATCGCTGAATATATTTTACGCGTTTAGTTACGCCACTCTCCACTTGCCACTTGCTACTGTTCCACATCCTTTCGTTCGTCGGAGTCCTTGTTGTTTGCTCAGCCCCCCGCCCCGAACATTTTATTAATTCGTTTTATTTTACTTCGCGTGACAAGTTGACATAAATGGACAAATTGAGCTTTTAAATTTGTTGCACGCTGCCGTGGCAGCAGCCATCGAGCCATCCAGCCATACAAACAGGCAGGCAGCCAGCACAGCAGAAGGACCTTCAACGGGACCCATTCCAATGTCAATACGATAACGATAACCAGCAACAACAAATACAAATTGTTTTCCAAACAAAATTGATTGCCAACTGCGCAGCAGCCGAATAATATTTATTGGATTAACATAAACTGAATGTCATTTTTATTGCCTGCTCTGCTCCCCTCGTTGGACTCGCCTCCGTCGTTGACTGATCCCCTTTGACTTTGCTAATTAGTCGAGGTCAGTTTCAGCTGCCCTGGGGGGCAAAAGTTGGTCAGAGAAATCAAAATGAAATCATTCAATCATTTTTTTATCAAATTGAATTTGCAATGAATGAATGCATTCAATGTATAACGCAAATTCGTAAAATGGAGTAAGCAATGTGCAATAAAAATCAGTTTGTTATATTTATTTTTTATTGGCTTTACCTGTGGATCTACAAACACATCAATACTGTTTGATTTTCTGCAGTATGCACTAGAATAATTGTTCTTTATTTAATTTCTTATGATTTTAAATTCGATTGATAACAGAAAACAACCAAAAGAATAAATAAAAATTTAATTGTTTATTGAAAATACGAAAATAATTTAATCCATTTTAGTTTCGTGTTTAATCAAAATTATCTGAAACAAAAAATAATGTTAAAAAACTATGTCCACATAATAACTGTAAAAAAACAATGCAATAAAATAAAATTGTTTTGAAAATAAAATTGTTGTTGATATAAAAAATAAAGGAAGTCTAAATTGTTTTGCCAATAAATTTATACGTTGATAGATTATTTCAAATTAGTAAAATTCGATAAATTTAGCAATGACACGAACCAGCTGGTGAGTTTCACAACTGGCGTCAACTATCGTTGTCCCGCTTGCTCAGACAGAGATAGCTGCTCACATTCACAAACCAAACTTGGAACGTGTGGAAGTTGTTTTCAACGCACTACCCACCGGCAGATGGCGCACATGTTATGGATTGTGGAGCTCGTTTGTTGTAAATGTGGATATTAAAGAGATTTGAGAACAAAACGAAAGATTGTTCGATATTTGGATTGCTAATCAGCTGAGTTATTTCTATATTTTTTAATTAATAAGAAACGACTTTCGAAACGATAATTTTATAAACTGATTTTATAAAACTTTCGGCTTCAATTTATACTTAATACTTGAAAGTTGTTGCTATGTAGGTTAGAGACTTTGATACTAATAAATTTGATAAGTAAAAGAATTATCTTTAATTGTTTGCACTTCCTTCCTAGTTGCTAGTTGTATTAAGGAGCAAATTTAAGACGAACCCAACTTGAACCCATATTTGCTACACATTTCTTTTCCATTGTGAGTGAATGTTTCGTTTTTTTCTTGAGCACGTCAACGAAATAATCAAGAAAAGGACATGGCATAAAAAACGGAGGACTAAGCGAGCGGCAGAGATGACATTGACGGGTATGTGAACAGAATAAAATTTCATCAAAATGCGACTGTCAGAGACAGAGATACACACCAACGCAAACACACACACACAGAGAAACACACGCACTCTGCCTTCATGAAGCGAACGAAACTGGGGGTAAAAATTGCAAATGGACGAAATTGCTACTTTCATCTTGGTCCTTTGCACGCATGGCGAACTTTCACTGCTGTTGACTAGTCGGGAAGAGGGAGAGGGAATGTGGCATGGCTGTCAGGGGAGGGTGTGATGAAACCCTCACATCATATATATGAGGATTTGTGGACTCTTGAGGCCGAAGGGGGACTGTCGAGCTGTCAGCCAAAAGAACAAAAGCACTCAGTAGCGCCAGGCGGCCATGATGCGGCCTTAGATGTAGCATAGATTGTGGCAGCAGGAGTCAGGGGAGCTGAGGGGTGCTTCCAAGTGCCAGCCAGAAATAAGTTGAAAGAAACTCACACTCACCTTGCCACAAAACGGAGGTGTTGAAGGCCGTTTCAGTTGCGAGCGCAATTGCGAATTTGTAAAATGCCGGACAGCTCTTGGCTGGATCTGCCACAAATCAGTGTGCCATATATAGTAGTGTATATATTCGGAACGCAGCGGGCTAAAGTCGCAGATGAACAGCAACAACAACAACAACAGCAAGAACAGCAACGAGAACCAGCACGAATACAAAACTAAATAAAATTCGAAACGAAATGTCTGCATTGTGCACTTTGATTAATGATCGAATGTCAATTACCGCATATACTGCTCTGTACGCCGCACACCAGCACACACACACACACACACACACAGATACGTATACTCACACACACACACATACACTGGCAATTCCCGCGGTGAACTCGCAACAAATGCGGATGCGCCTGAGAAGCTGCAAGCGGCAAAGATTGGAAATTCTGCAACAGTGTCGCCGAATATTGACTGCAATTGCATTTCGGACTTGTCAAGCTTATAAATCTGTACATTTATTTAGGAATTTATCAAGCTATTCTACAATCACACAGCCGCAGACAACGCTTGACTAGAAAATGTATTTTTATTGCATTTCTTTTATTATAAACTTAATATGTTCAACTTATTTACTCCTTGCTTATAGCTGCAAGGTAAATTTAAGAAAATGTTCTCATACGAACATTTTGATATAGAATAAATAAAACGAATTAATTCGATATGCCAATTTTGATGAACTTAAATTCTACATATTTCTAAGTGACTTGCCAGTTTTTGCTTAATCGGTTTAACAATAACACGTTTAATATATATTTTTTCTTATATTTTGTTTCTTGTTTTTTAAATAAATCATTACCGTTTTTTTGGTAATTTGATTTTAAAATATTGCAATTTTTTCCACATATTTTTTGCAGTTTTTTTTATTAAATAATGCTTTGATGGCATTTTATATTCAATTATGAAATGATTGCCAGATTTTCTTTAAGCAGAATAAAAATAGTTTTAAATTTCTTCTTTAGAACATGATTTCTCTCGGTTTTTTAAGACATGCTTTAGATGCATGAATGCTTCTGTCTTTAAATTTATCATTCATTTATTAAATAATAACCTTAGTTTCATGTCGATAATATATCGATTTTGTCCTCTTTATTAATCTACAAATAAAAGATATTTCATTTGGCACGCCACATTTATTTATCAAAATTTACGAAGATGAAACCTGTTAAATTTTCTTTGAATTGAATTTTGAACTGCATCCAAAAAGTCTTCGACTTTTCACAGCTCCAGTGGTTTGGAGTTCTGGTGCAGCACAAAAGGAATGAAGAGCACAAATGGTTTGTCCATTATTTTAAATGGTTTTTAATAGACAAAAATCATTGCAGACATCCATCCATCCATCTATCCAGCGAACCAACCAAACGTCTATCCAACAAGAGCCTTCGGGCCAAGTATAAAAGCAGGCTCCTTGGCTCTCGTAACATGGGTAAACAGCATGCATTCGCTTGGCCAAACATAATACGTTGGTTAATGGTTACAAATTAGGCTGATCGGCCGCACGCATGCACAACAAATACACACACACACACACACGGGGAGCAGGAGCTGTGGATGGAGTTGGCCAAGTGCATAAATGGCCAACCGCAACGCTTCCTTCTCTCCTTCTCGCTGCCGGCCAAGACTAAACTGCCAATTTAATAAATGGACACACATTAATTAAACCAACACACACACACACACTCGTATACACTAGCATAAAGCGAGTTTAAGGGCTTGTTGATGCTCTTCGAGTGGCTGCGTGTGATGAGCCTTGATTGATTCCTGAGGCCACACTCGAGAGCCGGCATTGTTGCCACAATTGTACACAAGTGGGCAAATGCAACGACGCCGCTTGGCCTTGGCTTCGCTGCAACTTTGATTTATGCCGGAGCCCGAGAAATTTGTTTCCAATTCAGGCCTAATGAGAATTGATGTTTATTTTGACAAAACACAAAAAAGTCAACTCGAGTCTTGGTCCCGTATCGCCAGCTAATTAGCAGGTATGCGCACTTCCCAGAAAACCCTTCCCAGTCCTGGCCAATCCCTCCGAAACAGTAGCCAATGGCGAAAATGGCCATTGCCGACTGAATGGCCCGACAATGGCATCAAAAGGACACGCATTAGCAGAAGTCATCCGTTTGAATGCCGTCGATGGCGTGCGGCGCTCAGTGGGAACTCTCACTGAGAATGTGCTTGCAACGCAGTCGCAGTCGCAGTTCATGCAAATCGTGGGCGGGGGGCGTAACGCTGTGTCTGTGCCACACTACTGCCAAATATGCAAAATGCCGCCGCCACAGGCAACCTGAAGATCCGATGAAATTAGCAACAGTAGACGGGTTAATTGTTTTCCTTCGCCCAAACGACATGCTCGCAAAAAGGGTTGACTTCGCCTCCGACTTCGACTCCGACACCGACTCGGTGGGCTGTGCCATGTCCGGTGACTTCTGTGGGGATTAGCCGGGATGAAAGAGGATGAGACGGGATTAAAGCATGCCGAACAACGGGCGACGACTTCAAAGCAGGCGAGTCTGCTCAATGCACGTACTTGACCAAGGCGGCTAAAGTCAAAAGTTAATTCAGAAAATTTTGTGTCAAGAAAAAGAGTTGAGAAAACAAAAGAGAAAAGTCAGTTGGAAATGATAATAAAATCAAAATGTTTATATGTGACTATGTGTTTATTTTATTTAATTATCAACTAAAATAAAA
This sequence comes from Drosophila ustulata, assembly GCA_035047365.1. Classification (NCBI taxonomy): domain Eukaryota; kingdom Metazoa; phylum Arthropoda; class Insecta; order Diptera; family Drosophilidae; genus Drosophila; species Drosophila ustulata. Next base: position 21,052,818 of record JAWNPT010000094.1, read on the forward strand.
CAAAAGAGAAAATTAAAAAATAATTGAAAAAAAACAAAATAATTACCTATGACTGTTTACTTATTATTATTAAGCTTACAATTAAAGTCGAATGATAATGTTAACAAAATCAAAATATATTTTTTTTATATTTATTCTATTTAATTATCAACAACAAATAAATAATTTTATTTCACAAGTACCTTGCACTTAAAAAGTTTATTATTATTATTCAGCTAGTGTAATCTATGATTTTTGTTGTATTACCAATAACACATTTTGAAAAAAATGCACAAAAACAAATATAATGTGTAAATGCATTTGAAGTGGTAGTTGAAAACTCGAATTGAAATCAACAACATTTTTATCATTACTAAATTTTGTTGATTATATTTTATATATTTATTTAGTATTGTATTATATTTAAAAAAAAAAATAAAATCAATGGGCTAACCTATTTATGGAAAAATAGTCGGCATTATTACAATTATTTTTATCACTTCCTCATGCATAACTTGAATCTAATCAATATGTACATATATCTAATATCAAGTTATGGGAGCAGTTAGCGCTTCTGTGGTAGGTCCTCAAGGAATCGAAAGTCAGTGACAAGCGAAGGCTTCCGTTGGCGGTAACTAGGGTCAGGGGATGCCCCCGATTCCCGAGTGTGTGTCAATGACATAACACGTGCTCCTGGTTCCTTGGCTGTAATCATTCTGAGCTGCCAATTTCGACCCTTGTTTTAGCTACGTTCCGCTGCACGATTCTCGGGTCGCTTGCAGCTCTTAATCCTTTTTATCGCATTGCGCGAGTGCGCGTAATTTCCAGTTGCTCGAGCAGCACTGAAGGCAACTGGGCAGGAGTCGAGTTGGAGTCGGAGCTGGAGCCGGAGCTGGCGAGGGTCTTGAGCTGAAGGCGCGTAGATCATTTCGCAATGATAAATTAAGCGCTAAGAGTGTTTTCGTGTTCCTGCAAGACAATCCACTGTCAGGCACCGGGTAGATTGATTGTGCCCAGCTTGTGGCAGCTCCCTCCTCGCTCCTCCCTCCCCGTGCCCCTGCCACAGCTCAGGCTGCTTGTCTCTTGTCACACATGCGCTGTTTACCTTTGGCTTTATGGCCACACTGTCAACGCAATGTCCGCCTGAATAAGCAGCGACAATTTGCAATAGGACTCCGCTTTCAGGGAAGTTTGTCTGACGCAAACAATTCAAGTCTTGGCTAAGACCAGTTTATGACACTCGCTGTCCTCTCTCCTCTCTCCATCTATCGCACTCAGTGCTCGGCCGGGCATCGAGTAGGTAGGCTGCCAATTTGAAAGATGATGCCTTGTTTAACATATTTCCAGAAGCCAACAGGTGCCAATGGGCCGTGATCAATCATTGCGAATCGATGTTTAATTAAGAACTCTTGTTAGCATTTGCCAACTATCGCTGCCTGCTCATCTCGCGCCTCATTTTATCCTCCAGACCCAGCTCCAGCTACCCTTTCATTCCACACGAGCTGCGCTGATTGCCAACAAAGGCTTGTTGAGTTCTGAATTCTTTTGAGCCCACTCACAGGATGAGGCCCAGACTCCAGACTCCAGACTCCAGTTTGTTCCACGCACAGCAGCTCGCTTTCATGATGTTTAAATTTGTCCTAATTAGATGACTATGAACGATGAATCAGCGTAAATTACAAACATTCGCAGCTTTGTGGCGTAGCATTATTCGAATGAGACCCACATATTTCTGAAATCTTTAGTTTTATTGAAGGAATTTCAGACTTTAATAATTGTTCATTATTTCCATCCATAACAGAAATAAAATGTATTTTCGGAAATAAAATAAATAACTGTCGTTTATTCCAAGTAAAATTGTTCTGTTTATTTGGTTTTTATATTGTCTAGGTATATTTATATACTTATACGCATGGTTGTTTTTTTTCTTGTTCCATAAAATATACGTTTGAACTTACATAAATATCTACGCACAACAGATGCAACTATTCAGATACAATAATAATATTAATAATATTTATAATTATAATAACTCATAGATTAATATATACTATATACTTCCACTTAGGACTATGACAAATTGGGGTTTGTGTTTACATGTAATTTGCTATGCTTTATACAAAGACTTATGTACCAACTAATTAAGTACTGCTAATTTACAAGATTTGCGCAATTTAATTTTTGTTTTGTTCTTTTTGGATGGGGCTGAAAGATTGCATATAAGATTGTGAACAAGACTGCAAACAACAAATTTGTAGAGAAAAATAATCATAATTTTAGCTCTCGAAACTATTGAAAGTATATTTTCAATAGTGAGAGTTTTTGTCAGTTTATTTAATTTATAAAAAGTTTTCTTCAAAACATATCTGAGCTCAAACCGAAATCGATTCAAAATTTTGCAGCCTTGTTGAAAGCCAGAAATTCAGCCCGTGGTCGAGGATTCTCTTCTTGTTTTTGGTGCTTAACTAACTACAAGTAAGTTTGTTCACTGTATCTTCCGAATTGCCCGACAGAACTGGAGCGTTCATCGGGTGTATAAAAAGTGGTGTCGTTATGATTACAATAAGTATATTACAATACATGCTGACTAAAAATGTGGATACCAGAAAGTATTGCGGTGCTAACTAAAGGATTCAATGTACAAGGCTCAACGAGGACAACAGTCTTGATTCAGATTGCCGTCCTAAAGTGCTGTTAGATCGTAGTCCTGTTTAATATGCTGTTGCAGATTGGTCATGAGATCGGATTGCTGTTGTTGTTGCTGATGGTGATGCAGACCCGTGTGCATTTGATTGTTGTTGTTGTTGAGGTTGCTGCTGTTGTTGTTATTGTTGTTATTATTGTTGTTGTTGTTGTTATTGTTGTTATTGCTGTGGTGCACTTGATGCTGCTGAGATCCCGGATACCCATTGCCATTGCTGCCGTTGCCACACCCCGTCAAATTGGGCGCCTCCGACACGGCGGGAATGTACGGCGGATTGCCCAGCGAGGAGCTGACATCCCCAATGCTCTCCAGACTATCAGAGCGTAAGCACTAGAGGGGAAGGGAAAGAGCACAATACATTATTTAAATTGTGATTGCAAGAGTCATAAAAATAAATGTCTAAGACCGCTTAAGATGGTCATAGCAAAATAGCAATGAGCAGGATTACTAGGATTACGTTCTAAGAACATCAACGAAATTATTGAATTTGTAAATTTTATTTATATAAATATTTAATATCAAATATAATTATTTGCAGTATTAAAATGAGCGATTAAAATTATGACATGGTAAATAACTTCCAACAAGAAAAAGCTCAGATACAAATATAATGATAAAAAGCAACATTTTATTTTGCTTTTTTTAGACACAATCTAAATTTATCAAGCTCCATAAAATATCAAAAAATAAGAAAACCACGATAATGGTAAAAAAAACGACATCATAAACGAGATGCATGATGACAAAGTAAAAATTGTAAAACAACAAAAAAACGCTAAATATAAATGAAACTTTTTGCTGCTATTAGAAACAATCAAAATTTTAAAACAAGAAAAAACACAAAATACACCAAATGATAGTTTTCCTTTCTGTCAAACAATCTAATAATCTATGAAAAAATGTTTTTATTCAATTGATTGATATTATTAATATATTATTGTTGATCTTAGAACGGTGTTCCTCTCTGTCTCCTTTCCATTGGCTAACTGCAGATAGATAAGTTCGCCCAAGCGAATTGCATGACTCACAAATTGTGTTCTTTAGTCAGCGTAATATGCTTTTAAGGCTGCGCTCAGCTTTTCTATCGGAGCCATCTGGGGTGCAAGTGCCACTTTCAGCTAATGTCATTGGTGCTCTAAGTGCTTCGCCGCTGCTGACTTTCAGCGCATGCAACCTACCTCATTCATCACCGGTGTCTGTTGTTGCTGCTGCTGCTGTTGCTGTTGTTGCTGCTGTGGTTGCTGTTGTTGCTGCTGTGGTTGCTGCTGCTGGTGCTGGGCCTGCTTCTTGGCACTGGCACGCTTAGTGGGCTTCTTGGCTACCGGTGTTGGATTGCCATTGGCATCGACGGTTTTCTTGCGCACATTCTTGGTGTTGGGCAGCTTGTTGTCCTTCTTCCACTTCATGCGCCGGTTCTGGAACCAGATCTTGATCTGGCGCTCCGACAGCACCAGCGTATGGGCGATTTCGATGCGGCGGCGTCGGGTCAGGTAGCGATTGTAATGGAACTCCTTCTCCAGCTCGAGTATCTGGTGGCGTGTGTAGGCGGTGCGTTGGCGTTTCGGCTCCATGCCCGGCTGATAGGAGCCATTCGCTGCAGCGAGAAGAGAGAGTGTGTGTGTTAAACAAGATGCATAATTAATGATTGCCGCATATTGATGCGGAAGGGTTGCCAAGGAGAGACTGAGACGGGGACTGAGACGACGGCGATTAAGTCGCATCGCGGCACAATTAATACACTTCAAATGGAGTTTCATAATAAGAAGGAGGCGCAATAAATCTCTCTCTGATAAGTTGACAACCCCAAAAAGCGCGCCAAAAACTTTTCGACAAGCACCTTGAACCCCACAGCACTGCAGGCCGAAGGGTAGCGAATATGACGAGGACGCCGAAGACGACGACGACGACGACTACGACGACGAAGTCGCAGGACAGCGGATAGATGAAAGAGCTGCACTTACACAGCGCCAGTCCGCGGCAGTTGGACAGGATAATTAATCAAAATCAAATAATACAACTGCCTGTCTGTTTGCCTATCGGACGTGCAACTCCGACGCTGACTACTTGGAAAAAACAGGGCAACAACAACAGCGTGGCGCGTTCGTATTTAGTTTTTCCTTGAAATTAAACATTTCCCGCCTCCAACTACCCTCAGTCAAAGCCGAAGCCGAGGCCAGCCTCGAACAGCCGCTGTATCCTTTTCCTGTTCCGTTTTTTATGCGCCACACCTGCTGCCCCGATTGAGGCCATAGCCGTAACCGATTCCCCCCTCTCGTCACCATCTCTCTGGGCTGCGGGTCCATCAAAAGGGACGGACAGCCCATCAAATTTATATTCGCACCATCAATTTCAATTTTTTGGCCAGCTTCCAGGGCCATCGAGTTGGCGCTTTGAGGCTGAGAGACTGAGACTGGAGTTGATATTTCTATCGTCGTCGTGCTTGACCAATCATATCCGGCGCACATCAAGTTGTAATTTATAAAAATTTCATTGCACTGTGACAGACAGCTTTCGATTTGATATAAATATTTCAATCCCGGCTGCGTTTGCCGTTTGCCCAGACATCACTGCGCAGATTAATGATGTTGTCCACCAGCCGCTGACAGCCGAGTGGGAACGCCCAAAGGAGGACGTGGGTGGAACAAGGGCGGGGGCGGGGCAGAAGGGTTCTGCAAGTTTTCTCCCTTCGGACAGAGCTTAAATCTTTCAAATCAATTGACGTAGGCCTTAAAGAGTTGCTGACAAGTTGCAATGGAGATGCTGTCCGTTTACAACTTGACATTTTCTATCATATATACATATCTACAAACACAATTAAGTAACAATTTAATCAAATAAATACATTTATTTTGTATTAATGTTGTAAATTCAAAACTTTTTTTCCTTAAATGTTTTTAACAACTTAGACTTTTATAAACATATTGAGTACATAATGAACATGTCCTCTTTTAAATACATTTTACTACTCTTTTGCAGACATTTATATATTTTGTTTTATTAGCAATTATAAAGTTTCTGCTTATTTATTTATTTTATTTAGAGTTAATGTTTTGATTAACTCTCGGTTTTATTGCTCTTTAATTACAACAAACAGCGTATACGAATATTTATTTATTTAAATTGATAATGATAATGAATATTGCTTTTCATCTACAAATACGAATTTAAAATACATTTCTCAGAAATTCCATGACGAACAGCTCATCTCGTCAATTCGTCAGGGTTTTTGTACGCAAATTCTTCAATGAGTTATTGATTTGATAACACAAAAAACAATAAAAACATGGCCACAATGCAGTAAGAAAAAAAGTGTGTAAAAAAAGCAAATCAAATAAACAATATCAATTACAAAGCCCCAGAGGCGCAAGCAACACGAGCGAAGGAACCAGAACAATGAAAATGAAACCATTCAAGGGTCCAACAATCCCACAACAACAACAGCAACAACATCCAGGCAGCTGCTGCGTCGGCGTCCTCAGAGTGGAACAAGTTGGCAGAGCTGGCGATGGCGTTGGCAGCCTGCTGCGTTAATTCGTTTTTAATAAGTGCGTATCATTTCATTTCAACATTTCAACGAACGGGCGGACAACAGAGTGAGGTGCCATGTCCATGTCCAGGAAGAGGCCTTCAAGTTCCCAGTTCAGTTCAGTTCAGTTCAGTTCAGTTGCCCGACTCAAGTCCAAGTCCAAGTCAAAGTCTGGGTCCAAAGTGCAGCGTCACGTTGCGGAGCGCGAAGCCAAAAGAGTGCCAATTGCAATTGCCTGGCAGCCAATTTATGAAACTGCCGAATCATACAAGGCCAAGGAAATCAAGATTGCACAAATACGGCGCACGGAGGGAAGAGGTCCAAACATAGCGTGAAACTGCTAAAGAGCGAGCTGCATGTTTCCATTTCTTTTCGGGAAAATTGGCGCTCTCTGGGGAATTGGCGGCGGTTCTTAAACATATTAGTGCGTAGGACGATGATTTTCCCGCTCTTCGCTCTGTCTCTGTCTCAGTCTCAGTCTGAGTCTGAGCTTGTTGTATGGATATGATGTGTCGAGTTATTATAATTGGCCCTGCCTCATGCACGGCTGTCGGCATGTTTGTCCCATCATATGATTTATCATGCATTTGTGACTCTACAGTTTCATTCATAGCCACGAGGGGCGGGGGAAACAACGGGCAACGAGTCAGTTTCCAAAAAAAAAAAGAGAAATAAAGTCGAACGAAAAAAAACAAAAAAAACTATGTCAGACGTTACTTAATAATCATAATCTTTTTGTGCCGGTGACGATGGCGGCTTCAATTGTGGGTTAACTTTACATCAGAACAATACTCGTATCTGACTCAATATCGCTTTAATCCACAAAACTGATCGTTAGCCCATTTAGCTCGAGTATTGTCAGAAGGTGCGGTCCAACTTCCGGGCTTTACGTGATTCGATTCATTCATTCGCAATCGAGCTGCAATTGGGAATCTGGGCAACTGGGCCAATTGATTAATTGACGCGATAGTGCGAGAGTTTGTAAATATTTTGGTAACTTGGCCGGGGCACGACCTGGGCTCGAGAAATTTGACTCGTGCCAAGTTGAAAATATTTTACGTCTGTCAACTTTGATTTACCTGCTCATTCATCACAATTCCCAACCCAAAACCCAGCCAAAGCCGCAGACCTAAGACCTAAGACCAAACCCGTTTACCAAACTCTCTACGAGAGGCTGGCGCTTGAAATCTGTTTTGTTTTTTCTTCATTTGAAACAATGCGCATTTCGTGTGCAGCATTCAACATTAAATTAAACAAATGACAACAAATTAATTTCAAGCCAAGCACACAACTTGGCCCTAATGAAGCTGGCGTTGCAAGGCGATGCATATTGCGCATACGCCGCATCGGCCAGTGTCAGCTTCACTTGAGTTCTAGCATAAATTGAATTCCATTTCAGGTTTCGTTTCGTTACGTTTTTCCTAACTTGATGTTTAGTATTGATGTTGCCAACTGTGAATTGTCGGCAGCAATGTGTGGGTAACTTTTAACAGTGTGTGTGTGTGTGTGTGTGTGTGTGTGTGCGCTCGTTTCATGAGCTCATGGAAAAAGGCAAGTCAACATCAGCATTTCAACAACAGCGGGAGCTGCATCAGCAGCTTGTCAAGTGACTTGCAATTTGTGGCAGGCAAATAAAAATAAACATGAGCTCATGCTACTTACAAGCACACACACACACACACGCACACACACATGTATTTTATAGTACCACAAATCTCGTGTACTTAGAAACAATTGTCTTTATGTATCGTATACATATGTATCCCCGACTTATTTGCTCAGCTACAAACTGAAGCTGAAGCTCAAGCACCCGCAGCAATTGAAGCTCAAAAAGTGCACAACTCGAATTCTTAATTCGCCAACAACACACTTTAACAATAACTTTTACTGCATAGGGGAAAGACAGGGGCAGGGGCAAGGCGAGACTGCAAAAACACATGTTAATTTTAAGTTAATAATCCACAAAAAAAAAAAATGGCACAATAAACGTGCCAAGTACTCGATCAATTTTTCAACAAAGATTTAGCAAACGTCGTTTTGTTTTGCAGCTCGCAGCACAAAAAATGTCTGAGAAGGCATCAAAATGATTGATGTCACCTCACGTTGAATTTATTCATTAATAAAACACAAATTTGATTATACAGCTTTTATATAATTTAGCAAATTATGTGCAAGTGTTTTTTTTTATGACTGCAAATCTACGTTGTTATTTTTAGTTTGAAATTCTTTCAATCAAACACCTTCATTTTATGCATTTGTGTTCGACATGATAGAAGAGTTTCCTTCCGGCTTGAATTAAATTTATTAAACTTCGTTTTAAAATTAGAATTATTGCAAAAAAGTATCTTCAAAAACATTTTCAAATAAGGTAAAGAAAAGTCTTGCCCTCTGCTGTGAATACAAATTGACTTTGAAATAATTTCTGCAAGAATATTGAAACCAGTTTAAAAATCCCAATAATCAAAATGATTGATTGAATGCATAATTGGTTTTGAGAGAATGAGGCATAACTTCAGTGACATTTTACAAGTTATGGTTTAAAGTGTACGCTTCTGTTGGATATTCTGATAAATATAAAAAAGAATCTAGTCGATTCGGTGTTGAAAATCTTTGAGAAGGTACTTTTAGTTTCTTTAATAATGACCTCATAACAAAGCACATACAAATATGATTTTGTTTGTAGTTTTCTATTCGCCATTCATTCCTTAAGCCACAACAATAACACTGACAATAATACACCAGACATTTTCACTTTCCACAGCGAACCTAATGACCAAAAGTTGTTGTTTGGCGAAACTGAAACTGCCACTTGTCCCAAAGCCGCTGTTGAAGCCATTTTCAAAAAGTTAGCTCTGAGTTTTGTATAGATTGTAAATAGTCTAACAAAAAAAAAGTGTTATGACCAAAAGCAGAAAGACAAACAGCATCAAGTTAAGAAGCTCACGACTTTTAAAGTCCGCAGCAACAATAGACGCGACCTTGAAGATTCGTTTCGTTTGGTTTCGTTTCGGGTGCCTTGCTACAAAAACCACTCAAAGTTTTGTGAGTGCTCATTCGGCTTGCTGGTATTATTATTGTTATACGTTGGAATTATTCTCGGACCAATAAAAGCGTCGCCAATTAATGCCAATTTCAATAATTCGCACAAGTTGAGAGGGCTTCCAGAACTTTATTGGCGCAAATTGGGCACCGACTTTACTCTGGAGTCACAGTGAATACTTTGCAGAGACTCTACCAATTCTGGGCTCCATTCACATTCGCACTCACACTCACACTCACATTCACATTCTGGTGATTTTTATATTCCATTGGGACGCTAATTACGCTTTGTTCGCCATAAGATACTCGAGTTGTATTTACAAATACAGATGCAGAGCTCCAGATGGCGGGGCGCATTCACAGTCACACTCACATTCGCAGTCACACTCATATTCACATTCACATTCACAGTCAGCTTCAGTCTCTCAGCTGTTCGTGCCTCATCTGTCATAAAAGGCGAACTTCTTAATTTTTACTGCGTCATTTTCATCATTGTCATGCCCTGGGCTTGGGCCAGTGCCGAAGTCTGGTCTCTGAGCTCTGTCGCTCTGTCGCTCTGTGGCTCTCTTCTTGGGTTCCCCTCTCCCCCTCCCCCATTGCTGCAGCATTTCGCAAAAAGGCAATAGGAGATAACCTGAGTTGGGTTTGCGTTTTACAGCATCTCGGTCGCATCTGGGTCTCGGTCTGGGTCTGGGTCTGAGCCTCAGTCTCAGTCTCAGTCTGGGCATGGGCTTGCACATTTTTGTTTTTGCTTTTGCCTCAAACGGAGTCGGAGCTGCTGCTGATGAGGTTTTTCGCAAGTCATCGGGTAACTGTGAGCCTGGCCTCTGTGGCACACTGGAAACTTAATCGTGGACTTGCCATTGAAATTCAGTTACAAGGCTGGCCACGTTTTCAGTGACTATGACTATGACTACGAGTATGACTACGACTACGAGTATGACTATCAATATGAATACAACATGAACATGAATACAACTATGCTGAGCTGAGCTGTGAGTGCGAATCCAGTTGTTGTTATTGAATGTTATGTGGAACGCGTTCTCGCCGATCATCTGCATAAATCGGGGCTATCGTGCATGAAATCAATATTCTGCATCTGTTATGACTAACAAGAATATTCATGGCAGAATTTTATATTGAGGTTGCAGTACAGAATGCAAAACATACATATTTTGAAGCTATCACAAATACGTATTTTTAATTATAGAAACTAGATGCTAACATAAGTTAAGTTTTATTTTATACTTTTAATTGTTACTCCATTTTTTTTATAGTTATTTTTATTTCTGTTATATTCTACGTTGAATGGTATGATATTGAACTTAAATAAATAACAACAAAAATGTAGGTGTGTTCAATCAGATTAAAGTTAAATCAAAATTAAACAATATGTTGAAGCTGATTGCAATGACTGCAAATCATTTAATTTTATAGACTGTTTCATTTTAATTTGACTTATTTTAATTTTCAGGAGGAGAATCTCTTACATTTTTCATAACTACAAAAAGGTTGAATGCATTATGCGATTGATTATTATATTGATTTTAGAGTGTCACACAAATTTTTACAAACCTTCCAATATACTTGAAATTCAATAACATAACTAGTTTCTACATTTCTCAATCAATAATTGTAATGTTGCTCAGCTGAATAGAACAAAATTTTAATTTGATTGTTGTCGGTTAAGAGTGTTGTCAACACATTAAATTGTGCGCACGAATGCCAAATTGTTCTCTAAACACTCCTTGGCAAATTATAGCTGTGCCTGTCGTTATTTGTCGTTGTTGCTGTGCCCGCCCGAAGGCGAATTATACAAATTGGTTGGGCCGGTTGAGACCTGAGACCACACGCCACCTGATACGCACGCCAAGTCGTGTAGCCTGATTTGGAGCTAGGCAACCGAGTGTAAGTCATTTGTAAAAGAGCCGAGAACAACAGATGCACCGAGCACGGAGGCTGGGGAACAGACTGAGAACAGGCACTGTGTAACTGGGAACTGGGAAGAGCCGCATTCCGTATAACGAGAGATGATGCACTGGCGATAATCAAGTTTCGTCTTGTTTTCGTGGTCGTGCGCTCATGATAAATGTCACAACATTAACATCAAATGACACGGACCATCCGTCACTCAGTCGGAGTTTTGTGTGCCCCTGAGCGATCTCTGCTCTCTGGCAGTCTGTCTGTCTGTCTGTCTGTTCGACCGTCGAACTACTTCGATTTGATGCTCATCAGCATAGCTAATCCCCCAGTGTCAGTGTCGCACGTCGAGATTGTGTCTATGTCTTTGCATCTGTATCTCAGTCTGAGTCTCTGCCTTTGGAGTGAGCTGAAGAGCGAACGCGTGGCGAAACCTAATGATTTAATTGGCCATTCGGGTCAAGGTTATGCTTAATTGGAGTGCATCACTGGAGTTGCATAGTCGCTTCAACTAAGCAAGCAGCTCGCTAATTAAAAAGCAATTTATCAGCCGAGCCTAGAACCTCCCTCGCCTCCCTTCTGTCCAATGTACGATTGCAACTTGCCACCTAAACCTGTCGTCCCATTGTCAGTTGTCATGGCCTGGAGCCAGTCCAGTTGTTGGCCATGCGCGGTAGCCAATTTGGCTGGAATTAAAACAATAAGCGCTGACAAACGTCGCTTTTGATAATGGTACTCAACACATGGCTCAATGAATTGGGTTTTGGGCCAGTTAATGTTCCGCCGTGACAATTAATGGTAATTATCTATCGAAGCTGACATTCAAATGCGTGTATAACCACATGCTCGCTCTCCGGCCATAGCCACCTGGGTATTGGGCACTCAGTTTGAGTATTGGGCTTTGAGCATTTGGGTATTCGGGTATTCGCTTTGCTGTCCACCAAGTTCATTCGCTCTTTGAGTCGTTGGTTGCGTTCGTAGCATTTGTGGTTGAGTAGTGAATGGAAACCTGTTTGCGCAGCCCACATTCAAAATGCTCGGTGTGAAAATTTAATAAAAAGATAACGCACATTGTCGGAAATTTTAAATTGATGGAAACTTAAACTAGTAAAATAGTAAAGTTTTAGACTTTTGCAGAAGTTATTTTCATTTAAATATGGCGCTAATTTAGTTGCAAATTGACTCGAGCAGGGAACATGAATTGAAATACGGTAAACTTAAAAAATCGATCTAACTGGGATAAGGAATTCTTAATGGTTTATAGGAAACGAAACGTAATTTTTTTCTTAATTATGCAAACAGAAATAATACACAGAAATGTGTAAAGTATATAAAACTGTTTTGATGAATAGAGTAGTTAGTTTTTTGATAAATAATTAGAACATTCAAATTATTTGTTTTAAATAAAATTTTAGTATGGAGCAATTAAGCAAGTTTTTTATCTTCAATGAAGGTGCCTAATGCATCAAATAGTATATACTTTAATACTTTAATTTGTAAAGAATATGAAACAACAGGCTTTCGCAATATTTGAAGCTAAACTCAAACTCTTGCGCTTTAATATGAATTCAAGTTGCACAAATTAAGGTGAATGTCTAAGTTAAATTGATACAATAATCCTGTTGATTATAATTTTGTTAGCCACAAGAATATTCGAGTTTTGGCATATAATTGTTTGTAATGGCAAATATAATGTGTTGGTTATAAATTGCGACTCTCAGAAATCGATAATTATAACAGATAATTTTTTATCTCAATAATTGGGTTACTCGACTATTTTTGTGTAGACAAAACATATTTTAGGAAACAGAAGTGACAAGGAAATCCACTTGAAGGGACTCCTCGCAAGTGTTGAAAGAGCCCGCAGAGCCATTATTATAGCTGAGTGGCAGTTGCATAAAAATACAAATATGAAAGTACATGGTATAAGCAGGAGCATATAGGGAAATGTGTGTAATGCTCCTATATGTATGAATATGTCACTCGCCATAGTCAGCCCTCAACAGAAGGCGCGCCATTCTTGATTTTGATTAATGAGCGCGATGTGGAGGTTTTTTTTGGCCTTTTAGTATTTTCTTCTTCTGCCTTTTTTTGCCAAAGTCGAGCAATACAAAAGTCTGTCAGTGGATCACGTGGGTGTTGGCAGCTAAGTAATTTAATTAGCATACCAAAATGGGGCACAGTCTGTTTTGTGGGTGCATCAACAAGATATGCATGTGAGTATGTGAGTACTTACCAACACCCGCTACATGAATCTTCTTCATCCAAGGGTAAATGATGCGTTCGCCGTCTGTTGTCTCTGCCATCAGATCATCATCGCTATCGGAGTCCAGATCGTCATCGTTGTCATTGGACGCCAACTCGTCTGGCGAACGATCGAGCATGAGGCGATCCTCTTCAGACATATCCTGCATTATAATTAACAATACTTATGAGCTTTCTCTCAGATAGTTAAACTAATTGAAATGTTTTTACATTTTCAGATCCCATATCATCACAGTGTAGAACTTCTTGCAGTTGTTGACCAGTGGGCGCGGCTTCTTCGAGACGCTTCTCCAATTTTAAACCTATCGCAGAAAAGTGAATGTTTAAATATTAATAATACTAGTATAAGATTTACCTCTATTAAGATTTACTTATAACATATATTACACGAATTGATTAAAATTCAATTTAATTGGAATTTCAAAATATTATTTTATATTTTAATTAAACAAGCATAATTTAAGCTGTCTTATCAATTGATAATCTATGTAAATGGTTATTATCTGCAAATTTACATTTGAATGTGTATTTACATATTATGTTCGTAACAATCAAAATTTTGAACAATTTATTTTCGCATATTCTACGATTTAGTTTTTGTTCTTACTAATCCTAAGTTGTTGTGAATTACTTTTATAGTTTGTGAAGATAAAATGTAGTATAAATTCACTTCGACTGATTATTGGTATTCGTATGATGTTTATCGATAATTATTCTTTCCTAATTTCAAATATGGATTTTCAATATTAGCAAAGATTAAACCAATCCCAAATATAGTACTAAGAAATTTAATCCAACACATTGTATATAATGTATTTATTCAGATGTACATTTTGACTGTATTTCAGCAGTTCAGTGAAAATTAAATTGAAATCAATATTGCTAACATGGCTTAAATTATATTTGTTAAAGAATTGTAGATGAATCGATCTACTGTAAATTATCATTGAATATTCGTTTAATTTTTTCTCAGGTACCCACCTAATTCCTGCAGGCCCAGTGATGTGTTTGTCGGCGGTTCCGTTGAGGAGCATTGCAGAGGCAGGTCCATCATCTGGGAGGAGAGAGGCGAATGGCCCTGGGAGTGCGTGCTGCCCACGCTGCCGTTGGTGGTGCCGTAGTAGCCACCGTAGTATCCATTGGAGGCGTTGGCGGCGTTGCTGTTTGGCACATTCACCGACGGCGGCGGCCCGTAGCCCCCCTCGGAGTGCACGACTCCGGCGGAGATGTACTCGGGGGCGTGGTGCACGGCGGCGGCGGCTGCAGCGGCCGCATGATGGCCGTAGTAGCCAAGGCTCTGGTGGGGATGCGAGTGCGGATGGTGCGAGGGCGGCGTGGTGGCGTAGTTGGATGAGTAGCCGGCGTTCTGGTGATGGTGGCCCGAGAGCGCGCTGTTGCTGTGATGGTGCGAGTGCGGGAGCTGGTTGTGATGGTGCGCTGCGGCGGCCATGTAATCATTGACCATTTCCGCCGGATGCGTGGCGTGCGGGTGGCCAGACATGCCAGGGCCGCCGCTGCCCGCCAGTGCACCGCCCACGCCCCCGCCGCCCCCAACTCCGACGCCAACGCCACCCATGTGGCCCGTCGAGGCGGTCATGGAGTAGTGACCATTGTAGTGATGGTAGTCGTCGGCAACCGGCGGGAACTTTGGATCCAGGCCATTGCCCATGGACATGGGGCTCTGGACGTGATGCGGCGCATGTGGATAACCCATGAGGAATGAGCTCATTGTGTGTGACTTGAGTTGTTGTGTGCTACGCTAAAACTTTCGCTAGGCTCTTGCTTTTCGTCGATTCCAACTCGATGAGCACATATTTTATCTGAATATTCACTTATTGGCACTCACTTTCTGCACTTTGAATGATCACTGCATTTGCAGTGTGGCCATTTGCAGCATTTGATTGTAATATATTATTAATATATATGTATGTGGATTGAACACAGCGCGCGCGAGTGTCGCACAACCGGCGCGTACAAAATGTGGCAAACAAGCGGATGTTCCGAACAAACAATTCAGTAAAACATTCAAAAAACACCAAAAAACGACGCGTCTGAGTCTGATCACGAACGAGTGCGAGTGCGAATGCGAACCGTTCAATTCGAGCCGTTCTTTTGTTATGAATACGAGCGAACGCTCAGAGCGCAAGCGAACCTGTTTTCTTACTTCTGTTGCCCTCCTTCTACTGCTGCTGTTGCTGTTGCTTTTGCTTTTGTTGCTGCTGCTGCTGCCTTTGGTGTGCTCTCTCTTTCTCTCTCTGGCTGCTTTGCTGGCTCGCTCTCCCTGTGCTCTGAAACGCACCGTGCAAATCGCCATTGCCATTGACAGCCAGCGATGACGTCGACCGTCGAGTTTGGAAACTCGATTTACTGGTTTTGTTGTTGTTGCGCTCAGAGTCGAGCAACAACAACACTGCTCAAAGGACAGCCCACACGCAATGAGAACTCTGTGGCCATGGCAGCACGCCATTTTCAACCACCGAACTGCCAGCGTGTTGGTAGAGAGCAGCATGATGTTGCGTGAGCGAGATGACACGATGCTTGGTCACACCCATTTACAGTTGTTGCTCAGCTCGATTTGGAGACAGGCGCGGCCAAAATAATGAGCAGAGCTGAACGAAGTGCAAATGCGACTTGAAGAAATTCAATTTATAGGAAATAAAAATATTAGAAAATACACTTCGTTAATTTATATATTATTTAATTCATACAATATTTATTATAAAATATATTTAGTAATGGTTCAATTAACTGGCATGCGCAATTAAAAATTACAAAGTATATTTGGGTTTGTTAATATCTCAATTTATGCGATTATCTTAAATGTGCAATAAAATGTATTGCTACATTTATTGAAAAGAATTGTTTGATAATACTAATTTTAATAATTGTTATAAAGTCGTTTAAATAAATGAAAATTTAAAGTAAGCTATCACTTAAAAGTTTAATTATAGTATGAACGTATTCACGTAACATATTCGATATTGTGCGTTACTGCCAAAAAATAAGCATATTATAGACGGCACTGTAAACGGTGGTATGCAACTTTTTAATGGATGCGACTGTCTCTTGTGAAGGCACCACAACTGCTGCTGAGTGAGAGTTACTGTGCGAGTGTGCGTGCGTTTGAGCCAGAGTATGAGAGTTGCTTTTGTGGTCTTCGGCCATGGCGCACGCTCAAAATTCGAATAACGAAAAAAAAACTGCCCTCGTCGTCTCACGTTGCGTCGTGCGTGGCCAACAAGCACCGCCCACTTTTCACTATGCCTTTCATCGATCCCACAAGCGAA
Organism: Drosophila ustulata; assembly: GCA_035047365.1. Taxonomy (NCBI): domain Eukaryota; kingdom Metazoa; phylum Arthropoda; class Insecta; order Diptera; family Drosophilidae; genus Drosophila; species Drosophila ustulata. The sequence continues at coordinate 21,069,538 of JAWNPT010000094.1, forward strand.
TATGGCAGACCAGACCATTTATTTTCCAGAACTTATAAGCGGATGCAGCGGCAGCCTCAGTGACTACTGCCAACTACAGTCGTATATTCGTATCGATCGTCGCCGAGACTCTAAAGTGTTGATATGAATTGCTCTGCTCGGTCTATGGCTACCGAGTTGAGAGCGACTCACAATATGCATACATACAGACGTGTATATAGCGCAAAAGGCAGCGACTGACTTGCAATAATTTCCCATTGCCATTGAATGTTGAATGAATATCACCGCACTTGGCGCAATGTTTCATTTTTATTGTGGTTACAGCGTGCAGGGAGGGGAAGTGAAAGGGTCAGGTGGAGATGCTGCTGTTGTTTACTTTTTGTTGATGTTGTTATCATTACTACCGTGATTTGTATTGTTGCTGAAATGTTGATGAAATGATGAGCATGACGGGCAAATATTCAAATGAGTCAGACACACATGGAAAATCGATAGAATGATTGTTGTATAATGCACATAAAGAAGGTCGCACATTAAACGCTTTAATATTTGTACACATCAATATTTAGACTCAGCATCAGACATCGCTACTACACTCTAATGAAATTCTCTCCTTTCCAATTTCTCGACTGCGTCATGCCGCGGATGGTGCACAATGGATTGTGGAAGGTGGAAGGTGGAAGGCGGAGGGTGGGCAGCATGGGGCGAGTCTGCGACTGTCTAATTGCCGAATAATTGAACTCACTCCACAAAAGAACACACGTGCTATACTCGACTAAATATGTAGACAGTCCACTCGGCGTATACTCTATGCGAGTAAGTGTTAGTGTGTGTTTGTGTGAGTGAGAGACTACTAATTAATCGACTTCCAACTGATTCGATTTTGATGGGGACTATCAAAAGTTCATTAAGTCCATTAAGTGTATAAAACTTAAATTTATTTGACTGCCAGACTGCCAGACAGCCAGACTGTTGTGTTCGACAACTGTCCAGGCCGAGCAGTTAACAGTTGACTTATTTGACTTGCAAATGCAAATGAATAATTCAATAAACAAGGGCAAGAACCTGAACATAGTGCACACTATTCATAATCATATTCAATCCAGGACTGTGCGGTACATTTTAATTTGTAATAAACTCGTTTGAAAATTGATTTATCAAATCTGCTCAACTTAAACATTTCATATTGATATTTCACTTTTTAATTTAAACTCATTGGTATACGTCGAATTTTACTTTATACTAAGCTACTTTATTTATATTTATAACAACTAAATTGTAGATTATACTTGCTTTATTTGTAGTATTTACTCAAATCAATACTTCCCTTTAAAATGTTTTCCAAATATTTTATCCTTTATCTGTTTTTATTTCATTTCAAGACACATTAGATTTGCAACATTTAAATTTAAAATGTATTCAAAATATTATATCCTTTTTTTGTAGTTTTGATCAATAGACATTTTAAAATATACTTTTTGCTTCTAAGTTATTAAATTGTAAATTTATTGAAAATTAAAGCAAAAGTAAATTAAAATCTCATTTAAGCGTCTTGCCTTTTGAAGATTCTCACAAGCATTTGGACGCTCCATTGAGTTTATTCTGCTCGAATTCAGACTCCCACTAAACTCCATTCATGGAGTGTTGAGAGACAGACGGGTGGTTTTGGGTGAGAGCTTTGTGTCTGTGTCTGTGTCTGGGACTGGGTCTGAGATGGTTGCAGTGCTTGGATAGGGTGACTGTTTGTGCAGCATTTGAGTTTCAAATCCCAATTCAGAGCCAGCAATCAGTTGCGACTGTCAGGCGGCAAAGGAAGTTCACTTGCTGCACAAGGCAAATGTGATTAATGGTTCCATGCGAGCCACATTACGAGTATGTGTGCCCTGTCGTGAGGCACTGTTGGCTCTTCTTCTTCCTCTATTCGTATGGCTATTCTTTGTTCTCTCTCAGTCTCTCTGTCTCTCTCTCTGTGTCTAGCTGTCTCTCTTGCTTGGTCCCTTCTTGTCTTTAAGCCAAGCATCAAATGTGATTCTGATGGAAAATTAAGAAACCTGAGAACCTTATGCGTAATTTATGCGGATGGGTGTTAACCAAATATCTAATTACCTGCCTAATAAACACGATTTTGAAAATATTAAATTCTATAATTATTAATCAACAGCCAAGCTAGTTATTAGCTAGCGGAGAAAGTGATTTGATTTATTATGAAACTATTAGAAAAATTCTTATGCTGGTAGTTTTATTTTTAGAGAATCCAGTTCGTTTAACTTCGGCTTCATAATTAAAAATTAAAGTACTTTTCATGCTTGACTAGGATCTAATTCGAATCCAGTTCGCACTTGGCTAAAAGCGGTTCAATCTCTACGGTTAAAAGTTGTTAAGTTGGCTAAAAAAGCAATGTACATAAATTCCTTTTTGATTATTTTTTTTTGCATAAAAATGTGTAAATATTTCGATTGGCATTCTTTAATCCCATAAACAGCTTCGCATTCCCAGCGCCCTTTGCTTGGTATGGAAATAGTGCTAACGACATGTTGACAAGAGAGATTGCGTGTGGGAAGAGAATGCTGATTAGCAGGTTCGTTCTTATCGCCATCGTTTTCCATTTTAAACTCGAGAGAGGAAGGAGCAGGAGGACGAGGAGTAGCAGCTAGGAGTTCGCTGGAGGACAATGAAAGGAGGCTGTTAAATAATTGATTGAATGATTAATGATTGAGTGCGCGGTTGCGTCAATCACTTGCCAATGTAATTAAAGCTGCAAACATTCTCAACTTGTGACTTTTATTGACATTAAATTCAAATTTTCGTCGACTCGCGGAATAGGGAAAGTCCTCGGCCAACAGGCCGTATACTTATCCGCAGTTCATGCGAAGACGAACAGGCCAATTAAATGTGGTTCATTTGGTTGCCATTGGGAGAAACGTTTTTTCAACGTTTTTTCCATTTATCAATTGACTCAACTGTTAGCTGTCATATTATACCCAAATCGGCGACCCAGACTCCGACATGTGGACGACCAGTTTGGAAGCCCAGTTTGGAAGCGAGACGAGTGTTTAACCACAAAATTTACACTGCGGCTGTTTAAAATAATTACACGAATGACTTAAATGAGCCAAGCCAAGCCGAGAGCGCTCGAGGGGGAAAACAAGCGAAGCTGTCCAGCTAAGCTGAGACCTGAGACCTGCGACTGAGACCGCGACTGAAACAGAGACAGATACTGAGATTGGGACAAGACAAGGCACAGGTACCCATTATCCATGACAGATTATCTCTGATTGATTTCATTTTACCCCTGCACAATACCATAATACCATAATACCATAATGAAGGCTGCGGCTGCATACATATGGACCAACAAACAGCTTCGGGCCAAAATGCTTCGATTTTGAGTTGAACTTCGGTTTCGGTCGCCTTTTGCCGCCAATTGGTTAAGTGTTCAATTTTGAAAGATGGCTCCGTAATTGCCTCACATTAGCTGAAATTTAAGAAAACTGTTAAAATTATGCTTAATGATCGAACAGAGTTTACCTTTTCCTTCCACACAAGAATCACACGAATTTCACATCATATTTTTCCTAAAATTTATTATTTTTGCTTTGCGACATCAGCAAAATTCTGCCTAGGGTTCATCACTGAGAACTTTTAATATTTTTAAAATTGAAATTCATTAATATATAATATTTATTCACATTATATATTTCAATTTCGCAACCAGTTTCTATTTCCTTAAATTATAAGAAAGCAGCCTGAAGGCCTCAGCAAGAGCAGGTTTGTTCTTTGTATAAATGAAAATAATAATAATGAAATTAAATTAACATAAAATAAAAATCGCAAACTTCTGGAGTGTAGAATTGGATTAAGTAGAATTTAATACAATAAAATTAAAAATCTTAAAAATATTTAGAGAGTTTCAAAGATATTAAGACACAATTATTTTCCTTTTCCAGTTTTTTACCTCTTGAAATTATCGAGGCATATTTTAAACAATGGGTTGCCATGAAAATAATATTTGCAGATAAGAATGCGTATCCAGATTGGAATTGAAAACGTCTGCTCAAATTCAGCTTCAAATGTGCTGCCGATTTACAAAACTTTCTATAAAATTTTCACACCAATGTCGGACCCCCATCAGCTCCTGAAGTTGGGCCTTATGAAAATTGTTCGGTTGGGAACCTCACGCCTCTTGCGCTTATCCATCAAAGAAAGTTGTGTAAGGTATTTAAGCTAACCCTTTAATTTAGTGAAACTTTTGAAGACTGCCGATGCCGACGACGCTCCCGATGTCGATGTCGAAGTCGATGTTGCTGGCTGCGTCAATGTTTTGATGGCAATCGGCCCAAAGCTCTGTTCAAATTTCCAATTACGTCTATGTCAATCATAATTAGTAACAACGTCGATTTTTCATTGAAGGGCCTCTAAAAATTGAACCTAAACGTAACGTAAACGACAACAACAACAGCAACAACAACAACAGCAACTGCACAGAGCAGCATCGCAGTGCCCACAGAAACGACTTTCTCACACATGTGCGTGGCTCGGGAGCTCCTCTTGGAGCTACGACGAACAACAAACAACAACAAGTTTTCTCCACAAACTAAGCAAAACAAAAAACAAGAAAAATGTAATAGAAGTCAAGTCAAAGTTTGAATTCCCTAGCAGAAAACATTTTTATAAAATAAATTAAATATTTCAAAAGGGTTTTTAACCTATCAAATAATGATATTTATTTATTTTATACTATTATTTTATTAATAATAAACAAAATATTTAAAAAGGTTTGTGAACCCATCAAATACTGTCACATTAAAATTTGTATACATGTATGCTAAAAATAATGAATTAAATATATTTTATATTAATTGTTATTATCAAATAAATAAATATTTGAAATAGGTTTGAACCTATCAATTGCTGTGAAAATATAATTTGGACACATATGAAAACAATAAATGAATTTATTTTAAATAATCATTTCAAAAGTTATCAACCTATCAAATACTGTTAAAATATAACTTTTAATATTTTTGTACAATTCATTTCCAAATATGTCGATGTCTAATTTTTATGTTAAAATAATATATAAGGCATTAATAATTTTGATGTCTAAATGATATTTTCAAATATATACAGCGATAGATTCATTTGGGCAACATTATGTTATGAATAAAAATGCTATAAATATTGAATTTCCAAATTTATAACTGGTTCTCAATAACCAGCTACAAGTAAGAGTATAACGCATAGTCGTGTAACAACCCAGATTTGAGGCTGAAGCCACAGCCAACCCAGCAACGCTGAGAAGTAAAAACGAGAGGGAGCGAGAGAGTGAAAGAAAGAGATGCTGTTTAGGGAGTCGAAGGAGGAGGAGCATGGCCAAGAGCGAGGCACAGTTTGTTGTAACATGTAATTTGGGATGGCATCGGATGCGCTGCGTTCCCTCGATTCCCTCCCCGCTCCCAGCCTCCATTCGCAACCAGCACCGAGAAGACGAGCAGATGAAAAGACGAGCAGACTCAGAGACTCAGAGACTCAGAGACGAGCAGACGGAGCACCCATGTAGCTTGCTGGCGGTCTGTTATGAATGTGACTAATTAAATTTAAAGATATCCAAGAGATTATCAATCTTTGAAGCGCATCGCCATCGCAATCGCCAGCAGAGTTTCAGCTTGAGCTCGAGTCCAGCTTGAGTAGAGGCGTTGAGGGTGAGGGGCGGGGCAAGAGTATCGATACGCTTCGACACAACATTTCACAAGACACAAAACAAAGCCAGAGAACGAACAACACGAACAACAACACGCATCAGCACCAAGAGCACATTTGTTTCATGATCATGATTGAAATAATGATTAATGAACGCAGCGCCAAAATTCAATTCGAATTTACTACGAGTGTGTATATGTATGTATATAGGGCCCGGGAGGGACTCGAGACAGCAGACTCGGGAGTGGAACTGGGTTTGGGACTGCGACTCGGTCTCTGGCAGACTGGCCGCCGACTGAGTTCCATGCGTGAAATCAACAACAGAACCCAAAGAGCCCACGAGAGATAGAGCAACAAAGTTGCATGTGGGCTCCATGCTGTCCAGCAAGCTGCACTCTCTCTCTCTCTGTGAGTGTGTGTGTGAGTGTGTGTGTCCTGGTACCACCATCAATTATAGCTTTTCTGTTACACCAACGAGCTGAGCTGGGCTGAACTGAACCGAGCCTAGACACCTTTCGAGAGCACGAGAACGAAAACGTTTCCATTTCGGCCTGGCCAAATGGCTTTGTTAACAGCTTTGTGCAGTGGCTCGGTTAATAAATGTTCTTTTAATTGACTGCATGTGCTGCATGCCCCCCACACTCATATTCACACTCACACTCGCATTCACATTCGATGGGTACTCGAACCTGGTACCAAGTTCAGGCTGTTGGCCAAGTTAGGAGCCCTCGCTGCAGGTTGCGTAAGCCGCTTAGTTTAGCACCGCTTCCCTGTAATTATCATTAAGCTGTTTGCTGTTTGCTGTTTTCCACAGCTTAGCTCGGCAATTGAGCAATTAGTTTGCTAGGTGCTTTCGCTGTTTGTCATAATGATAAGTCCGACTGTAGATCGCGAATCCCGCAAAACTTGCCACTTAATTAATGAACAAATTTGTCGCTGCCGCCGCTAACATGGTGCAAAACACAGAAAAAAACAAACAAAATAAATAACTAATCGCTTTCAGCCCAAGTTGCACTTTTCGCTTCCACAAGTCATGAACTTGAACAGTTTCCATGATTTTCACTTTTTGCGTTTTGAATCATCAGCTGAATCAATTAAATCAATTCAAGTGCCGCCAAAATGAATCTTTAACAGAATACTCGCATTGCATTCGGCGAGTAATCGACATTTTATGTAATCCGAAAAAATAACAATAGAAATAACTAATGATGTTTTGCTAATTGCCTGACTTTAACTGCAATATTATGTTCTCATCTCGCTGTGATCAACAGACTTGCTTGGAAATCTTTTCGGAATTTCAGACAAATATTTCTATCAAATCTTTGAATTCTTTGCATATTTCGTATTTGGTCTTGGCAATAAGCCCCTGCAAAAGATATTTTTAATTATTATTTCAATTGCTGTCCATGATTTTAGAAATATGACCACTAAACTATTCACCTTCTTTTAACAGACAAAACACGAATTTATTTGCTTAGTAATTTAATGACAAAATGCGATCTATAAATAAAAAGTATCATCAACTTGCTTTATTGCTTTTTTAAGTAATTTTGCAATAGTTTGTGGAATATAAATAGTAAACAAAACATGTATATGTTTATAGTTTGATTATCAAAAGCAATCATATGTATATTGCAGTGATTTTCTTTCATACAATTTAGAGAGTACATAAACATTTTTTTAAATATTTAATTCATCATTATTAAGCGCCATAATATACAACTTCGAAAACTACATTTTTCTTTGGTTGAATTTAGAGTCTTATAATTTATAGCTTGTATCTTCAATTATCCACCATTTTATTATCAAAATCAATAATAAACAAAATGCGAAAAATATGTTTTTAACAGTGATTTTTATTTAGCAGTATTTCCATTAAATGAATGCTTAAGAACTACCAAAAACTACACAACAAATTTTCAATACATTGACAAAGTCCAGTCCGAATGAAGACATCTAAAGTGGACAATCTTCAATGGCTGCAACGACTCAATTACCAATGATCGCTGCAATTACGAGACAGAGCCGCAATAGCAAATCGAATTGCTGCTCTTCGCTTGATGGGAGGTGTTGAACATGTCGCCGGCATATGAAATCAGGAGACTGGACTGCAGTGAGGAAAACAAATGATCAATTCGAGGGAATTGAAAACGAAAAGAAAGACACGAGAGAAACGAGACTAGCGCGCATTTCTTTCACTTTTCAAGAAATCCACAGGAAGAGCAAAAAAAAAAGAAAGAGAAAAAGTTTTCAATACAAACTGTCAGATAAATCGGTTCGCCCTCGGTTTCGGTTCAACTTTCCTGGCCTGGTGGACAGCGCAGACCAGAGACCAGACCAGAGACTATAGCAGACCAGGCAGTTTTGGCTGTCTTCTCGTCTGGCGCATAATTAATGATCTGCTCCATATTCACGCATTGGTGTAGGTCTCTGTCTCTCTGTCCGTCTGTGCGTCTCTGGTCCGGCAGCAGTTGCAATGTTCCTACGCCTGCATGTCTGCATATCCGTGGGCTGCCAGAGAGTTTAGATTTCAGATTTACCATTTCTTATGTTCCGGCAACTGTCACTTTTCTATCTGCTCGGCCACGTGATGTGCGTGCGAGACGAGAACGATTGAAAGAAAGACTTTTCCCACTGCCCAGACAAGAGATAAACGCTGCGTATGTGAGCATGGAAAACAGTTGCATCTGCCTTTGCCTTGCTGCATCTGTTTAGCTGGAAAAGACGCCAGCCAAAAACTCCATAACTCATCCCATCTTGCGCATCTCGCCGCTTGGGCACCACCTTAAGCCACCAAGTTGACAGACAGCAAGTTGACAGCCCACGTTTTGCCCAGCTTCCCCATTCCCATCCGCCTCCTCCTCTCGTCATCAGCCACCGACATAATACCATTTCTTATCGACCGCCCGCGCTGTCACTTGCGTGTGGCGTTGTCCGCTGAGATGCTGCGGCTTGGGGCATGTGGCAGTGGCAGTGGAAGTGGAACTCGGCTTGGAGGCTGGTTGCGCTCCCCCATCGCACTCAGCTAATCAACACGGCCTCAAAATGTAAATAGGCGCATCCTTCAGCAAATATTGTCGCCATTTTCTGCTTGCCACACGTTCCCATCCCCGTGCCACACAGTTCATCTAGACTCCACACCAATCCTCAATCCGCCCTCTTGCCTCTTGCGTATCTGTCGCGTTGTCTGTCAAACTCATGCAAAAAATGTAAGAGATACTTTTCTTTCTTTTCTTCTCTAGCGTTTTATTTTATTTTACTTTTTGTTTTTCTGTTGCTTTTCGCTTTCTTCGCATGGCGAGCGAACTGAAAGTGTGAGTGCGAATGCGAGTGCGAGCGTGTTTTCGTTTTCCCCACGTTTTTCTTCGTTTTTTTTGTTGTTTTTCTCGGGGTTTTTCTTTTTTGACACATAAAAGGACACGCACCGCGTCACATCATGAAAGGATTGATTAATGATTCGTTGATTTTCGCCCTTATTCTCTTTAGTTACACTTGGGCACATAATCCGCCTCGTCTCCAAATGCTCTTCCCATCCCATCCCTTCTCTTCCCTTGTCTTCCCTGCCCCAGCAGCCACCACAAAGACCCGACTCCGACTTTGTCTCATTCGAATTTTTGCGTAAAGTTAACCAAGTTTTCAAGAGACAGAACAATGCCTCACCGCTAGCTCGTTCTGTGGAAAGTTTTGACCAAAAAATTGTTTCTTTCCTTCCTTTTTTTATATGCACATTCCATTAAGTAATTCCTAAGATTTCCCTAAGCCAAAAGACTTTGTAGGATACAAAGTATATTATACAAGGAATAGCATAAACACAATAAGGTGTGAGTAAAAGATTTATCGATTTCCTTGAACTTTGAAACAATGGCAAACAACTAAATATACATCAACGCCAACATTAATTAATACAACCAGAAACTGCAAGAAAAAATATTACAAAATTTGGTAACAAAAGTCAACAATTTTTCTGTAATGTGTTTTAAGACAAACTATTATTAGAATGGCATCTTTAATATTAATTTATAATATACAAAAATTATGAATGGGTAAATTTTGAATGGTTCTATTCAGCACACAACTAAGTAACGCAGAAAAAATGATTTATCTGATATTTTACAAAAATTGTGAAGTTGATTTTAAAATGAAACTTTGAAGTTAAATGCTTAATACAAATAAATATTTGCCTATTAAATGTTTTCGCATTTTATATACAGATTCTTAATATATATCCAAATATCCTGAATATATATAACCTTTTATTAATAATTTAGGAACTTAAACATTCAAGTCGTAATAGTCATATGATACATTTACATCTACATAACCCAGGAAAAATGTTTTTTTTATATTTTTGAATCCATTAGGATATTGCTTTTTACATAAAGTTTATAGCTAAATTCTTAGTATAAAATATAAATATTTTATTTTTTCTCATATTATGTTTTTAATTTACACAGATTTCTAAATATCCTCAGTCTACTCCACTTGCGTTATTCAAACATAAACTTTAGCTTAACGTATTATGTTAATTGTTTTTTATATAAATAGAAACTAATTAATATGCACAAAATGTACATCGAATTCATTGAATCACATTGAAGTAAAGCCTGAGGTAATTAGGCGAATTGTGTTCAGTGTAAGGCGGCTTTCGTAAATGCACTTTGACTTATCAAATGGAATCCATTAAACGCAAACAAAAGCTTACCGGAGAGCACAACTCATGAATAAAAGAACAGTAGAAAAGTAATTATCATTGGCCATTTCACACGAGAGACATTCATTGAGCCCAATGCTCCCCCTCCACGCACATGTCCTGGGCAATGACAATTAAAAGAAGGATGTGAATGAAGTGGGCGCGACACGCACTGGGACGGACAGCCACAGAGTATTAGTCTGTGGAGTCCCCTCACATCAAACACCTTGATGAAACGAGCACTTTGACAAAGTGTTGATGTTCCGGAGTAATTAAACTGGATACAGGACTGACTAATTTCGGCACAAGTTGAGTTTTGACCAATGTCCATTCGTTATTAGCGCTTAAGCAGTCGCTGAGAGCACGCAAACCCCAAAAGGGGGGGATTTAAGACGTGACATATGTCAACACTGCGACAGGACACTGGACACTGGACAACGCGCAAATCACATTCACATTCCAGGAGCCAGAAGTGACCAGCGAATACCCCACTTTTCCACCCTCTCCCTCAGTCGCATCAGACTCACACGCCACAGGACACAGGCAGTGAGGGTGGAACCTGGTGTTTAAAGTGTCGAGTTTTGCGTCTTAGAACTAGAAAAATGATTGCGCTCTATCAGCTCTACCTACTGCCGCGCTCGTTGCCCATTTTAAAATGCGTTTAAGTCCGTGAAACGTAGGATGGCCCAAAATGGACAACGAGGGCAGCAGCAACATCAGCAGCGGCTGAAAACTGAGGCAGCGGCAACAACAACAACATGCAATGAGCCAAAAACATTTAAAAGGCGAAATGCGTAAGAAACCTTCATCAAATTTGACTGACAGGTTTTCAAGATGTTCGCACTACCAACCAAATGTTTTTTCTTCCTACTCCATTTCTTTCGGCTGTTACGTGTTAAAATGGCCAACGTCACGAGCGACGTCTACCAACAACACCGAATCTTCTGTTTTAGATCAACCTGTATTTAAAGTTCTCTATTGTAAATAGTCTACATACTAAATATACTAAATATAACAGTAAAATGTAGAATGTTTATAAAATCAAAAAACATTCCATATTTTAGTTTACCAGCAATTAATTAATAAAATTAGTCAATCACAATAAACACTATTACTCATTACGCAAAACTGGCGCCATCTATTGTCGAGTAGAATGAAATCCACATTCCTTGCAGTGCTTAGCGTGGACAAGAACCGCCAACACAGCTAGCTGTACGTTTCTAGCTCGTATATGCATCTCTTTCTCACATCGATAACAAACATCTGTTATTATCGATAAATTATTATAAATCTTTACGTGCTGCTGCCATGCAATATATTTGTATTTTGATATCAAAGCAAAATAAACAATTGCTGCTTATCTATTTGCTTGATTTTAAGAGGAATACAAAACGGTGACAGGAGGCCAATGTCTGCCAAACAAATCTTTGCCCAATACTTTTCTCTCTGCTTATCTGCGAAATGTTTTGTAAGATACTTTGGGTATCTTTTAGCGAAGTGTTTTTAAGCGCAGCGTTCTTAATAAATTTATGAGATGTCTCTACAGATAATGTAATTATTATGCAACGTGCGTGGAATATTTAATTTCGTTTATTGGGTATATGTTAAACTGTTTGAAATAACGTAGAAGCTGTGAATGCTTTAGCCCAAGAACATTCGGATTTAATTTTAAAAACAATAACAAAGAGAAGATACATTTATGGACTTTATATTATTGCATTTATTTAGCTACATTAAATTATACATTTGACATATAATACAATTTGCACGAGAATGAATAATAGATAACATTCTTCATTAGAATATTTTAGAATTTAATTTAATACACACACTGTTTCTTTGGTATTTACAATTATTTTATATATTTTGAAAAGCGAATGTATATTTATCAATAGTTTATTGTAGAAGTTTCATCAAAGTAATTTATTTGATGCCTCCACTTAGTTTATAGATGAATCTGCGAATAAATAAATGAAAATGTTTACAACACAATATGAGATGCGAACAGTTGATGATTATTATAAAAAGTAGTACTTGATAAATAAATACAAAAAGTTTTCTCGATGTTTGCGATGTGAAGCAGGAAATTGAAATTAGCATTACGCTACTAATTAATCTAGTTTTATTTGATAATAACTCGCACGTAAGACAAGTCTTCTCAAATATTTGTCAAATTATCATATGAGGCTTAAAGAAATCACAATTTATTTACCCAGTTAATTAGTGTTAGAAATAGTATATTATAATAGTACATTTAAAATGAGTCACATTGGACAGAGCTAAACTAACAAAAGTTAATCACATTTTAAACCTTGGACAAGCTGTTCCTTATTTTTCGATTTGATATCAGTTGCCATGCGATAATAATATTCGAATTTGTACAATTAATTTATCATGCTGAACTTTATCAGGTTTTTAACTTTTTATCAATTCATATCAGATAATTATAAACCATTTGTGTGTCAGCAGCACAGAATGGAGGCCCATCATTTAAGTTTCGCTATCTACAACTAAGACATCGAGCCGTACTTTTAATATCTAAACTAAGCACTTGACAAGCAGATGGTACAGTCACCTAAGAATGTGGACACTCAAGTTTGTCTTTGTCTTCGATGTCCACCCGCCACATGTCAGTTGCAGTTGTCATTGCAGATGAGGCACGTCGCTCTCCGGATGTGGCATGAGGCATGTGGCATGCAAATTACCGATTCGCATAAGTGCACGGCACGAAGCTAGGCAAGGATCCAAAATCGGCAGACGATTGACCCAAAATGCTGAGCATACACTCCTCCCCCTATTTATTCCTCTCCGCCTTCGACAATCTAACCGAATTCTAATGGCAATTTGTATGCTAAATTATATTTATGAAAATTCAAGTGGCACGGCGAATAAATTGAAGCCGGGCAGAAACAAAAAGTTGCAACACGCTTGACAACAACATTCCAAATGTGTTTCCAATGCAACTGCGAAGGACGCTCGTTTCCTTTCCATTTCCCATTCCTGCCAAGGGAAAACCAATGCATTTAGGTAATGGCTTTGCATGTGCGGGAAATTCGTGGTATCTGCAGATAAGTACATATTTGGCAGATTGTTTCAGCACTTTAGAATCAATCAAACAGTTTATAAAGTTAACATTACTTTTTCTATTTACATTCAAGTTGTTTCGAATACATTTCTATGGCATACAAGTAAACAGAGTATGGAAAATTCAAAAATAATTATCTTAATTCGTTTATAACATCGTTAAAAGACAGCTGTAAATGTCGTCACATATTTTGGGCGTTGATAAGACAACTTTTTGTTAAACATTGTGACATTTTTACAGAGTATCTGAGCTTATGTTTAATAAGGTTTCACTTTTTGTATTTCGCTGGGCAATGAGCCACACAAACCTCTCTAGAACCGAATTTGTCCTTAAAGCTAGAGTACAACAAATTCGGATCTACAGGGTAGACGTGGAACAAAGTAAGAAATCACTGCTGCAAAAAATGTGATGAAGTAAGTTGTAATTTGGCGGAGTTGCGCCGTTGTTGTCGTTGTCGTTGTCGCTGGGGGCCTGAAATTACAGGCGCATAGTCAAATAATGTGTCGTGCCACACGTGATGCGAAATTATGAAATGACCCATAAAAATGATTACAATGCTCACAGTGCGAGAGTGTGTGTGGGTAATTGTATTGGAGCACGTTCACCGTCACGATATCCTGCGTTGGGGATGGCGATGGGGATCCTGGCCATGCCTTCAGCGTGGCAGTGTGTTGTCTTCGGTGTCGCATCAGAGCACCAACTGAAGCCCGGTTGTTGCCGCTGTCGTCCAGGTCGAGCCACCAGATTAGGCAAGTCGCACCGAAAATCTATTTGTTATCGTCTGATAAGATAAGACGGCGAATCGATAGTTCTCTGCCCATCCAAACATGTCTTCGACTTCGATTCCGAGTCGCTCGTCGTGTCTTGTGCATGTTCTTAGGTATCTAATTGATTGCACACGGATTAAAGCACTTTCTTTGCCTGCGATAAAATAAATATACAGAAAATAAAGCAAATCACATTTAATGAATGATAGATAGATATTTTTGGTGTGCTATTGAGGCCACGAATCAATCAGTTAATTTCTGGTTTGCTTAGGCTTAATGAGCTAGCTCCAAGTTTCAATTCCTCGCTGCAGCACTCATCGAAATTTGTTTGCACTGCTCGAAGACGCCAGGCTCGATTAGGCCAGGCGGCAACATTGTTGGCGCCATGTGGCCAAAGCCTTTCGTAAGCCCCACAATGCTGCCTCCCCCGTCCCTTTCTCCCTGCTTGGGCCATCTTCGGGTTGTCGGTGATGATTCAGCATAAGCATTTGCAATACTGCTGAATAATGTACAGCGCACACATGACTGGGGCAGGGAGGATGCCAGACTCGGTCGGAAGGCAGGAAGGATGAGTTTGAAATATGGCACAAATCATTGCCATTGTGCAAGGTCGTTGGGAATTGTAATACAAAGATCCTATCTGTCGCTCTTTTGTCTCTCTCTGCGTGTGTGTGTGTGTGTCCTGTGTGTGTGTGTTTGTGTGTCCTGCAAGCAAAGCGAATGCGAGTCAATTAATTAATGACTTTTTAGCGTTATTCATTAGCACTAATCGCCTAGGACTAAACTTAAATAAGCCGCCCCTAAGCTGGCAAAGGGGCGCGTCCCGCAGCCCCGAAAGTCAAGCCAGCAAAGTCAAAAACCTTTTGGCCAGGCTGCAGTCGTAGGCAGAAACAGAAACAGCAACAGAAACTGAGACCCCGGATTAAGGTCCTATAATGGCAACAAATCTTGCGTAAACAAAGGCAAGCCAAACAGCCAAGCTGACTCTTCGCACCCCTACAAGCAGCTCTAGCTCGCCCTCTCGCTCACACACTCACATGCGCTCTCTCTCTCTTTCTGGCTGCCTTCGTTGCGCGATTCTGGTCTGGTGGTGGCATTTGTCCTTTTTGCAGCCTCAATGGCTGCTCTCGTCGCCTCTTTCCCGCTCTAATTCTCGCTCTCTCTATCTCTCTCTCCGACTCTCCAAATGTGTACACACAATCCACAAAGAGAGAGAGAGAGAGAAACCAGGGTGAGAGGCAGCTGGCAGAGTGTTAACAGGGGCTGCCATTGCCCTGCTCTGATCTCTGCTCCTTCTCCAACTCCAGCTCGAGGTCCAGGTCTGGTGGTGGCTTTGGGATGACTGGGAACGAGTCTAACTGCTGGCCAGCGGCTATTTGCGAACTGCTCTAAATACTAATAATTAACTAACCTTGGGAAATTAACGCATCTTCGCCAAAAAGTGGAAATTTGCGAAAAATGCATTACATCATACCCGAATATCGACAGGCTTCTCATATATGCTAATTGATTTCACGTGGAACCCAAACTACTTGTCTATACAGTTAGCACCATTTGACTCCGGCTAATACCAAACAAATTGCGATTCCGACAGCTCATCTGAGACAGCGACAGCAACTAACTAACTGAATTTCAAATCGGCAACAACTTGGTGAGTAATTTGTAATAAATTGTAGATAAACAATTAATTCAACTGCTGCTGGATAATTCATTTCAAGTCTCTACCTCAATCAATTTATTTCATATATTTTGCTGGCGTGTTCCGCATTTCTAAAACTGACAAACTTCGCTATTTTTCAAATCAGTTTTAAATTTGGCAAACTGCTATTTTTTTTTTTTAATTTCCTGTACTACATCTAAATGTGTAACAAAATACATTTGTAATTATCAAGAATACCATCGTCATATCAAAATCTAAAGAATGATGTCAATGTGTTGTTACAACTTGCATTCCCTGAAGCTGGCTTAAAAATAGCTTACGTTGAATCGAGTTTCCCTGAAACCCCCATGAAGTAATCAAATCAGGCTAATGAATGCACAACCAGTGATTGAATGCGAATCGGAATCGAATATAGAATAAACAATTTCCACTTGCAATCGATCTTGTGATAAACATGATGAATAGCTATGGAATTATTTTTCGAGCGAATGATAATTGTTGTCATTCACTCGGTGGGCGGGGCTTCGCTCACTTGCCCGCCGTACTCTCGCAGTGTATTCTAATTGAATGATAACGAGTGTTTATCGTGGTTCCCATTGTGGACTCACAGTAAACCCTCAAATCGCTCGCAACGGAACAGAACGGAAGTTGCGCCGAGTACAACACAAAAGGTAAGTCAAAAATGCGCGCGACCCGTTGCAATAAAAAACACAAAACGCAACAACAACAACAGCGGAGAAAAAAGGGGCAATGACTGGCGAATTTTACGAGACAGAGAAGACAACTTCGCACATAAATCACAAACTGGAATGGGCAGAAGGGCAAGGGGGAGCGAGAAACGGGGTTGAGAAGTGCTGACTGCCGACTGTGTAATATCTAATGCACATTTTCAATGGGCTTTGCCACACTGTGCTTAGCACATTTGTTTGTTTGCATCGCAGCAGAGAACTTGAGGCCAAGGTTGTTGCTTTTACGACATCGACATCGACATCGATTCGAAAACAGTTTCAGTTTCGGTTCAGAATATGCGAAATATATATGTTTGAATCGTCTTTATATCGCGGTTGTTCGCGGCAACTCGCGGCAGCAGCAAGAATGGGTGCAGGTAGAGAGCTAAAAGAAAGAATTCAGAAACGGTTCGGCCTCACCTTCAGCGTGTCTTTATTAACAACCTGCAAGTTGCGGCATTTTGTATCTGTATCTGTATTGGTATCCGCACTCCATACACTGTATCTGTATCTGTATCTGTATACTGTTCTTGTATCTGCCACTCATACCGGTTGTTGTTGTCGGTGTCTTTGCTCTTGTTCCTGTTTGTTGTTTACAGAACTACGCGCCTTCGCTTTATGCTTAGTATTATCTTTATGCGTTTATTTTTCACTCTTTCCTTTATCGCTTGGCCCAAATGAAAATGATCGCGAGTAATTGCCAAACTCCGCTACCGAGGGCTGAACTCACTTCGCCACTCTACGGCAGCTGCAATTGCACAATAACAACTATGCAATTTGCATGAAATTCAAATAAATATGCCACTGCAGTCAGCTGGATATTTATCTGGCCCACCCTATCACTGTGGATGTGCTTGAAACTTCCTCACTTAACCACTTACAAATTAACTTTAACTTTTCTAAAAAGTATCTTCTATAGAGAAAACAGAAATAATTCCAAGTATGTAAGATGACTTGACATTTTACTTTCATTTAGAACTCGCCCATTCAACTGACAAACAAAATGCTAAAGCTATAAAATAAAAATATAACAAGAAGAGACGTTATATAAAAATAAGTAATAAAATATTCCGCGACCGAAATTTCTTTTTGCAAAGCTTGCCAAAATTGTATAACTTGTTTTGTCGCAAGATGATTTCTCTGATATTCGCTAATCAATATTCTAATGTGTTAATTATCATATATTTTTTGATTGCCCTTTCCAAAAATAAATATCTTACAATGCCATGGCAATAAATTAGGGACCAAAAAAAGGCAAATCAATTGAAAACTGTGTTGCCTTGATTAAGTTGTTGTCGCTGCAGTTGTAGTTATAGTTTGTTGTAGTTATCGTATGAGTCATGGAGCATTTGAGAAATTTCTCATAAGTGCTTTGCATGTGGCACTTCAATAAAAATAAAAGGGCCACAATATTGTTGTACATAACACATGTTGTCGTATGTTTGCAGATACCGAGTATTTTTAATAAGCAGCAAGAATTCGGGGCAGCGACGTAGGAATTGCATGCACTCTCTCGCTCTGTGGTCTGTGTTAATATTTGAATAACACGGGCACAAGATAACAGACTTAAAACTAACTCAAATTCAGGTCAACAACAACGAGAGCCAAGAGCCGGCAACTGTTCAGCCTCGATACCGAAATTTGTCATAAAATACGAGTAGTCAAATTTGTTATAATTCGCTGAGCAAATGCATAAAATAAGCATAAAAACGGCAAGATTCACTTTTGTGACGTTCATTTGTTATTTGCATACGAGTTGAAGGCTCCACAGCTACAGCGGGTTGGCATGCCCCGACGACCGAGTGGACAGCGCTAAAAATGGAACAATTTTCCACACATTAAATTGATAGCAGCGAAATTATGAGCCACGGAGCTGGAAACTAAAGGCGCAGTTTAGCCAAGTGTCGCATAATTGGTGTAGATGCACACACACACACATGCACACTCACATGCACACTCGCACACACACACTCTTGGATTTAGGCAGAGTTGGAGAGTTTAGAGTCCTTGGCAGCTGCATTAAGTGCGACTCTTCTAGGCGTCGCGTCGTGGCCCGCTTTGACCTTAGCCAAATGTGGGTTTCAGGCGTTCGTCGCGCCATATTGTGCACGCATACATGTGCACCTTACGCACACACACACACACACGCACACACACAGACAGCACACAGACATTAAATGCAGCCGTTGCCAGCGCAGGGTTGCAATTTCGGGTTGGGTCATTGTCATCTCTGCTCTGCTCTGCTCCGACTACGAAGCTTAGCACTTGGTGGTGCTGCTGCTGCTGTGTGGTGTGGTGTGCTGTGTGTGTGTGGTGTTGGCAGCTGCCGCCGCCGCTTTGGCTATTGCCAGCAATATTTCGGTATACTACTTAACCCATGCATTAAATGGCGGGACAAGTGTTTTATAGCGCGAACGCTGCCTCTCCAGGAGTTGGGGTTGTTGCTGCTCAAGTGTTGTTGTTATTGCTGCTGATGATAGCGCGACACTGGCTGCTGAGAGTTGTGAGCTGCGAGCGGTGGCGGGGTGGCAAAGTGGGTGAATTTGCTGCTCTTTCTGCGCAAATGAAAAGTGGATGAAAGGCGCTGCCGTTGCCATTGCCGTTGGCGCTAACGTTGGCGTTGGCGTTGCCGTTTGTGTTGCCTGCACGTTTCCGGGCCCACACCACACACACACACACACACACACACACACACTCGTAGTCGACGAGTCAAAACGAGGACAGACGTACGGGATACTAGCAAAAGTTGTGAATTGTGAAGGGGACGCTGTTCTGGCACATGCGTAGAAAGCACGGCCAGCATCGAATGTGGCCCAAAGGCCAAAATTTGTGGCTGCCATTGCCATTTATTAGTTTAGCTGCTGCAGTTGAGCAATTTATGGAAGTGCGTACTAAGAACTCACCTGCGGCAATAAATCGTTGTTACCTTTTACCTGATCACCAGCACCGCAAATTCCAAAAAGGAAACGCAACGCGATTCGTTTGCTCTTCAATCACTTGAGCTAAAAAAACACTTTGCACAGTTTTCAAGTTTCAAGCTCTCCAGAGTTTTTGGGGACAGCATCCAGGACAGCCGCAGGCTGCAGGATATCAATGGACGGCGACGCCAACGCCAACGCAGACGTTGACGGTGACAGCGACGTTTGTCGTTGTCGTTGTTGTTGTCGCCGTTGCTGTTGCTGTTGCTGACGTTGAGGTTGACTTTGTCTCTGGGCAATGGCCGCGCTCTCGTTTTCGACGAACTGCTGCGCTCGGCGTCAAATTTCAAACTAAAGTCAGTTAGCCCGGCATGGCCGCAGCTAAAACCCAGTTCGAATGCGACCCTCCAAGCCAGCGTTACCCAGCTGCACATTGTGTGCTCGGTGCGGAGAGAGCGAGTGTGCTTTACAGAGCGTTTCTCTCGACTGAAAACGTTCACAGCTATGTGGTAATAACCTTTATTATTTCGTATATATTCTGCATTATTCGTATATATTTTTATTTCGAATATGTATATCGAATTAATGTGTATTTGTTATTAATTTTAGGTTCTAGATAAATACCTTTATTGTTTCGTATATATTCTAAACTATTTGTACATATTCTTATTTCGAAAATATTTCTCGAATTTTTGTTTATTTATTATTAAACGTTACTATACATAAATAACAAAGTTATGTAATTAAAACCTTTATCATTTCGTAAATATTATTTTACATATTCATTATTGGTGCATATTATTATTATTATTTCACGAATTTTTTTTATTTGTATTTAAATGTGTCTATCTTAAATATTAAAGTTATGTGATGAAAACCTGTATTATTTCGTATATATACTTCATTTTCTCTTGTTTTTATTTATTCATTATTAAAATTAACTATTTTAAATAATAAAGTTATGTGATGAATACATTTCTTACATTACATTCTGTAAATGTAAATGTCTGTACAGAAACAAATTAAATACAATCGTTTAAATAGAGTAAACCGATGTACTATTTACAACTTTTAAAGCATTTCCTTTATTTTTATTTATTTAGTTATTATTAAATTAAACCATAAGTTGCTACCACAAATTTAACAACACATTTAATTATTTTATTACACAATCGATTAAAGTAGCAAAACAATATTTTTTTTGGTTACAATCTCCAAGCCTTATCTCCAAATGCTCACATAATAAAAGTGCTCGTTATGTTTAATAATAAAATGAAATGAATTCAAAATTAATTGTTGTTTGGAAATACCCATATTAATATTGAGTCCCACGACTTTAACTCGGTAGACTCGGTGAAAAATGTGTGTAGTTTCAGCAGTTTTATCCCACGTTCGCCTTTCCCGCTGGGTCATCCAAGTATTCGTCTCAGCAGCAGCAGCAGCAGCAACAACAACAACAGCGATAGCCGCGCAGGCAAACGGTGCTTTTTGCTAAATTTGATAACAGCCATGTTGGCTTCGATGTGTGTGTGCGCGCTCTCGAGGTGATGTGTGTATTGTGTGTGTGTATTGGTAGTACAACCACCTAGCACCTAGCGCCAGAGAGCGAGCCCAAGAGAGCGCGAGAGCGAGAGCGTTAATACACTGAGAAAATGCTTTCTTAACAGCCACACGCTTAAACTATATTTAAAGAGTCAAATTGATATTGTTCGTTAATCTAAAGACATAACTATAGTTTTTTAAAAATCTGTAAATTAATCATTTAAAATAAATTTATATATTTTGTTCACTGAATTCCTTAAAAATAATATCAAACAATTTCGATAAACTATTTTGACCAAAGAATATAAAATAATAAAAATAATCAAAAAATATTAAAAAAAATTTAATTTCGATAAATGATTGCGTTAAAAGAATATTCAAATTCTTATATATTTATTTACAAATTTAGTTTCAACTCCAGCTGACTCTCAAACAGAAATTAGACGCTTATTTTGTTCAGTGCATTTGAAATTCATTCATTTTCCAGGACATGCCTCTTTCGATATGTATGCACACACATTATAGCTTATGTGCGTGTATATATACAAACTCATGTTTGTAGAGAGTGCGTGCCAGGGAGAGCAGCAGCACCCAGAGCTGTATGGGTGAAGTGTAGACTTTGTGGACTCTGTTTCCATAGATTGAATTGTCCAATGCTCGTACATTTCGGTATTGCGTGCTCAGCAAGGACTCGCGTATCCTTGCCTTGTATCGCTGCCTTCGCTGCACGCTCGCCAAGCTGGAGTCAATGAAACTTCTTTGTTGCACGCTCCGCGTCTTTCAAAATGAAATCAAAGTGGGATATTTAAAGCCTCATTAATCAGACTGACTTTTCCTTCCCCCACTTACATCCTTGATCCTGCTGTTCTTAAGGTGTTGAGTGTCCCACAGCACGAGAGACTCTTGGCTTGAGAGCGTTAATGCGCTCATTAAGCTCAAATTTGTTTCATTGATAATTAGTCGATGCTCAAAAGCATACAGAACGTTAACTTTGAAGCAAATCGCAAATACATTCTAAATATTAGACCTACAAATGAAACAAAATATGTCTCATAAAGAAACCTCGATGTGATGCGTAACCTTGACAAATATGGCATAGAATTTGCTCATCTAGGTAGACGGAGTTAAAAAAAAAGAAAACGGCAGAAACGTTATGTGTATTGTTTAAAGCATATTTTAAATTTATGACCCATATTTCCTGCAGTTTAATTTTATGTCGTAATTCTACCTGAACTTCTATGCAGTTCTGCGATTTTCCGAAGGCCTGCTGCGAAGACATTTTCGTTGACTTCATTTTTTAAAAGAAAATGCATCGGGGCGATTTCTCTTTTTCGTGTTCGTGAAGCGACGTCATGGAACAGTTTCGAAAATCGTTATCAGATAAATATTTGCGTTTATTTTGTAGATTAACACGATCTTATTGTACAATAACTAGTCCGTTTCTTCGCTCGTCCGCAGTGGCAATTTGATGATTTGTCGTAATGAATGCTAATTAAACGCATTCGTTTTCTAGTTCACTTGCCAGCAAACGGGCAATGGCCAACAGCAGCAGCTACAGCAGCTCGAAGCATCATCCACATCGCTGTTAGCACACTCACAGCCATCTCAATCTCATCCTGCTCGCTATCGTAGGCCCTGTTTGTATGTATTCGTTCAACTTTAACGTCTGGCTATATGGCAGGGTAACAAAGTGTGTCAAAATTCTTAGGCGTATCCATGAACAAAATCTTGTGCTCACATGGTAGATACAACATATATGAACACACACTTGGACGTTTCTAGCCGAGTATATAGAAAACACAAATACAACTGCAGCCACTACAGATAGCGTCGTGTTCGCCCAGATACAGATAGCAATGTACGAGTGTGTTTCACACAATTTGGGTATATCCACAAAGCTAGCGTAAATGGAAAGGCAAATAAAAGGTGCTAATTTCATGAGGGTTCAATTAGACGTTGAGCTGCTGTACGATTTCTTTTTGGCTTTTATTGTGATAGCCACTCGCATGGCGATATAAACGATAGCAGAGCGCAGAGTTTTTCAAGTTAAAAATAAAAGCGATTCTATTATTAGAGGCATTCGAAAGAGTAAAATAAAACGCTTCAAAAAATTTTAATAAATAAAAATAAAAAAATGATTTCGCCCGAGCAGGGACTTGAACCCTGGACCCTTGGATTAAAAGTCCAATGCTCTACCGACTGAGCTACCCGGGCACTTGCTTTTTGCTCGCCCAAATGCCTTTACGACAAAGGTGGGATAAATGCAACCTGCTCAAGTTTATTCTACAAAGCTTTAAGCACAATTCTGCAAAAAGCTCCGCATTAATTAAATAAATACATGTCTAGAAGCGAGTTGTTGCTATAGCAACAGCGGGTTTCAAATGATATTATCTCTAGTATTAATAATTAAACTTTTTTTTAAAATCGAATTCATTTTCAGCTTGGCTTACGCATTATATATAAATTAAATTTTTATTGGTTGCGCTCTTATGAAAATGTCTTAACTTGTCCTATCGATATTTGTTTCGATACAAAATCATATTGAATGCTGTCTGTATATTTCTCGGAAGCTCATATTTAAAACTGCATTCCTAGTTGCATTCTACCTTACAAGTTGAATAAGCGATAATAGTATTTTCGAACAACGACTAGGCAAACTGGCTTGTTCAGTCGTAATATTGAAAACAAGATGAGAGGCCGTACAACTGTGGGACTACTTCTAATAATAACATTTATTTCATCCCGGATCTGCGACTCATCTGTATTAAACGATTATGCTAGCCATCATATAAGCAAACGGTATATTATGGGAGCCAGTTGTGGACGAGTTAATGGCAAATGTGTTAGATTATCATTTCATCGACGCACACCGAGATCATATCGGAAAGCCAGTTGGCCAAAATTCAGCAAGGATGAAGAATACCCTTATTACAGCTGTCAACAACGTGGCGCAAAGTGTGTGAAAATAATATGGGCACCGGAAACAGATTCATATCGAAAAGCCAATTGGCCAAACTTTGACGCAAATCATTATTAAAATGCAATGACGCATATATGCATGAGTGACTCACGAAATACAATGTGTGGTCTTTCTATACTATATGTGAAATAATGATGACCATTTCGATTAAATTAATTTTTTATGTAATCTTTTTCTTCTTCTTATTATCTTTATTCCTTTTATAACTAATGTTTTATTGAAAATAATAAATATAATACTACAAAAAAATGGGCTGGAATACTTAATTTATCAGTTGGAGTGGTTAGAAATTAAAATTAGTCTTAGTAATTTGAATTAACAAAATTATTATTATTATAATCATGTAATAAAAATGTATACAAGTGATTTTATTAATCAAAAGATTGTCGTACAATTATTTGCAGTCTGTCCCGTTATGCTTTAAATTAATTTTGTATGGATATAAATTTCATAAAGAAATAAAATAACACCATAGAACTTATTTTATTCCGGCTATGCAGAGTTATACAATTTTTGAGTAAATAAAGCTTATTGAATCCAATGAGTTCTTGTCCCATGTTAATCGGAACCAAGCTCAAACTCATTCATAACTGCATTCTAAGTTAAATTATGCTAGTTGCATATAGCTTTTACCCGATTTAAGTATATGCCAACAACGACTAGAGAAACTTGTTCAGTCGTAATACTATAAACAAGATGAGAGGTTGTACAACTGTGGGTCTACTGCTAATAATAACATTTATTCTATGCCGGATCTGTGACACATCTATATTATACGACTATGCTAGCCATCATATCAGTAAACGGCATACAATCAGAGCCAGGTGCACACAAGTTAATGGCAAATGTGTTAAAATACCATGGAGACTGCGATCAGGACCATCTCGAAAAGCCAGTTGGCCAAGATTTAGCAGGGAGGCAGACAATTACGACTGTCAACAACTTGCCGGTGTCTGTGTAGTTATTTCTTTAGAATTTAACTTAGGCAAGTAAACAACAAATACGCTTACGAAACTTACATGCAGTCACTCACGAAACACATACTAAATTTAAAAAAATTTGCGACCCTAAAATATGTACTAGATAAATTGGAATAATTTAATAAGTAATAATTTATGAGTAAATTTCAAACAAATAATATGTACTAGATAAGTTCGATTTAAGTGATAATAATTTAAAAAAGTGTTACGAAGCCAATGAGAGTCTCCCGAAATTCAAAGTGAATATACAGATATTTAGAAACATAAAATATGTTTTGGATAAATTGGATTCAATTAGTAATAATTTAAAAAAGTGATTTCTGGCAACAAAAAGATTGTGGTCCAACAATTGGCAAGGCTGATAATGGCAGTCCACTCCGGTACGCTATCCCACTACTGCCTACCACGGGAACTCTTGGCTGCTGGTTTTCACCCCTGGCCCGGTTCATCCCTCCTTAGCCAACCTGAATGCCGTGGACTCCTCCTCGGCACCCATATTGATGGCAAGCTTAGTGCGGACGTTCCGTCAACATGGCTGGTCCACTACACAGTGATCCCCAGCCTCAGGTCATCCCACAATCAGACCTCACAGAAGCGTGATTACAGAAGCTGCCAACCTTCCAGTCGAAAGTTGAGCGTCTAAATGTCTACTTATGTGTCGAATGGTAAGCAGTTTTCAACATATAACGCACTGCTTGCTGATCGGACTGCTTCATGTGTACACTGCTTACGCAATGGTTGATTTGTTGAACTGCTTTTCATAACTGCAGACCTACAGATATTTAATTAACGACACCGTGAAAAAATTGTATTTCATTTGATTTATGTAAAATACAAAAATAAATATTTGAAAATGTATTATGAAATAATTATGTAGAAAAAAAAGTAAAAAAGAAATTGCCGCCCGAGCAGGGACTTGAACCCTGGACCCTTGGATTAAAAGTCCAATGCTCTACCGACTGAGCTACCCGGGCATGTGAGATACGTTTGCCAAAATACAATCAAAAGACTTTCAATATTCTTTCTTTTCAGGAATATATTCAAATCGCCAAAATTAAATATTCCCATCATTACAAAATAAATTTAACTCGAATCGAATTAATTTTCAAATTATTACAATAATAGGAATAGTTTAGAGGTAACTGTAATCAAACTATGGGTGGATGTGATTAGTTCGGTTCGTTAGTTGATAGGTTTCGCTTGCTTCCTTTGTGTGTTCAGGTCTATGAAATAGGAACAAAAAAAATATAAAAATGCAACATATATTTAAAGAAATATTACGTTTCTTGAAAATATATTAGAATGCCGTTCTTCCACATAGTCACTAAAAACAATAATACACCTTTACCTGCTGTATGATGTCTATAATATTTGATATGATTTCCATGTAAGAGAAGTTCATGAAATGCGAAATCAAATGGGAAAATATGTCAAGCAAAACCAAAACCTAGCTAATGGTAAGGCAATTAAAGTAATATAAGTTACATCTGCTATGGATTGTCTTCAACTGTGGCAAATAAAGATGCACCGCAATGATTATAACCAGGAAGAAGATCGAAAAAACTCTAACAGCACAAACGACGACATCGGGAACCACTACAGTAATATAGTAATATATTTACACATTACTTACTTTTGTTAAAAAATCAAATACCCTGACAGAGACAATATTCTTTTTCAAACATTGGTTATCTTTTAACTGTGTTATGGTAGTCGTATTTTTTCATCTGCTCTTTCACCTCAGATAGTGTTCAGAATGAATTATGCATTATGCTCAA
Organism: Drosophila ustulata; assembly: GCA_035047365.1. Classification (NCBI taxonomy): domain Eukaryota; kingdom Metazoa; phylum Arthropoda; class Insecta; order Diptera; family Drosophilidae; genus Drosophila; species Drosophila ustulata. Next base: position 21,096,345 of record JAWNPT010000094.1, read on the forward strand.
CGACCAATTGACTTTTATATTAAATGCAAAAAATATTTTTTTAAGCGCACATTTACTAAAATAAGCTGAAGCAAGCTCACATGGGAACTCTCTACATGCCGACTACAGAGTAATAATATAGTTATCAATATTTAAAAATACCTTTATCGTATATTATTTTAAGAAACCACCAACCACAGCCACTTTATAATGACTTGATCTGCCGGTATAATTATTCCTTAATTTTTCTGAGTGTATTTATTATAACTTAATTATAAAACTAATCGGACATTCTAATCTTATACTATTACTTAAATATTGTACTTGTGCAAGAATTTTACTTTTTATGCGGCTTTCTCTGCTCATTGAGTAATTCAACATGTGTCGTCGTAGAACTCATGTTGGATTTGCCTTCCAGCCTAAGCGAGTGAAATATAAAGAGAGATAAATAAACACAGAATGTTATTGCTATGGAGATAGTACCGTGCATTTAGTTTTTTTATAACGTCTTTCTTCCAGATAGTAACGAAAAGCAATATTAATCCCTGATTACTTGTAATCTGATCACAACAAGTTGATAAAAATGCAATATTAGGGTGATTGGAATACAACGATGAAACGAAGGAAACTATCTCAAGTGTCCATATAACTCCTGATACGATAAACATCCGGAAAAATATGATGAAGCTGAAATAAATGTTATTATTTATTTTTAGATATTTATTTAGTAGCATACTCAGATTTATTCTTTAAACTCTTATGACTCTCGGGAGTGTTCCACTCTCTGGTGCTTTCCCTTTTCTCCACATATATATGCCTTGCGGTTTTAATCGATAGTGTAAGGTTGATAATTATTCCAAGCAATATAGGACCATAGTAGTAAATCATTGCAGAGATTTTTTCAGCTATATTTAATATAAATATCAAATAAATTATAAAACCGATCAATTTCAATTTAATATTAGACAACATACTATTTATCCAGCAGTAGTAAAGACCTACACCGGGTTGCCAAAGAAAGTCTTTATCATTTTTCATTCGCTGGATCCAATACTCAACGGATCCGGTGATTATAAGTAATATCGCCGCAGTCAACCAGACAAAAATATGATATCTCCGCATATGTTTTTTTTGCGTAACGTGGCAATTCGAGATTATATACCACAAATTATAATTAATAACCAGAAGCCAAAGGAATGTGGACATGACGACATAATATCCGCAGAAACCTGAATTTTTTAAAATTCAAGTCAATATAATGATGTATTCGATGGACAATTTTAATTTACCTATGAAATAACATTTCCATAGTTCTATTTTGTACCTAACTAGCGGTTCAGACCACAGCATTAGAAAGCTGGTGGCAAGGCAAATAAAGTAATATACGCAACATCTGCCATAGTCTGTGCGAAACTGGGGCAAATACAGGTACACAGCAATGATTATAAGCATGCAGAACACCGAGATAACTCTCATAGCACTAATCCAGTCCACTGAAATATAATAGTTGTATACCTTGAACTTAAGCAAAATGAAATTGAAACTTACACTTTGTCTCAGTTTCGATTTTTGGCTTGATGACTTGATGAGGTACAAGACGGTAAGTGTCTTCTGTGATATTGTGTGGAACGAGGCAATAATCCTGCTTCCCTAATATGCTGTTATCGATCCGATTGTAAAGAGTTCCGTTCTTTATTAATATTGTAAAGAATGCCTTATTAGAATTTGAGGTAAATATTGAGCTGAACACTAACAAACCTGAAATAATTCCCAGTTGAATTGTGACTCCTTAGAAATTAGATCGTCCAATATATTGCACGAGATTTCATATTTCGCCTGCACCACGAATTCATTTATCACATTCACCTCCGCCTTTGTACCGTCACTAAGAGTCATATTCACGGCAAAATTACGCATTGACTTTGTTGGTTCACAACACAAAAGGACACACGATTTTATTTGACAGAGACAGCCTCTCTTATATCTAGTGACTTTTTTCGTAGAGTTGTAAAGCATTATTCGATATTCGTATTCAACAACCTTTTCACTTGGAATTAAAATATTCTTGTATAGGTAAGATCCATCTTGTAACATTTCACTGTCCTCGAGATCGACAGAATCAAAATATTCACATTTAACAATATCCTCTGCTTTTGCAGCTAGGACAAATCCTAGTATGAATAGAGTGTATCTTATTTTAAACATAATTATTTAGAAATACATATGTTTTAAAATATTACGCGAGTACTGAACATCGAGTACTGCTCTACTTGGAGCACCTAAAGAAACTGATGTAATCTTACAGTGAACTTTCATTATATCCATTAAATTGTTGATTGTTAACAATGAAATATAGGAGTATTAATAGGCACTTTAGCGATGTTATTTTAAGAACTTATAAATTGTGGTGGTGACTTCACGCACTTAAGTATTAATATATTAATCTGCAAGTGTAATCTTGGAAGTTATTTTACGAATACATATAATACAAATTAAAATGCTAGACGTATTATATAATTAATGTTATTAAATTGAATAAGATGATATTGATGTAAGAAAGTTTGATTCGCTAGTCGATAGTTGTTGTCGTATGAGTCGGTTCACTCCTATTGTTTGTGTTTATCTCCAATCTATGCAAATTAAACATTTAAACATGATATACCAAATAAATTGAATATTATTACTTTTCATGTAGAGCCTTTATAACGTCTCTCTTCCAGATAGTGACGAACAGCAGTAGTAATCCCTGACCAGATGTAATTAAGTCAAATATCAATGTAATATTTATTTCGAATAAGTACGAAAGTATTTCAAGTACCCAAATTACACCAGCAATTGCAAACATCCGGAAGAACATTATGAAACTGAAATAAATGTTATTTTATTTATTAGTCATTTGTAGATGTTTATATATATAGTATACTCTGATTTATTCTTTAAACTCTTTTGACTCTCGGCACTGCTCCACTCTCTGGTGTTCTCTCGGTTCTCCACATATATATGCCTTGCGGTTTTTATCGATAGTGTAAGGTTGATAATAATTCCAAGTAATATAGGACCATAGTAGTAAATCATTGCTGACTTACTTTCGGCTAAATATAAAATAAACTCAAAAAATCATAAATTTACATTTAGAATTAGACAACATACTATTTATCCAGCAGTAGTAAAGACCTACGCCAGGTTGCCACAAAAAGTCGTCCGCATATTCCTGGCCACGGAGGTGGTATTCAATGGATGCGGTGATTACAAATAATATCGCCGCAGTGACCCAGACAAAAATATGATATCTCTGCATACTTTTTTTTTGCATAATCTCGTAGTTCGTGAATGAATTCCATAAATTATAGTTAATGACCAGGAGCCAAAGGAATGTGGACATGACGACGTAATACCCGCAGTAGCCTGCATATTTATGAATTCATGACGGTATTAAGATGTCTTCGATAATCAAGTTATAATTACCTATGAAATAGCATGCCACCACTAAAGATGACACTTTTGCCCTTGATTGCGACTCAGCCCATAACATTAAAAAGCTAATGGCGAGGCAAATAAAGTAACATAGGCAACATCTGCTATAGACTGTGCGAAACTTGGGCAAATACAAGTACACAGAAATGATTATAATCATGCAGAACACCGAGATAACTCTGACGGCACTAATCATATCAACTAAAAATAAATGTATATTTTTATTCTTTGAATTACAGCTTAGTTATATATAATCTTACGCTCTGTGTGAGTTTCGACTTGCAACTTAACGATTTGAGGCACCAGATGATAATATTCATCCTCAATTTTAAGTGGTACGAGGCAATAGTCCTCTTTTCCTACTAAACTGCCAGTCAGATTGTAAAGTGATCCGTTCTTATTATTGCAAACATGTCATTATTAATATATTTTTGCATAAGGGTCCAACTAACAAACCTGAAATAATTTCCAGTTTGATTGTGAATGCTCATCATAGGCTGGATCGTCCAATATATCGCACGACAATTCATATTTTGCCTGCACCACGAATTCATTTATCACATTCACCTCCGTCTCCGTACCGTCACTAAGAGTCATATTCACTGCAAAATTACGCATTGACTTGGTTGGTTCACAACACAAAAGGACACACGATTTTATTTGGCAGAGACAAGCCCTCTTATATTTATCGACAATTTTTATAGAATCGTAGAGAGTTTTCCGATAATTGAATTCTTGCACTTTTTCACTTGGGATTAAAATATTCTTGTACAAGTAAGATCCATCTTGTAACATTTCACTGTCCCCGAGATCGACAGAATCAAAATATTTACATTCATCTATATCCTCTGCCGTTTCAGCAAGGATGATGCCTAGTAGGAACACCGCATATCTAATATTCAACATATTTAACAGAAATACAATTTACTATATTATATGAGTACCGAAGTATTGCTGTGCTCGGAGCACGTATGGGAACTGCAGTGATTGTGTTTGAGGATTTGTTATTTTAATGTAACTAGTTTGTACTAAACCTCGCAGCTATGATTAACAAAATAATCACATTACTCGAATGGGAACGTACGGGCGGTGAGTTATTTATTTCTTTATTTGAATTAAATTACTCTATTACAATGTTATGCGCCAGAGCTAAAATTATTATTGTATATATATATATATATACAATATATATTATATATATACAATATATATTGTATATATATATATATATTTATTTCACAGCGAGCACTTAGTTGTGTTTCTTTCGAAATTCTAATGTGAACTGAAGAAATCAGGGTGAGCAAATTCAATAAGTTCGATTAACTTTCTATGGAATGAAATAATAGAGGCCGCAAATATTTTATAAATATAATATAATATAATATAATATATTTAATATTTCTATGGCTTTTTCTTTTGTTAAATTCAAATACGAACATTTAAATTGTAATTATTAAAAAGTTGCAGAAATATTAATAAATAATATTCAGTTTTTAAAAAGTATTCCGAAGCCAATATATAAAAGACAACGGAAGACTCCAGAAATTCAAAGTGAATTTACAGACATTTAGAAACATAAAATATGTTTTGGATAAATTGGATTCAATTATTAATAATTTAAAAAAGTGATTTCTGGCAACAAAAAGATTGTGGTCCAACAATTGGCAAGGCTGATAATGGCAGTCCACTCCGGTACGCTATCCCACTACTGCCTACCACGGGAACTCTTGGCTGCTGGTTTTCACCCCTGGCCCGGTTCATCCCTCCTTAGCCAACCTGAATGCCGTGGACTCCTCCTCGGCACCCATATTGATGGCAAGCTTAGTGCGGACGTTCCGTCAACATGGCTGGTCCACTACACAGTGATCCCCAGCCTCAGGTCATCCCACAATCAGACCTCACAGAAGCGTGATTACAGAAGCTGCCAACCTTCCAGTCGAAAGTTGAGCGTCTAAATGTCTACTTATGTGTCATGTGGAAAGCAGTTCTTCAATATAGCGCACTGCTTTACAATTATACTACTTGCTGATCGAACTGCTTCGCGTGTACACTGCTTACACATTGGTTGACTTGTTGAACTGCTTTTCATAACTGCATAACTACAGATATTTATTAACCGATATCGTGAAAAAAATTGTATTTCATTTGATGTATTTTAAATAAAAATAATAATATTTTGAAAATGTTTTATGAAATAATTATGGAGGGAAAATTAAGAAAAAAGAAATTGCCGCCCGAGCAGGGACTTGAACCCTGGACCCTTGGATTAAAAGTCCAATGCTCTACCGACTGAGCTACCCGGGCATATGAATTTAGCCTGTTCTGGAACTATTCTGATAATATGGGAAATACAGGATCCTCGTTAAGGCCTTTACTGTAAGCCAATGTATGATTATTCCGCTACAGAATAAATCAACAGTTTCAAAAAAATCAATGGAATGAAAAATTATTTGAAATAGTGAAAAAACGTTCATGATACATTTTAAAATAGTTTTTATTTTATGCCATATTCATACATGTTTACATATGTTTTGTTTGTTTTTGATTTATTCATATTTGTATTGTTTTGTGGTTGAATAGTTGAAAGATTAATTTCATAACCATTCCGTATGCAATTGAACCCATGAATACGGTTTATTAAAAATTAGTTATGTAATTTGTTTTTACATGGAATGCAGTTAAACATTTTGCGCTCTCTGTGCACTGACAAATAGTCCAAAAGAATACACTTTGTATTGTATTTGATTAACAAAATTGGGTATTTTGGACAAGTTGCAAAAAACATAAACTAAAAATTAAACAAAAAAAATAAACAATTAATTAATTTGTGCTAAGTGTTTGTTTTTTTTCGAGTTTTCTTAATGTTTTTCTTTTTCTTAATCTTGCATTGCGCCGTAGTTTTTAATTTTATCATATTTATATGTTACCTTTCACTAAAATTTGTCTTGCTAATTCGATACATATAATTTAGGCTTACGTGCTAGGTTCACATAGACTACCGATAGGTTCTAGAATGCACTAACCTTAGCTTAGCGAAAAGTACAGCATAAATAATTACATTACATTTAGGTATAATTTTTATAGCTTTAGGGTTTAACAATTTGCGCATTATTCAATAATTCCACTTACACTAGGAGACAATATTTATAGGATTTGTATATCGATGTACAGAGATGAAAGCTTTAATTCGACTCGAAATAATAACCAATAGAGATACAGAGTTACAGAGATTTAGAGTGGTATGTGAAGGGATATAGCTTTGCATTTTGTTGCTATTGAAATTATGCTAAGAGTTCGCAATTACGAAACAGTTCGATCGTCTTGCCAAATTTCCCTGTTTGTCTTCCGAATTTGTTCATCAGTGGTTGCAAATAAAACAAATATAGATTAAATAGTATTAAGTTACTTTTGATACAAATTATTAAAGCATTTCCAAAAGCTGCTCAAGCACTTTCAACAACACAAATCTAATTTTCAATCAATAAAAATGAGAAACACAAACATAATAAGGCGCCATCTGAGTGTAGGACGCTCTGCTATATACAAACTAAACAAAGCCTTATATGGATAGTTATAGAGAAATATGATGGATCGATGTTTAAGTACACATTTCATTTCAGACGATACGAATTTTTGCGGGATACATAAGAGTTACAATTAGAATTAGAATTATGTATAAAACGAGAATTAAGTTTAATAGAAATCACTTTGAAATTATTGCAAATATTATTTTACGGTTTTGTTGTTCTTCTTTCACTCGTTCATCGTGTGTGCTGCTTAGGACTAAAATTTATGCTAGACTTAGGATCTAATAGCTTTTCGAATACTGCTTAGAGAAAGAGGTTTATCATACTGGACGTCCAACGGCAACAACTCCGATAGTGCTGAAGTATCTCATAAGTAATCTCTTCAGATCCATGCCCCAATGTGGAAGTGTGTGTGGTTGTGAGTGTGTGGCTGTAGGTGTATGGGTGTGAGTGTGATGTGGTTGGTGTGCAGGAAAGGGCTCTGGGAGAACTTTGAAGTGACAGTTCCACCTCCAGTATCATAAACCCAAACGAGCCGAGCTCCAGCAACGGCTCGTTTCTCAGCTTAACACGAATCAGTTGCAAACAAGAAGCATCATCTTTGATGTTGGTTGATCGACGGCGGCGGCGGATGCGGATGCAGATGCAGATGCAAATTACCACCGGCTCAGCAGCAGAACAAATTGCAGCCCACAATATCCGCTTTGTACTCCAGCTCCAGCTGCAGCCCTAGGTCCAGCTCCAGCTCCGATTCTGGCTCTAGCTCTGGCTTTGGTTCTGGCTCTGGTTCTGAATCCTGCTCGAGCTCGGGCTCACAGTCCGAGTCCAGCTGGCGCTGCTGCTGTTGCTGCGGCCTGAGGATAACCTGAGATCAGAACTCTTGCGGATATTTGATGCACTCGGCATTGGCATTGCCGGCATTGGCCACCGCCGCGGCGGAGCTGAACAGCGAGTTGGGACCGTTGCCGGCACCGACATTGCCCCCAACCCCGATCCCAACTCCGCCGCCGCCGCCGCCGCCACTGCCGCTGCCGAGCACCGAGGCCACCGATGTGGCATCCTGAGAGCCCTGTGACTGATAGCCGCCGGCCACGCTTGCCGCTGCCGCCGCCTGATATGGTTCCTGATACAACTGATTGAGTCTCTAACCAGTACCCGAAAAGTGCCACGCGTCCTATGCGCTCAGATGCGCGAACTGTGACGGATGGATATCGAACTGGTGATATGGGTGTCCGTATGGGCCCATGTGGTAGGGCACGATGTTCATCGACGCCATCTTGTGCTCCTTCTTCCACTTCATGCGACGATTCTGGAACCAGATCTTGATCTGTCGCTCCGTCAGGCAGAGCGCGTGTGCGATCTCGATGCGTCGCCGGCGCGTCAGGTAGCGATTGAAGTGGAATTCCTTCTCCAGCTCCAGCGTCTGATAGCGGGTGTATGAGGTCCGTTGTCGTTTCGTCTCGCCATTGGCATTCACAGTGCCTGCAAGAAGCGAAAGCAAAATTGAGACGTTATTAGTTGTGAGCTCATCAAATTATTTTACAAATTAATGTTCATTGACTTGAGAATGTAAATTATAAATTCCAAGTACGATAAACCATTATTGTCTTATCGATAGAAATACATTTTTAAAGAAATATTTACAGACAAAGTTTCATTTGTGGGGCGCTGAAGCAGTTCTCATAAATATGATATACATATTGAATAGGAAAATATAAGTTTTCAGATACTATTTCATTCCAAATTCCTTTTACGAAATCAGTAAAAAATTATATTTGAAGTAAATGAATTATTTATCACAACGATGATAAGTTAACCCAAAATTGTTGAAATAGAAATAGAAATAAACATTTTCTTCTGTTATTTTTCCACAAAATTGTATTTAAAGTATGAAGATTTTCACATTGTAATATTCGCTTTAAAAAATGCGAAATTGAGACATCACAAAGTTGATAAGTTAACACAAGAATTTGCCAACTTATGAACTAGACATTTATTGAGTTCGTCCATTTGCAGAAGGCGTTTCTAGGGGCAATCGACAAACACTGAAGTGGCCAAGGCACCGTTAAGTTGATTTCCACAATCCGAATATGAATATACAGAGAGGAGGCCAGCTAATTTAGTTGTTTATTTTGTGATTTTCTGCAACGTTGCGCATTTCATAAATATGACGTGTCAAACTGCAATTTGCTTTTTGGCGAAAAGATTTCTTATGATTGTTAGCCAAAAAACGAAAGAACAAAGAAATGTCGAAAATCAACAAGATATGGGGAGAGTGTGTGTGTGTGTGTGAATTCATAGACTTGTATTAGCTGAAGTATCATTGTAGACAGCTGTCGGTTGAGGTCTCTGCGCTGGCTGTCTTGGCTGTCTTTCTCCCACAACTGCCGACCAAAGATAATGACAATTTCCCCATTCCACGTGCTGTGCCCCGCCCCCACACCGTCCTCCGCCCTCCGCTCTACGCTCGTCGCTCTTCGATTGCCGCTAACTTTTGTCATCTTTGGACTTGCGCGAGGGCGTTCGAAACGCGTCGTTCGTAATGAGGAGGCGGGCTGCGGCAAAGTAGACTTTTAAAAGCCATTTACCGTGGCGTGTTATTATGGCCAAGTCAATTGGCCCGCCCGGTTTTTCAGCTACAAAGCGGTTGAGACAATGCCACACACACACACTCAGACACACACACACACACACGGACACCCAAAATGTGTGGCAGTCAGTCAATGTGATAGACAGCGAGCGACTGAGAAGCTCTGCTGTCGGCACTTTTGGGAAAAGCGACAAATGTTCTTTTTTCGGGCACCCTCCGATACACATTTTGCAGCGCACCACTGAGCTTATATGGGTCATGGCCCATTGCTGAATGGCAATCGGCTCTACAAAGTTGCATCTGAATGCTGCAAGTGCCCCAAAGGAAACAGCATGAAATGAGCAGAATTAATTAGTTTTGCTTTTGGCATTTTTACTATCTAGCATTTAAAAACTTGCAAGTGACATTTTCTCCAGCTAAACTGAAATAATTTTGCATTAGTTCGATTTTATTTTCACTAGTATTTGGTCTGTTTAATTTTTAGATAAATATTTAAAATGCTTGTCATTTTTGAGTGACTTTTTCTCCCAAACTAAATTCAGATAGTTTTTCATCTATTTTAAATGTTGTTGTCACTCTCTCTCTCTTCGCTCGGCGTTGAGGATGCGCGACACAAAAGTTTTTTACGCTGTCGGAAGATGTCGGGTCACATCAATCAGAAGGAAATCTAAATGGAATTTCTGATTAAAGTTGAAATTAATTACCGCTCATTTAATTAAAGTGAATTTGGCTGTGGCAAATGACAAAGCGCCGCTCGCCAAAAACACACACACCCACACACACACACACACACACACATAGACATGTGTGTGCGACATCAAAAGCACTTTTGCCGCTGTCGCAACCGCTGGGTGCCATTGGCCATTGCCACTGCCATCCTGAAAGGGGCTTAAACTAATGACCACGTAAACAGCGAGCAGACAGTAACCAGACAACGACATCGGCTCCATCACTCATGAGAGCGAGAGCGAGCGAGTCGCCTTTGTTGTAATCCTTTCGGAGCTCATGTCCTGACCCATTTCGGTCAGTTAGCAGCGCTGTCAGTCAGCTTTTCAACTATCAAATTTGATACCGCATCCAATATCTCTCGGCTGCCATTAGACTGCCGCAAGTCTGAAGCAAGTCCAAACTGTCGGTCTAACTTTTTCTTGATGCATGAAGTGCAGACGCAGACAGAGAGACAGAGACAGGCGTCAGGTTGCACTTATTGTTAATATCGCTGACCTTGCCCCGTTCTTGGCAGAGCGGCAAATCAATATGAGCTTGGGAATTGTTTGCCGGCCAGTTGGCGCACATTGTCATTTCTCGTTTATGCCACAGACAGCGTCTCGGGTTGTGGCAGCACTTGTCTGCTGCCGCCAAACCATTTACAATTGTCAAATTCTGCTGTCATATGATGTTGCAATTTGTTTAAACATGCGACACCAGCCCCAAAGCAAGCAGCAAGGCGACCAAAAGTATCTTGTGCGTGCAGCGGGCTAGAGTATCTGGGGATTGGCGGCAGGTTGAGTTGCTTGTGGGAATTAGTGGCAAGATATTGCACAATTACACTGAAATTAACGAGACACTAAAGTGGCGAGCAGAAAAGGTTAAAAGTTATAATATCAATTTACGAGTTTGTTCTATAAATTCACAAAAAAACAAAATCGAATTTTATTTATTGTGAATTTACTTACTCAAGTGTTGAAAAATTTTAATATATTTTTATTAGTATTTAATATGCAGCCCTGGCTGTTTTTGTATATTCACAATTCTAGTTAACTGAACTCGTTGAGGGCTCAAGCTAATATTTATCATTAATAAATTTTAATACTTTTTTTTCAATAAATTATCTACCACAATTATGTTTTCTTAAAAAATCCAAAATAAAATCTAATTGTATTATTTTGGTCTGTATCATTACATTTATTTTTGTATACACGTCAGAGCACGCTGCTTAATCCATAACTGAACTGAATTAATATTTAATATGCAGCCCTGGCATAATTCTAGCTAAAGATCCGAACACGCTGCTTAATCCACAACAGATCGGAACTGAACTCAACTGATTGGATGCCTCAGCAACCCGTTGAGGGCTCAAGCAAATGTCAACACTGCGGCTGTGTTTCGAACTGCGACTGAGAGTGGAAGTGGGAATGGGAATGGGAATGGAAGTGGGAATGGAAGTGGCACTAACTATATGGCCACATAAGTAGCGGGGCATCGTTGTCGCTTGTCGTCATGGCCAGGCGCAAAGCCCCATCAGATGACAGGGCTGAGGAACTGGCACTTGGACCGGGTCTGCGTCGCTGCTGCGATTGCGACTGCGACAGTGGCAGTGGCACCTGGCATGTCATATCACTTATCGTCGGGGCATGGTATGCGTGTGTGCGAGTGTGGGGCACGGGCATGGGGCATGTCGACTCTTGACAGCGCCAATGAGCGAACATTCGAAGCGTTTTACAACTTTGTGCTCATTTCGTTGTCTAAGGCAGAAATACTATATAGACATATTGGATTTTGCAGATACACATTTAGCAACGAGAGATGCGACAGCGACGTGTTTATATTTTAAATACTTTCAGCAATGCGGAATGTGTTTGAGTTTCGTTGGTCGTCTTTTGTTTTGATCTTTTGCATTTCATTTTCATGTAAGATGACGTCAAAGTCAAACGCTGACAGTCGCTTAACATATCAGTTGGAAATTTGAAATTTGGTGCATGCAAAAAAAAAAGAATCTGCAACAGAATTTATTAAGTGACACACACACACACACAGAGAGATAATCCTGCCTCAGTGACTGTTTTGCTGTTCAGTGTCACAGCAATGCTTTTGTAAATCGATTCTGCAATTCAAATTGCCATTGTTTGCTGCACTTTGCATACTCCACAGTGCCGGGCAGGCGGGAGTTGCATGTCCGATCATGTTGTGATTGACGCAAGATTAGCATATGCCAGACAGGTTCAAAGTTAAGCTCAAAACCCTTGGGCTAGGTCAGCTGCAGTCTGCAGTCTGAAGTCTGTGGTCTGTAGTTGGTTCAAAGTTTAATTGTTTTCCCGCACACAGTCCAGTCTCTTGAAGAGGCGCAAATAGAAATAAATAAAATAAAAACGCTTGCGGCGTGTCACAAACACTTGTTGTGGTCATTTGTCAACAGCCGGCGTCTGCCCCACTGGAGGAGAACAACAAATGAAAAAGTAAAATAAAACTGAACATCGTCGTCGTCGTCGTCATCGTCATCGTCATCGTAATCAGCCGTTGCCGCGCAACGTGTGCGGCATGAAACTCACCGGGGCACAGACGCTTCATCTTGCAACAGCAACAACCCGAATGGTACGCTGTTGATCTTATCGCAGCAGCCAGAGAAACAACTATGGTTGTTGTAGCATTTCGACGTAACAACCTGAACAGCAGATCCCAAAGAGCATCAGCAAATTGCGCTCGAGATCCCAGCGAAAACTCCATAAATCAACGCACTTCCGATTGCGCAAGATCACAAGTGGCAAGTGGTCAGTGGCCACAACTGCTGCGGCTGTGGCAGCGACTGTGGCTGTGACTGCTACTTAGTGGCAAGCTAATGAGTCGTTTACCAAAAACCATTATCAGTGTCAAAATGCAGCCAAATGATCATTACTCATAAGCGACAACAACAGCAACAGCCCGCAGACCCAAAGTGTGGCAAAGAAAGATGAGCAGAGGGGGCAGAATCCCCTTTGTGGCGTTAGAAATGTTGTTATAATAATTAAAATTATTATTTATATTTAATTGTTTGGAGACAATCAATACTGTCATAGGCAACAAATTAATCATTTAGCAGGCATTTTTATTACTTGTTCACTTAGTAAACTAAAGGTCAACTCCATTATTTATCTTTGCTCCAAAAATGACTCATGGCTTTTTAATAATTTTAAAGTTGATTATCATAGTCGCTTATGATAATTCTTTAGGCATATTCAAGTAGCTGACAGATCGCTTTATCATTTTACGACGCTTTAATAATTTATTACAGATTTTCATAATTTGCTTTCAATTGTACAATTATTTTGTTCTAATAATATTAACTGCAGTGGAAATAAATTTAAAATATTTTGATTTGAGCAATTCTCTATAAATAAATCAACTTGCGACAAAGACAACGTACAATAAAAACATCTTGGAGGGAGGAAAGGAATTGGTAAGAGAAAAAGAAAGAAAAACGGGAGCAGGAGCAGCGACTGCGGCAGTTGCTGTGGCGGTTGCTGTGGCGGCATATTGGCCATGCTCGAGCTGTGCTGGAAGAGATAAATCTTGAGGCAGCGATCGAGGGCGCGTCAAAGGGGCCGCTGGGGTCGACATGTGCAGCGGGTTAATTTCTTTCGGAAAAGGAAAATTAATCAAATATGCCCGCTATTATGTGTGTGTGTGTGTGCGAGTGTGAGTGTGTGAGTGTGTGTGTAAGGGAGTCATCGCATTCCTTTAGTGATAAATGATGAGCGGGCAGTTTTGTGCAATGCGACAAATGATGTGACATTTGTGATAATGAAAGTGTTGCAGCAGCACGAGCTACAAATAGATGGAGAGCATGATAGATGAGGACAGACAGAGAGCGAAAGAGAGAGCAAAAGAGTGGGAGAGAGAGAGGTGACTACAACAGGTGTTTTGGGTTTATCGCTTGTTGTTGTTCACACACCATTAAAGTGCTATTAAATCGTAGTTACAAACTCAATTGTCAAAACGACACGCTCAAGCATCTGTATCTTTAGCTGTAGCTGTATCTGTATCTGAAGCTATATCTGTGGGAGTATCTGTGGCTGTTGCCAATCATTAATCACAGCCCAAATAAAGAGACGGTCAAACGCAGGGGCATAAAAAATGGTCAAACGGTAGCAATTGCTGCAGCACTTGCCACTTGCCACTTGCCCTTGCAGCTGCCCCACAGCCTACATTTGCCTACTTGCCACCAAATATGCTGAGCCGCAAGTATTGTTCTGTTCTCTGTTCTCTGTTCCATGTTCTGTGTGCGAATTGTGCGTGGTTGGGTTGTTCTTTAGGTTGCTCGACTGCGTCTTTTTGGCATTTTCTCTGGCTCGCGTGGCTGCCTTTGGTTTCGTGAAAAATGGAAATTATGTCAAGAAGTAAATTGATTATTTCGCTTTAAAGCATTTCTCAATTTATATTCCGTGTACGTTGTCAACACGAACACATTCAGTTTCGTCAGCTACAACGGCAGCAGCAACAACATTAACAATAGTTGCTTTAGCTTTTGCATGTATTTCGTTTTCGGTTTCTTTTTATTTTTAGTCAGTTTTTTTTTCCATTTTGTTATTATATTTTGAGTTGTTGTTCTTGTTGTTTTTTTGTATTCAAAATCCATTCAACTGAAATGACATCATGTGCTCCAAACTTCTCGCCCCGAGCTGCGTGCTGAGGAGCAGAACAGCTGATGCCAGCAGCGAATTAAACGATCTGAACCCTCGCAGAGAGAAACCCAGTCAACCAATCGGCAGCATATGGCTTCCGGTTCACAAGCACTTGCCCCCAAAAGACCATCAGGAACATTCGCAGAGATGATGCCTCAGTTTGGGATGCTGCTTAAAGTTTGCGAAAACAACGCAATTATTTGTGGTTTCGTTAAGGCTTAAAGCAGTTGAGGTCAGCAGAGAAAGGCAGAATGGAGACTGCAAAAATACTATTATTATTCTTTGCTAAATTGTACAATTATGTAAAACAATTCTAACTCATTGAAAAATGCAAATCTTCTAGATAATTTCAATTATTTTGAAATATTACTGCTACTGATTTGCATAGCATTATCAGCATTTAATAAACTCGAATGCTCAGCGAGTACCTAAAACTCTTGCCACAATTATAAATCAATTCCCAGCGTTGAAATCAACAGGTTGATTTGCCACTTGAAAGTTAAGTGCTTTTTGGGGGATTAAACCAACGACAGCCCCCCAGGAGACACGTGGCCAAACTTGGCTCACACCCGCCTCCAAGAGGCAGAGGGTTGTCCTGTGGCTGTGGCCAAAAAGACAGAGAAGCAAGCATAACGTGAAACTACCCCGAAGGACGAAACGGAGTAAAGTGTTGTGGGAGCAGGGGCAATAATTGTTTTCGATTCGAAACAGTTGCCACCTCAGACGTAGAGATCCTGGCCGAGTCTCATAATGAGCTGGATAACAAATTATGGCTCCTTTTCTGGCATTGTGTTGAAAATATAATAAATGAATTATCTGCTTAATTAATGAGCTTTTAATTTTTAATGGCGCGACGCAGGCTGCGCGACGATTGCCTCGGAAAGTTTGTTTAACTCTTGTAATCGTTATTCTTTGCCAGCCCAAAAGAAACCCAGAGCAAAGTGATCCCAAAAACGAAGAGAACTGAGGATGGGGATATGTGTTGGACATGGTCATCATGGTTGATGTGCTGTGTGCTTATCAAGCGATGCGTATCTTTTAGATACAATTTTAATGTGGCTTCTTGCAAATTATTTATGCGCGCATTTTCGCGCAGATAATTATCGTTTATCTTTGATTTAAGGAGAGGACCTCTCAGAAGCGCGTTCGCAGATTGTTTCTCTTGTTTGGCTGCTGCTGCTTTTGATGCTGAGTCTGTCTCTGTCTCTGTCTCTCCGTCTGTCTCTGCCCGTTTCTCTCTGTGTGCATGTTCGAATTCAAAATGACTACCTCAGTTAATTATGGGGCTCCCGAGTAGGGAGCGAGAGCGGCGCGCATGCGCACATAAATTAGCTGACGCGCCGGCCAAAAACCTGTTCTTGCCCCTTCTGCTTCTCGGTTGTTGTGTCTGCCATGTAAAGAGCGGTTAAAGAGCCGTCTGCTCTGCTCTGTTCTGGTCTGGCCTGGTCTGCATTGCAGCCAATTCGATAGTACCTGTGCACCCATTTTTAATGAGTGTCCTGTCGTCTGCAGTTGAATGAACGCCGCCTGCGTCTGAGCTCCACTGGCTTCTGGACTTATTTTCGCCATGCCCATGATTAAGTGCCGGGGTCTTTGACTGGCGCTGCAGCGCAAAGTCCAGGACAAAATGCAAAATAAAAAAAACGCAATGAAAAACGTAAAGCAGCCAGCGTGTAATCAATCAAGGGCACAAAACAGAATTTTAAAAAGAATTCATTGACTTTCCATTAATAATTTCCTTTGTAAATTGCATCCTGTGGCAGTTGTTGTAATTGTGATGAATTTCTTATTAATGCACACTCACACACACACACACACACGAACACACACTCAGACAGAGATAACTGGTGGCTACTGTGCCGCAATGGCGTTAGCTTCAATTATGTATCTCGCAGATACTCCCCAATCGCATCCTCGCAGCGAAAATCAATTCATTTGCGATCAATCAAAGACAGTTTCAGCCTCAGTTCTCGCTCAATTTGCTGCTTAAACGATGGACTTCAATTTGCCATTTTATATGATTCTGATAAAGCATTTAAATGCAATTATCTCGCCTGGCCATGTAAGAATATATTGCATAATATATTAAGTGATTGCAGCGTCCACTAATCACGGCCAATTACTCTCGGCCTAGCATAGCAAAGTCGCAATGCTTTTTCCTAAGAGTGTTGACAGCAGGTTGAATTAAAGATTAAAGAGCATTCATTAAAATACAGCTTTAATTGACCTGCTACTCTATTAATAATAACTCAACAATATTACAAAATAATTACCAATGCTGGCTTTTATTTCGCTTCCTTTTTAATATACCGAATAAATTTCTCTATGTTTTCTAATATTTTATTTGTGATTTCTCACTTAATAAATAAGTTTAAATGAAATGCGATTTTTTAAAATTAAAATATAAAATTTAAAAAAGCAATAAAGAAGATATTTGCGAATATCAATTCTCATTAGCAGAGCAAGGTTTCGATCCTCGGACCTCTGGGTTATGGGCCCAGCACGCTTCCACTGCGCCACTCTGCTGTTGAGACACCCTGTGCCAGAAGCGGGTTTTATAGTTGGGCTTACGAAATGTGGTAGCAGTTCAGTGATAAGACAAATATTTAGGGATTGTTTTGTTTTTAATTTCACATAATATTTTAGATACAAAATAGATATTTACTATAAGCTGATTGATTTGCATTTAAAGTATGCAAAATATTGTCAGGTATTTATTATGTTAATCTTGCCTTTGAGCCAGAGTCTGCTGAAAGTCTACCGGTTTTGTTTTGTAGGTTATTTTGTTGTTTGTTAGGCGTTTTGGCAGTGCTCTCAGCCCACTCGTGTTTAAATATAGATACTTGAGCTGTAGATACGTTTTGGAGAATTGCTTTGGCAGCCAACAACAACAACAACGCAATCGAAATTAACTTGAATTTTAACTTAAAAACTTTGCACTGACTTTTTTGTTGAAAACAGAAACAAAAAATGTATTCAACATGGCGGACAAGCTGAAACTGGTGAAATAACAACAACTGAGTCTGTAGTTGTGGCTGTGGCTGCGGCTGAGAGCGAAGCTGAGGCTGCGATGATGAAGATGAAGATGGTGAAGTCAAGCGCGGAACAAGTTTTAAACTTGCTACAAAGGTGTCTTTAAAAATCTTTTAATTTCGACTTTTTGCTGGCATCGTTGCCGCCGAGCTGCAAATTTGCTGTCGTCAGGCAAGGGCAACAGCAGCAGCAGCAGCATCGAAGGGGTTGGGGAAAGGGGAGAGGGGAAAGGGTAGCTGTTGCCTTTCGCGTTTTTGCTGGTTGCATCCGCCCGCCTTTTAATGAAGCGCGAAGTGCAGCGAATAAGCGAAAGAGGCAAAATTGAAAGTAAAGTAAGCCAAATGCGTCCCACTGTAGTCGACGCTGCCATGCTGCCTGCTCTGCCCCCGGGGGCAGGCTGCGAACAAATTGCAATTGTTGCCATTGCATTGGCGCTGTCATTTTGCAGCCAGACACAGACACAGTCAGGATCAGAGGCAGAGTCCCACACACACACACACAAACACACAGACATTTGCATTGCATGTGTGTGTGCTTGTGTTTGTGTTTGTTGTTTCTGTTGCGGATTGGCGGCTTAGTTTTTATTTGTGGCATGTCTTCATTGCCGAGAGTTTCAGCTATTGACCCCCTGAACTCTGGCTCGTTTAACACACCATAAACAGCAACCAGCAAACAACAGTCCTGGCAAAAAGAAACAGCAAAATACGGCCCGGAAAAGCGAAGTGGAAATGCCAGACATTTAAATCGAATTGGCTGGAGGTGTTCACCTTTTATTTGCTGTGTACTGTGTGCTTGTGTGCAGTTTTAATCTACAAATTGTGAGCCCGTGCTGCACGTACTATTACAAATACCTGCAAAAGTATCTGTCAGTTACATGTTGCCACACTCGCGCGGGGGCAGAGACCAATACACCAACACACACACACACGAAACTCACAGGCCACGCGTGTAACTCAATTTTCAATGGTGGACAGCAGTTCGAGCCAAGTTCGAAGTGGGAGCAGGCAGCTCACGTACTGCTGGCAAAGGGTAGAAACAGAGACGGGGCTGAGAGAGGGTACGGACCGTGGGTTTGTCTACTCAGTCAAATAGTTTTGCCGCCTGCATTAATAATTCACAATTTCATCTGGAATTGTATGCGATTTGTGATGGTTTTCGCTTAGCTTGCCACACTTGGCTTGCTCTGCCGGAGACTTGTCTCCCCGAGAGCTTCAGTTGCTGCTGCTGCTCCTGCCTGTTGCTGCTTTCGGGTTTTCCTTTTAAGCTCGCTTTTTTCTAGCAAGTTTTTTAGAAGCAACTTGTTTCACAGTGGAACTTGTAGTTATTAGAATATCGCAAAAATATCAAAATACATTGATAGCAAATTTCTACAACTATATTTAGAGTTTTATAAGCACAAATTATTTAGATCATTAATTGAAAAATTGTCGAATCATTTTCAGAGTTTCAAAAGAAGAAATATTTGAGAATATCATAAAAATATTTAGCTCATTCAATTTCTAGTTTTATAGGAAGAAATATTATTTAATATGCAGTAAGAATTAATTACATATTAATTAAGATTTAACGCAATAGTAATATTTATTATTTTTTATTTAAATTAGAATACTTCAAAAACTATTTATATTTCAATCATAGATCACTTTAATTATATTTAAATGCCTTTATTTTTCGCTTGATTTTTCTACATTTAAACTTTTCTACAAATAAACTTTTTATTTATTTACTCATCATTGGTGAAGTACATATTTTTGTTTATTTACACCCGTTTTCCTTTTCTGTATTTCTAACGCTTGCTGCCCACTGTGCGGCTTGCGTTTATCTCCATTGCGTCATTTCGTTTTAGTTAATGCGCCTGGAGATTAATATTCTATGCGTATCTCGACGATATCAGTCGGCGGAAGAGCACGGCCAGGGAATCATGGGAATCGGGGAATCAGGAGCCGGCAGCCGGGCAATGCCAATTTGCAGATGTGCGCCAATTTGCGCCTGAATTTGATAAATTCGCATGCAGCGCTGGCGTGACACTCAGTTGAATTTATGACTCGCACTTTTTCACCATTCAAATCGCAATTACTTTGCTTTATTCGCAATTTAATTTCCCCCACCAAGAAAGGCAACTAGTCACAATCGCTGCAATAGCTGCTGCAATCGAAATGTATCTGCAAGATACTCGCTATTGCAGCACCGCTTGCGCTGTTTGCTCTCTAAACAAAAGCGAGATAAACAGAAACACAAATTTAAATTCAAAATTCGTATACGGACAACCCGTCGATTCCCAGTAGCCGATTAGTGTATCATCTAATGAACTAATGAACTGTACTGCATAGTTTTGCGTATTTGTCTGTCTACGGGCGGCATCTGCAATTGTATCTACGAATATATCTGCTATATATACACTATATAGCGTACGTATATGTGTCTGTATTTGCATCTATCAGCGCTGGCACATCATCAGTCATTAGTGGCGCCATTGTTGCTGTCTTTGTTTCTTTATTTCAGTATTTCCTTTGGTTCGGTTCTTTCTCCGTCGTTCGTCGTTCGTCTTTCGTTCTTTGTATCTTTCGGGACAGCCCCCATTGTTAGTGTCTCGCACTTTTTATGCACTTTTATTAACTTTGGCCAAAATGTGGTCAGCCACTTGAAGGCATCATCATCAGCCTCCGCCTGCTTTTTCTTCGGGGGCTTTTTATAAACAATTCTGCTGCTGCGCTTCGAGTAATCATTCATCTTTTCCTTCTTCTTTTTCTGGTGTAGAAAGCTTTGCATTCTGAATATAAGTATGGGTGCAAGTGAATGTGAATGTGAATGTGAATGCGGTGTCGATGCCAAGTTGATTTGGGCAATATGATGAGTGATATTTCTCAAAGTGAAATTAAATGAAACGAATATTGGCTCTCAATCTGACCTATAAACAAACAAAGGCGCAAGATAATCATCAAACTAAAATAGTGCATCAAGAAGCAGCGAACTGAAGTGAAGTAGTATAATACTTATGACAAATGAAATTATGTACTATATATATTATTAGCTCACTTTCGTGCATATTTATGAAACAAAGCAACGCGAAGAAAATGAAACGAAGCACGCATATATTGTATGAGCAGTGTGCTCATGAATACCCCTAATGTGCTGCATTCGTAGCAAATGAATTTTAATTCAAGCAAAGTGATGAGTTTCACATCCGACACAATTTACTTCATGCTCTGCGAGCCGCAGGAATGAATGAGACCAGAATTCATTAAGAACAATCAGAGGCGACCACAACCGACTCAACTCAACTTGACTCAAGACAATCTGTATCTAAGGCATGTAGTATATAGATACATATATCTATATGTATATATATATCCGTATCTACTCATTGTCTGTTGCCAAAAGTGTTACGCTTTGTTAGTAATAATTCAACATTTTAATGAAGTGGCAACTCGAGTTGCGATCCCATTAGCAAAACCAAGAGTAATGCGACTCCGCGGCGACTTTAAAAAATCCCTGATATTAGAGTCAATATTCTTTTCGCAATAACAGTTAATTCAGCATGCAACCGCCAGAATTAATTTATAGACTCATACCACATTTTCAGCACCTTGCATTGTCCGGGTGGGGCGTCTATTAAAAAATGGAATGGAAGGAGCAGAGACTTGTCTTAGAAAGTAGTTGTGGCGGGGGGAAGGTGAACCGAAATAATAACAATCATTTTGATTAAACGTAGCTATTTGAAAAGTCGTGTCCCAAGTTAATGAAAATGTAATTGACCAGCGAATGCAACTGGGTCTGTTGCCAGCCACTCTGGGGTCTGGTGTTGCTGCATGTTGCATGCCGCATGCCGCATGCAGCATGGAGTCCAGCGAGAGCAGAAGCTGCAACTGCCTAGGCGAGTGGCGAGATGGTGTCTGTGTGTGCAACACACTCAGACACAAGCCCAGAACCAGAACCAAACACAAACACAGACACAAACACATACACAGACAACAGAACCAGAGCCGGAACAGACAATTTCTGTTGTTGTTGTTGGTGTTGCTGTTGCTGCCTCGCAGTCATGGTTGCCATATCTTGTACGTATCTGGCATTCAACTCGTTTGCGAACTATTAATTTTGTATAACATCCTGCATCTCAATGTGGCCTTCGGCTTCAACAGCCCAACAAACAACAACAAATCTGAAATTTTACAGCGCAGCTGTAATAACCAAAATAGAGTCAAAGTTGTGCGCATAACAAAAGGTGTCCTTAACATTTCAAGTTAATAACTTTCAAAGCTGCGCTTGGTATCTTAAAGCATTTACAATTTCCCCTATTTGCTAGCCGATTTTATCAATGGAATATCGAAAAACTTTAACTTAACTTTGATAACTATAAGAACTGCAATTACTATTTTAAATTTTTCCATTATTTTATTGCTAAGTTATTTTCGAAATATCAAATCTAGAATAGAGAAAGAGCTGCACCTATGTATATGTTAATTAAAATCTATAGTTCTTTACTAACAAAAATAAAATATTAGCAACTTGCTTCATTTCCCAGAGGATTTTATTTATGGGATATAAAATTATTATTATTATTATTATTATTATATTTTAATATTTGAATAGAAATCTATATATATTTTAAGAATTCTATCCATTTTGTAAGAGTCGTAATAATTGTGTAATTGACAACGTGAATCAATAGTTGGGGGAGAGCCGCCAATGGATCTGTGGCTTCGTCGGGCCCAAGAATTTGTGATATTTATATTTTATAAATAAAATGCCACTAATTAGGGTGCAGTCGGGTGTTCAGGCAGTCGGGCAGTCGGACAGGCGGACAGACGATGCGATTGTCCCGCGACCATTGCCAGTATTTTGCGGGCGCGCTTCACAAATTTATTAAATTGACAATTTGTAGCGAGTATGCGATGCAAAGATGGTGGCGGCAATGTTGCCTCGAGGGGCAAGATACTGGCATCTAATGAGCATTTGACATTTCACAAGCTTACAAGTCTGCAGGTAGAGAACTCTTTCCCCACTCTGCGCCTCAATCTCTATCGCTGAGACAGATGGCAATGCGTTTAGCTTTCAATTTGTGGGCGAATGAAAAGATCTTTTGATGATCTGGTGCTGCGAAATTGCTTGGAACGTCGCCAGTTTTGGTCTTGTCAATTAGAGAAATGCAGTCAACTTCACAAGATTGCATGCGATATTTAAATGTATCTGCAGCCCCATTTGTCAGTATCTACTGCTCATTGAAGACAAAAGATCTCTTAACTAGAGACAATATGCAAATGAGTAATGAGCAGTGAGTATCGAGGGGCAGACTCGACTTCGCGAAGGTGTTTCGCAGAATTCCCGCGTTCTCGCCTGACGATCTCGTTCTCCCGTGCGCCGTCTAATTGAGGCCCGTCGCAAAGATGGCGTTTAAGTTTATTTTTATATGCCGGCCACAGAATATTAGTAAAAACGAAAACGAAAAAAAGAAAAATTTGACGTGATTATATGTAATCAAGGTTGTTGTAGCTGATGTTGTAGTTGTTATTATTGTTGCCTTTATCCAGTTGCACCTTCCAGTCGACGCAGTAACATGCACTCAAATTTGCATAATTGTTAACATGCTGTTGCTGCTTTTGTCGTGTTGTTGTTCTTGCCTCGGCTACATGCAGTTGCAGTTGCCTGCCCCGAACTCATTTCATCTTCCTGCTCCGCTGTGCAATGTTCTAATTGTTGTTATAAATATTATTTGAGCCGCTTGGCACCTGAAGCCATTTTAATAGCATTTTCAAATACTTCTCGTTCGCGTCGAATTCGAGGTTTTTGTGGTTTAATGAAGACATTTGCCGTTTGAAAATTAAGTTGTACACGCTAAGAGCGATAAAAACAATTATAGAAAAACGCATTATCGTTCGGCCAATTATCCAGCCAATTTGGACATGTGCAAAAAGGTAAAAGGTTATTGACATCCGTCTCATATGCATTTAATTTCTCACTTGTGGTTAAACATGCATCGCAGCTTGTCATCTTTATCGCCCAAAATGTGTTTGTTTGCCATCCGAATTGGCTCTAAACTATGCTTAAGTTATTTCGCTGCCCCGGCAGACCAACAATTTGTGTTTGCGATGCTAGTTAACGTATAATTTACTGACTGGTCACACCAATCTCATTAATGGGACCCCATTCAATGGGTAAACATTGCTGATGCACGAGGGGCTGGCCTTAAATTGGCAGTGGTCATTCATGAATATGGATGCGAGTGCGCTAACGAATATGGAAACGAATACGTGCAATCTAATTAAGTGGCATCGATGCAGAGCAGCAGCCACATTAGATACATCCGCACTCATGTTCTTCAATTGCCCTGAGACAAACGCATCTTTGCAAATTCTCTCTGTCTCTCTCTCTCTCTCTCTCTGTGTCTCTGTCTCAGTTTCTCTCCACTTCTCTGTAATTATTTTCGCCACTTGCCTCTGCTTGCTGGACTGTTGTTATATTGGCTGCCATGAGTTACAGATACATAAATAATAATAACAAAAATGCTGCATTGATTGCGATTCGAAACGAGTTTTTCCACAATCGGAAAAGCGCAAAAACGCTTATTTCCAACATGTTCTTGTTTACAATGCAAATGCTCAGTTCATGGCGCTTTTCAGCGTCTCTTTAATTGGCTGACATGTTGTGATTTTGGCTTGTCAAGTGCCAATTATTGCGAATTTCATTTCATTTGCGAATAAGTTATTAAGTTCGGTATTAAGGTTGGCAACCGGCTGCAATTAGCCAGGCCAACTGCCAACTGGCGACTGTCAACTGAATGCTAAATCGCCTGTGAACCATTCTGGCTAATGAGTCAGTCAGGCGTTTGATCGATGACAGCCAGGCGTTCGATGGAAATTAATAAAAATAGCTGCAAATTGTTTTTATGCACTCTTCACCAAATGCCAAATGCAACTTATGCAAGACCTGTCTGTCGACCCATGCACCTGATAACTCGGGTCAATCTTTCTTCTCGTCGTGAGTTTCTCCGTCAATGGGTCAGAGAAGCTCGAAGAGCTGTTTTTTTTTTTTAATTTAATTTTAAAGGGGCGGGAGAGGTTGCTAGAGAAAAATCACTGACACAATGAAAAATCGCTCAACAATTTTTCGTTCACAATTTTTTTCTTTTTTTTTTTTGGTTTCTTAGTATCTATAGAATTCTAGCAACAACGCAGCGTCGGGCACAACAATTTTTCATCAATTTTGGAGAATTTAAATATAAACGGAGCGCGAGGTGCGAGATTCATATCAAGCCAACGGCAGCAGCCGCATCTTAAAATGTATCTGTATCGGCCGCTCTATGTGTATCTGTATCTATATAGGTATTATGAGTTATTGTGGGAGTCTGTCGGCATTAGCCGCGGGTGCCGGTTGCCGGATTGCCGCTCTTGGGATACCCGGAGCATACCGAAGGGGCGGAGGGGCGGGGGGACAACACGTTTGTTTACAATTTCACGCGCTGCGATTTTCGCGGTCGAGTTTTCACGCAGCGCCGCAAGAAAAATGGGAAAGTCGAAGTGTGAGGGAAATTTGTTGTTATTGTTTATGTATTTTGACAAGATGCCCCGCACGCTCAGTTTGCCAGACAATTTGGTGCTGGAACGCCTTCCCCGCTCCCCGCTCCCCTTTCCCCTCTTCCCACTCTGCTTTCTTTGCTGCAGAACGAGTGCAAGTGCTCGCAATTGAATGAATGACTGATTAACTTAAATAACTCATAAAGTTCTCTGCCAGACTTCGATTTCAAGCACTCTCGAGTGCTCTTAGCTATCTGCATTTGAATCTATTCACGAATTATCGAGTCACTTGAACAAGTCTTTCGGACAATTATCAGCTGGCAACTGAAGTAGCAAACGAGCACTTAAAAGCTGATTGTGAATGTTCGAATAGCTACAGTGCAATCTTAAGTATTTCCACATAGAGCTAACAACGTTGTCAGCACAGGTATTTGAGTATCTCAATTTATAAAACACAATTCTATACTCTCGGCAAAAATGATCAGAATGCTTAAAGATTGAATATTCATTCCAAATTTAAGGTGTTCATCAAATCGAACAGTTACTTAGAAGAAGTTTAGTTTATTGCATTTTTATTTATTTATTTTGTAATTTATTATTTGTTTGATATTATAAAACATATGCATTAATACGTTTATTAAATTCGAATTTCATTATTTTTATTTTTTGCAATTCTTATTAGAGTATTGATTAGCAGAGTTATTTATTTGAATTTAATTGTCTGTTTAATTTGTATTATTATTAAAATATAGAATCCCATATGTTTTCTATATATTTGTTCATATTGATTATCTGGTTATTTTTATTTTTATTAATATTAAATTATTTTGTTGAGTTTTTATCATTTGTTTATTATTAATAATACGATTGATTTTCGCATTTAACTAAGTATTTGTCCATTAGTAGTAGTTTGCTGATCTGTCATTTGTCTATTTTCTTTAGTTAATCACTAAGTTGTATTTCTATTAATGGTTGTTTATTTTAATTTCTTTGATTATTATTATAAAATACCTACATTGGCATAATATTTCCCCCATATTTTAAATAAATGGTATTTATTTGTACTTACTCTGTCCGAGATGTACTCGCTTCATCCAGGGATAGATCTGCGGCGGATTCTTCTTGCCGTTGCCGCTGTTCTGACTGCTGCCCGCCTCGTTGCCGCTGTCGCTCTCGGAGTCGGAGTCGCCGCCGCCCGGACTGTGCATGGGCACGTTGACGTTGACGTTGAGGTTGCCGGGTCCGGGTCCGGGCACCCCGCTGCCCGCAGCGCCGCCGCCGCCGCCGCTGTGGTTGTTGTTGAGGCTGACGGCGGCGGCAGCGGCGGCTAAGCTGCCGCCGAGGACGCCTTTGTTGAGGGAGCGGGCGACGCTCTCCACGACGGAGCTGGGCGACAGCTTGGGCGAGATGTCGCGGGTGGAGAGATCCTGTGGACTGGCGAGCGATTGGTTGTTGTTGTTGCTGTTGGCGCTGTTGTTGTTGTTGTTGTTGTTATTGTTGTTGCCACCGGGCGTCGACGGATCGTTGGCGTATTTACAGCTGATGCTCGACTGCTGTTGCTGTTGCTGCGGGAGTTGTTGCTGCTGCTGCTGCGGCAACTGTTGCTGCTGCTGCTGTTGCTGTTGCTGCTGTGCCACGACGGCAGCCGTCGCATGTGCGTGCTGCTGTTGCTGCTGCTGCTGCAGCAGCAATCGCTGTGGCTGCAGCTGTGTATAGTCGACCATATCGGGATTGGCCTGGCCACCGCCAGGCGCTCCTCCGCCGCCTCCTCCGCCCAGCCCGTAGGCAGCCTGGTTGGCGTAGTGGGCCTGCGGTGTGTTCGGGTATAAGTTGGGCGTGTACGCGGCCGCTGCTGGAAAGTAATCGTTGCTGCCCGGCGTCGCTGCTCCCGAGTTGCCCTGCCCCCCGTTTGCGCCGCCCGCGCCCCCGTTGCTGTTGCCCGCATTGGCGGCGTTGGCGCCCGGATGGCTCTGCTGCGGATTCATCTGCTGGGGATAGCAGGAGGCCAGCGAGTTGACAAACTGGTACGAGGACATGGCAAAGCAGTCGGGATCCATTTTGGCGATCGATATCTGAAATGGAGCAGAGCACAGAACACAGACTTTGCTTAGTTGGCGGTGTAAAATATGTATAGAATGATCTGCCGCCCAGATTGCACTTTGGCTCTAGGTGTAGTCGGCTAATCCCCGCCCAGCTGCAGATCCCATTACCCGATCTGCAGGCTCACTTCAAGAGCCATTGAACTGTAAATACAGCCCCAAGTTTTGCATAATCTGAGAGGCTAATATTCAAATCAGCGAGTGTCAAGGCAAAGTCGATCTTGAGCAAACTTTAAGCGAAGAATTATATATAATTGCTTCAGTAGAGCAATTCTGTGTTATCGAAAATGTAATTCAAAAATTGTATGCTTTCGAAATGATATTGTAGAAAATTTAAATAATAATAAATATTGCCCAAAGGGGAAACTTGTAGCGGCGACTATATGTGAAAAATTGTATATATTTGTCAATAGATATCTTAAATGTGCTATAGATTTTGACTTTGAATTATTCGGCTTCTCTCTTGTATCTCTTTTCAAGACTGTTATTTAAATGACATGTTTTAAAAATAAATATAATGTTTTTAAAGAAATATTTTGAATATGAATTTATGTAAATTGCTGTTGTGCATTTAATAGCAATAATGAGTGAGCATTGCAGCCATTGTTATGGAAGATTATGAGGGCTGCGAGCTTATGCAATACGGGCCAATCACCTGCAGTTATTATGTGTGCTAATAATTTGGCGGAGCAGAGAATTATTACAATTATTTAGACGAAGCGGCTAAGAACCCAATTTGGTCAGCCAAACTCGTTTCAGTTTCCGGGAGCACTTGGGGGTGAAGGAGTTGCATGGATTTCACTTGAGCCGATGGGCAGACGCGGATATGCCTAAGCATTGGCATTACGTGCATGCAATTTTGGTGTGGCACGGCAACAGCAACGGCAACGCGTTGCAACAACACGACACTCTCTTGGCATTGGGCATTGGGCACTGGCTGGAATGCCTGACCCGCCCATTCTTGAGTCTCAGCTCGTGACGCTCGTTGCCTGGACACTTGTGCTGCACTTGTGGCCATGCCACACCAAACAAAGACCATCGCTGATACTCTCGGATACTGTGGCGAGTGGCGAGTGTTTGTTGAATGGCAGCAGGCACAAAACTTGAACTTTTTTTGTGGGTTGGTTGGTTGGTTGGTTGGTTGGTACGTTGCAGCGGAGATAGCCACAAAAGAAGCCACGATTGCAAAGCGGCAACAGCAACAGCAACAGCAACAAGCCATCGACTGCGTTGCCTTAAAAGCCGAAAAGTGTAAAGCGCGATGGCAAATAGCAGGCCAAGTCCAACCAGTAGGAAGCCAATTCCCACCACGAGACAAAAAAAAAAAGAAAACAAAATGCGAAATGCGAAAAAGAAAACAGCAGTGCCCAAAAACAATGCAACGACCTCTGGAAGAGTCCCTTTCGGTGCCTCGTTGCTTCGCTTCTGGGAGAAACGCAAGTAGATACTATATAGTCTATAGTTTTTGCTCTCTTCTTGCGGCTCCTCGGCTGCTTCGTATGAAACCAATAATTTTGATTCAGTGGGCAATTTAACCCTTTAGCATGTTGTCCAAATGAAAGGAGTTGAAGCTTTAAATTAAATCGGCTCTGGCTCCGACTCAGACTGAAACTTGGACTTCGATTTTGACTCTGACTCTGGATGTGGCCCTGGCCTGAAAGAAACTTGCCAACACGATGTGGCGGCAACATTGGCATGCAGCTTGCTGCATGGTGCACGGTGCACGGTGCTGGGTGCATGGTGCATGCCGTATGGGGCATGGGGCAAGCGAAGCTCGTCGCTCGACAGAGATTTATTTGATGAGCAACGTTCCTGAAAAACCTTTCGGTAAATCCGCATTCGGCCCTGGGTATTGGCGATTATGCAGTTTAAAGCAATTGTAACGGTTTCTTTTTTTCGCTTATTTTTTGGCTAAATCTCTTCGATTTTGAATTAGCCCATCGGCCATATACACAGCTATAGAACGCAGAGCAAAGCAAAAGCAGTTGGCCAACTTAACACACAAACAGTTCGATTATCGAAATTATATGCTGAGCGATAGATAGTCAAGAAAACAGCATTGACCTTCTTGACTTTGTGGATATTGGCAAACGTTTTGTATACAAAATGATCAACATCAATTGCTGCGATGCACTGAAACTATGATGGGAGTGATGAAAAGCGAATAACCAATAATTCAGAGTAAAATAACAATGCATAATAACTATTCAATTATCATAATTTTTACAAGGAGTTATATTCTCCTCTGATCATTATTCGATGGCAACTGCCGGCGTCGGTTGTTTATTTATTTCGATCACTTAAAGGCAAATTAAAAATTCGAAACTAAATAGAAGCAATAAATAATTCGTATTTGAAAATTGTTTTCCAAAGAGTCGAGCGACAAGCGGTTCAATTGGTGTTAATTAAATCCATGAATAATGAAAACGCAAACCGAATTTGCGGGCTCTCACTCTCAACAGCAGTGTTTAAGAAGAGAACGAGTGAGAGAGGAGTACTATATGTATATAGTATAAATATTGCCATAGATTGGTCGGCTGCTCGAGCTGATTGTCGCCCCATAAGAAAGCCATAAATTATGGCAATTCTTTTGGGCAGCGACATCTCTCGAGACGAGGGAGCGAACAAGCCCGAAGTCAACGTCAACTCAACTCAACTCGAAGCAAAACTGAGCGAGTTTCCTTTGTCTTCTGTCTCGGCGTCTGCGTGGCGGTCGCGCATTTTCATTTTCTCTTCCTTTTCATTTATTTTCTTTTTCTTTTTCTTTGGTCTCTGCCTCGGGCCTCTTTGTATAAACAGTTTTAATATGCCATCGAACGGGAGTGAAATTTTGTCGGATATTTAAACCGCATAACGAATTTCTTTCCCAATTGTTGATGCACAGGTAAATAAACAGCAATTGAGTTGCACATGCGCACCTCGACTATATAGTTCTATAACTATAGTCTCCATCCCTCCAATGTCATCATAAATCAATTGGGCCCAATGCGACAGCTGAAAAGGGTTTCATACCCCCTACTTTCTTTGACTTTTCATGCAAACTCTACCAATACAATGGCAGACGTTCTAGACCGAGCACCGACCTCGACCTCATATCTAGGGTTCAGTGTGTATTGTAATTAAGATGATTAACTTTTGCATAATCGATATTCAAGTCAAGCTAAAGGCGGTCATGAAATGTACACATTGTGTGTATTATTTTGAATACATTTTCAATACAATGTTTCACTTGTTATTAAAGTCAATAACCCGTTGACTACAAATATAATTTCAGCTTATTGATTATTGATTTCAATTCCCGTAGCAGTCATTCATAATTATATAAATACGTATTATTCAGATTATATTTAGAAACTGGCTAAATAAATATTGATGTTTGCACAAAATGTATTTACGCATTATTATTATTATTTTTCAAGTCAAGAGAAAAGCAGAAGCAGTCATTTATATATTTAATAAAAAGTACATTCGGTAATCATATTTACCTAATGTTCAGAATATATTTAGAAATTGACTCCATTAATATTTAAGCGAGTATTAAATATATATGTACATATATTTATTGTTATTATTATATTCGGAGTTGGTAACCTGTTCCCAATCTCATTTAAATCCCAAATCTTACACCAACTTGAAACAGTCATCCATTTCTAAGCGCTTCATCATCATCTGCCAACTGGTAACTGGCAACCATCTCTTAATTATGAAACCCTAAGCAGTTATTTCTTTAACAAATGTCGCCCTGTTGTTGTCGCCCATCGTCGTATCCGACATTACAGATTTCCAGCTCGCCTTCGCTGTTCGTTGTCGTTGTCGGGTACGGGGCCAGGTCATAAATCATAATTTTTAATATTTGTTGTCAACATGGGCGTAGCTCGAGTATATGTAAACACGCCGCTTCTAAAAACTGCCACAGGCCCAGCCAAACAGTCGAGCATCAGGGACGCTTCAATTCTAAAAGGTATTTGCGCACGCGCAGTCACACTCTATCCATCTCCCTTGCTCATTGCGTCTCTCTCTCTCTCTCGTTGCTTGGCGTGTGTGATATACAAGTAACAATGAGCCAAAAGGAACGACAAACACACACGACTGCAAGTGGGCCCCATTAAAAACTCATAAAAATTTGTAAGCACCTCATAAAAGTAGTCATAAATATTATTATTTGGTTTGTTTTTTCTCTTGCTTTGTCTCATTCGCCCTGTCTCTCTCTCTCTCTTTCTGTCTCTCTCGATCGTTACAGTTTCTCGCTTTAACCCTCGTCGTCTGCCGTCTGCCGCCTGTCATCTCTTGTGGTTGCGGCTCTCTCATAATTTTTATGAGTTTTTGATTTGGTTTTTGAGTTTTGCGTCCATTGTCAAAGCGGAGAGCGATCCTCCTCACTGCAAGCGGCCATTGTTGACCTTTTGACACGTACTCGAAATACATGTAGTTGCAGTGCCAGTTTTGCGGTTTGCTCTTTAACACATAATTTACGATCTGTTATGTAATAGTTGTGGCTGTCAAAAGCAATAATAATGATATTTACCAGGGGTCAAGGACGACGCAATTGTGCAACATGTTTTCGCCAGGCTACTGTGAGGACTAATTGGATCGTTCATGCGGCTTCGAGAGCAGATACTGAGAGATAATTCCCATTAATATAGCGGCATTTTCAATGCCATCTACATTAAAAATAAGTCGACTTAATGGCAGAGGATTTTAAAGTAGCACAGCCGAAACGTTGCTTGAAATATTATTTTAATTTGAGCAGTTTGTATTTATTTACAATTTTTAAATAAAAGTTAACTTTTTATACATATTTCTTTTCCTCAAATTTGTCAATGAAAAGTAAATATGAATAAATTTGTATTTGAAGTTCACATTCTGTTTTATTAAATAATTTTCATTTGCAAATTTAATATAAGTGAATGTATCTTTAAATCAAATCTTGAGTTCACATTCTTCTAAAGGGAATATTTTGAATAATTGTAGCATTAGTTTCTTATGGTTCGCAGTGAATCTTAGAAACGAATATTATTCGAAATGCAAATATAAATCAGAATTTATCAGCGTGAGGAGCCAACAAATCGTCAAGAAGGAAAACGCGAGGATGTAAGGTAAGCGTCTCCTTTCGACGGAAAATAAATGTGTCCCGGCACTTATTGTACCTACACATCGAAAAACAAGTTAAGCAAATGGCCGCCGTCGCCTCAATAGATCAACGACTCCAAGCAACAACAACAACAGTAACAACAACATCAACTACAATAACAACAAGGTATTGTTGTTATGGCTGTTGTCGCGGCAAAGTTTGCGTGTTTCATACACTTTGTTTTTTATTTGGGTACTCTGGTATTTTTTGATTTATAAATATAAATAAGTAAAGCTAAAATATCATCATGACATTTCAGCCCCTTATGGGCAGAAGGCTCTGCTGCTGGCTCTCTAACCAGTCAAAATGCCAGTGATGAATGTGTTCTCCAGGCGCAGGCTGATGGCATAAATAAATGCGCTGACAAGCCAAACAATAACTGCAGTGACCGAGAGAGGACTTGGACTTAGACTTGGACACGAAGCTGGAACCTAAATAAGTAAATAATAAATGTCTGTCTGAGGCGGTTTCTATCTCTCGCTCTCTATGTGTATGAGAGACCAATTAACTCGCCGGGCAGCCTTTGTGTCCACACATTATGCAACAGCCCATCGAGGGCCCTTTGATCTGCCTGCGACCACCAAGAGCGGCCAAAGGAAATGCAAATGCAAATGAAAGTGACCTACATCAAGTGCCATGTGTAGTACTCGTGAGGTACCTAGTGAAAGAGTAGTCTGTGCTCATGCAGCGCACTTGGCACCATGGGCGCCCAGTGGACCCTCTGAGCTTGTGTTGCTGTTCCATATCAATGCGTCTTCTTGGTCACATTTTAATAAAAATTTCAGTTTTCAGTTTCGTTGCGCCCACAGCGCGCGGGTCAGCATGACTTCCATGGCTTCCGAGCCATGTGGATGGATGGTGTCGGATCAGGGGCAAGGCAAGACATTCCCCGGCAGGGCAGGGCACGCAATTTCTATGTACCACGCCGTGGTTTTCCACACTATTTCCATTCGAGACGGGTACATATGTATTAGATTGTATATTGTATATAATATATATGTGTGTATGTATATTAGGTAGATTACTGTGGCTGCTTGTTAGGCATTTTTCATTCGCGGTGACATTTCGCCTTTGTGGCTCTTAATTATTTCAAAAACGGCTGCATTCGTTTTAATGAAGTGAAAATTCTTTGCGTTGATATCGCGCACGCAACCCAAAACAAAAATGGAACACAACAAAAGCAAATTGGAAGAGTCCAAGAAGAGCTCAGAGAACACACAGAGAACTTTGCCAAGCAGCATAATTTAATTGAAGCCTTGAAACTAAACTCAATTTAATATATCAATTCGATCGTAAGATGCGATAATTCTGGGGCAATTTCCTTAAGAACCGTTCAAATTCATTTTTCACGTCTCTCAAGAGCTGTTTTCGATAGTGCTGCGATCCAAGTTATAAGGCTAACTAAATTGTGCATATCAAATTGTTAAATTTAATTTCGTAGCCGATTTAAAAAGTGTTTAGATTTATTTATTTTTTTGTTTTCTTAATAAACTGTTTAAGTTATTATAGAATAAATAAATATTGAAGAAGAATATACACATATTGTTGGTTTTCTTAATATTTAATTTCGTTATTTTTGTACAGCTTTTTTTTATGCGTCTTAGATTTATTTTTTGGATTACTTTACAATTTTTGAAAATATAGAGTTTGTCAATTTGTTTAGTACAACAAAATCATTTTAATTTGTAGAGTATTATTTTATAGATGCACAAGTGCAAGTATAAGAAGTATTCAGCATATAAAAAGTCTTAAAAAAAACAAATATTTAAATAATATTTAAACGCACTCAATAATATTTAAACGTAAGAAAATAAGCTGCATTTTACCTGTTAGTCTCTGTTTTAAATTGATTTGAATTTTCGCAGATTAATTACATTCACTTGAACAAAATTTTGGCCGACGGTAATTGTTATTTGTTGTTGAACAAGTGCAATCGATTTGAATGTTGTTCGCTTCACAAAGTATTAATGTTGATGTAAATTTACGATACTTTTGTTATCCGTCATTAAGAGCGGAAACGATTTCCGAGCACTTTGAGTTGACCTTTAACTAATTGCCAGTCGAGCCCGCATATTGTCAAGTTAATCCGTTTGCATCCTGAGGTTTAACGGGGTTCGCAGTTTTACCTGTCGTTTCACTTAAGTTTTGGCGAATTTCTCAGCCGTAATTAGCCACAACGGGCAGGCACACGATTTGTCACAGTTCTGGTTGGGATCGATTATAACGCGAATCGATTGATTGTATCTAATTTTAAGACGTTGTGCATTTATTTATGAACGAGTTGGATTCACGCCGAATTCACGAATTCACGAATTTTGTGGTATCCATCAGCGCGAATGTTGGAGTGTATTTGAAACGTCATCGATGAAAACACTGGCACTGAAAACACTTAGCTGCCCATCCATCTTTCGTTATTATCGTTGAAAGTCAGCACTGAGCATGACATGGATGGTGCAATGTGTCTGTATTGTATTTGTATCTGTATCCGACGGATGCGCGCTTTTGTTATTATTGTATCGCATATATGGTGGAGAGCTGCACGATTCGCGAAGCGAGCGCGTCTGCTATGACGGACGGATTGATGGATTGCTGTCTAGCTAGGGCCAAAATGTTTCTGTTTCTGTTTCTGTGTTTGTGTCTCTGTTTCTACGTATGAATGTATCCGCGAATACGTGCTCGAAGCGCCAATGTCTCACTTTGACTGCTCGGGCATAATTCAAATATCTGAGCATCAATAAAAAACTCATGCTTCGCGCAGCGCCAGCGCCGCCAATTGTAGCAGCGAGTACGAGCAAGTAGACTCACACACACACACACAGGCACTCACTCACACACACACACAGACAGAGCTGTGTCATGGCAGTGGCGAGCACACACATTCATTCGAGTGCATTCATTAAACACTCGCGCGTTGAAATAAAAAAAAGAAATTCGAACTGGCCATGCGAGTTAGAGCAGTCAGACAGCATTTAATGCGGTTGCCTGCTGTCTCGCTCGCACGCAATGCCATCGCTCTGCTCTGTTGTTACCTTTGCGGACGCCGAAATGTGCGGCCGCAAATATGTGTGAGCGAGAGTGCGCGTGTGTGTGTGCGTGTGCGTGTGAGTTCGAAAGAGAGCGAGTTCGAATACGCTTACGCTCTTCGAGTGCGAATTCGTTCTATGTCGAAACATTCTTATTGATCTCACACACACTGTCCGTGTGTCTCACTGGGATCGTTCAATACGACGCTCTCAGCACAACAATATTCGAATTTCGAATACGGGACCAAAACTTAAATGCCTTCGCATGTGTAAGTCTCTCTGTGTGTGTGTGTGTCGAAAAAGTTTGATAACAATGGGAAAGTTTATTTTAGTTTTAACGTTTAAACTTTAAACAGTCAAAACAAAAACAAAGGTGTTAAGACTTTAGTTTTAATCTACATATTTTATCTGCTAATAAGTATTCTGAAGTCCAGGAGATTTATGGGCGATTCAGCGCATATTTATTTTATTTGCATAAGATATTTAAATGGAGATTAGCCAGAAACTCGTTTCCTAATTGCCTTTATAAATTGAAGGAACTTTTTGGTGGGTACTTCAAGAAATACTCTTATCGACTTACCTATAGGTTGCTCGTATTCAAAATCCAATCCAAAATGTTGCTGCTTTATTAGCAGTTAATGCGATTATTTTATTTACTACACTCAAGAACTGTTTCAACACTTTATAGCACTTGATTTGACTTGATTAGTTTACTCAATTGTCGTAATATTCACCAATTGCATTGGCATTATTAAAGCTTCACAGCTCCATGACGAGATGAAGCCAAGTCGAATTTTATATATATTCTTTTATTGCATATATCCCCAGGCCTGTGAGTGCCACAAAAGTTATCCGTTAGTGGGGCGGGATTTGTGAAATAGATTTTCAATTACACTGCCATAACACTGTTTGCCTTCGCCGACGCTCAATGGGGCTGTCTGATTGATTGAACCCACATCCAGCAGTGGTATCCAGTACCCAGTTGGATATGCACCTCGCGCTATTCGACTACGAGTATTTCCAGTGGGAAAGAAGCAGTTAGTTTAATAGCCAACCGGTTACCGAGCGCGCAGCTGGCGTACTTGAGTGCGCCACGTTCGATTCACGTTTGACAGCGCCGAGCCTTTCGCAGTGGAGTCCGAGTCGAAGTGAGTGTGCTTCGAGGGTGTGTGTGTGTGTGTGCGTGTCTTCGAAAACTGTAAATCATTCGGGTGGTTCGCAGTGCGCGCAAGCGAGACGCACGCTGTGTGCGCATGTTCGAAACGCAGTCGCGCTCGCTCGCACTTGTGCTAGGCCACGCCTCCAGCTTTGATTTATGCTTCAGGGGGTGCCGCATGGCCTGGACCAACGGCCTATGGCGGCGGCTGCTCCAAACGGAGCTGCCTCAGCTGGCAAAGAGCGCAGCACAGAGAAACAGGTAGTTGGACGCTGGACGAGGCAGATGATTGCCTGCCACTCAACGTCAACGCCACCGTCACCGTCAACGTCAACAGCAGCAAGAACAGCAGCAGCAGCGCCCTCTCCCTTTGGGCCCAGATGCTGTGTTGTTTTTTGCTCCAGATTAGGCTGAAATCATCCTAGATTAGTGCGTCCCCAAGCCCCGCAGTCCCCGACACGCAATCTCCAATCCCATATAGCCATGGAGCCCTATTCCCCGCCCAGTTTCCTGGCACTTTATTTGTATTCAATCGTGGCGCTGTTCCGCTAAATCACCGTCACATTATTATTTCGCATTATTATTTTATAAACGTTTCGTTCTGTGTGCGCCATCATTTCCATTTTTATTGGCTGCGTTCGAAATTTTACAGCATGCACTGTAAACAGAAAGTCACCAGCGACAAATGGCTTTTATTTCTGTATTCTTACCTTGCCCCAAGTTTTCGGTTTTGTTTGCATCTCTTTAAAATGAGCTCGTTTGCACTCCAGCTTTGAATCGGCATCGGCATCGGCATCTCAGTATCAGAATCTCAATCTGAATCTCAAAGTGAATTTAATTTATTGATCACATTGCCTGGCGACATCGCCGGCATCTTATGATTCATTCGGTTTCAGGTTACGGCTGAGCTTACGGCTTTTGGGTTGGGTTCGATTTTGACTCCGAGTCTCACTTGTTTGGCTAAATGCCTTAATTAAAAATCAATTTTGCTTTTGCTACCAAATTCAAGACGCTCAAATATAAATAATCATTTTTTTCTGATATTCAAATTTGCCACAAAAAAGATTAATATTTTAAATCGCGTAGCAAATAAAACCGTTCCACCTGCAAATGTTGCTTTAAAATGCTATAAGCAAATAAGTCAATGCTATTGTTTAATAAATGGGAACTTATCTAAAATATTGCAAACAACATGTGTTCATACTTTGTTTTGTTTTGCATTGAGCATTTTCTCATTTCATATTTTTGTGTAACATTGAATTATTGCATTCTACGGCTATTTTGTAATAATTATTTTACATTACATGGATATTATTTATTTTTAATTAATTATTTCATATTTTTAAGTAGGTTTAATCAAATATTATTTTATTTGTATAAGATTCAAAGAATCTAAGCCGATTTCGTTGTTATTATAAAACAATAAATGTACATCCTTGTATTTTAAATTAATTGTGGATGTTAAAGTTAACTGAAAAGGAGTAAACACTGATTATTATGTGCATTTGTATATTTGTATATAATTTAAAGCCTATTTCCAATTATTATTTTTATTATATATGTATGTACTGTTACAACTATTTTCTTTTTTTAGAATATATTTCTTTATATAAATTCAATAACAAATGTCGCTGAATTTTCATGTTTACCGAATGGTGCCAAGCACTGAAGCATTTGTTTTTTATGCTGCCCGCACGACATGAGGAAACCCATATTAAAAATGTAAAAAAAAAACATTAAAAGAAAAACTAGGAATCATAAGAGAGACGCCTGCGTGTACTTCTGTAATTGGAGTTGATGTCGGAGCTGCCAGCGGGCAGTCGGAGCCGGAGCCAGACCCAGAGCCGTAGTCGGAGTAGGCGATGTGAATATGGATGTGGGATGGGTCTGGAGATGGGGGTGTGGAGGGGGATGCGAACAGCCTCTGCCCAGCAGCATCCAACATGTTGCAGGCGATTTTTCATCATCGCTCGCATGTTGTTAATATTGATGCTGTTGCTGTTGCAGTTGTTTTTGATGTTGTTGCTGCCGTTGCTGTTGCACACACGC
Source organism: Drosophila ustulata (assembly GCA_035047365.1). Lineage (NCBI taxonomy): Eukaryota > Metazoa > Arthropoda > Insecta > Diptera > Drosophilidae > Drosophila > Drosophila ustulata. The sequence goes on from JAWNPT010000094.1 coordinate 21,135,295, forward strand.
TTTTAATATGAAACAATCAGCAGCGTTTGTAGTTTTGTTGTTCCTGCTGTATGGCAACAAAAACTAGAGGAATTTTCAAATTAAATGTGGGCATAGAACTGGGGGCAACGTGCAACATGCGGCTTGCAACTCCACAACTGTGCAACGGAACTGTAGCAGTTTTCAATTAAACCCAGTGCCATCGACCCAAGAAAAATGGTCAATTCCAATGCCACATCCTCAGCAGCTCACGACAATTCGTTAATACCTTGCCATTTGAGTTCTTCACGCACTCGTTGGACCAGCCAAGACAGGCTGCAACTAGACACGGGAGAGAGGGGAAGATGGGCTGCAGTAGCTACTAGTGGCATTTGATAAATGTGCGTCATTTAGGACAAACACACAACGTTAAAGTTGCAGCTACTTAGAGCAAACGATAACTGAAAGACAAATCTGGAGCACACACTCCCAGTCCCTGCAGTACACTCGAAGAAACTGTGTAATCGATAGGGAAGTGAGGAACAGCCAACATAGACACTTTATTTTATATTTAAGCATATAATTTATGTTTATTTAATATATTAACTGACCACTGGAGCACATACAAACAGTCCCTGCAGTACTCTCGAGGAAACTATGTAATCGATAAGATATTATGAGAAGGAGCCTACACAGATATTAATGATACACTTATGACTGAAATTAAATATGTATTACATTTGATAGAAGTATTAATCACGAATTTGCTGCTGTTACATCAAAGCCATTTAATAAACTATGTAATCGATAGAAAATTTTAAAAGAAAATCGTTTTACTAATGAATGAAATTGAAATTAAATTATAATATAAATAATAAAAGAAGTGAAAAGAATAAAGCATTCACAGATACTTCATATTATATTTGAGATTAAGAGGAAACATAAACATTAATTTAATAAAAATACTATTCGTTCTAAAGTCTGTTTCTTTTTTAAATGTTTGAATATCAAAGCACTCGGAGAAATTAGGTTATTCATTAAAAATGATATTAAAAAGATCCTTTACCGACACTATTATTCTTTTATTTAAAACTCAAAATAATTATAATAAAATAATGCAAATATTATTCGTTCTGAAGTCATGAACTTCTTTCGTTTATAAGTGTTTATACATCAAACAATCTCTTCGAAGAAACTATGTTATATTCATACTGAAATTAAATACAACTTTTGGTTTACATATACTCAACAATATTTATGTTATTTACTCGCCTATGTTGCTGTTATAAATGTTTGTACAGAATTTTATCAGAATTGCCATAATTTTTAATTGTATTGTATTATTTTCATCGAGCTACTTCACATTTTGTGAGTGTAGCTGCTGCTGGTGGCAGTCGGCGATGCATTGAAAGATGCATTTACATCAAAAGGCAATTTAAATTAATTTTCCGATTTTTTCTCTTTGCTTTACTATTGTTGCAAGTGCCTGGCCCTGTCTGTGCTTGCCACAGTGTCAGTGTCAGCGTCAGCGCCGCTGTCTGTGGCAGCCAGAGTCCATCCACATTTGATTATGACAAACGCGTCTCAGCTGTCAGCCGATGAGCTACTTAGCCGTCAAGATGGCGGCCAAGCCAAGCTGGGAAGGGGAGAGAGAGAGAGAGCTGGAGCGCGGTATGGTTGGGGTGTCATTAGGCGCAGTTGCTGTTGCCGCAGTTGCAAGGACAACAGCTGAGCTAAAGCGACACGCGACACACTGGCTGATTCCATCATTAGAGGCAGCAAGACGGCATTTAAATTCGAGTACAACTGCGAGTCTGAGTTGGAGACGATGTACTCTGGCTGAAAACGCCATTTTGATTTGCTTGTGGCATCACATACAATGCCTTATGTTATATACACACACTCTATATGCAGCATGTGGCCAGCCAGATAACAAAGCTTTCGCTGTGAAAGCTTCCCGGCTATATCCATCTCACTTTGGCTGCTGTTCGACGCGGAGCAGGACTGTTGCGCATGTCCTGGCTGCCAGGCTGCGTACTTATGCTGTTGATTAATTTGGCAGAGCAAAAAGGAAAGTGGCTCCACCTCCAGGTGGCGGCAAAGGGCACTTTAAAGCATTAAATTCTACTGCAAAAATTAAGATAAAATGAGCAAATTTAAAATGGCGTCACCGAGCGCAGTGTAAGGAAGCCATTTGGCAGCTGTTCGCAGCCCCTAACTCCTAACGCATATCCCCTAAAAACGCTGCGAGGGGTTTCTTTGCCATCCGCATGACAGCAATCAATCAGATTGCAACAAAAGATATACAGCCAAATTCTATAAATGCCTGACTGACTGACTGGATGACTGACTGGATGGTTGGCTTTGCTCTTGAACCATTGCGCCAAGGTCGTGTCCTTCTGCAACAAGACGAGACGAGATGAGAAGCGAAACAGGACCAACAGGTCCCAGGTCCGCCGGCAACTGCCATTGTTCTATATGGCATATATAGTATGTTTGGTTTTTGGCAAATGTTTGCCATTTGGTGAGCGCTGGCAAAAACTCCTATCGCTCTGCTCATTTGTGTTCATTATCGTCCTGCGGCGCGCCGCCAAATCCTTTAGCCCACATTATGCGTGTGAACAATGTGGCATTCACTTGTACATGGTTTAACTCTGCATGTGCCTCACTCTGGACACTTCCCGGTTGCTTTTCAGCTAGTGTTCGTTCGTCCTGATGCTACTTCTTCTGCCGCTGCTAATCAGCGCCGCTTTAATTAGTTCACCTCATCAAGGCCGCATTAAACGCATGCGATTGTGACTCTAGCCTTTAAATTCGCAACTGAGTAAGGACATTTGCTGCACAATAGTTTAGTCACGGTCACCAGGGCGATTGCTGGGACAGGTTTAGTTGCAAATTGTAAATTCCACAAATGCTGAAGGCTTAAGGCTTGAAATAGCGAAGTGCATAAAGTGTTTTCTCGATTTGAGGAATTGTAAAAATGTTTGTTTACCTATTTTGTCATGCAAAAATTATTAAATAAATTGCTTCACAAAAACGTGCATCAGAGTGCATAGTGATTTTAAAATTAAAAGCATTTATAGTATTTAAAATAGAAAATTAAAATTATAAACAATAAAGTAAATTTTAATGTTATTTCATGCTTTGATCTCTCTCACCAAATATGAAATATGAAATATGAAATAACATATATATCAATGAGCAATTATTTAAAATGTAATATTTTGAACTAAACATGAGTTTTAATGATTCTTAAGATATCTTATTTCTCCTACTTACAACGATGTTAACAGTGCATAGCCACCCAGAAAATCGTATATGAATAAACTGTGTCCAGCGACTAAAATTTTTATATATATTAAAAAATTGTTATCATTATTCGCTACTCTCATCTTAGTGAATATTTAAGTAGTTTTCTATAGGCTGCATACATTAATTGATTAATTTACTAATTATATAAAATAATATGTCAAAATTGTCGTCCTCTAGCTGTTCATCCGAACGCTTTTCCTTAAATCGCAAGCAAGCAGTTCATACGACCCACGTAAATTTACGTCAAGCAAGCAGTGCGGATCGCACTGCATTACCATTCAGCTGGAAAATCGTCTGCATTCAGCTTGGTTTGTGTCCAGAGAAAATTGCACATTTCCATTTGCAATCGCAGCCAATGGGAAAATTGTGAAAATTGCATGCGGAAAAGTCCAACTGGAAAGTGAAAAACCGTTTTCATGATTGCTACTTAACGCTGGTAGATGTCGCTACTACTGCTCTTTAAGGATAATTCGAAAGTCGTGTAAAGTAAAATTGTGTGGGATTTAAATAGAATTCTAAAAATAAGTTAAGTTAAACAACCTTTCATTCAAGCCATTCCACTCAACAAGCTGTCAAACTTGGCATCGACCTTGGCCATTAATCGTCACAGCCTCAATTTGTGCAATTCAACTGTCAATTGTGTGTCGAGAGGCGGGAGGAAAAGGAGACGAAAGGAGCGAAAGTTCTTGAAGTGTCTGAAAATCAATAATTCGAAACGCGTGAATTTCCATTAACAATTTGTTTGGCGCCGGCAAAACTCGAACTTGAAATGTGAAACATGAAGGGCCTTGAACCATTTGCTAAAAAATAAATTAGAAAATTCCGCCACACACACACTTTGGCACATGTGCAGCCCCCGCCTCGCCCAAAAGCAGCTGAGGCGGACACAACTCTGCTCCCCGGAAGGCAAAGCCAAAGGCAACAGTAGAGGCAAAGGGAATGGGAATTTGGTTTGGTTGCTGTTGGCGTTGGGGTTGGGAAATGGCGCCTTGCCTAATTTGAATATTGTATGCAGCCGAAGAGGCATCGGCTGTGACTGGGTTGATTGTAAATGGAAATTTTGACGTGGCTGGGTGGCAACTTGCCCGACGAACTGCCTGCCCGCCCGGCTGGCTGGCTGCCTGACACATATTTGGGCATGATCAAAATTAATGACCCAACTCACACACACCTATGCCCAAACCTACAGATACAGATACATGTGTGAGTGTATGTGCCTAATTGACGGAAAAACATGCTCGGAAAATGGGTCAAATATAATTTGAAATGTGTAAATCTCGCATATACGGGTATGAGAGTATCTAAGGGAATGTAGTAAAATCTAATGATATTTGTATATTAAAAGGATTTTTCTTCTTTTTTATGTAATTGATATGTTGTATGGACTAAGCATTGTTTTGCATTTAAATATAAAAAAAATTGTTTTTCATTTTATTTTATTTGACAAATTGAAGTGTTTTTATCATTTTAGATAGTATGTGAATATCTAGCTAACTTGGAAACATTTTTTGTTTTTTTTTTTAAGTGATTGATATATAATAGGGACTGTAACAAATATAATTACAAAATGAAGAATTTTTGGCTTATTTTTATTTAATTAATGAGTACATTTTATTTTATTATTTCACTAAAAAGGTGTGCAAAAATGATTATGTTTACATTATTATTTAAAAGTATGACTACAAACATAACTTAGCAATAGTTATGATTATTTATTTGACTTTAATACATCAGCCCTTCCAATCAAACCTCAACCTCTGCAACTGTCATTTATAATATAACATTTTTTTAAGCTAATCACCGAACGACAGACAAAATAAAAAACATTTGTGCAACAACTTTGATGATTGTTATTAAAAACCCAAAAAAAGTAGGGTTCCCCAATGGTGGTTGGTGGGAGGGGGCGTGGGGAGTAAAAGTTTTTCAACTTTCTGATGGCAAGATAAGTGCTCGTTTTTGGCATATTGCGACGCGCCGTCAAATGTGGCTGCAATTAAAAACTGTTACGCCTCATGCTAATCAGCCCAAGCAGCTCCACTCCGCTCCGCTCCGAGGTCAATTCGAACTCCAATGCTGATCCCAATCCCTTCACCCAAGTCAGCCAACCAGAGCACGCTCCAACCGTAAGCCGTAAGCAGACAACCGACTGCGGACAGAAACATGGCAAACTGCAAAGAAAGAATTCATTATTTCAGTTTTAATTGCTTTTTTCATACTTTCAAAATTTCAGCGCCAGCCGGATCCATGGGCTTAGCTTCGTAGTCCCCGTTCCCGTTCTCGTTCCCGTCCTCGTATCCGTTGAAGCATTTTGCATGTTCAAGCCACATCTTTCACAAACAAACAACTGTTTGCAAGAAATTCAATTATGCCTTTTAATAACCCCCAGCTCGGGTCAAAATGTTTTACACGAACAAAACGCAAAACACAAAACGCATATTGCAGGCAGTTCCGAAACTCGCAAAAGAAAACAAGTGAGCAGACTGCAGTCGGGCATGCTCAACTAGGAAATACCATAGGAAAAACATACAATATTCTTCCCTCATTATCAAATTTGTTAATAACATGTAACGTAAATAATATTTAAAGTTGTTAACGCTTTTTAGTTGAAATCTATTGCTAGCTTAATTCTGTAGTATATTAATTATGAATCATAACATAAAATTGGGGAACATGAATATGATAAACTTGATATTGAGATACTCTAACTGTATGACTTCTTTAATATTATACATTTTAGTTATTAGTTATAAATCAATTTAGCCAATCTTGTCTTGTATTTTATTCTGAAAATTAGTATTTAGAATCTGTCCTTTAAAGTACAATATTTTAAAATCTTAATCAAGGACATGTACAATCATGCTCAGAACAACATTAATATGTACTATTATAGAATCACAATAAATTATGCACAATCATGATAAGCACAGCGCAGGTCAGTTAGTTTTTAGGTCTTCAAAGAAACTACTTAATCATTGTTCATTGTTGAAGCAATGAAGTCTTGTGACTGAAATTAAGCGTGTGACTTTTGTGGTTTATGAAATAGTTCATTCAAGCATAGCAACAAATTAGATAATAATATTTCGCTAACCGTCATAATGTATAAATAGAAGATTTATTTGTGAGCAAACAAGATTGTTGCCAAACACAGGCAAAACTAAAAGAGCGATAATTATGTGGAATATTATTGCAGTGCCTGGCAAAGGATGAGAGATTCGATGTAGAAGGAATAGAAACCTTTTTTTTTTCTCTCTTTTTGAACACAATCAGCTTAATCATAAATTAACAATAAATTTGTGGCCCAAGCAACGTCGCGTCTCTCGTCCCTCGCCCTCTCGTCGACGCCTGGCCAGATAAATTAGTCAAAGCGACACACCATAAAGCATTTGCTGAACTCATAAATCGCCGCGGACGGTGGCGGTTGTCGTTGTCGGAGCCACCGTCCAGCATTCCGTCCCTCTCCCCGGATCACAGCCTGATCTGCGCATTAACATATTAATGTTTTGGCTAGTTGGGGGATCTAGTCGTATCGTAGTGACTGTGGCTTTGGCGCACTGATCTAGCCGCCTTTTGGCGCTGATTTCATCTCTGGCCGAGACCGAGACGGAGACGGAGACGGAGACTGGGATTCTGTGGAACGACGTTGCGGCTTGTAACCCAAAATTTATGCATGCCAATGGAGCATTTAAAGCGACATTTGTCCGTTGTGGCCATAACTCATGTGTAGTCAGCGCCACCGTCACCACCAACACCACCACCACCACCGCATTTACCACCGCCCGCTCTGCTCCTCGTTCCCCATTCCCCATTCTCCGCTCCGTCGATCATCTATCGTCGCTCGGCTGCGTTGCCGTTTTGCTTGTGGCGATCGGACGCATTTGCCGGGCCATTAGATCAGACCCAGAGAGCGCGACACGAAAGTGTTGCCAACCATTCGGAAATTGTTGATTTGGGTCACAATTAATTGCTTTTGGAGCGCCATAAATATAGCGACGAGCGACGAAAGAGCTAATCACAACAAAGAGCACAGGCCGCAGCCTCAACCTCACCCTCAGCCTCAGCCGTGACCTCACTGCGATCTCAGAGCACACGCTTAACTCAATCTCAATCTCTCCCGATAATCAACTCTGTCTTTAAAGAAACCTGTTGCGCTGTTCGTCCAACAAAATTAGCATGGACTGTGGGAATGGGAAATCAGCTTGCCACAAATACTGATTATCACTGATAACATTGCGAGACACACCCAACTTTGCATAGAAATAATAAACAAAAGTGGTTTATATTATAATCAACTTAAAAAGGTGTCATATGAAATTATATTTAATATATATTCAACGAATATTTATGTAAACGAACATTAATTAATTAAAGGATTTATTTATTACATACTAATTTTTAAAGGATGTGTTAACTTTCTTTTATTTTGCTGCTGCCGCTTTCGCCACCTTTTATTTTACTTATTTAAGTATGTAATTTATTAATTGTTATTTTTGGCACTAACCAAACATTGGCATTTTAATTTTACAATTTTTCTTTCATAATATTACATTTCTCTTTCATACATATAAATATTTTATTTTACTATTAACGTTTTTCTAACATAATATCTAATTATAATGCAATTATAAATAAAAATATTATCATTTAAATTTGCCATTTTTTATGTAACGTGTCCAGTTCATTTGTTGAGGATGTATTTTAATGTAATAAATCAATTTCAAAATGTTTACCAAGTCTAGAGATTACTGGTGAAATCTGAGATGTCTCCTCTTGACATAAGCATTATACGTCCCGTAAATAGATCCTCTGAATCCTCCATGTAAGTAGTGTACAAGGATAGTTTTTGGTGTTGGCCTATTTAAGTTGACTCGGTTCCACCCAGTTTCGGCATTAGCGTGAAACTTAATGGGGAGTGTTCGTCTGTTTATCTTAGACATAAGGATAATGTAATTTAATCCCTTCCAGTTAAGAGCTAACTGGATTACAAACTCTCCTTTTCTCGCTCGTTCTTTCTCGGTCTTACAATGTGTTTTTTTCGGTCTTTCAACGTGTTGCCGTCTCTATTTCGCATAATGACTGTTGTCATTTGCGAATCTGTCGTCGTGGGCGGATCGGCTGTAAACATGCTGCGGATGCGTTAAGGATTAAGGCTGCATCTGAGGCAGCGGTGCAGAAAGGATAATTCGCCAACCGACAATGCCGAGACAAAGGTGTTTTGTTTTTATGACTTTGTAACTCCTTCGCCCGGTAGACGATCGTCCTCTGCGAAATCGCAAGGGTTCGCCGTCTTCTGTTCTCTGCTCGTGTTTGCGAAAGGATAATTTTACGATCGTTATTCGCAGGCAGACTTAAACTCAGACTGAGACTGAGACAGAGACATGGGCAGGTACCTTGTTTGGGCTAAGTGGACACAATAGAACGCCTATTCGTAGTGCGAATCGAGCGATGGGCAAAAGGAGTGAAAGGAGTTCTGCACAAATGTTGTTGACAAAGGCGGGCTTTATTTTGACTATTTAAAGGATTACGCTAAAGGATTGACTTTGCAACCTTGACTGCAGCCTCGACATCCTCAGACGCTAACGCCCACAATGAACTTTTCCGCGAATCTTCCATTAGGTCCCTCACTTTCCATCTTTGCATCCTTGCATTTCGCATTGCCAATCCGTTTTTATGGTTCGCGAATGAGTTAAGAGTTGAGAGCGACCTTTGGGTTTTCATTAAAAACGAATCGATAATAAAAACCGCTTCGATTCCCCGAAGGACTTCGAAGAGTTAACGTAACTCTTTCGCAACTTGCACGCATATTTTTTACCACTCACCAAGAAGTAGTAAAAGTCAAAAAGTCAAGAGAAACAACTCTAAGAAAATCAAAACAAAAAAAAAACACAGACATAAAAAATAGTTAGCCCTAATGTTAGCCAAAAGTCTGGGTTGTTAAATTCTTTTTGACATTTTTAACGGGAAAATCGCACTTAAGCATTATTGCGAAATCTTAGAGAAGGAGTGAATTTTTTAAACTTTCAAAAAATATATAAAATTTAACAAATTGTTTTACAAATTATTTAGATCAAAATTTAAATATTTATACTGAATACTTTTCTTTATTTTTTTTATAGAATGTACAAAAAAAATTCGAAACAATAAAAGTATGATATAGTTTTAATTACTCAATTTGTTTATTAACAGTCGACATTGAACAAATGGCTGTTGTTAAATTAAAATTTGTCAACGAAAAACTTAAAAATAATTAACAGACATTACAATATGAATAAATTAAAAATTATCAAACAACATAATTATTAATTCTGCTTAGAGATTATATAGTAATATCATATTTCCAAGTGAGGATAGAGCTTCCATCACTTGGTCCTGCCAACGCATCCGGGGTCTTCCTCTCCTCCGATTGCCGACCACTACCGACCACTAATCAAACACCTTTCGAGCTGGAGCGTCTTCCTCCATACGAGCAATATGACCCAGCCAGATTTACAACAATTTGAAAATTACAAGAATGTCATAAAAATAGAAATTTGGAAAACACTTGGTCCAAAATGCATTCGATCCGGAAATTCACTTTAAACTCAAAGGTTTCATCATCCTCTGCTTCTGCCTTTGGCTTTGGCTCTGCCGGCTGCTGTCCAGTGTCCACTTTGATCTAATGAGTCGAATAAAAGCCGTCTGTCTGTCTGGCAAATGGTTTGGCACATGGTTTCTCGGTTGCGTTGCCGATAACTGTCATGGAGAGCGAATGAAAAATGACCAATCAATGTCTCAGTTCAATAGATGAGCAAACAGCGAAAGGCGGCAGGCGGCAGGCGGAAAGGCTGCTGTTCCTTTTCTGGTGGTGGGTCGAGAACCCAAAACTCAACCAAAATGTGACGTTTTTCCATTGCGAAACGAGTGCATTTTATAGAAAATTCATCGGTCAGGGGCAGCGAGCAGGAGGGAAGCATCGCAAGGAGGGGAGCATCGAGTTGCAGCTGCTCGAATTTTGAGTTGATATCAAAACGTTTGTCTTCTGGCTTAAGCTGGAATTTTCGGGTGGTTGCATTCCTAATGATCCACAGATCCAATAAAGGATAAAGGTAGAGCCAAAAGTGATATATAAAATTTTTATTGTGGACTTGCAAAGTTTTGATACCCACACAGAAATATTAATAATATAAAATATTTCTGTGTGGGTATCAAAACTTTGCAAGTCCACAATAAAAATTGTATATATCACATTTCAAAAATTATTAAAATGTAAATAAATATTATAAATTCATTAGCTATACACTGTCCAATCTTTATGTAATAACTTTGAATTATAGCCATTTAATAAAATAAACTTTTTAATTTTCAACATTTAAAACAATGCTAACGCTTCGCCTTGCTAAAATATTATTTTATACCATATCTTATAGACATATATTTTATAATATCAATACCAATAAATAAATATCTTAAATTGTAAGTAACAATCTTAACGCGGTGTCCTGAAAAATATTCCAGCAAAAACGTAATATTTTTTAATTGTTGTATTTTACTTAAATGCATCTAAGCCAACTATAAAATACTTAAAAAAATTGTTTACTCAAACTTGTTTTTACCCTGATGAATAATGACTATCTGACGATCTGTCTGACCTTGTTTTTTTCTTCCCACTACCAACGATTATTTAGCTATTTGCCACTCCCAATAGTAAAGTGTATTAAAACAAACGAATTAAGTGTAATATTCGTTAAACAACTAGAGCTTTATATATGTATTTCAATAAATATTAAAAGTAGGTACAATTCGATATGCAAATAGAAAGAATTTCGCTTTCGTTCAACAAAACATTTGTCAGTCTGCGTCTCCAAGTTGATTATCGATGCCCGGCCGCAGTTGAGGCTCGTCATAATCGAGCTCTCCAGGCAACGGGCAGCGGGAACCCATGATGGCCAGCCACTGGGTTACACCAGAGATAAGTTGTCGCTCGCTGTTGTTGTTGTCGTTGTCGTTGTCGCTGCAAGGCGTCGCTTGCGTCGCACTCGTCCTTTGCCCACATGTCCTGGGCACCATAGGGAGTGCGCGCCTTGCGCTCTGCTCGACATTATTTCGACTGTTTCGACTGCTCAGCGTCTCGTTAGCCATTTGCGTGTCACCGGCAAATGGTCGAGAGTGAGTCTGTATGAGTGAGTGTGTGTGTGTGTGCTGCTTGTGCGCAGTTTAGGGCAGCGGCAGATGATAGAGCGAGGAGTGCTCCTGCTGCTGGTAGCTGCACTGCAGTTGTTGCTGCTGCTGCTGAGTCTGCTGATGATATTGCGGTGTGTACTGCGTGTGTGTCTCGTACTGCTGCCCGAAGTGCGGCGGTGGCGGTGGCAGCGAGAGCGACAGGGACGGCGGCGACGACTGCTGTGGGTAATCATAGCTCTGCTGTGAGCTGGCCAAATAGCTGGGATACGCTGCGTAGGGCAGCGACTGTGCTTGCAACTGTGGCAAGGAGACGCTGCCGCTGCTGCTGCCGTCCAGCGGAGGCAGCAACGAGCTGTTGCAGTGCTCGGGGGAGGCGGCCAGCGTGCGATCCTTCTTGGACTTCATGCGACGGTTCTGGAACCAGATCTTGATCTGTCGCTCGGTCAAACTCAAAGCGTGCGCGATGTCGACGCGACGACGACGCGTGATGTAGCGATTGAAGTGGAACTCCTTCTCCAGCTCCAAGGTTTGGTAGCGGGAGTAGGTTTGGCGAGTGCGTTTCGAGTCTTTGCAGTCTGCAAGAATAAACATTTATTAGTTACAGTTCAACAGAGAGAAAGGAAGAGGGAGAGGGAGTGAAAGAGGGAGCGGAAGCGATGCCTACCTGATGCGAGTGTCTCTTCGATGTGCGACCAATTGAATTCGTTGGCTGTCACAACGCGATGATTGATCTCATTGTGTTGCTGCTGCTGCTGCTGCTGTTGATTGACAGCCTTCTCTGCCGGCGATTGGGGTGGCGTGCTGATGCCCACGAGGGAGGCGGGCGTGGCCTGCTTGCGAGGCGGCGGCGAGTAGACGTCCAGATAGTCGACGTCCTGCTCGCTGCTGCTGCGCTGCGGCGACATGTGCGTCTGCTGCGTGGACGGCGTTGGCACCGCCGCATAGTCCTGCTCGTAGCAGGGCGACAACTCGCCAGCGGAGCTGCTGCTGTTGTCCTTCTTCACGTGCTCCAGCGTCGTGTAGAAGTAGTCGGGTGTGTACTTCAGCTTCTTGGCGGGATTCGTGAGCAGCGCACGCAGCGTGCTGGGACGCTCCTCAATGACGCTGGCGATGTCTTCTGCCTTGCGCTTCGCTGGCTTCACTGGCGTCTCAACTGCTGGCTGATACTGAGGCACTGCATCGACAGCAACTGGAGCGGGAGCGGGAATGGACTGTGGGTAGCTGGCGTAGTAGCAGCTCTCCTGGCTGTACTGTGGATAGCTGTTGGGCTGGTAGCTGGCGTAGGAGTTGCTCTGGTAGTAGCCACTGTTGCTGTGGCCGCCCTCGTAGTAGGCGCCTGGATACATGTTGTACATGCTGTCGGCGTAGTAGTGACTGTGCGAAGTTGTGTTTGTGGCTGCCATCTCAAATGATTTTGCTTTATTTTCTATGTTTTGTCGGACAGGACTTGCGATGTGTGCGCGACGCTGTTGCGTTTGCGAATGAGCTGCTCTGCCCTCGGATCCTGTCTAATATATAGTCCTCGACGGTCGCTGCTCGCTGCTGCCGCTCGTGGCACACGCTCGTCGTCATAGCGCATAAATATCCCTGCGCATGACGCTTTGACACATGCTGTGCTCGCACTTCCCCTGCAGGACCTTGGCCAGATTTACGACCCTGCAGGGGTAGTTATCCGCCGTGCTATCCGTATGCCGGCCTACCTGCTGTGCTGCTTATTACCTACCCAGCGAGCCCAATTATCATCGCGAGTCTGCGCGGCAAGTTATCCGCACATTTCCCCTGCGTCCTTGAGCGGCCGGCGAGAGACGTGCGTGGGCTGGACGTCCCACAGGTCGCGTAATTAAGTCGAGTCCTTGCTGCTGCCGGAGCGGGACAGCGTTCGGCGACTGCACTCCTCTAATTGCAATAATCATAAAGACATAAACAGAACTGTAAACTGCAAACTGTTTGCTAAAACGCTTGGCACAAAAGGCTTTTCCTTTGGCCCGTTTATTGTCGCCTGGCAGCAGCAGCAGCAGCGGCAGCAGCAGCAAATTCCTTAAAAATTTCTCTCAGCCTCGATGTTCCAGGAATCGCCGAGGTATTCGCTATAGACGCAGCTCGCAACGGAACCGAGCAAAGCAAGGGCTTGATGCAAGGCTTATGTGGCATGTTGCAACATCGCAGAGATGCACTCTTTGGCAAAGGCTGCGAAAGGATAATATTGCGCGTGCTCCGTCGCATTGTTGCGTCGCGTGTTGCGCTTTTTGTTTGCCCGCGAAAGGTTTTCGCCTGCCGCATGTGGCGAGTGGCAAGTGGCAAGTGCGCATCGTTCGCGTCTCGTATTTGCATAGCTGACCCGTAAGCCGCTCTACCAAATTGACTGGCCAAAAGGCACGACTCGCCGTTATCCGCTTAGGCCAATCTGTGCGAGTCAATAGTCGATAGTCAATCGTCAATCGTCAGCCACCCCCGATTGGGATCTGCGGCCCACCCCGATTGCTCCGCGACACCCTCGAGTTCTCACTGATAGATACCCTGGCATATGTGTGCAGTTTGTGCATGTGCCAATTGTGCGGCTACCTCCTGCTTCCGTCCCGTTCTGTTCTGTCCTGTCCCTGCCGTCCTGTGCTGCTCCAGCACTTCCTTTGTTGTTGCTGTTGCCGTTGCTGTTGCAAGGCGCACGTTCGGTGACAGGCGACACAAAATTTATGGCGTTTTTCAGTTTGACAGCCCGCTGCCGGGCGACGGCAACGGCGACGACGACGGCGACCCACGACCCAGGACAACCCACTTTCGGCGCACAGGACATCGTTATAAATACACTCATATGGGCATATCGATAGACTGCGCTTCGATATCGACAGTTGGGCTGAACAAATATGAGACATGAAGAATTTTCAAATATTTTTTTATGTAATTTATTTGAGTTATTTTGTTGCCTTGAAATCTGGAAAATAATTTTTATTATTAGAGTAAAAAAACTGTCATATATTTTCCAATGTAATTTATTTAAGTAATATTGCTGTATTAAAGTTAAATGTTTATGGAATGTCTCTCTTGTAATTTTAACATTAGAAAAAGAATTTGTAATACTTTTTGTCATTTTATTTGCAATAAAATTGAATACTTCGATCTACTATGAGTAGTAGAAAAATGTTAAATTAATCTATGTTATTTATTTAAGTAATTATTAAATGGAATATCTCAATAATGATTCTGCTTTTCGACTGATTTTTAATATATCAAGTTAACGAAACCTATTAAAATTAAAACTGAAAGTCTGGTTTGTTTTAAAATTCCACTCAGTGTATATTTGAGATATAATTTATCGTTAACCAAATAGTTATAGTATAACTATTTTAAATACGAATAATTGAATTTGTTGTTTACAACAGAATAGTCTTTTTATTTGTCAAATCAATCAATCCATTTGTCACATACTCGTAAACAACGATTGCAATATATCAAATCAGGTGCAGTTTAAATTGAGTTCACCACAGTGACTCAGCATTTCACTTCTGGGCAATTGACTTTTATCACTTTACAGATTGCGTAATCCCAACGAAATACTTGGAATAAGCAGAAATGCTGTAGTCAGTTTCAGTTTTTGTTTCCGATCCCAATTCCGATCCCGATCCCGAATGTGATACTGAGTCGGACTGTGAGTCGCAGTTTAATTGAGTTGTAAGGCCCACATGCGAGTGTTCGACCACAACACACCCCGTTGCAAGGCAGTACACGACGGAGAAGGGGATGGGGACGTTGACGGGGACGGAGACGATCGTTTGTGCAAAGTTTTTATTGCCGAATTAATAAATTACCTTGACAGCGAATCGGGACCATCCCATTGTATTCCACATACGCTGCATCCCCCGTTCCTCTTGCACATTTTCGCCACTTTTATGAGGGTAAACTCACTGGAGGACTTCTTCCTCTTCGTGTTCCTCAGTGCGAAATCCGAATGCACAACTGGACGGACGACCCGAGAAGTATATATCAATGCGACGGAAGGTAAACCAGGCACGCGCCTGAAGTAGGCGAGTGTGTTAATAGCCGACGATATAGCATTATTATCAGCTGCTCTCAGAGGAATTGGCTAGAAACATGATAAACTGCCCAGGATTATGAAGAAGTGTCAATTTAGCTGGTGTACATTAATGATTCATATTTTCACAACTCGGTAAAACTGAATGCCGACATCCAATGTTGAAGATCTTGACTATCTGAATGAATTCGTTTCTCGTTCTAGATGCAGTCTAATATCGTAAAGCTTTGAAATATTGAAGAGTGAACTGACTGCAAATTGAATTTGATAATTATACTCCTACATAGTTCAATTAATTTCGAGCTCATTAATACCCGAAAACGACTATATGAAAAGATTTCGGTTTGCAGGTGAAAAGTTCTCGCATTAATATTTCCAAAACTTCAAAGGATTCCCCATTTCTTGCTCCTCCTGCCAGCTTACATAAGTATCACTTCAGATACTCTCTCAAATGGTCGATTTGTTTGTTTGTTTTTGTGGGGGTTCGTTCACTTGGCCGAGGGTCACACGCTGTGGCTGCTTTGTCTTTGAAGTCGCGATCTCCTCTGGGAGTTGCAGATAGCGTTGCTCATTACGCCGTCCCCAAATGTTAATTGTGCGGCAACAACAACAATCGGCTAGATCGACACTCATTATCAGACCGAAACAGGCCTCAACAGGTCTCAAGCTGCGTATAAAATGAAAATAGCTGAGAAAAATTATCAACAAGAAAACAACAAACAACTTGTCGATGTATCTGTATGTGCGATGTAACGTTTAGTCAGATTTATATATAGTACCAAGTATAGCGTCAGCGGGTCTAACACGAACCGCACATCGGCACAGCATGACTCTTTCCTTGTACTATAGAGAATGGGGAGAGTGGAGACTGGGGAGAGTAGTCTAATCTTGTAACAATCCTAACCCGATGAAATTCAATCAAATTGATGGCCTCAATCGACGGTTAATTTGTGAAAAATGCCAAAATGAATGGAAAAACAAAAGAAAAAGTTTTTGAAGTTCTCGCTAAACTTGAAAATACCCTGTTGTTGAAAGCATAAAACTATAATTATTTCATAGATTACTCCAAATGCAATTCTATATTTTTGAAGTATTTAATGACAAGTAATATTCAGGGAGTTAAATTGGCATTTAACTCCACTCACAATATAAAATAATGTTTAATTTTGTGGGCTAGTTTAGCTTGTTTAATGAAGTTGTAAATTTTTTTTATATTATTCTTATTTATTTATTTTAAAGGATAGTCTACTGAAAAGGAGAGGAGCTATAGCATCTTTCGTCTTTAGCTGTAGTGAAAAGATATCTACAAAATATTTAAATATACATTTTAATTAATTTAACATTTTTAATATTTATATATTTGTAATCTTACATTTTAAAAGAATAGTTGTAGGAGATTTTTATGATTTTTATTTATTAATTCAAATTATTTAAATGTAATTTATGTCACTGTACATATTCGACTTTAATAAATAAAATAAAAATTAAAATCTTAAAAAGTTTTACACTGTACCTAAAATTGAAAACAATCTCCATTTCGGCTTTTCTACGGTATAATGAACAATTATTCAAAATTTGTTTGATTTAGCAATTAAAATGCAGAGGTCTTTAGTAAGTGATTTGTTGCCGAGTCTCTGTTGATAATATTAATCTCTGCTCGCATCCAGGCACTCCAGGTGTTACCAATTGCCACTTGGCAAGACGCTCCACGCTCGTATGAAGCAATTTGCAGCATTGGCTACTCGTTTGCTGATCATTTTGTCTTTGTCTGCTTCTACTTCGCCTTGGACTGCTCTCGCATTTGGCATGCCTCATTCGCAGGGCGGCCAATTTCACTGTCCTTGATCGTAGCTGGCTGCGAAAAGTCTTCTCGAGGTCACGTATTGATTTGAATGATCTGTCGGAGGAGAAGCCAGCGTGGGTGAGCTGTGGATGGCCTTGGATAAGCAGGATCCTGTAGCAAAGACCAATCGAAGTCAAGGCAACAGGACAAGACTGGATTGTGCGACTCGCTGTGCTCCTTTTCACGATGTGTACAAACAAATGCGAATGCGTCACGCGTCGTCTTCGTCCTTGGGCCATCAACGTTGTCGTCGTCGCCGTTGTCGGCTTCTGTTCTCATTCTTTGGCTGTCGTTAGGACATCGTTGCTCAATGTCATCCTGCCTGCAACATCCCGAGTGTGTGTTTGTGTGTGTTTGCTCTCGTGTTGACATTTCCTTAGCGCATTAATTGCTTCTGTCACACTTATTCGCATTGTCTCGCACTCTCCATAATGAGGTCCTTTTTGAAGTCATCGCATTGAGAATTATGATCATACATTTGCAGCTAGCTCGCTAATAGTGCAACAAACGATCGAATACGTTAACACCTTCTAGCGGTAGCTCTATGATCTTTAATTTTTTAGTCCAGAGTCCTTGGAAATTAAAAATGTTGCTAAAAATTACCTCGATTTTCTTTACATTTTATCCTGAAAAACCATATAAAATAAAATGTGTGTGGTTTTTCTGTAATCTTATGGTTAGTATTTAAATCTTTAACTTTGAAGTTTATAAAGCTCAGAAACTTAAGAAAAAATGTTAAGATTATTTTTAAGAGGTAGTATAGCAGCATTTAATACAATGTAAAATCTGTTGTTCATAAGAAATTAAAGAGATTAAAACCTAGTTGCATATATTTAAAGTAAATAAAATGTTCAGAAAATTATTTCAACTAGGCTTATTTATATACAAAGCTTATGATATTTTTGTCTTATTTAATTTGATTATTTTCATATTTTATGTTTCAGTACGGAATAAACCAATATTGATATTGATTGAATCTGGAATTTTGCAAAGTAAACTCTTGAGATTCGATCAGAAAAATAACATAAATATGTACGATGCTTTGAAATGTTTAACTATATTAGCATAATTTAATTTCATTCAAGTATTTACTCAACTTGTTTTAAAACTTTTGCGTTTATAGACACGCATATTGATTGATTGACGTAGCTTGATGGCTACTATTAAAAATTGTGTTTGCCAAAATCGCAGCCAATACTGGGACTTTCCATTGCTGCTCATTATGGGTATCTTAAATGGTTTTCTATCAACAGCTAATAAGGATTGTTCGCGCTAACAATGGAAGGATGAGACTATGGGCCACCGAAGAGTTCGCTGTAAATTCTCAATGCTATTTCTTTGAGGAGTCGTGCGCCCGGGAATCGAAGTCGTGCGCAAGATGGAATTCAGCGAATTCGTTGATGGCGATTGAAAGTTTCAGTTTCCGTGCTGGTTCCGTGCTTGTCCTAGAGACAGCTCTAGTCAGCGATATAGCGTCTCGACCCCTGCGGACAGTTTTATAGTTTTACGACGTGGCAATAATATTTCCGCCTTGGAAACCAATTGCTCGTCCCTGGCGAAGGATACGTGCGCAATTAAGACGTTTAAGGACCCATGACACGGTGCATTTACATTCCATAAACAGTCGAGTCGAGTCGCGCGAGTTGTGTCCTTCAGAGTCCGTCAACAAGACATCATTTTAATGCGAGACACACGCGTCGCGCTGCCACTCTCAGGTAGTCCTTGATTCACCAGTCGATGGAAGGGATTCTGTTTACTCTAAACAAATTTTACGCCCGCTCCCGCCTCTACTCTCCTCTCCTATCCGCACGGCTGAGGGAGTAAGTTCCAATCATGTTGTTTAAGGATTACAATTTAAATTAAGCACAACAAATAAGTAATACAAATTTACTTAAATGCAGTATAAAACTTTATATAATAAAAGTTTCATTTTCTTCATTGTATACAGTATTTTTTTTAACTACATGAAATTTCATAACTTTTTTGTGTTTATTGATTTTTTAATTTATTTTAGGGGACATGAATTTAAAGTCTGCATCAAATTTTATGATTTGTTTTAAATTTCGTGAGCTTAAGAGATATAAAATTACACAATATAAATAATTAACATTTTTCTGGAAATTTCATCCTTTTACTTTTTTGCTGATTGAACTGTTTTTTAGCTTTAAGCTTTGAATGTCTACAAGTTTTACACCATTAAAAGATTACTTCCTAAAAAATATTTTCCTTTTTTAAAAATCAATATATAAATGCTGTATTGAAGATTTTTGTCCTAAGATTATTAAAGATTCACTTTATTAATAAAACATGTTTTAAGTAAAGCTGTAACTTTCCATATCTGAGTTAAATTTAGTTAGCCTTTTTGTATTCCCAGAATAGAACTTTCTCACAAAAGTCTAGCACTCTTTTTGCTGATTATTCAGAACACCCCGTACTGTTATTTCGCAAAAGCAAATGAGCAGTATTTAAATATCTAGAGCGAAGTGAGTGGTAATAAAGATTCGCAGAACTTTCCGCACTGCCATAAACAAAATAAATGTAAACAATGCAGTTTTGTGGCAAAAACTGGGTAAGTTTTTAGGAAATGTTTAAGCAGTCATTGGACACTGGACGACCACACTCCGCTCCGAGGTTCGGCAATTTAAATTAGAGCAACGGCGACAGGCATAATTGTTTAGCGGAAGACTCGAGCAGACTAATCCCCGGATTTAGGCGCATATTGTGGAATATTGTGTAAGAAGAGTGAAGTGACCTGCGACCTATTGACTCGGCTCGTGGGCGTTGCTGGTTGAACTGCATATATAACGACAACAATGGAACAATGCGGAACTAGAGCATTTTGGGTTCGGCGGGCGGCTTAAGCGTAATATTCGCATTTATTATGCAAGCCGTTGCATAGACTTGCATAACCGAGTACGTCCTTGAGCTGCAGTCTGCGTTTGACAATTCACAGATCTGCACAGAGTGCAGTACCAAGGATATCAAGGATGCGGACTCTGGGTGCTCTGCTACAGTTTCCACGGCTACCAAATAAGGTTGACGGTCGGAAACTCGAGCACGGCTCTGACCGTCAGGCACCTCAATAAAGTTTTATTGGGACTGAGACGGTCGTAAAACGATAAACTCATAAATCCGTAAAAACTTTTGTTTTCCGCGCATTTTAAATGGAAAATGAGAGGAAAAAAATTAAGTCGCCAGTGAAAAAATGCTCAATTTTTTAACAATAGCAAAAATGCGCGACACAAAACAAATTCGTTCTAAAATACACATTTTTTTGAATATCTTTTTTATTGTGCGCATATTACTGCTACACTATTACCATTTTTTTTTCTTTCTCCCACAGAGGTTTTCTCAAAATTAAACTAGAACTGAAACATTTTTTGTCTGCTTTTTTGTTTCATATTTTTGGGCTGCTACGATTTTTTCAGAAACTGACTTTATGGTAGTCAAGGTCTGGACGACGGTCTGCAGTTTTAAACTGTCTCAATGTTTTTCTTTTTTTGTAGAACATTTCGCTGTTTCTGCGAAAAGAAATAGGATAGGAAGTCCAGCGGCGTAGATAACTTGGAAATTAGGAAACAAAGGCAGTCGAAGAAGAACTTGGAAAATGATTGGAAATAGTTGAAGTTCTAAAAAAAACTTGCTTCTTTATTGTAATTTAAAATAAATTCCCATTTTTCAAATTTCTAAAGCAAAAATATAAAAAAAAATCTCATTCATGGATCCGTGCAGAATCCGCGGGTTTCTCGTATAATGAAAGTATTATAATTAGTTTTCTTAATGCAAAAATAAATAAATCCACAAACAAGTGCACATCAACACACATATTTTTTATACAATAGGTAGCTCAACAACAGAATCACATTCTCTATTTGCACAAATATACATGTTTTTTATTTTCCTGCTGTGGCCGCAGTAGATTTTGTTATTTTGAAAATGAGAACGACATGCGAAAAATGTGTGGTCGGTTTAGTTTAAATGGGCCGTAAATGATAATTTTAATTTTTAATCAAACATATGTACATAAAATCAGCGCAGCATAAAATGATTTATGCAGAGGCAGAACCAAGAGTGGAGCACCAGCCACTGGCAACAGCAGCAGCATCAGCAGCAGCCTTTGTGCCACAACTCGTCAAAGAGGCCGCCGAAAACATGTGCCGACCACTTCAAGTAGCACGATGACTCTTTGTTGCTTTTGTTTTTTATTTTTTGGCTTAACTTTTGAGATCTAGAACTCAAATTTTCGCAAATGCCTTAAACGCCATCTAGCGGAAAAGAGTGTTAACAATTGTATTCTAATTTGCAAAATATTTGCAAGTTGGATTTTAATTCCCGTTGGAATAACAATTTTCCGCTTTCTTCGTTTTTCACTTTCACAAGCATTTTCCCATTTCAGCCAAGACAAGAACCGCAGGAAATGCAGAGAACATTTTCAGCAGCAAGCAGTTTAACTTCTGCGCAACTGCTTGCTGGTGGTGGACACTGCTTGAACAGGAATATGCACATTTCCGTTAAGTGTGAGTTTAAAAAATATTTCAAACTAAACAATCAATTCACATAAACAATAATATATATTATATGTCTCCATATACGTAACTTTTGATATGCATGAGAAAATATATTCAATTATTTTTTCTGTTTAGTTAATTTCGGAAAAATCAGCAAAAAAGCAAGACCGTTTTTCTAACATATTTCATACGTAATTTAATAAATAATATGATTTTCTGACATCCCTGAAAGCATTCATATACATATGTACGTGCATGTATACGAAACCATTGAAATGAATGATTCAATGGTCTTCAAGCAATCATTTCTCTGGGGTTTGCTCCCAATTACAACATATGACTGAGTTTTCTCAGCCACACGCTCTGCACACTATAACATTGAAAACATACACTTACAGAAATACCAGAATGAACATACTGTTTATCATTGTGAATAGCTTCAAAGATATCCGACATTTTGTTTGGGCTCGCGTGAGCCGCAAACTTGTGTGGAACTCGTGTGCGCGTATCTACAGTTGTGGCTCAATTAAAGCTCGAGGCAGCGGAGGAAACCAAACGAAAGCCACACTCTGAACGAACGAATATGGCGCAAGTAAACAGAGTATCTGGAAGATACAATTATACGCACGCAATTCGTCAATCAGAACGACATTTTTCTTTTATTTGTTCTCTGGCCATTAAAAAAAACAAAACACGAAAAAAAGTACAAACAATAATGCACTATAGAGTACTAGACTTGGTAATACCCTTGGGTCATATTTTCTGCCCAGATTTACAACTCAAATATATAAAGCGTATCTTAAATGTTGTACATACCCGATTTGATTTTAGTTTGTTTGCTAGGTATACAAATGTAATAAAAGTGCCGCAAAGCAACGTTTCCTGCCTTTTTTATATCATTAATTACTTTTGTTTTGCTGGTTGTGTTTGCATTTTATGTCTACGCCCTTCCTTAGACAATTATAATTCTGTTAGACGACTTGTCGCACTTGTTGTCTCTCTCACTCTGCCGCCATCCATCTCTGTCTATCAAGAAGGTATGGCAGACGTTTATTGCAATGGCGACAACACAGACAAGAGACAACGCGGAGAGATATCGCATTTAATACAAGAGCTAAACTAATTAATTGATTTATGGCTGCGATCACACGCTGTATCTGGCGAATTAATATTATTCAATTTAAAACTGACTTAAAGTCGTTTTCACCACAACTAAAAGTTGTCGGCCTGTAATGGAGCCCATTTGTTGCCAACCATGCGACAACAACTAACCAAAACAGTCAGCAAGATCCTTTTGAGATCTTTATCAGCTCCGAAAACCGATAGTCTTCTCCTTACACTCGGCCAAGAGCCATGAGCCCAGAGCCCAGCCAGGTTGGGATCGTGAAATGAATCAGTTGCCGCAGTTGTCACATGCGAGCGCGCCGCAGATAATGTCAATGGATCGCATAACTCAAATCAGAGTCTGGGCTCAGTCTCTGGGCCTGTTCACATGAGCAGAGCCGGCAGAGCGCTGGCCCCAAATTAATTAAGCTGTTAAATGTAAGTCTCCACAAAATGAAAGGGAAAAATTAAAGTTGACAAGACAATTAATATTTGGCTCGTTTGCATGTAACCCATAAGAAAGTCCCTAAGAATTAACTGGTTTTACAGGTTGTTCATGCCCAGTTCCACGAAAAATACCTACTTTAAGGTGAAGAATTCCATTTTCAATAAGCATATTGATTTTCTTTTTTTTTTATTAACTGATGACAATGAAAATGTTGCAGTTTGTTTTCTTATGAAATTGTAAATAAATAAAGAAATTTATTATCGCAGCGGAAGGTGGCAATGGACCATAACAAATTCAATTCTGGCCAGTAGCTGAACATGCCTCATGTGTATTCTTCTGGCCGGCAAATTAATGGCGGGCAATTAGTCAACATAATTTCCACTCAATAATTTCCCATAAAGCCAATGGGTGTGCGATACATTTGTATAAATTAATACACTAAATATGCGAATTAGCATAAGTGAACACTGTGAAATTCGCCAAGAAGTCTAGCTAGAAATTTGCATTAATATGCGAACGCATTCAGCGGGCAATTTTGATGAAATTCGTCGTGGAAAGCAGACAAACCTTTTGTTAGCTGTAACTGTTATTATTGGGCTGCTCGTGATGTTCCTGGATACGCGTCCTGGAGCCACATTCTGGGCCATACTCGTATCGTCCTATACTGTATACCTCTACGCAACATTGCGCAGAGTGGCGCTGGCATCGACATCGACATCGGCATCGGCATCGCATCGCTGCCGTCGCAGCGCTGTTTGTAACAGTCTGATTTTGACATTGACGAATTTGTCGCCATTTATCATGTACGCCCATAAGGGAGGCACTGAAACAAGGCGAAAAGGATACTCGGAGTGTGCACGCTGCAGGCAGCCCAACAGACGAGCAGACGAACTGTTCGACAGCCTGACAGCCGGCTGCGCCTTGTGTCAGTTCCCTATTCCAATTCCCTACGCTGCCATCTTTGTCTCTGTCTCTGTCCCCGTCTCTGTCTCTGCCTCTGTCTATTCGACTGTCGGACCGTTGGACTGTCGAGCTGACAGCATTCCGTCAGACGTTAGCCATCATTGGCGTTGAAATTTTCATTATATTTTATTCACGAAGCGATGCGTGGAACAAATCTAAAATGCCACCACAATTTGCCTAGCCTATCAACCGAAGCGTGTAATTAAAATGTATTCATATATTAAATTGCCTAACATTTCGACAATAGAAAATTGCCGTATCTCTAGGTTTTTAATCAAATGCTCATGTCCTCCTTGGTCAGACCAATGGCGTTCACGATAGAATTGTATGCTAGAAAAATATTCAAAAATTATAGTATATTTAAAACACGTTTCTTGTTGCGTTATTTCCGTGTTAGTTTAGTTTTGAAACAACTCCCACTTCGAAATAAATAAAATAAAGAATGTGTTATGTTCACTAGTATGCTATTTTTAATTTCAATTGTATTTTGTTTTATATAAATTCAACTATGATTTTGTCCAGAGTTTCTGAAAAGATTATTTGACTTTCAAAAACATCCAAAACTTTAAGTCAGAAATTGTTTTATTTTCTATTTAAAAATAAATTCTTGAATAATATTGTTATATAAAAGTAGTTTTTATTTTTTGATCTTATTATTTTATTTTTGTTGAAGAGAGAAATTTTGTAAGGGAGAGTTTCTTGCGGCTATGTTAATTTGGTTTCTGTAAGCTTTGCGATCGGATCTGCGCAAATTTCATGCCTCAAACCGATAACAACAATGGGCAGAAGTCCAACACATTTCATCCTGTTGGTAAAACCAAAATGTGCATGTCCATGTCCATGTCCATGTTCGAGCCGAAGTCCATGACGATGGCGATGCCAATGTCCATTCGGTGCGAAGCGAGTATTTTGACAAATAGCTCGATTGGACATTGAAACATTTTATCTGGCATGTCGTCGATGCCAGGGGCGCGAAGGCGAGGGCGAAGGGGAACTTGAGGGGTCGGATGAGGTTTTTGGGCACTGTGTGGGTCAATGCGTGGCATTTTGGTCATTTATATGAACACTCGTCCTTTTTCATTGCCAGTTGGTGTATCTCGCTCCCTCTGGCAACTGGGCGAGGGGTGGGCGGTAGTCGGTGGGTGTGTGGGTGTGTCTGTGCACATGTGTGTGTGTGATGAGGCAACAACTGGGCAGCTGTGTCCAACCCCCAAAACGAAAGGCCGCCTTCAGGAGCACATCACGGCGAATGACAGATTAGCAAAGTCCCAATGGACATTTGTAACCGAACTGCAAAATGCCCAATGCCCAGCTCCGAGCTGGCCGGGGGGGAGGGCGTAGAAGGGCAGCAATGATGAAGAGATACAGTCGCACCACTCTAATTTAAATTGCGAACGTCCACGCAGTTTTGACCGGCACCACAGCCCAACAACCCAACCTGCAGTCCGCCCACATCCATCGAGTCTCCAGAGACACTCGACGCTTCTTATCGGCACTGATTACTTTCTAATCCGTGCAGCATCAAGCGTCCAAGCGTTGACATAAACAAATGACCGCCGGTCAATGGCAGCCACTGTAGCCCAGACTTCCGTCTGGAGCGGAGGAGTTAAACTCTCTCGTAGGCTGACAGGGCACATCAAACGTTCCACAGTGAAAGGTATTAATTGCTAACGCCGGCAGCCAGGTAGGCCGATCGGATGACCATAGAAAATAGAACCATATCACCACTGGCCAGCCATACAGGTTACTGGTTGCTGGTTGGTGGTGGTGGTGACGATGGTGGGTGAAATGTTTTGTGTGTGAGTGTTTTTAATGTGAAAGCAATTTGAGCAAATCTCTCGTCAAACTACCGGCCACTGGCAGGTATAAATTCTTTAGTTATTATGCCCGGAGTGGCCATAATTATTTTGATGTTGCTTTGTAATTAGTGCTCGATGAGCCACCACCTCCAACTCCCTTCCTCTCTCCGTCTTTTGCTGCTGTTGCGAAATGGTTTGAAGTTGCCGCTGTGTAAAAAGGGAAAGTGAAAAATTGCATTTTATGCGTGGCTGCCTCAACAAGGAAATTACTAAGTTATTTGTGTAATCGAAAAGTGAAAATGCCGACTTCGTTTTGGCCAAATACTCGTAATTACAGTCATTCCAACCACCGCACCGAATGCCTGTCAATGCCAAGCATAGAACTTCTGCTGAAACTCCAAGTGAAAGTCAAGTGGAAAGAGGCAAAAAATATAACAAATTGATAGAAAACAGTAGCTAAAAACAATAGTCGATAAAGGCAATATTTATATAAATATTTTCTATATAGCCTAGAATTTAATTCTAAGTTGTAAATACAAAAATAGATGAATAATACTAGTACTGAATAAAGAAACTTAATGAACTTTGAGCAAAGATATTGCGACAATAATATTTTATAGATTTTTTTATCACTATCCGATCGATATATTTTTAATGCTAGCATTTATTATGACTTTATATGGCAATATTCTACTCTCTGTTTAACTTGTCTGGCAATTACCGATAAATGTTGGCGTGATCACTTAACTTCTCATGATAATCAGCAAGGTCAGAATTAGGGGGAGGTTCAAACCTTGGGGTGGCAACATCTGAATATATAATCTTGAAGCATGCAGCACACACGTAACGTAAGCAAGACACAACGTGGCATGGGCTTTTGAGTGATGGCCGCGGCTCTCGTTGACGAGCACAACAAATTTCATTGCAACGTCTCATGCTATCAATGTCGGCAATATGTCAAATATATATGAAACAGCAGCAGGCGCACGTGGAGCCTTTATTTTCGGAAGCTACACTCGACTGCGGAATACCCGTTCCACATTTTCAATGAATGCCACAAAAGGATGTACAGTAAAGGCAAGAAAGGATCAAGATCTGCTTCTCGTTTTTATTTATTTATATTATTTATTACTATTTCTTTCACAAGTCAAGGCTTGTAAATAATATTAATTATTGATGACTTTTCCTCGGGTAGAGTATACTTGGTTGTCATTAAATTAAAACACCTTTACCTTTTATAGCGGCCGGGTATTGTAAAATGAAATGAAACGTCATGGGCAGAAGATCACCGCGGGGAACGAGGCACAGCAGTTGCAACCGCAACACATGCCCCAGCCAAAGGCGAATAAAAATTCATTCCCAACTGCTCCCCATGTTGAATGCAACGCGAACAGGCGCAAATTAATAATGTCGACGACGCGACGCTGCCATAGACGCAGATACAGATGCACAGCTACATACAGATGCAGATACAGATACAGATACAGATACAGTTGGTGAGATCAAAGGCAGACGAAAGAAGTCTTCAGCAATGGCAAAGACGCGACATCTGCACAGTTCAACCATTTTGATTTGGTTTAAAGAAATTGAACAGAAAATTATCTATCCAGTTAATTTACTTTATTATTATTTAATATAGATACATATAGATTGTTAAGTATAGAGCTCAAGTAAAGTATCTTTACTCGTAGTAGTAAATTCTTATTGCCTCTTGAATCAGCAATCTTAATATGATCAACATTATTGAAATTAATAATTATGCTGGCCCTGCCCAAACTTATCTTTAACGAATTGCCCCAAGTTGAGGCATTTCTGACATTTTCATTTGCTGTCCAGCGAAATGAAAGGAAAAGGCTAACAAATGACGTACACAATTTTCTATTATGTGAGAATTGTGTGAGAAATAACAACGAGAAACATCGAAAAAAGAAATGATTTGAATGAAACAACTGATGACGACGCGCTCAACTCATTGACATTGAAAACAAAACACAACAAAACAAAACAGAACAAAAAAGAACAAGCAAGCAATAACAATAACAACAGCAACAACATTAACAACAATAAACTGAAAATTAGATTAATTGGGCAATTTGAAGTTTCGTTGTAATGAGTTTGGTCAGTCATTTGGCTTTGACATTTCATTGTTGTCTTTATTCCGCGGGACATTTCAAATTATTTTTATATGCGTTTTTTTCGAATACTCTGTATTTACGATTAATAACAAAAAGGAGCACTTTGAGGGTTTATTTAAATTAATTGAAGTATAAACTGTTCTTCTCTGAGAAATTAACAATTTTGATTAATCTGGATTTGTATATTTTCTATAATTCTGCTGCAGGGTATCCATTAGTCTGTCACACTCGGCTTTAGCTTTTATTTTATTTCAATACACACTTTAGAGTTCAGTTGGCTGAATTGTGTTAATTATCGAAACGAAAATCTATGTAAATGAAAATAACAGAGAGAGGGAGAAGCAAAGCGATCGCGATTTTAGAATTTTGTCTTTTGGTCACACATCTAAGCATATGAATTTCTGTCTCTCCGTCTGTCTGTCCTCTGACGTCTCGTATTTATTTGGCTGCCAAAACGCTGAAGTCGCTCATTTTTTGTATCCAGCACCAGTTCCGCATTTGAGCAGAGTCAGTTCAGCATCTCCATCTTCCCATCCTCTCATCCTATCGCATTCAGAGTCAGAGCCAGAGCCAGAGAAGCCAGTTCCTGATGCTGTTTTGCCTGGTGCCGCATCTCTTGCTTTTGCTTGCTCTTTGCTAGTTCCCTTGGCTCTGGCCTGGTGGAAGATGTTTCTTATTATTTTTCGCTGATTAATCGATTGTCGGCTGAGTGTCGCTGGCTTCCCCTGCCTCAATATGTCATCCCGTTGCAGCGTGATTCAGACACTTGTCACTGGAAAAATGTAAACATGAAATGCATTTATGTAGAAATGTAAAAATATATGTATATGCACAACTCACACGCCTCCACTCCTCCCTCCCCCACGCACGGTGGTAAAAGTGGCATCAACAAATTGATGCCGAGGGCGTGACAGAGTTGAATAAATTATTGAAATGATAAATGGCATTAAAGAATTCACTAAAAGTTAATTGAAATAAATATTTTAAAAATTGTACAAAAAATAGAATAATAGCTTTATACTTAGAATATGTTAAATGCTCTACTCCAAATGTTGCTAGTTTCTTTCGGTCGATTCTATAATTTAATTTGAAGTCCCTTAACATATCTATAACATTTTTTTGTAAACGATTTGCTTGCCTGCTTTCACTTGAAACTCGTGCAGTTTTCGTCCCAATTTATATTTTTCTCAGATTGTATTCAGCAGAGGCCGCTGCTTTAAATTGCAAAATGAAAGCGAAACCATCTGAAATTCCCAAATGTTACATTTCGCCCACCACTCAAGCTGCGCCAAAGTGTGGAAACCCCTCGCCCGGATTGGGCTGCTCTCCCTCTTCCTCTTCCTCTTCCCCTTACTCTCACTCTTACTCTTACTGTTGTTTCGCATTGTTTTCCCAATGCTATGCGACCCCACCACCCCGATGCCTCTCCGCTACCCTGAATCTGGCTCTGGCTCCCTGCGGGCCTCTGCTGCTTGCGCCCGGATCTCAGCCCGAGTCAGAGTCCGAGTCCGAGCCAGAGCCAGAGCCCGGCTGCTGCCTGGGCTGCTTTTGATGATGATGGCATTTCCTTTGGTAGTTGCGTACGTCATAGATTAATGACAGCAATTCATCAAATCACTCGATGGACATGACGAGCAACCGAAATTCTGGAGAAGCCGCCAGCGAGCAAGAATATTTGTGAATCTCTCTTTTCTCTTGTTTTTATTGTTACCCTCTACGTTAGAATACTTGAAGGTTCAATTTTTATATTGTTATACCCCACAATCTGTTTGTTTAAACAAATTTCTTAACAAAAAATATTAAAATATATATAACAATCACTTGAATGCATTTCATATTATTATTCAAGTTTCAGAACAATCATAACACTCGCTGCAATACGTTTACAACTATACCCCTATTTGTGGTTAAGTTTCTAGGTTATTAACTAATCTATTCCTATCGATAACAAGCTATTACTATATAATATTATTGGTAATTAGAAGCATATATTGTAATCGTTGCGAATACTTGTTTCCAACTTTTTCAGTTCCCCTTGGATTTTCAAAGAAAACAGAGCAAAAACATTGCCGGGCGAAGTTCAAGATATTCTTTTAATTGGACTGATCAATATATTTTATATAACATGAGAAAGTTCAACTGTGCTCTAATTCTACTGAACATTATCGTGACTGTGGTTGTTTCAAGCGAAACTGATTGTGAATATTTTTCTACCATCGATGAAAGTCAATTTGAGAATATATCCCTTGACGATGTTTGCTTCAATCCTGAAAAACTGTTAGTTACTAATGAAAGCATGTGCAAAGATGAACTCAATGAATTTACTGCTTTGATAAATGTAGTAGATAAAAATGAAACAAATAATTACATTCCGGCAGATTTCGTAATAAAAAATGACTTTGAAACTCATTGTGAAAGATACTACAGTTTTAAAGATGCCGCAGTCAGTTTTCAATGGGGAATGCAGGTTTGCTACTGTCAATTATGCTAAACATCTCATAAATTTATTCATATACAAAACATAAATTAGAATGGAGAGCTGGTTATTTTTGTCCCGGGAGTAACTATGAACAAGTCGGATTACTGTCTGAAGTTAGTGAGTGTGAAAGAAATGCAATACTTTGTCGTTGAACCCTATATCTGTGGAGTATCGCGAAATGTCATTGATATCTATAGTAAGTCCGAGTATGATATAAATAGTGGATTTTAAATACTTATTACTACACATTCATTGCAGTAAGGGGCGTATCTGTGCTCTTTATGGTGCTGAGTGTTTGCGTATATTTATTCTCGTACTTGCCACGATATGATTCGGTTCACAACAAATGCTGCAGTCGTTACATGATTTGCAAGACAATAACCTTTACATTACGATCGATTGATGCCTTTTTACTCCACATCGGAATAATTCCACCAGGACTTTTGTGCGCTTTAATATGTACGTATAATCTCGACTTTAATTTCGATCATAATATTTTTACTCGTTCTCAGTTTTCGTCAGTTACTATTTTGTTTTTGCAACATATATTTGGCTATTGACAATAAACTATAACATATGGAAATTGTTTATTACTTTTGGAACAACGTGGCAAGGAAACTTTTCTAGACTGAATAAATTCACTTGGATATTTACCTTGGCCTTACAAATAATATTTATTGCAATTGATGATGTTTATAAAATTGGTCGTGCAAATGAGTGGACAACCAAGATAAGTTTGTTAAGTTGTTATTTAATAAGTAAGTATTTATGCTTCCGAGCTATACCATTATCTAGTTATCATATTTTTGTAATCTTCAGCGTACGATTGGGCAGCAATTGTTTTCTTGCATGGCCCTATTATTATTTTAATATTGATCAATATAATACTTGCAATAATGACAGGAAGACATATTTTTTTGGAAAACAATCGGAATCGTGATGAATTAGACAAGTTCGATTTAAAAACTCAGATAAGGAATAAAGCAAAGTAACTATAATAACAGATGGTTATTTGACTAAAATATTACACTATCTAATACTTTTAATTGAGTTTCCTCTTTTTCTTTCGATTATTTATTTTCACCGGAGCGTTTTCTATACTGGACAAATTATTTAGTATTTTTATAATTACGGGTATTTTTGATAACTCAACTTTGCAATGTGCCGAGCCCATACTTTCTCTACAGGGTGTACTTTTATTTGTAATAACTGTCCTGCGAAAGGAAGTGATAAACTCACTTCTTGTAACGTAAGTTTCATATATATTTTAAAATGAGTTTCGAATTAATAAACATCTGTTTGTTTAGTATTCAAGGTAAACAGTCCGTAAACACTGGATCAGAAGTTACTGAAATGACTGAAACCAATTAGAAGTTTTATCAGTCAATTACTCATTCGCATACGATGCAAATTTTCTACAATTCCAACAGGTTATATTCCTGATTTATGTATTCAAATAATGTGTTTCTTGAAAACAAAGTAAAAATATATTAATAAATACAGTGTTTGACCATATTTTTATTGGAAAAGTATATTAAAAACCTCTTTTGTTAGGCTCATAACTATATCAATCGCCCCTATTTGTGGCAAAGTTTCTAGGCTTTTAGCTATTATAATTTTATTAATAAGTATTATTATTCATTGTAATTATTGCGCATATATTTGAATTTTTTTTCATTTCGTCTTTTAGTTCACATTGGATATCCAATGAAAACGTTACAAAAATTTTGTAGACGTGTTGAAGGATTTCATCCGGATTTATTTTTTGAAAATATAAAATAAAATGAGAAAATTAAATTGTGCTCTAATTATACTAAATATAACTATTAACATGGCTGCGGTTGCTTCAAGTGAAACAGAATGTGAATATTTTTATACCATCGACAAAAGTGAATTTGACAGATTGTCTTTTGACAATATTTGCTTCGATCCAGAAAAGTTATTGGTTGTAAATGACAAAATGTGCTTAAATTCAAGAAGCATATTTATTGCATTGCTAAATAGGATAGATGAAAATGAAGAAAATAATTACTTTGAGTATGAATTCATTATAAAAAGTGAATTCGAATCTGCATGTGAGAAATATTTTGATTTTAATGATGCCTTATATAACTTTCAATGGGGGATGCAGGTTTGCAAATGCGTATTGTGCCATATATGTATGTCTGTCATAATTATCAGTTTAAAACATTTTATAGAATGGAGAGCTGATAGTTCAAGTGCCAGGGTTAACTATGAAGAAGTCGGATTACTGCCTAAAGTTGACAAATGTTTCGGATCTGCCGTATTTCGTAGTTGAGCCTTATATCTGTGGAGTATCGTCAAATGTTGCTGATATTTATGGTAACTATTATGCTAGCTGTGATTATATCTAAATAGTGTTTTTTACAGTACGGGGTGGATCTGTATTCTTTATGGTGCTCAGTATTTGCGTATACTTATTCGCGTACTTGCCAAAAAATGATTCGGTTCACAACAAATGCTGCAGTCGTTACATGATTTGCAAGACAATAACCTTCACATTGCGATCAATTGATGCATTTTATTTGTATATCGGAATACTTCCACCAGGTCTTGTGTGCTCTTTAATATGTAAGTGAAATCTTGATTTAATTGATTGTACTTACATGTCTCCAGGGCCCATTGAGTTGAACAATTTCTGTTAAAACGAAAAAAAATTATGTTTAACTCATATTGCCTCTTATGAATCAAGACGAGGTAATTTGTTTTCATCCGTTTATCCATCTGGCTCAAGGAGATTCGTAGTCAAAAAATGTTGAGTCTACATTTTGGTGATTTTTCTCAGTTATATGCAGCTACTATTTTGTTCTTGCCACATATGTATGGCTCTTGACCATAAACTACAACATATGGAAATTGGTTAGTACCTTTGGAACATCGTGGCATGGAGATTTTCGGAAATGCAATCAGTTTGTCTGGGGATTCACCTGTGGCTTAATAGTATTATCTGTCGTTGTTGATGAGCTTTATAAAGTTGGTCGTTCAAATGCATGGGTTACGAGGACAAGTTTGTTGAGCTGTTATTTAATTAGTACGTATATAAGACATTGATTTATACCATTCTATAAATATATATTTGGTTTAAATATATAGCGTATGAGTGGACAACACTTGTATTTGTGCATGGTCCTGTTATTACATTAATATTGATTAATATAATACTTGCAATCATGACTGGAAGACATATTTATTTGGAAAATACTCGAAACCGAGATGAATTTAATAAGACCGATATTAAAAATCAGATAAGGAATAAAACAAAGTATCTACGACATTTCCTTTTTAATTAAAATAATATACTAATCCAGCTTCTATTTCAGCTTCATCTTTTTTTTTCGATTATTTCTTTTCTCCGGAGCATTTTCAATTTTAGACAAATTATTTAGTATTTTCATAATTACGGGTATTTTTAATAACTCAACTTTGCAATGTGTTGAACCCATTATTTCTCTACAGGGTGTACTTCTATTTGTCATAACTGTCTTGCGAAAAGAAGTGATAAAATCACTTCGTCTAAGGTAAATTGCATATATCAATTGCATTTTTTAAAATTAATTAAAATTGTTTTGTTTATTTAGCATTCAAGGCAAAAAGCCATTAAACACTGGATCTGAAGTTACTGAAATGACTGAAACTAATTAGAAGTTTTATCAGTCAATTACTCTCTATTATGTATTATTCAAATAATCTAAGCGTCTTGGTAGTAAAGTTATATTATTTTAACACACACAAAGTTTGACCACTTTTTCATTGAAAAGGTAGCTCATTACGTGTTAATCAATTGCCGGATGAAACTATGTTCACTTCCTTCCTGTATTATTATTATTATTTTTTATTTATTATATTATTTTTACTATATTTATTTGCATTAAAATCATAACAATCGAAGCTTTAAGTTTAGACCTATATCAAGAGCCCCCATTTGTGGTTATGTTTCTGAGCAACTAAAATTTTATTTCTCATAATATTATTGATAAGTATAATTATTCATTGTAATTGTTACGCAGATATTTCCCTATTTTTGCTTCTCGATTTTTCAGTTCAAATTGGGTATCCCATGAAAACGGTACAAGAAATTTTATTATACGTGCGAGTCTCAAGATATCCTTTTATTTGAATTTATTTTCTAAATATATAAAATGAAAAAATTAAATTGTGCTGTAATTATACTAAATATTATCATGACAGCGGTTTCTTCAAGTGAAGCTGAATGCGAATCTTTTTATACCATTGACAAAAGTGAATT
This sequence comes from Drosophila ustulata, assembly GCA_035047365.1. Classification (NCBI taxonomy): domain Eukaryota; kingdom Metazoa; phylum Arthropoda; class Insecta; order Diptera; family Drosophilidae; genus Drosophila; species Drosophila ustulata. The sequence continues at coordinate 21,170,295 of JAWNPT010000094.1, forward strand.
TGAAAGATTGTCTTTTGACAATATTTGCTTCGATCCAGAAAAGTTATTGGTTGTAAATGACAAAATGTGCTTAAATTCAAGAGGCATATTTATTGCATTGCTAAATAGGATAGATGAAAATGAAGAATATATTTACTTTAAGTATGAATTCGTGATAAAAAGTGAATTCGAATCTGCATGTGAGAAATACTATGATTTTAATGATGCCTTGTATGACTTTCAATGGGAGCTGCAGGTTTGCAAATGCGTATTGGACCATATATGTACATATGTATGTCTGTCATAATTATCACTTTAAAACATTTTATAGAATGGAGAGCTGATAGTCCAGGTGCCAGGGGTAACTATGAAGAAGTCGGATTACTGCCTAAAGTTGACAAATGTTTCGGATCTGCCATATTTCGTGGTTGAGCCTTATATCTGTGGAATATCGACAAATGTTGCTGATATTTATGGTAACTATGAAAACAACTGTGATTATATCTAAATAGTGTTTTTTACAGTACGGGGTGTATCTGTATTCTTTATGGTGCTCAGTATTTGCGTATACTTATTCGCGTACTTGCCAAAAAATGATTCGGTTCACAACAAATGCTGCAGTCGTTACATGATTTGCAAGACAATAACCTTCACATTGCGATCAATTGATGCATTTTATTTGTATATCGGTATACTTCCACCAGGACTTGTGTGCGTTTTCATATGTAGGTGAAATCTTGATATCATTTATATACTTATATAGTTATAATCCTGGCCCACGAGTTCAACTCTTAGTTATCTTAATGATTTTGTTTAGTTTTATGCAGCTACTATTTTATTCTTGCCACATTCGTATGGCTCTTGACGATCAACTTTAACATATGGAAATCGGTTATTACCTTTGGAACAACATGGCAAGAAGATTTTCGAAAATTCAATCAGTTTGTCTGGGGATTTACCTGTGGCTTCATTATAGTGTCTTGTGTTATTGATTGGTATTATAAAGTCGGTCGTTCAAATGCATGGGTTACGAGGACCAGTTTGTTGAGCTGTTACTTAATTAGTACGTATATAAGACATTGATTTGTACCATTCTATAAATATATATTTGTTTTAAATATATAGCGTATGAGTGGACTACACTTGTATTCGTGCATGGTCCTGTTATTACTTTAATATTGATTAATATAATACTTGCAATCATGACTGGAAGACATATTTATTTGGAAAATTCTCGAAATCGGGATGAATTTAATAAGACCGATATTAAAAATCAGATAAGGAATAAAACAAAGTATCTGATATTATATTTGATTTAAATGATAAACTAACAAAGCATTTATTTCAGCTTCATCTTTTTCTTTAGATTATTTCTTTTTTCTGGAGCATTTTCTATTCTTGATAAATTGTTTACGATTTTTATAATTACGGGTATTTTTGAAAACTCAACTTTGCACTGTATCGAGCCCATACTTTCTCTACAGGGTGTACTTCTATTTGTCATAACTGTCTTGCGAAAAGAAGTGATAAAATCACTACGCCAAAGGTAAATTGCATATTTGTATGAATAGAATTAAATTGAAAATTAATTAAAATATTTTTTTGTTTACTTAGTATTCAAGGCAAATAAACATTAAACACTGGATCTGAAGTTACTGAAATGGCTGAAACCAATTAGGTGCTCAATATGTATCATAGTCGTAAAGAACGGATATTAAAAAATTCATGTTCATTCAATTAATAGTGACATATTTAAATATCATCAAAGGGAAATACAATGTAATAAATTGTTCTCTATCATTATATACATTTAAAGTCTTTTACTTTTTCTTTGTACAAATTTCAATACAAAACAAGTTACCTATTTGATAATTTTACTGGTTAAATATCCAACTTTAAGATGACGATTGGATTTTAGTTTGGTTCTTCGAGATGATGCAACATGCAACTAGATCGTTCAAGTTCTTGCCACTTAGGCGTCAAGAGTGCGTCGCTGGGTGCAATTAATCAATTGCCGGAAGAGCCGGCAACGATGGCAAGGTCCAATGGCAGCCGTTCTATGAATAGTTCGACGGTCTCGGTGTCTCACACATACCGCATGCCACTTATCGTGAATCCGGCATTAGGAAGATTGCAGCACTCGCAGCTCAACTACTACCTATGCCGTCACCTCGACGGGGATGTGGGGCATGGGGCATGAGGCATGAGGGAAGAGGCATAGGCGTGCAGTCGCCACGTTTAATTAACAACAAAAGTGTGACTGCGACACATCTCTCTCTCTCGCAGAGATGGCACTCGTATTCCTACTCATCTATGTGTATTACGTATATACCTCTGTCGTGCCCGATTCTCTGAGATCATCGACAATGGCGACACGACACTGAGTGGGGATGCTGACGGGGGAGAAGACGAAGACGGAGGCGGGGGCGCGGCAAGTAGTCTGCGAGTGTTTTTATTCAAAACTCTTGTCTCGCTCAGCTGCATTATCGGAAACTGATTAATAACCATTGTCAGTGGAACCCAGCATATTCGACTCGCATTCCCAAGTCCCGCGACACGTCGTTCCTCTCCCCTCCCCTCTACTTCGTCTTCCCCCGTCTCTAATGACAAGCTAAAGCGAAGATCTTGTTCCGAATTATGTATTTTGTCTTGTTCGTGAAAGGTTTCGGTTTCGGATGCGTCTGATTGCGAGTCGTTCTTACGGTTATTGTTGTTTTTGCTTAGTGCTAGCTAGGTATGTGGATGTGTTCGTGAGTAATCCATGTTTGGAGACAACGCGATTTGTTAACTCGAGGCATATAATCCTCTACACAAAGCATTAATAATATTTAAAATTATGTCTTGTTTTCTGAATTGTTTTATGGAGCGCTTAGTTTAAGTACAATTCACAAAATTTATGACTCAATTCTAATTTAACAAATCGAACTGATGTTATGTTTAACTGATCAAATTATTTATAAATAAAACTAATTCTTCCAATATCTTAATAATCTTAATATTGAACACATGGCATTTGGATTACCGTTTACAATTTCACTTCCGCTCGTGATTATTTATTTATTTTGTTATGCATAATGGGATCCTGAAAATAGCAATGTAATTGATTTTTAAGTGGCATACAAATTATTTAATCACGTGCGCTTAGCTCATTGACACAGTCTTGAAGCAGACTCTTCGCTTAGAGCTCAGTCATATGCCCCCCTGCTCCAGCTGGAAGCTTCATCTTGAGGAATAGGAAGAAGGGTAATATGCCCCTGTAGCAGCAATCGTGCCGCGTGGCTTGGCACGAATGATTATTCGTCTTTTTGTTTGATAAATGTTTTTATCACCGCATCGAGTTCATTCATTGCCAGCAGCTTAATCTGAATGCCATCGTCAACTGATGGCAGCGCATTAGTTTTCCAGCTGCCTGGACTGGGAGAGGGAGATGAGGCAAGGAGTTGCGGAAGTTTCATTACAGTTGCCAAAAGGAAATGAGCAGTTGCCCACGCTCCATGCTCCACGCTCCAAGTTACCAAGTTGCAAACACAGCAACAACAACAAGTGAAGCACTCAAATCGATGCGTATCTCGAATGATGATTTGCGGTGCGAGCTTGATGAAACTTTAACTTTTGAGAACCATAAAATAATTAACACTTGATTATTATTCGGGGAGCGCTCAGCACGGACAAAAAGTTATTCAAACTTTTGCCCAACTTGCTGCCACTCGTAACTTGCAACGAGGGAGACATTGTTTTTATTCGCCCAACTATTTCGGTTGCAATCTGCAAAAACAGATTTTGTCCTTTCCGCTTTTCTGCTTTTCTCCTTTAACGCGTTGTCAGCAGCAGAATGCAAATTGTAAAAATTGTTGCAGCACAAGATTAATGCAAACATTAATTTATCAAATTTTAACATTCTTAGTGGGATGCCTCGCCTCCGCTTCCCCGCACCCCGACTCCCCACCTAGAGCTTTGCTTTGTTCTTTCTAATAAACTTAAGTGCAGCTCGCGAGCAGGGCAACAGAACAAGAAGCTGAGACAAAAGCAACAAGAATAAAAAATTAACGTCAAACAAAGAAAATCCACCATTATTATGTGCCACGCACATAAAACTTTGAGCTACAAAAGGAAATACACACACAGGAAATACACACACACACACACATACACTCACGCTCACGAGCACACACAAAAACCGCTACTCGCATAATGGGGAAGCTCGAAACGTTGCTGCGAAGGATCCACTTTTGACGTAAAACATGCAATATACGAATTATTAGCTTTATCCATATGAATATAGTTCAAAGTTCAAAATAACATTATTAACAATATTAGTGGCAATACGCCAATCATTTCCTATACCATTATTCTAAATTACTTACCAATACGTTTTTTGCTATTCCATATTTAATTTTCTTGAAAACATATTGTTATTTGGAATCGAAATTCGAAATAATTATCATGTAATTCATTAATTTATTAATTAAAATATATATATGTATATATATATATATATATAATAATTTATTAATTAAAATTCCATGAAGTCTTTCAAATGTATCGTTTCATGATGTTTAAATTCAAAATGATTATCAGGTGATTCATTTAAATAAAATGATTGAATTTGATAACTTTAACGACATTTATGTAATAGTACTCCATACTTCATCTGTTCATTATTAAATTGCAGATATTTAACGTATATTCTTAGTAGATCGTGAAAATCTTCCCATATTTCTATGTAGAACAATAAGAAACTCTTGAAACAACCCAAAAAGCAAATCGTGAAAAAATGCAGCTTTCATCCCTGAAAAGGAATCCATTGTTGGTTTTTGTGTTGTTTTTTTTTTTGGCAGAAAGTGAAACAAGGGTGACTTGACGGACAGACGTCGAGGATGACGACGACGACGACGGCGCTGACGACGTTTTTCATCAGCGGTCGTCATCTTGTGCCATCGCCAGCTACGCAATGTGCGTCGTATGGGATCACCAGGCAAGGGCGAAGAGAGGATAGAAGAGGAGTGGAGGGGCAGGGGGTATGGGAAGCAAAGAACGGCCCTTGCCGCCATTGTGTCTTTGGCTTGAGCCGACGCTGCCTGCCGCAGTGGTTGCTACAGGGGCTGGTGGCGATGGCGGTGGTGGTGGCGGTGATGGCGATGGCAATGGCGATGACGATGGTGGTGGTGGAAGTTGTGCGTATTTTTGTGTCACATTCCAATCTATATCAATCTTGTGTTCGCAATGACGGATGACATTTGTCAATGTCAGACATTTTCGTTTTCCATTTCAGCCTCAAACGGCAGGAGCGAGTGCGCCGTCTGTCCGACCTTCCGTCCGTCCGTCCGCCTGTTCGCCCGTCTGCCTGTCTTTGCCGGCAAGGACAAGAATGTCCTGGCTGTGTTTTTTCGCCTATGCCTTAAAGTCACTTGCCTACAACGCCCACAGCTCCCCACGGCACAGAACACACGGAAGGCGGCCAAACGCATGAGTTTGACGGATTTGATGTCAAATATTTTCGTTGTTTCCCTCATTTTTTTATGAAAAGCATTTCTCGGAATTAGAATTGGCTTCTGGGTGCGTTTCCCCAGGGCACTTGCTCGCTCCCCGTTCAACCTCACTCCCCTTATCGCCGTATGTTACGCATTGTATGCGAATCGACTTGAAGGGAATCACTAAATGTGTTTGCGTTAAGTGTTTTCGATTCACAAATATTTGCATTCATGTCAAGCCCCTCCATTGTTTTGGGGTGCGTTCATTGGCTTGGCTTTAGTTGATTAGCTGACTGAGCAATGTGGACACGCTTATCCGAATATGCTAATATTAGCTGTAAGACATTTTGTAGAGTAAAGATTTCCAAAATAAGTAGTTTTTAATATTTATAGGAAAATAGTAAACTTATGTTGGTATAATAACGTTTTTTAAAGAAATTATTCTGGTATTCTAAAGAAAAAGATTTTAAATAATATGTTTTTTAACATTTATAATGCAGTAAAAGTCTCGTATATAGTAATAACTTGAGCACATCAAATGTATTGATTTCATTATTACTTTAATAATCTACTCATATTCGCTAGAAGACATTTTAAAAAGAAAAGTCTTCTTATTAATTATTATTTATAAAAAAACAAAATAGAATACAACATTTTTTTATAATAACTTGAGCTCGTCTAAGTGTATGAATTTATTTATTAATTTAAACTGAGAAAACATTTAAGAATTCTATTAGTATAATAAATATTTTTAAAATAACCCGTGTGAATTAATTTCTTTATTAACTGAAACAGTTTAAGAGCAATTGACTCACTTTAAGAAAACATTTATCCTTAAGTATCCTCATGCACAGGTCAACAGCATATACAGCAGTGAAATTGAGAAATCATTAATCACTCGCTTAAATGTTTAATAATAACAAGCACCTAAGAACATTCGATGTCAAAACAAACACTCGACATCATTCAACATTCCGTAATGATAAGGCAGCATTAACAGAGTCTGGCCCCTGGGCGGATGGGAACTGTTATAAAAAGGGGATTGGAAAATAACAGAGCAGAGCAGAGCATGGAATCCAAGAAGGAGGAGAAGGAACCCAATAATCATGTATTACAACTGTGAAATAAACAGGAATCAACCGCAAATCAACAGCGGGCAGTGAGTGTCATCGATGGGCAGAAGGAACCAGCCACAAAACTAACCAAAACAACAGCAACGAGTCGTTTTGTTCAACATCATTAATAACAGAATGCGAAGAGATAGAATTGAATTAATGAATGCCTTATGAATGCCTCGCAAAGATGTGCTAAATGTGCGTCCAGCCCAGGCGTCCAGTGCTGTTTGAGGCTCAGGGACTGCGTCGGCTGAACTTTGGGTAACTGGCCAGCGTGTTAGGGGAAATTAATGAAGTTCTGTTTGAAACGCATGCCCGAAAATTAAAACCGAAAACAAAACCGACGCAACCCGAAACAACCAAAACATAAACAATTGAAAAGTGTGCCGACGACAGAACCAGAAAGAAAGAATTGGCCCAGAAGCAGAGCAGAGACAGAGGCGTGGGCAGAGGCCACCCATTTGGCCAACACAAAGGGTGGAGTTGGAGTTGAAGTTGGAACCGCGATGTCTGCACCGCCAGAGACACCACGCATCCTGTCCGCACTGGGCTACTAGACTTCATGTCGACAACCCGTCTCTTTGTCTTTGTGAATGTGAATACGAATACTTAATACTAATACTTGTACGAATACGTTGCGATTGTTTGATCGATTTCGATTTCGATTTCGATGGTGCTGCCTGAGCAAATGATTAATCGACTCGAAACGTGGTTTCACACCCAAAGATATCGCATACAAATCGAATTAAAGACAGAACCCAACGAGTGGTAATTAATTTCTAGTAAATGTTGATAAATGATTTCAAATACAACAGTCAATGTAAATTCAGTTAACACACTTGCAAAAATACGCATTGAAAAGTTTATTCTAAGTAATAAGTATTATAAATATAACCAAAATAATCAATATTTTAAAATTTGAATTGGATTAATTGAAATTTAAATGAAGGCAACAGCAATCAAATTTATATAAATGAAAATAAATCAACTACTTCAAATACATCCTAAATAATATTACACATATAAAATTAAAATGGTTTTTTCGTTTTAATTTTTGATCAGTTTTGAACTGGAACTTTCTCTAAGTGCACTATTTGGGCTAGAACAAGGCGATGGAGTTTCAAACTTCAACTATTCAAGTATTCGAGAAGTAGGACTAAAAATAGCCAGAAAACGCGCCGTTTTGGCTGCTGGATTGCTCCGCTTGATAAATGATGTGCCAGGGAACAGCTTCAAGTGACGGTGGCAATTATGCGAGGAGCCAACTGAAACGCAAATGACAGGTCGATTGAGTTAACGTTAACGCTAAACGCCTCGTGCCGTCTCGCGGAGAAGATTGTGGATCGCAGATCGGGGCGATGTGGAGGAGGAGAAGGAGAAGGAGGAGGTCGCAACGGTGGCTGCCAGACAAAATGGTATGTGGCTATTTTTATAGGCGCATTCGCGCGATCGCTGCACGATCGATTGGCAATCATTAATAATCCATTGAAACGAGGGGGCAGACACGGCTTTTGTGGAGCAAACAGGTGTGCCGATCGCTGCACCAAACGAAAGAGATGGAGATGGGAAGAGAGAGAGAGAGCGAGAGCGAGGGATGTTGCAGTGGCAGCAACTCCACTCACAACTCGATTGGCAAAGCGATCATCCTGTCAGTGGTTTTTTCAGCTCCTGCTCCGCTTAAATCGATCATCGTCACGCGCTACTCAAAGTCCATTAAAATGAACGAAACTTCCATTAGCAGAATTCGCTTTTGGATATGAAAAATAATTAAATGCTGCTGTAGTTGTAAACGTATGATGCCAAATGATTGTTTTGACCTCATGTATTCAATTTAGAGAGTATTATACAAAAAATGCCATTATCAAACACGCACAGCCAAAAGACTGTGTTCTCATTCCTCATGTGGGCAATACTTATAAAATTACTATTTTTACTCACTTGGCAACGCAGCGAATTTCAGATGATGAACTGATTGTGTCAAGATGGAAATTGAAACTGAAACTGCAATACACATGGCCAACTTAACCGGCCGCCAAAGTCGGATGTCATAAATCAAGAGCGAGCATCGAGAATCGGCAAAAAGGATAAACGCTCAAAAGTCAGGAAGTCAGAAAGTCAGAAGTCAGGAGTCAAAACACAAAACAAACACAGGCACCCTCTTGCGTTGCGAGGGGTCGGAGAAGTTTTATGACGGTCATCGATGACAATTGACTGGCCATGGACTTGGCTATAGACTGCCTGGCAAGGATTACAAAGGATTGCCGAACAATTGTAGCGCAAATATTTGCATACGCGTAACGCATCCGGAAAATGTCAAGGACACAAACACATTTCGCATGGAGATGAGAGTATTTTCGAAAAGTATTGGGTTTAAAGCACATGTTGCGTGTTGTTTACGCCTGAGTGGATTAACTGTGGACTCGGACAGAGAGTTAACTACCTAGAGACTCAGTTGGTTAATTTGCCTACAGTATACGTCTTAGGTAAGAGCTTGTTGCGAATTAAACTCGTTTATTTGACGCTTTACGATACCCTGCACGCAACTAGAAAAAGGGGAAAACTAAACTAAATGCAACTTCATGAATGAATTTTTAAAATACGAAATAGAATTAATTGAATTTAATTGTTAGTCGTCTCAGAAAATATTTATTCATTTTGATTGGTACAATTTATTATAGGGTATACCCACCGTCGAGTTAGCAAAATATTAAGATATTTCTATACTGTATATTCCGTATGTAAATCCAAGGTCTGAAAGGTTCGTTATTGAGCAATTTGCCTGCCCTTTCAAACCAATTTGCAGTTTAACTTTTGCTTTTGCTAATTTCTACAGTTTGACGGTGGAACTCACGATGAACAGTCAGTCAGTTAGTCATTCAGTCGGTTCGTCAGGCAGTCGATTGGGCAGCTCGTCAAGTGCATTCACTTTGTGTGGAGGCAATCGGTAAATATGTAGAGTTAAAAAGGGGTTTTTGGGGAATGGGGAAGCTGAAAGTTGTTGGTTGGCAACGTGTTGCGTGAAAATGTTGCACATTTGCATAATTATTGTAATTATCAATAAATATGCATTAGTGTGAGTCTAGTACTTAAATTTAATTCGCTTTTAATTATGGTGATAATAATTACTCTCAATTAGTTCGGGAACATTTTAATAAACGCAACTGCTCCATGCACTCCAAGTTGATTCAGTGTTTCACATTTCTTTTTATTGAGTGGGAAATAATATCATAAAAATAATAATAGAAATTAATAAATTAGTGAGAATACTTTCTCAATATTATTGAATACGATATCGAGAAATATTCGTTGGGAAACTAAAAGCACGCCAAAGGTATTTACCATTTAAGTTGTCATTTTATAATTTGTATTTATATTTTCAAGACGTTAAATAATTTTTTTAATTTATTTTTACACATTTTGAAAAGTTCAAATTTGTAACTATAAGATACTTTAAAGTTGTTTACTGCACTAATTGCGTTAGTAATTTTCTCAATGACTACTATTTATGGACTTTAAAAAAATAAAAACAATCTTATTTAATTATTGTATAGATTTATATAATCGTAATTCTGTATTGTAAAATCTGTTCTTGGTCAAACACCGCCTTGATTTAGTTTTGAACACGAGCAGCCTATTACGTTCTTTGATTTAAATAATTCCCTTTTCGGAAGGTTACACAAATTAAGCAAACCTTTTATTCAAATCAGGCAGATGCATATTCCTGCTAAGCGCTTGTAATTAAACTCGAACAAAAACAACAAACTCAGACCAAAACCCAAACCCAAATACAAATCCAAAGTCAGCCATTGACCTCACAGTGGGCGATCAGCTGAGAACCAGTTTTGACCTCTGCCCCGCACCGCTCTGCAATGGGTGCCGAGCGTGAATGCAGTCGATAAATTTTCTACCTGTCAATAGATGAGGCTACCTTAATGGCATCCAAGATAAGCACGCATTTCTTTCTTTGATTGTGCGGCACTTGTGTGCGTCTCTGTGTGTTGCACGACCTGACAAAATGGCGCTGCAAACTGCAGCACAAACTGCCACTGCCACCGTCTCTGCCTCTGCCACTTGCTGCTGACCAGTTACGAAAATTGTAAGCCACTTAAAATAAAAATTCTATTAATTATAGTGTAAAACAAGCGCGACTCAATGCGAATTAAGCGAAACACGCACTAAATGGATTCAGGGCACAGCCCATCGAACAGTAATGGGGCAATGTCAAATGCAGCAGCGTCTACAGCCTCAATACATACACACAATGCATATATACAAATATATATATATTTATATATATAGTTTGTAGCCGCCGGCTGAAAGCTTCTTGTCTATATAACAGGCGCTGGGCAGCCCGCAATAAAGTCATTAAAATTTCACCCTTATTACGGCTTCTAAAGTGATTGCAAAACAAGCAGAAGAGCGAGAGAGAGAGAGGGGGCTAGAAAGTGTGTGAGAGAGAGGGGGGGGGGGGGAGAGTGGGTAGCGGAGGGGCCGCTGATTGAGGCAATATCTTCATTTTGCATGCATAAAATTTGTGATTAAATACAAAGTGCAGCCTCATAATAAACTCACTCACACACACTTAAGCGGAAGGAAGGCGTAAGGAAGCAATTTCCTGTAATTGCGGCCATTCTTGTTAATCACACACACTCACACACTCACACACACACACACCTGCAGTAGCCTCTCATCTAAATATGCGTTGAAATATTAATGAGCTTTTAAAATTCAGAGTGCCGGACAAACGCCCAGTTGCAGGAGTCGAACTCGGAGTCGGAGTCGGAGTCGGAGTCGAAGTCGGAGTTGGAGAGCATCCGAACATAATTGAGGTGCCGTGGCATGGTCACGAATACTCGCACAACGATTACTGTGGCATGGTTTCAAAAGCAAGTGAATTCACTGGGAAGCCTGTCAAACTGATCCACTGATCATATAATTTAATGCTAAAAGCGAATTAATTTGATAACCCAACATAAAACAAAATTGTTTTTCGAAAATTGTATGGCATTTTCGATATTTTCTGATCAGGATATTGAGAAAATGGCTGTGATTGGAGCTTTCTTCATTTCACTTTAATGAACATCTTCTTCTGCTACTATCCGATGTTCGTTCACACCGACATAGTCTCGCAATCATTTTTAGATTGCATCTTGAAACCACTTGCCTCATTAACTGTATCTCGTAGTAACACATGCGATTATATGGCGAAGATATGGTTATGTCAATTGATGCCATTAGCTCTTAAATATTGTCTTTCATCCAGTTGTTATAATATACATACATACATTGTTGACTACAGCAGCATAGAGAATCCATCTCCTATTTGCAGCATCAACTACATTGATTCAAATTCCTTTGAACTGGAAAATTTTTTATTTATTTTCCTTTCTTGTAGTCGCCAGCAGATCGGTAGACAAATTAGAGGCATCTTTGCAGTGTAGCCCACAAAAGCGTCGCCATTAATTACCTCAATTAAAAGATTCCTTTTTCGTCAGTTTGGTGTCTGTTTTGCAATTTCACTCGTGCAAGTAATTTGCCACAATTAACGACTGATCAACAATTAAAGTTGCATTAACTGCCACAGCCGATGTTGCCACAAACTTTGAGCCGCGTGGTCGGTGCCTTAATCGGCACCTGCAGATCATCGAATGATGCCGCAAAAGTGCGTGTATAATAAATGTTGTTGCTTTTGTCGATTTCGCTATAAACACGTCTCCCCTTATGCGGTGGATCGCCGCGCGTTTCGTTGATTGCCTCAGTTTCAGCATCAACATCAGCATCAGCCTCTGTCCCTGCCTCTGTCTTCGCCGTTACTTGCCCCTTGTACGGCATTTAGAGGTGCCTCCGAATGGCGTTTGCTAGTGTACATCAAAAACGACTTAAGGCCACCGATGGAACGCAGCTCAAGTTGTCGTATTTGGAGGATTTTTCGCAGTTTCTAATGATGATGATGGCCGCTGGCACCAAATTGCTGGCACCATTGCAGACTCCATCAAACTCTTTTGCCGCTCCCGCTGCCTCTTCTTTAATTTTGCTGTGCCAGGGGGTCAAATGCAAAATTAAAAGATAGCGATATTAGATACAATTTTATAGACATAATATATGGCTTTTAAATGAAATATTCATCATTAAAGATATGTGCCGAAGGTTACAAAAGAAAAACTATAGTTCATATAATTTAAATGTAGCCAGTGATTTTCGATGTAAAATTGATATTTAATTTGTTTGCAAAATATTTATAATTATTGGAGAGTAATCAAACCATAGGTGGAAAGAAATAAAATCCAAAAACTTATAGCAAATTAAATTCTGATTAATTTTAAAGTTTCAAGATTAATCTAAATCTTTTAATATAATCAAAATGTGAACTCAACATTAAAAATATAAAATTTGACATAGATTTGTTTATTAAATGAATTGCCTTTGGAGTGTTTGTAAGTTAAAAATTGTAACGATTATTTGATAATCAGAAATTAATTGTGCTTGGAATATATATTTCTAAAAATCTTGCAATAAATTTAAAAGTGAGTTCAACAGTTAAAATAAGTTTCAAATAAAATGAAATAGAACTAGACTATTTCCTGTGACTTTAACTTGTTTCCGATCTCACTCGCAGTTAACCACATGTTGCATGCAACCGACTCACTTCTGATATTAAAAAGCCAACGACGTTATTTCTGCTGTTGCTGTTGTGCTCTGCCAGCTGAGATTCAATTCCGTCAGAGTGTAAAGCTCGCGGCCGGTTGTGCGCCCCGAGGACATAGTAAACTTATGAGGGACTAAGATTTATGGCTTTTAATTTCCTGAGCTGTTGCTCAGTTCAGCTCAGCTTAGCTCGGCTCTCGATGCACAGAGCGGTGAGCCGTGTTAAAGCCATTTGGAATGTTGTGCATCCAAAGAGGCAAAGAGTGGCAAGCAGCAACTGTATCCATGTGTGGGCGTGTGGCACTGTTTAGCATGTGTGTAGAGTGTCAACAGCAAGAGGACAACACACACAGCCAGGATACAGTGAGAGAGAGCGAAGGCAATGCGGCATTACAGATTCAACGTTTGCTAAAAGGATGCAAGGAAATTTGAAGTGCGACACGTAATATTCCGGTTGCATACACGCAGAGGCGCAGACTGCCTGTCAGCACATCTGCAACAAAATGAGGCATGGCCTCTAACCGAGGCGACCTAATAACATTAGCCTAATGCCACAGCAGCAGCAGCAGCAGCTACCTAAACCCAAACAGGCGGCTTCTGGGAAAAGTGAAAGTGAAAGCGGCGAATTTCATGCAACGTTGCGTGGCACTGCTGGAGATCGCTCCATTTGCATTGCGGACTGGATGCGTGTGCTGCCGCATTCACGCATGTGGCACGGCAACTGCAAAAGCAAAAGGCGAATGGCAACAGCGACAGTGGCAGCGACAGCGACAGCTACTCGTAATATATGAGTGCACTCACTCAAACTGACTAAATTTCGAGCCCTTTCACTGGCAACCGAAATGTTTACCCTTGATCGATTGCCGTTGAACCGTAACGGAGCAACGCACGCGTAACAAATGCAATCCTCCTTAAAAGCAGAAATGTGTCACACGTTGGCGACAAGCTCCCCCATCTCCCCCTGTCGCCCCCTGTCTCCCCGCCCCTCGTTCGATTCACCCCGATGCTTTCAAATATAATGGCTGAATCCTTTCAGGACAGCTCCAGCCCCGCCTGTTGTTTCTACTTGGTGTTTTTCTTAGTTTTTTCTTTATTTTTTTTGTGCTGTGTTGTGTTGTGTTGTGTGCTTGGGCTCCTTCTGGTTCCGTCATTGTCGACATTGTTGATGTCTCCTACGCAGCTCGAAGAAAGCAACTTGGCGGAGCTCTTTCCCTTTTGTTGTGTGCTTGGTTGTTTGATTCGCCTCAGCGTTTGCTTTTTATTATAAACTTTTTCCTTTCTGCAGACTTTTAGTTTTTTCGTTCTCTTGTTCTTTTTGTTGTGTGTGGAAAACAAAGATAAATTGGTTAATTTCCCCCAGCCATTGTTGAGCAGCCATCAATCGATGCCTGGCTCTGGTAATGGACTTGGCTGAGCTTACGCATTACTCCTGTTTCCTTGTCCTCTCAATTCACACTCTGTTTCACTCTTGGCCAGTTCCATTATTGTTTCAGCTTTTTTTTAGAAAATTGTTTCTCTTTTCAGCTGAAAGTGTCCATTAAATTAAACAAACACAAATTAGAACAACGTTTGTTGGTTCTATTAGCCGACTGTCGGTTCAATTAGCAGCGCGAAGAAGGCTCTTCATCATCTCTGGAATTCACATAGACATTAGCCAAGTTATGCGCTCCAACTAGTTTACTTAGATTATTAAAGTGGATTAATCGAAACATCCCTTTCAGCTGGCAGTTGACTTTTAAATGCAGGTCCTGTCTGACCTTGTTCTATCCCACAGCGAGCCATTTGACAAAGGTCAATGAAGCCAACCCTATGCCTTCTAGGCACCTGCATCCTTACAGCTGCCATTAGTTTCAGGGATTTGTTTTCTTCTCCATGATACTCACAGCGATTGTACATACATTTCTTTTTAATTTATTTTAATTGTAATTATTTTATTTGTATTTGAATTGGATACCTTGACTTCGCTGAATAGTCTAAGTAAATTTCTATTTAATTTATTCTAAATGTCATTATTTTATTTGTATTTGAATTGTATATTTAATATGCTCATAATGTTAAAGAAAAATTTTCTTTTATTTGTAATATGGTTTTAGATTTATTTAATTTCAAAATAATTTTTTACTTTACTTTATTTTATTTGTTTATTTATTTACTGTTGCTATTGCTATCTAATCGCCCATCTCATTGCCAAGGTGTTCGTTTTGGCGTCTCAAATTGATACATTTTCTGGCAGGCGATAATTAAAAGTCAATATAGGGCAACACAGTCTCAGTCGAGTGTCGGCAAAGATAAACATCCGTAAGATACAAGAACTTTGAAGATGTATTACAATCCATAATCGCTGAGCACAACGCTGTCAATCAGTCACTTGCCGGCGACCTCATCGAGAGAGACACTCGGTCTAGGCGGCGAGGAATATGGATAACTTTTCGAATAGAAATTCCAAACTGACAAGTGTGCATCACACTTCAATTTCAGGGCTCTGGCTCTCAAGTTGTGACTCTGCATCTGGCACTGGCTCCCGGCTCTCAGTTCAGCTGAAGATTTGCTGCCAGCTACCGTTGAGTGTGATCCCAGTCCCAATCCCGTGCCCATCCCGTTTGCCGTCCGGTTCCCATTCTGGTCCTGGACTGTGATGTCGGGCTAGAACAAAAAGTGTCGGTGTGCACAAAAAAACGGAACGAAAACTGAAATACGGCTGCATCATTAAATTTAATATGATACTCATTTAATGAAATTGTTGCCGATTTGTTTTGGAAATACACGCGCGAGCTCTCCTTGGAGTTCGACGCCTTCGCCAATGCGGAACACTGTGCGGCACCGACTGTCGTTGCCCTGGAGCTCTCGTTTGTGGCATGCGGGCGGACGACGGTGGCTCTGCCAGGTTTCATGCCCCATGGGCGGGGCAGAGAGTGCAATATTGCGAACATGGCCGGATAATGACGACAACGGCAGCGGCCTGAGCAGCAGCAGCGACGACGACGCTGATGATGACGACGACGACTCGGAAGGAAATTGTGCACTGGCCGCAGGCGGAGGAGTAGCAGAGGAGGGAGGACGAAGGCAGGACAACCGAGCGAGCAGTTGAGCATCGTAGTTAGTGGCAAAAATCATTCTAATGACAGCAAAACGTAAAAAGCTCTGAAAGTGTTAAGTGGTTTCTCATTAAACTTTATGTACTGCCACGTCTGTCAGTCCTACTGTCTTTCTGTCCGTCCGTCTGTCCGTCCGTCCGTCCGTGTGGGCGGATAAGCTGTAGCAGCGGCAGGACGAGGACCAGTATGGGTAGCCAGGCTTAAACGATTGCCAGACCAACGTCATTAGCACGTTTAACCGCATATTAAATTTAGTAAAGCGTTGATTGATAGCCCAGTCTCAGTCTCCCTCCTTCCTCTCTCTCTCTTTCTCTCTCTCTCTCTCGGATGTGTTATTGTGTGCTACCGAGCTAACTAACCTGCCCCAAAGTTATGGCCAACACTTGTACTCATATCGGAGCAGTTGCAGTCCAGACGGCATCTTATCTTTCAATGAATCGCCGAGACAAATGACACGTGATTTTATTTGATTTACTTACATCTGCAGCTCAATTTTCAGTTTGACTTTTGCCTCGAGTTTTGGTTGCTCTTTTGCTTTCTTGGGGTTTCCTTATGGTCACACTTACTCCAGCTACAGTAAACAACAAAAACAATAACACAGTGTGGCCATCACTCCACTCCCCAGCCCCCGCTTGGGCACATTATCCGAAATGATTCGATCATTAGCGCCACTGAGCAGTCGTCGTCGTCGTCATCGTCGCCGTTGTGTTCGCTTTTGGGTCGGGTCCTACTGGGTAATTACTGGGAATGTTGTGACAATATTTTCCCAGCTTGTCTTCAAATTACTTCATTTCAATGGCTAGCAATAACCTGACAAAAGATTAAGATGCTCTTAAGTATCTGATTTTTGACAACTGCCCAAATGGTTTCTTGATTGATATTTCCTTTGATTATCAAACAGATATCAAATCAATTTCGTAATACTTTCTCAACTCATTTGCTGTCAAGTCTATTTTCATATTCATTAATCTATCAATTTTATTGCAACAAATTAAATGACGTATTTTTTAACAATAGAAATTATCTGAAAAGGATTTGATTTTTTTTAGTTGTTTGTCAATGTAAGCAAAATGACTTTAACAAAATGGATTAAAAAACATTTGTAACGATTTCTTAATTGATATAGCTGAAATCAAATTTGTAACCAATTTTATCCAATTTTGTTAAAAGAAAAACATAAATTTGTTGTATTTATAGTTAAGTTTATTAAATTTTTTGTAATAAATTGATAAGCCTATTTTTACATTTATTGTCTGTATTTTATCACGAAATAATATTCAAATTTGTCATTTCATAAATCAACAAAAAGTCACTTTCGCTCCTTCTAAATATATTCAATATATATTTTATTTAAATTGAATTTTATTTTGCAATAATAGTCTTAGCAACAATACATTTTATTTGTGTTTATGCAATATTATTGATTCATATTTACTTATAATTATCGATATAATAATAGATAAGCAAATAATAATCACAGGTCGCATCTTTTAAATATATATATTTTGCTTAAATTGGATTTCGTAATAAATTTAGTAATTATTTCTAAATTGTATTAATACATTGTAATTTGTTCATTTGATGTTTTATAATAAATCGAAAAGCCAACAAGAAAGTGTAGTTCGCACCATCTAAATATTAAAATTTATATTTAATTTAAAATGTATTTTAGAAATACTTCATTACTTTTGCAATAATGCATTATTATTTGTTCATTTAATTGCCTCTAATAAATTGATAAGCCAACAAAAAATCACAGTTTGCACCTTTATATTATTTATTTAATTTAAATTGTATTTTATTCCGAAATAAATTTAGAAATAACAGGTTGAACCGCCGCCGGCAGTTAACGGTATCCGAAGCATTTGTAGAGGGGCCCATTGCTGGTGCCTACGCATGGCGCATATGGCAGTCAAGCGAGCAGCAGCGGCAGCTGCGTCGGCAGCAGCAGCAGTGGCAGCGACAGCACCAACAACAACAATGCGCTGCAGCCATGGCGGCCATATTGAAAATCATTCAAGTATTTCGAATGTGGTGGGCGGAGTCAGTGTCAGCAGTGACAGCAGCAAGTGCGCATGCGGGTGCGAGTGCGAGCGAGCAGGCACTACACGTGCATGACTTGCACGTTGTTGCCGTCGCCTTCGAGTGGGATTTTCGCAGCGCATGCGCGCTGTGCGCTGTGGCCGCTGCTGGCGATGGTCTGCAGCGGACCGAGTTCGAAAACTAACTGAATTTCGAAAGCTACGATGGTCGCTGGTCGCTCGAAGAAGCAGAGCGCGCTCTCTCGCTGGTTGTGAGTGTATTGGTGAGCGCATTGCATTGGTATTGGTGCCGGCGAGATCTTCGAATTTCGACATCGACTGAACTAGCTGGACATGCCAACGTTTGAGTGTGTTTGTGTGTGTGTTGGTATTCGAAGTGCGGCTCAAACCGGATTTCGAACATGCTCTCTGCTGTTTGGGTTTCTGTTCGAGCAGTCGATGAGGTGCTCGTCGCCATCCCAGAACTGGTTCTGGTCCAACTCGAATTTGAGGTTTACCTGCTGCGGCTGCCATCGATGCTTTCTGGGAGTTAATATTCTATTAGAGGCTCATTTGTGTGATTGCCATCAAGGATATGCGAGTACTCTGACTAGTGTCATTTTCCAGCGATTGCCTTTTCACTTTTAGCTGCGTTTTGGCATTGGCCAACATCGCGAATCACGAATCGCAAATCGCCAATCGTTTAATAGATTTGTATAATACAACTCAATTTGAGTTACGTTTTTGTTTGTTTTCCGTTTCCACTTTTATTATCGTTTGTTTTTCGTCTGCAACTGCTAATTATCGTATTCAATGATTTATCTCTTGGCCATTTTAAATTTATCATTTGCCCAGACGCGGGGCAGCGGGAGTTCACTCTTCAGTCTTCAGTCTCAATATCGCCTTGATGGATCGCCGATCGATTGATGGATTGTGTGAAGCGGGTTCGGGTTTGAGCTCAGGCTTCAACTTGTTAGTGTTGGACAAGGGCTTGAGCTTGGGTCTGGTCTGCAATCGGTATCGAGATGAACCTGCACTTGTCCAGTGTCCAGAGTCTAGTGTCTATAGTGTTATGTGTCTGGGCAATCATCATGACGAGTACCTCGGTTGGATTTCTGACATCTTGCTTTGTTTCTCGTTGTGGCGTTCATGTTTCTGCCCATTTCAATTTGTTCGTAATTAATGATTTATTCAAGTCTCTCAGTTTGTTGTCTTAATTCCTTAGAACCCATTATTGATGGCTTTTTTCAGCTGTCGGTGTCCAACTGTTGTGCATTCCCAGTTCAACCGGCTCTTTTCTATGGATTGGCCAATCACGAATAGCGACGGTTCTATTTAAATATTACAAATATTTGCTGTATATTTATACATTTCGGTATTTTGCAAATAATTTGTGTACTTCTACCTCTTAAAGTTGCTAGATAACATACATAGCTTGTAGTTGATGAATCATTTTAAATCTTAATATATCAATACATATTATTAATGTTAATTAATATTTATCCACAATTCGTATAAAAATAAATTTGGCATCTATTTGGCATCTGACAATTCAAATATATGTATGTATATATATTTTTGACTGTTATAATGTTATATTTTAGACTGTTATTTATTTAACTTAGTTTAGTTTATGATTTAGTATATCAAATTTGATTTCAAACTTAATTTGACAGCACTCAATATTAATGTCAAATATAATTTATGCATACTTAATATTTAAAATATTTGACATATATTCTTCATACATTTTTCTCCATTAATCATTCAATTTCAAAGTTCAGATTGCGTATAATTTTCTCATCATTATTTAATAATTTTAATATTTCGCGTTTAATTTGTATAATTAGTTAAATAATATCTCATGATGCTTATATAGATCTGAGTAATATAGCATTAAAAAAGTGATCATCGCACTTTAAGAAAGCAGCTAGGTAACGAATTCAATTAAAATTCTATTTGAGGTACTTGAGCGATTTTAATTAATTTCAACAGACCGAAAAACAAATAAGATACTCAAACTTGATGCGTTCTTGCAGAAAATCTTACAAACTCAATGAGGAGTGGGAATGACTCGAGGATTGGATTGGATGCTAAACGCGCATCCGCGTTGGCTGTCGAATGACTTGGATTGAAATTGGCAGCTGCTCAAGAACTATTTCGAGTGGATCTCTGCTATTCAGAGACACAAAATGTACTTCAAGTGGCCATTGAGGCGTTATGGAAACGAGAATGGGAACGGGAAACCAAATGCGAATGGCAACGGGAACGGGAATAAGAGGCGAAGACATTTCCAAGCATTTCTGCAGTCGTTTTTTTCGCGCCTGTAGCAAGTGCCAGACGGTCAGATCATCGAGCATATTTTGTCTCAATTCAGAGAAAAAATCTTGGCAAACAAAATATTAATTGGATTTTGTGACATAAACGTGAGCACATTCTGTGCACCGATTACAAATGGTCAGTGATTATGCGAACAATGCGAATTCAATTTGTTTAAGCTGCTGCCAGAGATCGAGTACGTTTCCCCCTCCATCACTCCGCTCCAACCTCCAAGCTGTGTACTGCTGGCGATGGTGATGGTAATGGTAATGGTGTCATGTGCTCCTGCTGCTGGAGAATGGTGATCTGAGAGTCGTGTCTGGGTTGTGGCCTCAGTTTCAGGTGGTCATTGGTCAGTGTTTTGTTAATGCCACTTGATTAATGACTTATTATGATGTCAGATTAATAAGATCGTTTTCCAAATGGCTTGTTTGGTCGCTCGCTCTTCCCCTGCCCTCCGATCTCTGCGAAAATAAGTCAGAAAGTCAAACATGTTATTCGCATGAATCCGACATGAAACCACATTTGCTTACCTCTGACATTGCGATCGCTTCGTAACAATTCTGCAGTTGAGTATCTGAAATATAAGTTTATATTATTTTCTGGTATATAGGAAATATAAACAAGAACGTACCTTTAGCTAGTGGACACAAAACAACTGCAAATTCCACCCACCCAGCATATAGAAAACACGGCAGCTGATTGAATTTTTAAATACTATATTTTATTATAAATATTACAAATAAAAACAAAATCTCATTTGTAATTTAATTATAATTTTTATGCTCTTCAATTTTCTGTTTGTTTTGCATTTTGCAGCTCTTCTCTCCTCGTCGACATCTTCATCATCATCTTGTTTACACTAAAATTTCAGTTTTATTTACAACAAATTAATTAGCTTCCACATTTAATTTCATTTTAATTTTGCATTTCAATTTCGCTGTGAAATGTGCGTGTGTGATGCTCTCTCTCTATTTATATTTAGATATATATGTTCATATATATCTCTTTATCTGAATGCATTCAAATTTTGTTTTCTGTGAATTTCTACAATAATATAATTTTTATTTATTAATTTTGTTTTTTTTTTCTCTTTTTGTTTGTTAATTGAAACTTAAGTTTTAAGTTTCTTACAGAATGAGGCCGAAAGTTACGTATCTGGATTGAGTTAGGATTATTTTGCCAATCGATCCCAGTGAATACCACACTCGGCGGTTGGTCTGCCGTACATTTCCACGCATTTTCCTACACATTTTCACATGTTCTCTTTGCAATCACAAATATGGTTTGTCTCTCTAGTTTTTTGGGGTTTTCTGTTTGCTTTTGCTATTGTTTGATTTCTGGGGGAATTTACAAAACGAAACGATCTCTACAAGTTACACGCATAATATTACGTAGGTTTAAATACATATATAGTGTCTACATATAAACATATGATGCTTTTTTTCTTTTCTTTTCTTTTTCTTTCTTTATAACTTTGGTATATGGATTTCTACATTTCTCGCTTTTCGGTTTTCTGTCAACTTCTCTGTGTATGAGTGTGTGTGTGTGTGTTTTTTTTGTTTTTGTGAAAAATGTAGAAATTGAGTTGAGTTACGTACATACATTCAATATAGTTGTTTATAGGCTTAAGAGTCACCTGCATTCAGAAATGCATTTCGAATATACGAGTATGCATAGTATATTTGTTGTTTTATTTATTTTATTCTTCTACTTTACATGGATTATTTCATTTCTTAAGTATTTTTTTTGTTTTTTTCATTTTCTTAGTTTTTTTTTCATTTCAAAACAGCGTGTACATTTCATTAACAATATATAATTTTCGTACTTTTTGTAATCTTTAAATTTTCTTTTATAATGTTGCCAATTGGTTTTTGTCGGTATACTTTATATCCTTTACGACCTAATTCAAGTGTTTTGCAATTTTTCGTAATTTTACAATTGAGAAAATTAAAATAAAAAACTGGAAACAAATGAAAATTGCACAAGAAATAATATTGGTATATGTATAAGTATACGAAAAGCAACGAGAAGTTCTTTTTTTGATAGTTGTTCCAGTTCTATACAACTTTTTCGCATCCTGGGAAAAACCATGTGAATTCGGCTGGCCGAAATGTAAAGAATTTCTCGAGTTTCATCTCTTCTTTTCGGTTATCCTTTTGGTTTATCATATATGTGTTGTTTTGTTTTGTTTTTTTATCCACTTTCATTGCGGTTTTGGTATCTCTTTTGTCTAATTTTGCGACATTTAGCACTTATTGTTTAGTTTAGGTTTCTAGTATTCTGCTTCGATTTGTATTTTATGTAGTGGTCGTTACTTGTCTCTCCTCTTTCCCTCTTTCTACAGTTCCTCGCCTCTTCGCAATCTCTCTTCTTTATTACTATCATAGCAACATAAAACACGCTAATCTGCATATTGCATGGGTCTAGCAATTGGGTTTCTTGTGTTTTTATCGTTTCGCTACGAACATTCAATTTAGTTAGTAAACCATATTATATATTATAGCATTGTATGTTAAGGTTTATGTTGTTATCTTGTTCTTTTGCCGTGTTGTTGTATAGTATTCGACTATACCGTATAAATTAATCGTACTCGTACATTAATCATAAAGTATGCTTTACACTTAGGACGCATAGATCTAATATTATCATTTATATATATATAACATATATATGTATGTGCATATATATATTTGTATAGTATATTGTATTTACTTGTATATATGTTTCATATATATAGTTGTTGTTATTATACTTTAATTGTATTATTATAGTTATTATTATGCATTAGTTTAATACACATATGTGTCTATATACACATGTATACACACACACACACATGTATACACACACATATACATATATGTACATATAGCTTATTTAATTCTGAGGTCACATGAGTTGGTTTTGTTGAGTTTACGCTTTAATTATATTTTACTTTATTTAACTTATTACGCTTTCTCCATTTGCATTTTGTAAAAATTAAATAATAATATGAAAATAATAACAATTAACTAAGTTGTAGTAGAGTGTAGTGTCGTGTAGTGTAGTGTAGTGTAGTGTAGTTTTAGTGTGGATAGTGTTAGTCCTCTGCGATAGTTCAAAACAAATTCAGAAATTCAGAAATCGTAAATTGTATTTAGCTTGAAATTGCATTTAGTTTTGTGTGTGCTGGATTTGGATTTGGATTTGGACATGGACTTTGACTTGGACTACTCCTGCATCGGATCCTGCTCCTGCGCCGGCTCCTACTGTGGACTGTTGGGAGGCGTTATCTCGTCTCCCTCGCCGCCAGAGCCCGGCTCGCCCTTCGTCTTGTTCTCCTTCTTCCACTTCATGCGTCGGTTCTGGAACCAGATCTTGATCTGGCGCTCGGTCAGGCAAAGTGCGTGCGCGATCTCGATGCGTCGCCGGCGAGTCAAGTAGCGGTTGAAATGGAACTCCTTCTCCAGCTCCAGCGTCTGGTAGCGTGTGTAGGTCTGGCGGCCACGTTTGCGCTCTGTTGGTTCCGAGATGAGCAAAGATTCACCCACCAAACAAACAACATTAAATGGAAATGGAAGGAGAGAGAAAGAGAAAAGTTCACAATTAAAATCAACGCACATAAAATGTGTATAAAACCAAATAATAATACCAATGCCAACAACAACTACGACTACAACAACAATAAATACGGTGCATACAACAACAAGAAGAAGAAGAACAACAACAAAAGTGAGATCCGAAATGCAGCTACATGTATCTATAGCTGTAGATGTATCTTTTTGTATCTGTATCCATAGCTGAAGGCTTTGTTCTAGACCCTATGCGAGCCGGAGTCTGGAAAACCACATGAAGCGAGACGCGAACAGCGTCCGAACCTGATTAAAAGACGACCTTACCGAATTCAGAGATTTGTACTTGTCAAAATCCCAACAGGCCGCTCGCGATAGTGGCGCGGCATCTTTGGGATTAAGGTTGGAGATGCCACAAAGCGAGCTGGGAGACAGGTGAAGAGGGGCATCGACTCAAAGGGGCTGGCTAACTAATTACCAAGATGCCTGGCCGTGACTGAGAGTATCAACGAGAGGCGCTCAACTTGCGTCGCATCGCCTCGCATCGAATCGAGTCGAGTTGAGGCGAGTCGAGGCAAGTTTTGATGTTGTTTTGGACTCTCCAGTAGCTGGGGCATGGAGTACGCGTAACTGTAAAATAATTCGGCATAATTACTGCACCCGAAATGAGTTCAGCGCCTAATGACACTTACTATAATTATAATTTTGGTAATGACAAAAACAGAAACAGAAAAACCCCAAAAAAAGCAAAACGTGAAAATGCCACACAAAATATGTCAAATATAATACGAGCTAATATAATTGTCAATGCTTTTGGCCATGGTCAGCTAGCGTGAGAGTGCTGGGCGGTGTTTGGGCCACCCTCAACTCCAACGGGCAGCGGAAAGGGAAATGAAAATAGATATGAAGTTGGGAAATCAACTGGAGAAGAAGCTAAAGCCGAAACGGGGGCGGCGTTCGACATTGGCTCGCTTAACTATTTTTTAATAACATCTTCAGCATTTGTCTTGCTCAAGCTTTGTGTGTGTGTGTTTGGTTTTTTCTTCTCAGCTCGAGCTGGAGGTCATTACATCATAAGCGCTTTTTGTGCGGCGGCCATTAATGCGCGCGAATCCGATTCACAGCACCGGGGAGGGTCAGCTAGAGAGGCAGCTCAGCTACCTTCTTTTAAATGACACGACTGATGCCATGTCTATAACCCAAGGCGTTCGCATTTAATCATCATCAGTTAGACGAGCAGCAGCAGCGGCAGCAGCAGAAAAAACTTGAGAGATTTGTGGTAAAAAGCGTGCGTGTTTTTTTGTTGTTGTTACCCTTCTCCTATGGCTGCCTTTGCCAGCGAGAAGCTGAAGTCGCCGCCAGTGGGTCGCGTATTAGACGGGGATTAAGAGACTCGTTACGACTAAGTTGGCCTAGAAGCACTTTCTCCTACACCTTCGCGAAGAGCTCTACAATTATTGGCAATATTTGGCGGCATTCTTGCGACTTCTCTTCAGTGTCGTGCCGAACTCGCATTCCGCGTATTGCATTTCCCCAACGGAAGCTATGCAGAGCAAGAAAAAATGAAGACGAGGTAATTAGCAGCACACGATGAGGAGGAAGCGGTCCGCTCAAGGACTGAGAACGTGGCCAGCTCATGCAAGGCAAATAAATGATTATTTTAATTGATAAAAACACCTTCATGGCTCTCAAAAGTCGATGACGACTGTCCGAGAAAGAGAGAGAGCGCCAAGAGGGGGCTAGAAGGGATGAAGGGGGAGGCCTATCGCTTGGTCTTTGGCAATTTAAGAGCGGGCGCGCCTCACTTCTTGGCGGCTGAAATTAGTTTTTAATGATGCCTTTGCACATTTCATGTGGCCATCACTCAAAAGGCCACAAAATGAAATTTTCGTATTCTTGTTTGTTTCATTTTTTGTGGTGCCTTCCACCAGTTTTTTTATAGAGCGTGTTCGGGAGTCAACTAAAATTGTGTACTGAAAAATTATTATAAACGCATTAATGGCGCTTGCACGGCCAAGAGAGGGGGGAGGGAAAGAGGGGGAAAGGAGTTGAGGTCGGTCGGCGTATCAAGTACAAAAATATAATAAAGGTGAAACAATTAATATGAGAAGGAGCTGCGATACGATAATACGCACTCGACGGACGTCGAGTCGGAGTCGAAGTCGGAGTTTGAGGCGCCGAATGTGGCGCAGTTCTCAAAAGCCGCCACATGCCACGCCCCAAACGCCTAACTACTGGCCAGCTGAACTACCGGACGATGGTCGAATGGTTGAATGGTTGAATGGTCGGTTGGTTGCCTGAGTGGTTGAGTGGTTGAGTGGTTGGCTGTCTGGCATTAATGCTTTTTGATATGAAAGCGTATTGTAATTAAATTGCGATTAGGCCACCATTTTAACCATTTTACTCGTATATTACTCTTCTTGCTCCATAATGGATTTTATTCCATTTTTTTCTGCTCCCCACATCACGCCCCCTCCCCATGTGCTCACAATTACATTACTATTATTGTGCAAGTGAGTGTGAGTGTGAGTGCGAGTAGAAGTTTGAATGCGAGGCGAGCAACGTTTAAAGGAAATCATTAAAATAATTACGGCAACATATTATAAAATTCATTCGAGTCGCAAACAAATAATTTTTATCTAAAAACATAAACTAAAAAAACTGACAGCGAAATTAGAATTCGCTTTGTGAAGAAAAGAGTGTAAACGGTCAAGCTGAATGCCTTTGTTTGCCAACAACTCAATGGAATAGAATAATGGCGAATACAAAATGAATGTATTCCAAACAATTTTCTATCAATAATTATCAAATTGAATTTTTGTAAATTAGTTGCTATGAATCATCTTAAACTTTCCCTTATTTATTTGCCACAAATAATGTAATATAAGGGAATGCAACCCTTCCATCTGACCTTCACACGCACCAACTTTTGAAGTCGAAGCATGCAACAACGGCAACAACTGCCAATTGCAGTTGCAAGTTGCAACCTTTGGCTCGTTGGCCAGGTTGAGGCTTCAAAGCCAACGTCGCCGGTGGTCGGTTGCCTGTTTACATGTCAAACTTGCATGTCATGGCAAAAGAATAAATAAAATACGTAAAACTGCGGGGAAAAAACAAAGTAAAATTGTACAAAAACAAAAAGGTAAAAAGCACACATCAAATGCGAGTAAATGTTTTTTTAATTGCGGAAATTACAGACAAACGCGCGCCGCTGCAACAAATGCTGGCAAATTATTATTATTTATGCCCGCGAGTTGATAAATTTTTGCCTGACACCGACTGATAGAAAGGGGCAGAGAGACAGGAGGGACGGAGGGAGGGAAGGAGTACGCTAAGAAGACGCCGTGTGTGGCATTCGAGGTGGTTGTGATGTCATCCGTTCTCCATTCTCGGTTCTCCGACTGCGAAAACCGCCAAGTCAGCCAATGACTTTGTGCTAAATAAACGGTAAACAGCCCGCCCCCCGGCTGTGGCTGTGGGGGGCATGGCAGCACGTTGCTGACATACTTGCCAATTAGCACAGCCTCAATGTCGACGGACTTTTCATTCCACACGAGCACTCGTATCTGCATTTTGGACATTTTCCAGCTGCTAAAACTTTCGGTTTTCCACATTCCCCCAACATATCCACTGGTTGAATAGCTGAGTTTTTAATTTATTTCCAAGCTGCAATTTCTTAAATTTTAATTAAATAAAAAATAGGGTCGCAACACCTTTGATACTGATGAATACCCTATAAAATACCTTACTAAAAATTTGTTGCTAAACTATTTTTTGACAAATATAATTAGACAATTTTCCAATTAATTTGATGTATTGTAACATTACGTTTGCTACCCGTTTCTCACATTTACAGGGTATTTAAATATGAAGCGAGACTGGTTGCAGTTGCAGAGGTAGAGGCAACAATTAAAAATTACCATTGACCAGCAGCACATTTATAACGTTTTTAATTTTGTTTTTCCCTTTTTGCTGACCAGAATCTCGGGAGACGCTGCGACTTTTTAATTTGGGACTTGTTAAGCACTTAAGAGGGTTAAAAATCGACAAAAGTTGACAGAAATAAAATATAAAATAAAAACGAAGTGGAAAAAATCCAAAATACAGACGCAGACACAGGACAGAAAAAGGAAACCGAACTGGGATATGGTTATGGAACCTGACTTATGAATGCGTTCATTAGAGATGGATGCACATGTGCAGTGGTTGTGGACGGAGGGGGAGAGCGAGCGGGGGGAAGCCTGGATAACGGGGGGCTTTAAACTTTATTTAGTTATCGCTTAAACAAAGGCAGAGCAGAGAGGAAAAAAAACTATGCGGCTCAACTCAATTCTGAGTAGGAATATACCCTGTAAAGTTGAGAGGGTATATTCACTTGGGACAAAGGTTAATGCTTTTAATATTGATAAATTTAAATTCCATTTAATTAGTATTATATAATTAATATTATTTTATTATTATTATCAATATTGTTAAATTTAAATTGGAATCAATTTTTTTTATTAAATTCATATTTTTATTACTATTCTCAATTGATTTTTATTAGTTTGCATTATTTATGACTATTTATTTTTATTATTTAATATTATTGTATATTTCTACCAGGGTATCTTCTAGTTGCGTCTGCCTTCCTTAGTGATTCTCACTTGCTTAGTTCGTGTGTTTTTTTCTATGTTCCCCATTTTGAATGTACGAGTATTCGAATTGAGATTCAGGCATTCGCTGGCTGCATGGCTGGCCATGGCTACCCATGTCAAAATATTTGACAGCTGACTAAAACATGCTATGCGAGACGGGAACGGACACCAACCAGCCAGAGAGCGAGAGCGAAGCCGGGGGCGGACGAACAGGCAGCGGCAGCCAGGCAGGCAGGCAGGCAAACAGTCGGGAACATCATATATCCCTCTAGTCAGACCAAAAATTCAAAAACTTCATTCTCTCTCACTCTCTCCGGGTGTCGCTGTCTCTGTCTGGCCAGCTGAGCGCCTGTTCCAGCATGGCAGGCGATTCTGGCGGCCATTGAAGCCAGCGGAATCTTGGAACATGTGGCCTGACATTGATGAGAACGTCGCCGATCAACCCGCTACTCAGATTGTATTCGCCACAGTCGCGGAAAATGTATCTCAAAGTGAGTTAGAAAATATTCCCGTGTAATCAATTATAAATAATACGATTAGAAATTCAATATTTTGCACTAATAAATTCGACAATTTTTTATAGAAAATGAATTAATTTGCATATTTTTGATTGCATTCACTTGGCATTAATTAAGCTCCATTTTAGTAAAAATAATTGAATTAGATTATTTTTTTGAAGTAGCTAAATTTCATTAAATAAATGTTGTCTTTTTTTTACACCGCAAATAATTAATTTTATTTGGTTTTCTGCACAAAAAATAGATTTTTTCAACTGATTAGATTTTAGCTAACTGATAGCTTGTTGATATAGTTATTAAAAATGCCATAAATTTGTGGTAATTATCCAATTATAATTTGCTGCAGTTTGAACACTCTCAACAATTGCCTAAACTATTTTGTGGCCGTGTTGTATTGTAATGCGAAACTTTTGATTAAAGAAACGAGGCATTGGGAATCCAGCTGGGGATCTGGACAGTTGTTGGGCAAGTTGTTGGAACAGAACCACGAGAGAGCTTCCTCACTTCATTGCTGCATGAATAATATTCGTAATTTGTCAAAAAGGTTGGCCAAATCCCAAAATAAAAACAAAACCAACAGCAAACAAAAAAAAACAACGAAACGAAACGAAACGAAGCGAAATCCAAAAACAGCGCTGCGATTGAGCGAAATGAATGGCAAAAGCAAAGGCAAGAACAACAACAATACAACTACACCCACAATTTGAGGCAAGTTGTCGTTGTTGTTGTTGTTGTGGATGCCTCAGGGCAATACCCGGAGGACCTTTGGCGAGCTGTTGCCATTATTTTTTGGACTTCTCTGCGCTATGCTGGCCACCGAAGTGACAGGGAAGTGGAGCGGGACAAACAACGGAGAAAAATAAAAGCGAAATTTCCTTTTCGCATTTGCTGCGCTTTATTAAACTTTTTTGCCGCACATGGAAATCCCAAAAGTTCCTGTGTCATTTTTTGTTGTTGTTGTTGTTGTTGCTGTTGTCCACTCGACGCTCAGTTGTCGTTGTCGCTTTCATTTTGACAGCCCGTGTCACATTGGCCAGCAGCTGCCAGTGGTTGTTGATGGCGGTGGTGCAGACTGTGGTTCGGTTTCGGTTTTTGCTATTCTCAGTTTTGGTTTTTTTTTCTGGGTGCTTTTGAAAAAATCTTCACGCATTTGGCAAATTATCTTTTGATCCGCACGCTTAAATTGCTTGCCACGGAAGGTGGCAGATACTGTTGGCTGCGTCAACACAGTGCCACATCGAGGCATCCACATCGACTAAGCCATGGCAATCGCCTGCCTAAGTAGTTGTTGTCTCAAATGTCTCGGGCTGCCATCGAAAAGTAGTTTGCGCGCAAATCCTCAAGTTAGCAAAACTCCAGCTTCCACTTCTTCGCAGGAATCGTCGCTGGTCCGAGGCACATTAAGTGCAGTGCCAACAGACAAAACAAAGTCGCGGGGCAAGCGGCGAGTCAAACTTTGCTAAAGCCAGCGCCAAGTGGCAGCGAGGAGCAAAACCCGGGCATCGGGCTGCCAACGGATGATGGCCGGGGATCAACGTTTTACGGAGCAGCCAACGGAGCCGTAAAAAACTTTTGCAGCAGACAACGAGGATGGGGGGCAACAACGTGTTCAATGTGCAACTTTTTGGCTAGAAGTTCTTTTCATTGTGCTGCGCCCTCTGACACTGAATGCCGGGGTTGTATTTAAGGCTGACGGGGACGAAGGACGAAGGACGGGGAAGCTGTCGCACATAATGCGCACAATGAAGTGCACTTTTCATACTCGAAAGAATTGAAAAGTTGTTTGCCACACGAACACGCCAGAAGAGCTGCGATATACAATAGACTCGCCATAACAATTCGATTCGTTTCGATGCGATGCGATGCGATTTGATTTGAGTTGAATTTGTTGTACTTTTCACTGCATAAATATTCGATAAACAGTTGGGCAGTTATCGCTTATTCAATTGCCATTTGCCCACGTGGTAAATGATGATGACTTGTCGCAAGAATTTGCAGAAGGGGAGTAAAAAATATTGCATTTATAACATTATAAGATTTAAACATATGAAAGAATACTCAATTTTATTTAATTAAAATTTCCACTGAGTCTGAACTCAATCGACTCCATTAAATTTTTGCCAAAATGCTTACATTTAAAAACAATGTGCAGACATTGAGTGTTTTTTAATCAAACCAATACTAATACTGGCAACATTCCTCAAATTGAATCCATTGTAAATATTTCTTAACAACATTAACTCATTTTCGATAAGGTAGACTGTAAATAAAATATTAACAAAATTGCACACTTATTCATACAGCTAAAAAATAATTGACAGTATGTTTATCAAAATATTTACCGACTTTATATTCGTTTATGGCAAAAACTTGAAATAATTTCGGCACGGAAATACTTGTAGGGTGGAAATTTAGCCACATTTAGATAAACATCGAGGCGCAACAAGGTCAAAAATAAAACTCTTTCACAAACACACTCTCGAGTCTGCATATGTTGCGATAGACTAACTAAAGGAGCAGCAGAGGCAGAGGCAGCGGCAAGCAGACACTTGTTGCAAGAATTTGTTGACTGTCGCTTAAATTTATGACCCAACGCCGAGCGACAAAGGCAAAGTCAGAAGGCAGCAGGATAAAGGATGACGATGAGAATAAGATGCGGGGCCGCAAGTTTTTGCTGCTTATGAGCAAATTATCAAAAACCAAACTGAAAACTTTGCCAACACCAATACAGCATCAAAACAACATTAACACAGCCAACACTAGGAGGCAGCTGCCTCAAGGAGCTGCATTTGGTCTTGGTCTTGGTCTTGGACTTGAACTTGCGCCTTGGCTGCCCTATCTGGCTGCATGTTATTATGTCTTTTGCAGCTTTGCTTTTTTCGCTCTTTCTGTTTTTGTTGTGCCCATGAGTAACAACTTAATTGAAAGTACGCTTTGTGGCAGCGACAATGCTCCTGCCCCTAACCCTGCCCCTGCCACAACCGCAGACCTGAATCGCGCTCCTCGCCAGGACGCCAGTCACGATCGGCACTCTTTAGTCATTTGCCTAATGCCCGCGTGAAATATGACGAGGCGTTAAGTAGTTACACAGCAAGCCACAGTGGAGAGTACGGAAATTTGTTATTGCCCCAAGAAGAAGATATAGTTCTTGTGAGAGAATATTTTAGAGAGTGGTTAAGTAGGAATCAAACTGAAGCTACGATTTCGATCATTAGAGCTGCAAATCGATGTTTCAGTCGATCGGCAGAAATCAATTGCATTGAAATTATATAGCAGCTATTGATGAATAATTATTCGCCATCACAAAGCGATCAATTTAAATCATTTTGTGCACCACATAGCTTAATTATTGCACCACGGGCTTGTGCTGATTTTTCTAATAACGAAATTCGATTAAGTTGTCAATCGTTGGCTGCGGTTAAGTAATTTTTAATTTTCGACCCACTGTGTTAGTTATTTTTATTGGTTGCACAACAAGAGGCAGAGCTGAATGCAAAACCTAAGCAGAAATAAACTCGTATGCGTTTAATCATGGTAACTTAAGCCCGAAATCATGTTGTGCCACAGACCAACCGACCAACAGAGTCACAGAGTCACTCGAAGTTCGCAGTCCGAATCCGAATCGGAGTCCAAGTCTCTATGGCCGCACCCTCCGCGGGAGACGCCAGAGACTCTGACTCTCTGGGGTCTCAGATCTTGGCTCTGTTGTTGTCGCTCCTTCATTTTTATAATACAAAAAAATACAACAGAAAAAAACAGAGAGCTTCGTGTCACCGCAGTGTCGGTTGCCTTGGCAGATTCTGTTTTCTGTTTGCTGCTTTTTTGTTGTAGGCGCAGAGGAGCGTCGGGATTAAGACGACGCGACACAGTGGTTGGCTTTGGCCAGCTTCAGTTCCAGCTTCAAGTCCAAGTCCGGCCAGGTCGGGCCCATGAATGGGCATGGAGTGCGGCGTGTTCTGGAGATTAATAAATTGATGGCATCCATTGCACATAACGTGTAACTAATGGCGCTCATCAATTCTGCTTTACATCTCAATCTGGCGTTGGCAAAAAAAGAACAGCGAAACGAAAAGCAGAAAAGCAGCAGGCAGAAGTGTAGAAGTAGAAGAAGTCGGCAGAAAAAAGCTAGCATCGAGCAGGCCATTTGGTAATGAGGCAGGATAAGGCAAGCTGCGTGTGCTGCCTTCACTTTCAGTGCCGCACGCAAAAAGGGAAAGCAACTGCTACAAATTTAAATTCCACTTATGCAACTCTCACGCATCCTGCTGACCTGCCTGACTGCTGTCTCAAGCGATCCTTTCCCTGATCCTGTCTTGTCTGTGCATTAGTTACGCTCCGATTTTGCTTTCGTTTTCAACACAACACAACACAACTATTGTCAATTTGCATTATTTGCGAGACCGCCTTCTGTGACTGGAACCTCTTTCGACCTCTTTCACACTGCGTGACATCTTGTCACAGCCTTTGACAGCCAGTTGTCTAGCTTTTGGGAAATTTGCGAATTTGGACAAAATGTCAGGTATGCGTCGGAGCTGGATGGATTACGGCTAATGTGACCGATTGGCCAAGGCAATAAAGTGAAATTGCTGAGACGTGTCAAGGTCAGCAAGTGTTTCGCATGCTGCACAAATTCTCAATTTTGCAATGGCAAGTATTTGAAATTAAAGAAATTGATTAAGCATTAGTTTGGATTAAGTAAACATTACATTTTTTGAAACTTGAAATTGTAGTGTAATTCATTGCAATATTATTTATATATTTGTTTTAATCAATTATGATTTTAAGTGTTGTGAATTGCTTCATTTCAGCGCAATGGCAAGTTCATTTAAATTACGCGCTCCAACTGCGCAAGCAGTGCAACTGAACGAATTTCTAAGCAGTGTGCTGCTTTGTGAAGCAGTGCCGTACTGATGTATCTGCCGCCAAGCAGTGCAAACGAGTTTAACGAAAAGATCAACGCTGAGGAGAACACAAATATTTCCTTCCTAAACACTTCCGTTCGATTAATAATTTAGAATATTGAAAATAGAATTTTGGTCAGTTAGCCAATATTAATTGTTGGTTAATTGCATTGTTGTTGTTTTTCTTATATGTTTGTTGTGTTGTTGTTTTTTGTTTTTTTTTGGTTTTTTTGTTTTTTTTGGTTTGTTGGTATGCAAGACTACGGACTAGTTTAAGACTACGGTTCAACGGTTCTAACTACAGCAACCCACTACTATAAGAAGAAGAAAAATTCCACTTAATACGTTTCGTGGAATTGTCGATCACTTTCCTTGACACTTACCAAACTGACTTCGCATCCAGGGATACAGTGGTGACGGCATCCCTGAGGACTGCGAACTCGGGTTTTGGGATGGCGGCGTATGTTGTCCCGGATGTCCCTGGTGCATCTGCGGCGGTCCCTGCCCGGCACCCGGATGCATCATGCCCTGCGGCGGCGACACCACCACGGGCGGCACACCCGTCTGCTGCTGTCCATACATGCCCATGTTGTGATGGTTCTGATGCACCTACAAAAACGTATAATTAATAATTGCATTATCAGTTCAGTACAGATGCTCCACTTAAATAAAATGTATTTCATAAATAATAAGTCAGCAATAATTAAACAGTATTATAATTGTAAATTCTAACAAAAATTCGTAAAAAATATAAAATAGTTTAAATAAAGATGGAAATAGTTTCCAATATTGTAATTTAATTAGATATAGTTCCACTAATGTTTTGTTATGTTAAAATAATTGTTAATTTCAAATGCGCCCTAATTTATAGGTTGCATAAATAAATAAAATAAAAGTATTCAGTATTGTTTATTTCTAACCAACACCAACTAAAAGTGAAATCATAATGACAAGCTGGAGGAGGATTTAGTGGGTTAAGCTTACCTCTGTTACATCGGGAACGCCAACGTCAGTGTAACCCAACTGTTTGATTGGAGCGGAGAGGGCGGCAAAGAGATGGAAGAATGAAGCGTTTTTAGAATGTTATTGGCGGGGCGATTAAAGGAGGCGGGGCTCAAAAAGCTGCAACCAGTATTAGTAATGAAAATTTATAAAGTCTTGGCTTACCTGCGCCTGCGGATGCCCCATGTGATGGGGCAGCGACATCTGGGCATTCATATGATGGCCACCGACCATCTGATCCACCAGCGGAGGCGAGCCGCCTTCTTGCACCAGGCCGAGGCTGCCGACTGCCGCCTGCAGCTTGCAACTGGCGTAGACGACGGGCTGCTGTTGTTGCTGCTGCTGCTGCTGCGGATGTGTCACCTGTTGCGTCACCTGAGGATGTTGCTGCTGCTGCTGCTGATGTTGCTGCGGTTGTGACTGTTGCTGCTGGGATTGTTGCTGCTGCTGCTGTTGCGCAACTGCCACCAGTTGACCGTTTGTCTGCGCCTGCGGCATCACGCCGCCCACCTGACTGGAAGGACTGTCGGGACGCGAGTAGCCCTGATGTTGTTGCTGCTGCTGCTGTTGCTGCTGCTGCTGATCCATGCCCTGGCCGTTGTAGTAGGGCATGCGATCGTAGGGCGGGAAGCGCGGGTAGGGCATGTTGCCCTGCTGATTTGGATTCTGGCTGTAGTGATGCATCTGCTGTGCATCGAGATCGGTGACGCCGTTGCCCGGATAGTGGCCATGGTGCATGTCCGCTCCCATATACGAGTTGGTGAAATATGACGTCATGCTTTCGCAGTTATTTGTACTCATCGTCATTTTGTTGTCTATATTTCCTTTGTGTGACGTGAACGTGAACGTGACTTAGTTGCTAGTGACTGTGACTCGACTCTGTGTGCTTTTAGCTACTTTCCTATATACAAAGTAAACTGCGGGATTAAATTTGGCATCAATTTAGATCGTTTAGAGTCTTGTCTTTCCACTCACCTAAATATCCTTTGAACACTTAAGTACAATGTACAGTTGCGCCTTAAATTTAGTTGTGTTTGTGTGTGTGTTGGTTTGTTTTTGTTAGTGTGTGTGTGTGTGAGGTATAAAATTATTTGCGTATTTTTTGCTGTTCCTCCGTTTTGGTAGAAAATCCGTTGCTCTCGCAGTTGCAGTTGTTCCTTGTGATCCTTAAGTATCCTTAACCTCTAGTTGGTATTTTTCAATTTTGATTTTGAAACTCTGCAAACAAATAAAATTAAATGCAAATTCGTTAATAACTTTAGCTTTTTTGAGTTGTTCTTTGCGCTTTGAAGTCGCGTTTGAAAATGCGCCACAAAGTTGGCGGAACATGTGCTTTGAGCTGATAGCAACATGTGCTGCAACGATCTGTGGCAAGTCTCTTTTCTGATAAATTGTTTATGCTACGCTTTGACAAATTCCCAAAATTATCGAAAATCATATTGTACAAGGGAGGAGATCGAGATCAAAAAGTATAGTTTTTGATACAAATAATAAACTATTGGCAAACGACTTTTAAATAAATCACATCTATATTTTAGCGTTGTAAAATGTTAGGGGAAATAAAGTTCAAAAGTTTGTATATTATTTTATATTCTCAAGCAATTTTTTCAACTGTTATGATACGGTATTATAATTTTTTAAATAAAAAATAGTTTATTTGATATATAAAAAATAAAATCAAAATTTCAAATAATTTAAAATTTCAATACATCGATTGATCTCTGTGTTCTTAAACGGTTCATTTAAAATATTAGAACTGTTTTTTGGCAGTCTTAGAATATTTTATATAGCATTCATGTCACACCTTTTTAATTTCAGGTTCAATCTAAATAGGTTTACTGCACATGATGTGCTGAATAGTTCCAGAATATCTGAATATTCGTGGAATTTGATTGTGCTTTGCAGCGTAACAGAAATGTCATTCATTGGCTGGCTGACAAGCTGACAACATTCGTTGAATTTATGAATATGAAATCAATTGTGTTATCCCCTTTTGACCTGACATCCTTCCGGTCAAAGTGATTTAATTTCCTGGCTCATTATCACGAGTCTCTGACCTCATAAATCAAAACTCGAACAATGTAGACAGACAGAGAGACAAGCACAAATACAAGTACAAATACAAACACACACAGACACACAGACATAGAGACAGACAGAGACACACGTTACATGCCATGCATATAGTATGCAAGCATCTCTCATTCGCCCTCTCTCTCTCTCCCGCTCTCTCTCTCTCTCTGTGCTGGGTGGTGACAACCCTGCCGAAAAACTAACTAACGGTAACTTGTTGTCGGAAATGAAACTTTTGCAACTTTGCACAAAAAGAGAGCGAGGAAAGACTGCGAGAAATTGTGAAACTTTAAAATATTTCAGCGACAAGCGTTGCTTGCATATTTTTCCGCCTTTTTCCCTCGACTTTTCCCCATTGGTATTTGTATTGTCTGTGTGTGTGTGTGTGTGTGTATGTGTGAGGCATTCTGCTTTGCGCTTTTGTTAACGAAATAATTTCTTGTGCCGCCAATGCCGCCGTTGCCAAAGCTTCCCTTTCAATTACACATTTCCCGCTGACGGTCGGCGCGAAAGGACAATGCCAGGCGGAAGGAAGCTGCGTCGAGGCGAAAAGGCTGGAGGCCAAAATTCCCCCGCCTCGAACTCGAACTCCAACTCCAGCTCGAAACGGATGCGGGTAAAATCGGTGGCTCGCTCTGCCTATAGAGAGATGGCCATAAACGAGTATACGATACGTAGGTGGTTATCAGACATGTGCTGGAATGGGCAGAGCAAACAGATGAGGGGGGAATGGGGGAATTGCAGACGAGACAGCAGCCTTGGCCATGGCGGTTGGACCTTGCACGCAGCCAAAGGGGCCGGGGGGAGGAGGAGGGGTAAAGAAACTCACTCAAGCACAAGCGAGATGATAATAATGTCTGATGTGTGTTTTGTGCTGTTGTTCCATGCCACTTATTGTTGCGGCTGTGTGTGTGTGTGTGTGTGTGTGTGTTTACTTTATGATTTATGTTTGTCTGATGTGATTTATTCAAGCGAACAAATGCTAAAATTTGATTTGCAATAAAAGATTTGCAGTAAGCTTTAATTTCATTTGGCAGCTGGCAAGCCGAATTAACTTCAATTGTGAACTCCTTTTTAATTTTCAAACAAATCGTAAAATTTTCTTATCCCCATTTTATTGTTTCATTGCGTGCTCCTTTTGCTTAGGCTTAAGAATCTGGCGCTTCACATATATTTAATGCTGCATACTTTTAGGCTTGTGTGCGCTGAGCCCTCTAGCGGCGGCGTGCTGAAACTACTCAAATCAGTTTTGACAGATGTCGCTTTCGCTTTGAGTGGCACGCA
This sequence comes from Drosophila ustulata, assembly GCA_035047365.1. Classification (NCBI taxonomy): domain Eukaryota; kingdom Metazoa; phylum Arthropoda; class Insecta; order Diptera; family Drosophilidae; genus Drosophila; species Drosophila ustulata. Next base: position 21,208,909 of record JAWNPT010000094.1, read on the forward strand.
GCGACCTCTGTGAGTGAGTTGTAGAACTAGCACTACTGACACTTGGCCAAGTTGTTTGTTGACGTGAGGAAGGAAAACAACAGGAGACTTTGTGGTTAGGCAAAAATTAGTTAAACCTTATTATTTAAAGGGTATCTTTATAAATTGTTAAATTGTAATGTAGGTTCTAGTAACCATATTTAATAATAATACAAAATGAAAAAGCTTGTAACTGAATTAGGCATCATTTTGAATGCTTGTTTGTCGATTTTAAATTAAATAGTTTATTAGCTCAAAACCTAACAATTAGTATTCAAAGTATTTCTACAAATATATGTAATGTAACTATACAAATAATAAACGTGTTTTAAACCAATTAGTTGATATTTGTTATTTGTTTTTGATTTGTCCAATAATTGCATGCGTTTAGTCTCAACCCACGGTGCAATTGCTCGTGCAATTAGCCAAGACAGCAACCATAGTTTCAAGCCCAGCCCACTTTCACACACACACAGGCGCACGCACACACATGTGCGGGAATGCGCATGGCATATGGGCAGTCCGTTACCTGTTTAAGTCGTCAACGACAACGACAACGGCAGCGACGGTTTCCCGCCCTCGCCCCCGCAGCTAATTTGTGAACTGCGCATGCAGCAGTAGTTGCAGCAACAACAACAGCAAATACAACAACGAGAGCACTATGGAAATGGCAGCCAATCCATCAAAGGCGACAAACAGCAGCAGCAGCAACAACAACATCAACGGCAGTGGGCAATGCAGTTAATCAGTACACACATCAACGCACTTACACAAGCACACACACACACACGCAGACACGTTTCACTCACACGCATGCGCTGTCTGGTGATGGAATGGAAACGAAAACGAAAATGAAAATGAATGATTTCATTCTTCAGGCATCAACTGCAGCCATTTTGATTTACGATTGCGTCGCTGCGCTGCTTTGCTCTGCTCTGCTTCTTCTTCATAGTTTTGCATAGCGGCCATGCGAAGGCGTCGCCCGTCGCCCGTTTGCCGTTTGCCTTTGTTGTTGCTGTCGGCATCATCTGAGAGACGCTGTGAGCCAAGGCAACGGTAAACTTACAAAAGGTAGTTAGCGCGAGTTATCTCTTAGTTCAGATAGCAAGAGAGCGACGAAGAGGGAAGGGAAGGAAGGCGAAGAGAACAAACGGAGAGTTCCCTCGAGTTGTTGATGAAAACGTTCTGCTCGGCTGGCCAAATTAATGTTTTGCATTTTATTTAAATAACAACTAATTGGGCTGACTAACTCGAAGACACAGTTGCTGTGAAACTCTTCTCGCCGACAAGCGAATTAACACGTAAACTCAAAACAAACTAGAAATTCTGGAAGTCTAGAAATACGTTATATAAAACTAATTAAAATTGCCCAATAAATAAGCAACATTTTATGTTGTCAAATTAGATATTATTTAAATAAAAATGCATATTCCGAAAGTATTGAAATACTACATAAAACATTTATGTTATTCAAAAATTATATAATTAAAATTGACTAATAAATAAGTTAAATTTATTGTTTTATTTATGGCATTCGAAACTCAACTGTAAAATAAAGACTGTTCTTTTATGTTTAATATTTGGAATATTTTAAAGTCTGACTTACAAGATAAACAGATAACAAAAACACTGCATATTTATTTTAATAAAAAATCCAATTTAAAATCTGATAAAGACTATTTTATAATCTTAACCAACTATTTGAAATGTTTTTAATTCAGCCTATTGTTGATTTTTTGCTGGTGTTAAATGAACACATTTTCCTCAGGGACAAACAGATATTTATGTTTATGATAATGCCCATTTTAACTCTAACAAACCGCTAAACAAATGACCTTGTAATATTGGCCAAAATACGCGGCGACAACATGCAGTAAGTAGTAGTTAAATGAAAGACATAAAAAAACAACCAGTGGGGAGAACAAAAACGAGAGAACATGATATAAATAAGCTGGCAAGTTGAAGCACGTGCTCAGGGCGAATGCCAGAAGAGTTTATTGTGCCATCAACTAAAGGAGCAAATAAAATTTTATTACCACTATAAATTTCAGCACTTGAAGCGGTCGAGCAAACGCAGGTTCTTCTCCTGGACTGCTGACTGTATTCTGTAGCCTGTATTCTGTGATCTGGTCTTGGCCTGCTGCTCTGAGGATAAGCCCACGCGATTTAGCGACGGTGTTGCATAAAGACGAATAACGTGAGAGGCAGAGGCAGAGGCAGAGTGCTGAAGAAGAGGCAGACAGCGCAAGGGTGGCGAGAAGGGGAACCGGACTCAGCGAGGCCTGCATTTTTCTCACATTTATCTTTTTTCGAGTGCTGCGTTTTATTGCGATTGGAAATTGAGCTTGTCAACGCGGCCCAAACGGCAACGCTTGGCTAGTCCGGCTATCAATGAAGGTGCAGAGCTGAAGTTGAGGCCGAGGCCGAGACGGCAGCAAGGGAAACGTCTGCCAGTCTGTTAACGTGGCCAACAACAGCTGGCACGACTCTGCAGTTCTTCCTTCTTTTTGTATTTTTTAGTTCTTTTTTTTTATTTTCTTATTTTGGGCGCGCGCGCTCTTCGCCTGCTGATAATAAAAATGTCAGCCGCTTGACGACTGCCGGTTCATAAATAAAGTTTTGCATTTGAATTGGAAATTGGCTATTGACAGCGTTGAGTGGGGGGGAAGAGAATTGAGGAAGCGTTGGCTGGCTAAATTTAGAGGCAAGAAGACACATATCATACATTTAATTGGTGCTATTTAGCATTCACTAATGGACATGGCACAGTGTGCAGCACCTGCAACCTGCAGCAGCCAGATAAAAGAGAAAGAGAGACTCTGATAATAAATCTAATTGACACATTTGCGCCGGCAGACTGCAGCAGCGGCATTCCCAGGACAATTGACATGACTCCGGCCTGGCCAACTTTGGCCAATAATATGTGAGTGCGTGCAATTAAAGGTGCACTGCATTGCTGATGATCATAATGATCGTGATCATGAGTCCCATCGATCAGCCATTTGCTGTAATTATGCCTAAAGAGTTGACAATCGACACAACAACTGGACAGAACAGAAAACACAAAACACAAAACACAATACATAAATTTCATTTGTGATCATATCGAATCATGCATCGCAACATGGCACTTGCCAAGTCGATGGATCGATCGATCGATCGATCAATCTTTTTGGGTCCCATTGCCCGTGGTGATAACGCCGCCAGGGGCAAGATCAAGAAGGAGTTGTCCACGCTGGACTCTCGTCGAGCCTCTTCTTGATTGGCAGGCAAAAATGCGCCGTTGCCTATTGGAAATTGATTGGCAACAACATGGCCAGCGCACTGGTTCTGGCTTGTTGATGTTGTTGCTCGGTTGTTGTTGATGCTGTTGTTGTGCTCCATCAGTGTTGTAATGAGCAATGCCTTCATTACAAGGCGCAATGCGTAAACTCGATGCACGCATGCGCATTGCCAGACGCAGTTGGAGTCGGAGTCGAAATCAGAGAGTCTGTCCTCCAGTTGGACTGGCGACTGCCTTGCAGACAAAACACGCACTCACGCACGCACGCACGCAGTTGCAGTTGCAGCTCACGCACGCCATAAGGGGGCAGGAACGCAGATCTGTTGCAGCTTTATCGACGTTTTGTTGCAGCTCTTGTTAAGTGCAAATGCAACCGCTTGTCGTCTGTTTTTGCTTTTCTTTTCTTTGTTTTTAATGAGAGCGCAAGTTGAAGTACACTTTACAACACTCCTCCCCTCCCCCCTTTCACCCCCGCTCTCCATGCTGCTTGCATTATTGTTCCGCAATTGAATTGTTAAGTGCGTTCGCTGCCTGCAACCATTCCAAAGTGCTTGCCTCCCCCTCTTCCTGTTTGCCCCTTCGAGCCGTTGCCAGTTGCGCGGTTGCGTGTGAAAATTATAATTTCGTGTGCGCACCACCGAACCACCGAACCACTGAACCACCGACTGACCACAGTGTCCAGTGTGTCCACTGCTGACCACCGTGGCCACAACGACAAAGAAACTTTACTTTAAATGTTGACAACAATTTGCAAGTTTTTCGTTTTTGTTGCCGTTGTGCCGAGCAACTTTTAAGTGTTAATTAAATTTCATTTTATTGCGCAAATGAAAGTGAAGATAATTTAATTTTGTTGTCTTTTTTGCTTTTCTTGTTGTACATTAAATACGAGTCGCAAAACCATAAATAACACATTTTTAATGGTCGCCACAAATTAATGAGCTCTGCTCTGCTCTGAAATCGTGTTGAAATTTGCCAAGCTGAGAAATTTCCTGCTAGACACACGCATTATGCAAAAGGTCAAATTTGATGCCACCAAAAACAAGAAAAACTTATTTTAACTAAATTTCCAGACTTTCGCTATATTTTGGCGAATGAATTTTACTTTTTCTTTGAAAATCAGAAGCAGGGAAAAATTTAATGGTAATAAAATCTTATACTACAGAAATATTATTAAAATATTTTCCGCCATTTTTACTTGCAATATTTTACAAAACACTTAATAGAAACTGAAATCAGGCTTGACTTCCTTTAAATGTGTTTCACCTTTAAGAATCGCCAGTTGAAATGGAATATGAAAAACAGCAAAGCGGACACAGTGAGAAACCTGCCTCAGACTCCCCATAGAGCGGGCATAGAATCAGCGGGATATAAGGTGAAAGTTGGCATTGCATAAGAATCAAACCAAAGATATGCAATTCTACATAGTTTTTCTCCCCACAAAAGCAGAAGAAGACAAAGAGAATTGCGTAAGACACAGTCACAGTCACAGTCGAGACCTCGAACTCTGGATGACCTGCAGGTGCTCGTAGAATACCTGAGCTACAACTGCGGGCCGTGAAATTGGACAGACGTTCACCAAAATAGAGCAATTAACCTTGTCTACGTGACGACGAATGTCTGTCTGTCCGAGTGTCTTTAGGCCCTAACTAAGTGGACACGTTTGTCATTTCCATTCGCTTGCCTAATTGTCAGCCAGTGACTGCGATTATCGAAGCGTGGAACATTAGCGGAATTCGACTTCAAGTCGATGTCATAAGGCAAACACGTAATGCAGTAGAAGTCATATGGTTTAATTTAATTAACTCTGCCAGCAGCAATTAATTCATTATCGAAGAATCTGTTTTATTAAGCTCGGCTCTCAATTTAATTGCCCAAAGTAGATCAATCAAACACACAAAAGCACACACATGAAAGGCTTTAAGTAGCTTTAATTGTGCTGATTGAAGAATCTTCTTTTAAAATAAAAATAAAATGAAATAATACAAAAATAAAAACGTCAGCAAAAAAGTTGTCATTTGGCTGTTCAAATTATTTTTTTATTTTTTTTAAATATTTTTATTTTATGTATGAAATGATTGAAGGTAATTCAGTAGCTGTTGAATTTATTTTATGATTATATTTGCGGAGATTCATGAAACTTCCTCCAAGCCGAGTTCTGTTGTTGAATTTATTTTGATTTGATGTATTAAGCTGGTGCATCAACTTTTGCCCCGCTTTGTCTGCAGGGTATTTTATAATTCAGAGAACTTTCATGTCCATCTTTAGCCCTATTAACAATGTCATCGTCATCTGCAGCCATGTGCTTGCCTCGCCTGCCTCGTTGTGCCTCTTGCCACTTCCACAAAATGTCGCTGCTCCATATAGATGCTTATTTACTTATTCAAATCGTTGAGATTTCCCCCTCTTTGGCCTCATCGACCATTTCATTTCCATTTCCCATCGCATGTCTCGCTGACTGCCTTCCTGCTCTGGCTCTGCCTTCGTCTCTCTATCCCTGTCCTATTCAACTTGCCGCCTGACACTTCTCTGACAGCGACAGGCCATGAGCAAAACTTTTGTTCTATATACAATTTTTTCTTCTCGTTTTTCTCTCTTTTTGTGCTGCCTTTTTCTTTATTTTTTCTTTGCAGTGTCGGTTTATTCAGAATATGAGCGCAAAGCCAAGTTGCAAAAATGCTAAAACAAAAACGGAAAAAAGAGTCGCCCAGCTGAAGCTGAAGCTGAAACCGATGCCGAAGCTGGTAGCTGGAAGCTGAAGGCAGAGCCAGTGAATGTCATGACAGGCTCAGTGACTTTGGGACCCGTGGCTAAACCCTGAATACTGAATACTCAGTGCTGAGCACTGAGCACTGAGCACTGAATTGCTGACTAACAGCCCTGTCGCGAAATATGAGTCCATTTCAGCGTTAAGACACGCGTGTCTGCCTGAGATGGTGAAAGGGATGTGGCCATCAAGTCGCTACGCCCATTTGGCCCCACTGTGCGCACGTGCTTAAATACTTGGGCAACAACAACAGCGAGACAAGCAGCGAGAAATGAGAGAATACTTTTCAGGATGTGACACAAAATGCCGCCATCGTCGTCGCTGTCATCATCGTCTGCTTTAAAGATTACACAAAATATTTGTAAAAATACAAAACACAACATGCTGACGAGGGGGCGGTGTGTGTGGGCATGGCAATGGCCAAGAAGGCGGGCAGCGAGGGGAGGTGAGGGGCGAGGGGGCTGCAGAGAAAATAAACTCACAGCTTTACAGAAATAACAACTGCGGAGGCAGCCGAGGCGCACACACAACGGAAAATCAAAGAAAAGCGAAAAAAACGAAAGAACAAAATGAAAAAAAAAAGAAGAACACATGAAAATATTTACAAAATATTTTCCACTTCAACGAAATGGAAAACGCGACCGCCCCAGTCGCAGTTGTTTTCCCCTCCCCCTCCTTCCCCCGTTCCCTGTCCGTTGCCGTGACACGACTTGAGTTGAGTTGACTTGGCTTTTGTCTGCGCTTCCTCCCTCCCCCTCACGCTGCGGCACTTATCCCCGCCTGCCCCGACTCGGCTGTCAGTTTGTCTTTCCGTCTAGCAATGGCTCGTTGGCTCCGTCTCCGTCTCCGTCTCCGTCTCGTAGTCGGCGCCGCCGCCTGCCAACGACAAAAAGAAAATGCAGCGCAGCGTGAAATGCCTCGGGAGCAACACCAGCAACACTTGCCACACTTGCAACACTAACAATGCAAATCAAATGCGCGCCAAAAAAACAAATTGCAAACTGAACTTGACTGCGAAATCAGCTGCAGCAACTACAACCAAATGTATCTGCGAACTGCATGCACACTGCAAATGTATCTGTATCTGCATCTTTAGCATCATGATGCGTTCTCTTAAGTGAATTGTGTGAACGAATAAAGACATCAGAGTAGAATGTGCCTGGCTAATTCTCAATTTAACTGCACACTTCATAAATGTATCTTTTTGTAGCGTAATGCGTATCTGCAGCTGTATCTGTATCTGTATCTATGTAGCTGCACATTTCGTTGGCACTGCGGCTAAACAAGTTTTTAATTGATTTCTGCTGCATTGACCCACAAAAATGCTCAAATTGCTCTGGCGCCAATTGAACTCACGCCCGAAAGAAAATTGTTATTTCAGTTGAAACCTGTTGAATGCATTATTGAATTTATTTCATTGCTGGAAATTTGGGAAGAACGCTTGGCAAGTGAAGTTAAAGCCAATTGTTTAATTTTAAACTAAAAATTGTGCTATTATTTGAGTGGAAATATGTTAGATGATTCAATTGAAAATTCTAACAATTCGATAAATATTTGTTAAACTTAATAGAAAAGGCAACAAAAATTTGTAAATATTAACAATTCATAAAATGTCATTTACCAGAATATTATAATGAGAATTTGCTTCGCTTTATAAGAAAACATGATATTATTTTGTGCTGGAAATATTTAAAGCCGCATTTAATAGGATTAATTTTTCTTAAACCATTCCAATGGTTTTCATTTCTTAAACACATTAAAAGCACTCTAAGTGCCAATTTGAATGTAAGTTAATTAACAATGAGCATTTAGCTCAATACCTAAAGAGCACTCTTGGCTTATCTTATCTGCTTTCGCAACGGTCGTATTTGTTTGGTAGTTTGCCATTAAGTACTATTGAGAGTGTCGCTCTTTAACGGAGCCATTCACTCACTTCTATCTATGCTAATGTGCCAGAGCCTCGGCCCCAAATCCCTTTTAGAGGACGCGCTCATTGCCCTCCGGAGACTGATTCTCCAACCGCAACCGTCTCGTGTCCTCACAGACTTTTGTGCCATGATATGATAATTATATGTGTTGCCCACAAAAAGCACACACAAAATGCTAAATTCATATGCAAACGGCCGTAAAACTTCAACACGGCAGGACACAAGCTGGCAGGGGGAAGGAGGAAGGAGGAAGGGAGACTAACATGGAGCGACAACTACAAGTCAAAATATAAAATGGAAAATGTGTGAATATTTCATTTGGTTGGCTCTGTGGCAAAAGCCAACACACCGAAAAACAACAAAAAAAACCTAGCACCGAAATGCCACATGTGGCAACTTGCAGTGGCAGTGGCAACAACAACAACGCACACGTCAATGTTAATTTAGTCAACGCCACAAAACATAACACAACAAAACAACAGCGCAACACAACGAAACGTAACGAAACGAGCGAAACGAACAACAACAAATGAAACAATTCCATTGGGCATTGTTGTGTTGGAGACCCGCCCCCACCGCCCCCCTCTCGTGGTCTGCCTGATTTCACATGTGCTTCTATGTCAACTTTCATGAAATTAGTTGGCAACATGACGAGCTGCCAGCGAACGTTGCCAGCGTTGTGAACGCCGCCGCCCTGTGGCACAAACACGCCCATTAACAGGCGTCGGGAATCAGGGAATTCGCGTCAGCAGCAGGAGAGCGCGGAGTGCGGAGAGGACAGAGGGGAAAAGAGCTGTGCCTAATGCGCAGCTGACACCTTGCCAAAGTAGTTTTCGCTGTTTGCCGCGCGCGGTTAATTCACAACAGCAGCAAAAGCTGAGGCCGAAATACAGGCGTCCCATTGGGGATTTAACCAACAGGCCTCGGGCTGAGGCGAGGAGAGATGGAAACGGGAGGCAGGCGCCACAGCGCCCCTGGCCACGCCCCGTTTGGATTTGGACTGTGCACGTGTTGCAGCAACACCGCAGCGGCCACCGACGCAGCTAATGCCACAAACTGACGCCTGGCAACCGTTGGCGATGGCGTTGGCGTTGCCTTCAGCATTCGCTTTCCCGTTTGCTGCTAATTAAAAAAAAAAAATTCACTCACCTCGGCCTCTCCCTTGCCACGTCGTGTGGCATCCCCTGACACCCTCTGGCTGTTTAGTTTAATTATTACAAATGGCCGAGAACTTGCAAAACCAACTGCAAATGTGTGATATTTGCCCAAAATGCAGCCACAAATTAATTAAGCCACATTAAATTGACATTTAAATGCAGATATCATAATTGCATAATTAATATCACATAAATAAAATCGAAAAACTGTGTGTGCCAAAGTTGAACAATATTGGAGATAAATTGGGCATTTTGTGAATTATTTTAGCTAATTTTTAAATACTTTATCAAAATGAATTATTATGAATAAATTTACGTTTAATGAATCATTTTAGATAATTTTTAAAATACTTTATCAAAAGGAATTATTGTGAATAATTTCAAATAGTATTTAAAATATTATTTGCAGTCTAATTGTTAGCAAATATATTTTATATATTGTACTTATTTAAATTATTAATGGGTTTTATAGGTCAATTTAATAGAATTTTAATTTATGAGATATACATATGTAGTTCTAATTTTTAAATTGTAATTGAAATTAAATTTAATGTAATATTACAATTGTGCATATTTGAAGATCGTATTTATTAAAAGATTTTTTAAATGCTCCACGCGGACTTATGAATGAATAAATGTATCTACAATTTTATTTGCAATAAATCTGAATGATTTTATATTCCCCAATATTATTCTAGCTACTGATTAGACTCAGGCAACTTGATTCGCACAATTCGCTTGGCAAATGATTGCCGAAATCATAGCACCGCTTAACACTCCCCATGCTTCGTCGTCTCCACCGCCACAAATGCGAAACGCAGCTGTTTAATCGATAAAAACATTTCAACTGCAATTTGGCTATCGGTTGTCGGCGGTGGCAGCAGCAGCAGCAACAACTTTGACTACTTGTAGATACAACATGCTCGATGGCCATGGCCACACTGAGTTGTCCCCACATTAGATACAGATACTGAGATTTAGTTGTATGCCCACGGGACTAGTCGACCATGTGTGTGTGCCTGTGTGTGTTTGTGTGTGTGTGTAGGCTGCGATAAATGCGGAACGCAACAAGCAGTCAAGAAGCTGTTGGCAACCCTGGCCAGTGGCCAGCAAGCGATAAGCTGTGCAGCCAACTCTCGTCCAGTTGGCCGGGATCCTGGCCATATGGATGAAAAACTAAAAATGGCATTAAAACAAAACGTAATCGCAGCCACCGCACAGCTCGGGTGGATTTTCATTTTCCCTTCAATTTTTCCACAAGGCGCAAATCGGAAAAACAACCCCATCCATGGGGTAAGTTTTTCCTCATGCGTTTGCCCATCTATCGGCATATGTGTGTGTGTGTGTTTCTGTTTTCCAATGGGGTGGTTTTTCTTTGGCTTGCCAGCTATTGAAGTTTTTCCGATTTCCCAATGCACAAACACTTTTAATTACTGTATTCAGGGGAAAAGTTCGCATTGCGGATTGCATTTTAATGGCATTGTTTTTTTATCGCTTACTTTTCAAGAGCTTCAAAATAAATGTGAGGATTTACCTGAAACGAGAGAGAAGGAATTGTTCATTAAAATCAATAAAACTATTTGTAAATGTATTTAATATAATATAAGTATTTATCATGATTTATTAAATACATGTATTCGAAGTAAAAGCAGTATTTATGAGGATTGCAATTATTTATTGGAAAATAATATTTAATTAAAGTTTAGTCGCAAGACAGTTAATGTAATCAATTAACGCCACAGCATAATTGTCGCCTGCTTATGTTCGATGTCATTCACAGTTTCCGCCAAACAATTTCAAGCTCGATTGCATTCAATTCCTCTGCTCAATTGGCCTGGCTATGAAGCACTTAATCGGCTGTAAGAAGCAATTAAGAAAAAGTCAACTGCAGAACCAGCGACAACAACTGGTCAGCAAGCTGCTAACCAATTCCATTCAAGTTCGCAGCTACTTCGACGCCGAGTGCTGATTAAACAGCCATAAAAGCCAAGGCGCAAAAAGAGCAACAGCAACAGCAACACTAACAGCAATAACAAGACTTGGCAAATGGCGGAGCGAGAGCGAAAAAAATTACTTAATTAGCTGAATCGGGAGGTGCTTGGCCAAAGACATCCAAACAAACAAACAGAAGAGAAGAGAAAAAAAAACAGTCCGCTGACCAAGTGTAAATTGAATGAAATATTCATGCAGAGATTTCTGGACGTTGTCCGCAGAGCCCCAAAATTGGCAACGTTCGCGTTGATGTTTTATTGAATTGAAAATCTCATTATCACCTCGACGCATTCTTTGAATGCATTTCAGGACCTGTCCTTGTCGAGATTGGCAATTGGCGATTCTGCGATTCAAGAACGTTGGCTGCATCGTCATCGGAATCGTCAGATACTCGCAGCTAATTATCGTAATTATTGCAAATTTACAAATTGATATGAAATTGATTAGTGCCCCAGTGGAACGAACGGACGCAACGTTGGCCAACAGCCCAAGACAGACCCAAGACAACCCAAGACAGCTTCCCCGAGATGGGCAACAGTTGGCCAAACTTGTTTTTCTTCTCCTCTCCTTGCAGCTCGTTCTGTTCGCCTTTAATAAATGCATTAAAAATCGATGGCAAAAATGCTAATTTGATGGTGAGAATTCTGCAAGTGGGCAACACAAAAAAAAAGGTGTTAAACCCAAAGATGCGAAGGAGCAGCAGAGTTGCCATCGCAGCTTCTAAATGATAAAAATGTTGATTTTGACGACAGCCAATTAAGTTTTCTGCATCACATAAATATTTGATGCATTTCGGTAAAATGTTTAAATAAATAATTTAAGATAGAGTTGCCAACAGCTCGTTCGGTTTGCCTTAAATAAGTGCATTAAAAAGGTGTTAAACTTAAACTCATGCGAAGGGGTATAATAATGTTGACAGCAGCCAATTAAGTTTTTTGCACCACATAAATATTTGATGCATTTCGATAGAATGAAAGTAAATATTTTCAGATAGAGTTGCCACCAGTTGCGACTGTCGGCAAACACTTGCAAGCCGCATGCAGCAGCTCTATGAAAAGTCGCTCAATTTGTCCAGTAAAAATGTCGCGACGTTGGCGACGAACACATAAAGAAACTCTCATGGTGAGAACAAATTTTTCAATTAAGCCATTAATTCACTCTGCGCCACACACACGCAAATTTACTCACACACACACGCACACAGCGAAAGAGTAACAGATGCACACACACGATCATCGTCATTATTAGCATCATCATCATTATCATTGGCATTGTCGTTTGCCGTTTGCCGTTCCTTCTGTCGCATTATTTTATTAAGCATCCACAATCACATTCACACTCACATTCGCATTCGCATTCGCATGCACATCTACATTTACAAGCATCGCAAAGTCCAAGCGCTGTCTCCAATTCAAATATCGTTCCTTCTCGCTTTCTCCCCAGCTACTCTTGCTATCCGTTCTGTTTCGCTCCCTCTTGTTAGCTGCCCAACGCTGCTCTTGCTGCTCTTGTTGTTGCTGTTTATTTGCTCGTTGTCCACTTTTACGCAAATTTTATTCATGTTTGTCCCTGTGTCCGTCTGTCCCTCTGCCTGTCCGCAGTTGTTGTTGTTGTTGTTGCTGTTGTTGTTGCTGCTCTACTCGTTTTGCTCACATTGTAAAGTTGTCGTCACAAAAAAGTTGCTCGTTTCCCAAGCTCTTAACAAAAATATTCTGCCTGACATTCAAATGAAATGAAATTATTTCAGCGCTGAGTTCTTAGCTGATCGGCGAGCTGAGATGATGATTAAGTGAATTGTTGTTGGCATATTTAAGATTAGTTTTCGAAGCAAATGGAATTAAATTGATAGAGAACAGCGCAGCGGGAGAGAATTTACATATTGTGGGAGTTACAAATGAATAAATAAATATAAGAGATAAATGAGAGTGCCGAAAGCGTGTGAATCGGGTTAAACTATTATCTAGAGCTTATAAATTAATAGTAAAAGAATATATTTACTTTGAAGAAATATAAGGATCATGTATTTAATTTTTACACATTCCAGTTTTAATAGTTAGAACATTTAATTTTAAATATAGTTAATATAATTCTTCATAATAAATCCACCTATTTTGAATAAGACTAAAATTGCTATTCGTTTGAAAATGAATTTAAAAATATAATTCAAATAATATTCCTAAATTCGAACATCACATACATAAGTTATATTATTCTTTGTAATCCTTTCGTAATTAGAACCAAACTATATTTGCTATTCCATTAAATGTGTTATGACGAATGAAACGTCAGTTGTTCTTGAAATCGCTTTTCCTCGTTCCTTAAATCTCTCTTGAGCAGTCAAAGCGGCAATCGATAATTCAACTTTCCCATCGACAGATGTGGCAGTTGGTTGGTTGGTTGGTTGGTTGGCTGGTTTATTTGGTGGCTGGCACCGTCTGGCCAGCAGAGGATTGGCGGCGCACAGACAGTTACTAATTTTCAACACCTTCGCCTTTGGTGGCACGGCGGGTTGCCGCAGAGACGTCGCCAGTTGGTGGCAACTTGGTGGCGAGTTTGTTGCAAGTTTCGCCTGCCTTTGGCTTGGTGTTCATGCAAATCGAATACTTTTCACCTGCTTCCTTTTTTGGTCTGTCGCAGGAAAAGCTCTCTGCGTGCGTGTGTGTGTGTGTGTGAGAGTGTGTGGCATGCATGCGTGTTGTTGCTGGTGGAAATTGCATGTTATTAGCATTAGCCGCATACACGATCCCTTCCAACTGATACCGAACCATATTTTATTTATATGCGAGTTTACTTCTTGTTTTTTTTTCGTTCGCTTCGCCTCAAACAAATTTTGCGCGCTTAGACGGTTTATTTACCAATAACCAACGAGCGTGCACCACCGCTTCACCACCGCCACCGCCACCGCAGCTGGCAGCACCCCAGCCACCTAACCACCGCTAGATTTTGTTGTGGGGTATGGAAAACCGCAACAGTGTCGCAGCATAATAGGAAGACATTACACCAACAGCAGCGGCAACAACAGCAGCAACAGCAACCTAGTATAACAACAGCAGCAACCTTTGCGTGCTAACATGCAATTTCAATGTAACCAAGCGGCTGGACGGGAGAGAGGGCGGCAAGGAGAGCAAGAGGGGGGGGAAAACACTCGTCTATAAAGAATTGTGAATAAATTTCCAAATGGCAACCGAGCGATGACAACGCACAGTGGCTCAAGCTCATTGCAAAGGAAAGCCACTAGCAAAAAAAATGACTGACATTAAAAAGTATTTATACTTGCAAAGAAAATACGTTCAATGGGCATACTAGACGTATGCGTAATGAAAACTTTCAGTGCTTTATAAATTAAATAAATATCAAAGCAAAATATGTCGAAGGAATATACTTGACGTATGCGCAATAAGCGCTTTGAATATTCAAACAAATTTAAAGTATATAATAATTATTTCAATAATATTTTAATTAATTTTCTGTTTAATATTGAAATTTTTCAACTTTTATTTTAAATATAAAATTGAATTTCTGTCACTTTATGCAATCCCGTTAATCCAAGTCTGCACTCCAGTAAATATTACGTATACGCCACGTGTGCAAAATCGAAGCGTCGCTCGGCATTCAAACGTACGCTTTTCTGTGTTTTCTGTGCTCGAGAGATTCCAGCGATATGTGTGTGTATGTGTGTGAACAACTTTAGCCAGCGCGAATCCTCCATCAATATGACTTTTCCTCCTGCTTCCCCTCCCTTCCGCCATTCTATTCTCCCCTCTATCGGAATCCTAACCAGTCACGGGGTGCCGCAAACTTTCTGTTTGTTTATCATTAAGACATTTTACACTTTACACTTTGCACACGGGGTTGCCTTTCATAATCTGCCGTTGGCATATGTCCTCGTATGCGAATGTGTGCGTCTATCTGCGTGTGTGTGTGTGAGTGCAGGATATTGGCGCCGTTGGCTGTTTGTGCTGAGGATTAAGCGCCAGCCACAACCAACTGCGTCCTCTCTCAACTTGCAACTCTGCGCTCCCCCTTTACAACTGCCTGCCCCTTGGGGTCGCTCTCATGTGTGTTGCCCGCTAGTTGAATTGTACTTTTGCCGAGCTAATTACAATAATTTTTCTAATGTCGCTTGGCATAAAATTTGTAACGTGACGTGGCGATAGGCATCTCTGCCTGGCTGCTAGTTCGATGCAAACAACATGACAATTTGCAGAGACCGACACGAACATGAGTCCAACATTATTGAGGCCACAAGGAGGCCAGGACAAGCGGACGGGCCAGAAACGTGTGCAGCGATAAGCATCGACAGTGAATCGCTGTTGTCAATCACAGACTGCAGAGTTTTGCCCGCTTGAGATGGCCGCTCAACGATACCGAGAGTTTAATTGCAGTTGTGGCTCTAATAAATACATTATATTGTTTAGAGTACGCAACTGTTATTGATTGATTAAAATCTCACGCTGCTGTCGTGTCACGACACGCGGTCATCGCTACGAAGAAGCACATTCGTAACGTGTAACGAGTGAGCTCGACTCGCTTCATTTGCAATGCGCAATAGACGCCGTCAAGTCAACCAAGTCCACCAAGTCCACAGCCAAGTTGACGTCCAAGTCTTGCCCGAAGTCAGACCGCCCGAAAGTGTTTGGCAATGTGCGCCGCCGGTGGCATTTAACCGCTGTAAATGAGTTTATCTGGCGCAATCAGCAATTTTCGGTATCCGCTTTTGAGTCACTGTTCGAGACTGAGACTCTGAAGCTGATGTCGCTGCGCATGTGCAGCTGAATGTTAATTAATTGAAATGTACTCGAGCCACACGGCAGCGCCGAGACACTGTGACAATGCGACAGCGAAGCGACTATCGCGAAGAAGACAACGGCGCAGCAACGGCAACAATGAACGGCAGCGAGTGCAGCAACAACAATAAGTATACGGCATGTGGTACGAAGTCAAGTCGAGCTCCCCGTTGGCAATTGCGATCGCTGGCGATAAGCAAATTGCAGGCGCTGCAGTTCAAAGGAAAACGACAATTATGCGACACTAAAAAGCTGATTCTGAATTAAAACAAAAGCCTTGAAGCTGGGCAGCCCAAAGGGTTGCCAAGAGGGGGAATTGGCTGGGACTGAGCTAAAAAAAGATGGCGTTGGAAATTGGGTTGAAATTGGTTGAAAGTGGGCGAGAAAAAAGCGTGGCAATTGACAAACTATCTATCGTGATATAACAATAAATCTTAGAAAAAATCTAAATGAACTTATCGATAAAGGCATCGGAAAAAGCTTAAGTGTCAGTTCGACCGACAATATCAGCCATAAACATTTCAAGTAAAAGCAAGATTCAAAAGCTTAAGCAAAAGTGGAGATTAGAATAAACTATTTGAAACCATGCAGTTTTCACATTGCTAACATTTAATTTAAAATTTAAGTTGAAGAATTTCCAAGCTCATAGGCATCATTATAACTTAAATTAGGCAAGTCCAAGTAATTGAAATAAAATCTTAGATAAACAATAAACTATTAGGCGAAAACTTATTATTTAAAATTTAATGAACCCTATATTAAATTCAATTAATTTTATATTGTAGTTTAACACTCAATTACAACGTAATTACTGCACAAAAGTAATTGAAATCCAATCTAAGATTATTAATTACATTAAACACGATTTTCACATTGATAATTTTTAATAGATTTAAAATTAGTTGAAGTCTTGATTATAACTTGAATATGTGCAGCCAAAGTAATTGAATTCAAATCTGAGATAATAAGTTACTACTAAAGAAAACATATAGCAGATCAAATGGACTCGAATCGAAATTATATTTTTATTGAGCAATCAATTATAATGTAAAATACTGCAGTAAAAGTGATAAATTTCAATATTTAATTAAATTGAAGACTTCATTATAACTTGAATAAGTGCAGCCAAAATAACTGCAATCAAAGCTGTTGATTTGTTGGTGCAAGTAACTGCTGCTAATTGCACTGACTTGGGACAGTTCCTACGCCTAATCCTTGCCACTGCCTCGGCTCAGCTGTCTGCTGTCTGCTGGCAGTGGCTAATGGCCCATTAATAACACAGCAACTACCACAGCAACTGCAACATCAAGTGGAACAACAACAATAGCACTCTGGGCTAATTAAGTTATTTGCTGCTAGTTGGCAACTTGTTGCCGTCGGCAAAGCTGAATGGTTGGCATTCGAGTGCAATTGAGTTAATCCCCCCGGTAAGTCGCTGCCCCCTTCCCCTTTCCCGTGCCCCCGCTGAGCTGCAACAGCGACTCGCATTGTGCGCTCTCGCCTTATTTGTACCGACAACAAGAGTATTAAGTCGACTCTGCGTTGGCGGCTGAATGTTCGCCTTGTACTTGTATGTTAATTTGTTGGCGTTGCGGATCTTTTGGCCATCTTCAGGCAGCGTTTTAGACTGGTCTAGTTGCTGGCCGACAGCAGCAGCAGCAGCAGCGCGTGTCATCATTAACGTAACATCTTTCCTGGCTATTGTTGGCCCTTTTTGCATTGTTCCAGCGCCAGTCCTCGGGATCCCTTACCCTTTAGCCCCGTGCTGTCTGCTATCCCTACGTTAATGTCCCCATAGTTGTGTGCATTGAGCATTGACCATGCGGAGTTTCTTACGAGACCGCGACCAACAATAGCGACCACATTAATGGTAATGGCAACACCAGGCGGCAACAACAATAAATGCCACAGCAACAAAAGAGACAGTTGTCGAACCGAACTGACCCAAAAACTGACTTACAACTAAACAGGCAACAGGCTGCATAAAGCGCAGCTGGACTTTGGCTCTCAAAGTGGCCTAAAAATAAAGTTTCCTAAAATTTAAAATTATTTAAATAATACATATAATAGCTACACTTGAAAATGTTTACCCACAAGCTTCTTGGATTTAAAATAGCAATACAAAATATTAATATAAACATTAATTTTGTTTTAAAATTAACCTATAAACTGGACACAGACATTTATATTTCTAATGCTTGTGTTGACACTTGAAACTCTATAGATTAATTTCGTACATGCCAAATAAAACTGGAAATAGGACGAAGCAACTATAAAAGTCTAGTTTAATGTTTGTTTTCTGCAGATAATTAGTTTTATGTTGGCTTTTGCATAAATTTATAAGGTATGCAGACGGAGACATCTATTCGCGTTGTAGATCTGGCCAGAGCTGATCCAGATTATTTATACGAACATATTCCAATGTTAAATTTGACAAATCTTTTGTCCCAGCATTGGGTTAATCAGTCGCTAATTAATGGCCACAGAGTCGCCAAAACCCAGGTGACACAGTTCGAATTCAGACCAATCCATTCAATGGGAACTAGTTGACTTAAAAGGGAAAAAAACAAAATAAAGTCGAAGTCAGCTGCAAAATCTTCCCAAGCTGCTTTGATTAAGCGCTGTGACATTTCTATTGCTTGCTCGCCAAAAGAAATTGAAATTAATGGCAGATTAATCGTAATCGAAATCGGAATCGGAATCCGACTCTGAAACCGAATCATGCCGTATTAATAGATTCATGAATGTTCCACGAGTTGCTTTGCTGACTGTCTGTCTGTCTGTCTGTCGTTATCGGACTCTGCGATCGATCGTCGCCTTATGCAAATGTCCGTTTACCTTCAGTTTTGCATAAGTGATCGATAACGTTTGAATTCGCTTGCACTGGATGAGTGAGTACCGAGTATTCATCTGGACCAAAACATCATTCCCGAATCTAATTCACATTCTGCTCTGTGGGCTTGTGTCTCTGTCTGTGAGTTTGCGGCATATTTTGTTAGAGATTATCGACGACAGGTGACAATGACAGCTTCATTATAAAGCAATTAGTGTGATGCACATCAGTTTGTGTGTTTCGACTGCATTTGCAGCTGAGCACTGAGCACTGAGCACTGAACACTGAGTGGCTGGCAAATTAATTTTTAATAAGACTCAGGCGCACACAGTGCGACAAACTGGCAGTGACAGGAGTCACATGGGAGCCAGGACACCCACTCAAACACACGCACACACTCAGAGTGCACTCTGTTTGAGTGTCTGACACTGGCTGCACTTGTCTCCCTGGCTGCAGTTCAGAAGCTCAGCTTGGGCCGAGTTGCGTATGTTATTCAGTATAACAGCATGTTGAACAACGCCAGCAACAAGCAACGGCAGCAACAACAGCTTTAACAGCAACTGCGTTGCAAAATCTAACGAATATGTAAACGATATGCTAGAAAAATGTCAGTCAAACTGTCGCTTCCAACACACGCGCAGTAACAATAACTACAACGACAACAATTTTAGTCACTTGATGCTTATATTGAAAATTGTTTTCTGCATTGCATTTTGCATTTTGCATTGGGCCGCGTTGTTGCATCCGTCCGTCGGCTAATACTCCGAGTGTACTCAGAGTGCTCAGTGTTTAGTTACGAGTCGACTCATGGGTGTATGGCGAGTTTTACCTCTCAACCAGCTGCGACTGCGGCGGCAAAAAAATAAACACATTTATGGAAATTTATTCATAGAACTTATGAAACCGATAGACAACAACAATAACAAGACAGCAACAAAAGAGGCTGCCTGACTGGGTCGCCTGTCCACTCGTCCATTTGCCCAGGGGCTGCAGCAGTAGTCGATGCTCCCCCCTCCCTCCTTGCCACTCTGCCTGTCCTTCTTCTTCCCCCCTCTGACCACATGTCTGGAGGTTGCGAGCCTGGTTTAGTTTCGCCAAACAGTTGCCAGTTTTTTCTCTACTATTTTTGTTTTTTGCTGCCTCTGTCCAGCCTTGGGTGAGCTTCTGTACTGTGAAACCGAAATGATTGCCGCTGCTTGTTATATTTACTATATAAATATAACGAATGCCCATGCTGCGAAACCTTCTCCCAAAGCCTGGACGAAATGTTTGCTCAATGAAAGTGTAAATTGTGCAGCGATAAATGCAAAATTAAATGAAAATGTTATGCAATGTTTTCAGTTGAATTTGTGGCAGATTAGGGATTATTTGGTATTCATTATTAGATAATCAAATTAACAAATACATAATTCCAATTCTAAAATACAACAAATTTAATAATCGGATGAAATTAGCAATTGGAATTAATATATGATTATCAAATATTATTCTATTAATTGATAACTCGAATTTCCCACTTAAAATATATACATTTAATAAATTCACATTTACAATTCTTAAAAAAAACTTAATTGAGTAATCTGATGAAATTAGCAATTGCCATAAATATTTGATTATCAAATCGTATTCTATGTTTTTTCCCTATAAATTTCCCATTTCAAATAAAATATATTTTTTGTATGTATATTAGGCCTGTATTATCTTTAGCTAAACGTTTTAATTACTAAGCAATGTTAAACAAATAAATACGTGTAATTTTCAAGTTTATTCGCAAATGCAGTCGGCGTTTAATGTAATTGTTATTGTTGCATAAATACTTGACGCCATGTCGTGGCACATCATTATTATTATGCACACTCACACATGTGAGTACACTCACACATACACTCATTCAGTTGGCGGTGGGTAAACATATTCATGTGCAACGGCACTCAATAGATTCAACAGCAGAAAAACTTAAAAATATGAGTGAGAAATGATTTATGGCATTCACAACAGTGAGCGTGGCGTTTGCTTGTAGTTGTGTGAGTGCATGAATGTACTCGTAGTACTCTGAGTATTCACATTTGTATGCAGCTCGGTTGGAACCAAGTTGACTCTCTTATCTGTTCAGCATTCGATTCGTTTCATCTCCATGCGCTAATTATTTCATATGCTTGTAAATTGTCGTCTCTCTCTCTCTCTGTCTGTGCTCTCTCTCGCTCTTTCGCTTGTTGTGGTCATCTGCCATTCAGTTTATTCATTTTGTGTCATTTGCTGCCATTTACTTAGAACAACTTGTTTGATTATTGAACCACACAAGCGTTTAACTCGCAATTCACAATTTGCGATTCGAGATTCGTAAATCGTCAATCGTAAATCGCAAATCGCGTTTTGCGATTTTACGATTTGCGATTACCGATTACAGCTAATTTGTTTTGTAAAACGTGTCTGTCGCTTTGTTTGCTTCAACTGGCAACTTCGAAAAGATTTATGAACTGTTTTAATGATCTAATTAAATTGCAACTAGCCATGAATAACATCAGTTCAGGCTCACTACACTTCACTTCACTTCTCGCTTTCCTTCTCATCAATTATGAGGCAAATCTGATGGGAAGATGGGGAGCGAGTTTTTGCTGTGATTATTTTGTATTATCGACACGCGTTTATTCAAATTTAATTAATTAATTGATACCAGACAAACTCTCTTGATTAGAACGACTATTATGCGAGAAAAAAAGTATTTATAGTGTGAGAAACTGAGCAGCATGAGAAAATGCATTCCGTTTGAATGACGAGATTAAGTATTGAAAATATCTAGCTACAAAATTCATAATCTTGAACATGAATTTACAACACCTCCATTGCATTATTATTATAATTTGGCAAATAATTAACAAATCTATGAGCTATTGTTCTAGCCATCGCTATTAATACAACTTTCTTTAGTCATTCAATCATTTTATTTTCTTAGTATATTTAAATAATAATTACAGCTATATTTTGTATAGAATATATATAATACTTTATTTTAAGCAAATATTTACCTTAGTTCTGTGATTGTTTTCGTGTCTTTTTCGATATAATTCGTGTCTTCCTCTTGTTGTTGTTGTCTTGGTTGTGTAAAAATCGGTGCCCAAAATATATAAGTGTGTATATTTCTATATATATGTATAGATATATATTTTTGAATATATATAGAATATATATATATTGTGTACTCTGCTCAGCTTAGTGAAGTGCGTAAATATTTATGATCTTTGTTTTCAGTTTAATATATCTTGATGTTTCTATACGCTCGGCTATATATGCATATATACAAATCGACGTGATTTCTTAAGACTCGCGTATATCTAATTAAATATATTTAATATCACAATTTCTTTTTAAAAACGTCGACGTTTTATTAGAGATTTACACTTAAATTAACCGATTCCGTAGTTGTTTACGTTTACGATTACGATTAGATTTACTTTATGTTATTATATATTTTGTTGCTGTTGTTGTTGTTGTTGTTTTATTTACAAAATCGACAATCACAATTTTTGGTGAATTTATAAACGATAACTAAGCACAATTTATATACTACACACACACATACACACAATCAATATGTACATATAGAAAATCACCAAATGAAACGTTGCGAATGTTTTGATGTTGAGTTTTTGGATTGTGTTTCCGTTGCTGTTCTTGTTGTTGAAGTTGTTGTTATTGAATTGTTGTTGTTGTTGTCGAATTGGGAGATGAACTTTTTGAATTTCTTGAAATTTTGCAAACGATACAAAAGCAAAATGAACAAAACTCGCGCCACAACGATGGCAATCAGAACGATAAACGAAAGGACGAGAAGACGCAAACGCAAATAATTTCGATGTTGACGGGTCGACTTGCGTTTTCTACCCATAAACAACAAATATATTGTATATTATGCACGGTCAAAATCAATTCGGCAAACTCTCGTATCTCCTTCTTCTGCTCTGTCTCCTTTCCCGTCTCCTTTCCCGTCTCAGTCTGGCTTGCTTATCAGCATACGTTGCTTATCAGCTGCGTTCAGGGCTCAGTCTCGCTCTCAGGTTCGGGTTTTTGGTTTGATTTTTGAGTTCGGTTTTCTTTTGCTGAGCCAGCGCCAAAAATTGCCAGAGATTTGAAGTCGATGCTGATGCCGATGCTGTTGCTGAAGTTGATGTCGTTGTCCCACTGCCGGTGACATCTCAGCCCCCGCAGACCGATGAAGAGACTGTGAGCGATGTGAGAGAGTTCAGTTCGGGCTGCTGCTGATAAGGCAATTGGGCGCAATTGTTATTGCAACAATTGTTTCGAATTTACAAAAAAAAAACGCACACACACAATCAATTAAATTGAATTATTCTTTTTTTTTTTTTGGTAGCGGCTGCTTTTGTCAGTCCACATACGATTTTCTACGTATTTTCCATGTCATTTTCGCGCACAGTTCTTACTCATTCGGTTCCACACGTTGCCCTCCATCATTTTGCGCCAAAATAAACCTTGCACAAATGTTTTTGTTTCAGCCCAAGCGAATGTGACTTATTAGCGATTGCGAATTTAAACCGATTAAAACACAAAACTCAAACCGAAAGAGTTCCCTAAAATGGCGCAAATAAAAATACGAATTGATTTTTATTGGTATTCTATTAGAATGCTTTTATTCGGCACGATGAAATTTTACGTCAGTTTGGAATGAAGTTCGCGAGAACGAGTACCCGAGTAGCGGCGGCAACACGTCTATTTGGCACGTTCATTCATTCACAACTAACCGTAAACGCTCGTAAACATGTATCTTTCGGATTCACAAACCACACACCAACTTATGGATACACGGCAACATGTTGCACGCGACTCGTGTTGCCCTGTGGTTCCCTCAAGCAGCGACTGAGAGCGCGACTCTGGCTGGCTGGCGAATGAGCGGGCCGGCAATACAGAAAATGATAAATGGCGGCATTGTTTTTGGGCAACGGAACTCGAAGCACACTGCGAGCCATCTAAATAGCAACAAATTGGAACTCAGTTGGTCGCAAAAATAAGTTAAATGCAAAACACTAATGAAGAATGAATTAATTTATGACTTTTCAACATTTAATTAAGGAACGTAAGCTCAATTATATAAATATTAAATTTATTATTGAATAGATGTTGCAATTTTATTTTTAATTTATGCATTTTTAACATTCATATTGAAATTAATAGGAGGTGAAAAATTAACAAATGAAAGTCTGAGAATATTCCAACAAATAGTTCAAAGAGCGAAATTAATTAAATATTTAGATAATATATGTGTAGCATTAAACTATAATATATATGATATCTTAGTATTTCTTGTATGCTATCGGAATATAAATAAATATTGAATAAATTGTTATCCTTTTTATTATTATTAACATTTAGTAACTTTTCCCTACTCGTGGCGAGCATTGTAGCCGAGCAACATTTGGCAGCAGACATGTTGCGAGCGTGTTGTCAGCATGTTGCCAGCATGTTGCGCGCGCGCTTCAAACTTGTTGGCTGCATGTTGCCAAGCGCAAATGAAGTAATAACGAAATAATTGCAGTTAAAGCGTTTGACAGCAAATGAAAATGAATCAAACTGCATAAATTAGGTGCACATTGAGGCAAATTAAAAGCTAATAAATACGAATGATATCCAAACTTATTGGGAATGCAATTGATAAGCGATAATCGTGCACACAACACAAACACAAATAAAAACAAAAATGTTTCAAATTGAAATTGAGATTCAGATTGAGCGGAATTGAAACAGTGAATAAATAATAGAAATCAAAAATTGTCACAGAGTCGCAGTGGCGTGGCGGCTTTTGATATTCCGCCGATAATTGTGGTCATGAATATATAATAATTCTAAAATATATTCAATTTCGGTGCTGTCCATTTGGTAAAGGGGGTTGCACAGGGCGGAGTTGGCGACCCAACTCTGAAATTGCTGTTGCTGTTGCTGCTGCTGCTGGTGAAAACCCTTTCGGATTCTCTTTTTGTGGGAAACAGGCTGAACTTGAATTTCAGTTGTGCCACAGCAACAACAATAAAAACAACAACATAATCACAAAAATTACCGCCATGCATATGAAATACAAATATGCCGACGCTGACGCCAACAACGTCGACGTCGACGTCTCCAAAAGCGCACGCAACAAACACGAAATTTTTGTTGTTTCTGTTGTTTTTTTTTTTTGGTTCAACAAGATTTATTGCTTTTGGCGGCGCAATTGTTAAGAGTGAGTGAGAGAGAGCGAGCGAGCGAGCTAGCGATAAAGAGCTCATGAAATAGTAAAAAGTTGAGCTACAATTGAAAGTGAAAAGCGTGGAAACGTGGAAGTCATCGAGAGTGTCGTCGTCGCTCTCAATGTTGCTGCTGTTGCTCGGTCAGCCGCCGGGCCATGTGAATGGCTTCATTATGCTAAGGTCCTGTCGCGGCCTCAGCCTCAGCTCTGCTCAGCTCCTGGGGCGATTTACTCAACTCAGCAAATGCAGTTGTTGTTTTTTGTTTTTCAAATTTCTGATTTCAATATCCCTTTGCATACATTTTAGCGCTAATTGCGTGAAGCCATAAATCTTAAATTCTGCTTTTTATTTGACTAAGGCAACAGCAACAACAGCAGCGAGCCGCAAAAAAAAAAAACGAACAACGTTGATAACTTTATTTAATTCATTCGCAACGCGACAAGAGCAACAGTTGTTGTTGTAGTTGTTGCAGTTGTGATTATGAGCAACTAAGACTAGCAGCTGCACACAGCAACTGATAGAAACAGATTCCTAATTGAAACTGAATTCTCAAAGATTAGAAGATGATAAAATCATGTGGAAAATTAATATGTGGACGAAATGTTATAATAATAATCTATGCCTGTTACTGAAGTGGAATGTCAGGGTATCTACATTAATTTTCATATTTTAATTTATTAAAGTTTATAGTTATTTTAACAATTATATTGGAATTTATTATATTCAGTTTTTGTTTCAATTTATTCAACTAACTCAAGTTATAGTTTATATTACATATATTGTAGTTTTCTTTAGTTGTTCCAATATTTACAATTGCCAATTTGGGAGTGTTGCCATTTTGGGCGAAACATCGCTGTTAATTTAATTTATTAGGGCATCTGCTTCAAGCACATTTAACATCCATTAGGCCAGGCAATTCTCTTGATTGCATTCACTTCCCTTTGATGGCACTCCCCCTCGCATATTCCCATTCCCCTGGCTCCCTCTGATTGTGATTGTGTTTGTGTTTGTGATTCTGTGTCTGCTTCTGCTTCTGTTACAGTTTCAGTTAAGTGACATTGACGCGGGGCGTCATTAGCAAACGCAGCTTCATAGCTCCCTTTCGGGATGGAATGAAATCAAGTCGCACAAGGACAATGTCCAACGTGGAGCGTGGAACGTATCAAAAACAATTGCCGGCCAAATCCGTTGAATTGAAATTTCAACTTACGCACCAAAAATGCCAGTCAAAAACGAGGGCGGTTGCACTGCCCCTTGATACCCTCGTTCCCCTTTCCCCTTACGCCGACCCGTGTCCCTTGTCCCGTGTCTCCTGGCCACACAAAGCTGACAAAGACGAAAATCAGAAATCGTAACGTGGCGCATGTCCTGGCAGCAGCAGCATCAGCAGCAGCAGCGGCAGCGGCAGCCACTAGACTCGAAATTAGAACCTCCCATGCACAGCTAATGGGCGCACTCGCTCGCTCTCCGAGATGCGGGCAGGGAAGGGATGAAGGGTGCGGGGCAGCCCGAAAGATATTCCAAACTCCCATATCCGCACACATTCCACATTCCGCATATGAGTATTGAACGACGAAATGAAACGCACATAAATCAAAATGGCCGGACAGCGGGCCAGCGGACGTCGCTTCCTCTCTCTCTCACTCACACACTCGCTCTCTCGCTCGCTCTCTCTCGCTCTGAGACTGACAGGCTGGCTGTGGCAGGCAGTGAGGCAGTCAGCAGGCAGGCACACGGGAAATGAAACTGAAAAGGGAAAGGAAACGGCGTTTTGCTCTGCCTCTGCCTCTGACTCTGACTCTGACTGTGGCAGAGTCGGGGAGTTCTCTGCTAACGGGTGGTGCGGTGGTGCTGCCGCTGCTGATGCCGCTGCGGTGGTGGTGGGTAGAGGGGCGAACATGGCTGAGTGCGCGCTGCTGAACAAATGAAATGACGACGGGTTGACTGCCTGTCAAAAGAACAAACATGGGCGCACTGCGTCGCTGCTGCTGCTGTTGCTGCTGCTGCTCTTGTTGCTGCCACCGCCATAGGAAATCAAATGAAATGAAATGCACACATGACGAAACAAAAGCCAAGCGAAACCTAACAAAACAGCAAAACAAAAAAAAATCAAAAATACAGCCAGCAACAACAAAAAATTATCAACCAAAAAGCGAAAAGGCCGAGGACGAGGCCGTTGTCGACGTTGACGCCGAGCTGAAGCTGAAGCTGAAGCCACATCCAGAGCGTCTCTCTCTGTGGCAGATCCAGATCCACAAAACAAAAGCTCGCAACAAGAGCCGAAAATAAGCAAAAGGCAAAAGGAAACCAACGGCCATCATTGTAATCATCACCAGGCAACGACAACAACGAGCGACGGCCAACGAGCTGGGCCAAAGCAGCAGGCGGCAGGCATCATGCGGCTGCCACAGACTGTGGGGCATACACGAGTGCTGTAGCTGTAGCGTGGCAGACAGGCATCAGGGCTTACCCCCGAAGTGTTGCCTGTGTTGCCAGTGAGTGTGGGTGTTGCCACTGCCATTGCCAAAGAGTTGCGAGGCGAGGAGTGTGTGGCAGCAACGTCCTGCGAACGTGGTTGCTGTTTTGTGGTTCCACTCACTGTTGTTGCTGCTGCTGCTGCGGCTGCCACCGAATGACTGAATATTAATTAACGCTAATAGAATTGTTGTGAGGCAAAAAACATCGAACTGCATTCGACCAGAGCAGATGAATGATGGCTTTCAACAAGATTCCAACTGAATTGTTACACAACCACCTTTGGGATGGCATTGCAACTCCAACTGGGATTTCAAGTAATAAATATTACACTTTTCATAGCAAATATAATAAAAACTAACTGAATTTTAAAAGAATTAGAAATTTGTGGCATAGAAATATAGCATGTCAAATAATTGCTTTTAAACCGCTACTAATATTTTTAATATTTAATTTATTCATTGAAAAAAAATATACGACTCTATAGAGTATCGTCCATAGTTGCTCTAAAACATTTTCAAAACGTACTTAACATTAATTATTTCAAAAATATTATTTATTATTTAATTTGTTGATAAAAATAAACTGTGAAAATCAATTTCCTTATTTAGATACTTTAACTTACTTCAATAAATTCGCCATGTCAATTGTTAATTCAACTTTTTGTTTGGTAAAGAGTTGCCGTTTTATTGTTAATAATTAATAGCATTTTAATGTATTTTTTTTAATGTTATCTATATTTGTGAAAATGAATTCCCTTTCAAAAATTTGTTATGCACTTACTGGCGAGTTGTAAACTGAAAAATAAATGCAATTAATTGCCTGCAATTAAGTGTCATTATCGTGCACTATAAATCACACCTGTTGGCATTTAATGATCTAATTGTTCGCAGCATATTAATAACAGTTTCAATGGAAATAAATGCCACAGCAAAATGATTCTTTTTGTTCGCGCCAGGGACGAGAACACGCCTTCGACAACCTTCGAGTGGAAGGAACAACATGAACAGCAAAGTGAAAATTGAAATGTTTTCTTTCTAACGAATATCAATTTCGACATTTTGTTCAAGGCAGCACAAGGACCAGCAACCAAAAAAGGACACGCAGCTAGGCTCGGCACTGGCATCGACAGTGCGGCATATGTACGAAAGGAGGGGAAGGGGAAGGGGAGGAGGGGAGGGGATACCAGTTGTCGGTTGCACGGCAGGACAGCCGATGCTGTTGTCCTGTGCCTGGTGTTGGCAACGCACATGTTCCAATCTAAGCGAACACAGCAACGGATACAAAAACTGTACATGGCATGATTACACTTACACGTCGCCGTCGCCGTCACCGTCGCCCCAGCTCTTGTTGTTGAGTGTCGAAAAAAGAATTTCAATTTTAGAAACGTGTTCCGGTTTTTTTTGTTCTCTTTTTTCCACCGAGCGATTGTAGGGGGAAATAGCAAGAACAGAAAAAAAATAGCATTGGACGAACTGCACACACGCTGGACAGCAAGCGACACAGATGCAGATACAGATACAGATACTGTTTGGAGATACAAATACATTTGCAGATACAAGGACTGCGCTGCCTTGAGCTGTCTTTGGGATATGAGCACTGCGTTTTTGGACACTTTCGGCAAAAAACACCCCCGGACAATGACGGATGAGTGGTGTGCGTGTGCCTGTGTGTGTGTGTGCGTGTGTGTGTGTGTGTGTGTGTCGGGGTGTTGTTGCTGTCATTATGTGCGAGCAAGGGCAGGAAAGTGTCTAAAATCATGCCGGAGCTGGCCGAACTGACGAACTGTCACTCAGAGCGAGTGATTTTTTCGGCATGGCGTATGTCCTGCGTAAGGACAGCGACTGCCTTTCGGATTGATTGCTTTCAAAATGGGGATTGTAAAATGGCTGCCACGACAGCGCAGAAGCTGGAGTTTTTGGGACTAGTTTTGGGGATGTTATGCAAATGCAAATGGGGGAAACTTTTGCTTCATTTCCGCGACATGCACTCTGATTAATATTCATAAATATCCTGCAAGGCGGAGTAGACAAAGGTGCCAAGACAGCAGCGACAACGACAGCAACAACAATGGGCTGACTAAGAAAAAGCGAAGGAGGGCCGCAACAAGAAAAAACCTGGCAACCGGAAAATGGAAAATGTTAATTGTTGACTCGCGACGCACTCAAGTTGAAAGCGCACGCAGTGGAAATCGAAGTGGAAATGGAAATGGAAATGTAAAATGCGAATGCGTCTGTCTGTTAAAGTTTTCCATTTTTAAGGTAATTCTTTTGTTTCGTTGTGCTGTATTTTCAAAATGTGTTGAAACGCAATTTGCAGGCGGATACCCGAAAAAAAATATTTCCAAAAATTATTCATGAATAATTTGTAGGCCTTTTTTTTGGGTTGGGTATTTTTTCTTTCCATTTTTTTTTCGTTAGTCTTACAAATGTTTAATTGGTTACGCTTGAGAACCATTGCGATGAGTTGAATAGCTATTATATTACTTTATGGGGCATTCTTATAATAATAACACGGACTAAGAATAGATCTGAAGATGGGCGTTAAAATCATAGACTAGATGAACTTATTTAAAATGGCCTTAGAAATATTTATCACTTACATTAAGTCGTATTTTGTATATTGCCATAAGACTGCTTTAAACGTACCTATAAAGAAAGAATAAAATATTTGATTAGAGGGAGCAACAAAATAACACAACCCCTTAGAGGGCAACAGAATTTATGTAATGAAGTAAAATGCACTCAAAAATTCGTCACATCGAACACGTGCCTTCAGGAAATTGAATTACGAGCACTTTTCCTTTTCGTTCTGAACTCCAAGGGGTTTCCGCCTTCAGTGTTTAATAGATGGCAAAGTAAAAACAATATTATAAATGAAAATCTCATAGAAAAGTTGCGAGTATCTCAGCACATTTAGCGAGATGACAACAATGTCCACGTTGCCCACCAAAATCAAACCGAGTCGAAAGGCAGCCCAGAGTTGAGGCTGGGGATTGGCCAGGATTTGTCTGCGGCTCGTCCTTGGCTGGCCACTCGGTTCACCCTCCCATACATGAGTTACAATATTTTTCAATTAGAAATTATTCTGTTGAAAGTAATTCGATTATTTTCACTCCGAGGGCCGGCATGGCAACGAGGCGTGGGTGGCTTCCACTTGCCAGTCGAAAGCCGAAAGCAGTAACAAACTCTGGAGCCCAACAAAATGTCGCCGTCTCGCCGAATCGAGGAGAGAAAAAATACAACGACAAAACGACAACGACTAACGAAAAAATGAAGTAAAATGCGAGTTGGCCAAACAAAAGCAAAGTGCAGAGAAATGTTTGCGAACAGTTTCGATTTCGATTTTTGGCGAAAAAGTTAATGGCAGCATTTTTGTTGATTTTTCAGTTTATAGTAGTTGTTGTTGCTGTTCATTTTCTAATGAATTGCTGGCAGCAATTGGAAATCTGTTGCTGACAAAGTTGCCACACACGTATGATGCATGTTTTGTGTGAGTTCGGGCGAGAATACCTCTCAGATTAAGAAATTAAATGGAGAATTCAATTTAAGAAATGAGAAAATCGAAAAGAAGAAACGAAATCAAAAAATAGAATAAAGAATTATTATTAAATTTTTGGATAATATAAAATTTAAATAGCTGCTTTCACAATAATAAATTTCCGTCAATACATTTCGAAAAGTGCTACAATAATTTGCTGAATAATATACAATTTCAATAGATGATAATCCTTCATCGTTTTATTATCTTCTCACAGTGGCAGCTGCAAGTTTTCCACCACAATCGCAGACATTCGGCGATGACAGACAGATCAGCAGCAGCATCAGCAAAACAGAACTTCACTGAACTGAACACAATGAATACAATTACGAATACAAAGCGAATACGTGCCTGTAATCGAGCATCGTTCAGCATTCGTTACAAATGTCGCTCGCACTTCATAAAACAAATTTATGAACTCGCCGCGATCATTGATCTCGACATCTTCATCAGGTGCCGCGAGTTGCAATTGGAGCTGGATGTTGAATTGGAAGAAGTGGCTGCGGAATTGTGGAATTGGTGCAACACGTTGCGGCGCTGATCTGATCTGTGTGTCCACTTACAACGATGTCGCATGTCCATGTGGCACGATCGGACGATTGGGTTTCGACTGGGTTATAACTCAATCGCTGATCCAAATGCCAGGCCACCGCAACTGCTCCCAGGTTACCCATTGTTGTCAGATCCCTTGCCAGCCAAGCGACTGAAGTTGATGCATGTTCGTGTGCCTCACATCATTCGTCGAGTGTGAGTGCGAGTCGAGTACTCGCTGCGGACACTGGGACATCTTTTAGAGTCCGAGTCAGTCTCAGTTTGAGTCTCAGTCTCTGTCTGCGGCTGAGTCTGGCTAATGAATTTAATGCAGCTTTTTGGCCCCGCGCATTGTTGCGTGGCATTTTTTTGCCTTATTCGTCTGACGTTTTTGCGCACGAGTTATGCGTATTTATGATATATGTAGCGGCAGTAGTCGCCACCCCCTCCACCTCCATCAGAATGGGGATTGTTTGCTTTGGCTCGGTAACCTGTTGCGTTGTTGTCGGCTTTTTTGCTCCTCCGTTTTGGAGGCTTTGTTAGGAGGCCGGGAACCGGACCGGTTCAGTATCAATCTTAACTCGTATAGAGTAAAAAGACTGTCTGCTGTGCTGCTTATGACATTTTCTTTGTAAGCCACGCACCTTCAAGTCAAATTTATATCGCTCAACTGCGAATGAAGTTGTTACAGTTTTTCGCGATTTTCAATTTGATTTGATTGTGACACGACTGTGACATGAAGTGACGCAATTCTCAATCAAGGTTTTGCTGTGCTGCTTTCATATTTAGCTCCGTCTATGGCAATTGTCGGGTTGAGCATGGACAGCCTGAGTGACTCATGGGAATAATAAGGAGCGGGTGAACGTTTATTGAAGCAGCAAGAAAAACTAAACCTTTAACTGACAGTTTCACTCATGACTTAAATGAATAACAAAACATACTCATAACTATGTGAATAATTGGCTATTTCTGCCCATCTGTAGCGATAACTATTTGGGCAAATAATAGGGGTTTGCAGACGTCAAGGTTCAACCTTTATGAATTGCATGTTCGCATCCCATTCTCCATGCAACATGGTAATCCAATTTAGTCGCTTCCCGGAACTTATGAGCGCACAGTTCAAATCGATTCATTAAAATCAAATCGAAAAGGCAAAACTGGAACGAGGGCGCAAAGCTGCCAACTGCCAATAGAGGCCCAAAACGATTGCCAAAAAAATACAAAAAAAAAACAAACACAAATGCAAAAAAAGGCCAACAGCAAAAGAGAGGCAAAGAAAGCTGCAAGATGACCAACACACACACAGATATTTGGAGCATATGAAACCCATAATCAAGCAGAGGAAAAAAAGTTCGCAGCTTGTGGTAATTTTGTGGGCGTTTTTACTTATATTAGGTCAGGAACGTGCTTTGAATAGGTCTCCGCAATGCTCTGGCTGCCTTTCTAAGGCTTCTAAGCCAAATCGGCATCGATGCTGCCGTCCGGGATCTTGGGTCTTGGATGCGTGCGAATCAGTTGAACTGGCGTTGGGCACCTTTCACATGCGCTGAGCCCGAGTCGCCTGCTGGCCCAACACCAACACCAACACAAGTACAACACACAACACGGCTGGGGCTCCATCTTCGCCTGCTCGCGCCATCGCCATCGCCATCTTGTGGCCCAATATATGCATGAGGCGCACATAAATCAATGTCAACCATAATCATTTAAAATCAATCAAAATACGAACGCTTTGACTGCAGAATTGCCTGGAATTGGCCGAACGTGGCCGGCCAGACGACGACCAGCCAAAGCAGCCGGATGGACATGAACATTTGCCCCTCCCCCCATCCTCCTCTTTCTGCCCCTTCAACAGCAGCTCCTCTAGCTCCAACTCCAACTCCAACTACATCTCTTGTCCTGCTATCTGCCGTCTATGATCTGTGCAGTTGGTCAGTTTGCTCAGTCTGCCTGTGTCCGACTGCCTCACTGTCTGCTCACTGCCCTCGGCTGCAGCTGGAGCGATTAGCGGCCTCCAGCTCCAGCTCCAGCTCCAACTCGGACTGTAATTCGCTCTCTTTCTCTCCCGTCTCCTCACTCTCTCGGTCGCTGCGCCCCCGCTAAGCGATTGCCCCGTCAATTTGTGTAGTTTTTACGCGTGTGTCTCAACCTGTCTGCAGTGGCCAAAGTTAGATACTCACATTACCATATCCACATACAGACACACACACACACACATGGGCATACACGCGCACACTCACACACATACACTCACACTCATACACACGCACTTTGCACAGCTCTCTAACTCATTCGCAGTGCTTGTCAGTCAAATGCTCTGCATGTGTTTTGCTTTTGCGTGTTTCTGCCTTTGTGTGTGTTTGTTTATGTGTTGGTGTATGTGTGTGTGTGTGTGTGTGTCAGTTGTGTGTTGGTGTCTGGCCGGCTTTAGCCAGTCTCCGTCATGCGTCATGCATCCATCTAATAGCGAGGACACACAGTGGAGCACCAAATTCAATTTTGCAAACAAAACTTAGAAGAAATATATTTTTCATTTTTTTTTTTTTTGCCAGCTAAAAACGAATCAAAATATGCTCGTTGATGGCACTGATAGTTGTTGTTTAAAATTAACTATAATTTAAATACAATGGAGCATTTTTAGATTAAATAATAAGCTATGATTAGCACAACAGAAATAAATAATAATAATTTTTTTAATTGCAATACATGTTAATAGAAAGAAAGTTAATTTTCCATAGTTTATTAATGAACTTTCAATTCAAAGAAAATTATATCTCCTTATTTTTTTTCTAGAGAAAATTTGAATGGAAAAAACAAATTCCTAATAATAATAATTCCATTTTGATATATCTCGAAGTGTTCTTTGCAATCTTAAATGCCATTTTTCCATTGTGAATCGATGCCATTTGGCGTTGTTTTCTCGTTTGGCAGCACCACCGGCGTTGCAATTTGAAGTTGCCGTTGCCTGTCGCTGTCGGCGCCCGGCGCGCACAGTGGGGCAAGAGCTGCAACGGGAGGGGGCAACAACAGGGAGAGCAGAGTTTACTTGAACTGGTCAGTTTTGATCGTTGGCCATGCAACTTAAATTGGCTTATCGAGCCGACAACATTATTTATACATACAATATATATGCAAGAGTGTGCCTGAGAAGGTGGCAAGGTGGCAGGAGGTGCGGCGATAACAACGAGGCGCAAATTGTGGCTAAATTATCGATAGATTTGTGATAGGCACAGCAAATTACAGTTACTCGACTCGACTCGACTCGTTTCACGCTTAAACGCTTATTGATTAAATGGCTGAAAGTGGGCAGATTCTTATCCTTCTTAGCCAGAACCAAAGAACATACCAAAGTTTCGCCAGTCAATGTTCAATGCCTTGGCACCTGTCAGTGCTCCACAATATGAGTGTGTGAGTGAGTGAGTGTGAGTGTGCGTGCGTGTGTGTGTGTGTGAGTGTGGGTGAATATATCGTGTGAACTGCTGCATATGTTAATGTTTTGGCGCGCCATCTTTTGCCACTGCCACTTCCACTTGGATTTTAATTTCCTTTTGTTTTTGCGTTGCGTCGACTGCCTGAAGACCCTTCGTTCCCTAACGTGGCTCGGCTCTTGGCTTCCAAGCAACGCTCCAATGTTTTGTTCTACCCAACGCCGCGGGCCAAGTTTCCAGCCCAAACCGACGACAGAGTGAGATGGCATTCTTTTAGAAAATTACAGACGGAGCTACCTTATGATGACGGCGATGGCGACGGCGACGGCGACGGCGACGCCATCGACCCACGTTCCTATTTCGTTTTTGAATAATTTAACGCTGTGAAATTCTTTGGTTCGGTTCGGTTTGCTTTCGTTCCGAGGCTCTTGCGGCTTTCATAATAATAACGGCGATAAATCATAAAAATTGCACCTTTCATTCAAGTAGAGCGTTGGCTTTTTCGGTACTTTGATTTCAGCTCTAAACACAGATTTAAACCTCCATTCCGACAGTCCGTCCTTCCGTCCGTCCGTCTCTCCCACTAACAACAATAATAACTAGTAATCACTTGCACTGGGTTTTTGTTTATCATACGAGCCAATTGTTTGGCAACAACAACAACTGGCTGGCGACTTTCAAAATTATCAGACGGCGCTTAAATCCGTGTACTTCATTTGTTTTTCTCCTATTATAATTTGGCGGGGGGCCTTTTGTCTTATAAGTATTATTTGTGTTTCGGTTTTTTGTTTTTGGTCAGCTTGTGTTCAATTTTTGGTTCGGCTCGTGTTGATTTCATTGTTTGTTGGATTTGCGTGTTCCGCATAAAATACAACAAAAAAATAAAGGAAAAACAAAAAATAAAAATTTTATGCGTTTCTAGTTGACATGACATGTGCGTGCAAGCATTTCTCATTTCCATTTTGTATGCCATGTTAGCATTTAAAAATATATTCGTAATTAAAATAAACAGCGCCAACAACAACAGGAACAACCACGGGTGTTCATTATACTCCACGTTCAGTCTCGAATCGAGTTTTATTGTCGGCCACACGATAAGCATCTTGTAGTGCTCCTTCTGCTAATTACAAGAGCCATTCATAATCCACAAATGTGAAATTACCAACTAGATCATTACTCAAATTGTGTGAGTTCTGAGTATAAGTACTCACACACTCTCGTTTCCATATCCTGCATGCCTTGAATGTGAATGCGAAATGCGTGCCGGAATTTTTGGGCAATTCTTAAATTGCATTCTTTATTTTAGATGTGATTGTGTGCGTGTGTGTGTGACAGACTTTAAGCGGTAAAATTAATTCGTATCTGTCATGAAAAGCAGCAGTTTAAGATTGCTTAAATAAATACTTTAAGTTGACCAATTACGTATTATATATTTAATTTATCTCATTACAATATTTACTGTACATTTAAAAAATACTTTTGATTTTGTTTTACATTTTATGTTTACAAAATAATTTGTTGTACATGAGCATATAAATGTATTTGATTTTTAATTCGCTTGTATTATGCATACAACGCATTACAATATTTAGTTAATATTCAATAAGTGATTTGTATTTCATTATTTTCATTTTTTTTGTATCTTGCTTATTTTTATACCTGCTTAGCTAACACATTTGCCTGTCAATTTGGATTAAGCAAAAAATTTGAAGATTTTCCTAAAATAATATGCATAAAAATAAGATGTTGGTATTTAAAAAGGCTTCATAAATTAGCCAAAGCTATTATTTGTCAGGCTGCGTTCGTTTGCTGTTTTTATTTTTTTAGGAAAAGACAAGAAGAGCAGCTTTAGAATTTATGTTTATTCGTGTGTCTGCCAAATCAGCCGTCAACGCCTTCTGCCAAATGGATTTCATTCGCTATCTGCTAACTAAACAAAGACAATTATTTATGGACAAAAAATTTGTTTAAAAATTTTCCTTTTTAATTATGACAAGACAGGCGACTTGACAGTTTTAGCACTCGCAAGTGTCACACTTGGGGAACTCAAACGAAACGCAAGGCAACCAAATGAAAACTGAAAAGTGATGCTGTTTAAGAAAAATATCTAAAAGACATTTCCAAATGTTTTGCAACATTTCTATATGAGTGTGTTGTCTTCTTTTTTTTTTAAGAAACTAAAACATTTAAAGCACACACACACACACACAGTGGCAGACTGTCTTTGGGTTAAGTTTGGAACTTGGGCGACGCATCGATTGATTTATGGGCCCAAATTGAGGAGCTGGACCCGAATTCGAATCCCGGATACCGTTGCCAACCAAAAATTGTTGCTGTTATGAGTATTGTTGTTGTTGTTGGCTTGGGGCGCTGCCCCTGATAAAGGTGCACCGCGATCAGCATCTGCTGCAACATGATTTTCATTCATGAAGCTCTTGCCACACATCCCGCACTGCCCCGCGGCATGGATTCCCCTCTCTGTGGCATTCGCAGCTGCAGCGATGGCGCCGAAACATATGTATCTAATTTTTAATAATTATCAAAATTGATTTCAGATGAAAGTTGTGTTGTTGTTGTAGTTGCTGTTAACCCATGTCTGCCCTTAGCTGGTAACTTATGTGCACAGAACCTTGAAATGTTTTGGCTTTGACTGTGGCTCTGTGTTTATTACTTTATGAACTCATTAAATTTAATTTTACTGCGCATTTTTATTTCATGCACGTTCCCAGTGACCCCCCAAACAGAGACTTCGCTAGAGATGAGCGTAAGTCGTGAGTGAAAATTGTTTAAAAATAGAAAAAAATAATGGAAGAATAGAAAAAAGTGATTAATAATTTTGAACCATAAAATGCACATATTGTTATAGGACAGAAAAAATTATTTTGTATTACATATTTTTGTAACTAATATATGTAATAATAATTGCACAACTTAATTGAAATTGTATAAATAAAATTGGTTTACGAATCCCGAAATAAATAATGAGATTTGGCTTTTATCACAATTATGTGTCAGGAAAATTAAATAAAATGGACTGTTTGATTAAGAGCACATGTTAATCTTAATCTTATTTTCTTTTCTAAGTCTCTTTAAATAGATAAAATGCTTTGCGTGAGTTGTGCGTACAAAGAAGTGAGCACGATGCCATCTCTAATTTAAACGCAGTTGAACCGTCAAGTTTTGTGCTTCCTCCCCCGCTTACGGAATTCGCTGCTTGTTTTTCTTTTTGTGTGCTAATTAGTTGAAATTTTCATTGTAGCCAATTAATTATGTGACACGCTTATCTGCAGCACATTTTTGATCATTCGCCACTGACCTGCGGAAATGAAAAACTGGCCACACTTCCGCCATCTGACCCCCGACTCGACCAATGGCTGCCCCATAAGACACACCCACCCCCAGTTGCCCCTCTCTGCACCGCTCTGTAGCGTTTCAGACAGCGTCTTCAGACGGCAATTAAAAGCCAATAAGCAGCCAATTCATGTAATTCACTTAACCAAGCTCAGGGCTCATAAAATCCATTTAACTGCCGTCGCATTAGAACCTTTTCAACAGCCAGATCTCGCTCTGGTTCTGCTTCTGTCTCTGTCTCTGACTCTGAACTGGGCTGGGCCACATTTTATGGGCATGGCAGCCAGCTGCGGTCTGGTTTGGGTTTGGGGTCTGGTCTGTGGTAAATGGCGAAATGATTGCTTTTTATGACCTCATAAAATTAGATACAAATCGTTTTGTCGACATTTATCTCTCGTTCTCTCCGTGCTTAGCTCCTTGCTCTCTTCCAGTTCTCCACCAGCCGACACCACACGCTTTTGTCTCACATGAGTGTTGCTTTTATGGCACATATTTATGAGATGAATGCGACCCAATAATACAGGCAAATCCTAACTTCCCGTCTTCTAAAACACTTCCCATGTGCTAAGCGGAATACATAAAAAAAAGAGTGTGCCAAATGCTTTTATGTTACCAACACTGGCTAAGTAAATAATTATTTAACGCCTTTTATATCTAACTTATTTTATGTGTGTGTTATGGAGTGCTCTGGCTTTTTGGTTTTACGAGCTTGGCTAAGGTCAGCGCCATAAGGATGGGAAAACACATAAAACGAAGTTTTAATTATGTCATGCTTAATTGAAAAGCAATAACAATTTGAATTGGGGCATTACACAACATTTGGGGCTCATTAAAAAGTGTTTAAAATAAGTCACCAGAAATGCTCAATACAGAGTAAGGAAATATAGTAGTAGAAAAGTGATTGTAATTAAACGAAGAATATGGCATTTCAAATGATAAGTAAATAATTCTGTTAATACAAATTGTAAACCTTTTAATTGCATTATTTGATTATAATAAAATAATATAATTAAAGATTATATTTCATACAGTTTATTTTCAAAAATAAAAATAAATATTGAAATAAAATATTCGGATTGAGCGCATATTCAAAATAACGAAGTTGTCTTTATTTCTCTTGGTTCATGCCAGACTCGGGCGTATATTTTTTGACATGACTGTTGTCGAAGCAGAAGACATGCTGCGATGGCCAAAGCGAGAGATGCTGGAGACGGAGCTGAGAGGCGTAAATGGTTTCGAGGCCACATCAACTGGCCAAGGGAGGGGCTTCAGTGAGGGGCAGTGCCAAACGAACAACGAATCATCAGAATCAGTTGTTGTTGTTGTTGGCAACTGGCGGCTGGTTAAAAAGGGAATTCGGACGCAGCTGGAGGGCAGCAACAAATGTGCAGGGAACCAGGACCAGCCGCCGCATCCTTTTGTGCGCTCGAGCGAAAGGTAGCAAGAACAACAAATGGTGGTTGCAATTTCGTTGAGTGGAGAAACGAAAATGAGAAATACAAAAATAGGAAAACTTTAACACTTTACAGAGAGACAGAGAAAAATTGAAGAAATTACGAAAAACAAAAAAAAATATATGTGAGGCCCACACTCGAAGGATTGCTTTGGTTAAACGTGTCACAACTTTAATTTCCGCCCTTTCGGAGCTGGCCGCCGCAGGACTTCCTCCATGGCAAAAGGCAAAAGAAGCACCAGCAAAATGCACACTCACATACGCACCAACCCAAAGCCGAAAGCCAGGCTCTGGCCATGTTCACTTTGTATGTAAATCATTCCAGCCAGCAGCTTCCCCGGCAGGACCACAACAACAACAACAACACGAGAGGCAGGAGCTGCCACAGGATGCGGATGCGCCGTAGGTGGTCAACGGTACGCGACCGCAGAGGGCGCCGTAAAAGCTTTTTGTGTCAACGCCATCAACGTTGAAATC
The DNA here is from genome assembly GCA_035047365.1 of Drosophila ustulata. NCBI lineage: Eukaryota > Metazoa > Arthropoda > Insecta > Diptera > Drosophilidae > Drosophila > Drosophila ustulata. The sequence goes on from JAWNPT010000094.1 coordinate 21,249,162, forward strand.
AATTCAACCACCGAGGCTGCAACCATCCCCCAACTCCAGCCCCCCGCCTTGTCTTTCCTTTTCTCCTACTTCCCTTTTGCTGCTGCACAGACATCGTCTGGTGCTGGCATTGTTGATGGGTTCGCCTGCCAATAGGGGTTGGGGCAAGGACCGCGGGTGTTGTTCAAAGGTTGTTGCTGTTACTGCACCCACGCCATCCAACTGAACTTTCACCTACGCGTTGGCCAGCACAGCAGGAGGACGCGCAGGATACGAAGGATGCCATCAGAAAGTGTCAATAGCAAAACTGCGCAGGAATTATGAAATATTTTATTAAAACTGAAGCAAAGCGACGGCAGCCGAGACGCAGGCAGAGACGCAGGCAGAGACGCAGGCAGAGACGGAGACAGAGCATATAATAGAGATGGAAGCAGAGACAATAGAGAGAAAACCAGAAGTGGGAGGAGCTTAAAGACTTATGTGTGGAGTCATTTGCATTGTTGTGTAAGTAAATTGAATTGAATAAATAAAGGCACGCAATATTGTCTACATTTTAACAAAAGATCAAAAACTATTCTGTATATATATTTTCTGTATTTTGATAATAGATCAAATAACATTTGAAGTGGTACAAAATATTGAAATTAAATGTTGTGTAAGTAAATTGAATGGAATAAATAATAAATTGCATGCAATATTTTCCATAAGCATGTTCTTGATTTTAATAAAATATCAAACAATTTTAAGGAGTAAAAAATCTTTACATATTGTGATATTTTAGGTTTTCAATAAGAGAATATTTTTATGTATTCATAAATTAATATTTTGTATTATAGCAACGTTGTTGTTGGCTAATTGTGTTGCATTCATCGTTTAATAATACGTCCTAAACATTGCGAATAGCTTTCAAATTAATTTGAATGCATTGAGCAGCATTCGAAATGACAAAAGATCAAAATGTCAACGCATTCAAATATGCATATGAAAATACAAATTTACAAAACACAAACTCTCCTGCCGACACATTACAAATGCCATTCGACAATTGCCTGTTTTTGTTGTTGTTGTAGTTGTTGTTGTTGTTGCTTATGCTGTGGTAAGCGGTGAAGTGGGCGAAGTAATAATTCATTGTGTGTCGCTGGCACGCCAATTTCAATTATTTAATCAATAATATTAATTTTCGTATCATATTTTGTCACTGGCAATAAATGCGAAATTTGTAAAGCAGTCCAAACGCCAGACAGGACAACGCACACAGGACATTTCACTCATGCACACGCACACACACATACTGAGAACAATGCAGGATGTTCACACATTCGCAATCGTCCCTTGCGTTGCCCCTTCAAACAGGGCGAGAGACAATTGCACATTTCATTTGCATTTTGTGCATTGCCTGCAATTTCGTTTGCCACCCTCCCCTCCTGTGAGGACAGTTAGCCCCTCCCCCACCACCCACCACTCCCCTGGCATAGTGCGCATTCCTGTGCGCTGCGTTGACAATTGGCCCCAGTGAAATTAGCCACTTAAATGCGCCTCGCATCCCCGCTCTCTGAGATTCTCCAATCCTGACGCACAGTCCTCGTTTTCATTAGCAACAATTACTCAGAGCGGATGGCTGCCAATTTGTTGTTGTTGTTGTTGGCATTAAATTGTGCAGAGCAACTTTCACTTTAATGCGAAAGCGCATCCTTGTCGTTATCCTTGTTTTATGCATTTCATTTGCCATTTTCCGTTCGCCGTTCGATTCGCTTTTTTAATCAAATTGTCAATCGCTGTCGCCTGTTAAGCGTCCTCCGTTTCGACCATCTCTTATTTATGGCCAATAAACTTCAAACGTTGCACTGGAATTTTTTCATTTGTTGCCTTCCAGCCGAAGGACTCGCGCCAACACACTTCGACGAGGACACTTCGAATTTAATTTTGTGTAAATTACAACAGCAAAAATGGAACAAGCAAGACAGCTACCCTCGAATCCTCCCGTAAAACACTTTAAATAGTTGATACAAAGCCAAACTTGTTGTCAGGTTTCTGTATTTGTCAGAAGTGTTCAGGAATTTATTTAATAAAAATCTATGTCGAGAAATTGTCTTATAAATTGGAAAAAATATGCTGTGAAGCAAATGATTTTAATTATAACAAAAAGATACTCCAATACGGAATGATTGACTTTGAATTACTTCGTAATTGAAGTCACAAATAAAGTAAATGAATTGGATAATTATAAATAATGCAATATCATACAACTCAAACCTAATTTAATTTTAATATTTTAAAGCGTGCAAACCCTCAAGGATACTCCCAAAACTAAGCATATGAAATACATATTTGTCTGCTAAACAAACCCACAATAATGTGCAAAAAATTGTATTGCATTTCGTAACATATGCACAGCAAATGAACAAAATTGACAATAGAAAGTGAGGCAATTTTTAAAAATTCCATTACGAATTCGATAATGCATAAGAATTGTCCCAGCGCCGCGTCGAGTCATAAAACTAATGATTGGGCTAATAACCATAGCGATAGACCTGCAGATTGTAGAAGAGGACACAGCCATTGACCTTGCTACACTTTGTCAACCGCATGAAAGGCAATTCGAAGGTCCTGCAAAATATCGCTTGCACTTTCCGTCGAAGGTCACAAGGGCTGGTTCGCAAGGACACGAGCATTGCATAATGTTATGGCCTGCCGTTTTCACTGCCAGATCCTGGCCGACAACATGCAAATGCACTGAGTGTATTTGTGTTTGTGTCCTTGTTACTGTAGCTAATCCCGATTGTTTGAATCGGTTGCATAAGTTCAGTGTTCAGGGACTCGGGAGGTCCAATGTTTTGGCTATTCAAATGGGCGCAACAATGCAACTTTCTCTTGCCAAAAGGACTAATCCGCACGCTCTTGCCATTGTCCTGTTTTGCACTCGCCGTCCGTCCTGCTGCTTGACACTTTCGCTTGAGCTGCGTGCGCCGCAAAAGGATTCGCCTGGCTTTCCCTTCCTGCCAGTTGCATTTGTTTGGCATACAAACAGGTTTCGCACTCATTTCGCTTCCTATAAACAATTCCATTGCCAATCCCGCAGCGCACTGACAAATTTCTTGAGCCGCCGCTTGGCATCTTCCAAGGCAGCGAGGCATCGAGGCAACGAGGCTGACTCTGAGGCTGCCAGTTGAGGCCAATGGAACGAAGATAGATTGTGTGTGAAAATCCTTTCAAATGATTTGTTTACCAACAGCGAGCGCATCACGCTGCCTTTCTCCGCTCTCCTTTCAGCAGCGCAGAGCATCGCCTGCTGTTATCCAGCTCTGGCAGCTGTTGCATTTTCCACGCATTTATCAGCCGGTGTCGGTGTCGATGTCGATGTGGATGTCGGTGCTGTTGCTGGTGTCTGCCAATGCGCCATGTCCATGTCCTCCTCATCAGCTGTGGACACATATTTCAATGTTCGTGACTCGATTTTATTTTTTCTCATTTCATTCTCCCGCCGCTTCTCCAGCTTCATCTTCATCTTCCTGGTTGGCTGTCGGTTTCGTGCCTTCCGACTCGCCAGCCACTTCAACATTTTTATTTTGTGCGATTTAATTTTTATTATATGCGCTTTGGTCAATCGCACACGTTCGCCATTTACTCAACCTCAAGCCTGCCGATGGAGTTCATCCTCATGCTTAGCTCACCGAAAAACATCCCTCACATTTGCTATGGTTTATCGACAAACACTTTACGCGAAGGAAGCAATCACTAGCTGTGGACTCGAGCGAGGGGAACTATTAAATGCTTTATTGCCAGAGGCGTCTATCAAAGGGGATCGATATTCTCAGAGCTGCAGACTAACAGATTCATATTTTTAGCTGTAGTGCCTTTGAATTAACAGTTTCTAATATGACCACGAACAGTCGATACTGAATAAACTACTTTTGCATTATTTTAAATTTTAGTGAATCATTTTTTGAATAAATTATAAATTACAAAGAAAATGTATTTTGACCAATTACCAATGAATATTTGTAATCAATTATGTAAAGATAAAAATTTGAAATTTGTAAAGTAATTTTTAAATTATGGATTGTAAATTGTAGGTAATAACAATGTACACCATCATTCACTGAGGAAATGGGGCAAGCAGCGAAAATGCGCAATCAGATCATAATCGGGTCATAATTACCATTTATTGTATATAATTATTTGCAAGTATTTACAAAATTATTATTTTTTACTATAGTTGCAATTCATACAATTTAGTATCCCCTTCGGTGGCACTGTTTTTGCAGCTGGCCTTTTGCCTGATTGTGTTTTTGGCTTTCGTGTGGCGGACTTGGACTTGAAACATGTTTGCGACCATCCACAACAAAACAAACTGCAAAAACAACAGACTTGGCCGTTAGCTTTCTCAGGCTGCTCGAATATATTGTCGGTACGTGGACAACAGCGACTTCGACTTCCACTTCGACTTTGGCTGAGTTTGTCTGCCAGTTTCTCCGGCGGACGCTCGAGAAGGCCATCACTTGGTGCTAAACTTGTCCACACTTTATTACCACTGACTGGCACACACACACACATGTATTGCGTTGTTATTGGCCAAAATGTTCAATCAACATTTGTGTTAAGCTGCAGCTGAGCATCATCATCCATGGCCTGGAGCCGAGAGTCGTCTGCAGCTTGGAGCAACGTCACAGCTTATTAAACGTTGTCCACAGACTGCACCTAATCTGGCTTGTCACTTGTCCAGGCAGTTTTGTAGGCACCTAAGTGGCCTCGGCACAGCCTCAGTTGAGCTCTCGGCCATAGCTCATAATGCGGCAGCTTCATCGATGCCCCTGACACTGACTTCGACACCGACACCGACACCGACTCCGACTCCAACTACGACTTCGACGATGGCGGCGCAATCTTCAATTCATTTACATTTTTATTCACGCAGATTAACAGTATCGGCATGTCATCTGGCTTTGTGCGCTGCGGCTTATGCTAAGAGCTCTGGCATTGAGTGGCCCCGATCTACGCGACGCGATGCGACGCCAGCTGGCAACGCTCCATGCTACATAGTGGCAACCTCGCACCTCGCACGTTCGCCAAACTGTTGCAATGTCGCAAATTTTTATCGCACGTCTACAAGAAATTCAACGCGTGCACATTCCACATTTCTGTGCCCCAGACAATGGGCTGCAGCAGTGAATTGTGGCACAAAAATGCCAGCCAGAGGTGACTTTAATAATACCAAAATACTTGGCAAATATTTGCAATGCTTTGGTTGATTTACACCACTGTGCTGGCAGTCATTGTGTCGGTCGACATTGCGACGCATCGCCTGTTTGGCAGCTTGCAACTCACGTACATCTGTCTGTCTATTTGCTGGGCTAGTTGGCTGCATGCAGCATGAGGCATGCAGCATCCAGCATCCACCATCCAGCATAGTTGTGCAATTGACTTACGCTTGTTTGATTGCATTCGAACTCGCACCTTGGGCTTCAACTGCTGCCACAGTCATTGCTGTGGCAATGCCACGACCGACGCTGACTCTTGTGGTTGCCTCTGTCTCTGTCTCTGTCTCTGTTGCAGGCATCTTTGTGCCGTCTGCTGTCTGTGCCATTTCGCAGAAATAAAGATGTTAAACGTTTTGCTGATTCGTGTTTTATGAACTCAATTTCAATTTATAATCTCTGTTGCCACTCACTGGCTGCAGCACTACGACTGCGACTCTGACTCTGTTGCATGCCTCTCCTCCTGGCCATTTTGGCCAGTTTGTGGCGTTTTAGCCTTTTGTGTTATCGCCAGGAATACACTTTGAGCGATACATGCACTAACAAAACAACACAGTCACAACTCCCTCTCCCCCTCTGACTGTCAGTCAGTCTATGCGAGTATCTTGGAAGGTTACTTAGTTAGCTTTAGCTGCTGATGCTGATGTCTTTGGCTCTTGTTGTTGCTGTTGTTGCTGTGCATTGTCAAGTCTGCAATTTTAATGTTGACAGAAATCAGATACAGGCGACTGCAGGAATGCTGCATGCGCATTTAAGGCATTTGAAATGCATCCAGAGCCAAGTGGCTCTTACCTTTAAATTGGCTCAGTTTTTCAGCTAGAATACTTTCAGTGCAGGTGTGCGAGACTATTTTGCGTGCTTACCTGCAACGAGATGGAAGAAGACGAGAATCACGAATTAGTTCAATTTGCAAGGCGCGTGCTCAACAAATTAGACAGAAATCATTTAGAAGCGCAAAATATGCACATTTATAATTATTGCATAGTATGGATAACTCAAATATATGTCATACAAAATCATGTATAAATCACTTGCATTCAAAAGATTTTTTCAGATATTAAACAAAAATGTTCTTGACTTTTTTAGCAATATGAGAAATTCTAAACTTGTTGAAAAACAAGTTTCATAATGTTAAATGAATTTGATTGCGAATAGACAAGTAAATATCTATAAATGTTATATTTATTTATTTATTAATTTTATCTATTTCATGAATAAGTTGTAAATGTTTTTAACGAAAAAAATCTTTTATATAATTTGATCTTAAAATAATGCTTAAAACAAAAATTCATTCTTAAAATCATTCATAGAACCAGATTCTAATAATAATTTCTTTTAAGGAGGAATGTAATTATATTATTTTTTTTTTAAATAAATATGTGCTATCAATAAATGAAGCAAAAGTTTTGTTCCATTTAGAATAGTTTTCTTATAATTTTCATTATGTGTTGATAACCGTAAATCGACATTTGTGTCTTGCAATGACCCCAAACGAATGCTCCGCATTAAATCATATTTACATTTAATTTCCCCCCTTGAATGCCAAGAATTTCAGCTTGTTACTGGTTAATTCTCACACGCTCCATGTACCCAACTTTCTTGTTCTGTTTCTCTCTCTGTCACACGCTCTGCTTTTCACTTTTTGCTGTCTCTTTCTGGAGAAGAAAACTGAAATCATATTTCACAGACGAAATCATTCCAATTAAGTGTTACATGTATTTGCTGGCGCCAAACGCCTCCGGGGACTTGGACTTTTGATTTTCCCACTTAACCAGCTATGGCGGCATGTGTGTGTGTGTGTGTGTGTGTGTGTGTGACTGCATATGTGTGTGAGAGAATCTTTTAGAGACTGAGTCTGGATTCTGAGATGTTGTCGCATGTTTAAGACGCAGTTGGAAGATCTAATTTCCCTCGCAGCCAGCAAGTAATATCCTGTCCTGTCTGCAGTCTGAGTTGCAAGGGAGGAAATCACTTACACATATGCAGACAAACACATGTATTTACATGCATGTGTGTGTGTGTGTGTGTGTATTAGTTGACAGTTTGAAACAATTTACTTATTCAATGTTTGCTGACGTCATCGCTGGGAAAAAGTGTTGCCTATGCAAAATGGAACTCTAACTAAAACGTTGCCTCTGCCGAGGGGCGCATGAGTTAAGGGGCGTGGCCAGGCGAGAGCTCTGATTACTGCTGCATACTTCGGGGGTTGTTCGTCGCCATCGTCGTCGTCGACGGCGTCGCTGTCGCTGTCGTTGTTGCTAATATTGACGCTCTGCTGATGCCGATGACGTTGACAGTTACATTGATTTATGGCCCTCGCTTTGCTTGCCTGCCTGCCTGCCTAGTTGCCTGCCATCCTGGCAGCACTTGGTCCTGATCCTGTAGCTGTAGCTGCTCCTTTTTCTACCCATTTCAGTGCTGCCAGTTGCCTGAAATCTTATCCATCAAGCGACATGATGATGTCGGCCCAACCCCTTTTTGTGGCTCAACTCCAGCCATTTGCTGTGTTAACTGCGCTACGCAATTAATGAATATTATTCACAAGTCCTTTGGGCTCTGCCCGGCTAAAGCTTGATTGCAGTCCTTTGTGTACAATTAGTTAATTGAGCTCTAGCGAACCTGGCCAAGCCAAACGACCCAACGAACCTTTCTGGCTTATCCCAGCTACCTCCACACATGGCTTTTTTTTTTCTAGGTGCGTGCCACGGTCCAACTACGGCGACTGCGACGGCGACGGCGACTGCGACCTTATCACAAACAGTTACTGCTGTAACCGTTAAAAGCTGCCAGTCTCATGTTAACGCTGATGAACACATCTCCCTCTCCCTCACCCTCGGTTCCTGTTCCTGTCTCGTCTCTCGCTCGCTCGCTGCCAACACGCAAGCTACAAGAAACAATCAACTGACCATTCCTGTTCCCATTCCTATTCCCGTTCTCGTTCTCGTTCCTGTTCCCATTTCACGTTCGCTATTACAACAAGCGAGTTAAGTGCAGTGCGGCGGACAGCCACAAGGATAAGGGAAACAGGAACAAGCGATGGGACGACGGGATGGCGGGGATGAGGGGCAGGGTCATGTCGAATGCGGTAAATGCAGCACATCCGATGCTGCTCTCTCCTGACATCACTGCTGATGGTTTAAGGCGTAAAATCCAAGCGTAGAGACGGAGTTCAGAGAGGTGGCAAAAAAAGTGTGTAATGAATTATTACTCTCTGATAAAAGTACATGTCGACTTTTTCCCCATTTTTGTATCCGTTTCTACTGACCGTCGATTTTTGTTTTAATGTGCAAATATTTTTTCTGGCTGCAGCTTTAAAACTCCATATGGACAACAGAAGAATTTGTTAAGAAACAAGTTCACCAGAATGTGTTTTTCGTATATTAGAAATCATGGAAAGAGATTCATAATCTAAATAAGTATTTATGTACTTTGAAAATATGTCCCATACATATTTCACCAAGTCTAAATACATACATTTCATTGTCTGTATATGTTTTGAACTGTTATTCTTTAATATTTTAAATTGTAGTTTAATATAAAATGTGCAGTAATATTTTAACATAAATGTTAGCACAATTTGAATGCAATTTGTATGTGAATTTTCTTATTAAATTAAATTATTTATGTTGTTTTGAATATTATTTTATTTGGCGCACACATTTTCAATTCAATTTAATTAATATTTCACTTTCTAAATATTTGATATAAGTATTTGTTGATTGTTTTAAATATTTATTTTATAAGAATATTTATCTTGTATACCATTTTAAATTAATATTTTATTTATCCAATTCTCTTTCACATTTTATATATTTAATTTGATTATTTATAAAGTTCTGAATATTTTTCTATCATGTTATATATCAAATGGCCTATATTTTGTATAAAGTTTTATTTAATATTTTTTTTATATGTCTATTTTCTATTTTACATTTAATTGGTTCCATTTTGAAATATGTAATGCTGCAACATTGCAGTAAATGCACAATCAGATCGCAATCAGTCGATATTAAATAATGCAGTGCTCACAAGTGTCGCTGAGGAATGCCATAAGTCTTTGCGCTGTTGCCAATCTACACCGCTTTGGGCCCACAACATTTTAGCTGAAAATGCGAGAAATCAGAACTCGCAGATCCGCCAAATAACCGCTGGCCAAACACGCGCCGGTAATTGCGGCAATTGGCGCTCATTTCTCTGTCATAAATATCTAAGGTGATCGAGCGGGGGGATCAAGTATGTGGCGCGGTAATATGCACATCGTTCAGGCCTAGTTTGGTAGTTGGCACAACCATTGTAAATCACCTTCACACCCAGACAGACAGACAGACAGACGGACAGACAGCAGAGAGCAGCGATGCTGGCTCCGAGGCCGACAATTTCTAACACGGCGGCATAATCGATGCCCATTTGGCCCCAAGGTCACATCGTTTGCGCTAGAAAACGCTGTTAATAAATTACGTGTAAAACAACGTGTGAACTAACATAAATAATTTCCTTAATCCCCCAGCCTACCTCCAGGGAGTGGAGGGGCGAGTGCGGGGAATGTGGGGCTGCCTAGGCACATACGTGCACAACAATCGATTAAGCGTAGATAAAAATCAATTTGCGGCAATAATAAATTGCTCAACTACCAGGCGTGCGGAGCCAAATGATGATGCCCCCAAACATCCGCATATGTCCCCAGCTCCTCTCCAGGATGTGCAACTGCAACGGCCAGGGCAACAGCTGCAGTGGCCAGGGCCAATTTAGCTTCATTTTGTGCGCTGTCGAGTCGCAGAGTCTGAACAGTTTCTCGTACAAATTGGCCGCAAGGTGAAAACAAAATGGCAGGAAGACAGCAGGCAGAAGGCAGAGAGTAGAAGGACAGCGGACAGAAGACGCTGCCTGAAAGGGAAAGACACACCGAAAATTTACAAACATTGTAATCATGGGTTAAATATCGCCTGCTCCCCGTCTCACAGATGAGACGACGACGACGACGACGACGAGGTTTCTCAGTGTCCGCAACTTCAACTGCGACCAGGTGGAAGGAAGGCGCGTCTGCATCTGTTGCAAAAGCGCTTGAGTATCTGCCTTTGAAAATCAGCTTGAGCGCAGAGTTCATGGATTAATCACCGCGGGCAGGCCAAACCAGACCAGACCCGGCCAGAACCAAAACCAAAACCAAAACCGCAATCGCAACCAGCTTCAGCTTCAGCTTGAGCTTGTGGCTCATCCACTTGCAGTCGCCGCATCACGATTCACAACTTAATCCACAGCCAGAGTTCGAGGGCGCAGCATCGTTTGTCGATTTTGTGGCGTTTTCTGCATTTCACATTTAGCTTAGCAGCCGCAGCACGCCCCCTCAGCGACCCGCCTCCGTCATAATAAAAAATGAAATAAAAAGCGAATTGCAGAAACGAAGGAATCATAAAGAAATACCCGATTGCCAAGTCGCAGCTGATTCATCGCACTCAGAAATAAATGAATTCATTTGCCAAATGCATTGCGAAGACACCGCCAGAGGCTCAACAGCAATTCGAAGCACAACAAGTCCATGGCTGAGCTTCTAATTGAACTGTTTTCCTAGGCCTGGCAGCTGTAAACGGTTGTCATTAGCAATAAATATCGATAAGAGTTAAGCTCAATAAAAATGGATCCATTTAAAAGTCTAGAGAAGAGAGAGCGGAATATTTCCGTAATATAGGGGATCTGATGGGAAAGTCGAGCATAAGTTTATAATTTAATGGGAGATGAAATATAAAATCAAATCATTTATATTATGCAGTTATATAAAATATAAATTAAATTATTTATTTATATATTCCCAATGAGTTTTATAACATATTTCTGAAAGTCTTCAATTCACTGATCTTAACTTAAAATATATGCAATATGTGAAAATAACTACAATAAAATACAACGTATAGGAAAATTCTTTATTACTCCCTGAAGTATTCTCAAATTTAATCAATTTTAATTGTGCAATAACTTCATCCGATTCGTAGCTTATCAAACTCATATGCAGTCAGCTTAAAGTAAGCCAGGTACAAATCGATGCTTCACATGCCACATTCGACTAAAATAACAATAAGAGTCGTGCAACAAATGCAGAAGACAGGAAAAAAAACCGCAAATGCAGCCGCAACATTTTGCAGTTCGCAGTTCGCAGCGCGTATTTTATATATTAATTTGCGAACAATCGAAAATCGACATGTGACACGCGTTTTTTAAATTTATGCCCTACGAATTGCATTTACAATTTTTTACGTTTGCATTGTTGTTGTTGCTGTTGTTGTTGTGGTGCGGGGATGTTGTTATTGTTGTAAATGCATGGCCGATGAATGCAAAATGAGGTACAACGTGCGTGTGCGTGTGTGTGAGTCACATACAATAATTGCAATTGCAAGAATGTGTGTGTGTGTGTGCGACATATCAAAAACAATTCCAGCTCATCAGCATCATCGTCATCAGGCTCGCTTCTCCGAGTACCTTTACCTCCCCCCTCTCTCTTTCTTACTCACTGTCTCTCTCTCTGTCTCTTTGGTGGCTGTCACCTCTGCCTCGAAGGGAGCCACACTTTTTGCCTCGCCACACACACGCCATAAATCAATGTTCGATTTTTCACAACAACGGCAGCAGCAGAAGGGAAATTCGCAAAGCAATGCAAAAGCAAAAAAAAACACAACCAAACAGAACAGAATGAAAAAAAAAAAAAGCTGAGGGCAGACTGAGGGAAACGGCAAGGACATAGGACATTATGTTCGCGCCATGTTTAAAATTTTTGCGTTGGCTCTTTTTGCTTCCTTTTTGTTATTTTTATTTTCCTGCGCTGCTTTTCATCTCATGCGTTACACATTTTATTATTGTCGCTGCTGCTGCTGTTGTTGTTGTTGTTGCGGCAATGAAATGCATTACATTTTGCGGGCATGCGGGGCGCCAGGACAAAGGACAGCCAGACAGACGGTGGCATGGACATTTGGCAGGTAAAAATGTTAAAGAAATGCGACAAATGTTACAGATTCCAGATGCCAAAAGCAATCTGAACATTTTGAACAGCAGGATTGGAACTAACCACACAAATTGAATTTGATTTAAATATATTAATGCAATTATTAATATTAATTTCGAAATTCATTGACGTATCATAATAAAGTATATACTACAAATACGAAACTAATTTTAATGCAATAATAGCAATAATTAATAATAATTTGAATTTGAAACTTGAATTTTATAAATTCAAAGCAATTATAAATATTCAATTTAAATTAATTGATATTCCTGAGAGTATCGTTTTAAAGTATAAGATACAAATACTCAACTAATTTTAATATAATCATTTGATTTCGATTTTACTTTTCGATATTGAAGAATTCAATATTTTAAATTGCTCTTATGGGTAAAAAATATATAAATTCAGTGCAATTATTTGCAACTAATTGCCATAAAAAATATAAGATAAAAATACATGACTGATTTTCTTTTACTTTGCAATCATTTAGATTGATTTTAATGTATTTAATATTTCAAATGAACACAAGAAAGATTTGGTATATTTCTTTTAAATATGGTCAACAAAATGAATAAAGTAAAAGCTCAACAAAAACAATGGTAGGCATGTTCCATTTGATATACTACTGTTTTTCGGGCACATCATAAAAGTTGTAGTGCAACTGCAAAACTGGTTTATATTTTGTTCAAACGAGTCAACAAAACATTTCGACAGTTTGTCATTGGCCAACTGAGAAAAAGTTGCAAAGTAGTCCAGATATTTTGAGCAGCTGCTGCTGCAGCAAATACAACCAACAAGCAGACCAAGTGGCAAAGTTCAAAGTTGGCCAACTTTAATGAAGTCGAAACATAACCGAAACGTGGACAACTTCACCGCAAGAGCCTCTTGCCAAAACTTTCGTGTAGAGAGATCTTTTTGGGGGAGTATTACCTGCAGATTGCAAAGTCCTGTTGAGCAGTTAAATGGGCTATCAAAATGCCAAGAGATGAAACCGAATGCACTCAAGGAGGACAGCAAGAAGAAATCCTTTAGTGATGGCTGCTTTTGTTACGTGTGGAACTTTTTCCGTTTCGTTCGAAGGCGCAGTTTTCGTTTTTCCAATATGATTGTGCACAACAATTTCATTTGCTTTATGGGGCACATGTTCGCTGCGATGATGTTCGATGATGCCTCCGCAGTGGCTGTGGCAGTGGCAGGGGCAGCATCAAAGCCAACGCCAGCTCATGCAGCGATCGTTGATCACACGATAATTACACTTTCAATGTGCAAGTATTTTGCCGACGGCAAATTGCAAACAGAGCACATTTCCATGAAAACTCAGGGTTTTCCTCTTCTTGTTGTTTATTGCGAAAATTGAATAATGACACGAGAATCGCACTTGATACTGCCCCGCACGCAGTGCCGCCAATTTGCCAACTAGCTGCCACCGCGTCGCGAGCCACCGGAGGAGCCACAAAATGTGTAATATGTATTCAGCATGTGTTTTCTTTTTTTTGTATTCAGTGAAAACGCTTTACGAGGAGCGAAAAACGCTCGAGCCGAAATACTTAACAAAAGGCAAATGACAACAAAAGCGAAGCGTGAACAGGCCAAAAGCTGCAAGAGCGCGGCACAATGAATTATGGGGCAGCTTAAGAGCGAAGCGTTTTCACTGCCAACTCAACTGAGAGCTGGCGTGGCAGCTGGCAACATAATAACGCAACATTATGTGGCAATAAGCATTTCGGTCGGCCCCCCCAAAAAGCAACGACTTAATTCTAGGACGCTAAACTGTTACTTGATGGCGATGGCTCTTCGATGGTCGCCCCATAAAGAATAAGTTCTCTTAACACAGCGACGATGTGGCACGGCACAACTTACGCAGCATGCGCAGTTGCCACCGGCGAGGCGACTCTCAGCTGGCGGCCGCAGCTACAGGCTGTTGCAAGAAACAATAACAACAACAAATAAATCGCACAATGGGAGCCAATGGAAGGTTCGTACCGTTTTAGTGTCTAAGTGTGTGTGAATATAAGTAAATAAATCTAAACTATTTCAATTTTATATGGAAATAGTTTTGAATAATTAGAAAAGTAATTGTAAAGTTTCAAAAAAGCTTATTCAAAAAAGATAAAAAAAACTTTGTAATATATTTTGTATATATATAGAAATAAGAAACAAATTTAATTTAACGAAAATATCAACTAATTAAGAAACGGAAGTATTCGTGTTAATAGAAATAACATCATTGTTTTGAATTTCCAATAATATTAAAAAATTCAAAATTATAAAATCCAATTTATACTTTTATTTTTACACTAAAATTGTTAAATTTATACAAATAATTTTGACTTTAAGTGGCAGCCCTTATTCCACTGTGCGAAGTTGCCCAACGTTGTCAACGCCAATGCCATCAGCACATCGCACTGCGTTCTCATTGAGAGTGTGTGTGTTTGTATCTGTGTGTGCGAGTGTTTGTGTGTGTGTGTGTGTGTGTCAGTACTGGCAGTAAGGCAGCTAATAAAATTAAAATGCCATATTTCAGGCGTTGATAACAACAATAAGTGCAGTGCAAAGTCGCCTCGCGTCTGCGAGGAGGAAATTATTTTTTGGCACGAACTCACGACGGCCTTGTGCCAGAGAAAGAGCACAAATCGAAGCGGGAGAACACTGAGGGGAGGTGGACTCCACTAGCAACCAACCCGCCAGCCAGCCAGCCAAGTCTATTGATATGACAATGGCAAATAAAACCGAAGGAAAATTACCTGTAAAAAGTTTTAACAGCCAGCGGCGGAATTTCGTTTATTGATTTTCATGTCGTCGCTGTTTTGCCTGCCAGCCAAATTCTTTCAACTCAAAATTATGAATATTGAAATTGCCAGAAACAAGCCAAAGAGGAGTGAGAGCAGGGAGGGGAGGGGAGGGGAGTGGGAGTTGGGGAGTGCTGATTTGGGTGATAAGCACGGTGATCGGCGTGGCAGACAAGGCGCAAAATGGGCAAATGATTTATGCCCGGCTGTTTTCATTGATTTCTTATCAACGTTTTGGCCTGCGTAGCCGGCTAATCTATTAATGTGCATATTTATTTTAGCCGAGAACGAGGCAGAGACTTGAGGCGCCTCAATCTCGTTGCTGCTCTGCTTGTTTTGGGGGCAACTTGAGGCTTGTTGCTGTTGCTGTTGCTGTTGTTGTTGCTGCTGCTGCCTGGAAAGCGTAATTAAATTAAAATTCCTGTTACATGACATGCCTGGCAAAAGTGTCGACACACACACAAACACACACACAGCATGGGAGTCAACAACTGGCGCCCGCTGTGCTTTCTGCTCTGTGTGTGTGTGTGTGTGGCAGCTTCCATGTCCTGCACTGCCACAACTGCTCTAAGTGTGTGTGTCTGTGTGTGTGGCTCGTTTTGTGCAAACTAAGACACGTTGTCAGCATTCATGTCACCGGTGCCAAGCCCGGAGGAGGGGAAGCTGTCTCTGCCAGCCTTTTGAAGTGCCTGGCTGCAAAGATTTTTCATTAAAATTTACAAATTTTAATAGTTTTTCCCCCAGCTTTATTTTGCCATACAAATGCAAAATTGTGCTGTTGCAAGTGAAAAACTTCAGCTTTTCGGATATGTGTCAAAAGCAGACCAAGGAATTCTACCCCAGGATGCAATTCGGGCTTAAAAGCGACACATTACATTAAATTACGTTATGCTTAGAACACACATTTAAATTGCAATTTAAATGCAAAGGGTAATTTTGAAAATATTTTTAAATAAAGATAAAAGCCTATTTCCGATATCAGAGTTGCTGATTAGCCGCCAATGCAATTCATGGAAAGGAATTGATTGTATTTAAACGTGACGCTCGTTATGCAAAATTATGCGGGTTCTTATTTAAACAATATTGTTTCATTATCTGGTACGTCAAAATTGGAAAAAAGTAAATACATATATTATTCGATTCCGGAAATACAATTATTTTTAGTTCATTCAACTCAAACGAGAGAACTGAATAAACATTTTTCCACAAAATAATAATATTCTTATTATTTTATTAATCAAATGAACTAAATCCATCAATTGTTTTGATCGTTTGATTACTTGTAGTATGCGAAATACAAGTCAAAATTCTTTGCAGAATTCGCTGTTGATATAAATAAATTCAATTTCGATTTCTGTTTCGACAACTTAGTATTTTCGCTCACGCTCAGTTTGATGGGGCATCTAAGCGGCATTGTTGCACGTTCAACATCATTTCAGTTGAATTCATTTCATTTATTTGGCTTTCGTTTTTCATTTAATTTGCACAACCTTCGACCAGGTACGACTCGTATGCGAGTAAATAAACAACCCGTCGAATACAAGCAGCAGCAAAGCAGCACAGCGTTTAAAGATACATTTATTATTTGGCAAATGCGCAAACACTTCATGATGATTACCAAAAATAAAAGGGGAGCCCCGCTGCTCTGTGGATGGTAGTTGAAGGGCTGCCGGGAGGACAGCATACAGATTTCTTTTTACGTCAGTTCTGCCTGTCTTGTTGCCTGGCATTTTCTTGCGTTGTTACCTTCAGTGCGAGGGGAGAGAGGGGCGGGGAAAGGCGTGCAATGCTTGGCTGGCTGCGTCGCCCCCAAACCACCATCCTGCTGCCTCTTTTTTGGCTGGCAATTTCCTTTAGACGAGCTGCGAAAACACACGAAACTGTGAAACTTTTGCGAAAAACGTTAAACGCAATGCTGTCCGTCCCACGTTTTCAGTTCCAGTTTGAGCATCAGGGCCTGTCCCTCAGTTCTCAGCTCTTAGCTCTCAGCTTGCTCCGAGCCCCCTTGTGTCTGTTTGTCTGTCTGACTGCCTGTTTGGTTCATCCTTCCGTTCGCCTGTCTCGGTCTCCATCTCCAACTCAGTCGCTGTCTCCGTCTCCGTCTCGGTTTAGTATATAACAAGTCAGCGTCAGCTGCTCCTGCTCCTGCCTCAGTTTCAGTTTCAGCTTTAGCTCCTGCTCTGCTCTGGTTTGCTGTTGGGTCTGGTTTGGTTTGCTTTGGTCTGTCCGCCTGTACGCCACTTTGTCGGCTGCCTCGAATACTTCCATGTTCATTTTACAAGTAAAACGGAAATGACAGTTCCGCAGCCGAGCGCCGAACATCTTTGCAGTTCGCCAGCCAGCCAGCCAGCCAGCGTCTCTCACACCCGCGCCCCATGAAAGTGAAAGAAACCTTTTCCCGCATAATAGTCTGTCAAAGTGGCTGCCACCACCGACACCGACACCAACAGCAGCAGAGTGTCAGTCAAATGTGTAGCAGCAACTCCGACTTCAACTTCAGCTGCAGCTTCCTCTGTCAGCTGCCTGCTCCTAGATACTGAGCACTTAGCGTTCGCTGCCTGCTCCTTGACTCAAACTTTAACCCACTTCAAGCTGCCCCCATCTCCATCCAATATTCACAATCAAAAACAACTTCACTCTGGGATTTTGAGCCGCTTTCGGTTTCCAACTAATTTTCTAATTATGAGCACAAAGGCGCACAGAAATCATGTCACGCTTCCTGACTGATTTATGGCCGTTGGAGAAATGTCAAACATTCGCCGGGCAGTTGTCCCCCACACCACATCCACATCCACATCCAAATCCAAACTGAATCCGAATCCAAATTCCCATCCCCAACATCCAGCAGCCCACGCTTTGGCTTTTAACTTATCCAAATCACTTGGCTACGTCGCCAGTTTTTGTTTTTGTTGTTGCTTCTTGATTTTTTTTGTTGTTTATTGTTGTTGATTTATTTGATTTATTTATTTATTGTTGGCTCTTGTCGTATTTGTACTTGAGGCGCCTGCCCAATAATCGCTAGCCAAGCGACTGATTAGTTTAATTTAACGGATGGCGACCCCAGTTCCCTCTCCCTTCCCCTTCGCCCTTATTAAAATCAAAGTTTAATAAGCACTCCAACTTCAACTACCTCCTTGAACTTTAGCTATAATTAAATTTCGCCGGATAACGTGTAAGCGGAACTCCCTAGTTATAATTAATAATTATTATATCGCTTTAATATACTATATAATTATTACAAATCCCCATGGCTTATCAGCAACACGCAATTAATCCAATTGAACTGGGAAAACTCCTTGGTCAAGATATTTACAATTAATTTATGCGCATTTGCTTTTTCTTCACTAGTACGTATATTTGTGAATAATAAAATGTATACATTCATTATCGCTCAATTCATTTGACCCGCATTGGAATTTGCAAACTTCAGAGATTTATCGAACAAGTAAAAATTGGAATTTGAATGAAAGCCGAAACTGACCACAACACAGAAATTGTCAGAAATAAGTTGTCAAGATGTTGTTAGTAGTAAAATCATAAATAACAACCAAATTATATTTATGAATTTATAATAATTTCGGCTCAAATATTTTAATTAAACTGACAATAACATCTAGTTGATATTTTTTTCATAATTAACTTCATAGAATCACTTTAAATTGGATGCATAAATTTATAATTATCTTGGTTTGAATATATTGATTATCAGCAATTATATCTGGACAATTTATACTTTAATGTTTTTTTTTTACATTACATTAATTAGTTCTCATCGAATTTTAACCTTTTCAATTTATATACGAAAATCTTCTCTAAATTAAAATAATATTTGTTTTAAAAACAGTTTTCGTGTCACGCAGCCATCGCTATTGGAAAACAACACCCACATATGTTGATCCACTTTAGCTTAGCGTACTTGCATGTCAGCTGATGTGTGTGTGTGTCTGTGTGTGTGTGTGTGCTCCGACTCCCAGGGGCCGATGAGGGGCAATGACGATGGCCATGGGGCACACTTCCAAGTAATTTGCAAAACTCCGACATCCGACACTTTGCTGTAGTTTGGCGACTTTGATTTATTGCCGAGCGCCTCGCAGGGGACACAATCAAACGCAAATGCAGGCATAAGGAGCCAACGTCAAGGGCCTCAATGTCCTGCAAGTGATGTAGGCGCGGCACACACACACACATACACACACTCACAGAAATATATCCTGAGAAGGTCAGCGTTGTTAACGCGATTATGGCAGCTGTTCAGGGGGAGCTACAGAGAAAAACAATGGCCATCAGAGCTCGGGGTCTTTAGCAGTGACATGCAAGCCCGGAGGTGACAGCCCTGCAGCTAGCAACGACATCAACAACTGGAGGAACAACGAGCATAAAAGATGAAACAAAAGTCCATGTTATTCTACGAAAGAGTCAAAAAGTCAACCACAACTTCGCTCGAGCTTCAGTCTCAGCTTCAGCTTCAGTTTTGGCTTTAGATTTTGCTTCACATGACCGAAAAGTCGCACAAAAATAATCCCAAAAACTTCTCTACTCAAAAAACATGAAAACGTTCAGCACAATGACAGCCAAAGGGGGTGTGGCAGCCCCGTGTGGCAAACAGAGGAGTGCGGAGGGGCAGTGCGAATGCGGAGACGTTGATCACAAAAAGGGAAAATGTCAAAGTTCTTTTGCGGTCTCCGAGGTTCTTTAAATGTTCTCGGTAACAAATAATTTTTTTTTTTCGCTTATTTCTTTCTTTTTTTTTTCTTGGAACCTTCGCCAGGGAATTTAGCACACGAGAATTGTGCGCGATTTTTTCATTCGTGTATGTGTTTTATTTTTTTTTGTGGGTCTTTAGTTTTGTTTTTGTTTTTATTTCTTTCATGATGTCGTCTTTAGTTTTGTAAGCTTTGCTTTTGGCTTTTTGTTTTTACGCCGTATATGTATATTATTATCAAAGCATTTTGTTTTGATGTTTATGCCACGGCGCGCTGTGGCAGAGGCATCTTCTGCAAAGGGCAGGTAAAGGGCAAGTCGTAGTGCTCGGGTAGGCACAGGAAATGTCAATGAAAGTTGTGTGTGCCTGAGATTGTAACCGGCGAAACTTTGCCACAGTTGTAACTGTTTTGAGAGCTGAGAACAGAGTGAACAGTTATCTCTTCAACTGTCATAGTCGTGGGAAGAAAGATGAGAAACCCAAATTAAAGTTACTTGTATTGAGCTTGAGTTTACTTTGTTGCAATGAAATATAAATTAAATGCATTAATATTATCTGTAATTTTGCATTCTTTGATTTAACAACGAGCAGCAAAATAATTAAATAGTTAGTTGCCGAGTTGCGCACATGAAATAATTTCAGGGCTAATTTAAGAATTTAATAATTAGACCTGGCCTTAAGGCACAATTTGCGGATTCTTTCACTTGCTGTGTTCGGTTAGCTGTAGTAAGTATTTTTTTGTAATGTTATTTAAACTTTTTTTGTTATGTTTTTGCGTGCTTTTTATTTGTGTCACGGTTGCATGAACATGAAAAGGAAGTGCACGTCAAAGCTTAGACACAAACCACGAAGCGTAAAGGTGCAAGTGAGGCTAAAGTAACAACATTCATTGCGGCGCGCTCAGCGGGCCAACTACAATGGCTAAAAGGGTATTCACGGCACTCGTAACTCGTAACTCGTATCTGGCGCAAGTACGAGTATCTTTGTATCTGCATGCAGCAATGCGTGCCAGCGAGAATTTGTTGAACAATTTCGCTAAACTCGAGGCGAAAACTCGAATAAATTGGCCTGCAAAATGAAAAGCGAAAACTGTGCAGAAAGCAAAATAAAATAATAGCGCGGCAGCGGCAGCAGCCACAAACGCACAAATTACAACAATTAAATGGCGAACAAAGTAAGCCAAGCCGCAATTATCACATCACTAGCAAACGAAGTCGGAGACGGAGTCGGAGTCGGAGGCGGCTTTGGCTTTAATTTATGAACTGCGGCAAGTGGATGTGGGACTTGTGGGTAGCTTGCAACCGGGTGGCCACTGAGGCGCATAGCATCGGAATCTCTCTGGCGCAAGTGTTTTCACTTTGCTTGCAGCTCAAGGTGAGCAGCGATTTGTAGCGGCAAATGAGGCAGGTAAAAACAGCACGGCAAAAAAGTCGCTAGAAGTCGTAAAAATGCACAACAGGTGTCAGTAAATTTAGTAGAAGGCTGTCTGCTATCTGTTGTCTGCTGTTGTTTGTTGTCTGCTGCCTGCAGCTAATAAAAATGCTAAAGAACCCAGGCAGAAGCAGAGGCAGAAGCTGTAGCTGAGACGGAGGCACTCTCTCAACGCGTCTCGTCTTGTGGCGCGTCTCTTAATAAATTGACAACGATCCAATTTCATAATGAAATTTTTGCGGCTGTCAGCCTTCAATTGAATCGGAAAAACAAAGCAGCGACAAAAGCGATGCGACGACCGAAGGGAGCGGAGAGTGCAGAGAAGAATAACAGAAATAACGCACAGAGATATCCAAGAATTCCCCCATGAAGAAATCCAGCTGACAGGCCTGGCCCCGTTCATCCCAGTCGTCCCCATTTCCACCCCCTGCCCTCCACCGCACTCGCAACCCCAGCGAAACTTGTACAGAATGTGGCATGATGTTTATACGTATCTGTGTGCGTTATATTTGTTTATTTGTGTGTGTCTGTGTGTCTGTGTGTATGTAGTTATATCGAGTAAACGAAAAACAAAAACTTTTTTCCACTTGAGTAACTTAAGTGCCAATTCCTCCAAAAACCAAACAACAACAACAACAACAACAACAACATCAACAACAACAACAGCGACTACTAAAGAAAAAAAAACACGAGCAAAAGAATCGAAAGCAGAAGAAAAACCAACGCAAATAAAAGTGGAAGAAGCGGCAAGGGCAGCACAACAAAACAAAAAAACAAAAACACCAAAATAACAACAGAAGATGAGCACATGAACATTTTTTTAATAGGGGGAGCCAACAAATTTCTATTGGTTTCAATACAAAAATCGATAACACATCAAGTTGAAAGACACAAAGCAAAAAAGAAGCAAGTCGAAGACAACTGCAAAAAGCTGATTACAAATTAAATACTCTGGAATTTATGAAACTGAAAGCTTAAAGATGCTCACAAAAATATTGCAATCGATTATTGAGGTTGGTATTAAGTAGGAAACTGTTTAAGTTATAGCAAAAGGTTCTCCAAGTTTTAGAAATGCATAATCAACTAATGTTTCATAATATTAAAGACAACATTTAAATACAAATATATAAATTAAATAAACAAATTATTTACTTCAAATGTAGAATTTAGAACATGTCTGATTAAACTAAGCTTGATTTTATTTCACTCAATGAAAAGAAATAATTTTTAATTATTTATTTGGGTTACAAACAGCCGTCGGCAATTGCACAAATCTGAAGAAGTGATTAAATATTAGGAAATATTTATCTATGATTGCCAGGATGTGTTCAAGGACACCGCTTGAAGAAGGAGCAGTGATAACGTAGGGAAAGCTCAGCTGGTTGCCTATCGCAGCTTTTGCTTATTTGTTTTGAAAAGGGCATTATGAATAATGGCTGCACATCAAATCACATTGATCAACCCAGAAACCGACGTCACACACACACACTCAAACACTCACACACTCACTCACAACAATAGAAGCGCGGAGAAGAGAGAGGGCAAATCAAAGAAAAGCGGCCATGATTTGCCGTCGGCAATTTCGTGTCGCACTTCAGCCATTGAAGAGCGTCGAGTCGGCGTCGTCGTCGACGTCAGCGTCGGCCTGGCAACGGGCGGCCGGCCATGCGAAGGCTTTGAGTGGCGAATGCTAAATGCTCGTCATCATCCACCATGGAAATGTATCTTCAAGATACTTTCAGCCATGAACAGCCATGAACACATGGCATCTTTCAGCTGCACGCCACGAGCGTGAGAGCGAGAGAGAGCGAGCTGGCCTTTCTCTCGCAACACAACAGCTGCCTGTGCGCAGTCGAAAGAGAGCGAGCTGGCGAAGAGAGCGCGAGCTGTGCTCTTATCCTGTTGTACCGTTCCATGCGCTCTTCTCTGGCATGCTCGCTGTCTCACTCCCACGCAGCAGCTGCATGGCTTCCCGCCAAATTTTGTCGTGCCACGTTGCTCTCGCACTGGAAGTGCCGAATGCTCTCTCTGCCACTGGAAGGGCAAACAAAAACAAGTTGCCGGCGCTCGAGCCACGAGCCTTGAGGACAACAGCCACAACAAGACTTGCGTATTATCAACATCAGCATATTGAGAAATGCAATTAAAATTCAAATTTGCGAATTGAATTTTGCTGTTTTATCAAATATTTGATGTCATTGCCAAATTGACGGAATCGTTTCGCCTTCTCGCATATTGATCGCAGCCCGCAGCAATTTGCACTTCAATTACATTAACATAAATTCGCTGCTTGCCCAATGTGGCTTCAACATAAAACTTTCGATCGTCTAAGGCAAATTGGCAGTTTGAGGAGGTTTTCAGGTATGTTAGCCATGGCCAAGAATCAATTGTGTCTCTGGCCATTTGCACGTCTGACCCTTTTGAAGCTAATGATTTTTGGCCAAACACTTTGCGCTGACGTTGCTATCGATCACGTGGGGCCCAATTCTTTTGCAACACTGAGAGAAATAATTATGATACAAAATATTAGCTTTAGAATAAGTTAAAAATTCAATAAATATTTTTGGTGATTATATTTAAATTCTTAAACAATATTTTGATTGGCTCGATTTGCAGCAACAGTTGTTGAAATTCTTTAAAAATATTTGCGTTAGAATAAATCCAATCAAAGAAACGATCTTTTGAGGTCGGTCAATATATGTGATAGTTTTTAAATTCTTCAAGAATATTAGCCTTAAAAAATCGAAAATAAATACTTTTTAGCGTATCGATCTTGAATGAAATATTTGTGATAATAATTGGTCAATTCTCTAAGAATATTGTGGTTAGAATAAATACACTTTAGAAAAATTATGTTTTATAACTCTGAGAAACGTATAAATGTAAGAATGAGTACCAAAATAATTCAATTTAAACTTAAAATAAAATAATTAGTTAATGGCTTTGTGATAATAGGTATTTCTTAGAATTAGAATAAATGCAAAATGAATCCAATTAAATTGCTGATTATAAAGAGAACACTTGGAGTAAATGAATTAGTCTGTATTTTATTCAGGTTTACTCAGGCATAAATAAATAAACCTTTTATGTTGGGGGCAAGAACAACCTTCGCATTCCTTTGCATCGCCTCGAGGCGCGTACGCTGCTCCTGTCAGTCGATCAGTGTCTCAGTGTCTCGGTGTCTCAGGTATCTCGGGTATCTGGGATATCGATTCGAATTGGAAGTCGATAGTCGCACGTTTTGCAAGACACAGTCGAACAGAAAATAATTAAGTTCTCAAAAAGATAAAAATCATGTTAGCCGCTGATCAATTAGTAGATTTTTGCAGCCCAACGCATATTTCATCTTTCTCGCTGGTCGCCTCCAGCGACAACGAGGCAACGACGCCCCCTCCTCCCCATCTGCAACCGCCCGCTGCATGCAGATGCATAAATTTACATATGAGAATGTCTTGAAATGATATTGAAGGCTGTTGAAATGTGGCAACTGCAGCCCGCAGAGCAGAGCAACCTGAGAACGTGAAGCATCGCGAACTGGGAACTGGGAACTGAAACCTTTAGAAGTCCGAGGCACCTGCCTGTGTTGTGTTGCGTTGTGCCCTGTAGCGATGGCTGGCATCGGATTTGGAGACTGGACTCAACTGGACATGCACATGCACATGCACAGAGACGTCAGTAACTCATTTATCGCTTAACTGGACTTCAATGTTGCTTTAGTTTGAGTTTGGGACTCGCGACTTGGCTTCGATTTCGCTTTGGGTTTCGAGTTCTGTTTGCTGTTTTCTGTTGGCTGTGTTTCGTTTTTTTTTATATTTTGACAACGAATTTGCATGCACTCGAAACTGTGTTTTGAGCCTTGTTAATTTTGACTAAAGTCGCTGTGGCTAACGTGCACTGGATAAGCGCCAATCCCAATCCCAATCCCAGACCATGTTGCGTGACTGGCCAAAATGCGAGTGCTACGCATGCGCGCGCTTACAAACGCGAAGCTCAAGCAAAGCGATCGGCAGCAAAGGCAGTAACAACTTCACACACAAAACACAGAACACAAATAAAAACAAAAACAATGAAAAAAAGAAGTAAAATGTGAAACAAGAACCAAAACAAAGTGTTCGATGTTTCCGTTTCAAATTCTATGGAACAAGACATTTGCAGCCCCGGCCAAAGACAAGCGCACCACAAGACCCCAAAAGCGGACCAAAGGCCTCTGCGTTAATGTGGCCAACAACAGCTTCGCTACAGCTTTAGATTCAGACGCAAACGCAGACCAAGGCCCAGAGCAGACCAGACCCTGGCCAAGACTGAGACTGCGACTGCGACGGAGTCTGAGAGGCATTGTGAATGGACAACTTGCCGACTTAGGCGGACGCGTTAACAATTGTTCTGGCCATTCGTTTTTTGGCCCAAAACAAGTTCGGCATTTTGCTTGAACAGACCGCCAGAAGTGCACCCAGTCGTTGTGCAGAAGGTGCACAGTGGGTGTCGAGTTCAAATTGAGCTACAAAAATAAGTTGAAAGAAGAATCATCGACGTTACGCATTAATAATTGAGTCGAGCAATAAAATAATTTCTCAAAAGCATTCATACTATACCTACATATGTACATAAATACTATATAATCTAATTATTTACTAAAGTAAACGTGAATTCATTTATTAATTGAAAAATAATATAAAATTGATTTTTACTTTGTAGTAATACTTAAAGTGAAGTTCAAATTAAATGGTTGTATAAATTAAAACACTTTGGTTGGATTGTAATTTATACAAACATTTCTGTAGTTGTGGAACGACACATCAGAAGTTATTTATTAGTTGAATATTTATTAGAAGTTTAGCTGTCGCCCTTAGGCAGTAGTAAAATGTGTAATGTGTAATAATAGTTAAAACAGTAATAAATTCATAATAATTGTTTTCCAATTACAGTCGTAAATGCTAATTTATGAACTTCATTTACAGAGACTTTATTTATTAGTTGAATATTTATACGCCCTTAAGCTAAAACAAGACATCTAATTATATTAAAAAGTCGTTACAGATTGATAGTAAATAAATTTGAGTTACAGTCATATTCTGTGAACTAGATTTGCGACAACACCCACTGTGCACTTGCCACTTGGCTGCAGTGCTTCCCAACGCTCTGCCGCGCAGCTGAGCGCGCGATTGTGCCACAGATAAAGGCACTTGCGCATTACAACTGCTCGCGCAGACCATCCGCAAGCATGTCCACTTACCACAGCAACAGCCACAGCAACAGCAACAGCCACAGCCACAGCCACAGACAACAAGAAGAAGTTGCGGGAAAAGTGCAAGAGAATTAACAATTCATTTTATTGTTAAATATGCCGGAGCTGCAGCAGGCGGTTCTAAGTACGAAGCAACTGTGCGACTGCGATTGCGACTGTGCGCTATCGGCCAGGCTAACAAGACTTGTCTGCATCTGCATCTGGCGAGGTCTGCCCCACTGCTCCTCCACCCACTTGGCCACTTGGAGACTTGGCCACTTGGTTGCCGCAGGGGCAGAGTCTGCTGGCTCATAGTTAATAATGCGATAATTTCATTTTCATTCAAAGCAAATCGAATGGACTCGAAACGCAGCACAAACCGAGCTACCGGATTACGATGCCACGGCCAGGCAGGCAGGCTGGCGTGTTGCAGCAACATGTTGCAACCGTTGCGAGGTTGCTCGTTGCTTGTTGCTCGCTCTGGCTGTGGTTGTGGCTGATGCATGCGCAAAATTTAAATTATGTTGTTTTGTCGCATGTTTTTCGCTTCTCATTGCCTCCCGTTTGTTGTTGTTGCTGTTGCTGCTGCTGATGCTGTTGTTTCTGCTCGTTCGCAATGTTGTTGTTTAAGGGCTTAAAACATTATCAATGAATAAATGAAAATGTCTTTTGTCGACGGAAAATTGTCGTGTTGTTCGCATTTGTGGCATGCAACTTGCAGCGAGCTGCTGCGACTGCGGCGACTGCTTAACTTAACGTCTTCTTTTGGCCAACAAGCGCTTTAAGCCGCTGTTTTACGTCACAGTCAACTGTCATTTGTACATTGAATGCGCGACCCCTTTGTCAGCATGGACAGAGCGGCAGAGGAGCGAAGAGGAGCGGAGCGGAGGCTGCGGGCAAGCTGGTTGTGTTGCACGGCGATATGTTCAATTTGCATAAAATCACAGGAAGCACTTAGGATTAATAGGCCGCGCCAGAAGGATGCCAATGCCGATGTCAAGTGACTGCCAAAGTGCCACAGTGGGGCACGGCCTGTACATATGTATTTATGCATGCTGCTGGCACCACTGTGACTTGTAATCGGCCTAATCGAATTACGAGTACATTTCAATTTGAGGCAATTTTCTTACCTTATTTGTTATTGCCGCTTTGCTATCCATAAATCAGCGCTCTCAATTCAGCTAATCCAATGTTATTGCAGCTATCCAAATTAAATCTGCAAATACAAAAATGAAAGGAAATTGATTTAGTTTTCAGTTCAGCGTGAACACGAATTTCCTTCCCTTCAACTAAGAAACGAACCAAAAATCATGCGCAACATGCAAATGCCGAAATCTCCCTCTAGCGGCAGTTCTTTGTATCATAGTTCGGCAGATGCTCAACACGATAAAATAAATCATTTCATAAATTCATAAATGGCTTTATTTCAATTTGTATTTACATATGTGATGAAGCAGTTTGCTTTGTTAGCAATTCGATATTTCAGGTGATATTTCAACATATTATAAAATATGTTCTACACCAAATAAATAAATTAATTATATCTACAACCATTATTTAATTTGTTCTGTTTAGTTTCGTTGTATTAGAAATATTACTTTTGTGATAAAGTAGGGTTTAATACTGATTTGATTTCTATATTTATAAAGAAGTTTCAATAACTTAAAAAATACATTTTATATTCAAATTAATTAATTGCATCTACAACATTTTTTTTTATATTTGCTGCTAAGCTATTAATTGAAATGCATATTTAAATGATAAAGCAGTGTTTAAGTTGATATTGATTCAAAACCTCATAGAAAAAGGGGTTTACCACAAATGAATAAATTAATTGTTTATATAGAAGTATTTCAAAAGTATTCTTTTAATTGTAAATTTGTTGCTTCTTAATAATTGTGCATTACTTTCATAATATTTGTGCATTAATGACATAGAATCCATTCATAGAACTTGTCTGCTGCTTTAGCGCTCCCATCGCTGTTATCGTTGCAATTATTTTGATATCGATTTAAGTCCGTTTCCCTGCCTACTCCTGCGCCGATAAACGAAAAGGCTTTTGCAAACTGCTGACATTTTCCCACCTTTTAATGTCAGCGCCCAGTTGGCATATGGACCCAGGCCACAACCCGTTGCAGCCCATGGGGCACATACCACTTCGCTGCCCCTGCAACTGCCACTGCCACTGCCAATATCCGACTGTTTGCTGCCAATGGGACTGTCAGGTTGGCTGCTGTCATATCCTTTTGCGGCAGAGCCAGCCGCCGTGGCAGAGGCAGAGGCAGAGCTGTGGTGGAAATTTGAGCGCGCTTCTCATTCATTTGCGCCAAATGTCATTATTGTTGCTCGTTTGTTGTTTTGCCATTGCCATTGGCATTGGCAATGTACAGAGGCTGCAACACAGGGCAGCAGTTGAGGCTGGCGGCATCTTTCGCCACTTTGGTGTTGCATTGGGTCTTTTGTAAGACTCCCTCGTTAAACAGATTATTTTCACACCCGTCTTGGAGTCAACTCGACTCGAGTAGCTGCCAATTTGGTAAGGCGAACTGAAGTCAGCTCAAACCAGCCAGCCAGCCAGCCTCTTTGCAAGGCGTTAATAATGCGATTTCAATGCAATCGCTGGCAAAATTCAAAGGTTTTGCTTCTTCCTCGTTTCCTCTTTGTGTGTTGCTGCTGCTGCTGCTGAAAGTGCGAAGTATCGAACGAATATGAAAGCGACAGCCGCTGCACAAAGTCTGCTCGGAGTGACACATGTATGCACTTGGTTTAGACACAGAATTCGAACTTTAACTCTGAGCCCCGTTCCCGTCCCGTCTTGGGCCAAAGTCTCAAATCCCAGGCCATGGCCTAACAATGGACTGAGCCTGCCACAATCATTGGCATCGCTTTTGGGGGCTGTTAATTGCAACTGATCGTGAATGGTTCGCCCCGAATCGAGATGCGGAAGGCAAACGTTGTGAGAAGAATTATTGAGGAAATTATTCCATGTATATTTAAAGTAGCTATTTTTTAATATTGAGCTATGCGTTGTTTTACAATATTTTGTTATCTATTTTATAATTGTAAATTATTTGAAGAAATTATTCCAGGTATAATTACATTTCATGTTGCCTAATTGTTTCAAATATACGTATACTTGATTTCATTTCTATGGAATATACAGTAATGGTTAATTGTAAACTCTTGTGTTGAGATCATGTGCGGATCCCATGTTGAGATCATGAGTGGCCGAAAAAGAAAGTGATTTCAGCGAGCTCACGAGTGTCGATAAATTCCCATTAGAAATCCACACGCGCTCAACGTCGGACATGCTCCAGGGCACGTATACGTCGAATACGAATACGAATCCGAATACCCTTGGAATGCCAGGCGTCAATCCATCCATGGCGACGGGGGGATGGAGATGTGGGTGGGGATGGGGGCGAGGTGGCCCACCTAGGCGTAACAGTATCCAAATTCATATGCATATTTGCCTATTTGACTGTTCGACTCTTTGTCAATTAGTCGATTTGTTGTTTTCTTGATGATGTGATGGGAGAAGCGCGAAAATATTTGCAGCGTTTGCTGCGTAATTTGATAGACTGTCTGTCTGTCCTCATCGACTCGACTGATGGATTGGCGTTCCGACAGATTTCAAAGCAGCTCACGCTCACATCAAAACATCCATAAATATTTTTGTCGTATTCAACTGGGCGGCCCGGGCCGATTTATGGCCGGGAGTCGTAAAACCCGTAAGAAGCTTCAGTCGTAAAATTAAAGGCGAAAATAGTTTTTGGGCGCTTAACTCGCACTGTGTGCCCAAAATATCTAATTAATTGGCACTCTCAGCTTCTGGGTGGCCAGCCGGGCAACCGACTGTTTGACTGGCAGCCTTTCTGCGTGTTTTTGATTTATCGTATGCACAGCGTGAAACCGCTAATCAGTCGCATTTGCATGCGCAGTCGCAGCCCTCCAGTATTTTTGCAATGTTTATAAATAGAGAATCGAGCCAAGCCAAATTGCTGCCTGCCGCTTTGTGTTTTGTCTTTTATCGGTATGCGTATTTTGAGAGCCACTGGAGTGCGGGTGCGGCCATTCGCCGCCAGATGGCGCTTCCAGTTTGACGGCGCCATCTATCGGCAGTTGGCGCAAGCGCTCTTTTTCGTCCTTTATCGAGTGCTTCGAAAAAACAGGACATTCTCTGCACGTTGCATACGAAAAGCTTTCAAGGATATTTGAGCTGTGAAGTAGTACGCCAATTGGCCGCTATCGACATTTGGCGTTGGGTGAAAAATTCGAAATAAATGTCCTTTTTCGAGGTAGGGAAATTTAAAGGAAATCTGAGAGTTGAGAGACCTCATTACAAAGAACGTTTTAGTCGTAGGTTGATCGACGTGCAGATACCCATTAAATATTCTGCAATCACATAGACTTAATTGATATTTAACTTTATTTTGGTTGCGTAATTTTAATTCGCATAATTATAAGCACAATAAATCAACGAATTTAGATAATAATTTACACAACTTCAATGCAATTTTTAATTCTCAACAAAAGTAAGATAAATTCAAACAAATTATGAATAAACAAATGCCGACCGAAATCTTGGCAAATATATCATCAGCATGCAAGTGAATAATTTCCTAGATGCAAACTATATACTACAAAAATGAGAAAAAAACGAACACTCGAGAGCTGGTAAATTGTTGTAGCGAGACCACACAAAGTCATCTGAGATAAACGAAAGATGTACAAAAATAAAATACAAGACAATGCAAACAGAAACAGAAACAGCAACAGAGACACAACACCGAAGCTGAAACCGAAACAGAAACCGACTCAAAATGTAAGGCAATAAAAATGAACTTCCCTTTAATTTTATGGTCGCGCCGACACTTAATAAACAATAATCATCATCATCAACGACGACGACGGCGACGGCGACAATCGCGAGGGGAGCTGCAAGGCAGGGCATTGACAATGGACTCAAGATGGGGCAGCGAGCGAGGGGGGAGCAGGCAATCCTCGAACCAAGTGCTACGCATCACGAGCCGGTTACTCGACGTACTTCAATTTGGTCAAGTCCCGCGCTCCTAAAGTCCCAAAGAGTTGGCCAACGAGAT
Organism: Drosophila ustulata; assembly: GCA_035047365.1. Lineage (NCBI taxonomy): Eukaryota > Metazoa > Arthropoda > Insecta > Diptera > Drosophilidae > Drosophila > Drosophila ustulata. The sequence goes on from JAWNPT010000094.1 coordinate 21,280,638, forward strand.
TTGCATTTTGATGAATTGCAGGCGAGAAGCCGAAAGATGTTTTGGCCCGACATGGAGCTACTCGTACTACCTGTAAGTCATTTTTAGTGACACTATCTGGCAATGTGGTCAGTGGGCGGGGCAGCGGCTGGGGCGGTGGGGTGTGGCAGACACACAACGCAACACAACAAAACTCGTGTACTTTTGCTGTGACTTGTGTGACTTGAAATTTAAATTAACCTCTGCGCGCTTCGCTTCGGTTCTGTTTTACCCGCCGTCAGCGTTGTCGTAATTATTTTTTGTCATTTTTGCCAAGCAAAAAAAAAGAACCAACGAAAAAAACCGAAAACAAACAAAATAATATATATATAAGTAATTTGTGTTTTTTATTTATATATTTTTTTTCTGTTGGTTTTCGCCTTTGGCTGAGTTATTGTACAAATTAAAATGAACGATGTGTCGGTAAGGTCGCAGCTTTTGTTGTCTAAGCGCCAATGCTCAGCCCCGACCCCGAAGCGAACCCCTTGGCTTTGGCTGTTGGCTTTGACTGTGGCAGACGGTAGACGGTGGACGGCAGACACATCACACGTCAAACTTGACTTCAATTTTTTTTCTAGCTTGTCGGACATGATGTGACTATGAGCGGAGCTCCATCGAGAGCCCGAGCCATGAATCTCCATCGTGTCCAGTTGGTCGTCGAGATCGCGATAAGAATTACCGCTCCATGCGAAGCGGCCCAGATGAAAAGCTTTAGCTTTTGCCCCTGGCCAAAACGAAATATTGGCTAAAAGCTGCGCTGAGCTGTCTGCGAGTACGAGTATGTGTAACTGTAAGTGATTACTTTACATGGTCAGCAACAGCAGCAACAACAAAGCATGTTCACAATGGACAGTCACAAGCGCCGCCTGCTCTGCTCATGGCCAGCAATACCAATAGCAAATTGTGAACGAGACGACGCGAACTTGACACTCGCAAAACGGATTCGTGGCTGCGGTACAAGTGTATCTTGATCCCGGCATCTAATCTAAATTCATAAGTCGACCTGGGCAATGGCAACAATGGCAGCGTTCAACGAAACGTGTGAGTGCGTGAGTGATTGCCGTTATGCGGCCAGCCGAAGCTGAAGCTGAAACTGAAGTCGAAGCCGAACTTAAACGTGGGATCATATCAACTGACATATTCCCTATCGTTGTGACCATCTTGATTTATGCCCTTCAAAGTGGCGCGTTCTATCTCCACAAAAGGGATCATTAGTGCAGATAGTTTATCCGTCATACCTATCAAGGTCAGCATGCCCTAAATACCAAGCTATAACTCTATATAACTCTGCATAACATCTGAGTTATATATCATTGAAAAATACATCTGTTAAGTGTTTATAATATAAGATTTATATCAATAAATATTTACTATGTTAATCACATGACAAAAACTATTCATCATTTATTTTATGGAAAAATACTGTAATTATAATGCCTGGCATTTAATAGTTGATCATATTTTTCTAAACTAGTTAATATTGCTTTGGTAGTAAGTGTATTTGAAAATTACAATTCATATTAATTCGAAATAATAAATAAATAAAGTGTAGTTGAATCACCAATAAATATTTTTAAATTTATTTTCAAACGTCTTTCTTTGCGTTTATTCTTAATTTGGTCACTAATATAATTGTTTTAAAAATAAGGGTATTTTAAAATTACAATTCATATTCGGATCTAAATAATCGATATATAAATAATGCGATTGTTGCTTCTATAGTCGAATCCCCAATGAATAAATAAAATATACTTTTTAAAGTCTCCCAGGCTTTTCAGCATAATTTGTTCATTAATATGAGCATATTTTAAAAATAGAATTATTTTAATTCTACAAGAATTTGCACTCATAGTTATACGTATTTAAAGTTCATTCAAAAGTATCTTAAATTTATTTATAGGCTTCACTCGCTGCGACCATTTTACATTTCCATTTCTACTTCGGCTTCGGCTTCAATTGAGTCTTGGAATTGCCATAAATTGCAAGTGCGACAGCTGTGCGAATGTCGCCTGTGTGTGTGTATGTGTGTGGGTGGAAATGTGTCTGTGTGTGTGTGTGTGTGTAGGTGTTGGAATTGGACTTCAGTTGAAACTGGTGAATGAAGTTAGTTCATTTAACTTCAACTTATGACGCGCCAGAAATTTGCAGACAATGTCTGACAGACTTTCCAAATACTCCAGTTGAACTTAGGGGCGCCAACAACAACTACAACAACAAAAAACTACAACAATGCGGGCACACAAGTGCATGTGCTAATATTAGTGTGAGTGTGAGTGAGTGTGTGTGAGTGAGTGTTTTGAATGTAAATGTAAGCGCACTTGGTTTGAATTTTGAATGACCTTGGCATAGAGGAAATGGCAAAAAGCATTATTTAAACTTAACAAGCCGACAACTGGGAACCCCAAACACACACACACTCACACACACACAGACACACACGCACACACAAGCAGCGGGAGCTTAAGGGTTGGAGGTGGGTTTGGCTCGTCGCATGAGCTTCGAGCTGCCCTGCTCTCAATTTGCTGAACTCAATCAGTACACGGCAGCCCATTAGAGACTCATCGCTCCAGGGGAGGCGCATGGCACAGCCAAAGGGGTGTGGCACAGTCAGTGTGTGCAAGTGTGTGTGTGTGTCGCTTCTGCGTGTATTTTGCTAATTTACTAGACAGAAATACGCCTTTAACCCACCAAGCTCATTTATTATATAAAGCAGCAGCAACAACAACAACAACAACATCAGGAGCAGGAGACAAGCTGGAACTGGAGATGGAGCTGGGAAAATGCTGCACAGGAGTTACGAGCCGTTGCAAGGACTAGCCACAGCCGCAGGAGGCAACTGCGTCCCTCTTCCCTCTCTCTCTCGCCTGCAGCCAAGAGACAGTCCCCAGACCTGAAGCCTGAACCCTTTTCGGCCTGCGACACGTGTGTCCTGTGTATCCTTTGCGTCCTGTGCTCCATACTCAGCACCGCAGGGTAGCAAAGTGGAAAAATCGTGTTAATTTAAAGGCAGCAAAAACAGAGATTTTTGATGTAACCATTTATATGAGTTTATAATTACTGAAATTAGTTTTTCCGCTTTTCGCTCGTTTTCCTTTTACCATATACATATGTATGCGAATATGCGAATGTACAGAAACATTTATATATGCATAAATATATCTGGTGTGGAATTGTGGTTGGGGCAACTGCAATATGAATCATTTTTCAGTTTGCTGCAACAATGAAGCAAAAACGAAAGAAATGCAACATGCTGAACTTTTAGAAATTCAATTAAATGAAAAGTGTTTAAATTTTATATCTTGAACGTTTCCGATAATAATATAGCATACACAAATTAAATAATTAAAGAGTCGCTGTGCAAAATTAACTGAAAAGTAAGCAAGACAAATTTGTCTTCTAAATGACTTAGAATTTTTTAAAAGTGTACTCAAAATAAAAATTGTAACAAAGCACAAATACTTGTTAAAAAATGTCATACATTTCGGACTTTGTTTTCTTGTGTCCCATTTCATATTTAACGTAACGCTTTCAGCTGCTTTTCGCAAATAAAACGTAATCCATAAATTATATCTCATTGAGCAGTGGCTCTGCCGAAAGCAACACATTCATCTTGCAACGCCCTCCGCCTTCCGCCTTCCGCGTTCCATTTCATATAGCCAATTACAATGCCGTGCTGTCAGCCCATTTGCTCTCATTTTGGTTTTACGCAAATTTTATAAAATATTTAAATGCAATTAACATGCCCGAGGCATAAAAATCAGAGTGGCCAGCGAGCCAAAAAAAAAAAAAGAAACGAAACGAAAGAAAAAAGTTTTGTCAAATCAAGTTCCTTCCGTTCTGGTTTGCGCAAAATGAAAAATTTCATATGAAATTAACCCTGCTGGCAGGACTTCCACCCCACCCTCTGGGGGCAGCAACACACTGTGTATGTGTGTGTGTGTGTGTGTGTGTGAGTGTGTGTAAAAAAGAACCCCGTCGAAAGGGGTGGCAAAACGGGAAGGACCCAGACTGCGTCCGAGGCAGACAATGTGGCAACAAATTTGTATGTAAATGTATGCAAAAGTAATTAATCATAGTCGCACATGCACGCACACACACACAGTCACACTCACACACACACACACTGACACTGCGGACATTACGGAGCGAAGGATACAGGAGACATTCGCTGTCTCTTTTTCGGTCTCCTTTGGGCAGAGGTGCGAGTCAAGTTGTTTCAAAGGTTAACTTCATTTTTCTGATATTACCACATTGGAAAAGGACTCGAGTCGAAGGCTCCACGGGCTTTGGGAGGTCCTTTGTTGCTGCCACCAATTGAGGCAGGACTCAAGTGCTTGGCACATGTGTGCAATCAGAGATATTGAAATGCGACACCGTCGCTAGACCCAAAATCCAAATCAGAACCAGGCAGAATGGGCAACGTGCAGCGGGGTTGGTGGCAGCGATAAGGTTTGGCGGCCATGATGCAAACGCCGCCTAGTGCCGCACGTTGATAGCGTCCAACAGATGCTGATAGGCGAGAGGTAAGAGCAGATGATGAGCAGCAGCAGCCAGGGGACTAAAGCAGCGAAGAGTCAGACAATAGCAACGGCTGCAGCGTCGTGGTGGAAAATGAGAAGCAAACCCAGAGAACTCACACACACACACACTCACATGCATGTGTGTGTAGACGAGAGAGCGAGAGAAAGACAAAGAGAGATAGAGGAGGCAAGAGTGAGAGGCACAACGGGGCAGGAGTGTCGGAGTGTTTCAGCTTTTTGGCTCGTTCATAAATCATCGCTGAGACGACACCATGTTAAATTGGAACTTTTCCCATACATAAATAGAATGAATGAGAAAAAATATTAAAGAAAATAAAACAAAAATACATTTTATATATACACAACACATACATAATATATTATATATTAGATGCAAACTATAACAATATTTACAAAAATATTTAGTATATCTGCGCATTAAAATTTATCGAGTTTAAATGTAAAAACTGTTGAGTAGTTTTATAAGTGTAGTTAAATGGAAATTTATTTCTAACTGCGTTTTAATATATTTAATTTTCTATGATCAATATTAATAATTGGAAATTCAAACTATCGATGATCATTACGTAAAAACGATCCTTAATTTAAATGTAGTAAAATTCTAGCGAAATAGGCATAAATGCAGCCAGTTCACTCATGCATTAATTAAAGGCAACATTGTTGTTATTTTTGACAGAATTTCGAATGCAATTAAAATGCGCGCAAAATTTGTATCTAAAAGTAGCAACGGCCAGAAAGTTCATTCAGATACAAATGCAAATGCAATTATGTGCATATGTATGTGTATGCGACTCTCTCTCTCGCTCTCTGTCTCTCTTAAATATTGCCTCTCTTTCGCTCAGTTGTTCGTGGCCAAAAAGCCATAATTTTCCAATTAAGCGAAAATGAGCGATTTATTTGCCATGAAATCAGTGAGAATCGCCGATAAAAATCTCTTCATTCTCTGCTCGCCACGGCACCAGGACCCAACGCTTTTGTTGTTGTTTTTCTCGTTGTTATGGTTGTTGTTGATGTTATTGTTGCTGTCGTTTTTTGCTTTGGTTGCAGAAAGTGCAATGCGAAATGTTTGCTGCCGCCGCGCCGTTGCAATTATTTATTATGCGCATGGCAATGGCCAGCGAGGAGTGTCTGCGGAGGTGTGGCAACCAAAAGGGGGCAGGGGGCAAGGGGCAATGGGCAACGGCAGCAGCTGCTGTTGCTGTGGGTGGATGACTGCGATTCTGCTGCTGTTGTGTGGACGAGTGTGTGCCACTTAACCCCCTCTCCATCCGTGCCACAAGGGGCAAGCGTCCGCGTTCGCAGTGTCAACAGCGAGAGCAACAGAGACGCGTCGCCAACAACAACAAAAGCAGGAATTTTGACCGGTGTCTGCAACGTTGCATTGTTTTTGTACACTGTTGTGTTGCGACTGCAACATCAAGTGGAAAATTGCTGAATATATGCGGATGCTATGATTATTATACCCGGTAGTTGCGCACACTTAAGGGGTATGTTTTTGTGTATTTGTCTCGAATGCATGGTCAGTTCACAACCCTTTGACTAAGTGAATTGAATTGCGTGCCTTCTAATGAAGCGGGGCTTAAACTATTTAGCACCTGTTAGAGCAAAAGTGTTGCCATGTGCTAATTAAAAATGCAGTCATCGCGGCAGGCAACACACGCCACGTTTTTGTTGCATGAAATCAGCGGCAAGCATTTTGTTGATCCCAGGCAAGCTTTGCATATTTGTGGCTTGCCTAATTCAATTGTGAGAGGCAGTGCAAAGTCCGATTCCCCCAAATCCCAACACCATCTATAGCATTTTGCCTCCTGTCTTGCCTCATTTATCAACACCTTTTCACTCGCCTGCCTCTGCGAGTGGAGTTTAACTTCCGCTTTGCTGTAACTGCAGCCTGATGGAGCGCCAGTTGAGGGGGGAGCGAGGGGAACTACACAGGTGCCAAACACAATTTGTGTTGCATTTTTAATTTGTGGCGCCCGAGCCGGGACTCGAATCGCCTCGACTCGTGTCTGGCTTCTGAAAATGTTTGCCGTGAAGTTCAAGTTGGCCGTTAAGTGTTGAAATATTTACGGATTACGATCCCTGGTTGTGTATACAATTTCATAGTTCTCTGCATCGATGCTTCACAAAATGAATAACATTTCCTTTTAAAATACAATGAGAAGTGCGAGCAGATGAACAAGTCTATTTTACTTTAATTGATTAATTTTCTAGTTATTAGAATATATTAAATGAACTTGTTCAAATAGCTTAATATTTAAGTGTTTTTTTTTTGGTTGATAGTTTACAAATAATGAAATGTAAAACTTTATCGATTTAAACTATAGACTCTCAATTATGTATCATAGTCTTAAAATGAATGTAAAATACGGCACAAAAATAATATTTCATAATAATTCATAAATAATTGTATCTTAATCATTCATAAAATTCAGAAAAGTTCTTATTTATAGTTACTTAATTTTGAGCTATTGGTTTAACAGATTCTTGGCTTTACATTGAATTAATGTTTATATTAATAAATGTTTTATATTATTTTCGATAATTAATTGTGTACATTTTTGGGTCTTAAATGACACGAATGAATATATTTTGGTAAAAACCTTTACCAAAACTCTTCTTAATTATACATATACCCAATGTGCTCTTTAACCTATGTGTGTTTTATTCATTTGTTGAGGAAAGTGCATTTCGCAGTGGCGCCAGTTGCCGTGTTATATGAACTCGGATAGTCGATGTTTTGCTCTTTAAAACAAAAAAGGAGAATTGGAGAATATGAAGAAGCAGCAGCAGCAGCTGTAGAATCAGAGCCAGGACGACGACGAGGACCAGGCAAAATGCGGGCCATGGCCATAAATTAAACGCATTTTCCATGTGCCTGGCTACAGACAACGGGGGAATCGGACGATGGGGAGACACTCTCACACACACCCACTGACCTGGCCAACAAATTTTCCATTTATTTCATTTTATTTCTGTTAATTTGGCAGAGGAAATGCAGCCAGGGATGGAAGGAGAGGGGAGGGGAGGCGAGCAGGTTAAAAATACGTGGCACATGAGGAAATGCACACGAATTTATGAAAAATTAATTTTGAAATCGTTAATTGAGTGTTTATTGCAACTGAGCTCAGTGAGCGCAACGCCGGCGCCCCGATTCCGAATCTGAATCCGAATCTGCATCTGAATCTGCATCTGAATCGCCATATGAATATGTGAATGCGTATATGAATATGAAAATAATGTGAAAGCACATTAAATATGTGAGATTTATGTGCAGCCAGCAAATTGCATATACGCAAAAGTTATATGCATATAAATGCGGTATATAGAAAAGCATGCCAAGCTGAAATATCTGGAAAATTAACCAAGCCGAAGCATAGCGGATTGAAGTGAAGCCAAGCAAGAAGTGGGAGAGGGAAGCGGAGGGGGAGGGGGGAGGGGAAGGCAGCTCCAATTGCCATTCAAATGCAAACGCGGCAAATGTCAGTCAAAGTCGCTTCCAATTTGCATACGAACTTAAATCATTTTGTCGAGCCCCTGAGTGTTTGACTGAGTATACACACGAGTACTCGTGGCGTGCAAGTGCGAGTGTTTGTCGGTATGTTTGTGCGCATAACAAGAGCAAACAATATTTCTCACATAAATTCACACTTTAACCAATTTGCATGCAATCTGAGGGGGTGGAACAACCCTCAAGCCCCCTCGACTGCGCTGCGCAGACAGCGATGCAGTGCAACGCCCCCGTCGCCATTGTCGCAGCAGGGGATGAAAGGGGGAAGGAGGAGGGTTGAGGATAGGAGGTTGGGGGTTGCAGCGAACGCTTTTTGTTTCGACTGCATGCAGTGCAACGGCGGAGTGAACGGACTTTTGCATATTTAAACGATGCGAGTGAGTGAATGAGTTTGAATGAACTCACCATGACCAAATACAAAAGCTGCCCCCAATCTCCCCCTGCCCACCGTCTCTGAGCTCTTCTCGCTCGCTGCGATAAACGAATGTATTTCAACGCAACGGTAAAAGAAAGGGCCAACGAAATGCGAAACAAATGAAAAATACAACTACAAAAACGAATACGAATACATGTGAATGTACTCACGTACGTGACTATTTGCATTGCCTACAGTGGTCAAAAGGCAAAGGAAATTTATCAAAGAAAAATTTGAAAATAAGTTGAGTTTTCAATAAAATAAATTTGACTATTCATGAGAAATGCTTCTCTATTATTTTATTGACATTTTTGTAAAAATAAAAATACAATTAACTTTTGCTTCACTGTTTACAGTGATCAAAATTCAATAGAGTTTTATCAAACCCATAAGAAATTTAATTGAGTTTGCATTAAAATAAATTAAAATGTTTCAATACTTTATTTTTGATTGATATTACTATATTGTAAGTACAAATGAAATCAATTTGATTGAGTTTGGATTTAAATAGCTGAAACTTCTGCTCTATTATTTTTGGTATTATCTTTTGCTCCACTGTGCATAGCTGGCATCGTCGGTGCAACCTTTATGCCATTGCTATGCAGTCACCTCCAACTGGCAACCTATTTACCCTGGTGCTTCCCTCTCTTTGCCTTTAAGGGAAGCTACCCTCAGTGCTTAGCCAACGAAGCGTCTAGCGAATGTTGTGGACTTAAATCAAAAGGTGACTAAACGAGAATTTCCTTTTTAAATTAATAAACTCAGCCAGTGGCCCGCTGTCCCTTCCCCTTTCCCCTCGCCCCTTGCCAGCTGTGGCCTGTGGCTGTCGGACTTGCACTTTTGGAGGAGCTCGACTAGCTGCGGGTTCTGCCCTCGGTGGGGCGCTCGAAACTTACCCGTTAACTGCACTCATAAATTCTGCATAAAACTTTCTGACATGCTGCAGTTTTTTTTTCGTTGGTTCTATGGTTCGCGAAAAGTTCTCTTTAAAAAATGGTTGGAAATCAAAACCAAAATGAATTTAACGCCGACTTTAGATTTAGCCGAATTTTATGGTCCAAACACAGCGAGTTTTCTATGCTTCATTAAATGCAGACAGTTTCGCAAGCACTTACCTGTAATTAGAGAGAAAATATATGGATTAGTTCGATATTTATTTTATTTATTAATATATTTATTTTTTCAATTGATTTTATGTAAATAATAAGTAGAGCAGAGAATGCTAAAGCAGACATAATTTATTGCATTGTAGTCAATTATTTCAAGATCTTATTGCCAATAATAATTGTTCATAATATATTTACTGACTACTTCATTTTGTTTAGTGTATGAGTATTAAACTTATTGCCGAGCAAATGATTCGTTAGCCTGGATTCACTTTGCAGCCCTTGGAACGCGACGCGTAGACAGTTCAACCACCCTGAAGGCAGTTGGTTAGATTGTTGGCCAGGATACGGATACGAATACGAATACGACTGCGACTACGGAACCGGGTTAGTATTGCGACAGCGCCGCGAGTGCTGGGCCACACATTGCCACGGCTGATAAAGATCACCCTCAACCCCGCGCTGGAGAATGGGGCAGATGGGAAGAAGACGAAATGAGGAAATGATGGAATGGGAGATGTGTGGAATGGTTTGGTTGGACGCTTTGCTGGTATGCCTGGCGGAATGCTGCCATGCAGCACATGTCCTGCCAAGTGTTTTAATTATAAAAATGAGATATCGCAGACGTCCTCGGAGCAGGACACAAGTCGAAGGGCACTCGGCACGCCGAACTCAGCTGAGGTCGTCAGGCCCTAAACCTCCCTTCGGTTAGTTTCTCCATGCAAAACTATGCGAAACGCGTGGCAGTTGCGCGTCTGCTGTTTGCCTCGAGGCAACGGCAGCGGCAGCGGCAGGAAGCATGTGTTCTGAGCATGTATTTGTGGCTCTCTCGTATCCTTGGCCTTATCAGCAAACGCGGCAGTTCTTATCAAATGCGAGGCAAAGACAACGGCAGCGGCAGGCAATTTAAATGTGCCACAAACTAGAAACAGCAACAGTGGAAAGAAGCGAAGGATAACAGCGCCAGTTTAAGTCCTGTCGATATGCGAACCGCAGAGCGACTTCCATTTGGCATTTATTCATTCATGCGTTGCACATTCGCATTCGCATTCGCAGTCGCTCAGATAAAATGGGCCTGATAAGTTCGACAGCCCCGAGGATGTGGCCCAATGTCGAATATCTGATTCAATGCGCCCCTAAACAAACCCGCTGCCCAACCAGCCACATTGCTTATTTATTAGACTTGCGTTGTCTCTCTTGTCTGATGGCGACGCTGACTTTGCCGGAGTTATGCCCCAAGAAGCTCTACGGATAGTCGAAGAGATAGAGGAAAGTCTGTAATGCTGCCGAGTGCGGGATCCTTGAGTAATTAATCGAAGTAGTTAAAGAATACAATGAATATATTATGATAATTATTTGAGGACTTTCTTTGGCTTTTTATGCCATCTAATTCGGGTTTTCCTAAAATCTGACTTTAAGAACTTTTATCTGACATAAAACAAATTTATGTAAATGACATGAAAACGATTTACAAATTATTCACAAATTGAGTATCTTAAGATGTCTATTTTTGTTATCGTTATGTAGTAGAGACTCTTCAGAAGTATATCAAGAAATAATCAAATGTGTTAATTTCAATTAAACAATTACTAAAGAAATTCATGTTAATGACATTCAGAAGATGTTCAAACGAATCCCAAATTATTTAGACTTAAAGCTGTGCTCAACAATCTTTATATCTCATAAGGAAGGGTCTCCCACGCATAGTTCTGAAGTATATCAAGAACTAATCAAGTCAAATATGTTCGTATTAAATATGGCCGTAAACCGCCCACATATCATCCTACCCTAACCCAATTTCTGACGCAACTGCTCTTGACGAAATGAATTGAGTTCTCAAGTTCATTTTTGTGTTTTGGCGCTTTTGAAGAAATGCTGAAAATCACACAAAAGGCCAAAACAGCGTTGGGGTTAGAGCCAAGTGTTTGGTAAACAGGAGCCAGGACTCGAGGCGAAATAAGTTAAGGGAAACTCGGAAAAGTCACCAAATATGGGCGAACGGAAGCCATAAATGAAATTAAAACAACAGGAGAGAGCGGGGAGCGAGGATTGGGGAGTGTGGCAACGACATTTCTCAAAGGACCAAAATTAGGGTCACTGGGTGTGTTTGTACAATATTTGGGATTCAGGGTTCAGTCAGGGTTTCAAGGGTTCCTGGAGGGGGGGAGAAGAGCGCTGTTCATTGCGTAACAGAAACCCGCTAACATAGAGAAAGAATACGAGGCGATGTCTCGCTGCGGAAATAGACAACGCCGAATGAAACGAGTCGAAAATGTTTCCAAGTACAAAATTCTGTTCCATTCTCTTGCTTTTTTACACCATTTTCATTTTGAATGCGGCGCCCATTTTTTCATTTCTATTTTTTTTTGTTTTTTTTCGTGTTTTTCTGCTGACCAGAAAAGTTGGAAAATCAACTTTGCTTTTCTTTTTTTTCTCTCTCATATTCATTTGTTTTTGTTCTTGTCGTTTCTGTTTTGGCTGCACAGCAAGCGACTTTGCTTGTTTGTTTTTGTTGCTGTTTTGTTTTCTGTTATATTTTTTTTTTTTAGCTGCCGCCCGCTGTTTTCCCCCATTTTTTATATTACCACGCCATCTATCATTTCCTTTGCCAAACACTCGCACATATTTGCCGTCTCGCTCGCTCTCTGTTTGTTTTTTCGCCACATTTGTGTGTGAGTGTATTCATATAATACATTCAGATACTCTCGAGCATATTATTTACTCAGGTATATAAGGCAATTTTCACGCAGCTTTAATTTAATTTATTAAAACTTTCGGCGTTAGCTGCGATTTTATTTCGGGGCAAGGTGCGTGCAAGGCCACACCCCCTGTTGAAACAACCATTCGAGCTTCGTTAACCCCTTGCCCCCCCCATTCTAACCCCTTGCCCCGTGACTCTGTGTGTGTGTGTGACTTTTGGAATGCCTTCAGTTGCCACTAGACATGAAACTGGCTCGTTTTGTTTTCGTGTTCGGTTAACTTCGTTCTTGACATTTCCTGGCCGGGAACCTTTGGAGCCGTCGCCGCTTCTGCCCGTCTAAGAGTCTAAGAGTTAGGCACCCGGAAGGGGGAAGGGGCTGTTGTTGGGAGCTGCGTGTTTGCATTTGACACATTTAATTCCACCCCCCTCGCCTGACGCTGACATGATTTATTAATTACGAGCCGAAACATGAAACGAACTTGAGTTCTTAATTTCGACCTTAAAGCGTAGTTTCTATTTTTTCTCTCTTATCCTAACTCGGAATTTGGGCAAACACACAGGTTGAATAAAGCAGCAGGTAATTGCTTAATAAGTTTATTAAATAAACTGCTGACCGCTGCTGTAATGCAATTAAGAGTATGTGAAAGTGACGTGAATATATGTTCCATAAAAATATTTCAAATTTATTTATATGTATATAAGATACAATATAAATTAGAGTATATTGATGTGATGAATATTGATGTGCTTAAACCTTAAATGCTCAATTAAATTAAATAAATATATCTCTAATGTTGTTTACATATAAACATATTATTTTAATTTCATATTCTAAAATTCTTTTTGGTATCAAGCGAAATTAAATTAGTAGAAGAAATATCTCTAATAAGCATAATCCCTCGATTTTAATTAAAACAGCATGCTGTGGATGCTGTAAAATTAAATACACACGTGCCTGTTTACGTGTGGCTTTCTTTATAAAACAAAGACAACGACAACAGCAAAGATAAAGGCCACAAACCAGACGAAGAAGAATGTTTTATTTTCGAAAATTAAATTCTTTTTGTAGAAAAACAACATGAAATCAGTTTTAGAGGGAAAGGGCAGGGGGATAAGTGGAGGGGCATTGGGGGATGCTGCAGCCTAGACAACATAGAAAACAACTTTGGCGCTGAACGGAACGCGCCAAGCGAGATAGATGGATGGCTCGGGTTCCAAGATTTATGGTTGATCAAGAATTTCCCGTACGTTGCACGCGCTCTTTTTCGGCTCGGCTGCCACAACTCGGCTCTTGCCGCTTGCCTCTTGCCTCACCTCACCATTGCCTTGAATTGTTGTTGTTTTTGATGGTGTTTTGCTTATTTTTAGATTTCCTTTTCGTTTACAGGCGCCCAGTGCATTGCCCCAGCCCCCGCCCCCTTCAAACCAACAAAATTTTGTCTTATTTCCAACTTGTCGTCTTGCAACTGCATGCTGCATGCGGCATGCTGCAACTGCAACTGCGGCAACGCGCGAGTGAGAAGAAGAAAAATGTCTCTTGGGTGTATTCATAACATGCCACAGCCATAAATATGCTTTCTACGAGACATCCGACATCTGCGACTGCAACTGCGACCACGTCTTCGACTTCGACTTCGACGATATCGCCTTTCCCCCCCTCTCTCTCTCTCTCTATATGTCTGCCACATTGATGCAGACGTCGCGCCGCAGCCAATCGCACTTCCAACGCCCCAAACTGGGCGTGCAGCAACTGTTCCTTGACGAATTGGACGGATGCAGTGCGTCCGCGCTTGATGACTACACACAACACACACACAGTCACAAGTATCGAAGCATCTGCGAAGTGTGTGTGTGAGCCAATCTTCTGCGAGTTGCGCTGCTTAATTGAGAAACTAGTTTCAGTTCGCTGAAGATGTCTAAAAGACCCGACATATCCAAAACTGGCTGACGCTGCACAGTGGGTCAAATTCGCAGATAATAAAAATATTGAAAAGTATTTAAACACTAACGAAATTGTACATTACTATATATAAAATACACTCTTAAAAAACATTTCAAAATAAAATTACTTAAAATAAATAAAATTCTAAATGTCTGATACAATTTCATATACATATAAATGTCGCAAATATTTAAGAAAATATAATTCCGAATAGAAGAAGTAATATAAACATATACAAAAAAAATAAAAATTTTGTTTTTTATTAATCTAATCGAAATATAATTTTAAATAAGTCTAACTTGGCTAGCCGACTAAATTATTTTAGTGAAATGATCACTGCAATAAATTATCAAATAAACAAGACAAAATGTAAATTATTTGTTCCAAGAAAAATTAATGATCATAATATGTATTTTAAAAGCTTATTCGGTCATTTCATCTATTTGTTGGAGTTTGGTAAATATTGTAACCATTGTGCAAAGCGCTTGAAAGGTTTGCTAACTCTTGTCGCAGGAAGTGTTAAGCGGAATGTTTTAATAGCTGGCTGGCAACACAGGGCACTTTGGGTTCTCCTTTTTTATGCAAATTACAAGAGTCTGCGCTAATAACATGTTCCCCGGCATATCCGAGAGATAAAACATTTTAATTTTCAAGTGCGACGCTGGCGACGCAAACGAGTTTCGCATGGAGAACGAGCCCAATTCTTTGCATGGAATGGGATTGAGGGATCGAATACGATTGGGGAACATTCTTGGCAATGTCTCAATTGCAATGGCAATTGCATTAGCGAGGCGACTCGAGAGGAGGCGAGGCGGCCACCTACTTGTGTAGTTGTGCATACCCCATGTGAAATGTAAATGCAAATAAATAAAATTGAAATTAAAAGTTGTTTGCGACGTACACCGAAAACACACGAAAGGTGATAAATCAGGTGACAGAAATTAATTGAGTTATTCAGCATTGGATGCAACACATACATAAAGATGTGTGTGTGAGTGTGTAGATACATGTGTGTGTGTGTGCTTGTCATCGCCGTTGTTATTGGGTGTTGCAGGCGAGTCGCGATATCGATATCGAAACTCAAGTGTTGTCATCCGGCCTCACACTTGAGCTTCATCTGCCCCAGACCGCGCCTCAAAGCGACATCGACGACGACGACGACGACGGAGGAGACATTGTCTGTTGCCCCCGCAACCTGTTGGCCCCATCGTGGCAGCAACCGTTGCATGCCCCATGTTGTTGTCGTCGCTCGCTTGCTTCATTTCTTGCTTGTCTCTTGCTGATTTTGGATTAATTTGTTCTGCAGTCAAGTAAATCCCCAATCGCAATCTCAGCCCCTATACCCAATACCCAATGTCCAGTACCCAGTGCCCAGTGCGTTCCATTTCTGGCCCGTTGCGTCACAAAAGGTGCTTCGAAAACGGAAAAGAAAAAAACTAAAAATTGAGGCACAAGTCACCTACCTGGCATCAGGTTTTGCCAGGCGAATGCAACAGCAACAGCAACAGCGGCAGCGGCAGCGGCAGCAAGCGGAATGATATATGAAGTATCTCATGGTATGACATTAACAGCACACACGAACATGTAGTTTTGTTATTTATTGAGTTTTCAGATATTTTGAAGGCATTAACATTGAAACAAATTATTATGATTACAAGATTTATTGCCGCCCGGCCAGCGAAACATACGAATAATCGTATCAAAAGCGAAAGATTAACACCGAGAGTGAAAGAGAAAGAGAAAGAGAAAGAGGGAGAAGGGGAAGGGGCAACCAGCCAAAATATCGCATATCTCATTTAAATGAAATGTCTCTGACGGCCCGGCCTGCCACAACCTGCAACTATCCACTGACCACTTCCTCCAATACCTTCAATTCTCCTCTCTCTCTCTCTCACTTTTGTTGTCATCTCACTCACGCACAATTTACCGTGTTGTCAATTGATTGATTGCGAAATCTTTAAACTCCATTTGAATAGCGCAGCACGTAAAATGTTGTCACGTGTAATGTTTTGAAAATATACGAAAATAGACCCCCGAATGCCTAACAACGTGGTTAAATGATTTCAAAATTATTATTGGCAACAATAGCCAAATGTGGCTAAACAACAAAAAAGTGTTATGATTTATTAAATGATTTCTAAATTATATTTATAATCCATCAAATTGATTTGATTGATTTATTTGTTCGGTTAAAATATGCTATTAAATTGGGGAAGTGAAGAAGATAGAATTATTTTTAATTGAATTGAATCAGAATAATCCTCCAAATCAACCTGCTTCCAATCTTTACATTTTGTTTAGTAAAAATATTTTAATATTTAGGAATTTTGAATATAGAATAAAGTAAAGTTAAAAATATTAAAAAAAAAATGGCTTTAATTGAATTTCAATTACACGGCTTTCAAATCATATTCAATTTTGTTGTTTATACGACTAGTTGTCCATCAAGAAAATTTGAAAATACAGTAAAACAATCAAATTTTAGTTAATGTATAGGCTTCTAATAAAACAAAATTTATGTTTAGGAGTGAGAAACAAATTTTGTATAAATTTTCATAATATTCAAAAGCATTAAATGAAACTTAAGTATTTAAAATTTTTAAATTCGAAATCTTTATTCGATTTGTTTCGCTCACGCACTGCGGATCCCAAGCAAATAAGTAGAGATAGGAACGTTTAGTTATCTCAGCATTTCATAGATGATTTAGATGATTGAAGATATGAGTTCCGAGTAGGCAGCCAAGCACAGCCAAACATAAAGAGCGGGACCGAGAGCAGAACGAGCAAGGCGACCAACATTTTATTGGCTTATTAGCATTGATAATCTCTGGATGTTGGCCAAGAGGTCTGGCCTGGTCTGTTTTGGTCTGGTCTGGGCCCGCAGTGTCCGGCTGGCTGACCCACGCACAGTCCTCAGTCGCCACAGTCGCCGCCAGTGGCCGCCTTGAAATCGTCGTGGAATCGAAACGTGACGCTGACGCAGCGCGCGGCGACACTTTTGGCCAATTGCAGTTGCCAATTGGCAATCGGCAATTGGCAATTGCATAATTGCAGTCGACGCTTTGGCTAGTTGGAATGCGCAGAAGCAAATGGCTTCTTTTTGTTTGCCTTTTTTTCATTTTTTTATTGCGGATGCATTGGCAGACGATTTGCAGCGGTCGATAACACTAGACTGGCCGGTGGACGATGGACGTTAGACGATGTCTAATCAGAGTTTATTGATTCAAACGACAGCCGAACAGCAGCGAAGCTAAACTGAATCGACAGTTCTAAAGCGTTCTGCCACCGATCCCAGTTGTGTTGCGTTGCAGACAACACCTGCCACAAATGGTCTGGAGTCCAGTCTGCGATTCGAACTCCAACTGATGTTTGGGGTGCCACTGTCTTTTGTGTGGTGCTCGGTTCAGCGCCGGCGACGGCGGCGTCGGCGGTGTTGCAAGTGCCTCACGTTGTGGACACGGACTTCATAATTGCCGCTAGTTGACGCACGTCGCACGTGGAGCTACGTGCCCGCTGTGGCAACTTGCTTCATTCATCAGCCTCAGAGGCGGATCAACATCGACTCAACGTCGACGTCGACGTCGCATTTTCTTTTTACTTGGAAGCAAAATTTTATCACACTTTTTTATTGCCGCGTTGGCTCCCATAATTTTATAGCTTTTTTTTTATTGGTTTTTGCAGCCAAAATGTCTTGTCTATGGGTGTCTAGTTGTTGTTGTTGTTGAGGTTGTTGAGGTTGTTGCTGCTGTTATTCATACCTTGGGCCACTTTGACTAATTGCAGTGCACTTGCGACTTGAAGTGTCTGGCAGTTGTTGTTGTCGCTGCTGCTGCTGCTGCCGTCGCGCCTGTCAGTCAGCGCAGTCCAACAATTTGTCATCTTCTCTGTCATGTCACAAAACTCTCGAGTGTGTTCTCTATATGCATGTGTGTGTTTGTTGTTGTGTTGTATCTGCATATCCATAAGAACGTAACGTAACGTAACGTAATTTTTATTAGATTTTCATAGAAAAGGGGCAGACGACAGCAGTTTATTAAGTCCGCATTCAGTTGAGCCCAGTACGATGGCCATCGTTTATCACTTCCTAAGACAATTTACATGCAAATCAGTTTTGCGAGTTCTCTGAGTTCTGAGTGGGTTTTCTGGGCATTGGGCTTTGCGTTCGTCAGCCTGTTAGCCCCTCGGCACTTTTAGCTGGAAGTGACTTCGATAAGAAGTTACAGCGTAAAGATAAAATATCAATCAATGCTGATTGACAACAAATTCTATTACATAAGGTTGAGTATTTATTGAGAACATAAAGAGAATTGAATAGAAATAAATTCCTTTATATTGAAGGTTTTTTATAGATTACTTCAAACTAAAAATTTAGATTGGAAGTTACAGTATAAAAATAACATATCTATCAATGCTGATTAATTTACATAAGAATATATGAAGGAAACAGAAAGAATTCAAGTCAACTGCATTAAACCAAATTCATTTATATTTTAGGTATGCAATCTATTGCCATAAATTAAGAAGTGACTACTACAAGAAGCAAAATAGAAAAGTGAAAGAAGCAAAATAAATTAGAAACAATCAAAGCTGATTGACAACAATTTCTATACACAATATACAATTTATAACTTTACAAGAAGAAGTGACTTCGATAAGAAGTTGCAAAAGCTGACAACAAATTATACAATTATAATATTCCATTTATTGAAAGTCAGCAGACTTTTATTATTATGTTTTATTTGGGTATTCAAATTATTCCTCGCGCTTTATTTTAAAACGCTTGATTGTTAACCTTTATGCTTGGCAGTAAACAATATTGCTCGAATTGTATTTCGCACACCTCTTTAGCACATCGTGAGCTGCAGAGCTGAACTGGACCAACCCCTAAACTGAATTTGCCACCCCCCGCAAGAGCAATCCGTTCGGATATCGTTTGTCTGGCGCATAAAGCTTTCGACTCGAAGGAAACCAATTTGTTCAGCCGTTTGATTTAAACGGTTTTATGGCCGTCCTGTTGTTTTCACTCTCTCGCTGCCGCTGCCACTGACGCGCCCTTAAGTATGCCACTCGGCAAGCTATCCACTCAACCCCCTGCCCCCGTTGGTACTCGACTCAAGTAACCCCAGCTCCTTCAGCCTGACAGACAGACAGGCAGTGGCAAATTTGCAGCATATGCACAAAGGGCAGAAGGAAAATGAAAGGACGACAGGACGACAGTTTCGCAAGACATTTGGTCAAATTCAAATTCAGTCTGCGGGGGCCGCAATGTCACTGCCCGGCCATGTGTGCCAGACCCAATCCCAATCCCAATCCCCTGTGTGCCTGTCAACCCCTCTCTGCCACACTCACACAGCCCAAAAGAGGGCGTGTGTGTGTGTGTGTGTGTGTAGACGCAATGTGGTGCAAATGGCAGCCGTAACGGTTTAATCTGTTTTAAATTATTTTTGGGAATTTGCAGGACGCCAAACAATGGGCGAGCGGGAAGGCGACGCTAATCTGGAAGCGCGTGCAACGCAACGGCGGAAGCGGGAAGGGGGCAAGGGGGGGGGGGGATAGGCAGAGGCAAAGTCGCATATTTTGGTTGCGAATTCGAAGCCGATTCCCAGTTGGGTTTGCTTTATGCATCCGCATCTTTTTGGCTTTCATATTTTTGTTTTTCTTTGTGTTTTCTTTTTTTTCTTTTTGGATTCGTCAGTGCGCTGCCCTTATAATCCGTATAACAACAACTCGCCATCTCTCTCGCCTCCATCTCCCTACGTCTCTCTCTCTCTCTCTCTCTCTGTATCCATCTCTGTCGCACTATTTCTCCCTCTCACTCTTGGAAGTGGGCCCGGGCTGCCCGCGTTGCCTGGCAACGCTTGGCATCAAGATTAATTTTAGACGAAAAAAGGAAAGAAATAAGTCAAAATGATTAATGGGCTTTAATTTTTGTTCGTCGTCGATGTAGACATTGCCCTGTGCTGCTTCTTCTCTCTCACTGCGACTGTGTTTGTGTGTGTGTGTGCGAGTGTTCACATATGAGGCATCTGAAATTTGTAGTGGTATTGGGTTTCTGGGTCTCACCCGATAGTTTCGATTTTACCGAAAAGTTTTCAGCACTCTGCTGCATTTTGTCTTATTTCTATTCTGTTCAACCATGTTTCTAATCATCCATACATCTCACTCGCTCTAACTTCTCTCTCTCTTTCTCTCTCTTATTGACTCATCCTCCACCGAAACCGAGCAATGGCTTAGTGGAAAAGGGGAATGGGAATCGAAATGGCATTATGGTTGCCGATATTGATGCTGCCTGATATGGCGTTTGTCATGCAACTGCAGCACATCTCAGAGCAAAAAGAAATCATTGCAAAATGTAAGTATTCTTTATTATGATAACTAGCAACTTACTTTATATAAATATTAATCGAACTGTGCACATAGAAAAATGTATTTATTTTATTGGATTGCTAATGTTCACGTTTTTATAAATATTTAAATATTAAAATTGAACCCATATTCACAGCTAATAAATACATTATCCCTTCATAAAAGAGCTCTCGTGAAACCGACATAAAGTATTCTAGAACATCATCAGACACAGATCAGGTCGTAAATGTAGCTACCTCAAATCAAAAGCGAATCGTTTATCAACTGATTTAATGGCTAAATCTCTTTTGCCCTTTTCCCTTTTTTTTAGCTCGTTTCGTTTCGCTGCGAGTTTTGGCAAAGAAAAATCAGATCAGCGACGCTTTTTGGTTTGTGGTTAGTAATTTTTTTGAGTTAGAGTTGTGGTTGTAGTTGGAGTTTGACGTTGACGTTGACACGATTTCTCATATTCCGGTTAACTCTTTCCTAAGATTTTGTGCCTTTTTAATTGTGAAATTTCCACGAAATGCGAGTCACTGGTTTTTCGGACTTGGACTTGGTTCGTGTTTTGCGGCTGACACGATTCCGATTCCGCCACAGACATCGGACAGCAGACGAAGCGCTGATGATGACGACGACGACGGCGACGACGACGTGGGTCCAAGTGGGGTCCAAGTACGCTGAGCTCTCGAATGGTCCCCGGAGGCCCAGGGAACGGGGCGGTCGGCTGGCTAGTGAACAATCCGAGCCACATTTGTGTCATTCTGCGACAACTTTGACATGTGTGACATTGTTTTTTTCCTCGCTTTTTCGTTTTTTTTCTGCCTGAGTTTTGCTAGCGACATTTTCGTGTAGTTTGTCGGTCTGGCAACGGCAAACAAAACGAATTATTTCATGTTATTTTTTTGTATTTTTTGTTTCTTGTCGTCGCTTCGTATGCGAAACTCACACAATCACAATCACAAGCCACAGCCAACTGCCCAACTTGCCCATGGCTAGTAAGTTAGATACAGATACAAATGTATACACAAATGCAGATACAGATACAGATACAGATACTTAGATACCAGATATGTCGACATATACACTTATGTATCTACAGACATATATAAAACCTCGCCGCTTGGCCTTTGCTTGTTTAGCTTTGATACCCTGTATTCAAAACGTTTTTAAGAGTCTTATGAAATACTAGAGACAAATTTGAATTGATAAGTATAAATATAATAAAATATTTGAAAGCAAATAGAATTTTAATTTATTTAATTTATATTTAAAACAGGGTATCTTGTAGTCTCGAATAGACTCCACGCAATTGTACCTTTTTATTTTTGCAAATTCGCCGCCCAACTTTGAGCAACGTTTCGCAGTTTCATCTTTGCAAATTTGGTTCGCTTTTTGCCGGCGACTTTTCTCAATTCAGTTTTAGGTTCTTTTTTATTACCAGTATTCTTGTTGTTTTATATTTTTTGAGCTCGTGCTGTTTGAACAATGAATTTTTTGCTGTCGGATGCGGTTTGTGCGTTTGAAATACATCGATGCGAATACATTTGAAAATAGTCGTACCATAAGTTATGCATCTTGAGAACCCAAACGGCTCTTGAATGTAGAGCGACACTAATTGCTCGCAAAAAAATGAGGAACACAAAATTCCAGAATATTTCCATATTGATATTCATATTTGTCATTGTTTGGACATCTCCGTCGGCTACCGTTGCGACAATAAATTGTTTGTTATCCGCGTTCTCGCCCGCTGCTTCCTTGGAACTCCCGCAGTTTGCAGTTGCAGTTGCAGTTGCAATATGCAAATGTTATGCAACATATGTCGTCATCAAGCTCATGTCATCCCGTGAATCCCTCAACGGTTCCGCCCCTGAAAATTAAGACAATTGTGTGCAGCAGCGTTTGTTGTCATTGCTGCAGTCTGCAACTCTGCCACAACTTTACATCTGCCTCTGCCTCTTGCCACGCCGTCGAACGCTAACAGAGATTTATGTTCAATTTTTTATGAGTTATTGACTTCTTCACACAGATAAATCACAAAATTCTCTCCATTCTGAAGTGTTTATATTTGCTTTTTGTAATGTCATTTGATCGGCTTGTGGTAAAGCGGAAAGCGTCGTAAATTTATACATATATATAATTCCAAACGGTGCTTCGGGATCGAAGGCAGATACATTGCATATATGATTTTCTAATTTGGAGTGTCTAATTATTTCACGAACTATTTCTATAATATGTAGTTAAAAAGATCTTTCTGTTTACCTTAATCCTTTGCATAATACGAACATCACATGGCTCGAATTGATTTATAGCCATATGACACATTGAACTGCATACAAATGAATTGATTTATTGTAGAATTTCGTTTTCAGTTGAAAGTAAAAATACAAATGAACTGGCTTATCTGCGGACCACTGAAGATAGCCAACTAACCGATGCGATCTGGGCCTGGCTCTGATTCAGATCACTTTCAAAAACGGCGACAACAATGCGAACTCATAAATAATAATTTCAGGCTGCCTCGCGCTGAAAATCTAAAAAAAAAACACGAGAGAGAGAGGGAAGAGCACAAGAAGTAGAAGTAGAAGACGGGCAGCAGGGCCAACTGTAAAAACAGGTAACCTTCAAACACAATGGCAGCCGGCGGAGAGCTAGAGACGGAGTCAAGCCAAAAGTCATGTCCGGTGCTCGGCAGGGGCAGGGGCAGGGACAGAGGCAGGGCCAACGGCAGGGGCAGCGCATCGGTTCAAAGTCAAATGCTGTGGCAAGTTGAACAAAACAAAAAAAAATATATAAGAAGATGCATTTGCTGAGATACGCGCCTCAAATTGCCAAAGCGAAGGACGCATATTAATTTTTATGGCCGTAGAAAATGACTATTGCATAACCCGAGACAGAGAACTGAGAACTGAGAACCGAACAGCGAGTAGCGAGCGAAGGTGAGAACTGAGAACTCAGCGGCCTTCGCAAGGTGACTTCCTTAATGATAATTTGGAAATTCTTTATGCCATTTATGACATGTGCAGCACAAAAATTGCAAGTGACACAGAGATGAAAATCGAAAAACCGCACAGCAGGTTTTCACTTTCTGTTCAGTTCCTGTTGTTGTTGCGTTTTCAAGGACATTTTGTGCATAAAAAAAGGAGCATTTTGCAATCTTAAAGGTGTGTCAGTGAAAACTATTAGATCAGGTACTTGGACTTCCCACTTCGTGTTGACCAAACTCAAATCTCAACTGCAAATACTTTCTCCTCTCTCTCTCTCTCTCTCTGTCGCTGTTGCTCTTATTCTCTGCTGCATTTTTTACTTTCGGACTTTTTGCGTTCGTTGTCGCGTATCTCTTTGCCATAAATCATTGTCACCCGCTCGGCGCAATGTCACTGCGAGAGCGCCCCGCTGGGCGGCCCAAGCTCAGGCTCAGGCTCTGTCCCGAACTCAAACTCAAACTCAAACTCGAGCCTCGACTGTGATTCTGATTCTGATTCTGACTACGACTACGACTCCGATTGCAACTCCCAAACTGGTGCCACAAAAACAGTTCGAGTGCATTCGCCAGCTCCAAAAACGCAAAACCCACAACACACACACACAGATACACACAAATACACGCTCACACTTGAGCACACAAATACCAATGCAGAGAGCTGCTGAGAAATGGCAAACAAACTGCAGTCACAGCAAATTGCCACCCAATGCCGGGCCACTGGGTGCTGTTTAGTCCTTTTTTACTGCAGCTACATCAAAATCCGCACAGAAATTAAATAGCACAGCAAAAAGACCACAACAAGTGGCATGCCACAAAAAAAAACACACACAAAAAATAAGGAAAACGAAAAGCAACTGTGGAAATCCGCTAGAAATTCGTTGGCTTAAATCGTTTTTGGTTGAATGGATAAAAAAGAACTTGAGAAACGTTGGCAAAGAATTCACGAAGAAAAGCAAACAAAAAATAAAATCATCTTCTGCTACATTGGCAAAGAAGTCCTGTCAGCAGTGGGAAAATTTAAGAGCAAGCGAAGCTTTTAAATTCCACTCAATGTAATATTATTCCCTTCAATCAAAAATAATTTTAGTGATGATAGTTAGATGAATCTCTTTCATTACTCATGTGAAAATCATGAAATAGTTATTCAAATCAAAATTAATTATTTTAGCTAGACTGAAAAAAAGTTGTAATTCTACAAATAAAAATATACAAAAACATTTACAACTACAATATAAATTAATTTTCACAGAACTTCAAAGGAAAAGTTACTTGTGGTTTTGCTCCACCATTTTGTTATTTAACTGACCAACAAAAAAACTTTTTTTTTTTTGGTTTTCAGGAAAATACCGTAACATTTTGTATTTGTGTTTAATGTGTGTGAAATTTGTATTTTGTTTCTGTTTTAGGTTTTTGCATTTGATTAATTAGCTGCTTCGTGTCGCCATTTATCAATGATTTTTTAAATAATTTTAATTTCAAATGCACGGCATCTGCTTTAACTAAACAAGTTTTGTTTATTGTTTTCTCAGCGCTCTTTGTTTCGACTCATTTTGGGCCTTTGTGAATACATTTATCGGTTTCGTTAACATTTCGTTCGCTTTTGTTGCTTAGATTTTGGTTTAACTTTGCTTTTCTACGCGCTTCGAACGAACGGCGTTGATTAATGTTTTTACAAAAGACTTTGTCGCCATTTTTATAGGGGATTATTTAACTCATAACTCATGTCTAAATGTGTGAATTTGATTAAAAATATAGACACAGTATTGTGAGGTCTTGTGGCTGACAAAGGGAAGTTCTTAATCATCTCACTTACGAATGAAATAAAGATATTGAGAGTATTAAACAATAATTTTAATACAAATTGTATTTGCATTATTTCGTTGAAATGCGTGATTTTAATAATGAAATTATTTATCAATTATAATGCAAAAAATGCCGATTTTGTAAGACATTGAAATACTCAAGATGATAAACGAAAATTGAATCATCTGAATCAATTACTTGCGACTGAAATAAAGATGTTCCAAGTATAAAGCAATCGTTTTAATAAAAATTGCATTAATGTTATCGTTGAAATGTGTCATTTTAATAAAGAAATTATTTTTCAATTCAAATTTACAAAAATTTTATTTTGAAATGCATTAAAAAAACTCAAGATGATAAGCGAAAACTGATTAATCAAATACGATTAAGAAATGTGTATAGATGGAAGGTATAAAATCCTGCAAATTAGATTCTAAAATTATACTCAAAACTCGGTACTCGGTCTTGTTTAATATTTTTAGTTGTTTTTGAAATATTTATGCCACAATTTGAAGGAGACTAGTGACAATACGAAGTGCATCAATGTACAATTTTAGTTCGGTCTCTGGTGTCCTTCTGTCTGCCTCATAAATCATTAACTTTTTGCAATGTAAACAGAAAGAGAAGCAGAAACCGAAGCCGACGCCGAAATAGGCAGACAGAAAGAGATAGAACGGCACTGAGTTTATGATTTTGTCAACAGTGAAACATTTCCAGCTGATTAGATCGATAAATTATGAGGAAATAATATGATCTGATGACAAAAATTGGTCGAATAAAATGGACTGGCGCTTTATATAGTACAAAATCGTTAACAGCAAATAAAGTGCGTTGAATGCGGCCAATGTTTATTAAAGCTTATTGAACAAATCAACAACGCATCAAATACATATTTATTAAAATTGTAAAAAAATTGCATTTTAAATATGGAATGCAATAAATCTGAGCGCAACTGCACAACAGAGACAGAGACAGAAAGAGAGGCAGCGGGAGAGAGAGAGAGGCGGTAACAGATTGAGAGAGCTACGTCGAGCGAAAGAGAGAGAGAGAGCGAGAATAGACAGAGAGTGCGACAAATATGCAGGAGCCAGACAACTAGGACAACAACAACAAGGACAATGCGCCGCAACAATGGCCGCATAAATTTTCTATGCAAAGGCAGTTCGTCTGTGTGTGTGTGTGTGTGTGTGTGTGGAATGGCTGCCGCATGCGGAAGTGAAACTATGTTGCCCAGGATATGTGCAATAATTCAAAACGATTCCAAGTTCAAAGCGGCCATTACTCGTGGCCAGCTTCAACTTCAGCAGCAGTTGCAGTTGCAGTTGCAACTCCACCTCTGGGTCCGAGTTCCAATTCCAGGATCGGACTGCACTGAACTCTGTTGGTGGCTTCCAAATTTATGCAAATGTCTAATAGGCCTGTCAACAGTTTGCAGTTTGCAGTTGGAGTTTGACTGATGCCAGGGCCACTTATGACTGATGAAGTGTTGAGTATTTGCGTGCCACAAAAAACGGCAACTTACCGCTTAAATCCAATGTGAGTCGCCAAATCCTTGGATCCTTGAGGCTAACGAATTCAACTTGCAGTTTGCTGTGTGCACGTGCGCAAAACTTTCTCACACAAAACTTTGATTTGAATTTATTCTTCAACTTTTTTACTGATTTTCTTCGTTTGTTTGTTAATGCGCACTTTTTGCTTTTGTTTGGATTTTTGGCTGTTCGCTGCGTTTGTTTGAATATTGCTTGCTCTTGGGACTAGAAATGTTAAGAACTACACTCGCTAACTGGGTTTCAATTTGTGGTAGGAGAGTGTAACGAGTGCAGCTTCACCAACTTCACTTATTGCACAATTCGTTAGCCGAGCTAGACACCTGCCAGACATAGACATAGGCGTTGATGGGCTCTTAAGTATCTACGGCGTGGGTCAACATCATAAAAAATCTGGCCGAAAGAGAAGAGCGCGCGCGTTTCTTCAATGCTTTTATTTGTCTGCGTCTGGCTG
This sequence comes from Drosophila ustulata, assembly GCA_035047365.1. Classification (NCBI taxonomy): domain Eukaryota; kingdom Metazoa; phylum Arthropoda; class Insecta; order Diptera; family Drosophilidae; genus Drosophila; species Drosophila ustulata. The sequence goes on from JAWNPT010000094.1 coordinate 21,308,007, forward strand.
CGGCCAATTTGCGACTGCTGGCGGTTCTAATTTTTTACGATTATTGTTATGATTATTTTGATGGTTTTTACGAGCTGTCAATTGGCCGGTACGTGGCGAATTTGTTGTTTTTGCTGAATGTTTCTTTGGGGCAGGCTGGCGGGCGGGCGACGAGCTGACCACGACGACCGCAGGCGACCGAATAGTTTTGGGGCAAACGGAACCAAAAGATGCCGCTGCTGCTGATGATGCCCCCAACGTCGACAAGACAACACCAACAACAACAGCTACGACAACAACCAGAACGTGAACGAGAACGACGACTACGATAGCGACAACGACGACGACGACGACGACGGGCAACGTGTGGCATACACGGTTTGCAGTGCACGGGTGCGTTTTGTATTGTGTGATGTTGATTTCTTTACGACTTCTATCAAACTAAACCCATAAAGCATTCAATTCAAAGCATATACATGTGAAAATCCAAGCGAGAACTCCTTATTAATCCAGAAGCGACGCGCCAGCTGACGCCAGCCGCGCAGCCAGCGCCAGCGTCAGCGTCGACAGCGCCCCCCAAAAACAGTATATAAATAATCTTATAAGAAACTCACGCGCCGACAGCAACTGCGACGGCGACGGCGGCTGCGGCAGAGCGCGAGAGAGCGACCAAACCGCAGCCGCGCAGTCGACGTTATTTACGAGTCTGCTGCCGACGCCAGCGTCGACGTCGCCCATAAAGTATCTGCAGTCAGTACGAGGCAACAGAAAAATGTATCTTCTGCTCGCTGCGTTGTGCGCTCGCTGCCAGAGCTTGTGTGAGTGAGTGAGTGCGAAATTTACGTTTGCGAGAGCTTGCCACAGCTTGTGGCACAGCCAGTTACCCATCGCCAGTCGCCAGTTGTGTTTGTTGCCGCACATTCGCACAGCGGCCACTTGACTTGACCGTTTGCGACGGCTTCTGCAATAGTTGCCCTTGAGACGCAGCATTTTTGAGTTGATTTTGTTTGCGGTATGTTTATTTTTTAATTTCTTTTAATTATTTATTGAACAAGCCCAGGATTATTTCTATGGAACTACTATTCTTGGTAGCGTACAATAATATGCAACTTTAACAAATAGTTAGCATTTAGAAACAAAAATAATAATAATTCCATGTTTATACAAAATATTCCGCTAAATTAACCTGCATTTTATGGGTTGAATATTCATACTCGATAAATGAGTAATTTATTTGCACACTATTGTGATATCTTTGCTTATATTTTTAAAATCAAATTAATTGAATATTAATTCTTGAACTATTATTTTTTAATTCTTCAAAATAAATTCTAAACTAAAATGAACTTTAATTTATATTAACTTTTATTTTAAAATTCGAAATAATTTATATATGTATAACATTGCGTATACCAAATATAATTTGAATTTGCAGTTAATCCAAAGTTAAATTTATCAACTATTTATACATATTTAAAAAAATAATAATACAAACAAAATTATATTATTATCAAGTAATAATGATCATTTGTTAGAAATTAAGTTCTTACGCGTAATGATAATTGTAGAAATTGGCCTGAAATTTATTTTCCAAATTGAGCGATTTGCAGGGGAGAATTATGGCTGCCGCATAACGGGCATCATCATTTGCCGACGGCACAACAATCATGGCGTACAATCTGAAGCAAACACAAACAACACGCACTTACTCACACACACACACGTACACGCACGCACTCACACACGCACACACACACTCAAGGCAGAACCACCCTAAATGAGAAATTGGTTCAGCATCTCGCTCTCGCTCTCTCGCTCTCTGCTCGTTGCTCTCTTTGTGGATGGCCACAGCTGTTGGCCGCGTAGAGCGCGAGAGCATGAGATCAGCAGAGCCCAGAGTAGAGAAGATAATGATGATGACGATGAAGAAGAAGCAGCAGAAGCAGCTGCTGGGACACCACGTGCAACATGCTGCTGAAAAACGGCCCCAACACAACACAACTCAACTCACTAACAGCTCCAAGCGAAAAGTTGGCCAACTTTGCGCTGCCTCTGCCGCTGTCGCTGTCGCTGTCGACGTCAACGTCGCCAGCTAGCTAGCTGCGACGCCACCAATTGGCAATGCGTCGGCAAACAGGGAGGAGCCGCTGCGGCATGCAGCGCGCTCATAAACCATTCTCGGCTGTCGCTTGCTCGACCGCCTGCCGGAGAGCAACACCAACAACTTGCCTCCAAGATGGATGACGCCGCTGCCGTTGACTGTGTGCGTGCAAGCGAGCGCACAACAACATCGGCTCGCATGCGCGACAAGGACGGCAGCATGCGGACCGCGTTAAGTGTGACGAATGTGCCATTATTTTGCTTTATTGTGTCGTGAGCGGCCGCGTTGCTCTTTTCAATGGGATTTCTCACATAAATTTACGCAGCACGCCGACCAGACGTCGGCATCGGCATCGACGCCGACTTCGACTTCGGCTTCGGCTGCAGCTTCGGCTTCTGCGCTGGCTTCGACGTTCGCTGTTCGCTGTTCGCCGTTCGTTTGTCGGTCGTCGATATGTGAGCGCAGTCCGACGGCTTCGCCTCGCTCTCAGTGTAGAATCATTTGGCCATTTGCCGTCTGCTATGCATGAGGAGAAATACAGCGGCTAAAAGGCGAATTCTTTGCATGCTTTCTGCTAAAGTCTATTTGGGTTCAGAGTGGGGGAATATGGCAAATAAATTGCGATATTTTATTTATTTAATTCATCATTTTAAAAAACAATTTTTGACAAATAAATGACGGTATGCAATTATTTAAAATACAAATTTGAATCAATAATTTTTTGAATATTAACAATTTGGAACCCGTATTTCTAATATAGTCTATTTGGGTTTTGGTAATTTAATTAATAATTTTAGTCAATAATTTTTGACAATTTGCAATATTAAAATCATTATTCGACAAATTAAATACAAAATATTTCAAACAACTCTTGACAATATTATTGTTGATTATTTTCTATGGGCATTTTAGATTAATAAGAAAGAAATTTTGGAAATTTATATAAGCGTAATTTTCATTGGGAAATCAATGATGGTTTTTGGTAAAGTCTATTTGGATTTTAAGTGGGGGAAAGATGACAAAAAAAAATGCTTTTTTATGTTAAATAAATTCAATAATTTTTGGCAAGTAAAATTATCAATAATTTTTTGGATATTAGCAATTTGAAATCTAAATCTAAATTTAAGATACTTTTTCCATATAAGAAATAACAAATATTTCCGATATACAACTCTTTAAAATATTATTATTATTAAATGTAAATTTTTTTTGAAATATTAGCTAATGATAGAAAAATTTTGGAAATCATGTAAACGTTATTGAGAAAATATAAAGAAATGTTTTAATTTATGTGAAATTGATTTTTATTGCGAAAATTAGATAATTTATAAGAAAATTATTGAAATTATATAGGAGTAATTTAAAAAAGAACTTGATAATATTTTGCCCAATTTCAATGTGGGCTTCAGAGTTGGGCAGCTGTTTTTAAGTTTCCTCCGAACAATTTTACACTCAATTATGTGAAGCAATAAATATCGGAGCAGCGGATGAATCGGTTTAAAAAGCGCGCTTGGCGCCCCACCAGCGTTGTAACCACGTGGATGCGGATGCGGATGTGGATGCTTCTCTGGCAGGACCAAAAGCTGTGCCCATCGTCCGCCGTCCGCCGTCCGCAGTCCGGAGTCCACGGCTGTGGAGCCGCACGCATCGCTGCTCTTTGACAACTGTGCGCTCCTAAATCATTCAATTGGGTTGCAAGCACTGGAGGGGTGTGCAGGGTGCGGGGTGCAGGGAAAACACAGGGGTGTGGGCGCAACGCAAAAGGTGCTTTGGCCAGGGGCTCAGCTGGAATCGTGTTGTTGTGACTGTGGCTCTGACTGCGGCTCGTTTTACGTTGGATTTGTCCTTTTTGTGGCGTTCACCTTGGAAAATATTTTCACATGCCGCTAGCGGACGCCCTCAGTCTCCATTTCCGCTCCAGCAAACTGCTGCAACAACAGCAATCACAACAACAACAACAGCAACAGCAACAAGAATAACAGATATAGCGACATTCAGAAAAACAAGACGCGCGTGCCGTTCAGGCGGTGGAGCTGGGACTCTGGGACCTCCCTCATCCCCTCCCCTCTCGTCTTCGTCCTCGTCCTCGACAGTCGACTGTCGGCTCGACTCGCTGGCTCGGCAATCGGGCAAATAAGTCAACCTGCTGCAGCAAGAGCAACAGCAACAGCCCAAAAGTGATCGATGAAGTCCGCCGCCAAATTTACGACGTGAAACTTTGAATTGTTTCGCATGTCGCTTCGATTTTGCCTTCGAGTGGAGTTGTCCCTGTCCCTGTGTCAGTCCCTGTTCCAGCTCCTGCCTCTTCTCTGACTCTTCCACTCAGCCCCTGGCTCATCTCACAGCTCTGATCTCGGCATTCGGCTGAATTTCAAGTGAAAACAAAATTTACTTGTATTCTCTGCAGTACTCTTAATCCCCCCAGCATTGAATTTCACTGCTAAGTGCTGTACTTTATGCGATTGCTTCAATAAAATCATTTAAATTTGACTCTGAATTATTATATAATCATTTTTTGATATTATAAATAATCAAGTTAAGTGCACTGATTAATAAAATAATAATTTCTGTAATTATATGTAATAGAATTATATGAAGAAAAACACATCAACAGCTGCTTGTTAAAAGTATTTCACAATTCCATAGATATGCTTCGCTGTAATATTACAAATATTTAAGTTAAGTGCACTGATTAATATAATATAATATTTTTTTTAATTTTGTAAAATATTTGTTGAAACAAATAAAGAAGAACACATCAGAGTCCTTCAACAGCTTCTTGTATTCACTCCTCTCTCTCCTTGGTTAAAAGTATTTCACAGTTCCATAAATATGTTTCGCTGTAATATTACAAATAATTAAGGAAAGTGCACTTATTAATAAAATAATATTTTTTTTAATTTTGTAAAATAGAAATAAATAGCATAAATTGATTTTGTTGAATCAAATAAAGAAGAACACATCAGAGTCCTTCAGCAGCTTCTTGGATTAACTCATCTCTCGCCTTGGCTATAAGTATTTCACAATCCCATGTGTAGCATTAAAATATGTTTTGCTGTTCGCTGTTTTTCTTGACAATTGTTCTGAATGAAGTCGAAGTTGTTATTGTTTGCAGTTGTCGCTGTTGCCTCCGTGCCTGACTGTGCATGCATACGAATAATCAGTCAAGTTGATCAGGTGAGTCAATAAATAAAGCGGCAACTGACGGCGCACGGTAGCCGCGAACAACAACAACAACAACAATAATAACAATGAGAATAGGAGTGCAGAGACAGAGACAGACAGACAGAAAGACAGAGAGACGGACAGAGAGTCGACATATGTGAACATATGACAACATTTTAATGGTCGTTTATCATAATTTGTCTTTTGAGCTGAGCTAATGCTAACATCAATTGCTTACTTTGTGTGCTTGTGTGTGTGTAATTCACAAAGTAGGCGTGGCTGTGGGCGTCGCTGCCTGTGCCTAGTGTCAACGTCAACAATTTTGATTAAGTTCGCAGCAACAATGCAGCCATCACACGGCTGCACAAATTGGCCAAGTTGACAAGCGACAGCGAATTCGAGTCAGAGTCTATCTGATGTTTTGGCTTTTTCGAATAACACGAATCACACATATCCATTCATAACAATTCAAATGGATCACTCGAAGTGAATCTCGCATCGCAGGCGTGACAATTCATCTAACGACTCTTGAAATTGGCACAAATTAAAATGAATTGACTGTGCTACTTTGGGAAATGATAAACTCCTGAAAAAATCTTAACTCACTTCTTAAAACATTTATTTAATACATTTATATGTGTTAAAAAATATATATTTATGACATTTACAATATATATGTTTCATATATAACATACAACCGAAATAGCTAAATAAATATTTCATATATAAACATATTAAAATGTATATTAACTTACAGAATGTAGAAATTAAAAACACAGCTCGCGAAATTTGATATTAATTATAAGACAAAACACTCGTTATGATTTTTATTTTTAATCCAAGATTTTATATGAGTTTGATTACATAATTAAATTGATTTGCGCCCTTCCACGTTTTTGGAGAAACGAATAAGGATATAAAAATCAGTTTGGTATTGTAAATAGGTTTGACTATATTGGACACAAATATAGAAATGAAAAAGTTATAAAGAAATAGTTTCAAAAAAGTGTTAATAAAAATGTATTTAAAATAAATTGTATTTTTAATTACATTTAGTTTTGAGTTCGAAAATCTATCGATTATTCTAATTCCTATTAGGTAGTAGTCTAAATAAACATTACATGTAGTTATGTTAATGTAGATTGTGATCGAGCAAGTTCTTCGAATGCATCGTTGGTCACATTAATCATAGTCTTATCGTGCTCATTATTACAGCTTAAGCTGACTTGGCGACTTCATGAACAAGTGTAAGGTGAAGGTGTCTCCTATGGTAGATGGGATTAAATTGACTAAAAATCTTGGAGGCAGCCTCGTTCAAGTGTGCGTGTTAATATTTATTTGTGTTGTTATTATCTTATCGGGCAAATAAATTCCCGAGTGGGTCAAAAACTATGCCCATTGGGTGCATCTAATGATATGATTATGAAAAATATTAAAGCCACGAAAAGAGTGAAAATAAAATACGACTACGCCCATCGAGCGGTGTGTGAGTGTGTGCGAGTGTGTGTGTTCGTATCTATTGTATCGAAAGCAAATGCGTGTGCGCCATTAAAATGAAAGAAGCGAAACGCCTACAACTTGGATGGGTGGGAGTGGGCAGAGCCAGCGGGACAGAAGGAGACGGAGCGAGAGATGGGGATGGTGGGGAGGGACTGCTGTTCTGGGTGGTGAAATACGATGTGGCAACACCCTAAGGCGCCACTAGCGTGCACACCCACAGAGATACTCACACACACACAGAGTCTCTGCCTCTCCCTGGACACGCACGCGAGCAACGCACGCACGCACTCGACACATGGCGCTATCGGCGCTTCCGGTGCGTGGCCGGGCCCGAACCGGGACACGAAGCCATCCCCTCCACCCTCCTCTGGCCCCTTGCCACATTGTGAGGATTCGCCAACTTCTGAGGCGGCCCAAGGCGATAGGAAGCTCAAGCAGAAAAAAATCTAAAACGCAATAACTTTGGGGTGAAAATAGCCGAAAATATCGATGGAGGAGGACACACAACAACAACAACAACAACTACAAATACAAGAACAACAACTACAACAACAGTGACAGCAGAAGAAGAAAAAAAATTACAAGCAAAATGAGAGACCGAAAAATGCCAAAATAGAAATAAATTCCTTTGTGTGCTCTTATCTATATGATTTGTGATTCTGGGTGTCGTCAATTGTTGTTGCTGTTGCCGCTGCTGTTGTTGCCGCCACTGACAATGAGTGGGCCAAAGAAGCTGGGTAGCTGAGTGGCTGCATCATCCCCCTCATCAGCCTGGCACTGAAACCGCAGCGAGCCTCAAGACCCAGCGACGGAGGCTTTTCCAGAAAAGCAGACAACATCAGTGGAGGTTTAAGATAAACGCGCTTAACGAGGCGATACCCTGCAAAACCAAGAAGTAAAAGGGAAAACTTGAAATAACAATAAATTTTATATATACGAAAAAATTATAAAACTAAATATTATGCTCAATAATTTAATTCATCATTTTTAAAAAGCTTGAAAGGCAAAACAGTAAATACTTAGTTACTTGATGATGAGTAGTAATATAATTAATACCTTTTGTTAAGGAAATGCAAAAAGTTTGTACAGCAAAATATACAATTTTTAATTAAAAACAATAATATTCAAATATATATATTAATTGTAATATAAAAATTAAATTGAGCCACACAAAATAATATTCCCTCCATGCAGCATAGTTCTAGAGCAAACTCTCCAGCAACTTGCTCGCCTAATGGAATTTTCGGCAGCCGTCTCAAGGATGCGCCAAAGGAGTGGAAAGATGACAGAGAGAGGGAAAGGGGCAGACGGAGAGGGCGACGAAGGCAGCGATTGCCATGTGGCGCAGCATAAGGAGCTGCTTGTATCAACGATATTTCGCACATAAATATGCAGCCGGGACAATCTATCTTGTGGCACCCGCACGTGAAATGCCTTTTGTCCTGCAATCAAAATGAGAATTTTTCAGCCAAGCTTTCTTAGGCATGTCCTGGCCAGCCGGGCCCCATAATGAAATATACATAACTAAGTATTTAGAAAGGCCCAACAACAGAAAGACACAGCGAGAGTGAGAGAGAGAGAGCGAATAAAGGAGCAGTAGGGCGAATGCCAAAAAAGTATATAAATAATATCTCATAATGTCGTGAAGTATCTGCAAATGTGCGCTGAGCAGCGTAGCAGAGGGCAGCAGGGGCAGGTGGGCCATGTGGGGCTCGGATCGCCCTGTTGGCCCTGTTGTGGCTGTTGGCCAGGCGAAAAGGCGAAAACGTTAAGAGTTGGGGACATTCGCAGGCGGGCGCGAAAGCATTCGCATCCGTATATTATAATAATGCGGATAAAGAGATACAATTTCATTGATATCGTCTAAAAGTCCAATATACACGAAGATTTATGGCCAGCGGACGGTCGGTCAAAAAAAGACTTGAAGATGATCCCCTAGTTCCATGCCGCATACTCGACGACTCGACTTGACTTGACTTGAGCTGGCTTTTTGTTCTCCACTTTTTTGTATTTTGTATTTTGTTTTGGTTGCCTGGCTGTTCTGCGAGCCAAAAAGATTCATGTTCATGGCCAAGAAACACCACAAAATTATCAAATACTCGCACATACATATTCATTTTTTATTTATTTTGCTTTTTTTTGTTATGTGTGCCGCTGCAGATACAAAGATACAAGATACTCGGTATACGCGCTCTCTCTCTCTCTCTCTGTCTCTCTCTTTATCTCTTGTGCACACACAAACGATTTTTGATAAATGCCCCTCATTACATTTTTCATTATGAGCCCCATATATCTTGGCATTGTGGGCAAAATCCTAAGCCTCCAATTCGGACATTAGCTGCCATTGTTGTGCCAGTATTCAGGCATTATTGGTAATTTCATTAGAATTAATAAGCCCATAATGTTATGCAATTAAATTTTCAATTCATTTAAACCACGCTTTTGTGCATTGTATACAATGATTAAGTATCCAACAGGTGGAATGCAGTTGATTTGAGCGATAGATCAAGTCAAGTTGCTAACACATATTTTTCTTATATTATGTATGCTTAATTTTTAACGTATTAATATCTACTTATACTCTTTGATATAAATGAACATTTTTCTGATTTCATTATTTACCATTTGTATGTATTGTAAATGTATATTATTTGAATATCAAAATGTATTTTATTACAAACAAAAAAAAATTAAAAGATTTTTCTCATTCTACAATTTGTAAAATAAATTTGACAAATTTATTTAATTCTATTTATATATTAATTTTATTTTCTGTATTTTTAGAAATAAACTTGTAAAATGATACATTGTCGGGGAGAACATTCTATAAACCTCAACAAATCATCACAATAAAATATGTGCTTTATGTCATTAACTTTGATCTCATTACATTTTTCTATTGTTATTCCAATTCCAATATTGGTAACATTTCCGACCATTTATGGTTGGCGTTAGTAACTAGTAAAAATCAGTGTGCAAAAGAAAGTCAAAACCATTTATTGGATTATTTATTTAACCGAGTGCTGCTGTTGTGCGTGGCCTTGAGGTGCCGCCAGGTGAGCGTGAAAAGCGAAAGTAAACGATTTGTTTTGAGACGCACCTGAAATGAGCATATGGTCTGCGAACAATGTGAAAATGCGGCAAGTGGAACGAACTGTTGTGCATTAGGAATTTCAGCAGTCAAACTGTGTAGAGGCAAGTGGTGGTGGCGGTGGCGGTGGCGGTGGCGGATGCGGTGGTCGGTGGTCGGTAGACGGTTCACTAATTACCCAGCGCCGTGTGTGTTGGCGTGTGTATGCAATAATGCATAAGAACTCTAACGCGAAGCTGAAGTCGAAGCGGAAACAGGACTGCAGTTGGCATTTATAAAATGCAATAATTGTTGCAATTGCCGTTGGGCAAGTGCTGGGCAGAGCGTGGCCTTGTGGCACGGCGTGGCATTAGTGGTGCAAGGTCAGGGGCGCAGAGCCGCAGTCAGGAATCAAGGTTAATTGTCCATTAAGCGTGCGAAGAAAGTGCAAGTGCAAGTGTATGGGAAATGCCATGCCACCAAAAGTGCCTTCAAGTGGCATGCCCCGCCAATGGCAGCCATAAGCCAGCCGCTCGGTGGCATTGCATCTTAACTGCACTGTGACTCTGTGTGTGTGAGTTAAGGGACGTGTGTGTGTGTGTGTGTGTTCATGTGTGTGAAATTTATGAGGTCAATGCGCTCATTTGGCTCTGCCGTTAGCTTTAAGCCAAAGTAAACTGGCTGCCTGTGAGGCTTATCAACTGTTTGTGCGGTTGCACATCAAATATGAACCCAAAAACCAGCACTAGGATTAAGTAAAATTACTGGAAAATTAATAAAACATAGTCCTGAAACATCAGAATAATACTAGTTCTCAAATATATTTTGCATTACCAGTAGAAAATAAATAACTAAAAAGCAATTTGGCGATTCTATAAAGCGAACTCAATTTATTTTCTGTCTAGTAACATAATAATGACAACAAGCACAAATCTAGACTCAAAAATATTGACAATATTTATTTATCTTGTTGCCATGTTTAATTAATGAAATATTTAACTTTTCTCGTCATTAGCTAAGTCAATACGCATTTAAATAAAATAATATAAATCAGTTTTACTTCCATGCCATTTAAAAATGTGGCCAAGTGACTCTCACTCCACACTGAGCTGCCCCATCTCAATCTTTAAATAAGTAAGCAAGGCTGTGGCAAAGAAAAAAATAAGAAGAAAAAACTATGTAGCAAGGAGGGACAGTTGTGTCCACCCACTATAATGAATTCAAAATCACTTCCGATTTGTCGATTGAATAAAATGACTATAATAAATTTGCACACACAGAGCCTGGGTAATCCCCTCGAACTTGGGCAAAACAAGTGAAAAAAGATTGGCACCACTTAAAAGAAATTGCCAATGATAATGATAAAATAAACAACAACAAGAACAAGCGGCAGAAGAGGCAGCAACAACCACAACTACAACAACAACAACTACAACAACAGCAGCGCAACATCAGCAAATGAAAGCCAGAAAGCAGGAACCGCAATGAAAGAGGCCATCCAAATGGCAGTCAAGACAAAACTTCGTCCCACAACACAGAACAGAACTCTGAACTGAACTGAACAGAACAGCAGCCGCCACAGCAAACTCAAATAAACAAAATGCCTACGAAAACTTTTCGTGAATTTCCATAAAAAGAAAAACAACAACAACAACCACAGCAGAGCAGCAAAAACAAGCGTTTGGCTCTTTTGGGGGAGGAGTTCGACTAGGAGTTGGGCTATGGGGGAATAATTTTTGGGTGGCTTTTGGGCTTTGGAGTGGGTGGAAAAACAGTGAAAAACCGTAACCGAAACCACATTTTCTTCATTTCGAGTATTGTGGGTTGGTCTTGGCCCGAGAACCAGTCAGAGACTGAATGCCAACTTGTTTTGGCTCTGACAGACAGCGAAACTTTTGGTCGAGATACAAAACACGCAAACGCACACACGCAAAGAAAGATTGGCATATATGAATCCTGGGGGAAATCGGTTTCACTCAATTCCGAAAATGTTTTCCAGCTTCAAAAAAATATCAACACATTCGCAGTCCCCGCTGCTGTTGCTGCTGCCTCCCCGGAGACCAACAAACCTAATCGCTTATGGCCGACAACTGAAGAGTCTTCGGGGATTGTGAGACAGGACATCGACATCGACATCGGGCAGCTACCCCAAGTAGAGTTCGATAGATGCAAATCAGACAGATGTCAATCTGCAGTTTGTCTGATTGCCACTTTGATTTGTGCCCCACTAACTGAGAAATCTATTCCCAATTTCCATTTACATGCGCTACATGCACCCTCAATTAGTGGCATTCTGGTTTCCATTTTGCCAAATTTCAAGTGCATTCTGCCATTTTGGTAGTGTGCAGCTGATGCAATCGTTCTTTTTGACCATTGCTAGACATGTTTTGCATTTGCTCATTGATTGCCAATTGCAGGCAATAACATTCCTTTCGAGTGACACAAAATCCACAAACAACTCAAAACAGATGCCCGTTTAAATGCAATGTTTTCTCGGGAACGAAATATGAAATGATTTTAGTAATAATTTCTTACGGTTATTATATTGCTGTTTATCAGATTTTCTGAAAGTGTTTCCTTATTTGTCACAGACTGTGCTTTTGATATTCCACACACAAGATGGTCATATTGGCATAGATCAGCTCGTCTCAAGTGCATTTGAGTTGCGGCGCGTGTCAGGTATTCCAAATTACAAAATCTATTTAAAATGACTTCCTATATAATCCAATTATCTAACACATCACTCAACAATTAAGAAAGCAACAGTTGAGAGTGCTCGACGGCATGATACCCGCAACCCATTTCGAGAGAAAACAAAAAACTTAAATGATATTTTAACAAAAAATATACCAAATATACTAAAACTTGTTTTTTGTTTATATATGTATTTGAAAATAGCGGGTAAAAATCCACAACACCGACATGGTCACACTGTCATCTAAACAAACAAAGCGCGGGCAGTTGCAATATAAACTGATTCTTTAATAACTTTCTTGTTATTCATTCGATCTCAACCAAATTCCTACATACCAAAATTCAATGCTCTAGGTCTTTTATTACAGGCTTTTGAGGGCAGAAAGGGGCGTGGCAAAAATCTAAAATAAACTTGATCTGCGAGCATTTTTTTCTGGTCTGCGAACAGGTAGTATTCGCTGGGGGTAAAATCTGGAGAATGCAGTGGGTGCGGAAGCAATTCGAAACCCAATTGGTGCAATTTGGACATCTCTCAGAATCATCGACACGTTGTTGTTTTTGGTCCACTGTGAGCAAACGTTCCCACTTTGAGAACAGCTTTCTCATGGCCAAATGTTCATGCAAAATAGTGTGCACACTGCCTTCTGATATCTTCAAGGTGTCAGCTATCTCACGCAATTTCACTTTTCTGTTTTCCAAAACGATTCGGTGGACTTTTTTGATGTTTTCCGGTGTAACCACCTCAATTGGCCTTCCAGAGCGTTTAGCATCGTCAGTGTCTGTACGGCCACGTTTAAAATCAGCAAACCACGTCTCCACCGTTTGCCTCGATGGAGCAGAGCCCGGATAACACTTATCAAGCCATGCTTTGGCTGCGATGGTATTTTTACCCATCAAAAAGCAATGATAAATCAACACACGAAATTGCTTTGGATTCATTTTTTTGAAGCTCTAAATGATCGTCACTTGAACCTCTGTAACTTGTAAACTAATCGTCGGATTGTAGTGATATTTTGAAAGATATCTTTTAAAGGTTAGTACTTCCTACAAATCATATGGATTATTACATAGCAACGCCATCCGTGTGTCATCCTACGGACTTATTGAGTGATGTGTTATTTGCCTCTCTTGTTCTCTGTAAATAAATGGCAACGGAACGCGCAACGCCCGCTAGATGATGAAATCTTTATTTATAATTCACTGACAGAAGATCAAAGCTTACACAATTCTGGCCCAGCGAGTGCGGTAGGTCTGACTCGAGTATCTGCGTATCTGCGTATCTAAATATGTATCTGCAGCTGTGTATGTCTCGCTATCTTTAGGTTGTGCGCTAGGCAGATAGACTCTGTTCCATCTTATATGTTATAAGCAAACAACGTAGTACAATAAAAATTCCAAAGCATTTTTGCAATTTGGCAACAGCAGCAACAAGCAAATTAGCATAAACAATATCAACGACAACGACAGCAACAACAACAACAACTATAAATATGTGTTAACATTTTCCAAAAACTGAACGTTACGTGTCAACGGACACAAGTCACAAATCCAGTGAAAATCCATAAAAAGAAAACAATGCCAAAGGCTGCAACTGGCACTGCAACTGCAACTCGGAGACGCAACGACTGCAAATTGCATTCGTTTTGCATGGCGACAGAGAGGAGGAAGCAGGAGCATTGCATTGTAATATGCCATCAACAATGATGAGCACACACACAAGTCCCCACCACTTCGACTCCCGATCTCGCCCAGCTCTGACACTGCCAACTGACGACTGGCGACTGGCGACTGGCGGCAACAGCAACGACTTAATTAAAACGTGAGCTAAATGCAGCATGAAAATAATGAAAAACTGACCGAGTTGCCTGCAGGTGGAAACGCACGCCCAAGTCAGGCACCCAGTCACAGTCACAGTCCCAGTCCCAGTCCCAGTCCCAGACCCAGACCGAACCGAGCCGAACGCTCGCCACATGCAATTCCAGTTATAATTAGTGTCAACAACCACATTACCATGCCTCGCCAGACCTCTGCCCAGTCGCAGTCCCTTCGTCGATCTCGACTCCATTTTTATGCGACAGCAATCAAAACCAAAACTGTCCAAACTGTCATTAGGCAGCGACCATAGAAAGCCTTTACTGGGAGGACGCTGCTGCTTGCCAAGAACTGCAAACTTGTTGTCTGCCCCTTCGCGCCCCTTCGCATGCAATGCACTTTGCCAATTCTCATCACGATTCGCGACGCTTTCGCTATATTTAAAAGACAGATCCGATGAGTACAGGTTAAGCTACAAACACAGGTAGCGCAGCACAACGCAAACTTGACTCTTTATTGCACCTACGGGCAATGAGGCTTACATACCAAGTACTGACCGGGCAGAGAGTGTTTGGGGGAGAACTCAGAGAGAACTTCCTTTTTCGTATGCCTGCAGCAGACTCCAAGCAAATAAATATTATTTTATTTATTATTAATAGAATTTATTACAAATTTTCAATTTAATTATGAAATTTAGACAGATTTATAAAAGTTTTTTAAGTCAAGCAGTTCAAGAATTATTTATTGTTTGTATATTTTATTTACAATCTATTCGTAGACAATAATTTAATGGTAAGATGAAGATATTTTGTCACATTTCTTTTTTGACTTAGTTCGAGCGTATAATTTTGTTTTGATACTAAAGAAGATTTTTGTAAAAGTAAAAAATGGAGAGTATTGTTAAGAACTAATTGTCAAAATCTTTGGAAATGTTTAATGTTTTTTTTTGTAAATTGAATCGAGCTTGTTAGTCGGCAGAAAACAAGAGCTATGGAGCATCTTTGTCCGCTCTTGATAATCTTCAGCGTTGTCATCAGAGGAGTTCATTTAACTTTTGCGAGACACACTGGAGACTGCTCGTATGCCGCTGGAGAGACTTTTAAGCAAGTGTGTAGATTTTATATTACGCCCGATTTGAAATATCGATGGATGGACAACAGGGTTAAAGTTAAGGATATCTATTCCGTGTGGCAGGGAGAAGGTGAACACGCTACCGTATTGGTATCATTCTTCGATTCCAATATCACAAAGTTTGATGCCATCACTGTTGTGCCGCGAGGACATGGTTTAAAGGGTCTACCCAAGGGTGAGAGTAACCCGCAGGGCCCTTACGTAAAAATTCGATTTGCTCACTCGGATGTGCACTGTTTCAAGTATAATTTACGCTATGTTGTCAATCTGTTGAGCAACTGCATGCGAAAAAAGTATGATGAGAACGCAGTTGTGCCTCGCGGCATTCTGCATTACTCAGCAGTCCGAAGCCCAACAAATTCCACATCACATTTAATGTCTTTTCCACTTAATGTCTTCATCATCGTGTTTGTCGGGTATATCCATTGAATGTGAAATTTATAGTAAATAATATATGTAACATATTTGGAAGTTGAGTTGTCATAGTAAATGGTGATAGAAATCTTGTTAATGTCATAATGAAATCCCCCCTATATCTCTAAGTCTGCGGCGCAATTTCGTTATTTTCAAAGAAGTTAAAATTCCAAACTATTGTGGACATCAGTTTTAAATATATATATCCATTTGAATAAATTTATAATTTTCAATTCAATTTAAAGCAGAGATCTCACATAAACCAATCATAACACGCTTAGTTTCCGCCATCATAATTCTTTATATGTTATGTATATTGAATTAAATACTTTTTCTGAATTTCCGACTATTTTCATCTCATATATTATATATATGTGATTTACAATAATTATTTTACTGAATGCAAAATAACTTTATTTCCCTGAATACATTTTGCGAAGAAGAAAATACATCACTCTTAAGCTTAATGCTCAATAAAAATTGGACAAGCTGTGAGTACACAAAAACAGGAAGGAAATTACAGCTCATGACGAAAACTATTCGGAAAATATCTGGAGGAAATAAATTGACGGATTTCTTGAGCTTACATACTCAGCGGCGGAAGAGGAAATGTTAGCACGCAAATCAATTCAGTAATAATTGTTGATGGGAACTGCAGTAATGTTAATTTCTTCTTAAGATTTATCTGATTTATACATTTTTTTAGTTTCCTCCATTTGATTGACTACATTTTTATTTGATGGTGAATTATGAAATTGTATTCTTTATAGAACTGGCAACTTTGACAGGGCAAGAATTCGAGTGTGAGAATGATTCAGAGTGATAGAATGAGGAAAGGCAAAGGGGAGTTGGAGGGTGTGAGTGCGTTCATTACTGGCAGCAGCCAATTACTTCCAGTCGTTTCCTACATTACTTTATCTACTTTCGTATTCAAGTGTGAAATGCCCAGCAAATGTACACGCAATTTAAATGAGCAAAAGAACTCCAACGCCCTCTCTGCTCCTGCTTGCCACTCAGCGTGCAAGCGGCAAATGAGTTTTCCCATTTATATTTTTTTCTTTCTTCTCTCTGAAGCGCTCATCTATATGCGAGTGTATGTGGAGAAGAAGGATCTCCCAAACACCACCCACAACACAGAACCCACAACTCACCACCCACTGGCTGAACCGCACACCTTTAATCAGCATCTGCTGCTCACATCTTCAACTTGCCACAAAATGCTTTATTGCATTTTGTTGTGTTATATTACCCTCGTGTACCCCACCAGGAACAGGAGCAGCAGCAGCAGCAGCTGCCAGCCCGCTTGCTTGGCTGTCAGTCTGTGTCGGCTCCAGGACTCGGTTCGACTTCAGCTTCAGCTCCCCAACAACCCCCAAAGCCAGAGCCAGAGCCAGAGCCAACGCCAACGGCAAAACCAAAACCAAAACGAAGCCATTGCCTCCAACTCCTGCGTATCCGTGTGCCAAAGTAGCAAAGGCAAGCACAAATGTCCTTTTCTTGTTCATGCCGCCCTCAGCTCAGTTGTTGTGCTTTTCTTTTATTTTCATTCTGCTGCGTTTTCTTTTGGCATTTTTCGAAATTAGTTTTTGCTGTGTACGACTCCGACTCCAAGCTGAACTGAGTCGAGCTGAGCTGAGCTGAGTTGAGTTGAGTCGGTTTTAATATATAGCATCCCATACATATTTATAGAGCTGCGGCACATTCATCTTCAGACCATCTCCGGCTCCCCACTTGCCACTCCCAGCCACTCCACGCCTCCAGTCGCTGCCCCTGCCCCTGCCCCCTGTCCTGGCAGCTCCCTTTCCAACAATTTGTGAGCGTGCGCAAGCTGAGGAGCATCACCCACTTAACTTGGCATAAAGTTGGAAAAATTGTTATACCATTTTTTTGTTTTTCTCTACATTTTCAGCCATTGGCAACATCATCAGGCTTGTTGCCTCATCTGAGCCCGCGTCAAACTAGAATTAACAAACAAAAAATGTTCGACTAATTTCTAAACGCCTCGTTTTGGTCATTTATATTTGCTTCTCAGTGTGTATCCGTGTGTTCTGAGCACTTAAGACTTTAACTTGGACACATCTGGTGCCATCTTCAGCTTTGTTTTCGTCTGCTTCAGATCCAATGCCCAGCAGACAAAAAGCTGCCTACTTTCTCATTCTCCATGTGACACAATTGACGAATGAGCGAACAGTGGTGAAAACTTGTAAAATACATTAAAATATAATATAGGACTTTGCATCAAAATTTTCGTAAGTTTCTTAATTCATGAAAAATATGAATACAAAATTTGATTAATGCTCCATGACAATTATTTCTTATTCCCATGAAATAAATAAATAAATGTATCAAGTGTGCCTACAAATTTTGAAACATCAATAAATTTTCAGTTTTTTATAATCACTTCAGTAAAATATTAATATTCACAATACAATTGTCGACTTGGAAAATAATTGTAAATTACATTTCTTAATTAACTACAATATAACTTTATTAAAAAATTAATAAAAATATTTCTAAAATAGGTGTTTAACCATTTTATTCTGGTTTACAACAAAATAAAAACAATGTTTCAAATTGTTTTTTTAATCAGCAAAATTATAAAAATGAAAATTATACTTAAAATTTGTCTCCACTGTTCAGAGCGGAGCAGATTGTCTTCAGTTGTTGTTGTTGTTTTGCAAATGCCTAAAACTTTCCATTTTCGCAATTTTCACAAAACAAAAACAACAACAATTCCTAGAGAAGGGGATGTAGATGTAGAAGAAGAAGAAGCGCCCTGGAATTTAGATGAGGGTAAGAAATAATTCATTCGCTCGTTGCGACGCTCCTCCAACTAAATGTACATATACATATATATATGTATACGTATATGTATGTATATAGATATACACCTAATATCCTTTTTTCGCACTTTCACATGGATCTTCCCCCTTCCCGCTTCGTCGTTCTACGTTTCGTTGATGCGCACGCAATTTGCTTGGCAACAACAACAGCAACAACTGTGAGTGGGGAAAAGTAGTAGCAACAAGAAGAACAAATAAAACATTTTATATAATCTTAGGAAATATATCACACTTAGCGCGCTCGCGAAACCCCCTCCCCCTCCCCTCACCACTACCCACTCTGCCACACCATTTTCATCTACATTGCCAGCGTCTTGAACTAAGAATCCGAATCCAAATGCGATTCTCTTTCTTTTCTTGCTTTCATTTTTTCTCCTTTTTTGCTTCTGCTGCTGTTGCTGCTTCGCCATTGTCTGCTCGTCCAGCTGCCGGGGCTCGTCCTTCGTCGTCCTGCGTGCTTCTTATGCCAGCAGGCACCATCTTGCGCTTTGTTCCCCCATCTTCTCCTTCAGCTACTGCTGCTCCTGCTGATGGTGATGGTGGTGGTGTTGTTGCTGCTACGACGTCGTCAGCGTCGTCGGCGGTGGTGCTGGCGGTGGTGGGTGTTGTTCATCTTCGCTACGTGCGAGAAAAATACCCTCGAACATATTAAATTGCGAATGCTGAAAATGCTTTATGGCTTTTCAGTTAGATTTATTTCCATTTTGTATGTTTTATTTATTTATATTCGACTTTGCCGCTCTGTTGATACTCCCACCACACACACACACACTTACTCACACACACACATACATTCTCCTCTTCCTGCTACTTTTGCTACCCTTACCCAGCACTTTAGCCTGAGGGGTGAGTTTGAGTTTGAGTTTGTGTTTTGGGTTCTCGGTGTCGTTCTCGGTTTCGGTTTCAGATGCGCCAAATACATATTGTTCCTTCTATTATTGTTGTTGTTGTTGTTGTTTTTGAAGAATGATAGCGAAACTAATCGAAAAATAATTGGATGTTGCCACTGCCCATCCACATTGCGCCTTTCTTTCGCTTTCCTTCTCTCTTCTCTATTCCTATCTTTTTTCTTTTCGTTTTTTTGGTAGTGAAAACTTTTTCCAGCCACTTGCATTGAATTCCCCAATGCATCGTAATGTTTAAACAATTTAAAGCCAACAGCATTTGGCTTTTATTTCGACAGCCAACAGCTCACAAATGTGCTCCACACTTGGCCGTCTGTCTTTTCTTCAGAACATCCTTATTTTGCATATAAATAGAATCATTTCAAACTATTTTAAAATGCAAAAAATAAGAGAACAAACCACAAAAAACAAAAATAAAAAAATAAGAAATTCAATCATTTATTTCCCATAATAAAACATACATTTTTCTGTAACTATTTTTATTCCTTTTCCAAATCGAGTCGAAGTCCATTGTGAATTATTTTGACAGTAGGTCCATTAACCCTTGTGTATTTATAACAAGTCCATTTCGTAATTAATCGCCTGGCTCTACAAACTGGGCATATTTGCATCGATTAAGTGCAGAAACACGAAAATCGCCAACATTGCTGAAAATAATCAAATTTATCATGAGCGATGTCCAGCAGAGAATTTATGCATTAAGTGCAGCGGCGACATCATTCTCTCTGCCCCTTCCCCTGCCCCCTGTTGCACCTCTAGCCCTAACCCAGACCCTGTCCGATGCCATTTCCATTCACATTCGCATTCACATTCGCATTCGCATTCGTATTCGCAATTTCGTTGGCATTCTGGTTCTTCTTTTAATTGAATCGAAGCAGCGCAGTGCGGACATGGACACTGAACCTCAGCAGTTCGCCTGCTGCCTGCCAGCCTGCAATGCAATGTTCAACATAATCATGTCCTGCTGCTGATGCTGGTCCTGGTTTGCCATCCCTTTCGCACTCGCTGCCGAGCAAAAGGACCACAGAGTATGCTGGACACCAAATTAATTTGGAAGACAAAATGCTCCAGTGCAAGTAGCCAAAAGTGCGCGAGCGCCATTAGCGGTTGCCAAAGGGCCGTGCACAGCGAGGCGGTTGGTCAGAGGAGGGGAGAGGGTATGAAGGGAGGCGGAACATGGCCTAAACACGCGCCAGCCACAAGCTGTGACTCTGAATCTGTCCCAGAACGTGACACGACACAACAACTGCAAACTGTTCGCAATGCGTGTTGCTCGATGCGATTTCTGCCCGGATTTTAGTATCTTTAAGCCAAAAGTAGAACGAAAACTTGTCTAACGAAATATTCATGTACCAAATGTTTAATTTTAATAATTAAAAATATTAAAAAAGTGTATTAAAAAATATATTAGAAATAAGCACATTGTGCAATGTAAAATGACAAATAGTAAAACATTAAGTGCAAATTTAAAATTCAAAAAGCAAATATTAAATTTGTAAATTCGTAATGCAAAATGAAGAAATTTATGTTATGTACATGTAAAACACAAAATAAATTTAATGAAAAATATTAATTTAATTTCGAAATGTTACTCAGGCTAGTTTATTTATATTCCCATTTTGCCGATTTTTGGATGCACTCACAATAATTTTAAATAATTGTAATGCCGAAAATGAAAACAATACGCCACATAAATGCTCACGGAGCCGCACTTCCAACGGCCATCGCTGGCGCAGTTTCCTGGCGGTCCGCGGACCGCAGGATTATTGCGCCAGCTGTCCGGCTATGCCGAGGAGTCGCAGTTCCAGTTGGTATCCCAGTCGCAGTCGCAGGCAAATAATATTCAGTCGTCTATTCAAATGTAAATTGTTCATGAGCCAATGAAATGCGCTACCGAATTTCGTCTGCAATTTGATTTGGCAGGAACTGCAGCAGGAGCAGAAAACGAATTGCCTGCCATATCCTTCCGCGTATTAATTTTTAACCACACGGCCACACAAATACAAAAAAACTGGCTGAGCTGCTGAATGCACTACAGGCAATCAAAAGTCAACCAGACGCAGCTGACAGGATGTGGCAAAAGGGGCACAGGATGAGGACGATGACGAACACGAGCAACGAGCAACGAGAATGGGAATGGGAATGGGAATGGGAACGAGGAACAATTGGCGGCCTGTTGCCAGACAATTGTCCTGGTCCTGGTTGTGAGCGCGAGTTCTGAGTTTGAGTCGCTTGTAATTGTCGACGCTGCCATCAGCGCTTGGCAATCGTTTTAATAATTATTTAAATTATTCTTGTTGAAATGATTATGGCGGTTGTAAGTGTCGCGCCCCTCCTCCTCC
Organism: Drosophila ustulata; assembly: GCA_035047365.1. NCBI lineage: Eukaryota > Metazoa > Arthropoda > Insecta > Diptera > Drosophilidae > Drosophila > Drosophila ustulata. The sequence continues at coordinate 21,329,963 of JAWNPT010000094.1, forward strand.
GTCCTCCGTCCTCTCTCCCCTCCTCGGCCACTCTCGCAACGTCTGCTTGTTGCCTCCCTTCATTTCAGAATTATGTGGCGCATAAATCTTTTGGTGGTTTTCACAGTCGTTGTGCCCACTGAGCGGACCCGTTGTCTTTGTCACCCATTGATGTGTATAGTGGAATCCCTTGTCCGCATAGGCTCAAAAATAGATGCTTTATGGTATTTGTAGTCGAATTAAGGTGTGATCTATTTAAAGAGCAATCCAATAACTGCGCTGCAGCCTATGAAACGAAGGCATTCATTCTCTTTTAATTTTTAGCATCTTGGTCAGGCTAATTTTAGTCTTTTATAGGAATTCAGCATGAGCTTGGAGAAGCAAGGAAGGAGGAAGAAAACATCAGATTAACTGCCAATGGATATACAAAATTTCATTTCATAGAAATATCAATCCACATAATGCTGAATGCTCTTGTATAATTATATCATAATTAAAATGAATATAATGTAGAACAAACAAATCCCAAATAGGTGAATTCAGAGATATGGTTATGAATGTGTTGTTGCATAATATCAATGCTCAGACTGAGATTGTCACGATGGCAAACATTGGGTATTTAAATTTGTATTATGCTTTAAAACAATGTTCTGAGAGAGATTCAAATTAAAGGCACTCAAATCATTCAAAGACTGGCAAAAACGAAGTACTCCCAGCAACACACACACTCACTCGCACACACGCCCAAACTTGCATACAGATGCATACGCAGAAGTAATGAAATCCTTCGCTTTATTACCATGCAATATTCATAAATTTCTGCACAACATCGCCGAGGACTGCAGCAACAGCAGCAGCAACAACTGCAGCAAACAGAAGACGGATGGAAGCGGAGAAGTCGGAGGAGGAGGAGCAACACAGAGCGCAACAATAGGAAAGTGCAGCTATGGCTGTTAGCTGTGTAGCTGGGAAGTGTGAGAGAAGCATCTCTCCAGCCCGCAGACCCCTTCGACGGCTCGTTACTTGTTGAGAGGTGTTGAAACTGTTGGAATATAATAAATAATAGCGCTAAGTACTACTTTAAGAATTTACATGCGGCAATTGCAGCAGCAGCAGCAGCAGCAGTAGGAGCAGTAGGTGTAGCTGCAACAGCAGCAGCCGCGGCAGCAAATCCTAAAGCTGAGGCAGCCAGGCTGCTGCAGGAACGCGAGGGGCATGTGCCACTGACGCCAACATGGCTGCGAGGATTTTCGAGCACACACTCTCATACACGTTGGCTTGAGCTTGTGACTTGCATTTTGAATAATCGTCGGACAACATGAGGAAAGGGCGCAGGAAGCAGGAGGATGGGTTGGATGGGACTGAAGCACAAAACCATGTCGAGAAGCTTTTTGCATTGTGCGGCGTCTGTGAATCTTTTTTGGCTGTGCCTTTGTCCCCTCCACATGTGTGTGTTTGTGTGTGCGACTTAATCCTTTTGAGTTTTGCCGCATAAGTAGCGTGCGGGGCGGGACAAGAGAAAGTCACATTAATGGAGCCAACACTAACAACGCCATGACACAGCAAAGGCAGGGGAAGAACAAGTCGAGGCAGTGGCTGCGATAAATAAACCGCCATCAATAATGTCTAAAATAAATGTTGGCTTATTAAATCCCATTTCCCTGCATCAAGTTACAGTTAAATAAAATGAGAAATGTGCCCAGCTATTTGGCCAGTGCGGTTTTCAGCTCCCTCCTCGGCTTGCCGACTTGCCGACTTGCCAACTTACCAACTTGCCGCCTTGCATGTCCTGTGTGTCCTGTTTGTCCTCCGTCCGCCTGCCGCCTGATGCCCAAAGACGCTGGCAACGTCATCATCAGCAGCGGCAGATAAAAAATCCATTAAAATAAAAATACGATAAGGTTTTGCCTTGTAGTGAAAGCGTGAAAAAAACGCGTCTAAATTTATGCGGCTTTGCCATAAATTTAGCAGGCTATAAGGATATCATTAAAGCGCACCAACACACACACACAAACACATACACACACATTCATAACATCTTGGCAGGCTTTCACTTTCATACAATCTATGTCCGTGTGTGCGGCTTGAGTTTGTCCTTCAAAGTACAAAGCACAATGGGGGGAATTTTCAATTAGCTAAACATGAAAAATGTAATGCAAGAATTCGAGTTAATTACTTAATAATATTTTGAAGAAATAACAGCATTAAATCCTACAAAAATATAATGGAACTTATTTATATTTCATTAATTTTAATCGATTACAAATTTATAAGCTTCTTGCAAATATAAATTGATTTTAAGGATAGAAAATAAGGGTAAAACCAAATATATACAATTCATTTTCTGATAATAAATATAAGTAAAATATTATTGGCACTAAAAATAATTGCTGCAATTCTTCACAAAAAAAAAGGGTTAATAACGAGCAATATTTAATTTTGCAGTACAGATTGATAAATTCTGATTACTTAGTTTTACCCGATTTGAAAATGTTTTAAAATAAATATAAATAAAATATAACCTTACAAAAATATAAGTGAAGATTATTTTTATTAATACAATCACAATTCATAAAATTCAAATGAGAAATTTAATCATAATTTTTGGTGAATTTTCAGTGCCGTGACCATTGTGCGAGTGCGGTAAATTTACAAAAGCTCAGTCAACGATGTCCCGACTTGCTGACTGGCTGCCTAAGAAACATCAGGGCACATTAATAATAATTTTCGATATTTATGACGGGAAACATCTCAGATACATTGTGGAAGTGGAACTGTGATTACAAATGCCACCCAATAACAAGGCTCCGCCCACAAATTAATGGCCATTGATTATGTGCAGAAGTTTTTGGGATCAACAGCAGCAGCAGCAGCAACAACGAAGGCAGCAGCAGTAGGGTTAGGGCATTAAAAGTTCGGCATTTGCATTAGGCAGCTTGAAGCCGAGTTTGTGGAGTGTGAGTGAGAGAGTGTGTGTTTTTCTTGCCAAATTGTTTGGGGGCCAGAAAGTTTTTATTTGTTCGGTTTGCTGGCCAAAAATAAGCAGCAGAAAAGGCGAAAAAAGAAGAATTTCATTTATATCGAAATAAACAACCACTGGAAACCCTCTGTTTGGGCGCACTCCAACGTTATTTATGATGTCATCCATCATTTTTATCGTGAAAAAACATTTTCCTGTCTCAGCCTGCGCCTGAGCCCGCCCCCTCCCAGCTCCTGGCTCCCGTCTCCCGTCTCCCGTCTCCGCTTCCCGCTTCTCAGCTCCTGGCTCCTGACTCTTGGATCTGCCACTGCTGCGGCGGCGTCTGTCATTGGCCAAGGACTTTTTGTGTCGTTGTCGCTGATGCGAGAGCTTCCCCAGCTCTCCAGCTCCGCGGCACTCTGCGTCCTGCGTCAGCCACAGGACGCAAACATACATGCGGCTGGCAGGCTGGCAGGATCCTTGAAGAAATTAGAGAAGGTCTTCGCCAAAAAAGGACGTAAATTTCAAGGCACGACTATGCTCAACGACTCTAATGATGCATCCCACCCCCAGCAGCAGTTGCTGCCCTTCTGCCTCTTGACAGCAGCCTGGTTAGCAGCCATTGAAGCGAACTGAAACAAACTCTTCTTCCTTGGAGCCAGCGTCAGGCTCAGAGGGGATGTTAATGAAGTGTATGCGAATGAAATACGGAAAATTACAAATTGCTTTGGCAAGGGGAAAGAACTACAACAACAACAGCGGGAACGCGATGAAAAAAAAAAACTGCAAATGTTGTTTACGATGTTCACGGTTTCCTTTCGATTTCTTCGGCAATTTATGGTGGAAAGCAATTTTCGTCAGGGTAGCATTGGGTTCGGTTTACGGATTCGCATTCAAGTGGCCTGATATTGGTCAAAGATTCACATTCACATTCACATTCTCATTTACCATTTCCCTTCAGATTCCCATCGTCTGGGGTCTAAACTCAATGGCATTAATTAGCGCTTGTCAGAGTTAAGATTGATTCACAGCATTATATTTTATCATAATGAATAAATTAATTGTGAGACTGTGCGACTAATAAGCCCACAAATTAAGTAAGTTTCGAGACATTTTAGATTGACAAATAAACCCTGTTTGATTCACAAATTTCATTTTGATCTCCATCACATTTATTTGAAACTTTTGAAAAGAAATCTGCCGAGTTTTGTCTACGCATCTGATCAAAGAGAAAAGTGCAACGAAATTAATTCCACTTCCAACGCTCCCCTCACTGTTTGCGTCAACATTCTAAATTCTCATTGTAATGCAACATATCCTGGTGGAGTCTGCCAAGTGCTTGTAAAATACATGAGTTTATAATGTACGCAGAAGGCCCATAAATTAAAACGTATTTCACTTGGAAGAAAAAAATCTACGGCATATAAAACAAATAGCATTCAAAATTGTAAGACGCACACACGAAAGAAATCGCATGCATCGTACGTAATTCAAATCGGAGACAGAAATAAAGAAAATTCTGTGTCTCTAGACAGAACAGAACAGAACAGACGAGCGCTGAAAATGCTTCATGTTGATTCTCAGTGAGCCAGAGACAGAGAGACAGACAGACAGACGGTCAGGCAGCCTGCCAGACTGTCACACATGTTGGCTTAAGAAGCAGAACAGAACAATCAACTAACCATAGTATCCAACAAATCTATCTTATTATATTGTTTGAATACAATTAAAATACAATTTGTATTCATTTGATTTTAACGTATTTCTATTTATTTGAAATTAAAGTATTTTAGTTGATTATATTTCATATAATAATATTGTACAACTATTCTCAACACAATATATTTATTTTAAAAGTATTTCAAACAATTTCTTGAGAAGAAAACATTATTTTTTGCTGAATAGAGTTTTATCACACAATAACACACAATAACTGGAATTCATTTCTACATTCGTCTTTAATTCCTCAAGCTTTAATCAAAAGGATGTCTCTGTGTTTTTGCTTGTCCTCTGTTTATTTGTCCTGTTCACATCTGTAGTTTATTTGCCAACAGCCATCGATGTTGTTTCTCCAATCGCTTTGTCAGCTCGTGTGTGTGCCAGTGTGCCTGTGTTTGTGAATAGCTGTGCGTGTGTGTGTGTGTGTGAATGTTTGCTCGGCGCCATAACTCAAGTTGCGGCACAATGTGATCATTGGATCGCATGATTTGGATTTATTCCCGCCGCGCCATTGGACATATTGCCGGCATGTGTTCCACTCATGTCGCCCAAGCAATGGAAATTAAATTAACATAATCGAAAAACGATTCCATTCCCTGCACTGTTTTTTTTTCAACTCACTCCCATACATATTTATATCCCATCACTTTCTGTTCAGTTGCAGCGAATGCCGTTGACAGAATTAATTATTTCGCCACATAAATTCTTGGTGAGATGCGCATTTCTTTCTACTCGGATGACACATTGTGCAGGAAATCGACTCCATTTCCCATTTCGTTATTGAAAATACATATCAATTCAAAGGCTTATAATATGTACTTAAAGAGTTGCAGAGAAACTGTAAACTTTATGTATCTGTTCTTATTTCACTGCCTAACACCTCTTTATTACGTATACGTAATATTTACAAAAATTCATAAATATTTAGGGTTAATAATGTATCTAATCTATTAGCACTAAATGACATTTTATTACAAAAAGTGCAGCTTCAGAGATATTTATTAGATACAAATTATATAGATTTGTATATATCAATCATATTAATTAGACTACATGTTTTAATTCATCGAATTATTTTACTATGCAGAATAGCTTCAAATATTTGATTGTATGCTAACATTAACTCTAGTCAGATTTGTTCTTTATTTACTCGAAGTACTTGTAACACTGTCCACAAGTCTCAATGGAACACAAGTGAATTGAGCTGTGGAGTAACTTATGAATCGTAAACCCAAACTGACCCACAGGATGCTGCTGGATCACAGTTACCAGGGCAGAAACAACAGCTCTAAAATGCAAAGCCAAATTAGAGCCAACCTTATTGAAACTTTAATGCCCTACACGACCAAAAGCCAACCCGCAGTCGACGACGTGTTGTGTGCCGACTCCAAGGAGCCAAAGAGAAGTCGAAATCGAGTCAGAGAGAAAGGGTAGGGAGAGAAAGAGGGGCAGAGGATGCGGGGTTAGTCATGCGGAACCACTTACAAATCCATAAATGTGAATATTATTACTAAAATTGTTGTTGTTGTTGTTGCTTGTTGCTGTCGCTGGCATTGTGCAGCAGAGACTGGGCCGCATGCCCCTGGGAAGCTTGTTGACTCGGGGGGCAATTTGTGTAGAGCAAAGAGAGAGAGGGGGGGCAAAGCACCGCAATGACTTTAGCAAATAGTCAAGCAGCATCGAGAGACAACAGCAATAACAACAACAGCAATGTTTGCACTTTGGTTTTGCGATTTGCCATTCGTTGTTGTTGTTGTTGCTGTTGCTGTTTCTGTGTTTGTTGTTCGAAACGAAAATAAATTCCAGTAGCTTTGATAGCCAGCAGCCGGAAACAAACGATTTTATTGCTACTACTACAGCAATTGTTGTTGTAATTGCAATTGCTGTTGCTGTTGCTGTTGTTGTTGCATGCTGCAAGCTATTGTTTTTTGTTGTCGTATAACATGTCGTATTATTTGCGATTTTGGTTATTTGGCTTTTGTTTCAGCAATCAGCCCAGAAGCTGACAGAGAAAACGAGAGCGAGAGCGAGAGGGCAAGATAGATAGAGTGAGAAAGCAAACTATGAATGCGTTTATAGCCAAACAACTCCCCATTTCTTCTGCCCCGTCGTCCGGCAATTGATTTTATTTTATTTATTGTTTTGCGTTAAACTATTAAAATATTGTTGTCTGTTTTTTGCAGTTGAACTCGCCTGATCTCTCTCTCTCTCTTTTCGGTCTTTTTTCCGGCCAAATGAATAATATTTGTGGCGTCGTTCTGCTGTTGACTCAAGTTTGGCAAATAATTTGATTTGCAAAACAATAAATTTCACAAATATATAAATTATACTTATTCGAGCTTAATAAAGGATTAAACATGAGCACATGCACTTGTTTGACAAAAGTATTTTTTCGGTATCGCTCAATAAATAAATATTAAATTAAAGTATTATGATTAACTGAGTTAAAAGCAAATATTTTTTCATATATTATTTAGAGAGTTGCAAATTGGATATTTTTATTATAATAAATCGTTGTTGGTATTCTAAGTACTAAATAAATTCCACTTTGTATGGATTCTTTTCATTCGATTTCCAATGTTTTTTCAATATATATTTTTTTTGTGCCACTATTAAAGGAAAGTAAATAAATTAAGTGTGGAAGTGGGGGAAAGTAAGCATGAAAGGCGGAACTTTCGCATAAATTAGCCGTTTGCATTTGAAAATTCGAAACTTCCTCAACTGAAATCAATTCGATACTTTCAACAAAAACAAAATTCAGTTCAGTTCGCCTGCTGAAAGCTGCAAAGTTTGTTTTGCCATTTTTCATTGCTTACAACAGAAAGTTTTAAGTAAAAAATAAATTTCAGCTAGCCGAAAAAAAGAACTAGCACAAATACGCTGAGTTGGCAGAAAAAAAAAAAAAGAAAAATACCCCGGCGAAGCAAAGAAAAGATTACTATGTTTTCCATATAATTTTTGCGCATATATTTTGCGCCTTTGATTTTTCTACCATTTCCGTCGTACTCTTGGGCTACTTGTGGGCACTCGTATTGACTGTGGATTGAGCTGAAGGGGTGAATTCATTTGAAATGCCACCAAAGACCCAAAAGAGGTTGAGAGGAATAGACACTGAGACTACCAAAGGAGACAGACAAAATTATTTTGTACTTCAGCCTCAGCTTCGTGGGTCTGCGAGCTAAAACTTTTCTCGAGTATCTATTGGAACGCATCCAAATTACAAGTTTTGCCCTCATTTCAATGCAGCTGCATAGACAGCATGGCAATGTTGCGTCTGGGATCAAGAACTGTGTTTTGGACTCGAACTGAAGCGAAGCTTTTGTTTGTGTACTGCATATTTTGAAGTCGCCACTCTATTAGGCCATTCTCCAGCTTCAGCTTGAGCTGCAGAAAGGCAACTATTTTAATGGCTGCAATATTTAAGGTCTCAGCCTTTGGCTGGCAGTTAATGAAACCTTGTTTATGAATATTGTTTTTTAAATAAGTGGGCGGCGAGAAGAAAATTCTTAAGGGGAACTTGCCGCAGACAGTTTTCTATAATTTTAATAAATCTGTGAAGTTGTTAATAATAATGACAATTGCACTGGCAGTCTATACAAATGTTGTGAGACTTGAAAATAAGGAATATTTATGTCGCATTCTCCAAGACCAAGAAATCCTTGCCAAATCCTGGACAGCGTGTTGTGCCGCAATGAAGCAATCAATCACGTCGCAAATCGCTTTGGTGTCGCAAAGCACCGCTGGGCGAAGACTTTTCGCCTTAGGAATAATATCCATCATTGCAGTCGCATCCCAGGCAACCCAAATCGCAGTCGCAGTCGCCGTCGCTGTCGCAGTCACAGTAATCGTCTTCATTTCCAGAGTGCATGCCGCGTCGTCGGAGACGCCTTTGATGCCCCAAAACCCAGGCCATGACTCACAGCAGAAAGGAACAGAGAAGCGAAAGGGTCGAGGGCGCTGTCTGCTTATGTGTGTGACGACTCGAGTGGAGCAAAGTCTCGTCTCCATTTCCATTTCCATTCCCATCTCCATCTTCATCTGCAGAGCTAACCAGCTAGCTTGCTAGCAATCTCTTGCTGCGTAATCACATTCAAGTGCCTTTGCCCCACCAACAAAAGCGATGCGCTTCACATGTGAGTCGCAACGACGCCGAAGCTGTGCCGCATATAAATGTTTGATTTATGAATCCAAATGCTTGAATCGCAGCCAAAAAGTCTTCGCCATTGCCATTGCAGCTGCAGCTTGCCGTTGTTATTGCAGTTGTTGTTCTCGCAGTGGAGTGAAGTCAAGTCCACTGCATAGAGTCGTATTCCATTGCAATGGGTCTTGCCTATGAGCATAATGGCGGCACTTTGAGCTCACTGAAAAACCACCGACACTGGCAGCTTATCCCATCGATGCATTCAATGCATCGCCGATGACGCTGACACTGACGACGACGACGACGACGACGACCACATTATCATTATCAGCGATACGAGAACCGACAGCAGCTTTACCTTCTTCGCCCTAAGGGGTTGGGGGTTCAGGGTTCTGCCCCTGTTCGCACTCAGTTATAAATCCATTCATTGCCGCATTAAGCTGAGGTGTGCTTTATGCCCAGGCGTTCTTTATTTTCTTCGCACTCGTATCTTGTGGATGCAGTTGCCATCTGCACAAAAGATACACGTTCTGTGAAATTTAGCCAGTTGCATGCACAGCGGCTATTGCGCCATTTATGGCTCGTTAAATGCTAAACAACTTATTTAGCTTTATTGTTCTCAGTCCAGGGGCGAGAGTTTTAGAAATCAAAGCGCGAAAAAGAATTGAATTTAAGCACTCAAATGTCCCTTCTTCAAACTGCTTGAAAACTATATTTGTTGCCGATGTATATCTTATCGCAAACTAATTTGTTAACATATATCTTGATAATCAGAGCAAACAGCACATCAGCTTAACAAATTCACAGTCCATGAAGCACTCCATACATACAGAGAGCTCCAATTAAGTTCGAGCTCATCTGCCAAGGACTCATGAATAATGCATAAAATAGTGGGACAACCGAGTCGCTTGGAGTCGAGTCGAGTTGACTTCATTGAATGAATACAATTACAAAACTTGCGTATGCATTGTCCAACACAAAGTTTTCCAAGTTTTTGCTTAATAAATTTACGAGCACAACTTTACGGCCAGGACACACAGGACTTTGAATCTGGCGAGCAAAAAGTAATCACTTAACTTTTCTATGCTCCCACAGTCGAAAAGTCTTCGGCTAGTTTGCTGACTTAATCATCGTTCGCTAATATCAGCAGAGGAGTAAAATACAAAACGGATTCCTCAACCAAGACTAAGAAACTGCTGTAACTAATTTGCCAACGTATCGGCGGATCTGGTAAGAAACAACATCACGAGCTTCCCATCAGCTCAGCCATTTGGCAGTTGCCAGTTGCCAGTTGCCAGTTAGCCACCCGCGTGGAAAGCAATAAAGCAACAGCAAAAACAAAAAAATAGAAATAACAAACTTAAATAAACAAAATGTACTCATTATTTATATTCGCGACGAAAAAGAATAAAAATCATGGAAACAATCTGTGAGACAAAAACTTCATAATACATACAGGGTTATTATTCAGATGATAATAATGCTTGAACCAATTGCTCATAATAGTAGATTCAAGTTGAAGCTGTTTATAACGAGATTTTTAGCAGCTCATTCTGGTTTTTTGCGTTCTATTTGAGTAAATATGTTTGGAGGCATGCCTGCGATTTACTGATTACTGAAATCATCTCAAAGATGAATACTCTTTGAATATCAGAAAGTCTTGAGCAATTTGTATTTCTTCATTAAGTCAATGAGAACAAAATGTAGGATTACATTGTATCCACCAGAGTTTTTTCTTTTTCCACCGTTTTTATGTTTGTATTTATTATTTACATCATCGAATAAAATTGGAAACGCATAAATACAATAAAAAGTAGTAATTTAATTTAATATTAACATTTATGACAAAATATTGTTTTGTACTTGCATTACTTAACAATGCATATTCATTGTATTTATGTTTCAATCATCAAACCAAATTGGTTTAAGAATTCTAAGTAATACTATTTTAATTTCGCTATTTAGATAAAACTAAATTCAAGTTTTAATCATCAAACCAAATGGATAAAGAATTCAAAACATAAAGCTGTAATTCAATTTAATAATACAAAAATAGAAATAAATACGATAATATCCTTACGCATATTGTATTTATGTGTTGATCACCCTGTAGTTCAGTGCTGAAATATGCTTAAAGTTTTCTTTGCCACCAGACAATAGACGCAAGCAAGAAAAGCGCATTAATTTTTTTGCTTAGCTGCTTTGTTCGCTCGTCTTTGCATCCATCGCCTTTGCCGTCTTCTGCACGCACTTAAAAATTAATTTAATATTCTTGTGTATCCTTTCTCGCATGTTCCTGCGTCATGCTGCCAGGTTGCCAGGCTGCAGCCATTGCTCCATTCCCATCCCCCCTCCACTGTTGCTCCGTTTCAACGAGACCCAAGTACAAAATGCCGCTGTATATCATAAAATCCCTTTCAGCCCCCCTCTCGACACCGGCAAGCGATTGTAAAGCCCTGCCAAGGATGAGCATCCTGTATTGTTCGTGCTGCTGTCGCTACTGTTGCTGCTGTTGCTCCTGTTGTTGCTGTTTAGCTCGCATGGCGGCTGTAAATATAATTACGTCGGGAAAATCCGATCCTTGCAGGATTAATTAGCGCGCATTATGAGACGCACTGTCGACATCGAGTGGGGACATGGGAAAGGAGCCCGAAGCACGCAGGACGCAGCACGCAGAAGCCGAAGCAGCCACTCGACTAATTTGCTGCCTGTGTGGATGCGGCACAGAAGGAGGCAGGGGGGAAATGGGGCGGCATTGGGGGTGTTAACTAGCTCATAGACCGTAGTTTCGGCTATACCTCTGTGAATACATGTGTACGTGAATCGCGTTGCCAAGGTGTAAAAAACAAATGGGATACATTTGCTACTAATTAAGAATCCATGTTTAAAATATGCTTCTCGTTCACATTTCGAGTGCTTCGAGGTGAATGTCTCTGACGCTTGTTCTATCTCAACGTGTGTATTTCTGGGTGTGTGTGTGTGTGTGTGTGTGTGTGTGAGTGTGCGGTTGTGGTTTTGAGTTGCAAGAATCGGCCATAAAAATATAAGTAGAACATGGCGCATAAATGTTCGGCTCAGCGGGTGGAAGGAAGATTGAATGACAGGCAACCACCTCAATTTCACCTCGTTCACAATCGTCTAATGTGCAAGCCTTAAATTACCTGAAACTCAATCCTCTGACAGCGACAGGCCAAGTCCGAAAATGAACCATTTCTGCATAAAAAAATAGATGAGTCAAAATTCAGCAATAAATTTTAATTAGCTGCAGTGGATTCTCAATTAAAATTTATAGAAAAATACGCAATACAAATATTTATAATGATTAAAACTCAAACTTATATTTAATAAATGATATAATCACTTTATTCCGCCTGAAATATAAAATGATTTCGAATATTTATATGCATTGCATCCACATTTCATTCATTTAAATAAGTGCAGATAAAGTTTGGTATGTTATCATTTGTTTAAATCCAGATAAATAAATATAATTCTAAATAAACATATTTATCAAATGCTATAATTATTTGATTGCGTCTCAAAAATTTTAAGGACTATAAATATCATTTAATGATTCAACAAGGTCAGAATCCGACAGATTTCACACCTTCTTCAAAAGACCATAACCTTTAGTGACTCGAATTCAAATGTCAACAAATAAGTATGTTAGAAGGACAGATTTGATTCATGCCCCTCGAATAGTCGCAATGACAAGTGAGCAAGCAGCGAAAAAAAAACAATGGACCCAAATTAGAAGTGAACCGAAACCAGGCAATTCTCGTAAAAGTCATAAATGGCGCAATAACAATAAAAATTCCGGTTGCAAATAAAGCTCACAACTTTTGGAGTCGACGTTTGCCGAGATTCGCAATTTCCAGTTCCAGACCCGCTTTCAGTCGATGTCCCAGCTCTCAGCTGGCTCAACATGTTCATAAAACTGAACTGGTCGCCTGTTGCTTCCTGGAGCAGCACAACCAACTGTTGAGTGGATTTTACGAGGCGAGTAATGACGTCATAAAAATTAACAACTTCATGGATAGAGTATCTGCTCACGCTCACGCTCAAGCTCTATTCTCGTCGCTCTCATTGTTTTTTTTTTATTATTTTGTGGTGTTTGCCATTTGCATTGAAATTATTTGAATGTGTGCCAGCCACACTTTCGACTCAAAAGCAGAAGGAAAAGCAGTAACCCGTAAGGGCCATCAAAATGGAGGCGACAATCATTAGCTGGCAATCGCGAGGGTCGAACCAAGTTGTCGTGCCAAATGCAGAGGCGAATTCAATATGAACACCAACTGTGGGGGAAATTAAAATGCAATCAGACGGGCTCAAAACTTTGCACACAGTTTTTCCTGCAAAATTTATTTGCGTGCCAAAAACAACAACACTGAATACAGAAACTGAAGTAAAAGCAAAACTGCAACCAAACTGCAAGGTGCGGAGGGACGTCGAAGCGACGCAGCCGCAGCCGCAGCCGGAACCGGAGTGTGGCAAAATTGCGTCGGAAAATTTACCGTCGAAACGAATGAGCCAACGGATACGGCCAACAATGCACACACACGACCCCGAGACCCCGCCGTACTCTGCAGTCACAGGACACACACACACACACACACACAGAGAGAGAGATGCTGTCGATGTGTGTGCGTGTGCAAAAGCAGTGCGAGGGTCCAATAGCCGGCGAATATAATTTATTCGATCTGTGATAGCAGCGGCCTCTGTCCGACATGTCTCATAAAAATTGCAGTTTAATTACTCCATCGACAGTATCAATTTAGCGAAATCTTTTATTAGTGCCGCAGATGGATTGCCATCGCGTTAAAGCGCCATCTGTAGTCAGTTAAAGGTAAAGGATTGTCTTTCCTGGCCATGTTATTGTATTGCTGAAAGGATGTGCATTGAGTTTGGCATGGCAAATTTATGATCACACGGAGAGTTTTGAGTGGTTCATCAGCTGACAATATTAGATGGGATAGTAAGGACAACTTAATTGATACTATATAGGATTATGGGAGTTTCAGAAAATATTGTTAAGGGATCCACCTAACTCATATATATTCTGAAATATTTTTAAATATAATTAAGGAAAAAGGAATTCAATAATTGGGTAACTGAAATGAGAGAATTTCATTTCATAGATAAAAAATATTAGAGGAAGAGATCCATAAGAAATATAAATTGGCAAGAAAATATCATTGAATAATATAGCAAAGTTAAGCAGGTTTAAAAGACTTAATCAACACAAATTCTTAAATGACATTAAATTACGTTTCAAACATAATCTTTGAAAAATATGAAATTTTTGGTTACTTCCTTATGACTGCTGTTTAGCTAAGCTACAACGCATCGTTTCTCTTCCGAAGGATCTTCCATTTGGTTTATGCTGTACGGAATTTGCCAATATTTTGGAGCCCGCCAACTGTCGCACAGCTGCTGACCCCCAATCACAAGCCGTGTAGTTGGCTTTGGACCTGCCTCCAGTTGGTGCCGCCCACTTGGCAGGCCAGGAGCTGCGTTGCACGCTGCACGCTGCACGCTCATCCACAAGATTTATGTATCTCAAATATGTGTGTGCGAGTGCAAATGCGAATGCCTATGCAACTGCCAGCTGTAGCCAGCATGGCAGCATAGCAGCGTAGCATGACGCGGGAGGGGTCGACAGGGGAGCGGCATGGAGAGGGTCAGAGAGTGTTGGGACGCTGACTGCTTCAATTACTCCAACTCCAACGCCAAATGCAGTCACAGTCGCAGTCGCAGTCGCATTCACAAACGCATCTGTATCTGTATTTGTATTTGTATCTGTATCTGTAAATAAGCGAGAGCATGTTTGCCAGCAAATACGAATACGAAAACGAATGCGAATGCGAATGTTTTGTTATTGTGCCGCGCTTTTTAAATTTACGTGCGGCAAATGCAACATACTTCACTTACGGAATTTGCGTTAATGCGAATTTGCAGACCACTTCAGTTTCAGTTTGGTCGGCTCTCTGACCCCACCTCCAACCTCCAACCCTCAGGCTCCGCTCTGCCCCCGCGAACTGCTTTCAGTTTGCATTTGCATAGTCGCATAGTGGGCCAAATGTGATTAGATGAAAGGTTTAATTAAAATATTGTTAAGTTACTTTTAACATTTATAGAATTTGTATCTAATTCGAATTTAAAAAATAAAAATACATCAAGGTGAATATATCAAAGTCAAAGAAGCAATTTCGTTTATTAAATCAAGAAATAATGTATATGATTTTGGTAATACTTAAAATTGAAATCATAAAACATATTAAGGCAAAATCAAATAATCAATATGTTTATTAAACTATAAAATATCGTATTTACAATTAGAAAAAAAAAACAAATGATAGTGCAGTTATGCTGATTGATTATTATATTATATATTGTATAATTATATATTTTCATTGATTTTAAATTAATAAAGTATACGACAAATTTCAAGTCGCAATCAAAATTAAGTTGAAATCTAATATGAATACAAATAAATATAATATAAAATTTCCAAATCTCCCCTTTATGAATTTAGCTGTTGTCTCAGTGTACGTTGCACGATGGCCAATAGCTTAGGGACTGGGAATGAGGTGTGTGAGGCTCTCGATGTGATGCAGATGAGAATGTGGATGTGAATATGGATGTGAATGCGAATGTGAATGTGAATGTGAATGTGAATGCGCTGGGCACAAGTGCAGCGGCATTGACTTTAACAAATGCACTATGAGTGCATGTTGCTATTGTTGTTGTTCCAGTTGTTATTGTTATTGTTGTTGCTGGTCTTTTAGTCGTTTTTTGCGCTGCATCTGCAGCCCAATGTCAGATACAAGGTACATTTTGTCGGTGTCTGCGTCTGTATCTGTGTCTGCGTCTGTGGCAATGCAGATGCAGACGGAGGCTGCGTCGGAGTTCCCAAACTCCTCCACCTCGAATGCAGCTCATGTGTGCACACATCTCTCTGTATTTGTGTGCGAAAATGTGTGTGAGTGTGTGTGTGTATCTGTGTGTGTGTTTGAAATGTTCGTCCGTACGCAAATGCAGCCATGATTTATGATCTGAAACAATATTGAGCGCCCGAAAATTTATGGAGTGCTCCGCTTTGCAAATAAAACGAAATAAAATTTTGTCAGTTGTATTTTTCGTTTCAATATTTCTTGCCAGTTTTTGTTGCTTTTGTTGTTGTTGTCGTATTGTTTTTTATGCCTTGCCTTCAAACTGACCATTCATCCTTTTGAGGCCATTCATTTCGCTCTCGATTTATTTCGTTTCCGTGTGTGACTATGACGGTAAAGCATTTCGTAGAAGTCTACTATAGATCCCAATATATTCAACACCAAGTTGTTACTTTAGTTTATTGTAAAGAAAAATAACACACGTTGAAAAGTTTAATATGTTAAATATTTGCTTATTTCTCTAGAATAATCGAAGTTTCAAGCTCTAAAAAATGTAAAAATATAGCAGACAAATTAAAAATGTTCACCTTGAAATTATAAAAGAATGAAATTTGAAATCTAAGAAATTTAAAATTGGAAGCTCAAAAGAATACATAAATAAATAAGAAAAGAGTTAGAAAAAAACTAGCATAAAATAACTATTTAGTGAATTTGTATTTATTAATTATTGTTATGCGTAAGTTGCTCGCGATCGTAGTCTCAAAGAATTTAGGGAAAAATTTTGTATTGAAATTTAAATTCTGAATCTTGTTTAATTTTTAAATTGAAAATTTCGATATTGTAAGATCGCAAGTAAAATAAGACATCAATTGAAAAAATATATTATTAAATTGTAGTAATAAAAAAAATGAACAAAAACCTATTTAGAAACAAGTAAGAAAGCTACAGTCGAGAGTGCTCGACCGTATGATACCCGCAACCCATTTCGAGAGAAAACAAAAAATTTAAATGATATATTAACAAAAAATATACCAAATATACTAAAATTAGTTTTTTGTATATATTTGAAAATAGCGGGTAAAAATCACAACACCGTTTTGGTCACACTGTCAACTAAACAAACAAAGCGCGGGCAGCTGCAAGTGAATTTTGCATATAAAATTGATTCTTTAATAACTTCCTTGTTTTTCATTCGATCTCAACCAAATTCACAGAAATCATTGAGAATATAATTATTATTATGCATACCAAAATTCAATGCTCTAGGTCTATTATTACGGCTTTTACAGACTTTTGGGGGCGGAAAGGGGCGTGGCATCCAACTTTTGAAATAAACTTGATCTGCGTAGGACCTATAGGAGTACTGTCCCCAAATTTGGTAGCTCTAGCTTTTATAGTCTCTGAGATCCAGGTGTTCATACAGACGGACAGACGGACAGACGGACAGACGGACATGGCTATATCGTCTCGGCTGTTGACACTGATCAAGAATATAACATATATACTTTGTGGGGTCGGAGATGCCTCCTTCTGCCTGTTACATACATTTTCTGTTGGCACTAAGTTATAATACCCTTCTACCCTATGGGTAGCGGGTATAAAAAACATCTAGAGACTCATAGAAATAGCTGTCATTTTGGAGACGTAAAGGCTGCAAACATATTGTGACTATTAATATTCATAAAATTACTTCTCATTCTCAAAATGTCTCTGGAATTAATTGTGATATCGCTTATGCGAACTTGCAAATGGATCAATGTGTTGATGCTGAACTCTCAGTACGTCGCCAGAGACAAGCAAAGGAAGATTGAGGTGACGTCCAATGGCATTCGCTGGAAAGAAGAGGGCTTTGAACTGTTTACGCCACTTTTCAAGTTCTTTAAGATCAACACAAATCCCAATGAGGGCCTGGCCATGAATAGCACGATGAACGACGCGACGGTGCTCAAGCTGAGTGTGAGGAACATCAACGAAGAGGCGCTGGAGCAACAGACTACCAAAGTGGCAATTGAACGATTGCAACTGCATCTGGATGAGTCCATGACTTTTGGCTTGCAGTGCAGCAACTGCCGCAATAATCTGATGGCGCCACGTCGCTTTAATTTCATCATTCCAATTCCCATATTCACCATGGATCCTCGCAAATTCTTTTGTGCCAATGGCAACTTGGCCCCAATAATCTCCGATGGCGAACTTTACTACGCCCTCAACTTGATTGTGATCAGTCCTCGCATATTGGGCCAAGAAGTCATTCAGAATCGGGAGCAGCTTCACTGCAGACGCTGTCTGATGCTGTTGGGTGAATCGCTAGGTGGTCAGGCGGCAGTGAAACTCTACGTGGACACCTTGTGGGTTATCTCACAGGACAATGAACCATCGAAAGGACGACTGGAGCAGCTTTTTAAGCCGTTGTCGGTGACGCAGCTGATGTTGCACCTGCTGCACAATACCGTGCCCATCAGCCAAGAGCAAAGGCGACTCTTTCTGATGTCGGTGCGACCCGATGGCCAGCTGCACTATATGCTGCTCCTGGTGAACTCCCGTCCACTGCATCTGCTGCGCTCCAATCTGTCTCTCAGCGAGCTGCTCAGCATCAAGTGCCACATCGATGAAAGCGACGGTTTACATTCGCAGTCAAAACGCCCGCGTCTGACCACCAAGAAGCCAGCACATGAGGTCAAGGTTACGGGGTTTCGTGGCTGCCGCATCAACTATCAAATCTTCTGCAACGATGAGCAACTGTCCGACAACTGCGAACTCTTTGAGAAATGGCTGGCTGAGGGCACGCCCATGTTGCGCATCTCGCACACCATGATGATGGATCTGCTGCAGGAGCTGAAGATGAATGAGACCTTGGCGGCTAAAATGGAGTGCAACACATTCGATAAGACGAACGGACGCCTCAGTTATGTCATCTTTCTGCCCAGTGGCCACGACAAAGACGTCGTGTAGTCGCCGATACAATTCATTTTTTATTTTCAAATTGTCTATCGTTTGTTGTATTACTATATATTCAATGTACTCGTTGCAGAGTCTTATCGGCTCACATGAAGTTGTTTTATCTGTAAGTAGCGTCGTTCCGCCTGAGTGGAAATGGAACTGAGACTGATACTGGTACTAACGAGACGGGGACAGAAAACTGTTGGCATTCATTTGCAACTGACAACTGCTATGAAGGAGCACAACACGCACTCATTTATCATGTTGCACACGCAGTGCTCTGGCAATCGATTTGTGCCCGATTGAGGCTTATCAACAGCAGCTGGGGGAATGCTTCGTAGCATGCACAATTGAATGCCGTTACGCCCCCTGCTCAAAATGGCTGCAACGCAGCAGCGCAGCAGCGGAGGCTTAGGCAAACACTTCCTGCCAAAGGACACGCTGGAGCATCGTGCGAGAAAATTGGGTTGCCAGCATATCTATCAACAGCAGCACTCCGAATTGGATTTGGGTTGTGAATTTAGGCGAGGGAGTATCGACTCTAGACTCTCGATTCTCGTCTGTCGACTGCACAAACGCGGATGCTCGGCAGCGGATAGACGCCATTTTGTTTTGATTGCCGACATATGGCCGCACATGGCAATGGATCTTCAAACGGGGAGGCCATCGAAAAAAATAATAGGGCCAAGCCCGGCAGTTTCTATTTTCATATGACAAATGCATTCAACTTGCCACTCCGCACGTGACTTTAGGCAAATTCCCCAAAATGTAGTCCAAAATTGTGTTGAGCTCAGTTTAAGGTTCAGAATTCCAAAATAAGAAAGACAATTCATTTCATAAATATGTAGTTCAAATCTAAATGTATTTCTATATTTTATTAACTGCAAAATGCATTTAAATGTAATTCTTAGCCTCAATTCTATAATATAAAATGTACTCTAATAATTAAGTATAAGTATTTAATAATAGTAGTTAGTAGAAAGATCTAAAAACTATAAAATACATATTAGGTGCGTAAATAATAAATTGTAACTTATTACAATGCAGTTTGCGAGATTTTTTAGTCATGCTTTTAGTTTTAATGACATGAATGTCAATGAAATGCTTAAGACATACGCCTCAACCAGTCTAAAACAAATATTAAAATATATTTATAAAATTAATGTTATAAAATAGTGCAGTATAAAAAAAATGCAAATAATTTCTATATTATTTAATTATCGAATGTTTATGGAAATTCATTTATGAGTAATTTGAAAAACTCAGTTGGAGCTGGAATGCGTAGAGTTTGGCATTGGCAACACATGTCTTGCTGTATCGATCTAAATATTCATTTCTTTAACGGCATGCAGAGGCTCATATGCTGATTCTGTGTTGCATGCCACACTTGCCGCTGTCTAAGCATCCTGTGCCGAATGCCATAAATCATAAGAGCAGACAAAATATTCGCCAGGCACAAGGTATGGAAAAAAAGAATATAGGACCGAAATTATGTTTTTTGCTCCAGTTACTGTATGTCTAGCAGCTCAGAGAGACAGAGAGAGACCTAAGAGTGTGGCAGAGACTTGCGAAAATTCACGTGGAGTGCGTAGTTTGCATATGCGACGGTCGCAGGACGAACGCATCATAAAACAACAAGGACAACGCACACTGAAAATATTTACAGAAAAATTAAGCGTAAATGCATTTTTACATTTTTTGTGTCGCTGTCGCTGTCGGTGTTGTTTTTGGTTGCATCATATGCATGCGGCGCACAGTTATGATTTATGATGATGCAAACGGAACACAACTCAAGTCGCAAGTCTCCAGTCTCTAGTCTCGAGTCTCTAGTCGTGTAACAGCAGGACGAAGTGAGCTTAGGATACTTGAGATGCTGATGCGTGGCATGCGGTCGGTAAGTGCCACATGCATCCGGCGCCGCGGTGGGCAATTAAAAGTCGATGCGATAATGCCACCAAAGTGCAATTCATACATCGTTAAATGGGAAATATTCATTGAGATTTCTACACGCCACGAAAGCCACTTGCAGCTAATTTATTATTAATTGAATGGAAACGGAACCCCGTCTAGGAACTCCTCCACTTCACTCCACGCGCTCCCCCGACGGCCAACTTGGAACTCGCAACTCGGAACTCGCAACTGTGATGCGAGTTTTATGTTCTATTTATGTTGTGCAAACGATTCCCCATAATCGTAAAAATATCAAAACAAATCGTTAAAATCGATCGTCGTCGATTGTGGTCGTCAATGCCAGCGAGCAGCTTCCTCGATTCACGTTCTCATTCACATTCACATTCACACTCACACTCACAATTCAGATTCACTGGGGGAACAGCTTCATTTGCGGAGTTTCGAGCTGTTTTTGGAGCCCAAGCGAATGCGATGTCTATATCGATGTTTCAGAGGACGCGTGTCAATTGAGTTGTGTGTTCGATGCCGCGCATATTTGTATTAGATATTAAATGTGTGTGTGTGTGAGAGTGTGTCTGTGCGTGTGTCCATAATCATTGGCAGCCAGAAGGAGCTCATAAATTTAGTGACTTAATTAAGTTGGCAACACTTGAAAATTGTTTGAATTCTCTATCTGCTGCTCGGTTCATGCTCGACTCCCATTTGTTGCTGCTGCTGCTTGAGTGTGTGTTTAGTTTACATTTACAGATAATAATTGTGAGGGCCCATTATTGAATTCATATTGATTTATAATTATTGGATTGGTTCAAGAGTCCCCTTTGACAGCAAAAACATTCACCATAACAAATTAGCGTTGAGCGAAAGAAACACGAAGAGCATTTGGGAAACATTTTCTCGAGTAGAAAGTTGTTTACAAAAATTACAATATTTTAAGTTACTATTAATTTATTTTATTAATTAATTTGCTTTAATAATTCTATCTTTACTTTTAAATTTAGCCATCGATATATAATCATAATTTTCATTTAAATATTTGACTAATTAAAACTTAAATTCCCTACCTACGACTTCGCAAATTTTGGGAGATTTAATGATAAAATTTTAAAATATATAATAAAAGCGGAATTCAAATCAAGATTTCCAGATTTGAGCACAAATAACATTAATGCAATCGCAATTGGATTCAACATGTGCTAAATGGTTTTTTGCTTTGCGTGTTTAGACTGCATGCGATTTAAAAAATGTTGCCGCTATTTTAAAAATAAATAATTAAACACAATTTTAAGTAGGCTCTTGGAAAGGGAAAAGCATCAAATTTTGTACATCGAACGGTTTGTTTATTTACTTAGCGTTTGAAAATCTTGGAAAACAAAAACAAAATTTAGAAATATTCGCAGCATGCACCGTGATCTGGAGATCGGGAGACCGAGTGGCTCCCAATGGCCACTTCCAGAGCTACTAGCTGATAGTTTGCGTTGTATTTTTTTGTTGGCTGAGGTGCCAAATGATATGTTGAGGGGCGCTCGAAGGCGGCGTTTGTTTATCCAAAGGGGGTCGACACTTGGCTGCCACATGCCCCACTATTTGTTTTTATAGACTCATTTTATGTGCTCCACGAAGTGGCGTTTGTTTATTTGCTTCTGCTGCTGCTTCTGCCAGCTCGTATTCGATTGCTCAACACTTGTTAAGTTAAGTTAAGTTAGGGACGGGGCATGTTTACGACTAGTACAAATACGAATGTGAGTAAGTGTAAGCATGCTTCACTCCGAGTCATGCTGCACACATAATAACCATAATAATAAGAATTAACTTGCTCATTACCCAGCAACAACACACAAAGGATTGCCTCTGGGTTAGAGGAGACTCTGAGACCGAGACAGAGACCGAGAGTGTGATTGTAACTGCGAGTCTAACACTCTGTTCGTTGGCCAGACAAAGCGTCATAAAGACATCATAACTCACAGCCTGCTGAAAGGATAAAACGGACACGAACACGGACCCACAACCGACTTTGGCTTGGCCGCAATAATTAAGTAGTTTTCTATGCAAAATCGGAACAGACTTGAATCTTTATCTCTTTCGCTCTCTCTCTCTCTCACTCTCGCTCTCTCGCTCTTTTGTTTGTTCAGCTTTTGTTGTTGGCAGGTAAATCCTGGCTAAATTAAAATCTCCCTCTGTGCGCCGCAAGTGCCGAAGACATTGTCACACATTATCCAAGAAGAGGAAGCAGGTGGCGGCAGCGCAAACTTGAGAAACAAAGACGGCTCAAAGGGGTGCGTGTGGCAAGATTGAGCATCCCGAACTCGAAGACAAACTTTTCGCAGTGGCAGCTATTTGGGCGAAGCGACGGGCGACGCGACGTCGCAGCTGCCGCCCCTCTGCTCAATTGCAATTACGGCAAATTACTTTATTACGTCCGTAATTGTGTGACCATCGAGCGTGCCATTTTTAGGGCAGTGAAATTAGTAAAGCGCCACAAGTGGTTGTATGCCTCAGTCCCTGCCCCTGCCCCTGCCCCACTCCCCACAGCAGCTCCAGCATCGATGGCCATGTCTCAGCCTACCAATTGGTTAATATTCTGCCGCATTTTGTTGCACGCACAGACGCCGCCGGCTGCAACCCCGACGGCAAGTGGCCCAGAACTTTGTGCGGCAGTTCAATGAATATGTTTTTTATTTATGCATGCAAAAAAGAGCTTTGCACAAATTATTTAATTATCTGCAAGTTGATTCGCATTTAGGGATTGATCATATCTCCAATTTATTGAACATTTTTAACTGGGATTATTTATTTTCTGATTAAAGTTACGCTGAATATTAAATTCATAATGACTACTAAGACAGAAAAATTGATACTTTTTTAACATCATAACTAACTAGGTAATATTACATTTTTATTTCCATTATTATATGGGTTACTAAAATATTTTTTTTTTATTTAAGGTACTTATTTTCTCTAGGTATAACCCAATTCAATTTTTTTCTTTTTAATTTTTATTTATTCGAAAGTTTACCGTACACAATCGAAATAAAATTATTTACAGTTGTAAAATGAAAATTTCAATATAATGCATTAATAGTTCTCTTAGTTATACATTTTAAATTATCTTTGAATGTTATAAAAATTAAAATGGAAGTAAGTTTAAATAAATGTTTTTTTTTTTCATAAACCAATAATTCGGTGACGTATTTAAATGGAGTTCCAATGGGTATTCTTTTCTAAAATAAATAACTAATCTACAATAACTATATTTCTACTCACCAAAAATTCGAAATAATCATTTGAGAAACAAAGCACATAAACAAATTTAATGTAGATACAATAGTGAAAATAATTTTTAAAAGTTATGCGACGTTTCTAGAGTATTTATCATCACTCCATTTTTTATGTGATCACTAATCTTTAAACTATTGAGCGACTGATATATTTGAGCTTAAGAAGAGCAGGTGTTTATTGTCGACTATCGTCGTCAGTGTTAATTGTAAATACCTGTTAATAGCGATCGCTCGCCTTTAACTTGTTTCGACTGACGTCACAGCTGCAGAATTTGGTAACAACACGGCAACAACAAGCGGGCTGAGAACGCGCGCCAAAACGCAGCGATGTTGCAGCACGCAGACTCGGCTCTCGCAGCACAGCCATATTTATTTATGATGTAAACAAACCATTAAGCGGGAGAATTACGAGCGCAGTCGCAGTCTGCGCTCTGCCCGGCCATGATGGCTGCGACGCGACGGCAACCGAGCAGCGTCGGAGCAGCGCTTCGGCAGAGCAGCAGCAGCACGATATAAATCACGCACACGCGCACAAATTTACGATGTCGCTGGCTCTCTCAGCTGCCGTGATGCATCTCGTTCGCGCACACACGCCGCCATCGCGCCCTCTCGCTTGCAATGCTTTATAGCTGCCGGGAATGGTTTATTGCTGGCAACTTCATCTTCTGCCTGCACACACACACACACACAGACATGCAGTCACGCACTGCGCACTCTCTCAGAGAGCGAGCGAGAGAGAGAGCAGCTGTTTCTGTGTCAAGCATATGCTCGAATTGTTGTTGGCGGCAGAAAGAAAGGGAAGTAATTAAACTGGGCACTCGGCACTGGTGTGAGCGAGGCGGCCAATCAGTCCCCGCCCATTTCACGTGTTGGAAAACGCCACAAAGCCGCTAACAATTCAAAAGCCGCCGAAATACATGCAAATATTTTGCATTTTCCTGCCACCTTTCCGGCCACAATCCCATCGCGGCCTTTCCCAGCACTGGCCTAATGAGAAACCTGTTAGAGGAGCGCGCCGCGAACTGGTTCAGAGCACTGCCAAATTTATGGCTACACGTGGCTTTTCATTCAGAAACTGATTCTGCAGCGCTCTGGGCAAATTGCTTTGTTTATGGGCGTTTACTTTTCCAGCGCCTGCGAAATTTACGAGCTCTTGAGTTTCCACTCGAGTGAGTTTTTGAGCGCATCGTGTTTTGAGTGCTTTAGCATTGTGCATTTTACAGTACGAACTGAGCTCTTCAAATGCGCTTTATGTTGTATTTGAACTTGAAAATTGCTTTATTAATCATTAAGGAATAAGCGCGACAATTAGACCTCATTTATCATTGATGCAGGCGGAGTTGGCAGAAAATAATAATAAATTAGACGTGACACATTTTTTACCTATTGAAGAGGAACTAAATGATTACTTAAGTTTTAAATTTTCTATTCATTAAATATTAAAATGTGTTAATTCAAATTTTACTTATTAATTTATTTGATTATATTATACGTATATTCATTTTTTTTGTGTAATAATCTATATATTTTTTAAATAATTTTATTGGTATTTTTATTTTACTTTATTATATACATTTTACATGCATTAAACAAACATAGTACATGATTATTTTATTCAACATTTTAAATTTTCTATTCTATTTTTTTAATAATATATACATTTTTCAAAAATAATTTTATTGGAATTTATATTTTACTTTATTTTATTATGAATACATAGTAAAGTCAACATTACCTTATTAATTTATCTGATTGTATCACATATTATTTTTTTATTTAATTATTTTGTTGTATTTCTGTAAAAATATATAAATTTTTTAAAATTAATTTTATTGGAATTTTTTTATTTTACATTATTGTGTATATTTTACATATGTACATTAAACATACATAGTAGAATTTAATGTAATAATTAATCCTTTGTTTCTTTTTATTTTTTCTTAACATACAGCAAGGTTAAATGAATCGGATAAATGGCAAATTTCCCATTTTTGTATGTCATGCACTCACAAGCTGACAATGGTCATCTATTAAATGGAAGCAGCCTCCAACACCTTGGCCAGGCTCAGTTCACGGAGTTGTCTCCGCAGCAATTCCTGCTGCTGCTCGCTTTCATGTGGAGACTGCGTGAGCTCCTTGGGCCAATTAATCAAAATCGTCGCCGTGTGCAGTCGAAGGAGTCAGTCAAAGAAGCGAGCAAAGAAATGTCGTTAACTTAAGTGTCCAATTAATTAAATTCGCATTTAACAGCCGCCAAGCTGCGAAAAGCCATTAAGATAGTTTGTCACACACCAAGGGCAGGAGAAGGAGACAACGAGGGAGAGAGAGACAGAGAGAGCAACACATGAAAATCAGTCCTTCTCCCCACTCCTTCAGCTCACACATCCTGCACATCCCGCTCTCCTTTCCGAGTGGCCACAACATTTGCTTGGACCAAAAATGAAAACTTTACTCCTTGTGGTTATGCTGGCTTTCTGGTTTCTTCGTTGAGTACATCACTCTGTGCCAAGAAACTTCATCTAGTTGAAGTTTTTATTTTTCTTTTGTTTTTCGGTGGTTTTTCATCTCAGGCAGCCATGTTGGGATCTCATTCGGCCATGTTTTCAGTCTTGTGGCCAACTTGTTCATGTGGTTGTCTGCTAGAATATCAACTGCTGACTTTATTGGCGTCACTTAAATACAAGTACAACAGGATCTTAAACAATTGCGTAAATTCGATTTACTCAACAATAGTCAAATGAGTTTGGAAAGTTTAAGAACTTTCTCTCGCAGTCTCGCAGGACTTAACGAGTGAGGCAAAGTCGGATGTTGCCGCAGACGCACATTCATTAATTTGGTGTTGCAACATTTTTTGAATTGTTTTGTAGTTTGTGCGAATGCGAAAGCGAATGCGAACAGAACAGAGAGTTAAATTTATGTACTCAAAATTCAGAGTTTCCTTAAGGCTGTCCTTGTGGGAGACCCCAAAAGTGCACCGACTGCACGAACTTCCAGTCGGGGGCCCAGGACAGAGGCCAAAGTTAAACATTTGCCAGTTTTCTTTGAATTTATTTTGCGGCAAGACAATTTATTTGCCTCTGTTCAAATGTGAGGCGCTTATCAAATAATTGCCGGGCAGCAAATGTTGCACAATTAAGCGGTAAAAGGTCAGGCAACATCCACCGGGGCTTGACCGCACAACCGGCCCTCGCCCGCTGGCCACTCGCCCAACTCACACACCCAACACACCCACACACGCACACACACTCAGATGAATATGAGCTTGTTTTTTTCAGTGAGTCTCCTTTTTAGCCAGGACATTTTACTCAGACATTCATATGCGAATGCTTGTTGCGCTCCCACCTCGCGAACACTTTTTTAATATGCTCCATTTTCGACTTATCTTTATTGTCTCGTTTAGTGTTTGGCCCCATGAAAGATGGCCCATCGGGCGGCTTTGTTGTATTTTTTAACCTAACCACATATTAATATATACATTTGTATTTTTACATATTCAGAAATGCCAACTATAATGTTATTTTTCAGTAATTTAGGGCATTACATTATTAAACTATACTTTAAGTTGAATGTGACGAATGAATATGATGATTATCCAATCAAATTTATGTACTGAAAATGTTTGGTTTCAAACAATATTATTGTTACAACATGATCTTCAAAGATAAATCAATTAATAAGAGTTCTTTAAAATTGATTATTTTGAGAAAAGGTATCATGTATTTAATTTACTTTCGGAATTGAAAATTAGCTTGGGTAAATTTATTGAATATTTATTGAATTTGTATATCGTAAATGTGGCTTGCTTAATAAAGTATTATATCGGAAATTTTAATAAATACTAATTCAAATAAAAATCAATTAACTCTTTAGTACTGTAAAATATTTCAAAAGGGATTTTCAATAAAATGTTGTTATTTGTAACCATTTCATTATTGACCATTTTGTGTTTCTTCTGTGAGCTTACATTTAATTTTATGTTTTATTGTATTTGATTTGAGCTGCGACAGATCAGTTTGCAGTGGCCCAAATAAAAAATGCGTACGAATTAGTGCGAAAGTTGTGTCTAGTTGATAAGGGAATGATATATGTAAGAATGCTGGCTAAACCTTCGCCGCGGGTCTCTGGTTCCCTGTTTGACCCTCCCTCTCGCTCAATGCGGCGCTCATTTTGACTCTGGGCTGTGACTCTGACTGTGACTCTGGCTGTGGCACCGTTGGGGCAGCTGCAATCGATCATTTCGAAGCGCGTGTGCAGTCTGTGGAACCTGATGCCAGAGGCAAGGTTCAAGTCGTCGCTTCGCTTGCCCGATGGAGACGCAACGGATACCAGTTTGTCACAGCCCAGTTGTGGTTCGTAGAAGCGATCAAAAAGAGTCGGAGATGGAGTTGGAGATGGAGATGGAGTTGGAGTTGGAGATGAAGTTGGTGGTGGTAAGTGCAGCCATCTTGTGGTGCAACTGAGCTCCGACTGCGAGGTGTGTCACATCTCTTTTGTGTCGCACATTTGTCAGAAATTAATCATGTGCTTGTTCCTACGGACATATACATATATATGCCTGGAGTTGGGGTTTTGGGTTTGCGTACATTCTTAGCATTTTGATAAATTAGCCGTCGAGTTAAGGAAGGTGCGAGCTGCTGTCTGGCATCGTCTTAAGTCGTTGCGTCGCGTTGCGTCGCGTTGCGTTGCGTTGCGTTGCGAGTGTAAAATGCAATTAAATGCGACCAAAACACACGACTTTGGTGGCGCAATTAATTTTCATTAAAAATCGCAAAGCTGTAGAAACCGCAGCACACGATAGCTGCGATCTGCGATCTGCGTTCTGTGATCTGAGATTCGAGATCAGCAATCTGGTTGATCGGAACATGAGTTACTCGGGTGTTTAGTGGGGGGCACAGGACACAGAGCACAACAACTGGCCGGCGATTGACAGTAATTGATATTCTTATCGGCAATCGATAAGATTACGATTACGATTACTCAGCGCACTCATGCACACGATGTGTGTACTCAGCGTGGTTCAATCCACTTTCAATTTGACAGCCCCGACAGACAGGTGACAACCCATAACTCACGATCGCATTGTACGCCTCTGAAATATATGTCCACCGATCCTTACCATGTCCGCTTCTTTATTTATGCATAGTTGTCTCTCTCCTCCACTGCCTCCCGTTGGCGATGTGATATGCCAGACACGAAGTGCACCGTGAATTATGCCAAAGTCGGCGAATTTTACTTTTAGTTTAGGCCTTTTGGAATTCTTTAGCGTGCAAAAGAATTCGCAGGTGAACTGATGAACAGGCCTTGGCGAGACCTTTCCATGGTAATAACATAATTGATGATATTGTCTTTTAATTCGTTGCATTTAGCGTGACTTGACTGATAATTAATTCACTCTCCGGCATTCATATTCAAATTCACTTTTTAAGTGCCACAATGAAGATATTCTTTATTGCAATTGATGTTGAAAAAATCCCAAAGCAAAGTAAAAAATTTAAAAAATGAAGTCGGTTTTTTTTATTGATTAGTTTTCTTGGATCAAAACAAATTCCATTTGGCTTTAATCTTGCATTCACCACGCTAACGTTCCAAATCAACAACAAAAGCGACAAGTAAAAAGTCAGTAAAAGGGATTTTGAGAAAGGATTTCACCTTTGGAGCAAAACAAATTAGAGATTTCCAAATGTAATTTACGACCAAAATGGTTGATCTATGATGGGTATTAAGGGTTTCTATGGCGTCGTTTGTCGAGTGCCCTTGTTCTTACCGCCACTGCGCTCTATACCAAAGAGGGTGGAAACACACACACACACACACATACAAACACACCTCACACCACAGACTTCAGATAATAAGCACACATATTTTTATGCGCCAACTAATGCGATTGAACTTCTGAGTATATTCAAGTGAAAATTTATATTTTTTCTTAAATAATTTATTTCATTAAAAATTAATCAAAAATACAATTCCATATATTTATTTATTTATGTACTTCACTCATATTTAAACACATTTTTAAGTATACATTTTTTTGAAATAAATATAATTTTGAAAGTAAATTAATACTTTCCAAATAATTGTTAATTTTTTTTAATAATTTTGTTGGAGCTATCTTTTTTTTTTTTTTTTATTTATGATATATTATTTTTATAATTTCCACATTTGATATTGTTTAATTTTATAATGCTTCTAATTCCATTTAAATTTATTGTCTTTAGTTAAATATTTTTCGCGGGAAAAATCTTGCTATAAGACTGCGCTGTTCTTATCACCATAAGTGAGAACATTGTTTTAATCTAGTGTTATTTGGCTATTTCTTTATTTTTGTACCCAAAGGCGACGCCAATGGCCAAGAGCCGCCCGGTCGCCATTCATCCCATTCATCTTGTTTGCCGCCTGCCGTCTGCTTACGAGTTTACGAATACTGCATCAAGAAATCTGCTGCAAAACGGGAAAATAAATCAGCGCACTCTTGAGTGTGTGTGTGTGTCACATACACGAACACAACGCGATACTCGTATGTCAAGTGTATTTTTGGACCTCTTCGCTGACCCCGCCAAGCCCCCCCAGGCAGTCGCACCTAAGCGACGCGAGCCAAGCGACAACTCTTTCACTTGGCATCTCTTCTGCTGCTTTCTGCTTTCTTCTGATTTTTCCTTGCTTCGTTTTAACAGGCATCCTTAGCGCCGAGATTTATGACATTTTAGTTGGCAACGTCCACTTATCTTATCGAAATGTTGGCATCGCCTTCTCCTCGTTTAAAGCGCAGTCCTGCAGTCTCCCTCTCTCCCTTTCAGTCTCTCCCTCTCTCTCCCAGTCAGTAATGCATATTTTCGGCATGACCTCACCGCACGGTCAGCTCAACAAAAACAACAAGGAAAATCTCTGCTTTATTGCCTCCTCAATGAGTCGAGCATTCAAAATGTTGCGCGACACTTTCCGGTCCGCAGTTCGCAGTTGCCCCGAGAAGGTGAATTGTACATTGTTTTATGGCCGAATTAATGGAACTACCTGTGAGAGCCGGCTGAAAGTAAAAGTGTCTTGGCTGTGACCCAATAACGCGTAATGTCTATAATTTCTATCGGACCATGGACAATGGACAGATAATGGCAGCGCGACTAACTTCCCATTAAGGTCAAGGTCACCGATTGTTCTCAATGCTTTTCAAATCTTTCACCTGTCAATTGTGCGGATAAGTATTGCCAACAATGTCCTTCAGCATTGTTTCCTTTCAATAGAAGGTCAGTTTTCACTTTTATATTTACTGTTCCTTTTGCTACACATAAATTTGGTTATGATTTTTATTTTATATATTTATTTACATGTTTATCTATGTATAGTTGAAGTCGAAAATCTATATTAAATAATTTTTTTATATATGCATTTATTTTTGCTTTGAAAAAAAAATCAATTATATTTGTAATTAATTGAATAAAAATAATATTAATATCTTTCAAAAAATCTGAACATAAATAATAAAATTATTTTCACACGTTTTCAGACAACATTTAAAAGAGTTTACCTAAAAATGTATAATTACAAATTATATTCAACTCGAATTATAGAAATTGCAGAAACTTCATTTACAAATTTCTTGTTGCGAATACTTTCTTTGGACTTTGAAAAATGGACACATATTTAAAAATATTGCCAAACATAATATAATATATCTTGTGGACGTAAAAATACATTTTAATGGCACTGATAATTTCTGTACATTTTTGCTGGGCCAACATTAGCAGTAGACAAGCACATTTAAATCTGAATTCAGCACATGTATTGATATTGATTTATCTGTGTTGAACACATACATCTTCCAATTTTACGTATGCTACACATTCCTGCCCACCCACAATGAATAAACTTTTGCAATTTCAAATAATCGCAGGCTCCATAATGAGGCCTTGGAGCACACGCACACAAACGCACCGACTTACAGAGCGAACGAAAGCAACCCCCAGTCCAAAGAGCTGAGACCCACTCACAGTGCCAACTCCATGGAGGAGGCACGGGACCCAAACAAAGCCAATGCAGAGCCAACCATACCAAAGAAAAGAAAAACTTTCTTATTGCCAAAACTGCCAAACTCAGACCCGAACCCAAATGCTCTCCCCCCCCCTTCCCAGCTTTCCCGTACAGCATCATCAGTCCAAGACTCCAGACCCAAACCAAGACCCAGAGCCAGTTGAAGTCCCAGTCCCAGTCCCAGACCCCAGTGAAGACCCGCAGCCCGTCCGTCTCTGGTCTGTGGCAAAGTCGACAGCGGCAGCCAAAGACGACGCGGCGATAGCATGAGGGATTACAGCGCGTGATTTATATGGGATTCCGAAGAAATATGGGCGAAATGTGTCGGCAATTTTTATTGGACATTTTAAAAAGCGAGTAAGATGTTCTACGCGCGCTCTCAACACACACACATACAGCCCCCCTTCGTCGTCGCTGAGGCTGCCACCCTGCTCCTAATGTTGTTCTGTTTGTTCGCATTGTTGCTGTTGTTGTTGGAGGTGGTGGAGTTGGTGGCATGGACGTCGCTGCGGCTCCTGGGAATAGGAAATAAGGAACTGCGGCAAGAAAGTTGCCGCCTGGCCCTGGCCACATATTTTCCGCTGGTGCGCTAGCAGCTGCTGCCGCAGCATTTTCCCCACTTGATTTTCCGTGCGTAGTTAGTAAGGAAGTCGCGTTCGCGTCCGCGTCCATTCTAACGAGCGCCAGCGAATATTTATGATCGCCCCGCCACACCGCCACAAGCAGGCAGCAGCAGTAGCCAACAGGCAAGTGGCATGTGGCAAGCGGCAAGCGGCATCCAGCGGCCGGTAGCAAAAGTTTGCCCAACTTTGCCAGTTTCAGCGGTTTTGCATTAATTTAAATTTCGAATGCAAATGAGCCAATTTCACTGAGTGCCACGTTTTGGTCTAAAGAAGCTGCCATTGCCACTTTGCCGCTTGCCACATCGCTCTCTGATGTTGCATCCTCCATCAACCCTTCAAAGTGCGGCCAATTGCCGGCTTGACAAATTGGCCCCCCAAAAAAGCAGGCTGCAACTTCACTACACGAATTTTGTGTAAATTGTGACGCGGCGCGAGTGGCGTCAAAATGATTTAGTTTAGTTCCTGCCACTGCAATTGTTAATGCGCCACTTAATTTAATCGCCGGCTCACAACCACACCCCACCTTGCTCTCAGCCACCCTCCAACACTCCAACCCTCCAGTTGTATTCCCCTCTCCACACATGGGTATTTTTGGATTTTTGTCGCGAGCTTTCATTTGTAATTCCTTTTTTTTTATTCTCTCTCGGTCTTTGTTGTGTCTCCAGCGCGCGTTGCAAATTTGCAACTCGTGGCACGTTGTAATGGAAATTAATTAGGCAACTTCAACTGCCTTCAGAGAGACCGACGCGACGGCACTTTTATTTGCCACCCGCGGCATCGTTATATCATTTTTAATTTAGTGGGTGTCCCGCCTCGGGCATATTATATAACTTATACCCTCAATGCGTAAATTAACGAGCCCAATTGCAGCCGACTGACGCGATGAAACACAAGAATGTAGTTTCATTAACAAATACTCAAGGCTCTTCTCCAGCTATTTATAGATTAATTTATTTACTTACTTTTGTTCATTGCATTTTCTAGTTACTGATGGGCATAAATATCTCTATACCTATGATCAATAAAGTAAATTACAACGTTTCTAGTTAATCGTTACTAAATAAACACTATTTTAATTTGAAATCTATTTAAGACAATAACAAAATCTTAATTATTCATTTATTTACATAATTTCTATTGTCGGACATTCATTTATGTTTTTTTATATTTATTTTATTTTAATGTCTATTTCGGAAAATCAGCAATAAACGAATGACTGTATAATAAATTACATTTATTAAAAGCAACAAATTTAAAAATCCATCCGAGCTGCATCCCTATGGCTTTGAGCACTAAAGAAAACTGTTCTTATACATTTTTGATATATAGACAAAATTATAATTTGGAATCGATGATTAAGAATTATTCTCTGAAATTATTTGTAAATTAAAACACTAATATTTTCCTATCCGAAATTATTTCCTCTCGGCAATATCATAAAATGTACCCTTTTTATGAAAATTGTTACTATTAAATACTCACAATCAGTCAAATTGAAAACAATCTTTTCAGACATTATTTGTAAATTAAAACAATAATATTTTCCAATTGTTAAGTATTACTCCTAAGCGTCATCCTTCTGCAACTCCTAAAAGCAGCTCCCAGCTAAAGCCTAATTGAAAATAAAGTGTGCAGTTGTAAGGAGAAGTCCTCGCGCTTTGTAAGAAGCTTCTGCTGCTTAATTATGAATCGCGGCAAGAACGATTAATCATATTTATGAGGAAAGGGGCAGCCGCCCTTCCCCCTTCCGCCCTTCAGCCCCATTCAACTCGAGACGCAATGCGACGGCGCATTTATGAACTGTTCACACACATGTCGGAGTGTGTGTGCGTGTGCATGTGTGTTGCTCTCAACAGCAAATAAATGTAGGAAACACGCGAGAATAATGCGCGCATATTGTCCAAATTTGTTCTCTATAAATTTTGTAAACAAAACACAAAAAACGACAAGCAAATGAAAAACAAGAAAATTGTACGTAAATGAAATTTGCGCTGCTTGTTTACCGGAGAAATTGCACGGAACGGAAACGTATCCTGGATATGCAGGGACTTGAAAGTTGCAAGGTTTTTCGGGCAAACAGGACTCGATGCTGGGTTTCCGGTGGGTTCCTTTTTTTTGGATGGATGTTGGCGACTGTTGGTGGTGTTTGCTGATGCCGATGCTGTGGCTGTTGCTGCTGGTGTTGCTGTTGCCGCTGCCGAGAGGCAAAAGAACTATGTTTGGCGAGAGATAAAGCAATAAATTGTGTCAGAAATTTAATTTGATAATAAATCTTTGGTTCTAGCGCTACGGAATTTATTTGGCTCGCACTCACGCACACTCTCACACACTCACATTCACACAAACTTTTGTGTGTGTGCGTACATACGTACATATATATATGTATAGCATATACATATATAGAAATTCGTGCACATAATAAAACAAAAAGGGCGCAAAAAACGTGCGTGCACGCCAAGGATGAATGAGGATACCGAACATGACACTTATGGATGTTCCAACTCACACAAATGCACAACCAAACACACACACACACACGCACAGACGCACATATTTGGGACATGTTAGATGGTGACGCTTGGCGGGTGTGTCGGACTTGTTGTCTCCTTATCCCATTTCAAAATATCACCTACACCTCTGCAGGACAGTAATATGCGAGTGTGTGTGTGTGGTGTATGTGTGTATATGATATCGCCCCGACAGATGGTACAGAAAATGGATTCTAATCCGTTGAAGGGCCAAAAACACTCACGCTTTCTACAGCCATTTGGCCTTATCACAGGCAATTGCCGCAAGCATTGATAAGTTTTTAAAGTCGAATTATTTTCCATTTTCACACACACACACACACACACACGCTTCAGACCCTGCGACATTTTATTTCTGCATAAAGTATTTCCAGCAAAACAAATTTTAAATATTTATATTCAAGAGAAATATATTTATTTTTGGTTGTGTATATTTATTATGTTATAAACTTTGGAGACTATTGCCTACTTCTCGGCATATTTTAAAACATTTATGTATGTCCTAAAAGTATGCAACGAATATATATTGAAATGATTTAATTCAATACTTAAGTCGGTAATTTTATTACTCATGAAAAATATACATTGATTAAAATAAAACGTAAATCAAAAATTGATTGAATGAAATGTTCAAAAATCATAACATTAATTATCATAAATGTGGTTAAAAATGTATTGATATCGAACCTGTCAACAAAGAAAATATTAATATTTAATTAACTGGTTCTACTTTAAATTTATTTATTTATTTTTTTTTTATTCGAATTGCTAAAGGTAGGCCAGATTTGCACTGTATACAATATCCACAAAATGTCAAAGTCCCACAGTTATTATAATGAAAATTGTCATAACACTTGAAATACTCCTTTATTAAGTAGATAATGATCTCACATCTATTATTTCTAATGTCAAAGTTTCGATAGACAGGTCAATATTCAATAGTCTCAACGCTGGCATTCTTACATAATAAAATATATTGATATTTGAAATAAAAATGTGAAGTTTGAAGCTACAGATATTTCAAACTAATTGTTGTTTAGAATATTTATATTTCATTAAGTAAAGTACCTTAAAAAGTTTGAGGGAACTAAATTAGTTGTATTATTATTATGAAATATTTATTTTAAAAAATATGACCTTTAAGATCGGGCTTACAAAATAAAATGGATCCTGTGCCAAGTATTTGAAAAACAAGATGTTGTTTTGCAATTTTTTGCAGCTCGCCACTTGGATGTTTTTTTGCGCTGAATCAACAAACTGAGAGAGCGAAAGCTGAAAAACTATTGGCGTCATCGTGTTGTCGGTGGCACAACATTCATCTTCCTCGCGCCGGAAGCGCCATTGGAAAACTCAGCAGTAGCCCTGGACTTTTCGGCTCTGGTCTTTGGGTCCTGACTCCGCTGTGCCCCTGAATTTAAATAAAAAGAGAATTTTTCATTTCGTTTGCTGCAGCTGCAGTTGGAACTGGAGTCGAAGCTGGAGCTGCAGCAGAAGCAGAAGCTGTTGCAGGCGTCGGAGGTGGAGTTAGTGACTGATGGCTGCTGCTTGTTCGCAGATTGAATGGAGTACTTCCTGCATCCGGCTTGGGGTTCAAATGCGAGCGCTGCACTTTCGTCTGGAAAACTGCAATGCACCACAAAAACTTGACAACATTTGCTGAACACCACATGCCACCACAGCAGGGCAGAGCACAGAGAACAGAGCATTCCACACCCACAAGTTGTAGGATTGACTTTGACTTAGCCAAGTTTCTCATCTCGGCATCCTGGCAACTTTTTGCTGTTTCTCGCGCCAAAACTTTCAGCTTCACACAGTTCTTCCCTCGGTCCTTGAAGCCTGACTGACCGAACCGCAGACACTTTGTCTGCCACCCAGCCATAAATTTTAATACGCGCGTCCTGCGTCCTGCATTTTAAAATAAATATAAAATATATATAAAATTCTTTAGCTTGATTGAGTGAAATAAGAAAGGTAAGGTTAGAAGACTGCAACTTTTAGACAACATAGGTTTGAAGACACCATTTTTTAATATATCAATTTCAGGTGGGTTGCATTTTAGGTCAATTAATAAATTTTGTTAAACAAAGAAGAATATGTGTAGAATGATAAGAATATTTAAATGAATAAATGTAATACAAAAAATATATGAATGTTATATTTAGAGTAATATACTCTCAAATATCTAGATTGATTAATATAAGATATTCATTTTAGTGCTTAACAATAGAGAAAGAGGAAGCTGAGCAGGATGTGTATTAGGTGGCCAAGGGGAAACGTATTTACTGATCGCATATCTTTCGCTTGCTGTCTCCAATTCCCTCTCCTTGTCCTCCTACCTCTCTGCGCAGTGGCCAGCAACACGACACGGACACGGATGCGGACACGTTGGCAGCAGGCGCCACTGCAGCAGGAAACGCAGCATTGGCTGCCCGCCCGTCTGGGCCCAACGCTTGACGCAGGTTCGCAGCTGTTTGCTTGCCCCTCAGCTGGAGCTCCATCGCCATCGCCATCGCCATTGGCATTGGCATCTCCAGCCTTCAGCCCGGCAAGGATGCGCTTAATTTATGGCATTGAACTTTTATTGGGTGAATTTCTGTTCATTTCCATGCGTGTATTAAGAATAATGGCCGCAGCTGCCGGAAGTGCTTCATTTTAAAAGGGTACATCTACTGCCACTGTGCCCAGTTCAAATTGCACTCCAAAAGATATATACGAGCTGTATATAAATCTATCGATTTCACTTTATTTACTAAATAAAATTCTCCCCTTTTAGAATAATGATAAAAGCTGCCATAATTCATGACTGCCCAG
Organism: Drosophila ustulata; assembly: GCA_035047365.1. Taxonomy (NCBI): domain Eukaryota; kingdom Metazoa; phylum Arthropoda; class Insecta; order Diptera; family Drosophilidae; genus Drosophila; species Drosophila ustulata. The sequence continues at coordinate 21,367,767 of JAWNPT010000094.1, forward strand.
CACTGAATTTCTTTTACAATTAAATCAATTAAAAGTACCCGAAAGAAAAGTGCAAAGATTCTAAACATATTTGATTACTAATCTTCAGCTTTAAGCCTAAACATATTTTAATTTTATTTTATTTATTTAAGTTTAATGTTCATATATGAAAGTTCAGTAGCTTTGGCAATTTTTATTATAAAATTACGTGCAGTATGTGCAAATTTTAATTAATTACAAAATGCTTTAGCCATATATATTATCAATTCTGCGACTTCATTAAATTCGCGCATATATCATGAGTGCATTTTGCGAAGTCCAAACAAATGTGCAAACAATGCAATGCTGTGGTCAACAAGGGGTTAAAGCCACACCCCTGCAATAAGACAATAGGCATTCAATGCAAAAAAATACAAAATTTAATTGTTTATAGCAATTACAGCAATTAGCGATGGCAGATCTGTTGTTAACAGATTTGAAGTTCAAAGAAGGTAGCAAGCCATCACTTTCCTATATTCCGAATATTAAATATAGTTTATTGATATCCTCTTTTAAAGTTGGCAAATCCATTGAGTTACCTAGCAGAGTTGCGAATCCTTTTGCTGAATTGAATATAGAAAAACATGAAACGCAGCTCGCAGTGGCAAAACTAGGGGATGGAGTGCAGAGGGGGTGTGATGGGGTGATTTGCATTTGCAGTGACCATGTGACCGCTAGACGATGCAAGTGCGTTTATGGTTTGATGATTTACAGTCGCAGCCATAAATATTCGCACGGCCAGTGCGCACATTATTCGCGATTTATGCTGCGCCGACCATAATTCATGCAACAGCACATGTAAAATTTATGCAATTATTAATTTAACACTCCCGCGCTTCACACACGCCTCTCACCTCTGACCTTCCCGAATTCGCGACTCGCACTGAAAGGTTTTTATCGGCGAAGAAGAGAAAAGCAGATCTAATCTGGCCTAGCTAAGCGTTTTAGTCAATTTCGCGCGACAATGCAACAAATGAACTCGCAGTATTTGCCATCGCTCCCCCCTCTCTCTCTCTTTCCCTCTCCATCTCCCTCTCACACCCGCAAGCCGAGTGCAGCGCCATAATTTACCCGACGAGCAAAAACACTCACGAAAATAATAAATGTCCAATATGTTAGCCCGGCTGGCAACATGGCCAACTCGGCAAAAGAAAGCAACACACCCACACACACACACACACCCACACACACACACACAGCATCGACAGCAACAACAACAACAACAACAATAAAAAAAGCTCATTCATTTGGCATGTGTGAAACAAACAGCAGCAGTTTCAAGCGAAACCAAATGGCAGCTGGGGGCTTGGGATATTCTGCCTGGGATTGGCATTGCCCACGGTCCAGTGAAGATTCGAGCCGGGGGAGAGCGCTGGAAGTAACTGTCGGACGGAGCCCTTAATGCAGGCCACCTGCTAGTCTAGGCTCGAGAGTGGACGTGGACGTGGACATCGCGGACAGGACGAAGTTCGACTCGGAACATGGTCAGCATGTCGCTCCATTAATTTGCCATAAAACAGAAGTGGACTAAAATTTGCTTGTAGTTGCCCCTGTTGTTGTCGTTGCTGTTCTTGCTTGTTGCTGGGGCAAAAAATTACAAATGACTGCAAAGATACTAGTTGGAGAAATGGAGTACAAGTCGGTTAGGAGCATTTGCCCGGGGTCTCCTAATTTATTAACCCCAAACATTTTTGATGTTCTGTAAAATGTCCACAATGACATATTGAGAGCAGCCCAAAGAGGCGCCAATGCCAAGTGGATGGGCACTTTGAAATCCTACCGTCATAAAGGACATATCAATTTCAATCCAATGAGTGTCACATTGACCATTTCATCTAGTTTATTGGTCGGACTTGACGGTACTAAAACAGGCAACAGAAGTTGTCAACATATTACATTTAAATATATTATTATTATTATTATATTACATTTATATATAAAGATTTTTTGAAGTTAAATTATGCATTTATTCCATTTATTGATTATATTATTGCTTATGAAAAATTGAAAAATTACACGTAAAAAAACAATAAATTTTTTTGAAATGTCATCATTAAAAGATTTGTTGAAGGCAACGTTATATTAAATGGACATTTCAAGAAAGTTTTAAGAAATGACATCGTTTTAAATATTTATAAATTGTCATCATATTAAATTTAAATAGAAATTTAATAGAAATCCATTATTTTATATTGATAATGTAATTTTGTGTCTATGAACAAGTGCAATATAGTTAAAGTTAAAATAATAATAATCTATAATTTATGCGAAGATCTACAAAATCGTAAAATATATAAGAGCACAGAATTTGTACATTTAAGTTGAATATTTTTATTGATTAGTTGTTGTTGAAAGCTAAGAGCATTGAGATATATTTCCGCTTAAGATCTAGTATAAACACTATGATTTATGGCCCTCGTGATGATTCCTTCAAAGTACTGTATATTTGTGAGTGTTGTCAGGCTCTCGGCACACTGTCCGGCATTCGGTGCACTGCTGATGATGCCGTATAGGAAGTGCCTCAAGGGATCCCTGGTGAAAGTATCTGTGCGTCGCTCGACGGTGTATCCGCCTCCACTGTCGCCGTGACAGGCCAGCGATTGACCCAGCGTATACATGCAGAACTTGTCCGGGCCAATGTCCCTCAGCTTGTCCTTGCACACGGAGTGCATTTGCGATTGCGCAGACACAAACTGCAGCTCACGTCTGTCCTTGAAGTTCCAGCCGGCGAATTTGCCGTACACATTGTTGTTGATGGTCTCCTTCTCGGAGAAGCTGTAGAAATGCACGCACACTGGACGGATTACGTGGCTCAGACGATAGGGCTCATCCAGTATTATTATGGCCAAGTCGTTGGCAAAGCTGTCCTCGCGGCCTTTGTAGCGACTGCAATGAAAAAAGTTCAATTTAAATCAAATATTAAATCAAAACCAATGTTTCTATGAGCAGAATCATGCTCCTTCCAGAACTTATACAAGATCAGGAGAGCATCGCAAACACACTTCAATCTGTTACAATAATTTTATAAAATCAATTAATTATACTAATCTCATTTAAAATGTAATCTCCTACTGCTCCTATCGCCATTAAATATTTATTAATTATAGTATTAATTTTATACTTGTATTATAGATAATATAGAGCATAAACAAATAAGAAAGCTACACTAGAGAGTGCTATTAAAAGAATTAATATTAAGAAAGCTGTACGAATTGGCTTTATGTATCTGATTTTTGCTTTATGAAATTGTTTCTAGAATAACTTCAATGGTTTTCATGCGGTAGCAATTAACTTGAATTCTTGCTCAATTATCAAAATTGAAAACTGTTCTGAAATAAAAATCTCAATTGTTACTTAATACTTACGGTGCAACGATAATCCTGTCGACACGTCGCCTGTTGTCGTAGTCCGTCCTGTCGTCGTAGCCCCTGTACAACTTGGAGGCCACCACGCGGAATGTCTCCTCGGAGTACGGCTCAGTAGCCACCTCGTTGAAGACGCAGTGAGCGGCTGTGATGACAATGTCGGGCGTGAGCAGCGAACCGCCGCAGAGGAAGGTGAAGCCGCGCTCGTTCACCTCGGAGTAGAGTGCCACATGCCACGGCACGGCGGCAACGCCGATCGAATGTGCGTTGGCCGAGAACTGCTTGACCGGAGTGGCAATCTGGCCACATTCCTGGTCACAGCGCTCGCGATAGCGATTCCAGTGGCCACCGCGCATGCACTTCATGTCCGGCAGCGAGGTCCTCAGCGTCTGGAAGCCAGTGGCGCAGACGAAGGTGACCTGCGTGCCCGGCGGATGGAAGCGCTGGTCGCAGTTCGACAGCTCGCCATGCACCACGCAGGTGGCATTGGTGGAATAGCCATTAATTAGCTCCTTGGCATCGCCGTTCTCATCCCGCTTCGAGTCACAGTATTCTGCAATTTGATAGTGAAGCAACCGCGCGGAAAACTACTTCAGATCGATACTCACTGACGCACTTGGGCACCACAGGCAGACTCCACTTGCGATTGACGCAGTAGCCGGTCTCCTCGCCCTCCAGGAAGTAGCCGGAATGGCAGCTGAACTTCACCGTCGCCCTGATGATGGGCGGCGTCAGCGTGTGGCCCTGACTGTCCTTGAGGATTGGCAGCTCATCACCGTAGGGCAGTGGACAGCCCAGTTGATCCGGCTGCAGGTCGACAAGCGTTGGCCGCTTGGGCGCCGCATCCGCTGTCGTGTTGCAGAGCAGCGGCGCCTCGTCGGATCCATCGAAGCAATCGGTTTTGCCATTGCAGACGAGCAGACTGGAGATGCAGCTGCCCGAGGCGCACTTGAAGGAGTAGCCAGGACACTCCTGGTGGCCACACATCGTCACCGACTCATCGAAGCCGCTGCCATCGCCACAATCGTCCTGGCCATCGCACAGATAGCGAAACTTGTCGATGCAAATGCCTGACGGACACTTGATCTCATGATCTCTGCAAGTGAAGTGCTTTAAGTCGGAGAGCATCGAATTAGAATAGAAGCTACTCACTGACAGTTGCCCTGCAGCGTGCGATCAAACTCCCGCTTGTCGTCCTCGGTGCCACAACGCAGCACCGTCTCATCGGAGCCGTCGGCACAATCCTTGACGCCGTTGCAGCCCGCAGTGCCGATGACGCATGCCCCGTAGCTGCACTGGAAGTAGGGCTTGGAGCAGTGTTGCCGCTGCGAGATGCACGTCAGTCCCGTTTCATCGGATCCATCGGGGCAGTTCTTGACGCCGTTGCACACCTCGAACTGCGAAATGCAGCTGCCATTCTCGCATTCGAACTGAGTTTGTGTGCAGGCGCCTTGGGCTGATTCTGAAAATCAATATGACAAATAACTCATCTTATTAAAATCAATATTAATTTTATTATTTTTTATTTAATTTGTAATTTGCAAATCAAATCAATATGGGAAATAACTCATCCTATTTAAAGCAATATTAATTTTTTTGTCATTAATTTAATTTGTAATTTGCAAATCAAATCAATATGGGAAATAACTCATCTTATTGCGAGCAAAATTAATTTTATTATTTTTAATTAAATTGTAATTTGCAAAGGTCGCAAAATATTAGAAATAATTTCAAATAATTCAATGAAAATCTTTCAGATTGTGTTATGTTTACCTCCTCCTAATTTCAGAGAGTTAAAGCCGCATAGAAAGTGAATTGATAAGAAAATATGCATGGAAAGTATATCGTATCAACAGTTTTATGATGTCATTTGCTCATTTTATAAGTTATTCAATGCAATATTTAAATTAATTCGAAATTTAAAATTCATCCAAGAAAAAATTCAAAATAATTTTATATACTTCAATGAAAATCTTTCCGGTTTTGTTGTGTTAAACTGCACACAACTTCTGAGAGTAAAAAATCAATATGCAAAATAATTCATATCAATAGTTTTGTGATGGTAACTTTATAACTAAATTACGTATTGACTAATTTGAAGAGTTATTCAATGCAATATTTTTTTAAATTCATAATTTTATTTGAAATTTGCAATTCATCTAGTCGAAAAAAAGTTAGCAATAATTACAATTATTCCATGGATGCAAATGCAAATCTTTCCGGTTTTGTTTGTTTATCGGTTCCAACTACAGTGGAAGCATCTTCAGAGCGTAGTAACCACATGGAAAGTGAATTGATAACTAACAAAAACAATAACAATAATAACAATAACAGAGAGCCAGTCAGCAGTGGCATATAGAATTTACGCTCTCACTCTGCTCTCTTCGACTCTTTGCTCTCCTGCTTGAAGACCTTTCAATGCTGGCTCAAATCAAGTTTTTTCGAAGCGTCTCTCACGAATCGGCTGATTCAGATTGACATTAGCATACATCGTATAAGTGTAAGTAGCTGCACGAGTTTGTGTATACTTTTATACATATCATCTTATATTTAGACCCAATATTATTATCATTTGTGGACTTTACTCACTCGTGTGTATGCTAAGTAGGCAGATGCACAGCAATTGTGCTGCAAAGTATTTCGAATTCATACTCAGTTTACAAGATTAAACATCTATGAAAATGCGCATCCACACTTGCTTTAGTATTGTTTATACATATATTAAGACCCGATTTAATATAAATGATTGTGCTATCAGAAAGCAACACGAACGATCCGATCCAGAGCACAAACCGCACTGACTGGGAATTATTGAAACACGAATTCATTCTAGCATCAATAAAACCAAATAATCTTCAAGCCGAATCTTTTATACTCCAACCTCCACCAACAGATATATCAAATTTTTAATTTTGTTTTAAATCGCAAATATATTTTTTGAAAATAATTTATTTAGTATTAAATATTATTGTTTATTATAAGTATCTTTATCTTACCATTTCAAACGTTTTGTCAAAGTAATGCTATCCATTAAAGAGTATATAAAACCTGCCCGCTAAAAAAAATGAAAAACAAGTTTTAAGAGTGCGAGTTCCAAGAACAATAACTTTTTAAGAGACGCCTGTATCTCTTGACATTTGATACATTTGTTTACTTTAGCCCGGTTAAACTTTCCTGATTTAAATGGTAATAATTAAGTAATTGTTCAAAATTGATAAAAAAAAATTAGCTTTTGAATTCCTCGTTTAAATCTTAAATTTGAATTGTATGCATTAAAAACCAATTCCATAAATAACATAAACTAACTTGCTTTTAAATAAATTTTACGTTTACCTCAAAGCCGCATCTTCCATTGAAACAATACTAAGCCTGTTTTCGATAACACGACCAGTGTAACCAGAGCTCACCGATTATTTCGATTTCTCATATTCAAGGCAGCCGTGTCGCTTAAACGCGTGCATTGCAAGTGGCGCACTCTTCCGGACTCCCGACAAACTAAAACTGCGCACACTCGTAGCAGTCAGCTTTCGAACAGTAACACGCAAGTTGCTCAATATAAACGGTAGATGGCGGTGGAATTTGGCGCCCCCTTTGGCTCAAGTACAAAAAGACCATTTCATTTTGAGTTTTTAGTTCAAATTTTTATTGTTTTTATTTGTTTACCACATTCTCACTTGTTTTTGTTTTTGTAGTTTTTCTTTTGTTTGTTTGTTTGTTTCGCTTTTAATTATAGTAGGTATATTTAATATTGATAATTTACAACTTACTGAACTAACATAGAATGGCATTAAATTAGAATTACATAGTATACGCGGTATAAACGACATCTCTCTTGGCCCCTTATGTGCGGGGGTTTTGGGGAGGGAGGATATCGAATCATCGTTTATACATGGTTGATTTGGATTAGAGAGAAACATTATTAATGTCAATTAGATGGTGAGGCTGGTGAGGGTAAAGTAAAAAGCCACAAGAATGTACAATACTCGCAATGCAGCGTTTTATTAATACATATACATATACAAATGCATACGCTGGAACATATGCATGTACATATTACATAAGTAAGTGTAAGTAGTAGGTAAGTTTGTAGAATGTAGAATAAATTCTAACGCTGGCGCGCTCCGTTTCCTTTTACGTATATCCGTTGCTACGACAATTCACATTTATATCGTTAAGTATTGTATTTTTTAGCTTCTTCATCTTTTAGTTATTACAGTATTTTTATATTAATTTTTGTTTTTGTTTTTGCTTTTGTTTTCGTTATTTTTTTGGAGGGGGTTTGGGGCGGGGGAGGAGCCACATTCTCTCTTAGCCACATTCTCCTTCCTCACTCTGCGTCATTTTGTAAATTTACGTATATGTTTCATTTGTTTTCCATTAAAATCTATAACATTTAACTTATCTCATATCTCGCACTTTCTGTTGTCTCTTTTTTCTGTTCAAATATTTTCTCTTATTGTTTGCTCATTTATACTCGACTTTCATGTAAAATACATAAATATAAATATATATGTATGTATATATATATATATATATTTATTTATTTGTTGAAACTTACGCGCTAATTACGTATACATCTTGTGAAGGTTTGCGGGTTAACCCTTAGGTGAATCGAAACAGAAAGTGGATCTAAAGATACGTTTGTATCTCATAGTTTCGCATCGAGCACAGCTCGTTGCTTAGCAGTGATACATTTGTATACATATACATATATATATATATATATATATATATATATATATATATATATATATATATACATATATAGCATTATCGCTGCGGATAACGATAGCATACATCTTATGAACAATTAACGAAACGAGATCAAAAGCAATTTCGCACTGGAACACATTCCCGCAGTTTTCAAGAACTCTAAGCTCTCCATATAGTATTCTATATAGAAATGAAACAAATGAAAACCAACGAAATAACCAAACTTGGAAACTAAAATAATAACACAATTATTTAATTCGTTTTTCTTTGATTTCTTCATTTTTTTTAGATTTTTTCAAAACCAATAATTTATTCGATTTGCCAGTTGGCAAGTTTTAGTTTTTCTGCTTTTTGTTTGATGTTTTTTTTATAGATAATCTCATAAACGCTTTTCATTAAACTAAACATAATAAAATTAAGTTTTAATTTAGTTTAAAAAACTTTAAAAATTACTTAAAGAAAACAGCTTCACTTGTGTTTGTTGTTGTGGTTGTTTGTTGTGCTTTGTTTTGTTTTGTTTTGTTGTTTGCGGGCTTAGATGAAAACTAAACAATTTAATTTAAAATTAAACAGAGTTAACTAAAATTGCATTAAGTTTAAGCATGAACTATACACATTTTTTATTAATATTATTATTATTATCATTATTCTTTTAATAATAATTATTATAATATTCTCTTGTTTTTTTTTGTTTTCTTTAATTTTGTTTTTGTAATATACTTTTACTTTGCTAACAAATTCTATTTATATTTAAGTTAAATTTTCAATAGTTTTCTTTCGCTTTTTTTTGTAAATTTTTAAGTAATTTTTGTTTAGTTTCAATTAGTTTAAAAACGCGCCTTACAAAAATTCATATCAACAGAATTTAAATATGTTTTCCTTTTTAACATTTTGTATGAGTATTTTTTTGTATTAATTTTTTCAAAAAATAATTTAAACATAGCAGTAAGCAACAAAGGGGGTCTAAGTGGGGGGAGAAAGGGAAGAAGGATCAACATTTAAACAGGATTTTTGAAAAATGAATTTGTTTTGTTTTGTCGTTTTTGAAACATAAATCTTACGCTGGCAAACAAATTTTCGAAATGAATTTACGTCTATCGTTGAATCATTTGTTGTTTTGTGGAATTGAGTTAAAATGAAATTTGTATTTGTATTCGTATTGGTATTTGTATTTGTATTTGTTTATCATATTTAGTAATGTATGTGTATGTATGCATCTAGGTAAGTAGATCTGTTTTGCTGTCCACTACTTGAATCTGTCACTTACGAGTCTAGTAAATTAATTTGTAATTTTTTGTTGCAGTTTGCATTTACGTATTTTCGGTTGCTTTTCAACATCATTTTGCAAAAGTTTACTGGTATACACGTACAATATTCATACCGTATTTTAATTATTACTCGTATTCAATTAAGTTAAGTAAATGGTTTTTATTTGTTACAATGTATTGTTTTGTGTTTGCTCTCCCAGCCAAACTAATTCATTCTAATTCTGATCTAAATGGCCGCCCTGCACCGCCGCCGCCGCAGCCGCTGCCGCCGCCGCCTTTTGCGCCTGCGCCTGCTTCTCCTGCTCGTTGAGCTCCTTGATCGCCTGGATTTCCTTTTTCAATTTCATCCGCCGATTCTGGAACCAGATCTTGATCTGTCGCTCCGTCAAACACAGCGCGTGCGCCATCTCGATTCTCCGTCTGCGGGTCAGATAATGATTCGTGTGGAACTCCTTCTCCAGCTCCAGTGTCTGGTAGCGGGTGTAAGTCTGTCTGCCGCGTCTCCTCAGACCATTTGTGCCTGTGGAAACAAAATAAAATATATCCATGTTAGAGAAATCTTTAGTAATAATAATCAGTTAGCTATCGGCTAGTGTCATTGGTTTATCCAATACGTTTGACAAAGACAAAGACAGCGAGTGTGGGTTCAATTGCCTCATTTGGATCGTTTATAAACATTTCAACAAGCATATTAAATTGAAAAATCATTTCACAAAATTTGCAACAGTCTGTTCATTTGCTGTTGCCGTTGTTGTTGTTGTTGTTGTTGTGCGCATTGCTCGTTGTCAAAACATAAATATAAATTTTTCAACAACGATCAGCCAACATTTTGACGTAGGCAGGCAACAAGCAACAACCACAGCAACAACATCAACAACAAAAACGAGAAGAAAAAAAAATCATTTCATTTTTATTGCCATTGGCAGTTGGCTGTTGGCTGTTGCTGTTGCTGTTGCAGTTGTATCTTTGGCGAGATCGTTACTTTAAATTGAACATTTGCTGCTGTGCCGCATGTTGCATGTAGCACGTTGCACGTTGCAAGTTGCGACTGCGAATGCGAAGGCTGACTGTCAGGCCTTTCAGTGATGTTGCCGTGCGCCACTTAAATTGCAGTTATGCCATTGTAATGCAACTTTAATTGGCAACTCACAAACTCGACAACAACTGAGACAACAACAGCAACAGCAACAATTGAGCTGCCTCTCTATCTCAGTGTGTGCTCTGCTATTGCTGTTGTGTTAATCTCTGATTTTAAATATTTATGAAGTTTAATTTGCCTCAAGTGCAATAACTCAATTTTATGTGTGCACACACACACTCACACACATCTATATACAACTGCATTATGCACAAGAGCTGGAGAGATTTTATCAGAGTATGCAACTCTCCGCCTCGTCGAGCTCCAATGGACAATGTTAAGTAACTTTCGCAATTTTATTGGGGCGGCTGGTTCGCCGTCGAGTTTCGACCTGTCTGGATGGCTGGCTGGCTGGCCCTGGCTGGCAAAATGTTAAGTTAAATATTATGAGCATTTATTATGTTATAAATTTGGCCTAAAGGTATTAACAAATTTATGCCGACACGAAAGTCATAAAGTGAAAACGCATTTATCTTTCACATTTGCTCTCCGTGTACCACATAAAGGGAGTACGAGTGCAAATAAATACATATACACGAATACGAATACGAATACGAATACGAATACGACTATGAATATGTGGCCATGAATGAGCACACGTTGAATAAATGGCGAGAACATTTTATAGACTATAAAAACGATATGAAAATATAATTTGCATCACGCAACAAAGAAATTATCTACATTCAGGCTACAGCTGCAGATTTCGATTTTATTTGTTATTATTGCATTTATTAAATTGCAAACAACGCAAAATATTTCATTTAATGTGCGAGAAAATTGCCAAATTTGTGACATTTGACTTTGCAGCACTTAATCCGACAGATTGATGGGCTGCAAATGTATCTTTAGATTGCTCTACATTGCTGCAATCGAATAAATTAAGTTTCTTTGCCCCCCACACACATAAAATGCAAATAAAAGGAATAAAGAAAAGGCATAAATAAATTTATTTAGCTCTAAACCTGTTTGCTGATTAACTTAAATCTCAGTGCGTCTTTCACTTCCCCACATTCGCACTCTCACTCGAAGGATGTCCTGGCGCATGTCCTGTGCCTGTGGAATACATCACGCTGAGGTTGGCAAAAGTTTCATTTTATTTAGGAGGCAAGAAGCCAGCAAGCAGCAGGCAGCAGGCAGTACGTGAGCTTGAGCTCAACAATTTTAAATGGAATTTGTCACGCGCCTTCGCCACGTCTGCCACGCCTCACACCCCTTTCGAGAGCGTCCTATTTCCCCCCTGGCCCCCCTGCTTGTCCATCCCTATGCTCATATATACTTATATACCCGTATAGTATATGCAAAAATAAACTTTTTACCAAAAGTTTGATTCTATTTTTTTCCAGCTTTGGGTTATTCTTTTCTTCCTCATTTTTATTTTTTTTTTTGGCTCTGGACAAGTTTTAAATTTATTATGCGAAAAAGTGCGAAATTCATTTTGCTGGCTCACTCTTCTTCTTGCCCCGTTTTCTACATCTGCCGCTGCTGCTTCTTCTTCATCTGCTGATGCCACGTCTCCTGCTGCGTCGCGCCATTTTCTTTTGTCGACTTCCACAGCATTTTTGTGTATTTCTAAGTACATAATTTAAATGTTGGTATGTGGCGTGGGGGGAAGAGGTATGACTTCAACTAGACAATAAAACTTTGTATGGCAAGGCGCGAAATTTTCTGTTTTTTTTTCTCTCTCTTTAGATTATTTAGACGAACGCGACTGAAACGCTCGTATTTTCTATTTGCCGTTTGCCGTTTGAAATACATTTTCAAGGCTGATTTTCCTTTTTATTTGAGTGTGGAAATGGGGAGCTGGAACTGGAGGAGTTGGAGGCACTTCTGGGTAGCAGCTGCGCCCGAGCGCGCAGTACGTGTTGTATTTTTTAACTTAAATTCCTGCGGGATTTAAAGTTTTGACAGTTTACGTGTTTGCCTTCTGCAGCGAACTTTGAACCGGAGTGGAGTCCGTACCGGAGTGCCACGTCTTTGGCCAACTGCCACACAGAGTAGCTGCCTCTCTCTCACTCACTCGTAACTATCTGTCTTGCTTTCTCCATTTGTCTGCTCATTCTGAGACTCACCCCCGGCCAGGGCGTTGCCAATAAATCTTGAGGTGACGGTGACTCCATGTTGCATGCGGCGCATCGTGTGATCTATGCTTCTATTATAACTATTTATATACACAGACAGTGATACAGATACACACACGCACACACACACGGACAGTGCGCATGTGTGTGCTGGGCCACAACTTATATTTAATTCGATTTCGAGGCAACTTCCCAATTCGGAACGCTCCCTCAGCTCCCTTTGCCGTGCTCTAATTTATGTTTTGTTGTCGCCGTCGCCGTCGCCATACAGAAATTGTCACGCACGCGCTCCGCTCGCCATTGCAATGGCTCGCAAGTGAGAAGAATCCATCGCCTCGACACATGACCAGAACAAACACTTTTCCTAATCAGACAACAATTTCTCCTCGCTCACAGTTTTTATTTTTATTTTTAATTTCAATTTAAATTCTTTGGAACACGGCAATCGCTTAGCTGGAAAAGGGGTGTGTTCAGCAGAAAGTACAAAGCGCATCGATTGGAATTAAGTTGAAATAGTTTCAGAGACGGGTTTTCAAAGTATCTTTTAACTGAATTAGAGATCTACATTCATTTTAAAAATGTCAGTCGGTTCAATATAACCTAAATACTACAAATTTAAAAGTAAATGCTAAAGTTCATCACTTTTCTTTCAAAATTTATTTTTAGTTTAATTTCTTCGGAACGGCAATATCTTAACTAGAAAGAAGGTCTGTTCGGCAGACAGTATAAAACTAATCGATGAAAATTAAGTTGAAATTAGATTCATAGGTAAGTTTTGCTTAAACGATTTTTTTTCTGATTTAGAGATCTCTGTTAAATTACAAAATGCGAGAAATACTAAAAATGTAACTACAATAATTTCAATTCAATTGTAATTTAATATTAATATTATTTAATAGTTAAATGTACAGTCAAAATGGCTTTTTCTACTTTAACATAATAAAATTAAGAATATATATATTATTTTTAAATATTTTTTAACCAATTAAAGTAGCCACAAATAAACTACAATAATACAAATTTAAAATGCTGTTCAAATATGGTGCCCAATAGACAATTCCCTAAACAAAATGGCTTGTAAAAGCTTTCACATATTCAATACGGCACAAAACTCGTAAATTCGTCGCCCATTAAGAATCGTATAAATTTCCAAGTTATTTATTTCAGTCGAGCAATCTGCTCTGGCTTGTTTATCCTTTCTCGCTGGAAGCTGACTCAAGGCCAAGTTAGAAAGCTGGACGGAAGTCGTTCAACCGGAAATTGTCTTGACAGAAACCCTTTGGCCAAAAAGGCAAACACACACACACACACACGCACACACACATAGTGGCAGATCAATAGAAAATCGATTAATTGAGTGTATGATAGTCGAGGCTATCTTCTGTCCCGCTTTAACAAGCAGGCACGCAGCTTGTTCGCAATTTAATTAAATCTATTTTCGTGCGTGTTGCTCGTGGGCGTGTTTCACCTCACGAAGATATATGTATATACTGTATGTATGTATATAGTTGGGAACTCTGGAGTGTGTCGATAAAACAATTAAATGCGCCCGAGACGCACAAAAGCCGCAGAACGCAGAAAGTCAAAGTCAGAGGCTGATTGCGAGACGGAAAACTAATTTTCCGCACTGCCAATCGAGGCGCACTAAATCTGTCAATTAAATTGGCCGCAGGGAGTGCAAATCCCCAGTGCGTACAGACAGAGACGGAGACGGAGAGGAGGAGGGGGAATTTCCTCAGACGTGATTATGGTTTTTGGTCTATAGTACGCCTATGTCTATGTGTGTGCCTCCATTTCTGGTCATGTTGCATATTGATGCTTGCGGTGGCAAATGCGCAATTGAGTTGCAATTGCGAACACGAACGCAATCTTCGAGATACATCTGCAGCATGCGTGCATAAGTGTGTGTGTGGTTTTCGGATTTTGAGCTACACGTTTTGGGTGTGCACAGCTGCAGACAGGCACACACATTCACACACACAGAGACACACCTGCCCTGCAGTTGCATCTTGCAGCCGAGTCGAAATTTCAATTTTTCTTCTAACAGGCGCATGCAATCAGCTTTTAATTGCACAGCCACAAACAAGTAGAGGGAGTTGTTGTTGGCGACACTTTGGTAATTGACTTTGTTTGAATTTGTGATGTTCCCAATTCGATTCCCATTCCCATGAGCCGAGTGTAAGCCAAAATGATGTGCCAAATATGATTAAGCGTACAGACGAGTCTCAAGCATTAAGCTTCATTCGTGGCGCGTTCAGCCTACAAAATTGTCCGAATACTGCGCAACATAATTGCAGTCGAAATGAATTCACTTTGTTGCAGTCATTCCTTTGGTGAAATTGCCCGACTCGATAAAAATCAGCTTAACATTATGAGCTTAAGTCTCAGCTTCTTTCCTTTCTTCTTTCGCATTTTTTGGGGCACGCATTTTTGTTTTGTTTTCTTTATTGTTGTTGGCAATTTTGAGGTGCAAGCGCGCGGCTCAATGGCCGCCTCATCAGCCGAAGAGGGGTTGGAGTGGAGAGAAACCGGTTTGTGGCATGGCGGCAACTGCAACTCACGCATGCGCAGGACACTCCGGGCAGACGGACATATTGCTCGTCATTAAAGTAATTCATTGCCCCGATTGGCAACAGGTAGCTTCGACTGATCACTGACCATGTGATCAGTCGGCGATCAGTGGCAAAAGGCGAAGGGCATTTCGTTGCTGAATTATGCGTTTTGAACTGCAATTAGGCTGTGGCAGCAACAAAGTTGCAAGCACATTATCGTCTGATGTGGGGCGATAGCGCAAAGGTAAATATGTATTTACTATGTTGGTTTTATAGCAAGTCAATAAGTAGCTATTTTGTCGGAATATTTGTGGATATTTCTTAATTTGTGCTTATCAAAGAAATTTGAATATTTAAGCGGAACTCAAACAAACATCATAACTCTGAAACACGTCCTATGCTTTAATTAAGTTTTTAATAGAAAAATGTGCCGATGATTTAACTGCTTTGGAAATTGTAATTGTAAGCAAATTCATGCTTGACTGCCTAGTAAGTTATAGGAACATTTGCCCTATTCTTTTTTTTATCTTTTGTGGGTTTGTGGGTTTCACTTTCATGTTGCGCTGAAATGAATTGGCCGCCATGTCACGGCAATTAAAATAACATTTTGATACGAAAACAAAATGAATACATCAGAAATTTATTGTCTCTGCTTGAATACTTGTGTGTTGGTCTATGTATAATAATTTCATCATAGGCTCGGAGGGTCCGATGACTGAATGACTGACACTAGATGACGATTGACCCAGTGGAACATTTGAGAGCGCGACGAAGCCGAACGAAAAGCGCTGCGGGTTTATCTTAATAGCTCAATTAATGAGCGATGCCGATGCGAACGCCCCAACAAAAAAACCAAATAAAATACAAAAGTTCAGGAACAACAAACACGCAACACGCCATTTCCATATTCACAGATACAGATACAGCTACAGCTACAACTACAGCTACAGATGAAGATTGAGAGATAGTGAAACATCGACATATATAGAAATAGAGATACAGATGAAGATGGAGAGGGATGTGTGTGTGTGTGTGTGAGAGTGTGGAACGCCTTCTGCTGTCGTGCCTTCATTTAAATAATCAACGACTCTATTTTGGCTCGATTTCATGGCGAAGCGACAGCTGGCGGAACGCACTAAGCTACAGATACAGATACAGATACAGCTACAAACACAGCTACAGATACTCATGCGGATGCGAGATACTGTTAACAGTTCAAAATGCGAAGCACAAGCACATCAAATGAAGTTATTCAGTGGATTCAAATGCAAAGACCAAACTCGATGTCGGACATTATAAATAAATAAATAAGTGGCACGATGTCAAGCTGTTCCCCATATCAAGGGGCAGCATCAGCAGCAGCTGCAGAGAGCAGCAGAAGGAGTCCAATGATGATGATGCTGACGACGATGATGATGATGTTTGTTGTCCAGTTTTTGCGACGATAAATATATTTTCAATTTCAGAGTTCATTAGACAAAAACTAAAAATTTCGGCTTTGGGCTGCTGTGACATCATCGACAGCTTTTGATGTCTATCGCTTTTTCGGGGGATGGGGGGCAAGCGGAAATGTGCAACATTTCCGCAGGCTCTTTTCCCGATTGTTGTTGTTGTTGTTGCGACCAATAAAAGCGAGCGCAAGTGTCAAGCATAAATTACACTGTGCAACAAAATGGCCGCCAATGGCTTTGATAAGCGAAGCAGATGTGATTATTTATGTGCGGAGGGTGAACGCACGCAATCTTCCAGATACCAGATACCAGCAACCAGCTACCAGCAACATGCGCTGTATCTGTATCTTTTAATTGCATTTGAGAGCGCCCCTCAGATTTGACACGCCCACTCGTTTAACTGGCTGCCACTGCCACTGCCACTGTGGCAGCAACGCATCTTATCGCTTTGGGGCATCGCATCGAATGCGTTTTTAATTGCTTTTCGTATTTTTTTTGTTCCTTTCTTCTCTCGCTGCCAGAACGTGGCAAAAGTATTTGCCTATCAAATGTTGATTGCCTCATAAGCCACATTATTAGTGGCAAGTATCAAGTTTAATATGCCAACACCTTTGCTCACATTACACTAACAGAGTGCCGAGTGTGTGGGTGTCTTTTGGTGTGTGTGGCAACTGCAACTGGCAACTGGCAACTTCATTAAGGGCGCATAAAAGTAAACAAGCCAAAAGTGTCGGAATTTCACACATAATTGGCACTTGAAGTTTTATTTTTATTTGCCATCTCCACCCCGCAAAAAGTCAACTAAACGACAAACTTATGTTGCCCACTGTGTGGGCGAGCCAGAGGTAAGGTGAAGGAGGTTGGGGGAAGAGCAGCTGCTTTCGGGCATAAGCCAAAACATTTGAGCTTCCCTTTATTTTTTTGCCATTGTTTCTGCCATTTGCTGTGTGCAAAAGTGAAAGTTTACTGCAACATTTCTTTTAGGTTTTTTTTCTTCCTTTTCGTTTAGTTTTTTTTGCGCGCGACTTTTTCAGCTCCTCAGCTGCTCAGCTGGCAATGGGCAACTGGCTTTTTCCCTTCTATTTGGCTGGCTGCTGGAACGTGTGAAACTAACAGTTAATTTCCGAGTCTGCACTCGGCGTTCATATTCCTATTCCTTCTCGGTTCCTATTCCAATTCCTATTCCTGTCTCGTCCATTTCGAAAGTTGCAACACACACTCCTTACTTAAGTGTGTGTGTGGGAGTGTGTGTCTGTGTGTGTGTGTGTGCAGGCGAGTTTGTCGTTTGGAAGATTTATGAGCAAATTGCTTTTGCGCAAAATCAACAAAACCAGCAGCGTACAGTGGGCACAATAATTGTTCCAAATGCTACAAAATCATTGGTTAATAATATCTTAAAATTTGAAAATCTCAGCTCAATAATATTTACAACACAAAGATAATAATTGGTAAATAACTTTTTATATTGCTACATATGTCTGGTAATATAAAATTACATTTAATGTATTTCCGTTTCTGCTTTTAAATATCATATTTTTGCACCACTGTGCCGCCGCTTTCGCACTTTTGTCAACGTGTTTCGTGTGCTTCGTAATCAATAACATTTTCGCAAGTGAATTACTTGCTATTGTTGCTTGGCTCATCCCTGCAACTTGTTTGTGCCACACACACACACACAATTTACAGTTGCAGTTGTGGAAGGTAAAAGAAAGCGACAAAGGTTGCCCCTCTCCCTGGGAACTGCTTTTATAGATTTATGATGGTTTATAATGAACTTGTAAAGTAATTATGCGCCACGACGCGTCTCGACACCACCGCCACCATCTTCTCCCCTCTCATCCGCCGCCCCGATAACTCAGTCGCAACCCTTTTCAAAAAATACGCGCGCGAGCATGTGAACATTTTTGTTGTGACACGGGCACAAGGAGCAACCCCAAAGCCACCCACCTCCCACCACCCACCTCTGCGTCTTTGGGCGCCGTTTACGCTTGTAATTACACGCTTCATTGTTGGCCTCTCAGCAGTCACAGAGAGAGTGTGTGTGTCCTGGCAGCATCCTTGAGCAGGAAGGAGCTGGAGCAGCTCCATTTTCATGTTGTTTCGTCGCCTCACTTTGGTGTCGTATATCTCCGTTCTAATTGGGTTTC
Source organism: Drosophila ustulata (assembly GCA_035047365.1). Taxonomy (NCBI): domain Eukaryota; kingdom Metazoa; phylum Arthropoda; class Insecta; order Diptera; family Drosophilidae; genus Drosophila; species Drosophila ustulata. Next base: position 21,386,500 of record JAWNPT010000094.1, read on the forward strand.
GTTGTGCGCTGAGCACGCTAATGTCAACCTTGTTGTCTTGCCCAGACCCTAGTCGGAGTCTCAGTCTCAGTCCCAGTCGCAGGTCCTGTTTCCCGCTCCTGTTCCCGCTTCTGCACACTCTCAGTCCCAGTCTCGAGATTCACTTAGCTCCTGCACATGCAAAACAAAACGTACTCCAAAAAGCGCCCCGTCTCCCACCCTGCTCCCTATCTGGCACACACTTACTCTGCCAAAGTGCCATTAAAAGGGGACAGAGGGCAGGGGGCAGGGGGAGTGGCAGTGTGGGAGTTCGTATGCTGCTTGAGCATAGAGGAAACGGAAACGTTAAGCTTCGTCGCTTCTTGGGCTGCTCTGTCGCCAGTCTACGTCTTCGTCTCAGTCGCAGTCTCTCTCTCACTCGCACTCTCTCTCGCACTGTCTCCCTCTCTCTTGAGTGTGTGGCACGAAGCTGCCTGCTGAATTATGTTGCATGCTTTTAGGTGATTTAGCACACGTTTGTATGCAGAAACGTCTGCAACGCTTTGCTTTATGCATTGTTTAACTAATATTTTCTAAAATCTTGTTCAAAATTATGAACTGTCTTTCCCTCCCATCCCTTTTCTTCTCTCCCCTTCAGCAATGCCCGCCTCTCTGTCTATGCTCGCCTAGCTGGCCACAAGACAAAGTTTCTTTATTTTGCTGCTTGCCAATTTCACACTCTGCCAAACGCTGCTGGGCCAGCAATAATTTTCGGCCAATAGCTGCCCTTAGATCCCTCCCCCCCACACACACTACGAGCAACAACAAAAAAGGGGTCAGCAGCGGGGACAGCCAAAGACTCTGGCAACGCTGGCAAAGACAATGCTGTGGTGTCCACTTGGGAAAAACAAAACAATATCGATTGGTCAGTTTTTAAGAGATTTCATAAACAAATTTACAGCACTTCCAAAGCTTAGTTAAAGTTGGGGAAAACTATAAGCCTATAGTTCAAAATAAATCATATATAATTTTTATAAAAAAATATTTTGATGTAGCAAAACATTATTTTGTATGTAAAAACTGATGAATATTTCTGCTTAACCCTGGAACGTAATTCTCATGTAACATACCCTAAAATCATTTTTCGTTATATTGTCAAAAAACCATTCAAACGCGTTAAATAATATCGGAGTATAAAACAAATTAAAAATGGATTTTTCTATTTAATTTTTATTATATATGATTAATGTTGATTATATAATTAAGGCCAATTAACAAAGAAATTAAATCTTGAATTTTCAACAATGACTATTTAGTTATTTAATTTACCAACTTTCTCTATATCATTGGTGATTTTAAAAATATTCTCATAAATAATCTTGCTTTCTTGCTGTTTTATACTATCCTACGCTCCTTCAGCTGTCTACCTCAGTCAGAGAAGACTTTGTGCAGTTTGTAGAAATTATTGTTGAGCGCCTGCCACGCTTATTAACTAAAGCGAATGGCGGCTGTCACTTGTAAATCAAAGACAGAGTCAAAGTTGGCGATGGAGCTGAAGCTGGTGCTGATTCTCTTGTTGTTGTTGTTGCTGTTGCTGTAGCTGGAGTCTGAGTCTGTCTGTTGTGGGGCATGCAGCCCACAAGTTGCGACAGTTTGCGGCAGTTTCAAGACTCTTTTTCACATATTAAAAAATCCCTACAACGTTTTGCATAAAAAATAAAGCACACAGATGTGTATGGTGTGTGTTGGTGTGTTGGTGTGTGACATCATATCGTATATTGTCGCATGAATTTACGTGACCATATGTTGTCGCTGGAGCGCATAAATTCCAAGGGGCCACAGACTGGGCGACGTCGCCGTCGCCGTCGGCTTCAAGTGGAACTCAGAGTTGCCCCCTGGACACAGGCGCAGACAGCGGTGGCGGTGGCAACCCTTGCAAGTGTTGATAACTCACCAAGTTTTTTGCATATGCAGAGCAACAACAACAAGCAGTGGAAAAATGGAACTGAATTTATTGAATTTAATTTGAAATCGCACAAAACTCAACAACAGCTGGCGATAGTCCGATATATACTACTGCCATATAGATTAGATTGAAGCTGCAAGGACTTTAGCTTGCCTGGCATATGAATATTTAAACTCTCGTTTGGCAGTCGACTAATGAAGCTGCGCGAAATTCGTTTTTAATTGCCACTGAAAATCCCGAAGATGGCGGCCAGAAAAATTTGGTTTTAATTGCCGGCAAAACGGCGGCCAGCCCAGAGAAGCCCGAATCCGACTCCGGCACAGACCTTGCCACTTGTGTTTTTTAGTCTTTTCGCCCCCAAACTCGATTTTGCAGCTAATGGATGACGGCAAAGCTGTTGGTCTGCCCAGCAGCAGCAGGAGGAGGAGAAGGAGGATAAGGCATCGGCACAGCAGCCAATTAAAGGCATGACATAAATCCAGATGTGACTTGTATTGGGTGTTTCCGCCTGCGGCCCACATTCTCTCGCTGTTGTGCTGCACAAAAAGACAGCGCCAAAAAATGTTCAAGATTGTTGCCGAACAAAACAAAAAGTCGAGGAAAACTTTGCAACAACCAACCCAAAGCAGCAGGCCCAGACAACCCAACAACCCAACCAACAGACCAAACATTCGCTCGCTTTTCATGCTCACGCCCGTCGTTTCATTTTACAATGTTTTTCTTTCCCATTTTTTCTCTTTTTTTTTGTATTATTGCATTGCACGAGTATTTTTCTACTTGAGTTGGCAGCACCGCCTGTCCGCCATCCCAAAGAGCAGCGATTGTTGTTGCTGTGTTTCAACATGCACTTCACTTGCCTTCGCTGGCAGAAGAAACCGCAGCTTATGTTAGTATCTTTGTCTTTGCCTTTGCACGATACACGGTCCTGGTACCGTTTGGATTCATTCCCCAAAACTGAGGCGATGCTCTTCAGTTCTCTCTGTCTCTCTCTAGCTGGGGGAATACTGAGCAGCCCCTCATGCGTCGCTACATTAAAATTCTTCCCAGACCGAGTCCAAGTCCGATTCCGAGTCCAAGTTAACTAATTTATGTCGGACGACTTGGAATTAATGAATAAATGGTGGGGGCGCTTAGACGAATGGCCAGGCCATGCTTTGCAAATATGTAAATTACTTGGCAAAATACAAAAAACTTCAAGAAAACACACACAAAACAAACAATAAGAGGAATAAGCAAACATGCAAAGAAATGCCACACGCAATCATTGGAGGGCAATGTAAAGTTTTCTATACCATTTATAAAGTGCAAATTACTTGGGGTCTGAGAATACCTCAAAGTCTATGAGTGGTCGTTAAAAAACATAACTTTGTGTACTGTGCATCAAGAGATTATGTGAATAAACAGAATAATGACAATTTTTGTGGAGAGTATCTCAAGAGGAATATCCGCGTAATTGTCCGGATTATGAATGAAATTGTGTTATCTAACATTCAGAGTGGTCTGCAGTAAATTCAAACAAAACCATCCAAAACTTATGCTCCCAGCAGCAGCAGCAGCAGCAGCAGATGAAAGCAATAAAATTAATAATCGCAATTAATATGATTTCTTCTTATCGAGGCGCGCAATTAAATTTGCTCGACATAAATCGAATATGGCGGAGGAGGGAGAAATGAAGGGAATATCCAATGGGGTTCCTGCTTCGGGTGCCATATTAAAAATGCCCGCATTTGTCGCCTCCTGCTTCGGCAAACAAAAGTTCGGCAATTAAATTGGTCCGACACATGACGACAATGGGGTAAAATGCAAGTAGCAAATACGAAAGCAAAATGTGGGTGGAAGAGTGGAGAGAGACAGCGAGACAAGAGTGAGAGAGAGAGAACAAGATAAGTGGCTCGGAAGACGCAGCTTGGGCATTATCTCTGGGCAAACAGACATGACAACGCGCCACAAATAATAAATCGCATAAAATATAATTATGAAATTTGTAGCTTGTTTGCTCCGCAGCAGCAGCGAGGGGTGGCAAGAAGGAGGGGAAGGAAGCCGCCTCTCGCGTTGCAGCGCACTGAGTTAATACGCGGCTGTAATTAAGTTGTGATTTATTGGTTCAAGTTTTTAGCGCTACGACGACGCTTCATTGGGCCGCAGTTTCTTTTCTTTGCTGCTTTTTATTCTTTCGCTTTCTTTTCCTTTGGCTGCTTTGATGCCCGCCGCCCTTTCTTCTCCTCTGTGCTGGGCAGAGTTCCTTTCTTTTCGGCCCTGCACTTGTCGCGCTCTTGCTTCATTCTGTAAACTTTCTCCGGGCGCTGCTTTATGCACAACAAAATGTCTTAAAAGTAAAGCTAATTTATAAGTAGTCGCCGTCCGTTCCGCCCCCCAAACGAACAGTCGCCCACCGCCCACCGCCCACCTTTAATATTAAATGTTACACCAGGGACACATTTCGATGAAATATTTCGTAAAAAGTGTCTACGGTCGAAAAATGCGAGTCTGAGCCGCTCCTATTCTCAGCCTCGGCCTCAGCTTCACCTTTTGCCCAATGTCTTGCCAGCGTCTTCTTCTGCTGCTCGTTGTTGTTTTTTTTTGGTTTTTTTGGACTCGGCCCTGGCTCAAAAACTTTCTCCTTGCAGCATTCATGAGCTCCAGCTCCAGCTACAGTGCCACGCCTCCGCCGGCAGCTCGCAGTCGCAGTTCGCAGCTCACGCACGTGGCAGATGCGAAGATGCTGCTGGCATTGCCTTCATTGTTGTTGCCTTTGTTTTCCGCCCTCCGTCCCCCTGTTGTTGTTGTTCTGCCAAGACGTGCCAGCGAGGGGTTGTGGGAGGTGGGGAGCGGTGGGAGGTGGGCCTGGCACAGCACAAGAATTATTACCGACCAAATAAGCGATATTTCTCGAGGGATGAATGTGCTTTGGTGCGTGTTTTATTTTATTTCGTTGAGTTACAACCCGCCAGCTAACGGTACACGCTCTCTCTCTCTCTCTCCCTCCCTCCCCCTTTGCCTAGGGGTTGGGCAGGGGGCTGTTCTATGTATGTACTAGTTGTGTCTTGGTACGCATGGCTGCCACAGCCAAAGGAGGCGCCTCAGCTGAGGCAACGAATATAGGCAGGGGAAATGTCGAATGCGAAATTAAGAAAACATGGCAGTAAAATTGGGTAATAAATCATTGGGTGTCCTCAAAGTGTTGCTTATATGTTTTGTATATACACTGCTGCTGCGATATGGCACGGCACAGTTGGAATTTGTTTCGCTACAAATTATATAGATTTTGCGACAGTTTCTGCTTCAGAGCAGGAGAATAGCAGCAGACACATCTGCAAGACGTTCAAGCTGATTTGATAATAAGCAAAAGTTTCTAAGAAAAATCACAAAACATTGCTGCAAAATAAATTATGATTTCTATTGAATACTTAACTAATTTCTTATGCATTATATAGAATTGATACTAAATTGATCAGTTATTGTAAATATATATTATTTTAATTTAGTAGTTACTGAAATTAACATAGTTTTCTTTGTCTACCTGTCAAATATCATTACGCTATTTGAAGTACTTCCAGAGATTGGCTGTCGAACCCTTTTAGCTGCTCTAAGCTTTGCTATTGTGCTGCTTTTTACGCTCAACTGTTGCAGCCATCTATTGATGGGCTTTGTTTCGTCGCAATTCCCGTAATCCCGTCCTGCTCAGATACATGTGTGTGATTAAAATGGCGATATGAATGCATAATAATATCAGAGTTATGACTGCCGCCAAAAAAAAAAGAAACAGCCTCATCCCCATTGACGCATAAAACTGCAGTGAACTAAGCGGTGGGCGCAAAGTGCAGTATCCTTCCCCTATCCTCCTCTTTCCTGCCCTGCTGCCTCTCGAATCGCCCATCAACGCCGGGTGAGTAAGTGAGCTGAACTTTGATGCCGCCACATTCTATTCGCATTTGCGAGTACGAGTGCGAGTACCTATGGCCATATATCTGCAATGGTCGGACTAGAAACTGGCTCGCACCATTGCCAAACAGGCCGACGACTGTTATGCTGTATGTGTGTGTGTGTGTGTGTGTGTGTAGAGTCCGAAGCCGAAAAGCCGTAAAGCCAATGGCGAGGGACGAGGGACTTGGGCTGGCGCACTGGCAAAGACTGCCGCCGTTGCCTCTGGAAGATTTATGCAGTTCATATTCACATTTTCCAAACGCCGCATACCAGGCGCAGCATTCGCAAGGAGGCAGGAGGCAGGAGGCATGCAGGCTGCCTGCCACATGGATATCAACATTGTAAACGTGCCTAAATGTGTGTGTGTGTGTGCGAGCGAGAAAGACGAATGGCCGAAATGGAAGCAAGAAAGAGAGGGATATGAAAGGCCAGTCGCAGTTGTTGAAGCTTTTTTGGGCGCAAAATGTGCGCTGAGCATTGCAGTTTGCCGCTGTTGTTGTTGTTGTTGCTATTGTTGTTGCTTGCCCCCTAAAAAACGACGCCACATTACAGTGGACCCAACTGATGTAAAAGCGATACAAATTGTATCATATAACAATAAATATTTATCTAGTAAATGCATCAAATTATTAGATTGTTCTTGCTAAATAAGCTTAATACATAAAATATGTATTTACAATGCATAATATTTTATAAGACTACTCTTAATCAAATAATATTTTGAGTATATCTATTAAAGATAGTAGACGCAAGATTATTATTTAATGTCTGAATTCATTATGACCTATTATTATATACATAACTCCTCATTAAATAAATTCAATATTTTTGATGCATCTAAAAAATTACGTATACGCAAAAATATTTATATTTTGTTCTTTTTATGAATTTAATCTAATATTCAGATTTATTTATATTTAATATTTAAATTGTCATTCAATTAAAATATATTGTCTTTAAATAATATATGTAAATATTTCAAAATTCTTTGTTTAACTAAATTCGCTCTGTTTATGCTCTAACCACTGTGCGCTGCTTAGCCTAACTGAGCGCTGCCCATGAGCAAGTGTTGTAAGAGGAGGCTAGAGACTGGCATCGAGTCTGGGGCTGGGACTAAGGCTGGCTCTGGGATTGGGACTGGGACTGGGAGTGGGACTTAGACTGCGACTGCGACTGAGACTGAGAATGGGAGTGTGGTTCTGTGGAGTGTGGCATGGCGGCTGCTGGATGACTGCAGGCTCGTGCAAGCGTTTGGAACACACTGCATATTAAGTTATTGTATATTAGGTGTTAAATCAGATAAATTTTCGCATAATACCGCATACAGCACTCGGATTTTCAAAGATTAACGTGGCGCACACAGTCGTTGGTCAGTTGTTGTTGTTCATGTTGTTGTTGCTGCTGCATGTATGTGTGTGTGTGTGCTTGTGTGTGTGAGTTGAGCTGTGCTTGGGCTGTGGCTGCAGCATTTTGGAGCTGTTTTAATCATTTGAATGCTGCACATTGTTTTCAAACCCCCCCGTTCAATGCTGCCTCTAAACACTGTTGCACTTTATTTGCTACGCTTTGTTGGTGTCCATGTGTGTGTGTGTGTGTGTGTTTGTGTGTGTGCGCCGGGACTGATAAACATTATTGCAGTCGGTGTTGTCCATAGTATTCGATTTCGCTTTGATCATTTGCCACATGCAATCGACCGAGCATGAAAATTGCAATCCAAATTGCATTGTTAACAGATTATTAAAATGAAAATAAATTGATGCAAATTTATAATTGCACAAAGATTGCAAAATAAAAACCGTGCAAAAAACCAACAAAAATAATACATAAATATGCATGTTTAAGCTGCACTTCATCGATCAGTAGATACCTCTTAATGAAGTTTTAGTTTAATTAATTTTACATTGGATAACAGCAAAAGAATTTGCTTAAGAATTTCTTGCATGTTAATTCAATTTATCCTAATTTGCTTTCCATATTTTGCATATACCCTTCACTGTTTATTGGATTGTTACGGGGTATATAATCGAAGTGCATGAAATTTGTCTGCGGGCGCTTCATTAAGGCGAAATATAATTAATGTTGTTGTTGCTGCCGCTGCTGCTGTTGTGTATTTAAAAATAAATTTCACTGTTATTAAACAAAAGCTATTGTGTTTTATGAAAAGCGCATAAATAAAATGGCAAAAAGGCGACGCAGCGCTTACTTTAATTTATTATGACAAGTTGCTCTGGCACTTTTATCTCTCAGCACACAAATTTTGCAGCCAGCCAACAGCAGCCAACACACACACACACATAAATATCTTCCTATGGTATATATATTTATATATATGTATATTTGATATTTATGCTGCAGTATGTGTGTATTATACAATACTATATATGTATATATAAATGTGAGCGCAATAAAATAGCCACAAAACAAACTCTGCCCAAAAGCTCCGCTTGTGCTCTCCGCTTGCTGAGCGAAAACTAACTGCCAAAATGCCAACACACACACACACACACACACACTCAGACATACACTGATAAGAAGCAACAACAAAATCTGGCTAGCACCTAAATGGCATGACAAATAAGTTGGCAATACAATTTACAGGCCATGAATGGAATTGAGCCAGGTCCAGTTCAGTTAACTAAAACTTTCCTCTCTCTCTCTCTCTCCGTGCAATTAGTTATTTAAATGAATAATTTGATTCAGATTTAACAGATTGAGAAGTCTATAAATAATTGAAACAGATTGCAGCGATAATTCTACATGAAATATTTGTGATTATTAACAGACTTAAGTATATTTGATAGCTATTTTGATGAGTTAAGTTCTACTCTGAGTTAATTATTAAACAACGTTATTTAAAATATAATTTTGCTTAACATTGATTAGGAAATATTGATATTGTTATGGTTATAAATTCTGACAAGTTCACAGCTATTTATTCAAAATACTATTTTGCTTAACATTGATTAAGAAATCAGAATCTGAGACTGCTTCAGACTGTATTTAATATTAGTATAGCCACAAATTCTGACAAGTTCACGTTGGACTTCGTAAAGAAGCCGAGCCAAAGCTTAGCTTCAGCATAATGTGCTGCAATGTTGCCGTAAGGTTTTTGGGGCACTTGCATCCTGCACAGCGGGGCATGGCCAAGTGGCAAGTTGCAAGTTGCAAGTTGCGTTGCCGACACGCCGAGCCGAGCAAGGAGGAGAAGAGCAGGCTTTGAGTTTGGGTGACTGCGAAATTGCGGCCATAACTCATGGCTGTTGAGTATGTGTTAAGATGGCCTCATGGCGGAGAAGAGCGTGCAAATAAATTTGCAGATTAAGCGCATAAATAAGAACGGAACGGAGTTGCAAGAGGACATTATAAGAGAGCGAGAGAGATCGAGAACGCGTAATGCAATTGCAATGTAATTGAGGCGCACATATTTAATTTAATTTAATTTAATTTATAAGCCAGCTCTGAAACTCGTTGCTGTATTAATAATATTTGCAGATTCGAACAACAACGAGCGGCGCGACGAAAGGCGACTGCCTCAACTTGATTGCAATGATTTGGCCCTGCAACCCGCAGCTGCAACAACGCGTTGCATGCCGCGCACACGGCAGACAGGAAGAGGCATCGGATTGTGGGCGGGTTGCAGGGAACTGTGTCCGAGAGGCGACTGGTCAGCAGGTTGTTCTGTTGCCTGTTGTCGTTGATTTGTTTTGGCCAGTTGCCGTCGTCGTCGTCGTCGACGTTGTTGCTTTTCAAATTACCCGCTGAACGCTGGTCGGGTGAGTAAAACGATTACCCGCCGGCTAGGCCTGCTTTGGTTATAGTGCTCTCGTATGTGTTGGAACAACTATTATTAAGCGCGCTCAGTTGTTGCTTATATATGTATCTGCACAATATATATTTATGCAAGTGGTTGTTGGTGTTTGCGGCCATTGTTCTGCTTTGGCTGCAAATTATTATTCGCATGCCAAAATGAATTGAGCTGGCCGGGCCGAGACGAGACTGAGACCGAGGCAGAGGCAGAGGCTCGACTCTTGGCATGCAACATGTTTAGTTTATTCATAAACTCACACTCGCACTCACAGCCGGGTGTGAGTGCGTCGGCATATTCAAAAGTAGCCGCATTAAATGAGCGGCCTCAGCGCGCACTCAAATTGCCCAGTTATTAAGTAAATTGATTTTAAGTATGTTTCCAAATTATTTGCTTCTAAATGTTTTGCTGCACTTTTCTCCTTCGCTTTCTAACAACTTATATTGTGTTTTTATTTTGGTTTGCCGTTGTTGCACTTGTTAGAGGAACCGGAACTATGGAGTTGGAGGCCAACATGTGACTCCAGCAAAAATTGATTGTTAACATCGCCTGCAATTTGCTGGCGATTTGCATTTAGATATGGCACGGCTAAAGTGCGGCATAAAATGTTGCAAGCTCAAACTACAATTAAGATTATGTCGCGTAAAAGCAACAATTAATTTTTAAACACTCTTAAAGACATGCTTTTTTAATTTAAGCTTCAAAATTGCATACAACAATATTGCGAACAGACTTTGCCGTTTTCTATGGCATTAAAATAATTATTTACAAATGTCAGAGGTGCACAACTAATTTCGAAAATTATATTAATTGGCTAAGCATTTTTAAAAACGTCATTCCGAGTTTTTAAAGATATAAATATTTAATTTTTTGGCTTTCTATAGCATTGAAATAATTATTGACAAATGACAAATTTGATCATTTTATAATAGCTTTATCGCATGATAAATATATTTCCTTTTTTTACAACATTGAAACATTTTTATTGCAATTACTTACAAAAGTCTGAGGTGCACAGGTTACTTTACTGATTTTCTAAAAGCTTCATACAAGTTTTAAATGAATTAACTATTTAATTTTTTACAAGTTATTTTATGTGAATAATTTAGTTTGCGTTGCAACTCGATAAAAATGTATTTAAACACTTTTATATGTAGCTAGCAACTCATAATTTATTTAATTAAATGCTAGCAAGAGATATGAAACACTTTTCTGTATTTTTTATGTGTTGTCTTTAACAGTATTTTTCACTCAACTGCATTTATGCTAGGTTTTCTACAGCTTTCCGGCCCTGCATGTTGCTGTAATCGCAGCAGTTGCACTCGATTACATATATCAGTGGGCATAAATGAAGATTTCTATTAACTGACGTTAAATTTAATTTAATTTAAAACTAGCAACACACATAAAATGGCCAGATGAGCGCCGTACATGCAAAATGCAAAAACCAACAGCGGCAAAATTGTTAAATGATAATCAGGGAGTCGACTCGAGTCGTGGCAAGTGAAGCAACTTAAGATGGGGAGCAGCTGCAGCCACTTGTTGTGTTGTGTAGTGTTTTGCGTTGTGTTGCGTTGCAGTCAATGAAAATGCTTCATAAACAGTGCAATTAAACTAATGACTGTGCCAGGTACTGCGTCTGACCAACGGCAGCTAAAACATGGGACCGCACACGAAGAAGCCTCGGCACCGGTTCTTCTGGCTTCGTCGTTCATCAGGCTGCTTTTGGCACTTGTGCATATGATTAGCCAGAGTCGCAGTCAGAGTCGAAGCCAGGGCTGAAGCTTGTGGTACGTGAGCTGGTTGCTGCCACGTGCAGCGCAAAGTGGTTGCCTGATGAAATGTGCGCGATTGTCTAATGGGTCGCCAAATGGGCAGCGGCTCCTACTTGGATGAGGCACAACTGATGTATTGCTGCAAGTCGAAAGCCATTGCGAACACGGCTGCTGTTAGTTGCTGCTCTTTGCCATGTTTATGGTTGCCATGGCAGCGGCGAGCAGCGAGTAGCTAACCGGTTTTTTGGTTATCTTAAAAACCCGACTCAAGTCAGGTAGAGCAGCCGGTTCCGAGTGGTCGCCTACTGTGCTACAGCGACAGCAACAGCAACTGCGTCGCTGCTCGGCTCGCATGTTGGTGGTGGCTTTAATGGCTTCCGCCAGCGGATCATAGGAGTGAAATAAATGGCCAGACGGAACCAATAAACGTCGCGCGTTGTGCGTTCAACGCTCGTTCAGCCGAAATGAGTTAAGAACTGTGGACAGTTTCTGCAAGTCGTTGACTCATTGCGATTTATGTGGCCGCGAAAGAAAACCAGAGAAACGAGAGAGCAAGAGAAGCAGATGGAGATGCTGGGTTGTATGTAACGCCCACGGACATAAAGTTGCTGAAATTCCTTGGGCTGGCCATTTACTTGTAATAATACATTTTGCATTATAATAATATATATACAATATATATATATAAAATTGCCTAGACACTCATCAATCAGTCGGAGCTCAAAGGAATTGACCTGAACTGGACCGGAGTGGACCGGAGTGGAGAATGGCTGCACTTTACTTGCCAGCTTCGGGGTGAATGTGAATGGGAAGGTGAAGAGCAAGACGACCACTCGACTTGTATAATAAAAGTAATTGCGTCTTTACCCTTTAGGGTTAGCGAGTGAAGCAAATTGCGACTTGAATGCAATGCGCTTTTCTATAAGCATAAAAATTGCTATAATTTGCTGAAGATTGCGTTTTATCCATAACCATAACTGACCCCTCTCCATTTTGGGATAACAACAACCAACCAGCCAACCAACCAACCGGCAATTTATTTTCCCTCAAGTGCATTCAATCAATATAGACAATATGGCCAACTCTACAAACTATTTATTATAAATGATGGATTGCTTTGAAATGCTTTTTTTACGAAAATATTTGCTCCTAGTGAAGGGCAGCGAATACTTTGATTGCTTTCGGGAAAAAATGGCGCTAATACTTATAATTATTTGTGGCATTTTTCCGACACAAATATCTTGCAAAAAATACTTTAAAGCGAAGCGTTTTGAATACTTTAATATTATTTTTGGGGGTCACAAAGAATAATAATTGGGCAGAAATGGGCTGAGGCCTTGAGTTCGATGAGTGCACGACGACAAATGGCAACTATTTCAACTATTTGCACTTTATAACGAAGTTGCCCAATGAACCAAACATCGTCCAGTGGCGCCACATGGCTGCCTCATTGTTATTGCTGCCTCTGTTTGTTGCTTGTTTGCTATTGGATTTTGGTTGTGCGGACAGCGGACGGCGGACTGCGGATGGTTGGCTGCCTGTGTCTGCGGCAGCCTCGAAAGCAGATAACAAATATTTGCAGGAAACCATGAGCCCCTTAATTAGTGTAAAGAAGCTCTCAGCTCTCTCGAATTGCCGCAACAGCGAAGGAGGGCGAGGGGTCCTGTAGAACTCATAAAATGCCAGCAAGGAAGCAATTTATCAAAGTTTTGTTGCTTAATTGTCGTCTGTGCGGTGTTGGCAGTGAAAGTTGTCCCTTTGCCAGCTACACGAGGAGGAAGCTAAGGGAGGGGAAGGGAAACAAACGAAGGCGTGTGCGGCTGTTCATTTGCCTGCTCCGCTCGCCCCCGCAGCAAATCCTAATGATAAATGCTGTACGACATTTTGAGCCACCTTCTTGCCTCCCCATCAACATAATCATCGAATTTGCCTGAGCGGCAGTTTTCAAGATATTTTCCACATCATAAATACATAAGGAGAGCCGAAAAGGGATTGGGGCAAAGGAGCAGAGTAAACACACGGCTTCGGCTGCGGCTTCTGGCTCTGCTTCTGTGTGCCGTCACATTTATAACAATTTAAAATTGCACGAAAAAATGGCAATAAAATCCCACAGACAAACGAAATTACGTGACCAATGTGTTTTATTACGATTTTATTGCGAAAATGCGAAGAAGTCAGCAGAGGAGCAGAGAAGCGAAAGGGAGGCAGAGGCAAAGCAACCGCAAATATGACTGCGTCTGGGAAGCGCTTTATTATTTATCTTTCGGCTGAAATCGGCACAGAAGCCAAACAGAAAGCAGAGCAGACTGCAGCTGAGACGGGAGGGGGGAGCAGGGGGCAGGGAACAGGACAGGGCTGGAGCAGTCGATGGCTTGTGGCACGTGAGCGTCTCGAATGCGAGGGTTGCAACTAGAGTACTAGAGTACTGGCCGCACTTTAATTTATGTTCTGTCTCAGCCTCAACACGGCTTCTCACGTGTCAGGTTAATGCGAAATTTATGTGCGCACTGTCAGCTCGAATTTTGCTGGCAAGTGTAATCGGAGGCACCTCGGTCCATCATTTGCTTTGCGCCCCGTTCAAAACTGTGTCATACAAGTGATTTAACCACCAACGCCACGGGGGATGTCCTCATCACACTGAAGGGGGTGATTGCCGCCCTTAAAAAGCCATAAATGGCCAACCAAAAAAACGCCCCTTATACGTTTGCTGACCGGCTTCTGGTCAGAGTGGGAAATGTTTATATCGGTCTATTGAAATTATATTTAGCTTATGCAGTTTGTTGTTGTCGACATTTTATTAAGTAATTTGCATAAATTTTCCCAGCATATGCCGCTGCCCAGCAAAGGGTGGCAAGGTGTGGAAATTAAAAACCCGATTACAGCCATAATAAAAACCAAAAAAAAACAGCAACTGATTTTCCATTTAAATTTGAGAGCTGACAAATTAGGAAGAGAGAGTTGTCTATATGCGCTGACTCATTTAAATAATTTAACTATAATGTTTGCCTTTACAAACTGAAATATTCGAATCGTATTTGACCTTTGCCAAAATAAATATATATTTATGTATTCCAGCCATCCCTCGACATCCCGCTTTGGCAGAAACTTTGTAAAGACCAAAATCTTGCGCCAATAAAAATGATAAAGATTTTCTCGTCCTCTAATTTTTTTTTTGGTTGTCTCTTTTGCGGAAATATAAAATTGAATTATTGCATGCAATTTGAAAAAAAAAAAAGAAACCAACAAAGCTGACAGCAGTCGAGCTAAAAGCCAAGCAACAACAGCAACATTGGCATTGCCAAAAAATTTGTCAAAATAATGGCATCATTCTGCAGTGGTCGCCAAAGCGATGGGAGACTCGAAGAGTGGGCGGTCGTTGCGAGCCGACAAAAGACGACATAAGGCAGCAAGGATCCGCCAGGACCAAACACACACACACAAACACAAATACGATGATGCTGCTGCTGCTGGCGACGCTATGGTTTATCCTTTATCCTTTATCCTTATGCTTTTTTGCACATTATTTGCTTTTGCAATTCAAAGCGATTAAGTGCGACGACGCCGATGCAGAGTCGAGTCAACTCGACTCGGGGGTCATTAAGGACGACATAAAACATGTTTTTGTTGCAATGGCAATAAGTATCTGTAGCGTGTATCTATGTGTGAGTATATAGAAAGTCGTATAACTCAATGGCGGATGAACCCTAACCCTAACCATAACCCTAGCTCCCTCTCCCTCTGTCTGTGGCCATTAGCGCAAGCGGTTGCATTTACAATAATACAGAAAAAAGGCAGCCAAAAGCAGAGGCAGAATTTAAAAAGTAAGCCCCATTTAATAGAGCAATTATGACCAGTTGAAAGTCGACGAGAACTGAGCGGAAAAACTCTAACTGAGGCAAGCGACGCGGCCATATTTCAAAGTGTTTGCCCGTAACTAATTAAGCAATTAATTTTCGAGCAGAGCCAACGAGATGCACACACACACATACACACACACACAGTACTGAGCATGAGAACAAGTTCAACAAACTTTTCTCAAAAATAATTTACTGGCTGCCATAACCAATTGAGATTGGGTTTGAGCCCAATCCTTTTGCTCATGCGTGCTCCGCGAAGTATGCAACACTTTTTGTTGCTTTTTTTTTGCTTCGCCTCTCGCAGAGTCTTCATAAAATATGTTAAATGCCCCGAATTGCCGGAGGGTGTGAAAACTTGAATCAAAACCAACCGAAAAGCAAACCACGCTGAATATTTATGATGCGATTAGCAGAAGTTCTCCTTGTTGCTCTGGCTGTTGTGCAGGTTGCAAGCAGGCAGTCGGAATTTACGGCAGGCTGGCAGGCTGGCAGGCAGCGAGGCAGGTTGCCAATTAAGCTGGGAGTGTGCCGCATGAATATGTAAATAAAAGCAGCTAATAAGTGGGTGTTTAATAACCGGATGGCAATGGCGATGGCGATGGCCAACAGCCCAACAGACCAACAGACCCAAAAAAGCGGGGACCCCAAAAAATGTAAAAGAGAAATTGCGAGAGCGCTCTGTCGTTTGTCAAGCGGCAAAGGTAAAAAATCATTTGAGGGGGAGGGCGGGGCAAGGACAACCCAATGGGGCAGCAATGTGGCAGCCCAAAAAGGTAGCATGTTTAATTTGCGTGGCATTTGCAGCTGCCTGCGGCAAAAAGATAACGAAATAAAACGTTTGTCGGCACACAGCATTGGGGAAAACAGAAAAAGCGACAAGCACAGGAAAAAAAAATACAGGCAACAAAAATTTGTTTGTAGCGCAGTGTAAACTAATTAAACGGCTTGCATGTGAGAAGGCAAATACGTGCCTCGTATTCATTGTATTTGTACAAATAAATACTCGTATGTTGCCGCAAAATGGCAATTAAAGCGCGTCGAGCCATTAAAATTATGATTAAAATTTAATTTAGCGAAAATAATCAGGCTGCCTTTGATTAACTCCAAATGAGCGAGCAATTAAATCAAAAAAGTGCAGAAAAAATAATAATAGTGCGCCCCATGAATTGCATTAAAATTCAATTAAATATTGAAAATCAACAATGAAGAGCGCAATAAAAACTAATAATAATCGCGAGTTAATGGCTGCAAAACTCGTTCTGCGCAGTCCTTGATAAATAGCTTGTAGACAGTGTAGACTGTGTGGCCTGGGGGCCAGGAAAACGCATTTATTCATTCATTAAACGCAGACAATTAAGTACCAGGAATTTCGTAGCACCATAAATCGTGACGCCCCAACAACCCCCAGTTTCCCATCCTCCGCCCCCAGCTGCTGCTGCTTGCTGCAAATTGTCAGGTCAGCTGAAAATCTACATATGCACTGACCAAACAACTATTAAAACTATGTGACTCGGCCAGTGTCCTCATCAACCACGTTGTGGAAATTTTGGAAAATTTTCAATTTGCCAGGCTGACTACCATTTTGCATTGGTCGCGACCATAAACCCGCCCCCGAGACACTAACCCCTTCCACAGGCGATATACTCGAAAGGGTGCCTGACAGTTAATTGAAAATTCTTCCTCGAATCATATTAAAAATGGATTGTCTAGCAAAACTATCATGCAATTAAATACACGCTAACGAATGTCCCAGTGAATTATAGTGAAATGTTCTTTAGACTGTAATATCTGAGCTTTGTTGGGATTAATATCTGCAGACTATAATATCTGAGCTTTGCCTCGTGTATTGATTTAATATTTATATTAAAATATTCTTAACTATCTGCAGACTTTGCAGAATATTCATTTGAAATTTATATTTGTATCTATATATTAATTTAATATTTATAGTAAAATATTCCTTACTATCTGCAGACATTAATATCTGTGTTTTGTTGCGAGTTGCAAGATATTAATTTTAAATTTATATTTGTATCTTTATATATCAATATATTAATTTAATAGTTTTAGTAAAATATTCTTTACTATCTGCCGACTTTAATATCTGTGTTTAGTTTCGAGTTAATTTTAAATGAATATTTCTATCTTTAAATATATATTTTTCACTATCTGCTGACTTTAATAACTGAGTTTTGTTGCGAGTTGCCAGATATTAATTTAAAAGCCATGCGAAAGGCCTGCGCCGCTGTCAGACTTATCAGTGCTTATCAGCAGCTCGAGCAATGTTGCTTGTGACGTATCGTCATGGTGGCTTACTGCTGTGAGAGACTGTGAGTGTGAGTGTGTTGCTCACAAGACATCAAATTACTTTCGTATGCAAATCAGCGGCTTTTCTGCCGACTTTTTTTTTCGCCCAACTGCTGCGGCTGCTGCTTGCCACACGGCAACCGAGCGACGTCCCCGCCCACATTCCAACGCCCCGCCGCTTGCCGCTTGCCGCTTGCCGCATGGGCAACATTGGCAGACACAGTCAGTCCTACAGATAGCAGACACGGCATTTGATCGGCACCAAATTTATCTCAATGATATGCAGATAAAACTAACAAGTACCAAGTTTCGTTATTTCTCTTTTCGGTTCGGAGCTGTTTCTATTTTTCTTTTTCGCTGCACTTCTTCCACTCGACAGAGGGAGAGGGAGAGAATGGGAGAACGAGAGGAAAAAACTACATTAGCAAATAAATTTATTTAGCATTACAAAAAATGAGGTAGCTGAGTGGCTGTTGCCGAAGAGGGGGGGAGGACGAAGGCTCAACGGATGCATGTCTAAGAGGGTGTGTGTGTGTGTGCGGGCGCCATGAATTTATTTAAGATGCTTATTGATTGGATTTGATTTTATGCTATGGGAAAGTAAATTTGCGCAAATAAATTTAAATGAGGGCGTTGAGTTGAGTGTGCTGCCTCTGCCGCCCCGCCCACTTGTGGCAAGGCAAGCAAAAATTTTCTATTTTTTTGTGTTCCTTGTCCGTTCTCTTCTTTGTCTGTCTGTCTGTCTTTGACAACGTAAGCTAATCCCCTCATGTGTTGGAGTCGGGCTAGACTAAAGCTGGGACTGAGGGGCCTTAGCAAAAGATACGCATGAGTAATTTTCCAATTTTTGTTTCACATTTGCAGCTAATCTGGAAAATGGTTTTTCTTTTTGCACGAGTTGGAGTTGGATGGTTTATTTATTCCATCGACATGTGAGTCTTCTGGTGGTTGCTTTTAAAAAGTTGTCTATTTATTTATTTACTCACTTTAAGCTGCATTCGCTTACTTTGTCAATGTATTGGAAGGAGTTACGAGTATGAATTGTTGATAGTGCGACACTTACCTGAAAGGAAAAAAAGAAAATGCAAATTAGTTTGAAATATATTTGAGGAGCATAAACTTAAATGATGTACCTTAAATTTGATGAACTTATTTATTTGTGAATGTTATTTATATATGGAAATTTAATTTAAACATGCGTCTTATTATTGCACTCCAAGAAAACAGTAATGTCTGAATTAATATCTATATATAAATCTACTTAATCTACTCAATATTTCAAGAAAGGAAACTTCAAGCTTATTCCAATCTCAACGCATTTCTCTTTTTTTTGCGTGGCAAATTAATGTGATGAGTTGCAGCAGTTTATGGGTCGATTTTTAATTTCTGCCGCTGCAGCTCTTCATATTTTCTGTGGCGTAATTGAGTAAAATGAAATAATTAAAATGCGTCGCATAAAGTAACTTAAAAATGCTTTAACGACCTTTTGTTAATAACGCAAAGTGCAAATGTCCGCTCGCTGATTGTTGTGCGTTTTACGTATGCAACAACAGTAGGCTGTGCAACTGCAACTGTGGCAACTGCAACTGTGCGCCACACGCAATTTTCATTTGCTGCTGTTATTAAGTGATAATTGAATTTTTATGCCAGCGCCAACAGGCCAACAGACATGGCCTGGACTTCAGGTCCTTTTGCAATTACCAGAAAGGTCAGACAAGCACCAAAGGTGACACAGTAAGCAAACTTTTGCAGAGCTTACAAATGCTCCGAATCCCGCACTTGACTTTAAATAAAGTTTGCAAATTGTAGGCAACAATTATAAGGAATTTTTTTTGAAATTCTAAGCAAGAATTTGTTGATTTATTCTCACGTGCGACGGCACTTGCAACGACCGACAAACTGATCGCAGCAGCACTTTATTTTGGGCTCAATTTTCGCAGTAAATTGTAGTACCAACTTTCTAAATGACCAGAATTGCAGTCGGCCCATAAATCAGACGACGTTCAACGCTGGATTAAAATTTTCGGCCATGTAACGCACTTTCTAAACAGAGAGCGAGAAACAAAAAAGATTGCTCTAAAAAATACAACAAAACGCTGCCAACTGTTTTGTCGGTCCGCAGCGGCAATTGTTATGAAAATGTATCAACAAAAAAGTATCTGCAGCTGTTTTATGAGGGGTCATAGACAAAACACTGCGACAATTGCAGACGGAAACCGCAAACGTTGCAGAAATTATGAAAATTCATATTTCTGCACGCACTTGGCGGGAAATTCGCACAGACACAGGTATCTGTGACGCCGCGGGTGGCAGGCGTGAAATTTGCATGCGTCAATAGAATATGAAATTTAGAGAACAGTTGCAACTGTTGCAACTTGCCACATTCAGTTAGCCCAGTTGATTTACTGTCGTGTTTTTGCGCCCAACCGAAAATGGGATGATCATAAATCTCGTGTGCTACTTTTTGTTTTTCTTTTTCGGCTGCATTGTGTGTGTGGCAAATATTTTGGTTGCTGCGATTTCATGCCACGCACAAGGGGGGCAATTGCAATGCACTTGGGATCGTTTTAATTTCTCTGCTGCTGCTGGTGCTGCAAAAAACCCCGATGAGCAAAAAAAAAGGCAGAAGACAAGTCGCACACATTTCATGCGGCTTCCACAAAAGGTAACAGGCGAGTCGACTCGAGTCGAGACGGCCCAAAAACCCGTCGCCGACTCCGTCCAGAGACGACAACGAAAAGCAATTTACGAAAAGCACGCAGCGTTTAGATCAAAAGCAAAGACGTCGCGACGTCGCAAGTCGCCATTGGCAGGACACAGGACAGCAGATAACCAAAGAGAGACAACGATACAGAGAGCGAGAGCATGAGAGCAGCAACGATGCTATACAACGCAAAACACATCATTAAGTATAAAATTCTTAAAATGGAATTTTAAATCATTAAAAAACGCTGCAAAAAGTCAACAGCAGCAGCAACGACAACAACGACGACGAGGAATTTGCAATGCGTTGCTTTATTTGGCAGTGGCTCGTTGGAAGCTGCAGCAGCAGCAGTCGCATGCAACCAATGCCCAGTTGCTTTTGTCCAAAATGGTTGTGGCAGCAACAGCAACAGCAACAACAGCAGCGTGCAGCAGTCTTTTTTTTTATGTACACGCCAAGCCAAACAGCTTGAATGGAAGTAATGATGCTGCCCCAAACGTTGTCCAAGTCTTGAGAAAGGCGCGCAGTTGTTGCATTCGCAATGAGTTGCCGTTGTTGCCGCTGTTGCCGCTGTTGCCGCCGCAATCAGCAACATGGCCGCCTGGGCAGCAAACGAAGCTGAACTGCCAACGTTGCTTTTATCGGCGTTTTAGTTGTTTTTTTTGTCCGTCGTTTCTTCGTTTGCAGTTTTTGTTACTGTTGTATTTTTCCTATATGCATCGCTTTTCGGTTAACATGTTGCCGCTGCACGAATTCTATGTTGCACTCGGAATTTGAAGTAAATAATTCTTTGCGCTGTTCGTTTTGCTTGCAACATTTTTGCAAGTGCTTCGTGCTCGTTAAGCATTTTGCTCTGCGATTTCTTTTCTGCTCTTAACATTTCGTTGCTTTTCTCCCGATGTTGCTCATAATGCGCCATCCGAAAAAAATCCACCAAAATAAAGCATAAAAAACCGAAATATAAAGGGCGCGCCAGCTGCGAAAAGTGGTTCCGTTTCGTTTATCTCATATTTGGGTGCGTTCTGCAACAGTTCCCCCTCTCAAGATACTTAAAAGGATGAGCATACTCGATTTATTCGCTGGCATAATGACGTCAGCGACAGTTGAGGACAGTCTTAAAGTGGTGTCAGCTAATGATGAATTAATGTTGCAGCCCAAAACATTATTAAGTATGCAACTTTTCTCGTTTTCACTATTTAGATTTCTCAATTCTTCGCTTGAGGTTGAATGCATTTCTGCAGCTTGGCCAAAAATACTTCACATAGTTGTGGCAATCGCACAAACTGCTGTAAGCCATTAAAAAGTCAACTCGTTCTGTATTCGCAATCGCATTTTTTTGCTCTACTCGTTTCGCAGTCCATCTCCATCTTGTGGCGAAGTTTGTGAGCAAATAAATTCAATTTGCTGGTAGTCGGCAAAACGGCGACAGGTTTTTGCCGCATTTATCATCGCATCAACATCGCACAGACGACAAGTCTGTGGCTGGGAATGGGGACTGGAGAATGGAGAATGGCAATGAAAGAGGCAAAGACACGAAACGGGAGGCAAGAACACAGCTCCAAATGAAACGCCATTTACCAATTTATTTATTTATATAAGGCGAATATATTTTATAACCCGCAGCAAATGCAGTCGAGCAGAGCGCAGAAATAAAAAGCAGCAGCAGCAGCAGCAGGAGGAACAACAAAAAAAGAAAAATCTGAAGAAGAAAAAAAGATGTTGTATGAAGTGACCAAACTAGTTCGTTAAAATAAATTCGAGAGCCACTAACAATGTTGAGGTGGACGGACAGACAGACAGACGGACAGACGGATGGACAACATGCAACGACTGCCGCTGCCAGAGGAGACCCAAGACTCCAGGTTCCAGGTTCCAGTTTCCAGAGCAGGCTGCGAAGCGATGCGATGTATGCGGCTGGGCGAAGATGTATTCCTTTTGGGATGTTTTTAATTTTTCTTTAAAGTCGTTAAGCGTCGTCGTTTTTTGCGCCTTCCTCGGCCTTTGTGCCTCCGTTCGTTTGGGCGAGCTGGCGAGCAATGGAGTTCGAGCCGAGAGATGCCATTGCCGTTTGCTTCCTGCGTGCCGCGGCGTTGCCTTTCTAATGGAGTTTTGCAGATAACAGGCAACGGCAACGGCAACAACGACAAAGGCAACAGCAACGGCGACGGCAACAACTCGACGGCAGCTCCATCTCCATCTACCTTCTATTTACTGCGTCTCGCCCCCATCGCCTTCCTGGCCGGAGCCAGCTGCTGAGCATAAACACACACTTACACGTACTTGGGGCAATGCTATGAAATAAAATTAAACCCTTTTCGGCGACGACGTTGCAGACGAGGAGCGAGAAGGGGAGAAGGTGAAGGCGACGGCAAATAGTTGCACAAAAATTAACATTATTGCAATTTCGCAACGCGGCTAACAAGCGATGCCCCAAGGGACTTTTGTTGTTGTTGCATCCTTACCTTAGCTGGAAACGCTGAAACCAAACTCGAGTATAATTGAAGAGCTTGGCTGCAATACAGCCATAAATAGAAAATCGTTTAGAAAATTAAAGAAATGAGTCTGCGACTATTTGCTGCTTGGCCATGGCTCAACTCTCGCCTCGCCGACAGTTGCAAGCCAAAGAACAACAACAACAGCAACTAGACAAGTCCAGCTAAGAAAGAAAAACAAAGAAAATTGTTAAGAACTATTCTGTATTTTTGTTTTCTTTGCTTTTGCCGACGACAGGCAGCATATGCAAATTTGCACAACGCAAAGGATAGGGAAAGAAATGTTTAAGACAGAGACAATTGTTGGGGCCACTCCTTGAGGAAAATGTTTTGCATTGTTGCTGTTGTTGTTGTTACAGTTGCGAGAGTTTCCTTTCATTGCGGCTTGCGCAAATAATTCACAACTCAAGGTAGAACTTTTTTATGCAAGTCTGAAATCATTCGCACGCTACGCTTGAGGCTGACAGCATTAAAGAAATTTCATTAGAGAAATACTTTAAAATAAAACTTGGCAAATTATGCATTGCAACTAAATTACATTGTGCAAAATAAATGCTTCACTTGAAGTTCTCTATTTTCTTCACTTTAAACTTATTGCCTTTCATCTAATCTTATTGGTTTTTATTCTGGGGTTTCTTGGATTAGATTAATGTTAAATATACTCATAATTTCTTCATATTTGCATTATTTTGATGTAATATTCAATTGAATTTTCAATCTTTTAGTTTCCAGTTTTTTATTTCCCAGTTTTCGACTCTTCATATTCGACTTTAAAATAAAATACGAATTAAAAAAGTAATGCTGTTAGTTGCCTCTCAGATCAGATCAGTTCTGTTGTGCTCCGAGTACAACATCATCGTCATTGACTATTTCGCTCAACATTCAATTGTAGTTTTGATTTCGATGCTGGCTGCTGCTGTTGCTCAACAGTTTCCCGCTGTGTTCGCAATGATAACACACAGTCCCAGAGCCATTTGCAATCCCCCAACCCACATCCACATCGACATCCACATCCAGATGAAGTACCAGTTGACTGCTGGGTATCGCTGGGCTTTCGGTTCTAGTAGAAATCGCAGTGGGCCGCCGTCGTGGAACTGCAGGCGGATTTCTAATCTGTCTTCGCGTGCTGTTTGCTTGCATGCGAGAGAATTGCAAAACACGGCGAACATGCAACGCTATTTTGCCCCACTCCCTTCTGCCCCTGCCCTACCATTAACCCCTCCACAGCGCTCTTAACCCTGCTTAGCCCCAAGTCAAACAGAGGCAACATCAACAACAAGGCTGCCACATGCTGCGCTTTGCTGCTGTTGTTGTCCCTGTTGCACGCACATTCGCTGTGGACTGTGGCACACACACACATTTATGCAAATGTCGGGCGCACCATCATAAAATTGGATTTGGCAGCTGATTTGGCGGCTATTTTAAGCCGCATTTTTCGCGCACAATTTTTGAATTAAAATTTTGGCCTGCAATATATAAATTAAATTTAATTTTAGCCAACATTTCGACCATTGCGTCTATTTATTTTTAGTTTTTTTCCTTTGCATTTTGCGCGTCGCAAATAAGTGTTTTTTTTTTGCCGTTTTGTTTATTTATAGTCGCATTTTTGTCGCATTGCGAATCTCTGTTGAACTCTCAGCGGCTGTGTTTTGTTGCTGTTCTTGCCATTGCTGTTGTCTCTGGGCCGACTAAATAAATTTCGTTTTAAGCGTTTTCGCCACACTCCATATACAAAAGGAGTTGCAGGAGCCGCCGCAGCAGCAGCAGCCAAATAGCCAACGATAATAAAATAAACAAAAGGTTTGCCGCCAGCTTTTGGCCAGCGCTAAAGAAAACAGAGTCGAGTAGCGGAGACGAGGCTGAAGGGATAACCCTTCTTCCCCTTGCCGACTGGCAAAAGGTGAGACGCAATGGCTGCAGGTTTCGCCAGTTTTATTTGTGTGTTTTATTGTGGGCATATCTCAAAAGCGAATCTTTCGCCAGAGTCGAACTGCAGATAAAAGAGGGCAGAAGACAACCAGAATGAAGCAAGAAAGCGATTGAAGCAACACATGAACAGTCAATACACACACACACACACGCTCACACATTCAGTAACTACAAGATACATAGTACATAGACAAGAATACCCGAAGAAGTGTATAAAAAAATCAATAGAAATCCTCCAGGGAGGCTGGCAGAAAAGTGACTTGGCGAAATAAATAAAAGCAATAATATTAATACAGAAAGTTAAGAAATGTCTATTTAATTATTTTGTATGATATTTTTGCTTGCTACAAAAAATATAACTTTATATAAAATTCATATTTTAAACATGAAAAAGCTATGGAGCGACAGCAACTATTCGAAACGCGCTTAAAACGCGCCTGAAACGCGTGCAAAACGCTCGCGATTTTGGGGGCGCATTTAGCTATGCTTGCCTCTTGCCTCCGATGCTCCCCTGCTGCAAGTGGCATTGTCACTGTCACTGCTCGACAGGATTGCGTTTTGTGCTGGCGGCAACAAGACGCCGCCCCGCCCCGCCCCCTCGTTGCCTAGCGCCTCCCTCGCACATATGCAAATACAGCAACATGCGGCGCAACATGCGACTTGAGGCAGCCATTGACTTCGGGTCCCAGCGAGGAGAGAGAGTGTGAGAGGGGGGAACAGACAGACAACGCATCCGCATCCTCAGCTGCCTTCGTGTATCGAAGATGAATAAGGAGCTATTTTTACTTTTAAATCTTAAACAAGCATTTCTGTTGCACGTTCGTTGTTGTTGCGGATGCGGGTCTTTTGTGGCACTTTAGCGGTGGCGGTGGCAAGTTTCTCAGGCTCTCGCAGACTCTCGCAACAAACTCAGACGCAGCTTGATGATGTTGTTCGTTGTCGTTGTTGTCGTTGTCGTTGCTGTACTTGTCTCATCTTGTTCTGTGGCAATGTCATCGAACTATCGCCATCAACAATTTCGAGCTGCACAAACAATTTTTGGCCACGTAACTCGGCTGCTGTAATCCAGCTAGGCTGTGGGACTCTAGTTTTTTGGCTCAAACGCCTGCCAGGTGTGGTTGCGGTAACTCAGGGCAAAAGATACAACATCCCCGAGATACTTTAGTGTGGCAGCATCTTTTTGTCGTGTTGTGGCCAAGTGGACTTAGGGTCTTAGCCACTGAGCATTTATTTAATCGCACACAAGCCAAAAACTATCGCCGACCAACTTGCAAAATAGTTAATGTGAGGGGAAAGAGACTGAGGCCAGACGAGACGACTGAAATCCTCTTGTGATTTATGCAATTAGCACTCAACTAAGTCTAGTTAATGTACGACATGACGTTGGCAACTCTGAACTCCCCGATTTTTGCAGCAGGCGACGAACCGTGGCGCCGCCAATGGCCGCTCAGACATTTGAAAAATCAAATTATAAATACAGATGCAGAGATGCAGAGATATAGATGCAGAAGTCTATGGATGCAGCCCCTACACGCTCTGCTGCCACTCCCAGAGCATCATCGAATTTCCACGAAATGTAATTCGACGTGGCTTCGTTTTGTGTGATCGGGTTCTACTTTACGGCCTGCCAATTGGTAGGCAATTTTAATGCATATTTCATTGTAGTTCAACATTACTCGGCCAGGGATAATGCCTGCTGTCCCATTGAATTCATGTTAAACTCTCCCCCAACCAGCTCTCTTTCCTCTCTGTCTCTCTGTTCGGGGGAGTTGTACTCCATATTGAATTATGATTTATGATTGGAACATGTTGTAACTGGCGCAAGGGTACTTAGAATATAGATCCGTGTAACTGAGTGTATCTGTGTGTGTTTCAAATGTGCACATATGCGCTAGTTAGCGGAGCATTTGCTGCAGTTTCAGCAAAGTTACAAGAAGTTCGAACTTGAAGTGGTTGAAGGCCAAAAATAGCGACATTTGTGCGCGGCGGCCACTTGAGAAAGAAATGGGAAAATGGGAGAAAGAAAAAACGTACGCCATGTTTTACTGCAGGCACGACAAGGACACAAGATATTCACATTTTCCATTTTTCTTTTCCCGTTGCATTGCCATATGCTTCGAACAAAGTCAATGCTTGTAATTGGAGCTGCAATGCTTGACAATTAGCTCATTATCCCATTCAATGAAGATCACAGGATGCACAGCATCTCTAGAGATTAAATATTATGCAACGGAATGCGACTTTAAGATTTGGAAATATTAAATAATCTCTAGAGATAATTAATTTCAGAGAAGAATACATTTTAGTAGACAAGCTTGAGGAAACGACTTGAGAAATATAAAGAAAATTTATGAAAGTTTGAACTATTATTGTAAATATAAAATAATAGATGAATGAAATTTAGAGAATGAGAAAAAATAATTTGGATCGTTAAAAATATTTTTATTATATACGTCAATAAGTAGAGAACATATAATGTGTTTAAAATGGATTGAAATACTTTGCAATTAAATTTCTAAGGAATATTTGTTATTCACCAGCTAATTTTGAGCTAACAAATATTTTCAATAATATTAGCTATAAACGAATTTTTTGTGCTTGCAAGAGTTGATTTTAAATTGGCTTTTCTCTCCGAAAGAGTTCTTCCAGCTGACACCGACTTTGTTTGGAGTTACCATGTTGCATGTTGTCGGGTCCAAGCGTTCTGAAGGGCCAAGAGGCAGCGTCTAATCACCACAGCTGTCAGCTGCACTCATCCGATGCGACAATGAGTGTGGCAAGTCAACCCATTCAAGTGTCGTTGTATTTTAACACGTGAGTGACTTTTATACGTGGCCATTGTGTCGAGAGATGACTCGTTTTAAAATGCCAGACGAGGCAAGGAAAATTCACACATACCACGGCAGAGGAGTCGAGGCTACCAGTGGGGACCAGAGAACAGGGGGGAGGCAGGGTGGCTAGTCATACTCTTAGGACCGCATAAAAATGCCATATAAATGTGACACTTTAAATGCCAACGACCAAAATAGTTTTGAATGGCAGCCCGGGCGAGACAACTGCATGGGGAGAAGGGTGATCGAAGGAGAGGGGGTGGCAGGAGGTTGGCGGACTCACTTCACGTGACGAATTCGTGACAACGAAGTGGAAATGGAAATAAAAATGAAAATGGCCAACTTACATTTATTTGCATTTTCAAGTTTTTGGCCAGTGTGCGAAGAGTTTCCTCGGCTTTTTTTTTCGCTCCTCGCTGTTGTCTTCCTTGCCACAGACATTTGAGCTGTGTATTTTTTTTATTTGCGTTCTGTGCTGCGCTGTGTTAGCCAAGCACATTCCTCATTTCATTTCAGTTCGTTTCGTTTCGTTTTTGCTTTGCTTTGGGTATCGTTCGCCCAGTTCCTTCCTTCCGTTCTGCGGGCTCTTCACACGACACATTTTCCACAAGAATGAGTCCAGCGAGTTGGCGACACATTTGCATATGCACGAGGAGTGTGTGTAGGGAGAGGTCTCTCTCTGTGTGTGTGTGTGAACTGTCAACGCGCCATAGAACTGTCAACTTGATGGTAATTCTCAACAAAGCCATGAAAACTGCCAACAGAATGAGCCACTGCATATGAAAGCAAAGTTTTCCCTCCATTTTCACTTGTCGCGTCGCTGTCTGGTAGCTGCTTTTTTTTCTGTGTTTTTTTTTTTACTGGCTAAGACAAAGGCGCTGCTGATGAATTCATACAAATTAAATGTCGTGCTTCGGCTGTATTTTGGGCACAGACAATTTCTCATTGAAAATGCATGCAAACATGTCGTATTTATGAGTTTGCCCAACTCCGCCCACTTTTCGAGTTGGTGGCAAGTGGCAAGGGTGACTGGCAATTAGTGCGATGTCAGGCAGACACTTCCGTTGCATCTTGAGTGCCACATCCGCTGGCAAGAAGCAAACTGGTCGCTGATTATAAATCAAGTGCTGGCAAATTAGGCACAGTTCACAGCATATATGCTTTAATCTATGTGCAACTAGAGCAATTTGAAATTCGCATTGCTCTATTGGTTCTTATCAATATATAATGCGACTTTTCGCATTTCCATTTTGCTAATTTCCCCAGCTGAACTCTGTCTATCAACGCGCTTAATTATACCCATTTTATATGAAAAACTAATTTATTTTATATGCATTGCGTATCATAAATCTTCCACGATTTATGCTTATTGCCAATTTATTGGCAGCAGCAGCAGCAAAAAAATGGAAAAAATTCACAGAGAATGGGAAGTGTAAGAGAAAAATTGCATCGAAGCGCCAGCAAAGTTCAAACAATCAACGCCATTGTTGCGGCACAGTATGCTGTTCATTTTGTCTACATTTCACAGTTTTCATATACAGCGATATTGTCAATTTACTATCAGCAACAGCCAGAAACAACAACAGCTCTACAGCGACAGTAGCAAAGCCGCTTTGGCAACAAAAAAAAAAAAGCAGCACAACTGAAAAATGTATTATTAAGTCCCAAAGCTGCACTTCAATTAAAATGCATTTTCGCAGTTTATGAGCTTAATCTCATAAACAATTTCTGCATTGTTGGCCACTCTTTTTTGTCAGCAGAAGCTTTAAATATTTTGCGATAAATAGAGAGCGAGAGAATGCCAAGGAGAAAGAAAAATATAATTAGATAGGTTTTGCTGTCTAATCTGATTAAATATAATTTTTATTCTCGCCTACTTCATTTATAATATGATCGCAATCAATTCAATACGAATATTAATTTTGAATAAAAATTATAAATTGCATATTTCCAACATGTGCGTTGATATTGCAAATTAATTGCATCCCACATTCATTTAGCAGAAGCCTCAAATATTTTGCGAATAATAATTTTGGAGGCTGTTTAATCTGATAAAATAATAAATTTAATTTGTTTTATTATCGTATTTAATAGAATTTATTTCCATCACACTATTTTAAATAAACAATATATATTTTCAATTATTACAAATGTATTGCACATTGGTCGCTCAACCTCTCGATTCCCGCATTCTCACGCAGCCATTTCGATTAACTAAAGAGCTACTTTTTAATGCACTTGAAGCGCCTACAAAACTGTCTCATAACCATCTCAGAAGCAACTCTGCCTCAAATATCCTCGGGCCGCAGTTTCCACAGTCATACAACCTGTTTCGTTGCCTTTTGTTGTTGCTGTGTTTTTTGTCTTTTAATAACTTTATAATGGCGTGTTGTATCACGCGCTCGAGCTTCGTGTAGACACGCCCCCAAAAAGCAAAAGCAACAACAAAATCCAGCCAATATTTCCCTGCTCTCCCCGGCAAGCCAAACAACAATTGCAAACTGCCGCGAGTCGTTGCTGTTGTTGTTGTTGTCGTCTGTTGTTTGTTGCTTGTTGTTTGTTGCTGCAGTTCGTGCGATTCTTTTTTCGGTTATCGACAATTTTCAATCTATGCGCATAACTCAAGTGTCGGCGCAGCAAGCAAACCCGACACCCCAAACGACCCCAAAGCCCGCATAACAGTCCGCGACCCAACCTCCGCTTATCCTCCCCCCGTCGCCCGTCTCAATCGAGTCGGCATATGTGCAACTTCCGTGGAGAGCGCTCTTAACTGATGCTGGGCCTCGATCCGGGCCCACGTTCTGCGGGCCCAGTTCTCGCATCAAAGTTGGCAGCAACAGCAAAAAAAGAAGCACTGGAAAAAGGAGAGGCGAAGCAATAGAACACAACAACAGCAGCGAAATAATATTGGCAACATTTTATTGCACTGTGACCTAGAGCATCTGTGGCAGCCACTGTTCCTGCCGCTGAACCTGCTCGAAATTTGACTCCACTACTTGGCCAGGGTTTGGGTAACTGGACAATCGCAGCTTCCGACCCCAACCCGCTCGCTTCAGTTCAGTCCACCTCCTTATCGCCAGCGTCAATAACATGCCACCTCCCACTTCTCCATTTGCCACACATCCTTGTGCGTCTCGTTTGGCTGCAAAATTTACATCCTGTACGGCTGATGGTCGTTTTACTGTTTCCGTCGAGTGGCGAGCCGGACTCTGGGCAAGCCATAGACGACGGGGTCTTGCAACGCATATGAATATTTTGCAGCAGGCAACAATAAAATCCATGACATCATAAATATCGATGCGTTGCCATTGCGAAATTTTCGGTGCGGGCTTAGCACAGCACCGACGCCAGGGTCATTCATTCTGCTCTCTCGCTCTGTGTGCCCCACGTTTTTTGGGGGCATGCCACATGCCACACCCGCAGCCAGTCGCCGCGCGATAACTCGATAATTATGTCCGCTTTTGTTTATTTCGCACATCGATTACAATTTCGACTGCCGTCCAGGCAGAGGCAGTGGTCAGTGGGCCTTGTGGCAGCCCCATTAGATAGGCTGGTATCTATGGACGATGGGCTCTGTGCATACGTCATAGTCTCAACACTTGCACAATTTACAAACTCAACTCTGTGGAGAGCGAGAGAGAGACTCTCACCTGGGAGCGAGATACTGAAGTGCATCCAGTTACCCCCCAAAGGCAAACACAGGTAACTCTACGAGGATGCAAACACTGGATGTGGCAGGGAGTGTTTGTCTGGCGTCGCCTGCTGCTCATAAGTAAAACGTTGTGAGCAAAGTTTTATAAATTATCCTTGTGAGAATCCTTATTTATGGCGCGTGTGCAATTTTCATTTTATCGCAGTAAAAGCAAAGTTAAGTTAAGCTGCTGCCGCTGCTGCTCGCCCCTCACGTTGCAACTTTGCTGGCGAATGGAGGCGTTGCAACAGCAGCGGCAACAATAACAACATCTATCTCTCCATCTCAGTCTCCCACTCTATCTCACTCTGGCGCTCATTTTTTATATTTGCCCCGACGAACTTCAATTGTTCAGCAGCAAACACAAAACCCCAACACACAAACTCAACACGACTCAAAAATGAAACCAAACCCAAACCCAAAGCAAACTCGAACCGAACCAAGCCGAACTCGTATATTGCACAAATGTCTGTCTAAGAATCGACTATGGCAATATGACACAATGGGAAAGATGAGATATGTTTGGAATATTAAAGTTCTTAGAGATTGCAACTGACAGAAAAATATTTTTATGTGAAAAGAGATAAACTATAAGCCAAATTAGTAAAAGGGAACTTAGCTTTGATTTTAGAAACTATTAAAAATTTGTTGATATCTCAGTGATATAAATGATTCAAAATTTATTTATATGTTTCATTATAATGAGGAAAATGTCTTCTATAATTTTTATTTTTAAAAACATTTTTTGAAGGTACTGAAAACTTTAAGCAACTAATGACAATTTATTTTGCAATTTATATTACTATAATTTTGTTCAATAAAATTTGTTCTATCTCGTAATCAATTAAGTTATTTTCCTATATTTTCAATGTCAACTAAATTCTAACATATAAAAATATAAATTATCTCTTTAGCTGATTTGCCCATTGTAACAATGGAAAACGGGCGGACAGATAGGACGAATAAGATGCAGAAGAAGATGAAGATGGTGGATGAGAAGGAGAGTGGCTGAAGGAAGAGGAAGATCTCTCTCGTTGAGCTGC
Source organism: Drosophila ustulata (assembly GCA_035047365.1). Taxonomy (NCBI): domain Eukaryota; kingdom Metazoa; phylum Arthropoda; class Insecta; order Diptera; family Drosophilidae; genus Drosophila; species Drosophila ustulata. The sequence continues at coordinate 21,418,782 of JAWNPT010000094.1, forward strand.
CAAAGTTTTTTATGGCCTGCATATGAATATTATGCGCTCGAGTATAAAATGTTGTTGGCCACACTTCCTACGTTTCACTTCCTGCACTCGACTCGAGAGCACATCTTAAGCACACATGCATACACACAACTCTCCATATACACAACTCTCTACATATATATATACAAATATATATATTTCTATAGCTGCAACTAACAATGCACAATAACAATAAGAAGCGAAAGAAATACAGCTAGCAAAATGCTTTAAGAGCTCAGAGTTTGTCTTTAACTCGAGTTCAAAACTGAAGAACTTGATTCCAAAAATCCTCGCACTTGTATTTGTCTGAAGTTTTCTTTGTTTTCCCCCCTCGACGGCATAAAGTGTGTGTGTGTGTTAAAAATATTTAGCTAGCAAAGTTTTATTGGCAAAATCTGTTTATGGCTTTTGAATTTTAATTAGTTTACATTATGTCGAAATGTTGCTGCCTCGCACACAATGGAGAACAGAACCAGAAGAAGTAGTGTCCTGGCTGGCAGTGAGAAGAGTTTCATTACTATTTGTCTGCTGCCTTTCCGCACAGCAGCCGCAGCCGCATTTTATGCGCAGGATACAAATGTACATGAATAACTAAGCGGGGCAAGAAGTTCTTGTTTGGCTTGAATGGGTAAAGAGGAGAAGAGGAGGAGGAGAGGCACTTGCTGCAGATTCTGTGTGCTTGCGGCCTGTGCTTGTGGCAGGATCAGCGCCAAACTTTGGCGGCAAACTGCGAACGTGCCACGTTGCAAATTTTAATTCGACAAAAACATGCAACTGAAATTGTTATTGGATGTTTGCCACTGCCTTCTGCCTTCTGCCTTCTGCTGGCTGCCTGATGCCTGCTGCCACTGCCACTTGCAACTTGCCCCAAATTGTGAACTTTCGCATCTAGCTTTATTTGTATTTATTTTTTATGTGCCAAGCACTTGCAACTGTTGTTGTTTTTTTGGCTTTTCAAAATGTATTTCTTCTTTTTGATTAGAAAAATTATGCAGCTTATTTTATGGAAATTTTTAAATAAATGCAATTCGTAAAAATAAATAAATAAATGTAGTTTCATAGCCATTAATTTACGCTGTCTGTTGCCTTTCACTTCAGACATGTTAACACGGCTACATATGTATGTTAATGAGATCTGAAGTTGCTTAGTCACTACATCGACTATTTAAATGTTTGTTTATTTTACGCATTAATATTTATGCAAAAATTATTACAAAATCGGCTGCGGATTTAAGCCATGTTAAATCGTATTTATTAACTAAAACTAATGTTGAAACTCATTATATTGCTAGCCAAAATTAATCGGTTTTAAGTTACAGATTTTCACTCCTTATTTAGACTATTTTCAAGCTGATTCTCGGCTGCAAATTGACTAGCAATTAATTGCCGTAAGCGAGCATTTAATTGAGTAGCTTTTAGCCAATTGAGCAGGCTGTACTTGAGCTCAGACGTAAATAGTCAACGCAAAGCTGCAATTGAATTTAATGATTGACTGCAGTCAGTTCGCCCTCTCTGTCTCGCTCTCTTCTGTCGCAGTGTCTCTGTCTTACTTATATGGCAGCGACTAATTAATGATGTTGCATGCAACGAAAAGCCAAAATGGCGACAATTGAGTCGGTATGTTGGACAAGCTGACGAATGTGGCAAGCCAAAAATAAAGACAAAAATAAAACAAAAAATGGCAACCTTTTGCAGCAATGCAGCCGCCTTGCTACCAAATTTGATGCAGTGCAGCGAAGCGGCGACAACAGCAACAACAACAGCAACATCAGCAACAGCAGCAACCACAGATGAAACGAGTCAACTTTTTGTGTGTTTTTGCTACTGTTTTCAGTTCATTTTCAAATCGTTTCGTTTGCTTTGTGTGTGCATTTTTATTTAATTCATTTTTCACGTTTTTGCGGTCGCTGTTGCTGCTGCAGCGGCGACTGTTGCTGCTGTCGCTGTTGCTGCTGTTATTGTCGTTGTCGTTTGGGGGCTGCAAATGTGCAATTAAAGAAACAGGTTACACGCCTATAAATCTTGCGATCTTGTTGTTGTTTTTGTTGTCTCAGCAACTGCAGCAACTGTTGCTGCCGCTTCGACTCCGACTGTTGCTGCTGTTGCAAATGTATTCGTATTCACATGTCTTAATGTTGACAGCATTTTTGTGATTGTCTGATTTATTGTCAGCCAATTGATGACAAATAAATTACCAGCATTTTTCTTGTTTTTTGTTTGTTTTATTTTGTTGACTCTTGGTTTGTTTTCTTTGCTTGCATTTTAGCTGCCGTTTTTCCTTTTAGCCGCCTTTGCCTTTTGCCCGTTTTTGGTATCGCCATTTCGAGGCCGCCTCAACTCTGTTTTTTCCATTTTTTTTGCAGTTTTTTTGCTGCTGCGTTAATGGCTGTGGTAATTACTTTTAATTGCCATTGTAAAGTTTTCGCATCGCGCCAAAAATGGCAGCGCCTTCGACGTCTTTGCAACTGGCCCTGACCACTTCCCATGACTTGGTCCAAAAGTCCTCGATGACACCGACCAAACTGGCGCCATTCGGATGCCCTCATTTATGTGACAAAAATAAACAGAAAACAATACTATTGCATTTTGTAAAGTCTTATCTTTGCAATCATTGCGTTTATTTTAAAATACTACACAGATAGTATTTGAAAACGTTCTAATCTAATGCAAATCAATCGGCGCTTTGCTGCCAATTGATTATTAAACTGATCTATTGTGGATTGTCATTAATGGTTGGCGCTGATTAAGTTATTAAATTGCTGATTGAATAACAAATAGTAACATTCAATTTACTAGACTTAAGTAGTTGAATTAACTCACTTAATGGGCAATGAGTAGAGCAATGTTAGAAACTGGTTCCTAATGGTAAAAGAGCAAACAATTGTTGTTCACAAAAATAATTATTGAAAACAAATCGAATCACTCAATTTACTAGACTTAAGTAGTTGAATTAACTTAGTATATGGATTATTAAGCAGGTTCATAATTGCGTCAAGACAAAAGTATTTTCGAATGCATTGTTTTTCATAAAAATATTAATTGTAGACGTTTATTGTGCGATTGCGCGTAAATAAACGTATTAAGTTTAATCAATAAATTTGTTTATCGCAAATTAACTTGTTATAAAGTTAATTTATAAATACTTTAAAAGCCGTTTTTTTTTGTTTTTTTGTATACAACTCAATTGCCGCTGGTTTTTGAACTCCTCCCACCTCACGTTCCATCTTCAGCCCCCTTTCGCACTCCCTTCGCTCTTTGCCATGAATTAAACATATAAATTTTAATTATGCGCCTCACGATTTTGTACACAATTTGAATTGGGTTGACAGCGCAGGGTCCAGCACCAGCAACAACCAAATCGACAACATCAGCAACAGCAACAGCAACAACAAAGCACCGACATTTTTTTAAAGGTATCTTATTGAGTTGCTGGCCGCTCAGGTAAAACGTGAAACTCCCGAAATTTATATCTCTACAAATATATTTATATAAAAGTAACCAAACTTGCAGTCGACATCTTTATAAATTGCGCCAAAAAAAGCCGCTCAACATAAATCAAATCAGATATTTGGATTTTAAATACCCTGCACACACAGCCAGTATCTGCGCAGGCAGTTGAGACTAATAAGTTTACCATAGAATAATTTAATTTATTATTCTATAAAAAATCAGATAAGAACAATGATTAATTTGTAGTTAAGTATATATAAATGAATTTGACCTCAGCTTTACAGAGTATCTTCTAGTTCAATCTATTTCACTCTATATCACTTTACTACAAGTTAAGTTTTTTGTGGAAATTCTGCGGGCGTGCAGTCGCGATTGAAATCAGTTTGAAAGCTGCCGATGACAAAAGTGTGGGCCAAGGAAGACGCAGAGGGAGCGAGAGCGAGATCGGCTAAACTATGGCCTCTTGGGCAAGGTGTCCCGTTGAGTTTTTGGCCATTTCGGATTTGGTTTCGAATGAGCTCTCGTAGCTCACGAAATGTTTTATATCGCGCGCATATTTAAACAATTTGAGGCTCGTTAGTTAGGCAAGCGAACGACAGCCAAAAACATTTCAGACAATCATAGCGAAAATCACGAAGTGTCCTTAGCCCAGTCCATGCAACACAGACATGTGGCAAGAAGGGGGTGCCGCAGTTGACTGCGGCAAAGGAAATGATTGCATTTAAAATTCAAACTCGACTCGTTGGAAAAACAGCTGAAGTCGGCACAAAGCCATGTTCGTCCACATCGTTCTCAGGCACCCAGACCAAAACTTGCTGTTGCCGTTCAAGTCGGAGTCTCAGTCCCAGGGCCTTGGTAAGAGGCACAGAGCCGCGTCAGCCATTTAGGCCGCGCCAGGCCGAACGAAAAACTTACAATACAAAAGCAGCAAGCAGCAGGCAAAAAAACGAAACGAAACGAAACGAAACGAGAGAAAAAAGTCAACAACTGAATAAAAAACATTTTCGAATACAAATGTTGGCATTGCATAACAAACGTTTTCTAAATGAGGCTAACTAAGCAGCCGGGCAGCGACGTCAGCCGAGGCAGAGAAGGTCTCTGCATATGTTTGAATTGCCGATGACGATGACTTTTTTCCTTGTACGTCTGTCCGTCCGTCCGTCTGTACACTCCACTAACTCCCCCCGCCCGTAATGTTGCCCCCTCTTTGGCATGGCCTTTTTAACTGTTTCGTGTTTGGTTTTTGTGTCGTGGCTCTTTGCTTGGCTGCTTGACTTGGCCCGGTGGTGGTCCGACTCTGACTGCCACTTTTTGCATAATAAGACCACAAAACTAACGGTTAAATGCTGGTCTACTCCCCGACCAGTCCATCTCCCCATCTCCCCCCTCTGCCCGTATGCCGTATCGCCCACTGTCACCGTCCTGCCCAGTCACAGGCACAGGCAAATATTTGATTTGGTCTAAAGGTTTTTCTTTTCCTTCTCTTTTCCATTTCTGTTGGCTGAACGTTTTTTTTTTTTTATTTTTTTGCCTGTTTGCTGCTGGCTCTCGACATTTCTATGACTGATTTAATCAGCAGACTTTGACAAGAGTCAGGAAGTCGCCTCGTCCACCACCTGCCTAACCCTAAACCCATTCGCCATTCGCCAGTCGCCAGTCGCCATTCACATTTCACATTCACTCGCTCGCTCCCTGCTCACATTTGTGTCGAGTCAGGCATTTAGCGGGGACGCTGCAAGGCGCAAAATTAAATTAATTAGAAATCTGATAAGCTTCCACTCGAATTGCGCCTCAGTTAATTTGCAAAAACTGTCAAGTTCTGTTTTGTCAGTTGTTAAAGCAAGTTAAAGTACCGCATTAATTCAGATTCTCAACTACATTCCAATTTGTTTAAAGGTGCATTACATTAAATCGACAACCTGCTAAGCAATAATATTAAATGCTGATAAATACAAATTCCTAGAAGGAAGACTTGAAAGACATTTTCTATATTTTTCAAAAATATTCTTAACAAAAGAAAATTATAAAAAAATAATTATATAAATAATTTATTTATATTGCTAGCCATTTGGCGATTTACAAATATTTTCTTCGATTTAAAATATATTTATTTAAAAAACTTATCACTTACCAACTATTCAAAGCATCAATTGTAGACATGTTATTTGTAATTACATGAAAATCCATTGCATTATTATTTTTAAAAGCACTATTGACTTCTCACACTTGATCTATGTATATGTTTTAATTGTTACTAATTGCAATACAAGTTTCAATTAAATTTATGTAAACGTTTCTTCTGTTTTCTATATATCGTTTTTAAATGTTTTCCATTCCGCCGCATTTATGTACCTGATAGTTTCTGCTGTTGTCCTGTTCCTGGCTGTTGCCAGAACACTTTGTAAAAAACTGACAAATTTTAGGCACAATTCGCGGGCCATCTACCTAAAAGGCAATGCTAAAACGACAACAACAGCAGTTTACTGTGTGTGTATGTGTTTGTTTGCAGTGTCCTGTGCGTCCTGCCTAACAGCATCCTGCGAGCGAATTTTCAACGGAAGCGCAAATTAGCAGCGCTGCCTCCGTTTTGTTTATGGCACTTGGAACTGCACTTTTTATGACTATGCTGATCCTAGAACCTTCTAAAAAAACGGACAACTCAAGGATAAGTGACTTCAGGACCTTGACTATTTCAGCATTAAAAAGTTAATTATCAATCATAAAAATGCTGCTGCGTCTCATGTGTTCGTGTAAAAAAAAATATAACGTGTGGAGTGCATAAAAAACCGGGGAAAAGAACTCGCCCAAGGATAACTCTAATGTTGTATCCGATTCCGACTGCGAGAGTTCGACACCGACATCGAGTCGCGTTGACTTTTTTTTTGTTTTTGGTCTGTTTGCAGTTCGTGCCGCTTGCAATTTACGACAATTTCCCGCCGAAATGCACAGAAATAACGTGGCATGAACAACATTTCTCATTCGCTTGGCGTTTGCGGCACGAAATTCTTGTCATGATTCGATCGACTCGAGGACACGGACACGATGTGAACAACTACAACAAACAACTCCAGAAACAGCAACAAAACAAGAGAAGAACAGACAACGTTCACATGTTGCACTTTGGGGGTCAGCAAAGTTCAGGTTCAGCTTGAGAGTGCTCTGGTCGTGGCTGCGATAAAAGCAGAAGGCAACTTGCAACACAGAGAATTGTCAACGTTGCAACAGCAACTAAGAGCAAATTGATCGCCATTGCAATCCAATTAAATTTCAACTAAAGAAATTACAAAAACCATCAAATTCCAATTTCCCAAATTGAAATCATTTTAAAGCAAGAAGAGAGAAGATTTTACACTCTACTTAAATAAAAATACATTAAGAATACTTTAAAATTTGACGTGTTCTATAAGCATTAAATTATTTTAGTAATATTTCAACTAATTTAATTTCCAAAATAAGCTAGTTTGCCAAATAAATTATTTTTAATCGCTTCTGTCCAACAAGATCACTTTTAAAATTGTTGAATATCAAAATGGGCAACATTAAAAATGTCATTTGTTTGTTTTTTAATCTTCAGGTTAAATCTCAAGTAGCTAAGTACAAAATTTCTCGAGAACATTTATTTATCACTATCTACAGCACATTCTACAGTTGTATTGAGGCTGATCCACTTCATTGGAGTCTTAGGAAATATGTCTGCCATAAATTAGGCAAAACTGACAGAAAATTTGATAAAAAAAAACGCAGAGCTGATAAACCGAATGACAAAAATAATGGTGGAAGGACAGCAGCGAAAGGGGGGAGAAAAAACATACAACAAACTCAACTCGTATAACATTTTAATAAAGACTCATAAATTTTCAAAGAGACGACGACAAAAAGAGAAGAAGACGAGGAGAACAACAAAAGCGACTTGCGACTTTGGAAGATGAGCGCTAAAAATAAATAAAACTATTAATCAGTGGAATGTTGGAGGCGAGGACGGGGCAAAAATTTTCCCTTTGCTTGGCGGAAAATGAACAGCGCCAGCGTTTGTGGTCATAAACAATTTTTAAAACAACTCTTTTTGCCAAGTTTTGTGTGTGATGAGGGAACGCGGAGATGCGCAGTTGAAGACGAAGATGCAGGAAGAAAAGCCAACGACGCTTTGCCAATTGTGGCGCGGTTTTTCAACTGATGCCAAGAAAAGCCAAGAGGAAAATTGCACTAGCAACTAGAAGCAGCAACAGGAAAACAGTCGAACAAAAACAAAGCCAACTAACTGAGAGCATAAGAATGCGACACTTTATGTGTGTGCGTGTGCGACTGTCCGTGTGTGTGTGTGCGTTTGAGTTTGAGTGAAAAAGGGGGCGGGCTTGGCCGACGGCACAAGAAATGCCACTTGCGAATATTGTGTGCCAACGATAAACACTTCACTTCGGCCATTAAAATCAGCCAAAGTGAGAGAGCGCGCAAGCGAGCGAGAGAGCAACAGTGAGAGCGCGCGCTCACACACGCACGCACACTCACACACATGTTCGGCACGCAAGAGCGCAAAGATACTCACAGACACAATCAAAGGCGAGCACACAGATAAACACATGCACGCCGCTGCCCAGCCGTTTGCTAAGAGCGAATGAGTGCCCAGAGACGACGACGGCCAAAGAATGAACCATTACTGAGTGAGTGAGTGAAAGAGCGAGAGAGGGAGAGAGAGCCCAAATGAATAATAGCGTTGCCGCAAGACAAATAACCCAGCCTTTTCTTCTCGCTCTCGCTCTAGCGCACACACGTTGCGCATAGCAAGCGAACATGTGCGCGCGCCTGCTTTGACTTATGGCAAATAAATCAGGCAGACATTACTACTATTATGCATGTGTGTGTGTGTGTGTGCGTGGAGGGGAAATGTTGCTGTTTGCTCAGCAGAGATACGAAATACACGAAATGAGTGACAAAATGTTGGCCTCTGGTCGCTTCACACGTACTTTGGAGTTTGTTGTTTAGCTTGTTTATTAATTAGCAATGTGCAATTTATTTAATTTTTATAAGGCACAAAATATGTTATGTATCTCACACAGTCACAGTGCGATTTACGAGCGACAATCGCTCAACTTTTGGTGCACATAAATAATTTGGTTTGTTTTGAAAAGGCGATAAATGCGCATAAAGCGAATTAAGCACGTCTCTCGGCTGGACAATTTATGTGCGAACAGCAGCCGCACAAAGAACTGTTGCTCGCATTTTAAATACAATTTTTAAAATACAATAAATAAATTTAATTTCCAACACACGCGACGACGACGTTTATTTATGTTGTTGCTGCTGCTGCATCTTCTTCTTCTTCTTCAGCGGCTGCTGCTGCTGCTGCTGCTTCTTCTACTTCGACATTTGCTTTTTGCGCATGTTCCGTAAATGTTGCCGCAAAATAAACAGCAACAAAAATTACTCAACTGCAAGTCGCATGTTTTATGGCCGCAGGGCTGCAAAATTTATCGCACTTGCCGCGCTTTCTTATGCGCCGCAATAAATTCCACCCAGAGCGAATGAGAGACAGAGCAACAGTGAGAGGGAGAGCGAGCGGGAGAGCGAGCGCGAGAGCCAATACGAATGAGATTGAGAGTGGGGAGTGGGAGTGAGAGAGTAGTAGTTGTGTCTGTGTCTGCGTCTGTGTCTGTGCTTATAAATGTTTTATCAACACTCAATTGCATTTATTTATAGATTTGGCGCTGCTTTGAGCAATTACTCACTAAACTTACTTCACTTGACACTTAATGAGCGCATAAACACTGCGATAACAACAACAGCAACAACAATAACGCGCTCAAAATCAATAAAATATTGCGAGGCGACGCGACGCGACGCGGCTCGAGTGCTCATCGATTTATTTATGTGTGCGCGCCGAAAAACTGAAAGAGCTCAGACTCTGGACAGAGTTAAGCGCCGAAGAGAGCGAGCGTCGCAGCTGCTGCTGCTGCTGCTGCAGCGTCTGCTTGAGCTTGAGCGCTTTTTGCATAAGCAGCCGGGCCCATAAAGCACTCATTTATTGCCTCGCTTCATCATTATCATCGTCATCAGCAGCGGCAGCTGGAATAGCAGCAGAGCATTCGATTGTTATATGGGTCAATTCCAATGGGAATTGAATGTGCTTAGATGCCGACGGCGCGGCAGTTGCATGTGGCACTCAATTATATAATCTCCCCATTTAGAGATGCTTTAAAATTCAGTTTTTAACGATATGGTTGTTTGCTTTATTCAACGTTAACGTTGTCATTTAAATTACAGTCAACACCTCATCAAAACGAATGTTTTTCCACCATGCGTGGGTGCATGCAATGCATTTTAATTACACTCCAACTGCAACTGCAGCAGTGTGTGTGCGTGAGAGGATGTGCTGCCTTTGTATGGGTGTGGGCAATTTATGTGCGATTCAATACAAAATGTAGCGAACAGCAACAACAACGAAAACGATCCCTAAAAGCTTGCTTTACAGCGAGAAAAATGTCGTTTCCAAAAAATAGATTAAAAAACTGGAGATCTATTTACAAAATTGAATTAAATTCAAATTGTGTTCTGTTATTTTGAGAGTATTCAATTCTTGAAACAAAATTAACTTTTTAAAATAAAAAATTTTCAAAGTACAAATCTTAAAAGGAGAGTTTCAGATCTATTCTCTTTTTAATATATCTAGTGGTCGCTGTCAATATATAATATCAATTAATCCAGACTTATTTTAAATCCTTTGCCTTGTTTTAAAAAAGTATTCTGTGTTTTCGTTTTTGTCTTGATTTTATAACGCGTTTTCTCACTGTGTTTGCCCTTCGTAGTTGTCGCTACTGCCCAACAGATGGCAGTGCGTGTCGCTTGACTCATTTATCGTTCTCCTTTGCGTCTAACTCTTCTGCGCTCGTTGTTTACTGTTATTGTTGCTGCTATTGTTGTTATTGGCGAAAAGTGAATAAGCAACGGCCAAGCCTTTAAGTTATTTTTGGGGCTAACCAACAGCACGCACAATGATGTGAAATGCTGAGCAGGGCAAAGGGAGGGAGGGAGAGGGGAGACTGTGCCGCAGTGGTGCGAAATCCATATGCGTGGCGCAAAACTCAAAACGGGGCGCAATTTCGAACACCGAGCACAGCTCGCGCCGGCGCTGAGAAGTTTATGAGTTCGCCAAGGTGAAAACATACAAAACGTGAGCCCAACAAAAAAATATACACAAATTTTGTGGCTACATAATGTGACGATCAATTGCGGATCATGTGAATGAGAGCTTACATAAGCTCATTAACATATTAGGTAATGTGTGATGAAACCAATTGATTCGAAATTGCTTAAATAACTTTCTTATTTGTCAGTTAAATATTCTGAAATTTGCAGTTTATATAGTTAGTTAAACGTTGACTAAATTTTAAGTCTGTAAATGTAAAACTGTAGCTATTATTTTTATTAAAAAGTCGATAAATATTTTATACGCATTAATCGAAATATTTCTTTTAATTTAGCTTGCGATTTTTGACCTCCCCAAGGTTAGCATCTGCCACATTTTAATTTCAACACTGATAACACTGTTGATTTATGGCCGCAATAGCAGCGATAGCAGCGGCAGGTCTATAGGGAATTGCCTAGGCACCAACCACAACAGTTCCAATCAGCCGAAAATACGCATGTAAAAAAGAATCAACAGAACAAAAGCAAAAATTAAATCAAATAAAAATACATTTAAATGCGTCTAAATAATACAAGTGCTGCTTTCAACTGATTAATTTCTGTGAGTGTAGAACTTGGTGGGTGTAACTGTTGTCTGTTCGACTCTCTGAGTGCGTGTGTGTGTGTGAATGTCTTTTGGTGTGCGTGAATGTGTTTGTGTGTGTGTGTGTGTGTGTGTGTGCAGCTGAAGGCACAATGATAAATGTGGTAAGCAAAAACGACAGAAAAAAAAGAAATTGGGTGAATAAATAGCCCAGATTCCGTTGGGCAGGCTAAAAAAAAAAAGAGCAGAGAAGGAAAAATGAAAAGGAAAAAAACAGCACAGAAAGAGAACGCGAACGCGAACACGAAAGAGAAAGAGGAAAGCAAAAGCAAGGCAAGTGGAAACAGAAACAGAAACAAACAAAACTTTGCTTTTGCTTTTTGGCTGACTGCGAAAGGACAAATGACTAAAACGCTGTGCGAAAAGCGAAAAGCAAACACACAACGACCAAGAAGAAGAGGTACAACTTGAAGGAGCATGAGGAGAAGGAGCCAAAAGGAGAGCGACTACAAACAGTGCGCAAAATGCCATTTATCAATGGCAAAGGAATTTGGAATTTGGTGCGGAAAGCTACAAAATGTTGTCGACCAACAATTGCGAGCAAAAGAGAGCGAAAATCGGAGATAAAGAGAGAGTGTATTTAAGAGATAGTATTGTAAAAATCGGTTACGGAATGCAGGTCGACTGAACTCTAATGTAGTTATGAAATTAGTGATATTAGATCCACATAATGCCAATAGAAGTATTAGGGTTGTCTTATGGATAGAGATAGCAATAGTCACATTTAACTCAAAGAAAACATCCCTCATACGCCACCGTAAAGGGTTGCTATTTTATTCATCTGGAACTAATATGGTAGAGCCTGTTTCTTTTGGTAGGAAATACATTAGATAATAATCTTTCTTGTATTCCGTTTGATAAACAACAGCTTTGGGGTTATATGTCATAGAAAGAAATATTTTCTTTATCGCGTGAAAGTTTTAACAATTTGTTCTAATCGTGTTATGAAATAAAGCTTTTCCAAAAATATTATATTCAAAGCGATCAATTTGTTGCCTTTGTTTTCTAGCTATTTGTTGACCGAGTTTAAAACCCAGCACACACACACAATGCAAATATGAGAAAAAGATATCAGAGCTAAAGCCTGCGACATAAATAAATAATTTTTATATGGCCCACTCTATACGGAGGATATGCGAAACAAGGATAACATGACTGATTATGTAAGCAAATGCGGTGGCGAGGACTCTCATGAGCCACGAACAAAGCACAGCACATTTGTGTGCCTCTCTCTCCCTCTCGCCCTCTCTTGGACCCCTCTTGGATCCTTCGTTACGTGCGCCTAAACGAGCTAAATGTATTGCCTGCGTTTAGCATTTTCGGCGATAAAAGGACGACCAGCAGCATCAGTATTCTCACACACACACATACACACACACACACGCATACAAAGAGGCTGCTCCCGTAACAAATCTGAGGTTGGCAACCTTGCGGGGGCGTTTGTGTGCGTTGGCCATGTGTGCGTGGTGCTCGGTGCTTGGGTGGATGCGAATGTGGCCTGGAGCGGGGTCAGCGGGCATAAATCAAACCGAAAATTACACGCATTCATCTGCTGAGCTGGCAAAAGAAAAATATCTGCCACATTGCCCCCGAGGCAGGCAGGCATCCGAATTGGGGGTAAGTCCTCGCCCTGGCAAATGGCGGAAAATATGGGTAACTGTGCAAAATTTAATGGCGTACAAAAATCAATAAAAAGGACGCAGTTAACGCTGTTGGCGGCTTCTTCAAATGCTGCCAACGACGCAGCCAAAGTCAACGCACAGGTAGACACAATTTCTGGTATTCTATTCTACTCTATGTCTGCAGATGGATAAATAAAATGATAACCATGAAATGATTCCATTCCTTTTAAATATTCTCTACTTTAGATGGAAAGTTTCTTTCTCAAAATAATGAATATTTTGCTTAGTCTTAAAATTTATTGTGTTTCAGTAGCGTATTTATGATTCGAGCATTTTTCAATAACTCTTTTTCGAGTTTCGCATAATTTATTTAAATTCGGAATATAGTTAATGCTAAATGGTTGGCTGTTTATGCAACATTTAAATTCAATGTCGTTAATCAAAGTGTAAAGTTCAATAACAAGCTGAAGAAATACGAATGGAAAATACGTATCGAAAGAGAGCAGAAATATCGTTGCATATTAGATGAGCATAAGACTTGGACTTTAGCTTTGTAATTAGTTGCATTTACTTCTTAAAACTCTAATGTATTTCCATGAATAAATGCTTTGCTCAAGATAAACATGCGCATTAGTGTGTGTGTAGATGCTTGGATAGATTGTCTTTAAGGGAAGTACTCGTACTTGCCACTTACTGCGTCCACCATAAACTGGCCGCCAATTAACTAATTTGCCGAGCCACTCCGAGGGGCAATTAAATGGACACGACCAGCGACATGCATGAGATAGAGATACATTCTCACAGATACACACATATGCATATGTAGATTACACGACGGTAGCAAAGTCAAATGTCAAGTGAACTGATAATTTCAAAATAGTTGCCAGGAACAGGTAAAAACAGTTCCACAAAACCGGAAATTGCCACAAAAGCTGTTCAAAGTGCTTTTCCGCACAAAACACTGTTCGATAGTTCAAAGTAATAAAACCAAAACGAGAAACTAAAATAAATAATATACAAAAGCCAAAAAAATTATTGAAAACAATATTTGCCGCACGCTCCACTTCAAAGATGTGGCACAAACGGAGTGCGAGACGCGAGGGGGCAAGGCGACTTTCCAATTGCCTCGTTCCCTTTTTTTTTGTTCTCGCAAAGTGGCGCCAAAGTTTATCAACAATTCAACAAATTTAGATAGTTTATTGCACATTATTATGCTCTCATTGTGAATTGCGTGCCATTTGCCTCGTCCCTCTGCCGTCTCGACGCCCTTCCGCCGTCGGTCGGCGATACGAGACATTTGCTCCACGCAGCTCTATCGTCTTGGTCTTTATAAATAGACACATTGTTATAATAATGAGTACAAGTCCCAGTCCCAAGTGTGCGCCAACATATGGCCACGAGACCACGGATTCGATCACGTGAAACGATTCGTATTCAAAACCACACGGGTACTCGTATTGTTCAATCCAAACAGAATATTCCCGGGCATTTATAAATAGTATTACGTGCTGATTGCACGATTCTTCAGTTATAAGCGTTATTCGTATAGATTGGCTAGACTGTAAACACGTTTAACTGCCATGTTTTCAGCTTGTAAACCATAATTAACAAATCTTATTATTAGTTAGTGGATCAATAGCACAATTGAGCTTTAATTACCAGTCATTACAAACACTTTTCCTTGAACTTGATATGAGTAATTATAACAAATATATTTTTCCTTTAGTGACATTACATTTAATATTGAATATTTTAAAATATGAAAAGTTTTTATAAAAGCGAAACATGCTAAGATAGTTATTTAGCATTCTTAATTATGGAAAATTGTCTTGAATATTTTTAAAATATATTTTATGTACATAGTTTTTTGTTTGCATGCATAGAAAAATGTTTTTATTTACACTTTTGGAATCCATTTCATAAGTATATTTTTCGTTGTACACAAATAACTGGCATTGCTAACATTATCCAGACAAACATTTTAATCAATTTAATTTCATTCTATTAGCTTCCCCCTCAGCTCATTGAATCGTTTATAGGGTGAGCTATGAGTAAACCGCATTTATGTATATATTTTCTGGTATCTAAAAGTCTAAGTATGTTTCGGCTGCTCTTTATTAATTTTCTAATGGATTTTACGTTTTCTGCATTTGAAGATTTCAACAAATAAATATTTATGCGTTTGCTGTCGAGCTCTGAGGGGGTGCAGATACGGCTGCGAGGCACTGTACAACTTAAGATACGGATACGGATGCGGATGCTGACACTGACATTGTCTCGCTGTCTGCGACAGAGTTTCTCTGACTGGGTTTGGGTCCCTTTTTTTATAGACACACACATGAGAATTGATTACGATTGGCAAGTGGCATTTAGTGAGCGAACTTTTGTTTATGTTTTTCTTCGCCTGCGGCTCATTGTCGATGTCTGTGTGTGTTGTTGTTGGTAGTTTATGCTTTTGTATAAATTGCCAATAAACAAACTATATACGACCATACATAGAGTATAGCGAAAAACTGCAAAGCTTGCACATTCGCATCCGCATAGCCGAAATGCGAAATGAGCCTGGAACTGAAACTGACAGACACATTTTGAAGTGGCTGGTTAACACAACTAAAAACAGGCATTAACAACAATTAAGAAGAGTTCCCTGTAAATCATGTAAACAACAAATTGCGACTAAATTTAAAGAGATATTATCTGGCTTTACAGGGTATCTTTTGCTCACATAACGCACTGTTTCGATGCACTCGAGAGTTGTTATCTCAATTGAGGCAGGCAAAGTGTGTTTAATTGGGTTCCCGATGGTTACATATGGTTACGACTGCTACTATTTGACTGTGTACATAGGTAGTTACATGCGATTTGTTGAGAGCGAAAGAGAAAGAGATGTATGGTAGAGAGAGGTAGCTGCGTGCCGCAAAGCGATTCCTGTAAAGTGCAGCATGCTGAAAAATTGCTAACAAAATGATACGCTTTGTAAATTGTAGTTGGCTCTGCAATTTTCTCACTCGTTTTCTTTGCGTGCCAAGTGATACTTTTCCAAGTGCCACAAGAGCACACAAAAAAGCAGAAAAAAAATCAGGGAATGAAACCACAACAAAAACAATGAAAGAAGCAAAACAAAACCAACAAACATATCGAGAAAATGCGCCCACTTTCAGGGGGCGGCTTTAATTGTGCAGCAAAGAAAACCTTTGAGCAATCATCTGTAAATGTGTGTGTGTGTATCTGTGTGTGACGTATGACTGTTTGTGTGTGTGTGTGCGAGTTGACAAACTGAATAATTGCCAATTATTTGGCAAGCTTTATGAGCTGATAATTTCACATATTACGAGTATATTGTTAAATTTGATATTGCAACAGCTTTGCAGTAAATTTTCTCTTTCTCGCTCTCTCCTAGAGACATGCACATGCTAACGTTGAGTATTGTCGTATATACAGTATATATGTAGATGGATATATATTTGTACATACATAGAATAGATTTGATATTGGGCAAATGCACACAACATTTACGATTTATTGGTATTTGAGTACTTTGTATTTTGGCTTTACCTCTGTGGGGGACTGTGGGGCACGCTCCTTTGACTGACACACTGGACACACGATATCGAAATCAAGAGGATGCAATATGCGATATGCAATAACAACAACGACAACAACACACAAGATGAACAAACAACAAAATACAAAATCATATTTAACAAGATTTAACAAGCTTTTTTCATGATGGGTTCAACAATTTTTTGGATCGCATAATTTCTGGGGACTGGAGTTTTTGAGTGGAGTATTTTTTGTTGTTGGGAGAAGCTATCAATCGATTTGGTTTATCATCTGATCTAGGATTTGGGTTTGGGCACTTTCGAAAAAAACAAAATTCAAATATTTCATGGCGCCGCTGTTGGAGTGCAACTCATAAGAAATTTCATCGCACAAAATAAATATAAATAAAAACATAATATGATTTGACAAAAATCAAAATGAAATTATACTCGTGAACTATAAGCTAAAAGTATACCGAAAAATAGAAAAGAAAATTGCACTTACCTAGCCAGTCTGGTAGAAGAGAGCCCGCAAGAGATTCTGTGTATCTCTTACCTGAAAAAGATGGACAATAATTTATTTAGTAATGATGGTTGATGTACGCAAATGCCTGCAGTGTTAGTGCGTTAAAGGAAAATTAATTAATTTATTAAATAACTAATACAACATTTTAAAAATATAATAAAATCACAACAAATGTTAAATACACAATATTAAAAAATAAATTAAAAATATATAACGTAAGGTAATCAAAAAATAATAATATGCGCCACAAATGTTAATTAAACAAAATATTAAAAAGAGGAAAAATATATAAAAAAATTTTCAATTTAAAAAAGCATGTAAGGTATGTAATAATTATACAAATTTTTAATTTATATAAACTAATTATAGATAACGCAAAAAATAATTGAGAAAAGAGCAAACAAAAATTCAAGGAACGACACAAAACATTTAAAACATTGACGAAATTGTATTTTGAAGCATTGTGTTTGTTGTTTGAAAATTTCCACATTTTGTTTAAGGAAATAAAAATGATACGATACATACTCGTGGTCGTATGCAAAAGGAGTCCTAACACTTTCTGAACAAGCAGCTGGTGCTGTCAGAAATATAACTTAAGGATCCACCTGGTTGGGCACATTAATTCGGCAACATTTCGATGGCATGTGGCAGGGGCACTATAAAAAGCACATGACTCCACAAAAGTGCGGCAACTTTTTCATAAATTTCCGCGCAAGTTCGCGCTGTTTGCAGTATTTCCTTTATAAGCATGTAAATATCGCAGCTAAATCATAATTTCAAGCTTAGCGAACACAGGCTGGGATGCCTGTGAAGCACTCGTCCTCATCCTCGTTCCCTAATGCTAATCTAATAACTTTAGCCGTCTACAATTTATTTGTTCTAACAGCAGCGCACAAAATTATGCACAGAGCACATCCTCAGTCTCAGCTTCAGCTTCAGCTTCATCTTCAGACTCAGTCTCAGTCTCAGTCTCAGTCCTAATCCAGCTCCTAGGACCTCCTGGCAGTAAGACATTGAAGCGCGTCAGGTGTGCGCATTAAAAGGACTCTCCCCTACTCCTGTTTGAGCTTAACATTTCCTCTTGCCGCCCTACTAAATTTCGTCTAAAGTTTTAAATAATCGAAAACGACTCGACGCACTTGGCGAAAAGTTGAAACATGCAAAATTTGCATAAATAACAACTAAATGCAACTTGACGCTACGCAAAATGGCGCCAAATGATGAATTGCGAATGGGGGCAGCTTCAAGGAGGTGCCTGGGGAGCGAAGAAGTTGCCCTTTTCTACAGGATGCCAAGTGGCAATTTAGCGGCAACTGCTAAGCGAACTTTGAGATACGATGGGATTGAATTTAGCGAGTTGATTAGTTTAAGATACGTTTAAGTTCTTAATTTTTTTGAATAGTTAAAAATATATATATTTTCATTGTAACATTTCCTTTAGGATTTATAATTCTTTTAAAACATATTTTTATTTAAGTTTTGATTGTTAATATTTAACAAACATTCTGTATTTCGAATTTCACCTTTGCTCGCTGGCAATTGCATTTCCGATTTTTGATTTAAAATGTATTTTTCATTGACTCTCAAAATGTCGCATCCTGTCCGTTCAACCCCAACCCCAACCCAAACTTCAATACCAACCCCATCCCGACTTTGTCTCTTCATTTGGCAACTGCCGGAAGCCCAATCGATTGCCCCCCCTTGAAATGGCATCGAAACTGGCGTCAAAAGGGGGCGTAACGGCTGCACTTTTGTTGTTTTTTGTTGTTGTTGCTTCTTATTGTTTACGTTTCTGTGTGTACTCTTTTTTAGCATTTTTTATTTTTTATGCACGTCTGCGCTTTTGTATGCAAATAAATCAGCGGCGCCGCGTCACATGTCGCACTTGAGGGCAGGGCAGAGAGCAGGGGCTTGATGAGAGGAGAGCGGGGGGCGTAATGGGCGTAACTAAAGGCTGCAGGTTTTGGCTGCAGTGCGCAAAAACATATCTCACACTATTTGTCACACTAGATACTTTCTATACCCTGCTTCAAACCGACAGACAAGAGGCAATAAGTACTTTAAAGTAGCTTGTAAATAATATAATAATATTTATTACACATTTTATAATTCGTTATGGAAGTATGTTTTATTTATCGAAGTACATTCCTTAACAAAAGTCAATAGGAACATAGGTAGATTTTTTAGATACATAATTTAAAAATATATAAATATTATTATTTATTAATTCATTATGTAAGTATCTCGAACTAATTTTGAAGAATATTAATTTTGTTTATGTATTTGATATATTATTTTTACAGGGTATATTCGATTCTAACATTTGCACTGCCCACTTGCTTTATTTTAAAATAAATTGCAAACTCTTTTGCGACTTTGTTGGTTTAACTGCATTTCCATATTCGGGCCGCATACCAGGCGATATTTTATAATGAAAATCCTCGCTTGACATACGATGTGTGTATATAGTTGTAGCACACACATAAGTGTGTATGTGTGTGTGTTTGTGTATAAACTGCATGCGCCAAAATGCACACACAATTTTCACATTTGACTAAATTTATCGCGGACGATTCGGGATTTGCGCCAATGAAACGCCAGCCAATAAATAAATTAAATTAATGGCAGTGTGTACCACATATAATTTTTTGTTACACCCCTCATCCCTGCAGTATTCGAACAAAGGCAAATCCTAGTCAAGGGTTAAATGCTTGAAATTTGCCTCTCGCTTTGACTGTTCATAAAATTAGCTAAATTTACGTAACTCTTGGACATTGGGCCATTAGCTAACAATAGTCACGAAGCCCCTGCCCCTGCCCCTGAACTGTACCACACTTTATTTAGGACTCGTCCTCAGCCGGGCTGTGCTGCCAAGCGTGAGAGTAAAGTCCCTCTGCCTGGATTTATTATTTTTACAAGATAAATGCAACATTTTACATTGGAATTTACGGGCGTGTGGCGTAAAAAACAACAACAGTAGAAAAGTCAAATGTCGCCGCACAGTGGTCAAAGCGTTTGCGACTACAAGTTTAACATACAAATATAAAATAGTAAAATATTCATCAATGAATAATAATAAGAAATAATTATACAAATTCATTTTAGACTTAAATATTTCCCAAACAATTCAAAAACAAATACAATTTAAACATAATAATGAATACAAAATATTTATTAATAAATAAATAATAAAAATGTAATTTTCAAATTAAATAATATTTTAATCCAATAAGAATATTTGTTATAAAACTTTCTATGCTCCACTGTGCGGTGGCAACAACAAGAACCACAGCAGCCGGCGGCCATTTGGCCATTTTCGATAAAACACATTTAAACAAATGAAAATCCTTTAAACAAGGATAACTCAGCAGAGAGTGTGGCAGAAGGGGCTGCGAGGGTGGTGGTGGCAAAGAGAAAGAGTGTGCTGCGACCTGCCCATTTAACCCCACAAATTCAACTCGTTGCGTCCGTCCCTCCCCCAAAACTCACTTGAGTGTGTAATTGTGTATTTATTTGCGTTATTTGACAAAATATCAACAAGCACAATCAATCCTCAGCACTTGCAGGAGTCGCCAGTCGACGGTCGAGAGTCGACTACAATCGGGAGTCAGCTACTCACATTCCCCCTTTGCCACTCCTGCGCTTGGGGAGGACACTCCAATGGAAATTGCGAATGCTGCCATATGTCTGCCAGAGAAATCCATTTAAATTAAAGCTGAGCTGCATTCGAAAAGGCATAAATATCGAGTCGGGTAGCGGGCAAGAGTTGTGGCATTGTAACTCTGTGCTGTGTGCTGTGTATTCTGAATTGGTGTTGGTGACTTTGCTAACTTTCAATTTGAACTGAATTCAAATTTAGCCCAGGCAAAACAGCCCAACAACATCCCGGGCATCCAATGGCAATAAACTCTACAATTTTTTCTCTCTCTATATTTCGATGCTTCTTTTTTTTTTGGTCTTTGGCAAACTTTTGGCTCAATTTTCGCACAAATTTAGAGAGTGCAGAGTGCAGGCTGGCTGGCAGGAGCTGCAATTGTATCTTATGCAAATTTACGTAAATTAAACAAAATCTTTGCAAAACAGAAAAATAAGTTTCAGTATTTACAATGCAAAACTTGTGTATCGAACTTAAATTATTAAGCGACGGCTGCAGTTGCTGCTGTTGCATTTCAAAGACTCTGTCTATGGTTCAACTGAGAAGTGAGAGAGAGAAATTTTGCCAACAGCCCAGTGGGAAAGATCAGCTTGAAAAAGGCTACATTTATTATTTGCGTATTTCTAACAATTTGAACACTTTAATTTCTAGATATTTTTGATATCGTAGAATATTAAATTTATATCTTAGTTCTTTACATAATATTTTATTTATTTATTTTATTTTTAACGTATTTCAAAAAAATGTTTATTGGCAAATTTAATTTTTAGTATTTCGAATTCTCATGTAAAAATGTTTAAAAATTTTTTTAAATATTTATTTATTGATTAATTTGCATGATATGTTTATTTAGCTTTTTAGTCAGCTGAATTTGTAGATGCAAGCAATGAAAGTATCTCCACTGAATTTGCAACTGGGATGCAAGTTGTATATGCATCAAGAGAGTGCATATGTGAGCTTGCATTTGTGTGTGTGAGTGTGCGATTGTGTGTGTGTGAGTGTGACTGTGCACAATGCGACAAAGACTTATGGTTTCAGTGCCGGAATTAGAAGCTTTCTGCCTGCATTTGCGCTGAACTGCACTTGTTGTTGTTGGTGTTGTTGCTGGTGTTGTTGTTGCTACTGCTGTTGTCGTTGGTACATTTGTCGTCCTTGTTGCTGCCGCCTGTCGCCCCCCGTTTGCCTCCTTCGCCCTACGCTTCGCTTGCTTCGCCAAATATATTGCAAATAATTCTCAATATATCGTAAAATGTCTGTTGCTAGTACAGTAAATATGCAAAGCTCGTTTAGCGGTGTAAATAAAGGCTTTGCGGGGGTAACATACTCCACGAAGAGGGCGCAAGGGGGCGGGGCATGTTGGCTGTTGGACTGCTGGTCAACTGGGGGAGGCTTCCCCATTCGATTCGAGGGCATCGAAGGAGCTGCATAAACTGAAATATTCGATAGATGGCGAGCATATTGTTTAAAGACAACTCAGGTCAACTAATTAAGAACACATGTGTTTGCGACACACACACACACACTCACACATAAACATAGAAATCGAAACACACACACACACATAGAAATATGCACACAGATAGGTGTAACATATGGCGTTGAACTAAATTGGCGATGGGTCGCACACACTTTGACAGTTAATTTTGCAATTGTATTTCAATAACAATAAATTTGGCACACACACCCGCACCGTTTGAGTGTGTGTGTGCTTTCACACGCAATGCAGTTAGAGGTTTTAGCCACACCCTCGATGTGGCCAAAACGCATTTGCCGCATACAAATACAAATATTGCATCTAATTAAATTTCAGCTGCAGCAGACACACATACATGCACTGTCATCACACACACACACACATGGACAGACAGTGTAGTGTGTGTGCACTCTCTGCATACACATTGATCAATTAACAGACAATATTTTCATTTGTCAATGGGTTAATTTATAAGCAAATCAATGGCGCTGCATTAACCCGCCACAACCCGTTTCTTCCCTCCATAGAGTTTGTCTGTGTGTGTGTGTGTGTGTCAGGGTGTAGGGGGTGTGGTGGGGTGTGTTGCACGCTACTCGCGTTTGTGCCTCATTTCCTCAATAAGGCGAGCGTGCCGAACCGCAGCGGAGCGAGCCAAGCGAACCATATTGTTAATGGTGCAAAATCCGGAGGACAAACACACACACACACAGATACACTCACACTCATACACAGCGTGTCGCATGGCCGACAGGTGGTGCAATGGCCGGCTGTCTGCGCTCTGTGTATGTGTGTTTGTGTGGGTCAATCCTCCACCCTCCTCTGCTGCTGTTGCAGAGGGTTGCTGCAGACGCATATGCGCTCTCGCTCGCACTCACTGCGCCAGCCTGGCAACTGTTTCATTCTCATTGGAATCCCTTTTGCCCATGTTGTTGTGGCTGTTGTTGTTGCTGTGGTGTGTCCTGGCATTCCATGGCAGACAGTCGAGGAATGCCAAAAGTGCATTGTGTGTCTGTATGTGTGACTTTGACTCTCTCTCTCTCTCACCCTCCCTCTCTGCATGTGTGTGTGTGTGTGTGTGTGTGTGGCCTGCAATTGTTTCCAAAGAAGTCCCCGAACCGTGTGCTAAATGTCAAGTTCAAATGCCAAAGTTCTTCAAATGAAATGATGCTTCTCTCCCAGTTCTCAGTTGCACTTGTTGTTGCAGTTGTTGCTGCTGTTTGCCTTGTTGCAAACGGCAACTTTATGATCTGCGAATTTGTTGCCAATTTGCAGTTGTTGCTTTAACCGTTTAGTTAATTTGGCGCACAACTTTTACTTGGCCAACATTTTTGGGGGCCAAATTGGATTGTGTTTGAGGTAAGTTGCCGAGCTCTTTGGCAATTGTGTGTAACTCCAGCTCGTATGTTTTGTATGGGAAGCTGACTTAATAATATGGATATATAATATTTGTCTTAGAAAGTTAATACAAAGTAAATATTATTTAAAATTTATTTCAACTGTTTAGAATATTTCTATAAATTATTTAATTAAAAAAGAATTAAAGAAAAATATATTTTCTGCAATTTAATTTATTTTAATTTATCTCAAATGTCAACCAATATTTAATTCTTGAAGAAATAATTGAGCAATTTAAAATCTTTCTATTAACTTTCTATTAAGTAAATATAAAAGAAGGGATGTATTATTTACGAAGTTTAATATTTTCTTTATAAAATAGTTCAATCAATGAAAATTTTTGTTATTAAAAATTATTTCCCTTAAAATGTATAGCATTATTTTGCACAATATCATTATTTTAAATACTTGAAAATATTTTAATCAATTGCAATCTATGTTATTATACCCGCTACCCATAGGGTAGAAGGGTATTATGACTTAGTGCCAACAGAAAATGTATGTAACAGGCAGAAGGAGACATCTCCGACCCCATAAAGTATATATATTCTTGATCAGCATCAACAGCCGAGACGATATAGCCATGTCCGTCTGTCCGTCTGTCCGTCTGTCTGTCTGTATGAACACCTGGATCTCAGAGACTATAAGACATAGAGACACCAAATTTGGCAAAAATGTTCCCTCATACCCTACGCAGATCAAGTTTATTTCAAAAGTTGGATGCCACGCCCCCTTCGCCCACAATAAGCATTTATCTAGAAAAAGTCAAGTTTTTTTTTATGTAAATCGCGTATAACTCCAAAAGTTCTTTGTGTAAGGATGTGTAATTTGGTAAGCCATCTGCGCTTGACACTCTTAATATACCCTGTAATTTTGGTGAAAATCGGATAAGTAGAACAAAAGTTATTCGCGAAATTATTTATCAAAATTGTTGTTCCCAATGCATATGGACGTTTTAAGTGTGTGATTGACCTAGAGATATCAAATTTGGTGACAGTTTCGTGTAGGTCTTACGCAGATCAAGTTTATTTTAGATTTTTGCCACGCCCCTTTCCGCCCCCGAAAAGTGTAAAAGCCGTAATAATGAACCTAGAGCATTGAATTTTGGTATGCATAATAATAATTATATTCTCAATGATTCCTGTGAATTTGGTTGAGATCGAGTTAAAAACAAGGAAGTTATTAATGAATCAATCTTATATGCAAAATTCACTTGCAGCTGCTCGCGCTTTGTTTGTTTAGTTGACAGTGTGACCATGTCGGTGTTGTGGATTTCTTCCCGCTATTTTCAAATATATACAAAACACAAGTTTCAGTATATTTTTGGTATATTTGTTGTTAAAATATCATTAAAATTTTTTTTGTTCTCTCGAAATGGGTTGCGGGTATCATACGGTCGAGCACTCTCGACTGTAGCTTTCTTACTTGTTTTTTTAATAAAAATACCCTTAAAAATGTCTGGAGCAGACAACTCAAAGCAGATCCCATTTGGATGCGCAACTGTAGCACAAGAACTCTTTTGAATCCTACAAGCTGGAAATAAATGTGTTCTATGCCAAGCTCACAAATATCTTCTCCACACAAACACACACAAACACATACAGATACATATTTATATATGTGTGTGTGTGTGTGTGTGTTCTGCTTGTATTTGTGTCTCTTCTAGTTGGGCGCGTGTGTTAAGCTTCACTTGAATGTGATTTATGTGATCCGTTTCAAATTTATTGCCACAAGTTTTGTTTGTACACACGTACACACACATACACTAACACGCCGAAATGTGTGCGTGTGTGTGTGTGTGCGTATGCGAAACGCTTTCATTGTAGAATTACCGCGTGGTTCGTTGCGCTCCCCATGTTACAACATACTAATGTTATTGTTGTTGCCACTGTCGCTGCAATTCCCGTTCGTGCTGTTGTTGTTGTTGTTGTTGTCACTGCGCCCAGCAACTGCCAAGTGACACAAACAAATGAAAGTACAAAAAATACAAGGAAAACCCATGGCAACAATGCACTCCACAAAAAAGGGGGAAAAGCGGGCGAGAGAATGAGAATTGCTCAGAAGAGCATTTCCACTTCCACTTGCAATTGCAATTCCAATTGCAATCGCAATTGCGCCTTATGTGGGCCATGGCATTAAATGATTGAATTGTCAACTCTATATCATTGGGCTTCCTATCTCTTGGCCACATTTCTGCCACTTGGCTCCAAGACTTGCCACTCGCCACTTGCCCCTTCTTCACATTCTCTTGACTCTTGCAGTCATGGCGTTGTTATAGCCTCTTGCTGGCGTTTAGATGTCGAGACGTGCCGAGAATTGGCAAATGAGCATTCTCATTGCCTCAGGTGGAACACACAGTAGCCTCCTACACATACTGCTCGCCTCTCCCCCGCTCCTCTCTGCCCCGCCACGCACATGCTTAATAAAGTTATGAAATTGCAATGCGTGCGCTGAGTTTTGCAACTTTAAGTGACATTTGTGTGACAGACATGCGCGTGCATCCGTGAGTCCGTTTTCATACCACGCTCCTTCAACTGATTGACGGCGAGATGGAAGGACGAGGCAGACAATGGGCCAAAATAACGTGTGGACACTTGTTAAAATTACAAAAATATTTGTAAGTATAGTAAACAAATATTACAAATAAATATAGACTATTTTTTAAACTACCAAATTCCTTGACTTTATTTATCAATATTTTATTCTTATTTAACATTCTAATTTAATTAAAATTTATTTATTTTTCTTCAAAATTTAATTTTAAAAATATTTTTTTTTGCATTAATTTTGATTTGTAATATGTTTTCTTCCTCTACTTTATTACTATTTTTTACTTCAAAAGTAATTCATTCAATACCAGAATTGGTTATTAATTGTCTTTATTTTATAATTATGCATTTTTAATTGATCCTCATGGCTATTATTGGTTCAATAAAATTGTATTTATTTTGTGTTGCATTCTCTTTTTGAAACATTTGTATTTTCATTCTACTACTTTAAAAGTAATGCATGTAATTTTCAACTATTTATTTTAAAAGAATTTCTTCCTGTACCATTTTTGTTTTATAATTCGCCTCTATAATTTATTTCCCAATTTTGTTGTCTATTCTCATGCCTATTCCACAGTGCTTTGTTTCTACTTTCTTATTTATTCCCACATCGAACTGGCCGAGTTTTCTTCTCAGCGCTTTACGCAAATGTTTTCAATGCGAAGGTCAAGTGATTTGTTTATGAGCACGGGACGCTCAACGGTTAGCAATTTGTTGTGACATGTGTAAGCGGCACGCCAGCAGCACCAACAACAGCACCAACAACAGCAACAACGACAACAACAGTGACAACAACAACTCATTAACCCATGCTGAACTCTGAAGCCCGAAGTGAGGCAACCAAACGAAGCAGCCAAGCAACCGGGCAACATCTGTAAGCAGCAGAGAGCATAGCGCAGGAGCAAAGCCGGATGGCAAATGGCGGGAAGAGGAAACGTTGGCCACGTCGGAGGGAGGGAGCGTGAAGGAGCGGAGGGGGCAAACCAACTGACAGCTACAAAATTGAGTTAGTTAACAGTTTTATACGCAGGCGCGCAGATTTTGCGTGTTGTGCCAGGAATGCAACCGACAGAAACTGAAGACGGTAGACGGGACAGATAACACCCAAGTCTCCAGCTCTGTCGCTGGCTCTCGCTGAGACTGTGACTGTGACTGTGACTCTGGGTCTCAGTCGCAGTCGCAGTCAACAAAGCAGCCAAGTGACACTCACAAAATCTGACAGAGGCAGCGGCTTTAGACGCTTCTCATTGTTGTTGGTGTTGCTGTTGTCGTTGCGCATGCGCAGCCGTTTTGCTTTATTACAAGGCGAGAAGGGCCTGCAGCAAGAGAAGGAGCTACAGTTGGATTCGGAGTCGGACTCGGAGTTGGAGCTGAAGTTGGGGCTCTGGGCACTGGGCAGGCGTGCGCAGGCGCGCCAAGTGACACATGAAAACGAAATGAAAATGACAGCGGCAAGTGACAGCGTCGCCATCAGAGGCAAAACATGGCCAAAAGCTATCAATGACACTGGCTTAAATATATTTAAATTAAATGTGCAGAAGCTTTAGAATAAATTCTAAAATTTAATTTACGGAACATTATAATAAAGTCTTCTTCTCTATTTTAATAAAAACGGTTTATGACTTCACACTAAATATATTAAAAATAAATATATCCAAAAAATATTACAAAAATGTGCTGAATAAATATCCTAAAATTAATTCAATAAATTTTAATAAACACTAAAATGCTTTAAGAGCTACATGAGAATTTATATAAATTTTTAAAAGACTTATCAATTGTTATTTTGTTTTTTATTACCTTCAACTGTTCGACATGGTTTTTCTATTATATTTGTATTAATCTTCCTTTAAAATCATTGTTTCAATTCAATGAATTTCAGATATGCCCCTTTTAAATTAGTTGGCATTAAAATTTCCAACTTTTATACACCTACAAATTCGCAAATATTTACTCAACACATTAAGCTTTCAGCTCGTGTCATTTTGCGTATTAAAGCCGACTGCAACTGCGACTTGAGCATTGTAATTTCATTTGTAATTAGCTGAATGCGGCATGAGTCGCTTCTCAAATGGCACAGTGGGTCGCATAGGCCCAAAAAGTGTTGCCAAGTGCCAAAAAAAAAAGCGCTGCTCTTGGTTAAGCTGATGCTGCTGTTAGGTGCTTTGGTTGCTGTTGTTGTTGTTGGTGTTGTTGTTGCTGTTGCTGTTGATGTTTGCTGCGGCAATTTTTGGTGCGACATTTTGGTGCGCCGTATGCCATATTTTATTTCCATTGCCAAAAGTGTCATGTTACAGAGATTTATGTGCGCTGTCACCACGGACGACGACGATGCTGCTGCTGCTGCTGCTGCTGCTGCCTTTTGAGCCATGTTTCGTTGCTCTTGTTGTTGTCGTATATATAAGTTAAGGCCAGACATTCCACGAACTCATGTCCACTACAAAGACAGTGGCCATGAACCTTTCCAATGCCCAACGACACGTGCGCTGCGTCGGCACATTTACTTCAACAACACTTACGCAACCCCACAAGCCAGGCCTTTTCGCCCATCCGTGGGATCGCTGGATCAGCACTTTCAGCAAGTGCATTGCGCGCACCACGTCTGGATACCCAACACCCAACGCGACAACCACAGCGGCTACATCCGGCGGCAGCAGCGACAACAGCAACAGCGACAGCGACAAGAAGCAACAGCAGCAGCAGAGGCATTATGTTAATATTTCGATTGTTTAAGTTTTAGTTCTAATTCAACTCCTAAATAAAGCACTTGGCTTTTTTTAAAAACAAAAATATAATTCATTTTTGTTAATTGGCGCCCGAGCAGGGACCAAGTGAAAAGAAACAGAAGACTTTCGCGTCGCGTACCAGTGCCTCAAGTAGCCACGCAGTGTAACTCGCTATAAGTGCCTTTACAAAAGCCACGACGTGAGTGCGATCCATAAGGAATAAAATCTATTCCTCGCGATTGAACTGTACCATTTCACTTGGTCAAAACCATAACCGCCGACAAGTCTGTAGCACCCGTTCGCAGACAACCGCGTACTTTAAGTGTCACTGAGGATCCCCAGTAGCCGTTGCACCGCCGCTCTGCCGCACAGCAATAGGAGGAAAAGGAGCCATCCGAAGGACCGACGCGGGATAGATTCGCCGGATGTATCTTTTAGCGTAAGCATAGTGATTAAGAAAGAATATTACAAGTGAAAATAAATTAAAAAAAGGAAAAACGAAAATCAAACTTATAAATACAAAGTTAAGCAAAGAATACAAAACGAAAATTTTAAATTAAAATCAAAAAGAAAAAAGAGAAATATTTGAGAATAAAGAATTTAATGTTAAGCAATTAATACAAAAGTTAATAATTAAGTTTTGAACATATAAAACACACAAATATACATTAAAATTAAACTAATTTTAAGAATGAAAGATTAACTAAAGTAAAACGATAACAAAAAATTAGACCCCGCATAACAAACTCCAATCTTACGATTCCTACGGGACCCTCGAAGATAGAAGGAGCAAACCAGCCACTGGTTTTAAATTCAAAAAAAAAAAAAAAAAAATATATACACTGTCTCAACCTCATAAACCTAACCATAAAACACATTTCACTTTCATCAAAATCATCAACCGTGCTATTCGTATTTTTCCTCTGAATTGTACAAAAAACAACCAAGAAAAAATGCAGGAAGATTTGTCCGAAGCAATGGCAGGGTTAGGTATTGCAGGCCCTAGTCGACAGAGAGCTGTTCCGACCAGAGCTAGCACACCTATAGCCACTCCAGAGTTAAGGGAGGTCATAAAAACCTTAATTACTGACACTCTTCAGGGAGGTCACGTTATTAGACAAGCTTTAGGTGTAGAGGCAGAGGAACCATTTACTGACATACCTTACGTTAGTCCTACTCAAAATAGTGAGCTAGAAAAGGTACCAGACGTAACACGTCTAATAAAGGAATTCTCTGGAGATAGAACTTCTTTCGGATCTTGGAAGAAAAATGTCGACAGAATTATGGCCATGTTCGCAGGACAAGAGCTTACGCATAAGTACTACTTAGTTACGCTAGCCGTACGCATGAAGGTAGTAGGCGAAGCAGAAACTGTGTTGGAATCATACAACACCCCCTTGAATTGGAAAGCAATTTCCAAATGTTTAACTGAACACTACGCGGATAAGCGAGATCTAAAGACTCTCGAATATCAACTGTTCTCGTTAACCCAAGGTAGATTGTCCATCATGGAATTTTACCAAGCCGTGTACCACCAGCTATCTTTGATTCTTAATCAAGTTAGCGTACAAGAAGACTCTGCAGACTCTATAAGAGCTTTGACGAACAGCTACCGAGGCAAAGCCCTTGATACTTTCGTACGAGGTCTCAATGGAGACTTGCCCCGTCTTTTAGCAGTTAAAGAACCTCGAGACCTTAGCCACGCATTGCATCTGTGCAACCTGCTTGATAACCAAGATCACAGAAATGCTTTCTTGCCAAAAGGTAGACTTCCACCACCACCTGTTCCACCTAGGCAATTTGCTAATCAAACGTATGCTAAGCCTACAGCGATCAAACCGATGCATAACAACAACCAGGGTCAATGGCGAAATTTCGATCCCAGACTCTATTATGCACCGCGTCCCGCTAACCAGCTATATCAACCAAACCTTAATCAGGCACGAAACTTTTCTCAACCACCTCAACAGATGATACCACAACAACAATTTCAATATAGACCACTATATTCAGCGCCTCCGCGTCCACTAGCCGCGAAACCAGAACCAAAACCAATACCAATGGAAGTCGATGGATCAATCCATTCAGCCAGGGTAAATTATATGAACCGCCCACAGCAAAATTATAACGCTGGTAAACGTCCCCCTCCACTTTCGGGACCACCCCAAAAGTTTCAAAGACAATTCCATATCAATACAGGAGACCCAACAGAAGAATATACCGAAGAGCAAGCATATTTTGATTACCTAACAGAACAAGAACTTAATGCAGACGCATCTGCGTACAATAGTGGTGAGCAAGAATATTATGCTTGTATGGAGTCAGCAGGCTCCTCAGACACATATGACGATATGGACCAAATTTGCCATGACCCAGAATTAGGAACAACAGACTTGTCTGATGTTAATTTTTTAGTTTAAACCGTTCCTCACTACCGTATTTTCAATGTAGAACGAGGGACGGAAGACATCTTAATTTTCTAATAGATACCGGTTCCAACCAAAACTACATTCAGTCTTCATTAATAGATTCCCCCAAGGCAAATAAAGAAACTTTCTTCGCAAACTCCATAGGAGGCCAAATACCTATCACTCACCACACATTCTTGAATTTGTTTAGTCTTCACGACATACCGATCCGATTCTTTTTACTACCAACTTTAAAAACTTTCCATGCTATCCTTGGAAACGATACCATGAAACAACTTAACGTTGTTATCGATGTCAGAAATGACATTCTTAAAGTTAATGGTGACAGACAATTTCGCATCAAGCAACTCCCGGCTCAGTCAGTAAATAATATCAAAATCCGTACCGAACATATGTCCGAAAACCAAAGAACAATAATAAACAAACTTGCCGCAAATTACAAAACGTTATTTGCAGAACCAGACGAAAAACTGACATACACCACGAAAGTAGTCGGAGAAATTCGAACTACGTCAGATAAACCAATCCATACAAAACATTATCCGTACCCTATATCACTCAAACAAGAAGTTGAAAGGCAGCTTCAAGAGATGTTAGATGACGGTATAATCAGACCTTCTAGATCCCCGTACAATGCCCCAGTTTGGATTGTACCAAAAAAGGTAGACGCTTCTGGAAAGAAAAAGTACAGAATCGTAATTGATTACCGTAAGCTTAACGCTGAAACAATATCTGATAGATACCCAATGCCTGAGATAGGAGAAATCATCGCGCAATTGGGAAACAACAAGTTTTTCACAGTGCTTGATTTAAAGAGTGGGTTCCATCAAATTCTGTTAAGAGAACAAGATATAGAAAAAACAGCATTCGCAGTCAACGGAGGAAAATTTGAGTTCACTCGTCTTCCTTTCGGACTTAAAAACTCTCCATCCATCTTCCAAAGAGCTCTAGATGATATTCTTAGAGATCATATTGGAAAGATCTGCTATGTTTATATAGATGACATAATCATATTCAGCAAAACAGAGGATGAGCATGCAAACCATTTAGGACAAGTCTTTCTAACGTTGCAAAACGCTAACATGAAAGTCCAAATGGATAAATGCGAATTCTATAAGAAACAAGTCAATTTCTTGGGATTCACAATATCCGAAAATGGTGTTAAGACGAATCAGGAAAAAGTTAAAGCAATCTCTGATTTCCCTATACCCAAATCTCTGAAAGAACTAAGGTCATTCCTTGGTTTGTCTGGATATTACCGACGTTTCATAAGAGACTATGCTAAACTAGCAAAACCTCTTACCACACTTCTCAGAGGAGAAGGCGGTAGAATCTCAACAAGAATGTCCGACAAAGTACAGATTCAGCTAAACCAGGAGGCTATTGAAGCTTTTAATAAACTCAAAAGGTCTCTTAGTTCAGAAGATGTTATTCTAAGCTATCCGAATTTCAAGAAGGAGTTTCATCTGACAACAGATGCATCGAACTTCGCGATCGGAGCTGTACTAGAACAGGAGGGCAAACCGATCACATTTATTTCCCGGACCTTGTCAAAAACGGAGGAAAACTACGCCGTTAACGAAAAGGAAATGCTAGCAATCGTATGGGCATTGCAAAGCTTGAGAACATACCTATATGGTACTGCCAAGGTTGTGATATATACAGATCACCAACCTCTCACCTTTGCATTAAGTAATAAGAACCATAACGGAAAGCTTAAACGTTGGAAAAGTTACCTGGAAGAATTTAACTACGAGTTAAAATACAAGCCTGGCACTTCTAACGTGGTAGCAGATGCATTGTCTAGAACACCGGCAAAACAGGAGATAAACACTCTATCCTCATCAGCAACAGTTCATAGTGACGAGAGCTCGTCCCATAACCTAATATATTCCGTAGAAAGTCCCATCAATGTTTTCAAAAATCAATTATTTTTATTCACTGATGATACTCCATCATACAGTTTCGAAATCCCATTTCCTACTTACCATAGGCACATAGTAAAAAGACCTTTTTATACAGAGAAAGATTTAATTCAAATAATGAAGCAAAGATTAGACCCTAAGATATTAAATGGAATTCATACTTCCGAAAATATCATGGGAAAGATCCAAAACTTTTACCCACTACATTTTAATTCTTATAAAATCCGATTTGCCCAGGGTATAGTTGAAGACGTTAATGAAGAAGATAGGCAAAATGATTTAATAGTACAGGAACATAAAAGAGCGCATCGCAGCGCTAAAGAAAATAAAGAACAAATCATTAGAAAATTCTTCTTTCCCCAAATGAATAAAAAAGTAATTGCAATAGCCAAGACGTGCTTAACATGTAAAGAATCAAAGTACGACAGACATCCCCCAAAAGGCGCAATACAATCCACTCCAATTCCACAATATCCCGGTCAACTGATCCATATCGACATCTATATTACAGAAAAACTCAATGTCTTGACAGGCATCGACAAATTTTCTAAATATGCCCAGGTGAAGGTTTTGAAGTCCAGAGCTTCCCAAGATATAATGATTCCATTGCGGGAAATGTTGATAGCTTTTGGTATACCTCAAGCGGTCGTAATGGACAACGAAAGAGCCTTAAATTCAGCATCCATTAAATTCATGTTGGAAAACCAACTAAAAATATCTGTCTTCACGACACCGCCATACTCTTCCACCAGCAATGGGCAAATAGAACGATTCCACTCTACATTAACAGAAATTATGAGATGTCTTAAAAAAGATTTCGAAGAACTCACCTTCGCAGACTTACTATTCAAAGCAGTTCAGGAATACAATCAAACCATTCACTCAGTTGTAAAAGAAAAACCTATCGAAATATTCTTTAGAAGCAATATCCCGAATAGCCCAGAATTATTAAAGAAAAAAGGGAACAAATTAGAGGCAAAATTGAGGAAAAACAAAAGACAGACTTAAATTACCACAACAAAAATAAAGAAAAGCCCAAATCATACGAGACAGGCGAAGAAGTTTACGTGAAAATTAACAAAAGGTTAGGATCTAAGACTACACCCAGATACAAAAAGGAAATAGTAGCCGAAAATAAAAACTCCACAATAAAGACAAAGTCAGAGAAAATAATACATAAAAATAATTTAAAAACCTGAATTACCTTTGCAGATTACTTTTCATACCATCATGCCTAGGAACGGCAACAATACTAGACTATTCCAATTCACAATTGATTACAATCAAAATTGGTCCCGCAGCAGTACAGAACAGCACTTTCAAAATCATTCACGTATTCAGCATCAAAAAATATGAAGATGCTTTCGAATCATTCGAAAATTCCATTAACAAATCATTACCAAATCACCTCATACCATTCATAAACTTTGAGTTTTCACAAATTAAAGATGATTTAAAAAGATTAAAACTAAGAAACGGAAGAGAAAAAAGAGCTATAACAATGCTCGGATCTGCATGGAAATGGCTAGCTGGAAGTCCAGACCAGCACGATCATGAAATAATAATAAGTAAAATAAACGAACAATTAGAAAATAATAACAACCAAGTTATAATAAATAGAATATTTAGTAATAAGATTAATGAAATCAAAGAACGTACTAATGCAATCTTAAAAATAACTAAGGAAAACCAATCAATAAATAACGTAGAGACAGAAATTTTAAAATATAAATTAAAGCTTTTTAAAGAAGAATTAACCAATATGATCTACGCAATCAACTGGGCAAAAACGAACACAATTAATTCTTTACTTTTGTCCACCAAAAAAATTTAAGTAACGGAAAAGTTGGTGAAAAATTCCGACAACTTATTCACAAATATTGAAGAATTACTCGAGTTCGCAAAAATTAAAGTAGCGTCAAACGGTAAAGATATTCTTTACATAATTAGTTTACCAATAATAGAAGATAAGTTATGTCAAAAAATTCTGCTAAAACCAATTAAAAAAGGTAACTTAATAAACAAGACTAAATTTAACTCAATTGTCCAATGCGACAAAATAAATTTTGGAATTAAAGAAATTTGCGAAACTATCAATGACAAAACCATTTGCAAAAAAAGAAAACCTAATAGATTTAAGTAATAACACATGCGAAACAGCACTCCTCCAAACGAAAAAGCCGAACTGCATGCAGATCAACAGCCAACACATACCGGAACACGAAGAGATCTTCCCCGGGACTATACTACTAAATGATTTTGATGGAACAGTTATGATCGAGGAAGAAAGCGTGCAACTACATGGCACCTATCTCATCCAAGCTAGTAACACAACAATTAAAATAAAAAACACGTTGTACACTACAAAGGAGTTTATCAACGTCGACCCTCTGCCACCACTTCTTCAACTTGTTGGTAGCAAAAGCGAAGTACAAGAGGTCCTCTCCCTAGAAATGGTAAAAGAGTTGAACTTCAATAATACAGCAAAACTGAAACTGATGAAGCAGAATCAGAAAGTAGCAACAATCACCAACACCACCATCTACATCATCTTAATGCTAGCCATTATCATATTGGCAGCCAGATCTCTGAGGCGAGGAACAACCAAACTCCACATAACTCCAGTTAGCAACGCAATAGTAAACCAAAATCCATCTCAATCAGCGACCGAGGACGTTCGCACTTAAAGGGGGAAGAGTTAAGGCCAGACATTCCACGAACTCATGTCCACTACAAAGACAGTGGCCATGAACCTTTCCAATGCCCAACGACACGTGCGCTGCGTCGGCACATTTACTTCAACAACACTTACGCAACCCCACAAGCCAGGCCTTTTCGCCCATCCGTGGGATCGCTGGATCAGCACTTTCAGCAAGTGCATTGCGCGCACCACGTCTGGATACCCAACACCCAACGCGACAACCACAGCGGCTACATCCGGCGGCAGCAGCGACAACAGCAACAGCGACAGCGACAAGAAGCAACAGCAGCAGCAGAGGCATTATGTTAATATTTCGATTGTTTAAGTTTTAGTTCTAATTCAACTCCTAAATAAAGCACTTGGCTTTTTTTAAAAACAAAAATATAATTCATTTTTGTTAATTTATATATTATAGTAGTTGTTGTGTGTATTTGAGTGTGTTCACGCCCAAAATGTTGTCATGTTGCGAGAGAGAGAGAATTTTATATATACTAAATAAATAAAAATGCCTTGTCTACCAATTCAAATGCACGATAAGCCCCAAAATGCTTGACTCCGTCAGTTATCAGCACACACACACACACACACACACACACACACACATAGGCATACACTTAGTTAGCCATCCAATCAGTGATTTATGACTGACCGATTTCATTGGAAAGTGTAGCTGGAAGAGTTCTAAGCACTCGATTCTAGACTCACTTTGTTACCTGCCTCTCTTTCGCTTACTCTGCTGACACTTTCTTTTTCTTTCACTTCATTTGCAGCAGCAGCAACAGCAGCAACAACATCAACAACAACAACAACAGCAATTGGCGCCAGAGACTTCAGCTACAGCCACAGCTTCAGGTTGAGTTTCAGTTTCTGTTTCTGTTTGGGTTTGGTCTGGGCTCAGGTGTCAATACACTCGCATTTGGTAGCCGCAGAGGCGGCCATTGGACATGCCTCCTACCCCCGTCCCTTGCCCCTGTCCCTGCCCCTATCTCGGTGTCGATCCCATCCATACCCAAGTCAAAGCCAAACACTGACAATGACATATTTGCCTGGCACTTTCATCGCACGTCCATGTTAATATGCTCAGGATTTATTGCCCCTGAGTCTCTGCTGACAAAGGAAATGGCATTGCATGTCAGCTGTTGTTGTTGTCGTTTCAGTTGTTGTTGTTGTTGTTGTTGTAATAGTTGTAGTTGCCCATGTGGGCACCATTTTGTAGTTGGCCGTTCGAAAGTTGCATAATTTTTATGTGCGCTCGTTAATAGATCATCAATTGAGATTGGAAACCATTTCGTTTACGAGCACAGCAACAGCCACAGCAGTAGCTGTGGTAGGTCTCCCCATCGCATTCGAATTCATTTAAACTTGTCAAACGTTTCGGAATGCGGTTTCCAGCCAAAATTGTGTTCAACTGT
The DNA here is from genome assembly GCA_035047365.1 of Drosophila ustulata. Classification (NCBI taxonomy): domain Eukaryota; kingdom Metazoa; phylum Arthropoda; class Insecta; order Diptera; family Drosophilidae; genus Drosophila; species Drosophila ustulata. Next base: position 21,455,989 of record JAWNPT010000094.1, read on the forward strand.
TTGGCTGTGGCAATTGAAAAGGTGGCAACGCCAGCCGCAAATGAGATGCGGGCACAAGAAATTCAAAAATGAATCACTGCTCACGAGAAGATCACATTCAAATTAAAGGGGAGATATCTACAAAGTTACTTTATATAATATTTAAATTCAATTAATTTTTTTAATTTGTATATGATGATTCAAATCATCTACAAAATTAGTATAATTGATATTTAAATTTAATGATATCGTGAATTTTTATTTTCAAATCAATTTAATTGACACATTAAAAAATAAGTCAATGCTAAAAATTTATATTATTAATCTCACAATCTTTTTAATCTGTGATTGCTACAAAATTCATTTGCTAATCTCCATCAGACGAGCTGTGATGGCTTCAAAATGTATTGAGATTTAATTTTTATTCTTATTAAATTAATTGAAACTGTACAAAGTGCGTCATAAAACATAGATTTATATTTTTTCATTATCTTTTTAATCTTCTGCCAACGATTCAATATTGCCAGCCAAGCGCAAGCTGATTGCCACAAAATTCATTCGCTAATCTAAATAACTAATCAGACGAGAGCTGCGAGATTCAAATGGGAATTTACACAGGTGTGATCTGTCCTGTATAACACTTTTTTGGTTGCCTTCTAACATCAAACGCAACTCCAAGCAGACTCGCTGCGAATATCGTTTACGATCGACGCGCGAATAATCCAACTAGCCAGGTAACAGCAACAACAACAACGACGAAATGTTCCAATTCGAATAAAGGTGAGATTCATTCAGTTGAGACGCAGAGCGCGCACATAAATTAAATGAAAACCGGCTGTGGCTGAGCAAAAAGATGATCAATCATCACGCAGCGAGAGAGAGAGAGAGCTGAAGCGAGAGAGAGCAGCTGAGAGCGAATCTTCCGCTCTCTCTCTCTGCGTGCCAAACGAACGTCATCACCTGAGCACAGGTCGAATGTTAGTTTGTGTGTGTGTGTGTGTTTAGTTTTTCATACTATTTCTGTAATTCAAAATGGGCTCACACACAAATACAGATACAATTACAGCTAAATATTTGCCGAGTTTGAGTTTGGCTTTGACTGACGAGCTGCACACTTGGCTGGCGGACATGGCGGTGACATGACTTGTCTCTCCCTCGACTCTACGATCAGCTGATTGCCATGATGGCCGCCTGAGAGTCGCAAATCGCAGGCCAAAAGCAGGTTTCAGTCTTAACGTTATTAATCATTAACACGCACAGCGAGAGCCACAGCCCAAGAGAGAGAAACAGATTGTGAGCGAGCGAGCGAGAGAGAGAGCAAACACGTGAATCATTTGAAAAATTTAAAAAACATTTTGATTTTTGAGCTATTAATTTATGGGCCGATGGGCAGAAGCCGACGGTTGCCAGTTCGCGACATGCACAAAAGTCATTTATTTATTTTTTGTTTTGTTCACTCTTCTCTGCTCGCCAGCAAATTGACCTAGAAAGTGTGTAAGCCGAGTAGCTGCGATTCGTATCTGCAAGATACAAATACAATACTTATTCATAAACCGCCAAAAAACGGCCGCACGCACTTCCGCTGCCAAAGGGGGCCGCACCGCTGCTGAACCTCAAAGACTGAACCCATAAATTATCTGCACTACGTTCTACTTCTACTCCTTTTGTGTGTGTGAGCAACTTTTGCCTGCAGAGTCATAAGCAAAATATTCACGCTAACCCGAAAGTTTACAATCTCAATCTCTTATAGAATTCCTTCATTTGCCATCTGACCGTCGAGCAAGAACGTGAACCGATCCCCGTACCATTATCGCTTGGATATCGCAATCGCTATCGAGCGGAGTCCAGAGATTCAGCTTTTTTGGTCTGCTTCGCTTTACCGCCGGCATTTCGCGAGACGCGTGTGTGTGTAAATATTTTGATGTGCTGCAAATTGCTTTTTGGCGGTTCATAAATTCTCAAATGAATTGACTAATTGCACACCTACAGATAAGCGAGAGCGCACATAGTACAAAAGATACAAAAGTATCTCAGAGATGTTATACCGTCGCTGATTTCTCATCAGATATCTAGGCACCGAGAGTGTGTCTCACAAATGGATTATCGCCCCTAATTGCTAAGTTCAGCTGCATATTATAGCTCTAATGACACAATTGCCATGTTGCACAGATACAAAACAAACAGCTCGGGGTTCCATAACATTTACAAAATGCAAAATGCTAAAGGGAGGTGTGTCCCCAAGACACACAACGTTTCAGCGGCAACGTTTCATTAGCCGCCGTTAACAAATGCAGCAAGTGAAGCTAAGTAAAATAAATGTGCACTCGACTCGGCACAACAACAACGAAAACTACAATTACAAAATTATCAATGATTTAAAGGTATTAATACACTTAATGGATACACTCAATTCCCTGCTCCATTATGCAATGGATGAACTGATAGACAGCGCAATAAAAGAAGATATGCATTTCAATTCCCTTCTGTAAAGTTGCGCTGCTAAAGGATTAAACACATTTTCCGAATTAAATATTAAACTTAATTTGATATTGAGAATTTAATTCAAGGCTATGAAATGTGAATAATTTGATAATATATTTTCGATAAAAAGAAGATTAGAATTTCTGTTTAATTTAAATTATTAAATTAATTTAACGCAACTATTTATGCTGCAAATTTACTTTCCAAATTTACTAAATTTATTCATATGAACACATTTTCTGAATAAAATATTTTGGTTTATTTGAGATAAAGAATTTAATTTAAAGCCATAAAATATTTTATCCAGATTTTAAAGCCTTTGATAATTCAATTATAGATTTGAGCTTTGGAATAACTAAAATTATTCTATTAATTTTTTCGATATAACAATTTATGCAGCAATTTTACTTTTAACATTTACTAAACACTATATTCACGATTTTTGTTAAACTTTGTTTCATTTTACCTTAAATTTCCATTTGTATCTGTATCTTTTCACATTAGACATTCTTCTCTAACCACTTTGAGTGGCCACCTGCATCATTATTACATTAACAGGATATTTTAGACACTTCCACCCACAGGACAGTGGACACTGGACTATTCCAAGTGTTCATTACGGCAATGAAGCCGAAATTACTAATTCATTAATTGAAGCCCAATGGTCAGCTCTGGACTGCCAGTTGCCACCACATGTGGCATCCTTCCCCATTACAATCTCTCTCGTGTTCGCTGTCCATCCACGTGCTGCAAATGCCATTGGTAAAAACGAAAGTGCCGTGTGCCATTTTATGAAGTGTTGTTAGTGCTGCAGAGTTTCAGTTACAGGTCCTGGACAGTGGTCCTGTTGAACAGGACGACAACACTTACGCTTGCCGAACTACAAAATGCTCCCCAGTTAATAATTTCGAAGTGTGTAAAATCAAATGTGGCACTTTATGAGCTTGTGTGCGTGTGCATCGTTGAGATACTTCACTTCCGGCTCCGGCTGCTGTTGATGGACACGATGCTTGACGCGTATCTTTCAGATACTTTAGCTCATTTCATGTTGATGATCATCATTTGCTGTTGATTTTATTACAATGTCTTTCCCTCTATCTTTATTTGTTTGCTGTCTCGCAGCATAAATTACTCGTAATGCAAAGCTCAATCAAATTAATGGCCAAGTATTTGAGTTCTCCAGCAGACTTGTTAAGGTCGTAAGCCATAATTTATGTATAAGCGTGCCGCAACTGTCGCTGGCCTTGTCCCTATTCTCCCCTACACTTGCTCCCTCCTCTCGCTCCCTAGTTTGCGTCTGGCTGGAATCATTTTATGTAAGATACTTCAAAAGGTTTTGCTCCCTTGGCTGCCTCGCCCAAAAAACATATGTGAAATTTTTGCACTTTTGCCCGGCATTTACACTTTGCAGATTTTTCTCTTTTTTCTACGAATATTTCGTTGTTTTTTTTCTGTTTGGTTGTTGGCCACGTTAGGACGGACATTTGTCCGTATTGCAGGTGCAGGTAACATCGTGTGGCGCGTCGTTGTCGTTGCCGTCGCGTCGAGTCGATTCGCTTCGTTTTGTTTGTTTGTCTGGACGCTTGTAATGTCTATGAATATGAATTATGGAAATTACACAACAGCAGCTTTAACAAGGACAACATCACAGCACAGGACAGAGTCGCAGTCACAGTTACAGTTACAGTTGCGAGTACTCGCTGTTCATCGATGCAACATTTTTTTATTGCCGCCTTGTGGGCGAGAGGTCGTTGGTACAGTAACCAAAATTCTGCTTGACACACAATTGAAAATTGGCAGAGGTAAGCACTTGATATGTTAAACAGTTTCCCCCAGTTTTACATAGTGCAAACCGGAATGTGTTAAAAACGCATAAATTCAATTAAAAACTGGCAGTAAGTAAACAGAGAATTTATTAATGAAAAACCAAATACGAAAGAAACAAAATAAACAGGAATTTACACGGGTTGCGGTCACGCCCCCGCCACATTTGCCCAGCCAGCCGACATTTACATTTAATGCTTGCAAATTTAACAAATAATATTCAATTAACAATTTGAATATGAATTTATTACAGGGGCCAGTCGGAGTCGGAGTCGGAGTCGAAACGGAGGCCGGGCCACTTTCAAAGTGGTAACAAGTTCGACATCGACATGTGTGCTCAGAGAGCGGTGGGAGGGAGAGGGGAGGGTTAAGGATGGCGGGGCAGGGTAACGAGTTGGTGGTCGACTTGTTTACCCTGCCACTGGCAACGGCAACGGCAACAGCAACAGCAACAGCCGAAGCAGCAGTGGCAACAACGTTTGTGGCAGGCGAAGACGAAACAGAAAACGAAAACAACAAACTGAAAAGTTATGTGAAAAAGGTGGGAAAATGCAAGCATTGTTAGTCTTTTGCTCAGCAGCAGTGGCAGCACTGGCAGCAGCTCGAGCAGAGCTTAAAAGGTAACGATGCATGCAACATTGCCACTGGTGGCACTGGTGGCACATCGCTGACGGAAGCCGCGCAGGAAGCACAAGGAGCACGAGCACAATTCCTGGCGGCCGCACATTTCAATAATTATTAACTGCAACATGCAACATGGAGCACACCACACACACACGCACTTCGCTACCAACAATAGTAGCAACAGCCTGGCTACGTGCAACATGCAGCACAGTAGCTGCCACCGCCACCACCACCAATAAAACCAAATGTGCAACTCTCTGGACCCTGCGTCGTGCCTGCAATTATCAAAACTTGTCCAAATTGACATTTTTTTCTCTCCTTTATTTTTGTGCATTTTTTTTGTGCTGTGTCTGACCAACCAGGCGAACCGCGTTGGCGGGGCATGCAACTGGGGCACGTTTTGGATTTTGAAATGCAAACACGGCATTTAATTCTATTAAGCCCGCAATTTAATTATCTCTTTGGGGGAAAATGTCATGTTCAATGTCAGCAGCATTGCAATGGCCAAAACACCGCACCGCCCCCCTCTACCTCCCTCACTCCTCTCTTCCCTTCTGCTACTCCACAGTTGGAGTGCATTGTGTCTGTTGTGCCGAGTTGAAATGAGTGAGAAATGACAGCGAAATTATGTGATTTTAGCTGTTTTGCACGAAATAGCATGAAGCATTCTAATTGCCGGGTTGCCGTATTTATTAGTTAAAAGCCAGTCAAAAGCTGTCATTACTTGGTAAAAGGTTTGGACAGCGAATAAAATACAACTATAGCGAATGCATATGGTGCACATGTGAAGAAGCCTGCCTACAATGAATGATTCTAGCTTTTGTTTACAACCGGTTTTACTCTCTTTGATTACGCAGGTAATGCTGAGTAATTACCTTTTGGGGAACATTTTGAACTGGTTTTCGGGGTGTTTCAAAAAATCGTAAAGGTTATTTTAAATATTTTAAAATGGTTGTTGGGTTAGGAAATTGCTAAAAAAGTGTGTTTAGGTAGCATCACTACACAATAATTAATTTCAATAGTTTTTAAAATTGTGCATAATGCCCATTATAATTTAAGGTGTGCTTTGACAAAGCAAAGTTTCTGCATCTGCTTTCAATAAATTTCCTCAACAAATATTTAAGATCGCAATAATTACAGCATATACGCATATACGCAAATATCATAATAATATTAAAATATATCAGAATATTTTTTTGCTTTAAAGCAAACGATTTACAATTTATCCATATAAAGAACATTTGTATTTATTTTTGGAAATATATGCTCAGAGTTCATAATTAAATATATTTATTTGTCATTTATTTTTTAATAATATTTGAATATTTCATAAAATGAAATACTACTATTCAAGCAGCTAGACTTTTTTCTTTAGAACAAACTATTTATTAACTCTATCTTCAAAGTCACCTAGCACTTAATAATATGTATCTCACACTTTAGTATTCAGAAGTATGATTAACTATGTAGCTCGTAGAGTGATCGTTGCGTTAAGCAACCCACTAATTCCCACTCAGTTCACGGCTGCAAAGTGGTAGCTCTCTACGGTGGCACCTACTTGCCAAGTTTAATCTAAATCTTTGCATCTTATCTACGGGCACTTAATTGCCAAGTGCCAAAAGTGCTGCCCACCGCACTGAGGATGATGATGATGATGATGAGGAGGAGAAGGCGAAGGCGAAGAAGCCTTGGAATCCTTGGGCGAGCTATCGAACTACACGCTCACGCTCAAGTCCCAAGCTGCCCACTTGTTGCGCTGCCTGTGCCAATATTTAGCTACCGATTTGCACGAGATAATCAATTGAATATAGTAAATAATAAGCTGCAGCCCAAACAGGGGAGAGAGCGAAGAGAGCGAAGAGAGGAGGAGGTAGGTGGAAACCTGGGTGGCTTCGTCTCGGTAATTTTGAGGCTCGCGATTCGTGTAATTTGAGTCAGCAAAAAGCGCACAACCAGCGCTGATCAGTCTGGCAATCTTGCAGTTTGTCAGTCTCTCAGTCTTTCAGTTCCTTCAGAGTCTCTGCGTGTAATTGGATTTTAAGAAGTAGCTGAGACGACGCGCTGATTGATAACCTTGCAGTGCAAAAAGGTTTCATGCCACAGGCTGAATATGCAACGCCTCCAGTGCCACTGAAGCTGCCGCAGCTCGCAGATACTTCGCGTTGTTTAATGTTAACATTAATTGCAACGACGCAACGTTGCGTGCTGCACATTTTGGGGGCTTAATCAGGTGCTCAGGCTCAGGCTCATAGAACTGCCTCTAATCAATCATACGAACACGTCGAGGCTGGCGCATTTGTGCAACCATTTGACGCCCCAACACTTGCCACATCCATATGCATGAGTGTGCGTTGGGGGCGTGTCTGAGACATTAGATTTTACTTAGGCAACTGAGAGATATTAGAACCAACACCTTGACTAATAACTAACCAAGACTATTAGGTTTATAAGTACGCAAACTCTACGTTAGTCTCTACGACGCGTCTAGACGAGTTTCTAAAGTTAAGAAAGAGTACGAAAATAAATAAATAAAAAATAATGTGGAAATTTTCTTACCCATGTCTGTTGATATGCCGCCGTATTGTGTTAAATCAGATCTTATCTTACCTGAAAATGCAGAAGACCAGAGAAGAGAAACGTTTAAAAAATGCTAAAAAATTGTTAACTCTCTACATCTCAAGCTCTCCCCACATCGCCACAGCTCCACTTGGTCATCAGCTCAGCTAATGCTTCAAGTGTGAGCGAGTCAGAGAGAGAGAGTGCGAGAGAGAGAGAGAGAACAGCAGTTGATGTTGTTGTGGAATTAAGGTTAAGCAGCCGCACGTGGTGGGGCACTTGGGTAAATTGAAACTAAACTTTGCTGTTGCTCATACAATTGCTGTTATTGTGGTTGCTGTTGTTGTTGCTGTTGCTTTTAATGCAGCAAATTGATAGTCGTGCTAGTTGCGAGAGGAGTGGGGGGAAGGGGGAATTGCGGTGTACTGCACAGTAGCCAATTAACGACACGTTCCTTTGATCTTCAACCTATGCTACTGATCGTACTCACAAGTAATCTAATACTTTTAAGATCAGCTAAAGCTATTAATGATCGAAGAGCGTGAAGTTGATGATGACAATATAATTTGAAAAATCATCATCTTTACATTAGATTTTTCCTAGCTTTTCGTCTCAACAATTTTCAATTTTAAATAATGATCAAAATATTATATTTATTATTATTATTTATTTTTAATGACTCTCTTACTTTTCATCTGACTGGTAATTTACTAAAAGTCATAATAAATATAGATCATTATATGTTATTTTAATTTTAATTGTAATTGTTAGTAAATTAGTTGACATTTTTACTCGGTTTACTCGAAATACTTTTTTACAATTCATTTGTAATATATTTAATCATTTTTGATTTGCATCTTATTTTAATTGTTTGAATAGTTGTCCGTCTCGTAAATAGCGTAATATTTTATTCGCAATTTAGATTTAATTTTAATTGACCTCTTTACTAGTTTTCTGTCTTGTAACTAGCGAAACATTTTATTTAAATTGAATTGTTTTTAATTGACGTTTTGACTGGTTTTGCACGTAATAACTTTTGAAAGTCGTAATAAATATAAATCATCATTTTTGATTTACATTTTATTTTAATTGCCATTTTTACATATTCATAAGAAGTATAAATTACCAATTTTAATTCAGATACTATTTAAATTGACATTTCTAATAGTTTTCCGTCTCGAACTTTGCGTAATATATATTTTAAAATGCAAAAACTATCTCGTATCGGATCCATGCAGCTTAGTCGACAGTCGTTGTTGTGTCTCTAATCGAAAATCTTCCACTTGACATTTCGTCTGGCACATGAAGAGCGCTTAAATTGGCCATAAGCAACCCTATCTTCCGATGTTGCCGCCCCCTCGAAATCGCTTCCCACTCATGCGCCAAGTGTTTCGCTGTCTTTTCACTGTCTCGTATTGCTTTTCTGTACTTTTTTTTCACAATATTTAGCGCCGTTTTTTGTTTGTTTACGCTGTGAAAGTGCAAAATGTAAACAATCAAAATGCCAACGCGCTCAGCAGAGGGGCGGGCAGGTGGCTAGGGAAGTTGCAGGGCCTGGGGTGGGAGTAGAGGGGTAGGAGTGGGGTAGGGGTTAGAGTAGAGTCGTTGAAGGTGGCACAGCAAAAAGGTAAAGTATAAAAATATGATTTAATGGCAGCGATAAAACACGTGTGTATTTAAATATGCGCGCCTGGCGCCTGAGTAAACGTAATTTCCCACTGAAGAGAGACGGACAGAGAGAGAGCGAGAGAGAGAGCTGCAGACGGACACCCACCCAGTTGCAGATGCAAACGGCAGACAGCAGACGGCAGACACAGCGCCCAAAAAGAAACAACAAAGAAAAATATTAAATTAAAAAGAAAAGGAAACACAACTATGTGCGGGGAGCAGCAAGCGGAGTGTCAAAGGGGCGCCAACTAAAAGTAAACGGAAAATTTGACAAACGTTTTTTTTCATCTGGTTGTTTTTTGTTTTTGCAGCAGCAATGAAAATTATGAAAATTGTACAAATAACTAGAGTGGGCAGGAGGGCGGAAAAAAGGGCAGCCACTTTAGACAAATTCAAACAAATGGTTGGCGGGTCGCCGTAGCGTCGGCAGCCGGGCAGGCAAGAAGTCAGCTGGCTCCAGAGAGGAGTCTGCAACACGACTGGGAGTCGGAGACGGAGACGGAGTCGAGAGGGGCAAGATAGTGTTTACATGCGACGTGCGCGTCGGAAAAATTAAACATTTAGTTTGTGGTCTGCTAACCAGTTCGTCAAGTGCCGACCACCGAGAGACTTCTCTCCTCCCTTCAGGCACATCCCCTAGCCGAGTGGATGATGGTGGATTCACACCTTTTGGACTCGCGTTTAGCTGATTTTTATGACTCTTTAAAGCGCCGCACGCTCCAGACAGAATACCCAGTCGCATAAATGAGCTGCATGGCAACAGACAGACCGAGAGTGAAAGAAAGAGAGGGAAGATAGCTGGTGATTCGCTTCATTTGTTTGCACTTTGGCTGCAGCTTGCGTTCAGGGCGTTTTATAGCCCCATCAAAGGCGATGATATAAATCTTAATTGCCGACCCAAATAAATAGACGAACGACGTAAGAGTCGAGCACATGTCGAGACCTCATCGCATACTACTCGACTATATCAAGCCATAGACGAAACTATTTGGTAGATTTTCAGTCTTCACTTTCGTGGGGAAAACTCGTTAGCTATTTAGCATAAACACTTTCCAGCCAAGCGACAAGTTTGACCAGCAAACTGATAAGAACTACGGCAACAGCAGCAACAACAAACAACTTGCAGCGAAAGAAGTCATTAAGGAAACATTAAAGTGACATTAATGTGCAAAAGGCGCAGGCGGAGGCCCCCAAGTGGTCAGGCCCCCGGATACGGAATCCGACTTCGACTCCGACTCGAACTCCTACTCGAAGTCGGAGTCGAAAGTGTTGCTGTTGTTGTGTGAGGCGCCAGTGCGGCTTCCAGAAGGGCTTCGGGTAGAGTTCAATGCACGGCTCTAAATCATAATGGTGAGTCTATAATTCATGCATGGAGCACATCGATTCGCTTTCCCAAATATTTAAACTGGTATAACAGTTACCCACTTTTGCATGGAACACTCGTAAATCACACTTGGTCTTGTCTGGCCAAAACAGCAGAGGAAAGTGAAATTCCCTCGCCAAGTTGTGCATTTTTAAAGCAAGCCAATTTGTACAAATTTAATTAGTTTCGTTACAAAAGTGATGGAATATTAAAAAATCACTTTGTGAAGATTGTTTTTCAAAATCTTCAAATTAAATACTATTTAAAATACTTTTAAATTTAATAATAATATAATAAATAATAATAATTTAATCTAACTTAATTTTTTCAATGACAACTGTTCGTAGTCGACTTTCAAAAAATATACAAATTGATACACTTGGCTGCTCTACAAAAACAACAGATACAATTGTTTAATCTAACCTGATCTGCAACCCTTTACACAGTAGCTGAAACGTTCTCGAAATAGTTTCTAGAGGAATGTGTATGCATGTGTTGTTGTATTAGTTAGTTGACTGGTAGTTAGTTAGTAGAGCTTGGACTAGTGCCTCAAGGTGGTCATTGAATAATTGTGAACCTATAAATCTTTGTCTGTTTTGTTTTCAAGATTTCTATCTTAATTGAAGCTCATTATAATATGCGTTTCCTACCAACATAACGCAACTTGTGTTACCAAACCGATCGCCTCGCCTCGCCTCGTCGGTCAGTTGATCAGCCCAGCTGGTCGTCTTATGCCCATTCATGGACTCATGGAACGATCGCACACTCTGAAAACTTAAAACTTCAATACCAAACTCAACTAAACTGTGTGTGAGATACTCGTATTCAAATGGCAAGCTGGCTGGAGATCGAGTAGCTTTTGCACTTGGCTTAACTTGGTTGGCGATCAGATCGCAATCAACACACGGCGATCCGATTCGATCGGTTCCCGAGCGAGGGCCCACCACCAATGAATTATTAATAATAAATAAATCATTATTAAAATCAAAATAATACGCAAATATGCATATTATACGACAGTAATACAGACACAGACAGAGTGAGAGACTGAGATACAGATACAGATACATAGATGGCCATATCCAAAAAACTTCATGGCGTTGGCAACTTGTGTTTCTTTTCATGTTTACGCCACTTTCTCATATACATGATGTATGTATGTATGTATTTGAGTGTGTGTGTGTGTGTGAGTGTGTCTGTACACACAAGTGGTTATAATGAATGATTTGTTGTTTTATAATAAACACGCCGTACGGCGTCGCAGTCAGCGCTGTGGCTATGACGTATGATGGGGGACCTGAGCCCCAAAAAATACATATTTTTTTAGGAGTGTAGAGTGTGTAAATGTGTGTGTGTGAGTGTGAGTGTGTGTGTTGGCCACTGCGGCGCTCGGTGCCCTTATTGCCTGGTTTGTTCTCAACTCTCCTGCACTCCGCTTTCCCATCTTCACTTGACCCTTTGGCATGGCGCGTTTTCGTTGCATTTCTGCCACAGTTTGTGTGTGTGTGTGTGTGTGTGAGTGTGTGTGTTGGCGAGCCGTGTTGTTGTTTTTATTAGGTATCAAAAACACCTTAAAACATGATTTTGCAACTGCCAAGCAACGGCCAATGAACACTGACACAAAAACAAGCAAACTTTCGGCAACATTTTTGATAATATTCAACGCAAAATATAATCAATCATGCGACTCATAAACTTTTTGTTATTTTTTGATCAAGTAAACTTTTCAATGAGATCATAATCGTTAACCTGTTCATTTTAGCATCGCTCTCTCTTGACATTCTTGCGCAAATATTGTTTATATTTTTGTGTTAAATTTGCTGCTTGTTCGAATGAATTATTTAGAGCGAATATTTGTGTATTTTTGAATAATTTAGTAAGCATTTACTTGAGTATATAAATACCCCAACACATTTATAGACTTTGAATTAGGAAAATAAATAATTTCAAATATTACTGAACTGCTTTTAGGCACAAAATAAAAACTGTTCCCACTGTTTTCGACAGGGCTATAACCAAAAATTGTTTTTCGCCCTGCAGTCTTGTATATTTTTTTTCAATATTTTTTTTTGTTCTTTTAGTTTTTTTGGACCATGTGTCTGGGCCACTTTGTGTTGTCGTCGTCGTCGTCGACGGTTCGAGACGTTCGAGTCGTTGTCCGACGGCCGCCAAGGTGCTTATTAAATTCCTTATTTAAAAATACATTAAAAAATGCAAGAAGCTGCTGAGGAGAACACAGACCAATACCCATCCACTAGCAGGAAGGCAGGCAAGGCAACTGGGACTCATCATCAGCTGCTGCATCCGCTGCAAGTTGTGAACCAATTCCGAAAACGGATTTGATTTGCTTTTGATTTTGCATTCCGCATTTGTTGCAAATATGATTAAAAGCGCGCGTTGAAAATGCTTTCCTGTTTTGCAACCACATCAATTGAATTTTTTCGCTCTGCTGTTTGTGGTCAATGTGGGTTGGGGTTAGGGGATGGAGGGTGGGGATGGGGGGTGGAGTGTGCGTGCCACTTGTGGCCCATTAATTGCATGTTACATGCCACTGCAGTTCCACTTCCAATGCAGTTCGCATGTCATGCCAAATGCTGGCAGTGCATTGGCATTTGAACCTCCTAACTGCAAACAAAGTGCGCTGTATGAGTTATGAGTTATGTACTAGGCAAAATGGCATCGAGCACATTAACCTTGACAGCCTCAGAACTCAACTCGACGTGCCTCGGAACTCAGTCTTTATACGTGTGAACCACAATTGCGTTGCACAGTGCAACTAATTGACAGAGTCGTCTCGGAGACAAAAGGTTTATGGGTCATGTCTGGTACCTGAGCCACAATGTCCACTGATAATTGCGCCCATTTAGAGACTCAGCAAGGAGGCAGCCTCACAAATATGAATTATGATTGCCGCAGGACGTGTCAATTGCAGGATTACTTCAAAGATTCAAAGATTCTCAAGGTCACAGTGTGACAAAAAAAAGCAAAACAGAAAGAAAAACATGTGCAAGGCATTCGGATATCGATCTGTGGGCAATAAAATTAGCCAAACAAATTTTAGCCCCAAAACACAACATGTCGCAAACACACACGCAAACACACTCACTCACACACACAACCTGTGCTTGTGCGTGGGGTCCAGGCAAATAAAGCAAATTTACGAATTTACGAATTTATGTTGAAATTTATCGATAATGACTTAAAAGCCTTCAGGACAATGATTTAATGGCTCCGCGCTCAACGTGTTCACACATAACACACACACACACACACACAACATCAACACACACACTCTCGACACACACTCGGACAATGCTGGAGTAGGTTCTCAAATCTTAAACCATGTTTAGATACGATAAAAACGGAATTTTTCATTATTTTGGCTTTGGAGGCCGCTGCAAATGATCGATGATCGCTGGAAGTGTGCGCCGATTTATTTATGGCTTGATTTGCTTTTCCTTCCTCTGCGAATGTTTGTGCGATGGAATCAGTGCAGCTCGTTCAAGCTCAGAGCCAAATAAAATGCTTCACATTGAATTATTTGCGCGTTACAAATTATTTCGAGTGTTAAATAAATCACAAAGTGCCAACAAATTGCAATGGATATTGATTTTAATCGAGATTTGAGCATTGATTTCGACACTAAATAAAGTGCATTATGCACAGAAGTTTAAATTGATAAAATGTATATTTTTAAGAGGATTTCTTCACTACATTTTAGCAATTTATTTTATTAATACAATTTGTAAAAATACACTAATCAAAGAAGATTTTCGATACAACATTTTTCTAAATAAATAAAATATTTAGAGGTTCTCTATTTGAAGAAGATTTTCATTTTGCATTTTCTAAATTTTCTCTATTTGTTTTATTGAATAAAATATTGATATTTGGTTTATTTCGTCAAATTTTGCAATAAATACAATTTCTCTATTATTTTTATTTATTCCAATAATTTTATTAAGATTTACCAATCAAAACATAAAATGTTGTTCTCTGTGAGTTCGCCATCTATTCACCACGCACAAACCCACCTCAAAGGAGTTTGTGGTGAACTCAAAGCTTCTATCGTATTCTGATTAGAATCACCTGGAAATTAGAAACTCAGGTAAAAAGGGTCGAATGTGAATTTCTGTCTTACTCGACTGTTGCTGTTATATAATTTGAACGTAACAGGCAGAGTTTGAGTGTGAAGCGAGTACTCATCAAAAGGTGTAACACCCTGTATTGGCTTGTTTCAGCCAAAATCCCAGCCGCAATACATCATCGGCATTTCAGTTTTGCCAGGCTGTGGAACGCATAAATTTCATTACGATCATCTTGGTGTTATATCAGAATCGATTGATTGAGATTGAGCCACACGTAGGGACCATGTAGAGAGAAAGAGACTGGGATCCCAATCGGGGCTGTGATCGAACCAGTCGCCGTTTATAAGAAAACCTGTCGCGAGTTCCTTGCTCTCTCATATTTAGTTCAACTTTATTTGTTTTTTAACCAGCTGCGTCGCCTTCTTTTTAAACTTTGTAATTACCGATAGCCCAAGTGAAATTTGATTGATTTTTTGGGAGCCCCATTTCACTGTCCCGAGCTACACAATTGTGTTTGCCCCACGGCGAGCAGAGTAACAAAAATTGATGAAATTTATGTTTGCCCGTTGACCACCTACAAGAGGGCACTCATAAATTTGCAGTTGGTCAGTTTTGGAGGATTGTGAATTTAATTTATTCGCATTGTCCATGTAATTGATTGTGAAATGCAATTTCTCACATGGCTGCTGAAGGTGTTATGGCTACGCTCGACGCTTATCATCGGCGTCTTGAACCCAAAACTTGAACCAGCCACGTTGCTGATAAGCCGCAAGTCGCAAGTCGCAAGTCAGCGGCAATCAGGTGGCAGATGGGCTAGAAACAGGAACGAGGACTTGGGTCGACTTGGCTCGGCTGGTGGCCCTTGAAAGGGTCGAGTTCGAGTCCTGTGTCGTGCTGTACATAATTACATAATGGCGTTGTTAACTGTAATAAGCGCAACTTCTGCTCAACCGCCCGACGTGCACAGTGTGTGTCCTGGCAAAAGGATTTCTTCTTCACTTGCTTGGCTATTTTCGCAGCTCTTTTAGCCGCATGCCCATAATTTACAGTTGCCTCTGTTCACTGCTCGCTGTTGCCATTCGCGCCAGTTAACTCGCTCAGCGTCGGCTGCCTCTTGTTGCACAAATTGCAGCTCACTTTTGTTGCCACTTTGCCGCAGACGTCGCGACGTCGCATCGCAGCCGTCGTTGCAACAATTACTGACAACGTTGTGGAGCATCATTAAAACCAAAGGTGACAAAAATTAGTAAACAAAGTGTTGAAAATTATGAGACAACCAGCGCAGCTGCTGCAAGGCGTGTGGCAACTGGCGTAACTGCAACACCAGCAGGCGCAAGTGGTTTGCACCTCAATTGCTTGCCCCGTGTCCAGTGCGAGCGGTTGCATTTTGTTTATGAGTCTGTTGCACAGACTTCGAGTGAAATTTGCGCTAAGCGAACCTGTGATTAGACCTCAAATTGATGGACAGCTCTCTAATGTGCTAAGCATTCCATTTAAATTACGCAATGCAAAATGATACGAATTTGCATAATTTCTATATTATTAGAATTATTATAATAATACAAAAAATATGCTATTATTTGATGGCAATTTTTTCAAGAAAAAAAATCACATTCTTTTATTATATTTTAAATATAATAATATTTTGATATTTTATTTTGTTGTAAACAATTTATTAATAAATATATTGCAATTTTTAAGAAAAGTATACATTAATAAAAAATTCAAAATATTTAATAATTGAAATCAGGATTTAGGAAGATTTATCATGAAAATGATTTCTTCTTTTTACAATAAGAAAAAAGTATTTTTATAGGGAAAAATGCTAGTAATGAATTTAAAAAATTTTGTGAAATTTGAATTTTCAACAAAATAAATTTGGTAAATATATTTTTCTTGTATATGTTTCTAGTATTTATATTTTTGTGTTGATCAAATTTCTTTAATTGTTTCTACCATCATTATTTTTTTGTAATGAAATCATAACAGATTTATTTCATTTGTAAACTGTTTTGCTCACACTAAAATTTGTTGATGTTTTTCCAGCAACCAATAAACATTGCTCATTTTCAATTGACAACTGCTCATCACTCGTAGGAACAACTATAAAAACAACTGGACAAGAGCAACAGCAACAACAACTGACAATTGACAATTAGCAATTGATGACTGTGAAAACTAAAGCAAACAAAACTGAAAGCTTAAGATAGATTTGAAGTAGAGGTTGCCGCCAGGCTGGACACTCACTTTTGCTTGGATCTGCTGTGGACTCACCTGCGATTGCCATCCAGGGGTAGAAGGTGTGATTGCCGGGCTGGTGTAAACTGCTGGCGGCCGCTGTTTGGGCCGCAGCAGCGCCCGAGATGGTGCAATTGGCGTTCCAGGCCGTGGCCGCGCCCACACCGCCGCCGCCCACGCCGCTGGCCGAGTTCTGTGGCACGCCGCCGGCGGTGCCGTTGCCGCCCCCGGCGCTGCCGCCACCGCGATGGCTGACGGGGCTGCCGCCCGATGTGTCCAAGTAGCCGCCGACGCGGGAGTCGGGCGTGCAGGCGGAGGGGCGAACGGGCATGCCACCGCCGCCCGCATTGTTCTGTCCGTTGGCAGCGTTGGGCGCATTGGAGCCGTTGGAGGTGTTGCCAGCGGTGGCAGTGCCGCCACCGCCGCCGCCGCCGCCCCCGCCATTGGTGCCGCCCGTGTTCCAGATGTCCTTGTAGCCGTTGACGGCGTCCGCCTTGATGTTGAGGCAGTCCTGTTTGTAGGCGCTGCCAGCCTCGCCGTAGATCTTGTTGCAGGCGGCCGTGAGGCTCGCGTCGTACGGCGAGTCCTGTGTGGTGCGCTGCAGATGATGGTTGGCGTAGGGGGACATGCCCAGCGACAGCGGGAAGCCTCTGTAGGCGGCCGCCGCGGCGCTGGCCGTCGTCTGATCGTGATGGCCGCTGGTGCCCATTGTCATCCCGGAGGCCTGGTGCGGATGGCCGTAGAAGCCGGAGGCCTGTTCGAAGTAGGAGTTCATGTTGTTGTGGCTGCTGCTGGCGGTGAGAATTTTGGCGGTTTTTGCTACAGCAGCTACTAAAAGTAACTGCACGCGGCGCACTCTGCACTCGTATACGAAAACTTAATGCTCTTCTTTGTTGTTGTGCTCACTAAGCACTGGACATTGCCCAAGTTAGTTAACAATTTTTTGTATTTTTAAATAATTTATTTTAAGTTTTTAATTTTAATTTTACTTCTATTTTTGTTTCAGTTAATTTGAATAACTCGTATAATATTTATTGCACTTTAGCCGGCTCGTAAAGGTTGTAAAAATACAAGTAATTAATTTAGTTTAAATATTATGATTTATTGTAACAGAGTTTCGTGTGGCGTATACTTGATTTTGGTTTCGTATTTCAATTAATATTCAAATTGCACTCGTATTTAATTCACTTGATTCACTGCAAACACCATCGAAATTTTCGGTGTGTTAATTAGTAAATATTGATTCGAAGTATTCGAAGTGGCGCCTATTCAATCATTTCGAACTCAATGACTTGTTTAACATTCATAGTGTTATCATTATTGTTATTGCAAACTATTATTATTATTGTGGCTTCTTCTGCCGTTGCTGCTGTTGTTGTTGCTGTTATTATTATTGTTATTATAATTATTATTGTTATTAGCGTTGACCGAAACGACCGACGACGGCGACGCGCGCTTCACGCTACACACGTTCAACTGACGACGCTTCAGTTTCAGTTCCAGATTTGAGATTCAGTTTCAGTTTTGAGATACAACGAAATTTCAGTTGGCGATTGTAATTCAAATTCAACTTGAGATACTATTGCTACTATTCACACTGGCCACTACTACAGCAGATGCAGATACGAATGCGAATGCGAATGCGATTGCGAGAACAGAGCGCGAGGGCCATTCAACATTAAAATTGAGCGTACAATACCAATAACAATAATGCCGCTGATAATGTGGGATAATAAAACAAAGCGCGCGCCTGTTATCCAAACCGTTGCCATCGAACGAATGTGCCACCAAATCGCAGTTGGTTGTGTTTTGACTGAGACTCAACTAAACTCAACTGAATGGCAACGGGCCACAAGCAGCGAACGGCAAACGGCAACAGCAAACGACAACGACAACGACAACGGCAACGGCAACGTCGGCAGAGTCGTTTGCCTGTAGAGCTCCCCCGATACGCAGCAGCAGCGGCAGCGACTGCGGCAGCGACAGGGAAGAAGAAGCAGCCAAAACAGAGAGGCGAAACGACAAAATGAATGAGCAAAACTGAAACAGAATGAGCCATACGCTCCATACGCTCTACGCTCTACTGCCAAGTGATAAGGGCAACTCAAACCGCTTTTGCTTCGTTCTTCGCTCTTCGCTCACGCTCTCACACTCTCGCACTCTCACTCAGTGTGCGCGTTCATTCGACATGTTCGAGCGCATTCGATCGAACATGTTCGAGCGGGCTGTTCATCATTTGCTCGCATGGAAAATTTACTCGTTGCGCCGCGCTGTGGAAATTCATCATGGAGGAGGGCTGATTTTTCTTATAGGCCAAGCAAAGCGTTACATGCATGCATTCATTTGCACTCAAACGATTTTCGCCACTTTGCACTCAATTCAGTGCTCGCCGCCAGTCGCCAGCAGCCTGTCGACGCGTCGACAGTTGGCCGTCGCCAGTTGGCGAATGCACGCCACGCGCTGCAGATACAAAATTCACTCTCAGATACTTCGCTCTCATGAATTTGCGCGCTGCATTTTGTACGTCTTTCAGTCTTGTTTTTATTGACTGCATAGAATACGAATTTTCAAAATCATTTTGTTATTTTTGGCTTAGATTTGCGCTAACAAAAATTTATATTATGTAGTTTTTGGTTTTATTAGCTTTTGTAAATATTTTTAATCAATGAAGAGAAAAATTATTACAGGATACATATATTAAATTTGAAAATATAACAACAAATCTCGTCAATGTTTTTAATAATTTGGAGTAATGGAAAACAATTTAAATTAGCATTAAACTTAAGTTTTTGTATTTAATTTTTTTGGATTTACATATGTTTAACTCTAGCTAAGAGAAATTACTGAAAATGGATTTTAATTTTTAAACATATTACATTTAACTTAAAAGAAACTAACAACAAACCCATATTGTACTTAACATTCTTATAACAATGCAAAATATATAAATTTGCTTTGCATTTTATGCGTTTACCAAAATGTGTCGACATTTATAACTTTTTTATTATCTGCTGTAAATTTGCCAATGGTAGAGAAATATTGCTGAAAATAGATTTTATTGTTCTTGTATTGCTCCTCCTGAAATATTTATTTTTAATTTGAAGAAAACAAAATTGAAGTGGAATTTTATATTTTTGTAGCAATATCAAAAAGTTTAAATGAGTGATTTGAAAATTTAAAATCTGATATATCGCAAATATTTCTTATTTATTGATAACAAAACATAAATGATGTATTTAATTCTTATAGTTCGTTGAAAATTCATTAAACTTCCGTTTCCGTCATATCCATTCTTGTATTGAATAATCTAGAGACACATTATAAGATCAATATGGATTTACAAATATACATCAAGTTCCAAGAACTACTTGTAAGGCTGAAATTCTTATTGAATTGGAATTTATTTATTGATCGTTTATTTGGTTTTGGAATATTAATTCGCCATTGACGCAACAAAATTGCAAGGTAACATTATTTGCATGATTAGGATTTTAAATTACAAATCACATCATTTTACAGTTAATGGCAATTTCAAATAAAGCAAACAGCTTCGGAATACTCGTAAAATGATTTGAAGTGAATTGCGTTGATGTGACATTAATTCTGTTGTAGAACTTTAATGTGCAGTATTCGATAATTCAATGCATTTGGATATGCATATTTGGGGATTTTGTGTTATTAATGCGAACGCAAATGTGTCTCCAAATTGATGCTAATAAATTCATATGCATAATGCAAAGAGATCGTTGCGCTATTCCCGAAACCGAAACCGAAGCCGAAACTTTTGCAAATATTTGTCAAAGTTTGCACATTCGCACAAACGGCTCGTAGATTAGAGGCCAAAACCGAGGACGAACAAACAAAGTTGCTTGCCACAAGTGTTTGCAAAATAAACTTATTATAAGAAGAAATTTACTTTTTCCTCAGCCCCCGACCACCCAATGGATGACTGAATCGCAGTCGAAGTCGCAGTCGCAGTCGCAGTCACATTCGCTGCTCGCTTTTCGTTTTTCGCATTTGTTGCCAAGTCTCTAAAATCAACAACATGCGAAAGATACAAAAACTTGCACACAGCGCACGGATGTCACACAGACACAGAGACACACACTCAGACAGTCGGCGACATTTTCCCCAAATATGCGAGGACCAAACAAACTGCCAAGTAACATGAGCGGAAAGCCGAGCAAAAAGTACAAGCAACGCAAACGAAACGAAACGTAACGTAAAGAAAGGCAAAAGTAAAAATCGCAGTCGCAACTGCAAACTAAATATCGTGAGTGGCAGGACGATTGCGAGGAGAAACGCGCTGGAGCAGGACGCTTCTGGATGCTGACACTGGGACGCCGTGACAGACAAAATAGCCTCATAACCATTTGAAGCCATTCGAAGGCGCATAAAAGGATCACAACAATCGCCGAAATGAGCCATAATGAGCTCGTAAAAATTTTGCTACCTAATATACTCAGGAATCTTACGAGTATATTCAAACTTGGTTCGTTATGTGGCTGCTGCCACTGCTCCTGATGTTGTTGTTGTAGTTGTAGTTGTTGTCATTGTTGCTGCTGCTGTGTGTGGTTGTTGTAACTGTTGTCGGGATGCGAATGCTGCTCCCTCTGTGTGTGAGCTTTAGTTCAGTGGATGCTGCTCTAAATCGATGATTGTTCTGCTTGTGCCCCCGGCTTGGGCGCCAGTCGGAATGCTCTGCAATGTTAGTGTTATCGGCCCATGATTGTTTTATAAATTCATCACAAGATGCCTCAATTGCTGACGGATGAGTTTATGACTTATAATAATAAGAATAAAAATAAGTTTAATGAAATGTTTGAAGTTCCTCACGCTAAATGTTTTATTATTGTTATATTGTTATATTATTTCAATTACGATGATTTCATTTATTATTGTCTATTTTATTTTATTATTTCTATTAATACACTTTTATACGTATAGCATTTTAATCATTTCAAAAACTATTCATTTGTTACTTAAATTATTTATTTACTCTTATATTAATTGCGATGATTTATGATATTATATTGTGTAATTTATTAATATGTAAACACCTAAGCTATTATTTAGCCATTTGAAAATAAAATGATTCATTTTTACTTATTTTTATTACAATTACTTCTGTTAATCCATTTTAATACGAATGATAATATTTAACTTTTTAAGGAAAAATGTATTTAATTACCTAAATAAAATTATTTATTTGTAATTATTTTGTTACAATGATTTACGAATTAGTATTTTCAATTTTATGAATAACTTTAAACAGGCATGATATTAAGCTTAAGCATTTAAAAAGGAAATTATTAAATTAAGGAAATACATGTTTTATTTAACAATACTTTCGTCGTGCATCGCTTTCTCATTGCTTTGGCTGCCACCGGAACTTCAACTAATCAGTGTGAAGTGTTTGACTAGCCATTATTTTTGACTTGGGTGCACTTGAGGTAAGATTGCCATTGCAGCCCATTTCAATGGCGATGCATCAAATTTGCTCATTTGTCGGGCCATAAAAATGTCTGCGGCGGCCGCTTCAAAAGCTGAACGGCGAACGCTAAAAGTATTGACTTTGAAAATCTGAACGATTGCTCGAATAAATCTGGGATGTGGCGATAACAGGCGCCCTTCAAAACATCCAACAGGTGCCGAACGAACATCCATTCGGATGGAGCCGAAATTCCAAATATCTTTATATGGTAGACAGACGCACAAACGCATAAACAAGGGGCAAGTGATCCAGCGATCGAGTGTTTTGTACTTGCAACGAGTTGTTTTTGTTTCAGTTTCAGTTGCTTTTGTAAATAAACCTCAGCATAGTTGGCGTTTGATCTCAGTGCGAGGCGTCGAGGGCGGTACGGTGGGGTGCATTGCTGTGTGTGTTGCCTTTTGATGTTTTGTTTGCGTTGGCAGCGGCGTCAGCTGCCAAATTGCTGCTTTATTAGCTGCGTAAGTGGCAGGCACAGCACATGAAAAGCTGTGCTCCCCCCCCACTCAAAACCATAGTCTGCAGATACATTTCGATACAGCTAGAGATACTTTTTGAAATGGGCGTCTCTCGATACATCGATTCGAATGCTTGGCAATCAGCGCCAGAGCTCGTTTTGAGCGATTATGGCCAATTAAACAGTAGGTGGGAGTGGTAATTAAATTAGCCGTGTAATTGCCGTCAGCTATACGCTTTGAAAGCGAAACGAGCTCGTGAATTAAAATGCAGTCCATCATCTGGTCACATCTCGAGGTGATCCGAAGGTGGTCAGCCTAATGTGGTTTCCATTGTGCGAATCTCTCGTTTTCATTCCCATATCTCGTTCTGCATCTGACCAGTAGCACTCGTAAATTTAATACCCGGCTACCGTTGACAGTCGTGGCAGCGAGGCGGGTCATATGATAATAAGTTAGCTTTGTATGCAAATTGCAATCGCAGCTCGATATCAGTAGAATCGCAAAAAATGCAACCCTTTAGATTCCACATTTTCACAAGAATAAAAGTTTGTTTACTTTGCAGATATTTTCCGCATAGTAAATTTTAACAAAAACTTTTCCATTCGTTTCTAAATATTGGATATTGAATTTTTGGTCATACTAATAAGGAATTTGTTAAGTAGCTGCCGCAAATTGAACTAAAAAATAAACAAAATCATTTTCTTAATAGACGAGAATTATAAAGCTATTCTTTTAAATTACTTTTATATAATTTTCATAGCATTAACAACTATTTTATATTGAAAAACTTAGTTTTCTGAAATAGCGGAAAAGTATATCAATATTCTTTAAAACAACTTTCATCTATTTTTCTGGTATTAAATGTAATAAAATAGGCTTCGCCACAGTTCTGAAATAGAGGAGAAGTTTTGCGGAATTCTGTTCAGTAACTTTTCTATATTGTCCTAGTATAGACAATCATTTAAATTTAAAAATATAAACATTTTTGACACATTTCAAATTAAGATGAGAATATTATTGATATTATTTCAAATAACTTGTATGATAAAGGCTATTCTAAATAATTATAGAGTAACCTCAACTAAAATTCGAGTGCAACTCTCTCGTTTTCATTCAATTCCATTTCAATATGTCGTTTTCAAAAAATAGTAGGCGATGGAACAATGTGCACTCCATTCCACGGTCGCAGTTGGCATGAAGTTTCGGACTCGGACGGGACTCGTAATGTACGCATGGATTAACCAATTACATTGCAATTTTAATTTGCAGGCTGGTGAAATTTTATTGCGAAATTGCCGGTTGCAAGTGCAAAAATGAAATCAGTGCGCTGCGAATATGGAATGGCATTGATAAGGAAATCCCGAGCGTAAAGCCCCAGCACCAAAATGCAGAACGAAGTGCACACAACAGAGAGAGATACGAAAATGGAGAATACGAAATGCAATCCAATGGATTTAAGTTCTTTATTAACACTTAATAAATCATAGAGCAGCGGGCAGGCAGACGGCAGGGATCCAAGTGGAGTCCCAACTGCTGCTTCCCCTCTGTCCTCCTCCTCCACCGTTCCCTTGGAGTGACGTGGTGCATGGGAAGTGAGGGCCATAAAACTAGCGCCAATGCCAGGGAGAAGGGCTGCCGTCACTACACTGAGTGCTGTAAATGTTTGTCCATTCATCCATTCATTCGACTCGCTGTCCCGCCGTCCAGTTGGACGTCTGTCCGACGCTATCTGCCACACTGCGACAGTGTCAAGCATAAATCCTCATCATAATTCAAAGCATTGATCATCGCTGAAGTTCGCCCCGCAACCCCTCGCCCACAATCCTCCACTGACGCCGCCATTGGACGAGCAAAAAATGACAAATTGTTTGGCGCTCGATTGGCGCAGGAATTGAACGCCACATCGATGTCGCCGGAATGGAATGGAGCTGAAACTTTGCTGCATGCGGCGCCTGCATTTTGCACGTGCGTTGCCTACTTGCAACGCTCGAAATGTTGGCAACCTGCACACTGCACGTTGCACGTTGCACGTTGCATTCAGTCACAATAAAATTGTCGTAAAATTGCCCAGTGGACAACAACAAAAGGTAGGCGCAAACATTTTCCTCTTGCATTTGGAAATGAAAGTTTATTATTGTTTTTGTGTGACAAGATAAGGTAAAAGCCGTAAAATTTTATTATGTATTTATGCATTAAACATTCTACATTATGAATTTAATACGGAATTATAAATATTTACGGATTTAAACTTAACGCCGATTTGTGTACGAAAATCCGCACAAAAACCCTCGCAACCAAACAATATCAGTTTTCAGCTTCGCTTCTGTTTATGGGACAGGTAAATATTTGCTGAGTTAAAGTTTCATTTGTCGACTAAGTTGACAATGAATTGAATTTAAAAAATATATGAATACAATATTGTAATATTTATATTGCGATATTTAAGTATTTACTTTTGTTTCTCATTATTCAACATTTCGACTGAGTTGGCAATGAATTAAATCATAGAAAATGTGACATTTATTTTTTTATATTAATACTTTTGTTTTTGGGCTTGCTCTTAATTCAATATTACTATAGTGTATATTTAATATCTACAAATTTTCAATTATTTTATTACTAATTAAATACTTTCGTAAAAGATTAAATTTCCAACATGCTTTTTAACTTGCTTGATTTTATCTTTTTGTATCTTCTCGTTGGAATGATTCACTGAAATCTTTTGTTGGACAGTTTGCAAAAAATTGCAAATTCTAGAGGTGCTGTTAGTTTAATGGAGCTGTTCGCGAACTGACCAAAACATTTTTCTTCATTAAACTGTGGAAAATCAATAAACTGAGCGGCCAGCAGGCACGTCATGTCCAAGTCGAGTCCACGAGGAAGACGCAGGCAAGGAATAGAAGAGCGTTAGAAAGAGAGGGGCAGATGGAGAGAAAAAGACGCAATCGAAGACAGACAAGACATACAAATTTTCCAATTAAGCCAAACACGTTTTCTAACGATTATTTTATGCAATCGAAACGAAGAAACGAAGCCAATTAAGACTATCAACGATTCAACAGCGAATGCGACTCTGCATTGCAAATAAATCGTCAGTACGCTCGGTATAAACGAAGGGGAGAATGCGAAGGGAGGGGGGGGAGAAGAGCGTTCATTTTGATGAATTAATGAATAAGTTGACATGCCACTGACTGCAGAGCGATCGACTGTCAATGGATATGTGCAACAATTGGGCGTGCATTCGTTAGGCGATGGGCGATGGGCGATGGGCGATGGGCGACTTAGGAGCCGGTTGCCACCAACGTTGCGGAGCTTCGTGGCACTGTAATTGCCAAGTGGCATGAATCAGCGTGGGCGTGGGCGAAACGGGGCGTGTGTTGCAGGAGCAGCGAGCAAACAGAACCGCCGTTCCCCCAAGGTAAATGCCACGCGCTGCTTGCCCCCAAGTTGTGTGCCACATCGCTCTTCGCTGCTTGCCGCTCACTGATTTCTTGCGTCGTTTAAAATATTTGCGAGATTGCATGCGCGAGATACTCGCAGACGGATTCAACAATTGTTGAGAGCTATTTTCATTTTTATGCCCAGCATTTCCACAATTCAAATTTGCACACAAAGTGGCAATTTGGCCCCAAAAACCGTTGCGAGTGCCTTTTATGGGCCCAAAAGCGCAGCTCGCAGCCAAGTTGCAGCTGCCGCTTGTAGCTGTTGCTTGCAACTCGAAACAGCGAAACAATGAAGGGGGACGTTGACGTGGAGGGGGCGACGCATAATTGAATTGAAGCGTTCGCTGCGCGTTTCTTCAAATGAACGTCAATTAAAAATGCATCATAAACGCCCCCCAGCGCCATTTCATAAACGCTGCCATAATTTATGCTCTCAACTGGTGTTCCACTCATGGGCCAAAAGCACAGCTCCATCAGCGTCTTGGCCATAAAGCAAACCGCAACCAGAACCAGAAACACAACTGCAACAAGCACAAGTAGAAGACACAAGACAGAAGACAGAACTGGTACCAGGCAGTCGTCAATCGAAAAGCAGCTAATTGGTGCGTGTTAGACTCTCAGTAGTTGCAGCCTTATGCTTGTGGCATCCGCCGCTTGCCTCGTCTTTTCAACTCAGTTGTTGCACATACGAGATGATTGCCAGTTGGATTGATAGATTGATTAGTCAGCAGCGTTTAGGCTTGATTGAATATGGCAAATTAATTGGCATTTGATATCGACAAAATAGATGCGAACATGCCTATTAGAATTTTGTGTGGAAATAATTACGAAATCATAATTATCAAGCTGGAACTTCAGGCTATAACGAACAAATCAAATTAATAAAATAAATTATGATAAATATCAAATCAAAATAAATATTACTTCAAAGAAAATTGTATTAATATTGTATTTATTTATTAAGTTCAATTTTAATTTCCATTACCTACATCTAATAATATAGAATTTAATTGACTTTTATATTTACTTATAACAAAATAATATATTTTCACTTTCTTTGCATTTCCTACATTTAATATAATTTAATTTGAGCTGCATACAGCTAAGCAAATTTATAACATAAATAGCTCAGTAACAAGTTAATGTCATAACCAAAATGTAATATAATTGTAATTTAACTAACTTCTAACATATCATAGCTCATCAAATTAATAACTACGTAGTATAGTATCTACAAAAACATAACCTATATTTGTATTTATTTATTAACTAGTAACACATAAATATATTTTCTCATCGTTATTTCTGAATATTTATGTTAAATCGCTCTTTCGTTGTATCTGTTATTCCCACTCAAATTTGATTGCTTCACTTGAATCGATGATGCTTAAAATGCAAATACAATTTGAATGCCTCAACCTTTGACGCAGCACAAAAGCGGTTTCTCGGCTCGAAAACCCGCCGTGATGATGACTTAATTTCGGAAAGCCACAAAGTAGTTTTAGCTGTGGCAGCGCAGCCGCAAACGGCTCATTACGAGGTCAAGAATCAATTGCAGTCCAAACACCAAAAACCAACCGCCTCCTTATGCAAAATTTGTAATGGCCAGACAAAAGAGCCGCCGTGTTCGAGGCCCAAGAATAGGGATAGAGGCAAGAGGTAGCTGCACAGCCGGACACGATGGCGGGCACAATGAAGACATTCGTTTCGTTTCGGTTAAGACTTATAGTACCTACATAATCCTAGAGCAGGCAATGAACCCTTGACTTCATTCATCAAACGATTGGCAGCATTTGCATGCGCTCTTCTGGGCTCATCGAATCCAGCCAAATGGCAGCGAGTCCTTTAGCCCGGCTAATTGAGCATTTTTGTTGACTGCTTCGCCTCACGGTTTTGCCTACTTGTTAGCCAAGCTGGTTAGTTGCTTAGCTGGTTGGCAGTGTGAACGCCTACTGGTAAACTGAGTTACCTGGTCGGTTGGTCGCTTGGGCGAATGGGAAATCCTTTTTCACTTTCCACGGACGGCGCTTGCGAAAACGTGCAAAGTGGGTGTAAACGGATCGCGATGATGATTGTTTATTGTAATTTTTATGACTGCTTTGCACACAAACACGCCAAGGCGGCGATGATGACTGCAGCCCAGACCGCCCTTTACCCCTCTTCTCACTGTATAGCGAAAACAGAGGGTTGGTGACGCCCACAGGGTAATTCAGTGTCTCAGCATTCGCCCTCGGCGGTTTGCCAAGCACTTGAAAACTTTCTAATTAAGTCATTTGAATGATAAAGCTCAGCCAAGGCAAGTCATACGTCTAGAGTATATGCCAACTATATCTTTTTAAATGTCTCTCAAGAATGCGGACGTCAAGAAAAAAGCAATAATAAGAATCAGATGTTCGATTGTTGCATTCAAATTTTAATAAATAAAATAATTTATTTATTTTATTACTTTGACAAATTCTTGACTATTTCTCCACAAGAAATCTTAGTTCTGTCAAAAGTTAATTTCTAATTGAATCTCTGCTGATGCTCATAAATCATTTGGGATTATGCAACATTTGTTTATGAGCATTAATCCCAGATATAATTTATCTAATCCGCAACCTGTTGTTGGGCTGCAAGCATTGTCAAGCGTTGCCGTACTCGAAATGAAACCATTTAAATTGTCGTAAAAACAAATTTTATTAGGCTTGCCCACTTTGTGTGGTCGTAAAAAGAAGAAATCCGTTGTGAAATACCGGCAGCCGACAATTAAATGCCAAGCAGAATAGAACAAGCTAAAATGGCATTTTAACAACTATATAAACAAATTGCGGTTAATACCAACAGCAGCAGCCCAAATTTTTATAGCCTTTTTACGACTTGACGCCACTTGAGCAAACGCACAACGAGCCACAAGCCACGAGGCAACGTCGCAATCCACTCGCAACTCGTCAACGCTCAATCATTTCACTCCATGATCCCTAAGGCAGCTTGCTTCGTCCTTTGAGTGTCCTCTCAGAGAGTGTGTGTGTGTTGAGGCTGAGCCTGATCCTGGCATTTGAGTGCATTCATTTGCTTGCTTTGCACTCAAGTGAGTGCCATCCATGGATTTTACGACATTTTTACGATCTGTTGGTGTGACACGATGACAATCAATATAAAAGACATAAAACCCAAGTTCCGTGACGTATGCCATAATTATTGTGTGATACCCCTCAACATCTCATCTCAATGGAGGCTGCCTGCCATCTCGTATCCATCAGATACATTTTCATAGACATCGTTACTTTTATGAGGTGACTCGGATGTTGCCGCCGTTAGTTTCATGTTGATGATGTTTGAGGAAACGGTGGTAAAATGTTATTCGAATGCATTTGCCTTCCTCCGGTTTCTCACTCCCTCCCACTTCTGGACTGCATATGGACTTTTTTTTATAGCATTTTAACGATTTGTTTTGTCTGCGGATTTGGCCAATCTCTTGTCGATGAGCAATGCTCGAGATGCCACAGCTCGTTGCAACACTGATTTACAGCCTGGGAACAGGCAACGTTCGCTGCAATAAAATTAAGAAGAAAATAGGTTAGAGATTAACTCGATTCAGCTCTGCAAGTATATAAGCAATGTAAATAATTTAAATGTAATGATGAATAATTATTAAAAAATTTCCAACTGCATATCAACGGAATAAAATGAAGTAATAAGTTCTCAAATATTGTATCAATAAACTAAGTAAATCATTCATAGAATAATTTTTAAAGAATTGTCAAATGAAACATCTACAAGCTGTATAAATATTTCAAATAAATATAAAATAATTCAATAGATATTTCATAGAATAATTATTACAAAATGTTCTGTAATCTCTCAATATCAATGTAATTTAGAAATAGATCTTAAGTCAATAAGCAAAGTACATTTTTCAAAGAGTATTTCGCAGCATAATTATTAAAGACTTCTCAACTGTATTATTGAAATGTTTAAAGAGCTCAATTTTCAAGATGGACGCCAGTCTTGCGAGACAGTTCTTCTTGAAGTGAAACATATGTGGAACGCCTGCACTTGGGACCGTTATGAGCTCGGACTCGGATTCGGAGTCAAGACTGCTGCATCTTAAGTGGCTGCACAATATGCGGTCACATTAAATCATCTGCTTGTAGTATATCATGTCCGCTTTTGGAAATGGATATGGAAATGGAGAAAGAGTAGGAGGTGGCACTGTCACAAGTACAGGCCTGACAAATACAAATTCTCGACAACTTGTACAACACACAGATGCAAGTACATAGCGTTGTGCACATATGCATACACAATTCATATGGTTGGAAATGAAGTCATCGTCATTCCCATCGCCATCCAATGAGAACCATAAATGAGCTGCGCATTTGTCTCTCGATGAACTCAACAAAATATGTTTTAATTTAGATTTGTGCAACTTGAACTTTGTCATTATTGCTCAGATAAATTGAGCAGAGTTCAAGAATGCAAATGTGTATTCTAATTGAAATTATTTTATTATATATGATAGAGCGTTTTGCATTTTCAGCTGCAATAAAAATATTTATATAATGCATCACTGAGAACTAAAACTTTTTCTGTTGAATAAACATTAAAAAAATTAGTCAATATTGTTAAGCAAAACTAAATTATTTATTGTAAAATATTTTTACAAATATTACAAATTATCCACTGTGAAATTCTTGTTAAGCAACCAAACATTTCTGAAAACTAAATTTGAATTTAAACACGAGTTGATAATTTAGTTGACTTAATAAAGCAAAAAATGTAAAATGTTGTGTTTAATATTATTAGAATTTATAAATATTATGTAAATAATTATTTTGTATGAATTAATGACTTCAAATTGTGTTTAAAAATATTACAAAATATCCACTTCAGAATTCTTGTTCCTAAACTCTAAAGAGACCAAAAACAAGCACAAACAAATTCAGGCGCCTTTTGCTGACATCGACACAAAAACAAAGCCCAAACACAACTACCAATAATTTGAAGAAAATAAATCAAAATTTTTTCATATTCGGCAATGCAAAACGAGAGAATTTCAGACGAGAAATCAGGCAGTCGGCAAAAAGAGAAAGTTGCTGGGCCTTTTGTTTAGGTATTTGCCAGTGGTTTTTGTTATCAGATGGACGAGGGCGCGATCACCACACAGAGCCAATCCCAATAACAGGATCGGTGGTAGTTATGTTACTGTCCCAATTACCTAGCGACCAGCTCGGCAATTTTACAGGCATTTAGAATTCCACCGTGTAACGAGGCGATCGGCATGAAACCAACCGTCGGATTTTGGGTAACTGCAACATATTTTTATGATTTATTGCCACGCCGGCAATAATCGAACAGGCGGAGAGGACAATGCGTGTCTCTGTATGTGTGTGTCCCTTATGCTAAAGACGTGTATGAGCCTTGGCCTTAGATAACAAGCCTCCGCTACGAGTCAAAACAAATCGACAACAGCCGCTAAGATCAGTCTAAAAAAATATTTCGCCTTGTGCATTTCTTTTATTTTTTATGTGTCTCGAGGACATGTTGAAAGGTTGCTTCATACTGCATCCTTGTTAATGTTGTTTCCATTTTGTTTTTTATTTTATGACACATTTTTATGATTTATGAATTGGTTTGGTTTTCTAGTCGAGACACTTTAACGCCGATCGTCCCGATTATTAACATTGTCTTCCAATTTTTTTTGTTGGAAATGCGACCTTCAGGACCGTTGGGAGGTCCTGTTAAACAGCCAAAACTTGCCATTATGATCATCATAAAAAATTATTATTGTCTCTTCTGGGCGTTCGAATGTGACTTTCGGGAAAACTGTAATTAGGCCATTGTCGTTGCAATATGTCAGCGGGAAACTATGAATTTCAATTAATTTTAAGCATAGCTAAAAGTTGAACTCAACTTGGCTGGCAATACCTAAAGTTTTATCTAATTATTGAGTGGAGATGTCGACATGTTTTCATCGGGAATGGCAAAATCTCTAGTGTTTACATAGCGAGAACAATTGAAATCATAACAATAAAATCAAATTCGAAATTTGCGAGTACGAGAAGCGAATCGGGCACCGCAAACTGGCAACTTGGCAAACTGGGAAACTGGCAAACTGGCAATGGGCAATCGACAACCAGTTGCGTCAGAGCAGCAGGCGAAAGGAGAATGAACCATGGAATCAGCTCAGAGATAGCGAAAGAGAGAGAAACAGAAACAGGCAATGTGAGAAAATGTGCTGCACAAGGCAAAGGCAAAGGCAAAGGCAAAGTATAAAGGTAAATGGGTGAAATGCTTAAGAAAATCAACTCAACGAGCAACAGCGATTCGAGTGCGGCAACTGCTGCAAAGACA
Organism: Drosophila ustulata; assembly: GCA_035047365.1. Taxonomy (NCBI): domain Eukaryota; kingdom Metazoa; phylum Arthropoda; class Insecta; order Diptera; family Drosophilidae; genus Drosophila; species Drosophila ustulata. Next base: position 21,488,538 of record JAWNPT010000094.1, read on the forward strand.
GTGCAAACGAAATGGCCATAAACTTAAGCCAAATGGCTGCTGGGGCAAGAGGCGTGAGGCAAGAGGCGAGAGGCAAGTTGGTTGGCTGGAGGCAGACCCAACCAACCAGTTCGACAACGCGAACTCCGAACTTAATCGAAACATCAAAGGAAGAAAGCCAAGCGAGCAGCATAAACTTATTAAAAACAACAAGTGCAGCTCTGCTTTGAGCTTGCAGCATTTTGGGAGATGGGGAGATGGGGGCCAAGTGCTTAGCGGGATACAAGCTGTTTGTGCAGTGGCAGCACGTCTCGGTCTCGGTCTCAGTCGAGCGACGCTGCAGCGAGAATATCAGTTAATGCCAGCTGAGAATCAGGCAACGACAACGACAACGACAACAGCCAACAAGCAACCGCCAACAGCAGCAACACTCAAAATGGGCACTTTCGGTCGCAATAACCACGACATTTACGATTATTTTACGGCCACTAAAAATCAAAAGTGTAATTTACGGAACAAAACCAAAACGAACTGAGACACGGAACTGACACACAAACAGAGACAACAAATAATATACTATATAGACGTGGAGAGAGAGAAAGAGCACTTATCTATTCTAAAAGAAGCAGCGCCAGAAACTGTTTCTGTATCGGTTTCTGTATCGATGCAGCTCCGATAGTCATGCTGTTGCTCCCTGTGGCTGTATTCTTTTTTACGCTCCTAAATTAAGGGTTTCTAGGAGCAGTCTAATAATTCTAGAGAAACGAAAAACAAATCAAAATATTAAAAGAATTATAGTACATAAAATGTCTTTATTCTGTATGTTAGAAATTCTCTTTATTAAGTATTATTTGTAAACAGATTTGGTTGATTGCTTTATATTCAATAGATATTAAATTGCCATCTCTCTGGTTTTAATGATATGCTAATATAGTTTTAAAATTATTAAGATGAATTTCTTTAATAATTTATAGCAACAATGGTGTTTTAAAATTATATAATATCTTTCTTTCTAGGCAAATTCCACAAACAAAAATAAATAAATTCTTTAATTTTTTTAACAAAAAATTTAATGAATAGGTATGTGACTTTAAGAGATTACAGATTATATAATTAAATAATTTTCAAGAAAAATTTGCTTACTATTTTATAGCAACCAAAAGTAATTCAGGATATAAAGCTTGCAATCTTTCTTTAATTGTGAATTCCGTCAGAGAAAATAAAAAATTACTTTCATATTTATGCTGTTTAATTAAATTGTCGACTTTGTGGTTTCCAAAAACGTACGATAATATATATTTTAATTTGCAAGTGGAATTTTCTATATAATTTATAGCAAACAAGGTATTTCAGGTCATTACAATCTTTCATTCATGTTGAATTCCGCTGGAAAGAAAAGAATAAATAAATACTTAAATATTTATACTATATTTGGTGTTATTTGCTGCCAGCCATGCTGTCCGCTGAAAGGGCAGGAGAAAGAGGGGAAGAGGGCGTCACATTGTCCAGAAAGCCAGAAACCAGTTGGCTTTTGCATTGGATTTTGGCTGCACCGCCATCTCGTGCTTCTTGTGCAGCGACGCGTCGCGTGCAGCGCATTTTGTGGACAGCGCCGCCGGCAGCAAAATGAAAAGCTGAAATGCAGCTCGAAGAGGTCTCAGTGCCAACCTCAGACCCAATCTCAGTGCCACTTCCACTTCACAATCCTCCTCCCAGTTACAGACTCCGTCTCCGTCTCTGTCTCCATCTCCATCTTCATGTCCATCGCCTTCTCAGTTTTAGTTAAAGTTTTCGGTTTGCCTTTTTGCACTTGTTGGAAGCACATGTGCATTCTACCCACCGCCTCAGCTCTCTCTCCCTTTGCCACAGTGCCCAGCTTTATTGGCCCTCCATCGCCCACTTCACCTGGTTGAGAGTGCCTCCTCCTCCCTCTCGCTTTCCCTTCCATCGCAACTGCCATCAAAGCAACTGCAAAGCGCAACGCGTTGAAAGATGATTTTCATGTTTTTCCTCAGCAACTGCCCTCGACCGCTGGCCCATGCCCCACGTTGCATGCCCCATGCTCCATGTCCACGCCAATGCCAATACCCATTCGCCAGGAATGGAGTCATGGTCCTAACGACGCTCGATGCAATCTTGTTGTCTTAACCGCGTTTACTGACATCTTGATGCCTCGATTGCTCCGATTTTGAATGAAATGGTTCGCGTTCGCGTTCGCGTTGGATCACCCGCTCTTCAGTCTCCAGTTTTATGCCCCCATTCCGAATATTGTGACAAGCGGTCGAAATTGAATTGAAATCTTTGATTGGCAATATGCCCTGGACTCGTTAACAAGCAGCTCGGCTTAACTGTGCTTCGCTTTATTAACCCATCGACCATCAAATCAATTTCAAATTTAAGTACGTTTTGTATATCGTGGCTTGTCTTCTTGCTGTTGCCCCAAGTGACTCATGCGGAAGTTTCTATTTCAGTTATTGCAATGGGAAAATTAAAAATGTGAATATAAAATTATATTTTAACAACAATACTGTATAAAATCGCTATTTATCCTCCTCTCTATATTTGTCTCAACATGAGATTCCCACAATCTTCTGCTTGTAAAATTATAAATTTAAATAAAGAGACGGCAAAGTACAGTTTAAATTGTATTAACTTCTAAAATTTCAAATGGCAATAAGTTCAACAGTTTGGTGAAATGCTGTTACTTAACAGCGCAACTTCAAAGGAGTCACAGTGGCTTTCCAACCACACGTACAGTAACTCTCAAACTTGTATAGACTTCGGCGCATAATGACCAATAGATGGCGCATGCAATATGCTGCTGCCATCTATTGCATAACTGCTGCAACTGCTGAGTGAGGGCAAAATGGTGGCAGGCAGAGCAGCGAAAGACAAAGAAGAAGCACAGACAATGAAAAATATTAAACAATTTTTCCAATTGTAATTCATTTGCATAATAATGAGTTTAACTTTTTATTTAATTAGAGGGTTGTGTAAAGCTCGTGGCTCATTAACTATTTATTTGTTGCATAATTTATTGTTTTATTTATTGCTCATGTTAGGCGTATTTTGTTTAATATTCATTTTCTGTTTTTAATGCACTTTGCAATTGTTTAAATAAACAACATGATGTTGTTTTCTTAATTATTATTTTTTTATTTAATTTATATATTTTCTTAGTTTTCATTGAAGTGCTTCTTCTGTTTTTACCTCGTCCGTCCGTCTGTCCGCAGAGCAACAAAATGTCCGCACAGCCTCCACTGTAGCTCGTAGCTCGACGTCTGCGCCGCAGCGAGTCCCAACTGAAAATGCTTGGTGGTTGAACAAGTCAGAAAAAATTCAGCATTTCATCAAAACGGGTTCGTGCAGCGCTGCACTGAAAGAAATTAAGTGGAGAAATAAGGGGTAAATTACTTTATGTTTTTGTACATGTAACGATGACTATAAAAGAATTTTGTAGTACAACCTTTTCTGATTAGTACGAATTATAAATAAGCAATTTTTGGTTTCCAATTTTATTTTATGTACTAATATTTCTCTCAGTGCATAGGTAGGGGCTGAGCCAGCACCAAGCAAAATGGGCTTGGCCTGCGCGTTTGAGTGAGAGGATTTCTACTGCTCATTTAGTTCCGTCTCAGTCGCCATCTCCGTCTCTGTTGCTCTCACTTGGTGCGTCTGCCTCGTTTTTTTGCTCTCCTTTTTCTTCTCCTATATTTAGAAGTTGTTTTTGCTTCGACGTTAGAATTAACTTAAGTGATTTCTTGCAGCCCGCTGAATGCGCTAAAGATTTCCTCAATGCTTCATTATCGAACTTTATTTGGATGTAAATCCATAAATGAGATAATTTTCATAAGCAAAGTTATATCGAACTGTATTACATAATGTAGTAAAATTAGAAATTACAATTGGGATAAAATAGACACTATAAAAATTATATTTCTTATCTTTTATATGTTGAAATACTAACAGTTGTCAAACTTAACTGTTTAAATATAGCAGCTGCTCTATAGAGCAAAACCAAACCCGTCTATGAACTTATTCACACAAAATAATTATGCATATTCACATTGTGCTCGCATTTATGATTCATGTTTGTTTGTTATTGTATCGTGTTGCAATGCCACTTTTAGGTTTGTCGCACAACTTAATTAAATTCATAGAACAGCTCGTACTCGCGACACGCCCCAGGGGACTTGAGAGGACCTACCGTAAAGGACATGTGATCATTTTCGCTACCATTTTAATTTAGAAGCAACGAAAAACGTTTTATTTGAATATGATTCAAAGACTGTTGCTAATTTCGAGATGAATTATACAACATAATTTGGGGGGACAAGAGAAAAGACGAGTTCTCGAAATGAAGTCATCAGGAATGGTCCATGGATTAATTTGATTTCACGCTACATGAAATGAAGTGGCAGGATGAACCCGACCTTGGTGCACAATAGTGATAGGAAAGAGAAAGAAGCGAGACGAAAAGCCAGTTCTGCTTATTCAAGGAATTTTTAGTAATGGATGAATTAAAATTTTCGTACAAATTTTTATTTATTTCTATATCTTGTATGTACCACAGAACGACCCAAGACAATGGCCAAATGCTCTGCGATAGCAAATGAAAGAATACCATTGAAATGGGAAAAGGAATGGGAATGAGAACGAGAATGAGATTGAGAGTGGGAATGGATGGAGTACAAAGCGCACCCCAGGAGCGTCTTGCGTCGTGGTGATTATGGCGTTGCCGCTGCCGAGGCTGAGGGGTAAAAAAAGGGCAGATAAGTTATTGTAACGAGCCAGCAACCCCTGCAAGGGCCTAGGCCTGTAAAAATAGGACAAGTTCACGCACACACACACACACAGACAGACGCACACACTGAGACACACACACGCTGGAGGGTGCGCCGTTAAAATGAGTTACGAGTTCTGCCATTTTAAATTAAAATAGCAGGCAGCATCCAAGATGGAACGGACGGAACACACACACAAAAAAAGGTCAAAGGCCATTTCCACCCCGAGTTTGTCTAACAAAATGGTCATGTTGACAGAAGTAAATCTTTTGAATTATCGCATTAGACTGCCGCATTCTCATGGATAAGTTTCCTGCTCGACCGATGCCCAATGAAGCCATGTCGTAAATATTGCCAATGTCACTTGGGTATTATAAAAGGATTTTCGGTCTGCCATTTATCGTACTCGCATTGTTGATTCAAGCATTCGCTTCCCCGATCTACAAAGAGACTGACTTTTTACCCCAAGTTGAAACTGAATATAGAGATTCTTTTTAAACTTTAATCAACGCCCACACACACTGCTCGAAACTAAAACATTATTACTGTATGACGGTTATGGTAAACATGTTCTCCGGGGCCACGAGATATTCGAATTTGCGAGTGGCCACGCGCAAGTAGCGCAGCTTATTGGTCGGCTCCAGATCTCGAATGGCGCTCTGCACCACGCCAACCAGAACGCCATTCATGTGCTTCACAATGCCCTGGGCCGTGGTGTTATCAAAGGATGTGGCTGCCACACTTCCGCTGGCGTTATCAGAGACCACATAGCCCACGGTGTTCTCGGCCGTAATGCGCTCCGTGTTCGCGACGTTCTTATGGATAACATCCTCCAGCACACGATTCATTTTCGATAGAGTATAGTTGAAGCAATTTAAATATCTTGAAACACAATCAGATGTGTGTTGTTCAATGTGAAATTTGTAGCTAGACTAAATCACAGCAATGCTGAGTAGCAAAATGTGAAGCGATTCGCAAAGGTTGCTGGGATAATAGATTTGTATTTATTTTAAATGCATACAAGAAATCAAGGCTTATCACTGAAGTATTTGTAGAATTCCATTTATCGTCTGCTTTATTATGCATAAATGCCATTGAACTTGTCTGCCTGCGCTGAGGTCAGTTCAAATTACTCCACAAAATTGATATGGTCGCCTTTCTGCCTGCCGCCTTGCCCCCAATCTTTGTTCTGCAGTTCGTAGACTGCCTCATCATCAAGCGATTCTCATTTCATTTTCATGCGCATTTAATGGCGTCTGTTATTGACTTTTAACGAGATTTCCACTTTCAGCCCGCCCGCTGTCGACTCCATTGCGCTTTTCCATCTACTCTATATATATTTTTAGACGATGCCACGGTCAGAGTTCCGACCTCTTCTCAAGCCCTCGCCCCATTCACATCAAGCAGCTAATTGAGTTTTTGACTTTGAACCGTTTCTGTATGGTGTCTGTATGAGTATTTGGTCTTCGCTGATTGAACCAGGTCATTGACATGGCGTCGACGGTGGCCTTAATTGCGATTAGCTTAAAGCGAGCCAACCTCAAGCCCCATAAATCACACAATTCTCAGTCGCAAATAGCCATATTTAGTTAGTTGCCACAACTAAGCTGGGCACAGCTCATCTGTATTCAGGGCCCTACTCATATTGCTCCGTGAAGTGCTTGTCCGACAAGATGGGCGAGTGCATATATGCAGGTCCCCCTGCTCATTCGAGACCGGCCCAAAATGGCCACTTGAGCACCCACAACGACCATAAAACACTTTTGGACATGTTGTTGTGCCAACAACAGCAACAGCAACAACTCAACTGGGTTTTTCTCAGTGTTGGTCAATAAAATGTGCATAAATTTCGTTGCCATTCAACGGCTAACCGAAACCGGGAGTTCGCTTGTGTGGCTCTGTGGATCCCTGGACTCATTTAACGGCTGGCAGCCAGGACCAAAACCCGTTCCAGGTTTATACCCAGCACATACCATGGATGAAACTAAGGTAAAGTTATTGAAAATAGCTCATCTATAATAAGAAAATATTTTCAAAATTTATAGTAAGACTAATAAGGAAAATTGCAAAATGAAAATCAACATTTGAACTTTTGAAACCAAATGAAACTATATTTCCATAAAAATATAAACGTGTACTTGAATTTTAAGGACAATTGAAATAATATTTCAGTATTTTATTAACATAATTAATCAAATTTATCTTCTAAGCAACCTATACATTAATCGTAATTACAACATTTACAACTTTATATAAAATTGCATATTGCCATAAAGAAAATTAAGAAATGAAGTTAAAAATGTACAATTTAAAATATATTTAATTAATTAATTTTGTATCTACAAATATATTCATGAAAATGTTTTCTGCTTAACGAATTTTATTCAGTCATTCAACATACTTTATATTATTATTATATTCTTACATATTTTATGGCTTTTAATTTATTGTAATCCCTTTGATCTCCTTTTTCTCTAAGATATGATATAAAAATATTCATTTGAAAACAGTTTCTTTATTCAATTTCCTTCATATTTATTTTATGCTGATTTATTTATTATTCCGCTTAACTTATTGTAATCCCATTGTACCCTGGCTCGTCTCCGCTGATATTTTGGGGGAGCCCAGTGTTGACCCGGTCGGGAATGAAATACGGCCGCCAAATGCAAAACGGACGATTTGTATGCCGTTGGGGGACGCTTCGGATTTGGTTAGTTGAGCTGGGGCCAAAATGAATTGTGTTTTGGGCTTGAATTTGCGATGTCCGACGAGTACAACAGCCATTTGAAACTATGCAAAATGCGAGCTCATAAATCGTGGAGAAATGCAGCAACAGCAGCATATCTATCTCGCACACAGCTTATCTGAGGGCGAATTCATGTAGTAGGTTATTTTCCTGGGAGGCAGAAGGGCTCTGGAGGCGGTTGCAATTGCGGCTGGTCGGGGATTATGCGGCGTCGCTTATATCGGCCTAAAATAGTTCAACATTATCCCCGAAATCGTAAATCATTTAATTAGATCGCTATCGAGCCGAGTTGAATATAATTCATGCGCCAGCAGAAGCTCTTGCTGGCAATGGCGATAGGTCAAAAGGTCGGCAAATGGCGGCCGTAAATAAGCAATGTGAATGTGAATGTGAACACAAACGCATGGCACGAAATTCTTTTGTTAATTACGAAAAACCAACAACAGTCTCAAAAATTGAAATGAAACTCACACCAAATGAATTTCTTCAGCCCGAGCCCGAGCACTTTCCCTGTTACAGTTTACCGTTGGCCGTTGCCCGTTGCCGTTTGCCACAATATGCAAATGAGTCTTTGAGTATTTTATGCCGCCCGCTTTGACTCGGAGATTCGTATGGGCCAAAGGCAAGGCACGACGAGACCCGGTCAACGCCCAGCGGTCAACGAGCTTCGACCAGAGCCAGAACCAGAACCAGACCAGAGCAGAGCAGAGTCCGCACTTCACCTACATTTCGTATCTGTATCTCGTTTTTTCGAACTTTGTGTTTTTGGGCTCAACTGCCACATGCCACATGCCACACATGGCGCAAATTGGATCGCACGTCCGTTCTACCCGCTCCCCGTTCTGGTCGTGTGTCCCAAATATCCTTCGCTTAGCCCACAGGCACACTGACACACATCCAGGCTGCTCTCAACTGCCCAACTCCACATATCATCAGCACACTCAACACGAAGTTCTCTTTCATTATAAACACACACGCACACGCACACACACTTTCGCATTTAAGGACTCATAAATATGGAGATACATTCACATTTATTCATATGTGAGTGGACAAACACTCACCAAAAATGCGTTTGGAATTTTTAATGTCCAAATGTTGTAAAGTCCTTTTTGTCACTGGTCAAACAATTTGCAGGGTGGAAATGTAACTGCATCTGTTAGTTAGACGTGTAATTGTTTGCCGTTCTCTAATTGGAAAATGAAAAAGTGTTGATATCTCATATTCACAAGGGATCTAATCCTGTAGTCAGGATGGATGGAAATTAAAGGAAGAATTTAAATTCATCAAATACTATAATTTAAAATTTCATTGAATGAATTTTGATATATATTTTTAATCTCTCTTTCACTCTGTCCCTCAATGAACTTGAAATATAAATGGTCTCCATACCCTCATAAAATAATAAATAGGAAATAAATACCCCCATATAATTAGCACACTCGAAATGAAATATTCAATTATTATTGCCAGATGTTGAACCATCAATAACTATAAGTGTTATATTTGAATTGCCATCAAATTGGATTACCAAATCATAATATTATTTCCTATAAAATGGGGAAATAACAACACAGTTGGCATTGTTAGTTTAAGCTTATATTCGGCTTTTGTAATTTTAAAGTTTCATCTTCTTGAAGCTTCTCACGCATTTATTCACACAATAAAAACGAATTATTTATTCAGTTGGTGACTCGCTGCGAATATTCAAGACAATTAAAATGGCATGTGAATGAATCGAGTAAGTTGAGAAATAGATATCGATAAACTGTTAAATGCTAAATGCTAAATGCGTGTTTCCAAATTGTTATGGCCCCTTTAAGAGAGGATCTGTGTGAGTTGACTTAAGTGATTTGCCATTAGCACATAATTTGGCGATTTTATTGACAAAATTTAGCATAAAATGAACATCAAGCCAATTGAAGGCAATAAAAACTGTGAAAATATTGCAGAACCGCAACCGAAAATCCATTGACAAATGACATTATTTACTCGCCAGATTTATTTTATCGTATTCTAAATATTAACTAATTTAGGGCAATTATCTTCAACATTTGTAATTTCGTATGCTAATCAGAGTTGGTCTCTTAATTTATGTTTCATTTTTACTGTGTTTTAAAGTTCTCTCATAAATACTGAGGATCAAGCAGATCTAAAGGTGCAAAAATCTACGTATAAATAAATCTTTGAAATTAAATTAAGCGACTTGAAACAACCCGTTTCGCGCATGCCAAAAAAACAGGGTCTAAGATTTGAATTTATTTAACCACATTTTGTTGATTAAATCTTAAAATATACTTTTGTGTAAATCATGAGATTGCCGTAGCAGAATAAAATTAAGAAATATTGTTCTACACAATAAGCTAACAAAATAATTTCGTGCTTTAATATTGTTTTCGAATATCAGACTCATTCAGGTTGTTGTTATTTGAACAATATTAACCATTTTGAGGTACCCAACAACGAAAATAATCAAACGTATTTCAATTTTATTTGCCAGAAGGTGAGAGATTTTTATATCTTTTGGCTTATTTCTTTCTTCTTTTTTTTTTGTGTTGTGTGTAAACACAAAGACAACTTACAAAACAAAGGCAGCCACAAAGGGAACACGAAATGGAAAAAAGACGCATTCAAAAGATAAATTTCTTAATTTAAATTCAGACCCCAACGTTGACTTGCCAGAGAGTCGAGTTTTTGGGGTTTTTGCCGACGCAGCTCCAAGCCAAACAACAGCGTAAAAGTGGAGGGCTAGAGGGAGATAGAGATAGACAGACAGAGAGGGAGACAAAAATGGTTTTCATTTCCGTTACAAATGTTTTCAATTTGGTTGAGCACAACAGAAAAAAACCCGAAATTCAATTTTCAAACGTTTTATTTCGACAACATTTTGATTTAGTCGCACATTTTTGTAGTGAGTGTGAGTTTGTGTGTCTGTGTGTGTGTGTGTGAGTGTGAGTTTCGCTTTGAATATTTTACGCATTTGCCTTTCGATTTTCTCGCTTTTCGTTTTTGGTTTTTCGTGGCGCATTGTTGTAACTATGAAATATTTATTATTTAAATTTGAATCTGGCATGGCACCTAAATCATGCGACAGGCTCATTCAAGCGCTACAACACTCCTACAAGATACACAGCCGCAGATACAGATACGGATACATTCACAGATTCAGATATGGATGCATGTAGTTGTTGTTATTCCATCTTTTATCTTGCTCTTCTCTGTTTTTTTTTTATTCGTCGCATGATTTAGCTGCAGTCATAAATTTAATTTTAAGCTTTTTCGGTATTTCATTTTGTTTCATTTGAGTTCTCCTCTCGCTCTCTCTCTCTCTATCGCTCCCTCTCGCTTAGCGCGATTCTCGCCTCAAACTAACACTGTGTGTCTGGGTCGGGGTCCGGGCCAAGATAAACACTTGACAACGTGCTAAGGCCAACAACTGGCAACGCGATAAGCCCATAAATAATGCCCCAGTAATAAATTCAGCGTCACATCTGACACAGACAACGACGCCATTGCAAGCAACCAAAACTAACACTCGACATGACATTTGACCACTCGACCCAGCCAGCTAACTGTCAACTCGATCAACAGACAAGGACCCTAAAGGCACCGCTCGAGGTCCTCAGATGATTTTTGCATAATATTTAGATACTTTTTGTGGCAGACTTGTTTGAAAATCCGAATTGTAATAATTATTATACTCAGTCTAAAATGGCATATTTATTTATTCCTTTCCCTTTTCACATTGTCTAATCCAATTTTATTTAATTTCCTAAAATATAATCCCCCTTTTAGACTAGGTTTTCAGATGATACTGCATAATATTTGGATACTATTTGCGGCGGGCTAGTTCATAAATCAAAATAAATATTATACTTAGTCTAGAATTGCGTATATGTATATCAAATATTTATTTATTCTTTTCATTTTTCTGATCTAATTTGATTGTATATCTTTAATGATATACCTTGTTTTGTTCTATGTTGCCCATCTTCTAATCAAATTCTGTTTCATATCTTATCCTCGAATTTACAACGCTCTCACTTTATACTCATCTAATGACCGCAAAGCATCTGACAGCTGTTCAACTGTTCAACAATTCAACTGGTCATCTGCTGCTCGGCAGCGTCCAGCTCGGACAATGTCCCGTAATTGCCTGGCAGGACACTAAAAATTATGACGTGCCTGTGACGACTGTGGCAAACAAAAGAGGCAAAAACCGGCGGCAAAAGGATGAAAATCATGCGGCAGCAATTCACGGCAATCAAACGGCGCGGAACACGAGTGCAACCTCTAAAAGGTTTGTAAAAGGATGCGACTCAACTGCGACTCGACGCTACTCGACTAGACTCGATGCGCAGTGTGAGTGTGCAAAGTCCATTAAAAGGACATTCCACGTAACCGATCCGTGTGGCACTTGGTGTGGCAAATGGACTCTCGCTGCAAGCAGTCAGCGCCACATGCGGCCAGAACGGAATCGAGGACGACAACGTGTCCTGGCTGCATTGTTTGTTTTTCCTTCTTTGCCATCCATTTTTTTCTCGTTGTATTTTTCATTTTGCGCTCTGCTGTTTTCATAATTTTTAAAAATTGAAACTCCGACTCGACCCTTTGAGCTCGGCGACTCCTCGCTGGCTGCAACAGCAACGACAACGGCAACGACAACGGCATTGCGTGCAATTACATGAGCCTGTTGTGCCTGTCATAAATTGCATCCTTTGCAGCCTTTCACGCGCGCGGCATGCCAAAGGAGTTGGCATTGCCCGGCCAGGGGGTCCTAGAGTGCGATTCCCGCACCGAGTCGGAGTCCGAGCTTGAGTTTTGAACAGAAGTGGCCATGTGGCATGTTGATTGCTGCATGTGCCGCACACGCAAATTCCTGTTGCAGTCGTGTAAGTAGCTGGCAATGGCAGCATTTCATGTCGTGTTTACACTCACTTCCCGTCCATCCCGAGTCCGTTCTGTCCGCTCTGTCCGCTGGGCGTTGGCTCCTCTCGCAAAGAGGGCAACCCCATTAAAAACTTCAATTAATGCGACTCGCTTGCCACCGAGTGCCTGGTGCGACAAGTTGTGCAGTTGCCGATTATTTATATTATTAAGTTTTCTTTTTCACTTTACTTTACTTTATTTTATAATTTCATAATTTACCTTTTCCTGCATTTAAGTACAGCTAATTATTCGGAGCCATAAACTGAGCACTGAGTACAATTACAGCACTTGCCATCAACCTCTCAACATTGCAGGGCAAATTATTCAGCCGCTGAAGTCCCTTGAATTAATGCTCATTTTGCCAGCAAATTTATTATTATTGCAATTTATTAATTCCAAGCGACGAACTAGCTTGTACACAATATGTTTTCTATAAACGCTATTCAGCAAACAAGCTTGCTTATCTTAATAAATAATTTAGAGACAAGACACGCTTTGACTCTTTGCAACAAAGTTGCTAATCTTAGATTAATACATAATTTAGACACAAGACAATAATTGCTTTCTTAGATTAATAAATAATTTAAATGCATGTCAATAATGAATAATAATATTCCTAATTCCCTTATCTGCATAAAATGCACAACTCTTAATGAAATCACTAAAGATGCCTGTGAGTTCCTTCTGTTGTTTAAAATTTTATCTTCTTAATTATCTTTGCAACAAAATCGATTGGATTAATAAATAATTTGAATAAAAGTTAATAGTAAATACAATTTAACTTAAAGTCTAATATACTATAATAAATATTTTAATTTTTAATTTATTTATAAGCATTTACAGTTTCTTATTACATCAAATGACATTTTACTTTATTCCTCCTATTCACTTGTAATATTCACAATTCCCTTATCTGCATAAAATGCATATCGCTATAAGAAATCACTGAAGATGCCTCCGAGTTGCTTCAGTTCTTTGACCCAATTAAAGTGCATATGGCGGTTTCCAATTTTGAATTTGCCAATTAAATGTTTATCTGCCTAATTACCGTTGCGGGCGTCGACGCCAACGCCCCAGACAAGAGCTAACAACCACAACAATAACAAAACCGAAAAGCCGACGCCGGCGGCCGCTTGGGCATTATTCAATTAAAAGTTGTTTGGCTTTTTTTTCCTCGTTTTTGGCACGCACTAAACCCCATAAAAGTCATAAAGGCCCGCATAAAAAACATAAAATGAAAATGAAAATGAAAAGAATCTTAAAAAGCAACGAGAATTAATGAATAGTGAAATGGCAGGAGGAGTGAATGAGCTACAGCAGCGGGGAGAAGGTAAAAAAAAAACAGACGTAGTTCTCTGATAAAGAAACTTCCATAGAGTCCGGAGACTAGAAATAAACAAGTTTAAGGTGTTATTAAGGTGCCACCGTAGCTCCAGCTCCGATTGATCTCTCGAGTGAGAGCGACGAAGAGGCGGCAGAGGGGCCCCGAACGGTCACAACATGTTCGCCCCCCAGATACGAAATGAACTCAACGCGCAATACTTTTTCACTCAAAGAAAAACCGAGTGAAAACGCATGAAATGAACGCCGGCAGAGACTGTTGTAGCTGGAGCGGAAAAGTTCGTGCGATTTTCTTGCTGCTGCTTCGGCTGCTGCTGCTTTTGCTTCTGCTGCTTATTTCAATCAGTGCACAACAACAATGATTTTTATTTTTATGCGCCAACGTAACGATCTCGTTTCCACTTACTTAAATCTACATTTTAACTGCCTGGCACATTTTATGTCCCATTCTGGCAGCCGTGCTAAGTCGGCAGATGCGCGCGCGAGAGCTTTTGTTGTTGTTGTTGTTGCTATTGCTGGAGCAAAAAGCGCCCCCGAATAAAAAGAAGCGCCAAAAGAGAGCAAGAGACACATACGACTTGCGAGCAAGCGAGAGTGTGAGTGCGAGTGAGAGGACGACAGTGGAGTGAAACTTTTAGTCAGCACACTAATTAAATCAATACTAATTAATGCGCGCAAACATCATTAGGCAGCATTGGCAAACAAACATGCAAATGCCCCGGGGGAGAGAGGAACTCCGAAAAAAGAGCGTCGGTAACGGCAAACAATTGAGCAACATTCAGCAAACGATTATGAGGCCATCTCAGTCGCACTTAAAACGGCCATAAACGACGACAGTTATGGCTACAACAACAGCCACTTCGCCGACGACGTCGGCGCGCTGCCAAAGTCGAAGAGCGTGAGAAAAGCAATTCTCACGAATGAAATCAGAACGAGCTGCGTATCGATTATGCTCAACTGGCGATTTACTTGTTTTAATGCGAGAGACACGTGGCCCCGGCACAGGTTCGGCCTGAGCGAGCGAGCGAGCAAGAGAGCAAGTGAGAGCGACAGCACACAGGCAGAGCAGGCAGCAGCAGCGGCCAAAACAACAACAACAACAACAAACCAGTCAGCGCTTAATGCGCAGCCATTAGAGTGCGCAGTTTCGCTCTCTTCGCTTGCGCTCTCTTTGTACCTCTATCTGTCTCGCTTGCGCACGCCATTTGCTTTGACTTATCGTTATGGCCGTTATGGCTTCCGTATGCGCGTCGTTGTCGTCGCCGTCGCGTCGGCAGCGCTGTCGCAGCGGAGGCGTGGCCTAGCACTGTAGCAGTAGCGCAGTAGCTTCGCACTGGGGTTTTATGTCCGTTTTATGGCTCATTTTCGTCGTCCGTCGGAGCAACAGTGACTGTAACTGAGCTCTGAGTGTGTTGCCGTCGCTTTGGCGTCGGTGAAATTGTTTGTTTGGATAATTATTTGGATTGTTATTAGATTGTTGCAACAACTATAAAAATGCTATAAAAAATATTTTTATTTCGCTTTAAATGATTTTTAGTGGCCATTTGCCTGCCGTCGCTCGCTCGTTGTGTGGTGACAAATTGCCCCAAGATGATGCGCCTAATCACCGACTTGCCCCCATCAAGGAGCTAACTGTGTTTTGTGCGTCGCTCTGACCTCATTGAATCAAATGGCAATTTGTTTGCGTCTCAGCCTCTTTCTTGATGAATTCTAAAAATATTGCTGCTTAATATGTGTGCTGGGTATTTGAGCGAAGCTTGGGTTAAACACTTTATTGCAAACACCAGCTTAATATCTAATGTAATGTAATGGATGTGCTTTTATTTTCCTACATTTATTTTATTTTTAAACTTTATATACTGGGTATAGCATAAGAATTACGCTAAACGGGAGTCTTAGATCAAATATATTAGATTTGAAAAGAAAATTGTGACAGGCATTCAAAAAATGTTTTTGTTAGCCAAGCAAATTATTTGTATCTGTTTGTCTACAATTTGAAGTGCTCTGAAGTACCCTAAAAACCGTGAGATATGATATAATAATAAGTGCAGCATGGGAAACACACTTGAAGTAATAATCCTATAAGCGACTATTCATGGTAGTCTCTACTATAGTGAAGATATTTTGAATATCAATGCCTTCATGCTCATCACAATCAGTTTCGATTTCATTTCTCGCCAAGTTTGTTTTGATTTTAGCAATCCCATGCACATATTTGATTATTTATTTGTTTTTCATACAGCAAACATAATTCTTTAGTTCGAAAAGTGAAAAAAGAAAAAAAACGTTGAAAAGAAAATTAAACAAAAAGCATTTTAACGAAACTGTCACGACTGCTGAACGTGAATTCCGTGATTGGATTGCCCAATAAATGTTTATCGAAGGGGCCACAAATGCGCATCTATCTATGAATGTTTGGCATGTCTGTCGCGCTCAGTTGGGAGTTTTTATAAAGAAAGCATTCCGCAGTTCCAGCTCCCAGTTGCCCGTTGACAGTTGCCAGATCCCCGCATAGCACATACACTTCACTTCACTCCATTCCACTCCCCATAATCCCCAATGGTTCAGCACGGTTTGGGGCGCAGCTGTGCGACAAGAGACTGAAACAAAAGACACGTTTTCAGTAAGCGACATTAATGAAGAAAAATAAAACAGCAAGAGCGCAAAATGGCGGCACAACAAAGTTATTTTTATGAAATTAATATTGACTGGCCAAATGTGCCAACTGAGTTTGTCAGTCCACACGAAATTGGTAATTAAAATAATAAAAGCAATTTTTTGTCGTCTTCGTTTTTTCGTTCGATGCCTCTGGAATTTTAATGAAAAAATCGCATTTCGTTGGCTGGCATTATAAATTCCATCATGCGACATTCTCAATGGTCAGCGGGAATGTTTTTGTAAATAATTCTTAAAAATATTTCTTAAATAATGCGTTTTTAAGTACTCCCCTCGATTCTTGCGTATCTCATGTTTTTATATCAATTTCTTTTTAATTGACTTCTCCGCTGACTAATTTGGGAATGCATTGGCATCGGACTCGTCCCGCCCCAGAGCATCCAACACCACACACACACACACATGTCCATTCGTCCATCAGTCCATCAGCATTGCTGTTGCACCCGTACCCTGTGGCAGCTGTTTGCCAGTTTTTCTCTCCACTTTTTCCAAATTGTCTGTCTCCCAGAATTTATGAGCATTTTCCAATGTTTTTCTTTCATTTCTTTCATGTTGTGTTTTTTTTTTGTTGTGTATTTGTGTTTGTAATTTCTTTGAAAATGAGCGACTTGTCATTCAACAAATTCCCGTTCTCCCTCTCCCCCAACACGCTGCCCATTTGTTGTCGTCTCATGTCATTCCACCCGAAGCGTCGTGCCGCGTCGCGTTGTGTCTGATGGTGGCCATTTGGCACTTTTCCTCTTCCACTTCCACTTTACTTAATTATCTGTGTTCTCAATGCCATTTTTTATGTTGCACCTTTTGATTTGTGTCACCTTGTCACGTTGCTTTTTTGCTCTTTGTGTTTCAGCTCTTACTCAGCTCTTGTTGTTGACAACAATTCATACCTGTTTCTTTTCTTTGGTGATGTGCTTCATATTTAAAAAAAACTGTTGAGCAGTTGTGAGTTTTCAAGGTTCTCGGCTGAAAAGTCCTTGAATAAATTCTGTATTCCTGTAACTTTATCAATACACAATATTCAAGAACTCATACGAGAGCCTGGCTAAGTTGTCAATTGTCAATGTCCATAAAAAAGTTATTTAGCAATACTTTTTCAGGTTTTACTGGAAATAGATATTATGCTAGTCTAGAAATAATTCCAATATCTCATATCCTATCAACAGTCGGTATTGCAGTATTTTATAATTTATTTTATGGAAAATCAGCAATACTTTTTCTTATCATTTTATACTGGTAATATATTCATGTTACTCTACACTTAATTCTCTATCTATGCCCATAACTTTATCTACACAAATTATTCCATTATCTCATATCTTGATTAGCCAATGTGCAGATAATTTCTAGCGATAGCGCGATCTAGCTAAATGATTAATTCAATTATGTTCTGCAAGCTGTAGCCAATCAATAACTCGCTAGGCATAGAATAAATGATCGATTGCATTGATTGATCTTGCAGTGGAGGTTTTAATATGCCAAGTACTTGCTCTGTATCTTAGCCAATCAAGTGCATTTTAAACGCAATGCAGCAGCAACAAATTACAGGTATCTCAGGGGGAGGGACTGCAAAGAGTACACATGTATGTGTATCTCACCGACGGCCCGTAACTTTCGTCAATTAAGGCAGAGAAGAGTTGGGATGGAAGGTTACTGGAGAAGGAGGAGGAGGAGGGAGAGAGGGCGGTTTCAGCTGCCCGTTGGCCAAATTATCCGTACGCCATTAAAGTCATTAAAGCCATTATACGACGGGCAAAACGTTTAAGAGAAAATGCATCTTCTCGACGGATTGCACGCTGTGCTCCCCAGCGACACAATGCAGACATGAGCCACATGAGGAGGAAGTGAGGATGAGCAGGGCAAGGGGGCAAAAGGGAAAAGGGGGTGACGTCTACGTACCGTTCTCTTACTCTTATGTTGCGTCTGTTATTACGCGCATTTCAGCAAAAAGAGTTGCAATCGAGTTGATTTTGAGGAAACTTTTTACATTTTTTTTCTTAATTTATATGAGCAACAGTTGTTGATTGGACCCTAAGGGGGGGCGAGGAAGGGGTTAAGGGGCACTTGGGGTATAATTTGGACAATTCTGGTGCTCAACGCGAACATTTGCTTAAATGGAATTATCGTTCAATAACCCATTGCTGCTGTTGTTGCAGTCTGCTGTGGCATGCCCCATCGTCGCATGTATACACTCTCTACCTCTTGCCTCTCCTTGTGTGTAATATAATCCATTTGATTAAAGAGATACTAGCACCAGGCCATTTGGCCAGGAAGCATCGAGTCCAGACCACAACGTTAGTGTCAGGTGTTCGTGTTAAAATGCCAACTAATTTCAGTGTTTCGACCAAAAAGCTGTTGGCCAACTAAAGCAAGGGGTCATTTAATCAATGGCCAGTAAACTGTCGATTTTTTGTTTTTGTTTTTGGAGAGTGGGGGGCTGCATAATGAATACCAAACCATTAAATACTTAATGCGAGGCTTTAGCACAAAAACATGTCACAGGAAGTCAATGGCTGAATGGGGGGCGTGGCCAGACAGTTTGTCCATCAACAGAGCGAGCATCTGCATCTAAGCATAGCCAAGATTGCACACGTTCAGCTCTTTCTGCTCACCTCCAACATTGAGCTTACTCAGCGCAACGAATGTCAACGAATTTTATTCATTGCAGTTGTCAGTTGTTGTTGCTGTTTGCGTGACAACAGCCCAGCGTGTGTGGGTGTAGGTAACGACTTGTATGTCCATACGTCGTTCCCTCTGTCCGCTTGTCTGTTTGCATGCGATTCGCTTAAATTATGATTCGCGACCATGATAAAGTGGCAACAAACGTCACCAGAACCAACTCACAATTGCGCTGCTCGTTGTTGTTTTTCTCGTTTTCTTTTTTGGTATATCTCGCTTTTTTGTTATTGTTGTTGACGTACATTGAACGCCCCCGCAACGTCTTGCTTTTAGCAGGCAAAAGGCATTACCTATGCCGCACTGGACTGCACATCGATGAGGACGTGAGTCGCCAGCTTTGCACTTAGGCACAACGAATCGGTCTATCACACGGCGCCACAAAATATAAAATATGAAAAAATAGACACTCAGATATTCATATATTAGTCATCGATAGATGGTGTTAGCAATACAATACTTTATGATTTAGACTTCCCTAATATTACGACTAATGTATGTGTGTGTATGCAGAAAAATCTCTTTTTCTACACAATTGCATTTATTTCAGTGGAAGAAACTATCTGAAAAGTACACTCAGATATTCATTTATTAGTTGTTAATAGATACTAAATAATTTATGATTTAGACTTCGCTTAAATAAAAATTAATGAACGTAGGTACTCGAATGAATTTATTTCATTAATATTAACTTATTATATTTCTTTTATTTTAAATCCGACATTGAAGAAAGTAAAGTAATTAAAAACAAATTTTGCAAATACAAAACTTTAAAGTATTATTTTGTCATACATTTTATTATTAAATATTGCAAATATAAATACTAATTCAAAATTTAAAAATTACAAAATGTTCGCAATTATTTTATAACAATTTATAATATATCTGTTAGTGTTCTTTTAAAAAAAAATATGTAACCCTATTTTCTTCTAGTTTACAAAGGCCCGAAACCAAGTTCTTTCTCACTGTCTCCCACTTTCACTCTGATGCCATTCTTAAAGCTTATCAAATTCCCCCACAAATCACAAGAAAAACTGCTTCGTAAACTGTTTAAAATACGACATAGTTTCTATTGTTCAACTGAACCACCCACGAATGCTGGGGCACAGATATAAATTTATAAAATATTGCGTATACGCCAACGATAACAACGCACATAAATAAAACAGAAAAACCAACTTCAGATAGACTTTGTTTGCTTTTATCTGACGCCAAAACAAAAAACTTACAAAAAAGCTCATAATGTTTTGTTTTGGGATGCAGAATAAACAAACAAACGAGCAGAACGAGAAAAAACTTTATTCAATAAAATATTGCCAAAGTAGTTGGAACAATCCAACGCAAAAGTTCAGCCCCGCCCCGCCGTCTAATAAATAATTTGGCAGTAAATCAAAGTACATCAAAAACAAAAAAAAGTTCACGAGCCGCGTCTTATCTTTTGGAATTGCGGCGCATTATTTAAAAACGCATAAATAAACAATAATAAAATTGAGTAAGTCTGCAGCAACAACAAAAGACAACAGACATAATAAAAGGCAAATAAAAAGCAACATTAACGACCAATTGGATGGGCCCATTAAACGGCTCTCATCGTCTGGCCGGGATCGGAGTCGTCGGAATCGGAATCGGAATCGGGATAGCTCTTAGAGGGCGACGGGGCGTTTGCAATGAGGTGCGATCGCCGCAAAAACGATCCACAGCAACAGAAAACGGAAACCCGAAACAGATACAGATACAGACACAGAAATTGAATTCGCAAATGGGGCTTCATTTTCATGCGCTTTGCATATCCATTTGGCTTCAACCACAAAAAAAAAGCTCGGAACGAAAATTTATAATTTCATTGAGTCGGGACCAGGCGCTGGGTCGGTCTGTTTCATTATTGGAATTAAGCAATTTGGCGTAATTTAACAACACTTTCAATGCATAAGTCTGCCATTCCGAATGATAACAATGAGGCACACTGGTCGCCAGTTCAACCGGACTTGGGGCTGTCTGTTGAATGCGTTCGAATGGACGAACGAATGGACAACAGACCGATGCCGACTGTCCATAGTCACGTCATTAGTTCAATTGTTTTCTGTCTGCCGTGGGTCTGTTACGTGGGTCTCTCTCTATATTATGGCACTGGCTCTGACTCTGGATCGCGATCTGGGTATGCGTCTGGCCCTGCTTATCAACACGTCTTCGACTGGCTTAATAATGGAGTCCATACACAATATAGATACGGATGGGTATATGTACTTATATATGCTGTGTACTGTTGGTTTTTTGCACTTCCCTTGCGACTGTAATTAGCCGTAAATGCACTCGAGTTTGTTTGCCTTTGCAGTCCAAGACGATTTTAAATGTTCAGCCAGCATTTTGCGTAGACGAAAAGACAATTAAACAGTCTTAAAACGCAATTAACTTGAAACGAATTTCGCGGTGTTTAATAAAAGCATAAGAGTGAAATGGAATTGAGATTGTTAAGAAACCTTCATTTATTGACTTGCATATGATGTAATTTTAATGCTATTGGATAACAGACAGATGTGACAAGAATATATTAACTGGATACGAATAATATATAAAATAATTTGGAATTACACAATTTAATTAAATTAGTAAAGACCAAAAGTTATTTTTGAGTAGTATTATAGTCAAATCTATTTGTTAAATTTGGAAATGATAGTTTATAATAATAACTATTTTAATATTCAATCATTTAGCAAAAAAAAATATTTGTAAGCTTAAGGGCTTAAATCGGATATCAAGTAGGAAATAATCGGAATTTATTGGTCACGATGTATCTTCTTGGCGGTCGTAAATCATAGCTGATTGCAATGACTTTATCGTTAATGGACCTTTTAGCCATATGTTTAGTTGGTTTTATGGCATTTTTACGGCATGTGTAGCACCTAATTATGCTTATCAAATCACAAACCAAATGCAAGCAACATAAATATTTTTTCAATTGTCGCTCTCTCTCTCTAGCTTTCGTGCTTGAGCTAGACACTTTTGTTTATAGTCGCTTTATGGCTCTTTCAGACATTAAATGGAGTTTTACGATGGCGCTTGCACTTGAGTCCAATCAGGAGCGCAGTTCAAAGGGACACCGAACCGACGAAGGCCATGAGGATGTGGATTTCGATGTGGATTTGGACAAGTGACTGGCAGTCGTCCTTACTCGGTTTTGCCATTCAACACATCATAAAATCAACGGCCTTGTTGTCTGTTCGTTGTTCGCTGTTAGTTGTTAGTGTTGCTTTTACGATCTATAAAACGCACATAAATCGCCGGGGTGCGGGCGCTGACGAGGGCAGGGAGACAAGGGGCTGCTGCACTTGGCGTTTAATTGCCGGTGGCCCAAGAAGAGAAGGGCAGAGAGGTGGTGTTGTAATACAAGGTGGCTCATAAAGCCGCAAGCGGAGACGCCACTCGTGGCATGCGGCTCGTGGCATCTAACAAATCGACGGCCGCTCTGTTTTGTTTACGGCTGTTTCCAGTAGTAAAAATGTCGTAAATGAAATTGTTATGAATTGCGGTAAATTAAATAAACATCAAATGCCAAATGCTCTTGTGTCTGTCATCGTCATGGTGTGTGTGTTTGTATTTTCGTTCATTGAATTTGTTGCCTCTCTCAGAACACAAGTGTTTAAAATGTCGTTAAACAGTTGCCAGCAGCATGAGTGCAAAGACGGACGGAAAGCTGAGTTGGACGGGACTATCGTCCAATTATGATCGGCTTAACGGGTTGGCTAGTTTAATGGCCAGCAAACTTGGCAGCCATAACTCAAGTGTGTGCGTGCCGCTTATCAGCCATGGCCGAGACGCTGCCACACGATATCAGCGACTACAAGGGAAAAACTCATTTCTTTTTCTTACCTGCAAAGCACGAAAATGTGACCCGAAAAAACAACAGACTACAAGAAAGTACAATGGGCAGGGAAAATTAAAAATTGTTTGAATATATGTATTTTTTTTTAATTTGCGTTTCAATTTAGCATTTTCATATTAATCTATTCATCACGAATAATTACGAATTACAATTTAAATTTAAATAATAACAATTATATACTGTAAACATAATCTGATGAATATATAATATATAAATATTTTTGAAAATGAAGTTCATTTCTTTATCTATTTTATGTAATATTTTTATCGTTTATTTATCACAACTAAAATTAAAAAAAAATATATATAAAATATATAGTTAATTCACCCATTGTGCGCGGCAAAGAAAAATCTGAAATCACAGATATAGATAAAAGGGTACGAAAAGAAGCCATAAAGGAGACAAACAACCAGAAAGGCAATGGCCAAGACGAGGCTCAAGCTAAAACAATGTTGGAGCAAGAGGCAACCCAAGACGCGATTCGTTTCTACCTACATAAGAGACATGGACTCTGGGTCTGGGTCTTGGCCCGGGCATGGCCAGGCCAAGCCTTTAAACTGGCCTGGCTGGTAGTCGCTGTGTTGTTGGTGTTGTTGTTGTTGCTGCATTCCAGCATAGCAATGACCGCAGCAGCAGACATTGGGTTTGTTGTTGGGAATTTGTGATTGTGTTGGTTCAAAAGAACAACAACAACAAGAACCTTACCATAATGGCTGCGACATTCATTCGCATTCGTATCTCAGTCTTTCTTTCTTGGTTGCGGTGCCCTGCAAGTTGCAAGATTTAAGATTGTCAACCATGTTGTTTATTGCTCTCTTAAGATTTTTCTTCAGACTCCGTTTCAGTTTCTGTTTTTGTTCCTGTTCAACTTTTTCTTATTTTTCTCCCTTTCGTGAAAAAAATAAAACACAAAAATAAAAATATGTATGGCTGCCGCGTTGCGTATTCCGCGGAATTACTCAAAACTCAAAGCGAACGCCTCAGAAAAATCATGAGAAGAAGTAAAGACTCGAGTCGCCCCATCAGATGAATCTGCTGCCTCTCTGATTTATTTCAGCATTTCATTTCAGATTTTTTTCTCATTCACTCGCATTGCATTTTAGTGGTTTCTTTACAACGCAGACCTTTAAAGGTTTTTATTAAATGGAGCTAAATTTAAAATTTATTAGTTTTGTATTTATTACATTACATTATTTAATACGAAAGTTACAATTGAGTTTTGTATTTCAACTGGCAATACAAATATTAAGCTTTCAAATCATTTTACAAATAAATAGGTTGTCATTCAAATCTCGTGTATTCACTTACTTTTAGAGGTGTATAACTCTGCTCCTTTTATTTTATATTCCCATTCTTGAATGTTAGCTCTTTATTATTCACTTTTTGAAAAATTTTCATTCTCAACACTGATATGCTCACTTACACTTTGGACACACATTTGAACACTTTTTCATATGCGAACTTCGACGGCATGTGTATTTTATATTTCAGACATATTTTAAGAAGTTATGTTTAACTCATTTCTTGTAGAGGAAATGCATTTGCCGTCGCGTGTTTAGTTATTTTAAAGTTGTTGCGGGACGTCCTAGCAGCCAGGTACTGGGATTCATACTGAGTGTTTACAAAACAGCAGTCGCCGATCTCTGAACCGATGTTAAACCCGAAGGCGATCTTTGGCTGTGCGTTTTGCTAAAGGGTCACGGACATCATCATAAATCATAAATTTCCAGAGGTTGCAGCTAAAAAACCACATCGAAAACTGTTTGCTACGCGGCGGGAATATTTTTGTTTCTCTTTTTTTAAATATGTATTTTTTGCCATAAAAAGATCGTAAAAAAACGTCTGCTCGAAATTTCCGCTTAAAATTCGCACCAAGGTCAGCGCTCATCGTCAGCATCAATACCGGCGGCCATTAAAAAAAGGTGCAACGCACACACACCTTTGTCAGAGCGAGACAGAGATAAAGAGCGATAGAGAGAGCAGTAAATGGATCGTTAGGAGACGGCACTTGTTCCGTTTTTAATGAGCTACGTACATGACCTGACCTCACCTTCTGGTTAACCTTGACGTCGTTTTTTCCATTGCCATAATTATGATTTATTTTTTGGACACATCTTTTTATTAGGTGTGCAAAATGATGCAACCTGCCTTTCACAGATTTGGCTATGGAAGTCGTGCATCCTCTCGTAATGATTATTGCCAAGGTTCCAGCTGCACTCAATTGACCTTCCACAAACCTCACACAGTCGCCTCCCGCACCAGCAAAAATCGTTTCAATTTATGAAGTGCATATTGCGAACCTCCCAAAAGCCTGTGGCCGTCTCGTTGTCGTTTGCTGTTATCGTCGTCGTCGTCGTCGTCGTGGTCGTGTGTTGCAATTGCGGCAAGTTCACTGCAAATTCAATCTCTGCTGCAACAGCTTGACCTGTGACCAGTTTGTGTCTGGCAGGCAGCCTCCATACCGTGTGCCTTTAACTCTCTTCATCTTTTCAACAGTATCCAATATCTAGCGTTGGGTTTCACTTGGCGATAAACGAGCTCAGGCCGTACATGAACATGAACATGCATTTATTTAATAGAAAATAATATCATATGAAACAAGTTCGAAAGAGGATACTAAATATATATTTTCTAAAAATGTGTAAATTTTGGTAATATTTATTTCATGAAATATGTTCTATATGATATAAAATCAACAAATTATTTGAACATTGAAATCTCATTTTATAAACTGTTTCCTTTAGCTTTATTGTGACATTTATTATTATTGTATACTGAATAAATAAAATAAGCTATTTATTTGTTATTTCAATCACATTTAATACCAGATATTATCATATGAGAAATCCGAAAGGATGGTTTAAATATTTACTAAAATAAGTAATATTTACTTTTAGTAATATTTATTTGACATATGTTTTATGTGAAATTACAAATTATTTTGAAATTGAAATCTCATCATATTTTTTCCTATTGTTTTATGAAGTTTATATATTTTGTATACTTAATATTTTAAAATCATATTCTTAATGATGCTTTGTAAATTGAAGTTACGAGCATTAAAGTTTGTTCCCGCTCATATGTATTTAGACTTTCATCACATGCCGCAAAGAGCCACAAATTGTTTGGTGCATTTAAGCCAGAAGCTTATTAAATTCGGATCACGCATAGAACGAACTCGATTTGAACGTGTGGTTAATTTCTATAATTCGTACTCGTCTCGTTTTGAAATCCACCAATCAGCGGGCATTTAAAGCGGCACATAATTTGAAATGTGGTTTTTTGCACTTTGAGAGCGCGTTATTAGCCTATCCATATCATAATTAATCCTAAACACGCAATTTGTGCCAAATAATTACATTTAATGTGGCCAGTTTACGATGGGGAGAGAGGAGTGGAGAAGGGGGGCTTCGGTTAGGTGTTGCAATTTGCATTGAAATGCTTTAAGTGAAATATATGAGGGTTAATTAAAATGCATTTTACATTTACGAGTTGCCGCTGTGTGGCCATAATGGCGAGTGCATTAACAATTAGCCGACCGCATTCATTATGCTCTCGTTTTGTTGTTGCTCTTGTGTTGCCCTTGCAACACATGCAACGCTTCGAATGCTGCACAATAGATCCTACTTCAACTGATCCTAGAGCGATGTTGCAGCTCACACACACACAGGCTGTTATGTGCTTTGTCCGCCCACCTTTTCCTTCTGGGCAGCGGCAATTTATGTGGCACGGTTGCCACAATGCTAAATCTCTTGCCTCTAGCGGCGGCAACGGCGCAATAAACACGCGTACGCCCAAGTCAACACACCCACCATGCCACCATGCCACCATGCCACCCGCCTTATTCCTGGCTTGACCAGATTTCCAGATTTGGCTCCGAAAACTTTGCCTTAGACGACAGCGCGGCGACTTGCGTAGCTGCCAACAACAACAACACTAATAAACATGCATACATAAGAGTGTGTGTTGTGTACTCTGTTGTTGCTGTAACAAGATTTAATTTCGTAAAAAAGTTGCTCTTGCGAAATTTACGAGGAGTACATGGCGAGTGGTGGCGTGTTGTTTGTGTATTCGCATAAAGTGTTGCCGGCCAGATTTATGCGTCATGAATAAACCCAAGGGGGCAACAGGGACTCCAAGAGGATAACACAGCAACACGACAGCCAACAAGCCAACAACAACTTGGGCACACACAGTTTTCCTCGTAACTGGAGAACGTACATATATACGAAAATATATATGTATATAGTAAACTGGGAAAGTCTTGCGCACTTTTCTCATTATATAAATGCCAATAAATGCATTATGCTCAACTACATGCGAAAACTATTTGTTTTGTGCCAAAATAAAAGACGAGTATTTATTTCTGGGCGTTGCCAACATTGATTTTCCGCATCATTTATGACAGCATAAACCAGTTGTGATATTTAGTGGAAAAACTGGGCGCCTAGCTTTAATTGTAATCATTTCTTACTAGAATTAAATTTCTCTACCCATTGTCTCGCAGATCTCAGAATAATTGAAATTCAATTCGAAACAAAAGCCACGAAGACCAGAAAAACAATTGCACGTGGGCCACAGATTTATCGAATTGGTTAAATCAAAAGGATTGCAGGGCAGAGCCAGAGATGATCGTCGTACCTAGAAGTCGAGGCTGAGGCCAGACTTGTAGCTTTGGCCATAATCCAGTAGAACGCCATAAAAGCTGTTTATGGTTTCGCGCTCCTTGTGCGCCATAAATCGAACAGGAAATAGAGGCTAGAGAGCCAGCATCGATGGCTGCTTGGCCAAGTTGGCCGAGAGCCTTGGCCAAGAGACGGGCGTATATAATTTAGTTATAAAAATAACTGCAACATGCAACGTTGTAAGATGAGATCGCTGCCAATGGGCGGGCTGCGAGTTGGCCAATCTGCGAGTCAGGTTGGATGTTGCCAGCGGCGATCCTAGACATAAAACATGACTGGGGCTGGTCGGGTCTGGACTGAACAGCGACTGAATCGCGGTGGCGGCGTCATTATAAATTAAAATTAAATGAAGTGCGTGATATTATTTTTTTTCCACTTCGCTGTTGTTTTATGTATTTATTGTTTTTTTTTTACAATACTCGTACTTTGCGCTGTGTAATGGAAAAATTTCGATTAAATTATTTATCTGGTTTGTTGCATCGGCCAACGGGGAAATATATGTGTATTCAAGGATTTATGTGCAGTAGCAAAATGCGTTTCGATTTTTGCCGCAACAAACAGAAAACAAAAAAATGAATCGAAAAAAATATACGAAAAAGCCAATTAAATATTTTTATCAGTAGATTGCAATGCGGATGAGTAATTGCATTATTTACGGGCGAGCAGCGTACTGGAATTAAAACCGTGTTTCAATTTGCCATGCCAGCCATGCCAACATCAGCATGGCCACATCAACATGGCTCAAATGTCCCGAGCCGAAGCTCATAAATACGCCCGGAAGCCACTGACACAATTGCAAATGGTGCGAGGGGGGCAGGAAGATTGTGCCTGCAACGAGTGTGAAATAAATTTTGCCAGATTAAAAATTAAATAAAAAACGCAACCTGCAACCTTGCAACCATGCCACATCCATGCTGCAGCCAACAAATGGCGTCCGTTAAAAAAGTCACTGCGAACGCTTCATTAGATTTGCTGAAGTCGCAAGTTTCCCAGTTCGATTCACAGTCCTCCTCCATTGAGCTATTATTAGAGGCATTCGCAGATATTTATGAGCCGCGTGACGCGTTCTTTATGCTCCCTCCTCCCCCCTCGGCAGAGCATTTGCATAATCGCTTTCGATTCCTCGCACGGCATTCGCCTTAAATGAGTTATTAGCGAGTGTCGCCGAGTCGATTCCCATTCGTATTATAAATCAATAAGGATATGCTCAGCATTCTAATGTGATTGCGGTAGAAGCTCGGATACGCATAATTTTATGCCGCATTTTTATTTCAATGGCATACGCAATAATTTGTGAGTCAGAATATTCAACTGTACCACGCTTATGCTTTATTTTATATATTTTTGAAATTAATTAAAACATTTTTAAGCCACAAAAATGTGCGACAACCCGAAATGGGATGGAGGAGCCGAAGTCGACTGAAAAACGAGCTGCGTTACAATTTCGCTGATTGCGCACAATTGAAAAGATACAGATACAATTTACATGTGCGACGAGGCCAACAACAACAATGACTGCGACTGCGACTGCGACAACGACAATGGCAATGGCAATCAGGCGAACAGCCCAAAATTTATAGGATACTCGCAGCGGCAAAGCCAAAGTTCATAAAGTTTCATCAAGCTGGCAGTGGGTAGAAGGGCAGAGAGAAAGAGAGAGTGAGAGATTGAATTGGGGATTAGGTGCACAAAGGAGCCACACTCGATGCGGAGGCCCATGAATATTGGAAATCGAGGCGTCGGCAAAAGATGGCGAAAGAAAATATATATCGCATCGAGCTCCTTAAAATATGCAAATGAAGAAATAAATTTGCATCCCTTTTTGTGATGCACAAACAGTGTATTGAGACAGCATCCAAAAAGGGGAGAGGAAGAGCTGTGGAGATCTCCTCAAAGTGCAGCCAGTCACGACAGAGTCTACAGCGATTCAATTCTCTCTCTCTCTCTGTGTGTGTCGGGTATCTGCTCACGTCTGGGGCATAAATAGTGCTAGCATATTCAAAGCGTCAGGGCATCGAATGCTGCTTGCAAAGTCAAAAGATTAAGACACAAAATTCTTTATATGCTAAAACGCAAATAACATTAAATTAAGCAACTTTTTGTGCCTGCGTCTTCGAGAGCATCTCCATCTGTTGCCCTCCATGCGGCATCGGAGGAGCCAACGGAGCAACGGAGCAATGGAGCAACGAAGCGAACGAAACCAAAACCAAACCAGGCTGCCCCAAGCCCCAAGCGCAGGCCAAAGTTTCTTGCGGTTTACGGCAATTTATGCATTTGGGGTTTTAATTCTAAAATTGTGAGTCACAACAGGCAAACGGCAGATACGAATACGAATACGGATACGGCTATGGCTATGGCTATGGCTGTGTATACAGAGATACAGTTTAATACTATTCGTACACCTAATGGACCTAACGGTCTGTGTTGAACGTGTTGCAATTACGACATTTCTATCTGAAACTTTTACTCTGCTTGCCACGTGCAACTTGGCCGGGCAAATGGCCAATTAAATGCACAAAACTTCTCCTTGATCCTGCACACAATTTAGTTGGCCCGACTTGTCAAGTGCAAAAGGAAGAGGCCAAATCCTGCCAATTGTTGACTTTCAACTTGATTGTTAAAGTTTCATTTTAAACGTGGATCTTCTTATCGTGGATCTTCTTATCTTTGTTTCTAGTTGTACTTGCAATTGGAATGTTTAGCTATGGATTTGCATGGATAAGTTTTAAATAATATATAAAATAAATATATATATTTATTCACATAATCAATTATTTTAAATTGAAATAAAGTTGATTTATGATTTTCAATACAGAAGATATTCATATTAAATTATTAAACAGCAAACACAAATTATGTTCAATTAAAATGGATTGATAAAGTGTACAACATTTTTAAATAATATTAAATGTAAAATAAATATTAAAAACGGTTCTTGATGACTGTAGGTTTGTTTTAATATACATTTATTTAATTTATTTAAAATAGCTAAAATAAATGACAAATAATTTCCAATATTTAATTGATGATATAAAGTAAAACTATTTTTGAATATCTCATCAATTAAATTAAAAATCTTGTATCTTTTTATCTTTTTAAGGCATTATTCATATAAAATACCCTATCTCTGTTTAAAAACAGGGTATAAAGAATTTTTGAAAACGCCATTCAAGACAATTGTTTAGGTAATTTCGAGCTTTAAGCAATAGCTTAGCAAATTAGCTTAAGCGCGCTGAGGCTAAAACAATGGATCATTGATGCCTCTGAGGAATGAAGGCGGCAAGGAGGCAGACACGCGGGGGCAAGGCACAGACACGAACAATCGAAGTGAAGGCCTCTCCAGTGTGTGTGTGTGTGGCAAGCGAAGCGGTTGAAGCTCGCTATAAACGGCAGTTAAGTAGCCGGCGGGGCTGAGTTATGTGCGGCTGAAACTGATTCCAATTTGCCACCAAGGATGTGACCATTAATGGAAATTTGCGCAATGCCCCAGCTGAGGCAGCCACTAAACTTGGCCCCGACCTCGCTTCACAACTTCTCTCCGCTGTGCCGCACCTGCGTCAACTCTGGCCGGCTCTCGCTCTCTGTGAGTGGTTCTGGTTCCCAAATGGCGTGTTGATGCGCTGCCAAATTGGCTGGACCAGGCACCAGCAACAACAACGACAGGAGAGTCGGGCGAATGCGTGCAAGCGTCCAAATTACATTAAATCATGCATTAACCATGAGCGCTTGCTCCCTTGCCTCCTTGCTAAGACCAATTTGGCAGCAATCCTTTGTTCCAAGTGCCGAGTCGTGCTCGAGTCGAGTCGACCATGTTTTATACATACTCGTACAGCTGAAATATTTTCGTTCTGCTGCGGCGAATGAATTTTTATTTGGCAGCGAGCGAGCGGAGTTGAAGCCAGACAATAATCCATGAATTCATGTGCAACTCCTTGTCGCTGTTCTAATACATATTCCACACACAGTCTGATAATAACTTAATATGAGTTTTTAATCCGACGCTATGTCAGCGGGCTGAAGCTGCAGCAATGGGGCAAAATCCACTTTGATGATTAAAAATGATAAAATTGTTTAGTGCCGACGGCAATGGATCCCTGGGGTGCACTAAGCTGCTATATACACATTATAAAATGGTCGCCAGGATCAAGAAGCGCGTGTTCGTGTGTGCGTCTGATTATGGACCATATCAACGTGTCCCTTCGAACCCAAAAACAAACAACAAAATGTCAAAATTTAAGCTCAACCATGAGCTCGACCATGAATGCTTAATTGTCTCGCATGTCGTCCCTGGGATTCAACTCCGGCTTCGGTTGTCGTCCAATTGTGGGTGTGCAGCATCTCGCACCTTCCAGCGGCACAAGGGTTGTCCTGTAAAGTGTAATTAAGGCGAGCTTATAGCGGCCATATACGTATTTAGATATATGTATATGTTGGTTGGAGTCTGTGTATTGGAGCGTCGAAAGGGTTGCGTGCCTTTCGGCGCTTTATCGATGTGATTTGTGAGATTGGATTTCTGGCCGACACTCGGCATCATTTTCCAGGGCTCATGTGGGTTTATTGCGGTCTTAGCGGTCGAACTTCCTCACACACACTCCTCCCCCTCGCTTAGCCATATCATATATCAGGAAAAGTTGAACAAATTAATTCGTAGCAAGTTCGCAACTTTGCACAATTTGGCCACAGGCCAAGGGCCAAACGCAAGTCCTGTCTCTAACAGGACAATTCAGCACTTTGCCAAAAGTCTTTTCTTAGCCAAAATTCTTGGCACTAATTCAGCTTTTCGAGTGTTTTATTCCGGCCAAGTTATTAATGTATTCGGATGAGAATTTGAGTTAAGCATCCTAGAAATGTTGGTTCCAGAAAATTTCGTATGAATGAAACACAAATCATGAGTTCAGCAAAATGTTTAAATAATAAAATTATAATTGCAAGTAAAATAGGGATATTCATAAAATAATATAGAAATGAATTAGTATATTAAATTTTTGAATTACACAATTTAATTTAATTTTAATGAGTACAACTAAAATTGTAAGCGTCTTGTGCTTTTGATTGTATGAATATCAATAAATAAAAATAAAGAAATGAAATTTTCACATTGAATTATTAGTGGCTGAAAAGCCGAATTCTTTTTAGTCGCAAAGTTATCCCTTTTTTTCTATATTTTTTATAACACGCGCAGCTGTTTCTTTACTCAGACTTGTTCTTGATTAGCGCTCCCCAACCTGGCCCGAACCCTAATTATCGATCTTACGCGTTTTCATTGCCGTTTACTTTTCGCATATTTCAAATGTTTTCTTGCGATTCGGAC
This sequence comes from Drosophila ustulata, assembly GCA_035047365.1. NCBI lineage: Eukaryota > Metazoa > Arthropoda > Insecta > Diptera > Drosophilidae > Drosophila > Drosophila ustulata. Next base: position 21,521,542 of record JAWNPT010000094.1, read on the forward strand.
AGAAAAAGTGCCGAACAAAAAACAAAAAACATGTCGTGTCCTTTTGGCGTTAATCAACCGACAACCAACAACAACCGACAACGACAACCAACAAAACTGGCAAATGGTAAAAACGGGAAAAAGGTGAGCAATGGCAATGGCAATGGCAATAACAACGGCAACGGGACAAAAAGCAAAACAAAGCAAAACAAGGAAGCGACACAAGCAGCAGCAAAAGGCGAATGCGAAACCAAACGCCAGAGTTGACATCACCAAGTTATGTGAATATGTTGCTGCTGTTTTTGTTGTTGTCGTTGTCATGCCGCAAAGTTTATTTTCAACTTTTCCCATGCAACGGCAACGGCAACAACAACGGCAACGGCAACGGAATGCGAGCAACTTTTGTTGCTGTCTAATGGCCCAGCTCCTGGGACACCACCCAAAAAAGGACAAACGTGTTTTTAATTACTCGTACTGGCATTTTCACAGGACGCCCCTTACGTTATTTGTGACATTAGCCACAATACACACAGTACGGCACTGAGTTCGTACAGTTCGACAAACTTTGTTGGCCCACTCGCTAGGTATGTAGTTGGTCCAAATCGATGGGCGGGAGACACGACTCGACTCGACTCGCCAAAGTGCCGTTGCATTTGCCACTGCTGAAAATCGCAGCCATTTCGAAGCGTTCAATGGCGCATTAAAATCCGATTGCCCGGCGGCCCGTCGACCCGGCCGTCTAGCAGGCTGAATGGCGGCTTGGCGGCGCAGCTCAGCGAGGCGCATAAATTCAATTTCCGCGCCATGAATTCCAATTCCATTAATTCCACTAAATTGACCCGCGCGCCATCTAGCGGCATGTGAGTGCACTAAGCGCTGGTCATGGAGCCCAGGCCCAAAATACATCTCCCCTCTGTCTCTCTCTCGCTCACACACGTTAAACAACTTTAAAGCGCGTTTTCACGTGTGTGTGTGTGTGTGTGTGACTGTGAATAAGCTTGTGGATGTTGATGGAATGCCTGTGGAACGTAATTGAAGCTAGGGAGACCGTCTTCAGCACACACACAAACACACCTGCCGCTCCTGTGTTGCCCTATGTCTGCTCAGAGGCTCCAAACTGGTTTTTGGCAACGGCAACGGGAGCGAACTAAACAATGTTGCGGTTACTTGGGCCCGCAAAATAATTTAATATGCGAAAAATATGAAAATCAAAAAGACTTTTTGATACACGGCATGGAATATGCATTTTTGTTCATTGATTATTTGTTTGTATTGCATAAAATCAGACTTAATTTATATATATTTCAAATGTTTCTAACTTAAATGTTATATGTAAAAAAATATAAAACTTAATAACATTTTTAATAGAATTTTAAAATTTTTAGTTTATTAGTTTATACATATAATATTTAGATTTAAATTGAATATGCTCAACATAAAGAACCGACACACATTTTTAATTATTTATTTGTCATTTCTATTGAATTAATACTGAATAATTAAATACACACTTCAAATATATTTACAGATATTTGCTTACTTACATTTATTTAAAAACCCAAATTTATGTTTCCAGTTGCTGTAAATCTTACAAGTGGCTGCTAGACATATGTTTTCGGAAAACCCATCACAGTTGCCATAACAATTACACCCTTAACATAAATTGTCGCAACACCCAAACACAATTAAAATAACTGTCATTGGATTCACATTAAATGGCAATTTAAGCGAGTGCGTATCATTCACGGCCTGTTCAATTTTGCGTCTACGTCTCCAGCACTGCTCTCAGTACATCCCCAACACCATTGAGCAGGCTTGGCAGTCCAAGTCCCCAGGTTCATGGCCATCATTGTCGTCATCGCCTTGGGTCTTGATCCGACTTCCGTTTCAATCCGCACCGCAGCTGAGCTGCAGCATTGAGTAAATATTTTCAGAGTGACAGAAACTCCAGCATAGCACACACATTCAATAGATTTTCATCACTTGCACTGCGGAAAATTAAACAAACAACCCCAGTTCCAAACTCCCCCAACCCCACACCAGCGACGGGTCGCCATTCCCTGCCCCGCCATGTTTGTTGTAAATATTGATTTTCCATGTGTCCGTATCGCGGCTGAGCGTCTAGTTTGTTTCTCTGTGTGTGTGTATTGTGCATTCGAGCAGCCTTTGTGGAGCCCGATTCCTGGCTGGCGAAACAGGACATCCTCTGTTGCGCGTTCAGATAGCAAAAATTGCAGTCAATCAGTGTTTCTTCTATGAACAGCACACAGCTCTTCACAAATATGGATGTACTTGAAAATAAGTAAATATATTTCCGAATTTATAATTTTATATATTAGAAAGTCCCAAACATCTAGAACTATTTTTAAAAATACTAAAAATAGTTATATTAATAATTGTATTAAAATTCAGCTATGTAATACCATGTTATAATAATGGTAATATATAAACTTTATGGTAATCAATAAATAAATAAATGAAATGTAGAAATTCTTGCCATTTTCTTTATTTATAAATCTGCAAATATCTAAATGTATAAGTGGAGTTATACTGATGCCGCAAATTGTAGCGCAGCCGTAACATCCTTTGTCACCATGTCCAATGCATCCATTCAAATTCACAACTGAATATCATAATGACAGTAGCAGCGCTTCCTGAGCTCTACTACTCTACGGGGGTGGCCAACCCCCAAAGACCAGACCACCAGCCGTAAAAGGTCGACGGAAACGGGCGTTGGAACGAGCATCAACAAAGACGCAACGCAACGCTACAACGTCCACAATGCTGGATCATGAATCAAGCGGCTTCCCATAATTCTGTCGGCAGATAAAGCTATTACCGCCATGCCGGATAAGTGTGAGCGGCGCTCAGAGCCTGGCCCTGTGCTCTGGCCTCTGTTGGGCCTCTGTTAGATTAGAATTTAAATCCGTTGGTAGACAGCGAACCACCACCCGAGCTCCGTTCGAGTAAGCAAACACAAAGCGGACTGGCGGACGGGCGGACGGGCGGGCGGTTGACGCAGTCGCTGGTTCGACCATTATGGATATCACCCCAAATGGGTTTGAATTGCGCTTTATGCTGCCACAGAGTCATGTCGTGATGGCCGCCGCCTGAGCTCAGCCACTGTTCGAGGGTTCGAGGGTGGGTTTGAGTTGCTTCTTGTTGCTCCTTGTTGTCCTTGGGCTGCTCTCTGATGGCGCTGGTGGTCCGCGTGGACAGCGGCTTAATACAAACATAGCATAAATCTCATTCATGGCGTTTATTTTAATTTCTACGTAAACATAAACTACGAGCGCCAAGGGATAACCCCACGGGATATGGGAAATGTTCAGCGTTTTCCATCGCAAACTTTCTAATTTTCTGCTTTCAAACAAGAACTTATATAACCAATGGCAAAGCGTTACCCCAATTAAGTTGGTCTGAGAACGCAAGTAACCTGTTGTTAGATAAATATTTTAATTAAAAATAATTATTTCGTTTAGTACCTGTTGTAACATAAATATTGTAATTAGAACAAATCTTTTTTAGAAAAGCTTTAAATAAAAAATTAGATTGGTACATTTTTTTGAGTAACTATTGTAAACAAAATAAGTAATGAAACTGTTGTAAAGCAAATATTTAAAAATAAATAAATATTTTAATTACCTGTTGTAAAACAAATGTGAGAAATGGAAACAATAATAAAAATAGAAAGTAAAATACTGGAAATGGTATTTAATAACTGATGTAAAATAAATATTATATATTATAAGGAAAGAAATTACTATAAACGTATTTAATAGTTATTTGATGCATAGGAAAATAAAGATAGTAATGCATGCATTTGTAATCATACGTCTTAGCCTTATAAATATTTGAACAGCTTCACTTAAACTTCGGCATTAGCAATGCTATCCGATAATTACAAAAATCATAATAATTTGTAATTTCTATTCAGGCGTTGGGAATCAGAGCAGGAATCGTGGCTTAGAGCCACTTGTGGTGATTGTTCCCGGCTAGAGAAACCTTTTGGCAGACAACCCCAGAACCCAGGCCACCCTAATGAACTGCCGCCTGCCACTTGAGGGTCGCCGCTTGCGACTCTAGCTCGGGGCACGAGAAGCAGAAAAAATCAGCAATTTAATGTTGCATTTTATCGCCAAGCGAAAAAGCAGAAGAGAGCGGCAAAGGCGACTGGCGACTGGCTTCAGTTTTCTTATCGCAGCTCGGGGCAAAGGTGAAGTTGATGAGGTGGCTGCCAATGCAAGGCTGCCATTGCCTTGGTTGTGTCTATTTGGGATGGCGTGACTCGGTGGATGGTGGTGGGATGAACACACACAGTCTCTGTTTTGTGTACGGGTAATTTGGCAGCATCTTTGTATAAATTTTTTATAGGTAATACACTCAAGGAAACGGCACTTAGAGTCATCATTACAAGCGTTTTTGCTGCAATAACAGCCCATCTTGCACATAGTTTTCGCAATTTGCTTGATCCCCTGGCAGCCGGGGTGGCCAGAGAGTCAGAGAGTCCCTCGGGGTAGCGTGCTGGGAATACACTGGTGACTTGTAACTGCTGCCGTCAAGTGCCCAAAATAGTCGATTAGACATATTTAAGCCCAACTTCGAGTGGCATTTTCATCATTTCCTACGGCCCATAAAAGCCACCGGTGCCACCTGACAGCCTCCGAAGGAAAATCCCTAAGACGACCAGGCTAAACTTGGGCATCTTCTTAAAGACCTAATTGCAGCAGACAATACAAAATGAACGAAAGTCTAGACGCCAGCCAGGCATTCAATTGAGTTACTCGACGTCTATTTGTACGCCCCTCTGATTTCCAATGGCTTCTAATAATGCAATTGATTTTTGATTTGCACTTTTCGCCATTTTTGGGGGCGAATATTCGATGGCGTTTTTTTGTATTCGCCAACGTTCCTATTTTGTAAGGGCAACGTGCGCATTTCATAAATCCTCGCTTCATTTTCGCTACATTAAACGTCAAAATATGAACCCATTTGGGCAACATTTTGCCGCTCCCAGCGGCATGGCATGGAAGAGCTGCTGCTGCCACTAGCCCATTATAACTACAGTAACAAGAACAACAAAAGGCGGCAGCAACAACAAAAAGAGCTACATTGAGGTCCGCACACGGCCAAACAATATTATGGCAATAACGAACGGACAAAAAGAAAACTCAAACATATAGAAATTGGAAAGGATCAACGAATTGCAAATGCACTGCATAATTCTTCAAGACAGATACTTCGAGATATGCAAACGATTTGCGACATTATATAATGTAATGTAATATATATAAAAAAAAAAAAAACTTTGTTATTGTTAGAATAACTAATAGTACGAGTGATTCAATTATTTCAAAATTCTATGAAATAGTAAAATATATTAACAATAAATTATAGACAAAATAGTAATGACACTAATAATAAACTGAAGATTAAATTAAAGCTCAAATTAAACAATATATTTTAAGTTTGGAATATTAAATAATTGAATATTTAATAATTGAAGAATTAATATTATTTCACATAACAAATATTTGTTGTTAAATGAAAAGCATTCTGATTAGCTCAAAATCCTTTAGAAAATTTGATAATTTGAAGATATTCTATGTTATAAAAGAAAAACACAACGAATAAAAAATTGAATTAAATAATATTAAATAATTAAAATAGAAATATTAATGCAGTTTATTAAAAAAAAAAGTTTTGTGGAAATTCTAATAAGCTCAAAACGAAGTGTATTTTTTAAAGAAAATTGTGTGAGACGTGTTCGCTGCTCCCACTCGCTGTTAGTTGGGATTTTTTTTCTTTTTGTAAATTACAGAAATGGTGCAGATATTTTAGAAAAAGCACATTAACCGAACCATAATAATAATTTGTCTACACTTTCCTACACACAAAGTACAAAGTACAGAGCGCAGAGTGTCCGTGTACTTAGTTTCATTGCCAGCCCTAAGATGTCCTGCGAAATAAGGACAAGCTAACAGTTTAAGATTTGAGTTTTAAAGGAAGAACTTAAAGACTTGGCAAATGGTTTGTACGATTGGCCAATAATATGCATAGAATCTTCAGAAGGCAGCTCGCGAAGCAATTTCATTTTTACATGAATGAATTTTCCGAGAAACGATTCCACAGTGTATCGTTTGTTGTTGTTGTTGAAGGGGATGCCACTGCGCACGTTCCACATCAGCAGCAGCAGCAGCAACAACAATAACAACTCATATGGGGCATGAACCATGGGAGTTTCAACGTGGCATGGCTCCCGTTGCAATTACGAGTATTTTTTAACTGCTTATTGCGTTTCATCGTCGTCGTCGTCGTCGTCGAACACAAACACCAAATACAACAACAACACTACGAATATCAGCTTCAAATTCAGCGCATCCCACAGCACGCCATTTCCATTTACCCAGCCATCCCGGGAGACCATATCAGCCACAGCCACAGCAACAAGCAAACAACCAACAACCAACTGAATTTCATTCGATTTCAATGCGAAAAGGATCTCAAAAGCTGTCCAATAAAAATTAACGATGTACTCGTTCGTACGCACACAAAGTGCGCAAAATATTGGACTGCGACGGCGACTGCGACTCCCGCCCCGGATGTGAGTTCGAGTCCTGCAGGACCTCGTTCGACATTTCCACTTTTTGGGATTCCAAATTGAAATTTTAATTTCGTTGAAAAGGCAATTGCAGTGCTTAACTATCCAATGCTTTAATCTAATTGAGTATTTTCAATGAAATATATTTTAAATTACTAAATTACTACGTAAGTGATAAGCATATTCAATGCTATATTTTTTAGTATATTTAAAACCTTCAAAGATTCAAAAATTTGTATTCATTTGTTTTTCTGTCAACTTAACAGTTTTTACAAGTTTATATTTTAAATTAAAATATTTTCGTAAATGTTGCGTAAATAAAAAACTTATTACATGGTGTATGCTGAATGGTATTCAGTATATTAACTACTCCCAAAGATCAGAATTTATTCTATTTCATTTGACAAGCTTTCATATTAATGGCATTTAAGAATTAGTGAATTTCTATAACAAATTCGCTACAATCTGTAATTTTTAGACTTATACTATAGTTTATTCGAAATACAAATTTTAAAATTTTGTTTATTTTTTATTAGAAAAATTTTGCTTATTAAAAGTATTTATAAGTCATCATTATAAAAGTTAATTTTCATATCAAATTCCCTGAAAATCTCTCATTTTGAGGCCTAAGCATTTATCTATTAACATGCGATCAGCCTTCTAGAATATTGGCATCATTAGATTTTATCGTCTGCTCTCCGGATACACGAAAATGTGTCCGTTGCATGAATGTCTGCCATATACTTGAGTTTGTTGTTTGCAATCACAACCTCATTAAAAATCGCTGCTTCACTTTTCTCAATTAAGTGCACGAATATCGTAATTTTGCGACTAAAATCAAATTTATTTCAATGGGCGGAATCTGCCGAAGTTGCAGCTACAAAAATGCTTGAAGATACAGGCGACAGGAGGGGACCGAAGCCGCACAAGAGGTCGTAACAATATTTTCACGTTTTGCCTAAGTCCGGAATGAGTTCTTGCAATTTATATGGCTACGGTTCCTGCCCCCTGCTCCTATCCATCCAATCCGAGGCACGGCCGAGCTGAGAGGGCAACCAACAGGCAGCCAACGAAGGCAGCGAAGCTGCTTGCCATTATTTTGATACTCAGGGCTATTAACGTTAATTTTCGTTAGTTACGTAATACGTATTCGAAAGCACCTTACACACACACACACACACACCCTCTATGGCATCCGGACACAAACACAGACGCAGACATATCCAGTTTCATTACGCAAGCAACCCAACCACATGCAGGAGCTCTTCTTTTCGCCCGGGGGTAAACAAGCTTCCACCATGTGATTGCATGTGGGCGTATTCGTTGTCGGACCCGGACCCGGGAGCCGTCAGCAGGGACTCCATAGTCCGGGATGGGACCGCAACCCCCACCGCCCCCCTTCGCCCACGCTTTTGCCGGAGGCTGTTGGCATTAAAGAGATTTACGAGTACATGATTTTGCATGTTCTGTGCGCCTGATGCCATTTAGATTCGCTTAGGTACATTTTCATCCTTGCCACACACCCACACACACGCACACACTACGTGTGTGTATTTGCGTACGCATTTAATGGACCATTAGTGCTATCAAATACGCATAAATATTTGCACTTGTCAGACAGACAGTCGGTGAGATACAGATACATATGTGCACTTGCAGATACTTGCGCGTATCTGTGAGGGACTCTGAGCGCATTTCAATTATTTACAAACTCCAATTTATGGCTCTCGCCTCACATATACTTTGGCTTGGACTTATGCCAAACGGAAATAAGAATACTACTCGATTTTGTAAACATATGTCAATTTATTTCTTTCGAAACTTTCTTATGATTCATTACTGTCAAATGTGGTCCTCGAAGTGTCGATTATTCTTTGAATCTCCATCGGTGACAGACCGTTAGTCTCCGGCAGGAAGATCATTATAAAAAGTAATCCCAGCAATAAGATAACGATCACACCTTCAAAGATCATGCACTCAGACTGGCGCAATCGAATCCATCGCATCGCAACGATGACCAACAGCCAAGAGACGAGATTCGACATGGCACAGCCGAAAGGTCGGAAAGCGGGCAGAATGAGTTCCACATTGAGCAGCCAGGCCACAGGTCCCAGGCCCATTAAAAAGGCCATAACGAACAAGTACATGATGAACTTGATGAAAGGATGGTCAGTCGACACCACCGACTGTCGGAACCAACAGCAGAGAAATATGGAGCAGACGGCTGAGATCGCCGTTGATAGCACCAGAAGCAGACGTCTGCCAATACGATCCACCAATAGGACACAAAGTAGATGACCCAGGGCCATGCAAATCATCAAGCCCCACAAATAACTTTGGTAGGCACTGCCGGCAATGTCCTGCAGCATTACGTCCATGTACATTATGACGAGAAGTCCGCCGCCCAAGAAATGGAATATCAAAATCGCAGTACTCCGAGCGACAGTTCGCGGCTTCACGGAATGCTTGAAGCTTTCCCACGCATCGAGGGGAACGTCTATGCCATGGTCCACCTGGAGGGCGATCAACTTCAGTTCCGCGTCCACATCGTGCTGCTTGCCTCGCAGCCAGATCAGAGCCGAACGGGCCTTGTCCGTTCTGTGAACACTCACGTAATGATATGGCGATTCGGGTATGATCCAGATGAATACGAATGGAAGAGCCAAGGCAGCATTCACCACGTGCACATTGTGCAATTGAACGTACTCGATCATTACTTGACTGTAGATGTTGCCATAGATGAAGGCCCCGAAAAAGAAGCTGCCAACCGTGCCGCGATATTCCCGCTGGCAAATCTCGTTGAGATAGACGGGCACTGCCAGACAAACGGCCGCACCGCACATACCCTGTAAAAAGCGTCCCACATAGAGCATATAAATGCTGTTCGCGAACAGAAACAGCATCCAGGCACAGATATAGGGAACAACTTGGACATACATCAGGGACTTGCAGCCATGATATTTCATTAAAGCGCCCATCGGAAGACACCAAACGACAATTCCGATTGGTAGGAAAAAGCAAATCAAATCCCACTGGTCTCTTGTTGGCTTAAACTTGTAGATGTTTTTCTTTAAGACCCGATTTTCGGCTGGATTTATCCAACCCAAAGTGGTCCCGAAAAGAAATGCGCAGTAATTGCTTATGAATATGGCAAGATAGAGATTTCCAGTTTTTACTGGAACTTCGATGGTTCTGCGAAATGGTTGGACACTTTCAGTGAAAGTTCTTAATAGAGCCGAGATACGACTTATTGTTCCTGCCATATCAAAATCCGATAAAAAAATATAAACAATTTGATTTTTATAAATAAAATTAAATGGCATGCTTGGTGTATCATTGTTTGAAATTGCAAATGGTTTTTAGGAAATAGTATATTTCCCTCTACTTGAATTAAGCGCATATTTATTTAATTGTGATATTTGAAATTCATTTATTTGCATTTTGGTGAACATTCAAAATTGCAAAGAAAACAAATTTAAAACAACTTCATTACAAAATATAACTAAAAGGCATGTTTGGTGTTTAATTGCTTGATAGCCAAACATGTTTTAGAAATAACTACTAAAATAATAATTTAATAAAATAATAATAATATAATTCACTCTATGCGATTAATTGCATTTTGTAAGTACTTTAAAATATTCATTCGCCTGCGATATTTAACATTAATTTATTCGCAGTCTGGCGAAAAATCCATTTTGCGACTTAATTAGCGATCGATTCAAGTTACAAATTAATTTTATGAATGTTTACTCATTCATTTGACTCGCCGCATATTCATACGAATGTGCCTCACATTCATACTTGTAATTAATTTTCCATTCGACTTGAATTATACATTTAAATTGAGTTTCTTTTATCGCTCGCATCGCCTGCGATCGAGCCGCATTCGTAATTAACGATCAAGGAACTCGACCCAAACATTTTAATCAACGGCGACAACCCTGGCTGCCTGGCTGCCTGGTTGCCAGGTTGCATCGCACATGTCGATGTCGTCCATTAATTTATTCCCTGCTCTGGCCCTTGGCCCCACCTCCCGTTGCAACGCACATGGAACATGGCGGCATCGTCGATCCATTCGAAGAAGAGCCCAGCGGGCAGGTAAACAAAATGAGAAATTTATCAAATTTATTGCCGGGAATGAATTGAGATATAATTCAAAGAAATTACGAAAAGACGCGGCGCAGGCACAAAAAATGGTGGCTTAAAAAACCAATAAATAACTACGCAGAAACAAAAGCGACGGCAGCCTGCCAGCCTTCTTCTGTTCCCTGGACTCAGCTCAGCTCAGCTCCTCCAGGCAAGAAAACACGGCAACATTCTGTTAATTCCCGACGCGTTCTGCTACCAATAGCAGTTGCTGCTGCTCAGAAGCGACATCGACGACGATTCACTCGGCGACCTCATGCTGAGCCCGTAATTAAAAGTCATAAACTATTTTTATGGCCACTCGTATATTTGTCGCTCAGCTGCGGTCACAAAATGTCAACTGTTTGTCCCTGGTCCGATTTGCATGCGTCCCCAGCGTTTGCGACTCCGACTCCGACTGAGAGCTGAAGCGATGCTCGTGGGAAGCTGAGACTGGTAATCGTAATGGGAAACACAATTATTCAGCAGCAGGTGATTAGATGCAATAGCTTTTATCAATTACATAAGCTGATGACGAACAATTCTATAAAACAAGAATGTTGACCACAAAAATGCCTTTACTTCGATTCAAAATAAATAAATTTTTTTTAATTAATATAATATGATTTTTCGAGGAAGTGTTTCTTTAACTTTATTTGACTTCACTTCAGAAGGATCCGTAGATAGCTGAAGGGTAGCTAAAAAATGTATATTTTTAAAGATATATTTAAACTAATAAATTAATTATTTTAACTTAAAGTCTTAATGGAATATTATTTTTTGGCAATGTGTTTATTTAATGCCAACCAAAACTAAGCAAATTGTTAAGAAAATATATATTTACTTGACTTCACTTTAGCAGGTGCCGCAGATAGTTAAAGTGAAGTTAAAAAATGTATATTATTTGAAACACCTTCAAGATTATCTTGCTAGATTTTTCACAACTAAAGCCTTATTTTTACCATTAATTTATTTTATTTAAATTAAGCATATGTATGTAAATTGCAACTCTTCCTTTCTGCGAATAGCTGATTACAAATGCGCGTTGTTCCCCTCAGCCTTTCTCTACATTTATCTCAATGAAACGTTCAGACGAAATCGCCATTAATTGAAATTAATCTGCGTCTAAATCATTTTGCAAAATGCAAATTAATATTTATGCTTGAATTGATAGTTGTCGCTGTCGTAGTTGAGCATCCAGTTGGTGTGGCTGTCGTGGTCAGTGCAACTTGAGAGATGCATAAATTCATAAATGTGTCACATTTTGTATTCATTTTTTCTATGCCATAATTTGTAATTACAGCAACATTCCTTGAGTGGTGTAAATATATGAAAATAACATTTAATTGGAAACATTATTAAATAAATATTAGCTAAATGTAGCCAAACATTTAGTGCATTTATTTTGACACTCATTTTTGAGAGTGAATTGTTGAATCATGGCTGCAATCACATGATAAAAACTTGTGTAAGTGCGTTTAAATAAATCCATTGCTGATACACTCCAAATATACTCAACTTCTATAAGATGGTCATGTCCAATGCCAGGGCAGCAAAAAGAAAAGGAAAATCCGAAAATCAGTTCCAAGAAAACGGCAGAGCGAAACGAAGTCGCAGTTTTGAAGCGCATGTGCATAACCAGCAGCTGGTGAAAAGGATGGCAAGACGTCGACGTCTTCGCTGAAGGTGAAACTGACTATTGCTGTTGCTGTTGCTGTAGCATCCAAGGACCTCGCCTTATCCTCGTCCTCGTTCTCGCCGCTATTGTCGTCGCAGTCGTTGTATTGATTTTAGTGGGGCATTTACGCGCGATTATCGTTTAGTCGGCGATGCCCGAAGTATTACGAGAATTGTTATGGCCACCGAAATAGCGCCAACGACACGATACCACGATGTTGTTGCTCCTCCCTGCTGCTGTTAGCCACTTCTTCTGTTTCGTCTTATGTTGCTGCTCCTTCTGGCCCGCTGCTGCCGTTGGCCAAGAGGCGCCACAGACAATCGCTGTCCTCCCCTTAAAACTGCATTTCAAGTTGTTGCTTCTCGAAATTGACATCAAAGCTCCGTCGGCGTTTAGCGAAAGGTCAACTTCAAAATAAATTCTCTAATTCCATAAATATGTTCTTATCATCAAACGAGATCATATTTTGAGATATTATAATACAACTGCAACTACAACATATTAAAATAACTATATTAGTTGAGTATACTTTGAATATTGATAGCTGTGAGGATCTTCTAAACCTAATATCAATTTAAATTTGATTATTAACCTATATACAAAATATGCTGAGAATTTTTTAACCATTTTACTAAATAATTAAGTAAAAAGACAGTTCAAAATAGACTTAAAAAAATTAAAATTAAAAAATTAATTTTAATTTGCATATGAACCGTTCTACCAAAAGGATCTTTTAATATCATTATTAATTTTAATAAATGTAAGAGCTATTGTACTTAATATGGTTGAATATAAGACTTTATAATTGATTTAAATAAGTTGATCCTCCTTACTGTTAGAGCTTTATCTTGAAATTTTGCAATTAGTCCGGGTTTTTTTATAGTTGCTTACTTTGCAAAAATGCTGATGCTCAAATCGATTATGGTTGAGCCGGTAAAGCAATCCGCTAAAGAATAAACCGGTTACCTTATACTATGGAGAATTTGAAATGGCAACGTGGCTGATGAAGGGACCGAGCAAAACATGAAGATAAGCGAGCCAAGGGACGTGCAACAACAACAGCAAGAACAACAAGGACTTGCAAGTGGAAAGGATGCAGGATGAAAATTGCTTTCATATTTCAGGTGATAATGGTTTCCTTATGTGAATTTACAAAACATTAAAGCTTCTGTGTGCGGGGTACACATAATTTCCCCAAAAAGCAATTCACGTTAATGGCGCAAAAATCCCAAAGGGATAAGGCGGCGAGTGATGCGCCAAAATAAAAAAAAGAAAACGAAACGAAACGAAAGAAAAAAGGCAACACAAAAAGTGGAAGAAAAACGTTTGACTTCTTCTCCCACCAACGATGGCAAAAGGACATCCGAAGATACGAACGCGAGCGATACGCGATGCGGAGCCTCCGCCGCCTGGTTGTTTATTGTAATGGTCGCTCTACCGGCGCCGCCGCAAGACCCTTTAACCCACCGCCCCACCAGTCAACCCCGCCCCGCCCCTCAGGATATAGGAGATTGAGAACCGGGCTGAGACTGCGCAAATACCATAACGATATGCGCAGGGGCAGGCGAAGTGGGGACAGGGACAGGGACAGGTAGTTGAAGCTGCCGGTTCGTGACTCGGATTCGGATTCGATTTTCCTCTATAGGTCTTGTGGGAAATTTCAAGAATGTATCTCGCTCATGTTTTAATATTTAGTTTTCTTCTTTCGCCTCACTGCATTTTTTGCTTATTTTTTACATTTGGCAAATGGTGCTTGGAATAGATATATTCGACTTCGTGCTGCGTTCCGTCTGCTGGGCGAGAAGGTCACATGCGGCACATGCACTTCAATCTTTTACCTGTTTTGGCTTTTTTACTTCCCGGCAAATCGATGTGCAAGGTTCACAGGTGAAGTAAATTGCCGTGAATTATGATGTTCTCTGGGTTGCTTTGTGTTTTTTATTGCCTTCGACTATTAACCTTGGTCGCAATTTCAGTACACTAATTTTACTTAATAACTGCAGAAAAACTATCACATGCAGGTAATATAGAATGTCCTTGTAATATTAATTTTTTATACGGAACAAATCAAGTTGAATAAATATGTATTTGAAATAAGGTGCAAGCAATACTTTTAGCCAACAAAAAAAAAATGTAAATTGAAATGCCACTAATTTACTAATTTTTAAAATCATTCACAAAAAATATATTTCTCCACAGATAATTGATTTACTTTATTAATGCAAATTTTATAGACAATGTTTATACTTTTTAACTAACATAACTATTTAACACTCAAACATAATTTTTAATGCAATACAAAATGAATTTAAAATTCCAATAATTAAAATATTTAATAGATAAATAAACTTATTTTATGTATATATAAATTTCGTAGACAATGGGCACTTTAGTTGTAGGAGGCGATTAATTTGCCACACCGGCTTGGAAACACGTGCACCACTAGCGACATCCTGTTGCATACAAAGTGGCTTGGTGTGCTTAATCCGAGAGCAATCAAATGTTTATCTTTCAATGTGAGGCATCATTAAACTTAAGCGAAACGTTTTCAGAATTTTTAACGACTTAAAGGCGGCAAAATTAGGCAAACGCAGAAAGTAACAGCTGCAAAAAATTAAATGCAAATTAGAAAAACTCTCAAAAAATACAATCGCATTAGTCTCAGATGTGAGAAATGTGATATAGGAATAAGAGTATTCCTATCTCCCCACACACACACACAGCGACACACACACAGATACAATCTTTGTTTTTGTGAGCAAAGTAATTTTTCTTGAGGCCCCCTGCAACCCCCGCCCTTTGGCATACGAAAGCAATTTAGTAAGCTGTAGCCTGCCAAGTCTGAGGCCAAGTGGCGGCACGGGAAATGGAAAAGCAAACCCAATTTCCTTCCTTGGGAGCCACAGCCCGGCCAAATGGAATCTGCTGCGGCATGCTACTCTACTTGCCACTTGCCACTTGCTACGTGCAACCCACCACCCAAGACCAAGAAACGCGCGCGTCTTCGCAATAAATCTTCTTTACGAGCGCACACTCTGGCAACAATGGCCGTGCTCACCCTCATCCTGTTCCTGCTGGTCTCGGCAGCAGGAGCTTCAGCTTCAGCATCACCCAGACCACCCTCAGATGTTCTGGTGAGAAGGGATGGGGAAAATGAACCTAAGCAAACTATTCGAATGGCATTTCGGGGCAGAGAAAGATCCGAAGATGCTATTGCTGGCAGTTCTCCTTCTGCTGAGCAGCTGAGCAGCCAAAGAAATGCGGCAAAGCAAACAAATGGCAGTGGCCATGGCCGCGTTTAAGGGTGGGTTATTGTGAGTTGAGCGTGCCGTGCCAGCAGTCAGCCATGTTGCTCTCGGCTGGCGCTGTGGCGGCTCTCGCATTTGCTGTTATTCCACTCAGGAATTCCGCACAGCGTCTCTTCCACCCCCCGAAAGCAGCTTCCGGCACCGTTGCAGAGCAGAGCGGAGCGGAGCGGAGCAGCCTTGCGGCAGCTGTCTGAATGCGGACGCACGAAATGGAAAAAAATGGCATTTAAGAAAAGCGAAACGAGAAAAATAAGGAGCTAAACGACTTTGGAAATTCCATTTGAGCAAACAACACAGCCAACACCTCCCTTTCGCCTTCCTGCTCTTCTCTCCACTCAAGTGAATCATAGAAGTTTGAGAACTGCTCAACACGAATCTTCTGAATACTCTATATATGACTGGGCATCTGGTATATAGTAGAGCACAATTGTCATATAACTCCGATGTCACTTGGCATTAAACGCCCACAGATTGTGCATGCCACACTTGCTGCCACTTGCCACATCCATGTGCAACGTCTACTTATGTATTTCAGCGGGCAACGAGCAGCACATAATGCAAATGGCCGAAGAGACGAGCCAACGGCATCCGATCCAATATTTGCGCCAATAAATAAATTTAATGTACAAACTCCGGGCATGCGAGAGAATATTAAAAACGAAAATTATATTCTACCCAGAAGCAGCCCCACACACACACATAAACATATATATGTATATATACATATTCATGGCAACTCACCCTGTATGTGTGCACTGCACATTTGCATAAATATAATTATGAAACGGAAAATTTAAAATTGCATTCACAAAAAAAAACATGAACTGAAGCAGAAGCAGTCATATTCATGGGAAATTGAAATTATTATGCTAAAGACCACAATTCTCATACATATGCTCTCAACGAAGTATTCATATTGAAAACAGTTGCAGCTTCTCGCCTCAATCATTTAATGCACTTGGCTATTTCAGTTTTCACATAAAACTTGTGACTAATTAAAATGCACACAACTGCAATAATTAATTTAGCCAACCAAATTTTTAAATTATATAGGAAATTATATTTAATATATTGTAGAATTCAATTTAATTCAATTTTACTAACTAAAATTATAATGTATATTTATAATAAGTATATGTATGCTTCCTTCAGACTTGTATCAATTATTATTAATCTATATATTTTCAGAAATTGTATCTAATTTAATTTGATATTCTTATCTTTTATTTAGAATATTAAATTTTATTTGGTATATAATAAATATAAGTAAGTTATCTTAATTCTAATTACTCCTTCTTTATTTTGTTGACTATATCTTGATATCATCAAATATTCCTTATTAATGAGTTTATCTCTATAACCAAAAGTTACTTTATGTATGTTTGTTTTTATAATTTCAATAGCTGCATTAAAAGTTCTACGAAGAAATTAAAGTTTAAACTGCACGCATAATGGTTTTTACAAAACTTACAATTTATGATGACATTATAGAATACTCGTGTGCGCACTCATATCATATTCACATATGCTGCAATTCACCCCGCAACCCGCTCCGTGAATGGACAATAAATGGTTGTCTTTTCAGTATGGAATTGGAAGTGTATATAACGCACTTTGCAATCGAAACACGTATCGTTCATGTTTGGTGATTATAAAGTTTTAATGAATACGCAACACATCAACTCCCCCGACTCCTGCTATGTATATATCGATGGCAATATTGTGTTGGATGCACGTTGCTGTTGTCTTGTATCAATTCCCCAACCAAGATGCTCCCGCAACAACTGCAGCGGCATTTTATTTTTACAACGACATCGCACAAAGCTCTCTCTCCCTGTGTATGTGCCGGGCAGGATATTAACACGTACATGTATCGCATCGGAGGACGAGTGTCCTCATGTCCCCATGTCCTCCTAACAATGCATAAATATGAATGACTACGAGCAGAAATGGCAAAATGAACCCCTTTTTCGTCGCCCTCTCCAGTCATTCAATTGGCTTGCTCGTCGTGTTCTTACGGCATCGACCTTTACAGCCGTATTCATATCCGACGTATTGTAGAAGCAAAGAAGCGAACGTGTGCGGGATTGCCATTTGGGATCGTTAAGACGCACGCTTTGTCTTCGAAAATTCCCATTTATATGTTTAATATTTGCAGAACATGCAAAATATTCAAAGACCTTCCCTCCATCTCCATTCCTTCATTGCTTTACATGTGCGATATTAAAAGGAGTTCGGCTGGGATTAAAGCAACAACTTTTATTATCCATTTAATCGGATAATTTATGTATTAGCTTTTGCTGAAATATGTGTTCAATTAATGTTTTATTAAAAACAAAGAGAGATGTTTTACTTTTCAAGTAAAAAGGAATATGTTAATGTGCGTTTTACAAAAGCATCTGATCTTAAATTAGAGTATATCTTAATGAATCTGATTAAGCTTGAAATCTTAATAACATCAGTGGATTCTTTAATAATTAATTTGCTTTAAACAATGATAGCGAGTAACATTAAGCTTAAATAAGGAAAGAATTTAATAGGTATAAATATATGCAAAATTGAATGTATAGATGTAATTATTAAATGAAATAATATAGAAAGTAATAGGTGTTTAAAGAACTATATAAATTTAATTTAATTATAATAAATAGAAAAATTTTATGCATAGATAAAATTGTGATTTAAATGTCATAATAAAGAAATTAGTTGTTATTTTGAGGAATATGGAAATTTTGTTTAATTATAATAAATGGAAATTGTCAGTGACAAGTGAAATAATTTATCTTTGTATCTCTGTGATATAAAGCGATCTACATTATAAACATAATTCAAAACAATCAACTGTTAAATCAAGGTATGTGAAGTAACATAAGTTTAATGACTATGCGTAATATGGCTGGGTGACTAGACTGTTCTTATTATTTATTTTAAGTGGCTTACAGAAGATATATAATATTTTACAAGTACATCAGCGCTGTAGTTAATTAATTTAAATGTCAACTTCACAACAATCGCCGGAGTTGTTCGTGTAGCAGTCCACTTACCGGTGTTACCTGTTCGCTGCACACTAATGAGCACAGGCAACAACAACAACAACAACAACAATAATAACGCTGACAAGTTGCAATGCTGAAAATTAATTACGCTGCGGATTGGTTGGCATGTTACCAGTTAATTATGACCTTTTTCGCCTCTGAGTGTGCCGACGACAAATGAAAGTTATGGCCGAATTCAGCATTGGTATTGGTCCATGACGGGTTCAAAACCCAACCGACGCGTCGCAGCGACGTATGGCAACCTGGCAAGACGGCAACAACAAGCCAACAAAGGCGGAGGAGTGGCCCAAAACGAGTTTCTTTCTTTGTCTTTATCTCCGCTCCGTCTCCGCTGCCTTCGCCTTTGCAGCACTCCCCAACGAGCCAAAGTCATAAATCCAATCAACGTTCCTTTTAATGGCGTTTTTCTTCATGAAACCATTTCTTTTTTTTTCTTCGTGTTTTTTTGCTCTGTTCTTCGCTTTGCGGTTGCTGCTGTTAGTGTTGTTTTTATCTTAATTGAGCGACGGACCACACGTGAGTCAAATTCCATATTCATACCACATTCACTTTGGAGTAACTTCTCCTATGAGAGAATTGAGCAATTTTTAAAATACAACATGTTTGAAAGACACAAAGTGTAAATCTGTACTATTATATTCTATCAAATGCTAAGAATACACAATGTATATAGTTTAAATAAGTTACTACAGTAAGTCAATAATTAAAGTATTAATTAGATCAATGTAAATTTTAAATTATGAAATGTCGATATGACTATTGCCATAATTTAAAAATATTATTCTTGCAGCGGTAAATAAAAATATTAAAAAAATACACATTAAGTATTTTCTTAGACGAGCATTCTATAATTTGTAATGTGTATAAATAATGTTAAATTATTGTTTAATTGCTTATTATTATTTTTCGATAGCGAATTGCAAAATACAAATATTTGCCAAACAACTTTTATTTGATTTTCGTGTATTACGAAATGTTTTTCATCGTAAGTCTTTCCTTAAAAAATGCAACTCTAATATGTAAGTTGACAAATATTTAAATAATTCAATCCACAATATTAAATCGAAGTCATTAGTTTCCATGAATCGTTTTCTCCGATATGCAATTGAACATGTTCCCATCATTTCATAATTATGCAAGTCTTGTTGGAAAGTGAATTCAGTTGTGGACTATTTGGGGCTTTAATTCGTTTTGCAATTGCACATTTGGCAGGACATTAAAATGCCACCAAAAAAGAATCAACACGACATTTCCACGATACGAATAGAAATGATGATCCGGATGTGTGAGTGTGTGGGTGTGTGTGTGGGTGTTGTGTGTGTTCGCCAAATAGCGAGTGTCCTTGCAGGATGCCAACCAACTGGATCTTGATTAGAATTCTTAAATATTTATAAAAACAACAACGGCATGGCCCATTGGGCACAACAAAAGCAAACAGGTAGATTCGCATTCTCATTCGCATTCCCAGCTAGCATCCGAACTACTTTGGGTCCAGTTCTCCTTCGTCCCCCTCCCTGCCTCCTTTCCTGTTGCTTTCTGCAGCGGCACGCCCAAATGAGATCCGCTTGTGGGCGTATGAAATTTACATAGAACGCAAATAAATGAAACAACAGTTAGCCGTGCACGAATCGGGTTATGAAATTAACATTTGGAGCCCGAGCGGGGTTCAATTTAAGCTGAGGCTACGACTGACGTCTCCTCTCTCCCTCTCTCTTGCTGTTTGTCGTCCTGCTGAGGCAGCAGTTGCCGCAGTTGGCGGCAACTAAAAATGCGAAAAGTCGACAAAAAGTCTAAAAAGTTTTTCGGTATCCCCGTGCCGAGCAGCGGTGCGGAGCTATTGCCAAACGAAATGAAATTTTCAGTTGAGTTGCCAGCATCGCATATCCCCTTAGTCTCCTCCTACTCCCCGCCATTCTCAGGTCTGGGGGTGTGGTTGAAGCTGGGCACTGGTGTGGGGCATACTGCTGACTTGCCGTTGCTAGTGCAACGAAAGTTGGCATCCAAGCAGAAACTGGAACGTTGGCATTGGCAGCAGCAGCAGCAGCAGCAACACCGACGAGGACACAGTCGACACATTTAACGATTATTGCCGGCCATTAAAAATAACAAGCAAAAGTTTTGCGCATAAAGCCGCTTCGGGGATTCATTCAACGAATCCAAAAGGCGAGCGAAATTCCTTTGCCGAATCCTTTCTCAATTGCAATTGTTGATCCTTTTGCAACTGTGAGGTATTCCGTTTGTATCGTTCTCGCACTTCGCAGTTTGCAATCAAATCGCTAAAGTTTAAATTTAATTCAAGTTCCCAAAACACTTCTTCGATTTGCATTGCCAAATTTTCTATCTCTGCCATAGCTGTATCTCATTTAAACACTTATGTCAGGAACTCATTTCCATTGCTTTCCTTTCCATACAACTTTAAGCATGTAGATACATATGAGAAATAACACTTTAAAATTGTTTTATAAATAAAATAAAAATGTATGCTTTCTAAATCGAATTGAAGTGTTAATTTACATTAAGTTTTAGGTGGCTTATTATGATCATCTCACATTTATAAATTTGTATCAACTTCTAACTAATTTTTATCTAATCAAATTTTAAATACGCGCCAACTTTGTTGACTATAACAAGCTGACTGCTATAGAATTGTAGCATTCAGTTTATTGTTGTGCTTAAATGTACGTTTACAAGTGACTGTCAATGATTCAACAGCTGAGAACTTACTCCTTACTCCACCGAGTAACGTACAATATAACAGAATGCTTGTGTTTATTTTAAATTTGTATGTTTGTCATTACAAATCAGTTGGACGAAGCACACAGCAACCAACTTAGTTCTTCAAAAAAAAGCAGGTCAGGAAAATTCCAACTAAAAATAAATTTAGGAGTTTATTTGTTAATGTATTTTTGCGTGCAGTTTGGGAGCAACTGGACTTTACATGTTGCATACTGTTAGGATGTTGTACATTTAAAAACACCCTATATCAGAAGTGACGTATTTTAAAATTGCATAGAATTGCAGGCAACATATAAAATTTGGATTGAAATGGATTTTTTATGAAAAACTTTTATTGTTGGTAAGGGGGTAAGTGAGGGTAAGTGACTGTTGAGAATAAAATGATAGATATTATTTAGATTTTTATAATTTTTAAATAAACGCGCCATTCATTAATTTTTTAAACTTATCGAAATCTCTATGGCAGTGTAACCAGATGACAGTTATCGTGGCTTTTGTATTTTAGTATATATTTGACGGTATATATTTTGCCCTTGGTTTGCCTGATACGGTCACACTGTGCACCAGTTAAATGTGCGCAAACAAATTATTGTTGAACACCGCAATTCACAAAACGGGAAAACAATGGACAGCGTGAGAGAACTAGTGCAATTTATGCAGCCCAACCAGCGCCTAGATCTAAAGGCTGTCGCATTGACACATGTGCTAAGTAAATAAATATAAATAAACCCGTCTACGATAATTTCTAGTTGCCGGAATGCAACACGTGCTCAGCAAAAGTTCTTTTGTAAATAACATTCGTATGTAATTTGTTTTTGTTTAGGTCTGACCGGCAGCGCCGAAGGCAAGGAGGCAATTCTCTCGCTGGATGAGATGCTGATGGCCATTTTTGGGTTGACACTCGATGCGAACGCCACAATTGCCAAGGATGCAGTGCTAAGCCTGATAAACCTGACGGCCGAGGAAGCCGGCGCCATCAAAGTCTATGAATTGGCCAAGGAAGTGCAGCCGGTAAGCTAACGCAAATAAAACTGCCTTCGTTTGAAGCAATTCTAATTTACAAACCATTTGCAGAGCTTTATCATTGCGGACGTAGCTGCTCAGAAGATTATCGATGAGCAGGCGGAATTGGCAGATGCCTGGAGCATGGTGCTGAGCAACTTGACGCGCGTCGAGTCTCTAGTGCATGGCATACTGGACACATTGGAGCCGACACTGTCGCAATTGGCCAAAGCCTTTGCCCAACTCGACTACAACAAGAAAAAGTCCAAACTGCACTATTTGGCACCCATCTTCTGCAATCTAACGCAAGTGCAGCGCGGACGGGAATTGTGTTGTCAGCCAAAGTATCGACTGTTGGAGAAGCTACTTCCATTCGCCTCGTTTGAGGAGAGCGTTGTGCGTCGTGGCGGCACCATTGGCATCATCAAGAACATTTGCTTTGATGCAGTCTATCATGATGTGATATTAAACGATCAGGATGACATATTGGTGGCTATACTGCAACCGCTCTGTGGACCCGAGGAGTTCAGTGATGAAGACAATGAGAAGCTGCCAATTGAACTACAGGTGAGATATTCGTGATATTCATACATATATATATAGATTAAATGATTTATCTTGTCTGAGCTTTCTAAAAAAGAGTTCAAAACTGTCAGCCAGAATATCTCAGTTCAAATCCCACAAGCCGCAAAGCTCATTCATTGCATATTTGAATTAATAAATTGGCATTCAAATGTTAATTTTAATTTATAAAGTATGCAGCAGAGAGTGTACTTGTGTTTTGTTAGACAACGATTAAATGTATTTAATAATAATAATTTCCAAGCTAATTTTTTTTGCAATATATATATAAATATTATATTGAATTTTTCGATCGTATAGTAAAAAAAACAAATGCTGTGAAAAAACAACTTAATCAAAATGAATGTATTTATATCAATATGCAATGGGAGCAAGTCGCGGTTCAATAGTTTTGGATGGTATATCATATGAGTAAATCTATTGCAGTACCTGCCCGAAAGCAAGACCCGTGAAACGGATCCGGATTTGCGAAAAATGCTGCTGGAGTGCCTGCTGCAACTGTGTGCCACACGTCGTTGCCGCGAGGTGCTGCGCGCAAAAGGAGTCTATGAGATTCTGCGGGAATACCACAAATGGGAAGCCAAGGTGGGCCGTGACAGCGACTGTGTATTGGCCTGCGAGAATGTTGTGGATATTCTGATCAAGTTAGTTAACATTTTACATATTTTGCAATGGTAAACTACATGATGCTTATTCCTACAGAAAGGAGGAGGAAATTGGCTTGGACAACTACAAAAGTGTCGAGGTGCCCACTGACCAGGCTGAAAAGTTCATGCAGGAGGACGCCGACTATGTTAAGAGCCTTTTAGATTAAATAACCCATCGTCTCAGACTGTAAATATGTGTAGTTTAAGTTGACCAGAGTAAACAATTTGACTTTCAGTATATGTATGCAGTTTTATTCAGAAATATTTATAGTTTTTGTGAGTGGTTGTGTGTTTAGCACTAAAAAAAGGTTGTACGCACGCATTTAAATGCAAAAGAAAGAGTTTTAAATCAATTCGATTCGATTAGTTTTAGTAGCTTCGTTTATCTAGTTATTCAGTTATCCGTCTTGCGCTTAAATGTAAATATAAACTTCTTAAGTGCTAAATACAAATGTTTAGCAATTGCAATTGCCATGAAACTTTCAATGTTTTATACACTTTTTTGCTTGGTCGTTCATTGTATGTAGTACTTATTTAATTGTATACTTACGAGTAAGTGAACTGTGTGTGTGTGTATGTGTATAGTATGTTGGAGAATTTGAATTCTGTATATATCGGTTGCTAGCCAATCAGGTGCTTTAGTATGTACGTTTAAACTGTTGCTTTTGATTAAATATTTTGTTTAATTTTTTGCATTGCAAGCAAGCGATTTCAGCAAAATTTTGTTATCTTATCAAAAACGTGTGCAAACATTGTTCACTTTATTTTTAGGTTTTTTTTTTTTTTTACATAGTTAATTTTCATTTGAATGCGGAAACCATTGCAAGCTCGCTTCTTCTGTGAGAAATTAAAACTATAATTATGAACAGAAAAGCAGATATAAAATGCATTTGTAATAATAATTATCTCTTGATATGATTATTATTAACATTTTTCCATTATAAAACGCTATTGTTTCGATTTTGTTCTTTTAAGCTTTGCACATAGATTTAGCTTGGTCCTATTGGTTTTTTCATTATCATATGAGTATGTAAAATGTAGTTAGACTTTATAATTAAACTTTTAGGCTTAATGTAACTTTCCAAGTTAAGAACTCAATTTGTTTTCTTTTTCGTTTTCGTTTTAATTGCTAATCCTCTATTTTCATAATATGTTTTTATTTCAATTTGTTAACTTAGAACTGCTTGTCGTATTAAATTCCTGCATAATCGGGCCAGAACTGAGTTAACTCACAAAAATGAACTGCGAAACAGAGGAAGCCAATCATAAAGTAACATCAAATGCGGCTATGAGCTTATTGCATCGTCCACAAATAGAACCGAAGGTATTCGAAATATGAAACTTTACGACGAACCAGACTAAAGATAAGATAAGAAAATTCTACAAAAAATTCAGTTTATTGTACAAAATCTACCTAGTCTTGCGGGACATTGTTGTAAAATATGTTGACGGCTTAACGCATCTCAATGAGGCGAGACAGAACCTCATACTCAAAGATCTTGACCTCATCGGAGTCGAAGGGTATGTAGAGGCAGCCATGGGAAGGATGCACCTTGCCCACAGTCAAGCTGCCAGCATGATAGCCACGTCCGGCATACAGATCCTCGCCATCAACATTGCGACCCACACGGACGGCACCAGCTGGCACCTCTCCGTTTGCACCGGGCAGCCACACGTAGTTCTGGCCATTGAGAACCTCGTAGTTCTCCAACTCGATCTCTTGGCGGGCGAACGTGACATAGGCCTTGCCCTTGTTGGGAATCACCTTGGCTGGCAGCAGATCGTTGTTGTAGAAGGCACGTCCAACGAAGATGGTGTCGCCATCGGCATCGTGGCCAGCGACAACAGCCTCTTGGGGCAAGGCGCCGTGGCTATAGTGCAACCAACTGTTTCCTACAGGGATCGATTATAATGTTAGTGGGTTGGCTAGCGGATGTTGTCGAGTGCCTCGCTGCTTACCGTCCATTTTGTTCGACTTTCAAATAACTACTATGCGTTTGACTCGAATTTTGACTTATTGAGGTTTAAAGTAGCGATAAGACAATTGATAAGCCCCCAATTATTGATTAGATCCGTCTGCACTCAGCTGATGAGTCAAGCCCATTCACTAGCCGAAAGTAGATTATAGAACCACGAAAAACGCAACATTTTATAACATGATTTAGGGTGCGTCGAACATTGGATTGGCATTCAAAGAAAAATGCAAGTTATCATTTAAATAAAAAAGCTTAAAATAGCCTGATAAGTAAGGGTATAATACATGGATGAGTGAACGAATTGTTTACGCAGTTTAGTACATTTGTTAACTCTATCTATGTGGCCACTAAATATATATATTAATTATTCATAATTGTTTATTAATTTGCCTAAAATTCAGCATCCACTAACAAATAAATCAATCTATTTACAATAGTCGAACAATAGTACACAGGTGAGTTTGTTGGTACATAAATGTAAATACTTAATATTATTAGCTAAAAATAATTGTAATTGAATTTGAATTCTCGTTTTGACTAGCTTTGATTTTAGACTCGATATTTGCCTAGCAGCTTAGCGCTCAGCGTTAATACATAGTTTAAATTTAGTTTAGTTAGAAATTTTTCATTTCGTTTTTGCTTTTTCCATCAATTATTGTTAAATAGTTGTTAAATATTCATTTATAAATCACATAATTGCTTGATGAATTCCATATAAATATTTTGCATTTCTTCCTCTGTTTAATCTGTAATCCTGTGTCATCCTCGTAAGTGTTTTTGTGTCTGTCTCTGTGTGTGTGTGTGTGTGTTGTGTGTAGTATGTGCGTGCAATTACGGTAAGGTGCAATTGTAGACACTGAGAGAGAAAGGGATGTAGCCAATGTGAGAGAGAGATGGGGGTAGACAAGGGAGAATAGCGTATGAGTTGTGTAAAAATATTCGCGCAGCTGAATTATATTAAATGCTTTTTCACGTTCGCTTTAGCCAAATCCATTTAACTTCCATGGGATGTTAGCTGCAGCTCCTGTTCTTCTTGTTGTTCATCTTGTTGTTGCCCTCGTCGCAATTGTGGATGTTGTTGTTCTAGTTGTTGTTGTTGTCACTGCTACCTTGCAAGCAGCAGCAAAAACGCAACGCTAAGTAATAAGGACTCGACGTCCTTTGGGTGGCTGCCATTGCAGGCATCCGCATCACTGCAGCTCTGAAGGCAGCCATGCACGTATCTAAAGAGGGCGAAAGAGAGACGGAGGGAGAGATAATGTTAAGTTATGGCTGCGACAATGGGAATATATAAATGCCAGCATGTTACACACAAAGGTAACATATGAATTTCGTTAGTGCTCTTTGTACCTTGTTACGTATACGTCAACAAAATGAAAAGCAACGGAGTAAAACGTGGTATTAATCAAATGGGTGTGCGATAAATAAATTGCATGCGCTTATTCACAGTTGTTTATTAAGCTGCGCATCTGGCATGAATGATGCGAAATGCGCAATTAATTCTGTAAACAATTTACCATAACTAAGCAGTCTAACAATCTGTGCACATTCATAAATAAATTACAGTTTCAACAGTACTTAATTAAACGGATTTAGCAGTGGAAGCTGCTTACGACTAAATGTATGATTCCATAATGCCATTTACTTAATTGTATTGAAATATGTTCGAAAATACACATCATCGAATGAAGTTTAATTTGTGCCTTTTAATGTTAATTAACATTTGACAGAATAACATCATAACAAGCTCATTAGTCCTAGTTCTATGAGTACACAGACTTGTTATGCTGCCCACAAAATGTTATTGCCATTGTCAAGATTGTGTTATTTTATGCCAAATTAAGTGTCACATTATATGTATTTGAGTGTGCGTGATAAAACGAAGTGTTTGACGCACCTGTTATCATAGTAGAATTTACCACAATGCGACATTCTTATAATCTCTGTGTCTGTTGTCAGTGTCCCGCTGTCCAGGGCGCAGCCTCGCACAGTTATCGTCTCGCCGTTGTCATCTGTGGCGAAATTGAATTCAATTCAATCATGGCACATTGTAATCCCATTATTCATATCTGATCTCATCACTCACCATAATATCCGGCGATTTTAATGCATGCCGTTGCCGGAAAGAGGCCATCGCGTCCTTTGCGACCGCCCATGCAGGGTGACTCCAGAATGGCGGTGGAATAATTATTGTGAAATGGATCATCGCACGCCTTATTGGCGCCGTTATATGAGACGCACTTGAAACAGTCTATGCAGTAGCCTGTCAAGGATAACAAGAGTGGCATTGAATCAGCATTAACGAACTTCAATTGCTAGATTTATGTCTTGATTATAGTAAGACTTTAGTTGATAAAGTTGCTAAAAGAGCAATTAATTAATTTGATATGATAAACAAAATAAATCCATAAGAACTTAAATTTAAAATAAGCAAATGTAAGCATTAAAGTATTCGAAATTTATGTGAATGTTCATGATGATGTTTGATTGGGAATTGAATGTAAATTAACATTAGCTGAAATCGTGATATATTTTTTTAAAAATGTACTTTTAATTAAAATTATCTGTAAGAAGTTCATAAAAAAGCAAACAGAATTAAATGAAATAGAATAATATTTAAATTTAAAATCCACGAACGTAAGATGATGTAAATGTTTGATGTCTGCTTACCGCTGCTGATGAACGCGCCCAGCAAGAGCGCCAGGCAACTAAAGACTTCTATTGACGTGGGCGTTGCCATGCTTTGAATTTGACTCACAGGATGCTGAATGTGTTGTGGCGGAGGGGGGGGCGACGTTATGTGGCCCGCTGCCAATTGGGGCGCTGCAACATTTTTGGCCTGTAAGCAAAGTGAAGAACACACATGTATAACTGATTGATTATGTGGCTTCTGTTGGTGGCCAACAGATTGAAAATGCCAAGTCAGGAGCTTGGCATATGCTGAGTACAAATATTGGATATGTGGAGTGCTTTTTTTTTTTCTTTTCATAATTGGCTTTTGTGCAAATCCCACGTCTATTCATGGGACAAGCCAATTCAGATTTCGGATTTGTCGAGTCAATGGTGGAAAGCGTCAGACTCGTAAAAATCAAAAACTTCGCAGCCCTCCTCTCTACCTCTGGCCGCAATCGCAATCTTCGGGGGGGAGGCCATAAAAATCTGGCCAGGACACGCGAAATGCAATTCCAAGCAAGAAGAAGAAGAAGCCGCGCAGCCAGCCAAAAGGAGAGGTAATAAATTTCACAACGCCAATTTTTGACACAACTTTTCTCGAGCGAAAAGCGAAGAGCGAGGAGGGAAAATGAGGAGGAGGACGAGGGGCAGTTATTCCTTGTGAACGGAGCGTGCGGCATATTTTTATTGCAGGAGTGTAAATAATTGCTTTTCAGTCGATTTTCGTGTCGAATACGCGAAGTATTTTTTGTTGATTGTTGTTGTTCTTTATAGTTGTTGTTGTTTTTTTTTGTTATTGACAGTTTAATGGTCCAAGGTCCAACGTCCAAGGCGATTGGTTTGGGCTTTTCCTCTTTTTCTCAATATCTCATTCCCTGTTCTTCTGCTCTTCGCAAATTATGACAAATGGTTTTGACTTACGAGCAAAAAGCCTGCCTTGAGTTCTAGGTACTTTAGCTACGAGCACATAATTTATGTGACCCACGCGTGTGGATTAAATATGAGTCAGAAGTAAAGTTCTCTTAGCACCAGTGACCAGTGAATATCGAACAGTGGGCAGTTCTGCCTCTCTCACGCACTTACTGCATAAACATAATAATTACTTTTCATTGCGATGCTGCCAATAAATAATTCCATCCCATTCCCCTCACTTGCCAATCAAATTGCAATGCCTGCCATGATATATGACAAGCAAACACGATTCATGTCTGTATGAAGTGAGTCTGGGGACGGCAGAATGGAAGTGAATGAGTGGGAAAGGAAAACTCTGTATTTACACGCAGCAGAAATAACATTGGCAAAGGGCGAAATCAAATATGTATAAAGCAAACACGCTTCAGGCCCATTACAAACCATGAAAAGGCAGCGCGTATCCCGTTGATACGGAGAAGAAGTCGGTCCACCCATCAATATAGATTTCCATGTTTCAGTACTAATAAGTTTTATAAATTTGATAATAGACTGGTTTTCAGCAACCGTGATTAAGGATTTTTACAATTATTTTCCATGTTCCAAAGTCAATACTATCATTTCGGCATATTGGGCGTATGCTCGATATTTCAATTTGGCCACATTAATTATACGCCCTGTGTTTCTAATCAAATTGCCAAGTTGTGTGTTTGGTAAATTGGCAAACCTCGTCAATGAACTCAATATGTCTGTTGACCTCTTGGCATTTTGCCATCTCTATTATAATTGAGGTAGATGCTAACATATTTACAGGTTATTTCACTTAGATGCCATTAGACGAATCGAATGTTCTCTTAATGTTCTCACAGGCAACAAAATGTAATTAAATTGCAAAAGCGACTCTGGTTCCCCTCTCGATTCTGCTTGCAAATTAGCCACAAAGCAGACTAACGGGCTGACTGACGGCCGTTTGCCGTTTGGCAGGAAACAGCATTCAACGCCAGTGTTGACGGAAACGGAAGTCAGCCATTCCACACCTTTCTCTTTGTCTCGCTTCTCCTTTTGCTTTCTTCCATTCTTCGACCCAATGACGTTACCTTTTCTGCATTGTATCGTATTGTTGTATTCCTGTCTGTGGCTCATAAATATATAAAACGCTCTGCTGTGCTGTGCTGAGCTGTGCTGTGGTTGTCCTTCGCATCCTGGCAACAGTCAACTCAACTCGGCAGACATCCATTGTCATTGTCCTCTTTTAACGACTGTCAATGTGCTTGTTAGTTGCAGCTTCAGCCTCAGTGGAGCCTTGTCCTCATTGTGTATGTAGCAGGACTTATTTAATTTCGTGGCTACCTTTATGGTCAACAACTCAGAAGTCGACGCCAAGTCAACTCATGACTGGGCAGAATGAGAGTTTGCCTCATTTCCTGCACAATCCCACAGCAAGAAGGCAACTCAATTAGATGCTTTCTTCATAGCATAGATTGTACTTTTTTCTTTGTTTCACCCAACATCTGAGATCTTTAATGCTTTCAGATTTCCTTTTTTCTTTGCTTTGTTTGGGCGTGGCTAATCGGGTTTATGTGGGAGGCTCTCGGACTGCCCCGTGGCGCACATTAAAAATGAAAAATGACAAAGCGCTGCAAAGCAAAAGTCAGGCAAGGAAACCTCTCCCGAATTTCCCTAACAACGAAGCCTCCTCAATGGTAGGCCATTAATTTCTTAATCTGCTTGTAAATGCTGGCAGTTGGAGGAGGAGAAGCGTCTGGATTTAATGCCAGGCACGAGCGTATATATTTCATGCGGATTCTAATTGCGGGTGCTCATTAGGTTCAGGGTCAGCGTAGGTATGAAAATGTTTCTGCTGCTTCAGGTTGTTAGGCTACGAAAGGGAAATGCCATTAAATGGATTTGTAAGTTGGCAAATAAGGATACAAAGGTTTTCAAGTACACGTTCCTTTAAAACTCTCACTCTCTCTTTGGTGGACGACAAGGAATTTCGCTTGTCTGCTGCTGAAACCGAATGATTTATTATGATTTCAGCTTTGACAATGATAATCTGCACATAAGAAGGCTTGGGCAGGAATTCGTTCAAGCTGTCCTCTGCAGTCAACTTCGGCTTCGGCTTTGGCTTTGGCCTCTACTCGAGTCCCATGATTAAGCACACTGCAAATTCAATATTATCGGCCAAGTCATCACTAACACCGCCCCCGATCCCTCCTCCTCTTCCTCGTCCTTCTCCTCCTCGATGAGCTGACAAGGGTTCAAAGTGTCAGAGGCGACAAAAAAGCCAATCCAAGGGCAGACAAGCAAATTCAGGCCCAAAGTTTAGACAAAGGTCTTCTTCGCCCTATCTCGTGGAGAACTTCTTCCCCTTCCCCTCTCTCTTCCCCCTCCCAATCCCATTTTAACAGCCGCGTGTGTCATTGTGCCTTAATGGCCTGGAAGTAAATGCCACAGAGCGTCCATTTTGCTGCTCTGCTTTGAATTTCAATCAAAGTTGGCAAAGTTTGTCGCTCTTTTTTGTTTACACTTTTTATATTGTGCTTGGCCATTCGACTGACTGAATTTCAATTTCTACCAAATTAACTTTATATAAATTAAGCCTAAACAACCAAAAAGAGCAGCAATTCATTGCCTAATGAAAACTTCCTCTGGAAATGACCGATTATTAAATTAGCTTTTCTTTTGTCTAACAAAGTTTTGGGTTCTCTTTCAAACTTTTACATAAAATATTTGTTTCGGTTGCGCCAAATTGGCTAATAACATAGTTATTTAATTTGCATCAGTTTTCGTTTTCCAATTTTCACAATGTACTTTTAATTGCTGTTCATACTCTCCATGAGTGTGAACTGCATTTGCATAACTGCAACGCAGGGGAATAACTTTTATTGTCGCTGGAAAATGGCGAAATTGTTAGACTTTGCATATAGAATATAATATATACATATGTGTTTATATAAGTGGATACGTTAGTTTGTAATTGCTGTGGCAGACATGAGTTAAAAGCTGCTCAGTCAGTTATTTAGTTATTCTCTCCCATAATTTAATTACAAATTGTGCAACGCTTGTTTAATTACTTTTCACTTTTATCACAAAGTAAACAGAAACTAATAAATATGCAAATGAAAATCAGTTTCCAGAATATACTTTTAATCTTATCAAATTAAATACAAATTACTGCAAAAAAAATGTATAAACAACAAATATAAACAACAAATATCAAATTCCTCTCAAAATGGGATTAGTTCCATAGTAACCCACTATTCAACTGCTCCCAAACTTCGTTTCCTGCTCATAACTTGTCTCTTCGTGTGCTCGCTTTGAAAGCCAATTAACCGAGTCCTGTTCACTACTTACTCCTGACCTGTGTCTAGTTTTGTCCCCACTATTTATGGGCCATGCTCTGTGGGCTTTTAACGGAAAACGTTTAATGGACGCACACTCCAAAAATGTTGGAAGCTCACGCAACAAACCTCTTCCTGGGAATCGTTCACCACAAGTGGCATGAGACTTATGTCAGGGTCACGAGAGGGACTTCGTTGGAGTGGGAGTGGAGGAGGGAGAGGGAGGTGAGGTGGGAGGATGTTTGTGGATCGGCTTATTGCCATGCTTACCATTAGTTAAGCACTTAAGCCAATTTTTTCAATGATTGTGGGCTTCGGAATTGGCTCTCGAACTGTCAGATGACAGTTTGAATGTTCCATTATAGGACGAGTATGTTTGTGGGAAGCCCTTAAAAGGCACATAATCCGCATTCATTGCAATATTTCTGCGGGTGTTAAATCGAATGCAGGTGACAGAACCCGTGCAACACAGCCGCCAAAACCACAAATGCACCACTGCGGCACACATCGCTTGTATTTGTGGTGGCCCTAGGGGCACGCATTGGTCTGTCTGTCTGTCTGTCTGTCCGTCTCGATGGGCGCTTACTGTGGCCATAAATCAACAATGCGACATGTGGATGGTTGGCAATTTCGCGCTGCAACCCCAAAACATTCCAATTACGGACAATCCATGAATTTGCCCACTGCGATAATCAAATTTTGTTGCAAGCTGCGCTAATTGTGTGGCAAAAGTTGTAGTTGTATTTTCAGTATTCCATTATAACGGGGAATACATACATTTGTTTTTTAATGGAATATTTTATCAGTGGCAACTTTATTTAATTCCATTGAATGTTCTTTCACAATTTAAGCTGCCATGCAAATGGCTTCAAAATACATTGAACCTTGGCCGTTTTAAGGCTTAAGCGCAACGGTCATTTGCACTCTAGAGACGCTCAAGAGTCCTGCTTCTGCTCTGATCCTGATCCTGATCCAGTGCCACTCGAATGGAAAGCGACAAGATAAGAAAGGCTAAGACTGCACTCAATAGTTGCTGGGTGGAAAAGCAGCTTAAGACATTTTCCTGCTGCTGCCTCAACTCAACTGCATGCAAAGCAGCTTGGTAATCTCCTCTCCTCTTCACGCCTTTTCCTTCTCCCTTTCTCCCTCATTCCATCCCGTTAAGTGCACTCCAAAAATGGCAGCTGCTGGCTGAGCTAATTAAGAACTTAATGATGTGGCAAACTGGCTGCAAAGGGCTGCACGTTCTGCCACCTAATCTTCCTCTATTGACACCAATAGCATTGTGGGTGTGTTAGTCTGTGTGTGTGTCTCTGTGTGTGTGTGTGGGTTGTTGGGCTGTGCCCGATGACACTCGACCGCAATTGGACAACCACAAAAGCAAGACCCTCTGCCTGATATCTCAGTGCTGAATGTGTTTGCCACTCAATAAGTGGCACTCGGTGTCATCTAGTGGATGACTCGACTCGACCAGAATTCTCGCTCTTTCTCCCTG
Source organism: Drosophila ustulata (assembly GCA_035047365.1). Classification (NCBI taxonomy): domain Eukaryota; kingdom Metazoa; phylum Arthropoda; class Insecta; order Diptera; family Drosophilidae; genus Drosophila; species Drosophila ustulata. Next base: position 21,555,656 of record JAWNPT010000094.1, read on the forward strand.
ATTTCTCTGTTCACACGGTTCACTGGCCAAACGAGGTTGTTCACTTGCTGCTGCCAGAACTACAAAGAGATTTCATAGCGAAATTCACTCCGATGATGTCAATTCCAGGACAGAGGCAAAGCAAAACAAAGGTGAATCAGTCGGACAGTCAGGAAAATACAGAGAGGCAGCCAAGCAAAAGATAAAGTTGGCTCAAATTCGTCTAATTGTGTGGTTATCCTGTTGCTCCAGTTCGTTGACCAGCTAAATTAATGAATTGGCTTCACTTTACAGTTTTATCGCGTTGCTAACGTCCAAAATATATAGAGGGAGGCGAACGGAACGTGCCTGGCACGCAAAGATGTCCTAAATGAATTGCGCTACTTCAGGTTTCATTTACAAAGTCCCAGCTGCGGTTCTCAACTAATTGACATAATACACAATAAGATATAGGGAAGGATAGGGGAAAGATGGGGCTTCTTTCTAATTAATTAAATTATGCTTGCAAATACTTTTGTTGTTCTTCGGTCGTTCTCATTTTTACGTGGGATTTTAAGAAGCTTTTTTCATTAACTCGAAGTGTGTGAGTGTCGGAGAAGAAGGGGTAAGAAATCCTTACTCTCACTATCTAATGACTTTAAGAATTGAAGTCCTACCTAATGAAATTATAAATTGAGAAGGAATAACAGATAAATATTCCTGTCTAATATAAATTAATGCAGTGATTTATATTATATACATCAAATAAAGTTTAAATAGATGAGTTTATGATATAATGATTGAGAGATGTGCTTGTTACCTGTCCTTTAATTTTAATCTGATTTTTGTGACGAGGTGCGTGACACTTAACTTGATAACACAACAAGGACAATAGAGCCAAATGTCATTTGCAAGTTTCGTAGCAATCTAAATTTTTAAACAATTCCATGAATAACAAAACAGCAATCAGCCCATCCACACATATACATATACATATACAGGGTGCCATGCCTTGCCCAGAAGAAAAGTTATCTATTACATTGTACAGTCACTGCCTGAAAAGTTCTCCGAGGAAAACTCAATTTAAAGTTGAGTTCCTGAGGCTCCAGCCACATGACTCAATGACAGATTGAGGAATTGAGCAGCTGCAGTTCGAGTTGTTTATGTGTGTGTGAGAGTGTGCATGTGTGTGTGCGTGTGTGTGTGTAACTAAGGGTCACACAAAGGTGAGAAACGAAGCAGGCGAGTGGCCCAAGGGGAAGATGTCTCCTCTTATTTGTTGCCTTGAGATAAAGCTGAAACTCAAATCAAAATGAAAAGTTTTCCCAGGCAAGGCAGATAAAGTGAATACCAAGACGGGATAATACATGTTTATACAAGTCACACACACACTTACACCACACACACACAAACACACACATAGTACACAAAGAAGAGGCTAACCGACAAGGCAATTAATTTGATGTAGTCACCTCATCAGGGACCACACAAGGACTCCCAGGGAATACGAAATGGCGACGTGAAAACTTAAGCTAATTAAAGCGCTTATCAAAAATGTTTCCATTGTGTGTGTGTGTTTGCGTGAGAAAATTAAAATTTCACTCAGAATTTCAGGAAATTATGTTGGAGCACTTAAGTGCGTGTTAAAGGCTCAACCAAAAGGTGTTACTCGATAAGAATACTAAAGTCTCTTCTGAGCGCGTCCTTGTTGATGTTTATCGTGCTGTCTCATGTCTCCTGTCCCCTCTTTTTACCACATTTACCAAACAAATATTTAAACATTATGAGAATCTCAGCATCACATTTTCCTCTTGTTTCTGTCAAGCTTTGAGCGAGCTTTGTCTTTGGCGTGTCGAGTGTTGGATTTGCGCATCTAATTAAGTTAATCGTCTCACGTACACTTCACAGCATGCGTGTCAAACTCTAAAATTACTGTGAGGCATTTGAAGTGGAAGTGTGATAATGTGATATTTGATAGTGGTGAATAAACGAAAAGACAGAATACATTGATGAACAAGATGCAAGGCAGAAATGCAGAACAATACCTTTAAAGGGGTCATTCTGAGTGACCTAGTTGACTGCATAGCAAATGGAAACTGGGCTGCGACGTGCAGGATTCTTGCATCAATATCCTTGTGGCCCAACATGAATTTCAATATGAATCTTGCATTGTTCTGCCTTGGAGTTTAAGCTGCCTGAGTTCCCATAAGTCACCCAGGATAGGAAACATTTTCAATTTATGCACAGGCTGTAAATTTAAGCGGCTTTTTACAATATGCTTTAGCCACAATGTTGCACAAACCCGTTGATGTGGAAAGCTGCTGCTTAGACCCTGATACTGTTGCACATAGCACAACAGTTGTGGGTTTTGAGGATAATAAATAAGGAATAAAACTGCCTCCTCTCATTTGCATTTTGAGCAATTTATGAAGCAATTGCTTTGATATATATTTTAAATGTCTAGTTTATGCATTCTTAATTGAATATATTATAAAGCGAATTGCTCTTAGGGTAGTCAATTAAATAAAAAGTTGTAATTCGATTCAACTACATGACTGAGCGTACGTGACGTATACTTAATATCATCTGTCCACAATCATTCATTTCATCCAAGATGACTCAACGAAGTCGCTCAGTCGTCACTCGTTCGTCTCGAGGCGCATTGCGCCAATAATTTCTCATTATTTTTTCAGGAAGCTGATTTACAGCTTCCATTCGGAAAAGTTGCAGAAGGAAATGAATGAAAAGCTGGTTGTCAGTTGGCATTATCCCTGTCTGTGGCCCTCTTTAAAGCTGAGTTCCACGTCTGCCTTTGGCACTGTTTATATCTGTTTGCACGTCCTTATTGGCACATGCCACAGTCCTGGCTGCTTTTGGCCAAGGGACCCTCGCTGCTGCTCATCAAACAAAGTGCATTTTGTCGTTATGCAGCAAACAAGCTGCAACTAACAACAACAGCACAGAAAAGAACGAAGGGAAAGCAAACTACAACAGTTCATTTTTCTAGTGGGAACTTCGTTTTCACTCATAGTTTATTTTGTGTGCTGCATTTTTCTATTTGCAACTTTTTGCTGAACTCAATGAGTCTTTTAATTTCAGACTGCGAAGAGGCGAACTCCAATTCTTTCTCATTTCTCAAATTCTTTTACTTATCTATAAAGTGTGCGAAACGCCGCAGAGTATGCAATGCAGAAAGAAACTGTTAAGAGTTGTAAACTCCTTGTTGAACTTTAAACGCTTGCAGGAATACAGGAAAACAGTAGGAGAGAGGGAATACAGGGAAACAGAGCTGTAGATAGAGAGGGAATTCCGGAATACAGCAGAGAGCAACAAATGTGAAGCGTCTTCTGCCTAGCCAATACTCGCAGTGGAAACTTTTGCCTTTTCTTTCGCTTATTTGGCACATACAACCAACGACGTTTACTCCTATTTGCCCAACTTTTATTTTGTTGAGTGGCAGGACTAGGAAAAGGGGAAAGGGAAATACGAGGACGGAGAAAGTTTCTGTGCCTTTGTGCAAATATTTTGCACGGAAATTGCATTTGCGGTGCCGCTTGCAACAATTGCAACAACAATGATGAGGTTGGCATGATAATTAAAATTGTGCAAAATGTCAGAGAAGGGAAAGAGCGAGAGTGAAGAGTGAAGTGTGGATAGGGGAGAGGGGTAAGCTGCATAATAGAGACGCGAATGCAATGCGGCGTGTTAAATGTAGCAAGCACAACGGGGAGCTGTGCCAAATTGCAATGAATGAGTAATGAAAAGCAACTAGTAAATGGAGAGAGAGAGAGGGAGAGGGGGACAGTGAGGAAGGATAAATATACTCAACAAACATGCCAGAAATTGGTACAAAGTCGAGTGGATTGATTAATGATGGAATAGTCGAAATCATTGGAGTGAACTCGTATTCCAGATGCAATGTTCATTTGGTAAAATAATTTCAAATTTACTCAGCAAAGTAAATCAAGTTGAAAGGAATCCAACCCACAATCCTGACTGCAGTTGCAGATCCCTTTGCAGAGCTCTTAATATCCTGTCATTTGCATAAAACTCAACAAAATGAATTTGAATTCCAAGCAGTACAAGCAAAAGACTCCCGCTTAAGACATTCAGAATAACAAGGAAAACAAGCAACAACTGCGAGAACACTAAAAGGACAATTCAATTTGTCTTAGTGGCAAATGCAGAAATAATTAAGGCGCACTTGGAACGAATAATGAACCCGATAAAGTTTTACCAGCTTAATAAAATATGGAAGAAACGCCATGAAATTATAAAATGCTGAATGCTGAAACAAGCAAGAAGAAGGAAAAGTTGTTGCCGCTTAACTGAAAGTTTTACTCAAGAAGATGAAGAAGGAATCCAAGTCAAAGTTTTTCAATAAGCGGCAATGCCAAAAACAAGGCTCAACATGTGTTCCAAGAGGGGAAAAACTACACTGAACTGAACTGTGAGGCAAGTGAAAGTTAGTGGAATACAGAAACGGAGCAAGTGGCAAGCGAGAAAAGTGGCAGGCAGGAAAAATATGGAACCCAAGGCCAGAGGGCATTATAATTTATGATAAGCCAATAAAAATAATTGAAATACATTAAAGGCAGGCAACGCGGCAACATTCAGTGGCAGCCACACATCAGCCCATCAGTGTGTTCAATGTGTGGGTACAACGAACTCACAACTTCAGGATCGTGGCTGCCTCATCGATTGCTTTTGGGGCAGAGAGAAATAATGTATCGAAATGGAGGCACGAGAATACTAAAGTAATGGCAGGCAATAAAAGGCGAGGAATAAAAAATGACACGGGAATGTCAAAGTTGAGGCGGAGGCCTCAAGGCATTGGCATTGTGATTGCGGCTGCTGCCGTGTGAAAGGTTTGAAATAAATAAAACATTGTGCAAAGAAAAACCTGTCGAGGAACCGAGGGGAAAATACGAGGATGAAAATGAAGCATCAACTAAGTGATTGCTGGTTTATGATTTGTTCGCTTTCCTTTGTTTGCCACAGATGCCAAGATGACAAAAGTCTTTGATTTGCGTGTTTCTCATATGGTTTTTACCTTTCGAGCTTGCTGCGGCTGATGCTGCGTATACGTAATGTGCGAAGACAGCAATAAACTGACAAATTGCACACGTAATTCCCATTACTTTTTGTTGTTTGTGACATTTGTGAAGTACGAATATAATAACGTTTTTTAATGTGTCGATTTGGAATTGATGTTTCCAAAAAGGATGCTTAAAAAGAGTTAAAATGATGTGCTGAGAAATTGCTCCTTAACCGTATCTAAGTCCTGTTTAGGAAACTTAGTTTTGTTCAACATTTTAAGCTTCCTCATAAACTTTTCTTCAGCTACTCGTCGGGTATTTGTCTTCTACGTAGTTGGGGGCAGGAACAACTCAACCACTTAAACATCTTTCTCCTGGCCACAAAAAGTTTTACGCGTTAAATTTCACAGCTTTGGCTTTATCTTTGGCTTGTTAAGTTTCCTTTCTGGTTTAACTGGGTTATCTTGGCGAGTTGAGAGTTGCGAGTTGCCGTTGATGTTTAGCGCTTGACAACACAGCTTATTTTCGTTTTACACGCATTTGAACTTAAAATTCTCAAATATTTAATTAGGGTCTAATGCCGTGAAATGTTTATGAACCTTTTGCAATTTATGTGGATTGTCGAGTGAATTTTCTATTGATTTTTGCACAAAAGCCACACATAATGTAATCCTGTGAGCGATCAATTTGAAGCCGACTACAAAATATTTCTGCCACATCATCAAAAATGCATGAAATTAATAAATTTCATTAAATTTCAATTTGCTGCTCTTTTGTGGTTTTCAGCGCATGCCAGCAACAACACAAACAAAAACCTGTCGAGTTATTTTCATTATTATGTTTATGATGCGCCTGCTTTACATAACAGCAAAAACACCAAACAGTAAAAATGCCAGCGACAGCAACAATAAATGTAATATTTTCTTTTCATTATGTTAGATGGAAAGGGGAAAATGTGAAAAGAGATAGACACGGACAACAATAACGATAATCATAATGACACCAACAATAACGCGCAACATCGTTAGTCGACACGTTGACTGAGACCACGGGTCGTATGATTGACACTTTTACACGCGACTCCCTCGCAGAAATTACAAACAACACGAACAACGCATGCAGTGAACGAGTAGTTTGCATATTTTACTAAGACCACAACTTTTGATGGCTCTGCCAATCTGTTGGGTCATCGCTGCAGTTTGCCCTTCTAACTCCTGGCCCAAAGAGGCAGCTGATTCACCTCCTGGCATCCCTAAAAGCAGAGGTAAGTTAGGAGGCAACCTGGACAGAAGCTGCAATAAGAGACTGACATTTTTAGCTGACTGTGCGCTGTGGAGCGTGTCTCCTGGGCATCCCGGAGGGACAACATCGACAGCAGGATGCGGTTTTATTTGCCAGCCAAAACAGCAGTTGCAAAATGTGAAGAGACAGAGAGAGACAGAGAGGGAGAGAGGATAATCCAGTGAGAAGGAAAGAGAAAGAGGAGAAACAAATTGCAAGCATGTGTTGCGTGGTAAAAAGTTTGTGCCCAAGCTCAAACAAAATGCAGAACTAAGTTTGATTGAAAGGCAACGTCAACATAATCAGATGGTTTTAGAGTTTGAGTGCAATTAACTAAGAAAAGAAGATTCCCAATGAACAAAATTAATACAAATTAATGTTTCTTACTGATATTGCAGCAATTCTTGTTGAGTATTATAAATTAGCGAAATTATGAAAAAGTTCTGTACCACAAGCGAAAGAAGGCAAAGTTTACAAATGCAAACCAGAAGCAGAAGCAAAACCCAAAGCCATTTGCTGATTAAAATATAATAAAAAGGCAAACAAACTGTGGCTAATTTATTTATTACGCTCTCATAAATTCAATGCAAAATAATCCTTTTATTTTGTACTTCGTTTCTTCGCTGTTCCCTCTTCACGCTTCGCTCTTCGCTGTTGGCTGTGCAGGATTCTCTTAATGCGCCTCCCCGCCGAATACACCAAAATTGGCTTTTAAAATATCACGTATACGCACCACATGCTGATAGCGGCATCTGAGGCTGACACATAAATCAAAACGCATAAATTTTATTATCCTCCTCTTTTATTACCCCCTCCCCACTTCTGGGGGTAGAGCAATGACCTCTCCAGCTGGGAAATGAATCCCCAGACAAACTCAAGCTCATGAGCAGGGATGAGAGATGAGAAAAATCGCATACTTGAAATGCTTTTAACAGCACATTTTATTAACTCTGTTGAATTATGGGATTAGGCTGAGTTTGGGCTTTGAAATATTAATATGTGGGAATTTGAAATATCATTAGGTGGAAATCAACAGATGCTAAGAATAATGTCAGTTGGGGAGTAACAGATCCCTTAACACATTTAGCACACGCAGATTATCTCACCCAGCCAATTAGCAGCAACATCAGCCAAGTGAGCAATTTAACGAATTGATGGTCGAGTTCGCCTGCGGAATGAAACATGCATTGACCAGGACACAAGGACATCATCGACCCCTGCGGATATGCAACACTTTTTGGGGGACACAGAGGAAATGTTGTGGCTGTTGGCTCTCTGCTGTTGTTGTTGCTGTTGCGCTGTTGCATGTTGTCGGTTTCCCTCTTTGCCGTTTACACTTTTCTGCTTCTGGTGTGAATTTAATGCAATTTAAATTGAAAATTCCTGCTTTCATTTATTGAATACGCATTCCTCAAGGGCTGCCCAATGCAGTTGGAAAATTCCATATTTCTGTGATAATTCGGACATGACTAAAGTCTGCTAGCAACGGCAACTTGTATCAAAGTTAAATCCTACAATGTAGATGGGAGCATTAATAGCTGAGTTGATAGTTTCGAATGGATTTCCCCCTGTGTCTGTGCCAAAGTTATGAATGCAGCCTGTTGTTGACAGGCTGAAATCTGTAGAGGAAACAGACATCTAGTAGGTCTTTGTCATCTGTTACTCTTAACTCCTAACATCGTTGTCATCAGCACACACCACAACAAACACCTCCACACATTGGTAAATAACATTATGGATAATTCATTCGCTGTGCTCTGTTTGCTGTTTGCCTCCACAGATAAGCACTTCTTACATCCCCGTTAATAATTTGCCAAATTATATTTACCAAGTCCTTCGCCTTGCTCGTCTAATGCATTATCCCAGCGGTGTCTGCAAAGAGAAAGCAAAGCAAAGCAAAGTCAAATACTTGCACAGCAAAGGGGAATACGAGTCTCCTTCCCAGAAAATATACGTTGCCCATAAACTCCCAAATGTTTAAGAGGAAAAACTGATTGTCGTGTGGTTCTCTGTTTGTATAATAAAAAATACTTTATGGCGGGTTCATAAAAGTCACACCAAGTGGGTCAATGTTTCCACAGGCCACAGGAGAAACACAAACTGGTGGCAGGTCACATTGGGTTTTTTTATTTAGTGGTAATAAGAAGATACGCAAATTGTCTGGGGAAAGTGGGGAAAATAGGTCACTCTTAAAATGTAATTAAAAAATTGATAAAACCCCTCCTTCACCCAAAGCAGATGACAATTTCAGATCCCTTATTTTATCTTTGTTCACAAATTGAATTTTCCCCTGCTTTTTGGGTGATTCTGTTGCTTGTTCTGTTGCTAAATAAATATTTACCTGGCGAATTTTTAATTTAGGACTTTTTTGTGTGCGAACTGGGACCACATCAAACGCACACTCCACCAAGAAAACTAAATAAAGGCGAGTCCCGATTCCCCGTTAAGGTTGCCTCAACCACTTCAGAGTCAGGATTACAGTTTACTGTTTACTGTTTACATTTTGCCTTTTATTAATTTTCACATGGCAGACGTAGACTGAGAATCGTGTCCACATTTAATCCTTTCGTTTGTAAGCAAGATTTGTTGACATTTGTGGATTCACGTGATTCTCATTCAATACAAAAGTGCAATTTAACTACTTTTTAAAAGGTTTTTCCACTCAGTCATTCGATTGCTTAAGTGCATTGTTGAAATCGGATTATGTGTTAATGGTTATGTTGTTGATGTTGCTGATGTTGTTGATGCTGTGTCCCAATTTGCATTCGAATATACAACGCATTCCTCTCTGAGGGAGGTGCGTCAAGGTGAATTCATTGCCACGTAAACAGAGTGAAAAGAAAATTCCAATAGCGCGGAAATTTGATTTCCTCCGACTGAGGCACTCAACTGAGCCAAAGTCGGACAGCTTCCATTACCTTTTGCCCCCTTCCCCGCCCTCCCTCACTGGCGTAAACAATCTGAAACAGCAACAATTTAATTGAGAATTAATGCCACATTTTCGCCAGCTGCTTTTCGTATTAAGTGAAGAACTTTGCGGCCTCTCGTAAAGTAAATAATTAGTTGGCCATTGACTGAGCCGAGCCAACTTGAGCAAGCTTATTGCCCCCATAGAACTCTCCAAAGGACTCTCAGCATGAGTGGACCAAATACTTAAAATATTAATTATAAATGAATCTAAGCATTCTATGCATCACATCATATTCTTTAATTAGAACTTAGTCACAGTACACAGATAAATAGACCTTTAATTTACTTAGCCTGTTTGTAAACAAAAGTCAGTAGAAAATATTCTAAATTTAAACAAAAATATGGACAAAAGGCAAATAAAATTAAAACAGATGCGAAAGCGGGAAATCAACAATTACACGAGCTGCCAAATAAAACAAAGAAAGGCAAAACAATAGAAACAATGGTGTGGTCATAAAAATACAAAAATTTAAATAATTATTCAGTCCAAAATTCATTAACTGAGTTTAATGCCTGAACCACACTTTGTTTGAATTATTTGGCAAACAAGGAAATGTGTCGAATATGTCCAGAATACTCTTTATATTTCTAGTAGAATATAGACGTTCTTGAATAGAATTTCTCTCGGTGTATTTTCTTGGCATAATTCAAGTTTACCTCATCTCCTTGGCTCGGCTGGAAAAACATGAAACAACAACGGAAGCAATTCACACAATGCAAATTTGTGAGTCGAGTTGAGCACTTCCTGCAGCTGTTATCCCTTTCAGACTTCCTTTCATCTACAGAAAACACGAGGAGGCATTTGGTAATTTCTCATCTGCCCTCGCTCTTCCCCTTCACAATTTTGCATACACAGAGGCAAAGTCTATTAAATATGATTTATATTGGGCATGCATACGAATACCTTGCCTTTTGAGGATAAACTTTTGCAAAGGCAGCAAATAAATTCGAAGAAAGAAAATACAAATCACCGCAAACTTTTCAAGCAGCCGACAAATTCGTTTAATCAAAATCTCGAAGGAATTTCACTTGTTTTTGTTTTTCTTTTCACGACTTTGTAATATCATTTGAACTGTATTACATAGTATTCATTCTCAATCTCACACCTGTGCTAAGCTAAGTGGTTCATCCAGCTATGTCCGCCCCCTCCATGACTCCATGAGGTCTTCATTTGTCCGTTTCCGTTTCTGCCTCTAATTTTTCATTTTTAATGAGCTCGTTCCGAGCTGATTCCCTCTTCCATCTCTCTTTCTACTCACAACAGGCTGTTGGGTGATTATCCTTATCGTCTCTATCCGCCTCTCAGTGACACGTAGTCAATGTCAAACAGTTTATCAAAATGGCACAGGGCTTTAAACTCCAACTGGCCAACTCTGTTTGTCGCCTTATTAATGACGGCAATTTAGGTGCACATTATTCTTTGTCCCGCTCCAAGCACTTCACACTGCAGCACCTTCTCCGTCTCCTTCGCCCTCCTCCTTCTCCTCGAACACACCCGGCGGAAATGATGTTGTCACCGAGTCAAATCGTTTTATATCCGCTGCAGGGGAAATGATTCGGACATGAACTCACCTTTCAGTTAACTGCTCTGCTTTGCTATAGTTTTGTTCTCTCTCAACCCTCTTTCCTCCTTTTTCATCCTGCTCTGCTCTTGGCAAGTTTCAATTATAAACACTCTGAAATTGGCTTAGTGCGCTGCGCTTTATGGCCAGAACGTGCGTGGGATTGGCAACAAACGGAAGTGGCTGCAATCAGTTGCCGGCGGCGAGCGGATGAGGGAGCGAATGTTCCTCTGCGGAAGTATTTTCTGTTGTCGAGCTAGTCGAACTTAAAAGTGTTCTCTAGTCAATTTGGATTTACTCTGTGATGCATGAGTGAAAACCGAATTGATTGGAAATCTTCATAAATATAATGAAATTTCTGTGGTTAAATCATTTCGTAATCATTATGTTACTTAATAAAGTACCTACAAAAAATGTATATTTCTGAAGAATACATATTTTTACTTTTTTTAAGAATATATTCTTTGAAAGCATTTAATTTAGTAGCATAATGTTTAGAGAAAGAAGTAACCACACAATTAAAGTAGTAACTTTATGGCTAATTAAGACTTAAAGACATCAGCAAATCCTAGATAAGCCATAAAAGTTCATTGAAAAATAACTTGGGTCAGTTTATGGTTCCATTTAAAAAGGGTTAGACTCTGAATATTTTGAGCAAAACCAAAATGAAGGCTGCTCGTGTGGCAAATGGCAAACGAAACTTGAGCAAAAAGAAACAAGTAAGAAAATGTAAGTCAAGTCTAACCGACTTTGATATACCCTATCGCCTATTTTTGCAGAGTAGACCATAAGAAGTGACCAACAGAGTGTCCATAAATGTGCCCTTTAGCCCTTATGGGTACGGGTATAAAAATATATATAGGTGCAGAGAGGGCAAAGGACCCCTCAAACAGGCAGGACACAACATGCTCATATCCCAAGTTGACCGTAAAAAGTTTAAATGCGCTGAAGTGGCAACTGTAAACTGAAGCATAGAGAAAGAAAATAAAAGAAGAAAAAAATATAAAATGCAGCAAGGGGCATAAACAAACAATACCAAAACTGTAGCACAACAAATTGTAAACAAGCAAGAAAGCAACAAACGGGTGTATATGACTGTGAAATACCTGTAACATTGCACTGCAAAATTTACATAAATAAGTGAGGCTCATGAAACTAAAGAAATGACTTCATACCGATCTTTTTTGAACAATTTTCAAATTCGGTATCCTATTTTTTTTTAATAAATTATTTCTTTAGTTAGAATTCATAGAAATCAAAGCAAAACTTTTTTATTCACACCCTGAACATTATATACAAATTAAATGAATATGGCTACTGTGATTTAAATAATAAAATTTGATAAATTTAATTTGGGTTAACAATAATAGGTACTACCCCTTTAAACTTTGGGCGGGTAGAAAAAGCTGCAACCTTTTGTTATTGGGTAAAACAAGCAAACGGAGAACACATGACGAGTGAAGAGGAAGAACAAGAGCAAATAAAGGCAAAATGCAGAGAAAGAGAGAGAGAGAGAGAGAGAGAGAGCTGAAATGAAAAACTGTTGCAGCTCGCTTGTGTTTCGGCTTCAGCAACGTGAGAACTTAGTTATATCAACTCGAAGGCAGAAGACTCATAAAACAAGCAGATAAATGTCCTGCCAAAACCCCTAAGTACTTGCAACAAAATGTGTGTGTAGCTTGTTGCAGTTTTAAATGTAGATTTTTGGCTTCATCACACACGAATTTAATGCTTAGTTGTGGATCTCTCCTCCTTCGTTCTTCTCCCTCTCCGTCTCTCGGGTGACCATATCATTATTCATCTCTGGCTGAGCAAAATTAATGAGCTCGGCTGGGACGGAGCCAGCTGCTCTTGTGGTCCGTTTGAAGTGGTCTGGCAAATGAACTTGTTAGGGATTGTCCGGTTAGTTGACTGTGCAAACTTAAACTATGACAAATGGCACATAGATTCCGGTGGATTCGGAATAATTTGTCTTAAATTGTGAGGAATAATGCACTCGTAAACTAGAGATATATAAGACCGATGCTCATTCTGCGGAAACGAATAAGCAAACAACATTCCGAGACATAACAAACAATCAAACAGAGTGAGAAACATTTCTGTTTCCCTCTTTCCGACCCATTATCCTGGGGTGAATTCACAACAAGGATATAAAAGGGTCAAATGAATTCAATTGGGTCGCACTTGTTTTCAATGATTGTGTGAAAATCGATAAATGGCTGTAGAATTGGGTCACAAATGAGCAACAACCGAAGCAATAGAGAATCAGGTTATGCAAAGAAGACGTTGAGGTTAAACATTTTAAAAGAAAATTAAACCGTTTTGAATGGAATTTAAAAAAACCAAAATACAATAGAGAATAAGTTTATGCAAAGAAGACGTTCAACATATAAAAAGAAAATAGAGAGAACTGTTTTAAGTGAAATTAAAAAAAAAAAGTGAAAATACAATTTTTTCAAACACGTAATTCAATCAGAGAGGCTTTCAGAGTACTCCAATCTAAAGTCCTCACGACTCAGCGACGCAGAATGTTAGCCAATTTGTATGCAATTGTATTGAATGCATGCATAGCTAGATAAAAGGACTGAGTGCGTAGAGTGAAGTGTGTAGAGGGAAGTGCACGTGATTGAAGAGCAACGGTTGAAGAGGCATCAGTTGTGCGTCCCGCTGGGCTGTTGACTGACGGTTCTGATTGCTATTCGGGGGGTTAGACGGGGCTGCTCTGTTGTCGCTGGCACGCACAATTAGGCGCCTGAAAAACACAGCAAACAAAGCGAGCAACTAGAACTAACAGAGTTCCAGCGGAAAGCGGAAAGCGGAAAATTGCAACAGACCATCGACTGAGCTCGTATATGAAATTTTCGATGAGTGCTTTCGTTTGAAGTCCTATCAGCTCTTTCAATCCGTCTATTTAAGTTGGTAGAAAGAGAAGGTGAATCAGCACAGTGAACAGGAATCAAGAGTCATCGGCAGGAACTGCATTCGACTGCCTTTATCCTCCTGCTGAATAATCCACAACCAACTTTGGCCTCCACTTAAACCACATCAAAAACTGAATTCATATTCGTTCGCGTTCACATTTGATGAAGTGCATCACAAGCAAATCCTTCTTCTGACATCGTGTTCATGAGCATTCAGTGAGTGCATAGAGTGAATACACTCACACATCAAAGTTATACCCACATTGTGGGGCACCCCAAAATTAGATTCACTTGCAATAAGCACATCGAAACACGCCATTTCGCACGCCATCTACTTTTTATGGTGAGAATGGAAGAGGGGAAGCGAGGGAAGTGGAGAAGGGGAGCTGACTAATGCGCGAGTAGCAGCTGCTTATCAGGACACATCATGCACACGTTATGTCCTTCCTTCTTCCCTCTCTCTCTCTTCCTTTTCTACTTTATTCGAGTGCCAGCAGCCAAGAGTCTTCCATTCGTTTGACTCGCTTTTCCCCTCTGTTTGTTCTGCAGCTTTGCTTGTTGACACTGCAACAGATACAACAACAACAGCAAGACAACTGAAACACAACATCTCCAACATCTCCCCATGTTGTTTCAGTCTGTTTTCCAAGTGAAAAGCTAACAGTTCTTGCTGTGCCAAATTGCAATATCTTTAACACTATTTTAATTTACACAAACAAATATGTGAAAATGTAAAACTAAGTAATTTTATAGTTTTGCTTAGATCTCATATAACAAAATTGTATTCCTATTAGGAATTTTTTTTAAAATGAAATTATTTAACCTTTGAACCCGATTCTATAATCTCCTCTATTCTCTATCGATCTCATCCACTACTTCACTTAAATTAGTTTTTGCTGAGCATGCTGCCATCATTCTGTACAAGTGTTGCAGATTCATTCAAACATTTCCCTTCCCCACAACCAATTTGATAAATTGCTCTCTATGCAAATTTCTATTTTTGCTATTCTCTTGAGTGTTGTTCGCTTCAAACTCAAGCTCATCGTCCTCTGGCTTACGAGGACATCAAAATTCTGGAGTCATCTGCATCTTGCCTGTTGCGTGACTACGAAACTGAGTTCTGGATTCGAACGTCAAATGGACAAAAATAATGGAAAACAATTTCATTTAGCCAAAATAGCATAGGTCACAATAATATAATAAAAAAGTATTACTTTTTCTCATCCTTTTGGTGCATTAATTGGCTGTCTTGTTAAGGTAACTTTTAGTGTATTGGTCTCTTTCAGGTAAATACATTATATAACCCACATATTCAGACATAATTAGATACGAGCAAAAAATAAAAGCAGCCTTGGTTGGATAAAGTTTGTGGGTCAAGCAAAATCCACGTCAACTACGAGAAAAAGACGATGTCGATTAACTTAAGCAACACGTACTAAATTTTTATTGAATTGGTCGCGGGGGAACAAAGTCAACGAAAAAGCAAAGCAACATCGAGGAGAGAAACTATTAACAAAACAAACAAAACTAAGTCAAACAAAAGTCTACAGAAATTGCGGCATGCCAACAGGCGCGATGTGTGTGCAACACAGAGGCAGGCAGACAGACGGACAGACACTCGACTTTGAGTGGAGACAATGTGAGAAGACAAGAGAATACGTAAACAAAGAATGTTGAAAACAACGAAACATAAAATTAGTAGGCAACAGTTGAGAATACACGACCTACAGACACTCTGCTAACCAGCTAAAGGTTCAGTTAGATTCAGATATTGTTGCTTATGCCACAGCTGAGCTGCCTAATCGAGTCTTTTGAATTCCTTGTAGGGAATAGCAGCAGCAACTGGAATACGCCCACGTACAAGGGACTGCAAATCTGCAACATTTTGTTGAAATGTTGTTGAGTTGTTGCTGCCTCCATCTCCATCTCCATCTTCATCCTCATCTCCATCTGCCCCAATCTACTGCCATATTTCTTCTTGTACTGCCTGCGACTCCGCTCGGAGCATGTCAATTGCATCATTAATAATGGCATTTGCCAGTGGGCATTGGTGGTGGCCAGGGGCAATACAACTGCCTGCCCATACATTAGGATACGTGCCCAAGTCTGTGTCCTGGCCGTTGACTAATGGCTCGCACATACGCCGAGAGGTTTACAGACAATGAACTCCAGCCAGAGTAAAGGAATGAAGCTGAATCGACTAAGCAGCACTCGAACAAAGCAGTCCGAATGGCGCAACTTTGCTTCTCCCCCCCTTCCCTTCCCTCTTCCCATCCTCGATGTGCTGAAGTGAGAACGTGATCTGCATTTCAAATCATCTTACACAGCTTGCAACTTTCCCTTCGAGCTGTACTTGAAGCTCACTTGACCCTCACACCACACTGCGTATACGCAATTTTTCAATTAACTCGAATTTAATTGATTCACCAGATTTGCGGTGGCATCATAAGCACTTCTCATTTTTAATGCGCAATTTAACAAATTAGCAAGTCTACACTGACTGCTGAAAGTATTCCCCAGCATCCTGCCAAGCCCCACTTTACTTTTCAGGTAACTTATCAGCCAGCAACAACAGTATAAGAATAAGATTTATGTGTCGACACTCGAGCGTACTATATCCTACCGTTAATAACAGAATTTACGCATTATGCTGCCAGAAACACATGTCTGCCTCCACTCCACTTCTCTTCTCTCTGTCTCCCTCCACTCCACTTATCTTCGCCTCTCGTTCTCTCTTACTTCTAGTGCCTCACTTTGGGGTCCTGTTCGGAACAGGCAAGGGCCATAAATATGTTGATGTTTGTTACGGTTAAGAGCCCCCATAGCTGATATGTGTGTGTGCATTATTGTGTGTGAGTTAGACATCCTAATTACATTTTAATGCCACGGCATTTGGCACTTTTTATGCCAGACATTAAAGATGTGTTTCTCGAGCATTATCGATAACGACTTAACTCAAACACCTTCCTGGCTCGTCCCTTAAATAAGTCGTTGTCAACAGCATATTCAGTTAAGTATCTAGCGGAATAATAAAGTGAATGCCAATGTCAGTTTTTAATACTTTATATCTGAATAAAATATAAATATTTAAATAATAATTATATGAGATGACCCTGTTAAGTAATAAAAATAAAAAGTATAATGAATTCGAGTGATACAATTCATACAGTTCATCCACATCAATAATACATCAACAACTGATTAAGAACGTCGAACTAAAAAATTTGTAAATAACGTTAAGTCATCTACTGAATATGGATTTTATGGCCAAAGGGCTTACTTGATAGCTTTTAACAATATAATTGGTCAATAATAATAGACGGAACTTTATAATGAACTGTCTCAATCAAGACTTGAGGAACGTCTTCTTATTCTATTGGTGGATTGATTTAAATCTCTTCATCGCACGACTTGTTCACAATTTGCGTCTTCAAGTGCCAGGGGCTAGAACAGATACGACAACAAGAACAACAACGACTGCCACAGCCACAGCCACAGCAACAGGAACAGGAACAACAACAATGATCAAAGCAGCAGGCTGTAAAATTAGAAAACTTCTCCCTAGCATACAAATGAAGCGTTTAAATTGTTCCCCTTCTCCCCTCCTCTGCTTTTCTCCCTCTCCTAAACCCATCTGTGCAACAACCAGTTGTGAGGCAACAATTGTCCTCTTAGCAGCCAATAAGCCGCACCCGAAATCATTGTGAGAAAGTGTGCAGCAAGGATCCGATGCTCCAATTGAATGACAGTCTGCCCCAGACTTTTATTGCGGCCCGAGATTGCCGCAACAGCCGGTGAGGAGCAATGCGAACAATGGCTTCGTAATTGTAGCGGAAATAGTTGGACTGGAATCAAGAAATGCGATGTGGATGCCTCTTGGCGCCTTTCCAAATGGGCCCCTCAGCTGGTGCCTGCCACTCGTAATAGTTGTAGAGGAGTCTCTATCGTTGTTTCTGCTCTGGTCTCCATTAACGTCGAACCATTTTAATATTTAAAATATCATTCAGAAAGCGAAAATAGCGCAGCCCAGAATTTCACGACAGCCTAAATAATTCAGCAGACGACAATAATAATAGTTAGGATATGCCTCATGCCTCGTGCCTTCCCTTAACTAAACCAGAATCAGAACCATATCAGCCCACAGACCCGTTGGCTTAAGTGCTGTGTGCTTTGCATGTGAAAATCCCTTGAAAACACACACACATACATAGAACACACACATTGTGACAAGCGGAGTCGACATGAGACGCGTCTTGAACTGAGCCTTGTTGGGATTTCGTTGAGGTGGCAGCTCAAAGTCTAGTCGGGAAGAAGGGAACAAGGATCGCTGCAAGGCGGCATTAAATATGCAAATTAAAGTGCAGCCAGGTGAGCAGTTGGCATCGGACTGAGATAGAGACAGAGACAGAGACACAGAGAGAGAGAGAGAGAGAGAGAGAGAGAGAGAGAGAGAGAGAGACTAAGCCAAGCAACCCAAGTACGTTAATGCTGTTCCCTGAGTTTAAGGCGAGCTGAGGTATTCAAACGCTTTTATCAAGCCGAAACTTTAATTCACCTCAACGTTGCGCATACGCCACATGGGCCCAAGGACAACATAAGTCGTATGTTGTCGTGTGAGTGTGTTTGCGAGTGTGTGTAAACGAAACTCATAAATTGTGCTGGCTGAAGCACGTCGAAATTCAAATTTTGTTCGTTGGCATAGAAATCATTCGTATTACTTTCGCCAGCTGGCCCGGCAAAGGATACAGAAGAGACCACAAACAGTCTCCGTCCGGCTGTTGCTATTGCGGTTGTTATTGTTCCTGTATTTGTTTAGATGAAATGCAAATTTATAAGCAAAAACTTGGTATTGAGTTTCAGTGAAAAAGAACACACAAAAGAGCAAAACAGAAGTAGCGAAATATTATAATAAATATGACAAAGCCGTCGGGCAAAAGAACAAATGATATGCATGAGATTTCTATTCTGGATGGAAACAATAGAAACCGAATACGATTCGTGACTTATTGAGATTAAAACATAGAAAATATTCGCTTTATTCTTCTGAATAGTTTAAAATGAATATATTTTGTCTTTACTTCTTAGACTTTTAATATTTATCAGCCAATCTCAGTGTTGAACCTCTTTAAAAATTCAACAAAGCACAAAGTAAATTTGCGAGTTTGCCAGACTAACTTTAGGTCTCTGACCCGAGGGACAAACAACGAGCCTGTTAGTGAGGATGTTTACAGTCTCCCAAGAGAATAAAATTTGATGACAATGGGTCTGGTAGACAATGTCATAAAACCAAATTCAACGCCCTCATCTGGGCGTCATGATTCTCATTTTTCAACAGCTTTAAACTTATTTTCTTTACTTGCTGAAATTAGTAAACACAAAGCATAGATTAATAGTTAAGATTAATCCTCGAACTCAGAGAAGGCAACAAGCTGTGAGAAAAGTATACAACAATAATATGGCAATTTGTTGTGCCTCTTTACCAATAATCTGGCAAATCCGTTTATTGTGAGCCCCTCTCCAATCCAATCCAATTGTCAGAGCCCATGTCAGCTCTCAGCAGAAAGAATAAACCGAATAAAAGACTTCCCCACAATGAGCATTAATGCAATACAATCTGTTATGTGACTGAAGAGTATAAGTATAAAATGGCTTTCATATTCAATCTGACACTGAGCGACGATGTCAATTTCTCGCTTATCTTCTCCACTTCTTCCCCACTCCTTCGATCAACCCTCTTTCTCCTCTCTTATTGAATTTTTTGGCGCAGAAAACATGAAATTTCAATTGATGCTGAAACGACTCTTAGCGTAATTCAAGAAAACGAAAACGAAAACTCTTGTGACGACTTCAGCATGAAAATCCTTTTCACAGCCTTCGCATTTCCGTCTGCCTCTTCCCCTTTCCCCTCTTTCCTGTCTCTGAGGGACTCTGTCAGTTGCTTACCTGCCAGTCACCTCTTGAGTGGGATAGGTCGAAAGATTCTCTTCGTTTTTCCTTTTTCCTCTCACGTTTTTCATTTTTCGTCAGCTACTAAGAATGAATTGTGTTTTTCGTTTCAAATTCACATCAATTTCCAAATCTGGTTTTTTGTTTCCTTTGCTGTTGCTTATGCGGTGGCCCTCTGGGGGTGGTGTAAGTACAGACTGTTCACAGCCTGGTGGGGCAATGAAAATAACATGTTTGGCCACTGTTTTTCATGGGATATTGGGAATGCGGAAGGTGGCTAGCAAATTGTTTTGCAGTTTAAATCGCTTGCAATCAATCCCTAAATTGCCGGCTGTTAAAATGATAAACGCTCCGTTGGGCTGATAGACTTTCCATTGAGTCCATTCAGACAGCAACACCTGAGTGGTTGCTGAAGGGAAAAGGATTAGGAGTTGAAAACCAAAGCATTGCTTTGCGGTTGTCGGAGCATTTTAGGATCACATTCTGTTGTAATGGTTTTTCAGACTTCCAACAGATGGGTTTTTAATTAAATTACAGTTAATTAATTACAGTCTGCAATTTTCATTGCATATCGATTGTATGAAAAAGAGCTACAAAAAATTGAGAATTACATTTCGCAAAATAAGAATTAAAAAATATAGTTTACATTATGATATATTGCTGATTTCAGCTGATGAAGCAGTTTTATTTAGCTACGCTCCCATGTTCCATGAACTGAATCCAATTCGGACGAATTCTAAATCAAATGTTTACATAAATTTCATTTGTTTATATTACTTGTGGAACATATTGGAAAGGTGGAATATGCGAGCATGTTATTTTTGGAATGCAATTGAGTTCACAGAGTATTCACTAAGGGAGATTATTTGCTTAATTTACTTTGATACGACTCAACAAATATTTCAATGTCACTTTGCAGATGTGAATTTCTGTTTGCATCAACAAATTGATTATACGCCCTGTTGACCCTATTCACATTCGCTCTCTTTGCCCCTCATTTTTATTCTCTTTTCTCTCCTGTTTTATTTGTTTGCCAATTTGCGTTGCCAGCAGCAACAAAGCGAGAGTCAAATTGTCATTCATGTAAATGTTTATCATCAACTTCTGGGGGCTATTTACTCTAATGTAAACTTGTTTCTGGAATTTGTTCAACAACGACAACGACAGAAGCAGCAGCAGCAGCAGCAGCTAATGGCTAATTGATGTGTGCATTTCTGTGGCTGCAACACAAACATTTGTGCCTTAAATCAAGTATTGCAAGGCAGCTCCTAGATTTCAAAGCGTGTCCCACATAAATGGCACTCACTGACACAATGACAGAGTGACACAATGACAAACAGAAGAAACAAATATTCCATTCTTTCGACTCGACTCCTGCAGCTTCATCCCGAGGCTGACACTGAGCAATGTGCGCAAGTGTCGCCCAACTTGACTTCGCTCTTCTGTCTCCTCCTGATTGGGGTATGCAATATGAATGTGTCGCATGTGCTGCTTCCCAATGACTTCTTCTTTCCACTGCCCTGCTTTTCTGGGGCAAGGGGCGACATCATCATTACGCAGCAACTCCAGACACTTGGTATGCAGCACTCGCAGCAGAAGTAGAGCGAGAAGGAGCAGCAACAACAGCTGCGCTTGAGGCGCCCCATTTGTTTCTTTTCCATGTGGCGGAAGCGATTGAACCGCAAAACGGCAAAACGACAGCCAACTATCAGCCAAATCACATTTAGCCAGGTTTCTTGTTAATGATGATGACAGCAAAAGGTGTTGCCGCTTCTGCTCGTGTTACTTGTTTTTGTGTATGTCTTCTACTTGACGTTATCAGCATACAGCTGCAGCCAAATCAACTTAGATATATGTCTCTCCAAGACCCCAACCACTCTATGCGTCTGTCGTTCGAATTGCGCCACATGTGGGAACAACACGCTTCAGATAACCATGGAAAGCGACACGTGTTTGTCATCATGTCAAGCGGTCGAGTGCACAACAGCAGTGCAAAATAATACCTTGAGTCGAATATATTGAATATACACGAGTATGAATTGAAATGTGTTATGCAATGGTTACAAATTCGTTAGTTTGTGTCTTCGTGTATGACCTTACAATGCAACATATGTTGCAACATCTGAAATAGTTTGAATAAATTATAAGACACGAGGATGTTGTGGATGAGCGTGAGTGGGATTGATTTTATTGTAGCTGCCACATGTGAATAATACAAGAGGCTCATAAATATTTTGACTGTTCTATGTCAAGTGTGGTGAATGTTTTTGGCAGAATGATTGATTTGACATGAAACAGGAAAATCCAGGAAAACCAGAAAGTCTAAAAAAAGATTTGCAAAAATTCCTAACTGACGCATCAAATCATGTTATTTCCGACGGAAATTCTACAAATTTAGAACTGTCAGTTTTTTGTCATTTTAGAAAATCACTGTTCTTTTTGAACAGTTGAATGTGTCTGCAATTATGCCATAGAAAGTATGGAAAAAAACCTGCAAAATTCATTCGAGTGGAAATGACCACAAATGGACAAACGCGCAATTTGAGTGGCAGCGAAATGCCGCCACAATTGTTGCGATGGCGGATAAGTGACACGTACACACACAAATACACAAATAAACGAACACACACACGATATGGGAATAGTCACGCAACAACACTGAAACAGAGAGTCTGAAAACGTGACTGTCCCGTTGTACGAGCTGGTTTTTGTTTGTGCACACATTGCGTATACATAATGTCGGCTTAATGGCAAGGCGCATTGCGTTCAAACTAAGCTCAACATTTGTTTCGCTACACATGATATTTCCGACTACCGCCAAGCCTTCCGACCCAATTCGAACGCCTCTCCATGTGGGCATGGTCGCAGGTCCTTGCCTGCGTATCCAGCATGTTTACATTGTCACCTCACACGGTAATTTTCCAGTATTTTTTTAACTAGTTCACTTTCAACAACAAGTGAAAAAAGGTCTATTAGGCTTGTCGAGTAGACTGCAGCTTGTACAGGTGTTAAAACTAGACTCAAATCAAATTCGCCATTTTTTTTAGTAATGTAAATAATAACTAAACTGTAAATATGTTTTTGAATTGGAAAACTAAAGCTAAAATCTGTATCTAACATTACAAGGTAAAATTAAACACATGTAAATAATAAGAATAATAATTGCAATATCTTTTAAATCCATATTGGTATATTGGTATCGTGTTTTCGGTACACTTCGAGTATTTTTTTGCTTTTATGTGTTCTGTTTTTCAAAATGGGCTGCAGGTATTCAAAAGTCAAGTAGACTCGTCTGTAGTTTTCTCACTTGTTATTATTTATAACGCTTTCATTGTTATTACTACAGCTGCTGTGAGTTTTTCTTTCAGTTACATTGTTTCGACATTTCATTGTGGCCAATGCAAACAACGCGCTGATGAATTGGCAGATAATTAAATACACCCAAAATGCCAACTGAAGGCAGCAGACAAACGTGCCGCATGTGGGTGGCATGGTTTTAAGGTTGAATGACAGGCTACTACGCTGGCAGCCTGACAGTCCAACTGCCACACAAATAGAGAATGCGAGCGAAGCCGAAGCA
The DNA here is from genome assembly GCA_035047365.1 of Drosophila ustulata. Classification (NCBI taxonomy): domain Eukaryota; kingdom Metazoa; phylum Arthropoda; class Insecta; order Diptera; family Drosophilidae; genus Drosophila; species Drosophila ustulata. The sequence continues at coordinate 21,578,913 of JAWNPT010000094.1, forward strand.
GACGTTGGAGAAGACCTAGAGAGACTGAGAGAATGGGACGAACAAATTGGGACTTGTGTACATTGTGAAGATTTGCATATTGATTCATATGGCAATTGCTTGCAAATGAATTGCTTTCAATACAAATTGCGACAGCTGCAAAATGTTGATTGATTTCAAGGATTCCAGCTAGAAGTTCTGTGAGCTCATCAGGCTTAATCACTTCCACTTCGTTGGTAAAATCCTCCATTCAAACGGGAATCTATTTTAAATGCGACTATACATAAAATGTATACAAAGCGGCTATGTGCACACTTATGTTGCTTTGAGCAATAAATATTTATTTATGAAATTACCAAAGCATGCTTGGTTTAGGCTTTTGATTTACGAGTGTGCGATATCCCAAGGCGAAAGAAATCAGCAATAAATAAAATTCATATAAATAAATGGGCACTCGTCGTTTTCCTTTTTGTTGCCTCTAAGTGGTGTTTTTTTTTTGACTCCAGCTGTGTGAACAATAAATTGTATCTAAATATTTGCCAGTTCTCTAGTGAATGGCTAATTGCACTGTAAATACACATTTAATATGGCTAATTCAATTGTAAAGCACAAAATACTCATACTCACTTGTCAGAGATTTATAGTGTAGTAGATGAAGTCATATAATTTATGATGTTGTTTTTATCTGTATTCCTTATTTTTGTTATTTTGTTGATGTTGAATTTGCACTGTTTTGTTTGTTTGCTTTCACTTTAAGCGTTAGGTTTAACACTCTAGACTAGATCATAATTTACTGCAATAGAAAATAAAACCGATCATTCCATTTAAATTATTTCACATACACATTCACTGGTTCTGAGTGGCACAATTAGGAGAGGCAGTTTTGCAGCCTTTGCCGGCTGACTTATTTTAACATTTAATTAAAAAATTGCTTATACGCCATGTGTGCCGTGTGCCGTGTGCTTCAAAGTAGGTTAAATCCGTATGCGCATAATTGTAGGCTAAAATCCTTATAATGTGCGACGCGTCGTGACCGTTGCAAGCCGTTGGACACCAATTACGAATTCAGAATGCCAAATGCGAGAGAGCCCTCGCAAAAAACACGAAATACGAATATAACAACAAAAAAGGTAACTAAAAAAGGCACAACGCAAACACAAAACTCTCGAGCCAAGCACGCGACGTTATTATTTCTGGGTTTGCTGAATGCAAATAGTTAATTTCACTAAAACAAAGACGACAAAGCACAGAGAAAAGGTTGAATAAAATTATTTTCACATTTGTCGTCAGCCGTAAAAGTTATGAGGATTTGAATAAAAACGTTTTAAAATGATACTTATCTAAAATTAAGCAGAAAAGCTTTTCCAGCATAAGAGGGAAAATAAAATCACTTTAATCAGTTAAAAATTTATATTTTTGATAGGTAAATTAAAATTAATTAACTCTTTACTTTGCTAATGAAGCATTTGTATTTGGCTTTGAATTCGTCATTTTATTCCAATCAATAGCATTTGTGGCAAGCGTTCCACCACAAGGTGTTTATGTTCTCCTCTTTTCACTCTACTCAAAACGGAACACACAAGCACAAAACAAAGTGATTGTGTTTATTGTTATTGTTGCTGTTGTTGCTGTTGTTGTTGCCATACGCACAACACACACGCAGCCAACACACTCAGCCATACACAGTTCATCGGTTCACTTCGATTTTTGCTATTTTTACACGTCTTTGACACACGGCAAACACTTCTCACAATGCCGGATGGTTTCTAGTTGTTGCTTGTTGTTGTTTTTGTTACGTTACGTTACACGCCTCTCGCTACGTCGAAACGTTCGAAAGCACTTTGCTGCGTTGCGTTGCGTTGCGCAGAGTTCAAATGCCGCAAAATAACTGAAGTCTCGTGTGTCTCGCGATGGCTAACAGCAGAATACTCGAGTCGACGCCAACGTCAGCAGCGGCAGCGACCGAGACAGCGCTGCCCCGGCAATGGACGTTTGACGTTAGTGGAGTTTGCGCAGTTGAATCAAAACAAATTTAACACTTAGATGGTGCGCAGTCTTTCAGCTTGGACGCCACTGAAAGAAAATAGAAAAAATTAAATCATTAGATTTCCCTTATTGTCAGGTGTGGGGTTCGAACCCACGCTCTCTCTCGAGAACCAGAGCTTAAATCTGGCGCCTTAGACCGCTCGGCCAACCTGACTCGATGATTTCGTCAGTGCTCAAATAAGTACAAGTAATAAAAATAATAATTCAATTAAATAAATGTACATAAATGATTTGCAGTTTATTGAAAATAAGTCTAGCAAAATTGATTGAAAAATAATTAGAAAATGCAATGCAAAACTTACTAAAGAATTGGTCAGTAAATTTGCATTTATTTAGAAATAAATATTATTTTTAAAATTAATAAACAGTAATTTGTATAAGCTGCTACTAAAAATAAAAACGTACTCACTTGGTAATCCAATAACATTTATTTATTCAATTGTTTTGTTTCATTTAAATTTCTTTCCTTTTGATTTGCATTCTGTTGCACAAATACTTGCAACAGCAAGCAATTAAAAAAACAATATGTTAGGAATTCAGATTTCAATGCAACAAAGTTGTTATGCAGAAGCAAAAATATATGTCCAACGATAAATAACAATCATATTATTTTGTATTTATTGTTTACAGCTTTATTGTCTTTAGGCTTATAACAACAACCAAAACAATTGAGTCGTTTCGTTTCGAATGCTTCTTTGTGTGGCACGTGGCGTGCCTCACACGAATATAATGCCACATTGAGCCAACGAAGCACGGACACGAACACGAACTATCTGCGACAATTTGTTAACATATTTCACTCCATATCAGCGATACTCTACATTCAACATCTACCCATTTTGCTGTATTACATACATATTTTGCACTCATGCTGTGCGCTCGACCGCTTGACGCGCTGACAAACACGTGTCGCCTCCTGCGGTTGCCTTTCACCACATGTAGCAGCAAGCTGCGACTGAGTGGGAGCGACACTCGGAGTGACATATGTCAGCGTTGATATGGCTGCAGAAGAGTGCTAAAAATGTCAAGTAGAAGACATCAACAACACAAACACAAACACACAGCCAGAAGCACAAGCCCAAGCAGAAGCAGAAGCGGCAACACCTTTTGCTGTCATCATCATTAACAAGAAACCTGGCTAAATGTGATTTGGCTGATAGTTGGCTGTCGTTTTGCCGTTTTGCGGTTCAATCGCTTCCGCCACATGGAAAAGAAACAAATGGGGGCGCCTCAAGCGCAGCTGCTGCTGCTGTTGCTTCTCCTCCTTCTGCTCCTTCTCGCTCTACTTCTGCTGCGAGTGCTGCATACCAAGTGTCTGGAGTTGCTGCGTAATGATGATGTCGCCCCTTGCCCCAGAAAAGCAGGGCAGTGGAAAGAAGAAGTCATTGGGAAGCAGCACATGCGACACATTCATATTGCATACCCCAAGCAGGAGGAGACAGAAGAGCGAAGTCAAGTTGGGCGACACTTGCGCACATTGCTCAGTGTCAGCCTCGGGATGAAGCTGCAGGAGTCGAGTCGAAAGAATGGAACATTTGTTTCTTCTGTTTGTCATTGTGTCACTCTGTCATTGTGTCAGTGAGTGCCATTTATGTGGGACACGCTTTGAAATCTAGGAGCTGCCTTGCAATACTTGATTTAAGGCAGCAATGTTTGTGTTGCAGCCACACAAATGCACACATCAATTAGCCATTAGCTGCTGCTGCTGCTGCTGCTGCTTCTGTCGTTGTCGCTGTTGAACAAATTCCAGAAACAAGTTTACATTAGAGTAAATAGCCCGCAGAAGTTGATGATAAACATTTACATGAATGACAATTTGACTCTCGCTTTGTTGCTGCTGGCAACGCAAATTGGCAAACAAATAAAACAGGAGAGAAAAGAGAATAAAAATGAGGGGCAAAGAGAGCGAATGTGAATAGGGTCAACAGGGCGTATAATCAATTTGTTGATGCAAACAGAAATTCACATCTGCAAAGTGACATTGAAATATTTGTTGAGTCGTATCAAAGTAAATTAAGCAAATAATCTCCCTTAGTGAATACTCTGTGTACTCAATTGCATTCCAAAAATAACATTCTCGCATATTCCACCTTTCCAATATGTTCCACAAGTAATATAAACAAATGAAATTTGTGTAAACATTTGATTTAGAATTCGTCCGAATTGGATTCAGTTCATGGAACGCGGAAGCGTAGATGAATAAAACTGCTCCATCAGCTGAAATCAGCATAAAGTAAACTATATTATAGAATTCTTATTTTGTGAGCTGTAATTTTCAATTTTTTAGCTCTTTTCCATACAATTGAAATGTAATGAAAATAAACTGTAACTGAAACCCTTAATTTAATTAAATACCCATCTGTTGAAAGTCTGAAAAACCATTACAAAAGAATGTGATCCCAAAATGCTCCGACAACCGCAAAGCATTGCTTTGGTTTTCAACTCCTAATCCTTTTGCCTTCAGCAACCACTCAGGTGTTGCTGTCTGAATGGACTCAATGGAAAGTCTATCAGCCCAACGGAGCGTTTATCATTTTAACAGCCGGCAATTTAGGGATTGATTGCAAGCGATTTAAACTGCAAAACAATTTGCTGGCCACCTTCCGCATTCCCAATATCCCATGAAAAACAGTGGCCAGTTATTTCCATTGCCCCACCAGGCTGTGAACAGTCTGTACTTACTCGGCCCCCACAGGGCCACCGCATAAGCAACAGCAAAGGAAACAAAAAACCAGATTTGGAAATTGATGTGAATTTGAAACGAAAAATACAATTCATTCTTAGTAGCTGACGAAAAATGAAAAACGTGAGAGGAAAAAAGAAAAACGAAGAGAATCTTTCGACCTATCCCACTCAAGAGGTGACTGGCAGGTAAGCAACTGACAGAGTCCCTCAGAGACAGGGAAGAGGGGAAAGGGGAAGAGGCAGATGGAAATGCGAAGGCTGTGAAAAGGATTTTCGTGCTGAAGTCGTCACAAGAGTTTTCGTTTTCGTTTTCTTGAATTACGCTAAGAGTCGTTTCAGCATCAATTGAAATTTCATGTTTTCTGCGCCAAAAATTTCAATAAGAGAGGAGAAAGATGGTAGAAGAGAGAAGGAGAGGGGAAGAAGTGGAGAAGATAAGCGAGAAATTGACATCGTCGCTCAGTGTCAGATTGAATATGAAAGCCATTTTATACTTATACTTTTCATTCACATAACAGATTGTATTGCATTAATGCTCATTGTGGGGAAGTCTTTTATTCGGTTTATTCTTTCCTGCTGAGAACTGACATGGGCTCTGACAATTGGATTGGATTGGAGAGGGGCTCACAATAAACGGATTTGCCAGATTATTGGTAAAGAGGCACAACAGATTGATATATTATTGTTGTATACTTTTCTCACAGCTTGTTGCCTTCTCTGAGTTTGAGGATTAATCATAATTAATAATCTATGCTTTGTGTTTACTAATTTCAGCAAGTAAAGAAAATAAGTTTAATGCTGTTGAAAAATGAGAATCATGACGCCCAGATGAGGGCGTTGAATTTGGTTTTATGACATTGTCGACCAGACCCATTGTCATCAAATTTTATTCTCTTGGGAGACTGTAAACATCCTCACTAACAGGCTCGTTGTTTGTCCCTCGGGTCAGAGACCTAAAGTTAGTCTGGCAAACTCGCAAATTTACTTTGTGCTTTGTTGAATTTTTAAAGAGGTTCAACACTGAGATTGGCTGATAAATATTAAAAGTCTAAGAAGTTAAGACAAAATATATTCATTTTAAACTATTCAGAAGAATAAATCGAACATTTTCTATGTTTTAATCTCAATAAGTCACGAATCGTATTCGGTTTCTATTGTTTCCATCCAGAATAGAAATCTCATGCATATCATTTGTTCTTTTGCCCGACGGCTTTGTCATATTTATTATAATATTTCGCTACTTCAGTTTTTCTCTTTTGTGTGTTCTTTTTCACTGAAACTCAATACCAAGTTTTTGCTTATAAATTTGCATTTCATCTCAACAAATACAGGAACAATAACAACCGCAATAGCAACAGCAACAGCAACAGCCGGACGGAGACTGTTTGTGGTCTCTTCTGTATCCTTTGCCGGGCCAGCTGGCGAAAGTCATACGAATGATTTCTATGCCAACGAACAAAATTTGAATTTCGACGTGCTTCAGCCAGCACAATTTATGAGTTTCGTTTACACACACTCGCACACACACTCACACGACAACATACGACTTATGTTGTCCTTGGACCCACGTGGCGTATGCGCAACGTTGAGGTGAATTAAAGTTTCGGCTTGATAAAAGCGTTTGAATACCTCAGCTCGCCTTAAACTCAGGGAACAGCATTAACGTCTTGGGTTGCTTGGTAGGAGGGGAGGAGAGGGGGGAAGGAGTATACGAAAGACACGGCGAGCCCCCCCCCCGACCTACGCTGTTGTCGGACCCCGTGGCGTATGCGCAACGTGAGGTGAATTAAAGTTTCGGCTTGATAAAAGCGTTTGAATACCTCAGCTCGCCTTAAACTCAGGGAACAGCATTAACGTACTTGGGTTGCTTGGCTTAGTCTCTCTCTCTCTCTCTCTCTGTCTCTGTCTCTGTCTCTATCTCAGTCCGATGCCAACTGCTCACCTGGCTGCACTTTAATTTGCATATTTAATGCCGCCTTGCAGCGATCCTTGTTCCCTTCTTCCCGACTAGACTTTGAGCTGCCACCTCAACGAAATCCCAACAAGGCTCAGTTAAAGACGCGTCTCATGTCGACTCCGCTTGTCACAATGTGTGTGTTCTATGGGTGTGTGTGTTTTCAAGGGATTTTCACATGCAAAGCACACAGCACTTAAGCCAACGGGTCTGTGGGCTGATATGGTTCTGATTCTGGTTTAGTTAAGGGAAGGCACGAGGCATGAGGCATATCCTAACTATTATTATTGTCGTCTGCTGAATTATTTAGGCTGTCGTGAAATTCTGGGCTGCGCTATTTTCGCTTTCTGAATGATATTTTAAATATTAAAATGGTTCGACGTTAATGGAGACCAGAGCAGAAACAACGATGGAGACTCCTCTACAACTATTACGAGTGGCAGGCACCAGCTGAGGGGCCCATTTGGAAAGGCGCCAAGAGGCATCCACATCGCATTTCTTGATTCCAGTCCAACTATTTCCGCTACAATTACGAAGCCATTGTTCGCATTGCTCCTCACCGGCTGTTGCGGCAATCTCGGGCCGCAATAAAAGTCTGGGGCAGACTGTCATTCCATTGGAGCATCGGATCCTTGCTGCACACTTTCTCACAATGATTTCGGGTGCGGCTTATTGGCTGCTAAGAGGACAATTGTTGCCTCACAACTGGTTGTTCCAAAGATGGGTTTAGGAGAGGGAGAAAAGCAGAGGAGGGGAGAAGGGGAACAATTTAAACGCTTCATTTGTATGCTAGGGAGAAGTTTTCTAATTTTACAGCCTGCTGCTTTGATCATTGTTGTTGTTCCTGTTCCTGTTGCTGTGGCTGTGGCTGTGGCAGTCGTTGTTGTTCTTGTTGTCGTATCTGTTCTTGCCCCTGGCACTTGAAGACGTAAATTGTGAACAAGTCGTGCGATGAAGAGATTTAAATCAATCCCCCAATAGAATAAGAAGACGTTCCTCAAGTCTTGATTGAGACAGTTCATTATAAAGTTCCGTCTATTATTATTGACCAATTATATTGTTAAAAGCTATCAAGTAAGCCCTTTGGCCATAAAATCCATATTCAGTAGATGACTTAACGTTATTTACAAATTTTTTAGTTCGACGTTCTTAATCAGTTGTTGATGTATTATTGATGTGGATGAACGAATTGTATCACTCGAATTCATTATACTTTTTATTTTTATTACTTAACAGGGTCATCTCATATAATTATTATTTAAATATTTATATTTTATTCAGATATAAAGTATTAAAAACTGACATTGGCATTCACTTTATTATTCCGCTAGATACTTAACTGAATATGCTGTTGACAACGACTTATTTAAGGGACGAGCCAGGAAGGTGTTTGAGTTAAGTCGTTATCGATAATGCTCGAGAAACACATCTTTAATGTCTGGCATAAAAAGTGCCAAATGCCGTGGCATTAAAATGTAATTAGGATGTCTAACTCACACACAATAATGCACACACACATATCAGCTATGGGGGCTCTTAACCGTAACAAACATCAACATATTTATGGCCCTTGCCTGTTCCGAACAGGACCCCAAAGTGAGGCACTAGAAGTAAGAGAGAACGAGAGGAGAAGATAAGTGGAGTGGAGGGAGACAGTGAGAAGAGAAGTGGAGTGGAGGGAGACATGTGTTTCTGGCAGCATAATGCGTAAATTCTGTTATTAACGGTAGGATATAGTACGCTCGAGTGTCGACACATAAATCTTATTCTTATACTGTTGTTGCTGGCTGATAAGTTACCTGAAAAGTAAAGTGGGGCTTGGCAGGATGCTGGGGAATACTTTCAGCAGTCAGTGTAGACTTGCTAATTTGTTAAATTGCGCATTAAAAATGAGAAGTGTTTATGATGCCTCCGCAAATCTGGTGAATCAATTAAATTCGAGTTAATTGAAAAATTGCGTATACGCAGTGTGGTGTGAGGGTCAAGTGAGCTTCAAGTACAGCTCGAAGGGAAAGTTGCAAGCTGTGTAAGATGATTTGAAATGCAGATCACGTTCTCACTTCAGCACATCGAGGATGGGAAGAGGGAAGGGAAGGGGGGGAGAAGCAAAGTTGCGCCATTCGGACTGCTTTGTTCGAGTTCTGCTTAGTCGATTCAGCTTCATTCCTTTACTCTGGCTGGAGTTCATTGTCTGTAAACCTCTCGGCGTATGTGCGAGCCATTAGTCAACGGCCGGGACACAGACTTGGGCACGTATCCTAATGTATGGGCAGGCAGTTGTATTGCCCCTGGCCACCACCAATGCCCACTGGCAAATGCCATTATTAATGATGCAATTGACATGCTCCGAGCGGAGTCGCAGGCAGCACAAGAAGAAATATGGCATTAGATTGGGGCAGATGGAGATGGAGATGAAGATGAAGATGAGGATGGAGGCAGCAACAACTCAACAACATTTCAACAAAATGTTGCAGATTTGCAGTCCCTTGTACGTGGGCGTATTCCAGTTGCTGCTGCTATTCCCAACAAGGAATTCAAAAGACTCGATTAGGCAGCTCAGCTGTGGCATAAGCAACAATATCTGCATCTAACAGAACCTTAAGCTGGTTAGCAGAGTGTCTGTAGGTCGTGTATTCTCAACTGTTGCCTACTGATTTAATTTTTCGTGGTTTTCAACATTCTTTTTTTACGTATTCTCTTGTCTTCTCACATTGTCTCCACTCACAGTCAAGTGTCTGTCTGTCTGCCTGCCTCTGTGTTGCACACACATCGCGCCTGTTGGCATGCCGCAATTTCTGTAGACTTTTGTTTGACTTAGTTTTGTTTCTTTTGTTTGGTTTGTTAATAGTTTCTCTCCTCGATGTTGCTTTGCTTTTTCGTTGACTTTGTTCCCCCGCGACCAATTCAATAAAAATTTAGTACGTGTTGCTTAAGTTAATCGACGTCGTCTTCTTGTTCTTTTTCTCGTTCACGTCGATTTTGCTTGACCCACAAACTTTATCCAACCAAGGCTGCATTTATTTTTTGCTCGTATCTAATTATGTCTGAATATGTGGGTTATATAATATATTTACCTGATAGACACACACACAAACACAAGAGATTACCAATGAAATAAAAGCTACCTTAACAAGAGAGCCAATTAATGCAGCAAAAGGTCAAGAAAGATAATAAGGATTCATTTCATTATTTTCCTAATGTTTTTCTGGCTTAATGAAATCATTTTTTTCTTACATTTGTCGAAGTCAGAACTTCTCCTTCTGCGAAGTCATGCAACAGGAAAGAGGAACATTCCTCTTGAATTTTGATGTCCTCATATACCAGAAGCAAGAAAATAGAAAAATTAGAAATTTGCATAGATGGCCATTTATCAAATTGCTGATGGGGTGGGAAAATGATTGGAAGAATCTGCAACACATGTACACAATGGAAAGGAACAAGGAAAACAAAACTGGAGGAGAAAAAAGATTATGAAATCATAGCAGATGCAGTGACAAAATTTAAAATACGATAAAATGGAACTCGGAGCAAAACTCACAATTTTAGCAATTTCTCGAAGTTTAACAACATTTTTCAGAATTTTTTGAGCTAGTTACATTGGTGTCTGAGCTATTGCAATTTGGCACAGCAAGAACTGTTAGCTTTTCACTTGGAAAACAGACTGAAACAACATGGGGAGATGTTGGAGATGTTGTGTTTCAGCTGTCTTGCGTTGTTGTTGTATCTGTTGCAGTGTCAACAAGCAAAGCTGCAGAACAAACAGAGGGGAAAAGCGAGTCAAACGAATGGAAGACTCTTGGCTGCTGGCACTCGAATAAAGTAGAAAAGGAAGAGCGAGAGAGGGAAGAAGGAAGGACATAACGTGTGCATGATGTGTCCTGATAAGCAGCTGCTACTCGCGCATTAGTCAGCTCCCCTTCTCTACTCCCCTCAATTCTCCTCTTCCATTCTCACCATAAAAAGTAGATGGCGTGCGAAATGGCGTGTTTCGATGTGCTTGTTGCAAGTGAATCTAATTTCGGGGTGCCCCACAATGTGGGTATAACTTTGGTGTGTGAGTGTATTCACTCTATGCACTCACGGAATGCTCGATCACAGCATGTTAAAAGAAGAATTCGCGCTTGCACTTCATCAAATGTGAGCGCGAAAAAATATTTGTTTAATTTTTGACTGCAATGCCGCAATCAATGCAATGAGCAATCATCCAGTTATTGATTTCTGATTTCTCTGTTCCCATGTTAATTCACCTTCCCTTTCTCCCAATAGATTTAAAAGCTAATGTGCTCTGTATGCGGGAGCAGCTCAAAAGACTGATAGAGCTAATTACGTGTACGAATTCATTTGCTGGTCTATGACAATTTTCTGTCAATATTGTCTGTCAATATCCTAGAAGGTCCTCCGATTGATTCACTTCATTCTACGCACTTCACTCAAACAGTTCTTTTTTCTATGCATTCCGTTCAATTGGATTCCAATTGCCAAACATTTTCTGTGGGTGAGAAGCTGAATTTAAATCGAAACTTCTTTGATTGAATTACGTGTTTGAATCACGAAATCATATTATAATTTATAACGATTTTGACTTTCAAATGGATCAATCTCAGTCTTCTTTGCATAAATGTATTCCTTATTGCAACTGCTGTTGCTCATTTGTGACCCAATTTCACAGACATTTATCGATTTTCACACAATCGTTGAAAACAAGTGCGACCCAATTGAATTCATTTGACCCTTTTATATACTTGTTGTGTTGTGTATTCTCCTTTTAATAATAGTTCAGAAAGAGGAAAACACAAATGAGCGAGTATTCCTCACTCTGTTTAGCTGCCATCGATTATTTGTTGTGTCACGCAGTGTTTTCACTTTCCTTACCCAGTCTTTTATTTCCTTGGCGCACAAGAATGTTTTTCTCCACAATTCCTATTTTCTATTCCATATGCTTCTATATCACAGTTTAACTTTGCAGAGTCAACTAACCAACCAATTACTAAAAAGTTCATTTGCCGGACCACAAATGCAGTTTCTCCCAGTCGAGCTCATTAATTGTGCAAAGTCAAAGATGGTAAATAACGAGAGATAGAGAGTCTGAGATAAAAGTAAAAAGCTCTCTACACAAGTTAGCCTTAAATTCGAGTGTGAAATCTACATATAAAACTGCTCCAAGGAAGAGCATCTGTTTAACTGGATATTCCATATGTCTATTTTCTTCCTCTTTTACTAACCTCAAATACTTTATCGCTCATGTTGCATGAAACCAAAAACAAACAAACTGCAACAATTTTTCGGTTTTTTCTGCTTTCTCATGCTGGCCAATTGCAAAAGTTTGCTGCTTTTTAACAATTTGTTGTGTTACAGTTTCCGCATTGTTTGTTTATGCCCCTTGCTGCATTTAACATTGTTTTTTCTTTTCTTTATTACTTTGTGTTTTGTGCTTCTCCTTCCAGCTGCTTCAGCACATTTAAACTTTTTACGGTCAACTAGGGATATGAGTTTCCCAGTTTCCCTCCATCTTGCAGTTCCAGTTCTTTCGATTTTCATTTTGTTAAAGTTTCGACTACCATTTGCTGCATGACCTGACTTCGTTTTGGTTACGCCAAAACCCGTTAAGTGGACCCATAAACTGACTCAAGTTATTTTAAGCCTAGAAAAGGCAACTTAATTGGACGTAAAACTACTATTCGAATGATGTGGTTGTCATTGAGAAACTAGAGACCAATTTGAAGACAAAACTCTGAATTTGGAATTTCCAATCATCTCGCTGTTCCTTAATGATTCCAACAATGTTAAGAGCGTGTTTCAAACAACGAATACTTCGATGCAAGTCAGCATCCTACTTCAGTTATGCATTTCCTTCCCTAACTAGCTCTCTGCTGGCAGTTGATTGCAGCCACTTCCGTTTGTTGCCAATCCAACGCACGTTCTGGCCATAAAGCGCAGCGCACTAAGCCAATTTCAGAGTGTTTATAATTGAAACTTGCCAAGAGCAGAACAGGATGAAGAAGAAAGGGAAAAGGGATGAGAGAGAACAAAACTATAGCAAAGCAGAGCAGTTAACTGAAAGGTGAGTTCATGTCCGAATCATTTCCCCTGCAGCGGATATAAAACGATTTGACTTGGTGACAACATCATTTCCGCCGGGTGTGTTCGAGGAGAAGGAGGAGGGCGAAGGAGACGGAGAAGGTGCTGCAGTGTGAAGTGCTTGGAGCGGGACAAAGAATAATGTGCACCTAAATTGCCGTCATTAATAAGGCGACAAACAGAGTTGGCCAGTTGGAGTTTAAAGCCCTGTGCCATTTTGATAAACTGTTTGACATTGACTACGTGTCACTGAGAGGCGGATAGAGACGATAAGGATAATCACCCAACAGCCTGTTGTGAGTAGAAAGAGAGTCAGAAGAGGAAGGCAGCTCGGAACGAGCTCATTAAAAATGAAAAATTAGAGGCAGAAACGGAAACGGACAAATAAAGACCTCATGGAGTCATGGAGGGGGCGGACTTTGCTGGATGAACCACTCAGCTTAGCACAGGTGTGAGATTGAGAATGAATACTATGTAAAACAGTTCAAATGATATTACAAAGTCGTGAAAAGAAAAACAAAAAACAAGTGATATTCCTTCGAGATTTTGATTAAACGAATTTGTCGGCTGCTTGAAAAGTTTGCGGTGATTTGTATTTTCTTTCTTCGAATTTATTTGCTGCCTTTGCAAAAGTTTATCCTCAAAAGCCAAGGTATTCGTATGCATGCCCAATATAAATCATATTTAATAGACTTTGCCTCTGTGTATGCAAAATTGTGAAGGGGAAGAGCGAAGGCAGATGAGAAATTACCAAATGCCTCCTCGTGTTTTCTGTAGATGAAAGGAAGTCTGAAAGGGATAACAGCTGCAGGAAGTGCTCAACTCGACTCACAAATTTGCATTGTGTGAATTGCTTCCGTTGTTGTTTCATGTTTTTCCAGCCGAGCCAAGGAGATGAGGTAAACTTGAATTATGCCAAGAAAATACACCGAGAGAAATTCTATTCAAGAACGTCTATATTCTACTAGAAATATAAAGAGTATTCTGGGCACATTCAAACAAAGTGTCCCACAATCAGGCATAAAACTCAGTTAATGAATTTTGGAATGAATAATTATTTAAATTTTTGTTTTTTTATGACCACGCCATTGTTTCTATTGTGTTGCCTTTCTTTGTTTTATTTGGCAGCTCGTGTAATTGTTTATTTCCCGCTTTCGCATCTGTTTTAATTTTATTTGCCTTCTGTCTATATTTTTGTTTAAATTCTGAATATTTTCTACTGAATTTTGTTTACAAACAAATATGGACAGGCTAAGTAAATTAAAGGTCTATTTATCTGCGTTTTGAGACTAAGTTCTAATTAAAGAATATGATGTGATGCATAGAATGCTTAGATTCATTTATAATTAATATTTTAAGTATTTGGCCCACTCATGCTAAGAGACCTTTGGAGAGTTCTATGGGGGCAATAAGCTTACTCAAGTTGGCTCGGCTCAGTCAATGGCCAACTAATTATTTACTTTACGAGAGGCCGCAAAGTTCTTCACTTAATACGAAAAGCAGCTGGCGAAAATGTGGCATTAATTCTCAATTAAATTGTTGCTGTTTCAGATTGTTTACGCCAGTGAGGGAGGGCGGTGAAGGGGGGGCGAAAGGTAATGGAAGCTGTCCGACTTTGGCTCAGTTGAGTGCCTCAGTCGGAGGAAATCAAATTTCCGCGCTATTGGAATTTTCTTTTCACTCTGTTTACGTGGCAATGAATTCACCTTGACGCACCTCCCTCAGAGTGGAATGCGTTATATATTCGAATGCAAATTGGGACACAGCATCAACATCAGCAACATCAACAACATAACCATTAACACATAATCCGATTTCAACAATGCACTTAAGCAATCGAATGACTGAGTGGAAAAACCTTTTAAAAAGTAGTTAAATTGCACTTTTGTATTGAAAGAGAATCATGTGAATCCACAAATGTCATCAAATCTTGCTTACAAACGAAAGGATTAAATGTGGACACAATACTCAGTCTACGTCTGCCATGTGAAAAATAATAAAAGTCGAAATGTAAACAGTAAACTGTAATCCTGACTCTGAAGTGGTTCAGGCAACCTTAACATGGAATCGGGATTCGCCTTTATTTAGTTTTCTTGGTGGAGTGTGTGTTTGATGTGGTCCCAGTTCGCACACAAAAAAGTCCTAAATTAAAAATTCGTCAGGTAAATATTTATTTAGCAACAAAACAAGCAACAACAGCACCCAGAAAGCAGGGGAAAATTCAATTTGAGCGAGAAGATAAAATAAGGGCCCTGAAATTGTCATATGCTTCGGGTGGAAGAAGTTTTATTAATTTTTTAATTACATTTTAAGAGTGACCTATTTTCCCCACTCTCCCCAGACAATTTGTGTATCTTCTTATGACCACTAAATAAAAAACCCAATGTGACCTGCCATCACTATGTGTTTTTCCTGTGGCCTTTGACCCACTTGGTGTGACTTTTATGAACCCGCCATAAAGTATTTTTTATTATACAAACAGAAAACCACACGACAATCAGTTTTTCCTCTTAAACATTTGGGAGTTTATGGGCAACGTATATTTTCTGGGAAGGAGACTCGTATTCTCCTTGCTGTGCAAGTATTTGACTTTGCTTTGCTTTGCTTTCTCTTTGCAGACACCGCTGGGATAATGCATTAGACGAGCAAGGCGAAGGACTTGGTAAATATAATTTGGCAAATTATTAACGGGGATGTAAGAAGTGCTTATCTGTGGAGGCAAACAGCAAACAGAGCACAGCGAATGAATTATCCATAATGTTATTTACCAATGTGTGGAGGTGTTTGTTGTGGTGTGTGCTGATGACAACGATGTAAGGAGTCAAGAGTAACAGATGACAAAGACCTACGAGATGTCTGTTTCCTCTACAGATTTCAGCCTGTCAACAACAGGCTGCATTCACAACTTTGGCACAGACACAGGGGGAAATCCATTCGAAACTATCAACTCAGCTATTCATGCTCCCATCTACATTATACGATTTAACTTTGATACAAATTGGAAGCATCTGCTCACGTTGCTAGCAGACTTTAGTCATGTCTGAATTATCACAGAAATATGGAATTTTCCAACTGCATTGTGCAGCCCTTGAGGAATGCGTATTCAATAAATGAAAGCAGGAATTTTCAATTTAAATTGCATTAAATTCACACCAGAAGCAGAAAAGTGTAAACGGCAAAGAGGGAAACCGACAACATGCAACAACAACAGCAGAGAGCCAACAGCCACAACATTTCCTCTGTGTCCCCCAAAAAGTGTTGCATATCCGCAGGGGTCGATGGTGTCCTGGTGTCCTGGTCAATGCATGTTTCATTCCGCAGGCGAACTCGACCATCAATTCGTTAAATTGCTCACTTGGCTGATGTTGCTGCTAATTGGCTGGGTGAGATAATCCTCGTGTGCTAAATGTGTTAAGGGATCTGTTACTCCCCAACTGACATTATTCTTAGCATCTGTTGATTTCCACCTAATGATATTTCAAATTCCCACATATTAATATTTCAAAGCCCGAACTCAGCCTAATCCCATAATTCAACAGAGTTAATAAAATGTGATGTTAAAAGCATTTCAAGTATGCGATTTTTCTCATCTCTCACCCCTGCTCATGAGCTTGAGTTTGTCTGGGGATTCATTTCCCAGCTGGAGAGTTCATTGCTCTACCCCCAGAAGTGGGGAGGGGGTAATAAAAGAGGAGGATAATAAAATTTATGCGTTTTGATTTATGTGTCAGCCTCAGATGCCGCTATCAGCATGTGGTGCGTATACGTGATATTTTAAAAGCCAATTTTGGTGTGTTCGGCGGGGAGGCGCATTAAGAGAATCCTGCACAGCCAACAGCGAAGAGCGAAGCGTGAAGAGGGAGCAGCGAAGAAACGAAGTACAAAATAAAAGGATTATTTTGCATTGAATTTATGAGAGCGTAATAAATAAATTAGCCACAGTTTGTTTGCCTTTTTATTATATTTTAATCAGCAAATGGCTTTGGGTTTTGCTTCTGATTCTGGTTTGCTTTTGTAAACTTTGCCTTCTTTCGCTTGTGGTAGAGAACTTTTTCATAATTTCGCTAATTTATAATACTCAACAAGAATTGCTGCAATATCAGTTAGTAACATTAAATTGTATTAATTTTTTTTAGGTAATTGCACTCAAACTCTAAAACCATCTGATTATCATAGGTTCCAATGCCAAAGATTTCGTTCGATTTCCGATTTCAGATGAACAAAGTTAACTCTGCAGAATGTTGACGTTGCCTTTCAATCAAACTTAGTTCTGCATTTTGTTTGAGCTTGGGCACAAACTTTTTACCACGCAACACATGCTTGCAATTTGTTTCTCCTCTTTTTCTTTCCTTCTCACTGGATTATCCTCTCTACCTCTCTCTCTCTCTCTCTGTCTGTTAACATTTTGCAACTGCTGTTTTGGCTGGCAAATAAAACCGCATCCTGCTGTCGATGTTGTCCCTCCGGGATGCCCAGGAGACACGCTCCACAGCGCACAGTCAGCTAAAAATGTCAGGCTCTTATTGCACCTTCTGTCCAGGTTGCTTTCTAACTTACCTCTGCTTTTAGGGATGCCAGGAGGTGAAACAACTGCCTCTTTGGGCCAGGAGTTAGAAGGCCAAACTGCAGCGATGACCCAACAGATTGGCAGAGCCATCAAAAGTTGTGGTTTTAGTGAAATATGCAAACTACTCGTTCACTGCATGCGTTGTTCGTGTTTGTAATTTCTGCGAGGGAGTCGCGTGTAAAAGTGTCAATCATACGACCCGTGGTCTCAGTCAACGTGTCGACTAACGATGTTGCGCGTTATTGTTGGTGTCATTATGATTATCGTTATTGTTGTCCGTGTCTATCTCTTTTCACATTTTCCCCTTTCCATCTAACATAATGAAAAGAAAATATTACATTTGTTGTTGCTGTCGCTGGCATTTTTACTGTTTGCTGTTTTTGCTGTTATGTAAAGCAGGCACATCATAAAAATAATAATGCAAATAACTCGACAGGTTTTTGTTTGTGTTGTTGTGGTTGCCATTGTTGTTGTTGTTTTTGTTGCTGGCATGCGCTGAAAACCACAAAAGAGCAGCAAATTGAAATTTAATGAAATTTATTAATTTCATGCATTTTTGATGATGTGGCAGAAATATTTTGTAGTCAGCTTCAAATTGATCGCTCACAGGATTACATTATGTGTGGCTTTTGTGCAAAAATCAATAGAAAATTCACTCGACAATCCACATAAATTGCAAAAGGTTCATAAACATTTCACGGTATTAGACCCTAATTAAATATTTGAGAATTTTAAGTTCAAATGCGTGTAAAACGAAAATAAGCTGTGTTGTCAAGCGCTAAACATCAACGGCAACTCGCAACTCTCAACTCGGCAAGATAACCCAGTTAAACCAGAAAGGAAACTTAACAAGCCAAAGATAAAGCCAAAGCTGTGAAATTTAACGCGTAAAACTTTTTGTGGCCAGGAGAAAGATGTTTAAGTCGTTGAGTTGTTCCTGCCCCCAACTACGTAGAAGACAAATACCCGACGAGTATCTGAAGAAAAGTTTATGAGGAAGCTTAAAATGTTGAACAAAACTAAGTTTCCTAAACAGGACTTAGATACGGTTAAGGAGCAATTTCTCAGCACATCATTTTAACTCTTTTAAAGCATCCTTTTTGGAAACATCAATTCCAAATCGACACATTAAAAAACGTTATTATATTCGTACTTTACAAATGTCACAAACAACAAAAAGTAATGGGAATTACGTGTGCAATTTGTCAGTTTATTGCTGTCTTCGCACATTACGTATACGCAGCATCAGCCGCAGCAAGCTCGAAAGGTAAAAACCATATGAGAAACACGCAAATCAAAGACTTTTGTCATCTTGGCATCTGTGGCAAACAAAGGAAAGCGAACAAATCATAAACCAGCAATCACTTAGTTGATGCTTCATTTTCATCCTCGTATTTTCCCCTCGCTTCCTCGACAGGTTTTTCTTTGCACAATGTTTTATTTATTTCAAACCTTTCACACGGCAGCAGCCGCAATCACAATGCCAATGCCTTGAGGCCTCCGCCTCAACTTTGACATTCCCGTGTCATTTTTTATTCCTCGCCTTTTATTGCCTGCCATTACTTTAGTATTCTCGTGCCTCCATTTCGATACATTATTTCTCTCTGCCCCAAAAGCAATCGATGAGGCAGCTACGTTCCTGAAGTTGTGAGTTCGTTGTACCCACACATTGAACACACTGATGGGCTGATGTGTGGCTGCCACTGAATGTTGCCGCGTTGCCTGCCTTTAATGTATTTCAATTATTTTTATTGGCTTATCATAAATTATAATGCCCTCTGGCCTTGGGTTCCATATTTTTCCTGCCTGCCACTTTTCTCGCTTGCCACTTGTTCTGTTTCTGTATTCCATTTAACTTTCACTTGCCTCACAGCATTTTCACAGTTCAGTTCAGTGTAGTTTTTCCCCTCTTGGAACACATGTTGAGCCTTGTTTTTGGCATTGCCGCTTATTGAAAAACTTTGACTTGGATTCCTTCTTCATCTTCTTGAGTAAAACTTTCGGTTAAGCGGCAACAACTTTTCCTTCTTCTTGCTTATTTCAGCATTCAGCATTTTATAATTTCATGGCGTTTCTTCCATATTTTATTAAGCTGGTAAAACTTTATCGGGTTCATTATTCGTACCAAGTGCGCCTTAATTATTTCTGCATTTGCCACTAAGACAAATTGAATTGTCCTTTTAGTGTTCTCGCAGTTGTTGCTTGTTTTCCTTGTTATTCTGAATGTCTTAAGCGGGAGTCTTGGATTCAAATTACTGCTTGGAATTCAAATTTATTTTGTTGAGTTTTATGCAAATGACAGGATATTAAGAGCTCTGCAAAGGGATCTGCAACTGCAGTCAGGATTGTGGGTTGGATTCCTTTCAACTTGATTTACTTTGCTGAGTAAATTTGAAATTATTTTACCAAATGAACATTGCATCTGGAATACGAGTTCACTCCAATGATTTCGACTATTCCATCATTAATCAATCCACTCGACTTTGTACAAATTTCTGGCATGTTTGTCGAGTATGTTTATCCTTCCTCACTGTCCCCCTCTCCCTCTCTCTCTTTCCATTTACTAGTTGCTTTTCATTACTCATTCATTGCAATTTGGCACAGCTCTCCGTTGTGCTTGGTATATTTAACACGCCGCATTGCATTCGCGTCTCTATTATGCAGCTTACCCCTCTCCCCTATCCACACTTCACTCTTCACTCTCGCTCTTTCCCTTCTCTGACATTTTGCACAATTTTAATTATCACGCCAACCTCATCATTGTTGTTGCAATTGTTGCAAGCGGCACCGCAAATGCAATTTCCGTGCAAAATATTTGCACAAAGGCACAGAAACTTTCTCCGTCCTCGTATTTCCCCTTCCCCTTCCCCTCATCCTGCCACTCAACAAAATAAAAGTTGGCCAAATAGGAGTAAACGTCGTTGGTTGTATGTGCCAAATAAGCGAAAGAAAAGGCAAAAGTTTCCACTACGAGTATTGGCTATGCAGAAGACGCTTCACATTTGTTGCTCTCTGCTGTATTCCGGAATTCCCTCTCTATCTACAGCTCTGTTTTCCTGTATTCCCTCTCTATCCTACTGTTTTCCTGTATTCCTGCAAGCGTTTAAAGTTCAACAAGGAGTTTACAACTCTTAACAGTTTCTTTCTGCATTGCATACTTTGCGGCGTTTCGCACAGTTTGTAGATAAGTAAAAGTATTTGAGAAATGAGAAAGAATTAGAGTTCGCCTCTTCGCTGTCTGAAATTAAAAGACGCATTGAGTTCAGCAAAAAGTTGCAAATAGAAAAATGCAGCACACAAAATAAACTATGAGTGAAAACGAAGTTCCCACTAGAAAAATGAACTGTTGTAGTTTGCTTTCCCTTCGTTCTTTTCTGTGCTGTTGTTGTTAGTTGCAGCTTGTTTGCTGCATAACGACAAAATGCACTTTGTTTGATGAGCAGCAGCGAGGGTCCCTTGGCCAAAAGCAGCCAGGACTGTGGCATGTGCCAATAAGGACGTGCAAACAGATATAAACAGTGCTAGAGGCAGAAACAGAACTCAGACTTATTTAAAGAGGGCCACAGACAGGGATAATGCCAACTGACAGCCAGCTTTTCATTCATTTCCTTCTGCTACTTTTCCGAATGGAAGCTGTAAATCAGCTTCCTTAAAAAATAATGAGAAATTATTGGCGCAATGCGCCTCGAGACGAACGAGTGACGACTGAGCGACTTCGTTGAGTCATCTTGGATGAAATGAATGATTGTGGACAGATGATATTAAGTATACGTCACGTATGCTCAGTCATGTAGTTGAATCGAATTACAACTTTTTATTTAATTGACTACACTAAAAGCAATACGCTTTATGATACATTCAATTAAGAATGCATAAACTAGACATTTAGAATATAAAGCAAAGCAATTGCTTCATAAATTGCTCAAAATGAAAATGAGAGGAGGCAGTTTTATTCCTTATTTATTATCCTCAAAACCCACAACTGTTGTGCTATGTGCAACAGTATCAGTGTCTAAGCAGCAGCTTTCCACATCAACGGGCTTGTGCAACATTGTGGCTAAAGCATATTGTAAAAAGCCGCTTAAATTTACAGCCTGTGCATAAATTGAAAATGTTTTCTGTCCTGTGTAACTTATGGGAACTCAGGCAGCTTAAACTCCCAGGCAGAACAATGCAAGATTCATATTGAAATTCATGTTGGGCCACAAGGATATTGATGCAAGAATCCTGCACGTCGCAGTCTGTTTTCCATTTGCTATGCAGTCAACTAGGTCACTCAGAATGACCCCTTTAAAGGTATTGTTCTGCATTTTTGCCTTGCATCTTGTTCATCAATGTATTCTGTCTTTTCGTTTATTCACCACTATCAAATATCACATTATCACACTTCCACTTCAAATGCCTCACAGTAATTTTAGAGTTTGACACGCATGCTGTGAAGTGTACGTGAGACGATTAACTTAATTAGATGCGCAAATCCAACACTCGACACGCCAAAGACAAAGCTCGCTCAGAGATTGACAGAAACAAGAGGAAAATGTGATGCTGAGATTCTCATAATGTTTAAATATTTGTTTGGTAAATGTGGTAAAAAGAGGGGACAGGAGACATGAGACACCACGATAAACATCAACAAGGACGCGCTCAGAAGAGACTTTAGTATTCTTATCGAGGAACACCTCTTGGTTGAGCCTTTAACACGCACTTAAGTGCTCCAACATAATTTCCTGAAATTCTGTGTGAAATTTTAATTATCTCACGCAAGCACACACACACAATGGAAACATGTTTGATAAGCGCTTTAATTAGCTTAAGTTTTCACGTCGCCATTTCGTATTCCCTGTGAGTCCTTGTGTGGTCCCTGATGAGGTGACTACATCAAATTAATTGCCTTGTCGGTTAGCCTCTTCTTTGTGTACTATGTGTGTGTTTGTGTGTGTGTGGTGTAAGTGTGTGTGTGACTTGTATAAACATGTATTATCCCGTCTTGGTATTCACTTTATCTGCCTTGCTGGGAAAACTTTTCATTTTCATTTGAGTTTCAGCTTTCGCTCAAGGCAACAAATAAGAGGAGACATCTTCCCCTTGGGCCACTCGCCTGCTTCGTTTCTCACCTTTGTGTGACCCTTAGTTACACACACACACACACACATGCACACACTCACACACACATTAACAACTCGAACTGCAGCTGCTCAATTCCTCAATCTGTCATTGAGTCATGTGGCTGAAGCCTCAGGAACTCAACTTTAAATTGAGTTTTCCTCGGAGAACTTTTCAGGCAGTGACTATACAATGTAATAGATAACTTTTCTTCTGGGCATGGCATGGCACCCTGTATATGTATATGTATATGTGTGGATGGGCTGATTGCTGTTTTGTTATTCATGGAATTGTTTAAAAATTTAGATTGCTACGAAACTTGCAAATGACATTTGGCTCTATTGTCCTTGTTGTGTTATCAAGTTAAGTGTCACGCACCTTGTCACACAAATCAGATTAAAATTAAAGGACAGGTAACAAGCACATCTCTCAATCATTATATCATAAACTCATCTATTTAAACTTTATTTAATTTAAATAACATAAATCACTGCATTAATTTATATTAGACAGGAATATTTATCTGTTATTCCTTCTCAATTTATAATTTCATTAGGTATGACTTCAATTCTTAAAGTCATTAGATAGTGAGAGTAAGGATTTCTTTCCCCTTCTTCTCCGACACTCACACACTTCGAGTTAATGAAAAAAGCCTCTTAAAATCCCACGTAAAAATGAGAACGATCGAAGAACAACAAAAGTATTTGCAAGCATAATTTAATTAATTAGAAAGAAGCCCCATCTTTCCCCTATCCTTCCCTATATCTTATTGTGTATTATGTCAATTAGTTGAGAACCGCAGCTGGGACTTTGTAAATCAAACCTGAAGTAGCGCAATTCATTTAGGACATCTTTGCGTGCCAGGCACGTTCCGTTCGCCTCCCTCCTCTATATATTTTGGACGTTAGCAACGCGATAAAACTGTAAAGTGAAGCCAATTCATTAATTTAGCTGGTCAACGAACTGGAGCAACAGGATAACCACACAATTAGACGAATTTGAGCCAACTTTATCTTTTGCTTGGCTGCCTCTCTGTATTTTCCTGACTGTCCGACTGATTCACCTTTGTTTTGCTTTTCCTCTGTCCTGGAATTGACATCATCAGAGTGAATTTCGGTATGAAATCTCTTTGTAGTTCTGGCAGCAGCAAGTGAACAACCTCGTTTGGCCAGTGAACCGTGTGAACAGAGAAATCAGGGAGAAAGAGCGAGAATTCTGGTCGAGTCGAGTCATCCACTAGATGACACCGAGTGCCACTTATTGAGTGGCAAACACATTCAGCACTCAGATATCAGGCAGAGGGTCTTGCTTTTGTGGTTGTCCAATTGCGGTCGAGTGTCATCGGGCACAGCCCAACAACCCACACACACACACAGATACACACTCACAGGCTAACACACTCACAATGCTATTGGTGTCAATAGAGGAAGATTAGGTGGCAGAACGTGCAGCCTTTTGCAGCCAGTTTGCCACATCATTAAGTTCTTAATTAGCTCAGCCAGCAGCTGCCATTTTTGGAGTGCACTTAACAGGATGGAATGAGGGAGAAAGGGAGACGGAAAAGGCGTGAAGAGGAGAGGAGATTACCAAGCTGCTTTGCATGCAGTTGAGTTGAGTTGAGGCAGCAGCAGGAAAATGTCTTAAGCTGCTTTTCCACCCAGCAACTATTGAGTGCAGTCTTAGCCTTTCTTATCTTGTCGCTTTCCATTCGAGTGGCACTGGATCAGGATCAGGATCAGAGCAGAAGCAGGACTCTTGAGCGTTTCTAGAGTGCAAATGACCGTGGCGCTTAAGCCTTAAAACGGCCAATGTTCAATGCATTTTGAAACCATTTGCATAGCAGCTTAAATTGTGAGAGAACTTTAAATGGTTTTGAATAAAGTTGCATCTGATAAAATATTCCATTAAAAAACAAGAGTATGATAGCTCCGCTATAATGGAATACTGAAGATACAACACAACTTTTGCCACACAATTAGCGCAGCTTGCAACAAAATTTGATTATCGCAGTGGGCAAATTCATGGATTGTCCGTAATTGGAATGTTTTGAGGTTGCAGCGCGAAATTGCCAACCATCCACATGTCGCATTGTTGATTTATGGCCACAGTAAGCGCCCATCGAGACGGACAGACAGACAGACCAATGCGTGCCCCTTGGGCCACCACAAATACAAGCGATGTGTGCCGCAGTGGTGCATTTGTGGTTTTGGCGGCTGTGTTGCACGGGTTCTGTCACCTGCATTCGATTTAACACCCGCAGAAATATTGCAATGAATGCGGATTATGTGCCTTTTAAGGGCTTCCCACAAACATACTCGTCCTATAATGGAACATTCAAACTGTCAGCTGACAGTTCGAGAGCCAATTCCGAAGCCCACAATCATTGAAAAAATTGGCTTAAGTGCTTAACTAATGGTAAGCATGGCAATAAGCCGATCCACAAACGTCCTCCCACCTCACCTCCCTCTCCCTCCTCCACTCCCATTCCAACGAAGTCCCTCTCGTGACCCTGACATAAGTCTCATGCCACTTTGGGGTGAATGATTCCCAGGAAGAGGTTTGTTGCGTGAGCTTCCAACATTTTTGGAGTGTGCGTCCATTAAACGTTTTCCGTTAAAAGCCCACAGAGCATGGCCCATAAATAGTGGGGACAAAACTAGACACAGGTCAGGAGTAAGTAGTGAACAGGACTCGGTTAATTGGCTTTCAAAGCGAGCACACGAAGAGACGAGTTATGAGCAGAGACGAAGTTTGGGAGCAGTTGAATAGTGGGTTACTATGGAACTAATCCCATTTTGAGAGGAATTTGATAGATTATATTTGTTGTTTATCAATTTTTGCAGTAATTTGTATTTAAATTTATCAGATTAATATTACATTTTAGCATCTGATTTTCATTTGCATATTTATTAGTTTCTGTTTACTTTATGATAAAATGAATATGAAAAGCAATTAAACAAACGTTGCACAATTTTTAATGAAATTATGGGAGAGAATAACTAAATAACTGACTGAGGCAGCTTTTAACTCATGTCTGCCACAGCAATTACAAACTAGCGAATCAACTTATATAAACACATATATATTATATTCTATATTCTATATGCATAGTCTAACAATTTCGCCATTTTCCAGCGACAATAAAAGTTATTCCCCTGCGTTGCAGTTATGCAAATGCAGTTCACACTCATGGAGAGCATGAACAGCAAGTAAAAACATATTGTGATAATTGGAATACAAAAACTGATGGAAATTAAATAACTACGTTATTAGCCAATTTGGCGCAACCGAAAACCGAACAAATATTTTATGTAACAGTTTGAAAGAGAACCCAAAACTTTGTTAGACAAAAGAAAAGCTAATTTAATAATCGGTCATTTCCAGAGGAAGTTTTCATTAGGCAATGAATTGCTGCTCTTTTTGGTTGTTTAGGCTTAATTTATATAAAGTTAATTTGGTAGATATTGAAATTCAGTCAGTCGAATGGCCAAGCACAATATAAAAAGTGTAAACAAAAAAGAGCGACAAACTTTGCCAACTTTGATTGAAATTCAAAGCTGAGCAGCAAAATGGACGCTCTGTGGCATTTACTTCCAGGCCATTAAGGCACAATGACACACGCGGCTGTTAAAATGGGATTGGGAGGGGGAAGAGAGAGGGGAAGGGGGAGAACTTCTCCACGAGATAGGGCGAAGAAGACCTTTGTCTAAACTTTGGGCCTGAATTTGCTTGCCTGCCCTTGGATTGGCTTTTTTGTCGCCTCTGACACTTTGAACCCTTGTCAGCTCATCGAGGATGTGAAGGAGGAGGGAGAGGAGGAGGGATCGGGGGCGGTGTTAGTGATGACTTGGCCGATAATATTGAATTTGCAGTGTGCTTAATCATGGGACTCGAGTAGAGGCCAAAGCCAAAGCCGAAGCTGACTGCAGAGGACAGCTTGAACGAATTCCTGCCCCAGCCTTCTTATGTGCAGATTATCATTGTCAAAGCTGAAATCATAATAAATCATTCGGTTTCAGCAGCAGACAAGCGAAATTCCTTGTCGTCCACCAAAGAGAGAGTCCGACTTTTGAAGGAACGCGTACTTGAAATCCTTTGTATCCTTATTTGCCAACTTACAAATCCATTTAATGGCATTTCCCTTTCGTAGCCTAACAACCTGAAGCAGCAGAAACATTTTCATACCTACGCTGACCCTGAACCTAATGAGCACCCGCAATTAGAATCCGCATGAAATATAGACGCTCGTGCCTGGCATTAAATCCAGACGCTTCTCCTCCTCCAACTGCCAGCATTTACAAGCAGATTAAGAAATTAATGGCCTACCATTGAGGAGGCTTCGTTGTTAGGGAAATTCGGGAAGAGGTTTCCTTGCCTGACTTTTGCTTTGCAGCGCTTTGTCATTTTTCATTTTTAATGTGCGCCACAGGGCAGTCCAAGAACCTCCCACATAAACCCGATTAGCCACGCCCAAACAAAGCAAAGAAAAAAGGAAATCTGAAAGCATTAAAGATCTCAGATGTTGGGTGGAACAAAGAAAAAAGTACAATCTATGCGATGAAGAAAGCATCTAATTGAGTTGCCTTCTTGCTGTGGGATAGTGCAGGAAATGAGGCAAACTCTCATTCTGCCCAGTCATGAGTTGACGATGTCGACTTCTGAGTTGTTGACCATAAAGGTAGCCACGAAATTAAATAAGTCCTGCTACATACACAATGAGGACAAGGCTCCACTGAGGCTGAAGCTGCAACTAACAAGCACATTGACAGTCGTTAAAAGAGGACAATGACAATGGATGTCTGCCGAGTTGAGTTGACTGTTGCCAGGATGCGAAGGACAACCACAGCACAGCACAGCACAGCAGAGCGTTTTATATATTTATGAGCCACAGACAGGAATACAACAATACGATACAATGCAGAAAAGGTAACGTCATTGGGTCGAAGAATGGAAGAAAGCAAAAGGAGAAGCAAGACAAAGAGTAAGGTGTGGAATGGCTGACTTCCGTTTCCGTCAACACTGGCGTTGAATGCTGTTTCCTGCCAAACGGCAAACGGCCGTCAGTCAGCCTGTTAGTCTGCTTTGTGGCTAATTTGCAAATAGAATCGAGAGGGGAACCAGAGTCGCTTTTGCAATTTAATTACAATTTGTTGCCTGTGAGAACATTCGATTCGTCTAATGGCATCTAAGTGAAGTAAACTGTACCTCAATCATAATGGAGCTGGCAAAATGCCAAGAGGTCAACGACAATATTGAGTTCGTTGACGAGGTTCACCACACAAAAGCAACTAGACAATATGGTCAGAATCACAGGGCGTATAATTAATGCAAGCAATTGTGGCCAGTGTGGCAAATATGAAGGCAAAATATCAATGCATATGCCGAACGATTTGCATGTTTGCAATTGCATTAGGCATTCAATTTGGCAATGAATAATGAATATAAATATGATAGAGGAGCGATAGTCTTGCTGCCTCTCGCTCTCGTTTATCATTATTGACTGTAAAATTGAAATCGGTTGGGGCATTAAAGTTATGGCAATCGCAGCCATGAGAACATATTTATGACTGACCATTGGCCCCTCATCTATATGGATGTATGTGCGAGTATGTGAATGGGAGACAAGCGCCCACACATGGTCAATAGCCCGCCCCGGGCTTGCAGCGTGTTTGCTTTATACATATTTGATTTTGCCCTTTGCAAATGTTATAGCTGCTGCTCTGCAGTTTGTTTTTATATAGCAACGCTCGCCTCGTGACATGGATCGTGTTTGCTTGTCATATATCAGGGCAGGCGTTGCAATTTGATTGGCAAGTTTCGAGCAATGCGTGGCTTTCGGCAGTCAGACCGTCAGAGAGTCTCGTTTAATGGAATTGTTTATGGCCTGGATGATGACGGCGAGTAATAATCATTTTTCAGTGCCAGTCCTTCATATTGTGTGTTGTCTGCTGTCATTTAAGACTTTCACTTTACGATTTTACTACGCTTTAAAGCGGTTGCCAGTTGCCAGTTGCCAGTTGCCAGTTGCCAGTTGCTGTTGCTGTGTTTCCGGCAATGACCTCAAGGCCTGTCCGCATTTAAGCTGCAATTCTCTGATGGCTGCGCGTTCATTCTGATGTTGTTTGGTCGCCTGGGGGCTCGTTGCCTGTCCAAATAGCCAAAGAGAAGCGAGACAGTCGACTGTCAAAGGATGTTGCCTTTAAAACGTTACCGTTCCCCGGCTTCTGTGTGTTTGTGCGCATAAAAAGGGAAGCAAATAACGCAATGGCGACATTTGCCAAAAGGGATTTCCAGTTGCCTCCAGCTTTGGGTTCTTGGCTCGGCGACATTGGCATTTGGGGCAAGGCATGCAAATAATTTCATTTTAAAGCTAAGCTATGCGTAAAATGCAAAATGACTAACGAAAATGTTTTTAAGCATAAATCATTATTGATTACCACATGGCCGCCCAATTCTCGCAAGAGCCTCAGACTGAGCCTCATAAATGTTATGTAAGCTTACAGAGCTTAAGTAACAATCATTTGTCATAATTTGCTCAGGCATCTGATCAATATTTATTTCAGTGTATGTGGCTGCCAAGTAGCTGCATTAAAAATCCCTCTTAATAATAAATAAATGCTAAAAGCAACAGCGAGGCGAATGTCCGGTAATATAATTTAAAGATACTGAGCGCACATTAAATTCCTTTGATGCTTGTGGAACTGTTGAGCGTTCATTAGCCCGCATGTCTTTTCGACTTTTTTTTCCGTTTCTGCACTGTTCTCAGTTATGCATTAAACATCTGCACAAATGTTCTTTTTATGACCACCAAATGCGTGTGTAATTATGCCTCGAACCGAGCGCCTTGGGCAACATTCCAACCGGCCACAATGAATGTGACTGGCTGACCAAATGGTTGCGTGTTTACTGATGTGTGTGCGTGTTTGTGTGTGTGTGTGTACTTTTATGTTACATGCGGATAGCGTGAGTTTAGTGCCAGAGAATTGCCCCAACAATTATTATGATGGCTGATAAGGGACTCGCACACACACAAAATACACGGCGAGTCACGCACACACACTAAAGCAGCGAGTCTGAATTTGCTTTGCTACGTGACTGTCGGTAATATTCTTGTGGCAACTTTGCGTATACGCAATGTTGTGTGTGGGGTTAACATAATACGGGGCGTATACGTAATGTGACGTGCTTCAAAACTCAGCCACTACTTAGCGTAGTTGCAATGCGAGCGCATGACATTTGTGACCGCCTCAGTTGCCTTGGCCTTTTTTCATTTTCATTTTCATTCTTCTGTTGTTTTTTTTTATTCCTTTTTGTTTTTGGTTGTTTTCGGGGTGCTACGTTAGAGCCGCAGGCTGCCCCAGCGTGTCGTGTGCTTCACCTTGCTCACATGTGTGTGTGAAAAGGCAACAACTGCGGCTGCTTTCATTGTCATTCCATTTATGCGACTGCCGCCTCACTTGGCAACTGCTTCGTGCCTTTCAGCCCGTTGTTGCCATTCTCCGTTCTCCCTTTTTTATTGTTTATTACTCTTTTATTATTATCGCAACTGTGCGTTTTTGTTTGCTTTGCGCCTGCCTTTATGCGGGTGCCATTATTTCAGCTCTGGGAGCTGCAAATTAAAGACAAAACACACACACACACACACACACACAGTCGCATATACGCAAAACTCGCTGATGAATTGCCAGATAATTAAATATGCCAAATGGACGTGGCACAAAAAGTAAACGAGAGCAAAGAGTAGGACAGACAGTAGGAGCGCAGGACAGGTTGACAGAATGACAGAATGACAGCATGACAGCATGACAGCTCAACAGACAGCCCAAAATGAAGCTTAAATATGCGAATGCGAAATTAGCATTTAGATTTAAACGCCAATTGCTTGCAAATGAGTTGATTTCAATGGAAATTCGCCGCACTTTGCAATCATGGAATTACAAAAGCGTGGCCAACTGTTTGAAAACTTTAAGAAATTCGTATTATTATTATTGGGACTAAATCGATATAGAAAACATGTATTAACACCCAATTATGCTGCTGCATTCCGCTTATTAATTAATGGCTTGAACTCATTGAATTATTTGTGGACGTTAAGAAGTTTAAATGATTATTGTTTGCAACTCGTATTGACAAAGAAATATATAAGAAATAAATAAGAAATTATTATTGAAAACAAATCGATATAGATATTTTATGCCGCATTTTATTTTAATTGAATAACTAAATTTATGGCTAAATGTAATTCAATTATTTAGCAATTTAAATTGCTAAGCTATATCCATTTTACCGCAGAATATAAAAACAAAAAAAATAGTTTTTAAATTAATTGGATTAATCAATATGGAAAACATGCATTTACAAAGGATTATGTTGAATTCAACTGAACGATTTTATACTAATAACGATTTTAATTACCAAGCTGCAACAATTTCGATTTGCTTTCTTATTTTTAAGCCGATTTTCTCGGCTACACATTATTAAGCAGTGAAAAGTATAAGCAAATATTCAAAGGCATCGTTGATTAATGGTAGTATAAGAAACTGTTAAGGGCACAAAAGATTCGAATACTCACACTTGTCTGCTTGCTGTTTGCTAATGGCGATTAAATCATATAATTGATGTGCCACGTTTTAATCTTGGCCACTTGACGTCGCTTACTGGAGCGTACAAAGAGCCCTCCACGACTCAGATTCAGATACGAGTCTCTGCTGATGTTAGTTCAGTTCAGCTGACGATGAAAAACCGTCGAGGATGCCATGCGAAAATCCAATGCGAGCGAGTACTTCAGTTGTTTTAGTCGAGCATAATTATACGTTGTGTGTGACTGCAGCAGCAGCGTTTGCGGCTGTTTCTATGCCAGTTGGTTAAACATTTAATTAATATATTGCTCATACGCCACGTGGCCGAGAGGCAAAGTAGGTTACATTTATTCATACGTTGTGCTGGGTTAAAAAACCTGTAAACGCGCGACTGCTGCCAGACAAGGCCTTGGGCTGGCCATTTCCTCTGCGGCAATTACAACCAAGCAAAAGCCATAAAAAAAATCCTCAACAAAGCACAAAGCACGCAAAGCCGTCTGCATGTGTACGCTGCTATACGCCATGCACTGTACTCTGAGAGTGTGTGGTTGTGTGTGTGTGGCTTCATAAAAATAGTTAATTTCACTAAAACAAAAACAATAACGTTACAGTCTGAAACAAAATTGCTTTTACTTTTACTTGGTTCAAACGCCCACTTTGCTGGAGTTGGAGGAGGGCGACAAATGTAATAAAGTTTTTTTTTTTTGTTTTGTTCTATTTCTTGACACACGCACTCACACACACACACACGCACTCACACACACAGAGGCAACGTGTCGGCATTAGCTGTACTTATGTTATTATATTATTTATTATTCATTCGAATTCACCTTTGCTTTAACCCACTTTATTCACTTCACTTCGATTTTCGTTAATTTTAGCTATAATTCACATACTTAAACTTCCCGTCGTTTTCTTTCTACCGTCTCCGCCAACGTTTACGTAGTTCACGTTACGTTTACGTCTTTTTTCGTTGCGTTTTCAACTCGCTTTCGGCGTAACGAAGCTCCGCATTTGAAAGCCGCCAAAATACTGAAGGCAACTAACGGTGCATCTGCTTATAGCGACGTCTGCGTCGGCAGAGGCAGCGGCAGCAGCAGCAACAGTGGCAGCGACAGCGAAATTGACAGTTGGGGCGTCTGCGCAGAGAACGCGCCGTTAAAACGAAAACAAATTTAACACTTCGCTGGGAACTATTTCAAATGCACTTATAGAGCAGCATATTATTAACAAATTACCAAACAATTGCAATATAACAAAACTATCAGCAACAGAAAACAACTCTCGAAAGTTTGCATATACTTTCAGTATACTCATCCGAGTTTAAAGCTTATAGACAGCTCGACTATTTCAACAACAAATTTTAAATTTTATTAGCTAAATTTTTAAATGGCAAAAAAACAAATGCAGTTGTATTGTTTATGGTACTCAATTTTACTTATTATAAACATTCAATTTGACATTAAGAAATTATCCAAGTTTCTTATGTCGTTTTAAAAACGTTTTATTCAAATTTTAAAAACTATTTTATACATATTTCCCCCGTCTACTTCAACTTTAAAACTTGTCAAAAACTACATGTTTTTATTTGCCGCGCACATTTGAAAATTAAGCGCCATCTATTGCGCACAATACGAACTATTATACGCACACAGTTCAAAGCTAAGTGCTACGACACGCTGAACTGGTTCACAAACGAACAACCTCGCAGAAAACAAAGTGAGGGAGCGAGACAACCATATATGCATCACTGCGCATGCAGGGCTGCCATTGTAGTTGGGCGGTCTAATTCAAATATTTGAATTACAAAAGTTACGAAAATACGTTTATTAAATTGCATTATAAACGATATATGATCTAACAATTTTGGATGAAAAATACTTTTTGGGGCAAGCTTAGAATATCAAATTAAAAAGATGTGAAAAAATAATACACCTAGCTGGTAACAAGCCGTATTTGACTACAACAATTGCAGTCGGATATCGTAAAATATATAAAGGGCCTATCACAAGATAAAAACTTTGAACCGCCTAAACTAATGACTCGTACACAATAAATATAAATTACTAAAAGTTAGTCGATCACGCCTACTAATCCAGGGGGGCGATCTTCATGCGCCACGCATTCTTAATCATGTCAGCCGCCTTCTCCGCAATCATGATGACAATTGCATTCGTATGACCAGCGGGCACATGGGGCATAATCGAAGCATCTGCCACACGCAGATGCTGAATGCCATGCACCCTCAGCTGGGGATCAACAACGGCTGCGGGATCTGTGGATGGACCCATCTTGCAGGTGCCCGACTGATGTTGCAAGCTGGAGCCATAAAGACGCAGGCAGCAGCGCCAATAGTCCTGGCTGGCAAACACCAAATGCTCACAGCCCGGAAAGGGTCGGGCATGGAAGCGGGTGCCCACTTTCTGCATGGACTTCGTGCGCGACAACTTCAGAATCTGCAAGCAATTATTGTTAGTAATGTTTCTTCAAATTTGAATGGTTTTCTTGCCATTTCAATGCCCTCAATCATGGCACGCACATCGTCGGGATGCTGCATGAAATTGGGTTCCATGCGCGGCCAGTGGAAGGGATTGCGACTGCGCAACGAGATGCGTCCCGTGCTCTTGGGTCGCAGCAGCACCGGCACCATACCGAACGTTTCCATCTGCTGCAAATCGCCAAACATCTTGTCATAAAACTCATCCGTGATGCCCAGCAAATCACGCAACGTGCCAAAGCGATCTCCGCTCAAGGAACCAGCGCCCAAAACCAGTTCCATATCCGCATAATCCGAAGCTGAAATGAAGCTGTTAATATAATTAACTTATTAGGGAATTCTTTTGACTCACTAAAACTGGAGCTGGGCGTGCGGACAAAGGCAAAGGCCTCGGCACCGCCGGGAATCGTGTAAGGTCCCTGGCCGGCGAATAAGTAGCGTATGATGTCCTGGGGATTGAGCAGACGCGCATCATTCACCGTCGAATCATTCACCATGAACACGAGCCCATTGAGCGTGATGTGATCCTGCAGATTGTAGCCCACTTGCAGATCCTGCATCACCGGAATGTTGTGCTCCGCCAGATGCCCGCTTGGCCCCACGCCAGACAACATCAGCAGCTGTGGACTGGCGATGGCGCCGGCAGACAGGATGACCTCCTTGCTGGCACGCACCACGAAACGTTGTCGCTGCTTGGTGAACTCGACGCCAATGGCCACCTTGGTGACGGGATCGATGAGCAGCTTGGTGACCCAGCTCTTCATGGAGATGTGCAGATTGCGACGCTGCAGCACGGGCTGAATGAACGCCTTGCTGGTGCTGCAGCGTCTGCCCTGGCGTATGGTGGCCTGGGCACGAGAGAAGCCCATCAACTGCTCGCCATTGTTGTCCGTGATCTTGTAGCCCAGCTCGCGGCTGGCCTTGAGGAACGCCTTCAGCTGACGCGACTTGTAGTCCGTGTACTGCACATCGAGTGGCCCATTGCGACCGTGATACGGCGACTTGTAGAGATCGGGAATGCCAATGCGTTCCGATTTCTTGAAGTACGGCAACACATCGGCATAGGACCAGCCCGTGTTGTTGGCCGCCGCCCAGCCATCGTAGTCCTGGCGATGGCCGCGCGTGTAGAGCATAAAATTAATGAGACTCGTGCCGCCAACGCCGCGTCCTTTGGGCCAATTGCAGACGCCATTGCGCAGTCCCTGGCAGGCGTTGGGCGTGGCCTCCGCCTTGTAGCCCCAATTGTAGCGCGTTGTTTGCGTCAATGCCGCCGTCAGCGGCACATCGCTGATGAATGTCTCCTGATCGCCCGCCTCCAGCAGCAGCACTCGAGACGATTTAATCTCGCTCAATCGATTGGCCAGCACACAACCCGCCGACCCGGCGCCCACAATGATGAAGTCATACTCGGGCAGAAAGTCATTAGTGTCGGGTATGCGAGTGTTGAGCAGCGTGGTCTCAAAGTCCCGCACCAGGTCGACCAGCAGCTGGCAGTGACTGCAGCCGAAGCACATCCAGAATATCAAGATGTACGCTAATCGCATCTTTATTAGCCGACTGTATCCGTGTGTCTGTGTCTGTAAAAAGAGTGATAATTAATGAAGCGTTCTAGTTGCACATTAACAATGGGCTGTAAATTATGACGACCTTGGGTTTCACTTTTCTCACTTTGGTTCTGGCCAAAACGCATTTTACGCCCCACTGGCTATTGATTTTCTTTTTTGGCTCAAGTTCAACAAGTTTCAGGTTACATCGTCGAAATACTGCCAATAAAAATAATAATATATTTGCGAAAGAAGAAGTAGCGAAACAATAACAAAACACAAAACATTTGTGCAGACGTAAAAGATCGTTAACCGGTTCGTGATCAAAACAGAAAAATTGAAGAAGTCGCCAAAGCAAAATTCGCAAAAATAATTCGAGCGCAATCGCAGCAAAAATATTTACCCGTTGACGTTGACCCATAAAAAGCACGCGGATGTTCGTAAAAGACTCACAAGCCCAATCAAAATCAATAAGAAATATAAACAAAATGTATAAAAGCCGATAAAGGGCGCAGTATACGAATATAACGACTAGTTTATACCCTCATCTAATTTTGAATTAATTGCATTTCATTTTACTGAATCTCTTGCAATTTCAATAATTATTTAAATGAAATTTAAACTGTAGCTTTATTGTTACTTCACAGATTTATTGAAATTAATGTTTATAAATTATCAACATCATCAAACGTAACGACACAATTGTTGTGCCCCGTTGCGGACCATCGTAGACTAAATTAAATTGCTTAAAGTGGTGGGTGTGCTGCGTTTCCAAAGAAAAAATTGCTTTATATGCAAATTAAATGGTTGAATTTTGGTTTGGGGATTTTGAACATTTAAGTCCATTAGAGGCAAAAATTGCACGAACAATAAATAACAGAAAAAAGAAGGTAATTCAATTAACCCCAATACGCTTGCAGACAACAAGGCAACGAGTTACAGATACAAGTAACAACATCGAGATACAGATACATCTGCCTTTGTCTCTGCTCAAGTTCTTTTACGTGCACAGCCTTCAATATGCTTTCGACACAGACCGAATGTAATACACATGAAATTGTCTTGGGCCAAGTTAACTTCTTTTGTCACTACAATTTGTTGTGCTGGCTTTAAGGGGAGCCCATCAATAACCGGTCATCGGTTCCCCGCACAGAACTGACCTACGTCAAGGGTTCCAAGAGTTATTAACGGCCGAAGGGCAATGAGCTGCTTAATGTTCTTCGCGTCTGGCCGTCTAAAGCAGTTCGTCATTTGCAGCAAGTGGCCGTAATGGCCTGGCATAAAAAACAGGTTAGCAATAATTTCAGTAAAAATTATTATTATTTATAGCAAACATTTTTCAATCAGCGATAGCTTCATGCCACTTGCCACTTGCCAGTTGCCCTAATTATGTTTATGCCCCAGCATACATTCAAGTTTATTAACTGTGTCCAATTAGCAAAGTTTTAATAGCTGGCGCGACGAATGTCTAAAGGGTTGCGAGTTATCAGCGATTGAAATAAACTTTGAAATTCGTTGGGGAATTGTTATCAGATTTTACAAGAATTATTATTTAATTATTGCAAGAGTTATAAATTTATCAATAATTAAACTGTTATATAAGGTTGAAAAGCTTGGAGCTTTGGGTTATGTATTCATTTCATTATTCAACTAATTGGAATTTTAATGCAGACATTTTTGGATTTCCATTTTGAAATTTATTTTGGTATTTATTATTATAAAAAAACATTATTTTGTTTTTGTAAAATGTATATCCTTTACAATAATGAGACTGTTATATAAGGTGAAAGAGCTTTGACTTCTTTATCAACATTTTTATATTTAACGAATTCAGCAAATTTGGCTTTTATATTCAATAATTTTTTTTTTTAATTTCAAACTAATTAAAATTAAAATCACTTTTAGTATAAATAAATTATTATTTAATTGTTTCCGGATTTAATTATATCCTTTAAAATTAATTAACGGCTTTATAAGGCTTAAAAGGCTTGTTTTTTTTTATTTCATATATTACTCAACTAATTTGTATTTTTAAGCACATATGCATATTCACGAAAATATTTATGGCATCACTCAAAGACATTCTTTTGAATTTCACAAGTCAATAATGCAATTATCGTCAGTAAAGACACATATCACAGCAAAACCAATTATCACATATTGTTGACTTTTTTTGCACACAGAAATATGTATCTATTTTGCTTATATTTAGTGCTTTTATCATCACATCATTGAACAATCCCACAAAGTCCGGCTGTGTGTCTCTCCAAATATATGTAGGACAATTTCAATGGATTTGGAAATTCTAAACACGTTTTCTCGCCAGCAGTTAGAATGCACTTACGCAATGGACGTGTTGCTCTCCTTCGATAGATCAGTATGTGAACGACAGAGATACTTTAAGATACTTTGAGATACTTTTCGCTTTTATTCGAGACTCGATTCGCTACTGCGCATGCGCGCGCGTTGCTGTCCACTGGTTAAATGAATCGCGGCTGGCGACGCATGCAACGTCGAAGCCTATGCCGGACAAGTCAAGACAGGTAGCTGCCGGTTAAGTCGGTCAGATTTTGGCGCTACGTTTGGGACGACACGCAGCCCGCAGCGCCGGACGTCGGACCTTGGTCCAGAGCCAGAGATGCGAGATACACGCACCAGCAGATAAACAGTTGTGCAGGCGCGAAGCTCATTTTCAAGTTCATCATCTGAACTTGCAAATTTGGTGCGAGTTTATTTACATTTTTTTGTGTAAAACTATTTTCGGCATCTTGAGTTTGCCCCGATTCGCCAGGCGACGCCATCGACCATCGACCATCGTGTGCTGTGTGCTGGGTGTTTGGGTTTAGTCACATTCGAGCATTTTTGCATATTTTGGATGAAATTTAATTAGCACCCGTTTTATGCCCCTAATGTTGCCCATGATGCCAAGCATGTGTTAATCCAAAATTTAGTGCTGTTCGATTAACAAATAGTTGCGAACAAATAATATCACTATTATCAATAGTGCTTCCGTATACGCATCGTATTGAGTATTTATCCATCTTGTTGACTGTTCAAGTTCAATGTCGTGCAACGCTGCGCTTTACATCAATCTCAAAGATACTTGTATCTCTGTGTGTATCTTTTATCTGATTGCTTGTAGCCATGCGCCTAATGATGACTTCATGTTACAACGATTACAAATTGAAAGCTCTGACGTTATAATTTGCATACGAACCACATTAAGGCCCAATTCATAAATGGCCACCTAAAAAGACAAGCAACAACAACAACGACAGCGGTGAAGATACTCTTCATTTGATTTCGAGTTTTGAGCTGTTTTTGTTGCCACTTTCATAATCACCTTTTTGGCGCATTCGACCTTCAGTTACCGGCGCAGCAACATTTTTGTAAATTTTATTTTCGATTTTTGCTTCTTCTTTTTGTCGTTTTCCTATGGGATTTATTGCTAAAAATCCAAACAAATTGCATTTTGGCTTTGCTCTGCCTTTGTTTAGACTTCCATTTTATTTGCACAGATTTTATGCATATTCATTTCGCATGACTTGGCAACTGTCAAATTGGCTGGCTGGTGTTTGAATTTGAAACGAGTGCAGCACACACACTCGTTTTCCAACTCAAGTGTTCATAGTCATAGTTCATAGTCCTAATTGATAAAAGTTCCAAAAGGCTGAGACAAAACGTTGCTAATTTCATTTCAAAGCGCTAAACAATTAAAAACGAATGTTTCTGATCGCCGATCATCGATAATGTCTCAAAAAAGTGATAGTCTACTCAATAATATACTCATAACGGCCGATGATTAAGCATTTTTCACTTTGCGACTTGTGATCGAGACAAAAATAGCAACAATTTAAAAATATTGTAAAATTCGAGATTGGGTGTTACAAAAAATAAATTAAAATAAATGATAAATGACAAACTACAGCATGTTTTTTATCTGATACAAAACAGACTAAATTCATTTAATTTAAAGCAAGCAAAAATATCTAGTAAATATTTAAGCCAATTTGTAAGATCATCAGAAAACATAACTTAAACATACTTGAAGATTTAAAGTAAACTAGGAAATGTTTTTGGAAGCTTTAACTGATGACAATGACAAAATGATTTAATAGTCTGAGAATTCTTATGTTTGTTTAAATTAGCATTGACTGTGTAATGAATGGATTCGCATTTCAATTCAATTTCCCTATTTACAAAGAGGTTGAAGACTGTGACTGGGTCTAAAGTTCTCAACCACTTTTAAGGTATGTTCGTGATATAAATACAAGCAATCATGAAATTGCTAGAATAACCTTCGCAGTTTTCTACATTATGTTTACAAGCACTATTAATTATTTGCATGCATTTTGCACATGCTAATTGGTTAAGTAAAGTGTGTCTCGAGCACGGATTAACAAATGCAATGCATCAAAAATATTAGACACAAGTACACACACAATTTGTGCGAGTCCTCAACACTTCAATAAACATAAATTAAGTGCAATCGTGCTACGATTGCCATTGAAATGCATGGTGCGCGATTGTTTGCTCAAAAAACGGTTATTTATAGTCGAGTTTGGATCGTAAAAAGTGTACCACACAAGTAAGTGAGAAAATAAATAAAAATTAATTACAATACTCTAATCGAACATACAAATAAAGTAGCCATCCAAATCCAACGACCTTGCCAAGGCCGACAAGAAAAGAGTTCGTCTAATCGTCTAGATGTTAACAATCAACCACTGGTCACCGCTTCGTCGAGTAGCTAAACAACATTCGCAGGCAGCAATCTGATTCCATTAAAATAATAAACACAAGCAACAACAAATAAATTACTGAACTCAAACTCTATGAGCATGAACACAAATCAAGTTCAACTTCAGCATCGACTTCAACTCCTATTTCAAAAGGTGGCAACAATTCTCTGCTGGCGTTCGACATTTACGCCCACTCAGTGTCAAGTGGGCAAAGTGTGAGTCCGACTCGGGTTGGGACTGGGACTGGGCACTATAATTTGTCTGATGCTCGTAAATCACGTGTCTAACGCCAAATGCCGTTAAAAAATGAAGACGTGAGCTGCGCACACAAAAAACCAGCAACAGCCCCAACACCAACCCCAAGCGGTCGGCAATAAAAATCAGAAAATAATGCCTCAAAAGTTATAACAATAACAGTTGCAACAACATACTCAACAAAAGAGTACAAAAAATGATGAGCTAGGGGATACCCTGTGTTCATAGTGCAACTCGTTGACTTCGTCAGTCATAGAAAAGTATATGAAAAAGGTACTCTCAAAAAAAATTTACAAAAAACAAAGAGAATACCCATTCTTGGCTTCACGCAGACGGGGTATACAAAACAAAGGCAAATGTCAAGTTATTCGGTCAAATTATAAATGCCATAGGTATAAGTCTACGATGGCAAAGCTGACAAATGACAGCAAATAAGAGACGAAAGATTGAAACGACAAGCAGAAGATAGAAGACACATAAGTAATCAAAATGCCGAAAACCGCTGAATAGTACTCAAAAGGCTTTTGCTCGTGAGCAGACCGATGAGAGGGGAGCGGTTAAACTGAATGAACTTGAAACAATTCAAGAGTAATTTCATATTGACTGACAGTACGTTGCAAATTATTAGGCAGCATTCCAGAAATCATAAAAACGCTATGCACATTAAAATAATAACAAATGTTTAAAATATTATTGTACTTTACGCTTATTTCACTTTTGGGCTCTAAAATCTCGCATTTTGTGGCTGGCTAAAGTTTGTTGGAACACCCCTGCAATCAAAATTCTCATGATTAAATTGACAACGACTTACGTCATGCTCGGAGACGGTCTTTGAACGCTTTGATTGGTGTTATTGACACGACCAATAAGTGTGGGCATTTCCATGTTTTACTTATTGTATTCTTCTGATTTCTGTTGAAATCCATAATAAGTGAGATAAGAGCGAAAAATAAAAAATGCGTTGATTATTTTTTCAGTTCATTAAAATGAAGTTTATTTGAAATTTATATGATGATTATTCAAGATTGTTGTCTATTTGCTAATCTATTATAGTAGTTATAATATTTATGTACGTAAGTAGAAAATTTTAAATTAAATGTTACAATTTTTGTAGAAATACATGTGTACGCGTTTAGTATTCAGAATTCGAATAAGTTATTCTTTAATTGTTTTGGTTTTGCTCTGATTTAATGATTCATTTGATTTGTATTGATTATTGTTTATGGGTCTGACGAATAATTAACTATGTTTGTTACGTATAGAGGTTTTGCTAGGCTTAGTTTAATGAACAAATTGCTTTGTATTTGCATTTGAAAGAATATTTCAATTACTTGCTGTATAAAGCCAAAAAGCGTCGTTCTAGATCTAAAATGATTATGCCAGTTTTTGTTTGTAAAAACCTACAGTTCTAGGTATTACTAATAGACTTTTTAAATATTTATAAATTAGTTGTTGGATGTAAAAAATGTTGAACATAAACATACTTAGCAGCTACTTACATAAAAATATTTATTTCATGACTTTTTCTGATTTGTTATAAATAAATTTCTCTTCATGTATATGTTTATGTATTGTTTTCTCTTCATATCCTCTTTTTGTATATTCAAAGTATTAAACTCACACTTTGCGTTCTTTGTTTTCATAATTATAAATGTAATCAGTACGAATTGCTCAGAACTCAATTCCGCGTGACACAGAATTTGTTTATCATGCCAAATCTCCATTCGAGTCGCATTACTTTAAGGGAACTTTCGGGAACTATAGTAATTGATTGACTCTGATTACGAATTGTACAAATTAAGTTTAACATAAATTTAAATCAATTAACGGCTAATAGGTTTTTCTGCGAGACCAATGTAATGTAAGTAAGCGCTGCGTGAAAGCAAATTCTGTGGCACAGCGGAATGGAATATTTTCTGGCTGCCGCCCAAAAGTATGCAGCATTTTTTCCCATAATTGTTTGTCGCTTAATGACGCAGCAAAACGTTGCTCACTTTGCTGGGCGATTCCGTTTTGACCGAGACTTTGTCACGAAAATGACGATTCTCGGGATTGGCCAGCACCGAGGCAATGAACTCGGACGTCTCCAGCTGCAGTTGAGCCAAACGCTTCTGCAGCAACTTGTTACGCTGCACCAGCTTGATGGTCTTGAGGGCTATGGAGAGCAATCCCTCGTTATGCGAGTGATATTGTTGCTGAATGTGCGGCTTGATGGGCTCCAGGGCAAACTCATAGCCACTGTCGCCATCTCCCTGATCCTCCTCCTCGTCATCGTCGTCCTCATCGTCGGCACTCGGCATTTGATCACAGAATTTGGCTGTTGTTGTCGATGTCTTGTTGTTGCCACTGCCAAAGATGTAACTGCTGTTGTTGCTATTGCTGTTGGCTGTTGTGGGTTGTAATACTGTTTTGATGTTGCTGTTGTTGCTGTTGTTGCTGTTGTTGCTGCTGCCGGAATGTGTGCGCGATATCTGCTGTAAGCTGGTTGTCTCGTTGCAATCATCGAGTTCCATGCGCTCCAGCTGCTGCTCAGACTCCGACGACGACGATGATGACGATATGATGCTCTTCGAGATTTGCTGCAGTCTGGACGGCACGCGGACAATGCGACGCCTCTGCTGGCGACCCGCTGAGTGCGTTGAACCTTTGGCAACTGCAAATAAGCAGAAGAAAACAATAAGTGTCAATCAATATGCAAATAACACAAAACACGCAAATAGAAATTCACAAGTCGCACAGTGGGACAGCGTATGGCAAAAATATGTGAGGCGTAATAGAGACCAGCCTAAAAGTATGCAATACAATATTTAGTATAACTAATCGAAGCTAAATCAATTGACTTAAATTCAAAGATGCCGAAATTAAAGTTAATACAAATGTGTGAGCTTATTATTTATTTTACTAAGAAAATATTTCAAATAATCATATTTGCCACACTACATAAATACCAAATTTTTTATTGGTTTTGCTTGCGCTATTTTTAGCTCAACTCATTGCTCGCGCTAATTGCACATGGCTCGCCCGCTTTGCTAATCAGCCAGCGGACCTCATTGGCGTCTATCAGCAACCATGCTGCTGCTGCTGATATATATGTATGTATATATACTTGGGTTTTGTTGCTGTGTTCATCGCGTGTGTCGCAAAACGTGACCACAGCTCGGGGCCAGTTGTTGTCAACTACATTGGCGATTTCAGCGCGTTTCGCTTCAATTTGCAATGCTCGTCGTCGAGCAAAGCAAAGCGGCACATGCACAATGCAAAAGGCTTTGGCTGCACAAATCGTGGATAATACACGATAATACACGCTCGCATACTGAAAATCGTAAACAACTGAAATGGTTTAGTGTTCCCCCAAAGAGAGAGAAATCATTTTGCAATTAGAGCTTCCGGCACTGTGTCTATGGTCAGGGTCGACGACGACGACGACGCATCAACTTTGTGGAGCACATGGCCGAGATCCGTTGGATGCCGATGCCAATGCCGATGCCGATGCCGGTGGACGGACTGAAAGCAGCTGAATACGGGCCACATTCAGGCAGGCAGCGTATTGTGTTTGCGTTGTGCAAATAAAGCAGTATTTCGATACGCTGCACCAGTGTAGTGAAACGTGAGAACGGGCATTGGCCCAAGGGCAGCTGGAGGGGGGCTGATTGCCCGGGGGTTCCAGTTTATTAGTAACTATATTTGTGTAAATGTGTGTATGTGGG
This sequence comes from Drosophila ustulata, assembly GCA_035047365.1. Classification (NCBI taxonomy): domain Eukaryota; kingdom Metazoa; phylum Arthropoda; class Insecta; order Diptera; family Drosophilidae; genus Drosophila; species Drosophila ustulata. Next base: position 21,622,649 of record JAWNPT010000094.1, read on the forward strand.
GTGACGCATGGGGGTCTTCATTGTAATAGGTGCTAAGTACTGCAATCGAATGTGCAAATAGTTTAGCAAATGAACAGCGATTTATACAGTTCCCCCCTCGCGCTGTCGCTCTTTTGATTTCTGGTTTGATTTCGCATTTTATAAATAGGTTATTTGCGAGCTAAAGAGGTTCGTTGTTTGAGAGCATTGATTAATAAATAATACTTATAATTCAATGCAATCAGATAACACAGGAATTAATTGGGCTTTATTCGCAATTTAAAATATGTTTTTAATTAAGCGAGAAAGTCATAAATTATCTCGAGATAATAATAATAATGTGCTCATCAAGCATGCCAAGCGGAGCATATTATGATATAATAGATATTCTATTACCTAATCAAATAACCATCATTCCCATGTTTGTCACATAACTGAAAGTACTGCTCCCTCGAAAACTAAATGTGTGTCAACTTATAACATGCCACATGCCACGTGGCCGTTGCCCTGTTGCTCTGCTTCTCTGTGCTGCCGTGTTGCATCAGACGCTGCTGCCCTTTAACGTAAGCAATTTCATGCTGCGTGTTTGCAACATGTGCAAAGCAAAGCCAAGCAACAAGACGTAAGTAGTAAGAACGTAAGAATATTTAATGCGGAAATGTGGTGTTGACTTTATTCTCATTCTCCTTCTCGTTCTCGTTGTTACCTTCGAATTTCCGCAGTTGCCACCCCCTCATGGCGCACACACACGTTTGTGTTTGTGTGTTTACTTCCTGCAATGCCACCAGCGGCAACGGCAGCGTTCGTCATCGTCGTCATCGACTTATGCAAGTGTCGAGCGAGGTCCCCCACGAGGCACTTGCACTCGACTGAGCAGCGCCAATGAACATTTATCTATTTATCGTTGTTGTTGTTGATGTTGTTCTCATTTCTCGCACATTGCCTTGTCGTGTACACATCGTGTACATATAAATGTATGTTATGTCTCTCTGACACACGTCTGAAGGTCTGTGGTCTCGACTCTCGGGTCTCAGGTCTCAGGTCTCGAGTCTCGAGTTTGGGGGCGTCTGTGGCCTCGTTAGCATCACCACGACGTGCACACACGTGCCGTCCACTCACATCAAATTAGTTACTATTTATGCTTAATTAAAGCAAATGTCGCTCGGCGCCCATGGCATTAGCAATGCCCACAAAAGTCACCTACAATTGCTTTCTAAATGTATGTCATTTATTGCCGCAACAGGCAAAACAGGCATCTATAAATACAAAAGCCAACAGGCCAAACGATGAACCTTCATTGTGCACACTGGCACCAAACACACGCGCTCATGTAAACAAATTCATATGGAATAACAAACAGCTATTAGCTGCCATTTATTTTCATACCCTAGCAACAACTACTCGAAGAAAAGTTTCTCAGTTGTCTTGCATAAACAAGACTAGCGTGTCTGATTCACAGCAAAGCAATTTCATGCGGAACAGCACAATTATTTCATTAAATTGCTGATTGCATCCCACTGTGCAACAACGGGCAGGTTGTTACATGCTGATTGGGGAAACTAGAAGATTCAGAGGCGCCTGCACGTGGCCTCGTCACACCCATTTAGCATTCAGCATTTTAACGTGTTGCTGGAAATTAGTTGGAAAATAAATAAAAAAAACAATATGCAAAGAAGAAATAGCATTTTGAATGAATTGCGTTGAATATGGCACCAATAAAAGCCAGCGACAACAACAGCAATCTCAGCAGCAACATCAAACAGGGCAATAAAAAGCAAAGTCGGCAAAAGCCGAAAGCAAAACAACAAATGTGGGAAAATTGTAAATAAGCCAGCAAAAGTAGCACAGCCATAGAAACAACAGCAGCAGCAGCAACAAAAACAATGCGAAAAGGGGCAACCCAAAAAAACGTGCCACACCAACTGGCAACGGGCAACAAAATAAAGGTTACGACATATCGCATACTCGCTGTGTGTGCAAAATATTGTTGTTGTGCAAATAAATGCTTATACAATATTTATGCTAAGATTTCTTGTGCCCATTTGGCTTATTTATTTACAATTCTCTGTTTCTTATTGTGCCATTTATCACATTTCATTTTTCCTAGAAAACTACAAGATCTTGTGGTCAATTAGTGTCGTGTTATGATAAATGACTGCAAGGCGATGAAATAGCCATTTGCGTACGCCTAAATCGATTAACAAAGTTATCCCAGATTTCTATTAATTGAAGTCTTAAGTGCGAAGGTTCAATATAATACTACAATTTATATGCACGTGCTTTAGTCGATGAAATAATGTGTCACGTAGTAACTAATCTAATCGGCTAATCCCTGCATTAAGGGATTAAAGTTTTGCTTTATTTTTATGTGAATAAATAAGAGATTATTTTAAGCAGCTACTGGCTTCTTAATATGGCCATCCTATTTTGAAGGCAGTTGTACTTATTTTTAGCAGAAGCAACCAGCCCTCGTCTAAGCCTGTTGAATTGTCAATGAAACGGATTGGGGGAGATGTGCTTATATAAATGTGTCGTACAAGCGAATTTCCAGATAAACTGTCTGCTGCCAAACGGACTTTGTATTGCTGACGCAAATTGTTACCATAACAAAGTCGCGTGCCAAAGCAAACAGCAACGACAGCAACGACAGCAACGGCGGCAACATGCGGCAGGCAACATGAAGCAAGCAACACGTGAAGCGAACACTGACTGCATTTGGGGGGCACGTTGCAGTGGAGCGGAACTGGCTAACAGCGTTTGCTTGACCAAGTTTACATAAATTAATTAAACATGTCCAAGTAACGTGAGCTGCAGCTGCCAATGGCTTAAAAATAGCAAAACAACAAACAACAACAGCGCATATAGATCGCATTACGTATACGCCACGTGGGACAGTCAAGTGTCTTACTCACCATAGTTCAGCACAGCGCTGTTCTGTGTGGCTCCAGCTGCCGCCGCAGCTGATGCTGCCACCGCTGTGGCAGCTGGGCTTGTGTTGGACTGGGCCACGCCCATGTTGGCACGTCGTCGCGCCTCCTTCATGCCGGCAACGCGAACTTTCTTCTCAGAGCAGACGGTGGGCGCCATTGGGAACTGCAAGTAGGAAAGGGCAGAAAAAGGAAAATGCAAAATTAATTGAGCGTCAAATTGATTAATTGATTGATTGACTGGATGTCAAAGTGTCCGAATGTCACGCCCGTTTGCAAACAACGAAAATTAATTTAATAATAATGCTGTAACGAGTTCAATCAACTTCTTGAGACAATTATTTGCGCTTTTGCGAATGATGAAATCATCATCTCATCGTCAAAATGATTATTAATTTTGCACGTGCCCGGAATTACGCTAGCTGACAAAGCATGATCTCACTCTCGATTACTTATCGCAATAAATTGCACGCTCTTGGATAATTTTAGCGTAATCTTTGATCTAAATACACACAACTACAAGTAGTACAAAATATCTTCAAACCACTTATTAATGAGCTGACATAACATTTCATTTATTTAATGCGACGCTTAATCGCTTTCGGCGTCCTAATGATCGGATTAGGCCGAACGTGCATCCATCGTACTCTCGTACTTTCGTACTCGTGTGTAATCATCATTCAAAGGTTGCCAGCGTGTGGCAGCTGCTTGTGAACAAAACACACACAAATAACACACTGGAGTATTAGTTACTAAGCTGTGGAAAACATCTTTATTATTAAGCATGTATATTTCATCATTTCATTTAATCTCTTGGAATTCGCAGTGCATTAGTCATTCACGAAGATAAACAAGGTATGTTGCCTGCCCTTGAGTAACGGTGCCCTGAATTCCCAAAGCCGTTGACGGAACCAACTGAGCTGCTGTCATTCGAAGCCAGCAAGTGGCAAAAACAGCAGCCAGATTATTTTTGGCATTCCCAGCGCAGCTGAAGCTCATTAACCATGCCCCAAATCTAAGCTTAGCAATGGCCATGGCCAAGACTATGTTTATATTAGCGCGACTTTGCTGGCGGGGCAATTTCGCAAGAGGTAAACAAACTTAAAACAGCAATCGTTGTGGCAAGTAAGTATTACGTGGCGGAAGATCCCAACAGAATATATACTATATACTTATACATATATACATTTATCTGTATATCGATAGTCAACATTTTGGCGCGCATGCAAATTGCTCAAGTGCTTGGCTCTTGTTATTGTTGTGCTGTCAGCCAGATGAGTTGATGCCACGGGGCTGCAGCAGAGTCGCAGGCAGAGGCAGCCCTGCGAGGCAGTCAAATTCAAATTGAAAAAGCCCAAAACCAACAACAACAACAACAAGAACCACGTCGAAGGCGACAACGACGAAGGCGACGGCAATGTTGTTGACGGCACGTGTATCTCTTGAGTGTAATTACATTTGGAAAGTGTGCGGCATCGCGGCATCGCGCGGCCTCTAAGAGGCATTTTCATTTTAAGTACTTGTGGGGCGGCGTGTGGCCGTGTGGGCGTGTCAGCTAAGCGGATTTCACAATGCCAACAGAACAGAATTGTTGTCGATGTGCCAATATGCATAGCTTGAAATTACATTTTATTATTTATGCCATCTCTGTCTCCTCTGCTGCTGCTGCTGCCTTCTTTTCAACATCCGGCAATATGCGCATACAAAACACTTTTCGCCCGAACCTCTAGAATCATGGCTAAGCCATCATCATCTTGGCCACATCCCCGGCATTAAAATGTAACAAAAACCAAGAAGCGTAACGTATGCCAAGCCTTAACGAATGGCCCCAATGGCATATTTGACGTACACGCGCTGTTTTTGTATCCCCTCAGCAGTGGACACACAGCTTGTGTGTGTGTGCGGGGGCAAGACGAGATTGGGGCAGCGGAACAGTGGGCAGGAAGGTGGCAAGCAATTTTTGAGCCAAACTGAGTCACAAACAAATGATACGGCAATGTGAAATAGAGCCGAAAGCAGTCGAAACGCATTTGGCGAAGCGCAAATACTCTATAAATAACATTCGCTTAAAATAGAATTATCTTTATTAATAATACAGTGAATAATCTTCATTAAATATTTGCCTTGTTTATTTCATTGTAATTCTTTGTTGTATTCATTTTCGCATTCCTCATGTCATAGTCAAGTGTCTCGTTGTCCAGCATTTATATTTGCAAATAAAAATATTTGTGCGTTATAAAAAGCCCCTTTCCTATTTCACTCGAAAAGTGGCCTGACGCTTCTGATTCTGGCTTGCCTCGAACTGGACAGAAAACGAGCAACACGTGCCGCTGCAGGCAAAAAGCAGAACATCAAAATAATAAAGCAATAATAATAATAAAAATATACAACAAAAAATAAGTTACTTGAGTCATTCGAGTCTCGCATAGAATACAGTCTGACTGTGTGAGGTTTTGTGTGAGTTGTTGCTACATGAATCAAGTGTTCTCACAACACAATTTGAAACACGCTTAGGCCGTCACCTGGAGCTGGTATTATCTGCTGTGTGGTATTCGCTACCTGCTGGAGGTCATGCCAATCAATGGCCATAATGAGAACTGCCACTGCGTGTGCATAAATTAGCCAAATAATTGTTGGACACGACAGAAACACACAACGCGACACGATACGACACGACACGCCAGCTGTCGAATTGATGTTAAAGTTGGGCTCAACAAGCGGTAAGGAAACAATGGACCAACAATGGACGAAGTGCTCACTGACTTCTAAGACAAAGCACGGGAAATTGGGCGCATGATGGCGTGGCTTAAATTGTTGGGGCGTTTGAGGCGTTTTCAGGGCAATTACTTTTGCTAGAGCCTCGCCAGTTGAGAACAAAGGCAAGCTCTGCCGACCCCAAATTAAATTGTTATTGTCAACGCACTGCAACAACAACGACGACCGAAACAGCGACAACAAAAATAAGTTGAAGTTCAAGAAACTCTCGGGTTTGCAGTCGCTGTTGAAGGCGTTGTCATTTTGAAGTTTATTTGGCGTACATGTTACGCTGCGGGGGCCAACGGGGCATGCGAGAAGAGTAAATATCGTATCATGCGGCAAGAGTCACAAACTCAACAAAAGGCCGCACACATTGTCATGCATATGATATGTTATTTGTGACGTCTGCACTACACAGACACAGACACACACGCAGAAACACTCGCCCAGACACCGACAGACAGGCAATATTAAACAGACGAGTTGTCTGCCTTTCTTGTTTATGTTTCGAGAGCACGTAAGTCATGAAAAGCGTTTTATATTGCACTTGGGCTTCATTTGCTTAAATGTCGCCAGCAATTCCCTGGCTCGCATTAGCCTTTAAATTTGTATAAGCTCGTATTCACACAGTCTCGTCGCATATCCATGTTAACCCGCTATTCATTAGCTGAAACATCAGTTTTGCACGTGAGCGGCAAAGCTTTGCACAAGTGCTATTAATTATAAATTTATGCATATTTAAGGCATCAAAGTAGTCTCAATAATACAACCTAAAGTCACACCTGAAAGCTTGTTGCCTTTGCAGCACTCGAAGCGATTCACATTACGCATTCGCAGTGTGTGCTTTGTTTCGTTTTCTGAGAAAAAATGTTGTCATTTGAATAGGATTTTAGCACTTATTAATTACTTTCGCACTCAACATTGATAAATATTGATCAATTGCAACTATGTCGCAGGTTTCGCTTTTGCGCACTGTTTGCCAACCGCTGCGTATACGCGATATGCACACGTCGCCTTAATCAGCGGCCCATTTATGCCCCGCTCTGTCATCTTGGTTTTTATCTAACACCTTTACACGTGCCACGTATCATGAACAATGACAACAGAAAGCGAAGCAATAACAACAACCGTCCGTACAACTTAAATAGCGTAGGCGCCAATGCCAGCAAAAAGCTGAACAATGCTGAGCAATTCAGGGAAAAGCAAAAAATATTCCATTGCAGGTCTACAATGTTTACTTTGATTCTGTTTGTTTGGGTCTACTTATGGTCAAATTCGTATGGAGCTCGTTTCCCACTGCCACAGCGGGTAATGTGGTCTTATGCTTTGAATATGTAATGTATATTTCATTTACGATGGAATATTTTTCAATTATGGCAAACAAAAAATGTTCTTCGAAATTATGTTCTTTTAAAAATGAAAAAAATTCCAAATCATCTTTTTACAATGATTTTTATCATCGGTTTCTGGTTAGCATCGAGTGGAAATAAATCAGAAGACGTGAATTTTAAAAATTCCTTAAATTAAATTGTCCAAATAAATTATCTTGATCATTCAAATATAATTTAATTTGCAATACATTAAAAACCAAAATAAATGCTTTTTTGAATTTGAACCATCAAATGTATATAGAAATTCACATTTCGATAGACACTTGTATACATGCATGTTATATCTCTCGATTTTCCGTAATCTGGAACTGCTCGTTGCCAACCAAAAAAAATATCTATCAGCCCCGAACAGCGCTCAACTACAGCAAAAACAAAAATAATAAAGTGTTAATTTTCTTGTTATCTCAATACATGCGCGTGGAAGCTATGGAAAAAATGAATTAAATAAAGGAAACAATAATCTCAAGGAGGGGCGCAATAATGCAAAATGACTATCGAAAATACCAAGCAAATATATTCACATATTCAAGCTAAGACAATAAACATGCGTCCCAATAATATTTAGATACGTCTGGAGCTAGACTAAACGTGCCGAAAAAAAAAACTGTGTGCAGCAACAAAATGTTGCTAAAAACCGTCTAAACGTCATGAGTCGCGTCAATAGACAAACATAGACGCGAATATGGGAATGTGTGTTTACTAATAATACAGCATGAAGAGGAGAGCATTGTGAGTAGGGTTTGAGCTTTTATTTTTTGGGGAAGTGGGAAGTGGTAAGTGTGCAGTATTGGCAATTGAATTGCCAGCTAGGCGATAAAAATTTATGATGGTGACAAGCAAAACAAATAAAAACGAGAAACGAAAAACGAAAAAGCGAAACATTAAACGAGCCACACGTGTGCCAAACGATGACCCAATTGCTTTGCCAATGGCAAACAAAAGCCAGCCACGCGCAATTTCTCCCCAGCCCCAACCTCTAACACCATCATGAAAGGTTCAACAAACAGCAGCTCGTTAAAGAGGAACAAAACTCGAGCCCTTCCAAAAAAAAAAAACCAAAAAAAAAAAATGTGACAGCAACGGCAACGCTATTAATTAGGCCCGAGTCTTATTTACTTACCGAACCCAACGAGCACGTCAAAGTTGGGCAAAAAGTGCCTTCAACCATAAAAATGAACATACGAACTTATAAGTATGTATATGATTATGCCCCGTATGGACGGTTTATCACGTATTTATCAGAATTAAAATCGGTATTACATGTGCCATAGCACCAGCAAATATTCTGTAGACACTAATGAAATCAGAACCGGGAATCAGGTGAACCGAGCATGATCAGCACCACGACATGTGTCCCTGTTCCACGTGTCACCCAAAAAGGTTTTTATCAGACAGTCGGTAGTTTATTATCATTACCATTATCAGCTTTCAGCCTAGCCTAGACTTGTTTCCAGACTAATGTATAAATAATAGTTGAAGACATCTGCAGTTCTCAGAATTCTGACCTACATTTCTACATTATTTCATCATCATATAATCGTACTTTCACAACTAAGCTTCACTTAAAGTAAGTACTGCTATGTATATATGCACATAAAATAAAACTTTTGAAAAAGTTAAAGGTTTACACGTGTCAAAATCGTTAAACCCGCCAACGGATTGTCGGGGGATTTTGTCGGCTTTGTGTAGTTGACAAGGTACAACAAATTGGGGAATTTTTGTTGCACAAATATAAAAATATCGAAATGAAAATAGTGTAAATAATTTGCAGGAAAATGCAAATTAAAGTTCAGAGTATACGTAAATATCAAAACAAAGGTTCTGTTTGTTTTGCTAAACAATGAAATGAAATTATAAAGCGCCAATTGTGGATGCCACATGCCAATAAAAATAGTCAGCAATAAACAATCAAATTAGCTAAACATTTCTGTCTTTTAAAGTGCAATTAAAATTGGCTAAAGCCAAACAAGTTCTGAAAACTCGTAAAATGCAAATGTGAAACCTGACACAAAGTTCGATTCAATTTGGTTCGAATCGATACGATTGTTATTGTTGTCGTTGTTGTTATTGTTATTGTTGGTGATGGATGATGCATATGGAATTGGCCCGATGGGTGGTAAGCACTGCGATTCATTGGCGATTAAATGGAGCATTCACTTTCGGCTTCTATTTGAAATGACTTATTTATACCTATTATGCTTGCCTTGTGTTTATGTTTTGTTAGCTAATTGGGAGTTGCATTAATTTTTTGCTCTTTTTTCCATCTTAATGAATGAATGAAGGCATTTAATGGGCCATGTATTACGCTAATCGCTGTGAATGTGAATCGAAATGTGAATGTTGTTCGCTTGGTTATTGTGTTGACACGAGAATTTTATTTCGCTCGTTTAATTGGCACATCATAAAATGCGAAACATTTAACGTAATTAATTAGTTTCGCATATGTTAGATTTTGTATACACACTCAACGAAACACACATTCGTATAGCACAAGCTTGACTGGCACGTGTAGCGACCGCTGTGCACTGGGGCGTATACTTGATGTCGCATTACTTCCGCCTGTGGGGCGCACCCACAAGTTTTTTGCGCTCTACTACAGAAACAATCGTGTACGCTGGTTAGACAGTTAGATACATCAAACAGTAACAGACAATAACAAAGAGTTAAGCATAACAAATGAATTCTTTTGAAATGTGGGTCACATGGGAATCCCAACTTTCAAAAGTCGTAATCATCTCTCTTACACTACTGTTCCATTTACTATTTATTTATATATATTCTCGTCTAAAAATAAAATTATATTAATAAGCGGCAATAATATTTGTTTTAAAAAACACATTGTGTATGAAACAACAGCCAAATTAAGTCGCTGCACTTGTTTATATTTACAAACATGAAAAGCTCGTGTGGTGCTAAGTAAATACCAACCAAAAAAAAAACTGTCAAGTCATTTATAATAATATTAATATGAATACTAATTTGCACATACTTTGCGCATTTAGCCAAAATATCTAACGTAAACTCTATACTTTAATGATTAAACTCATCATTTGTAGCTGAAAACCATAAATTATACGCCGAATTTATAATTGACTATTTCGACTTGACAAATCATGATCCATCCACAAAATGACACACTCGAAAATTACTACGAACAGCAGGCAATTAAAAACTAAAACATACCTTGAATGTCGAATTCCAAGAACCTTCATGTTGATAAAAAATCTGAACTGAAATTACTAGTTTTCCCCTTTTGCAACTCATGTAAAATTTGGCAGAGTTCTCATTGAAAATGCGACATGTGCCGCACGTCAAAATGAAATTATTTATTTATTTACATTTGTCGGAATTCGCTAGAGGCCCTGTCCGGATGATGACTGTCGAAACTATTTCCAGATATCATATGCAAAAATCTCATAAATATTAGTATTATTATTTTAAGCGGCAGCGTCGCTGACATGCGCGTGGCTTGATAAGTTAGTGCGGCATTCATTCGTCACACTCACGCTCACACTCACGCTCTCAGAGAAGCTTACTGCTCTGAGCAAGGTCGCCGCATGTTTCTCGCCGGATCAAGTTCCAGTCGGAGTCGGAGTCGTAGTCAACGGCAAAGCCTGGCCAGGCTATTGGTTGCCGAAATATGCAGCTGTGGCAGCCACAACCAGAGGAGCGAAGCACAGACACAACCACAGGGCATACTTGTGCCATGAAAACAAAAGCCAACCTCGAGCGGCGCGTGTGTTTGCTTTTATTATTGTTTGCTCATCATCATCATCACCATTATCATTATCATCACCATCACCGTCATCACCGTGGAACTGGGGCTACGACTTCGTCTGTTTAATTTATGTTTGCCTTAACTCTGCTGCGAATAACAGCAAAAATAATTCGCTAATGTAACCATAAAATTAGCTAAAATAACAACAAAACAGCAAATGCAGTCAGCGAGTCAACGCGACTCATAAATGCTCTGCAAAAACAATTTTATTCTAAAAATATGTATATATAATAAATAAAGTATACGTTATCAAATACTCCGCATGACAAGCAACAAAAATAATTTACTTTGAGAAATTCGTTGTAGAAGGAATATTAATCTATGATCTTTAGTCTATTATAATTTATTTTTAGCTCACTCCACTAAATGCTCAATACGACACCAGCACTCTCCGATCTAATCAATAATGTACTCTGTTTTATTTGCTAATCTAAAATGCTCATGCGAGCCATAAGAGGGTACAGACAAAAACTCAAAGACCATTCAGCGTCTGGGCTGTGCCCCCACCTATATAAATATACCCACATATATATATGTATATATATATTTGTGTGTGTATGACAAAACTGCGGCACGTGTGACATTTTATGGTCGACGGTCATCGCAATGCGCAGACAGTGTGTGTATGTGTGTGTGTGTGTGTAGTTGAGTGTATATGACAACTGCAACCGGTGAGAGGCGGAACAAGTCCATAGTGTCAGGTTAGACGGCGCTTTGAACTTGCTGCCACACACACACACACATACACAACTCATATTCACACTCACACTCACACTCACACATTGGCAAACAGCACGCGCGTGTGGCAATTTACAGTTACATACAGGGCCGCGTGTGACTCGCATTATTGGGTCAGCAATTAGCTGTAGTGGTTATCGTTGCAGTTGTCGTTGTTGTTTCTCTTATTGTTTATTGTTAAGGCTAATGCCTGATATACATATATACTATGCATGCATGTACAATTCGTACTCGTATATATGCAAATCACATCATGTGAACCTTGAATTTATAGTTTCCCTCATACTCCACTATCGGCTTAATTTAAGCGTACCAAATTGTTACTCATACAGAGGATGTCGGAGGTTTTTACGACCGACTTGGGTTTTTACGTATACGCTCATTATTTTTAGAACTATTCGCAAGAACTTTTGATAAAACAGCTGCCACAGCGAAAAGCAAGTCACCATACAGCAAATATGGTTAACAACTACGCGATACCTTCTAAAATACTTGCAGTGAAAAAACTAACTTTATAGCAGAAATACACTAAAAAGATATACATTTTTTAATGTCATCTAGAAATAATTTTGAACATATTTTTAAGCAAAAAATAATAAAATATTTTAATGTCATCCAACAACATTTTGCATAATTTATTACTCTTTATACTTCAAGTTCGGCGCGATTTAAATTTTCGTTTTAACCAAAACAAACAAGTATTAAAAATATATTTGTAATATAACCTGCTCGTAAAGCGGATTTAATCCAATTCTATGCGCATCTAAGCCCCATAATATGCCATTAAGCAAAATATAAGCGATAAAGCAAAACAAAAAAAAAACGAATTAATTATGCCATTGAAAATTAGCCAATTTTTTATTGTTATTGCTACCGTTTGTCAGTGACTGCAAACGCGTGTATCGTATTTAGCTTTAATGGGCCTTTTACAGCAGCTGTTTGTTACATTTTAAAATGGGCTCACACACACACTGAGAAGCACACACACACATATATATACAGTTAAAGCTATCGCAGACACGTGTGGGAGTCGAGCCGGTAGAAAATAAAACCAAAAGCTAAAACGAAAAAGCGAATTAATTTGTAGTTGCCTGCATAAATTAAAAAGACTTTGTCATTCAATCGCAGTCAGTGACGCGGACGAGAATTCAGCCAGCGACGACGTCGACAGTGGAGATAGCGACAGCGACGTCGATGCCGGCGGCGACGGCTACAGCGAAATGGCGATAATTTCGTTGCCACGAGCTTGGCACAGACAGACGGACTCCGAGCGGGGGGCAACGGGGGGAAGCGACAAGCGAGCGGGTCTCAATTAAATTACCCAGCTGGAGCTACCCGGCGAGCGATTAGAAATGCACAAGATAATTCTGCGATATTTCATCTACTAATTCCAGTTTCAGCATTATCGTAAAAATACGAGAACATTTTGCGCGAATCGACAAGGTTAAAGTGAAATAAAGCCATTTCTATGGCAATTGCATGTCTTAGGTGTGTGTTTTAAGTTAATGCGATATTACATCACTCTTATTGTTAATTGCAAATTGCATTTAATACAAACGCGCACAAAAAGAAATCTTATAAAAAGATTTTGCAAAAGCTTTGCTAACAAAAGAACAGAGTAAACAATGTATTTGTCTATGCTTCTTTTTTTCATTCGCAAAAATATCTGCTGGGTAAGCAGCGCACACGAATTCAAAGACACTCACACAGACGGGCACACGCACTCACACACTCACAGCCTCGCACACTCTGTCTTCGCTTTAGTCTCGCAGTCGCCGTCGCTGTCTCTGTGATACTGAAATGCGCTCGCATGGTGTTAATGAATTTTTATGCTGAGAGAGAGCGCGCGTGTGTTTGTGTGTGTGTGTGTGCGTGATTTACTCTTGTTGTTTTTATTGAATTAACGACGCACGTGTTGCTGCTGGGGTAACCGAACTGCCGCGCACCTCTCCCCTTTGGCCCGATAATTTGGTGTGTGTGATTGTTTTTGCCACTGTTTGTTTATATTAATGGAGGCATTTTATAATTTTGGTTAATCTCGAAGTTTTAATGCGCGACGCGTTGAAGCCCAAATTCAAATTATCAATCTATTATTATGGACGCCAAATTATGGGGTGTAATGTATAGGCCGACTCGACGACGGCCATTCGCTATTAATATGCCAAATTAATATTTCAAAGAACGTTTCGTGCGTTCGTTCGGTTTACAGTTTGACGAGCGGTGGCTTATGCATATTTTTAGAGTTTCCGGCTTGATGATTCTCGGAAATTTCACAGGGAATATTACGTATACGCATCGGGAACATCAAACCGGGTTACTATGATTTGTAAGTCAAATAATCTCATTACGTTTGACTGCTCAACAAAATACAAAAAATGTGCCAGAAAGGAAGTAAAAAATTACGAGTATACATAGTATCTTCAAGTCGATCACGCTTTAGCTTCATACTCGCATGGTTTATTTATAAATGTATTTACTTTGCATTAGGTGGCATTCGATTGTGGAGGCAATTGCAGCGCTTGTGAGAATCAAATTCGAAACGAAAACAAAGGAATTGATTCACATAAGTAAACAAACAGCTGTCGTCGAATATGTTGTTGTCAAAGTCAGAGAGCTTTGGAAGCAGTTTTTCTGCTGAAGCGACGCTAATACCAAGCCAAGCTCACATCGAGTGTATTTTTGTTATCTTTTGTTTTGTTTAAACTTTTTGTTGTCTGTTGTTTTCATTTGGGGTAAAGCCGAAGGTTTCTCTATGCGAATCGCTTCACACGCTCCGCTTTACGAGCGGCAATTTCCATTCAGAACTCTTTTTATGTGTGTCTGCTATTGGGAACGCCCGCCAGTTGCCGGCTGATGTCTGACGTCTGACGTCCGGCGTCTGACAGGCCATTGACATATGAGAGTTTCTAGGAAATGGAGCTGTTCCATTGCTACACAAAATATGTTGTAAAGGCTAAATTGCCTTGGGCAACTTTAAGAAGAACGAATGCAAAACAAATCTCCAATTGCAAAACAAACTGCGACTCACTTGACGGCACTCGAGTTTCGAGTTTCGATTCAGTCACTTTTCACATGTGCTCTGTTTAGTTGGCGAATTTTCGCTGCTTTTTTGATGGTGTGTGGCTTGAGAAATCAATATTGCGCATACGCCATGTGCGCCAGTTAGGCAAGTGCAGTCACCGCTGTGTGCAGCGAGCAAAAGGCCAAAGGCCAAAGTCGATGCGTCAGCAGCCAAGACACACACACAAACACACGCAGAAACTAGGACACCGTTAGCGCTCGTCCTTGGGAAGGTGAAGCGAAAGAGCAAAAAAATTGAGCTATGCTGCAAGGCTGCCATGAGGGCAAAGGGCAGCGGGCAGCAGTAGCGGGACAACGCAGCGAGTACGCGTCAACGGCAAAAAGTTCTTCAATGCACACACACACACACACACACACACACACACACACAGCTAAAGCTGATAATCGACAAAAGTCGGAGAGAGAGCGAGAGCGCGAGCGTTAAAAGCTCTCTGCAGCGTTGAACGCCGCTTGTGACATGCAATTTTAACAGGCGACACGTGTGGCCTTTTTTGTTGGCGTGGGGGGCGTTGGCGGGGGTGGAACTAATGCTAGAAGATTTATGCCCCAATTTATTGCGAATGCGAGACTTACCCGATGCTTGTTTGAAAGCGTTTAACAGTAAATGTTGCTGGAATGGCTGGCGATTAGTGTTGTTTGTCGCTTAACAGCTGTTGGCTTCTTAGATGCTGCTCACACACACACACGCACACACACAGCCCGATAGAGATGGCGTACAGATAGAAAGAGAGTGCGAAGAGAGGCGCATATATGCTGAATATGGCAGCATAAACACGTTTTATTTAATTTATTGCACGCTCATTGAAACTAATGAGCATTTTTGTTGTTTTCACACGCCTTTAATCAATTCTAGGTAAGAACAACAGCAACAATAACAACAATGACGAATGCGCCAGTGACAACGACTGTGACAACGACGGCGACGACGACGACAGCGACAGCGACGACGACGACGTGTGTGCAATCATAGGAGACGCCAACGACGCTGCTGCTGCGCTGCTGCTGGCAACACGCGCGCAACAAAACTTTCGCTTTCGTTACGCGTTAGACACGAGCACTCACACTTGCACAGACGCACATACACACACACACACACGCACACACTAACAGCGAAGTACGTAAAATGCTGGTCGTGTTGTTTTTGCAGCTTTGAAGCTTTTGGCAGCTCAACGAATACGGTTGCGATAGCGAGGCGCATGGAACGACAGCGCAAAGCCGAATGAAGCCGCGCTGCCGGCTGCGCGCCGTTTAAATGGCCGTCCGCAATGCCAGCTGCCGTGCACCCCACACAAATGTCGAAACAGTTCTGTCGCGAGCAAACGAAAACGAATTGCGAAGAAGCAAAACAAAATATTTACATTTATCAATATATGTACACTATCAACGCAATCAATCAAATAAAATCTGGCCATCAATTAACTGGTCGTGTTTTCGTTAGCCGTAATTATATCAGCATATGTTGTGTGAACTTGCACAACTTATCGGGCGAGTAGTAAACTATTGGCGGAAAGAAACAATCAATGGCAGTACGTGCGACTATTTTTGAAACGTTAAATCTAATCTTGGTCATTTATTGACACACATTTTGCAAATAAAATAGCAAAAAAAAACAACACCCACGCATTCTTTTTGCCGGCTGTCAATGCGCAACATGTTGCCAAGCAGCAGCCAATGTTGCGAAGCTGCAATGTTGCTGGCAACATCAGTGAACTAAACACAACGTGTAAACTTTTTGTTTGGCCCCAAAACTCAGACTTCCCTTGCTCTATATCCCTCTCTCTCTCTGTCACTCTTTCACTCACTCGCTGTAGCTCTTCCTGCTCGCACTATCTCTCTTCCTCTATTTTTCATTTCGCTCTTGCTCACTCACTTTCTGCCTGTTCTCTTAGCCAATTTTGTCGCACGTGTCGGAAATTTTGTTACGGCCGATTGCTTTTTTCCTTTGTTAAGTGTGCGTGTTTCACTGTGTGTGTATTCGTGTATGTGTGTGTGTGTGTGTCTGTGTGAGTGCGGCGTTTGCTGGCCGTGTTTTTGTGGGTGTGAATATTTTGTTAGATTCTCTCGGCTGATGTGCGTTGCGCGTGCTAATGAAAAGGTAATTCAATGCCCTATGCCACGGGCATTTGGCGGGCGGCAGGTGAACCGAGCAGCTAGCCGACTAACGGCGAACGGCAAACGCGGCATCGTAAGTCTCATTTCCGGTTTGTTTCTGTCTGACCGAACGCTGCAAACTTAGGCGGCAACAACAGCAGCAAAATGACTGAAATACCCAATGCAAAAAGCGTTGCGAAAATAATAAAAAATAAAAAAGAAATTAGCATAACACATGAGACGTCCGTCTCAGCTGTTGTTGCTCTCCACTCTTTCTTTCTCTCTCCCCTCGCACTTCTCTCCTCTCGCTCCCACGCGCTGTCTGCCTCAACCCCTCCTTGAGTCTATGAGTGTCTTTAATGGGCTTGTGGGTGTTTTTTCTTAACTTAGTGTCAGACACTTTTCAGTTTCAATTGCCTACACGTGTGAAGCGAAACAAAAGAAAGAGGCAAACAAGTGGAAGAAACAAATGGAGCCGTAAAACACTAAGAGGACAAGGCGAGGGGAAGCGGAGGCGGAGGCGGAGGCGAAGGCGAAGCGAATATTTCCACATTAGAATCGCTGTAAAAGTTGTGCCAGGCAGAATGTGAAAATTAACTTGCACCACAGCAAAAGGGGGGCGGCGGCGAATAGGCGTGGCAGCTTGCCTCGCATTTGCGTCAATGCAAAACGCGTTATAAGCATAACAGATATGATGACCATAAAAAGTGCGTAATCAGACGGCGGCAACTTTTTTTTGCAAGCAAATCAAACACGCGCCAGCCCCTAAGCCGCCCACCCACACTCAGCCCCTCTTTCCCTCTTTCCTGCCTGCTGGAGGCGGTCAATGATTTTTATTTTTTTTTTTGTTGGCCAAAATGAGCGAAAACAGGAAAGTGTTCTTTGAACAAGCCAAAAGTAACGACAAGTGTATGCTCTTTAAATTGCCACCATAGGTTAAATAACAAATCCATCATTATCAATCAAATTTAATTTCGATTTAGAACAATTCTCACCAAAATGTACTTTGCAAAATGTTTGCGAATTCGTCGTTATCCGCTGCGCGGAGAGTGTAGCGCGTGTGTAAATGTGAATCGCTTTTATTTCGGCGCTTGCCAAAATAATGTCAGCTATGTTTGTATATCGCACGTCAGTCAGCGACATACGGTTATCAATAGATGTCCGGCCGATATTTTTAGACATGTCAGCGACTCGCGCATGTAACAATAACAATATAAATAACAATAAGTCGAACGCTTAGACTTCGGTACCGGTTTTCCCTGCATGCTCCAAAGTTAATTGTTTATTTCGCTGTATTCTTTTTTTTTTGGTAATTTCTTTATTTTGTTTTTGTTTTTCGTATTGCAGGCACTTATGATACACGCGCAATGTCAAGGCCTCTCTCGAGTACCCAAAAATAAAGTGCCCAGGTGGAGATTCCGAAAGAGAGACACGCGCCAACATATTGGTGCCGTATCATGTATAAAAATATAAATGATTAGGTCTGTGTGCTTGCTCAAATAAATCGTGGCCCCCCTGAAAGCAACGGGAATGTATACAATTTATGCTGATAATAATTTCATAGCGCGCAATATTATATGGAACGAGTACTCTACTGATTATTGAGTAAAATTGACGCAGTCTGGAAGATTATTAAACGTATGAATTCCAATACAAAAGTAACCACCGAATTAACTGTTGACTTTGATTTGAACGTAGGACGTGTCATAGCACTCAGCTTTCAATCGATTGCATTGCTTTATGTATAAAGCTGTCGCTTATGCCAAGACGCTATTCCAACGCTATTAAGCAGTGTACTCATGTTGTGCGACAGGCAAGCAGTGCAGAGTGTACAAAGCAGTGCATATTTATTTAGCGGTTATTCAAAATAAACATTTTAATTTGAAAATAAAGACAAGCGACATCAGATAGGTTTAAATTAGATCAATAAGACAAAGTGAATATTTCTATTAGTGAGAAAATCTATTTTTAAATAAGCTCATATGCAATAATTGAATTCTACTATAGTTCAAATATTAGTGGTTGTAAAGACGTAACAATAAGTCAATAAAATGATATTGTGTAAATTGTATTTGTTATAACAATGATATTTTCTGGTAAGTTAATTGTGCTGCCTAAACGATACAGAAAAATCAATTTGCAACATTTCAATAAGCAAATGCTAACTACTTACGGCCCCGTTCCAGTTTCACCTCAGACTTCACCTCAACAAATTGAGCCTTTGCCAACGACACCCAACAAACAACAAATAATGCCGAAAGCAAGTATACTGAAGCCGCCGCCACAATAGCAAAACAAAAAAGACAAGTAAAAATAAAATAAAATAAAAATAAAAACAAAAACGAATGAAAAAAATCTGAAAAACTAATCAAAGCAGAACTCATTAAGCATAGTAAAAAATTATGCTATTGTAATAAAATGGTTAAACCGAAGCCGAAATCGCACAGGCAATCGAATTAAACAGGCAATGGCCGAAGGCGCTAGTAAAGCGCTGCCAAACAAATTGCCGGGAAATCCCAATTCCCTCAAAGAGCAGCCCAAGACCGATCGACAAGCCGACCGGCCGGCCAGCTAAGTTGCAAGTTAGTTTTCATCGATAGCGAATTTATTATGCAAAGCAGAAGCGGTAAAAGATCAAAGCGCAGCGATAGCAGATAACACGCTTACAAATCGAAACTACCAGCCAGCTAGCCAGCTAGCCCAGCAATCGCTGAAGAGAAGAGGCCAACGACGGCCCTTTTTTTTGCCCGCACAAATAGATTAGTTTCACATGGCATGGAGTCGGGGTTTTAGGGCGCCATATTGCACACTGGACCCGCCAGCCGCCGGCCGCCAGCAGAAGTTATGAAAAATTAATAATAATGTCGAATCGATTGATTTCAGCGAGTCCAGCCTAGCCCCGACTCCAAGCCAGTCAGCCAGGCAGCCAGCCAGGCAGTTGTTGTTCAGCACCACCTAGACGGCTGGTCGTCCTCCGTTTGGATCGAATTGACTTGGTCAAGTTTGCTTGCCCCCGGGGGCCTCTGGACCACAGAGCAGACAGTCACCACTCAACAGCTAAAGCGCTCTCCCGATCACTGTAGCTGCCTCTCTCTGTCTCTCTGTCTGTGCGTGTGTGTGAAACTGTAACTAAATACGAGACTTAAGCGATTTGAACAGACTAACCGAAACTGGAATTCCCTTATCGAAGGAATTAAGCTGTTCGCATTAATAAACATATTCCATATTACTACTCAAGATGTAATTAATTGAGCGCACTTCATAGAGCATAACTACACGGATGTGTTGCATATTGAGCTGTTGAACTAAAATACCCGTGGCACGAGCAACGAGGATTACGATTTTTGTGTGCACACTTAGCGCCGCAAGCAAAAGTCGTACATTTTCATCACTCGGCTGGGCAAGAGAAGCAACCAAGTCCAAGTCGAAGTCGAAGTCCCAAGTCTAAGTCCATGAAGAGCCTGTCGTCATTGTCTGACTAAACTTTTATGGCCCGACCGTCTGGTGGTCCGTCCGTCTCTCCGTCCGACTGTCCGGGGCTGTCCAAGTGCCGGGTGATGCATTTTTCATGACCAGTTTGTACGATTTCCGCAACGCAATGCGCATTTTCATGTAATTCAATTCGGGCTCGGTTTTGCTTTAGCTTTTGGGTTTTAGGTTTTATTTTGCTTTTGCTTTTGCTTTTGTAGGCGCATTTTACAATTCTATTGGCATTGAGTGTTCAACACTGGCCCACCGCTGAGCTAACGTTAACATGAGCTAATGAAATACGACATTTGACTCGTGCGGCCGTATTTATAGGCGTGGGATTGCTCTCGGCCAAAATGTTGTTGTTGTTATTGCCAACTGGAGCATTGGAATGCGTGTGAGAGAGGCGTTGATGTCTTCCCAGTTTTACGATCCACCATTTCGCCCGCAGGCCCTCTCACAATTACACGAATGCCCAAAACATGCACAGTTCAGTTCAGTTCAACTCAACTCAGTTTTGTTGTGCACACTCATCGGTGCCATCAAACGCAGCCCAGCGATTGATGGCGCGTGCTGCCTGACTTCCGCTCCATGTCTGACCCAAAACTGTTCCGCTGCGGCGACAATGTGGGCTCGATCCTGGAGCCACTAGTTAATATGCACGCTGTCGACTGATAGTTAAACACAGCCATAGAGAACAGACGTGTTTGACTCACCACGTTCCAAACTGTCTTCGCTTCGCCACGCGACGAGTTCAAAGGGTGACCGATAAATTCGTATGTGATTTGTTTTGTTAAATGACTCATCAGAGTTGCCAGAGAAATGCCCAAAACTAGCTTCTTAAGATTGCCATGCATATTTTATAGTTTATTGACTTTCTCATTTCATTCTCAAGAAAATCTTACGCAATTCATTCAAACAACATCTATGAATCATTTTCAGCTAAAGACTTTAAACTTTTATGAAAATGCACTGCAAATTTACGGCTTGAAAAATCAAATGAATACAAATTGTATGAGACATTATTGCAATCTTAATTGTATTTATCAGAGATATTTTCCTTCAGAAAATTTTACTACACAAATAAATTTCTACTAATTTTATTTGGCTTGTTCTGCATTCAATCACATTGAACTCCCATTTGTAGTCAATTAAAGGTTTCATTTGTATTCAACTGTTTACTACATCTTGCTGCCTTACCTAAATGCGTTCGATCCGCTCGTTGATTTGGCTAATTAAATATGCATTGCATATAGCGTCGCCCATATGCACGATTTGTTAATCCCCCCATTCGAAATATGCTAATTCCCTGTTCGAGCATTTCATGAAAGTCCAGTCGACGCAACATAAAACTGACTGATAGCTGAAATTCTAAGCCATCAAATGAAAGACACGAGTCCTGTTCTCCAGTCATTGACATTTGTGTTGTGTTTTTTTTTATTTGTTCACTACGCAGTTCAGTTAATGTCGTGCCTTTACCAATGGGTCAGACCAATAAATTAAACCCAATGGAATTGTGCCAATTCAACTGTATAATTTCACAAATTCCTAAATCTTACAATCTAATAAATGCTAATGAATGTGATAATTGCTTGTGGAAAATAAGCTAGAATAAGCTTGAAATAAATTGCTATTTTAAAAAACATTAGCTCCTAGAGTTCGATTCGATAAGCTTACAGAAATATGAAAATATATTGTTTTTAAATACCAACATTACAAACATATTTTATTATATTTATTTCTTATTAAGTCCTTAAGGGCCAAATAATGATAACATAAGATTTAAATACTAATCGACTGTAAAAGTTACTTAAGCTTTAACACTAATAAATTTAAATTCTGCTGAATAAAGCAAATTATAACTAATAATTATTTTTTTTTTTTGCAAAGCTTTTTAAAGTCTACTTATAAAATTGTGAAATCGTTATATTAAATCGTTAAATTAAAAGTAATTAATTATAAACAAAGTAACGTTATATTTGTAATTACACTTAATAACCATTAACATAACACCTACCAGCGACCATTTTAATTAAGTAATTAAATGCGATTAATTGCCAACAAAAAATAAATATAAATTACCACTCACACACATACACACGCATTATACTAGTATGAAGCGATTCGTTGCCTCATTGGCTCACACACACACACACATATTCGCTGGCTTTTGTTGTGAAAAACGAAAACAAAGCAAAAGCAAAGCAACAACTGTAAATAGTTTCTTAACGGAGCCTAACGAATGTTGACCAATCAGCGAGCCGCATTAAAGCAACACAATCTCACGCTCACACACAAATACACACACACACACACACACACACACACACACACACGCAAACAAACACACACACACTCACACAGCGAACATCTCCCGCAGCCAGGCAGAGTTGCCAACTTCTCGCAAAATTGCGTTTTAAGTATGAGTTAATACGAGATTATATGAGAAGTAAATGGGAAATTTATGCACATTGACAGTGCAACTAATTCCCGATTCGATCAGATCAGATAATTCGCTGAGTAAATACTTCATGTGGATATTTTTGGCCGACAGTAGTCAGCGGCATAGCGAATGCAAACTTAATTGATTTATGGCTAATTTGAATAGATAAACAGCTAATGAGAGTTACAAGAGCCGGCAACAACACTCAACGTATCATCTACCTGAGCTATCGATGTGAGAGTGCATATACATGTAAAAGGGGCGTCGTCAAATCACTTGCTGTGCTCTTCGCATTGGTCAGCCGGCTGACTGAGTGCCACTGAGTACCTGGCCAAGATCGAACACTTACACTGCTGCAAAAAGTTGAGTATATCTATTTTTACTAGAAAACACATTTATTTATTATTTACTATTCCTAGCACTACAAGCTATAGCTATTTCATTATCTGCTATATTTACAATAGCATATATAATATTCTTGTAAGAAAAGACGCTTTTGTTATTGTTAAAAATTAATGTTCTCTTTGTTTGACGATTGACATTTTTTCGAAAAGTTTTTCTCTCAGTGCATGATCGCCAACCGCATTGGGTGAACCTCACCAATACACACACAGCCTCAGTTTCAGCCTGTGTGGGAGCTCTTGAGCTGAAACTGAACGAAAGCTACCTTACCTGTTTCGAAATCAAGTTTGTTGCTTCTGTGTCGCTTCGGTGATCCGCACAGAAAGGTGCACGCGCGCATTCTACACGGTTGGCTACACAGAGCGTATTGTTGAGCGAGCTGAACGGATTTTCAATAAGCCAGTAAGGCACAAAATCAACGACGACTTAAAGCCGTCGGAACTGCAAAAAGTTATCGTCATCGGAATCGGGAATCGGAAACGGAAACGGAATTGGACTCAAAGTCGCAACAATCGTTTAATCGTTTCGTTACATTACGCTTCGCGTTATTCTCGCATACATTTAATTATAAACATAAGTGCTAAAGTTCAATATTATATTATGTGAGACCCATACTTATATGCGTCATTAGATTTGCAAATGATTCTGCAAGGCTCGTCACTGAGAAACCGCCATAAATCTTGTCGACCTACAGATATAATCAAAGTGCTTGTGAGATCCCATGAATATGCAATGCTCGAAATGATTTAAAATAAATTAAATAAAAATATATTAATTGTGCATACCAAATACGATTCGAGAGTTAAGATCTGTTCAAAGTAATTGAAATATTAATAATTGAATACAAGTTGAATCAAAAGATACAAGTGCCAAACATTGTGCAAAAAAGCAAAAATAAAAATCACAAATTATTATTTATGCAAATACATTTTCAAATACTCTATCTATACTTGCCAGTACCTGCTGTACCCAATGGATATCGCAAATTAAATCTTTCGAATAAAGGTAAGAGCTCAAGGCCCCAGCCTCATACTCAGCCCCAGTTAAAGCTCGCACCCGCACCCGTAAACACATACTTTTACACACGCACAACCGAAAATCGAAAACGCGATTTACCAATTTCATTATTAACTTTGATAGAAATCAAATAACAAAATACTTAAAAAGCCAGCCAACAGAGCAAATGTAGCCACAATAAAATCAACACACTCTCACACACTGTGATAGATAAATGTATCTACAGCGTTCTTCATTTCATTCAATGACTTTTTGGTGGTCCCTATTCAAACAACTCCAAACAAATCAAGCACCAACTCGATGACACTCCAAACGTCAACTCGAACAAATTTTTTTTTTACTCTGATAAGTTCACTTGACAATGAGTTGCAACTAAGCCAGGCCAACCAGTCAAAGCCAAAGTCAGAGACAAACACACACACACACACACACACACGCAAATAGACAGTCTGACAGACAGACTGACTGATAGACAGACAAATAGTGAGACACACATCCAAAGCCGGGCCCCAAACAGAAGATGGCCGTAGCCGGTAGTGAATATTCAAGTACAAAATTGAAATTCATTTACAAAACTAATTTCAATTGTTGCATTTTCAAGAATTTTTATACGAGTACGAGCATGTGTACAAGTATGCGTATGAGTATGAGTATGGGTATGAGTATGCGTATGAATATGAATATGTGTATGAGTACTATATCGAGATTTTTCTTGGCGCCACCTAAAGTGCCATCCACATTTCCCAAATACACAAAAGCATGAAAAGTGATAGTTGTCTGTGGGTAGGAAAAGTTGAAAATTTGACCAAGGAAAGTAAAATAGAAAAAATGTTAAGCTGATAAAAAATGTTTAAAATTAAGCATTTATTCAAAAAATTATTCATAAAATTTTAAACAGTAGTTAAAGAACCCAAGATCATAATAAGTAGTACAAAAATAAGTGTTTAGTAGGTAGCTTCATTTTCAAAGATTCCAATATTCTATATAACAAATAAAATATTTATTAGGAAGCTTAAAAGCTTGCAATATATGTAAGTTGACATTTTTTTTTGTTTTCTTTTAGAGTTATATCTCTAAATACAATATTTGCGTCTCACCAGTAGATCCATTTTTATTGCCGCCATAAATAACATTTTATACTATGTTTTCGCATTTATAAAGTGACAAATTTTCCATTAGGCCTAGCAGACAAATAGTTATTTAAATTTAAATGCGTCATCAATTCTACATTATTTGTTATTTATGCCCAGTTTTGTATAGGCTTTTAGCATAACAAGTCTTGAGTACCAAATTGATTTTAAGACAGGCCTAAAACGGCTTTTTATTCACTTTATTGAAATCATTTAAATTGAACCATTCGCTAGACAAGATATAATATATTCTACTAATGCAAATTGTTATAACAAGGAGCTGAGAAAACCCTTCAGTGGTATTGGGTATAGTGTAGATCTTGTAACGCTTTATTATTAGTAACCTCGGCGTCAACTTCTCCAACACCATGTCGAATCACATGCCATAAATCATTTTCCTTATGCAATCCCAGCCAAGAGCTGCGAAACTGCCAACTCATCAAAACGCAGCACATGATATGAGAGTTAGGAGAGTGCTCAGATACACACACACAACCACACACACACTAGTACACATGAGTATATCTTCAAATCGGCCCAATGCCACTGAGCGATTTCAACGGCTCAATTGTTGACCAAGCAACAACAATGCAAATCAATTCTTTAGATGGCTCGCCCTCAAAATATGCTTATGCTTTCTGTTGTGCCACAGTTCAAACAATGCCAACCAACAAAAAGTGAACCAATTTCAGATATATTTATGTATAGATAAATGTATGTGTGTGTGGTTGTAGTTTTCTGGTGATTGCTGGTGCTACTAATAAACAATTGTTGTTTCATTTCATTAGCAGAGTGAAAAGTCTGCAGACTTTCATTAAGATTCATATTTTGATGATTGAATTATTATTATTGGCTTATGAGTTTAGCCAAAATATACGACACGAGTTTATTAACTAAAAAAAACCACAAATTGGCCATGTCATTCTATAATTTTAGTACCATCTGCACAAATATTTGCAAACGTGCCAGCCACGAAATGTACGCCGATAAACGTGGCCTAGAGAAGCCCGGCTCAACGCTGTCGGCGGCAACGGCAACGGCGACCGCAGCAGCAGCCGCTGCGGCAGCGGCAGCGGTGGCAGTCACGCATTTGGCCACGCCCACGCATGTGCATGCCCTACAGCAGCAACAGCAGCAGCAGCACCACCATGTGCTACAGATGCAACACCAGCAGCAACAGGTACAGCAACAACATCAACAGCAGCAACAGTTGCAACACCAACAGCATCACATGCAACAACATATGCACACGCATCATAACTTTCAACAACATGAACCAGCCACATTGTCACAGCAGCAACACTTGCAGCAACAGCAGCAGCAACAACAACAAGCTGCCCAGCAGCAGCAGCAACAACAGCAGCAACAGGCGTCCCATCAGCAACAACAACAGCAGCAGCAGCAGCAACAGGCAGCCGGCATGTTTACAAGGTAAGAGTTAGCGCCAATTTTAGCCCAGAGAACCTAAGAACAGATCCAATTTATCGTGTTTATCGTGCAACATCTCGTTAGCTTTCAGCAGCCAACAAATCAGCGGCAGCAACGCATCAAAAATGTGCAACATGCAACATGCAAACTTTTAATTTCAATTTGTTTCGCACGCTTCGATATTTGTCAATACAATTTGAAATACGAGTGAGCGAGTGTGTGAATGTGTGTGTGTGTGTATTAAGTGTTCTAGAAACTGCAAAAAGGACGATTTTCTTCTCGCGCTGCTTTCAATTTCTTTAGACTGACTTGAATCTTATTTTTTGCCTGGTTTTGTATTTCTTCTTTTTGTGGCCAGTGCTGCCGGTTTTAATGGCCTCTTGTATTGGCAACTTGTAGTTCACATTTATCTGGCACTCGTAATCTTCTCAGCCGCTAACAGTCGCGGGTTCTCCACATGGCACCACCGTAAACCGTGCGTACCCAGCAACAGCAACAGCGCCAACGTCAAGCAGCCAATTCTCGCAAAATAACCAACAACAACAACAAAAAAATTCACAACAAGAAGAGCGAAACTTCGCCTCCTTCGCGGCTGCTGTGCCATTTTATTTAGCTCCAATTAATTAGTGCTTCAAATGTTTTGCCATAAGTTAAACCCGCACAGTGCGATTGACATTACCACGTTGGCAATCGGACCAAGGCAAGACCCCGAAGACGACGACAACAACACCGAGAAGGCATTGGGATGTGCCTGAGGATAACCCCGGCAACGATGGCGCATCCACTTCTGGATCGTTTGCTTCTGAAATGTGTAAAACTCACGTGTGATGCTGTTGATGGCTTCCCCATCTACCTCGCTCCCTACCGCTTTTCTGCTGCTTTGCCTGTCTTGTGTGGGTGTTGTATGTGGGTGTCTCTTTGTTGCGATAGAGTCGGCCAATTGTTAAACGGAAGCCTTTGGAAAAATCACACAAAATTAGAGCAGTTTGTCGGCAACGATTTCACTTATCGCACACAGCAGTCAAAAATAAATTCTAAAAATAAAATCACATAGAATGGATTCTTTTTTTATGAGCGTAGTGCAAATTACAAATGCCAAACTTTGTGCTTGCGTAATTGTTTGCAGTCAGCAGTCAAAATAAATACATCTTATACGATTTTAATTAGCAAAAGCAATTAATTAAATTTATTTATTTCACTTATTATTTGGATTGTAGTTATTGTATTCTCTGTTGATACTAATGTTTAACAAATCGCCACAAAGAATCACACAAAATTGCCACATTCCCATGGCAGAATATCTCACTTACAATATCTAAAAGTAGCTGGCAAATGATTCACATATATATACATATACCTGATAGTTCAAAGATAGTTGCTGGAAAAGTGGCAGTCATTCATTCAGGGCATCCACTTAGCAAGTGGAATATTTGAAATTCCCATATCGAAATGCATCAATAATTCGAGAAAACGATTTTCACTTGGACAGAGTTCATTGTGTCCACAAAATGTGGCGCGCGACTTGTCGCACGAGGCAACACACTACTACAATAAAAGAACACTCATAATGTGAGAGAAAAAATGATCCCATGGATTTCTATAAATACCTGTAGACCACTATGTTATATATGTGTATCTAGAGAGTGCGCAGGCAAACAACAAATGCCAATAGTCATTTGCCGTGAAACCGAAACAAACAACCGTTAAACAACGAAAACTATATCAATATGCTCTAAATAATAAATAACACTAATTAAAACCAAGAAATTTTTAACACATGCCACATCAGCCTCAGCTGCAACAACACAACAACCACAGCAAGCAAACAGACACCGAGAGTCAGCGAACTACTTCCAAAAGGAAGCCAAAGCCAAGGAAAACACAGACCTCCGCCCTCTGCTCGCTCCCCCTCCCCCCTCTGTTGGGCTGCTTCCTGAGTGAAACTAACCAAAACCAAAGCCAAAACCGTTGCGTATTTGTGGGGCCAAGCGTCCAAGCATCCCATCGTCCGGCCATTGAGTGTTAATTTTGTCAATTAGCATGCGCAGATACATTTGTATCTGTAACGTTGCAAGCAGCATTTTATGCTGCTAATTTCATTAACACATTTCGAATCGGTATCGGCGCAAGTTATTTACCTCACAGCAGCAGTAATAGCGACAGTAACAGCAACAATATTGTAGCTCCAAATGGAAATCCATTGCACCAGTTGCACCAGATACTATCTGAAATATTGTTGTATCTGTTGTATCTGGCGGCCAGCAGCTTGCCTAATTGTTTGGGCCAATATTTGATGACGCGCGTTCAAGCTAATTGATGTGCCTCCAGTTTTCCTCAAAAGAGATTCAGAGCAAATATGTAAGTGCGCCATGTGCTCCCACCGCAGGGGTGGAGTTCATATTGTTGCTCCAAACCAAAAAGATACGGAAAAAAAGCGACTTGCCCCTAAGGCGCGTCAAATTATTTAGCTGCGGCATCCTTGTGCTAATTGCCTGCTGCTGCTGCCGCTGTCGCTGCCGGTAAAGTGCAGCAGCCAGAAACAAAACCATCAATCCAGAGAGTTTCAAAGTCTCAGCGTTGCAGCGTCTGGGATTGAGCTCTGGCTAAGTTGGGTAATTTCTGGCCAAGCCACCGCCGGGCAAAATATACAGGCCACAGAGAGCCAGAGCACCCAAAAGACAGAACTCAAGTCATGGGAAAATTTCCGTACACACACAATTTGGGGTTTGGCTTACGCCTCAGTCTCAGCCTCAGCCTCAGTCGCTGTCTCGGTCTCAGTCTCAGTTTCAGTCTCAGCAGCGCGCAGCTCGGTAGCTGGCTCTGCCACAGACTCGGCTTCGACTGGGCTACGGCACAAAAAAGTCAGTTTCGCACGCAAATTAAGATAATCGAAAGCAAATGCAGCAACGGTAGCAGCTCCATGGTTAACGCTCGGCAAACGGGTTTACTACCCGGTAGCAACAAATCAGAAAAATATGAAAAATTATGCGGCAACATCGGCGTCGGCGGTGGCGGTGGCGGTGGTGGCGATGGTAGCAACAACGGCGACGTTGTCGATTGCTGATGATGACGTCGAAGTGTGCTTTTGGCAGTCCATCATTAAATTGTGGCTAAGATTCCAATCGGACATACAACACACCGCCAGAGCACAATGAGAGCAGCAACAGCAGCAGCAACAACAACGACGAATTGATTTCTTTCTCTTGCCCCTTTTTTTCTGTATGAAATTCTACTCTGTCTGCTCGTTGGCAAAATATATCTGCATGCATATAAAAAACAGTAGCTGCCACATTAAATAACAATCGCTGCAGCTCTTTTAAGCACACTAAATTATATGGAAGGTGCCCAAGATTGTTTCAAATTTATTTTAGACCAATACAGGATACAGAAAAATAAATCAGCATTCGATATAAAAATTCCATCTAATTGGCCAATTTTGTTATAATTACAGATTTAATATGTCAAGTAAATATTTATTTGGAATTAAAAGCCATTTATTGCTCTTCCGTTTTAAATGCACTCGTCTTTGCATACAATAATAGTTATCACTAATTAATGACCGATGTAATCTTAATTTGCAACCCTTGGCAGCTTTAATGGCTCATTGAACAGACAGGTCGCCTATTCCAGAGAACATCATAAAACCATAAAACTCATAAAAGTCCAAACAGAAGCCCACAGAGTTACCACCTTTTGCACATATCGTAGTAGTAAAAAAAAATCCTCAAGCTTCTGCTCTTTCGGCCCGGCCATATAATTTGGCTAAAGGCCGAGGCCGAAGAGCGACTTAGCAACAACAGCACCCCATGGTTATTAGACGGCCAACATAACCGTGGCAAGGATCGTTTTTATTATGCTTTTTTGTTGGAGTTATTTTTGTTTTTTTTTATTTTTTTGTATGCTAAACGTCGCCGATGTTAATCTGTGGAGCTGGCAAACTGGCAAACTGGCAAACTGGCACAGCAAGGTATCGATTACTGCCACCGACTTACGCAGAGACGCGTTGCAAAGACGCGGGGCAAAGCCACAAAATCACAAAAGGATTGGGGCAGCACACCGACAAGTGTTTCCCAGGAATTCCAAGAAATTTCGGGGGCCGTACCAGAAAAGCATTGTGCGGCGCCTGGCAATTAATTGTGCGCCAACTTGGCGGTGGTCGTCGCTCGTCGGTCGTCGGTCGGGCGTGGGTTCAATGCACAATCCACAGTCTGGCAGCGAGTGGAGAGTATAGGGTTACCAGTTAGTCAGTCTGGCAGTCAGTCAGTCTCGTATTCTGGCAGTCTGTCGTTAACTTTGAATACTGAACTGAACGCAGCGTTCATTATGCGCCGTTTTGCACTATTTTCCGCAGAGAAAATCATTAGAGCTGCCCGCAGCGTTGAGCTGGACCAAACTATATCGTGGGAATATGGCAAATAAACTCGACCAAATTACACACACACACACATATTCAAGGGAAGCAGTGAAAGAAAGGGAGAGAGCGAGAAAGAGAGCGAGGCTAGACAATTCGAAAATAAAGCATAGCTGCCAGTCGCTCCAGGAAAAGTGCAATAAAAATTTGCGCAAATTTCGTGTTTCTGTTGCCCCGCAATTGCTATTGACGGACTTATCCTACAGAGTATAGTCTGAGTCTGAGTCTGAGTCTTACCAGACTGACGCCCCATGCATATTAAAGTCTTCGCCTTCGATTGATACGTGTGCTGGCTGCCGCAGATGAGTTACAGATACAGATAAAAAGCAAGGGCAACAGCTGAAGATGCAGATACAGATACAGGGACAAACACAGATGCAGATACTGAGATGAGTGCCTTTAGGCGCCTGTGATTTATTTGCTGCCGAGAATTTTACGATGGCGCTGAGGGACGCCATAAATGTGCTGCATCGAGTGGCATTTAAAATGCATTTTAGTTAATAGTTTCGCATTGTGTTTAGGCTTTATGCACTAATTAGTGGGCCCATTGGGAGCCCAACATGTTAAGGCTCATTCGCTCAATCTCCCCAATTTGATTGGGGCTTAGTTTCAAAAGCGTTTGCCATCGGCTGCAATGGAAGATGACAACAACAAGATTTGCGCCTAATTTCTGTGGAGCACGTAAACTTTTGTTGGATATCTCGGAGCTGAAGCGTAAAACAAACTGCAGGCCAAGTAGGCTTGATTAAGATCTTGACTGCCACACTGAGATTAAACATGTGCCAGTGAGGGAGGCTCCCAAACTACAACTGCGACTCCGACGACGACTTTGACTCGACTGCTGCTCCTCCTACGCCGCCTCCAAAACGCTTGCCACAGGTTGGCTTCGCTGACGCCTCGCTAAGAATCGTGTTTATGCTTTTAATTAGCAACAACAACTTGTACAGTAAGTAGTTGCAACAGCAGCAGCAGCTGCAGAAGCTGCATCTACAACAGCAGCAGCCAGTTGGTGCCACTTGGTGCAGATTTCAAGGTACCGATAGATATATTAAGAAATGACATGACACGTCTCGCTCACTCCACCTCATCCTTGTGGCCAAAGATAAATTTTGATGTAGATTGCGAGCCACAGATGCGCGGGAGTTTTCTGCACAAATACCATCTACAAGTATGCTCGTATACTTATATAAATCTCGGCTTCGTTGTTATGGCCATTAACACGTTTTGGGGGCCTTTTGGGCTGGATGAGCCTTGTATTATCATATTATCGCTTGACCAGACATCTTCTTTTATGATAAATATTTAAAAAACTTATTAATTATGCCACAAATAGGCAGCGAGCCCAACTGCTTGGCATCTTACTCAGCTAATTGGCAGATGCTCAAGTTACCTTGGCATGCGAATAGCCAGCCGAGTGTGGGAGGATGCTTATCCGCCTACAGAGCCCACATCCACCGGCTGCGATAGATACAAGTGAGCTGATATTGATTTTAAGTACTTATAATAAAATACAATTCATGCTCATGCATATTTCATCATTTTAAATAGATAAATTCAAAAAGATTCGAAGACAAAGCGCCATTTAGATACCGCACGGAATATTATATGCCTCTTAATAATTGCCAATTAAAATTCAAATATTAGCCTTTTAATTAAGAAATCCTTTTCATTTAGAACAAAATGTAAATCCTCATTATTATTTTACTGGTAAATAAGTAAAATTTGATTTAAATTAAATAAAATATCAATAAATAAATTGCAAACAATTTTTTGCAAAATATTTTATTGGACATTAATTGTAAAACAATAATAGCAACTAAATAAGACATTTGTAATATTATGTCAAAAGATACATTTATTTTATGGAAATTTTTGATAGTTTCAATATAAGTATATTATATTCCTATACTTCTAAAATCAATCTTATTTAGGACAACAAATATTCGACATTTATTTCACTGATATATATGTAAGTACATTTTTGTTTGAACTACAAAAAAATAGCAAAAATTATTGGTAATAACATTTATGAAACTATTTAAATTGTGTGAAATATTTGGATAATTCCAAAAATGCCATTTAATTGGTCATTTGTTTTTAATGTTATGTATGAACGTTGCATACTTGTAAGCAATATAAAAGTGGAATGATTTTTGAAGCCGAGCTTCGTCGAGTGGCCGACATATGCAAATAGCCTGTGGCGCAAAGCTTAGACAAAAATCAGTCAGCCGGCGAGGCAGCCAATCAACAAGTGTGGACCCTTCACCAGCTCATAACAATCATGACCACGCCCACTCGATGCCCAGTCCCAGTGGCAATGCCATTTAAAAAGCAATCGATTCATATGTTTGCGACCGACTATCGCAGCATTTAAATCAATATTCGTTTTAATTGTACAAATCACCTTGACTTAATTGTGACTGTGTGCATTGTGTCAATGTGTATATGTGTGCGAGTGTGTGTGTGTGTGTGTGTGAATTCCCCCCCTCTGGGTGGACCACTCAATTCGGCTTAGATCTGTGTTCTATTATGGGCAGTTTGGAAAATGCCGCAGCCTGACCGCAAAGGCGAGCGGATGCAGGCCAAGAAAAGCAAAAAAAAACTGAAATACACAGACGGTCTGTGGCCGTGGCGCTCGTTTGCATTGCATGCGGCAAACATTTTGTTGCATGCAACGAGCGGCGCACGTACACACTACTCTACTGGCTGTAAGAGTATCTGATAGATACATGTGTGTGATTGTTTTAAATGTTAACATGGCCATTTAGAGGCAATAACAGCGGCAAAATGGCAGTCCAACAAGAGTCGGAGTCGGACTCGGAGTCGGAGTCGAGAAAGCCAGAAAGGCGCGGGCACTTGCTGTTATTACAACAATATTACCAATATTTATCAAGCGCTTGCAAAATCCCCCGAGTCGAGCCAACAATGGCAGCAACGTCAGCATAAATATAAAACTACAAATAAAACAGCAACAGCAACAACAACAGCAACGACAACGCGCATACGCCGCGTGCGCCGCCGCCGCCGACGCTGCATAAAAAGACAAATTTATGATTTATGAATTCAACCTTGTAAATAATATGCTCAGAAAAGTACACACGGACAGATCGCTAAACGCTTGTACCGCTCGCTGCGCCTCGCCTCACCTCGTCCCCTCCAGCCCCTCCGCGCGGCCAAACAAGCGAGCAACCCAGCAAACAAACCAAACAAACCAGACAACCTACCAACCAAACTGACCAACCTACTTGCACAATTTTCCGCACAAGGCATGCGGCAAGTGTGCCCCACATCGACCAGCATTGTGGCAGCAACAACTGCGAAAACAACAACAACCACAACAACAACAACAGGCATAAGAACAACTACAACAACTGGCTGCTTGTTGTATGATTTTTAAATGCGCGATGAGTTATTTATGCATCTCGCATGCACTTTTGGTATGTGCGAGCATCTTAACCCACCGATGGCCCTGCTTTTCGTCAGTGTGCTAAGCACTTTAGCTACATTTAAGACCAATTAACTCTAAATATTCATAACAATCACTGACAATATTTTGTATACATTTCAATTTAAAACGATACCCATTTTGTAAATTACAAATATACAAATCTGAATTTCGCTGACTTTATTTTATATACATTTTATGAAAATCATAAATAAAATGTTTTAATCATAAATTCATTATTAAGAATTTTAAATTTAAATTTATTATATTTGTAGAATTTTATTTAAAATGTATTACTTAAAGATGCTTGAAAGTTTTTATTTTATAATATTAACTACAGTCAATTTATTTTTTCGAAATTTACTTTATAAAAAACATAGTTAAGTTAATAAAACCTATACGATTTTGTAACTAAATTCAAAGAAGAACTGACTTTATTTAATATTTTAAATTTGTCTTATTCTCATTGCATACATTTGATAAGAAAGCCATTATGTAAATCACTTAAATAACAGTCGGGATACAATTGTAATTTTTGCGTGTCAATTTGTAGCACACTGGCTGCAAGTGGGTTAAGCGCACCGACAAGTAACGAGTTGGAGGCTGTGAAAACATATGCGCCTGTGGGCCAGTGTCGGCACTGTCCATTATTAAGCTGTAGCTGTGAACGTGCTCATATATATTCTAATTGTTTTTGCAACTATCTTTTGATATTTTTCGTAGTTTTTTTTCGCTGATTTTTGTATTTGTTTGTTGTTTGCAGATTCGATGCGAACAAATCGACAAAGGGAGCCTCGAAGATGCGACGCGATCTCATAAATGCAGAGATTGCCAATCTGCGGGACTTGCTGCCGTTGCCACAGTCGACACGCCAGCGACTGTCGCAGTTGCAGCTGATGGCCCTGGTCTGTGTCTATGTGCGCAAAGCCAACTACTTTCAACAAGGTGAGTGCAGTTAGATTATTTCTTTGCGGCGCGGGGAGGTGCTTGATGCATATGCATGTTGATAATTGGCTGCACGTTGATTGAATATGCATGAGTCATGGCGTTTTGGCATGGGGACCACACGCCGCCAAAACCAAAACCAAAACGAAAAAAAAGAAGTAGGAGGAAAAATAGACACAGCATACGCGAAATAACCGCTAGGCGCATGGGTCGAGTACTCGAGTATTCGTAGTATTCATAGTCGTTGTCGAGTACTCGCATCACATCATTCATATGTCTATGTCTCCAGTCTCGCTCTCTGAAATTGTTTTCGGCCAAGTAATTGCCTAAGCGTCTAGGCACGCACCCAGGCTGCAAATTGCTGCCGCAGCCAGTTCCGATCTCTCCCCCATCGTTTGCGTTTCATCCTCCTTTAATGCGCATGCGCACCCAGGTCAATGCGCAGGCGCAACTGAACGAGATCAACTCCAACTCCGACTCCGACTCGGCTTCATTCCGCATTTTTTTCTCCTTTTTTTTTGTGGATAATTACGAAAATTGTTTTTCAAATTAGCGTTGTGTGGTACATAAGACCCATAGATAACACACACACACACACACATACAGAATGAGAGGGAGTGAGTAAGCGAGAGAGAGAGAGAGAGAGCGAAATATATAAGGCGAGTCTATGAAGCCTGAGCTCTTAACTTGGCCAGCATCTTTTCAGCCAGGCCATGTGAACCCAAGCTCAGCTCTGGCTTTGGCTGCAGCTTCAGCCAGAGCAACAGCTACAGCTGCGATTCCCCTTAGTCGAGGCAATTTCACAATTGCAATGGTATCAACAGCAACAACAACAACAGCAACATCGTCTGCCTGGCATTGCTATAAATATTGCGATAAATCAAAATGTGCGATTTATGTGTTCTACAAATTGCAAAAAATTAAACTTAAGTACTGTTTTTTTCTCCCTCCATCTACCTATTTTTTCCCCTCTCTTTTTCTTTTTGCTTTTTTGGAGCACTCTAAGTGTGAGAAATTGTCGGCGTTTGTTAGCTGGTCGTTTGGGTGTGTGAGTGTTTGTGTGTATGTGTGTGTGCTTTGTTATTGTTCATTGTCATTGCACCGTTTAAAAGCATTTATAATCACAAATTGTGTTAATATTGGCACGCTATCGAGTCTGGAGCCTCTGAACACACGCGGCTGGCTTATCTTCAAGTTCACGGCATTATATTTTGTTGTTGTTGTTGTGGGTGTGGGGCACAGTGGGTCTCAGAGGTGGGTGTGGCTGTGGTTGCGGCTGTGGCTGTGGTTGGGGCTCTAACTGAGGTGGCGGCGCGTTGAGTTATGCGATTAATGAAATATTTATAAATCCAAATTGAGTTTTCCTAAACAATTATTTATGCATTAGATTAGCCGACGGCTTGAATTGCATCTCTGGATTAGTTGTTAGCCCTATTATCATATTGGCCAATGGAAAGTTGTTGGATGGCTGGTTAAGATGTTATTTGTTAGATGTCTTTATGGTCGTTAAGGATTTATTTGGCGTAGCTGCTGCTTGGAGCTCTGAGAATTTACTTTCTGCCCCAAGACACCGTCTTCTTTCTGTAAAGATTAACTTTTGAGGCTCAGCTTAAAGTTATATAACTCTTAGCAATAAAATGGGGACTTCCGTTTATATATGTTATAACATTCTGATAAACAATCCTGACTCCACTCCAGGTCCTATTCTATTCCAAGGATGAAAAATACGACGATCGCGTGGAAGAGTACAGTCAGTTGGATCACTATATTGAGGTGCTATAAATCAAATGACAAAGTTAATTGTAAAATATATATGTAATTCTACTTACCTCCACTTGACAAGGAGAGCAGACAGGCAGCACAGAACGATAGAATTGCAAGTAAATTCATGTTGCGATGTGGTCATGTAATTATTTTCAACTTCAAATTAGTTCAGATTTTATAGAAGCGTTTTAATAACAGCATAAGTGCCAGGGTTAATTGTTAATTCACAAAAATATTTCTTATTCCATGGAGGCAAATTCCCAAGCAGAAATCAGAATACCCATATTTTGGGAAACTTTGTTGTGTTATCAATTCAATATTTGTACAACTAAATTAAATATTCGGAATGAATTATTATTATTTGTGTACACAAAACTGGGAAACTTTCTCAAGTTTTTTTTTTTTTTGTAATACCGTCTTCTTTTGCTTTTGGGGTTGATCATGGGACTTCACTTTTCGTAAAGCAAAGGCTTAAATGAGTTTCCTGGCAGTTTTCCAGACAGACTGAGCTGGCAACCACGCCCATTTTATTTGACTGTCTGTCTGTCTGAGCAATCGATACGAATTGTTTGCGCAAACAGATTTCTTGGTATTATTGTAATATTAAAACACTGCAAAATCTGAGTGCATTCATGGCCTTTCCGTTCAAGTTCAATGAAATTACCAGTTGCGGTTGCTGCTGCGGTGATTGTTGTTGTTGTTGTTGCTGTGGTTGCTGCGGCTGCTGCTGCTGCTGCTGTTACAGTGACTGTTTGTGTTGCCTGTTTGCCAGGTGCGGGAGTATCTCGTAGTGTTTTAAAAATAATTGATCTTGATGCAGGCTGCTGGCTGCGGCGCAGCTGCAAGTTGCTAACTGCAATTGCACTCAGTGATCGCTGTTGATTTTCTAGTTGTTGTAATTTTTTCTCTGTTTTTTTGTATTTGTATTGTTGTTGCCGTTTCAACTGTTGCAGCTTTGCTGAAGCTGCTGTTGCTGTTGCCGTTGCCGCTGCTGCCGTCTCAGTGACAATGACACATTTTCTTTTTGTGATTCACTTGTTTTTGTATGGCAAGATCATCGCTTATTGTATGTAGAATATAATCAATGAATTTGCAATCAATTGCAATCTAACAATTGCCGTCAGAGACCAAGTGTATTATTAACAGATACTTTTTTAATTAGCTTCGCTTAATGTTATGCACACAAAATCACAACACAACAGCCATGGGAAAAACTCAATACACTCAAATCGATTTTCCTCCTAACTTATTGCGGATGCTTAAAGCCCGGTTGAAAACTGGGCGCGGCCGTGAACAGACGGCAAAGGTCGATAGTTCAAGCAATATGAATCTAATCACATTTCTATGCACATTTCTTTTACAGTTTTCAAACGACACAATGCGCTGCATCAACATCATCAGACAGCAACACCAAATATTGGCTTCTCGAAGGTAAGCAGAATGTAGGCAAAATAGATTGTAAGTTAAATATTTGAGGCACCAATTAAACTGTTCTGAGAGTCAAACGTGGAGAAAGACAATTTAATCGTTCAATCGATGCGTTGCCAACCCAATTACCAATTTATTGTGACCGCAGCTGGGAAAACAACTCAATTTAAGTGAGGCGCGTTGACAAGTCAACTAGTGAGCTG
Source organism: Drosophila ustulata (assembly GCA_035047365.1). Lineage (NCBI taxonomy): Eukaryota > Metazoa > Arthropoda > Insecta > Diptera > Drosophilidae > Drosophila > Drosophila ustulata. The sequence continues at coordinate 21,661,475 of JAWNPT010000094.1, forward strand.
AAAGTTCCAGGGAAAACAACTCTATTAATGGCACAACTGAGGCATATCATAAGCCAGAAATCGTTTAGCTACCGCCACTTGCTGCGCCAAAAAAAGAAAACAATAAGTGCAGCTCTCAAGCGAACAGCAACAACAGTAAAGAGCAGACAGTAGTCAGTAGTCAGTCAAGCTGCCTGCCACTGACTGTGGCAAACTCAGCGATGGTCGGCAGATTGATCTACATACCTGTGCGCACTCGTGACTGAATTAAATACAAATACATATATATATACATATATATATGTATGTTTATACATATCTGTATGTTTGAGTATTAGCCATAGCTCCATCGGCAATTTTCAGTTGTCAACCCAGACTCAGGCTCAGACTCTTTGGGCTAACAATTTATTAGTGCAGAGACGCGAAAATGAATTTGCATTTCCAACACAGTTGAGAGTCTGCTTAATAGAGGGTGTTTCTTTTACAAATACTTTAATTTGTGCGCTGGATCAGCTTTCAATAGATAAAACCATAAATTACTTGTTACATAAGTTTTTTTATTTAAAAAGTAACGCAAATATTAACGTACCAATTATAAGTCACATTTTTTTTTATAACAATACAAAGTTAATGTTGAAAGTGAAATTTTCCAAAGAAATTGTTGGCAAACAATATTAAATTTGATTAAAATATTAAATGATGTGTATGTTTTTTAATGGAAACATTATCAACAAATTATTGCTTTAATAGAAAATCTCGTTCTGGTGTTGGAAATGGGTAGTCATAGTCTCCGTACAAATGGCGAATTGGATAACCCCTAGGTAAACCATAGGCTATTTAAAATTAAACGTTATTGTAAATTATTCAATAGTTACTCTTTAGAAATTAATATTACTCACTGCTGGTAGCCATAGACAGAAGACTGGCAACAAAGAAAGTAATAAATAAAAGTAATTGCATGTTGTGCTTGTAGAATTGATTTCGGTTCATTGTAGACTCAACATCGCTTTTGTAGACACATTTGTCTTAAATCGGGCAATTCCAAAGAACTTTAATAACATATTAATTATGGGAAATTTATCAAACACGCATCATAAATATTTCCAAATATATTTACAACCATTACGCAGATACAGATGCGAATTCTATTGTTTGAATGACTATTATTCCTTAGAAATAAGAAACAAATTTTGTTTTTTGGGGAAAACCAAAATCTATTTTTATGAAAAATTATAATTACTGGTATTAATTGATTTATAAAAATTAATAAGTTTAAAACCAACTCCGATTACATTGTACGAGCACAATTGTAATACCTCAATATATTTGAAATGCGATTTGTCTTACAGGCACTTTCGGGCTTTCTAATGATGCTCACACAAAATGGCAAATTGCTCTATATATCGGATAATGCTGCCGAGTACCTGGGACATTCGATGGTAAGTTGAAATGGATTTTGCTTTTCAATTCAGTTCGGTTTTTTGTGCTTGTGTTTACCCAGGCGATTTGCGCGAATAATTAGAAAAGCCAAGTCGACGAAAGTTTTTGGCTAAAATTGTTACAGCCGTTGATACAAATCTCTGACAAGCGACAACAGGCAACAACAGCAGCAGCAGCAGCAGCAAACAACATCGACATCAACCTAGCAAACAGCAACAGCAGCAACAACAACATCAAACGACGGCAGGACAGCAGATATTTGTTGTAGTTTTTTTTGTATTTCTTCTTATACGAGTTGTGGCTGCTGCTCCCGTTGACAAGTCAGCAACAAACTGACTGCGACAGAGACTCGATTCATTGAGCTTACATAAATCTGCAGCTTGTACTACACAAAAGTTCCTTAAATCTGTTGCAAACAGCTTAACTTTGTTGCCGCTGCAGCTGAGATGTTGTTTCAGTTGCTGCTTGGATTTGCGGCTGTTTCAAGTTTGGTTTATCGCACGTTTACGCTGCTTAAATAGCAAGGTTATACATCGTGGCCTTTCACTTTGCATTTGAAGTACTGAAGCTAAATAAATATGCCTGAGCTGCATATAAATGCACTCGCATGCAGCACATGTGACATATCTCCGTTCTACATAACGAATACGAGTGCGAATGCAACTGCGAATGTGAGTGCCAAAGCCAGAGACAGAGCGAGTGCCAGTGCAGTTAGTTATTCATCTAAAAAACAAACAGCCAGCCAGACATTGACAAAGGTACTGTTACTCGCCAGTGGCTGAGAGATTGTTCGTAAGTCTCTAGATGTGCTTTGCCGGCACAACAACAATGCCCAACTCTCGCAGCCCCTAATCGTCAAGCGATCGACCGGCAAAGGGGGCGTATGAGTTATCTGAATGCAACTGGAGCGCAAACTGTCAAAAAAACCTGTGAGAAATCGAAGCGTTTTGCCAATAAATCATATTCTAGCTTGTCCTAGTTGTATTCAATGGAATTACGAAATCTACGTTATTCCCAATGTAATCACGAACAAAGGCTCCAAATAGTTGTTCAGCAAAATCTTTAATAATCGACGCATTAATATCCTTTTTGTAATTTCGAACACTTTTTTTATTCAATTAGTCATAGTTGTAATTAGTAACCATGGTTCCATTGCGTATATTGCATTTATTGCATCCATCATGTATTATCAAATCCCCCTTCATTGGATGTGCTGATGAGACTTTAAAAAATTATGTAACTAACATATACGGTTATATTAAAGTGTCTTATTACATACCGCTTGTCAACGCCAGAAGACCCAATATAGCGCAAATAGCTGATATAATATTCATATTGTAGCTTGTTTCAGTAATGTTTATACCAAACTGATGCTATAGTTGAGAGCGAGCTTTTATAGACTGACAACGACTCATAGGGAAATTTTTTAACAACGAAAAAAGTTCCAAATTCAAATCAGTGGTATTTCCAAATTGGGGAAAATATTATGGGGAATTTTATTTTCTTATCAAGTCCATTTTTTAACGATTTTATTTTAATTATGTAGTAAAGCTTAAAATATTTATGTATTTATAATTTTATCTTAGAATCAAATATTCTTTAGTACAATAGGTGAATTTTTATTAGACACACTTAAAATATCAAAAAACACCATCTAAATTCACCTTGAGGGGTGAATCAAAAGTTCAGCCGCTGAATTACATATTTTACTATGCATTTTATAGCCGAAACCTCAACATCAAACTGCAGATGGTTTCCGGCAACTTGTTGCCAGCCCAACGTCAGTTGTCTGGGGCAGGGGCTGGACTAACTTTCATAGCCAATTCGCTGTGGGCTAGACATTTAAGGCCCGTCAGAGGCGAGTGCATTACAAGAGCTGTTGGGCCCCACAACAGACACTTAGACACTTGACAGCCTTTGGCCTTTGGGCTAGACCTTATCAGGGGACACCCACAACAATAGCAGCTAAATGGTCAAGCAGCTTCATAAATTCACCGTATGCCATGTGTTGGCATAATTACGGCACAATAACGTTGTGTGCAGTGTGTGGCACATGAGCATGAGGCCCAAAAGTGGATTGCCCAACCTTTTAATTTGTGGCAGGCAGGCAGGCAGGCCGAAAGCTCATAGTTAGTTAACGGCCAAAACGGCAGCAAACCGTCGAGCAACAACGACAACAACAACAAGTAAAGTTAATTAACAAACTGCCAAAAATGTCAATAGAGCTTGTTGTTGCAATTGCTGGTATAGTTGTTCTTATTGTTGTTGCTGTTTGGGCATCATAATTCCAATTGGATTTTTGCATATTGCCATAACAAGTTGCCACTGTCATGTGTCATGTAGCGACAGCGGCCATAAATAAATTACAAATGCAACAACATGGCATTGTAAATTGGCCGATCGCCTGGCTCCAGCTATCTCTCGGTCGGTCCGTCAGTGTTGTCCATAATTGTCAACAATAATAAAAATAAAAAACTAAAACAGCAGCTCATGACATTAGCAACATTAGCGAACCTGATGACCGTGCGAAACTATCACCTGACATATCATTAACAAATTAAATGTGACATCCTGTAAGAATTCTATTTGAATACAGAAAACACTCTCCGCAAAGTCCTCAGCACGTTGTGCAATAAATTACAATTTAATGGAATTCATTTGTCATTTAATAATGTGCAATAAATCATAAATCTATTAAAATTTGCATAACAAATACGTATAAGTATGATAGATAATTTCGAAAATAGTTATCGCGAAATAATTTCAATAAACAACTAATAAAGTTACAGTGTTGCAATCTGGAGTACTTAGAATGCTCGGCATCACTGCGGTAAACTGATCGATTAATTGCTGGATTATTTACATAAAATGTTTACTACCAACTGTGACATGTAAAATGCTTCTCCCTTCAGCTTCTCACTACTTATTAATGCTCTTTAAATTTTTGTGTGCCACAGGAGGATTTACTTATACATGGGGATTCCGTTTACGATATCATTGACAAACAGGATCACGCAACCATACAGGCCGAGCTGAATCGGAACGTGCCACCGCAGCCAGGTGGCAGCAACAGCGGCAGCAGCAGCGGTGTCGGTGTTGGTGTCGGTGTTGGCGTCGGCGATTCGACAGCCAGCAATGGCAACGGCGGAGGCGCCTCCAGTCTAGAGGGGGAGCATCGCATGTTCCTCTGTCGCATGAATGTTAGCCGCAATGCGCGACGGCAAATGCGTTTCGGTGATCAGAAGGTGAGTGTCCATATGTGTGTGTGTGTGTGTGTGTGTGCGAGTGTGTATGAGTAAGCGCGTGTAGTCTCTGACAGAAATTGATGAATGAATCACCTGAGAGCGTGTTGCGTGTAACACTTTGGCAACGAAGCGAGCTGGAAAGCCTGCAACACAGTCACAGCCACGCAATGAATTATGCATGAGCCGAGGCGCATGCGTCGCGTCGTCTGCCAACCGGCTGGCCCGACTGGCTGGTCATACATCTTGGCTGGCTAGGCAGACATCAAGACAGCGGGACAGCAGCGAGAGAGACAAGCAGCCAGTCAGTGAGACGCTTTGCTATAAGCTGACAAACGATGACAGTTGATGTGGAACGGGTGGGTGCCAGCAATGCCAGCATGACTGCTCTGATTGGCCGCCTCCTCCGATCGTCATCGTCATCGTCATCATCATCTCGTCGTAATGATGTTTGCGGTTAGTGAGGAAAAAACACTAAAAGTCGTATGCCCATCAGCAATATAAATGAATGCGAGCACACACAATATGAAGTTGTCAGTCAGTCAACCAGTCAACAAAAGTACGAGCAACGCTGGGTACTCATACTCATACTCATACACATGCTCGTATTCGCATTCGCATACGTTGTCGGGCAGGTTCCGCCAGTCAAGACCAAATCTGTCAACGCAAAGACGCGTTGAAAACTCATGTGGATGCTACCCGTCTTTGCCACAGAGTGCTGTCACAATCTTGTGGGCGGTCGCTGGTCTTTATATCGTACTCATGTGAGTACTCAACTCCTCATACTCGTATTCGTATTCGCATTCGCATTCGCATTCGTACTCGTTTGCTTGCATATCTTATTTTTGTTCAGTTTCCTTTGGGTTTTTTTTTTTGTGAGTTTGCACTGAAGTGCGCAGATGTGCGACGAGAGTTATGGAGATAAAGCGAGGCGTTGACAGTTGCTGCAAACGTTTTTAATTAAGTTGCAAGTTGGCACTTTAATGAGGTGCAGGAAGTGTTGCCACTTGGCTCAGACTTTTCCCAGCGTTATGACACCACATGTACCCACACACACACATTCTTAAACTTTTAAGTTTGTCAGATCGAAATGAAGATACTGCCAAGTAATTTAGATTGCATGCCAAAGCAACAATGACACTAGCTTAGAGTACAGTAAACATTTGAAAAGGTTAACTGTCCACTTGGAATATGTTGTCGAATTAATTCCTATGTTCTTACTCATAGCATATTATGATAACATTTATTTATGCGGGCCTAAATCGATATTTAAATGCTACGAAATCTATACAATGTATTTTTTCGGGCGACAACTTGGACCCAACTCGACTGCGATAACCCATAGAGCAAGCGAAAAAGCAAAAACTCAAATGCGGCACATTCACCCGGCACTCGTTAATATGCAATAAAAATGGACCAATAAATAATTATGAATGAGGTCAGCATAGTTCAGAGCTAGTACCCAGAGCACAGAGCATAGACAAGCGACCGAAAAAAAAAACGAATTCAAAAAACCCCTGCAACAATAACAACGAGAAAAGGAGATGGAGATGGCGACAGCGCTGTGGCAGTGGCGCCTGCTCCCCAGTCTAAGGTCGTCTCATTTACCAACGAAAATAAAAACCAAAAACTAAAAAAAAGTCAGACCAACAGCGTCTGCGTCATCGATGGGTTGGGATCGGGTTCGGAATCGCAGTCGGAGTTGGAGTCGGAGTTAGAGTTGGAGTTGCAGTCTTGGGCTGCATTTGCATTTAAGCAGATGAACGGGCCATAAGCTACGAAATGCAATTGCAATGGCAAACTAAATGCAGGCACGTTTTAATTGGGAGACAATGGCTGAGACTCAGACTGCAACTTCCATTGAGACTGCCTGGTGTGTGTCTCGCAGTGTGTGTGTGTGTGTGTGTTTGTGTTGCTGTGGAGGCTGCGACTCCATTCTGCGTATGCTGGCACAAAAAACATTTCAGTGATTGCCTTTTTTAAATTATGGAATCAGAGTAAAATGTCTATGAGCCACAGTCGGGGCATGCCAGCCCAAAAATGGCCACAAGCCAGCCGCGACAACGTGCGCGCCAATTTTCGTGGGAGCCGCCACAGTCATCGGCATCACCATCGCCATCGCCATCGCCTGAATGGGATCCAAAAACTTGAACATCGTTCTCTTGTCTCGTCTCGTCTTGCAGGTCGTTCTGGTGCAGGGTCACTATTTGTCATTCCTGCCGCTCTGCAGCCGCAACGAGCCTGTCTTCCTAGCCACCTGCACACCCATCGCCATGCCCGAGACACGCGAGTGTGTGGTTCAGGGCGCCACCAATGTGTTTACCACCATCCACTCCATGGACATGAAGATCGCACACATCGACAAAAAGTAAGTAGTGTTTGCTCTCACATTAAATACTCTACAACTTGTCTGTCAATTCCCATTTGTGAATTATTAAATACTTCTAAATCTTCAAATTCAAAACTTGTAGCAACAATAAGCTCACTTTGTTGTAAACGCCATCAACCAATTCTACAAATAATTCTATTTATTTTTACTTTTTTTAACGCAGAATTTCCTAATTTGTGTTAATTATACTATATTTGCTAATTTGCAACGACCTTTTTTAATTAAATTCCATTACTCGTACATAAATATATTTTTCTTAATTTATTTATCTTACTATTTTTAATCATTTCCGTTTTCTCATTAAATAATAAAACTTAAATTTACTCAGAGCTATTTCTCGTAATATTAAAGTTTCTATATATTACTTAACAAATAAATAATCCTTCAACTAATTTTCTGTCATTTGCAGCGGCGAGTTCCATTTGGGCTATGATAAGGCGGCGCTTCAGGGCACATCCTGGTACAATCTGATACACAGCGAGAATCTACGCGAAGCTCAAAGCAAACACAGACTAAGTAAGTAATAAAATTATCAAGTTAACTTTTTAAATATAGATAAATAAACTTTTTTTAATATACAAACAATTAAATTAGAAATTTTTGATTATATGTTTTCGCACATCATTTTTCATTTTTATCTTCAAATATAAACTGTTGACAAAGCAAACATCTTCAATTAAGTGAAATTTTAACAATTAAATTGAATTATAATTGCAAACTATAAAAATATAAATTAAAAAGAAACGAATTAAAAATATAATTGGGAGAAATAAAATAAATGTGAAAAGATTGCAATGATTGAAGAAACCCCAAAAATATCCAATCATTTTAGTAAATAAATTATTGGTACTAGGATTAAACTAAACACAATATTGCTTTATTATTCATTTTAATTAAACAAAAAAGGATACTAGAATTAACTTAATTGTAAGATTGCTAGCCAAAGATTTTTGCGACTCTAAAACATTGCCTGCTTCCACCATCTCATTTAAATCTCTTAAATGTCTTTACAGTTACGCAATCGGAACAGGATCGCAGCTGCATTTTGCTGGTGCGCATGCAGCGTTCCAGCGGAGATTACACCTGGGTGCATGTCGTGCTCCAGGTGCGAGACAGTCCCGACTCCACACAGCAACCTGTCATCGTTTGCACCAATCAGGTGCTGAAGTAAGTAGACCCTTTGCCAGCAATTACTCAATCCTTAGCAACATGACGATAACCAAAAAAACCGAACTTCTCAGCGATCGTGAGGCGTCCATAATGTTGGCCAACTCCTGGCTCTATCATTACTACACGGTGCAGTCGAAAATACAGTTCGGCATGCCGCTCGACAGCGCTATGCGTGTGCCGCCGGGCAGCAGCTCCAGCTCCGGCTACTACAGCTCGCACCAGCAGCCGCCCCTTGGCGGCGGAGGCGCTGCGGGCGTTGGCCTGGGCATGTCCAGTGGGGCTGCCGGGCTGTCCAGCGTCTTTGGCAGCCATCATGCGCATCACCATCATCACCATCATCATACGACCGCAGCGGCGTCCTATCATCACCATCATCCGCATATGGGCGCCGCCTATGGTGGAGTCTATCACGCGGAGAGCGCGCTCGAGCTCAAGGAGGATCAGCAGCTGTATGGCTTCCAGTCGGGTGCGGTTAGTGGCGGCCTGGAGCCTGTGGACTATAGTCAAGTGAATGGTGGCAGCGGCAGTGGGGCAAGCGGCACGGGTGGCAGTCAGAAGTCGACGCAATCGGCGACGCCGCCGCCGCCCAAGAAGCGGGCACGCAACAAACTGGAGCCGCTCTATTTGCACGCCGAGCGATCTCCAGCGGCCGCCATCACACCCGAGCCCGACTGCTATGCCCTGCATCCGAGTGGAGTCTATGCCACCGCCGCAACGGGGGCAGCAACGGGGGGCGGCAGCGATGCCACCGCCTCGGTGATTTATGCCACAATTGTGCCGACTCGACCGCGTCTGCTGAACAAGTCGCTGCCGCCGGATCCGGCGGATTTCATTGAGCAATGGAATCCCAGTCCGCCGTGGTCGGAGTCGGCGCAGAAGGCGTCGCTGGACAGCTTTGGTTCCTCGCACGAACTGAGTCCCTGCATCACCACAACACCGCCCACGCCCACAAGTGCGACGCCGCATCACGGCGGCCTCAGTGCACAGCCCATTGGACCGGCCTTCAGCTTTGAATGGATGTCCGATCCCCTGGTGCCTGTGGCCTACCAGCAGTGGCCGCCAGCGACGGGCGATCATCATCAGCATCTCTCACAGCATCTGGCAGCTGCACAGCATCAACAGCAGCAGCATCAGCAACAACAGCAGCAGCAGCAGCAGCAGCACCAACATCTTCATCAGCAACATCCGCAGCATCCACAGCAGCATACGCAGCATGCGCAGCTGACGCTGCATGGTGTTCACGTGGCGCGTGTGGAGCTTGCCGCCGAATCGATGGTGACCACAGGCCGTCCTGATGCCACGGAACCAGTCGATGATAGAGGTTAGTACATTTTGATTGGCACGTTTCAATCTGCGCTCAATTCGCGACCACGCGCTAATTAATTAAGATTCGAAAACAAAATAGCTAGGCAGCTAAAATAAAATTGTAGAAAAATGTTTGATTAAATATACAATAAGAAAAACAAAGATGTGGTCTCGAGGAGGCAATTGACGCTTCCGCCAGTTGTGTGTGACACGCTTATGCTGCCGCTCTCAAATACTCATTCTTCTCCTCTCTTCTCTTCTCTTCTTGCAAATCATCGTTTCAGATCCAAAAAATTAGTGACCTGCGCATTATGCAAAGCTCGGAAATTCCCAGCTCGGCGGCTCGGCGTGCAACGGGCAGGTGATAATCACACTTAAATTAATTGCCACTTGTCATCTTAGCGTTTAAATTATTTTTATCTAACTCAAAACAAAACAAAACAAAAGAGAAAAAAGAGAAAAACTCAAATACACACACCCGGGGCAATAACAACAATAGCAAATAGCAAATAGTAATAGAATAGTTATCGTTATAAGCACACAGCTCGACAGCTATCTACTAACCAACTAATTTGTTTAAGTAATGTTCATATAACACCAATTTTTTCAGTGCAATTTTGTTTAAAGCTTAAACATTAAAATATAATAACAGTATGCTAAATATAACCTATACAATATAAACTTTACTCGGAAATTAGTTTTACGATAAGCAACTGGAAAAGCAGAAGAGCTCTATTAGTTGTAAAAAAAAAAACATTTTTTTAGTGTCGCTTTTATGGCGTCTCTTTTATGAGTATTTTCACATTTGTTTATACATATATAGTATGTAATTTTATAGTACCATACTCTGTTAGACGAATTAGGTTAATTATTTTATTTATGAAAACCTATTTATAAACACAAATATTTATTACCCTTAACGCAGTTTACTTTTGTCCATACAATAAAACAAAACAAAAGTATTTCGAGTTGAATATCTAAAGAGAACAACCAACAATAAAATTGATTATTATTTTTAAATCGCTCCATACGGTGAGTAACTATTCAATTACAATTTTCAGACTAATTTCGCAAGATTGGGAAAATACATTCAATTAAATTTTATTGCCTTTTAGTGGGAATTAATTTGCCTTCTACATACGATGCGATCTAAAATTCAACTTATTTATGAGTACATGTATTTGAAGTGTTCGTGATAATCTCAACTTACCGATATAGTCAAAAGTTCTTCACATTGTCAAATCATATGTACAAATATCTCTCATTGTCTTCCGTTTATGTGGTCTCAAGGCAACTCTGCAATTTATGATCAGTCTGAAGAAAAAACAAAAAAAAAAGAGAGAGAGAAACAACGTTATGGTAAATGTCATGATTTTAAGTTTCCATTAATGCATTGCACTCTGAACCAGCCACCGAAACCGCAAACTCTTGGGCCGTTGGCCAATCTGCTAAAAACGCTTTCGCCGAAAACAAAAAAAAAAACCAATATGAAAAAGCTAAAATAACCACTCCCCAAAGCGCAGTGTCAGTGTCTTGTTTGGGGACATAGTCATAGACATTTTCAGCTTGAAACTACGAGTACTCATAGTCATACTCATAGTCGCAGTCGTACTCGTATTCATACCACTTCATGGGTGACGACGAAGCTCTTTGGAGCTGCATAGACGCAGAACAGACGCCAGACCGAATCGAAATTCACACACAGCACAGCAGTCACTGTCCATGCGATGAGGCTCCTTTATTTTGTTTTTATTTGAGACTTGGGATTTCGGATGCAGTTGCAGAGATCTCTGGTGATATCCCACAAATATTGTAAGTAGAATGGGCAGCCCAAAGCAAATAAAAAACAAAAACCAAAAAAAGAACCCAAAACACAAGCCGAGACCCAGACCGAAAAAGCCAAAGCGACGTAGACGCCGCAGCTGGCGCGATTGAATGACTCCTCGTCGTCGGTCGTCTGAGATACTGACTGGCTATAGACTTGGACTGGACGACGACGACGACGACGACAACAACGACACACTTACAGGCGACGACGGGCCACAGCAGCATTCTGAGAAATATTGGTGTAGGTCACAGCCAGAGATAACATGCTGCGCCAGCGTGTGTGACTGCGACTGCGACTGTGTGTGTGTGTGCGAGTGTGCGAGTGTGTATTTTGACTGGCTGGATTGGGCCTCAGTTCTGGCCTCATTGTATGCAAATGTGCCACGATCAGCCGACGAGCCACCACCCGCCCAGTCCGACTCGACTGATGCAGCAACTTGCAAACGGCAACTGATGCTGATGATGCTCCAGCTCCTGCTCCTGCTGCTGCTCTTGCTGCTACTCTTGCTCATGGGTGCCAGAATCGTTTTGTGTCGTATTCGTAATCCCCCTACTCATACTCACATTCACATTCACATCCCAGCATCGCATTCGCATTGGGTTTTGAGTTGTGCGATTTTTGGCATTTTTGTATTTTCTTTGTCCTAGCCCACAGGCCTTATGTAAGCGACAACGACGACTCCTTTGACCGCAAGGAGCACGAGGATTGTTACATATTTGCCTCAGACCTGATATTAGCTGCACAGCTACACTCAAGAAACAATAAAAATCGCAGGAATCTTTAGCAACACGAAGCGATACTCTGCTTTTTCTGTCGAAGCATTTATAGATAAAAACTATAATTTTATTTCTACGCTGGTTAATCAAAAAACTTAGACAAAAATTGTAATATTATATATAATTAAATAAAAAATTAATTAAAAATGTAAGTTGAATTTTAAAAAAATGTTAATTCCTGTCAATGTTAAAACAATGAAGTGTAATGGAATGGAATATGTATTCCTAACAATTGCCGTAATATTCAAATAATAATTTTGTATTTAATGTGTAATAGAATTTCAGAGCAAGTGTTTGGTCAATAACAAATAAATATATAATAAAATATACTCTGAAAATACAATATTTATTAATTAATAAACAATGAATTATACATGTGTGTAAGTTGTATTTCAAAATGTTTATTCCAGACAATTTTTGCTACAACATTAAAATAATTATTTTGTGTTTAAAGACGAAAATAATTTCAGAACAAATAACGTACATAAAATATTTAACATAGCAATTCTAAACTTATTTCCAAGTTTTATTAAAGCCGAGAAACACTAGGGTATTGAAAAATAAAAAGTAAAAAAAGATTTTAGAAAAAAGTCGACGACAATGGAAATGCTGCACACACAAAACACAAAACATTTCAACAGGAACAACATGTAATTTTTGGGCTGCTTCAGTCGCAGTCTCTCCTGCCCAGACATTCCGCCCGATGCCCCCCCAAAAAAAAAAAAGAACAAAAACAAAAACAACAAATAAAAAGCCCAAGCTAACCATATGCAATGGCTGGCGCGGCCCGGACGGGGTCACGACACTTTTTGTGGCAGCCACGGACGATGGCAGCCGAGTCAGCGCGCAGTCAAATAGTGGGAGAAGTATGGCAAAAGGCAACAAGGCCTAAGGCTGCGACTCTGACTGCTGCTGACTGCTGCTGACGTTGCTGTTGCCCCTGTGCCTTATTGTTTGAGCAGCAGCAGCAGCAGCAACAGTTGGCGCGGCTGGACATTTTGGCCAGGGTCTGACCGATGGCAATGGCGACTGCAACTGCAACTGCAGCAGCGACTGCCTGGCGTCAAGAGAATGCGTTGCGCTTGTTCCTTGGCTTTGATTTCGTTGCATTGTGGCCATTTCCTAGGAAAAAATGTTACATGAAATTAATAAATAGGCAAATAAATGTTAAACAGCTGCTGTTTTGTACGTGTTCCTCTTGTTGATGCTATTGCTGTTGCTGTTGCTGTTTGCTGTTTGCTGTTTCGCTGTTGTTGTCTCCATCATTGTTGCTGTTGTTGTCTTTGCACGCGCACGGTAGCCATTGTGCTGCACACAGGGTGGTGGTGCTGATTCTTCCTCTGTGCCGCTCTGGCGTGGTGTTGTTCCTATTCCATGGCATTTGCATAACACCAAAGAACAGCAGAACAGCAAAGCGAAGCCAAAACGACCGAAACAACGACCAAAATGCAACACAGGATGTTTCCCAGGCTGCCAGCCCAGGCTCACACTGTTAGCACACTTCCAATCTGAACCCCATTTACTGCTCCTCTGCTCCTCTGCATGGCAAATCTCTAGACTGCAGCTCTGCCACTGCATGCCAAATCCTTTATCTGCAGTTCACAGCAATTGCTTACCTCTGCAATGGGCCCGAACTAAGCTGCTCAGCATTGGACTTGCCACGGAACTAATGTACTCATATTCCAAGGCTATAAAATAAACTCAACTCTATGAGCAATATATTCCGCTACGCCCTTACCCAAAGCCAAATGCTACAGCTATCTCAAGTTAAACCAACGTTGAGCCAGTTCAAACATTGAATTATACCCTGTTCAAAATTTCAATGGCTGTCAACTCTGTGATTAGTTACTTAGTATACACAAAGAGATTGTATTATATTGAATTTTTAAAAAAGCTGATGGAAATTAATATTCTATTTTTCATTCAAGTGATGAATTTATTTGAAAATAAAATGAAATGAAGAGGAAATTAATTAATTCCCCCATTTTAAAATAATTTAATTAATGATTATTCATGTCATATATTTAAAATTATTAGCTATAATGCAATTTAAAGCATTTAGAAATTTGATGATATTTTTAGTTACTTTAATTTAATAATTGTTCTAATTTGGACTTTTCATTGTCGACTTAAAAATGAAATAAAATAAAAACATCTATAAGTAATTTTTCTTCTTTACATCGTATTCTTCAAATATACATTTTTTTATTTGGTTTATTTAAGAGTTGCGATAGTAAATCAAGACTCCCTCTAATCCGATCACACCGAAGAGCAACCTTAGACTAACTAGCCCACATATTGAACTCGCAGCGTTTGAATTTCAAATAGGCCACAAACCGTAGAGAAAATGCCAAGTCAGAGTGAGCATCGGTGCTTTATTAATATGTAAGCCACACAGGAGAGTTGGAAGGGGGCAAAGAAAACATAATAATTCGTCTATAATTTATACACAATTGTAAATAAAATGTGTACAAGCATAATTTACACATAAACAAGACGACGAGCTACAAAAAAAAAAAGCACCACAGCAACAACAAACTTGCACCATCATCACACGCGGATGCTGCTCTCGGAAACTATGAGTGTGAGATGGAGGAAGAGAGGGGAGAGGTGGGGATGTGGCAACAGTGGTGCGATTAGAATGCAGAGCGGCCAAGCAGAAGATGCCAGCCAGACCGGGTGACTGAGAAATTGATCAACGCTGTGGCGGGACATAAACTAAAAGCTTATTTAACATTAATTTCGCCACGAAAATCACACAGCAATTTCAAACATCAGTTACATGGCACAGCCAAGCACAAGCAGCCAGAGACTCGAGGAGCCAAGCCAACCCCATTGGAAGCCACCGCAACATGCGAAAATGTGGCCAAGAGACGCGTCCGTCTCAGCCACAACCTCGGTCTGTAGCCCCCCTTTCATGCCCAATTCGCGCAGCTCTTGTAATCTAAGCTGCCATTAAACAAAATACAAGAAAAACTTACGAAAACATATGCTACATATTACAGCCGATCCCAACTGAACTGAACTGAACTGAAGCGAGGCCAGGATGACAACGGAGGCGGTGCGAGGCGAGCAACGATTCGCATCGCACAGTGACGGAAGTAAAGAAGCAGGTGCACAGTGGAAGCTATAACTAAACAGACGAATGAAATATTTGTAGAATTAAGTGATGGAATTTAAATAATGAAAATATGAATATTAATAAATTAACCAGTTGTTCAGAATAAAAATATAATGTGATAAAATATTGGATATTAATAGTATCTTGTAATTAAAGTTTTCTGAATTAATCCAAAATACAATTTTTATTTTAACTACTTTACATGTATAAAAAACAATGTTTCTAAATAAATTAAACCGTGTAACAATTTCAAAATTTCATAACAGTCCTAAAATGTAATGATGTAAATTAAATAAATAAATAGGTTTTAACAAAATATATTAATAGTCAATATTTTATCACATTTTATTTCAATGCAGAATTTTGTAAATCATAATATTTATGTATATTTTATTTGGCATTACCAAAAATAGATTTTAATTAAAATTTTCTTAAATCCAAAATCTCCTCAATTTTTTCATACTTCATATTAATAATATTTGCCATTGTAAATCGTATAGCTGCTTGCTGGTTCGCCAACTCGGCTGGCTTTTAGTGGGAGAGCTTAGACTGTAGCTCTGCACTGAGCAATTGCACCTGCCTGGGCCTCAGTCGCCGTCACCGTCACCGTTCCAGTTGTAGTCTCAGTCTCAGTCGCAGTCTTCGCTTGAACCATAGCCTAAGACAGAGTCTGAGCCTGAGCATGAGCCTGCGCCTGCTCTGTTTTGAACTGTGGCCATGTGCGATGCCGCTGCTACAAGCAGCATACCCCAAGCCAGGTACAAAGATTTAGAGCGACATTAGAGCAGTCAATCCATCATGACTGAACATTACCATAAATTACACAGAAATAATTGATTATTACGAGTAGACACAGCGACCAAAGACAGAGCCAAAGCGCACTCAACATCCAACAAGCCCCCAGTTCATACTGCGTGTGTAGTTGTATCTCTTGTCTGCCTGTGTGTGTGTGTCTGGTTGTGTGTGTGGTTGCAACTGTTGCTGCTACGTTCCTCTCTACGCAGTTTGGCGAGCGCACCGATTTAGTTTAAATTACGTTGGGAAGATGCGCAACGGCCTGGTCAACAAGTCGTTCGAGTTTTGACCAACCAACCGAGCCAAGTCAGTTGGGCAATCAGTGCTCTGGCTAAGCACTTTGAACCCAAAAGAAACTCGCCTGCTCTCGTAAAGTTCTGCACACGCCTATCAGGCTGAGTAATTGCCAAGCCACAAAACCGCAAACAACCGATTTTCCATTACATATTGTAAACAAATATTTGTTTTCATCTATGTGGAAAACTCCCTCCCCGTTTTGAGTGCAGTAATCAGTTAACCAGTTAGTTGAAAGTTTTGGCTGTTAGACAAAGTGTCAGCCATTTGTGTAATGGATCTGCATTTATATTGCTGTAAGTGGATTTAAGTAAATGCTCTCATTCAATTGCTGACCACTTATTTTCCATATTTTCCCTATTTATTTTAAATAAATTTAAAAATTACTTCTATGAATTTATTCCTTATTAACGAAAAATAAATAAAATCAAGTGAAAAAATTATAATACAAAAATCGAATTTCACATAAAATAAATCACTTAGTACAAGTCCAAAAGTATACAACAAAAAATAACTTAAATTATATACATTTCTCGAAGACAATTTTAAAGCTGCAGTTCAATTTCATTTACATTTGTTTTAAGTTCGAAATTATTTAAATGATGTCAAATTATTTTTTTCGGATAACGTAACATTATGCGTAAATTATTTACATGCTCAAAAAGTTACCTACTGAGGTGTAAGCAAGTTTAGAATAGAAATTATTAAAACTTAATAATTATTGCCAATTCCCACAATATCTTTATCGATAGGATAGACGCTAGAGTAAATATAATAATGAAAATAAAAATAATATTGTCCATATTTTGCAGCTCAAAGTATTTACATTCTCTTGCAGTGAAATTGTAAAATTGCAAAATCTATAAACTTTGTTGTGCCGCCTTTTTCTCGGATGACCATAAAGCATTATAACGAGCATCGAGCCATATCTTTCGTCAAATCAGCGCCAAAGCTGATCCACTTGAGTGTTAGACAGAGAGAGGGAGAGTATTTAATAAGGCTACTGTCGCTCGGATGATGCTTTGAATGATTGCAAGTGGCGATAATAGGCCAGGACAGTGGGCTGTCAGTATGTCAAGTGGAAATGAACGAGGCTTTATCGCGCTGACGCTTGAAGTTTATTACAGTGACATTTCAATTCTTCTGATTGGGATGATTCCGGTCTGTGGTGGCCAACAACAATACTCGCTGCTGATCCGATCCCAGATCAGACCAAGTCTGGCGATAACACAAAGCCAAACTCGCTCAAATCAATCTCTGCATTTCGGATTTCTTTCTCTCTGTCTCTCTCTCTCGGGCTGTCTTTATCGATCTTCTCTCGCAATGATTGTTGAAATTGATTGATCGTTGTATTTTTATTGAGTGATTGATATAAATGCTGTTTGGCAGCAATTGCAGAGCTTCAAGTGAACACACAAAAGGAAACAATAGTTTCAATTACAATAGCCGCAACTAACTGAGGGGGAAATACAACTCGTACAACTCTGGTTAAGAAATCTTTACAGGCTGCTTTCGACTGCCGGCAATGAAACCATATTGAAAGCAGCGCTAAAAATATTATTAGGCATTGAAATATTGTGTTTCCAAGGTGTTCGCACGCCAACTCTACGTGTTTAAGGCAAACTCCAAGCAACAGCTCCAAGCTGAGCTCAGCTCATTGCTGCCTTCAATGTTCTTATCAAGATGCTTTCAATGTGCCGTTTAGGATTTTCATTTGTAGCATTTAGTTGCGGAACGCTCTATAAAAACTAAAAAAAAAGAAACCTCAATTCAACTTGTGGGCGCAATGTGAATTCGAAAACGGATTCAGGTTGTGTCTGAAATCTAGCGACTGGACTGTATGTTGTTACTCAGTTACTATAGATCTGAGTGGCCCCCTCAACTCGATCCTTAGTCGTCCACTCTATGCTGATGCTGATGCTGCTTCTGCCACGTTACCGGCACTCGTAAATTACAATAAATTATGTTGAAACTGATTATTCGACACAATTTATGAGGCCCTTTAAGTGGGCGTGTGCACTTTTATTTTATTGTGAATGATGATGTAAATGATGTTGGTAGGCGCATTTTCATATTGTTGTTGCAGCTATTGTTGTTGTTGTTGCGGTTGCTGTTGTGGTGCGCTAAGCTGCGCGAAATAAACGAGTCGGGTCGAGCTGTGGGTCGAGTTGAGCGCGGGTCAAGTTTTGGGCGACAAGCCGGGTGATGGGTTAATGAGAGAAGCCTCTTTCGAAGGCTTTTAAATTATGGCAATGACCATTATGATGCGGTAATTGCCGTAAATAAGTTAACAGCTTATTATGGAGAAAAGTAGAAGAATTAAATTGAAAACTAATTAACGCCATCGAATGCTTACTTGAAACAGCTCAGCGTAAGCTGGAACGAATCGTTGTAAGTGCCTGGCAGCTACTCCTTAAAAAAGAAATAAAAATAAAATAAATAAACGAAGAAGAAAAAAAACTCTGAAAATGTGGGAGTGTGTTAACAACAACAACAAGAGCAACAAGCACCAAAAGCCCTATCGACAACGTCAAATCAGCGACTGCGTCGAAGCGCTGCAACAGACTTATAAAGCACACATCATCATCATCATCATCAGCTGCAGCAGCTGCGGCAGCGACGGCGGCTTCGGCGGCGGCAGCATCATCAACAGGCAATCGGGTTAAACAAGCAGGACAGGAGGAGCTGTAGTTTGTTTGTGTGGAGGTCTGGAGCTGGGGAATAGCCTTGGCAGCGGCGTAGCAAAAATTTAATTAAGAAAATCAAGCCGAAAACTGCGTTGGGCGAGGAGCAGACGAGCGACGCCAACAACGACGACGACGGCGACGACGCTCCAGCTTTCATATCTGATGGAAAAGCAAGAGCAGCGACAACAGCAGCAGCAGCAACAGCAACAACAACAGCAACATGAGCGACTACAACGACAACAACTGAAAACGAGCGTTGCGAAAAATTTGATGCTTTGCTTTGGCGCAGCGATTTGGATCAGTGCGACACAATGAGGACCACCAACCACCAGGTTGTGCCACAGACTCTGGCTCCATGCGGGTGTTTGCTCTTGTCAACAGCACAACAACAACAACAGCAACAACAACAATAGCCAGAACAGCGAACGGATTTCAATGATTATTCATTGGGCATGGCGCATACTATAATCACACACACTTGTCTGCCACAAACAATTTCAGCAATTAGAATATCAAGCAATGCAGATCTTTGGCGTTGCAGCAATTGACATTGCCCAGATCACACAGAGAACACAGCTCGCACACCCTCATCATTTTACTTGTATGTGTGTGTGTATGTGTGTGTGTGTGTGTGTGATTGTGTGTGCAGCTTTAATGACATTTCTGGGGAACACACAGAAAAGAACGCCCTGTGAACGCGCATTGTGTGTGGCAGGCCAAATGAAAGACTTAGGACACAAACTTGGCAGTTAAACGAAAGACTTAGGACACAAACTTGCAAATTAAAGCACATTAATTTTGCCAAACAGAAAGATGAAACTCACAAGCAGATTCAGATTCTGAAGCGTCTGCGCCTACTCTGCGCTCTCTGATTGATTACAACAGTGTGTCTGTGTGGCTGCATTCAGCTGCATTCTGTGTGCTGTGCACTCCGCACTCCGCAGTCCGCAGCCCATAGTCCGTAGTCCGCAGGCCTCTTTTGTGCATGGGAAAAAAGAATCATAATCATAATAATGATAATAAAAATGGAAAACTTCTAGACGCCATATAAATCAGAGCAAATATGAATTGCTGTTTTGTCTGTGCTCAGTGCTGACTGTTTATTTGTTTTGTTTACTGTGCATTACGTTGGCTTTTGTCAATTGCCAAAGACTTGGGCCCAGCACAGTGAAGCAAATCACTTGGCGATCTGCGTAGAAATCTAGATTGTTTTCAAAATATTTACAAAGAAAAGTCTTTTGTTATTTTCATATTTAATAGACTATTAGTCAAAGACTTACAAATATTTCGAAATTAATTTTTCTTGGCACTTAAAACCTTAACTAACAATTCTTAATTTAAGCCTATACATTTTTATTGGATTTTATTTTGCGCATTAAAATCTAGATTATTTTCAAAATATATATAAATACATTTATTTTATTTTTATATTTAATAGGCCTTTAGTCAAGAGTAATATTTCAAAAATATATTAAAATGTAACTTTGTTTGGCAATAAAGCAGTTATATAAGGATTCTAATTGTTTCGAGCTATAAAACGGCCAAAAGCTAATAAGTCCCTTCTGCTTCTTAACAGGTTTTGCAGAAGATTCCGCATGCATTTGCTTATATTTCTAGCCATCATTTTCTAATAGGCCAATTAGGTGCAGAGTATGCGCGCATAGAAAAAACTGATGACAATTCGCTTTCCATTATCGAATATTCATTTAGTTAGCTTGGCACTTTCACCACTGTTCAAATGGTGCTGACTGCATTCATTGTTCCATTGCGCTTGTAATTCTGTCTGGAGCTGCCTTTGTGTGCTGTGCTGTGCTGTATTCTCTTAGCTGGAGTATCTGCTGCTGCAGCTAGAGAGACCAGAGCCGGCAGTTGCCAGTTGTTGTTGTTGTTGTTGCTGTGGTTGTGGTTGTCGCCGCCGCCACAGCCACAGTTTTTGGAGTGCCCATTGTCTGTGTGGGAAACTGGCGCGCTTGGCTTGTAAAAACTTCTGGCGAACAATGTAGTATCCGCATATCCACAGTCCGCTGCCGAGTTTTTCAATGCCAAATGGTTTATGTACGAGTATCGAGGCATTACCAATCATAAGCTCATACACTGAGCATAAGCGCAGTTTTGAGACAATGAGCAAACGCCACATAAATTTACGAATGAGCGGCCAGTTAGGCAGAGCGATATGCATATGCGGACAGTTTAACCTAGATACAAAATGCAAGCAACTGGAAAAGAAATACAAACAAAAATATGAGCATCTTGTCGTATCTCGATTTGTGCAGGCGACGCACAACGCGAGACGCGTTGCATCTTTTTGGTGCCAATCATTATATTTTAACAGCTTGTTTGTTCGCTTGTTTTACAAATTGAAATCGCCATCGCCACGCCGCGTCCAGAGCCAATGTTACAATAAATTTAAATAAACACAAGCCTTTTTGCCGACTACAGCTGGAGATGTGCTTCAAGTTGTAGTTGTGTCGTTGTGACTGCAGCTGTGGATGTGGATGTGGATGTGAATGTGGACGACGTTGCCGTTTGCATCCTGGCCTAATCGCTGCGTTTAATTTACTTAAATTATACTAATGATCTTGAGCGCTCCTCGAGGCCTCAAGCTTTTGCCTTGGCAAAACTCTCAAGTCATTTGTTTTGGCTCGTTTGCAGGCGGCTCAATTGATTTGGCCAAAGCAGCCGCCAAAGAGCCAAGCCGCCGACGACGCCAACGACGTCGACGACGACGGCGTTGTCCAAGCGCTAAGCTGTACAGAGCGAGTGCGAATGCGAGTGTTGAAATTGAGGGCTAACACCGGCGAGTTGGAGTCGGTAGGTTGTACGAGTGTCGCTAGATATGGCCTGACATTTAGATGAAGTGTCTGCGAATCTGAGCCGAGTCTCTCTCTCTTTCTCTCTCCCTCTCTCTCTCTCTCGCTTGTTATCCCTCTCTCTTTAGCCAGAGCTCCTGCTGCGTTTTGCTTTTGCTAAATGTCGGCGTCGTCGTTGGCGTTGTCTTTGCTGTTGCTGTTTGCTTATTGCCGTTGTCTTGCAGGTCGCCGTGTAATTCCATTCATAAACAAAACTTTAATTTTATTGCACATTCGAGTTGACACAGTCGAGCAGTCAGCGCGGATCAGTGAGCTTCTCTGCCCCATGAAGGCGTTGCCAAAAGGGTGTGGGTTTTGCCCACTCCAAAATACTCATGCAATGGGTACTCAAAAACGATTATCATGGACTTCAAAATGGCTCAATTAGTTCTCCATAGTCCACTATTGACTGCTCCTCTCTGATGGCGGCAACTTGACTACGTTTATTCATTGCATACTTGGCAACTTGCGAGCATTTTTGCAATGTGAGTCTCGAATTCCTAGCGAAAACTTTATGCATGTTGATTATGCAAGTCGGATAAGCTGCAAGCTCTCTGCATGGGGTATTCCAAAAAGGTTAGTTAGAACACAGTTTAAACTCAAATGTCAAGTCGATCAACCTCACGTAGATAATTGTTTGTCTTATCAGCAGTGCTAAAACTAACAAGTATTAGCTGTCATGATAGAAAGAAATCATTGCAAAAATATAGTTTATAGCTACGAATCACGCGATAACAACCTAAATCTTTAATGTATTTGTATTTAATGTTGGGGTTTTCAGCAACCTGCCGAGGTGCACTTCACTTTCTTTTCCATTTATTTAATTTGATTATTTCCACATTTAATTGGGCCCCTTCCAAAGTCATGTACATTTTTTCCGCTCACTGGCAACAGCAGGCATTAACAAATATATATATAAGGAAAAAATACAAATAAAATTTAAAACAAATACACAAGCAAGCAATACACCACACCATTTTCGCCATTGACACCCATGCGAACATTGTTAATTAATTAAAAAAGAAAAACTAATAGACGATTGCGTTGACAAGATAAAACGGCCGGCCAGAGTCAAGAAAACTGCACACATACCACACACAGAGGCACAGATATATCTACATAGACAGCATATAGCCAAATGCAATAAATTGTGACAAAAAGTCAGCTTTAAATATATTGGCGAAGGCGTCAAGGCGTGACATTGACCCTCGATAAATAGTTAACAGGCTGCCAGTATTTTTCTGTTTTTCTGTTTTGCATTTTTGTTTGTGTGTGGCACAAATCAGAAAATGTTATCGCGACCGCTGCAGCAGCAACAAAAACAAACATTAAATTTAAAAGTGCATAAAAATGTTTATTGGCTGGGCAAAATCAAGTTCGCTTTTTGTTTTTCTATGCAGCCAAGGCGCTGGAAAAACACTAAACAGCCAGGGAAGAAATTAACAAAAATGATAACATTTAAACTATTTATGAGAAACGCTGAGTAAAATTGTAGTGGCAATAAAACTAAAATTTACGAGTTTACTTGACAGTTGAATAAATATATTTCATCTTAAAAATAATGTAAAATTTTACAATTAATTTAATAAATTTGTATGCAGCACAGTGTTATTAGACGGTCAGGGCCGAAGCGTAGCTTAACTTTATTACTGTTGTTGTTGTTGTGGCGGTGGCTGTTGCAAGTGGCATGCCGGCAGCTGCAGCAACAATATAGAACACAGCTGTGCCTTAGACAAGGCCCGAAAGCAAAATTATTACCAAGTTCTTTCTCATATTGTTTTGCAGTGTTGTCTGCTTCTAGCCAGCGCAATATTATCGAGCAATTATTGGCAATGGCAGAAATATTTTTGATTTGCAATTTTCTCACGGCCCACAGAAAGAGACCGCGTGAGAGAGAGATGGAGAGAGCGAGTAAAAGGCTTTCACAAAATTGAGCAACCAATTGGTTTGTCAATGGCACAATTGAATCTTTCGAGCAGATTCACAATTAGCCAGCAGCAGCTTGGCAACAGCAACAGCAACCACGGCAACAGCAACGGCAGCAACATACTGGGAACGACAACATAGGCGCATACAAATGGTGTTAAAGCCTGAGCAGAAAATGTAATTTGTTTTCACACAACATAATCAACATGATAACCCCAGCCAAAACGTCTTTAGATTGAGTCTAATGATGATAAACGCTTTTACTGTGAGGTAACTACAGACTTCTGACACCGACGCAAGAGGCAAGAGGCAGCGGCAGCGGCAGACGAAGTTAAAGACACACAAGCGTTGCCCACGCCAATATCTCTTGGCTCCGTAACCGGAGAGAGAGCAGGCGAACTGGCAACGGGCAACTGTGGCAACTGGCAACTGTGGCAACTGCATTGGCTGCATGGCCAATAATAAGTCAACATTCCAAGGCGTGTTAAGAGATGCTCGATTAAATGCCTCAATTGTGGCTCATATTGAACACCAAGCGAGCGGCGACCCAGCAACATCGACACCAACACACCACCTGTCTGCAAAAACGCTCCAAGAAGAAGCAGATGGAGCAGAAGAAGCAGCAGCAGCAAATAGCACCGCCCCCACCAACGGTCAACTTTGTGCCCGTTGTGTGCGCGTTGTTGCACGCTGGCAGTTTGCCTGTTGCCAGCGTTGCCTGTTGCACGTTGCCTGTTGCCTGTTGCAAGTGTTGCTGTTGCTGTGGCAGTGCTTGCCTGACTTTTAGCACTGTCGATGCTCGAGCAATAACAACAACAACACCACTTCGAATGGGCGAAATCGTTTAGTGTCGTACCTAACTAAGAAAACGTATTTTCAATATCGAAATTATTATTATTAGCTGACAGCAAATCGCAGTTTTCGACTGTTGCTGTTGCTGTTCTCTGTTTTGTGTTGTGTTGCGTTGTGTTGTGTTGCCTTGGCGTTGCCGGCGCATATTGTAATAAATGGACAGGCCAGTTATTGTATGCATTTTGTGTATGATATGCGAGTACTAACCCAAAACTTATTGCACTCTACACCAACTGGGCATGGCCTGTTAGAAGGCAAACTCTCCCATTCAATGCTGCCAATTCAAATAATCCACATAAAAAGTAGTCTATAATAAAATGAATAAACTCGCAATACTCTAGTACCAAACAAAATTAACATAAATACTATTAGTTGCAACTTGAATAACATACAAATAAATGAAATAACATACAAATAGTTTGCACATATTTTCCTATGGACAATTTAATTGCTGCAAAACTATGCTGAAATAATTAGTTGCTTATTTATTGCTTCGATTTATTCAACTTGAAACATATGCAACCGGCAATATATTATTTTATTATCATAAAGCACTAAAAAAAACACCCCCTAATTAGCTTTTATTATTCTTGTAATTAAATTTGGTTTGCAAACATTTCAATCGCTGCCAAGTTTAATTACCTCTTGGCCTGACATCTATAATTATTAGGTCTTTATTTTTTCTTTATGCCTAATAAATAAAAATTAATTTCAATTGATTTTGTAGTTCATTCAAGGTTCCATCACAACCAAACTCAAAAGCAGCATCAGGCAACCTCTGGCATCATTTTGATGTTGCTGTTGCTGTTGCTGCTGTTGTTGTTGTCGTTGGCTTGCCATCTGCGACTGCTGGTCGGCTTCTAAAGGTGAGAAACTGGCCATATTGCTGGCGGGCAGCGCTGCACCCCCCCAACACACACAAACAGCCGCACACACACACGGACACACAGTGTGCGCAATTATATGCCATTTTATAAATACGAGTATTTTCAATAAATATGAGCATTTCTATATGAAATTTATGCACAAATAAGCAGGTGTTTAGTTTTGACGAGCCAAACGCCAAACGCTGCCAGCAGCACAAGATAGGGGCCAATAGATGAGTACTCATTGTGGCAATGGTTATGACGATGGAACTATGGGCAACATGCGGGCTTACAGTGGATATAGCTGAATTGCAATCCGTTACAGTTGTCGATCAGCTAACAAGATAATTGTACAAATACAACAATGAACAGCAACAACAACATTAACAAGAGCTGTGATAAGCAACACGTTACCAGTATCAAATTACAGATCTTCCAATTAACTGACCAATAAGCGGCGTTGCTTTTAATTTGATAATAGTGCAAACTCACGCCCAATGGCAGCAACACAGTTGTTGGCCACTTGGATCACAGCAACTTGTTGTTGGCAACAGCAACAAGAGCAACAACAACACGCAATGCTGCTTGCAACACGAACGCAGGCAAAAACAATAGACGCATTTGTAAGACGGCCCAACGGGGGGCTAATAAACTCAAAAGCAGAACAATTGCTGGGCTTTTCTTTTTGTACGTAGACAGGATTACACATAGAATACGAGTAGACAAAATTATTCACACAAAATAACACACTGGAAGTGTTACACAATAAAAAGTTAACTGACCGTCAAATGGCATATCATATTACCTAGAAATATTCAAGCTCCATGAACAAGGCAATAAATATTTGAACAAACAAGTGCGTATTATGGCATATGAAATAACTGACAAAATAAATAAATTTGCACATAAATCGCATTGGAATGTCGCAGGCAGTTTAAATAAAAAATATATCAAATTATACCTCACAAATTATAGTAAATGGTAAAGTATAACTAGATCATATTATTGATAATAAATAAATAACAGGAAATTGTAAGTTAATACACAAATGGTAATTTAATGGAATTTATGATAGTAATAGATAAGAGTATATTATTGACGACAAATAAATTGTAATATATAATTAATAAATACACAAATTGTAGTAAATTCTAATTTATTTAAAGTAAAGCTAGAAAAATGTATATTTGTTATAGCTTATTTTAATCGTGAAATTGGAGTAAATGATAGCGATTGGATTGTCTAGTGGTGTCAAACTCAAGGATACAACGAGATGTTGCATGAGGAAATGAATCGCTTTGAACTGCGCTTACCAAATAAAGTTTAGTAAGAAATTATTGAAAGCATTAAGTGTGCACTTGCATATGAAATAGGCACAAGCACTTAGCATCAATCAAACACTAAACAAGAGTTTAGAACGGCAGCAAACTGAGTTGCCGGTTGACATATGAGCAGCAAACAGCAACAGCAACAACATCAGCAGCAGCAGCAGCAACATCGGTGGCAGCATCAGAGCAACAGCAGTTGAAGAAGCTGAAAGAAGAAAGAACATTTTGCCGCCACACCAAGAACAGAGCGGCTACTACACAAGAACCGGGAACGGGCCGCCGGCTGGCTGCCTAACAAGCGGCAGGAGCAGAACCCCAGAACCAGAACCAGAATTCGAATCAGAATCAGAAACAGAACCGAAGATAAAACCAGAATCGAAAGCAATGAGAATTATGTAACAGTGTTTGCCTGGACCGCAAATTTGCAAGTCAAGTCCAAGGGATGTCACTGTTTGGATAGACAGCCGGGACAACTGAGCAAAGCTGCCGCCGCCGCCGAAGTCGTCGTCGTCGTCGTCATCGTCGTCGTTGCTGTTGCTGTTGTTGAACTTAATCTGTGAGCATGATTGTGCAATATTTGTTGAGTGGCCCCCGGCGAGCGGTCGCGTTGTCCTGGCAAGGTTGTTGTTATGTTGTTATGGACGCACCGAATGTTTGTTTGTGCTGGCAAACATGCTGCCAACACAAGTCGCTCAACCCCCAAAATCGCCGCACACTTCGTTTGCAACTGTCCAAAACACCAGACAATGATCTCGAGACGCGACAAATTGCTGCAACAGCCGTGGGAGCAACTGCGCTATGCCCAGCATCGCGAGAAAGTGATGTCCGCTCGTCCGGCGATTGATACGAAGTCGCCACGCCAACACGATCATGTGCAGCGCAAGTGGAAGAAGCAGCAGAATGAACGGGAACGCCAGGCGCAAATCGAGCGTGAGAATCTGCGTCTGCTGCAGAAACTGGGTGACATCATGCGCAGCAAACGCATGAACAATCTCTGGCTGGAGCCCAGACCCAAGTACGACAATCCAAAACGACAACCAAAACCAATTTAACTTATTTTAATGTTCTCCTTAGTTTCCTGAATCGCGAGAAACTCTTTCCGACCCGTCCCTACTCCAGCTTGCCACAGATTGTCACCATTTATGGCGTGCCACCGCCTGGTCCGCTGCTCTACGGCATGCTGCCCAAGGCGAACGTCATGGGTCGCTGTCCCACCTGCAGCGGCAATCCGGAACGCACTCAGGTCGCCATACCGGAGCAGCGCATGCCGTGGGCCTTGCCACGCAAATCCTCCAGCCGCAAACATCAGCAGCTGGAGCTGCAGGAGCGTTGCTATCAATGTGGCGGCGTCAAGAGCATGGAACGCAAACTGTTCGACGATTACGACTTTGACTACGAATAACACTGCAAGCCAGCGAATAAAAAACTACACAATTTATTTATCAAATTACACAGGCTTCAAGCTTTGGGTATGTTGGGGGGTAGTGTGGCAAATGTGAGGAATCCCGTGTGTCCGGGCAGCACTTGGGGATTACTTGACGTCAAATACTTTTTCAGCTCCTTGGGCTCCTTCGTCTTAGCATCGTCGTTTGTGCTGCTCTCAACCGCATCCTTGGGTGCTTTCAGAAACTCCAGATCGATGACGGGCAATGTGCGGGTTTTGATGACGCTCTCCTGTTGCAACACCTCCATGGAGCAGATCTCGTTGAAGCCCAACTTGGTTAGCACATTAATGCAGCGTTGCGACTGCTCGATGCACGGCGAGAACGAGCAAAACCGGCCGCCTAAATCAAAAATAAGATAAACGATAGCATTAAAGTCGATAGCAGAAATTAGCAAGGAATTACTGCATCACTAAAGATATTTTGCATTTAATCAAAGTTAAGCTTAGCACTCAAAATTAATATAACACGATCCGTTACAATATATTAAAATAGATAAACTGTTCAAGAATAGTATTAGAAGCTGTCACTTATTTTATTCGCTTAAGAATTCTTGTCTGTCTTGTCTGTAATTTGAAATTAAAATTTATTCCAGATTTTCACTTTTTTTTTAAACTTCAGAACATTACAAAATTAGTTTTCATATTTTTTACTTTTTTTAACGACCCGAAAATGTTTCCTGATTTTATATAATTAACATATTTACTGTAACAATGAAAACTCAATTTAAATATCTTAAAATCAAAAAGGAATCTGTCTCATTAGCATCATTTGTAGCATTTTTTGTATTATAAGAAAATAAACATTTGATAAGCTATATGGAATCAATCATCAACAAAATTTAAAAACCATCCGTTGTATATGTACTTTATAACCCCTATAATATTGATAACTTATAATGCCGATCTGCGAATTATATTATTCTGCAATATACTTTATGCAAATTGTATTCTTCCGATGCCAATGCCGTCTGCAGTTGGTTTCGCTAATGAGTGACAAAGCTGAATCTGACCACGTCAACTGACAAAAGCGGGCGCATTCAATGTCAAACACAATGAAATGGCCAAGAGACAGTGCGACAACTGAGTGACCAAGCGATCAAGTCTTGATTGCAGCTGCAACTTCTGCAGCCTGACTATCTGGTTGCTTGCTGACTGTGTTGCAGCAGCAACTGCAGGCGGCGAAGCGCGCCAAAGGGCGCTGACAACTTGTTGTCACAACGTTCGACTTACCCGACAACTTCAACGCCTTGAATGCATGTGGCACTGCCAAATCCGGCGCGGGCAGATCCAAAAACACCGCATCCGCGACGCCATCAAGTTCGCTGGTGAAGCCCAAATTGCACACATCTCTGTGATAGACCGTCACAAAGTCACCCAGCCCGTGTCGCTGGAACTCCTCCCGTGCCTGATCCGCTCGCGCCTCGTGAAAGTCAAACGTATGCAGACGTCCCGTCGGCTTCAAGGCGCGCAGAAAGTAATGTGACAACGAGCCGGAACCGGTGCCGGACTCAACGACCACAGCGCCGGGACGCACCTCCAGCTGATGCAGTATCATGCTGATGTCCGGCGTGTAGATGATTTGTGTGCGATGCGGCAGCGTTTGAGTCCACAATTCCGGATTTGGCTGCAGCACGTGCGCATAGCCCTTGGAGAGCTCCACCCGGCTGCCATACTCCACGCCAATAATATCTGAAGCAACAGATCAATGAATACAGTTATAAAATGTTTTAAAAAACAGCATTCCATAAACTTACTTTGCACCTTGAGGGAGCCGTAAGGCGTCTGGAAGATGTGCACAATGGTTTCGCCTTTCTTGTTTACAATTGTGGGCACCGCTTCGATGGCGTGCATGGAATTGACGCTCAGATACAAGATGACGACGTCGCCTTGCTCTATGTGCGTTTTGGGCTTCAGGAAACTCATTGTTGTCAAATGCTGTGCAGGATTCGATGGGAGGAATGGAGGAGACGAAGACGCGTGGGCCAAATAAATACCGCGAGCGGCAACAATAATTACGCGATTTGGTGTGACCAACCATAAAATAAGGCACAAATCTCAAATTGTTAACGGATTTGCCGATCGCTACAGCCGCACTTAAAATGATAATTTTCAATAAGTCGGTTTGCTGTAAGCAAATAAAAAATGTATAATTTAAACTCCACCACAGACTTTACAAGAAATCTTTTTAATTTCAAGCGTTGAGCGATTTTTAATTTCTGTAATCAGTGTCTATGTGACCAGACGCTGGAAAGTGGTTGAAAAAATACCAACTAGCATATAATTGTGTTTTCCAACACTGTTTGTGAGGAGAGCAGCCAACTTCACGTTGATTTGCTTCTTCTTTCCCTCTTTTGGTTTTTTACTACAAGTATGTAAGCTTGCTTTTCGTGAATTTGCCAAATAATCCAAGAACATCCGTCAAACGGCTAAATAATTATTGCAAATATTAACACACAACGACTGACAAATATGTGCCCTATATCGTTACAACTCACTTATGTAAATTGCATTGTTTTTTCTTCCAATTTAACGCATCCGACGAACTTCCAATTAATGAATGAACAACAATTTGGCGATAATGCAGCAGCCGCAACATGGTCCAGCGCTTGACTTTGAGGAGACGTCTGTCTTACAACACCAGATCCAACAAGAGGCGCATGTAAGTTTTACCTCAGCAACAACAAACGGAGTGAAACAAATTGATAATCCAATTGGAATTTGTTTACAGTGTTCGCACTCCCGGCGGCCGTCTGGTCTACCAGTATGTGAAGAAGAACAAGACCGTGCCACGCTGCGGCCAGTGCAAGGAGAAGCTTAAGGGCATCACCCCATCCCGCCCCAGCGAGCGCCCCCGCATGTCCAAGCGCCACAAGACCGTTTCCCGCACCTACGGCGGTGTCTTGTGCCACGGTTGCCTGCGCGAGCGTATTGTGCGCGCCTTCCTCATTGAGGAGCAGAAGATCGTGAAGGCCCTGAAGAGCCAGCGCGATGCGCTCGTCAAGCCCGTCAAGAAGGTGGAGAAGAAGCCAACAAAGGCGGCGGCCACCAAGAAGCCCGCTGGCAAAACCGGTGGCAAGTCTGCCGTCAAAACTGCCTCCAAGAAGCCCGCACCCAAGGGCGTTGTCAAGTCCAAGAAGTAAATACGTTAAGTAAACCATTCATTGAGTTTTAAGCATTGGACGCGGAAGCATTTTGTAATAAAGAAAGGTACAAGTTGGAAACGTTATCAAATTTTTATTTTGTTTAGTGATTTGTGGTTAAGCAGTGGTTCGTGGCGCGGCTAAACTGGTTAAATGTGCGGCTCAGCTGAACAGCTGTTTGTGAATTTCATTCACGGCATTTGTCAGGTCCAAGAAGTAAATACGATTAATTAGACGAAAGCATTTTGTAAATAAGGAAGATACATGTTGGAAACTATGCATTTATTTATTTTATTTGTTGGTGCTCGATTGTGGTTGTATGCGGCGGTTAAACTGTGGTGCATGTCGCGGCTACGCTGAACAGCTGTTTGGGAATTGCCATTCACTGTGCACGCCGACACAAGCATGCACACGGCAGTTGTCAAATAATTTGCTAGTAGTTAAACGATAATAAAATGCCGCAGCAGGCAGCAAACGAATCGTAAGTGTGCCACATTTAATTGTTAAGTATTCAATAATAATTTGCAACTCACAGCACATTGAGACTGCCCTTCGCGACACCACAACACGCCGAAATTGCCTATCGCGTGCTGAGCGTCGATCAGGAGCCTCGTCGCAATTTCGTGTCCAAAACGCTGAGCTTGGAGGACAATGTGCTTGTGGTGAGCTTCAGCGCGGATCAAGTGAAGAATCTGCGTACCGCCATCAGCTCGTTCTTCGAGTGCCTGCTGCTCTGCCAGGACACTATCAAACAGTTTGCCCTAGAAGATGCCGGAACACAGCCCGGCGCCAACTCCGCATAGAGCGATTTACGGATTTGCTTTTTACATTCTCTTCACCGTGCTCTTCTTCATCTACGTGGGCTGGGCGTATTTGCCCGAGGAGCTGGGGCTGCACACCCATCTGCCGGACAAGTATTTCGCTGCCTTTGTGCCCGTCCTGATCCTGGTGGGCGCCTTCTTTGCCTTCATCATTTACCCGGCAATCAATCTGGCGCTGACGCCCAATATCGATTCCATTGCCTCGGTTGTGGATCTCAAACTGGCGCTGCCCAAAGGGACGCAATTCACATCGTGGTCCCAGCTACAACAACAACGCGTTGAGGATGTAAATGCTCAGGCGATGACAGCACCCGTTCAGTGTGATCTCTGCAGGATTACGCACAGGCCAAAGACGCGTCCGCCCATTGCTCCACTGCGATTCCTGGATTTGCAAGAAGTAAACGCCACTTTCTACAACTAAACCAATTGCATTTTATTCAGTTTCACTTGCGACGCACTGTCGTCCAACCCTCCTCTGGCTCCACAAACTGTTCCGCCTGCTGTCGACGCGTCTGGGAGCGCGTAACGCGTCCACTGCTGGTCGCCGCCTCCTCCTCGTCGCTCTCTCCGCCGTTCATGGCATCGTCTTCATCCTCGTCCATGTCCTCGTCTGAGGAGGAGTCGCCGTCGATGGGTGTGTATGTGATCTTGACGTCGGTGCGCAACCAATCCTTGCCCTGCGGCAGTTTGCTGAGCTCTACCTTAATCTGTGGATATTGCGAGGCTGTCGCCATTTGCTTGTAGCGCAGCAGATTGCGGCATATTTCGGGTATCGAGTGGTCGTCGCAGAGCGTGTTGAACTCCTGGTCCATCAGCTCCTCGATCACATCCTGCAGCTCGCCCTCCGTGATGTTATCGTTGCCCACGCAGTATTCGTAGGTGTAGTTCATGATGTCGATGGCCACCTGGGAGACAAAAGTGGTGTTAGGTTAGAAATTATGTGTGACAGAGCTGCTCACCTGCTGGCCATTGCGTCCGCCCATGCCATGCTCTACGGCGAGTCGCAAGTTCTGCCAATTGTTGAAGATTCTTTCAACAATTAAACGGAAATTATTCCGGAATTCAGTTTGTTGTGTCGTCGTCGCTGCCATCGCGTGCAATGTTAGTGTTGAACAACTATTTTGTTTAATTATTTTTGCCATTCACTCCTGGACGCCGACAACAGCTGTTACTACGTTTGTTTACGTGTGGAACGCGCCAAAAAATTATGTCGGACACTGAAAATCTAGAAGCTCATTTAAATGAGGCAGATTTAAGCACAGAAGCCGCCTACGCTAATGGCTTGGAAGACGATGAGGATGGAGATGAGGATGCGGAACCCATCACTGCACAAAAGGTAAAAATAACTCAATTTGAACACTCAAAAGCTAACTGCAACTTGTTGCCGAAGGTTTTGGAGATACTCGAGACTGCGTGGACAAATGAGATTTGTGCGCCGGAATTGCTGCAGCATCAGACGGACATGCTGGAGCTGATGCTGTCGCAGGTGGCGCACATGGAGGAGCAGATGAAGGATCTGGACAAGAACGATTTCCGCTTTGTGGTGCATCAAATGGAGCTGGAACGCATCCGCTACATCATGGCCAGCTATCTGCGCTGTCGCCTCCAGAAGATCGAGACCTACACGCAGCACATACTCAACCAGGAGACGGCCCGCGATGCCGCCGACAAGCGACTGTCGCCCGAGGAGGCCAAATATGCCCAGGACTTCTCCAGCCATGTGGACGAGTACTTCAACAAGGTGGCCACGCAGTATATGCCGAATCAGCAGCGGGGCGAAGCCGAGCAGCGCATCGTGACGCCCAACCTCATGAGCCATGTCTTTCTCAAGGCCAACATTGCAGGTGAGTCTCTTATTAATTGAAACATGTTTGGCAGCTACAGCTGATTTGTGTCATCGCTAAATTGAGTTTGAATCTATTTTTATTAATTTACTGATTTAATAAATTGCTTTTTGCAGTTTCTGGAGTTATCGTGGGTGTTGACGATGAGGAAGTGGATCTGGCGCCTGGCTCTCAGCACATCATTCCCTATCAGCTTGTGGCCGATTTAATACAGAAGAACCAAGCGCAACTCATTTAAATATAAGCATTTAAAACTTGTTTTAAATACAAATCCATCAAAAAACATTCAAATCGTTGTAGATGGCGCGCGTTAGTGCAACGCACGTCAGTGTTGGCTAACGTCAAATACTGTGAAAATGGCTGCTCAACAGCTGGCGCATGTCAGTGACGTCACAACAGCGCGTTTCCAGTGGAAATTATTTAGGTATACACCACGATTAAATACAGCCACGATTCCTCCACTCTCAGTTTAGTAGTTGTCAATGTGGCGCGCTTTTACGCGGCGTGTAGCGAACACCGTTGAGTCCACTCCTCTGCAGCAACTGCTGACTCAGCAATTCCAGTTCCAAGCACATTCCCAGCAGCAAATTAATTACCTCAGCTTGCACAACACCAACAAAAACATTCGCCGCAAAATGTCGAATGAAAAGCCAAAGGTTGTGTTTGTTTTAGGCGGCCCGGGCGCTGGCAAGGGCACGCAGTGCTCCAAGATAGTGGAGCGCTTCAACTTCACGCATCTCTCCGCTGGCGATCTGCTGCGCGAGGAGCGTGCCCGCGAAGGTTCCCAGTTCGGGCAGCTGATCGAGGATTACATACGCAACGGGCAGATTGTGCCCGTGGAGGTGACGTGTTCGCTGCTGGAGAACGCGATGAAGAGCTCGGGCAAGGAGCGATTCCTCATCGACGGCTTCCCGCGCAACCAGGACAACCTAGACGGCTGGCAGCGGCAGATGGATGGCAAGACGGATGTTCAATTTGTGCTGTTCTTCGACTGTTCGGAGGATGTGTGCGTGGAGCGCTGCTTGGGGCGAGGACAGAGCGGCTCGGGACGCAGCGATGACAACATGGAGAGCCTAAAGAAGCGCATCCAGACGTACAACAACCATTCGCTGCCGATCATCAAACACTTTGAGCAGGCCGGCCAGGTGAAGACCATCGACGCCAGTCCCGATGCCGACAAGGTGTTCCTAGAAGTTGAGCGCGTCTTTTTGGCCAGTGGCTTCCAATGAAGCGCGATGATGACGATGATTGTCTAGCTTAATTTAGATGTGTGTCTAACTGAAATATACGCTTGTTATCCATATAAATATAAAGCGGTTTTCTTCTTGTCCAGGCAAAAGTGTTACAACATTTTCTTCTCTTAAATATCAACAGTGTGGGAGGGCAGTTTAATCCTTGCGCAGCTTGTCCAGACGCGCCTGCAGATCGGCATCTGCATCCGACATGGGAGTCGAGCCGCCGCTGCCACCTGCTGCTCCTCCGCTAGCGCCACCGCCTCCGCCACCACCTGGCGCTGGTCCAATGCCAGCGCCACCGGCGGCCACAGCTGCGGGTGTCTTGTGGGCTCCAGCGCCGCCAGCAATCGACAACGAACCGGAGGCAGTGGGCAAATCACCCAATTGTTCGCCCAGCTGCAGGCCGAGCTCATCGAGCACCTGGGAGACAACGGCGTCGGTTTCCTCCTCGTCGCCCTCGTCCTCCATGGCATCGTCGATGGCGTCGTTGATCATCTCCTCCTTCATGTCCATCATCTCCGATTGCTTCTCGAAGTCTTGCAGTATCTTTTGGATCTGCGGGAGATTCAGCTGGCGATTCATGTTCTGCATGGCCTTGGTGACACCTACAATTGCCAATTGAACCAATTAAATGTGAGTCACCTTCCCAACCTCCCTCCCACTTACCCTTCATTGCTTGCGCCATTGTGTTTTGAGATTTGAGCGTCTGGATTTTCAGCGAAACCGCCTGAATGTTTGCCTTCATCAGCATGAACTTCTTGGAATAGCGACGCGTGCGCACCAGGTCCTTGGCCATGATCTTCACGGCATCCATCTGGCCCTCCTTGGCCATCTTCTTGATGTCCGCAATGATCTTCTTCTCCTGCTGATCCATTTTCATGCGCTCGCGGTCCAAATCTCGCATCGCCTTGTTCAAGGCGCGCTGATTCTTGCGCATCATCTCGTCCGGCGAGATCTTCTTGCCAAAGAGCCAGTCCATAGCAGCCGAGTATCAACAACTAACTATTTAGAACCTCAAGAGTGGGTGGAGAACCGTTTTTGTGGTGGATTTTCGGAAAAAACTTGAAAAATTACTCATCAAAACAAATGACGTCGTTAGAGATGGCGAAACTTCGATGGCCAGCCACTCTATCGATGGATCGATGTTTTTGAACTCTTTTCAGGGTCTATGTTTTGTGTTTTTGCAGCCAATTGGTTAATTATTAACTCATTTATTATTGAATTTTGTTATTTTCTGCTCGTTTTTCCTTAAAAAAAGCTTTTTTAAAGCTGTCTTTGTTTATATCCTGCTTCAGGGTGTGGCCAACAGCAGTATTAGCACAATGTTCACTTTATCGCCGATGGGATATACCAAAACTGAGAAAGCCCGAGACTTGGCGGACGGTTACACTGCCCTAGAGATTGCACAAAGTTGGAAAAACGCGTGTAAAAAGGCGGTTCGTTTTAAACAGCAGTTTGTTTCCCTGTATTTAAAGATGCCCGCCACCCACTGATCAGATTTCCATTATAAAATCGCATCTTTCGGAAAAATGCGAGACGAAAAACGGCCGGAAAATACCGAAAAACCACTTTTGGTAATTTTTAGTAAAAATATACCAAAACGAGTATATTGCGTTTTAAAGCCACACTCGTCAGGACATCGATATATAGATTTTGTAAACATCCGTTTTTGGTCGGTGGTTGGTCCCACTGTGCTGCGTTAACATTGCCTTAACAGAGAGCCGCGCAGTTAACAGCTGTATGCTATTAACATACTGTGCATTACGCCCCTCTGATTACGTTACGTAGTCCTCTACGTAAGTTGCCCACAACCACAACAGACGACGCTGAGCCATCGCAGAAAGATTTGTTTTTAATTTTCACAGCCCCACAATGAAGGAATTCGACGATTTCAACTTTAGCGTGGATAAATGTAAGTGAAACTCTCGACGTGGCTTAAGCGTATACTCTCACACTTCTCGCTTTCACCAGACACCAAAGAACTGACACGCGAATGCGTTGGAGGCAGCGATTTGCAGCAGCGCAAGAAGGAAATCGAGGCGTACAATGAGCAGACGTCGGCGACGCTCAAGCAGACCTGCAAGAAGAACTACATGCAGTTCATACAAACCGCCAAAGAGATATCCCGTAAGGTGCAAATCAATATTTCCACTTTCCATCAATAATATATGGGAATTCCGCAGATCTGGAGTCGGAGATGTATCAGCTGTCGCATATTCTGATCGAACAGAGGAACATCTTGGCCACCATGACGGACGGCAAGACCAGCAGCCACCTGAAGGCGGCGGACAGCGTGGAGACAGCCGATGCAAGTGCAGCGGCCATCGAGGATGTGGAGAACAGTCATGCAACGCGTGCGGTGAAAGAGATGGTGCAGGGCTTCAATGGCAATCTGGAGGGCAAAACATTCCTCAACGAGGGTGCGCTCATCGAGCTGGACGGCAACGACTATCGCCCCATACAACGTGTCTTCTTTTTCCTCTTCAACGATGTGCTGATCGTCTGCAAAGTCAAGCACGACAAGTAAGAACCCAAATGAGTTCGTTAAAAAAAATGTTACTCTATAATATTGATAGACGCCTGGAGTTCCTCACGGAGTACGATCCCAAGCGCATCGCTGTCATCAACATCAAGGATCTGGATGGAGTTAAGAACGCCATTAACATCATTACGCCAGACGGCTCGAAGATATATCAAAGCATCACCGCAGCGGGCAAAAGCGAGTGGATTGAAAAGCTGGAGGAAGCCTTTCGCTTTGATCAGCAGAAGAAGTCCAAGAAGGGTCAGGCACCGCAGCCACCAGGACGCTCCGCCAAACAGCAGCAGCAGACGCCGTCAAAGGGCGCCACGCCCGAGCAAATGCCCGACCAGAGTCCCAGCGACTCGCAACCCAAATCGCTGGAGGACGAGACGCCCGAGTGGCTGAGCACGGCCAGCGAGGAGCTGCAAACGCTGGTGGCCCAACGGCACTTTGAGGACGCCCAGGCGCTGATCAAACGCACCCAGGACTTTCTGCGGCTGGCCGAGAACAGAAAGAAGCTGCCACAAGCGGATGCCATTGAGAGCAAGGTGAAGCAGCAGGAGCAGAAGCTAACCAATGTGCTGATCCAGGAGCTGTCCAACAGCCACAATCGCAATCTGCAAATTGCTTTGCGCGCCGCTCGGCGGCCGCTCAAGATTCTGGTGGAGATGGGCAAATCGCGACAGGCGAGCGCCACGCTGCTGAAGGTGTGCACGGTTAGTCTGCGTGTGGCGCAGCGCGAGGCACGTCGGAACAATGCCGAGATATCAGAGCTGTTCTTCTGCGATCTTACGCAGGTGGCTTGCGATTTCCTGAGCGCCTTCGAGCAGCAGCCAGCATGCGTTAGCGGTAAGTTTAGCTGCTCTATAAAACAATTGGACAGTCATAAACTCCTCCTTTCTTTACCAGCTCTGGTTGTATGGTGCAATGCGGAGCTGCAGTACTTTGCCAGCCAGCTGATCAAACACTATCTGACCAAAGGCACCTCGCTGGAGGCGGTGGCCAAGTGCGTGGAACGTGTGCGCAAACCTGCCACCAAGCTAACCGAGATTGGACTGGACATTAGCTATCACTTAGAGGGACTGTTGCGCACCACACTCGAGGCGCTCATCGAGGAGTCCAAGCAGCGCCTGCTGGATGCGGTCGGACGCACTGAGGAGAGTTGGCAGCCGTATAACCTGCAAACAAAATCGAATTTAAAGCGACTGCTGCACGAGCTGGACACCTTGGGCATTGATATGCGTGTCCAGACCACCGGTGATACTTGGCTGAATCTAACACAATCCACGCTGGTCTTTGTGCGACAGTTTCTTCAGCTGACCGAGTACTGCGGCTGTCTGGCCAAGGGAGAGGCGCTGATGCAAAGCCTGGAGCAGTTGCTGCGCGATCTGTTCTTGGCACAGCACGCCTTGAAGCCACCCAGCGACATGGCCGTCGATGTAAGTCTCATAATCGATTACAATTTTAATCAAAGTAATGTTAAACCTCTCTTTGCAGCCCAACTTTGTGATGAAGAACAAAGTCTTTCTGGTGGACAATCTGCTGCCTATTGCCATCGATAAGTTCCGTCAGATTTCGGGGCGCCAGTGCGATACGTTGCGTGAACTGCACACGAAGCTGGCGCGTCAGCAAGGAGCTCCATTACCGCGGCAGCGCAGCGTTTATACCACAGATGTGTTTTAGTTTAGTTTACTTTGATTACATATATAATTTTTTATTTTTCTTTTTCGTTTTGCTTCAATTATTTATAATATAATTATATACATATATAACCACAATAATAATAATAATATTTGTAAAATTAAAAATCGAAGCGTGTGCTGCACTCTATTCTCTGTTTTCTTTTTTTTTTTGTTGCTTATTACAATGTTTCGCTGGGCGCGAGATGTGCCCACATTCTATATCTATATATATATATAATTTGCATATATATTCATATACATATATATATATATATATACGATTCATTTCTATATAAACTAATGTGTAAACAAGTGTTATTTTGTTGTTGTTTGATGTTGTTCCTGTTGTTGTCTTAGCTGCACAAAACATAGGATTTTCCAGTTGGTTGTTGTTGACAAAAGGTTTTGTTGGGTTGTATTCTCTCTAAATTACATACAAGCAATAAGCTGGCTGCTTTGGCGCCTCCCGATTCTGTTGGTTGTGCGGGGAGTTGGGGGAGGCTGAGAGTTGTGTATGTGTGTGTGGGGAGGGGGGGATTTTTTTGTGTGCTGGCGGCGCGCTCTGCTTCATTTGTTGTTGTGTATTAATTTATAATGTAAAATTCTTAACTAAACTGCTTACTATTATATTCATTTATATTTATATGTATATATATACACTCATAAATATATATATTTGTATATATATACTCTTTTCTGCATGCAAACGTGTCTGTGTGTGTGTTTTGTGTGCGAAGTGGAAGGAAGGAAGTCGGGGGAGACAGTGGACAGTAATAGAGGAGGGTAGCAGTAACTAATTTAAAACAAATTGACAAATTAAAACTTAGAATTTTGTTTTGCATTTGCATTATTGATTTACGATCTCGGTGTGTTTCATTTCAAAAACTTCGCTGCCGACTTATAAACACATACGACGAACTAAAAGCACTCACATCATATCTGACAATCTTGTAACTCAACTCAACTCATCTGGTAATTATAATCTCAACGCTCCTGCAATGACTAATCAATGCTGGGTGGGGGACCCCAGCACTTAATTCTTTTGATGAGCGTGGTAGGTAACGCCGACTGTTATTACTCTTTATGTTGTTTTCATTTTAATTTTTTTTTTGTTTGTTTTTAGT
Organism: Drosophila ustulata; assembly: GCA_035047365.1. Taxonomy (NCBI): domain Eukaryota; kingdom Metazoa; phylum Arthropoda; class Insecta; order Diptera; family Drosophilidae; genus Drosophila; species Drosophila ustulata. Next base: position 21,702,133 of record JAWNPT010000094.1, read on the forward strand.
ATTTTTTGTGTTTAGTTTTCCATTTCTGTTGCACTCTCGCTTTGCATCAATTTATTATTACAATATTATTTGTGTTTTATTATTTTTGCTTTACGTTTAGGTTTCTTTTTGTTTTACTTCGCAATTTGTGTTCAACTTTTTATTGGACTTAGCTTAAGCTTAGTAGCTAGAAGTACGCTTAAATTTTTAGATTTTTTCTTTCTTTTTTGTTTTTGTTGTTTTTAATATATTTATATTATAGAATTTTTCTTTTTGCTTCGCTCTTTTGTCTGCATGGCGCTGCTGCCGTTGCTTTCTGTTGATGCTTATGTTCGTGTTGTTGTTGCGGTTGTTGTTGTTGTTTCTAGCATGCTATCGAACATGAGTTGTTTTCTTCTCTTGTGTGTGTGTGTTTTTGTTTGTTTTGTTTTTGTAGTTGTAATAAAAACCTATATGCGCTTATTACAAAATGAAAAGTGTGTTTTTTCCTCTGTTGTGTGTTTGTGTGTGTGTGTTTTCATTTAATAAATAACTTCATAGACAGTAGCCTTTTTATCGCCCGAACCCGTCACAATATATTTGTCGTCAGTTGATATGTCGCAGCTAAGTACGGATGATGTTTCCTTTGACTGCAAGCGATATAAAGACACGAATAAACATTTAGCAATGGGTTTTGATTATAAACATATTAGACAAATCCAAAATGTATACGATACACATAAAACCCGATATGATAATATAAACAAGTTATTTGTCTATTGCTCTATATTAACAACGCTTAATGTATCCATGATAATTAACTGTGATTGCTATACAGTATAATGTCGACAAATCCACGCATATCTTTTATACAACGAGTGTTGCAGTTATCTGCGATGTGCAATAAAAGTAAAACTAATCTTGGATTTATATAAATTTTATACGGATACTTTTGAAGCAATTTGCAATATACATATATTTTTCTGAAATATCTTCGATGCAATTATCGACATTATACTGTACTTGTCAATGAAAGCGACTTAGCTTTAAAAAATAACTCTGATTTCGATCGAGATTAAACTCACCTGGAATATACTGGCACCGTAAGGTGTTCGCCATGCGTTAAGCAGGTTGTCTTTGCCGGTGGAAACGAACCATTTGCCGCAGGTGGCAAATCGCAGCGACAGCACACAGCTCTCGTGCAAATGCAGCTGATACTTGTCCGGTTTTGATGCATGCAATACTTCCACATGTGAATTCTCCATACCAACGGCCAGCCAATCACCTTTGGATAGCAAATGATTTAATGATTTTAGCAATTACTTTCGAATAGCAATGTAGTTAACTCACCTGTTGGACAATAGCCAAGCGAGAATATTTGAGAACTGAAATCGTGCTGCTGCAGTTGACGACCCTCTCGCAAATCCCATGAGCGCACCGTGTTGTCCAAGCCGCCAGTCCATAATCGCGAGCCATCCGGACTGATGTCAATGCACGAGGCACCGTCCGTGTGGCCCTGGAACTGACGCACCAGTATCTCGTTGTGCAAGTCCCAGACGGCGATGTTGCCATCGCTGCAGCATGAGAAGCACACCTTCGAATCCGGGCTGATGGCGAGCGCATAACAGGCAGGCGCCGCTGAGGTTAGCTCGGCCTTGATGCGTGGCGTTGGACTGGCCAAATCCCATATGGATAGATTCGATGCCTCGCCACCCACAATCAGTGTGCGTCCGTCCGGCAGCAGTTTCACCGAGCGTATGTAATTGTCGCGCTGCAGGCAATCCAGCTGGCTGACGGGATTCTTGTTGCCCGGCTGCGAGATGTCCCACACCTTGACGCAACCCTTGCCGCCCGTATAAACATATTTTGTAGGATTTGAAATTGTAACCGCACAGACGACTTCGCCATGTGATAACGTATTAATTTGCCGCGCATGTCTTGGTATGCCGACGCCCACCAACGCATCCGGCGGAAAAGGCACCGGCTGCAAGCTACCCTCGCCGTTCATATGGAAAGAGTATGCACTGAAATGATCCACAAATGAAACAAGAAATTAGTAAAGAACTCTTAAGGATTGTCATTGATCAGGTGGTACTTACGGCTTTCCACCAGTTAGTGCCGAGGGATGTGGAATGCCGTTTGTTCGTACATGCGCATGCGGATCGTACGGCATTGGAGGCGGTCGTCCATAGGCGGGATCCGATGGCGGACGCTGATAGGGATCGGCCGGTCGCTGGTACGGCGACGCTGGATACCCAGCCGGCGGTGGGCCACCTTGTGGCATCATTTGTTTAGGATTTGGGCCCTGAGATGGTGCGGCAGCGTTTGGTGTCGGTGTGCGTGCCTTCGCTCCCGGTGTTCCCGGCTTGTCCATCTAATCAGCGCAACGATCGCAATTAAATCAACAACAAAAATAAAGAACAAAAAAGCAATTATTTAAAATTAGTCAACAAAGAATCTTAGTCATGCTAGTTTTCCCCGTACTAAATAATTGCTTAAGCCGTTTAACACTTTAAGCTCGAAGCGCACTTAATATAATTAAACAAATTCTCATTATTGCAAACAGGTTTGCTTAAAGTAATATACAAACGATGCGACTCGAGAATATTAGAACACGAAGTGGAACTAAAGTTCTAGATTGCTTCTGCCTATTTTAGAGATTCCTTGAAGTCGCACTTTTTTTCTATTTTAGTTTATCAATTTCAGTTCAGTTTGCTGATGAGCTCTGAATTTATCAACTTGTTTATAAGCTCAACCGTAGATTAGCTTTCTAAATGAAGTTCATTCATAATCCCCCTCATTTCTAATCGATTAATCAATGCTTTGCAAGCGCTTACATCTTTTGTCTTGAGGCTGGGTGTGGAACGCGACGAACTGGAGCCGGAACGTGAGGGCGGGCGCTCTTGTTTGATGCCGCTGCCTCCCGGTTTGTCCAGACGCTCCCCATTTAAGCTCTCACGATCGCGCACCTCCATGGACACGTGCTCGCCATTGGGTCGTGGTGAGTGGGATTCCTGCAATGGTTATTTGAAACAATGGTTAATTGATTGTTTACGATGCAGCAACACTTGTGGTTTGGTGGGTTTCGTGGGTGTGTGTTTTTGTTTTTTGTTGCATGAGAATCAGGGCCGACACTCAACTCACCATTTCATTTGCAACATCTACGACTAAATCTTGATCGCTTTTCTCGCCTTCATCGTCCTGCAAATAATTTTGAAAAAAACAAACAAACACAATAAAACAAAATGCATACAACAAGAATACAACACAAACAGCAATTTAATTGTTTATTTGCTCTAGACTACAAATATAATAATTATCACTATATAGCTATAACTATAGCTATATATTGATTTTTGTTTTGGTTTTTAAATTTCATTATTATGAAGCTCGTGAAGTGATAGATTGGGTATTAGAGGTATAGACAATATCAACAACAACAACAACTACATTTAATATGAGATAGGCTACGGTTTGGTGAGTTGAGAGGCAGCAACAGCTGATGACACAATAATGATACGAGTATGCTATGAACTATATATGTTTTGTAATAGTTTCTCTGTCGATACTTACTTGCAGTTTCTCATTTTTTAAACGCTTCGGGTCGTTCTCAATGTCCAGTGGCGAACGCGTACGATATTTCTCACGATCCGCCGGTGAAACCGAATTGCGCTGCAATACAATTATCACTTTAGTAAATGTCTCCTAATTCGATTAACTGAATATTTACCAAACGCTCCTCGGCGCCCGCTGGTCCCTCCAATCCAGTTGGCTTTATGTCCGGCCTGTGATGATCTGGCGGCGCTTTGAGCAAACCCTGTGGCCCATGTGGTAGGCCCATTGTGGCACCCAATGCGCCAAATGGATTCAGTGCGCCCATCGGCTGCGGCGGCCCTCCAGGCACCTGTTGTGCGTGTATTTGTTGCTGCTCGAAACGAAAGCGACAAACAGAATTTAGTTAGTTAGAAACTCCAAAAAACTAGTAGATTTTCTTTTCTTGGCACAGGCTGACGACAGGCTGTTTTTGTGATTAAGCCTTTTGTCGATGGAGGTTATTGGGGGCTCGGGGACATCACAAAAGCTGTTTATTTTGATTTTTGGTTTGATGTAGGTGCGTGTGTGTGCAGACAACACCAACAACAACAACAACACTGACAACAAGTAGAACAACAAGCGGCGACTTCAACTTAATGATAAACACGTTGTGGTGGAGAGCGAGAGCGGGCGAGAAATTAGCGCAACAAGCAAACAAACAAATGAACGCAAATTGCAAAAAAAAAAAAAATTAATAAATAACTTACTAAAAGTTGTTGTATTCCATGTTGCTGCTGATGCTGCCACATACACGCATGCACATCGTTTTATAATCAAATCATATCATATTTTTTGTGGTTTTGGAAGATAGTTTGTTTTGTTTTTTTTTTTAATACAAAAAAAAACGTATTAAACAAGTTTTTCTCGATAATTGAATTTATACAGTGAACCTTCGTTAAATACAGAGTCAAAAAATAACCATATATACAAAAAAGCATATAAACTGCAAGATCCCTTTAATAGATTTGTCGTTTGTATGTACAAAGTGGTGTATTTTAAATAAGAACAAAAATATTTGTTGCTGTATTTCTTTTAAATTTAGTCGGACTACAGAACTAGACCGACAGCAATATTTGTATATTGTTTAGATTAAGACAGATTGTAAAAAAAGATATTTTGCATTAAATGGAATTCCCAGCAATTATAAAGCTCTTAACGCATTAACTTGTTAAATTATGGCCATAGTTGAGTCTAACGAAAGTTCACTGTGCTGTGTTTAAATGGCAAACAAAAAGTCAAGAAAGGGAAACCATTTTGTTGTTGGTGTTGCTTTGGTTCCAAACTCACCCCTATGATCAGATTCAGTTCCTGCATTGTGACCTGCTTCGCACGTTCCACCGCCTGCAGCACTTGCTGCTGGTGATCGGCCTGTAGGAATGGAAGTAGCTGATTGATCAGTGTGTTTAGACGCTTGGCGATTTCCGTTTGCTTGTGCATTTCCACATTAAGGCCGTAGGACATTTCATAGTACTATATGGTAAATATGTGTAGGAGTAAAAAGTAAAACGACTGAAATTAAAAGTTCTTTGTATTTTGTTGTATATATATTATTACCATAACATAATGACGCTGCATTTCTGTCTTTTCTGTTGCCAGCTTCTCGCACTCCAATTTGATGCTGAAATTCACAGGAAAAATAATCAAAAGGGCAAATTAGTTAAGTTTCAAGAAAGAAATCTCGAGCAACGTTTCCGTCGTTGTGCCGGCTAAAAAATCCTATGAGCACAGCAAAGCAGCGCATATGGCGCGCTGCCTGGCAAACCGGTTTATACAGCAAAAGACAGATCGAGGCAGGCAGCAGGCTGGAGGCTGAAAGAGCCCAGCACAATAATGCTAGCATGAAAAACCTACAGAAATCACAGCATTCTTTTCTTTGCGCTCTCTCTTTTAAATCCGACATGGTTCATATGGTTTTTCTGAACAATCAACTCATCAACAGAGAGCACATGAATCATACGATTAGCCGACAGGATGTAGGAACAATATAAAGGTTTTAGATATTAACTATACTTTAAGCAACATTTGTTTTGAAACGATCATCTTTTAAATAAAGTTCCTAATTGTATAATTCATTTTTTAATAGTCTTCAATTTTGTTCATAACTTGTATTAGTCTTTTTTTTCATATATGTATTTTATATAAATGTTTATTTTTGCACATATAGCAACAACAAAAATTCTCTAACAAAATCCATAATAATATATTGTATAATCTCACATTTCTGTGAGAATTTTCTCTACATAACAAGAAATCATCGGAAATATTCTCTTAAGTTCTTTAGCTGTTTTAATATTTCAAGAAAATATAAATATGTAACGAGGAAGTTAAATGAGAATCTAAATTTGTACTACATTTTTATAAAATTGCCTAACTAATCCATAATATATTGTATAATCGAATAGTTATGAGAGATATTTGATATATTCAGTTGGGTTTTCCTATCGTGGGACGCATATACTTGCCTGTGATATTGCGCCTGCAGGAAATTGAACTCCTCCTTGATGCGCTCCAATGTATCGGCAATGGTAAATTTGATTGGGCCCTGAGGTGGTGGTCCCTGTGTTGTGTTGTAAGCGGTTTGTGGACAGAGATTGGATGGAGATGGACATAAGGGGGCGAAACGCAATTAGCAAAACACTTGATTGGGGTCCCACTTGCAATCTGTTTTTATACTTACCCCGGCGGCGGGGTGACGCACCGGTTGGGGGTACATTGTTGTTGTTGTTTGCTGCTGTTGTTGATGTTATTACTTTATTGTTGCTATTCGATATTCGATGGAATAACAACAACAAATAACCGTTTGGAGTTTAGTAGTTCTTCCTCTAAGTATTTTTGTTTTATATTTTATTCGCTGCGGATTAGTTCTTCCTCTTCCTTCCACCGCCGCCCGCTGCTGCTGCTGCTGCGGCCTGGCACCGAGATTAAACTCTCCTCTGCCTAAATTAGCAGCACTAGCACCGGAGGAGCATGTATACGGAATATTTATTTATTGCAAGCGTTTAATTGCTATTGTTAGGTTGTTGTTTTTGTGTATATTTAATTCAACTCCAGCGTTTCCATATTGTCTAGCGGGTTTTGCGGGTATCCTGCAAATGAAATTTTACAACGTTTCTTTAGTTATATTTGTTGGTCGTTATTTTGCACCATTTTTTCGATACGTAGAATCTCACGCACACACACGCACAAACACACACACACACACACACACACACACATAAGCGACGTATTTTGTGAGCATCTCAGCAATGGCAGCCATGCCAGCAACAACGAGTGCACGAACACATACACAGAGAGCGACGCACGTACGAGGGTATGAGTGTGAGTGTTTACCGCCGAAAAAATCAAACGCACAGTTGCATGTGCCTGGGAGAGAGAAGAAATGTTACGCAAAAAAAACAGGCATGCTAGCGTTCACTTTTTGTCGGTCAGTTTTTGAAGCTTGTCGTTGTTGAACAATTTACACATTCTTGCGGCATGTAATTTTATAAATTTGCAAAAGCAACGCACGCTGGCCGCCCGCCGCACGCTCTGCACAAACAAATGTACCCCGTGTGTGCAATACATACATACATATACAGACAGACTGCAATTACGCAGGGTTGCCACCTCTGGCCGCGGCCAAAATACTTGACATTTCACACCCACACAAACAAGTAAACATTTTGTTTATATACAGAGCGGTCGCGATATTCCGCAGATTTCCGGCAGTTGTTGTTAAGGTGTGAAAAATGTATTTTTGCAAAAACAAAACGAAACCTAATACAAATTGTAAATGGCTGGCAACACTGTTTTGTACGGCAGCGAGTTGTTCGCTCACACTCACACATGCAAGGGACAGACAGACATACACACGCGCGCGCACCCCAAACGAACGAGTGGCAAAACTCACACACACACATACACACGCACGCACACAGAGGCAATACACGAGCACAGCGCAAAAGAAAAATTGGCCCTACAAAAAATAAACAAAAGCAATTAAAAAAACGGAGTTGTTGGCAATACCAATTTACATTTAGGCCTTTAGCTAGCCGCACAATTGCACATTTTATTGCCACATTGAGTGCACACGTATCCACAGCACTGCTATTTGCCCGAGCCGACTTTTTTCAGTGCAAAAAATCGTAATTTTTACTCGAATTTCGCCCGTAAAAACTTGGCCTCTTCAACCGACCGACCGACCGACTCGCTACGTCTGACAGCCAGCCAGAGCGTCGTGTATGTGTTGTGTGGCGTTCTCGTTCTCGTCTCTATTTTTTTCGCATCTGCTTGAGCCGTCTATTTTGCACTTCTCTGATTTCAACAGTATTTAATTGCTATTCGGCACTGGTTTATAAAGCACTTAGTGCACAATTACTTGCGGAAATAGTTAATATATAATGCCGATTTGTTTTTAATTCGCGAACGTGATTTTGAAGCGTGGAAGAAATAAAACGCCGACGATATATCCAGCGTGACCGTAGCTGAATTGCAAAATATACTATTTTTCGACGGTAAATATACCGAAATATACCACTTGCCCAATTATCAGTTTGGTTACACTTTCATAGGTATGGGTAATAATCGAAATATTTGTGTAAAAGGGCGCAAATTTTTAAAAAGGCGTGTTGTTGACCGGCGACAATAGTTGATCGGTAAGCAACCCTGTGTTGAAATTCGAGAACGACGGCTTGGCGCGAAACATGATTTTAAAATAGCGAACATTTTAATAGTATTAAAATGTGTGTATTGACAGCTAATAATATGTTATAAATTAATTAGTGATTTTGTAAATGACGCAAAATATTTAATTTATAAAACATAAATCATTTTAATTTTAAATTTCGGCCAATTACATTTTTTTTCATTTTAATTAAAACGTATTTTAAAATACCTTTTATCCATATTTTTTTATCTTTAATTTGAAAAATCATAAGTAATTGGAGGATCTGACTTTAAATAAAGATTAAAAATAACATTTTTTGTTGGTTTCAGTTTTGATGAGATGTATAACTATATTTTTAAATCGTTGTTTAATTGTACTAATTAAAAAACTTCAAATGGGTTTCTAAAAATAATTATTGGTAAAAAGTTAAATGTTAATAATGAAAAACGCAAATTAAAAAAAGAAAATTGTGAGTAACTCATGTGATTTATTTGTCTTGATAATCAATAGTCCAATTAGATACAAATATGTTTCAAGGAAATTACTAGATCTAAAACAAATATGAATGCAAAAAAAATAACTAAAATATATTTTCATATAAAATATTTTTTTTTTATATCATAGGTATTTTCATAGTTACATCAATTTATTTGATTAAATTCTATCTATTATCAATGCTCTAATTGGGTGGCATAGTATTATTGATTAGAGATCTTGTACCGACATCCACTATGCATGAAAGTATCCATAGCTGAAAGAGATTTCATGCCTTGAGCCGGTTTTGCTGAAAATACCCAGATTTAAAAGTGAATTATCCCCTTTTCCCATCATATCAAAATATAAGATTAAATAATTTTTTGTTTGCTATTGTATATATTTAATTGTTTTGTTCTATTTTTGCTAATTGTTTTGTTGCCATCACAGTTGGTTATCACAGTTGCGTTGCATTTTGCCTTGTTTGTAGGTCGGTGCCCTTGGCTTGTTGATTTACCAGGGGCGCCACAGTTTCTCTTCCACAGGCATGGGCGATGGTGCAGGACTCTCGCAGTCACTGTGATAACCAGACGAGGCGGGGCTGAGAGGCGCCGAGTTGCAGTTGATGCTCAACTCAGTTGCTGGCGCTGACTCGGGCATTGTTTGTGCCTCATGGAACTGCTGCAGGTTCTTGTAGATGCGTCCCAGATGACTCATCACCGACTTTCCCAGGTCAACGCTCATGCCAGGTGTGGATGCCATGACACGTGACACTTCATTGACGGCATTCATATAACCGTTGCGGAAGCTCTCCAATGGCATTTCTGGTGTCGCTGCTACTGCTGCTGCTGTCTGTTTGTTTGTCTTCTGTTGACGCATGAATACCACAGCTGATTCAAGCATCTCGGCCTTGTCCATGCGCAGGATGCCATCATCGCCGCGCAGCTCGGCGACAAGTGTCTTCAGCGTGTCCAGGCACTTGTTGATGCGTGCACGACGCTGACGCTCCAGCAGAGGCTTCTTCACCTTCTGGTAGATCTGTGTCTTGGTTGTGTATTCCATTTTAACGTAAATTTATTGTTTTTAATCTTCGCAAATGTGTTGAAGAAGTGTGTTTGCGATGTTGCCTTGTTGATGGCTGTATCGTGAATGATGCTCTCCACTTCGCAGTGCCTCGCTTTTATAGCTGCTGCCCAAGTTCAGAATCCACCCTCGGCGAAACGGGGCACGCATGAGCGCATGCCGCGTCTCGCTCGCACGCGCATGCCCAGGGGCTGCTATCGCAAGGGCTCTCTCTCCCTCTGACACGCTGAGGCAGAGGCTGACATCGTTGGCAGAGGGAACAGCTGCAATGTGCGGCTGGCATGGAGGACAATCGGCAATCCTTGTGGCTCGTGGCGTGGGAACCGACCTGAAAGTAAGTTTCTCACACAATTTTTTCTCGTTTGTTTTCCTTTTGGCCACATGCTTCGCTTTTTTAAAGGATCAGAGCACAAATGTTGCAGCTGTCGCTGTTTTGGGCATCGCCATGCAGTGGTTGTTGTTGCTGCTGCCGCTGCTGCTCTTTGCTGTAGCTGTAGTTGTTGCTGTTGTTGTTGCTGCTGCTGCTGTAGTTGCTCTTTAGACCGGTGTTATTATCCTTAATGCATACTTCACTGCCTCATCCTGTGCGTGTGCGTGGGCCGTTCCCATTCTCAGTCTCATTCTCATTCCCATTCCCATTGTTATCCTGCCGTGCCATCTCTGGCTTATTGTTTCATCAATGTATGCAGATGATGATGGCATAATGCGGTGAGTCTCGTTCCCATTCCCATTCCCTTTTTCGTTCCCATCGCCTGATGAGTGTTTATTGGACACAATTAGTGTGGCATATTGGCTTCGTTTGGCTTTGGCTTTGCGCTTTGCGACTCGCGTTTTTGGGTCGCCAGGTCAGACGGGTGCTGGAAGCGTGATCTGAGCAATCGGCTCGTGGGCCAACTGAGGTGATATTTTTGGGTGAGACTGGGTGTTGGGTGCTGGGTGCTGAACTGAGGTGCTACTACTTGCAACCCCCTTGTGGTTGCTTCGTTCAAGTGCCGAGTGTCATTAATAATTTATCAATTTCTCTTTGTTGTGCACGGTGGCAGTTAATTGATAAATTGATAATTAATTGTTCGTTGTGTCAGGTCTAGATACCAAGACGTTTCACTTTAGATACGAATAGTTTTAATTATTTATGAGGTTAAGTTAATAATTGTGGTTACATACACTTCTCATTAGTGGACTTAAATTAGCTAATTCTAAACACGTTTGGAAATAAATGTAACAATTAGATTCGATCTAATTTAGATGGGTGTAATTTGGAATGTGATTACATTAAACCAGTTCAGATAGTTATCTAACATCTTAATAATGAAATATATTTTTCATCTGCAATATATGCAATGAGCCCGCTTAATTTAATTATATTTCTACACTTAATTATGCCAAGTAATGTGCCATAATAAAATATTGCTGATGGTTTATTATAAAATTTCATACATTATAATTTTATAATTAGAGATTAAATCTAATCAATATTACACAAATTTATATTTTTCTTATAATAATTTATTAGTAATAAAATGGTTAATGAAAAAAATGTATATGTTGAAAAATGTATTGACTTTGTGTGATTCAAATAAGAAATTAAAACTGAAAGTCATTTCCGGCACGGCATTTGGTTACATAAACATAATTAAAGAATTACGAACGGATTTCAAGACTTATCCGATTGGATTAGAAATTAGCTAAGGCAACAAAAATGGAGAGAATCAAATAAGAAAACAAAACAGAATGTAATTAATTGCTTGGAAATGCAATTAAAGACATTTCCTATTGGAGATCCAGGTGCTAATGAATCAACAGTTGTTATATTATTAACAAGTGCTGTGGACAATCAGTAGACTTCTGATTGGTAACTGAAAACCCGTGAAAATAAATGAAAAGAGCAATAGATGGTTTTCGTTTTGATATTTGTTTGTATTTATGTTTTCGAGTGTGTTTTTTTTGTGTACTTATGATATAAACATTTGTATTGGCTAACAGACTTCTGGCTAATTGATATAATTGGAGTCAATAAACGTGCCCTATCACAGACCTAACTTACAAAACTGCGTAACACTTAATTAAAGTCAAAATGAAGATCATTGTAAAGCATTGTAAAGCTACATTGGAATTGCGCGCTTGCCCTCGACGATTGCAGATCGCATTTACCAGGGACGCCAGACGCTTCCAGTGCTAATCTGGAGCAGAGATTGTGCAGCAACGGGTGTGGATGAGCCCGAAGAGCAATCACTGTCGCTGGCATAGCCACTGGAGACGGGACTGAAGGTGTCACGGCTGCTGCTGCTGCTGCTGCGGCTGCTGCTGGCGGAGGAGCCACAGTTGATGCTCAGCGGTGTATCCAAAGTCATTGGTGTGGGCTGCTCGACAGGTTGCTCCAGCTGATTGAGACGCATGCCCAGATGTGTCATCAGTGTGGTGCCGAAGGCGACATCCACTTTGGGCAGAGCGGCCAGAGCACGAGAGACTTCGTTGGCGGCACGAATGTAGCCAGCACGGAAGCTGTGCTCAGGTGCCGAGGCAGCAGTTTGGGCTGCCTTCGATTGCTTCTGATTGCGCAGATATTGAACAGTCACCTCCAGGATGTCGGCCTTCTCGAATTTGGCATCGCCAGTCTGGGCCATGCACTCGGCCATCAGATCCTTGAGGTCATCCAGACACTTGTTGATGCGGGCGCGACGCTTGCGCTCCAGCAGCGGCTTCATCACTTTGCGGTATTGATAAGTTTTCGACATTTCGTATTTGGTTGCCATTGTAAAAAGATAGATGTTTGTGCTTGCTTGATGAGATCGTTGTGTACTTCACGACGGTTGCGTTGAGAATGCTGCTGCCGTCTCCAGTTACCGCTGCTTTTATAGCTGCACGTGCCGTCGTCGCTGCGTCACGTTTCGTGCTCAGCGCACGCATGCAGAGAGCACGCAGACAGGGAGAGCGAGAGAGAGAGAGAGACGAGCACCACCTGCCGAGCAAATAACTCAGTCATCGGGTATTGAGCTCGAGTCTCACGTACTTCGTGTTTCGTGTTTCGGCTCTCGCTGCGCCTGCGCCTTGCACGATCCTCGCTTGCGCGGTGGTTGGTTTTTCTCTTTGCTGGCTCGGCAAACAAGTTTGCTGCCTTGGCAGGGGATGAAGCTGATGATGGTGTGTGTGTTGGTGTGTGTTGTTGGTGGTGGTTGTTTGTTGCACATGTTCGGCTTGTTGTTGTTGGTGTTGCTGCCTGCTTTTAGCTCTTCTCTGTTTTCTTTTACATTGACGTTCGAATCGTGGGAAACACTTTGCCCTCAAGTTTCCCACAAGATTTTTCTCGCTCGTTGGTGTTATAAGTTATAATCGGTCGGCCGTGTTCGGCTGTGCGAGCGAGAGACCACGACTCCTTGTCGAGCCCTTATGCACATTGCACAGTGGGCACAACACATGCTCGCAGTTTTTGAATGAGCCTCGCTGGAGTTTCCACTACGTGTTCGTTGTACTTGATATCGAAATTTTGGGATATAGGTAAAAATCTGTTGTGGATTTTACGTGGCATGTCTTCTACTTGATACGCTGAGTTTACGCAGCATGTGCGTGGGAATCCGATTTTTGAGATATAGTCAGTGAAGGTTGTGGAAATATTATAAGAGCAAGGTGAGCTTGGTGAAAATCTGTTGTGGGTTTTGGAAATATTACCCGTAGTGAGGTAAGGTGTTGTTGGTTAAGGTTAAAAATCTGTTTAGGATTTTACGCGGCATGTCGTATACTTGTTATGCTGAATTTAGGACTTTTAGAAATACGTGTGCGTGGGAACGAAGTTTTTGAAATGTGTGTCAAGTAACAAGGTAGTGCACATTTGCACCTCCTAGGGAATTTTCATGAAAACTTGGTGGGATTTGAAATCTTTGCCCGCCTGCAGGTTGGACTTGTGAACGTGGGAAGTTAAATTTTATATTTTAAAACAAAAATGGCGTAAACATCGTAGCAAATAAGAAATACTTATATCAAAAATAATTATAAAAGTATTAATACATTTTTGTTCGCAACCTGCGTGCAATTGCCCCACTGTAAATCTGACCGAGCCGAAGATCGAGTCATTGCGAGTGCTGAGGACAGTACTACCGAAAAAACTACCACCTGCCCTTTATTTTATTTTTTCTTGTCAGAAGACGTGGCCCATAGGTTGCTCTTTGCTGTTGCTTTCTTGTTGCTGTTGCTGTTGCTGTTGTTGTTGCTGTTGTCAATTATGAATGCTGAATTGTAGCTTCTGTTGAACACTTGGGCCACGCTAAGTGGCATGCCTAGGCACGTCGTGGGACCCGAGATGCGAGAGATCCGAGACCCGAGACCTGGGACCCGAGCATCAGGGATCAGGAACCGGGCACTGTGTAACGAGAATGGAGAATGTCGAGAAGGGGACGCTGTGCGGGGCATGCAAACTAAATGACTGTACGGCAAATTGACACACACTAAAGATTAAATGTATCGCATTCGTTAACTATATAAACAATATACGTGGCCAGTTTGGCCACGGGCAGGAAGTGCGAGCAGTCGATCGACCGGCAGAGCGAGACGGAGCGAGTCACACCATGGAAGGGGGATGATGAGCATGGCGTGCTGAGAGTGTGCTCAACAGCAAGCCGTTACAATTTTTTTCTTTTTATTTGTCGTTTCGAGTGTGAGAACATTTTTTGAACTGCACATGGCGAACCGAGATCGGACAGCGATTCCAAACCCAAGGGGCTCATTTGGGCACGCAAACGGGGTTGGGGGTTGCTTACTCGGTTTATTGTCAATGCAATGCTCTTGTCATCGTTGTTGTTGTTGATGCTTTGCCTGGGCCTCTGACTCTGACTGTGGCTGTGGCTGTGTAATTGAATATGTGCGCATGCTTGGACCGCGTAATAACACACGACAGACACACGCAGAAGTGGAAGGTTGGAAAGGGGCGCATGCGTTAAGCAATAGGGTTCATGTGGCAAGGATGCAACTTATGCAAAGCTCATTGAACATGTGTTGTTGTGCTGGTAAATGAAATGCCGCATATCTCAAGACAGGATGTCATTTAAATAATTAGAACAGAAGGACTCAGTAACGAATAAGGAATGAGTCATGCATAAATGCTGCAAATTTTAATTTTTAAATAACAAACATTAATATTAAGAAATATTGCAAAATATAATTTTAATACTTGACATAGTAAGAAATATTTGAAAAATAATAATTATTTAGAATTGACAAAATTATGAATTATATGCAAATTTTCTGCTACCTTAATAATTAGATGAAAAGGATGTTATTATCAATGAGTCAATAACGCCACAGTAACAAATTTTAATACCTCAAAAATGTTAAAATATTTAAAAAAAAATTAAAATAAAATAATTATAATTGTAATTGATAAATTGAATAGCTTTGAAATATCAGTAAACTTTCTGCAAACGAATCACTGCAGATTCCATCATATTTAAAAATGCAATTCGAGAGATTAGAGTCAAGGGATTTAAATAATTCCGATTATTTCGGTGTATGGGTATTTTTTTTGACAAAAAAAGAACCTACACAACACTTTCAAAAAATAAATATTGAAGTGGTTAAGAATGATAAATTAAAAACAATATTTTTTGTACACTGGTGAGCTTCTACCAAACGTTGCAAAATTGAACATCATTGAGAAAAATGACACGCTGAGAATTATGTAATTAAGAACTGCATGTCAAGTGCTACAAAAACCACACAAATGGGTAATGCAGAGGCAGTTTGTGAGCTGTGGGCGAATGTAATTTCAACTAAACGAAGTTGTCATGTTCAGCTGTCACTTGAGTGGATAGAAATGTAGCACAATGCATAACTTTGGGTTCAAATTTAACCATCCAACCATCCGTCATAAAAAGAGGTTTTGCTGTGTTTACTTTGCAAGGCATTATTATTATTTTTATAGGCTTATAAACTAACAACATTTATGCTAATGGCACTATGAACTAGACATTAATCGATACAAGTATATCACAAGGTATTTAAGCTAGGCATTAGTTGGAATTAAATATTTAATTAACACCTTGTCATTGGCATTGGCTGCTGTTGATGTTGCTGCTGATGATTGCTGCTGTTGCTGTGGCAACTTGTTTCTCATTTGCTCATTTGTGGCATGCAACTCGTTTCGCATGTTGTGGCTGGCTGAGCTGGCTGGGATGACTGTCTGGCTCGATGGATGGCTCCATTGAAGAACTGTTTTCATTCATTCATTTGACCGCTTCTAACTACCGGTTGTTGTTGCTGCTGCTGCTGGCGTTGCCGTTGCTCTTACTGTGCATGCCAATAAAAAGAGCCGTCTGCGGTTTCCAGGCAGAAGAACAATTGCTGTGTGGCCATCGTTGTCTCTTGCAACATGCGCTCGTTAGCCAAATTCTGGGCGATCTCCTCGAGACTCTCATAGTGTTGGCCACAGTTGTTGTTATTGTTGTGGCCGCCCATGCTGCCGCTGCTGTTGCACTTGCCGCGGCGCTGCAGCATTTTGGCAATTAGATTCTTCACTTTAGACATGATTTTTCGTTGGTTTTTATTCTTCAACTGTTGTTTGCGTGTCGCGTTGCAAAATTGAACTGTGCTTGTGGCGTGGCAAGTGTCGTGCTTTTATATCCGCCCAGCATCCCAAATCCACCACCCAATGCAACCACCCGACAACAATTGCGACAAGTGCCACATGGGCAACACATGTGCCCAGCACGCGGCTGACTGATGTTGCAAGTTCGAGAGGAGCAGCAACAGCAACAGCCGCCCAACGTTCGCCTGCCACGCTTTCAGCGCAGGCTCATCATCATCGTGCCACGGAGAATGGAGAAACGAGCTGAGCAGAGCAGAGCAGAGCAAGCTCAACACGTGCAGGATAATCTTGTCAGTTGTCCGCACCCCTCATTGTCGAGGTTTCCTTCCATGTTGTTGTTGCCGCTTTTTTTTTTTTACTTATTCAATATAACGAACGCACAAAATAAATATTGAGAGCGTCGAGCAGTTGTGGTTCCCATGGATAAGGTTCGATGGCCCTCGGTTTGGTTAGGGGAAAAATATCCCACGGTTCGAGTGGCAGCTGCTTGCAATTTAGGCCACAGCCCGGTTCGTGTTGCTGTTGCTGCTGCTGCTGCCGCTTCTCTGCTCTGTTTTGCTCCTGCTGCCGTTGTTGTTGTCGGTGTTGTTGCTGTTGCCTCGGTGGTGGTGGATATTGACTGCCTGACACATATTGCACTTGCTGCCAGGCGAAAGTCTCGCGACCTCTAAAGCCTCAAACAAGTGTGTTTGCCATGTGTTTTTCGCGTTTGCTTAATTGCCACGCGTTCATTTATCAAACCCGAAAAGCGCTGCCCCAATTTTGCACCTGATTGATATTTATTTTTGGGTTTGACCACTTGTGGCAAGCTTTGCTGTTGCTGCTGCTGCTGCTGGCGCCGCGTGGCAGCCACACTTGTCTCGTGCTGGGCAGACGTTGGGCGGTCACGTGGCGTTTATGAATTTGATTTGCAGTCTTGCAGCAAGGTGCACTATTTGATCGGCACTCTTGTGGATTACGATACAAGTGCTTGCGCAGTCACTTTTAATCAGACTCGAGTGCGGCGTGGCACGCGTCACCTTCGAGGGGTGTCTATCAAATTGATATTTGATTAAATGCGGTTGACTTGCCATTTGTTGTGGCATGTTCATATATTTTGGGGTGGTTTAAGTGAAGTTTAAGTGGGCTCAAGCAATTAGATGCAGAGAAGAAGTTGGGAAAACTACTTCAAGTTGTATCCCACAAACAGGTCTATTCTATGACAATGATGATGATGAGCCCAACAATTGTCAACTTATCGTCCAGCTAATTTTCCATTCTAGTCGGAACTCAAGGGCAGCCACTATTATAAGAGATTCTAGCTGGGAACTCTTTCTAAGAAAACCTATTTGAAGTGGTCGCATAAAGCAAAGAATTCATAAGTAATTAAAGCTAATGAGAGTTAAATAGGTTGAGTGGCAGGGATGAGAAATTATTGCCATGCATATGAAATCCTGATAGTAATTACACTACTCGATTTCTTTATAATGATCTTCTATTTCGAAATCCTCAGAATCATATCTTCCCCTTCATTACGTCTTTTAAATATTCGCTCTTAAGCCCCGCTTGAAGGATTGATTGTGTGTGTTAAGCACCTGCTGAATCAAAGAAGCTGCTGCCACATGACCCAATGCTCGTCAAATCACATTCACGATTGCGTTCTATTGATGTTGCCCGACAGGCAGCATCTATAAAAAGTCAATTCCAATTCCAATCACGTCAATGGTAGCGCCAACTTTTCACCTTCGGCTTTGGCCAATCAACAGGTGAAGCGGTAGCTAAAGCTAAAGCTCAAGCTGAAGTTGAAGTTGATGTCGATGTCGATGCTACTGTGGCTCGTAAACTCTTTTGCGGTTCAATTAGCGCATGTCGTAAAGTACAAATAACTATTGCGTACAATTCCGCAGAAACCTCGGGGTTGAGTCTGAGGTATAATCATTAAGCTGAAGCCAAGTAGCGCCGACATTGCGACGGCGATTTAAATTAAACAATCGACAATGACGACGCCGGCAACAACAACATGATGACGACAAGAGTGAAAAACTAAAGTAAAGCAGTCAGTAATCAGTCAGCCAGACAGTCAGACAGACCGTCATTCAATCAGTCAGCCAGTCAGTCAGTTAGTCAGTCAGTCAGACAAGTCGTCAGGCCAGCCACACGACGCTGATAATGCGCGTCGCGCCGGCGCAATAAATGTGTGCCGTCGTCAGTCGAGGCCCTCATAGTGTTGTTGTTGCTGCTGCTGCTGCTGCTGTGTTTGTAATCGTAACCATATAAGCGACTTAAATGGCAGGTGTGCACATCGCGTGGGAAACACACGACGTTTCTCGAGCGGTTCTCACGATACGAAAATCGAGCAAACGACTGACGAATGAGACGACTCAAGAGTGACGACTGCCGACTGCCGACTGCCGTCTGTCGAGTGCTCAACTGCGGGTGCCACTATCCGCAATTGGAGCGACCAACCCTATCAGCATGATTGCTAACTGGAGCTCAAGATTGGATGCGTAGGCAGTGAACCACAAAGTACAGACCTCACTTAGCATGGTCTTCAATATATTCGTTGTCATTAATTGGATACCATTTGTTTTTGGTATTTGTATTATTATGTTACAGTCTTTACAATTTGTCAACATCTTTAATATTTTGTATTTATTCATTATCTATATTTTCATATCATGATATTATACATAACTATAATCATTTCCCATATTATTATAATTATATTTACTATTATATCTAAGCATACAGTTTTCCCCCTATAATACTAACTTGCATGAATTAATAATTATTTATTTTTGTAGCGAAAGGAAATACTGCTATTGACCAGCAACTTTCTTGAAGCACAAACTTGGACCATCACACGTTTACAACTTTCAGCAATTTATACTTGGCCCCAGGAAGACAAATCACAAACGATTTGGTCAATTGTCTGGGCAGTCTATTCTCTGTTCTTGGCCAGCATTTTACGGTTTAATTGCAGCTACAATGCGTCAGACACGCAACTAGACAATCGTCTTATAGTATTTATTGCTATTTGCTATGGCCTATTGTTATTGTTGTTCTCTGAGTCTCAACGATTTCCTTTCCCACGCGCTGAGCACACACTGAGATCCCAGAGCACAGATGAGCGAGAGAGTTTTCTAGATTTCTACTGCGCTACCTGCTGCAGGTCCTGGCTGCAGGACCCGAACTCCAACTGCACTGCGCACTGCCTATAAAAGGCGATGCTGCAGTCGACAAGAGCATCATTCACACAGCATCCTGCAAGCCGTGCACATCTCAAGGCAATCCTGTCGATCTCACTCTCTTCTCAAATACATATCCAACCAACAAGAAAAAATACGAAAATGGCACCAAAAACAGCACCGACTTACGTCACGAAGACACAGCACTATCTGAAGGTGACGAAACCATTGCTGGAGTGCCAGCGTCGGGCACGCATGAACAAGTGCCTGGACACGCTGAAGACACTTGTTGCCGAGTTCCAGGGCGACGATGCCATCCTGCGACTGGACAAGGCCGAGATGCTCGAGTCAGCAGTTGTCTTCGTGCGCAAACAGCTCATCAAGCAACAGGCGCCGGTCTCTCCAGTGCCCATGGACAGTTTCAAGAACGGCTACATGAATGCCGTCAGCGAAATCTCTCGTGTGATGGCCTGCACCCCGGCAATGAGCGTTGATGTGGGCAAAACAGTGATGACACATCTGGGCATGGAGTTCCAGCGCATGCTTCAGGCCGATCAGCAACCACAAAAACAACAATTGCCGTCGTCTGCAGTCAGCCGTCCTTCGAGTCCTGCTTCATCGGGCTATCACAGCGATGCTGAGGAATCCGAGGCAGCAGCCAGCCCTCAGCCTGGCAGCAACAGTCCAATGTGGCGTCCTTGGTAAACAGCAGCAACCTCAACGGCAGCAGCAACAACATCAACAAACAACAACTACAACTACAACCACAACAACGAATCATGTCTTCCAATTGACTCGATGTGAAACTGTGATAACAAGAGCTTTACCTATTTTTAAGCAACATTGATAACTAGCAATAAGAAAGTAATCGCAAGCTTTAATAGTAATAAGAAACTACTAACTTTTAATATTAAGAAATCATCAACAGCTTTAATAGTAATAAAACTAAAACTTAAAAAACAAAAATCATTTTGGTCTTATTTATTTAAATAGCAAATTTATTTCACAGCAACAGATTCATATTCGTATAAATATCATCACTTCGTCGGCATTTTAAAACAAAATCAATTGGGTTCTATGAAAGATTTAGCTTGGTTCCAATTGGCATTGAAATACTGGAAAATAATATTGCCTTAGTTACATTCGTTACTCAGTTTAAAAATAATTCAAAATATATTCTTTGTTTTTAATATGTTTTGTATTATTTCTTTTCATTTCGTATTTTATTTTATTATTTTGTAAGCAATATAGCAAAATATTTACTAATACATCAGCATAGCTCACATGAGACTCAACTGTACAACTGTATTATTCCTAGGTATCTTTTTACTCTAAAGAAAAACTTCTGGTTAGGATAATTATAGCAACTACTAGTAAGTACTGTTTGGCTCAACTGTACTGGTCCTTTTCAAGAGACTGTCTAGACTTGTTTATGTTGCCTCAAAACATTGACACAATTCCTTGGATTCCACAGCTATCAAGATCGATCTTCTGAATCTGTTAATGCAGTTCATGCTCCATGATCCCAGGATTAAAGGCAACGTCTGAGCTGAAACCTAATATGAAAGTAAGATATGCTATCTTAGAGAGTGCAGGACAGCTCTTAAATCATTAGTTGTTAAAAGGATTTCACCGTCTGGAGTTTTATAATTAGTTTGAAGACCATTAAGTGAAACTAGACATGCTTGGATTTGAATAAATGAAGGGTTTCTTTTTTAATGCGTGTGTAAAGAGACTGAAAGGGAACGGAATAGAGTTATCTTTTATGAGTGTTCAATTTAATGCATTAGGGGATTCGGTTTTTGTAGGAGCTTGTTTATGTTCCCCCCAACAGAAAAACGTGTCAAGGGAACCAAACACCCCAGCTGTGATCTACAGAACGGAGCGTTTGTTGTCTTGAATTCGAACTCCCTTGGGTCTCAAGTAGGAGGTCCTGCCCTGTGTAAGCTATGTGGCACGAAAGAAACCTTAGCTGGAACGATTTGTGACGCCCCTGAGTGTTGCAAGAGACACACACACGAAAAGAAAAACGAGTCGAAGACCTGTCCACGCCTCGCCTGCTCATCCGTTGATCAGGTTGCACGTGTTACGATCGTGTTGTTAACGAATCTGCATAAACCGGACTCGGACCCCTTGTGTGGTTGATGTGTGGTGTTGTTAAGGCTCGTTTTTAGGGAGGGCGGCGACACTGAGTTAAACTGTAATTACAACCCCTTTTGTGGCTTGCACGTGCGCTGAGTGATGTGATGGGCGGCCAAGGCGACTAACTGGCAATTGTCAGTTCACTTGAGCTATTTGATATTGATCCTTTTGTGCATGATGCATGGTGTCCTAAACTAACAATATGAGCATTCCAGGAATACTGCCTCCCGCATTTGTGTATATCTCGCATACTAATTTGTAAACTAAAAAGATAATTCAACATGTCGCGCCGTCTCGTGTCAAGTGCATTTTGCGGTCCGTCTCTCATGTAGCATGTAATATGATGACAAAAAAGGACCCCACATGTGTCAGCCAGTTCCAATAGCATTTTGTTTTTTTTTTTTATTTTATTTTTATATTCCTCTCCTCGCCACAAATGTGTGTGTGTGCTGTGTGTAGTGCGAGCGTGTTATGGTGTGTTGTTTTATCATTACAAAAACCGCCGTTGTCGTCGCGTGGGTCGCTTATTCAAATGTATCTGTGATTTGTATCTGTTGTTATTTTAACTGCACTGCACATGCGTTTATCGCTTGTTCTGCAGCATTAATGTGCCTACACTGAGCAGAACAGTGAAATATATACACTATGAAGACAAATTGCAAATTTTGGAATATTTCATAAACTTGCAATTGTTTTTTTTAGACATTAAAATTCTATAAATGTATAGATGTATAATAAGTTACAATGTATAGTTGTAGTAATTGTTAAATTAATTAAATTTTGTAAATAAAAAACTCAATTTGTATGATAATAAAATAATTATGTATATAACACAACATTTTTATATTGATTCTTGGGTAGATTTATTGTAAAAGTAAGGAGAATGTTAAATGTAACATAATTGTTTTGCTGATTAGGTAACTTTTCTATATTGTTATACATGATAATATTTATAAAAAATTGATAAAATCAAATAATTTTCTTCTTCAACGTCAGATAATCATAAATTTAATATTGCTGGTTGTTAATTTACTATCCATTATTTTCATATCAAAAAAGTCGTATACTTGATTTTTCACTACTATTTTGTTTAGAGATAATTTTAACTGATGATAAATTTACTACAAGTTATTAATATTTTTTCTTGCATTCTTGAACTCGTATTAATGTTTTTCTCGAAGTGTAGTTATGTCGGCTACAAGTACAAGTCTGGAAAGATACGTTAGACTAGACGAACTCAAGTGATTGGTCTCGTCGTCTCTAGGGTTACATTCCCTTGAATTTTTCGCACGCCTCGTTTGATGTTTGATGTTCACGCTGACCAGCGAACCACCAAACGGAAATACCGTAACATCGGGATAGTTAACACCGACAAGGCTTTTGGCGGAATGTCCGTGTCCGTGTCCGTGTCCTGTAACTGGACCTGATTTGCCGCGAACCAATAATTGCGGGCATTTCCCGACCTCACTGTGCTGCTGCTGCTGAGAGCCGTTCCACATGTGTGAAAATTCGCCGCTTGCATGTTGTGCACGTAGCGTGGATCTATCGCGGCTGTCCCACGGGTTCGGTTAGGCTTCGCACTTGCTGAATATGGCATGGACAGTACACGCATCGGACACAGACGTGTCAGTTGGCAGCGATGCGATTTTGAGACGGCCTCGTAACACCAGCAACAGCAACAGCACCCCGCGGCGATTGGAAACGAGGTCGTCACGTGTTCAAACAAGACGATGCACGTTCTCATTCCCATATTTCCAAACGCCCGATCTCAATCCCAATCGCCGTACCCCGCCCAGAAAATGCGTGTGTGTACGCACACTTGGGCTGGAGGAACCTAAACACTTGCTAACAATGGCAATCGGTGAGGGGTCAGGTTAATGTTGATATATATTTTTACTTTTCTTTTTTTTTCGTGTCCCAGGTTTTTTTTGTTTCGAGCTAATCTACAATTTTCTGAACCTTAAATGATCGGCAACGATAAGAAATCAGTGCACGTGTTCATCGACCGAGCAGGTCAAAGATTTCACTGGAAACGATTTTTGTGTGTTTGGGCTAAAAGGCACGACGGTAGCCCAAAAACCGCTACAGTGGCAGCAGCAGCAGCAGCTAGCCGACTATCTTTGAGTCTGTCCCTGAATCTATAGACCCCCAGCGGGGCTTTTCGAACATTACATTATTTTTTTTTGGTTTTTTGGATATTTGGTTTGCCATAGAAATTTGGTGGCTATTCTATTTGGAACTGGGCATGCACGTGGGCTATGAAATGAAAGCCAGGGGAATGAGTCAACCAAAATAGAGCCAAGGACGAAACACAATTAGAACACACAATTGTGCATAATAATGATATGGTAGCATGACTCGACCAAAACATTCAAGGCCGTAATCCTAATTCCATGAAACACTTCCACAGAAAATTCAATAAATTGAACGTATTGGCCAACTATGAAGTTGTCTTTTTATAAAATCTATTTCTGGGAATATAGGATTTATTTTTGTATTGATCTTTTATAAATAAAAATTGCAATGATACAAAATTAAAAGATCAGAAAAATGCTATTGAGTGTACTGGAAATTGAGCAGTCTGCAAAGCAATTATTTGAGATTACATAATTTTTATTTAATTACATTTAATATAAAAATTCAATAATAATAATTACAAATATGCACATGGAACTTTATTTTACTTAATTTAAATAATTATCGACTCATTGAACAACCCCTTTTTTAAGCAATTACATTTAAAATAAAATGTTTACATTTATTAATTTTATTAATATGCGTTTGTAACTTATTTGTAAATAATTAAAAAAAAATAATTGACTAAGCGAAATAAGCTAAATTTTAAAGTTTCATTTTCGAAAAGCGTCAATGAACGAAATTGACTACTTTATCTAAATAATTACATTTAATATTAAATATATGGAATATTCACTTGTAACTTGGGCTTGAATAAATTAAATAATAATAGACAATGTAAAAGAAGTCAAGTTCCCTTTCGAAAAGCATTCAGAATCATTGAAAACATAAATGTAGTTTTCTGCAAGGCCTTCGTTATTAAATAAAATGGGTCTAACTTCCTATTGTAGCAACAATTCTAAAACGACTATAGAACTCGACAAATCCATTCTGTCAGCATCTAACTTATCTGTTGAACTATTTATCGTTTGGTTGTCCCAACACATTGCTAGATTGTTGCCTTCTCTTCTAATTAAACCTCAATAGCCGAGCTGAGCTGAGCTCAGAAAAAAACACACACAATCAGCTCTAACTAACCCACAACAGCAACAACAATGAGTCCAATCTGAGGATGCGTATCAACAAGACTGCACAATCTGTTGGCTACACACAACACACAATTCTGAAGCGAACTGTTAACGCCAGCCTACAACTTCTCACCAGAATAGACGCATCTTGAATCTTAATTTGTCTCCCAGGCATAGAGATCGTAGCTCCACAAAAAATAAGGACGCACATACGCTACAATTATTTATGGCTCAGTCAATGGCAATCCATTAAGTAAAGGATCGTACATGAAATGCAGTTCCCATGGATTTTTGATACCGAAGACTGCCTCACGCGCCATCACGTGTCCAACTTGCGGCCGATCCGATCCCAAATAAAAAAAGGACAACACTGGCGCACCGCTGTGCGTGTGTATATCAGCTCCTCCAGGAAGCATACAAAGTGCCCCTTAATAAGGCACAGAGCTGCAGAGACAGCACTTGGGGGCAGGGGCAAGCATTTCGAGTCGCAGTCGCCTGCTAATTGTGTGCCATCGAAATAAAATTAAAAGCAACTCCTTCGGCTTTCAAAAATGCCTGACACGTTTTTAGTAATTTTTTTCTCCTTTTCCTTTTTACGCTTTATGATCCTCCTTTTTATTTTCTCGCTCGCTTGGGCAACGCCTCGGGACAGACACACAGACACACACAAGATTTTATAAATTTCAAATTACAGCGCATTAAATGATCCCGATGCCTATTCAACTAGTTGATCTGGGCCTCAATACTGTCAGAGACCATTAATTGTTTGGGTCGTTTGCGGAGCGTTGAAAATTGAAAATATTCTCCCACGTTTCATCGGGGGCAAACGCTGCACACGTGTTCAAGACCCGAAAAAGGGATTTATATGCCATGCCAAACGAGATAAGTGCATAAAGAGCTGCCAGCCAGCCAGCAACAACAACAACAACGAAGAAGGATAACAGCAACAACAACAACGATAACAACTGAAGAGCATATAAAAACCAAAAGTGATCAGCAAAAAGATTCTTTTTTTTTCAATAGGCTCGAAAAAGGATCCTTCGAAAAACTGTGGGAACTGGTAGAAAGTCTCGCTTCTCACGATCCTGGCTCAGGATAAAATTGCTATGCACACACTGCAGGTGCGAGCGGTGCAGCACAACATGCCGATACACTCCAACGCACGCAGGTTAATGGCAGGCAGGTCCGTCCCTGCTGTCCGCTTAAAAACACACCTGCCGTTTGCTGTGAGTGTGTGCGTGCGTGTGTGTGCAGGATTTTCTCGTTTACTTGTTTTGTTCGCTGCACGTATCCTTGTACTTTCCCACACTCGCTCACAGTGTATCTGCTGCATCTTTCTGGCTGCTTGCTTGTCTGCCTCTGGCACAGTTCCATCCCTCTCTGTCCTGTTGCTCGGTGCTGCTCGACCTGCTGTCGTCTTGGGTTTCGTTTTTGGTCCTGTGCGGGTATAAAAGGCCGGCCAGCCAGAGGATCAGACATCATTCGAGCACTGCGCTTCGTACAGTAAACATCGCACAGCATCACAGCTACCCTACAAATACACAACTCAAAATGTGCCAGAACAAGAACATCATCAACAACACCACCAACAACATGAACATCAAAGCCAACAAGAAGTCGTACAGCGTGAAGAAGCTGCTGCAAAAGATCTTCAAGCAGCAACAGGTCGAGGAGCAGCAGAACATGCAAAACACACACAAGGCCAACTCATTGGAGTCTCTCGAATCCATTGAGAACAGCCGCAATGCTGATCTCGAGTCCATCGCCAACAAATCCTGCGCTGACTCTCTGGAATCCTATGAGAACGAAGCCAACGAGCGTCTCTCTGCCTCCTGTGAAATCGAGGACTACGAGCTCGAGCAATTGCCCACAGTTCCCGTTCACTTTGTGCGCACCGCTCACGGCACCTTCTTCTGGACCGCCGCCTCCGATCTGCCAGCCGACAACGACCTGATCGAGCCCCTCTACTGCAGCACCGCCAACGAAATTGCCGTCGCTCAGTTCCAGGACCGTTGGGTGCAAGCCTAAGAAAGCACTCCAAACTGCAATGCAACGCAACATTGTCTTCCATTTGGGACCAACAAACGGTTCCAGCTTCCTGCTTTAAGGCGTCTTCTGTTCCATTTTTGATCAAAGCCACAACAAAAATGAACAGCAAGTCCCAACACTCAACCGAGCTTTACGAAAATTGTGATAAATTTTATTCATTTTACTACAAAAAATATATATACAATTTAAAAGAAAAAACAAAACAATTTTGTTCTCATTATTCAATTCGATGACATTCAATTTTCAGCAATCCCACAAATATTCTTTTGTTAATCACTGTGACAGCCTAATGCGCTGGCCATCACTTAAATACAATCTTTTGTTTGTGGTCTACCTGTGAACCCTAATCTGATCTTTTTTGTTCAACTGTTTACCTGTCGGCAGGTAGAAATCACAGTGAAAGCAAACAGCTTCCAACTGCACGTTTAGGGGTTGCTTTCCATCAACCAGTTTAGAGTCCAATCAGACAGTAATCAGAGCCTCTCCAATTAGGCTCAGTAGATGCAACGCATGGCGTTGAAATCAAAATTGATTATATAAACGAATCGGGCATCAATCGGACATGTTGCATATGTATGGAGTGCATATCTACATTTACATCAACGAGTATTTACAGTAGCTACAAGTTCTTAATTGCTTGTCTGACGGCAAAGTTCTGATATGCTGCTCTTGTTGCTGTTGTACTTGTTGCATGTAATGTGAAGATTTCAGTCTGATAAAAGTAAAAGTCAACAGCACATGTGAGTCTCCTATGTGGGTCTGTGTGTGGCAATAGATCACTTTCGAAATGAGAGCACTGTTGAAGTTGAAGATATGCTTGAAGACCTATTGAATGCACACTCAGCACATATTTTGTAGACAGCGATAAGCATCAGTCTATGCTGAGATTGAATCTGAGATGACTTTAAAATACATGAAGTTCTCTATGCAAGATGTGAATGCTAGAAATACGAATCTATCTATAATTTTCTAGACAAATCTTCTCGATCTCATTTCCATTTTATCACATCTTATCTTGAAATTTATAATCTCTTTATACTCGCATGCTTACTCATTGTTCCGACTAATATTTTTCTCATTAATGTCCAATATTCTCTATAAGCTCGCTGCGAACCAGAACTGACCTCATCCAATTCTATCTTAAACCTACATCGTTGCATATTCATAAGGTTTCCCTTTCTATGAATCAATTTTAAATTATGCAAAGATTTTACAGAATCGATAGCATGCCACAAGCTATAAATACATATTAAGCATGCTCGAATTTATGTTGTTACATAGTTCTCCAATTAGTAGGGGTCTTGAAGTAATAATAACACAAATATAATTCGATATGAGAATTGTTGTTTATTCGTTTTTAATTCATAAATTAACAATTACAAATTATTTAAAGCTTAATTTATTTACTTAAATCGTACACTGTAAGTTCTAGGAAACTTTAGCAAATTAATTAGGAAGTGAGCGAATTTCAATACAATTTGAATCGCAACGTACTTTAGTTATATCACAGTTGAAATACAAAATTTACAAAATTATCAAAAATAACTTAAAAAATAATTTAAAAACAATGCACAGTGCAGACAAATCATCGGATTTGTTGCTTCAATTTGCTTTGGAAGACAACGGATTTTGCTGTTGTTGTCGCTGCTGTTGCTGCAGCGAACGGTTAATAGCCATTTGGAATACTAAAGATAAGATCTAGAAATTAGTTGTCGATGTCGCCAGACAGACATCATCGGGCCGCTGATTACCAGGGCCGCCAGACGGGCTCCGAGGCGCCCGACTCCTGCGAACTGACCGACGCCGTTTCGGATATCCCCGTCCCGTCCACGGATGTCACATCGATGAGTTCGTCCTTGCCCGCCAGGAAGGCGCTGTAGCTGGCTGCGGCCGCTGCGCCGTAGCCGCCCAGCAGCGGAAAGGCCAAACGTCCAGATGCATAGCCGACGGCAGGCAGGGATTGTTGTTGCTGTTGCTGTTGTTGCTGCTGCTGTTGCTGCTGTTGTTGTTGCAGCAATTGAGTTTGCAGCTCAATTAGACGCGTCGATAGAAACTTCATAATCTTGCGGCCAATCTCATCGGTTTGCTGCGTCTGCAGCAGCACTTGAGTAATCTGATCGGCTGCATGCACATAGCCGGAGCGAAAGGACTCGACGTGGGCGGCGCTGGTGTTGGAGGCGGGACCATTGCTGCTGCCACCGCCGGCGGCAACGCTGCCGACGGCCTGCAACGAGAGGCCGCCGCGTTGCTTCAGTTTGCGCATGTGATCGACGGTCAGCTCGAGGATGTCGGCTTTCTCCAGGCGGGTGACATGCTCGCCCTCCTGCTGCAGGCACTCGACCATCAGATCCTTGAGATCGTCCAGGCACTTGTTGATGCGTGCCCGTCGCTTGCGCTCGAGCAGCGGCTTCATCACCTTGCGGTACTGATAAGTCTTGGACATCTCCATTACCATGTTGTTGTGCTGCGAATCACCTTCACAATTTGTCGGTTACAGTTTTGATTTTGATTTCGTTTTTTGGTGTTTGGTGTTTGATTTTTTGTTCGAGTTCTTTTAGGCGCACATTATCACGTCGATTTTGTACGATTGCGTTTTGCTTGATTTTATTTTGTGTTTTCTTTGGGGAGGCAAATGCGCGTGCGTCGCGCTTTGCGTTGCGTTCAACAGGCGGCACGTTTGTGAAATGAGTGGCAAACAAGTTCCCAGCGTTACTTTTATACGACGCTCTCCCTACGGCCGACTGAGCCACTGAGCTCCCGCATGATCGCACTCACACACTCACACTCGGCACTCACACTCGTGCACTCATTGACGCAAACAGAGAGCTGTGGTGGCATTCGTGGCTTCGTTTGAGTCTCAGTCGCAGTCGCAGTCTCGGCTCTTGGCTCTCGGTAGCGGCATTCGGCAGCAGCGCACAAAGAGAGCTACTGTGAAGTCCGTTGCATGCACAGGTTTTGGGGTTGGGGTTGCCGAGTTGCCGAGTTGCCAGGCAACACTGCGCCGCACAGTGGGTCCAAGTTGATAACAATGCAATTGCATAACTAGTGCTAATGCATTGCTCAAATAACGATACTAATTAAATTTAATTGGTTTCCAGGAAATACAGAACTAGACATTTTAAGCATGTTAAGTATTTGTTTTTGTTTTTATATTTTTTCGTTATTTTCTTGTTCTAATCCTATGTTGTTCATATACTTAAGATGCATTTGGATTTTTATTGGTTTTGGTCTTGATCCCTTTTTTGTGATAAATTGTGTTGCATACTTCTGAGAGTGGCCGCAAATAAATTATGGAGTATTCAGTCAAACATAAATTAGCTTTTCATAATCTGGAATAGCTTTGTTTTGTATATGGCCTAAAATACTTTATTACTTCGATTTTTTCTTCGTATGCTTATTAGCAATGTTTTTAATTTGTGTGCAACTAATAAAACGTGGTAACAATCCTAAAAGTATGCAATGTTTAATGGGAATAGTTTAATTTGAATATCTTATTGAAAAACTTCATAGAATATTATTATTCAGCCTTCAGTCTAAGTTTTAATATGCTTTAACTTTCAAGTTGTTTATAAAACAGAAAACATTTTCCTTGAAGTTTTTCAAAATATTTCAAATAGACAAAAATTGATAAATGTGACTTGTTAAATGCATGCATATATTAGAGATTAACAAACAAGTTTTTTCAATTAAAATGTGAATGAATTATTTTCTAATGTATAATCCTTATAAATACTAAGACTTGAGATAAAGTTTCCTAAATATGTTATTCAAGTTGTAACAGAATATCCTCCTCGTGTCATTTATTTATTGTCTACGGACAGATTGTACAAAAATTATAGTAATAAAAACCAAAACTTTAAACTTTTACATAATATTGAAAGCTGTTTAAATTAAAATCATTTTCATTTCGCAAGTTGAAAAATAAAGATACACTGAGTACATTTCAATATATTCCCGTTTTTATCCGACTTTGTCCACTGTGCTCCCTTTGATATCTCATTGCGCCAGTTTACGAAGTCTTGCCCGTACATTGGCTGAGCGGGAGCGTGAGCGTGAGCGAGAGAGCGTGCCCTGACTGCGCTCTGGCGCGAGCTCGTCTTCAAAATTGATTGCAGAGGGAGCCGAAGTCGAGGCTTCGGATTTATGTTTTTTTTTCTGTTGGATTCGGAATGAGAACGAGTCTGCGCGTGGCTCTCAGTGTGCCTCGCTGCCACCGCCATCGTCACCGCCGTCTCTGTTGCCGTCGTCCATGTCATACTTATTGTCAATGATGACAGTTGCGCTGCTGCTTCAACGGCTGCTCTTATTCGTCGGCTCTTTGGTGCGCTGCTCTCAGCCACACACACAAACACACACGCCTATGCACAAATGGGAGCCTACTGTGACTGCGACTGCGACGGCGACTGAGAGTGTGTGTTGTGTGTTGTGTTGTGCCTACTTTACGAGACCGTGGGAAACAGATTTGTCGTGTGTTTCCCACACGTTGGACGGATGGCTGGATTGTGATGCGATCCGATGGATTGCTGAAATGTTTTGCTGCTTGTTGTTATTGTTGCTGCTGGTTGTTGCTGTTGATTGCCGTTGTTGTTGCTGCTGCTGTTGTTGTTGTTGTTGTTGTTGTTGTTGTTGTTGTAGTTGTAGTTGTGGCTGCCGCTTGTTTGGGGGGCTTTAACTCGCGCAATTATGTCGCATGCTTGGCTGATGATGATGACTCCGACAACGACAATAACAAGAACAACATTAAGTGGCCAACATTTCGTTGAAGCGTATCGATAAGACGTAGCTGAGTCTTAGCTTTTCAGCTTTTTATCGGGGATTTCCAAAAATTAACGAAACAGAACTTTTGCATAGCAAAACTTGTCGTCTTCATCCCTATCGCAATAAACTTCAACATCCGGTTGTCGTTCTGAGATTTGTTTTGGTTTTCTGCGTTTTTTGGTTTCTGCTTTTCGCTGATCTCAACTCCAGCTACTGGGCAGCTGGACAGCTGGCACACACACACACAACTATGTGTACAAAATGTTGCTTTTTTATTCGTTTTGAAGATTTTTTCTTCTCATTTTTTTTTATTTATTGCCATCCCAGCAATATGACACTTGTGCTTGGCGCGACGTTTTTTTGCCGGCACAAGCAGTTCCCATGATGCTGCAGAATCTCTTGTTTGTTTGTTTGTCTTTTGCCCATGACTTCCGTTAGCCCGTTTGCTTGTGGTTAGCTGCTGGCTTGGCCTTTTATTTTCTGCTGACATCGAACAGCGTCAACCATCATCATCATCCCAACAAAAACAACAACAACAACGACAATGAAGAATTTCAACAGTAATGCCTGCGATTCAGCTTTCGAGCTGCCTTAACTTTCAACTTTGTCGTCACACGTGTCGTATGAGTAACGCAGTTGCATCAAATCGCATGGCACATGCAAAAATAGACACAAACACTTACTCACAGTTAACCGCAACCATTTTCAAGCAACCTCAATGCACACTAATTGCTTGTCATATATATTTTTAAGCTTTGCGCTAACTTTGCGCAAAACTTGTTGCCTCGCTTGCCCGATCGCCAAGTTGCCACGCTGCGCCATGTGGCCATGTTGCCTCTTTGCTCGCCTGCCGTGTGAACCAAAAGCCAAAAGCCAACTGGATGCTTGTGGCTAAAAAAGCTGAAATTTTGCAGAAGCCTAAAGTCGACACGAAAATACTCTATTGAAAATGAAAATTAATTTATTTAGCGGATATATAATATAGTTAGACACATTGTATATGAATTAGGAATGGAATGTCATTTCGGGAATTCTATTCAAAATTAATGTAAAGTATATGAATTAAGAAGCCAATGATAAACTGAGAGCCTATTCAAAATGAAAAGATTACTTATGAAAATACATAATAATAAATAAAAATATCAAGAAATTAAATCAACTTAGATGCATACAAGTTTTTGTCTAATTGTCTTTTTATTTTAAAACAGATTATATAATTCATAATTTATATTTGTTAAGTATAAAGTATCAGTTAAAATAATTTTGAGCTAAACAATTTAATTAATTCTCTTTTCAAGTTGCTTATTGAGCCTTAAACTTAACTCTAAGATTTACTTTTTAGTTTTGTTCAGTTGTATGTAATATTGCGTATACTACCCGTGGGTAGTGTATAAAATGGCAAGACACCGAACTGAACGTTAGTCTGTCCCGGTGTCTACCAATAAGGCGTTAAGGCAGGCGCATGCTCAGCTCGTTGCAGAGCCGAAGTCGAAGTTGGAGTTGGAGTTGAAGTTGAATTTGAAGTTGGCAACGAAGCGGAGCGTCTTAGTTGCAGTCGTAGCCACAGCGATGGAGTCAAAGTCGCTTTCAATTTAGCAAACGTGCAGTTCAAAGCTAGGCGCTGATTGGGGGCAAATGTGCGGGGCAACAACAACAACAACGACAACGACGACGACGTGCTGTGGAGAGTTCAAGATTAATGGCGGCCAAAGCGATGGAGACGGTGGCTCACAAGCTGCAGGCGTGCGGTGTACACGCGATTGGCACGAGTTTGTTGCATTTGGCCCCCGGCTCGACTCGACCAGGCTCTAAACTCTGCCTCTGTCTGTGTCTCAGGCTTGTCTCAGGTTGTGCTCGGTCCATGGCCACGATGACTGGGCTGACTAGTTTCGAAGACTAGACCCGGCTGGCAGCAGTGTTGTGTGGGAACGAGCGAAAAGGACTGGTGTGGAATCAGGTCACGGCCTCATTAGATCTGCCTTTGTGCCGAGCGTGTGAACAACATGTCATAATCCCCATCGGCTAGGATCGGGGAACGTAAAACGTACAGCGTAAAATGAACTTATCAGCGCCAGGGCTCAGAGCCTTGATTATAAATGACAACAAACAGGCGAACAAGTAGCAATAACAGCTGCTCGGCCAGCAGCAACAGCAACAACAACAAAACAAAACACCAAAAAAAACGAACAAAATCACAAGAAAGGAAACAAAAATATAAAGCAACAACAACAATGCCCGAAAACCCAAAACCGAATAACCCAAGTGAAATTCTTATAAGCCCTTTCCCACACTCGCAACGGTGCGCCGCCTGCGCCAGGACGGAAATGCACAGTGTCTTAGTCTGCGAGGGGCTGCAGCGGAACAGGTGCAGCTGCTGCCCCCAGAACAACCACTGGCCTCAAAAAGGCTACGTCACTGCGCCCAACCGGCTTCGAGCTGGACAAGCCAGCAACAACTCGCAAGCAGCAACAACAGCAACTACTGGGATCCGTCTTCGGGTACCGTGTGAATGTGAAAACAAAGTCAGTCGTGCATAAATGACGGAACAGGCGATGGCACAGTGGTGCCAAAGCAATTTGTCGCTGCCAAACCAAGTGCACTTCCTTTGAAGAGATATATATTACATTTATTTAAAATTGATATAATGCAAAATTTTATGATTTCATCAAGACCCAACAAAAAATCATTTGTATTGATATACAAATAATAAGTTTATGACTTCATCAAGAGAAAAAGGAAAAAAACATTTTTATTGATATATTAAATTTATTTAAATTTGATTTAATAAATTTATGAATTCATTTGTCAGTTCGTCCATTCATCAGCTTAGCTTCCACATTTAAGAGTTGTTTTCTTGAGCGTGCTTTATTATGATAATCAGTTAAAGCAGACAATAAGCATTTGAGCACTTCAAATGATTTTTATGGTGATAAGACGTTTGTTATAATAAAGTGTGGTAGCTATGATACTTACTGGACTACATTCTTAATAACCCGTTTTTAGATTTTGTTTGGACAAGCCATCTCCAAATACAAAGAATTTAAAAACACATAATCCGAGTGAATAAACTGACCACAAAGGCAATAATATCTTAACTATTGGAAACTGTTGAATTTACTGTCGATCTCGCCACACTGTGCAGCCGGCGTCGTCTTCATCTACCTGCAGCCAAAACTCATCAAGCGGCCCTTGTCGATTGTACGTGCATGGGAAAAGTACACACAAGCTTGTGGATTCCTGTTGGAATTTATTTGGGAAATACTCGTATGCGTTCGTTCATCTCCCTCTCCCTCATCGATGAGGAGTCTACACCAATGTGTGTGTGTGTGTGTGTGTGCATGAGAGTGCACTCAAATTTCGTACGGTGTTCGGGCTCGTGAGATCAGCCGGAATACGATTTCACTCTTGACTGGCCATTGGCAGCGCTGCGGCAGCGCCTCATATATAAATATGAGCGCCGCTTGCCGCAGCAGCATCAGAAACCGAACGACT
The DNA here is from genome assembly GCA_035047365.1 of Drosophila ustulata. Taxonomy (NCBI): domain Eukaryota; kingdom Metazoa; phylum Arthropoda; class Insecta; order Diptera; family Drosophilidae; genus Drosophila; species Drosophila ustulata. The sequence continues at coordinate 21,737,332 of JAWNPT010000094.1, forward strand.
CTCGCGAGGTGCGCACACGCAACGCTCGCTGTCCACTAGCAACAACAACAATAAATATTTATAAAATACGTTTATACCACAACAAGCGATCGCCATGTATCTGGATACGAAAAACTTGACAGCTAGCAGCAACAACAGCACGACAACAATAACACTGGCCTCAACGGAGCCAAAGGCAACGCGACGCATGCGCAAAGTTTGGCAGCCACTGCGCAAACTGTTGACAGTGGGTGGCAAAAGTAAAGCTGCCACACAGCCGCATCCCAACAATGTGGATCTCAATAACACACAAATGTTGCTGCTGCCGCCACTCGAGTTGCTGCAAAGCGTCGACGAGAGCAAATCAACGCCCAACGAGTCTATCAACAAGTTCGCGGAGACAGTGCAACTGCAGCTGCAGGAGGAGTTGACACAGACGCAGACGCCGCCGCCGCCCAACACGCCCACGCTGATCAGCAGCGTGTACGTGGAGAAGGCCAGCACACAGAGCTGCAATGCCTGCCAGCACGGACGCAACTGTCAGCACCGACACCACAGCAACCATTCATCAGCAACACAACAGTCGCCTCCAACGTCCACGCCCACGCCAACGCCAACACTGTGGGATCTGCAATTGCCTCTGCAGTACATTAGCACCGACAACGGCACATTCTTTTGGGCCAATACTCAGGAGCGTGTGGACGATGATCTGCTGCACGCCTGGCTGTGTCAAAGCTTTAGCCAATTGCCTGGCACACTTTGTTAGCCAGTGTTGTTGCTGCCTCCCCCTTAGCCGGATAACCGATCTCATTTTGGTAAATGCTCGTGACTGAACCTCTCTCTTGTGTGCTGCTTAATTACTTAACAGTGGCTCACAAGGCGAACAAAAAACAGCATGCTGCATTCCAATTCTCGTATTAGTTATTTTTTTGTTCACACAATTATTTATTTCCCTTTGCGCAATATTTACTTTGTCGATGTGATAACGATTTGCAAATAAATGAAAAACTATTGTACTACACTTAACTCGAAGTGGTAATTTATTGATTTACTTTGGCAGTAGATTGCTAGGAAATGGTAAATGTTGACTAAAGTTCTCGACAAATTTGTTGATAGACGTTTTTTTGTACGGTCGAGAGATCTTCAAAAGGTGCATCCACAGCCAAATTCAACTTTCCTGCTAGCATAGTTTAATTTTTGGAGATAATATTTTCTTATTGTTATTCCCATTAACTAATTGGCTTTTATTTTTTTTTACAAAATTATTGATTTTGTTTTTTGCGATATTTACTTAGTGATATTAATTCACAATTAAAATTAAAATTCTTGCATTGAAGTTGTTTATTATTTTAAAAGAAGATATTTAGTTTGTCAGTAAATCATTAAGTGTAGTTAGATGGGACTCTAAGGTCGACAACACTTCTGTGGTGCATTGACCCACAGGAAGACTTCGTCAATGGCAGTTCTCCTACTTGGATGGATCAATTTCCAAGTGAAGTTAATATTTTGTTATTGTCATTCACAAATTAGCTTTATCAACGTGATATTAATTCACAAATGAACTTGTATCGAAGTTGTTTAATAGAAGATATTTAGTTTGGCAGTAGAAAGGTATATATTTTGTAAAGTTATTGATGAAATTCGGACTGAGCTAATTTTGTAAAGTCGAGAGCCTTTCAGAGGTGCATTGACCCACAGGAACACTTTCGTTTTCTAGCCAATTGCAGCTCTCCCGCTGGGATAGTCTAATTTCCATGCTTTGTTCATATTGTTAAGGTCGTATATATTTTTTGGCAAATGAAGAACTATTGTGCATTGTTCATCTAATTTATTAGGCTGTAGTCTGGCTGGGTTTAACAGGTATCGGCGCGTAGGATGCGCAATAGCTCGACGGGTTGGGCGCCGGTTGCCTGCAGGGCGCAGTTGAATGTTTCCAGGGCGCAGGCGTTGGGCACCAGGCCACGGTACTTGCCGTTTGTCACACAGAGAGGCTGATAGATCATGCTGCACGGCTTCAGGCACTCGGCAATGTCCAGCTTAATGTTGCCCAGCTTCTCACGCAGATTTTCCACCTGCTCCGAGCTGCACCAAGCCATGTCAGTTTGGGCAAAGACTGCAAACAATAGAAAACACAATAGAATATGTTTTATGGCATTGCAACACTTTTCACTTACCAGTCTCAGCATTTCGCTGGCGACGACAGTTGCTGGCCTTCAGGTTGCAGTCGCTGGCGAATTCCTTGAGATTGAAGCCATCGGAGGCGCAGACTGGCTTGTAGACAGACGGACAGATTTGGGGACAATCCGTCTTGTTGATGGACACCGTTGTTGCCGCAATGCCGGACAGCAGCGCCAGGCAGTAGCAGAATTGCAGAGTTTGTGATATCATTTTAAATATTCAATAAAATTCTTCGAATTCGCTTTGAAAACTGGGAAATATCGTTGCTAAACTTTTTTTTATGAACTGTGGACTACGTGTGCGTTTTGTTAGCTATTGATTACAATTGCTGTGACTGTCTACAATTTCATTGAGTTTTATATATTGCGGCCACTTCAGCAGCTATTGCCGCTGTCTTATCAGCCGAAGCGCTCTGATAACGCAATCGCTACACCAAAGTTGTTTATTTTGGTCTACAAACTTCTGGCTAAAATTCTAGCCGTGGTGAGTAACACTTTGTTACACTCTGTTGTGCTTTAATTGACGTGTATTGACGCTGTCTATCGGCCTCATGCCATCAAGCAGCCATCAGCCATCAGCCATCAAGCATCGCCAATCAAGAATCAACAGCCATTATTGTTGTGCTGGCAGTTGTTATCTTGTTTATCTCATCGGAACAGCATTTGGGGAACATTTTGTTTTGTTTTTTTTCGGAGATAGCTTCGGGGAAGTATTCGCTATAAACAACTAATTAATGTCACTAGTGCCAAAAAGTGCGATCGTCATCTCTGCATTTGTTTACTTCTTCGCATTTATGTAAACAGAAACATTTTATTTCGAAAAGATATGCATATTTACAACAGAACTAATGACTTGTTGTTTTTCGAATCTGAGATTGGAAGTTTGAACCATTTTAAGTTAATTAAAGATGAATCGATAACATTCTGGAACTTTATACAAGCAATCAACTAGTAAAGAACGAGCCCCCATCTAGTGATAGCTCTCACAATCGATGCTTAAAAGTATGCTATACAAATTTCTCAACATCGATTTTAACATCCTCAAGTTTAAAGTGATTCATTCCTTACGAATTTACTGATTTAGTATTGATTGCACAGAGTGATAAATTTAATTGCACTCCATATTTATATTTTTTTATTTATTTCTTTTGAGCTTTAAGAAACTGTCATTTAAATTCCGTTATTATGAACAACTTAAATTAAATGTTGAAGTATCAGTTACAAACAACTTAGACTTAAGGCTAAGAATTGTTCTATATTTAAAATGGTATTTGTTAATTAACTTTGACTTGAGTATAATTAGCTTATTTGAGTATAATTACAAGTACTGAGCCCTCAGATGTTTGGGTCTACATTTAAATAATAGATCTGCATAAAGGCCTCTGCAATTGTCATAATTATCATCTAACTCATTTTGTGTTTTGATAAATGACAGCGTTTTTCGCTAAGATCTAAGCAATTTCGGTAAATAGTTGTATAATCTGACCGCCCACATTGTCCCTTATGTGGCTAATGATATTACCCCTGCTAGGGGCTAATTTCAGGTTACAAACACACAAACTCGCTGAGACGACAACAACATAAACAATAGGAGAGGCCCAGAGTCGGGCCTAATCACCGTTTAATGTGTTCACACACTTGTTGCTCGCGGCGCCCTCAGCTAAAAAACACACGGCTGGTCGAGCATAGACATGGTCAAAGAACTGTCCAACACACATTGTTGTTGTTGTTCCCAGTGTTGCTGTTGCTGTTGCTGTTGGCCAATCAATGACCGCTAAGCGCATGCCGGTCACGCACGCGAAGGCCGTCGTCGTTGTGGTTAGCTCATGTCCGAGAATTGGGCACAGAGGCGAACGTTAAACTCCAGCCCCCTCCCTCCCCAGCCGGTGTATCTTTATAGCCGTATCAGAGACATTGCGGCGAGGGCCCTATGCAAGTGTGTTGTACTCGCACTTGCTTGTAAATGCAAATGAGCTGAGGGTTCGAGCGAAGAAGAAGATGTCTATCGGTCCGCTGCGGTGGCAATCATCATAAGCATTATCAGCATAACATCAACACAGCCACAACGGCATTCCAAGATGGTTCTTTCTTCCAATTTCTTTGCCGCTACGCATACGAAATTAATTATGCGCTGTCGGAGCCAATTTAACAGAAACTTATATTGCTACTTAATTTACGTCACGGCGCTACCAGAATTTTATTCAGCTTATTGATGCCCTGCCAGAAAATCCACTGATTTCATTAGGGATTATGTGAGCAATCAAATTTGGTATTTTACAATTTGTTGATTTGGAAAACTAAGTACTTAATTTTATACGATTTTTTATTGAGTTTTGATATTTACTATATTATTTTAATTTAAAATACATATTTATAGTATTTATTTTGAAAGAATTATTAACATTAATTTCATTAGTATTTACTTTACATCTATTTATAATCGAACAATCAGAAATATTATTTTTTTAAATGAATATTTATAGTATATAATTTTAAATAATTCTGATTCATCTTTGAATATCTTTACGAGTAGAATCTCAGTTAGAGCATTTAGTTTGCGGCATTCTGAGAATAAACTTCTTTAACTTTATTCGTTCTTTTGTGACATCAATTTGCATTTTTAGTGTAGGAGAAATGCGTTTGTGATTGATAAATAACCAACGAGCGTCAGTCAAGGAGAGTGAGAGAGAAAGGCATAATGATATGGGTTGGGAACATCGAAGCGATTATCTTTTGCGGTACTGTTTTTATGCCCAATTTGAACGTCCGCCTCGAAACGCCTTGGCATGTGACTGTCGCTCGTATGAGTTGTGACTGGGACTGTGACTGAGACTGTGACTGTGACTGGGACTGAGACAGTGACTGGCCCGTGACTGGAAGGTGTTGACGTCTACATGTTGCATTTTAATTGTCGTTTTTGATATGGGTTTTTTCCCCATATTTACTCCCCCAACTCAACTTCTCCATCTCCTTTGCCGTGGCACCGTTTCTGTTTGTTTTCTTCGCGCTGGAAAAGCACATAAATAAGTTGTACGACACGCGGCGACAAGCCCGTGCAAGAAATTGCCGTGAAGTTATGCACACCATCGCCTTATTTGGGCACACACAGGTGGCTGTGGCCTTAGCCAAGGCAACTGACAACTCACAACTGGCCACTTGGAGTGGGAAACTAGAAATGCTGGCTGTCTTCCAACAGCACTCGGGTGCCAAAGAATGTCAGCTATACCATTATCACAGCATGACGAATGCGAAAAGTGCCAGGCAAGGTCATTTTGTGTTGGAAACTTTCCTATTGAATTGAATAATGGCAGCAAAAATGTAAATAGATTTATGTACTAGAAGTCAATAGGAAATGTAAGCTAACATTATCTCCTAATTATTGAAGTAGTCCCAGAATTAACCATACTTACAAATTATGGGAAATATAATTATTATTTTAGAGAATAAATAATATTTCCTATTGAATTGAATAATGATAGCAAAAATGTAAATAGATTTATTCACTAGAAGCTAAAGTAAGCGAACATTATCTTCCAATTATTGAAGTAGTCCCTGAATACGTTTGTAAGGTTGTACAAATTCTATCGATACTATTTTTATTTTCAAAAATATTAAATGTGTAGTTTAAACAGCAATTATTCTTGTCTTAGCTACTTTTTTAATAAAAAATCAATATTAGTTTTAATTATATTTGTATTTGCCATACTATTTTTACTTTAGACAATATTGAATATTTAACTCAAATTTTAATTATTATTTTATTTTTATTGAAAAATCTGTATGTAATTTAAAGTATAAATTATTTTTATATTTCGCATCTCATTTATCTTTAGGCTTACTTTTTTAATGGAAAATCAATTTCAATTACCCAGCTGTGAAGTTGAAATTAAAATTTCTGCAAAATGCTATCAGTCATTTATTGCTTATTGCTCAGAGTATCTTTTACAATTGTGTAGCTGCGACGACACTATCATCATTATTATGCCAATAACACCATTGACGTCACATGTACAACGAGAAAAATTCCCAAAAAAGAAAACATTTATCTAGAAACATCTCGTAGCATCCCAAAATACTTATAGGCACACCATTCTTATCTGTCACGTAGAACGAACATAAACAGAACTCGAATCGTAAACAAGTTGGGCCAGCTACTCAATGAATTGGAATGCCAGACGTCATAACAACAAGTGTGCATCAGTTTTCTTTCTTATGAAGGATCTGCTGAGATCGTAAAATCTGAAAGAACCCCCCAAAGAACCAATTAGAAGACAAAATGTAATTTGAGTTTTATATCTTTTTTTTGTATTTTGTAATATTGTTTTTTTTTTAAAGCTGTCAATTTTCTATCACATTATCTTAAGAACTAATGGAAGCGCTGGATCGCTGAGATGAGTTTTGAGTTACAGTTAAGTACTGCCGCCGCTGCTGCTGCTGCTGCTGCTATCACAATGTTGCATGCGTTTAAAGCTTGTTGAAGATTGAGGATTTGTTGTTTGTTGTTGTTGGGCTAGGTGGATGTCTTAAGCCTGAGCCCAACGATCCTGGTACTGCATGAACGGATGCTGTTGGCTGGAGTAGCAGTAGGCGGGCTGCAGCAGATCGGCATCGACGCTGGCCACGGGCTGGAGGTTGGTGGTCCAGAAGAAGGTGCCGGCTTCGGTGCGTGCGAATCGCACTGGGACATAGATGTCCTCGTCGGTTTCCATCTCTTGTTCTTGGGCCAGCTGAGCGAGTTTCTCGTTGGCGGCGTTCTCATCGATTTCGGCATAGTAAACCTCTTCGACTTCGGCGTTGCGTAGATTGTCAACGGATTCAAGGGACTCCAATGAGTTCTGGCGATGCAGTTGTTGTTGTTGCTGCTTCTGCTGCTTCTTGAAGAAAGTCTTCAAGACTTGCTTAATGCTGTAGTTGTTCTTCATTTTGTTGTTGGCGTTGTTGTTGCTGATGGCGACTTGTTGGCACATTTTGTTTGTGTGTGTGTGTTTGAGATTGAAATGGAAAAGCGTGTGTGAATGTTGTTTGTGTTGCTTGGAACGCTGACGATGTCAGAATGATTTCCCAACCGAAACCCGGCTCGCTTTTATAGCTGCCACAACGCTCCGCTCCGCTCAGCGGCAGCAGCGGGGCAGCGCAGCTCAAATGCATTTCCTGTGGCCGCAACACACACACACACACACACTCGCACAGAAGAGACGAAAGAAGGGAGAGAGATATGCACAGTTAAGGAAACATTGAAAAAGACCCTCCGACAGACACGCGTACGTGGTACGCACCTCACCCTCATTGAAAAAGGCTGCAGCCACGAGAGACCACAGAGAGAGAGAGAGAGAGCGAGCGAGAAACCGGGAGAGGGAGATAAGATAGTTGGCTGGCGAGCGAGAACCTGAAATATGAGGCTCTTGTAAGGGCAGCAGGTAGCCCAACGAGAGCCTGTTCTCCTCTTTTTCTGTGTGTTTCAGCGTGTGTGTGTAGGAGCGAGGAAACGTATAATACGAACCCCCGATCCATACAAAAACTGCAACTGTTCAAAGTGTGGGAAACAATTTTCGGTGCCTCGAAATTTTAAGGAAATATATATTCAAGTGGGGAAGCAGATAAAGAAAAAAAAAAGCGAAAAAAAACAAAAGGCAGGTGTTCCTTCGTAAAATTTCTCACGACTCGAAGGAAGACAGGACATACAATATTTGTGGATGGGATCACACGGTTAAAAGGAGTGCAAATTGTAGTCCTAATGGGCAATCAACATAAAGGCAATACCCAAAAAAAGAACAGAAGAAAACGATTGAACTGCATTCCCACGCATTGCTCGTCATTCGTCCTGGTTGTGGTGGTTGTAATTGTTTGGGGTCCTGTCATTGGGATTTTGTGTGCGTTGTATGCGCATTTCGAATCACTTGTTATGCTGTTTTGATTTCCAACTTTCCCACACGGCTTTTGTGTGTGCTGGAACTCGAACTCGAACTCGATCTTGCATGCGACCCCTGCAGCAATAAAATGTGGCTGCCACTTGTCTTCGATTTCATTTCACTCCTCATTGCAAATGCACCCTTATTTTGAGCGTTCAAATCTTGTAGATATTTTAATTAAGCCGACGGGGGGAGAACTATCAATAAGTTGAGTGTGCCTTGGGACGTGTGTGTGAAGTGCGCGTGGGATTAATGCTGCAATAGACGCATACTTAAAGATACTTTTTAATAGCCGTCAGATCCTAGCCAGGGGGTTGCCTTCACTCTGCCTTCACACTTGTGTTTATGTTATCGTAGAGGGGGAGACGGAGACGCATTTCGAGTGTGTGAAATGGTCTCCCCCGAAGACAAGAAAACGGGCTGACATTGTTTATCGAAAAGAGGAGAAACTGAAGCGCCTGCATGTGTCATTTACTTACGAGTTGATGTTGCTGTTGCCGTTGCTGTTCCTGTTGCTGTTGGGAGTGGGGTATTGACAGCTTACACTTCAGCTGGGGGTGCAGTCTGCGCTGTAAGTATTTTGCGCCTTGTCTCGGAGCCCTGGTGGTAATATGATATGTGTACTTGAGAAACTTTAGCCTCCAGCAGACTCGACAGAAGATAATGGGCAACGTGCCAAGTGGTGCTCGCATGTGGTGTGCACAACACAAACAGTGCATCATAAAAGCGAGCCACAGCCACACCATTCACGAATGAGCTGACCGAAAGCTGAGGAGCAAAGCTTGCGTCGACGAGAGGGGGGGCGGGAGGCGGTGTGTGGGGCGTGCCGGGTCTTTTATGTGATCTTAGCGAGTATGTGCTGGCATCCAGCAGCCAAAGACGCAGACGCAGACGCAGCCTCGCTTTGGCGGATGGCAAACTGGTTTATGAAGCCGAGCTGCGACCATGGCTATAACTATACACACACACACACACATACGATCGCTCTCGCTCTCTCTCTCAGTCTCGCAGACACTCGATGGTTGGGGTATGACGAACAAATGTGTAAAGTATTAAAAAGACTAAAAAGAGACCAACAACAAAAATGAAATAAAAAACAAAAGCGTCGACCGCATCCTAAACAGCGGCCAGCAACGACTCGCCAAACAGCAACAACAACGAGATGGGGGCAACAGCAGCGGCAACGAGCCAGCCCCAACCAATCTTTTCAAGTTGATCCCCATCAAGATATTATTTGACAGCAATGAAACGACTGGCACGAGTTTGTTTCCCACGGTCTGGCACTGCGCATGTGTGCGTGCCTTGTCGACTATCTGTGTGTGCCAGTGCCCCCCTCCCTTCCCGCTGGCCCCCCGCTCATGCTCTGCTGTGCCTTTTGTCGGTATGGATGGGTTGCCGCTGTCTCTGTGTGGGTTGCTCTGCGGCAGGGGGGCTTCCAGGGGGGCAGGCGCACACTGCCGACTCTTGCTCTGTCTCTGGCTCTGGCTCTGTCTCTGGTTTGTGGCTGCTTTTCGCGGCGCAATAAAGTTGAAAGCGCACTGTTGGATATAAATTAATTCAACAACACGCTATAGTTGTTGCTGTTGCTGTTGCTGCTCCGCTCGGTCTCTGGGCTTGGGCCTGTTGCTTGTGCACGCTCTCGTGCTGTTGCTGTTGTTGTTGTTGCTGGCCCAATGTTGGTCGCCGGCGCAGCGGGGGAACTAAAATTCGCGCGTGCGTATGCCATCGATAAAAAAATAAAAATTGTTTTACAAAAATGAACAAACAAAAAAAATAAGAGAAGCAAAATCGACTAAAATGGGTGAAATGAGGTCTTCGTTGTGCCACAGCCGAGAATCAATGTCTGTCTGTGTGTGTCGGTGTGTGAATATGCATTTAAGTTGGTCTTGGGCGACTTGAAGGAATGCGCTACGCATATTGCGAAATTGCATGGGCTCACAGTGCGTATGAGTCATGCATTATCCAATTAGACCCTTAAGCGAGGCAACAAGGCAATAACATCAACGATACGAACGTCTCTAGGGACGTATAATGAAATTGTACTCTCCGATATGAGGCTTGAGCGTTGTTTATTATAAATAAACAAATTATGGAAATAAAGATAATAATAGTTGAGTCACTAATTTTATTATAATTGGAAAGGGTTATAAAAATGTCATGTAATGTTTTTAATAATAAAAATGTTAAAGGTTAGTGACTAGCGTCCCAATTTAAAAATTTAAAATTGTTATCGACTACAATGTCGTTTTGATATTATTAAAATAAAAATCTGAAGTTTAAATTGGTATTGTGGTAGATTATGTAATTGTAAATATCAATACACATTTAAATCAAAATAACATGATTTTATTTTTACTAAGATAATTTGCTTTAATTAAATATTGCAATATTTCTGATAAGAAGTTTAATAATATTATGCCACATTTCCGATAAGCAGTTGCTTGGCATAATTTAATATATATTTCCAACATTATTCCAAATTGAATTAAGTAAAATACTCAGATTTGATGAAATGCTTTAGATTGACATAACAAAACCATCTGCATAATGAAAATAAGTCTGATCTTGAGCATGCCCTTAGTAAGAACAACATAACATTATCAATTTACACATGCCAAATCTAATATTAATTTCATTGGACAAGCGGAGGCAACCCTCATGAAATTGATATCATCAGCGACCCCTATTTTGAAGCATCATTCATGTTTTACAACACCACCGACAATCAGACACTTTTCACTCTTCTTCGCTCTTCCAGTCACTTTCAATCCAATTAGCCATTTCCGGAGCAGGCAGCTTTTTGACAGCCTCGCGCGCGCCTCATTTAACGGACCAACAACAGCAACAGCAACATCAACAGCAGCAACATCAGCAGCAGCAGCAGCAGCAAGCAAACGGCGTCAGCAGCGACAGCCGCAAACAAAGGCAGACGAAACAGAAAGAAAAAAATGAAGATGAGGTTGTTAACGTTTGTTAACTGTAGCTCATTTGAAATGCGTACAAAACGCCAACTTAATTTGTCTTGTGCCCCGTTTATTGTTGCTGTTGTCGTTATTGTTGTTGCTGTTGCTGTTGCTGTTGCTGTTGCTGTTGTTGATGATGCGTTGCCACTCGTGTTGTCATATTCAATGTGATTTCGTCGGTTCGCCACTTCTAATTAAGTGTTGTGAAATTCGAGCTGAGTGTGTCAAAGATTGCTATAAATAGTGGAAATTGAGACACTTATGGTGCGCATAGATGAATCACAGATTGGAGTCATGCTAAATATAAATATGTGCTAAAAAACCAAATCATTTGTGACGTGACAAAAGCTTCAAACACTACACGAGCCATAGAGTCATAACAACAACATCTATAGCGTGTGCTAACAATAACAGCAGCAACAACAACAACAACGGCAGCTCACAACTGACTTTCGCGCACACGTCGCATAAAAATACTTTGCCTTTTGCCCAGTCAAGCCGGTAATTGTCTACAAATGGTAGAAGTAGTAGTTCAACCACACACACACACACACACACACACATGCACACGAATCGACAGCAACAACAACAACAACAACAACAACATACACAAAATAAAAACCACCGACAACAGATCCCAAAGCCGAGTGGTCGCAATGGGCAATCAAGAATAATCATGTAAACGAAAAGCGTAATGCTTGGCCCACGAAGCCCACGATCCCAATCAATGATCCATAAAGCGTTAAAAAAAATACATACAACAAAAACAGCGAGAGAGAAAGAGCAAAGTCAAAAACCAAAAAAATAAAATAAAAATGCTGCGCGATGACGATTCCACAATTATCAGCGTGCCATAAGCTACTGCTGCAAGGGTGAAGGCGAAGGCGAAGGCACATGGCAAACCGAAGTCAAGACGGACCAAGTCGAAGCAGAGCTGACGCTGCTCCGGCGAGTCCAAATACCCGGCCACATACAAATGAATTGAAATGCAAACATCTTGTTATGGATGGAAGGCATGTGCTCGCTTGGCTGCCGCTCAGCCACAGCTACAGTCAGAGCTCTTAAAGGCGGGCCGTCAGACGGACGGACGGACAGCCCAAAGACCCCAAGCATGCACAATCAGAAGAAGTCAGGCCAGGCAGGCAGTCAGCCGTCGTCGTGGAAATCGGCTGCGAAACAGTTTCCCACGGTATAACAATCACAACTCACACAACAGCACATTCATACACACACACATACACACATACAGACAGCGCGCGTGATACATACTCACAACGACGACGAGATAGAGGCGCAGCCGCAGCTCAAGTCATTTTATTGCCCTCACACACAAGCCACCACGCGGAGGGAGAGCGAGAGAGTGACAGAGAGAGAGAGAGCGCGCGCACACACAGCGCATACGTAAACAGAAGCCAGCAGCAACAACAACAACAACAGCAGCTGCTGCTGCTGCTGCTGCTGGGCACCAGAGCGAGAAGGATAAATAAAAGTTAGTTCGCGCACGAGGCAAAATGCGCATCTCGCTCGCACGCGCACTCGCAGTCGCAGCGCAGTTGAGGCCGAGCCTATATAAAGCACGACGCGCACAGCGAGCTGAATCATTCAAAGCTACAACTTTGCAGCGTGAACATCGCAGAGCTCAAATTAAAAAAAAGAGAGACTGCAACTTGTGGATTACGCGTGATTTCGTCAAGTTTCATCAACAACCGCAATTAAATTAAAAACTATGGTGCTGGAAATGGAAATGTCCAAGACCTACCAATACCGCAAGGTGATGAAGCCCATGCTGGAGCGCAAGCGTCGCGCCCGCATCAACAAGTGCTTGGATGAGCTGAAAGACATCATGGTGGAGTGCCTGACCCAGGAGGGGGAGCACATCACACGCCTGGAGAAGGCCGACATCCTCGAGCTGACCGTGGAGCACATGAAGAAGCTGCGCGCCCAAAAGCAGCTTCGTCTCGGCAGCACCGCCAACGCCAGCGGCGACTCCAAGCTGAGCATTGCGGAGAGTTTCCGTGCCGGCTACGTGCATGCCGCCAATGAAGTGTCCAAAACATTGGCCGCTGTGCCCGGCGTCAGCGTGGATCTGGGCACCCAACTCATGAGCCACTTGGGTCATCGTCTCAACTACTTGCAAGTGGTCGTGCCCACGCTGCCCATCGGTGTCGCCGTGCCCATGCAGACATCCGATGAGCTGAGCAACGACAGCAGCAGCAGCAGTCCAAGTCCAGCCTTGGTGACGCCGCCACCGTCGGAATGCGGCAGCGCCAGCGGCAGTTGCAGTCCAGCGCCGAGCGAGGCGAGCAGCAGCTCTGGTTCCATGTGGCGTCCCTGGTGAATGGAGCGCAGGCGACAGCCTTGCAGCCCAAGGTGTTGACAACTTACTCAAGAACCCGGACAGCTGTGCCGAGGAATGCGCTGGATTGGAAGCCCATCCAAGCTGACTTTGCCCAGAGCCAAGCAATGTGGCTAGGCAAAAGATCTGAGAGCCAACTCTAAGAGCCTTTATATGAGGCTAAAAGAGTGCGGCGAAAGCTATTCAAATAATAAAAATAAAAACAGAAAAAAAACAAAGCAAATTTCTTTTCTTATTTTTGGTCAGCTCAAATTTCCAGCCAGAGATTGAATTTCATCAGACGCCAGTCTGCGTCATCGTGTCCAGAGAGCGATAAACACAATCATCAATGAAGCCCTTCCGGAGGCGACAATATAATCATAATAATGAGTGAGCTCCATAGAAATCCTAATCGAAAACCTCAGCCGGAAGTCGCCAAATATTTTCCCACACTCTCGGGGTCTCTCCAGTTGGCCTCATTAAATGACGGTTCGTTCTCTGTTCTCCATTCGCCTTTTGCGCCGGCGCTGTTGCCGCAATTAAATAATAAAAAAAAAAAACTACTAAGGCAATATACGATATATACATATATATAGACAAACATACGTACATATATAAAAGCCAGCAACTAAATTCTAGGAAACGTCATTTATTACAAGTTTTTTGAGTGTGAGAACCGCTCGACTCGCCTGTCAATGGCTCGCATTGTTGTTGTTGTTGTTGTTGTTGTTGTTGTTATTGCTGCTTTGACAGCTTTAACTGCGCTTGACCGTTTGGCACATGCGCCGGGGCCGTTGTCAGACAAACGGCCAGACCTCCAGACATCGCAAATTAAGGTCCGCGACCGCGACCAGGCCAGGCACTTAAAACTTCGTCGTGTATCGGTTTATCGGTGTATTGGTCGTATACGTGATATCTGTATGGCTCATATTAATGAGTGTGTGTGTGTGTGCGAGTGTGTGCGAGTGTGTGAATGATTTCGCGTGTGCGCTGTGCGGTTCGGTTACGGAACTTCAAATTGAACGCTATTGTGTCTGGTGTGGACAACTATGATGATGACTACCTACCCGACTCTCCACTGATGCCGATGCCGATGCCGATGCTGATTGCTGCTAATCTTCGCCAAATGTGATTAGTCACGTAACATTGGCACAGCGACCTGCACAAGCTATTTATATACATACACACTTATTGATGTGTATCTTTTATATTTATTTTTAAGCGCTTCTTTTATTGGCCAACCAGAGTTTGAAGACCACAAAAATTTGCACAGAGAATCATTAAAGAATCATGGTTTGATCTTCGCCACAAGTTTAGCGCACAAATTGCACAGAATTTTTTGTTTGATGATTTTAAGTGCGATAATAACAATAACGCAGGCAATAAAATAAAATCTTCTCCAGTTTTCAAGGAATAGATAATTAAGTGAATTTAGCAACACTTCTGATTTGTCACATTCTGTAAGTCTCATAAATTATGTTGAATTATTTGCCAAAACGAATTAATCTAGCAAAACCTTGACAGTGCAAAAAAATAGAGCTGACAATGATGATAATGATATTAAATAATGTGGGCCAAGCGCTAACGGTTTTATTGGAGCAACTTGAACGGTTCGTAAGCGCCTTAAGAAGACTATAAAAAAAGAAATGAAGTACAGTACGCACATCACGTGACCTCTGAGTGTTGGCCCCACACTAATTCCATTTACATTCAGACTTCGACTCAGCTTCAGATTCGCGTTCACATTCACTGCAGTTGTTGCTGTTGTTGTGGATGCTACCCCGGGGCCAGGCCGTGCCACCTACTGCAGTCATAACACACACACGCCGCACAATTTAATGCAGCCGTATTAAAGTAAGCGCAAGACCACCACTTAATAAAAAACAACAGCACAAAAAAAGGAAGATAACAAAAATAATAATAATACAAAAAATACATATATGCACAATATGTATATACATGAGTGTAAACCGGCCAACACAACGAGCGGGCGTCATTGAGATGAGCAGGCGAAGGAGTTGAATGGGGAGTGGAGTCAGGTGTGTGTGTGTGTGTGAGTGTGTGTGTGTGTGCAACTCGTGCCAGCATCTCGGGGCACACAGACAAAGAGCTCTGGGGCAGCTTGTCCAGTGGCAACGTGCGCGTGTGCCAATGCAGTGTAACAACATCCCATATTAAAGATATTACAGAGTCAATAGCACACCATATAAGTGTGGCGCACACACACACACACACACACTCGCAGTCGGATCTCTCGCTCTGACCATAAACAAACTAAATTGAGTTCGTTCGACAAAACGCTGCGCTGCGCGTTGCGAGTTGGCTTCGCGCATGCGCCGCGCCACAGGCCGCCTCTTATTATGCCTCTGCCCCTTGCCTCTGCCCCTGCCGCTGCCCCTTCCCCCTTTGCTTTTCGTTTTGGGCTTACGTTGTGGTCTTAACGATCGTGTGTCCACAGTCATTACAATGTTGGCCAATGCGACGACGTCGACTTTGCCGCACACTTACCGCACGCTGCTTTTCTCTTTCAAGTCGCTGCAGCGTCAGCAACTCGCCTCCTCCTCGTGATCTTGCCCGTAAGTGGTCTTGTATCTTGAATACAGAAATACGTACAACAGGGACACACTCAAACACACACACACACACACAGTGTTATACACAGACAAACGCTTACATATAAAAAAAAGGGCAGGTGTGTCGATCGTGTGAGAACCACGTTCCAAACCATTTTCTCACGATCTTCGCTTCTGATATTTCTTTGTACCACAGTTCCTCCAGACCCTCCATCCCCCTTGTCCACTGTCTGCGTGTCTTTCGCCGTCCGTCCGTCCCTCGGTCCCTCCGTCTGCCTATTTGTGTGTGCGTGTGCTGTGGACCCTTCAAGTGATTCGTATGCAGTTTGTGTATTGTAGATTTTTAATGACTTGGGCTTGCGTTCGAGTTTGAGTCGGAGTTTGAGCTCGAGCTCGAGCTCGAGGCTCGATCGTTGCAGATCTTGAGCGTTTCGGGTTTTGGGCTTCGGTTTCGGTTACGTTGCAACACATTCGTTCATCATTCATCGGGTTTATTTTTAAGATTAAGTATCTTTTGTTGCTGCATGCATTTCCTTTTGCTGTTGCCGTTGCCGTTGTCGATCCCATTGCCTTTTGCCATATTCTGCTTATTGTCATCTTTGGGTGTTGTCGTTGTTGTTGTTGTTGTTGTTGGTGTCGTGCCACAATTATGCTGCCTAGGGATGGGCGAAGATCAGCACTGAGCTGCAGTTGTGATTTTTCACGGTTTTCATGTTTGATCAATATGCAAATCACATAAAGCATTCTTCACAAAATAAAATAGCAATTTACTTTATGAACTTTATCTTGCGGAAATAGATTGTAAACATGTATAAGGATAGCCTCAGTATTTATCTTCACTGCCCTAGTCTACAGATATATAATCAGCAGTTTAACAGAGAGTTATTATCATATGCAAATGTAAATAAGTAGCAGTTAAATTTTCCTTACTCTCCCTCAGCTAAAGATTTATTGACCCTTGAGAAGTGCCTTGAATTTAAATACTACAGATTGTTAATCTTAATCAAGGTCGGAGTTATGCATCCCTAGTGTTGCCCCCATATTTTTCATCGTCGTCCCGACTATTTTATGCTGCTGTCTTGAACTTCATTGATTGTTAACAGCTCAGGCGTCGGGGCTACTGGTCTTGGGGCAACAACAACAACAACGACAGCAGATAAGCATATGATGCGGGCCATCCAAAAAGTGATATCCTGTCCAGGGCCCTAGGGCAGGGCAATCATTTACTCGAACCTTTACCTGAATATCCATCAGACAACAACCCAAGCAATTATGTGTGGATGCAACTCTCTGTATGTCTGTGTGTCTTGACCATTGTGTAGACGATTTTCTAGCTGAGTGGCCAAAAAGGATGGCCATAAAGAATGGAATGACTCGATCCTTTGCTGCCCTTTGTCTGCGATCGACACGGCTCGGCTTTCTTTACAAGATTGAGCCTAAGGCTGAGCGACATTGTCGTAACTCGATTAGACACGCCATGAGATAAGTCTCTAATTTTTTATTTCTGTCCGCCGGTCGTCTTATTGTGTGCACACGTGTTCAAGGGGTCGACCAGGGACGGACGGTAGCCTCATGACGGACATCGTCGACGATCGTTGGTTTGTTGGTTTTCTTCTCCTCCTGGCCTTGGCATTGTTTTCGCTTTCTTTTGTTACCAGATTTCATCTTCTCTTTTTTGTTGTTGCTGGCAACAATAAGATGGACAGCAAAATTACAACGAATTGGCTCAGAGGGTTCGATAAAATGTAGCAGCCATTTAGGCTATGCTTAGCTCGGCCAACTTCCGCTATGCGCACCTATTTCTATTTTTTATTTTGTACCTGGACTCATTCCCAGAAGCTGTTTGACCAATTGGACTCAAATGATGTTGTAGCTCGATAAGCAGCTTTTCCGCTTAATTTCAGTCATAGGACTGAAGCTTGAAAGTTGACTAATGAAAACATCAGTTTGGTTTTGTTTTTCAATTTTCGCTAATTTGATTTATTAAACATAGTTATCACCTCGGTTAAAGCTTTTTTTCTAAGACAAACTTAAAACTAAGTGGTAGTCAATGGAGACAGTGATTGACCCATAGACTTGGAAGACTTTTGCTATCATTAACTCTCTCTCTCTATCGTTGGTTATTTTTTTGTTCCTTCTACCAAGGCCGCCAAACGTTCTCCTCATCCTCGCTGTCGACCGCCTCATTGGCTTTGAGGCTGCTGGAGCAAGTCGTTAGCAGATGCTCGCTGGCCACGCTGGAGTTGGGGCTGCCGGCATAGCTGGAGATGGGCGAGATGGGCACCGAGTAGGCATCCCGGCTGGCGATGTGCACGGAGAGCGGCGATGTCACTGGCAGCACCTCTTTGACCGCTGGCTGCAGCTGATTGAGGCGCTGTCCCAGATGCGTCATCAGTTGAGTGCCCAGGCTGACGTTCATGCCGGGCAATTGGGACAGTGAGCGGGAGACCTCGTTGACGGCGTGGATGTAGCCGGAGCGGAATCCCTCGGCGGGGCTCAGAGTGTCGTCGCCGCCATTGGCGCGTTTGTGTTGGCGCTGTTGCTTCATCTTCTGCAGATGGGTGATGGTCAGCTCGAGAATATCGGCCTTCTCCAGGCGTGTGACATGCTCGCCATCCGACTCCAAGGTGGCCACCATCAGATCCTTGAGCTCGAAGAGGCACTTGTTGATGCGCGCCCGACGCTTGCGCTCCAGCAGAGGCTTCATCACCTTGCGGTACTGATACGTCTTCGACATTTCCGAGACTTGCGATGAGGACATTTTGTGTAAGGATATTTTTGGTGTGTGTTTCTTGCGAGCTGTTGCTGCTCCGACAGTGCGAGACGTTGTGTATGGACTGCACTCCTGACGATTGCCTTTTATACGAAACCAGTCGAAAAACAACCCCCAAATGTCGTTCGTTCGTTGGGTTGTTCTTCGGGTCCGACGATGGGCTCGTCGGGTTCCAGTGTGCTGGCATTTCGTGTGCAGCGTGAGCTGTGTGCTGGCATGAGGGTTGCTTGAGGACATTGGCTCGACCCTTCCGCTGTTTCTTATTGTTCGTTTCGCTTTCTTATTGTGGGCACCCTTATCATCAGCATTGCAGGGAGCAGGATCGCCGGATCGTTACCTTTGCGTGTGTGCGTGTGTGTGTTTGGCAGTATCGTGGGAAACACTTTCCTCCTTGGTTTCTCACACCAATATGTTGGGCTCACCTGCTCAATGAGCAACGGAACGCTGCCCTTGCCATGGGAATATTATTTTTTTGCAGTTGTGGCGCAGCTGCCATTTCTAGATTTGTGTTATGATTTGCCTAAGAATGCTCCTCGTCTCCTCGTTTGGACGAGCGAAAGGATAACGAACTGCACACTCATCTTGCCATCTCAGTTGTGCCCGTTGCCATTGGCGTGGGAAAGCAACAGCATTTAGGCTGGGGCGTTTCACTTAGGCGGAGCAGCAGCGAGAGCAGCACTTCCTGTTTGTTGTGTTGTGTTGTGCATTGGCATTCCCTTCCCATTTCCCTCTGCTCGTCCTGCACTTGTTGGCCGGCTCTTGTGCCAGTTATGATCCTGTGGGAACATTGCTCGTGTGCGACGAGTGTGCTTAATGCGTGTGTTCCCGTTGCCTTCTTGCGACCTGTTCCCGCTCTCACTACTCGTGATCCTTGAAGACCTCTTTGTAAGTAAGTCGAGGTCGACTAGGGGCCAAGCGATGCTGTTCGCTGCTCGATGCTCGTTTCTTGTTCCACGCTTGCGGCTCGCAACTCGCGAGTGGCGCACGGTGGACACACTTCCGACTTCCAACTTTTGACTGTTAGTCGAAGTCGCACACGCTCCAGACTCCTGTAATTGAGTTATGGGGTGTGGGTTTAACGTGGCGTTGACTGAATTTTAAAGCGTACTAAAGTTTACCAGAAGGGTTAATGTGTGTTTTATAGTAATTGATTGTTTTAATAGGATACTAAAAAAATTGTTATGATTAGTAAGTAAAAGTACTAACAAATTATGGTGTAATATGGAAAAGTTAAAAATATTTTTTTTTTTCATATTTTCAAATGTGCTAAAATTCTGAAAATCTTTCTTAAATTTGGGGGAAATAAAAAATTAAAATGTTTTCTATTATTTTTGCATTTCTAAGAAATTTTTTATTAATCAATATTTTGGAAACAGAATATTAATAGTAATAATTAACCATACAATTATTTTCATTCAATTAAAATTATTTAATTTCTTTCTTTTTTGACCAGTCGAATTTTTAAATTTTTTCTATTTTTTCCAAGTAAGCAGGAAAATGGGAAAATGCATCTGAAAAGATTGCAATATTACTGTTCGAAAAGAGAATACGAATATTTGTAGTTTTTAAATAGTTTATTTATATATCAAATGAGTAATAAGTAAAAAATGGATAAAATATAAAAAGTGGTATTTTAAACATTCGTGTTGGAAGAATTTTGTATGTTGAGTAAAAGTAACAATAAGTTGGAATTCTTATGTATTATAATGTTTATGTTAAAGCATGGTACTTACAATTAAATGGAAGCTCAGTGGGAAGCTCAATGTTATGTATAAAATATAAATTATTCTTATTCTTTACATTATTTGCTATGGGAGATCAAATACAAAAAAACGAACTTATAAACTATCACAGGAACATCACATCATATCTTAATTCTAAGTACTTGTAAAACTGAGGCAAATGCTTGGAAAACCTGATTCAAACTTACAAAACTAAAACCAGAGTAATAAAGCTCTCAATGTGCAGGGTTAAATAAAGCTAAGCGATTGGCAAAATGCAGTTCACCAGGGTCGCCAGACATCCTCTCCCTTCTCCATATCCTCATCCGGGGTTGTGGCACGCTGTTGCTTGCAATCCGCCAGATTGACGGGCATCTCGCTGGCATCTTCGCTGGGCACGGGACTGTGGATCTGATGCTTGATGTCTTTCAACTGATGTCCCAATTGCTTCATTAGATGTGTGCCAAACTGCAGATCCAAGCCGGGCACCGTCGAGAAGATATGGGAGACCTCGTAGGCAGCCTGTGTGTAGCCAGCACGAAATTTATCAAAGTTCAATTGGGTTGCAGTCGGCGATGATGAAGTGGGCGAGGTCGAAGCGGCAGCAGCAGCATTGTTGCCACAGGCAGCTAGACGTTGCTGCTGTTGGGTCTTTAGATAGTTGACCGTCAGCTCTAGTATGTCGGCCTTCTCCAGCTTGCTGACCTGGTCACCCTGCGCGTCCATTGTATCCACAATCAGATCTTTCAGCTCGTCCAAGTACAGATTCATACGAGCACGACGCTTTCGCTCTAGCAACGGCTTGGTGACCTTGCGGTAGTGCTGTGTCTTAGTCATAAATCTCTGACCCTCCACGGCCATTGTGCTAATTTGACTGGGTGACTGGGTTGTGTTGTGAAATGTTGCAAGTAAATTTTTAATTTGGCCAAGCGAATGTGCGTGAGTGTCTTGAAATGCTGCTCCGGAACGGGCACTTGCTGCTGTTCACCGCACGGTAGTCGCTTCAGAAATGATCTTGCCGCAAGGTAAACTGATCCTTTTTGTAGCTGCAGCAGCGTCGGCGTTGTCTACACTTGCAAAATCCTCCCCTAACTGCTACCACGCATCGCTCAAAACGATCAGAGCAAAGCAGAGCAGAGCAGAGCTGTGGAGAGCAGAACGGATCGCGTCGTATCGGAACGAGACAATCGTCGATCGTCTCGATGTGCGTGTGTGTGGCTCTGCTTGTGGCAAGATTCACTTCGTGCTGCACGTGTGCGACATTAGTGAACTTACATGCGTGGCTGCTAAACTGTGAACTACTCTGTAATATAATTTTCTAGGCTTTTTAAATAAATTTAAAAATAAATGGAAATATTCATAACATATAATTTGTTTGTTCATTTGTAGCTTAGAATTAAATTCTATAGTACCAAGCTTACAAAATATTAATATACGTAAAAATTCATAGTAATGAGTCTAGAAAAATCGAATTGAATTCATATCCCAAAAAAATAATAGTATTGTTGGATTTTAATAAAAGTGGTTGAGTAAATTTAAATTTTAGTCTATTTCCCATTTTTATCAAAAGTTTTTTATTTATTCCTATTTACAATCTGTAATTTAAAATGTTGAACTATGAGATTGTTTTTTTCTAAGATTTTAAAATCAATGAAAAGAATCTAGTATGATCACATAAATATCAATGTATACAGGGTATGCAATCAGGGTACAAAATGAGCGGAAGCTACACTGGCAAAATTATTAAATAAAATTTTAAAATAAAAATTGTGATTATTACTGTACAAAAAAAAATTTAAAAATAACATTTTTATTATAAAATAAAAAAAATGTAAAATATGTATATTATTTGTATTTTAATATATGATCAGTTTATTAAGTATATCATTGCCCATAAAATTTCTCAGTGCCCCTGCATCTTCCTGATCCTAACGACGCGTTCTCAGCGCCATTACGAGAGCGGCACGTCGCTCTCTCTCATTCTCTCGTGCCGTCGTCGTGCGTCTGCGCAACAGGAACAAAGGCAAGATTAAGAGCAAGAGCATAAGCATGAGCCACCAAAGACAAATCCCGATGCAGAGCAGAGCAACAACCACCACCAAAGACAGCAGCCTTGCGCTTGCACACACACGAGCTGGATGCGTGCAGCGTTTAACTGAGCCAACGACAACGACAACGCCATGACCTCGACCTGGCTGTGTGTGATGTGTGGTGTGTGGTGTCTGTGCTGCGCACACTCTTGCAACCGTGCCCCATGCGTGCTATTCCCGTTCCCTTTTGCTACCCTCACTTGTGCGGCATTGTTGGTTTTTCATCGCTTGCCACATCGTCCAAATGCGAGCGTGTGTGTGTGTTTTGTTTTTGCGCTCTTCCCTTTGTCGTTGCAGGCAGATCGAGACCCAGACCCAGGCCGAGACCTCATTTCCTCTTTGGCGCGACATTGCGTTACACTTACGGGAACGGGTCGCGCTCGCTTGGCCGAGCAACCACCGCAACCACCACCCGTAGCAGTGCCAGCCACTTGCCAGCCTGCCAGCCAGCCGGTGTGTGTCGTTGGCGTCGCATCGTGAGAAAGTTTACTTCAAGCATTCCCACAAGTATTGGCATTGGGTTCTCGAGATTCGGCCCGGTCAGCTGGCTAGCTGGCTGGCTGGCACTTGCTCGTTTGGCGCGTTTTGCGATTGCAACTGGGATTTGTGCCCATTGACAAAATTCACCTGCTCAGCTCGGCTCGATGTTAGCCTTAGCACTGAGGGTGAGTGTTTGCCCATCCTCAGCACAATTGAGGGTCTTTTAATCGTATGCATGAAATCGAGAAGTTAATGCAGAGACGACACAACAATAACATAAACTGCACTTTATGATGATGACACTGATTCTGTTTCGTCGTGGGGGAGGTTTTTCACTGCTTGGCCTTTGATACTTGTTCTTGGGGTGCTTCGAGCATAAGAGCAAATATTTGCATAAGAAAGGAGCGCTAATGTAGATTCTGCAGAAAGATTAAGAATTCAAAATTCAACATATGTGTTAAATTAAGCATACGATCGATATCATTTCATCGTATGTTAATCATTGCATACTTGTATGTAGTGAAAGCAATTAATGTATTTGTTTAAACATTTTATTGAGAGTAAATTAATTTGATCGACATTATAATTGTACATTGATACTAGATTTGAAACATGAACATTTCATAAATATCATTTGTTAGCTGCATACGTGTGCAAATGTTTTTGTTCCATCGTTTTGTAAAATACAATACATAAGTTTCGATTTGAAATACATACACATATAGCAACACATACATTTATAGCACAAATACTTATACTGCAAACGTATTATAACATTTCTCAATTTCGTTCGTTATGCATACGTAATACATCCATATTGTATACTCGTTTATTAAATAGTTTTCGTTCTAGTTAAGTTTGATTTAAAATTTATTAGTTGCATTTGTCAATAAGTAAATTTCTTGTGCTAGTTTTGGCTTATAAGAAAAGGAAGATAACGGACTTAATTGTTGCGCTTCATCATTTTACTAAAACTGTTTAATAAGAGGTACAAATGTAAGTATAACGTTCGATTCGTTAAAACTATTTCGATTTACGATCTCTTAAATGTTTTTATTTCTTTTCGTTTTTTTGTAATATTGTTTAATGCTTAAAACTAATTTGCATTAAAAGCGGACTGGGTCTGGTTGCTTAATTGTAAAGGGCTTTTGGTGTTTTAACAATTTTTATCAATACAAAAATAAATATATAATATAATAAAAAAATGCATGTTCATGAAATAAATTAAGTAAAAGTTGAAATGGAAGATGAGCTTAAGAAAAAAACATAAAATAAATGCCATTAATTACAAATTTGTTAGTTGCAGCGGGAGATTCTCGTATAATACAAAAGAATTAAAAGGCCGCGCTTACGCACGCCGATTTCTTAAAGCTTCTGGTGTTTTGTTGTTACTGTCGTTATCTATATAATCAACTCTGGTACAAATGGTGCCGTTACGCCCTGCCCCGGCCGTGGTCATCTCAGGAACTGGTGTGAGTAGGTTTACGTGCTTATTATTTAAACTACATAATTATGGCGTTATACTTGTATTAATAAAAATTACATACATCGAATTAATAATCGTATTAAAATTGTTTTTTTTATGTTTTCGTATTTTTGCCAAAATATAGTATGTATGTATGTTTATATATATATTATCTTTATTATCTTTCTCTATTTGTAGTATTCGTGGGGCTTCTCTCGCTTAACCAGCTGTTGCGCTCTGCTTTATATACATATGGACATACATATACAATGTTTTCGTTTACACTTATCGTTTTGTTATTTGGTTTTGTACATTTTGTGGTTTTGGTTTTGGGTTCAGAAACATTTTTTAAACAGATTAAAAAAACGCATAACTTTTGCGATTAGTGTGGTACGTCTAGTGCGTGGGTTTGTTGTTGTTATTCATGCAGCTGAAAATAAGACAGAAGAGGCATAAACATATACATAAATGTTGCAAAAATCATAAAAATAGAATAAGAGTAGGGATTGAAAAGTTCGAAAATAAAAACAGAGCTTATCTATGGAGGTTGTTAACTTCTATTTTCTATTATCTATATTTTAGGGAATTCATTTGCTCTTTTAGTAATCAAAATACATGTATATTTTATGAAACTTTGTAAAAAATATCGCTGTAATTTGTCTCTATATCTAATCTACATTAAAATATATTTAAGAACTAAAAATGTTGTTTAAGCATTTATTTTCATTTATTGAATTAATTTCGCAAGATTCTTCACCGAGGGTTATTTCGCAAAACGTTTTAAGTCGCATGCATCAACTTGAGGTACAATATTTGTAGTTAAATATGTTTCATAATTCCATCTAAGATTCTTTTCTATGCTTATATATTTATATATATGTATATATAGTGTATAATAAAATATGTGACCCAAGTTACTACGCTGGCGATTCAATATAGTTGCGTTCTTAGTAACACGAGCCGATTTCTCCTTATTTAGTTATTAATGAATATAACAAACGTTTACGACATCTACACTACGCTACAAAGTGCTAGACAATTAATCGAAAAACTTTTGTAAATGCTTCAAGGTACTGATAAATATCATAAAATACAATTCTCAAATATTCAAACATCAATTCGCTAATACTATAAAGTGCATTTATGTGTTGTAATTTTTTCTGATTTTTTGTTTTCTATTTTGGTTTGTTCGTTTTAAATGTTGATAACAATTTGCATACACAATAGTAAGTATACGTTAGTACAATTGTCTGATTGTTTTGTGGGTGTGAGTGTGTGTGTGGTGACAATTTAGCAAGTGGCGCTTAGATAACTACTACCGATCGGAGTGTAGTTTCTATTTGCTCACGATTTTCATGTTAATGCAAATGTGCTGTGGCGTATGCGTGTGTGTGTTTGTATGTGTGTGTGTGTGTATAATTTTGCTAAAGCTTGTTCAATAATTAATTGGGTTTGGGAATTAATTGCTGTTGTGGAGCATTTAATGTGATGGACTTTCGTTCAATCGATGTTTGGCGCGTGATTTGCTGTGTGAGGCGCGTCGCAGCGAAGTGACGCTGCCGGAGCAGTTATCATAAAAGTCTAATGATTCCGATGAGAATGCTGTATATTAAAGTAATGGTGTTTGCATAAAGAAAGAGTAAATAGAGAATATAACTTTTTATCAAATTCAAGTGTATCGAAAATATCATTTCAAAAATTGTTGCTAAATAACACGCTAGTTTTGCTAAAAGCAATTTTAATTATTTATGCAGCTATATTGTTAATTTAATTTAACTACATTCATTATTCACTTACCTTTGTCAGTGGGTGAGCCAAGCGTTAAGCTGCTCAAGCTGGAGCTTAGGTTGTAGGGACGCGGCGAAGGTGGCACTGGAGCTGATTCATCGCCCGGCAAACATGTTTCTACCATAGCCTCCAAGCAGTTCACAAACAACTCCGACGACTCACCCATCATATTGTACTAAAAGATTAATTTCGATAGTTAATGAAATCATTAACAAATTAAACGTTATACTAACCTTGGTGAAGGGTCCAGCAAAGCGCCAAAGTCCGCCGAATCCGCAGCTCTGCAGAAAATGTAGTTGTTGCTGTGAGGGATCTTCGCTGGCCAGCATGTTTTGTATGATGCTCTGCACGGAATTCAACACAACTTGGTCATGCGACACTGACAGTATATTATTGATCTTCTGATCCAGCAATGAATGACTACAGAGAGAAGATCACATCATAAGATGCCGATTTCGTAAATGGTTTTGGGGCTCAACTTACATGACTGGGAAGACCTTGGGAAAAACGACAGATCCCTCGGCCAAATACTGATAAAGCACACGCGTTTCGCCCTCATCGGATGAGTATTTGACGAGGGTCGCCAGTACAGTTAAAACCAGGGCTTGG
This sequence comes from Drosophila ustulata, assembly GCA_035047365.1. Taxonomy (NCBI): domain Eukaryota; kingdom Metazoa; phylum Arthropoda; class Insecta; order Diptera; family Drosophilidae; genus Drosophila; species Drosophila ustulata. Next base: position 21,764,194 of record JAWNPT010000094.1, read on the forward strand.
ATAGACAAATCGGGCAGCACCTCAGGATCGAGCAAGACATTTGATTCATTCGACACTGACGAGCGTGAGCCGCGTTCCTGTTGGCGATTATCGCATTGAAATAAATTAGTTAGGTTTTAAAATAATTAAACGTAGCTAATGCGAGACATTGAGATATTAAAAGCTATTAAGATTTTTAAAACGTTTGTCTATTTTGAAAAACTTTAGAGGTGTTAAAATTGATTAGTATTGTTATGAATTTAATGGGAATTTCAGCAGACAGGCAAAGCCATGCATAAAATGAAATGTTTTTTAAAATTAAATAAATCGTATATACAATATAAATCTAGGCCTAGCAGCAAGTATTATTAATTAGTGGGTTAGGGTCTCATAAGAATGGGTATTAGTGAATAGTAGTAGTATTACAGTTAAGAGAGGGAGAGAAAGAGTTTTGTTAGGCAGTACCTGACGTTCTTCGATGCCGCTTGCATTATTCGGATCCTTTGTGGTTGGTACCGAAAATGAGCGTTGAGTTTTGAATAATACTCTCGCATTCTACGATTGTTTTGCACAGTTGTGTAGTTGTTGTTGTTGTTGTAGTTGTTGATGTCGTTGTAGTGGTTATAGTTGTATTTGTTTATTGTAATATATTATAGGTTTGCTCAATCAAATCAAACGTAAATCAAATGACATGTTCATGCGTAGTAGTTTATATAATTATACAGAAATATTGATGAGTTACAAGCACCAATTAGATGTAAGAGTCGGCAGGCATATATAGTAGTAGTATATTGAGTATATAGGAGTTACATTGTGATAAATGTATGTTACGGTTTTTTTATTTGAATTTTTTTATTCAAAACAAACATAAAAAGAGATAAGAAAAAATATCATTGAACGATTAATTAATTAGTTATGCAAAGGCTGATTTCGATAGAGTCGAGAATACATAGGCGGAATATATATGTATATAGTCTTAATATAACAACTGGATAGCCAAAAGTTACTATAGCAAATGGTTATAACAACTTTTGTACAACAAATTTCATTAATCAAGTAGTTACGTACGTAAATACTTGGATTCTAATGAATCGGCTTACCTGAAGTGTAGGTACTTTGTGCTGACGTGCAAACTGCAGAGCTGATTGATCCAAAATATCCCAACTCTTTTGACGTCGAGACAACGGTTGACCAATCTATAAAGACGGATATACAGTAGTGAGTTTCTTTAAGACACCTCTTGGACGAATGTAGTATACTTTTAAATATGACAAAAAAAACACGGCGTAACCAAATCTTTTAAAAATGATTAAATATCTCAAATAAAAACTAAACAAAATATGAAAAACTATACTCAAAAATAGTTTGTGGTAAATACTCTACTTTAAACCTAAAACCAACGTCTTAAATAATTGAAAAGCTATATTAACGTTAATCAATATACAAAAGTTCCCAAATTTATTTTGAGCAGAAGTTTAAAAATATTATAAAATAATAACCAGCCGAAAGGTATGGATGTTTTTTTCTCCCATGTTGCTTTAATTGTTAATTTAAGCATACAGATTACCAAATAAATAAATAGTTTACTTACAGTCGATACGCCGTTGGGTACTTCACCGTTGTCCATGCTGCTGCAGCTGAGATCTGCGGGCCAGCGGGGCAGCGCGTGCTTCACATGACAGCGGGAGCGCACCTCCTCGGAGACTGCCACGAGCGCTGTCAGATAGGCCACGCTGTCTGGCGTCACCTCGAATTTGTCACGATGCAGCGGCTTGGCAATAATGCCCAGCAGCATGGTGAGCACACGAGATGTGCGGGACACAGTAGTTGGTGTGGGATGTCGGAAACCCTGAAATCACAGGTAGTTGCAGATTGCGGCCACCTGTAGTGCAACTGAACAACTTACCTTAATAAGATGTCCCACCAGAGCGAAGTGGAAATTGCTGCGGAAGGACAAGCCAACAGCATGATCCAGTTGCTTGAAGTGCCACTCGAGTTTCTCGCGTGTCTTCATCATCACCTCGGCTATGGTTTCCTTTTTGTCAAAGCAACCTTGTGACTTGAGCGTATGCAGATTCTGTTCCAGCAGAGCCAGCCCAGCGCCATAGAGCGTAATCTCATCCAGCTGCAGCACAGAGATGGCCACCCAGAATAGAGCTCGATGTATGGGTGACTCGGGTCGCAAAAGTGGCTGAATGCGTGTTAGGCACATGACCAAAGCCTCAATTAGAATCAGATCGTTGAAGGACTCCAGGGCCTTGACCAGTATGCGCAGCAGTTGCTTAACCTCATGATCTGTCACGCTCTTGCTGATGCAACCGTAAACGATGAGCGCTCTGGGCTGCAGCGCTGGATTGTAGCAGAAGGCGAAGCTGCGTGCCAACGAGGTCCAAGTGTGCAGCCATTCACAGTCGGGCACATCGCGCATGCACGCCTCCATGATTTCCAGCAGTGCGTCTGTGATAACCTCCAGTGAGGGCAGCGAGAGTCGCTCCCGATCAGCAGGCAATGGTTGAGTGACGCGCTCATTGCCCAGCCACTTGTCTGTTGGATGGCGACAGCTTGAGCGGAAGGCAGTCACAGCCGCCGACTTCACCTTGCTAATGCCGAAAAGCAAATAGAATTTAGGCAGCGAGAATTCGTCCAGCGATAGGCGCAGGACACGCTGAGCTTCCTCGCCAAACGAGGGATTCGTGCATGTGCAGAGCGAGTGTATAATATTGATGACCAGACCGTGAGTTGAGGCGCGCATGGAGAGCGAACCAGAGCACACCAAAAAGGTAATGGTATGGAATAGATATGGCACCGAGGTGGCCACATCCAAGCAGTTGTTGAACGACAACATGAGTAGATAGCGTCCCAGTATGGCGATGTCGTCCCACATCATGTGCTGTTCCAGATATTGTGTGGGATTCGTGCACGACTTGTCCATGACGCGACACATGCGTGTGATGACTTTCTTGGACACCAATTGGACGTTGGCAGAGGCAAGTGCCACAGCCGTATCGGCCATAATCTCCACTTGCGGGGATCCCAAGCCATAGGTAATCGATTTGTGCAGGAAGTTATCCAGCACCATGTCAATGAGCTCTGGTATTTGTCCAATGGATCCCCAGATTTTCGCCTGCACTGAGGGATACATTTCCTTTTGATCGATGGTCAGACAGATGAGCTTGTCCAGAATCTGTGAGACCTTTAGCTTCTTGGCATCATCGTTTGATTTGCAGAACTTGGTCAAGTTCTTTAGCCATGGCGTCATGTACTCCAAGCACAAATGCTTCAGCTCGATGGTGCTGCGTTGGAAGCCCTGAATGGACTCCTCCAGAAACTCCAGCGTTAGATGCGGTTCATTGGTGGCCAGTTTCTCACTAACCGACTTAATAAAGATGGTGTTGTTCGAGGGTATGCAAAGACCCTGCGTCTCCAACAACTGTCCCTCAATCTTCAGGTCAAAGGTTGCGGTTAAGGCGCATAGCAAATTATAGGCAGCTGTGCGCAAATTGGGATCACAAGAGCCCAGATTGAGCAGCGCCATGTTGAGAAGCGTGCCTGGCACATCCTTGGGTCGAATCTTTTGATGCACTGTAACTGAATCAGGTTGACTGAGTTCCCAGCGATTTCGTATATGTATTATGGCCTGCACAATGTTGTCGCAGTCGTTGTGAATGAAACTCAATTGTCCACTTTCGTTGGTTATCGATAAGGTGAACTGGTTGTCGTCCACCAGGCAAACCTCCTCAATTTCGGAGGCGTAATAAACATCGTTGAGCAGCACGGAATGTGCCAATACTTTGGTCTTTTCGGCAGACGTAATCTGAAGCGCTGTTGGACCCACTTTGATGGCGACTTTTGTGTCCTTGTGGCTTAGTTTGAGGGCATTGCTAAACACCTTGAGATCCTCGTCGAGTGAGAGCGTGGCGCCTGGCAGCTTCTGCTGCTCAGCATCAATAAAATCGCTTAGCTTATTTGGCGACTCCAGGAACATTAGCTTACGGTTGCCCTTGAGCGGTGCCAGAATGCGATCGTGGAACTTGGTGTATTCGCGTACCCACGAATTGCAGTTGTAAATGTAAACCGCATGCACATTATCATAGGCAACGGTGGGCAGCACATAGAACCACTTCTGCAGAAACTCGGTGCGGAAGCGATTATCGGAGCAGGTGTGCGTAAAATCGATGACCACCTCGAAGGGCGAGTGACAGAAGGGTTTCAGCGTAAGGATAACATGGTAAATCAACAAATCCCCATTAGTTTCGCCAATTCTGTAAAGTAAAACAATATATTAATATATTTTTATCACAATCAGGTTATTTAACTCACTTGTATCGTCTGGCTATGTAGTAGAAAACTGGATATCCTGACTTGCTGGTGCCTGCCTGATAGAATATGTTCATGGATTTGAGCGTCTTGAATTCCTCCTTTTCGTGCATTTGGTGCTTGACCATTATCTCTTCAAAGTTGGTTGAGGACATGTCAATGGAGCTCCAACGCGCATACGAACTGAACATCATGTGCGAGTCAACGGGTTTGTGCTCTGGTGGACCCAGATATGCCAACAAGGTGGCCATTTTGTCGAAGGGTCTGCGACCAACGGCCTTGTGATCGCGACTGCTGGACAAATAGTCTCCAATCTTCTCCTGATGCGTCCACAGCAAACGATGGAGGGCCAGAACATTTGCATCAGAGATAAAGCTCATGCTGTGCGACGTCTGATCCACGGTCTCGCAATCGGAAGCAATTTGTATGAAGAAGCGTCTGCCGGCCTCAAAATGGTCTCGCAGAAAATCATTAAAGCACAGCATGTGCTGCTCCTTGGAGAACTCCACATGGTTGGCGATATTCTGCAGTATTTTTGACATAAGCATCAGACCACGCTTCGCCGAGCTGGGAACCTGTTTGCCCACAATTCCCAGTTCTTGCGGGGAAACTACAAGGAAGAAAGATATATTGTAGATCAAGAAGCATTAAGAAGGTAAAACCACAACTCACCTATAGCTGGATTGATGAAGCGCAGAAAGATGACTGTGCCGACGGCTCCGATGTTGTTCTGCAGCAAATTGGGAAACCTTTTGCTGAGCACTTGGTATAGACAATGGCACATGGAACGTAGTTGGGGCGGAAAGCGATCTGAAGAATTTATAATGGCATCAAACACTTTCTGCGTCAATGCTATCAAATTGTTTCGATGCTCCTCAATGTCTTCTGTGGGCTCTAGTCTTGCTGGATCCACCTCGAAGCAAGTTTCCTCTTGATCGTCGAGCAGTGGTCGAATAAGTGGCTCCAGCAGCATTTGCAAATAACTGGCACCATAGATCTTAAAGCAGAAGGCCATTATCTTGCTGCCCAGCGAGTTGCCACGGAAGAGCGTCTGCATGCAGTCGGAGACTTCAACTTCGCGATAGAACATATTCCACAGTAGCGGGGACAGCAAATGCTTGGCATCGAAGAGTGTGACTAGCACACGAGCAAGTTCATCCATTTGCGCCGTGGTCACCACATTTGCCAAGGCCATGGCAATGGGCAGTTCACCCTTATCGCTAATCATGGTCACCAGTTGCACCAGCTGCTCGAAGCGATCTGCCAACACTGTCTCAGCCAACGTGTCAAACTCTGTGCCCTGTTGTAGAATTTGAGTGAGAACCTCCATGAAAGCGGCGCGGGTTTGTAAATCAGGATTGTAGCCCAGATCAATTGAGTGCATCAGGCCAGAGTCAATGTTGGCACCCAGCAGATTAGACATGGCTTGAATGGTGGCATTTCTAAGCGCTGTCAGTTTGCCAGCTGCCATGCGTGGACGAGGCGGTAGCAAAGGCGTATTATTGAGCTCCTTTTCAGCCTCAGAGCTGTCAATGCAATCATTGAGTAGATTCATGAAGAGCGTAAAGTACTTCAAGAACAATGCACTCTTGGCGTCCATAAGATCTCCACGGTCCGACTCCTCGGGCTGCAGCGGCAGTCCACGTAGTAGAGCAGCCACTGCCTCCATGCAAGACTGATCGAGATCACGAAACATGATCGACGTGTTGGTCAGTAGTGAGGCATCTGCTGAGCTGGGAGGCGCTATTTGATGCGATGTGCCCATCACCCAGTCGGTTAGATATTCCACGAGTTTGTTACGGAATTTCATCTCCTGTCGGAACGCCAAGTCATCTCGACGTTTCATCATCACCTCAACGAGCTGACACAGTTTGGTTTTAATTCTTATGGCATATACATTCATATCCAAATGACGCACGTAGCGCACAATGCCCAACATCATGCCCTCGATGCTGGTTACGCCCAGATGTTCCGATGGCGACGGTTGATCATTGTTGGGATCCTTACTCGCCTTGGGATCCAGTATGGATTTCATTATGTAAATGGTGTGTTCGATGAATTGCGTATTTATATCCGTTACGTTCACATTGACCTGACCCTGTTGGTCGAAGAACTTTTCCACTATGGCTCTGATCTGATCAAATAGTATGGGATAAAGTTGTGTGGACATTTCCTCGCCCACCAGCTCCTTGACGTTTTTCTGTATGTTGAGGCCTAGCTTCTCATTGCTGCACACCAACAATCGCAGCAGCTGTCCAATGAATCTACAAGAAGTATGCATTAGTATTAATTGTTCATATTTAAAAAGATATAGAGTATACGCACTGTGTTACCGCGCAGTAGCTGACATCTTGTGGAGGCGCTGGTGGTATCGTGGATAAGGACACTGTGCTGGGATGCAGGGAGCCATGGCCAGAGCTGGTCGAGCTCGAGTAGAGTGAGGCCTGTGCAAGCGATGCCACAGATGAGTTGTTTTGCGATTGTTGCAATAAAATCTGACGATTGCTGTTGCGTTTCTGTAGACAAACACCGCCAAGTGCGAGCAGAAACCATGTCATATTGGCCCATTCGTTGATTTGTTCCTCCAGATCGTGTTCAGAGCTTTGGTGGCTGGCCCGTCGCTTGCCCATGCCGCGATGAAACATTTCCGCTTGCGCATCCTCTGTCTTTAGCTTGGGATAAGTCTGCAGCACCTTGCTGGACACCTCCCAGTTACGAAACGTTTCCTCCCAGGCGGGCTGGACACCGTGCACACAGTGCTCGATCTTCCGAAGCAGTGTCATGATACGCTTCTGTAATGTGAGGCGACTTAGCACATTACCATGGCTGTTCTCGAAGAAGCAGATGCGTGTATCCGTGGCAGCTATAATAGAAATCGGTTAAAGTTAAATATTGAATATTTGTTCCTGATGTCAGTATCGATTAGAATCACAACAGTTTTGTACACTCACATGAAGAGAGCTGCGCCAGTTCCTGATAGATGTGATAATTGGGCATTATAAAGCCCACGGTTAATTCATCTGAGCTGCAGCAGATTTCAGCTTCCTCGCAAAGTAGACCAAAGCACGAAAGTGATGTCAGCACTGCGTCCAAATCAACGCTCCATAGGTACATAAAGAAGACCACTTCCATTTTGATGTGTGCCTGCTTGCAAATTGCGATCTGGCTTCCAACATGAGCATAGTCCTTGTGTCGTTGCAGGAAGGTATTCCGACAGATCAGTATTTCTCGCAACCATTTGAGCACGTCCGTATAGTTGGCTATCTGATGTTGTATGAGCTTTTGCGATATAGAGAACAACACCTGTGAGCTGACGTCCCAGAATGTGTTTATGGGTGCCTCAGGATTCCACACTTCTATTTTTTCGGGTGCATGCAGCGCTAGCAATGCTTCCATTGCCTCCTGGGCGACATCGGGTAAGGTTGTTTGATGCACCAGACTGACTAAACCATTAATAAGTTCCAGTGTGGAGCTCTGCACTTCATGGGCGACTTTTCCCTGCGTCTGCAAATAAAATAACAATGAATTAAAGAACAATAATATAATAATATGTATGGCTTACATTTAATAACAACGTGGGATCGGCGTGTATTAGACGCACAAGGAGCAGCAATAGCATTTTGTGAGCTGGTCCCTCTTCGGCACGTGTCAGACCCTTTTGTGTGTCCTTAGACTTGAGCGTTAGTGACGTTATGTAGCGCAGCGGCGTGTGAGCTATGTAGCCTTGCGTGGCCTTGTTCAGCGTATCCGTGAAGAGAGCTCGCAGCTCAGCGGAACGATAGTGGACTACATCGGTCTGTGGCCACCAGGGAAGACGCGGTTGGTTCACGATTCGGAAGGGATTCTTGTTCTGTAGACGAAAATCTACGTAAATGTGCGCCAATCTAAAGAAAATAATTTGATTAAAATAAAATATTTTAGGCAGGAATATAGGAAAATAAAACTCACCGCAGCAGCGAACATACAATTACGAAATGATAGGCTTGCGGGGAGGAGAGATTTAGGCACACCTTGAGGGCCTCGATGTTGTGCGGGTTGATGCGGAAACAGGATACCCAGCAGTCAATCATTAGTTCGATGTCGGCGAAATTGTAACCTTGGCCCCGTGAGAAAGGCTTGACGGGATTGAAGAGCAGCGCTTTGAGATCATTGATAAAGTATTGCACCAATTTGAAGACCACATTATTCGAATCATTGATGTTGATATACGTGGATGCCTTGCAAAGCTTGACACATGCAATGGCCGACGATTCGGTGACTTGTTTTGAGGGCGAATGTGGTCCTAATCCACGTTTGATGCTCTCAATGAATTGTCGGGCGGAGAAGTCTTTGTCGCGCGATGTCGACGACGTTGACTTTGATGGCACTTTTTCTTTTTCCTTCTCCTTCTCCGACTGCTGCAGTTCGTTGACAGTGGCCTCTAGATTAGAAGGATTCAATATGAGCAATAACATTTGCAGTGGCCACACTAGAGTTTTGCTCTTCTTGTTTTCCGTTTTGAAATATTCCACAAAATCCAGAAGGGGCTCCCAACAGCTACAAGTAAATAGCATAAAGGATAATTTGAATTGTATTTGAATTGTATTAATCCACTTACGTTGATATGTCTCGATTTGTGCCACGCTGCAAGTCCTGAAACTCTTGTGGATGATATTCAATCCAGTTCCAAATGGCTTTCTCCAGCGAGTACAGTAAAATTAGAGGCGGTGCGCGCTTTGAGCGAAATTTGGTAATAGTTTCTGCAAACGAAATAAATTGATATTCTTAGTAAAGGGATCCGGGTTTAGGCTTAGGTTAGGTTAGGCAGCTTGACCGAGACGTGCCGATAACTCTGAACCAGATCTGGTTTTAGGCTTACCCTGCAACAACTTGGTTAGCTTGATCATGTCCATGTCGATGTGCTGTATTAATTCAATGTCATTGTAGTCGGGATTCTCCTCGGAGCACGATGTCAGTTCCTGTATGCGCGCTGAGATTCGATTGAAGACGGCGGAGAAGTGATTCTGGGACAGGGCGAAGAGCACCTTCGAGGCAAGCGCTTTCAATTGAGCAGCATTCGGATTGTTGTCGCTTTGCACGTCCACAAATTGTGAGATTTCGCGTAGCAACAATTTGACATTCATGGCCTCCTCGAAGCGAGCCGTATCCTTGGTTTGATTGGTCAGACATCGTTCCAGGGTGGTCAATATAATGACCAGAGATTCGAAGTAGCATCGTTCCGGCTCATGACGATTTTGCAGCGCCTTTTCACAATGCAAATATTATTATTATTAAATCTGTTGTCAATGGCAAATTAATGCTGATTAAGGCCACTTACCGCCTCGTTGACGCGCTGCAACATCTTGGTCAAACCGGAAATGACCAGCGAGAAGCGGTAACGCGAGATGTGTATGAGGCATGCCACCAATTGGTCCTGGCTCATGCGCGCTTGTGTTCCATAGGCACCGATTTTATTTGGCAGCTGCGAATAAAGCGCATTCAATTGATTATTTTTAAATTCTTCAACATCTTAACAGCCTTCAAATTAAATGAAATATTTAGCCAACAATATTTTACTCATAAATAGTAGCGTAAATAATAAACCGGGAGCAGTGCAAGAGTGTGCGTGCTACGACGCAACGACTTCGTTGTGCGTCGGGTTCATTCATGAAGCTGTCACCGGCCCCACAGCCACCAAAGCCCCCCTTTTTGTATAAGCACCCACACCAAAACAACACTAGCAGCAGGTACATTTTTTCACTTTACGCCAAGCGAGATGCGACGCAACATATTGAAAGTGTTGTTGAGGACGTACCTGATCCTCAAATCTTGCGAGCAGACCAGTCGCCCATTCTCCAGGCTTCTGAGTAGCCATTGTGCAGTTCTTTGAGTTATTTTAAACGCTTTTTTCACTGCATTTTTAATAAAAAACTACAAAGTTTTGTAATGTTGCTGTCAAAGCGATGGCTGAGGTTTCGTGTGTGTGTGCGTGAATGCAGAACGGATGAGAGGAACACACTTTTAGCTGGAGTGCGCAACAATTGGCTCTCATCGCGCATGACGTCACATTCAACGACTTTCATGTGTGTGCACCAATAGTTGTTCTTAAATGCAAACATTGCAAGGTGCAAATCAAAGGAAATCAGTTGAAAAATTTATTAAATACAATGGTTTCATTTTTTACAGCCCCTTTTATGTGGTTCGCCAACAACAAAGTTAAAAAATGTGACGTCACGCACCGAATACCAGACCTGCGCAATACGAAATCTCTTATTCTGCCACCATGTGTGTGTTTTAATATCATTGCGGAAGTCTATCGATAGCATTATAATCGACAACAAGACGCTGCTTGTCAAAATCAAATTTAATGCCGGCTGCATTCGAATTTTTTTCGTAAATTAAATGATACTTTTAAACTACTATCAGATATTATGATAGTTGAAGTACTAACAAATTTGCTATTGTTTTTGCTTGATCCATCTATAAAAAAATATGTATTGAAAACAATTCTTCACTTTTAAATTCGGGAAAGACAAAAATACGCTGTAAGGAATGATAATAAAATTAAAGCTGTTACTAAAATAATGAAAATTTTTAAAATTATATTTTCCGTTATTTATTTAAATTTAATTCAAAAAGTACACTGTGAACTCGAAATGGTCACACAATTCAATTTATCGATAATATGCAACTGGGCTAGTGCTGCCAATCATTTGCTGAGCTCAACAGTGCTGCCACTCACAAAAAGTGCTGCCAATCATGTAGTTGGGAATCATACGTACCGTTGGATTCAAACACAAATTCGATTGAAATTTTGTAAGTATTGGTATTTTTAGTTTATTTAATGTATCTCTTTTATGCATAACAAATGGTTTTTTAAGTTATTGAATTTGTCTGGTAGTGTATGTTACTTGTTGCAGCTGTTGTGTCAATCTCTGTGTGGGTTGTGCAAATACATAATACGTATTTTCAAATTACATAACTTTAGTCATGTATTTATGTATGTGTATACCATATAACGTTTCGTAAATACATATTCAGCATGTCGAGCGTATATACGTAGTTACAAATCGATTTCATTGTGTTCTCAAGTTGCCATTTTAATAAGTTCTTTTCAACATTTCATTTTCTAATATTGTACGGTATAAAGTTTAGTTTAGCTATCTAAAAAACACATGTACAGTCGCAATATATGTATGTATTTATTGAAAACTTGCGTTATTTTTGAAATAACATCGCCTTAGGTGAAAAAAATAGTATTAACATAGAATTATGCTTACTTGTGTTTTTTTTTTTTTTTTGGGTTTGTTGGCCATTTGGGAAGTGTTTCGTTTTTTTTTTATCTTATTTAAGGGAAACAAATAAGTGCAATATATCAAATATCAAGTTACGAATATTACAAAATTATTGAAATTGTTATACAATTATTATTGTTGTGAGCTTGAGAACAGGTACGCAAAATGTTCGTATGTTTTGCAAATTGTCCCTTTTGATTACTCCTGCATTGCATGTGTCATAGTTTTGTAAATATCGCTTTAAATGCAATTATTGATATTCAAAAACTTACGTATTGATTTGCTCTCGTATTATTATGTTTATGTTTATTTATGAATTCTTGTTAGCTGGCATTTTTAGTTTTGTGTGTATAAAGCTTTGGTATACTATAGATGTCTCTAGATATGGTTTTTTATAGCATTTTCTATTTGATTCTGTTAAAGCAATTTTCATTTCAACTTCGTAATTAGTTTTCTCTATAACATTATTATTTTGTTTATTTGTATGTCACGTTACGAATGGACGTTTTCTATGAGCTTCAAGTATAAAATAAACAATAAGTTGGTGCTTAAACAATTTCGAAAGCTGATTCAAATCAAAGATGATAGTCGTTGTAAGATTAATTTTGCGTTGTTTCATTTGCGGTTGCGTCGTCGATTTGCGCTTAAAAACTAAACGGTTTACTTGAAATTGAATTTCAATGCAGTGCGACAGCCCTGCGGTTGAGCAGGCCTGGCAACTCTAAGCAAGAGTCGTTACATTACGATTACTTAAGTTTAGTGCTAGAATTTTGCGTTTCTTGTTTTTCCACTTGCTTTCTCTCAACTAGTAATAAAGACTAAATTTAACAATTCCTTTGGGGGCTTCAGAGACTTATTGGGTTTGTTTTTCGTTTCCAATCTTTTGCAATACATATAACTTAAACTTAAATCGTCCACACCTGCACCTTCTCGGCCACCACACACCAGCTGGCCCGCTCATAGTACGAGCTAACGATGTGCAGACTGGCCACATGGTGATTGATCAGGGCGTCCAATTCACCCTCGCGGAACACGTGATAGAACCGATGATGGGTGGTCGCCCCGCCCCCCTGCGAGGGGCTGTCCAGCGAGGCGGTTGAGCTGTTCGAGTGCTCCAGGGACTCGATGGAGGCGCGCTGCTGCAGCGACTGCTGAGGCTGCGACGTCGTCGACACCGTTTCGGTTGAGCTGGAGCCGCTCGACGTCATCGACTTGATGGAGCCAAAGTTGCGACGTCGCTGCCCATACTCGTGCATCCCCGCGCCCAACTTGTCCCCGCCACGTGCCTCCAGCGCCTCGGCATCCTCGTCCTCTTCGCGTATGTCTGACAGGAGAGTGAATCATTCAATTAAGTTCAATAAATAGTTCTTATTGTACTTACGATCTTCGTCGTCGCGCTGATCGCTGTCGCCGTCCTCCTGCAGCAGATACGCCGTCTCGGCGTTGAGATTGTAGTGGCGATTGCGCTTGTAGTTGAACTTGGAGACCTTGCAGTGCTCGTAGATGCCCAGCGTGTAGCTGCGCTCGTTCTCCTCGTCCTCCTCCTCCTCGCCCTCCTGCTCCTCGTGTATGGTGAAGCTGCGCGTCTGCGAGGACAACGACGACGTCGACGACGACACCGGCGACTGCTGCAAGCTGGGCTGCGTCGACAGATTGGCCAGCATCAGGCGGCGTTCGCGCAGCTCATCGCGCAGCGCACTCAGATCGCCATTGGAACGCTTCTTGGCGCTGCGGCCGCCGTTGAGGAACTCGCCAATGTCCCCGATGCCGTCGAGGCTGCGACATTCGGCCCGATTGCACTTGTCGTCCAGCTCGCGCTGCAGTTGCGCCGTCAGCTTCTCGGCAAACTCGTTGCAGTCCTGTGTGCGATGCGCCTGACTCGTCTCGCGCTTCTCCGGCAGCAGCGGCGCACTGTCCGCGTTGAGGATGATGTCGTTGCCGTTGCTGGTGGCATTGTTGATGTGCAGCTGCAGCGCCGTGTCCGACTCGTCGCTGGACTTGCCCGCCTCCGTGCTGGGCGCCGACAGCAGCAGCGCCGAGCGTGGCGCGCTGATGACGCTGTCAATGGAGTCCGGCGAGGAGGGTTCGCTGGAGTCGCTGTCCAGATCGTCGGTGGCCGGATTGAAGAGCTCCAGCGAGAGCAGCTTGGAGCTGCTGTCCGCCATGCCCGAGCCCGAGGCGCGTCGCACAATGGGAAAGCTGGGACGCTGCAGCTGCAGCGACTGCTGCTTGCGGAACTTGGGAATGGGCGGCATCTCCCTTATGGTCTGCCGCGTGATCTTGTGCGCAGCCAGAGGGGCAGCAACAGTTGCTGCTGGAGCTACTGTTGCTGCTGGAACTACAGGTTGCTGTTGCTGTTGCTCCTTGATGTGCGCCTCGTCGAAGCTGAAGCGCGCCGGCTTGGCGGCTGGCGTCAGCATCGCCATCGCAGCCGTCACCGCTGCCGTCGACTGCGGCGGCGACGTGACCGCGCCCTGAATGGCGGCTGGCGAGTGGGCGGGCGTCGGCGGACAGGGCATGATCAGCGGCGACGTTGGCACTGAGTTTGTCGGCAGCAATCGCACCGTTGCCGTCGTCGTTGTTGCTATCGCTGTCGTCGTCGTCGCCCCTGCGGCAAGTGCCGCTTGGGCGGCAGCAGCGCCGTTGCTGGAACTGGAGTTGCTGGAGCTGGAGTTCTGATGCTGTTGCTGATAGTTGAGCTGCTGCTGATGCTGCTCCGGCTTGGGTATGAAGATGACCGAGGCGAAGCTGTCCTCCGACTCGATGCTGGTGTCCGACTGCAGGCTGCTGTCCTTCGACGAGTCCGAGCCCGACTCCCGCGAGTGCCGCCGTGCGTTGCCCTGCTCGCTGTCCGCACAGGCCACGCACTCCTGCTGATAGGCGCTGCACTGGCAGATGTTCGCCGCACTGCAGTCCACGATGCTGCAGTAGCTGACGGGACCGCTCGAGGTGCTCGACAGCAGCAGGTGGGCGGGGAACAGGCTGCCCGCATTGCTGGACAGATGGTGGTGATGGTGATAATGCTGGTGCGGATGCGTGTGTGTCGCAGGAGACGACAGCTGCTGCTGCTGCTGCTTGTTGTTGTTGTTCGCCTGTTGCTGCTGCTGTTGTTGCTGCTGCTGCGTTGGCGTTACCGTCTCCGCGGCTGCTGGCGCGTTCTTGATGTTCTGCATGAGCTTGGTGATGCCCGTCTTGGTCACACGCTCCAGGCTGCCCGTGGAGCTCTTGATCTTCGTGGTGAAGCCGTCGCGTATCATCTGCAGCCGCTTCGAGAACAGCGCCGAGCGGCAGAGAAACGCCTCGTTGAGCGACGTCTGCTTCTGGATGCGCTTGCGCACGCGCTCCTTCTCCCTCAGTCGATTGCCCGCCATCAGCTCCTCGTTCAGCGAGCTCTGCTTCCTCAGTGAGCCGCTCAAGCCGCTGCTGGCAGGCGGAGCAGCAGCAGCGGAGGCAGAGGCTTCGCTAGGCGGCGTCGCCACCGTCGAGCCTGGCTGCGGACTGTTGTAGAGGCTGCTGCTCACCGCACCGCTGGCGCTGTTGTAGCTGCTCAGCATCTGGAACGAGGCGGGCTCGACGTTGTTGTCGTCCTCGCACAGCGACTGCTTCTGCTTGATCAGCTTGGGCCGCCTGCTCAGGGTGCTGCCCGCGCTGCCAGCGCTCGGCGGCGTGGGCGTCGGCGTCACTTGCGTCTCTGCTGCTTGCAGCAGCTGAGCGGCGGCTGCGTCGCAAGGCACGAGCGGACCGCCGAGGCTGGGCACGCTGGAGCGCGAGCGGACAATTTGACGGGGCGGCGTTTGCAGTATGCTGCCGAGGCTGCGCGACTTGAGGCCGGCGGAGAGCGGCGGATCGGGAAAGTCCTCGAAGTCTTCGAGGCGGCGCAGCTCAATGGGCAGATCCTTGGCGTCCTCGTAGTCCAGGCTGCTGTCGTTGCGCGTCTCCTTCGATGCCCACGAGTCCAGGAACCAGGCATGCCGACGTCCACCCGCCAGCTTCTGCAAATTTCGAACAATGATTCAGCGCACTTTCAATTAATTAATGGTGATAACTCACTTGTAGTGCACGTCGCACGAAGCTGTAGCAGGACTCGCCCGGCGAGGATGAGCTCAGACTGGAGCTGTCGCCGTCTCCCGCCGACCGACTGGAGTTGGTCGAGTCCTCGGTGTAGGCGTGATAGGGCGGCAAGTAGTCGTCGTCCTCCTCGTCCGAGTAGGAGTACGAGTAGGTGCGGTTCTTGGGCGGCTGCCACGGGATCAGCACATCCTGCGACTCGAAGCGTCGATGCCGCTGCTCCAGAGCCCACACAGTGATGACCACCCGGCCACCGATGCGCAGGATGCGCGCCAGTTCCCTCAGAGCTCGCACGCGTCGCTCGGTGGTGGCGAAGTGATGCACCACGGCCAGCGAGAGCACCGCATCGAAGCTGTCGTCTCGAAAGGGCAGCTCCAGATTGTCGCACAGCGCCACCTGTGGGCCAAAGAGCGCAACATGATTATGATTAAGTGAATGCACCGGGGAAATACAGTGTGTACTATAAATAACGAACTGCAGCCAATTAAATAACCCAAAAGGCGAAAGCAGAATAGAGGGAAGCCCACGCACATTTTCGCACTGCTGTCGCCGCAGATCCCTTAAGTAATGCAACCCCATTCGCATCTTGGCAAACTCCCCCGCAAAGTATGCAATAAAAATTGTGCAAGCTGCAGCAAACGGGGGTGAAGAAGTCACGGTTAAGTAACCAAGCAGTGAAATTGCAGAGATGCAACCGTCATTTTATGGCTGCCTTTTTGCAACGAGCTCAACGAGTGGAACGTCAAATTAAAGCATAAGCAACTAATATATTACACAATTTAGCTGCTGAAATGAATGCGATGCAGGTAAATACTATATTTGCATTGCAATTCTTGCTTTGAGTTGCTTTCATTTCATTTCACTGGTTTTATACACAATTTGAATTACATTTTGAACAGTCAACTTTATGCTTTATCAGCATTAAATTTAAACTTAAAAAATGATTGAAATTGTAAGACTATTAATTTAGAATTTAACCGAAGAAAGATATTGATAAGATCAAACATGAAAAGAGGAAATAAATGCAAAGAACAAAAGTTTCTCATGTCGCGAAAAGAACGCGGAGTTAAAATAGATTTTAATCAAATTTACCCATAGCAGTGAAAATATATAACGTATTAGTTGCTTTGATTAAAGAAAGACATATAGCGATAGGATGATAAATTAGAAAAATAATGATAATAAAACTTTGTCGTATCGCAGAACAAAAAAACGAAATTGAAAAATGTATTTATTAACTTTACCACAAGCAATAAAAATATCTGACATATTATTTAAATAAAAATAGTGCTTCAATGACAAACCCTTTACAAACTTCTACTTAAGGCTAAATATATTTTACTTCCCTCAGCTATAAATAATAAACAAGTACAGTCCTTAAAGTCAAAGACCGATTTATGTCATATTTCCCGCCCTCTCTCCCTCTGCTGTCAACTCATCAACTCTTGTCGTAATTGTCAAGTTATGGAACGGAAACTCTACTTTTACTTGACCTAGAACAACAACAAGCTATGGGGTATTATAATTATTGATTGCTGGGGGTATTTATAGAACATGGGCGACACTTCCCACCATATTGTAATTAATATAGCATTTCATGTAAGAGCTTGTAAAAGCCTATTTAAATTTAATCGCTTGCCCATTAAATCAATAACATTAAAATATTTATCTCCAGAGTTGTTGTTGTTGTTGTTGTCGTTGCCACATGAGAGAAAAAAATGTATAGAATTTACTTTATTGAATTTTTTAAGCCAATTGCTTTTAATTGCAGTTTTGTACGCTATGCAAATGGATAGCTTTCAATATAATGCGGCAGTAAATGATTTTCAAATTGAAATTTAATTTAATTTTCGTGAGTGTGCAGCCAAAAAGTGGAGCAGTGGGCGTGGCACGAACAGCAGCTGCTTAAGGACTCGTCGTGGCAACAATTTCGTATTTGGTTAACGCGTTTGCCTGATGAAAATTGGCAGTTGCCTCACACACACACACTGATAGTTGCTGCTGTGCTCTTGTTTTGGTTTATTCCAATTGAAAAAGTTGATGACGGGTTTTTAAAAATGTGGGCCAGCTGAACTGACCTTACCTAACTGGCTGATGTGAGGGTGTTTGTGTAAGTTGTTAGCTGTTTGCCTTGCTGTTGTATGTGCGTCATTTATATTCATTTTCATGTCACGGCCAGCGCTGATAGTTTTATTTAAGCCACACACAGCACAAGCAAATAAACAAAACTCTTTATATATACTGAGGTGCAAATCCATATCTGGGTGGCAAACTCAAATACGATTGGCATTCCCAGGAACACGTTCTGCTGTCGCAGCTCAATCATTTCTAGTCTCGCTTTAAATGTTCACACAAACGACTATCAATTGCATTCCATTTTTCAGTTAATACAGATCCCCAGGGACGGACGGACGGAAGGAAGGAAGCTGGCGATGCGGTTTAAAAATATCTCATCATTTGAAAAATATAATAGCCCAGATAACCATAAATAAACTATTTTGTTACACGTACCGAGCATATAAATTATACGTTGCAATAATGCTGATAGCGTTTTATCCGTAGTGTGTTTTTGCAACCTTGACCCGCCAAATAAAAAAAATATGTTTTTGCTTGCTTTTTCTCTCATTCAGTTCTGTTGCAGCTGTCCAGGTGCAATACTTGGAAATGTCAGCTGAGGGGCCTACGAAACAGACATTGCAACTCGGGCTTTTCTTGTTTGTGTTTCCACAAAATATCAATTAAGATAAGTGTCTGGCCTCAGACTTGACAATTGCAGCAGGCAACTTTTAAATGAGATGTCAGTTTATTTTCTCTTCAGCTTTTATTTAATTTCAATGTTTAACTGTAAGAAGTAATGCATCTGAATCGCATGTCAAAAGATAGATTTATTGCATTCATACGAGCATTTATTTGAAATACAAGCAATGCTGTGGACTCTTTAAACTTTTCGTGATTGGCATTCAGCTGAGGAAAGTTGTGTCCGTGCTCAGAGACAGAGAGCAGGTCATAAAAAACTATACTGTCTACTTTGGAGCATGCATGTGGAGCGAGCGCAGACATTTGCATTTATATAAAACGCAGCATAAAAAATGCATCACAGTCGCTTTGGGTTTTAGTTCTTCATTCAAACAGCAGCATTCAAGTTGTCTCGTTTGTTTATTTTTTGAACTTATGGCATGGATGGCATGAATGCACACGCTCACATTTCGCTATGCTCTTTACAAATTGTATTTATAGCAGTTGCTATTTTTCATCTGCAGCCCTTTGTGGGCGTGTGTAATGTCACACTGGTCGGTCGCATTACGCTTTAGAAATTTATGCTGACAGGTTTTCAATGCGAGCGCTTCGTTGTCGCAGCGAGTGTCAGGTGGAGAACATGTTACGCATACGCCACGTTGCGCACTAATGAGGCCAGAGCACAGCAAAGCCAAACTGACGGACCGAAAGAATGCAACAAAATAAGTAAAAAACATACTTATGTGTGTGTAGTGTGCACTTATGTTTGTTGTACTTTTGTGTTGGCCTTCTTGGCCCTGCAGCAGCTTATTTAAATGGCGCTTAAACGAGCCACAAGCAAACAGGTAAAATATGTAAAGCGAAAGTTCTGCTGCAGTGTCTGACTGAAAGATTTGCAGTTGAAGAGCAGCGAATCCAGCTGCGCTCGCTTTGCTTTCCATTTGCAATGCCGTTTTTTATGTTTCGCTTTTTTTTATGCGTCATTTTGGATGGCAGGAAACCAGAGAGGCGGCGGTGAAAGCAATTTATGAGCTCTTGCCTGCAGGTTGTGTGTGTGCATGTTATTTGGTTTTGCGGCCAGGCTTAATGCCTCTGCTGCATAGCTGCATAGTCTGTCCTACTTGCCAGTTTATTGCTTTACAAAATTATAGTAAATCAGGCCATGCACGAGTTGAGAAATCAAAGTTGCCAGCCAGCCATACTGAAAGTTTCCATCAGCAGATACAACAAGCAGCTGAAGCCAAACTTAAATTGGTTTTTCACAAACTTGTTGTATATATATTTTGCGTGTTATTGTTGTTGTGGGATTTTTGCCTCAAACATTCGCATTCGCATGCAAGTCACGTGACTCACTTGTGCGTTTGCATTTTCTGCATTTCAGTTTACTTAATGCTGGCGAACACATATTGCATGTCATCAAAATTAAATAAACTCAAATTTGACATACTTTGAGATGCATTAAATTGAATAATGCTGCTAAATAAATGACTTTTGCGGTTGCAAACTTGCAATATGTAAATATATATTTTATTGATTTGTTTTATTAAGAAATTGTAGATGATTACAACGATTCCTCGAAAGGAGTTTGCAAAAGATTGAATGGTAACCAAACTAAGAAACATTGAAATCGAATATTTGCGGTTTCAAACTGGCAGTTCATATGCAGATAAAACTATTTATTTTATTTATATGTTTTATCATAATATATAGAGTTTTCTTTGGATCGAGTTTGTCAAAGATTGGATGGCAACCAAATTCAGAAACATTCAAAATGAAATTCAAATGAAACTGCCTGGGAAAGCATTGGAGCTAACTATAGATCAAACTATTAGTCTTGAAGTGCAACTAATTGAATTGTCTGGGTCGAATGGTTTGTCCATAATGCCAAGCGAAATTGCAAATAAAACGCATGTAATTGTTATTAATGGAACCCATTAAAATGTCAAGGACTCGACAATTGTAACAATCAGGCAATCATAGACACATTGCGTTACTGTCCAGCCAAGATAATGATAATGGGGCCGGTTATTAAATAAATGAAAGCACTTTGCAGCGTGTGGCATGTAACCAGCTTGGTAACCCTGGCAACCATTTGCAATGCCATTGTGCCACTCCACGAGGCAACTAAGTCGTCGCCATCGTCGTCGTCCTCGTTCGCGTCCTCGCCGTCATTACATGCGAAGTTCAATCCCACGCAATGCCTGCAGTAAATGCAATTTAAATGCGAAAAACGCCTGCAACTGAGCCTAGGCGAAAGAAAGGGCAAGGCCGGAGGGGCAATTGAGAGGGGGAAGGGACTAAGGAATACTATGCAGTTCTTAGAAAATGGCATTTCTTGCCTGGAAATGGCACCATAAATAAGCAAAGCGGAGCGAAACGAAACGAAGCGTTTGTAATAGATTATTGCAAAAAGTATTGCATACCTCTGGGAGCAACTGGGGAGCACAATTTATTGTTCGTAGCAATAAATAAAAGGAAATGTTGTGTTGTGGGTCTCGCCACAACTACAACTACAACAACAACGACGACAATAACAATAAAATGAAACAAAATTAATACATTGAATTGTTTTCTTAAATCATTGCACACTTAAAACTTTTCGAAGAAAAACATTTTGTTTATGTGTCCGAAGAAATAGTTGCCATAACTTTGTATGCTACTAATTTAATTTAATTGCAGTCAACAATTTTAATTGCAATGTTTTCGAGCAAAATAAAACAATTAAAGCTTCGACAAATCCAAAATTAATTGAATTCTTAAATGAAAAAATGTTCGCCAAGAAAGTTGCAAAGTCGCAGACTGTGACCGAGTATCGATTCAGCGACAAGTTGAATGCAACGCGTTGTTGCAGCGTTGTTGCAGAGACGGCTGCAGTTTATTATTCGAGTTCTCTCTAATGACCGAAACGTTGCTCATTTTATGGCTCCATTGTTGGCCATTGCAATTATGTGGGCATTAAAGCTCAGCCAGCGCGCTGGCAATAACAGAGAACATGTGCAAATAATTTCAATGATAAGCATAATTTATGCGCTGCAATAATGGCAACTGGGCTAACACAGCGGGGAATAGGGCGAAAGTGAGGGGGATGAACACTCGAGTAACTCGGGCAACTCGAGAGCTGGGCTCTGGCCAATATTTGAATACGGCAACTGTGTTTGCTCGTTGAGGCGAAATGGGTCAATTGTATGGCCAAGCAATGCAGCACAGAAGAGCAAAAGGACAATGAGAGAGAAAGTGTAATAGGGACAGAGGGAAAGAAGAAATATGTGTAGGTATGTGGCATGCCCCTAATGCCGACACACCTGTCCAGAGTGAGTAATTTGCTGACATCAATTACAATTTCAGTGCGTTCATGACATTCACATATTCACATTCACATTCACACTCACCTCACCGCCCTTCTCGTGGGCCGCCTTGCTCAAGCGATAGCAACGATCTATGCCGATGGTGCATATAGCGGGGTTGCACTGTGTGAGGTAGCGACCGCTGCCGCAGCCGACGTCGCAGACAACCGAGCCCGGCTCCAGGTTGCCCAGAAATTGGGCCACTCGAGGACGCGGCGGTCTCGTCGGCTCCTCGCAGTGCTCATAGACATCGTGGACGTAGGCACGCTCCAAAGCCGCTGAACGGCCGCTGGCATCGCTTGATGCCGATGCCGATGCCGATGTTGTTGTTGTTGTGGATGTTGTTGATGCGGCTTTTGTTGCACTTGTGTTCTTTGTTGTTGCTGGCTGTGCTTGAGACTGTGACTTTGTTGTTGTCTCTGTAGTTGCGGTTGTTGCTGCAGTCGCTGCTCCCTCCGTTGTGGTTGTTGCCGCTATTGTTGGTGTTGCCACCGTTGTTGTTGGCGAGATAACCGTAGGCGCCAAATTTGCCGCTTGTGTTATGCTAGACGCCGCATTTGTTGCAGTTGTTGTTGTCAATTGTTTGGTCATTGCTGCTGCTGTGGGTGTTGGTGTTGTTGTCGTGGCTGCTGCTGCTGCTGCTGCTTCGGTTGTTGCTCTGCACTTTCCAAATGTCGTTGACAGGCAAGCCTCATCTGGAAGTGAGAAAAAAACAGACATAGGAAATGTGAGTTGCTTTCATTATTTTTAGCTTAAATTACTTAAATTGCAGTTTCTTGATATGCACTTTTTTATTATTATTTTTATATGTAACTTAAAGAAAATATTTGTAACTAAGAAACATTTTAAAATAGTATTTCTGAGCAACATTTTTAAAATTATTTTGTAGAAATTAAGTTCTTTCTAAGGTAAATAATCTACAAAGCCTAAGACTAATTTTGTTAAATATTATTTTGATGAAGCTTTGGTTGCCTCAACATTTTTGAAATAATTTCATATAAATGTTTGTGAAATAATCCACAAGTCAAATTGCAATTCAAAGGAAATGCAATTATGTTTATTTTCCCTTTTCTTTGTTTGCATATTCCATTTTACTTGTTTATGAACTCGATTGTTTATAGACCAAAAGGTTCTGGTTCTGGTTTTATGAACTCCAAAGCGATTCATTTAAAGTCCATAAAAGTGGCATCGACAAACAGCGAAAAGTTTGCATTGGCGAACAAAATCTCGTGCTGCATATGCCAACTGCATGGTTATTTATAATGTGCCAACAATTTGTATAATTAATGCAATTTGGTTGGCTTAATAGGAACCATAAACTCCAAAACTGGTGGGTCGTCGTATTGCATGTTGTGTGTGGGAGTTGCGGTTAGTTGCCACGAGTATTATTATTGTTGTTGTTCTTACTGCGGTTGTTGCCACAATGCATGACATCAAGTCGTAAAATCGTTACACCAACGTCAGCAAGGCCCACACACATCAACGCCAACAGCAACACACACGCGTTTATGGAAAATTCTTGTCAACGCCGTCATTGGGCAACTTGCATACCGGAAATGTAAAACTGCATGGCATGAGTTTGCATTGTTGTTGACATTTTATAACTGTATTTCCGGTACCAGTTACCGCTTTTGTTACCACAACTGTTGTTGTGGCTCTTGCTGCCTGCCTTCTAAGTACTTGTCAGCCAAGCAAATTGCATTAAAAGGAGGCACAAGAAATACGTGCAAGCTGCAGTAGTCAGTGAGTGAGCGGACGCCAAATCGCATTAGCGCTATAAAATGCAATTATAATTGAAATCAGATTAAAAGCAAATATAATGGCAACAATGACGCAGCAAATGCAGTAAGTGGGAGGATAGACCGAGAGCACAAAGTGCAAAATGCAGAGTGCAGAGTGCTGAGTGTGGGTGTGTGAATGGGTGTGTGAATGAGTGTTAATGAGTGCGTGTGCGGGTGTTAATAAGCGTGTCAAATGAGCTGTAAATGTATTTTATGACATTTTAATTAAATACACTGCGTTGACCTTTTCCACCAGGAGCTGCAAATGATCAATACTCGTAAAGCACATAGTTATCTCGAGGCTTAAATACGCTGCGTTGTGAAGATATATTTTTATTTCTATCCAATGCTATACGTCAGCTGGAAATCATTTCTGCATCAATTTGTCCTAATTACCTGTCGGAATTCAGTGATGCATAGAATTAATCTAACAATAACATGGCAATTAATCATTTAACTAGCATTTTACTGCACAAATTATTGTTTGGGAAAAAGTTGACTCCGCAGTTAATGACCCAATAATTTTAGTTCAACAAATTACATTAAATTATTTAATATAACAATTACAAATTATATATCAACTGCATATAATTGTTTTTTCTTATATCAGTATTTACATTATTTAACTTAACTAGAACTAGTCTGAATTCATCAATATTCGCTATCGTTTTTTACTCTCTCTCCAACCAATACGTGTATTGAATAGTCCTTGCCAGGGTGTAATGAACGTTTATTAATATGATCATCATGTCGTTTCTTTCGGTACGTTTTTCGCAATTCGAGTACAAATATTACACATACGCCCCGTCGTACCATGCGTATGCATAATATTTTGTGGCCTGTGGTTGTTGTGTGTGCTTTTGCTTACCTTTTGTTAGGCCGTTGGTGCGCTGATAACTCGCATTCAACAACGCCGACGACGTCAGTTCCGCTGATAACATGCGACGCAGGCAGGACGTGGGACGAGAAATGACTTTACGAGATTGCCAATAGGCAGAGGCTGATGTTGTTGTTGTTCTTGTTGTTGTTCTTGTTGTGGTTGTTGCTGTTGCTGATAATGATGTTGACAGCGATGTGGAGGAAAACGAAAATGACAACGACAACGACGGCGACGACGACGACGACGCGTCAGAAAATCAATGTGCATGCATAATTTAAAGTCAGTTGGTTTGGAGCCCAACGCAGGCGGCACTTGGATTTTGTTATCGCCTTCGACACCGAAGCAGACACCGAATTCAACAACGAGGACGACTGCGACAACGACAACGACGAGGACAACGACTACGACCACGATTGAGACTACGATTTGAATGGCGTATTAGACGCTGGCTATGAATTGTCGCTGTGTTATTTTTAGATTTTCCAACCGGGGCACGTTTTATACGATAATTTGCTCAATTTTGTTTTGAAATCTATCATTATAGCAACTACACTCCGTAATTGCTGTTGTTGTTGTTGCTGTTGTTGCTGTTGCTGTTGCTGTTGCTGTTTGCTATCGCTACTGCTGTGGCTAAGGACACGGACACGGACATGGACACGCGCTCGCTCACACACAAAATAGGATACACAAAATGCTTTTCACTCCCGCTTCAGCTCCTGCTGCTGTTGCTGTTGCTGTTGTTGCTGCTGCTGCTGCTGCTGCTCCTTGTGCTTCCTTTGTTGCTGTTGCTGTCAATGTGCCTGCCAAGCGACAGCCTGCCTCTGGCATATGACGTTCTCTTTGTGTGCGTGTGTGTGTGTGTGTGTGTGTTGTTTGCGTGTGCGCGTATTTGTGTGTGTGTCTGCTTCTTATAGGCACTTTTCACTTGCACTTTTCACCAGCGATTCGCTTCGTATTCCCTTTATATTTCGCTTGCAATTTGCAATTAATTGCAATTTTCAGACTCTCTCATTGCCAATTCTGGCGCTTCAATTTTGTTAATATGTACACACAAATACAGCGTGTAACTGTTTCACTCTGTGTGCGTGTGCGTGAGTGTATGTGTGTGTGTGTGTCTGTGTGTGTATTGGGTGTGCGCGTTCTGTCGGTTTGCCGCTGCCGTGTGTGTATGCCATGAGTTAACGTCGCGTACTGGCCACAAAAGCACGCGCATATCCTTTTGTTCAAGGATGTTTGTTACCATGTGGATTGCATTCAACGCCGAGCTTTCGCCTATAACTTGACGAAAGCTTCGGCCTACAGCTGTTGCCAGAGAGGGAAAGTGTGCGCGAGCGAGACAGAGAAAGACGCAGCGAGAAGAGAAAGGGACAGCAAGCAGAGAGAGGCACCGAGAAGTTAGTCAGCGTGATCCTTTTAATTGCTGCAATTTTAAATAATTATTATAGTATTCGATCAACTATTATACATCTAATTTTGCTAATTTATATTTATGAAATGCACAAAGGACGTTGGCAATTACTCAAGCTGATTCATAAAATATTTATATTTTAATTGCTGGCAAGCTAAAGATTAAACAACAATGGCATTTCATAAGTTGCAAATTGGATTTCGTGCTGTCGCTGACTAAAAATAGCCAAAACGTCGGGCCAATTAAAATAAAAAGCTTAATGGCTTTGTTTGCTTCCCTACGTCAGACTGTCAAATTTCATGAATGAATCCCCAGCAGCAATTGAAGACAGCGCGACAGCGACAGAAATAGAAATAGCAACAGAAACCGAAACAGAAACAGAAACAGCAATAGAAAAAGCAGCAGAAACGGAGAAGCTTCGTCAAGTTGACGGTTCGCCAAAAAGTGGTAACTGGGGAGGCTATCCAAAATAGTCATGTTCCGATAAAATAGGCGAAAAATAGCACACAGAGCTCTTGATATTTTGCGCAGCGCAGACTCTACACTGACTACCACACGCGTTCGCACACTCTCACACAGTCATGCCCGCTTTCGCTCCTCTCGCCTGATTATTTTTGATGAATGAAAAGCTTTTTGTTTGGCCTGCCGTTATCTGCGCCGTAGGGCGGCAACTTCTTGCCCCTCCGCCCGCCGCCTTTGTCTACAAAAGCGTCGAAAATTTCGTTGTAGTTTCATAAAATAAGGGTCGACTGTCGACAGTCGACTGACGTTGTATAGTAAAAGCTAAAGCTGCTGCTGCTGTGAGTTTTTGGCTTTTTGCTTGGGTAGTTTTGCAACTGTATTTTGTTGGGGGTGGTGGCGACTTAACTGGTTGCCCGAGCGTCATATGGCTTTTTTTGTAAGCATGACTAATATAATCAAATGGGCAAACGCGGCTCTGGATATGGCGTCGACATTTTTGGCGACATGCCAATGAGTTTAGCAAATGCGAGTTGAGCGCCCCCGACGACAGATAACCTTAAACAAAATATTATGCCCCCCATGGTGCGTGGGGTGCGGTGCGTGGTGAGGGGTGCGGTGGTCGACTACGACAGCATGTGTTGATGTCGTCACAAAAGCCATGGTGATTCATACAGCCGGCAATGTTTGCTTTCCGTAACGTTTTATTGCTCTCTTGGCATGTGACAAATGATAGGCAGCCTCCTTCACTGCTCTCCAGCTCTCTATCAGCTTCCCACTCATAATAGCCAAATGAAAAAAGCAGCAGAAAAACGAAAAAAGGGAAAAGAGTAGGAAAATGCAATAAACAGATGTCTCCATTGTTATTGTTGCGGCAGAATCCACAAGTTTACCAACTGTTTTTTTTCGATGTTGGATAGTAGTTGTAAATTGTAAAAGTTTTGCTCGCACTAATGACACTATGCTAATCGAGCTGGTATCATCCCGTATGCATTGGCAGCATCTGCATCTATTTGGCATTTAGGAATTATATATTATATCACACATACTCCCAGGCGGCCAGGCGAATGTCATAAATCATGGACAATATACTTGAGAGTATACGACGAGTTGTATGTGGTGTGGATATATGTATGGACTGCACTGCTAATAATAATGTCACGTAGCAGAGCTTTAGACAGGCAAGTGGCGTCCACTTCAGTCCGCTTCACTTCACTCCACTCGACCCCAAAACTAACCATGGGAATTCAACTTAACGCTGGCAATTATGACAGCAATCCCATCAGCTTTTGCACTGCTTAAGTGCAATTAGCAGAGCTTCAACTGCAAATAGTTGCAATGCAGCTCGCTCAGCAGATGAATTAAATATGCGCACTGTAGTGTCTATATTTAATAAAGGCAAACACTTTCAGTTAATAAACTTATGTCACTTGCATAATCATCATATACATTTATTAGGATAATGGGGAACACACACTTGTTATTTATGTTGGAATTCAAATTTAATTACGGCAAGTAAGTGAGAGTTCAAATAAATAGCAGCGACTAGTGAATGCCCTGTATTTCAGGAAAATATTATATTCATTATTTTTCCTTATTTGTGTTTTTATTAACATGTTCGTTCTGTGTTACAATTTGGCTACTTTAGTTGTACACATGTTTTCCATTTGCTCGTCGTTTAAGACGACCTCAGCACCTGAGCGTGCAGGGTATAAAAATGTGGTAAAAAATTATGCATAAACATGCGCAACAGCAAATACGAAACACAAAATATTTTGCTTGTTATCTGATTTAAGGAAAAGCAAATCTGCTACAAATAACACAGCCGAAAAGGAGCAGCCCGCGAATGTCCTTGCGCTGACGCTTGGCGTCGAGTTTGTGTGTGTTCGGCAAATGGTGTGCAAATTACGCCGGAAAAGCGCGGAAAACAAGGCGCCTACACACACACACACACAAACTTCGTCTTCTGCTGGTTATTGTTGTTGTGCTTTGGACCTCGAGCTGTTGCCCCAAAAAGTATGCAACGCAAAATTTGCGCGCATACCACGTACTACTCTCGCTATCCAGATAAAACTTGTCGGCATAACTTAACTGTGGTTTGCCCAACCACCCCCTCCCTCTCCTCCTCCCCCTGCCCCTCCAAGTTTTGCGTCTAATGCTTGGCGCGTGGCGACGGCGGTTAAAAACGACGCCATTTTGAATGGTCGCGTGTTCTTTGGCGGCCTTGCAATGTTGGTTGTTCCTTTTTGTTTTTGGCGAACGCGGAGCCTTCTTTGGCAATACTTGCTGCCCATATAGTTGATATCTTGTTGCGCATTCTCTCATGTGGCACGGTCAATGCTCGGGGTGGACACTGGAGGAGGCCTGACGTCAGCATCGCGCACACACAATGGGACAGGACTCCGCCCACTTTCAAGGCCAAACAATGGGCGCCAGCGCCAGTGTCGCGTGACGCAAAAGGATATTGAGTTTTCTTTTATTTTCTCTTTAGGAGCCTTAGACGATTTTCCTTAATAGCCATTCACTTGTCACGTGTTGACACAGCCAATTAGAGTTGCCGTTACAAAGCTTTCCCCACCAGAGCTTTTCGCTTAGCGAATGCACAAACCAAAATGTCAAGTGCTATAGTTCGAAAAGCAACTGCACAGGGCTGTTCCAGTGAGCCCAAAATGGGGCGCTTCAATAACTGGGTTCTCTCTTTCACTCACTGAATAAATTATAGTGAAATCATAATTTAAAAGTATTATGAAATTTAGAATTTTTTAAATTTGTATTAAATATGTTTCAATTAAAGTATGGAACAGCTCAGGAAGCTAACGATTCTCTTTGAAATGTATGCCAATAGTAATTAGTACTATATTGCTGTAATTGAGTTAATTTTGTTTTTTTTTAAACTGTTATCATTGTATTACTAGACTTTTTTGAAAAACTTTTTCAATTATTATTTTTGAACTAAATAACATAATTTATTATTTGGGATGCTGCTGTTATATCTGTTTTTTTTTACATATTAAAGGGTCTAATCCTGCCATCATAATTATTTTTTTTTAATTTAATTATATCAATCATGCAATTATATTGAAATTTGCAAGAGACACAAACGTTAGGTTAACTTCGTCAAGATAAAAGTATTCATATGAAAATGCAACAAGGCCGGAGCTGTTGATCAAGCTGGTTATTTTGTAAGTAATTTATTTATTTCCATTTCTTTTAGTTCAAGTCTTAAATGGCATCAAGTTATTGGTTCGTTAGTAGATAAGATGGTACGTTTTTAACAAATAGAGATTACAGCAAACTGCTGAATGCACGTTCTTGGGGTTTTGACTAGAAGTGGAGCGGAAGAGTTTGACGATTCCATTCAGAAACGCGTAATCTTGCTGCTCTCCGGCGAGGGCGGCAACGAGCAGACCGACGACCGCGAAGGACTTTGCTGAGGACGCGGCGGCGGACGTTGCGGATTGATATTGGCATTTGCCTGGCGAAGATTTGCAAAGAACTGTTGGCGTCGTGGGCCGCCGCCGCGTAGGGGCAAAGTGGGTATTTCACTCGGCGACTGATGATTCATTTCCTCCTGCGAACAGTGCCGCATGGCGGGATTCACACACTCATAGACGCTCTGCAAAAGCACACAATGTATTCGTTGCAGTATTCGCTTTGTAATGACATACCTGGTCCGAGGAGTATTGATTGTTTTGGGCGAAGGCCAGGGAAGTGAGCGAGGGCAGCGCCTGGGCAATGTCCGACCGTTCAATGCCGCGCACAATGAGAAAGGTGCGCGGTATGAGAATGCCCACGAGCACAGCCCAGCCACTGGCCTGCAGTCCAAGTGGCAGCGCCGCATCCCGCCACTCGTCCCCAAACAAGGATAGCGTTATCCAGGCGCACCAGATGATCAGCAGCAGCACGGCGCCAATCACAATCAGGATGCCCTCGCGATAGTTGCGCTGCGATCGATAGATGAACGGCACCAGGCTGACCAGGCAGCAGAGCAGCAGGAAGTCATAGGCAAGGAGTCCCCACAGCCAGCGACCATAGTAGATGTTCTCGCAGGAGACGCTCTTGGATGCCATGTGCATGACGACCAGCAATTGGACGGACATGCCCACTTGGACGCAGACACTGAAGGCACAGATGACAGCCTGAATGTAGCCATTGACGTGGGACAGAAAGCCGCCTTCGGAGCCAATGGAGGCCAGCATGAGGGCACGGCAAAGCAGCAGCGAGAAGACAAAGCAATAGACGAGCGTCATGATGAATACACGGACGGCGCAGAGAGTGTTCAGAGTGTGGACATCCTCGAAGGTGACATGCGAGTTGCGCTGCTCGCCCACATACTCCATGGAGAAGGGCACAAAGGAGCAAAAGACGAGCACGAGCGACAGCAGCAGCAGTATGGAGGTGACGGGATTGCCCTCGAAGACGTCGCCCAGCGAGATGCGCACCACAATGAACACCAGAATGGCCAGCGTGGCAATCAGGCCCAGGATGGCAGCCGTCAGCCCAGTTGCCACCCAGGTGTCCAGTTTGATGCGCCAGAACATCACGGATTCGCCGTCGAAGAGGAACGGATGACGTCGATTGTCGCCCACCGTATACTGACAGTTAAACACCAGGCCGAACTTGGTCTTCAGCTCCAGGCTGGTGTTGTTCTCCCGATTGTAGTGATAGAAGGTGGTCTGATTGGACATAAAGTTCTGGCTGCCAATCTCACGCAGCTCCATGCGTGACTCGCCCGTTATCACATTCAACGTCTGCACTTTCTTCTGATACATCAGGAAATTCATTGGCGGCAGTTTCCGCATGTGCAGCAAGCCCAACAACTCGAGTATGTCGTGGGAATGGCGATACTCCGGTGTTCGCCAATCCTCAATGAAGTTGAGAAAGTTGAAGCAGCTCTCGAGCATGTACAGCTCCTCATCCCGCTTGCAATGCTTGGCCAGTGAGCCACGCAGCCAGTTCATCAGGTCCACAATGGGATTGGCCAGCGCGAGAATTCGAGATGGCAACACCGTCTTGCCAATGAGCAGCTCATCCAGGGTACTCGGCAAGGTGTCCAACTCGTCCGAGCGCAGTTCTATTTCATTCTCCATCAGTATGAACGCCTTGTTGGGTAGGTCTGTAAAAGGGGAAGTTACCAACACATTTTAAATGATACACAAATAAAGGAAAATTAGGTTCTAAAAAAATGACTAAATTGATTAAATTTAAAAACATTTCGAACTTAAAAAAAATCTTAAACAAGATTTCTTGTTTCAAAAATTTTTAGTTAATAATTAACAAATATTAAAAAAAGCCATTTGATATTTTTGCATTCTTGAATAAAGAATATATTATCGAACTGAGAACGTTTCTTCACATCCTAATAAAATTGCAAAACCAATCGTATTTCAAGAATGTGCAATGCAGATTTGTTGAAGAATTTTTATCTTGATTTAAGAATTTATATATTAAGTGGAATTGACATTATTTGTGTTTCTTTTTATTGACTTTAGCAGTTTTTTTCTCTGTATACATACCCTCCAGGAATGCTTGCTTTGTGCGCTCCGTGGGCACAACAAACACAGTGCCGTTCTCCTTGAAGTGATTGGGCAATTTGTTGCCAAATAATATGTAGACATTGTCATCGCTCTTGAAGTGCATCAGACACATCTCTTCTTTGCGAGCCGCATCCATGAACTCGTTGTACTCATCCAAGCTCTCGGATATTATCTCCACAGAGGCAATTTTCTCGCCCCAGGGCATTTGATGCAGCATATGAGCCGCCCTGGGGAAGAGGTAAGAACGCGTTGTCGGTATGGGCCAAACATTGTATTCCAGATCTTGAATGATCGACTTCAGCTGTTTATAGAGATCTTCGTCCAGAAAGATGCCAATGGAATATGTCGTGCACTGCTGTAAGTATTGCACCTCCTGAATCAACAGATTCTCTGCCAGACTCGCATCCTCCACATTAATAGCACGAACACCTAATTAATAATATAATATATATTTATATTAAATATTTCTAATTGCATTTGGGAACTTACCAATTTCAAAGTCAGCTGAGATGAGATTGGCTTGGTTCACGCGATTGATGACAAACAATGCCGATGCAGGATCACTGGTCATCACGCTGAGCAGCACATCGCCTTCAATGATGTCCACCAGCTCGTGCTGTCTGCGGACAACTCGTTCTCCATCCGCATCGCTCACGGCCAGCTGCAGTCCATTGATGCATATCTCTGGCACCAAACTGCCTGCTGCAGTTGTGCCATAACTGCTGCCGCTGCTGCCGTCGCTGCTGCCGGTTGAGCCCTCGGTGGTGGAGGATATTAATGGGGCCAATTGTTCACCTATGCTGCTGGCTTCGTTCGTCGTTGTTGATGCTGCTGCTGTTGTTGCTGTTGTTGCTGTTTTTGCTGTGGTGCTAACGGGCTGTGGTCTCGTTATACGCAACGGGGCCGACTTTTTAGTGGGCGGTGCATCCGATCCAGGGCCAGCAGCATGGCTAAGAGCTATGCAAAGCACTGTGATGACGATAAACACTGCAATGAAAATGTAAAAATCAATTTGCTTGAATGTGAGTTTTTAAATAAATTATTTTTCCAATAATATTGTTGCCCAAAATCATCGAAATAGTTGCATTTAAATTTGAATTAAAGTAAAAAACTTAATTTAATAAAGAAAAATTGAAAAATAGTATTTATAAGATATACAATTTTAAATTCGTAAAATTGAAAAATATTACAGAACGAAATTGTATATTTTAAATACTTCTTATTTTTATTTGCTTTGAAACAAAATTAAAAAAACATTATTTCTCAAATAAGAAATTCTTTAATTTGTATACTGAAATAGCACTGAAATAGAATTTATAAGATATACAATTTTGAATTCTTAAAATTGAAAAATTAAATAGAACGAAATTATATATTTGAAATTCTTCTCATTTTGATTTGCTATAATATAAAATCAAAATTATTATTTCTCAAATAAGAAATTCTTAAATTTGTATACTGAAATTGTACAAAAATTGAAATTCTTAAATTCTCTCCATTTTTAGTTTGCTTCATTAAAGTGCTCACCCAATTGTAGTGGCAATTTGCCGCCTCGTTGCATGCCACTCGTGACCTCCATTGTTGAGATTTTATATGTATTTTAATTAAAAAATGCTCGCAAATTTTTGTTAACTTCTTTTTGTCGATATTTTTTTAGCGTTCAACATTTATAGACAATTAGCAGCATTTTAGCTTGTAAACTGTATGGTAAAAAGAAGATATTGCAAAATTGTTTAAATTGAAACCGGGAAAAAGCTGAAAAAATAAATGTGAAATGCGAAATGTGAAATGCGAACTACGAGTATTTAAATTGTTATGCATTTCACTTCTATTCTGTGCAGAATTTTAGCATTTGCCATTCTGCTTTGCCTTCGGACTCTTTGGGAGAGTGTTGCACTTTAATCGCATTAAAAATTGTCACACTAACACACACACGCACACAAGCACACTGAGCTGGTATTGGCTTTGGCTTGGCATAGTTCCCTTTCCCCTTTCCCGTTCCCATTCCCTTCCCTTCCTGCTGCTTCTCTGGGTTCTTCCGTTCGTATTTCGTATCAGTGCAAAGTAATGTGCGCCAGCAAATATTTTAGTTTTTTTTTCATATTTTCATTTCATTTGTAAATGGCCCGCAGAAAAGAAAATCAATAGGTATTTTCTGCGGAAATTATTACGAGCCACACTGATATGCCATGCAAATTGGCTTGTTAATGGGGCACAGTTTGTTTTTCTTTCTTTTTTCATGCATTTATTTGTCATGTTTTTTGCACTTCAATCGATAGTTTGCGAATGTACTCGTAGTAAAAAAAAGAATTATATACATATGTATATGTGTATTAATTGTCGGTTTTTATGAGCGGCACACACGACTCGAATATGATCTGCGACGACGCTGAGCTGTGGGGTTCAACTATCAAAACCAGAATCGAAAGCCAAACAGAACAAAACTAAAACTGAACGCTTGAGCAATTTTAGGGTCAATTAAACGTTTCGGGTTGTCGTTTTATATTTGCCCACTGAAGTACGCAGACGTAGCACAACACAACACAACACAACACAAACGAAACAGCAACAAACTAACTATTCGATTTATTTATTTTTTTTTGCTTTATTTGTACTCGTAGTATTTTGTTGTTTTGCGGAAAGACAATCAATTTGCGTTGCGCCTGCCAACGGGTGCAGCTTTGCAACTGTGCAACTGCAACTGCAACAAAAACAATTTGTTAACAAACCGAGTCGCGTTGCAATTATGTTCTATTGGTTTTCGCTTTTTTTTCCTGGCGTTGTTCTAGCTGACAGACCGAGAACCGAGCCACCCCCGTAATGTTTTGCACCTGTTTCGGCTGTTTTGTTTTGGCCAACTTGGCTTAGGCCGACACATTAGGCATTACGGTTCCGTTGTTATGGTTATATTGGTACGAACACACTCAGCCGACAAATGCACTCAATTTGTGAGTGAAAATGCTTTCCATAATTACAAAAACAAACAGTTTACGTGTAGTTCATGACGTGTTTTTGAGTTTTGCTGCCACGACACCCTTCGTTCTGTTGACTTGTGGCAACCACTTGAAGTTCAAATATTGGTCATCACAATTAGGCAGCTGATTGAAGAGGGCTTCGAGTTACACGCACCCACTTAAAAGGGTTAAGAACTTTTACTAAACAAGAAGTTCAATAATGCATTCGAAAAAGTTGTGGAAAACTTTATCTTGAAGCGGGATTTAATTCGCAAATCGCAATTCGCAATGGGCATTGCCCTTCACATTTGACGAGTATTAGAACGCGTTTCCGGCTAAGGGTGTTTTGCATAACACTTTTAATTAATGTCAACGTGAGCGGCAGTCCAAACCAAACACTTGGCCCCGAGGCATTTGGCATTTGGCATTTTCCATTACCATTGCCATCGCATAAGTTTAATTTAGCCAGTGTCCGTCCGCTGGCTTTGTGCACTTTAATTGCAATTGGGCCACAGCGACGACATGGCCGTTGACAGTTTTGGTCAATTTCGGGCCAACGAATTGCTCAAATTGTTTATGCAATATACTGGGAATTGCCTTGCCGATCTGCTCATATGTATCGTATATATAACCAAATTGTGACGGTACTTTGTTCGCTTTACAGTTAGTCTTTCACACGACCACGTCCACGTTTCTGTCTCAACTGTTTTGGTCGCAGCTCTTGCAGTTCTGCCACAGCCGTAAGCCCATAAAAATGCAAGAGCCCAGTTTAAGGGTTAGAGTGTGTGTGGGCGTTGTTGCATCCACTCACTCACTCACTCATCCATTCACTCATTCACTCACTCACTCACTCGCTCATTCATTCAACCAGCTTTTTCATTCATTCATTACACATGTAATTATGCCTAGTTTTGGTGTCGCCTCCGCGTGGCATTTGCTTTGTGCTTAGCGTTGTAAGTATTTCCATATTTCGCAGTCAATATATTATGCACTTATTAGTGACACCAATGGGCATTACTTGTCTTTACCTGCAGCTCTGGCTTTATATGGGTCAGCAACTAAGCCCTCAACGGCAAGCACTTTGATGACTAGAAATGTAAAAAAAGTCTCACCCAGATTGGTAACTATTTGCGGGACAGATATAAAAATTAGATTAAGTAAATAGAACATTAAAAAATAAATATACATAATTTCATTAAATAAATGGAAGACAAATTCGGTCTTTTGATTTCGAATAAATACAAATAAAAATAATTATTTATTTCCACAATAGAAATTTGTTGCAACTAGAAATCTAGTCAATACATCAACCGATAAGAAAAGGTAACGATTATTTTAAAATTTATTTTAATCAGTAAAATGAACACGCATTCAACAAATTTCATTTGGTAGAAAATGTCCAAATACAATGTTGCAGTACCTATGCTTTACTCCATTCGCAGCAATTCACAAAAGGATACGAGGTGCAGGACGTTAAAATTTAGCATGATCCAAAGAAACTAAACCGCAACTCAATCTATTTACGAAATTATTCAGTTGGATGTGTGTTGATGTGTTCTAGTGTTTGGAATTTGTAATCGGTTCGCTTGGCTTAATTACAAGACTCTACTGTCCATCGCCGGCGCCTTTGTTAATGTGTTGTTGAACAGACAGTTTGGGTCTCGAGGACTGCAGTGGAGCTCGAGCTGTGGCGCTGCCGCTGAACTTGACGTCACTGTCATCGCTGTAGGAGGACATCTCATCGGAGCTGTATTGAAAGTTGTCAATCTCAATTTCATCCATGCTATCAACAGGTGTCTCCATCTCAACATCGAGACCATCACCTCCAGCAGATGGTGAAGCAATATGTAACTTTGTCTTCATATCGTTGTGAGCCACAGTCCCAGAGCCACAGCTTGCCTTGGAGCTCAGCTCAATGGCCGAGATGCCGGTCATTGAATTATATTTGGGCTGTTCGTCCTTCAGGTCCGTGAGCTGCATTTGTGTGCAGAAGCGTTGTATTTGGCCCAACACTTCGCGCACACCCAGCGCCGACGACTTGACACTGACGCTCTGATCCGACGACGATGGATGCTCCTCAAGCTGCGGTTGGGCTGCTGGCTTTGAAGTACTGTTCTTGACAGATTTCTTCAGATGGCCCGGACCCAACTTGGCAGCAGCGGCCAGCTGTTGCTTAACACTCTTCTGATTGATTACAGCCGACTGTTTAGCAACTCTGGTGGAGGCGGTTGTGGGCACTGCACCAGCGGCGAGAGTTGCCTGTGATGCAGCGGCCACTTTGTTCGAGGATTGCTTGCCGGTGATCATCGTCTGATGCTGATAGAACATCTTGTCGTACTCCGATTTCATGCACAAGTAGCGAAAATGACGGGTATTCTCCTCGCCGTAGTGCATGACCTCTGTGAAGTTTATTTACATTTATTTATTTATTTTCCAAATATAATCGAATACTTACTATTTGTAACTTCAGTTTGCAGTTTGGCCAAATGATCGTTGGTCGTCTTTAGTTCGTTCGAAAAACGATCCATTTTGCTGGACAAATCGCGAAAATTGCGGCTGACCACATCACAAATAGTTGTCTGTGAATAATAAATGTGATTGCAAATAAAGTGATAAATAAATAAATATACTTACTCCCACTGCTGTCTTAACCGTCTGACGTATGAGCTCAAAGAACTCTTCGGGATCATCGTCCTTTTCCTCCTCGGCGGCTGCAACCTGCAATTGCGAGCCGTGATGTTGCTGCGAATGTCCCTGACGCTGATGTTGTTGTTGCTGTTGATGTTGCTGATGTTGCTGACGTTGTTGCTGTCGATGTTGCTGATGTGGCTGACGTTGTTGCTGTTGCTGATGTTGCTGCATGTGATGCATTTTGTTGATGTTGCTGCCATTGATTGGATTATTTAGTTGCTGCTGCTGCTGATGCAGCTGATGCTGCAGTGGATGCATCTGCGTATGTTGCCGACTCGTGTTCATTACAATATCCTTCTCGGAGAGCTCGACAGCACTAGGATCCATGTCCATATTCTGTGCGTAGACAGTGCGTTGACTGATCTGCATGGGCATTGACTTGGCATGTTGATGATTGTGGGCATGCGGATGCATGTGACCATGAACCTTACTGGCATCCGACGACACAAAGTGAACCTTCTGCGGCTGGTTCTGCATCGACTGACGAGCACTCGGCTTGTTGCGGCGGTTCGACATCGATCCATATGGCATTGCCTGAGTGCCTGCCATCTGCATCTGTACTGGCATATGGGACGTCTTCGATGGATGTGTCGCAATGTTGTTCGAAGCCCGCATATTTGTGGCATTCAGCGGCACATTTGTGGTTATATAATAATCATTTGCTGTCACATAGCTGCGCTGGGTGCGCGAATCCCCCGGACGTGAAGAAGCGACACGCATTGTTGCCGTCTTGGTCATGCCCGGTTGAGCGATATTCTGTGTCCGGCCTGGTTGCAGGGCTTCCAGTTTGGTGCCATAGACCTCCTCGATGCCTTTGCGTCGATTCTGACGCACCATTCTATCACTTTCTCTGAAAATCGACTACTTCGCAGGATCACAAGAAGAAACGTACAGCCAAAAATGAGAGAAGCAACTTGTTAGTTGCCTGTGTGTGCAATTTTCACCAACAAAACTGTTTTGCTTTGTTAGTGCAGAATATAGTTTGTAATTGTAAACTAAAATCTAGACTAATGATAAAAATTTTTGTTATTTCACATTTGTATATATCCAACTGAGGGTTAAGCAAAATTGACTTGACAGCTACAAAAATAATGGCGTTATGTGATGATATTTACATTGCTCACTTTGTTCCGAGAACAGCCAAATAAAAAAACTTAATATTGAAAATGAATAGTGTATTATTTTGTGCTGCTTTCAATAAATATTTTGTTTGAGCCTTAGAAATTTATTTCATTGATGTCTAGATTGACAGTTCCGTCAGTTACTTAGTGAACTAAGAATTACTTTAGCCACATTAAATACAAGAAAATAAGTAATTTATAAGCTATAAATAGTAACCAACGAAAATTAAGAAAAATCTGCTTCATAGGTATTTAAGTACATTGAATTTATTCTTTAATTTTTTGCCCAGCATTCGAACTTGTTTATTTTTAATGACGAATGCGAAAAGCCAATGACATGCGACGATGTTCAATGTTTGCTGCTATCCATTTGCCGGAAATGTTTGTTTGATTTCTTCAAATCAAAATGCTAATGAGCTCAGCTCCACTCTGGTCTGGTGCTTCGGCTTGGCTGATTGCGATGTTTAAAGTGGTTACTTGGTTGGTTGACTGCTTGGATTTGCGTATATAATAAGTACAAATATGTACATTTTTTTTATATTTTGGATTCATATTAGATTATTTGCCTTTGAACCTTTGTGGGTGTATCAACCGAGCGTTTGGCAGATCTTGTTGGACGCATTTGGAATTTTAAATGCCAGTCTAAGTGCCACACTTTCGACGTGATGGCTTTAAGGCACAGAAATCCAAAAAGTCTGCGCTCCGAAAATAAAGCACATCGCCTCGGGTTACAGACGCCAAAGACGACTTCAAGAATGGTTTGCAGCAGAAAGACGGCTACATAATTGGGTCAGTTGACTGTTGACTGTTGTTGCTGGGCCTGTTTACAGTCTTAAGGAGCTTTGAAATCAAAACCATGCCACATGCGCCACCATTTTGATTCTTTGCTCATTATGCAAATTGCGCATACGACGAGTGCGCGCACTATCACGCATGTCTCTGAGCATTATAATGTACAATAGTTGGCAAGCTGTTGCATGCGATAAGCAAGGACACACACGCCAGCACTTATTCACAATTACAGTGGCTGCTGGAAAACAACACACAGCAATCATTGAAGGGAACTGAGGACAAAAACTTTGCCTTTTCTATCTTGGCATCTGAACTATAAGTTTAAAGTGATATCATAACGAACATAGGCATAAATAAACACATGTTCACGTACTTATCTGCCTCACTGTGGTCCAGTATGCACGAGCACATTTAAATAGTTCTAAACGAGTCGACATTTTGATAACTTACGATTCTCCATAACAAACTGGCCTGTTGCCACATGGTTGAATGCGGCAGCAGTTGACCACATTGTGTGTCTGCCGCCTTGATATGCATTTGTCTACACAATTGTTCCTTCTATTGCAACGTTTTGCATCTCATCGTTGATGTCCTTGACTGGCATGCTGCTCTCACTTATTTCAATCAGCTTGAGCTTGTGTCCTTTAAATGGTTTTGTTGATTTGTTGCAGTTCTGGGTAAATTAACTGTTAATTACTGAATCATTACTGCCAACACGAGCGGACATTTAAATGGATATTACTCATAAATTCTTATGAATTACGACATACTTATTTGGGGCATTAGACCAGCTTAAGTTCTCTAGTCTATTAAGATGCTTATGGTCCTAAGTTAATCCCCAAAGCACACAAATTGCGCTCAAGACGTAAATTGTCGCGTGCATAAAGAAAGCTTGTTGTGTCTTAAGAGAATAAATAAATAAATAAAGTATATTCAGATGTACGTGTTTATACTAGAATTAAGAGCCGGCCAATTAGCAGGCAAAGAAGCATCTTACAGATGCATAAATTTGTCAGCTGTCGACATGATCATGATATTTCTTTTCATGCAACGCCTACGCCCAACGACGCGACGTCGCAAAAATGTATTTATAAACATGTTTTAAATTTATTGTGAACCTCATATTGTGGGGCATATTGAAAACCGCAATATGAGTTTATATGTCAAATATAAACAAATCATTTTATACCAAAACTTTCCACGAAATTTAAAATGAATGTGGACATTTATTTTGAAGGGCCAAAACACATAATAAATCTTGTTTTATTCGCTGATCATTTTCTAGGGTATATATCAAATGAATAATTTCATAAATTCGACCAAATTCACGCGTTGATATTTACTTAATTCAAGAGCGTTTTTATTTTTCTATTTTTGCTAGCCTGATGCTTAAAACATTGCCACTTGACGGCAGAACATGATGACTGTCGGTATTCATCGTATTCGCTAGAATACGTTGTCTCATTTCTCTGCGTTGTGCTTTATGACTAAATGTGCGTAATAAATAAATACTACAACAATAAATTTGCCTGCAGCAGATATAACAAAAAAAAACTTCGCTTATTTATGCGATGCTGCCAAAGTTTTCGAACATGTTCGAATTGAGTTTAAATGCGATATTCATAAACGCAGCTGTTGCCGTTTTATTTTATTTTTTTTTTTTGCAATAACAAATTGCTCTGTTCGACTTTGATTGTTGACGATTATTTGTATTTTGATGGCTTTTTGTCATGCATTCACAATTGAAAATAAAAATGAAAAACAATACCTTTAACTATATCACACAGAGTACCCGCTTATGCAGAAACATATTGTTCGCATAACCCTTTTATCTTTAAGATTCGGCTCGAAACTCAAAGCAGTATGGAATTAAATGCAATTGGTATTTAGGTCAGCAGTTTTGCGTCTCTCAAATCAATTAAAAATATAAATTCCAAAAGAAAAAAAAAATATGTAAATGAGTTGAATAAAAATCGATGCGGAATATGTTTCAGAGTCTTGTGTATGCATGTATTGTTTACTTTTTATCTTAAAGATAATTTGTTTTACGGGAGCAATAAAATCTATTTCTAGAAATTATTATGATTTTTTAATAGTCACATCGAAC
Source organism: Drosophila ustulata (assembly GCA_035047365.1). Lineage (NCBI taxonomy): Eukaryota > Metazoa > Arthropoda > Insecta > Diptera > Drosophilidae > Drosophila > Drosophila ustulata. The sequence goes on from JAWNPT010000094.1 coordinate 21,805,642, forward strand.
AACACTAAACATTTATTTGATGAAAATGATCGAAAACATGTGCCATAGTTTGTTTTTGTTATGTGCATCATAAAATATGATTTATTTGGCTGTTATCGTGTATTATATTAAGCCAACTTAATCTGAGCGTTTAAGTTAACACCTATGCGCTGTTACCAGTTGATAAGAAAGCTTTAGCGAAATGTTGCATATCATTTGGCCAAATGGAAAGCTTTAAATGTTGCTGGCGAGCAATTGTTGCTCAACAAATGTTGCTGGCAGCATGGACAACTTAATTAAATGCCAGAATCGTTACAAATATTAACTGAGCACTTGACGTACTCGACTTGACAGTGCGCATCCTCATTATCAATTGCAGTGGCAGCCGCTGACGTGCAACATTCAAGTGCAGAGGCAACATATTGGCATGCAACATGTGTGCGAAAACCAGTTGGGCAACATAAACAAAAAACAGCTGTTTCGGCGCCGGCAAAGCTTTCTGAAGTGAAATCAAGCAGCGTGCGGCGGCGTCGACGCTGCACTGTGGTCCTTATTAATATTAATAAAAAGGAAAACATTGACATACATTAGCATTTACTATTTGATTGGTATTTTTAATTTTTATAAGAAAAACTACTCAAGAATCCAAATTTATTTAAAATTATTAAAACTCTCTATTCAAATGGCAAATTAATAGTAAATCATCTTTACTCAAAATTATATTGGTAACATAGATTCAAAACAAGATTAGATTACAAAATATATGATCCCATTAACTATCAATTATTATATTATTTTCAAAATGTGTGTAATGTGTTTTCAAAAATATTATTTTGATGTGGGAAATAAATAGCAGCATAATGCTTTGTAAAAATATTTTGATAATATGGATAAATCATAAAAATACGTACAACTTTAGAAAATGCATAATCCTCTTCACATTCTATTATTTTGTTGCTTAAATAATCCATGTTAACTATTATTTAAAGTGTACATATATTTTCACAACAAAATATTAATTTATATCAATTGTTTTTGTTAACCGATTCTAACAGAGAAATTGTTTGGATGAAATAATTAATCGAACGTACCCACTGTGCGTTGGCAGAGGCAGCAGTGGCAGTGGCAGCAGCAAGAGCAAACAGGAAAATCCGCACGACGCTGCCACACACAAATTCAGTTCAATGCGAAATTGTGAATGAGCCAGACGGTGAATTTCTTTATGCTGCGTGGCCCGTAACGAAAAACGCGGCCAAAACTCTCGGCGGAACAACTCGACGAGTCTTCGCAATAAGTACAAATGAAAAGTGTTTTGTGTCTTGTATTGTAACGACCTTCGGCAAGCCCAAGACAAAAAGCCAAGTGCAACTGCCAAGCGGAAGGACAGTTGGCAAAAGCTAATTGACCATAACGAGATCAAGATTTATGTAGCGTGCGGCATTTTGCAAGCAGCTCAAGTGAAGTGTCAATATCGGAGCGGTGTTTGGTGTTAACCGATTTGCAACACGCTTCAAAGTTGTTCACGTTTGTGCAGAGAGGCCAACAAATTAATTGGCCCACTCGTGTGTGCATCTTTAAGATACAAAACGTGCTGCTGCCGACAGCAGATAGCTGGAACAGACAGCAGACAGCAGACAGACAAGCTGCAGCTGTTTGCATCTCGAAAAACCAAATCATCGAGTCTCAAGTGGTGTATCGAAGTGAAATTTTCGTGCCAAATTTGCAAAATTGAAGTGCAAATCACAACTTGTTGGCGCAAATTGGCGACGCTTGTTTAACACTCTTACAGCAATTGCAATTTCAATAGCAATAGCAATTGCAAATTGCAAATTTCAAATTCGAATTCGAATTTGAGTTGGAACTTATGTCAAACGCAATCTGAATTGCAATTGCAATTCATGCCACGGCAAATACTTGAGTGAGTATCGCATTGCATTGCGCAATTATAAGCGCCATGCCTTGGACTCAGTTTTAGCTCTTAAGTATCTGTTCAATTTATATTTAGTTGACAGTGATTAATCTTAGCATTTTAACATTCAATGCAAATGTCGCGCGGTGCGAAAAGTCAAGCAATTAATTTAACTTATTGCCAAATGCTTGCAATTTTCCACTTATTCATGTATTCAATTAAACACACAGATCTATTGCTAATTTAAGTAGTTTTGTTGGCATCTGTCAAATGTGTAGTCAACATACTCGAATTAAATACTTATTTTTATTATGTATTGTGCATTAAAGAATTCTAGGAACCCGTTTAAAGAAGGCGTGTAAAGTCGTTTTCAATTTGTTAACTGAGTTTTCCATATGCGTTTATTTGTAATTTATGTGCTTGGCTGAAATAGAAAATGTGTTTGCATACTGCAATTTCTCATCAAGTACGCTTATTATCGTGGAAATCTAATTTATGGCACAAACAAAAATCTCTGGCATTCGCATTTAGTTTGCAAAACGATTGAAAATGTTTGTAAATTTTGATTATTCAATTGACTTCATTTGAAACATTAAAATTATTGATTTAATAATCATTTAAGTTTAGTTAAACTTCTAAAATATTTGCGCAGATTGCTATGGAATCTAACCGCTTTGATTTGAACATATTGAATTTAATTCGTTTGGGAAAATCCCACAAACCATTCATACTCACATATACATACATATAAAAGTTTTCTCAACTTGGCTACAAATTTCAGTTCAGTTGGTCAAACAGCAGCAAATAGTTTACAATTTGTGTCCAGAACTGTGGTTACCATATTTAAAACAATTTCCGAAATTGCTAAACGGAAGCACGCCAAATTGCCATCTTTCAGCAAGCGAATTAGTAAAGCTTTAAAATGGGTTATTTTTGTATTTGGCAATTAATTGCATAATTAATGGATGAGGAACATTCTGCTGAAGAAGGGCAAAAAGTTTCGAGAGAGTGGCTTAGAAACCATACAGTCTTCGTCGTTGTCTGAAGTGTGGTGAACAAACCCAAATAAACCCCAAACAGAAGGCAAACTGCACACTTGCAGAGCAAAAAGCAAATAGAAAAACTTTTGTAGCCAAAAAAAATAGAAAAAAAATACGAGAGAATAAAAGTGCGTACGTCAAAGTTCAAATGTCAGTTATGGACAGACCCAAACTCAGCCCCTGCTATTCGACACACATCCTAGGACTATGTGGGTCAGTTTGGTGTCTAGATTGTGATTGATCTGCGTTTAATGCCATTTTGTTGTTGAACGGAAGCGTAAAAATGGTTCGCTTTGAGCGATGACACGCACAAATCTCTGCCGAGAAGTTAGAGAGTTGGGCGGAGGAGGAGGAGAAGGGATGCTATGCGATACACATGCTCGACATATTTATGAAGTTGTTAGCTGGACACCGACACCGACACTGACATGCAATACGAAGCTACAAGCTAACAACATATGTGAAGTTGTCCCACGAAGTTTTTCCAAACGCCTTTTCAGCACTCACACACTCGCACACTCGCAGATTTTGGCCAAGCTAATCATGTGGTTTTTCATACGCCACGTTGCACATGGGGGAGTGTGTGTTGAAGTATGTGGGCGTGGTCGTGTGTGGCGATGTTGATAGGCTGAGCACTGATTTACGGCAGCTGTAAACTGCGCATAAATATCGCATCAAGTATGTACAAAAAAGGGCATTCCCAAAATCACTTTCTTCTCAATTACACACACTACACAAAGCCGAGGAGCAAGCTGTTTGTGGCTTATAATACTCAGTAATACATTAGGGTGTAATTTATAGAGGCTGCCATTTAAATTCATAGCATAAAACTTCAGCAGCGAACTCTTTAATTGTATTTACATAAAAGAGGCATTCTGAATAACTGGAGTATAATAATCTGAAAAGTTTCTTATGAATTGAATTTATTATTTCCTGGAATAATCTTGACTACTACTAGAAAGCACAAGGAGTTGTGAGCTTAATATGCAGGCAATCAAGTCGAAAAGTTGAAGCCCACATTGAAGAGTAAGCAAAGTCAATTCAGCAGCTGCTTCGATGTATGCAAGCGAAATACCAGCTAGATCACGTAAGCACACTCATACTCGTACTCGCACTCACACTCATACTCGTATTCGTATTCGTATTCGTACTGAAACCATACACTCATGCCGATACTTATGCTCAGACTCCAGTTGATGGGAGCTGTAATGCTTAGAAGCATAAAGAAATAGAAATACGTGCGTGTAAAATCGCAAATGGCATTTGTAGCATTTCTATGTGCCGTTCTGCTGTGGCAGACTTTTCTCTGATTTTCAATTTCCAATTGGTGTGGCATATTTCATAGATTTTCCCTCGCAAAGCTGATTAGGTTGTGTTTTTTTAGATGCTACTTATGCAGCTCATTCTACTAATTTTTCACTTGACGGCATTTAGTTAGTCAGTCGTGCGTTATTTATTTCATTTTCAACTACACACTCTTATACCCTGCACTTATCAGAAATGGGATGGCATGATACAATTAAATGACTTAAAGTTCTTCTTTTTATCTCGTCACTTAATGCCTGCTACGTGGTTAATAGGTATCTCTCAGTCGACAAAATCATTATTATACACTGTTTATTTTTTGTGGCTTTTGAGATACTATCACTTTATTGTACCGAACACGTGCGCCTATCAATCGAACACAACTTATCAGTACTTCAATACAATGGGACTTCAAAGCAGATGCTTCCTTTTTAGGCGTAATCAAAACTGTTTCAAAGCCCAAAAAGCCAACATATCCATGTTTGTTTGGCAACAAAAAAAGTCAGTTTACAAATTTTACATGTCATCGACTTTACTGCTGGCTGACAATAACAGGATGTAGTCTATTATGTACACACCCGCATCACTTTTTCTGACACACACGCGCACATGTCCATATTAAATAGATACAATATAAATGGGGCATTCATTCAGTCAGTTAGTCTTTCTGTCTCTATGCCTTGCTTATGACTTCCTGACTTATCAAAGTCCAACATGAATTTGTCTGCAATTTGTAGCATAGTGATTGCCTGCTAGATTTTCATATAAATTTTACAATCTTTAATTACAAAAAGAAAACAACTAAATCCAAAATCTTAATTGTATATTTTGATTTGTATTAATACGTTTGGGCAACAGCTTACAGTTATTTAAATAAATTTGTTTTTTCAATTTTGTCTTCTTTGTTATTCCCAAAACCTTGATGTAGTGAAGAGATTTTTTAAAATTTTGCATTCCTTTTTTATTAAAGGTTCTCGTGACTAATTTTGAATAATAATTCTCTAGGGAATTCTCTGGGCAATTTGCATTTGGAATTTAGATTGCAATGATTTTTTTTATTTGTTTTTAAATTTTGTTTGCTTGTTTTATTTTATTTCTGACTTCTAATTGCATTTTTTATGCCTATCAGTTTTAATTGATAAAACGCTGCTAATTTAAAGGAACTGAGGCTTAGTTTTTTTTTATATTAAATAGTTTAAAATAATTGGGTCACCATCAGGCGGAATTTGTACCTTGCCAGCTCACAGCAATGCCAACAATTTAATTGGTATTTTGAAATTGGTGTTTTTACTTTAATTTTGCATGTAAATAGTTCCGTGTAAAGTTCCGTTCTTGTGGGAATTTCATTATTAATTTTATCAGCTGCCCTTAAATAGGCAGCACACCAAAAAAATGCAGACAATTTCAATAAAGTTTTTTGGAAACATGAACATTTTGTTGTATACACATTTACATAGCATGAGCGGTTTTTTCGACAATCTGCTAATTGCGCTTGTTGTAGTGCAGCAAAAATGACAATGCAAATTCCCAAAAGCAAGGGCAAAACCGTTAAAGCAAAACTGATAGACTATAAGATACTATAGTTGAACGTTAATGGAAGTTTTATAGACTAAAGAAAGTTCTTATAAAAATTGAGGATAGCTCTCTTCGAGATAAAAATTCTGTGCTTTATATGCCCATTCTTTTTACGTCTATTTCACCACAAACAGGATATAATAAATTATTGTCTAATAAATGTCAGTACTCGTAATTGGTGTGGGAATTCAGTAAAAGTGTCAGATATTTAAAATGTTTTGTAAATTAAAAAAAAACAATGCAAACTAAGCCAATTTGTATTTGTATTGAAAAGAACATTCTCTTAATAATTTTAGTTAAATTTTTGCATGTATTTAATTTGATTTATTATGCTCTTACGATAACATGAAATATTTCAAGTATTTTTAAATTTGCACACATTACTTTAAATTTGGCATCCTTCAGATTATTTGTCAGCAGAGTTAAATTTGTTTTAGCCAGCATCTTGACGGGATTCCTGCTTTTACTTTTCGAGACAAAAACTGATTTATTGTACGCAAGCAAAGTCTCGTAAAACAAAAAATTTGCTAAAATTACCAAAAAAGAGGCAATAAAGTAAAAAGTACTAAAAAAAGAGACAACGACGAAAAAAAGCATAAGTAAAAGTAAGATAAGAATGAAATTGTTGTGAAGTGAAGACCACCGCAAATGTATGTGGATGGTATGCACAGCTCTGCGCTGTGCCAGCTGTCAATGATTTGTTTCAACAATTTTGCCTGTCGTGTCGTTAAACGCACATAAATATTGTGATTACCAATAATGTGCCGAATGTCTGGGGGTCCAATTGTCTGGCTGTCTTCTGACTGTCTGCCGCCCTTTTTTTTACTCTCGCTTTCGTAGTCATTTTTTTTTTTTGTTTGTCGTTTGTGCTGTGCACGGCATTTTTTTAATGATGCTCTCGCTACATTACCGGGCGGGTGGTTGTCCCATCGGGTGTTCGTCTACGCCATCGGCTGAGGTTTGCAATTTCGGGCGACGTGTCTTTAAGTGATATTTTCATATGAGATATTTAATTTTGCTCATTACGTTTTAATTTATGCGCTCTTAACACGTTGAGCTTAATTATCGACTGCACTTGAGGCCAATAATTGCCCCATGACAGTTGAATGGGTATTTAATTTTTATTGGCCATGCAATTATGCGTACTCGTAAATCGCCTGGCGCTTGACGTTTCAATAATTTTTTTTATAGTTATCATTTTTAATGGTAATATCATGTCATTTAAAATCGTTGCCATATCCTCGCAATCCGTGTGGACCGCTAAAGTAATTTATATTATTTAAAAATACAACAGACATTTCGCCATATATACTTTAAGCGTTATATACAGTTGCAGTTACAACCTCAGCCATTCAGTGTTGCAGTCACGTTAATCATACGTCATGTGTGCCCACCCCCATGGCTGGCATGAATGCCGAGAACCACTTGCGTTGCATATTCTGCGCAACGTTGCGTATAAGTAAGGTAACACATTAAGCACATATTTATGCATATGTATGAGTAATGAACGCAAGGTGAATACTCGCATTAGGCACACAGAATGATAACTAAGCATTGCTCAAATCTGAGTTTAAGCTACTGTAAACGAAGTTAAGTGAAAGCTATTATAAATGTGCCATTATTTGTGCAACTTGCATGCATGCTTTCCAGCTTAAAGTGGGGCACACTTTAAGTCCCTAAAGGAGAGAAAACATGCTCAGTATAATTCATTCTCTGCTTAGTGAAGATGTATTATGCGAATTTGTCTAGAATCTCTGCTCAGTAAAATTTGTTGAAACTTACTTAAATTTAAAGCTGCTTCTCTGGCCAAATCCAGTTACCCGCATGGCCAACCCACAAATTCAAGTTTAAATGTCTCATAAATCTTTGGCTCGCAGCCAGTTGTTTGGCCCTGCCTAAAAACCACAACATATTTCACAATTTTATCGCTGCCGTGATTAAAACACTTTTGTTTTGCCTAATTGGGCCATGTGTGTCGGACAGCCTGTCCTGATAAGCGGGAGATGTATGCAAACTGCGCAGGTTGACTGCCAGTCCAGGTCTAATAGCGCTGGGACTCTCTAACTGTTTGCAATAATAAACAATGCTGACAGTGGCAATGTCAGCAAAAATCTAGTAAAGTAGACAGCCTGTGTACATCAGTTGGCCTGTCTTATTGTTGCTTTCCTGCGTTGGCTGTTGCTGTGAAAATAAAACGCAAGCGGCAGTAATGAAGGCGAAATTGCTGTCGAGGGGCCAATGCCAATGAAAATAACAACAACAGCGCCAATAACAACGCAAGTAACTGCAACAACGTTTTGATAATTTCCCTGACATATGACGTCAAAACAGCAGCAACGGTAGTCAAAGAAAAACCCAAAACGGCAATTTGCTAATGGAACGACAGCTCATTAACATGCTGCACGCGTGTGAAGCGAGGCAATCATGCAATCAAGCAATCAAGCACTCATGCCGTCAAACAGTCGGAAAAAGCCGCCAACTATCTCGGCTGCAATGCATTTAAAATGCATTTTATTACACAAATATTTTCGTTGTCAAACACAATATTTTCGCCATATACATGACATACTTGAAATACTTGCATGATCAAATTTCAATTATTGTACTAAATGTGCGCGCTTTAAAAGCAGTAAACAATATTGAGCTATCAGTCAAACCACTTTTCCAGTCATTCTAAGCCAAAAACAATCTCTTGAGAATGGATAGCTGCGACAATGCAAATATAAATATGATTGCCACTTAAGTGCAGGCTGAATCGCATCTGCTGTTTACTCAATAAACTCGCCATATAATGCGTAACGCTAACTGAAGCAGCGTGAAAGTGCAACCAACTCTTTTATGCGGTGTTGTTCTGTCCCGACTTACTTGGTCGTTGCACAGACAAACTGAAATCGAGTGCAAATAAACTTTTTGCTCAACTTATTTAAATGTGAAAACTTTTTGCTCTGCGTCCTTGTTCTATAAGTATGTGTGTGTGTGTGTGTGTGTGGCACAGAAAGGGTACGAATTTCTAGTGTGATTCTTGCTTCATTCACTTACGAGTATGCCGCTTAAAGATTTCTATGGAAATGCTTGTCAGAGCGTAGTTTCAATTGATGCACAGAAGAGTTAATCAATAAGAAAAGTTATATGCATCATTTCCTAGGAACTCTGCATTCTTGACTTGTGGGAATCGAAAGTCACTAATTGTTAGTGAGAATTCATTTCCATTTGCAATATATAGTTTAAAAATTTATACTTGTTTTGTAAAATTTCAACTCCATGATAAATAATTTCATTTAAAATACATTTCAACTTCTGGGAAATATTTATATTTTAAAATACTTGTTCAATAAAAGGCCGTAAACTTAGTAGCAGTTGATTACAATTATTTATATTCATAGTGAAAATTAAAAAAAGATTTCGGTCTTGATTTAAAAAGAAAAGCTACTACAACTGCTTTGTGCATTTAATTTAAGTTAACAATAAAAAGGAAATCTCAAAATATTTAAGAATTACCGATGAAGAACCTGCATCAAAAGGCTGCGCTCACGTTCCACAGTCGTTTCTATTTACCCTGGGCTGATTTAGTCTACGGATAAAGTGCGGCAATCAAAGGTTACACACGATTCACACGCCTCGCCACATGCGACTTGCGTCTTGCCGCATACCAGCTGTGCCACCTGCCTAGGTATGCAAACAGTTGGGAGAAAAGTGCGCTAAGCTCACATGAAAGGAGTAAAATCCTTTGCAGTCCCGTCGACTCATACGTGCCAGGCATAGGCAACGGACAGAGACTGCGACGGCGACGGAGACTGAGATGAAAATGTGTGTGGCACAAGACTGGCAGGAGACTGAAGACGGTAATTAAGCAGCAGTAAGCAGAGGTACTAACCGACACTGCGTCAAGTGTCAAGTGCCAGTTGCAGCGGCATCGCCATCGCCATCAAACAGAAAAGCTTTTGCTTGCTTTTCTATTTGTATTAAACATACTAGCATGGGGTATGGTTAAATAACATTTGCAAGAACCGCGACGCCTATTGATTCGATTGGCTGGCACAAAAAAGAAACAAATTATTTTACACCTGAGCGCTTTGAGACATGTCTGCAACACGACTGACTTAAAAGCCATATGCCTGATTTACTCACTGACTAGCTGACTGACTGACTGACTGACTGACTGACTGACTGAGTGTGATTGACAACAATGTCAGCTGAAACAAGCAAATGTACTCGGCTAGCAAATACTTCGCAGCAATTATTTTGCGACATTTCCCCTAAGTCTGCTGAATTCTAAACATGCCACAAAATATGCTAGAAATTGTAACAATTTAAAGTTAGGTGTACATTGCCGCGTTATTATAAAAAGTCTTGATTTTTAAAATCATTTGTATCTGGTATAAATACAATCAGCACTGGTGTCTTGTGCTTTCTAAATTTATACATTTTGTCAAATTAAAATACGTTTGCCTGTCGCAATGTCACGCCTCCGCCGTATCTGTATTTCCCCCGCTTTGCTCTAATTACAGGTCTGGTAAAAAAAGGCGGAGATTCACAGCTTGATTTCCCCCTGCCACATGTGGCAATAAGACATTTGGCATCGCAGATTGAAACCAGAGAAATTTTGTGATTTATCCATTGTTGCTGTTTCGGTCACAGCTGCTGTAGGTGTTACTTCTATTTGCATCTCTTTCATGGTTCAGCTTGCTGTCTCAGTGTCTTGTTTGGCTGGCTGTTGACTTGTCTGTCGCCTGGCTTGACTTGTTTGGTCTTTGTTTTTTTTATCTTTTTGGACTTTTGGCATCGCCCACGTCGCGTCCATTTCCTTTCGTGAGTTTTCAATTTGAATTTCGCCTGTGTTTATGACCTGTTGGCCTGCAATTGCAAGTTTTTGTTTACGTTAAGCAAAATTGCTTTTCTGCTGATATTTACCAGAAGACTCCGTCGTTGGCTGTGACGTTGATGGTGACACTTCCTGACACATCACGTGCCATTTACATTATTCAGCATTTAATTAAATACTCGTACGCGTAGCACTTTAGTCAACTCAACTCAAAGTAATGCATTTTGATTGGCTACCGTGCTCTTAATTGCTCACGCATAGCGACAGATTCAGCAGCAGCAGGTTCGTTGACCAGCAACACCAGAAATCAACGGCAGCAGCCGCTGGCAGCACCATCAACGGTTTTTTGATTAATTAACGCGCGACGGCCTTTTACGCAACTCTTGGGGATGGGTCTGGCTCTGGGCCTCAGACAGAGTCAGCATCGTAGATGGAAAGAGTCTGAGTCTGGGCTTGTCAAAGCCACAAACGCATAAATTCAGCAATCGGCAAGAGATGCCAGCTTAGCTGTTTTACAGTTGAAAATAAATAATTGAACAATCTTTGTGTGCAACTAAAATATTTACATAATGATAAGATATTTTGCAGTTTATTATTTTAATTATTTCATACACAAATTTTCAATAATTACAAAATGTAAAAGTTTTAGCCTTTTTTGGTTGCGCGTTTCAGCTCTGAAAGCCATTGGGGAGCTGCGGTCTTCAGCGTGTGGTATTTGGCATTTTTGTGCATTTGCGTCTAATTAAGTCAAGTTCAAAATTCTACTTAACACAAAGCGCGTTGCTTGCCAACTGTGTGCACCGCATAAATTATATATGAAAGTAAATGGTGTGTTGCTGTCAGTCACTCAGTCAGTCAGTCTCGTTGACTGTCTGTCTTGCTGTCGAATAGAAAATGAGATTGTGGCATCTTTGATCAGTGGCTAGGCTAGCGGCATTTGTTTCATTAGCAACAGCAGCAGCTTCCACCGATTTGACTAGTAAATTTAAGAATTCTTGCATATTTTATAAGGCTGATTGTGCTTTGGGAAACCCGCTTAGGGTAGACAGCATTAATGTAGCACTCGCAACTCACAACTCATTCGCATAGTGAAACAATTACCTGTGCTGCATACCTGAAGCGTACATAAATAATATTAATAACTCCTCGGCCGACATTTACCCTCTCCCAGCTAATTAACGCCACCCTCGCTTGAGTTTTCGTTTGGTCCGATTACGTTGGCGCCAGGCTCAGCAGTCAAGTATTTGCTGAAGGAAGCATAATTTATTTATAATTGACTTAATAGGCTTGGCTAAATGGGCCGGGCAGCATCCCGCATCCCACATCCGGCATTCGTTCATTTATTCATTCATTCATTACAATGAATTTAATTATTTCACTTAATTTATGCCCTTGTTTTTTCTCACCACGATTCCTCGCAGGTGCGAATCGTTTTAATGCAAACATTCAATAAAGGCGCTTAAGTGCCACACTCGAGTGTTCCTCGTTCACTCCTCCTCGTTTTTCCATCCCAGTCCTCGGCAATGGCCCTGAGTGCGGTCGTGTGTATGTGGGTGGCCACTTGGCAGGCGCTTAAAGTGTTTGGGAACTGGCAAACTAAAGTCCATTTAATGCTCGGATCAACTAGACATGTCTTTGCATATTTCGGTCCATTGTTAAAGTATCAATTTACATGAGCTTTTCGTTTAAATTTCAATATACGCACTCTGCATTTGCTATTTGCTAGCACACAAGTTTCTTGTATGAAAAAAACATTAGCTGTTGACATTTTGACAGACAGACGCCGATAAGAGCATACAATAAGTGTAAAGTATATATGACGTGTTGCTGTGTAGGTTGAAAATTAATAATAAATCAGCTTCAGCTTCAGATCTGCACTGCCAAGGCTTTATCAATTTCAAGCTCTTTTGCTGTTTATTATGTTGTTTTTGGTTGACGAGCCTTTAAATAAACTCGAGCATATTCAGGAGAGAACGAAAATATAAGCAACGCCCACACACAAATGTCTAGGCGACATGTCGTATACGCATTTTTCTTTTCTTTTATTCCTTTTCTTTTACTCTTTTGGCATTGGTGTAGTTGGTAAATTAAGTGCTCTCCCCGTTGGCTGCTGTCAGCTTAGAGAGCAAAATCATGTTCGAACGATACTGCTGGGCTAAGGCCCACCTTCACAAATGGCTCGCCATCGTGCCAGACACGTGTAAGCCGAAAACTTTTTGGCCAAGTCATAATCATAATGTCTAGCCATTGATAAGAGTGCAAACTTTAAATTCACCATTGCTCTCGCTCTCACTCAATGTAAACCTAATCTCGAGTGGCAAATGTTTTGATGCGATTTGTGTTACACATTTATATTTGTCTAACTTTTCCAAATGGCCGCAGTTGCAGCGCAACACACACATGTTGGATGTGTGCAGATGACAGCCCAGGCTGCCAGACAATGATGCCATGTCCTCGGCGAGCACACTTCGTATCGCCTTCGCCATCGCCTTCGCCCTCTGGCTGGCGTCTGGCCAGGTGTGGCTTCATTGTTTCCCAAACTGTTTTACAGGTGCTACAAATTTGAATATAAATGCACAAGCACCTGTGTGTAATAATAAAATAAAATGCCATTCAGTGCCGCACGTCGAGAGACGCGTCGGCATTTTGGTCATTGGGGGACGCCGACGGCACAGGACGAGGCGCCGCAAAAGTTTCGCTCCGGCGCCTCTCCCACCACGATCTTTTCAATTTTGTTGCGTCTTGTATTTACCATTTAAGCAACTAAGAAAATGGTGTGTTAAGAAAGTGTGCAACGCACAGATACCTTAAGCAAAATGCGCCCTGAAGTATGCTGTATGGAATTTCATAATAATATTCTCAGTCTGATTACTTGACTCGACTACACCCCAGTGTGTGAAAAGGCTACAGGGCATAAATACATTTCATTTTCGGATACCGGCGAGACGGCATAACGAGCCGACTTGGCTATACTCCTGGCATTTATAAGCCAACGGTTTTGCTCGGCTTAATGGGCAACTATGGCTGTCTGTCATTTGGATTTAAAATTAGTGGCTACTTAAGTCGCGCGACAGTCGCATTAACAGGCTCTCAGTATTTACTTTACACAGACTATGCTGTCTGAAATCTGTCATTACCATAGAAAGCTATCTCTGGTATTTAAAGACTGCGGTTAACAACAGATAAGCCGCAAAGCAGCACGAACACGCAATTTCATTAACAACATTTACTCGTATACTTACTGAAAAATAAAATTTTAGATGCCATCATCTTAATGATGATGTTGGAAACATTAATGAAATTTCAAATTATTATTGCAAAGCAAAATAAAATGCATTTAAATCATTTAGGGCATGACAAAATAAAAGGACAAAAACGTTCATAATATTTTTACAGACAAATAAAATTTTAGCTGCCATAATCTTCAAAATAATGTTGGGTGGAATTATTGAAATTTAAAAATATTATCACTAATGCTAAAATAAAACGCAATTGAAATCAGTTTGGGACATGACAAAAATATAAGGTCAAACATTTCTGATAAATGTAAAAGCATTCTACATTTGCATATATCTAATCGCAACAAGCATACACAATTTTTCTCTCTCTATCTCTAGAGACTCCAGAGACTGTATTCAAATCAGTAAAAAGACAAAGCCACGCCAAAAATACTGTAGAATACCCAGCAAAGTTATTTATACTTATTTTCTGTTTTGTTTGTTATTTATTCAGTTACTCATATATGAATGAAATTTGAGAATATTTTGGAAAAGAGCAAGCGCAAAAAAAAGAGAAGAAAAAAAATGAATTCAGTCCTGGCCAAGTCCCCATGGTTTTACTTTCTGCCAATTATCCTTTATGCGGCGAGCACACGTCACGCTCCATAAAATTGAAATGAAATACTAAACTTTTGTCGTTATTGTGCTGATTGCCATGAACTGCAATTGCACCATATGATGAGAACTGAGGGCTCAGCACTGCAATGGGGTCCTGCGATGACCCAGCAATAAACATAACGCAAACAGCACAAAGCAAGCCATAAGAAACAAAACAACAAAAGCACTACAGATACAACGTGGACGATCTGTTGACCCAATAAACTTTGTACTCCGGCCATGTTGCAACCATATTTTTGCAATGAAATCAATTTTTCATTTTGAGGCAGCATGGCGACGCCGCGACGTGTCCTCCGCCACTCGGCAATATGTGCTCGACAATTGTCACAGGACGCATTAAAAGCAACCCAGCGAAAGAAGCGCAACAGCAGACAGCGTAATGGCTTAATGGCGTTACCCAAAGCGGACGGGATCAAAGGAGAGAAGCAAAAGAAACAAAAGAAAACAATACATAAATATGCTGCAAGTGGCAGTAAAGAAAGCAGTCTGAGTAACAGTGGCTGGCTGCATTGGAGTTTTATATGACGCATACGCAACGTTGCACAAAGTGACATTCGATGTTGGTGCAACAAAGCAAGCAAAAGTGGCTGCTCTTAAGCTGTCAGATTGTCGGATAGCCAGATTGTCAGATTGTCAGAGTTTTTGTGACAAGCTCTGCATTGATTACACACTCAAGTGAGTCTCACTTTCTTTTAGTCTCTCTCCGCCAATCTTTAAAGCTGCTCATTTGGCATTGTCAGATTTAAGGCACTCCATGTTCATCTCCAGGCAACAACACCAACACCAACACCAACGTGCTCTTGCATTCACTTGAGCGATTTCTGCACTGATTTCTCCAATCAAATTGAATGCTTCTCGACGCAAACGCCAATTGTGATAACAACAACAACATCGACAAGCTGCCAAAGTCAGAGCCAAAGTGGAAAAAAAAAACAGAGCAGAAATCTCATAGCTAAAAATTTGGCTTCTTATTGTCTGAAACTGTCTGCATTTTGCCTGACAGCTTAGTCAAAATATGTCAATCAATTTGAACCAAAGCGCAGTGCAAAACAAATAAAATAAAATACTTACGCAGCCGCGTCTTGGCATCGTTTCTAGTCTCTCTCTCTCTATTTCTCTCAATCTCTCATTCTCACAATCTCAAATCGGGTCTAGGCCATGAAAGGAGCTTTGCTTGATATTTTGCATGCAAATTAAATTCGCATTAACAGCAGCAGCCTGAAACTTTAATGCCAAACTGATTATGCAAAGTCCAAATGGGTTGAGCTGAATAATTCTTCAAAGCGATTTTGCCAATTTACATATGCATACTGTAAGCCAGTATATATAGTATAAGTGGAAATATTGTCCACAGATTTGCATAGACAATTGTCAGACAAAGAACGAAATATACAAAATGAAAAAAAAGATTACTATAGACGTTGAAACTTATTTATATTATTTACAAAAATAATTCAAATTATGATATTATTATGTACTAACTTTTGATTGCATCGTATCGTAAACAAAACAAAAAGTTAAAATATTTACAGATCCTCTATTTTTAGCTGATTATCACAGAACAAACAAAAACGGAATTTTAATAAATTGTAAAACTAAATATTACAAAAAATGTAATTTATTTGAGTTCCCACCTGCAACACTGCGTATGCGCAATATTTCATAAAGCACTTCAAAGCATTAGTAGTTAAATGACACTTTAGTAGTGCATTTTGAGTAATTATTTTATGGCAGCACCCACAAAGTTGTCAACTAACAAAGAGGGAATGCAGCAGCCGTGGCAGCAACACACAACACATCGTGTGACACACAAAACATAAAAACGACGCTGCTGCAGAGCATTTTTGGCGTGGCGCCAAATGAAAGTGAAAAGACGTAAAAAAAGAGATTGAAATAAATGAAACTATGCGCATGTAAAATGCAATAAAAAGTGATAAATTTCCAAGAATCGAAAGTGGCGACATGTGGGGGCGTGCCACCGTGGCCACCTCCCAAGTGGCAGGCAGTCTGGGAGGCAGGCACTCGACTAAATTGAATCTGTCAAAACGAAAGCCCTTGGGGGCAGGGTGTGCGGTAAATGCGGGCGTGCCTCATCCCCTGGGGTACGTGTACTAATAAATCATTGCCAAAATAGTTGCGTGCTCGCATTAGGAGTAGACCAAATGCCTGGCAACAAAGTTTGAATTTTAAATAAAATTTATTTGTAAACTTCATGCACGTTCTGCCACAGCTGCCACAGTTTGTGGCTAATAAGTTGACATATTGTAACGTTTTTAATTTGAAGCCGCTGTCAAAGGTCACACCAGACCGTAACACGCAGCCAGACAGACAGACAGACAATCACACAGACAGAGATAAACAGACGGATAGACAGACAGATAGAAACACAGACAGCGACGCATATGCATGCATAAGTTTTAAGGCCACACAAAAGTTCAGAAGTCCTTTCTTTTCTCGTTTTGGTTGCTGTTATTGCTGTTGTTATTGTTGTTCGGTGAGAAGGGTGCACAGACGTGCGTGTCTCCAGGACATTACCATTGCTGGCAACAAGCTAATTGTTTAAGTTATTGTTATCAGCTATGGACATCTAACAATCAGTTGCATGTCCAAAGCTCCCCAGACTCGCACATGTTTAATTCAATTAGTGACATGCTGATAATCTACCCTGATACGTGCTATTCCAACCCACTGTGCGTATGCGTGTGTGTGTGAGTGCAGAAGTGTTGCTAATACGAACTTAATTGAACATCATTCGCATCATGCTTGCTTCGAAGTTGGGCATTCGCAGAAATATGTATTAATAAGTATTGCTAAACTTAATTAAATCTGAAGGAATCTCTACATCACCTATTTATATCATCACATTGATCACATAATTTAAAATGCCTGAGGATATCTCATTCACATTGACACATTTTTGTTAATTAATGCATAGTAAAAAAAAACATCATCAATTAAATAAAAACTACTTTTCAATGCCATAGTACTTAGCTATGCTTACCTAAATCAAGTGCGATTCCCATTGCTTCTCAATGACATATTGTTATTAATAAGTATTGTAATAACGCTAAACTTAATTAAATCTGAAGAAATCTCAACCACATCAATTTTTAATAGGTGCCACATTGAGAAACTAATTTGAAATGCCGCCGCTCTTTAAGCGTAAAACAATTTCCAAACAAAATTTAACAATTGATAAAAGTTTGTCCTCAATTTATTTGCTCCGACCCCAGCCAAAGGTTGCCAAGTTGAACATAGGCATTTTTGATATACACACCCTCATCAAACCCCAACTCCGGCTCCATTTAGCGTCAAACTTTGGCACCTGTAAATGTCGCATACGGCGCCAAGCTTATAACATGGTTCGGTGCACACAACCTGCCCGCTGGTGTCGTAAGCTGAAATTAATCCAGCTAAACAGGCAAATATACAAATTTCCAAAACATACACGCGCGCAGTCAGGACAAGGAGCACGGCTGGTGCCCACACAACAACGACGACGAAAGTCATGTTGGCAGAGGCAAAATGTTTGGCATTCAGCCAGCCAAGTGCTTAAAGCGTTTATTATGCAGCTTTTCATTTGGGATTTATGAGTGTGTTTTAAATATGGTGGGGAGAAGGGCGGACGACCACTTGGGGAGTAATTGTTAATTTACTAAACGTTTACGAATATCTCAATTCATTTGTCATTGCAGTAATCATCTGGCGGTGGCAATGGCACACACTTAAGGCGCGTTT
This sequence comes from Drosophila ustulata, assembly GCA_035047365.1. Lineage (NCBI taxonomy): Eukaryota > Metazoa > Arthropoda > Insecta > Diptera > Drosophilidae > Drosophila > Drosophila ustulata. The sequence goes on from JAWNPT010000094.1 coordinate 21,823,906, forward strand.
CCATCAACGACACAATGTTGCATCTGAGGCTATTCGATAGCTCGCTCTACTACACGCTGGCCTCCGTGTCGTCGGGCATGCTGCCACCTCCCCAGGCGTTCAATGGCAGCGAGATGACGCTGAGTGGCACCGTGGCAGCTCCAGTGTCGGTGCCAGCGGAGGCTGCAGTTAATCTGACATATTTCACACCTGCGATCTCACACGTGATGCTGGCGCCAACGCCAACGACCACCAGAGCCGAGCAGACGACAGTGGCAGCAACAGCAGCAACATCGGCCACAACGGCAACAGCAACCGCCCCAGGCAGCGACTTCCAGGCGACAGCAACTCTCGGCAACAACCTAACATCGCCACATGCCGGCGAGTTGGACAACTTGAATTCCTTCTACTTTTATGAGGTAGGTTCTCCGTCATGTTTGTCTTTGCCCCCGAGCGCATTGCCATGTAATTTATGCATTGAAATCGAAAACGAAGACATCAATTGGCAATGCAGCTGCCAAAATGCATTTTGCATCAGTTTTCCTGGTTTCAATTGAATCTCAAAAAGTTCTCTAAGGTGGGTGGCTTAAATACTTTTTTGGCAATTCACAATTTTAAAAGCAAAGTTGCGCAATTACAAATTGCAACTGAAAACTTTTTATGCATTTTTCTAATTCAATTTTAATGAGATTTTGAAGTGCTTTCTACTGTGTAGACACCATTAATATTTGATTTGAAGTGACTTTTGAAGCCACCCTCGTTTTGTTTATGCATGTGAATGACTCTGGTTTCAAACTGCAAACTTTAGATTTTTATGCGTTTGCCGCAGAGTCCAAAAAGACGACTACGACGACGACACACAAACAGCAGACACAGCTGCTGCCATCATGTTGTTGATACAAATTTGAATTTTGCTCAAGTGGCTGTTGTTGTTGTTGTGGCAAATGTGAGCGAAAAAACTTCATTTTGAGTCAAACAATAAAAGGCAAATGTCATTTGTTTCCCAGATGCAAATTAATATCGAGCAGACTGTGGCGAGAGAAGCATCTTCTCTGGAGCGAACTTTAAGTTAATTTGCATGCCAGGCGTCTGGCTTATCAATTGGGCAATCAATCAGCGGTCGCAAGTCGTGACAACAACTTCGATTAAACTAAACTTCCGTTATTTGCAACGGGGGCCACCGCCACCGCCTGTCCATAAAAATGGGTAGAACCTCTCTCTCTGAAGTAAAGTGTAGCACGCATCGAAATTGTAATGAAATCTCCACACGCTGTGTCGTATAAATCACGCCAACGAGCTGCCATTGTTAGAACGGAAATAGCCTCAAACCGAAAAACCTCCTCCATCCCCCCGTCCCCGCTTCTCCATGCAGCGTAAGCCAAGTTAAAACGCGCCAATCGCTCAAAGAGTGTGCGTGCGTGTGTACGCCATAAATTTGGGTTTATTTAAATGAGGACAACAAAAAAACCAAATGGGAGTGAGAGAGAGAGAGAGAGAGAGCGCATTCAGACTCAGACAACATATGGCTAACAAAGAGTAAAGTTAAGGACCCTACGACAAACAAAGTTATAAAAAAAAGCCACAATCAAAAGAAGGCCCTAGACACAAATGCCAACAGCTTATTGATTTGAGTGATAGTTTTTATGTGTATCCTTCCTAGAAAACTGAACCGCAAGGGTAAGCAGATAATTCATCTTCATCTCAGCTCAACACACATCAATCCTTCCCTGCATAGATATTCGATACGAGTCAGATTTTGAGATATTGTATCTGACTTAAAAGAACAGCCATATGTACACATATTTGTGGCTTAAGGTCAACAATTGAACAGCCGCAAAAGTAAATGAATTTATATTTATCTACAAATAGAAAATGTTTTTTGATTAAGGCTTGAATGTTCTTTGATTTTTGCCCAACGTTTGACATTAATTTTTGTGTCCCAATCGAAAGGTAACACAATAAAAAAGACAAAGCGATAAAAATAGCAGGTTATTAAGTGAAATTGCCAAAAACCGCCTGTTGATTTAGCGCAGTCAAAACATGAAAATATCCTTTATCAACATCCCACTCGTAGACTAAACATTTTGCTGTTTGAAAATGAAAAATAAATAAATGAAATTATATGCGGCTGTCATGTAACGAAACAAAAAAAAAAACGAAGAAATACGAAATTTCAAAGACGTCTGCGTGACACAAAAATTGGATGCTTGGGTGGAGCTAATTTATCACCACATTTCTTAACTGCAGCAGCAGCAGCATCAGAAAAGGGTAAGAAAAATGTTGGCATAAAGAGGTTACTGAACTCGTATTATTTACTTGATTCCTTTCGGATGATGTGCCATGTGTTGGCACGGGTCAGCATCAAAAGGGTTTGCCTTGCGATTTGAAATTTAAATAGCTTAAGTTCAGATTTAGCTTGACCGGCTGCAACAATGCTGAGGATTGCTTTTCATGGCAATCTAACGCATTTACAACCCAAATGAAGCGATTTGTTATGCAATGTAAGCACATGCCAAGCAATAAATCATACACAAGATTTACATTGAGTATACGAGATGTGAAACCTGTACATATAGACAAGTTGTCATAAATGACTGCGGAGTATTTGTAGTATAGTATATTGGTGCCCCATCAACAAGTCCATTCGCACATACGCACTGGCAATCGCAAGGCCACAAGCCCTGGAGGCTAATCCTGGCACATTGAGCTGTTGATGACTCTGACACAGATATGCCAATTACAACTGCACCATACTCCAATCGCTGGGCGCCCAAAAGGTTAGACAAAGTCAAATATGCCAGCTCGCAGCCAAATCCAAGACTAAGTTTTGACCATGGCCAGCTCAACTGCTCAACTGCTGCAATGCTGCCAATATGCGAGTATCCTTACAACGTAAGGAGTATGCGGACAAATATGTATTCCGATCCGATCCGATGGAGTGAGGTACAATTTCATTTGATGTGCATGAAGCTTTTCCTTGACAGCCAGCTACTGGAACTTTCCCTTCGCTCAGACACACACTCACGATTAGCCAGCAGCAAAAACGAAAACATTGCGCCATTTTATGTTTGTTTGCTGGGCAAAATCGAAGCATATTATGCAGGCGCACACGCAACTCCTCGGTATTGTTTGTAAGCTGGCAGGATACTTTGGCCTGCAAGCGTTTGCAGCACTTTGGCCAACGCGTGTCCTGGTTGTGGGCGAGTCCGAAAAAAAAAGCGAAAACCCTTCAGCTTTGACTTTAAAAATTTAATACTGCCAGTGGCGAGTTCCTAGAAGTTTAATCAGTAGACAAAGTCGCCCACTGGCCAAGCTTTTTGGCCAAGATAATCACATATGTTTTGTGGCGCTAATGACCCTGGCAGTCGTCGCTGCTCAACGCCGCCTCCCGGGGTGTCCTGCCCAGGATTGCTGAGCCTTCTGCGCCGTCAGATGTCTCAAGGACCCAAGGCACTTGTTTTTCATATTCCACGTTTATTTTTAGTCCGGTCATGTTGGACGTCATACTGTGCTCTATATATACAAATATATTTATTCTTGTATACTCGTTATATAAGCATATAATGAGTGTAACAATAGCGGCCCTTGGCCATCAAAGGCCAACATTAATTGGTCCTTTGTCCAAGTAGCACAACAAAAAATATTGCAAAATTTCAATAAATATATGTTTACCTGTTAATATTTCAATAGCAGCTATTGCATTTAATATACTTACATTGTTGCCACTGGGCTTCACTTTACTTTGTGCTGGTAATCGAAAATTGAGGCCAACAGTTATGGAAAATGTGGCTATAAATAGAAGAGCGGACACAATGCGAAAGAAAGCTAGCAAAAACGATACAGTTAACTGATATTCCAGCACATAGAAGACGTCTTCTTGAGTTATATAATTGATGACGAGCTTACAAGAACGTTAATTGTGTATTGTAATTAATGTACTTATTTGTCTGAGTCGCTGAAAAGCAAAAAAAAAACTTGTTTTTAATGCGATAACACAAATTACTCAGTTTAAGTAACAAGATTAAGCGAGAGGCGTCGCCTGCAACAAGAACTCATTAATCTGGCATCAAAATGTGTCTTAAGCTTATTTGCCAAGCAGCATTAAGCGTGTGTAAAAACGCAGAAAAGCGAAAGTAAATGTAAAATATAATTTACTAAGCATATACATATACGATATGTGCATACATATATATCACATGTCTCGACGACGCAGTGTCTGAAGGTTAAACGCTTAGCGGTCACAAAGCGGCATCATTAACCGAAGGCTGTGAGTTGTTGGGCTGTGGAGAGATGCAGAGAGCGAGACGTTGACTCCCCTTTTAACAATTTAATTTGCCACAAGTCGGCAATGCGGTGGCAATGGGCAGCAGAAATAAGCGGCTTGCGAGCGTAAATTTGCGCAAGGACAACAGACTGCCAGGCGACTGAGACTGAGACTGAGATGGAGATGGAGATGGAGATGGAGACAACAGCTAGGAGCTGAGCTGGCAGTTTGTTTATTGTGGCAGGGCTTGAAGTATTTGGCCAGCACTCGGAGCAGTAAATAAGCATATGTGTGTGTGTTTGTGTGGCATGGGTGTGACATTAATTACACTTGCAGTGCTTTAACACAAATTAAAGCATTTTTCGAGTCGTCAGCCACAGTCTCGCATAGTTTCATCTTAATTGCATTTAGCCAGTGCCATTGTTGACAACACGAAAATAGCCACGAGGACAACAAAATGTTTGAGTGGCTCAGACTGAAAATGCCTCGAATGTTACCCATGGGAAGTTTGTTGTACTTGCAGGCTGGTAGGCGAAAAATGAGTTAACAACATTATTTGCCCTCAGCCAAGTAATGAAATGGACGCAACATCAATTTTATTAAGAGAAGCGACAGGCCTGGCCAACGTGCAACACGAGACGACGAGGCAAGCCGCAAGGCTCGCTGCCATAAAATACATTTTGACAAGACTTTTATCTGGCACGTCGCCTCCACGAGCTGTGTGTGTGGTGTGTGTGGTGTGTGCGTCATTGTGCGATTTATAAGCATTAGGATTTGTTGCCATCAAGATCTAGTCGTGTCCAGCTCAGCTCAGCTCGTCGATGCTGCGGTTGTGCGTGCTCTCGATTATGTTGCTATGATTGCCGTTGCTGTTGCTGTTGTTGTTCTTGGGACAACCTTATGAAACACTCGCCTTACGAGTATTATTTATTTTCGGCCGATGTCAATGCACTTCCGCCTGTTGTGTCTTCAAGTGTACTTTAATATTGCCTCGATTCAAGTTCAATATTTGGCGTATGACATTTCTGCTTCGCTGATTTTTGGATGCTCATTAACCGTGCATTAACACGGCCCCTGACACTCCATAGTTCATTGCTTATACGCCACGTGGACTGTGGTTCAATGCTCCCTTTCTCTTACTCTTTCTCCCTCCTCTCTCATTCTGCCTATCTCAATTGCCTCCCTTATCATTTATATTTGACACTTTGCAGTTAAGGACGAAGGCTCGAAGTTCAAATTCCCAAGTGTCACTTGGCCAGCAAAATCAATAAACGAGATCTCCAACTAATTGCAATAATTTGCGTCTTGACTTTGCCATCAACCATTAATATTCTCCGCCTCCCTCCTCCTCCAGTTTAAGTCAAATTTTACGACAGACAAACAACGGCTATAACTTCAAGAATGAGTAAAAGTGTTAATTTCACAAATATATTCCCATGGATGTTGTGCTGGCTGTTTAATAGGGAGGGATATATATTTTGTGGGGAAATGGCTATTAAAGTTAATTGTTGGTTTATTTGTCACGCTTGAACTTTGAACCCTATGTTTTTGTTTGGCCAATGTATACAATTAAAAGGGGTTGCTAACTTTTCTCCCAAATACCCAGTGCCAATTGATTGTGTGACTAACAAACTGTGAGACTGCTAATGGATAAACACAACCCATATTTTGATAAAGTTTCCGTTGAACTGTGTTCAATAATTGGAATTTAAATTCGCATTAAAGACATTTTTAAGTAAAGTGAATTGCGCGAATACGCACAAGCTTACGTCAAGTCAATCAGAAGTCGATCTGAAAATTCCCCGAGTCAAATTAAACCACAAGAATCGTTAGTAGAGTGCTGAACAGACTCGTATTATATTACTTGTCTAGCACATGAGCGCTAAGGAACTCGGAAATGTAGCATATACAAAGGCGCAGCTTTGTATGTTGAGCATGCACACAAAGGCGAAAAGTTAGTTCGCTCACACGACTTTCTCTCTGTTTAAATTGATGTACGCTAGTTGGGCTATTTGAACAGCAAACTCAAAGAAATTTTTGGCTTTTGATTATGCTAGACAGAGAAGATTTATTTATACGAGAACCGGCGGAATTGAAAACGGTTGCCAAATAAATGTGAAAAATTTGGAAAGCAATCAGGCACTTAAAGTGAACCAATAAAAAGCACATAAAAAATAAACAGGCAAATCAATTAAAGCCTCAATTCGAAATACAAAATGCGAAATAAGAAAGTGCTGCTGCTATTTTATTGTCTGGCAATAAAAATTTGTACATTTACTGGGCAATCTGTAAACAAAGTTTAGGGCAAGTTTCCAGTTTTGTGACCATTAAGAGTAAATCATGTGCCGGCCGCTATAAATAACGAGAGCTCTACACGCCTTCGCTTCTAAGCGACTGGCCACGCCCCAATCGTGTCTGCACATAATTTGTGAAATAAAATACTCGAACATGGCCAAATTGAAACAAAATTAAATTGCAATAAATCAACGTGGCGTTAATAGCGTTTCACTGATAACCATTAAGTAGGCGTCGCCAAGGGCTTTCACACAGATCTGGAGCAGCAAATAAATAAAAATCACACACTCACGCACACACAGACACGCACACACACACGCACACACACATATGTGAGAATATTTGTCCGTCTGGAGGAATTGGGTTTTTGGGTCCACAACATTTGTATATTCTTTTTAACGCCTAATTGATTTGTATTTTGCAAGCACGCAAGGGAGCGGGTGCAGACGGTGCCTGGAGAGCAAGGGGAGGGGAGGCAGATGCCAGAAGCATTGAAATCACAATTGTTTTGGAGCACATTGTTGTTATTGTAATCATTGTGGAGTGCTTGCTGAAGCACAAGGAGCGCCCCAAGGCATATCTGATGTCCTGTCTGTTGACAAAATATTCTCGTTTCGTACGATTATTGATATTTGTATTTAGCAAAGGGAATTCTCGTAAAAATAACAACAAACAAGTATTCCATCAAGGATAACCTAAATACACTCATAAATGTTACCTTGGCCAAATGTTTGAAACATCATTGATATGATGCGAAGCAAACTGACATTTTGGTTTATTTTCAATTGAGAATTTAATATAGACAAAGTGGCTTTCGCTTTAATAAGTAAAGTCTGGTGTTTATTCAATTTTTCAAAATAAAATTCCACTATCTTAAAAGATAATTTCGTTTGTATTTTGGTGTATAGTTTTATTAAAAAGATTACAGACAAATCGAATTAATATAATAATGAAATTTACCTGAAAATAGTTTTGTTTGCCCGCATGCTAAGAGTTAAAATAATTATTTTAAATACGCTCAATGAAATTGTATTAAATAATAATTTGTTTCTCCTCACATTAAATATATTCACTGTTGTAAAGTTTTCATTTATAATTTTATTTAACAAATTAATTTAAGTACAACTAAGTTAAAAGTAAGGGAATTAAACAGGCAGTTGCTTCCGATAGCAAGTTCACATTTGTCTTTGAGATACGAGTATTTTCGTTACTTGTAATCATTGCGGAAGTTGTCCTAATGACAAACACAACCCAACATTTTCGCATTGTGCTATAAACGGGGACAACAATAAGCTCTGGTTAGATAAGAGTGCGAACAGAACAATGGAACACTCTTCCATACTCACTTCATTCATGCATACATATACAATATAGGAGTATTCGCACTTGTCAGCTCGAGAATGCGAGTATAACGAAAAAGGCAAATTTAATTTCATTTCATAAGCACAAAATGCCAGTCAGTTCATGTGGCAGGCAGCAACAAAATATCCCGAATGCAAATACGAAAGTGTTGCACAAAAAATGCGGAAAACAAAGACAGCGAAAAAGAAATAAAAGGAGAAAAAGTGAGCAACACTTGCACGTCATTGCAATGACAATTTGCATGCATAAGCAGTGGCAACACCGAATGAGCTGGCAGGCAATAAATTTAACATAACCCAAGTCAATTACAGTTTTACTGCCATGCAGCGCAACCACGGTGCGTATGAGCAACGTGCAGCAAGCGGCAAAAGCAAACCCAGCAAAGTGTGCTACAAGTTTTTGTCGGAAACGGAAGCGCACACTCATACAGAGACACATACACTTGCAGAGTCAACTAACAGACGCAGTCGCCTGGTGTTTTGTCTAGGTGCATGCAGCTGTAAGAAACTTGCAAAAAAAACAAACAAAAAAACAAACAGGAGGCAGAAGGCAGAAGGTCGCTGAGACGCAAACGAAAACAAAATAAGCGAGAAAATGAGAAAGAAAAAACGAACTGCAGACGCGACCCAGGGGCACTTAAAAAATCGTAAAAATGGTTCCCGAAACGCGAGCGAAAGTTGTAAATTATGCAAATGGCAAAAGCGTTGAAATCCGCGCCTAAGGAACGGAGACCAGCCCAGATAATTGCAACAGAATGGGAACTGCAGTAAAAATACTCGTAAGTAATACTAAATTGCATGCCAAATGCGAAACAAGGCAAAAAAATGTTGGAGGACTGCCTTAAAGAGGGCAGCAAAACATTCAGCCTTTTATCCCACTTGGGATGCTTTTGTGCCAGCGCGTAATGCGCTTAATGAGAAAATGCAAAGGCGACAACCAACAACGAAATTATGCTCAGTAAATACTTGAGACACAAGCGCAAGGCAAGAACTTCTTTTTTAGACTTCCCGAGTACAGAGAGTACAGCTGAAACCCGTCAACAGCAGCCAAGCGTCGTGACGCGTCGTCCAAGCGAAACTGGGTCAGCGTCAGCAGTTGACAACGCACCAAAGTATGCAATGAATTGTGGCGCTTTAAATGAAATTAAATTAAATGACTTCAGCAAATTTGATGATGATGAATTTTGTTTTCATTGTGCGATACTTTGAAGTTAATGAAGCAAAAAAAGTGCAAGTGGGGAAAGAAACTCAACCACAACAGCATATTATGCTGCGAAGTCTATTAATAAAGTGCGCGTGGCACAAGATACTTTACAAGAAATGTAATTTTAATGAATATTAAAAGTATTCACGGTTCACTTGGCAAGTCTATTAAGTGACTTTTTAAAAATTAACCATAAAGTACATTGATCAATGCAATTTAAATTCTCGTTGCACAAGACACATTTCAAGATATGTAATTTTAATTAATATTCACAGTAAAGTTGACAAGGCAATTAAGTGACTTGTTAAAAATGTACTGCAAGATCATTGCAATTTAATTTGTAGCGGAGCATATTAATATATTACTCTCGTGGCACAAGATACTTCACAAGTATTTTAATTTGAAGAATATTCACAGTACAGTTGGCAAGTCTATTAAGTGACTTCTTAAAAATTAACCACAGAGTACGTTGATCAATGCGATGTAATTTATAACGAAGCATATTTATAAATTTCTCGTTGCACAAGATACTCAACAAGAAATGTAATTTTAATGAATATTCACAGTACAATTGGCAAGTCAATTAACTGACTTTTTAAAAATGATCTGTAAACCACACTGATCAATCCAATTTTATTTGTGGGGGAGTTCATTAATCATTTTCTCGTGACACCATAAACTTAATAAAAAATTTAATTTGTATGAACATTCACAGTAAAGACAAGTCAATTATGTGACTTTTTAAAAATAAACTGCAAACTACATTGATCAATGCAATTAAATTTTTTAATCAATTCCATCATTAAAAATAACATACAGCAGTTGTGTTGATCGCATTGTCGATTGTTTAATCAGCGGGAATGTTCATTAAACAATTCGTAGAACTTTCAGCGTCGACAAGACGGCACCCACATCAAAGTGACGGAAGTGACAGTCAGAAACAGAACTGAACTGAAGCAGAAGCAGAAGTGGAGGTGGAAAAGAAATGTAAAAACGGAAAAGCATGATACGGGGCAGGTGATAGGTAAAATGCATCAGAATCTGTGCGATGACAGAGCAACACTTACGCTATTTCAATAAAATTGGCACAAACATCCCCTTGGCAGTGTGTTCATTGCCATTGCCAGTTGCCATTGCCCAAAGGTGCTTTTTGGTTTCATGAACAACGCCACAGACGCTGACGATGACGCTGACGATGATGCTGATGCTGATGCTGAATGCTGACAGATGACGAGGTTGGAAAATGTTTAAGAAACTTTTGCGTTGAGTTTAAGTAATGCCGAGATACATGGAACACTTATGCATCATTGCTAAGTTTTGTGGTTCTACGGTTTTCCACTGCATCCTCTTTGCTTTCAACGTTGCATTTGTCATTTGCCACATAATTTACTTTAATGATATTGCAGTTGCAGTTGCAGTTGCAACTACTGTTGCAGTTGCAGTTGCGGAAAGAAAGAAATAGAAACTTAAAAGCGAAATGCTGCTGGCGCGTGTAAAAGTCGCGTACGCCTCGGCGCTTTGTACGTGCACAATGTCAAATGTGACAAACAGATATACACTATATACTATATAGTACACTGTATGTGTGTGTGTGTGTGTGTGTGAGTGCATAAATGATTAAGTGCGTGCTTGCATTTGGCTTTCGTTGCACGTACGCTCCATGCATTTTTGCCTTTGACACAAAGCACTTTATAATGGCCTCCCACACACACACACACACACACCCACCCGCATCACCCACACATAGAGACATTTGATTCACATTTCACATTTCATAAAGTAACATTATTCAATCAAGTGTTGCCATTGCAATTAAACGTTAAAGCTCACTTAATAGTTTTATTTTCAATTGTGTGGCGAGTTTCTCATGGATCGATTAAATATTTCGAAAATGTAATACGATAGTTATTTAATGTTTATTTAATTGGCTATATTCGTAAAAATTTAAGTTAAACTGAAGTGTAGGTTTTACAACTTATATAAATTGATTTAATTGGAAAATCAAATGCTGGTGCTACTTTAATTACTTCGAAAAATTTAAGTTAATACTGATGTTAATTCAAACCATCTAAAATTAATTATAATCCAATATATCGATTAAATAGTTGTGCAACTTAAATGCGATATTGATTTAATACTTATTTAATTGGCAAATCAAAAGATCGTTCTGTTTTAATTACTTCGTTAAAATTGAAGTTGAAACTGAAGTTACTTCAAACTTTAGAGAGAGAGAGAGTTCTAAAACTTATGCATAATATTTTTAGCTGCAATACAAATTTAATTATAATCCGAAATGCAAAGTTTTAACTAAGTCATTAGAAGGCAGCCCACAGTCGAGAGTCGAGAGCCAGCGCACTGACTTAAGAACACATTTTAAGTACCTACCACTTGAGAAAGTAAAGTTTTTCGGGAGAAAACTATTAGGGCCAAGGGCCAACACGTAGCCAATCCCTCAATGGCAACAAAACCGCAGCAATTTGCATAACACGAGCAGGCAACACACACTTTTCATTTACACACCAAATTACTTGTTCTGACAGCGGCCCAGCCGGGCACGAGGGAAGGCAAGGGAAGGCAAGACACAGCAACGCAGGCAACGGATGGGGCAAGACGGAGCGTCATTTGTGTGTTGTTTGCTTTAAATAGAATCAAAGTCAGCCGCCAAGTGCCGCCCATTGCAGCTTTACGAAGCATGCCACAGCAGCTGAGAGTCCGTTAACTGTAAAACCAACAAAATCAGAAATAACAACTCGGGCGTCTAGTTTTAGTTGAAACCAGGGCCACTTGACTGCCAGTGGACTGGCTGTCCTGCCTGATCCTTGTCTGTCCTGTAGTGTGCTCTACGCTATCTGTCTCTCTTTTCGGTTTTTCTGCCTTGCCAACTTGTCCAAGCTGTTTCCTTATAAAGCTGCTGCATTTCCGTTAGCGTTCCTTGTTTCCGCTTTAGTCGCTTCGAATGTGTTTGTGTGTGTCTGTTTGTTTGTTTGTTTGTATGTGTGTGTGTGAGAATCTTTGTCCATTTTATGTGTTGCTGTTGTTCCGTCTGCATGCTCGTCCTTTGACAACTGCCAGTTCTGGAATTTCAAATTAAGAAAAAGTTTATTTTGCTGCCGATAGCTTCGCCGTTTTTTGTTCGCATTGCGTTGTACCTTCTACGTTGTTGTCCACGCTGCAGATTCCTCTCTTTGGTGTCCTTCTTTAAATCAGTCTTTAGTGGCATTCACGTTTAGTGTTCTCTAGTTAATCACAAGGTGCTGCTGCGGACCAGACATTAATTAAATCTGTTAGATTGCAGAGCCAAAGTGCGAGTGACAGTCCTCGAAGCATACTTCGATACATTTTATTGTTGCTTTTGACAGCTCTAAGCCAAATACTTTGCACTAAAAACTGTTTACGCTCAACTTTTAGGTAGTTACGAAAAGTTCTAAAAGAGTTTTGCACAGGAAGTTTCCTTTTTAGACGGATAAGATACTGGTGTTGCCGTTTAATGATATTTAGGTTATCAAAGAGAAAAGTTTGTTTACCTACAACAAAGCTGCTCGGCAAGCTACTAAAAATGTAAACTTGAAGTGTGAAAAATTAATGAATTAAGAAATTCAAGCCTTTCAAAATAAAAGAAAAGAAGTTTATGGGAAATTCATTGACTTTAAAAATATACATTTCTTTTGTTTATCGACACCTAAATAATGAGCGTATTCATTTTTGTACCACGCTTTTATATTGAATGTTGTAAAGAGCACATTCAGATCTTTTTGCGGGATATTTACTAGTTGATTATCCTTGACTTCTTATTCTAAGGCTTGTATTTGGCTTTGGCCAGCAGTTTATTTGCTGACCCAACATATAAAGCAATATGAAACGACAAGTAAATCTGTTGTCATGCTCACTTCATTTGGCAGATATACAAAACAACACTTAGTTGCACAATGAGGATAACAGAGATAGAGCCAGAGATAAACAAGGGGACAGAGAGACAGAGAGAGACAGACATGTGTCTGCTGCTTATGTGTTAATTAGCACTGGGCATCCACAGGCAACAAAACCCAACTCAAAGTCAAATGGCAAGAAAAATATTCAAATTTATGCCTGACTTGACTTAAGCCCATGATGCTCTAAACATGGCTATCATGATTTGCCTACGACGATGCTTATGTGTATGAATGTTGTTCTTATACTATATGCAAATTACTGTGCCACACACATGTGCTGTGGGCTCATAACTTCCCAGATCCACACACACACACCACACACACACGCTTCTCCTGTTTCCATTGTGCGTAATTTGTTTTGCATAGTTCTCTAGGCGCGTGTCCCTATTTATTGTTTACTCGACAACAAACTGCGCCTTCCTTTTGTTTTGCGATTGTCTGGTCAATCCAGTGTATATGTTATGGGAGTCCTCTGTCCTCTGTCCTGTCTGCGCGTAAGTTATGTTTATTTTCCTGCTATTTTTGGGGCCAAAATTTAATTTGGCCTTTTCATGTTATTTAAGGCACAGCCGTTTGGCCATTTGTGAAAATATTTATGTGCTCCTTAATTTATTTATGCTCATTTTTGCATAGCAACAACATTTAGCAATGACGTCTGATGTCCTTCATTTCTTTTACAGCCATCTATTTATTTCTTTTGCGGTTTTTTTTTTGGTGCTCTGCTTTTTTCTGCATTTTATGCCACTTAGATTTATGCTCGGCTCATTTGATTAATGTCTCCTTGGTGGGGCAGGAGAATTTACCAGTCGTTTGTGCGAAATTGTAATTTTTAGGTTTTAAATTTATCGATGTGTTTTTGGGTCAGTTGGCAAGCTGCTTTGTGCTTGCCACTAAATAAATTGCTGAAATTGCCTTCAGTCGTGTGCTGCACTTAAAGTAAATATTATATTTAAATATAGTATTATAAAACTGTTGCACAAATTCTTATGCGTATAATTTATGTAAGCTGTGCAACACATTTAACCCATAATCCGCATTCTGTAGCGTATTATGGCTCAATAATTTACAGACCAACATCAGAGCGAGCTAATATACCATTATAGCGACATTTAGCATTCTTCCCCTTATCACTGACCACATTTTCGCAGCCCTCCTAGCCAGGCAGCTGTGACCAACAAACTAACCAAAATTATGTTAGCCAAAATTCTGGTCATTTTTCACAACCGCATCGCTTCGCCAGTTCCTCTCCCCCCTCTTCTCTTTCACTCTCTTGCTCGAGCGAGCTGTCAACAGTTTGTCATGTAAACAAACATAATGCACAAACACACAAGCAACACACAGCTTGCAGCACTCTCAGAGAGGGGAGGAAGGGGTCGCTTTATTAATTTCAATTTGTGTCAACATCAGTGCCAAATATGCGCAGCCAGTGAGCCAAGCGAAATGATTTAAGCCAGCTGATGACAAAATGTTGCCCATTAGGCGAATTAAAGCGCACTTTTTCGGCTGTGGCCGGGCGGCAAACATCACTCATGTGACTCCCCCGCTCGTGCCGCCGCAACAGTGGCTCTAGAAAATGTGGCACGGGGCTGGCTTTTGTGGCTTTGGTTCAAGCGTAGTTCATAAAACTCAACGACTGACCATTGTTGTCCAAATAACAGCTATAAAAGCCATGATTGATGCGCACGGCTTGACCCAAATGCATGTTTTTATACCTACTTAACAGATATGCTGCCCATTTCGGTCTCATCTCCTTTACGGCCAGCACGTGAGTGTGTTAGTGTGTGTAAGTGTGTGTGTGTGTGTGTGTGTGTGTGTGGACAATATGCCGTTGCTTAAATATTAAACAGTGTGCAACACTCGACACGCGTTGAGTTCATTGAACTGTTGTGTAAGCCAAGAAGCTGCCACTTCGCTTTTATGGCAACAACATCATTCAGCTTATTATCTGACTATTCTCGCCGGCTTACCACGCTGCGTATACGTAATATTCCATTTAATTTCACTTTATGTTACTTCCCGATTACAGCACTCCGCACTCAAGCACAATGTAATCGGTATTAATAAAAAGTGAAATAAAAAAGCGCAAATTACCAAAGTCTGAATACGCGAAAGGAAACTACGCACAATACTTAAAGCTTATGAGAGCAGTTTTCCGATCAGACATAATTGCAAAAGTTGCGAAATTATTGAGCAATCGAGAGAATATTTCAAGGAACTAAATGAGTGGTTGAGTCATAAGGAATTTATGAAGATACTTTTCACGTTTTCCAAACATTAATTTACTTAAAAATGTATTTCAAATTAATTTGAAGATATTTGTAATTCACTTGAATTTATGGTGTTATTTGAAAGACAAAAATGCTTCTTATCCCTTAATATAAATGAATTTGCTTTAAGCAGTGATTAACTGAATGAAAATGTTGCAAGAAGTTGCAAGAAGAGCATGCCACAATCTTCGCACACTTCATGCTACTTGGAGTGTCAACTGCAAATATTCCATTTTCACGCTGCCTGTGGACGCTGCTACAGCTACTGATTTATCAGCATCAGCTGCAGAGGACAGAGGACAGAGTTTTGCCTTTTCTCTTTTCGTTATTATTACTGTTTCGCTTGGGTTCTTGTTGTTCGTATTGTTGTAATTGCTTTTGCAGTGAAATGAAATTAATTTGCCATTGCCAGTGTTTTGTGGCCACACATTTATCTTGTTGCTGCACTTTACGATTTGCAGCTGCTCAAATTTGTCAACCAATGCGATTAAGGGCGACTTTAGAGTTAGAGTAACAGCCACTGTGCCATAAGCCGCATAGAGCGCACTTTAAGTTGCGCGAAGGACACGAGAGAGCGCCACCATTTGGCGGCACTTAAGAGCCACAATGCTGCAGCAGCCGCGAGCTCAAGTGGCTGCCATTGTTAGGGCACACTTAATAATCAGACATAATAGTTGTGGTGGCCAGACGGCATTGCGCAACAGGTGGCAGCTATTGTTTGGCATTGCAACTGGCCGCTTGCCTCCTGACTCTGGTGAAATTGCCTTTTAATAAGGACTTACGGTTGCCCGAGCGGTCTTATCTGCAACCGGTTAAGCCGTTAGCCTTTCGGCTGCTCCCTTAACTCCTTTGGCTCTAAATTAAATTTTGCACTTTTATTGCTCCTAACAAAAAGGCAATTTCCTTGAGGTGCAAAGCAAAATTGAAAAGGGCATAATGACTTGCTACAAAAAAGGACAGCACACATACAAAAAACAAAACAAAAATAAATAAAAAATACCAGCAATGGATGATCATTAAAAAAGGCTTACATTTTTATAACGCCCCCACAGCATGGCACATGATAAACTGAAAAAATTGTGAGTAAAATATCACTATAAAAAACAAATTCCCAAATAGGTTTCGGAAAACAATTTCAGCAGTAAAATTCACGAATAAAATTAAATTCAAACTCTAAGTTTCAGATAAAAAGCAAATTCAATAAAAATGCGTTATATCAATAAAAGCTTACAAGCCAATAACATTCTCGAGGTCAAATCTTATTGCCTTATATTATTAATATAGCTGGGCATTTTCACTTAAGCCAAATGAATTCGCACTTTAACATTCGCTGAAGCGTTTTTGGGAACGCAGACTTTGGCTTTTGTATTTATACATATATTTATATAAACGCGCCGCAAATATGCGAAGCTTTTAACACTGCACAAATATTTTGCCAACACTTGCTTAAAACAACAACACCCAAAGAGTGCGAAAAAAAAAATTGAAAACATACCCAAAAACAAAAAAAGAAACGCCAAAAATGGGCTATAATAAAAATAAAAGCAGAATGAACGTCAAACGACCAAAGTTCCAACAACTTTTTATTTTTTTGCCGGTGCCGGGTTTACTTTGAGTTGAGGCTTAAGCAGAAATTGTCAAAGTCATGCTAGAAAATTGCAATTCAGGCTAAAATACTTCAGGTCACAAAGCCAAAGGCTTTAAATACGGTATCGTCATTTGAAAAATTCTATTCAAAAGTTATCAGTACATAAACATCCAAGTACTTTAAATGAAATTTCCAATTTAAAGCATTGCAGTCTTAAATTTCTCTCAAATACGCGTGTATTGAAATCGGTGAATGAGGCAACGAGGCAGAGTTATTTATAAATTGAAGTAAATTGAGTTAAAATAGCCTGGCTGGTCTGGTCGGTCTGTCTGGTCGCGTCTGCTTATTTGGCGATTTGGCTGATTTATGCGGCAATTTGCACAACATGATCAACGGCCAAGAGAATGAGAAAATCGCCCAGCTACCTTTGAAACGTCAAACAGTTGGCCAAAAATATACTCCTACTTATTTGACGCAAACGACCACAAAAAAAGGAAAACAAGTCTGAGTGAAATGTTGGCCAAGTAAAGTTGTAGCATAAGCTCAGGCGTCTTTAGTCTGCCATCGTCAAGACTGTCAAGTTTCTTTTGGGGCAAGTTTATTTTGAGCGTGTGGTTATCTTTTTGCCAGACTTCAGACGCTGTTGCCCTGGAGCCAAACTCTAAGCTAAACTAATATCGAACACATATATGGGAATATCTGAGATGTTTCTTAAGCCACATAGTTTTGCAAAAGTCGAAATAAATGTTAAGATTATGAAAATTATGAAGGGCAAAAGCCTACGCGAAGAGTCAAGTTGCTTTCAGGCTTGTGGGGCACTTTATTTTGGCAGCAATTTCCTGCTAGCAGCATATAGCAAACCTAATTACCTTCACAAACTGAACGCGACGGCTTCAATTGATGGCAACAACTTTTCTGTTGTGTTTGCTTTCTATCATTACTGCGGGCAATGTTTGTATGTGTGCTTATGTACTTGTTGCTGTTGTTGTTGCTGTTGACGTGTCTTGTTGGCTCGAAGAGTAAACTTCCGTTGGCACATCCTGTCGTCGTCGACGTCCCAGACGCCCACGTTGGCCTCGCAGCTCCAATGGCCCCCATTGCCCCTACGCCTCGCTTAGTGTCTATCATTTTTATGGCTATTTAAAGAGCCATAAACAAAGGAGCTTGTGTGTGTGTGTGTGTGCGTGTGGGTGTGGGTGTGTGCCTGAAATTGCTGTGATATTAAATTGAGTTTTATGCGTGATTTCCGCTCTTAACACTTTGTTGACGATGAATTTTATGGGCGGTTAGTGAAGCGTATTTAAAATCACGCACGCATTTATTGTACACACACATATCTCTTACCCTCCTCCTTTGCAGACGGAACAATTTGCGGTGCTGTGGATACTGTTCACGGTTATTGTGCTGGGCAATTCGGCGGTGTTGTTTGTCATGTTCATCAATAAGAATCGCAAGTCGCGGATGAACTACTTCATCAAGCAGCTGGCGTTGGCAGGTGAGTGTGCGAGTGTGTGCGAACTCCCCAAAGTGTATTTACCACTCGATGTTATCGACGTTATCGTTGTTATTGTTTTAGATCTGTTCGTGGGATTGCTGAATGTGCTGACGGACATTATATGGCGCATTACGATATCGTGGCGGGCCGGCAATCTGGCCTGCAAGGTCATCCGGTTCTCGCAGGTGTGCGTCACATACTCCTCCACCTATGTGCTGGTGGCCATGAGCATTGACAGATACGATGCAATAACGCATCCCATGAACTTCTCAAAGTCATGTAAGTCCCTCCGCAGTCACAAAACTTTTTTAATTGGAAAATGTTTGGCACTTGACGACGTAACAAGCACACACAATGTTTGTGGCACTTTTTCCCATTTGCCATTTGCCATTCGCAGGGAAACGGGCTCGCCATTTGGTCGCTGGCGCCTGGCTGCTCTCCGCCCTCTTCTCGCTGCCCATATTGGTGCTATACGAGGAGAAGCTGATCCAGGGCCATCCGCAGTGCTGGATTGAGCTGGGCTCGCCCATGGCCTGGCAGATTTATATGAGTCTCGTCTCGGCAACATTGTTTGCCATCCCAGCGCTGATAATATCCGCCTGCTATGCAATTATTGTGAAGACTATTTGGGCCAAAGGCTCCATTTTCGTGCCCACAGGTAGGTTGTCTCCATCAACCTCACTCGCATGTATCCTTCTCTCATTTGGTGTTTCGCCTAGAACGTGTAGGTTTCGGGGCGGCTGCAACGCGACGTGCCAGCTCCAGGGGCATTATACCACGCGCCAAGGTCAAGACGGTCAAGATGACGCTGACGATTGTGTTTGTGTTCATCATCTGCTGGTCGCCCTACATCATCTTTGATCTGCTGCAGGTCTTCGGCCAGATACCGCATTCGCAGACTAACATTGCCATTGCCACCTTCATCCAGAGTCTCGCTCCACTTAACTCGGCAGCCAATCCCCTCATCTACTGCCTCTTCTCCTCGCAGGTCTTTCGCACTCTCAGGTAAGCGTCGAAGCGTCGTCGTCATTGAATCAAAGTGCCGCTAACTTTCCCTAACTCCACTTAACTCTCACTCGCTTTCCCCCAGCCGTTTTCCGCCCTTCAAGTGGTTCACCTGCTGCTGCAAATCCTATCGCCACAACTCGCAGCAGAATCGCTGCCACACCGTCGGCCGTCGCCTGCACAACAGCTGCGATTCCATGCGAACTCTGACCACCTCGCTGACGGTGTCGCGTCGCTCCACCAACAAGACAAACGCCCGCGTGGTCATCTGTGAGCGGCCCAACAAGGTGATTACGGTTCCGGCCATGTCGGAGGTATGATAGCTGGCGCACTCGACCCGCAAGCGTTCAACGTTTGCGGTCCACGGTCCGACATCGTTCAGTGATGCGGAGTTTCTGTAAAGCACAGAAATAACACCAGGAACACACAAGATACGAGGCTTAGACAATAAGAGCGACAGTTGTGTATGCATAGCGGAAACTTCAACCGAATTACTATTCAACTAACTAACTATGTAGATATTCTACGAATTTCAATGCAAGCATCTCCCTCTGCAATCTACAACTTAAGTATTTATGCATTAGCTTCTAAGTACAAGTCGTAAATTATTTTTAATAACTCAATGAGTCTTTGTATCGAATGCGGTTTTGACATCACAACTATAAGGCGCATAATCAGCAGACATATTTTTATTTTTCATCTGTTCATCTGAAATTTTTACTTTTTCGAAAAGTAGACTAAGTTTCTCTGAATTAAATCTTCCCCATCGCCAAGTGATGTTAGATCTGCATTCATCGATTTTTACAACACTCCTACTATTTATCAGACTGATGTTATTTATTTACACGAAATTCAATATAGTTGCATTTCTTTTAAGTCCACTTAGATCTAAAGCCAACTAAGTATTTATACTGTACTCCACAACTAAACCTAATCGTATCTCTACTCTGCCAACTACATTCATACTATGCATAAGTATCGTTTGTACATAAGCATTTCATAGTCAGTGCGCAGCATACAAAAGCAGTCCAAGCATGAAAAACCAAAATCTATATATACCATATACTATACACTTTAGCTTGTAACTAAAGCATAAGAGTTAATAGAGCATAACGTTTTAGTCAATTCGATTTAAGCAAATATTTATTTCATAATTATGTGTATAAAGCGGGAGAACATTAAGAATAAAGGTCAAAATTGTCAAAAACTCTGCGGTCCTTTAAGTATTTTAATTCATTCTGGCACGCGCCACAAATTTCATTCTTTGGTCGCAACGCTTCAGCGCACAATGGGCTCAAGGGCGACCAGAGTGAAGAGTGAAGAGCGAAGAGTGACGACTGGAGAGTGTCAAGGAGCAAGAGGACATATGCCACAGCATCAGAGGACAAGACGGTTCTCAGCTCATTTTCATTTTCACTTCATTTATAATTGTTGTGGGGACTGCGACGCTTGACGTCAACGGACAAATACGAAAAGTCAACACAACAAATTGAACGACTTTCTGCAGAAAATGTGAGAACATATTTGATATTGTTTTGCTGGCATTCGCAAACAGCCAAAGGTTATTTTCCTTATGGTATATCATTAGCAAATATTACGTTCAGCCTCAAGACTGATTCGACACTTCAATCACAGCCACTGCTCAGTTTTCCTGTACTCAATTGCTTTAATGAGCAGAAAAGCTAATGGACATTAAACAAAGACGAATGAATCAATCAGCACTCATTCTCTCTGTTGTGTGTGGTAAGTACAAAGTTCATTTATTTCTATTTCAAGTTAAAGCTGACAGACAGACCATTCCGTTGGCTGTATAATTTTTGCAATTAGACTTTTGTAATTTGCTTGCAAAGTTCTAATTGAAATGCCATTACGCAGACAAGCCGACAGACAACTGTCACGACACAAAAAAACAGAAAAAACAAAAAACAGAAAAAGGAAAAATGAACGTCAACTTTATGACTTCAATACAAACATGCTCAGAGCCATTAGACTCGTGTCGATCTGCTTGAAAGATGTAAAAAGAACTTGATAAATTTTAAATCTTAAAAAGGAAATCTTCCGATTATGTTGATTCGACTCGAATCAAAAACCTGACTGGCTTTTTCCTTCATAAACAATTATGTAGCAAATGAATCAATTCGAAATTTTTGTTCTCTTTGTGAAGTTGTAACCATACGCCCCCACACAGACACACATTCGCCCAAACACTAAATTAACTTCAAAGTATAACTACATATTTTCAGAACCTAATTCTTTAAATTCAAGTGCTGCTCAATGTTTCCCAACTATTGTTTTAAGAAGCAATCCGATGACTTCGGCTACGATGTCATGTACGTGCCGAAGAAAAACTACAGCCCAAGTGTTCGTCCACCATCGAACCGGCCAATGAATCAGAACAATGCCAGATCTCGAACTCGGGCAGAGAAATACTCCAAGTTGTGCTACGAAGATCTGCTGACACTGCAGGCTCTTCGGGAGCAGAATGAACGTGCCAGCCTCAAGGCTCAGTCAGCGGCTCCAGAGCGCAATGTGGAGTTCCGTCTGCCCCCCATGGACAAGCAGCAGCAGTTTGGCCATCGTTCCAGCGGAGGCTCATCGCTAAGCGAGCGGGAGTTGTATCTGAAGCAGCAAGAACAACAAGAGGCGGAGTCACCAGCTTCCGGTGAAATGCCCCCGAGTGCTGCAATCAATTCAGAAGCCTGTGCAGATTTCTTCAATATCGTGTACGATAATGTGCTGGAGGCCGTGAATGTGGCCGTGGAACAAACCGTGGATAAACACTTTGCGGACTTGCTGTCGAAAGTCAATCAGCTCAAGTCCGAGATGTCGGTGCAAGAGAACATGCTGAAGCAATTAAATGCCGATGTGACGACCAGTAAGTAAACAATTTGTATAATTAACCATATTTGAAGGTGCTACGACTTCCTTAGAAATTTCCGAGCTGAACGATACCAGTCTCAATCAATTCAAGTTCATTGCACAAATGCTTATCGACAGTCAGACGATTCACTATCGAGCCATGAATCAACAGCGTCTGTTGAAGCAGCAGCGCCAAGATGAGCAGGAGGCGCAGAAGAGAAGCGTTAGCTCGGATCGCTCACAGCAGTCTTCAGATGCTTACAGTCATTGTCATGGCAACATGAAGTCGCCACAGCAACATTCGATGCAGAGACGACAGCATCAGTTGTGGCAACAACAGGATCCATTAACCTATATGCAAGCACCCTGTTCCAACTGCCATAGGACGATTCCGAAACAAGATCGCGCTGTCCTGCGACGAACACGCAAGGAGGCAACCAGCATGCCGAATTTACATCAGGCTTCAATGGCCACATCCGCTTCCGCATCCTCCAACATCAGCGGCATCAAGATGAAGCATCAACACTGCCACCATCCGGCCACGCTGAGTAGCTGGAGTCAATGTGGCACTCGACGTGTGGCAAATGCAACAACACAACCTCCCGAAAGCTCCTTAAAGAAGTGTCGTTGTCGTTGCCATTCGCCTCTTCCGACACAGGCTCTCGGCCATCTGTATGGTAATAATTCCTCGATGGGTCGCAAATCGCGTGGGATTAGCAGGACGATGCCCAGTAGGGGAAATGAGTGAGCACACTTCTGAGATCCTTGACAAATGCAGATAGATACTTTGTCTGCATTCAGCTATGGTTGCCAATTCGCTTCAATTGTGTGGTTTCCATTGGATCACTATTGACAACCATAGTGTGTTGACAGAGTGTTGTTTATCAAGAACAAATGATTTTTCTTTTTTTTTTTAAATTTAATGTCGTACAAGTTTAATATTATTATATTTATTTTAAGAGTATGAAAGCCTCTGAATGATTACATTTTTACCTCAACCTCTGAAACTGGTAAGTTTAAAAAAACAATAAAATTTGTATTAGTAAGAAACGTTCATGTTTCTGCATATCAATTGTTCGTGTTTAGAAAAGGAATGCTTAAATTTAAATTTTTTAATGATTTTCCTCCTGACTTTATAACAAGAGTAATAACATTGATAGATAAAGAACAAAAAACGTAATAGGAAGTGTGCAAAAAAAACATTATATTTTAGTTTAGTCTGAGTTTTCAACTACTACGGGTCGCTGTTTCAACTGCACTGCAATATAATCCCTATGCTTGCGCATTTTACGCTGAAGAATCGGAGCCAATAGCTCAATATCAACCGAGTTGACGTCTTGTCGTCCAAAGATGAAAGTAGCCAAGTTCGCGATTATAATATTCAAGGAGGCGCCAGTCAAAGCATACAACAAGAACGACATGTGGTACACTGAAGTGCCGCTGTGAGGCTCACTGCAAAACAAAATAATTAAAAATCACGATGAATTACGTGCTGTGCAAATTACTCACTATTCAGCTGTTGAGTTGAGGTAGCGATTCATGTCGAATTCGTAGTCGCATTGCTCCACAGAAACCGGCAACTTGGTGTGCCGAAAAGTGCCAGTAACATTGGCGATCTGGGCATTGACGGCGATCCAAGCCATGATAGAAAACGAGGCGATGCTGCTTATAAACATACTCTGAAAATGATTGAAATGAACTCAAATCACATGATCAGATGCAAATATTTTCCGTACCTTCTCGCCCACCCAAGGCATCAACATGCCCACCGTGAAGATGCCCAACATGGGACCATACAAGCTGGATTGCAGCGTGGCCGACAGCTGTAGCACCATGCCCAAGTGCTCGACCACATAGACCATAAATATGGAGCTGATGCCAAAGACGACGACGACAAGTCGCATGGTCAAGGCCACTGTGCGCTCCGTCATGGGCTTGTTCTTCATGCAAGGCTTCACAAAGTCCTCCAGAATAACGGCAGCCAGGGAATTGAGTAGCGTGGAGAGTGAGCTGAGAGCAGCACTGAATACGGCGGATACAAAGAGTCCTGGCAAACCGGGCACAACGCCCAGCACTCGCATTACCAACAACGGCACCAACTGATCCCGCCGTCCAGCTAACTAAAATACAAAAATATGAATTAAAATTAAAATTCTACAATATAGTATTTATACTCACGCCAGTGGTCATTGGATCGCAGTCGTAGTAGGTGGCATAGCACACAAGACCCACATAGACACAGCCCAAATAGAGCAGGATCAGACCAATGCTGAAGAGGAAGAGCGTGTGTTTGATTTCCTTTAGCGAGGGCAAGGACATGAAACGCTGGATGGTGGCCTGATTAATGGAGGTGCTCTGCAACTTGAAGATTGTGCCGCCCACAAACACGGATAAAACGCTCAAGCGCACTGTGGGATCAAGACTCAATCTGCGTAGAGAAAAATGCATTTAAGTTATAAAAATATTAGTTTACTTTAATTTACTAACTCGGGTGTATTGAGACGACCGCCATCCGAATTGCGCTGCCAGACAACATCGAAGCCACCCAGATCCATGGTGCCCTTGACCATAATAACCACCAGAGAGCCATACATAATAACACTCTGCACCACATCGGTCCAAACCACACCCTTAATGCCACCGACCGTGGTGTAGAAAGTGCAGATGATGATTACAATCGGTGTAATGGTGTGAACGCCAATGCCACTGACCTGGTTAAAGGTCAGAGCTGGCACATAAACAGCAATGGGCAGCCAGATGATCTGCAATGGCAATAAAAGATATATATTTTATATATTACTTCACTTAATGCCATTTAACTTACCGCCTTGAGGACAAAGAGGGAGGCGCCGAATAAACGTATGCGCCGGCTGAAACGTCTCTCAAAGTACTGAAAGAGTGAGTGTGTGTAAGTAACTGTGTGGCAAGTAAAAAGTGTTAAACAATTACCAAAATTTAAACAATCGCAGTTAGTATTAGATGCACAACTTAAAGCTAAAATAAAACTACAGCAACTGCGTTGGTAATAATTACATTTATTCAACAAAAATAATATTATTATTGCTTTAGGGGCGCTTGCAGCTTCAAATCTTCTTTCTCATCCTTGCTGGATACAGTCTCGTAGCGTCCATACCAATACTTGTGCAGCAAGGGTGCAACGAGCTCCTTGTCCACCAGACGCACATCCTGTTTGCCAAAGTAGAGCGTGGCCAACAGCGAGCAGAGTATCGTTCCCATAGCGCCAATGAAAGTATACCACAGAAAAGATACTTCATGCAGGCTAAAGCTTTTAGAATGTGCCGCCTCCCTATCGAAAAGTGTAATAGATTAATGGCTATAATATGTGCAGCACAAAAGTGCTGGAACAACAACTTACGGCATGCTGGTGGCATTCCAGCTGGCTGGCAGCTCGAAGCTGTAATCGCAATCCTCGACAGAAACTGGTTTGGTGGGGAAGGTCAACTGGCCGGTGGCCAAGGCAATTTGAGCACGTACCACAATATACGCAACAAAACTGGCAGCCAACGAAATGCCAGTGAGTAAACTCTGCAAACAAATTGAAAATATATAAAAACTAATTTTTAAAGACAAGTCGTCTGCTCAACCTCTGTTTTGACAATGGGCATCAGCATGCCAATGGAGAAGGCTCCAAGCAGCGGGCCACAAGTGATGGCAGCCACTGTAGAAGAGAGCTGCATGACCATGCCCAGTTTCTGTACGATGGGCACGCTGGCCATCGAGATGAGTCCAAAGACAATGACAACAGCTCTGAGCACATAGGCAGTCTGGCGTTCAGTTAGCGGACGACTGCGATACGGCTCGACAAAGTCCTTGAGCACCACGGCGGAAAGTGAATTGAGTGCTGTGGAGAGAGAGCTGAGTGCAGCACTAAAGACACCAGCCACAAAGAGACCGACAACGCCGGGAATGACGCCAGCACTTTGCATCACATACAATGGTATAACCTGATCCTTGGCGCGTGCCAACTGCAAAGCAGATAAAATTTAAAAATAATTGTAAACAAATACATAAATTGTGCCACTCACGCCCGTTGTGATGGGATCACAGTGATAATACTCAGCAAAGGCCAGCATGCCGATATAGATGCACATGGCCATGACAATGATGAAGCCCGTCAGAGCTATAACCAATGTCTGTTTCACCGCCTTGATGTTGGGCAAGGTCATGAAGCGCTGCACCGCCGCCTGGTTAATGCAATTGGCCTGCATTTTGAAGAAGGCGCCACCCACAAGCAGCGCAAAGACGCCCATGCGCACCGTGGGATCGAAGGTCATGCTGTGAAGCATTCGTCAGTAACCAATAACTAGTAGGGATCTACTTGGTACTTACTCAGGACCCACCAAGCGATCGTATTGACGATTACGTTCCAAGACCACGGACAAGCCACCCAAGTCAAGGGTGCCTTTGACAATGACAAAGGCCATGGCGCCCACCATCACAATTCCCTGGATCACATCTGTCCAGACAACGCCCTTAATGCCGCCCTTTAAAATGTTAATCAAGAATATCAATAGATAAATAGTCAGAAAATATATTTTATAGAAAATACAAGAAAATAATTAAAATGATTTCAAATAAAAATAAAATAAAGTGAAAAAGTGAATAAAACCATTCAATTAAATTAGAAGAAGTACGACTTACAATACTGGTGTAGACTATGCAAATCAAACTGGTCAGCGGAACGATCGTATGAATGCTAAAACCAGAAACTAAACAACAAAATCAATTATAGTCAAGTCTCTTACTTGGCAGGAAATATTTCTGAACTTACCTTGATTCAATGTTAATGCTGGCACATAAATACAAATGGGTTGCCAAAGTATCTGTAAAATGCAGTTAATTACAAACAAAATATGAAAACATTTATTTTAAGTACTCACATTCATCACCACGAATAAACATGATCCGAAGATACGAACACGACGATCAAAACGCCTCTCAAAGTACTGAAACACAAATTACAAAATTTATAGAACAATATACTAACTAAAACTAATATATATAGAATAATTTAGAAAAAAACACAATTTACAAACAAAAACGAATCATTATTTTATTTTTTGCATATGCTAAACTTATTAAGTATTTCACTATACAACTACTCAGAGGTCTCATGCTCTTTTTTAGCCTCTACTTTAGACTTGCGACTAAATAGTTCTTGCAAGTCGATTGCCTGATAATTTTGCTTTGGCAAAAAGCGACGCATGCAAGGCGTAATTAAGCCAGGATCCAACTGCGACACATCCTGCCAGCCGAAAACGAAGCTGGCCAACAAGGCGACCACAGTGCAGAGCACGCCACCCAATGCAGTGTACCAGAAAAACGATAAATGGTAAATATTCCGTTCCGGGGAGGGACTGTGGAGAAAGAAACAGAGAAAAAAGTGTGTTTCAGTTGGATTCCTCGAAGTCCTTCATACATACGTGTAGTTGTGAATGGTCTGCCAGGCAGTGGCGTTGTCAAAAGTGTAATTGCATCCAGCCACCGAGACTGGCATCTTGGGATAGCGAATCTCGCCGTGCATTTGTGCCAGCTGCGACTTCAAGCAAATCCAGGCCAGCGTAATGAATGACACAAAACTGCCAGTTAGAACGCTCTACAAAAACAAAAGGGAGAATCACTATGTTGTGAATTAAATTCAATTCTACCTTAGCATTAATCCAAGGCAGACAAACACCAATAGCGTAGATGCCCAGCAAAGGACCCATCGACACGGCTGAAGTTGTGGTGGCCAACTGCAGAACCATGCCCAGCTTTTCCACAATGTTGACCAAGCCCATGCAGCTGAAGCCAAAGAAAACGACAATGGCACGAAGCAAAATTGCAGTTTGACGTTCGGTAAGCGGCTTCTTGAGCAGTGGTCTTATCATGTCCTGTGAGATGACGCAGGCCATTGAATTGAGTCCTGTGGAGAGGGAGCTCAAGGCGGCGCTAAAGACGCCAGAGACAAAGAGTCCTGGCAGACCAGGAATCGATCCCAGAGTACGCATCATTAGCAGCGACGGCAATTGATCGCTGGCCTTCGCAAGCTAGAGAAACAAACTAATTTATGTTCATTATTTGAATTACTTTTGCCCTTCTTACCTTTGTGCTGATGGGATCACAGTCGTGATAGACGGCATAAGTCACGAGGCCCATGTAGCAACAGCAGCTCAGGAGGAATATGAGCAGCACAGTGAAGAGAAACATGGATTGCTTGGCATGCTTATAGCTGGGCAGCGATAGAAAGCGTTGAATCGACACTTGATTAACATCCGACGACTGAATCTTATGCAAAGTGCCGCCGACAATGACAGAGAGCATCGACAGGCGCACAGTGGGATCCCAAGTCCACCTGTGGAAGCAATAAAGGTGCGCAATTAATCAGAGCACAAAGAAAAGCTCTCGATGCTTACTCAGGTGCATTAAGCCGCCCACTCTCCCGGTTGCGTTGCAGCACCACAGCCAATCCTCCCACATCGTAGGTGCCTTTAATGCACACTGTCAAAATGGAACCGTACATGACAAAGCTCTGTATAACATCTGTCCAAATGACCGCCTTCAAGCCACCCTGCGAATGTGCATTGTATTCATAGTGCATTCATTCAGCAATTTAATTAAATCTTACCACACACGTGTAGAAGGTGCAGATAATGCACACAATGGGCGTTATAACATGGATGCTTGTGCCTGTCACTGCAAAGCATTGTTGTAGTGTCTGTCTATGGAAATTCGAGACTCAAAACTCACCTTGGTTGTAGGTGAGCGCAGGCACATACATCGCCACTGGCAGCCAGAGTAGCTAAGGACACACAGGACATTCAATTGAAAGCAGTTGCAGATTTGAAAAGATTTCTCTGTTTGTATGCTTACCATGCTTATGATAAACAAAACAGATCCAAACGTTCGAATGCTGGCACCATAGCGCCTTTCAAAGTACTAAATGGAATAGAAGAGTTAACTTGAAGAAAATATTTCAGAGCTATGAATGAAATGTGGAAAGTGCAATGTCGCTGGTGCATCCACAAATAAAGTGTGCATTCTGAATTAATATTGCTACTGTCAAGCCTGAATAATAATCAATAAATGAAGTGTAGTTTTGTTAGTGACAGGCCTAAAAAATTCATTCATTTACAAGTTGCAGTTAAACACGGCGTATACTTAATCTATTTATTTATTGACTAAGCACTAAGTACAATTTAGGATTTCTGATTGCCTGATTTAAGTACGGTGTCATCGAGTTGCACGCTGGCATAATTAATTCTATAGAAGCGTCGCACACAAGGAGCCAACAGCTCCACATCGATGTCCTCAAGTTCACGGAAGCCGAACACGAAGCCCGACAGATAGGCACAGATGATGCCCACGGCAGTGGAGAAGAGTGTGTAGCACATGAATGACACATGATAGATTTGCTCAAAGAAGCCAATATCACTAAGAAGAGAGAGATTAGTCCCTTATTCTAACTCGGATAATCTGTATTCCTTACTCTGCTTTAGTATCCAAAGTCGCATTCGCAGGCGTGACCAAAGGCTGAGCGAACTGATAGTCACAGCCCTCGACGCTCGTCGGTTTGGTTTCGTAGTGCAACTCGCCGCTATTCATTGCCATTTGGGCGTTTAGACAGAGCCACGCCATGAACACGAAGGAACAAAAGCAACCGAAAAGCGCACTCTGAACAGACAAAACAGCAAAGCAATAGATTAGTCACATTTGCATGCAGAAACCATTTGCCAACCGAAATACGAACTTTTGTGTTAATGCGTGGGCACAACAGACCCACAACAAACAGGGCCATCAATGGCCCCTGGGCCAAGGAGCTCAAAGTCATGGACAGCTGCATCACATGAGTCCCCATGCGCTCGACTACGAAGACCAGGGCAACACTTGCCGTGCCAATGATGACGGTGCAGAGGCGCATAGTTATCGCCGTTTGACGCTCCGTCATCGGTTTCCTGTACAGCGGCTTAATGTAATCCTCCAGAAAGACGGCGGCCAGCGAGTTGAGGCCGGTGGACAACGAGCTGAGCGCTGCACTAAACACACCGGCCACAAACATGCCCGACAGACCCGGAATGGAACTGAGCGTATCCATCACCAGCAACGGCACCAATTGATCCTTGGCCTTAGCCAGCTGCAAGACACTCAGATTAGTTATAGTTATAGGTTCCAGCATGGCAACAGGACACATGCCTTTGTGGTGAGCGGATCGCAGTCGTGGTAGGTGGCGAAGAGCAGCACACCATTATATAAACAAATGGCGGTTAATGCAATTAGACCCGCAATAAATAAGAACGAGGCTTGTTTCATTTCCTTTACGCCCGGCAGTGACATATAGCGTTGTGTGATAATCTGATTGCAGCCCAAATTATATGTGGAGTGCGCCGTGTAGCCGACAAATACAGCAAAGGCGGACATGCGCACCCTCGGATCAAATGTAAATCTGTTTTGGAAGCACACACACATATTTATGGGATCAAAGTTGAGGATGTATTTGGGAGACACCTACTCGGGCCATTTGAGTCGTCCGCTGTCGAGATTCCGTTGAATAACCACACCCAGGCCGCCCACGTTCATGGTGCCCTTAATGACGACAAAGAATATGGTGCCCACCATAATTACGGTTTGAATGACATCCGTCCAGACGACAGCCTTCAAGCCGCCCACCGTGGTGTAAAATATGCAGACAATGCACACCACAGGCGTGATAGTGTGTACATTTATGCCAGTCACTGTAAAGTAGCGAAGTCAGCGTTTAACAGGCAACAGCTTGCATACTCACCTTGATTGAAGGCCAACGCTGGCACATAAATAACTATGGGCAGCCAGATTAGCTATTTAAAATGATTTTTAATTAGTCAATTAGTAGATCATAAAAAAAATTGTAATTAGTTAAGTACTTACTGTGGTTATGGTGAAAAGTGCCGAGGCCACAACACGGACGGTTTTGTTAAAGCGCAGCTCAAAGTACTGTAAATATTTTGTGTTTTGTTTTGTTTTGTTTTCTTGTTGTTGTCGCTTTTCATTTGATATTCACATAAACAATAGACACGAACGCACGCAAACACATACAGCCTGACAACGTGGCGCATACACAATCGAATATTACCCATACGCCATGTAAGCCAAACATGGTACAAATTTCCGTCTGCACAGCCAAAACAATTGGCTGGCTCGCTCTCTATCTCTCTCTATCACTCCTATTGGGAATTTCTGGCAAAACGCACGCAAATAATTCACATAAAACAACAACTCTAGAAAACAATGCTTTTGCTTTTGCATTTGGTTTTTGGCTTTGGTTTTGGTTTTCCTGGTGCGAGTAATTCTGCTACATGACAGGCAAATAACTTGTACACATATTTGTCTAGTGTCTGGTCTATGCTTTTGTTATCCAAAATCCCATTCGAAGAGTCTAGTTTGATTTTAGCTGCATGTAGAGCTCTGCAGCTCCGGCCAAATATTATGATCGGGCGTGTTCTTCTCGCTGCGATTTAAATAACGACACCATAAATATGCCATTGCCGTATGAGATAACGCAGACTTTTGACTTTCGACTTGCACATTAGCATGCATGAATAAATCACAATTTACAATACAATTTACAGACAACAGCCAGGCTTAAAGAAGTTAAATGTATAACAATTGTTGTTGTGCAATGCATGCTATAAAACATTTCAGCATAAAGGCAAATAAAATGGGATACAGAAATCAGACAACGTTCGGCTTACCTCATAGCTGGATGTCAACTGCAGATTGCAGAAAACGGGCAAAAAGATATACCACGATATCAATCCCGATATGGCCAGCGTGATGAGGATGAAAGCATATTGGGTGCCATAGACGTAGATCTCGGTTGAAGTGCCCAGCAACGAAATGCCCGAAACAAAACTGAAAGCATAAATTTGTAATGAAAACATTTAAGTGATTGAGCAGTTAAAATGCGATAAACTTTCCACATTTGGGAGCGTAATCATAATTCAAGACTGATGGGCAAATGTCACAATCACAATCACTTCAATTTAGCCTCTAAACAAATGCATTGCCTCGAAGCGAACCGAAACTAAAATAAAATAAAAGTTGTTTTTTGCTCGCAGACCAAAACACCATTAAAAGTTGATAACAAGTGGCGTTGAAGTATGCAGATGCAAGCACGGGACCTATTTAATAAATCGCGAGAGAGGCAGAGAGAACGAAAAACATAATGGAACATCTGAAAAGAATCTGGGAAAAAAAAAATGCTGGCATGTAATTGTAATTCAGAGCACGTCGCCAGAATTTGTTGCAGAAAGCAAAACGACTACAAACAGAATGCCATAACAATAAAAGGCGCACAAAACAATTGTCAGGCAAGGCAAATGACCAAAAGCAGAACAGGGAGAATCACAAGCATTCCTATTGCCAGTCATTAATGCGGTGACAATACGCCCGGGACAAAGCAGCAGCAGCAACCTCGAAAGGTGCTTGACCAAACGTGTCAAATGGAGTGGCCCCCAGGACCAAGGTCGGGACAAAACAAAAAAGTAATTTGGCAAATTATTTGAGTTTGCGGCTGCCGTAAGTTTAAATAACTTCAATCAGGCTTAGTTCGAGGGCCCGGCTCGGCCCGGCTTTGCAGCGAAACGAGCTGCTAAATTGTATTTATGCGTCAGATTCTCGTATTTACCGACAAAAGTTCCGCAAGTTTTCGAGCCATATCAAAGAGCATTATCTGCATAATCATCAGCCATAATAAACTTGACCCTGACACTGAATATTTTATCATATACGATTTGTGTTTTGCCGCTTTCTCTCTCTCTCTCTTTTTGTATTCTTTGGCAAGTTTAAATAAAATTCTATTGTTTGGCCTCACAAAACAAGAACGGTCCAGACAACGCTGGTCTGGCATTTTCTCTACGATTTCGCTGGATTACGCATACGCACGGTTAAACGCGAGCCCCTTGAAGCAAATCAAGTGAAATTAGGCGCATATTTTTGATTGATTTCCAGAAAATGGCCCAAAAATATTGACTAAGCAGTCAGACGAACAAAGGTCCAAAAGCATTTAAATCGAAAATTGCAAATGTATTTATCTTGTATTATAAATATTATCTTCTTTCGATTTCATTAGCAATGTTGAACTTTATTGTCTAAAAAATTAAATTTGCCATAGAAACTAATTTATTGTTACTGAAATTAGGTCAAAATGAATGGGCCAAGTTCGTGTGCAATTCAATTTAAGGCATATTTACAGAGCTGCCTGACCAGGCCACATATCGCTCTCACCGATCCGACCAATTAAATGTGCCTCGTATTTTCTGTTGCCCAGAGTGGCAAACATTCACCGCATTTACATAGAGCTGCCGTTACTGCTGTAATTATGTGTGTGTGTGTGTGGTTGTAACTCACCTAGCCACCAGTGACAGCGAGACCGGAAACACTTTCATTTTGCGTCCACCAACCAAGTAATCCAATGCTTCCGAGCCGCGACGCTCCTCGTTGCCAGCAGCGCCAGCAGCATCCTTCTCATCGGTGGGCACTTGGCCCTTTTTCTTTTTCTGTTTCTTCTCGATGAATCCGAAATAGAAGCCAATTACGGCACAGACCACCAACATGGCAATGAAAACAAAATAATCAACAATTCCAAAATGTTGCAGAGCGGCGCTTAAATCGCTCACGCTGAGCTTCTCAGTGCCTATGGCTGCTGCTGCCGTTGTAGTTGTTGATGCCACATCTGCAGCTGTTGCTGTTGCTGTTGTTGTTGTCGTTGTCGTTGTTGCTGGCAATGTGGTGAGGAAGGCTGTGCTGGCGGTGCTGTGTGAGATTGTGCTACTTGGTGGCTTTGGTGTTGATGTTGTGCTGCTAATTATGAGCTGGACTGTCTCAGCAATCGCGTTGGCCACTGTCGACATCGAATCAGTCGGCAACGGATCCATTGTCGTAGCTCCCGCTTCCTTAATTGTCGTTGACATAATTCCGTAGACCGCAAGTTGCTTTAATGTGTTTATTTTTATTGACTTCCTGTCGTGTTGCCGTCGCGCACTTTCAGCATTCAGCTTTGATTACTTTTGTATTAGTTTAGCCCCATAGACAAAACTATAAATGCTGCAAGTTTCTTCGATTTTTCATTAAGTTTTTGCCACTAGTTCGTTGTGTATCCTAATGACAGCCACTTGCAACTTTCTTCAAGATACAATTTTGGGTATTTAATATGCTGAATATGTTGTGGGTAGCGATTGAACAACTTAAGGAAACTAAAATAATTGCAAATTTAATTTTTTTTTATTTTTATAACTATTTGTAAGTAAAACACTTTTATTTAAATAAAGCTATTTGCTTTAAATGCAGTAGAACTAAAGCTCATTCATTTTTAAAGTCACCTTCATTTACAATTTATATAATATAATAATAATTTAAAGCATTTAAAAAAAGTTTAGTTTTTTTTATAGTTCACAAAAGTTAATTAATATTTTATCACACATTTAAAAGAGATTATTAAGTTTCAACAAATTGTAACCAAACAACACCGGATTTTGTTTTTGTTCTCACATTAAATAACTCACAGCTAATCCTTTATCAGCAGGATAATAATCACAATTAATTAAGTTTTTTTCAGTTTGACCCTTATTCCGATGACACAAGTGAAACGCACAGACCGCAACGAGTAACTGAATTTAAAACCGAGACGGACAAAGCATCTTCCATGGGTTTGAGATGAGCATCGCTTATCAGAGACGATGTCATAATTCATGTAAATCGTATAAGCGCGCCTGACTGTGTGTGGGTGTGGGCTTTATCACTAGATTTAGCTTGGGTATGTACATTGGATAGATAAATTCACACCCCCACATGATTCTCAACCGCAGACTTGTGGTTAAGTCCGGGTCTGCCATTAGATTTATTTAGAGATGTCGTCTCTTAGATTATTCTTTGGATTTTATTCTAGGTATTTTTCCGATTGTCTCGCATTTTACAAGCCAACTTTAAACAGGTATTGTGCTGACAACGTGTTAACTGGTCTGATTCATACTATATATTATTTGGTTTTAACTGGCTACTGGGAGCTTGCTACTGGTTTTGTTAACATTGAAAAACCTGTGAATGATAGCTAGAATTTGAAGTGGTATTTAATTATAATTCTCATTCATGAATAAGGGGAGAATATTTTCAAAATACTTATCTTTTGTCGCCCAGTGTAAGCTCAGAAGCATCAGCTGTATATGACATGACTGATTAAGTTTGGGGGCTTGAAATATTTAATGAGCATTTGCTTTATCTGCTTAGAAAGACTTATGTGAGAACGACACACGTACATGTCAAAATTATTGCTAAATTTACAATTCCATTTTAATCCCACTGCAGACATTTTTAATATGGAAAAAGTTTCCGCTCATAATTGACACATTCAGATACGAGTACCAGCTAGACTATTACATGAAAAATATCACCAAAAATTGTGTGCTGTCTGATCTCAATTGCAAAACGTCTGGCAGCTTAAAGATAGAATCATAGTTACTTCTGTGCACAATTGTTGCTTCGTTGTTATTCTTGTTGCATTCAGAGAACCTCTTTATTGAGTTCAACTAATAAACTAATGCACATTAATAGTCACACAAAGGCACAATGCATATGAATTGTGTATCAATTACGGCTGGATATACATGCATGGGGACCATTATAAATAGTTAAATGTAAAATATTGTGCAATTAATCAACCGAAACATATTTATTTAGTTAACTATTTATGGTAACTAATTGCTTTTTGATTGCACAGATTGTGTACGCTTGTAAAGTGAGAACAAGAACGTTTTGTAATCATTATCGGCATTAGCAGTCAGACTAAAATAGCAACGCTGCACGCAACTCTGCGTGATTATATAATATATGTACATAAATATGTGCGAAAATCCAATTTAGCAGCCAACGAAATGCTCAACGTGACGTATACGTGATATTTAAAACTGTCTATTCAAGTGCAAACAAATGGCGGTGAGGAATTAAATACAATTTGTAACTAACATAAGCTGGTAACTGACGTCAATTTATTAAGTCAACTATGAGTTGCATTTCAATTTGTTTAAGATAGGTGCAGGCGTGTAGTAAAAGTTATAATTAAATTTTCTGTTTTTAATTTCATAAATCTCAATGTGCCCGGCGTTATCATTGCAAACCTTTGGGTCGCTCTTTGCGACCCACAGTTGCCGACCACAATAAAATACAACCAAAATATATTAAGTGTACAGCTGGCATCAAAAGGATACAAAGTGTTGCACAAAATTTAATTATAATTTAACTAAAAACAAGCATAAACGGCTGCCCTAATGTGCTGACTGTGAGAGACCTGTTTACTTTTGTTTTTAACATTTTCAATGGCCAGTCTCATATATAATTGAATACTTGGCAACAGAGATGCCGTGCTCTTTTCGACTCCCACAAGGCTAATAGACTCTTATCACTTAATTCAAAAGTGAACAGGCTACAAAATAATAATATTAAAAACGGCAAGCCAACTCGAAAAAATAACCCAAAAACAAAAGGAGAAAGCGAATGCGTAAATAAAAACAGCTTAGCATATGCAAAATAATGCACAGCGGCAAAGGAAAACACTTTACCCATTCTGCTTGCCGAGTTTTGCACAAGTATAAGTATATTATGTACTTTTTCTGCTTTTACCGCTTTCACTTGGTTTTGGCCTCTTAATTTGTCTGGTAGGCGAATCTAGTTTGAGTTTATGGCGAGCGCCGAAAACAATCAACGCCTGCTTAACTTCAACTAAATGCTCGTCCACAATCCCTTGACCCTGTCCACGCGATTGTGCTTTCACGCTCCTTTCTTGGCATTATTTTCAAAGGATCCGAGTTTGTTGCTTTTGTTTTTGTCATTGAAGCAGCTGCCTGATTGACTTTGTGCCACTTTTGTTTGTGTCGTTGCCTCGTTACACCCTGTAACTAAATATATCTGAAGGGGTGTAACTGATTTGAGCTGTGTCCTATTGTATGTAAGTGTGTTGCTCCGATCAGCATGTAATATGCATTGAATACAAACATTCTGATATATTCAGTTCACAAGACGAGACGTTTACTAATTACGACATGTCTAATATTTTAGTATTCTCAATTACATCTAGTTGGCTTTTCTGTTGTGCACACTTGAGCCAATTTAACGCTTCCGTGTGTTTTTTACTTGCCACGCCTCGTTGGCCGCTGCTTCGTCTGCTGCAAAACTGCTGTGTGCTCTGGTACATTTTGATTTTCTCTTAGTTAACTGCGAAGTCAAAGAAAGAGAAACATAAACATGCTGCAACGTTTTAACTGCTCTTTAAAATTAAAAACCAACTGTTTCGAGAAACTTAGTTTAAACACTAAATTAAGTATTAAATAACATCGAAATGTTTTTTTAAAAACGCTTCATTCATAAATTATTACTCACACTTTCAAAAAAAACCTCAAACACTATTTTCAATTCAAATACCTATTTGTATCTTATTCAATTACATGAATATTACGCATAATTTACAAATCACTTGGACTTAATTTATCATTTCAACTATTGAACAAGACACATCTAATCAACATAATCATGACATACTTATAACGCCCTTGACCTTAAGGGTCAAAACGAAAATAACGTCAGAATGCTTTAGCCTTGTAAATGAGTTGCTTACAGACATGTGAACTAGAACTGGCAGCTAAATTGATTCCTTCGAGATTTAAAGCATCCACAACAAAGAATCCGATTGATTAAATATGTACATGCGAATTATTGTTAAGCATTTTAACTTTCGGATACTAAACTGCGAATGTGCGTGCAATTTATGAACCTATGAGTCTGTGGGTCAACGAATCACAAACGAAAGTCGCTCGATTCACAAATACTTTACAATGCTTAACAAATATTTGGGCATGTCTAGAAAGTTTCAAAGGATTCTTTTAATATTGCTTTTACTCCTAAAATATTTTCTAGTCAAAATATGATAACTTTTATGATTATGAACATAATCTTGTTATTTCATAGTATCTTAAATAATATAGTTTATTGGTCGAATTACATGTTTCTTAGTTTTTCTCTGATCGCTTTTCTTCATAATTTGAATGATGGGTTCATTAAGATATTTACGAACTTCCTTGTGTGTTGCAAAATCCAAATGAGACCACGTAGGATCCGCCATTTTATGTACAAACTTTTTAGGCAAACGCTTTGCCAAGGCCAATACATCAACCCCAGGTGCCAAACGATCGGCATCTGAATACCACAAATGTACCTTAGAGCTTATGTTTTCAACTGGATATTCCGGTGGCCGTTTGGAATTGTATATTTCTCTATTTCTACTTGATCCATAATCATACTGTCGAAATTCCCCGGATATTATGTTAAAAAAATAGTGAAGTATTTGATTGTTGGAACCGCCAGCTGGAAAATGTCTGGAAGCATATTTGTGCGCAGTCTATTGAAAAAATATTTGTAAATGATTTAATTTAAACAAAAACTAAATTATACGCACCTTATTTGCGTTAGGTGTTTTTATGATGGTAGTCCAAAAGGAACACTCTCTATAACTCAAAATTTCTTCAAATACATTCATTAACCATGAAATGCTATTAGAATTGCTAAGCATTATATTGACAAGAGTCCCTGGTCTACAAAGTTTTAAAAGGGGTACCAGGCATGGATTTTTTAAACTTTTCATTATCGCTACGGGTGCAAGCATATGAGCCGTTTTGATTTTCCAATTATATTTGGGTCGTAAAGACATCAATACGAAAAATACTGTGGTACCCTGAGAGTGACCAACATAATGTAGGGAGTTTTGTCCCTGTCCGTTTTCCTTTAAGGCGTAGTCAATTACAGCCGCAGTATCGTAGTATCCAATCTCATGCCAGCTGAAATCCCAATCCGGTTCATTGAGATCTTCTGAGTACACATTGCCACGACTGTTTCCAAGCCATACATCAAATCCAGCATCAACAAGCGAAAAGGCTAAAGCATCGTTGGGCCCAGAGGCAACCCACACATCTGAACAACCAAATAGTCCATGTTGAAGCAACACTATTGGACGTTTCATTCCCTTATTTTTTAGTTTATGGGAATATGGTATTCGAAAAACCTGTAAAATATTGTCATCTTCTGTATTAACTTCATGCTCCTCCACCGGATAGCCATGCCTAGTTATTAAATCAGCCTGGTAAAATAGACAACACTCGTTAAGGTTATTATTTTTAATCGTACAGGCTATTTTAGCGTACGGTTGTTGACCATCCGAGGACTACGGAGCTGGTGATAAGCACTAAGGCCAAATACCAATGTTTGGGCATTGGAACTATAAATAAGTACTAGTGTTAGTTAGCCATTAGACTTTCGTTTTTATATCAGAGAGCCATATGAGTTGTGTAACCGTTGATCGTGCAAAATCAATTGGATTCGGATTTATTAGTCACGATTCTGAATAGTGGACTTTCTCCAATAATAACGACGGCTGTTTGATTCGTTTCAAGGCTTCGTTTTCAGCTGTTCTTAAAATTGAAAAAATCTGCGCGAAATTAAAAAAGATTTTTAAAGACATTAATTATTTTGATACATTTTGCACTATGAGTGTGTATACTTGAAAAATGTATAGGAAAATAAATAAATTAAAAAATTTCGAACCTTTTAACAATCAGATCTTTTGAAATTTATAACATATTATGTTCCCACAAGAAGTTGTAGTCCATGAAATGCGTACGTCGTAGAAAATTTAAAAAAATTGGATATTTTTGTCTTTAGTAAAACGCTTAAGAAATTAATAATTTTTTAATTACATATTTTATATTATATTTTTCAAGAATCATAAATTTCTTCCTCCAAATATTCACGGGAATATGAGTATTAGTTATGAAATAGTTATTTGGTAATATTTACGGCAACAACATAGTTTAATAATTAATTATCAAAATCTCAAAGTAAAAAAATGTATTTTTTCCCCGAACCTTTTGTTTCTTGTTTCAAATGTTAAATACAATTTTAAATGTTTTTCTTTTAGTTTATTCTTGTGATTAGTGTTACTAATGTAATTTAGGCATTTATCTTGCGTTTAATAAAGTGATAAAGGTGTAGCTAAATATAAAATATAGAAAGAAAGAATCGTGACTAAACTCTAAAAAGTCTTTATCTTCTTATAACTTACAGGAATGTTAGCAAATTGTATTCATAAATATAGTATTTATAAATATTTATCTCAACGGTGTCTGTATCTTTCACATATTTGCCATGCAAACCAAGTAATTTATTTAACAACAACAACGGTAGAAGTATGTTCCTATTACAGAGAAGTTGTGTCGTTTTAAAATTAAAGTTCTTCGCGCATAGAAATGGAGATAACTTTAACTACTATGGATACTTTAAACTGCTTATAATTGGATACTTATCTGCAATATATAATAAGCAAATTAATAAATGCATGAGCGATTTTATTTCGATTACCTATGAACTGTTCTTCATAATTTTAATGACGGGTTCATTAAGATATTTACGAACTTCCTTGTGTACACCAAAATCAAAGTGATCTGCCACGTTGGATCTGCCATTTGATGTAAAAACATTTTGGGTAAACGCTTTGACAAGGGCAAGGGCCCCTGGAGCCAAGAGATCATCATCGGAATACCACAAATGTACCTCAGAGAATATATTTTCTAGAGGATATTCCGGTGGCTGCTTTGAATCATATATTTCTATATTTTTACTTGGTCCATAATCATACTGTCGAAATTCACCCAATATTATGTTAGAAAAGAAGTGAAGTATTTGATTGTTAGAACCGCCAGCTGGATAATGTCCGGAACCGTATTCAAGCGCAGTCTATGAAAACAGATTTGTAAATGATTTAATTTAAAAAATAATTAATTATACGCACCTTATTTGCGTTACGTGTTTTTAAGATTCCAGACCAAAACGGACACTTACTCTTTCTCAAAGTGCTTGTAATTGTAGTCGTAAACAATGGAAAGCTTGCCCTATTACTAAACATATGCTTGAGAAGGCTCCCTGGTCTACAGAAGAGCAAAAGAACTTCCGTGCACGGATTATTTAAACTTTTCATAATCGCTACGGGTGCAAAAATGTGAGATGTTTTGATTTTCATATTATATTCGGGTCGTAAGGACATTAATACGAAAAATCCAGAATGAGAATGACCAACATAATGGCGGGAGTTTTGCCCCTGTCCATTTTC
This sequence comes from Drosophila ustulata, assembly GCA_035047365.1. Lineage (NCBI taxonomy): Eukaryota > Metazoa > Arthropoda > Insecta > Diptera > Drosophilidae > Drosophila > Drosophila ustulata. The sequence goes on from JAWNPT010000094.1 coordinate 21,865,332, forward strand.
CTTTAAGGCGTAGTCAATAACAGCTGTGTATCGTAATATCCAATCTCGTGCCAGCTGAAATTCTACGACGGTACCTTGATTTGTTTTGAGTACACATTACCACGACTGTTTCCAAGCCACACATCAAATCCAGCATCAGCTAGCAAAAAGGCTAAAGAATCGTTGGGCCCACATATCTGAACAGGACAAAAGTCCATGTTGTAGCAACACTATTGGACGTTTCATTCCCTTATTATGTGGTTTATGGGAATATGGTATTCGAAAAATCTGTACAAGATTGCCATCTTCTGTATTAACGAGATGCTTTTCCACCGGATAGCCGTGCTTAGTTAATAAATCACCCTAGTAAAATAGACAACACTCTATAATGTTATTATATCGCACAGGTTATTTTAGCGTACTGTTGCTGGGGTTCTTCCGAACAGCGCGAAAACTACCGAGCTGGCGATAAGCACTGAGGCCAAATGCCAATATATCTGCATTGCAACTGTCAATAAGTACTAGTGTCAGTTAGCCTCTTAACTTTCGTTTTTATACCAAAGAGCTGAATAAATTGTGTAACTGTCACACTTGTCACCGGGTTAAATCAATTGGTTTCGGATCTAACAGTGACGAAATCTGAATTTCCCAAACAATTACTGAGAAAAAATGATTATATTTCAGCGAGCTCACATTGTTTTAAGATCAAAGAGGCACTTCGCTCATTCATAATACATAACTTCTCCGGTGCAAATAAACAAATAAAAAAATGTTGATCCGTTTTATTGCATATACTATACCTTAAGCTTAAAAAATACATTAGAGGCAAGTTTTAAAATATATTCCTATTAACAAATTAAAAACTTAAACAAAGTTAATTATTCTCCTTCTCGAATTTTAACATTATTTCAATAACAGGTTCGTTCAAATACTTGCGAACCTCCATGTTAAGTGCAAAATCCCCATGGTTCCATAGAGGATCCTCCATAGGACGCTTTTCATGATTGGGAAGTCGAGCCGCTAGAGCTTCAACGTCTTCTACTGCAGCGAGCTTATCACTGAACCCATACCATAAGTACACTTTAGACGTTATTTTCTCAACTGGATAATCAGGAGGTGACTCTGAGCCATAGACTTCTAGGTTTCGTGCTATTCCATGATCATACTGCCGAAAATTACCCGACTGTTGTTCCTGTACATAATGTATCATTTGATTGGTTGAGCAACCAGATGGATGTGTTGCTAATCCCTCCGGCATAGCGGTCTACATACGATAGATTTAATAAAACAACTGAAAAATTGTTGATTCTCCTTTCTTACCATATTAACGCGTCCACCGGCATAAAGCTTGTCCATGACCCTGTCGCAGTTTGGTCGCAACATCTGATCGGGCTCACAGAAGTTGAAGAGTAAGGCCAACAAGAAATCATTGTAAGGTATAAACTCTTGACTGGAAAACAATAATGAATATGCATTGCGTTGGCCCAGATAAGGAGCAATAGAGCGCACAAATTCGTTTTCCAAGTTAGTCATAATTGCAACGGGTGCAAACATGTGAGCAGTTTTGATCTTCTCATTGTACTCGGGACGTGAGGACATCAATGTGAAAAATACTGTAGTTCCCTGCGAGTGACCCACATAATGAATGGACTTCTGACCTTGTCCATTTGTTTTTAGGGCATAGTCTATCATGGCTGCGATATCGTAGTAACCAATCTCATGCCAACTGAAACGCCAGAAATAAGGATGTTCCGGGGACAGAGTCGTATGATTCCTTGAGTAAGTGTTGCCACGACCATTTCCGAGCCAAACATCAAAGCCTGCATCCGCCAGCAAATAAGGCAGACCATCGTCTGGACCATTTAATACCCAGGCATCTGAGCAACTGGTCAAGCCATGCTGAATAAGCACAATGGGACGCTTCTCATTCTGATTTTTTAATTTATGGGAGTAGGGTATGCGAAAAACTCCAACGATGTAGCCATCTTCAGTGACGATATGGTGATGTTCCGCCGGATAACCATGAGCAGCCATACGATCACTCTTAGAAATGGAATTCTTTAGAATTCAGATCTGAATTCTTGGGTATTAGTAACTTACTGTTGTGCGTCTTTCCTTAATATTTATATGCGCCTCAGGATCATTGTACAGCTTGTAAAAGTCAAAATCACCTGACCTTATGTTAAAAGCAGCTGATTGAGAAACTTGAACCGCAACTATAAAGAAGAGTAAAGCTAACAGGAATCGGTTCCGCATCGTGCAAAGTTAGAGCTACAACTGAGGTTAGACAAAAATTGCACTTTAATTTTTGTAGCAGCCTGTTTAAGGCTTATCATCAAGTGGTCCCTGACAAGAATGTGTATAAATATGGAAACTTAAGATAAGAAGGATTATCAAAACAGCCATAAAATACAATTACCGCTTAACAGAAAAACCTGCAAGGTTAAGTAATGGTTTATAAGAGATTGAGGAATAATTAGCATCTAAAAATTTAGTCAAATTCACAAATAGGAAGTGATTAAGGTACTACTATATTAAGCCCTGTAAGTTGTGTCAAATTGTCATTATCTTTGATTTCTGTTTCGTGGTATTATTGCAAAATTCTTAGAATAGCGAACGTCACTCACTTATCAAACTGGAATATTGCAGATAATCTCATATACCCCCATCGAAGATTATATTAATCGTTCCACATATAGAATAGATTATTTGCCCACAAATAGCAAAACATTGTTTGATATGATTATTTTCCAAAAATACTATTAATATGCGTTTCCAAAAGCAAGCTGGGTCTGAGGTGCAGAGACAGGCATCGAGAGGATGTCCGAATTGATGTAGGCGTTGCTTTCATCCAGTCACCTTGGGGTATGATGATAACTGTTCCAAAATATCGAATAGGTGCGCTTTTCCTGTTTATTGCATTTTATGACTGTATTTACAATCCGTCTTATCTTAAAATGCCATATTTATAAACATTCTTGTCAATCACCACTCGATGATAAGCCTTGAAAAGGCTACTACAAAAATTCAAGTGCATTTTTGGCCAACCTCAGTTGTACCTCAAACTTTGCACGATGCGGAACCGATTCCTGTTAGCTTTACTCGTCTTTATAGTTGCGGTTGAAGTTTCGCAGTCAGCTGCTTTTAACGTAAGGTCAGGTGATTTTGACTTTTACAAGCTGTACAATGATCCTGAGGCGCATATAAATATTAAGGAAAGACGCACAACAGTAAGTTTCGAATATATGTATGTGGATTAACGCTTAAGCAATCAAATTATTTAGAGTGATCGTATGGCTGCTCATGGTTATCCGGCAGAACATCATCATATCGTCACTGAAGATGGCTATATCGTTGCAGTTTTTCGAATACCCTATTCCCATAAATTACAAAATCAGAATGAGAAGCGTCCCATTGTGCTTATTCAACATGGTTTACCGAATTCTTCGGATGGATGGGTATTAAATGGTCCAGATGATGCTCTGCCTTATTTGCTGGCGGATGCAGGCTTTGATGTTTGGCTCGGAAATGGTCGTGGCAACACTTACTCAAGGAATCATACGACTTTGTCCCCGGAACATCCTTATTTCTGGCGTTTCAGTTGGCATGAGATTGGATACTACGATATCGCAGCCATGATCGATTATGCCCTAAAAACAAATGGACAAGGGCAGAAGTCCATTCATTATGTGGGTCACTCGCAGGGAACTACAGTATTTTTCACATTGATGTCCTCACGTCCCGAGTACAATGAGAAGATCAAAACTGCTCACATGTTTGCACCCGTTGCAATTATGACTAACTTGGAAAACGAATTTGTGCGCTCTATTGCTCCTTATCTGGGCCAACGCAATGCATATTCATTATTGTTTTCCAGTCAAGAGTTTATACCTTACAATGATTTCTTGTTGGCCTTACTCTTCAATTTCTGTGAGCCCGATCAGATGTTGCGACCTACTTGTGACAGGGTCATGGACAAGCTACATGCCGATGGACGTGTGAATATTGTAAGATTTGTTATATAATAATATTCTGTAGTTCTTAATACCTATTCTCATATTTAGACGGCAATGCCTGAGCAACTAGCCACACGTCCAGCTGGTTGTTCAACCAATCAAATGACACACTATCTACAGGAACAACAGTCGGGTCATTTTCGGCAGTATGATCATGGAATAGCACGAAACCTCGAAGTCTATGGCTCAGAGTCACCTCCTGATTATCCAGTTGAGAAAATAACGTCTAAAGTGTACTTATGGTATGGGTTCAGTGATAAGCTCGCTGCAGTAGAAGACGTTGAAGCTCTAGCGGCTCGACTTCCCAATCATGAAAAGCGTCCTATGGAGGATCCTCTATGGAACCATGGTGATTTTTCACTTAACATGGAGGTTCGCAAGTATTTGAATGAGCCTGTTATTGAAATAATGCTAAAATTCGAGAAGGAGAATAATTAAATGTTAGTAAGAATTCTATTGTTTAATTAAACTCTAAGATATTTTAAGGTAATCGATATTTTTAAACTATTTTTTTAAGTGTAAAGAGCAAATGTGAGTGAAGTAAAGACAAAGACAAAATATTTTAAAATATATAGTCAAAAATCAAAGTGACACCAAATGTAGATATTGGCAATGCCGAAATATGGGTATTTTGCTATTGTGCTTTCTTGTATCGTCAGACGACATTTAAAAACCAACAGTCAATAATATTATTAAAAATAGTATTGATTATTCAAGCTAATAATAGAATTAATAACTAAGAATAACTATCCGACGGATTGACGGATGTTGATGACATTTTTTGAAAGGTTATCCAATTTACCAGCCAATCGGGAGTCCCCTTAAATGCATTAGAAGTAATAGGTAATAGGTAATAAATTATTACCACATATTGCTTCTCCCAATACATCAAAGAAATTTACTAAACACATAAGTAAAGTATTTGCTCATACCGCAACCTATCAACCTGCTTAAGCGACTAGCAAATGATTTGGAAACGCAATTATATTATTTCAAACTTTAGCGGGTAAGTAAAGTTAACAAAATCCGACTAAACTAAGATTGAACTAATCCTCGCCAGGTGGCAGTGGCTGATTTAATTCGCTTTGTCCAGGAGCCGGCACGGGCTGTGGTGCCGGAACAGGCATTGGAGTCGCAGCTGGCAGGGAAGTGAGGACTGGTACTGTCGAAATGATACCAATATCCGAGGGATCTACCAGCTCCTTCTTAATGTTGTCAGGGTTGATGTAGCCGCCGCTTTCATCCTGTAAATAAAAATAAATCAATTTGTAAATTCCTCAAAAATTATTAAAATTTTAAAATTACCGTCACAAATACATCCACAGATTTTCCGCTGATGATGTCGAGTACTTGCTGGGTGATGCCACTCATGGGTTCATCCTGTATGCTTTCCGCATACTCTAGCAGAGGTGGCCTGAGATCCGGACATTGCTGAAGTGCATCTGATAGTTGTGGCGGAGGTAATTGCAACATTACGGGCAGCGATTGCGGCTTTAGTCGTTGCACCGTCTTCAGGAAGCCCTCCCATATAACCTTTTGACGCCACACTTGTTTCAGTATTAGGCGCTGCAACATATTTAGCACAAAGTTGGAGAGTCGCGGACACAGCGTCAAACTCTGTATGGTGGTGCGCATCATCAACGTCGGAATGGGCAGTATTTCAACCAATTGCTGTAGCACCGCCATCAGAACTTCCTGCGTATAAACCTCACGCTCAGCCATACACAGCGAGGTCGCCTTTACAATCGCCTTCAGATCGCACACATTCGTATCGATGGTGTGCAATGCCACCAGTAAATCCGTTGGCGTCAATGCCATCTGCTGGTGGGCAAATTCAGCGCCAATGCCAAGCAGACGATTGAATACCTCCTTGACCACAGCCTGATTCAGTTTGATCAGTTTGGGCAGCACAGCAATCAACTCAGCACGCGACAATCCACTTAAAATGGGGATGAGCACTCGCACATCCTTGACCTTGTTTTGGTAAAGTTCGCGTACTCGACGCACCAAGTCTGGATGCAATGTGGGCACACGTTCGGTTAATATGTAGATAATGCGTATGACAAAAGTCTCCAGCCCTTTGGGACAGTTCTCCAGTAACTTTAACAGCTCGGCATTCTCGACACCCAGTTTCTTAATGGGCGCATCCAAACTCCGTAAAATTGTGCGCTTTAATTCCGGCGATGTCTCCAAAAACACCTTGCAGACCTTCTCCAGATAAACTGCAACAATTAGATCATCATTAGTTGAGTCATAAAAATACATTAATTTATTTTTAAATTACTTTCAGGCTTGTAGGGCAGCAGAGTCAGCGCTAGCAAAAGGCAGACCTTGGCCGTGTCTTCCTTCCAAGCTGCCTCTGGCGTTGGCCTGCCGTAGTCTGGCGAGAATATATTCTTTGGCGGCGTTTCGGCCACCACAAACTCCAGCCACTCCAATGCGAACTCATCAATACGGGCCGGTCCAATTTTATGCACATGGTAAACAGTAACCAGATGAGCCAAAGCGCGTTCCCGTAGATCGGCACGTTCGTGGACGGCATAATTGAGAAGTATGCGCACGAATCGTGTTTTACGTGGAGGCCTCAACACAGCCAGATCCTTCACCAGCTCCAGGCCATGCGGCATGAACTCCTCGATCAAACACAACTGCACAAGCTGAGCAATTGCATCCTCTGGAAGAATGGGAGCTTCCAGATAGACACGACGCAGTAGTATGATTTTCTCCTTGTAATCACAACGCTGCGTGATGCCGTTGATGAGTTTATTCAACAGTTCATTGTAGGCATGATCGGGACGATTCTCCGTCTTCACATACGTGTGGCGGGTGAAGCCTTGCAGCAGCGAGTATTCCTCAAACAGCCACGAGAAGGCAAGATCGATGCGCTGCTTGACATCCTCCAGTATGAACTCGAGGATGCCATAACGCACATTATCGGGAAACGTGGCTGCAATCACGGTAACTAGCTTGCGTCTCTTGGCCGCCACGCCACCCATGATGCACTGCCGCTCAGAGTTTAGAATACGCATGACAGCTTCCAAGAGAAACTTCTCCTTGAGATTCCGCGGCAGAGGTTTGGTGATCTCTTGCAGTTTCAGCGTCTTCGCACGCTCCTTCATGCGCTCAATAACCGTCTGCTCGCCCTTGGAGCGCTCCATTGTCTCGCGCAGCTTCTTTGTGGCCTCCTCCTTCCGCTGCAACTCCTGCTCGCTGAGTCTATCTGGCGTATCCACTTCCATGGCCACCGGAACAGGTTCTGAGGCAGCAACGCCTGGCTCTTGCTGTGATATTGTCTTTGGTCTCATGGGCGGCTCTTTGCTGAAGGCAGCCGCTCCTGGACCAAGTCGCTGTTCCGTCAACTGCTGCCCGAACTGTCTAGCAATGTTGCTCACTTGTTGCGGCAAAGACAGCTGCTTTATAGGCGTATATTCGGCCAAGAACTTGTCGGTAGCCGCCTCTGGCAAGTTGGGGAGAAACTCTACAACAAGATTAATCACAGTCTCTGTGGCACGCAAATGCTCAGCGAGAAACTTCTCGTTGACACGCGAACTCTTCTGGCGCTGTCGCTCCAGCTCCTCCTCGTCCAGTTCCATTTCGCGTGGCTGCTGAGGCTGCGATTGCTCCTGTTCCACCAAACGCGCCTTCTTCGCCAAACTTTGTGCGGCATTCTCCAGTATACGCTTCTGTCGACGTGCCATTTCCTGCTTGTCCATTTTGGGAAGCAACTTCTGTATCTCATTCGCACTCGCACCCAAATCCATCAATATATTCCGTATGGTGCCAGCGAACTCAAACGAACCCCGCAACTTCAGCAGGGTTTGCAGCTGCATGCGCAAACTCTTGCGCACCGAGCTCACCTGCGAGTCGGTCAGCGTGGGCGGCAGATTGTTGTTCAAGTGTCGAAAGGCCTCCACCACGGATCCCATGAAGATGGGCCGCATCTTGGCCACCGTACACAGACTACTGGTGCAGGCAATTAAATTCACCGACGAGATATGCGTGGTGCCATGAAACTGCAGCATTATGTCGAAGATATTGGTGCCCTCGTCCTGCAGCTTCTGGCGTCTGATCAGCTTACAATGCTCTGGAATGTCAGTCAATGAGAAGTCACCCTCACGCTTCATGCTGTCCTCGTCGGCATAGCTCTGCAATATGATGATGCCTTCCAGAAATTTGATGGCATTTGTGCGTATGCCGTCGTTCTCGTTGTCGATCATGTCCAGTATCTGGGCCTTGATTAGACTGAGCACACTCCACGCCTGCTCGGCGCTGTCGGTGGCGTCCGTCAGACTGCACAAATATTGCAGGCCGTTTCTGTAAATGCTACCGCAAGCTTGGATGACACGTTTGATGACTTGCGCTGAGCTGTCGCGCAGCAGCATTGAAATGACATTGATCACATAAGGCAGCAGTTCCACTTTGACTTTGCTGCAAGACGGAATGAATGGATCTTTAACTAATTCTTAATGTTCGATTTTGTTAACTTACCAAATCTGCTCGATAAACGAGACAACTTGCTTGCGCACCTCCTGATTTTGATCGTGGGCCAGCGAGAGCACCGACTCCAGAAACTCCTCGGCCAGCTCAATGCATGAGCCCAACACAATTTCCTGGACTTTAACAAGCAACTCACATTTCAACGTTGCATTTGCTGCACCAAATTCATTGCACCATTCGACCACCTAAATCCAGTGCGAGAGAGAGCGATAGAGTGAGAGACGTCGTAAATGTATCAAATGGCAGAGCAGTCTCAATTTCGGCAGCACTCAACAAACCTTGGCTCGTGCTGTGGCTGTCTTTTCATCTGTAAACAAATTCGCTGTCTCTGACACAAACTGACTGCGTCCAATAATGCTATCCATCGCGCTTTTTCTATAAATAACAGTTGAAATAAATTTACACAAATTTCTGTTTCTCAAAAGCCGCGAGTGCAAGCCGACAACAGTGTGCCCGCAAATGGAATTGAAAAATATGCAAATTTATGTGACAAAAATACCAATTCCGCAATAACCACCTTGGTTGCAGGTTATTTGTTACATTACAAACATGCAGTCATAAAATACTTATTTGTTCTTGATTGTCTCCATTCAAAAGTTCATGAGGCTGCTGAAGTTTTTTTACAAATATATATTAATTGAAATATGACTGCTTATTTGATTGCCCAATAAGTGGTCACACTAGCCATCAGTGTAGTTTTCGATAGCTCACGTATTGGGAACTGCATACAAGACATCGGTGTGGCGATACATCGCCCAATAATTATCGATAGCATCGATGCATCGATTTACTCACATTTTTTGGGTGTTTTAAAAGCGTGAAAAAAACGCCTAAACAAGCCAAAACGGCTGCACATCAGGACCAAAAGGCGCAGTTAATTATCACACGCAGCCGCTGCACTCAAAGGAATTAGGCAACGAACAAGCGAACAGGAATAAAAAGGCTGCACTGAGTGTTATTGAACAACGGCTGAAGAGGCAGTGTGGTGGCAGAGGAAGGGTGGTGGCGGAGCGTGTGTGTGTGTGCTACGTGCTTGTGTATGTGCATGTGCATGTGTGTGTGCGTGAGCGTGTGAGTGTGTGTGTGGGTAGAGGTTGCGGCTGTGGAACAGCGGCAGATTTGAGCAGAGTTGTTGTTGCTGTTGGAGTAAAGCAAACACAAAACCAAAACCACGATTTCAACGACTTCAAGAAAAATCCAAGTTGAGCCATCACAACAACAACAACAGCGACAGCAACAACAACAACAACAAAGTGGCAGCAGCGGTTAAACTGCTTTTGTGAGCAAGCAAAGCGAAGCAAACGACGACCGCACCCTAATGTCAAATAGCCAAGCAAATGCCGGCAGCAGTGGTAGCGTCGTGGATGAAACGAATCCCAATCCGAGTCCCAATGCAGCCGCCAGCGTCATTCTGACCAGCACATCGAGCACATCTCAAGCAGCCGCCGGCGCCTCAGTCGCAGTCGGTGCATCAACAGCTGCCGCTGGAGTCGCTACAAGCACAACAGCAGCAGCAACAGCTGCATCGACATCAACGCCAGATGGCGCCAGCGGAGCTGCCAATTTGGCTGTGGATTCATCGCCCCGCGAATCCGGCGATGATTCGGAGGATGAGAGCGAAATACTGGAGGAGTCGCCATGCGGACGCTGGCTGAAGCGACGCGAGGAGGTCGATCAGCGTGATGTGCCCGGCATCGATTGCGTACACCTGGCAATGGATACCGAGGAGGGTGTCGAGGTCGTTTGGAATGAGGTGCAATACGCCCAGCTGCAGGAGCTCAAAACCCAGGAGGACAAGATGCGTCAGGTGTTTGACAATCTGCTGCAACTGGACCATCAGAATATTGTGAAGTTCCATCGCTATTGGACGGACATCACGCAGGCGGAACGGCCGCGCGTCATCTTCATCACGGAGTACATGTCGTCGGGATCGCTGAAACAGTTCCTCAAGCGCACCAAGCGCAATGCCAAGCGATTGCCGTTGGAGTCGTGGCGTCGCTGGTGCACACAGATCCTGTCCGCGCTCAGTTATTTGCATTCCTGCTCGCCGCCCATCATTCATGGCAATCTAACCTGTGATAGCATTTTCATACAGCACAATGGTCTGGTCAAAATTGGTTCTGTCGTCCCCGATGCCGTCCACTATAGCGTGCGACGTCAGCATCTTGTGGAGCAGCAGCAGCAGCCCGATCAGGAGCGTGGTGGCCACTATTTCCATGCCCCCGAATATGGTGCAGCGGAGCAATTGACAGCGGCAGTGGACATCTATGCTTTCGGCATGTGCGCCTTGGAGATGGCCGCTCTGGAGATTCAGCCGCAGTCAAGCAACAGCGAATCGACGGCCATCAATGAGGAGACCATACTGCGCACAATCAACAGCCTGGACAATGATCTGCAACGGGATCTGATACTCAAGTGTCTCAATCCGCAACCACAGGATCGACCAAGTGCCAGCGATTTGCTCTTTCATCCACTACTCTTTGAGGTAAGCTCCAGCTTCAAGATATTCTGACTGCTTGCAACTAATTTTATATGCTTCCCAGGTGCATTCTTTGAAGCTTCTGGCCGCCCATTGTCTGGTCTTCTCGCCCGCCAATCGTACCATGTTCTCGGAGACCGCCTTCGATGGCCTGATGCAGCGCTATAATCATCCGGATGTGATTATGGCGCAACTGAAAATGTCCGGCGCCAGCGAACGCCAATTTCGTCTGTCCGATGTGCCCGGCGCCGACAAGCTGGAAAAGTTTGTCGAGGATGTCAAATACGGCGTCTATCCGCTGATCACGTACAGCGGCAAGAAGCCGCCACATTTCCGTTCACGTGCCGCCTCCCCGGAACGCGCCGATTCCGTTAAATCGGCCACACCAGAGCCGGTGGACACCGAATCGCGTCGCATTGTCAACATGATGTGCAGCGTCAAGAAGCTGAAGGAGGACAGCAACGACATACTGATGACAATACTGTTGCGCATGGACGACAAAATGAATCGTCAGCTGACGTGTCAGGTGAACGAGGAGGACACGGCTGCGGATTTGACCAGCGAACTGGTGCGTTTGGGATTTGTGCATCTGGATGATCAGGATAAGATTGAGGTGCTGCTCGGCGAGACGTTGCGTGCAGGCGTTCTCAACGATGGCGCCGGATCGGAGAGTTCGGGCGCTGGTGTGACGACAACGGCAACGATGGCTGCCTTGGAGCAGTTGGAGCGCAACTGGTCGATATCGGATGCAGACAAGACGATGACGAGCAGCATGTCGGTGAACACATCGCCCAGCTCGGCGGCTGTGATGTATGTGCCACAGCAACAGGAGCAGCAGCAGGCCGAGGCAGCGGTGGAGGGAACGGCGACGATCCACAACAGCCACAGCAATTGATAAAATGGATGATGATGGATGGGATGAAGAAAGAAGAAAGTATTCGGGGCAAAGCCGACGACGACGACGGGGTGCGCATTGTTTTTATTAATGGCATAATTACACACTACGATTTTATTGCTACTATTATAATTTTTGTTATTTTTATATATGCTTATGTATGTGTATATGTATTGCATATAGATATATGTGTATGCATATGTATGTATGTATGTATTTGAAATAATATTTATGTATGTATGTATGTATATTTAAACGATGTTGTACAAGGCTTCCAGGCTAGAGATTTCCGAGATTGTGTATCCTACACTCACACACACATACCTACAGACACACACATACACTCTCACGCAGCTGCTGTAAACTCGTTAAGAGGAGACGAGCTTATAAAATCGAAGCATTCGCTTAGCACGACTTTCGAAAATCGACGAATCGAATTCGCCATTTTCGAATACAACGCTAGAAAATTTAATCTATAAACTATAAATATGATAAACAAAAACATTTCAATGGCAGCTGCCGCACGCGAATCCCAAAACAAGGCGAAACAAAACAAAAAAAACCTACAATATAAACTCGACCTATTTCAAAAATAGCATTTAGACGCCCTCAAAAAATAAATATGTATATTGATTTCTAAATGCATAAATACATATGATATACATTTTTGATCATTATAACGAACAAAACGAATCCCCAATAAATGGCAAAGTGGATGTATTTCAACGTATTACAAATATTAGAATACACAAAAAGGCCACCTCATCAAAAAACAAACAAACCATAAAATAAATTGCGAAAATTACCGACAGAACGTAGCATAAAGAAAGCAGCAAAAACTACAACAAGACAAACAAATACACAACAAGACATAGCGACACTATTAATAAATAAATAAATAAAGAAATGCAAAAAAACTGACAACAAATTTCAAATGCACTTTTTAATTCATCATTATGCTTATCAAACTATATTGATAATACTTGTTTATTGCTCCAGACTTGAAAGATGAAACATGCTTCTTAGGCGCACGGCGTGGCTACAACCTCAGCCTCAACGTCATCCTCCTTCGGTTCCAACTTCTCCTTCTCTGGCGTGCTCAGTTTAATCCGCTTGCACTTACGAGCCTCCTCCGGCTCCTCGTCGCTAAATGCTTCTGCTGCTGGCTCATCTCGCTCTTCGTTCTCTTTTGCTGCCACTTTGCGCACATCCAACTTAGTGTCATACAAATCCAGCAACTTGTTGCCCTCGTACAACACAAAGGGCAACGAGGCACGCTGATAATAATCCGACACAAGCTCCAAATTGGTGATGACCGTATCCAGCATATGCGACTTCTCACACCAAATGCCAGGCGCATCGTTGCGTATAGGATTGATGTGGACATGCAGATGATAGAACGAAGGTTGATAGTGGAAATACATGCGAAGCTGGTTGGGATTGAGGCCGTAACGTTCGTGAATCGCCTGCTTGGCCGATTGCCGCAAATGGTGCAACAACGGCAGGTGGCTGGCATTGAGATCTCGCAGCGATTTAATGCCACGGTTGCGCACTATACCTAGCAGATAGAGGTTCTCCACATTGCGGCCATCCCACTTGAGATCGGGTAGCAGAATGAAGCCAGTTTCGGGATCGTTGTCCTCGTAAACGATGCGTTCCTTCTCCTGCTTGTGCTCCAGTATATTGTAGACCCAATCCAATGAAAATTGGCTCGAGGTAATGTAGGGTAGCGTCACTTCCTCATAGAGATCTGGTGTTTCTTTAATGAGATACTTCTGACAAATGGAATATTTCTCAATATGTTTGTCGGTTGCCGGGTAAATCACAGTGCTCTTCACAGCTGCTCGGGAAGAGATCGCATTGATGTTTATATATTTTATGATAGTTTACTATTTATTCTTTACTAACCACACAAATCCTGGTTGGGCACACACTGAAAACTGCCGTAAATATTGTTAATAAATTCGGTGCGCACTTTTAAATCGCTGCTAAAATAGCTCGGCTTCTGCTCAGATTCCTTCTCTGTTGCAGCTGCCACCTCGGTTGCCACATCGCTCTCTCTATAAGCTGATCAGCAACAAAGTAAGTTAGTGTTTATCGTGTAATTGTTTAAATAGTTCAACTAATTACCATTTTTCTCAAAAACAACAATTGCCGCGTCCGTTTCCGACAAGTCTGGAAAAGTACCGAGCAGCGTGATGCTCTTCGCTTTGCTGTTGTTGTTGAGTATGCGCTTCAGTCGGAACTTTTTTAAATCGTAGCTCGGCGACTTAATCTCACTGCTGCTCACATTCAGTTTGGGACTTGTTTCGGTTTGCTCCGGCATTTTAATTTTTTTTTATTTATTTATGCGTTTGTTGTCGTCTTCAAGCGGCAAATTGTGGGTGAGTGTTGACAAACATAAGTTTGGTTGGTGTTCAGTGCTGGTAAACATCCAGACTTCACAAATGTTAATTAACAGCATTGCAAAATGTAAATTAACAGCATTGCTCCACAATTTAACAAATTCTTCTGACGGAGCAGACATTGCAGTTTCCGTTAATTCAAATTACTAAGTTGATTTCGTTTGTTGGATTTGTTTGTTTGAAAAGAAATAAAATATTTAACGAATTCCGAATGGGCATGGAAAAATTCAGCTTTTTTCGATTATTTGAAAAAGTTAATTTTGGTTGGTTACACTGCTACTTGGCATTCCCAAGAAATCGAATTAATATTTTAAACGGAGGTCTGAATTCGTTGTTACATTTTCATTTATTGTGTATAAGCCATATTACAATATTGTTCATGAACTTTAGAATATAAGTTTATAAAGGACTATATATCGCAACACCAAGTGCATGCCAACATGTTCAAAACATTTATAATCAATTTTAGGGGCTTAACATTAGCATACTCTTTTTGTTTACTCTTTGCACTTACACGTTAAAAACTATTATTGATGAATGTGTGTATGTATGTTTGAGTGGGCATACAAGGCGCAATTCATTTAAAATTGATATTTGATATAGCTTGCGATAACTAGCTATTATACAACAACACCCTTGGAGGGCTTAGCGCCCAATATGTCGGATAGTTTTTGCTGATAGGAAGCCAGTAAATTGGCATCTGTAATGCCGCACGCCTTGCACGCCAATTGCAATGCATTGAGCAACTGCATCTCGGAGAACTCCGTGCCACGCTCCAGAAGCGAATTGAGTATTTCCTGCAAGCAAAGTTATTTAATTGGCTGTTCCATTGGGAATATTATGCAGCACTTACATCCGGCTCCATGCAGAGCAGCTCGTAGAAATGTTTCGCCTGATCCAAGGCCACTTCTCGGGATGCGGTAATGTTGCTCAGCGTCTGCTGCAGAGCAATCGAATTGCGGCACATGCGCTGAACAGTGATCTGATCGATGTGCTCCAAATAGTTGGACGCCTGAATAAGTATGCGTGCGGCCAGATGCGCCAAACCCTCAAATATGTACTATACAAATACGAGTAATTAGTTAATTATTATTACTCTTTACAGCAGGAATCACTTACCCTCGTCTTGCGTGGATGCAGCGTTGCACTGAATGCCTCGTCCATTTCGGAGAGACGCTTGTTTAGCACCGACACCTGACGATCCGGCTCCAGAATGTCATCCTTGGAGCCCACATAACTATTTGTTCTGATGCTCGACTTGGATCGCAAATAGTGAAAGCATTGCACGCGCACCTCCAGATGCAGCACCAGCAGACACGTATTGGCCAGCTCATCGAATTCCAGTGCCAAGTTGGTCATCACTTTAATGGTGCCATCCTTGATTGCTACATTCGCTGTACACTCTGCCGCCGCAGAGTTCAAACCGTTGACCATGGGACGTCGCAACTCGTTGGCGAACTCGGAGACGCGCACCGAGAACCATTCCATGCTCTCCTGCAGTATGGCCAACTCCTTGAGCACACTGATGTCGGCCAATATCTCCTGCTGTGTTATGCCACCCTCACCCAAATTACTGGTCAGCATTTCAGCTTCGCGTATATTGCGCAGCTGCACCTGCAACGGACTCTCCTCCTCGGACGGCTCAAAGTTGGTGCGTTGCAATTTGCGCGTGTGACGAGCGCGCTGGCTCGATGTCTTTAGATCCGTCCAGTTGGGCAACGTTCTACAACAAAATTCAGATATTAGAAGTTGCAGCAATACTTTCAAACTTTATAATTACTTTAAGAAACGACTGATGTCCTCATCCTTCAGCCAAGCCACGCTGTAGATGCGTTTATCTTCCGAATCGGGCTGCACTATGCCTCTGTAGGCCCCTTGGCATATCTCGCGATACGCCTTCAACAAAGCACACACCATCTTCAACAGCTCCTCCGAGTAACAGGGTAAATCTTCGATAAGATTCTTGGTCTCCACCAGTCGTCGCTCCACCATAACTGTGGACTGCAGCAGTGGTCTGCTCAAGTTCAGTGTCTTCATTTCTTCGGGCGTTATAATGGTGCGCCAGGCATCCTGATTCTTAGACAGTGACTCGATGGTTAACTGCAAGTTGCGATTGTGACCCTTGGATAGGAATGTGTCCTTGATATAGTTGTCCACAAAGTCATGAAGGCTGCAGGGTTGCCTACAAATAATGTATGCTTCTTTAAAGATTGAGTTTTAGACGTTATAAATAGAATAATTACCCCGGCTTGCACTTCATAAAGTTCTCAATTTCCTGTATGTAGCCCATCAGAGGCAAATATACTTTGGTGATCACGTTCTGATCAGGCGTGCAGATCAACAGCTTCTCGCGCTGTTTCTTCTCGTGCGGCAGCAGACCGGTTACAGATACTTTGCCGCTGCCAAGAGTGCCACCCAAATTGTCATCCACCGAGGCATCCGAAGCATTGCGTCGATGCTCCTTGAACGTTTCATGCGTGCTATTGCTGGCAATGTGCGAGGACTTGTCAAACTTAAACATGGCCTTCTTGGTGCTGTTTATAATGAATCATAAGTCAATTAATAAGTTTATAGATAACTAAACTATTTGTTACCTTGGAACTTTGCGTCTTAAGAAATAGGAGTTGATATTGTTTGTCGGCTCGGCAAAACCCGTTTGCGAGCTCTCATCCGCTGCAGTATTCTGGATATCCAAGTAATCCGTCAGCAGCAGTTGTAACTACAGCAAGAACATATTTTACTAGACAATAGTTGAGGTAAATTGGATGGTTTCACACTTACCACAGACTGCGCCTGTGCCCAGAAGTCCGTCAGATCGTAAGGCTGTGGTCCAACCACCGCATACTTTTGACCCACAGCCAAATAGTTCTTCAGCAGCAGCGTGTGCGTCTTGGCGATCGCCTTGAACTGCTTGAAGATGATCTCGAGCAGTGTGAGCAAGGGATTACTTTCACCAGCCACCTGCAGCGCTCCTCCATTTGCCAGCTGCTGCGTTGTCTGACGCACAACATTCAAGAGTTCCGTTTGAATTTGTACGCGCAGCGTTTCCAGTGAATCGGGCACCTTGTGCAACATGCCAAAGCATTCCACAATGATGGCAATGAAATAGCTCATGCTCAGCTCGGGATCAATTAAATCAGCATCCTCGATAATCTCTGCCTTGTCCAGATCAAAGCCTTGCGCCATCTCACTCAGCGCCTTGCGCACACGCGCATTCGCCTCGATACGATCTGTGGAGCGACGTGCTCCAATGCCGCGCGTGAAGCTTGAATTCAGGCGACTCGAGTTGCTCCGCTGAAACGCCTCGTTGGCCGAGTTCTTGTACACCTGGGTGACGAGCTCCTCGTGCAGGCGCTGATAGAGCTGTTGGCGTCGCGACTGAAGATCGACGCGCAGATCAGCCAAACCCTCCACACCCAACAGCGGACCATTCAGCGTGGCCAGCGCATCAGTCAGGGCTTTGCTGGCATGCAAATACTGACGCTTGGCCGTGTAGCTGACCACACGTTGAGGCACCTTTCGCAGCTCCTGGCTGTAAGGCAAGTTTATTAGTTACAGTCGAATAAAGTTAGAAAATTTGCAGCTTACATTTGCTCCAGCATCTCCAGCACATACTTGTGCTGCACTGCGTCCGTCCACATCTTCTTGAGCTCGTCGCGTCGACATTGCAGCAGACGCTTGCAGGCGCCCAGATTCTCCTTGACCGCATGGATGCGCTCCCGACTGGCGGTGACCTCGGTGGACACCTGACTGAACAGTGGCAGTACTTGGGTAAGTTGCTGGTCGTGACGCGAGACGAGTTCATTCAGACGAAGATCGGAACGCTTGAATTCTTGTTCGATTTTTTGCTTCTCCTTTTGTCGCTCCTCCGTCGTCTCGCTGAAGCCCAGCGACTTGATGACATTGACGAGGAAGCCACAGCCAGCGGACTGCAAGACAGAATCAGACAAACACGACCAAGAAATGTGATAAATTCGTTTGCTTCTTAGTTATTATCAAATATCAAAGAGGGCGTAAAACAACAACAACAACAAGTGGAGATTGAAGCGGTGTCGTCATCAGCTTCATCTGCGCTAGTGACGTTGGTTGTTGCTACATTAAGATTGTGCTTTAAATGATTTATGCTTTGCTTTTACTCATCGCTTTATTCTATTGTTATTTTCTTGATTTATAAAGAGTTTTCAATGAAGACTTTGTTTTAAAATTGTACCTCATCCTTGCCATATTTAATGCCTCTGGGTGGCTTTGTCGGCGGTGGCACGTCCATGCAGTTGGTTTTGAAATCAAAGTTGGCCGAGCACGTCTGATGCACTGTAAACGAATTTATCACTCTTTATTTATTTACAACATTTTGTACTGCAAGTGTATTATTTTCTATTATTTTTATAAAAATGAGTTGCAAACAGTGTGCCCACCAGTTGAATTTTAAAATATACCATGTGGCTTCGATAAAAATATACTGCAATATACCAACTCACTATTGTGAATGAAAAAAAACATGAATATGAATTTGTGGGCGCCACTTTTTGAATTGTGTTTTTGTATTACGAAAAGAACAAGATATTGATTATATTTTGAAAACTCGCAAAACCAATAACGTTTAAATGTGTTGTTAGTGAAATACAATTTATGCTGTGGTTTTCAATTTGAACTTTATTATTTAACGGTTGCTACATCTATTGTTGAGTGCTTTGATTATTTTTGAAATTTGTGTCTAAAGCATTGCTTCACACTTAAAAGCCGATATGGTAATGGTTATATGGTTACCGTTATGCTATAAAGCTTTGAAAGCTTAGCTACAATAATTTTATTTCGTTTTTCATTGCTTCGTTCGATTGATTAAACACATTGTGTAATTTGTGTGCCTTTTGTTTTTAGTTTCATATATAATACTTTAAATAAGCAGCTTAATGCTGTGGTGCTTTCAACTTACACTATTTTATAATTGTATATATTTGTTTATTGAAACAACAAATTTCTGCTGTTTTCGCAAATTAGTGGAAAACAAAGTAACAATGGGATTCACAATTGTGTTGTAGTTTTAGTTTTTTTGTTAATTTAGTTTTCAATTGCTTAGGTACAGTGTACTAGTCGGAGGTATTGCATAGATGATTGCTTGTACATAATGTACGAGTACATACAAATACATGTAGTTTTATAAGTAGTAGTTAATGACACATTTGTCGCTAAGTTTGAACAATTGGAAGTTGACTTGAGATATGATCGCTTTTCTTTGGTTTTCACAGGTGGGTCGTTGGGGATTACATAATTACATAACACTAAAATGTAAACACTTACAAGTTTGTTAAATTTGTTATTTTTGGTTGTAGATATTGATATTAAAAACGATTATTACATAGGTAATTAAAATTTGGCTTAAAATTCATGTTGTTCACTTGGCTAAAATTAATAAGATTGCATCATGAATGATTGTTGGCCTTCTCTAGTTTCACATAAAATATAACATGATTTCGTTTTGTTAATTACGGCTTGTTACTAAGTTAAGTAATTTATGTTTAAATATGCATAATATTTAACTTAGTTTCTCTACTCAACGCTGACTCAATCTCTCTCATTGTTGGCGATTACTCCTTTTTGGGCGACTCACTGTTCATTATGCTGAGGCGACGTATGTTGGGCTTATCGTAATCCTCCATAGAAATGCCGCGTGATAAGCGACGTTCAAAAGAGCTTGAGCTGGCAGTGGAATAGGAGCGTCCACGATCAACGCCGGGCATCACGATCGAAGTGAGCAATCCTTGGCCCTTGCAAAACAATAGTATGGATTGAGCCACCTTCGAGGGCTAGAAAAGTAAACAAACGTTAAAAAGCAAATAAACTAAAATATTTATTTATATTTACAGCATCGGCCAAAACATCGCCAGCACGTTCGATCTTCAAGATGGTGACGCGTTCCTTCTCCACGTCACGATGCAACTTCTCCACCATCGAGGCATAGGGACTAAGCATGCCAGTAATCAATATGACATCTACCTTGCAACCTTTGAGTGTCAGATCCTTGCGGCTGCAAATTAAATTAATTTAATGCCGGAAATGTATAAATAATATACCCAGTCCTACTTCATGAACGCCTTCACATAGAGACCGACATTCTTGCTGTTAAGTGATCGATGCAAACGCTTTTGATACTCGGCCACAATCTTGTCCTTATCTGGATTCTCGCCAACAATTTGCTGCATATATCATTAGTTCAATGTGCATTTGTGAGTAAGCAGAGGAATTGCATTAGAAAATCGTTCATTTTAAGGCAATGCAACGACATAAGCATATATTGATTACAAGACAGGCAACTACAAAATGATGCATGCATAACAAACAAAACTCTAAAAATTTGTTGAGAAATTTTGCATTTTTATATTGGCCGATTTCTTGATTGAGCTCTACGTACCGAGGGCTAAAAGAGAGGAAACAATAAAGATATAATATTATTAAACATGCTGCGAATGGTCCTAAAACTATTGAAGGTTCAGCAAAAATGTTGTATATAGTTGAAATGTTCTGAGACTATTTAAAGATGACTAAAGAGAGCTGAAGAGGCGTTTTATATATTTTTTTGTAATATTAGTTTTTGAAACTCGTTTACCTCCATGACCTGCAATGTGCAAACGAAATGCACACAAGTTCAACATAAAATAGACAAAAACAAATTGGAAAGTAAATAGAAAATAACACTTAGATTAATCAATCACAACAGACACACGTATACACACACACATACACACACGGAGAGAGCAACGGAAACTATTTGTACTTACATGTCCAAATTTGTGATACATTAGAAAGCTCTCAGCCGATTGGGCCACCTCATCGCTTTTCCAGCTAATGAACTGCAAATGGTCAGAGACGTATTAATTGCCAAGAAAACGGACATCAGGTGACTCTGCATCGCACCTTGCTCTTAAAGGATTGCAAAACACTAGCAGCACTGCCGGTGGCATTGATCAGGATGAGGCCAAGTGCCCGGCTAGGATGGGCGAGGCCAAAGCGTGCCAGGACATTGGCACCGGCCCCCTCCCCGAGACCAATTACATATTTCACATGCAGATAGTCCAGAACGGTGACCAGATCTTCGCCCAAAGCCTGCAGCGATGGGAATGGAAAGTTCTCGGCCAGGGCATCGGCATTGTCCGCATGGCCGGGCACATCGACATGTATGAAACAGGAACGCTCCTTGATTTCCGTCATGCAGGGGCTGCTCACAAATTCCTGAAAAGAATTATCTGCCAATGCGACGTATGCGCAATGCCACAATTAGTCTATTGAACTCACACAGCCATTTGCTGTACATACGATTGCAGCCCAAATCATGCACTGTAATGAATACAGCACGTTTCTCCTGCTGCGACAGATCTCCCTTTAAAGAGAAAACCCGACAAAAAGAAGATTATTGTTTTTTATTGCATACTCGTTACACTCACACTCAAACTTTACCTGGACTATGACTGTCAGATCGCCGCATTTTTCCGTGCTAATGTTGTATTTCTGAAATGCCATTGACATTGCGAATTAAACACTAATTGGATTATATTATGCACTGTTAGCGCGTTACAGGCAATTCTCAAAGCAAAATGTGAATTAAAAAAAATCAAGCTAAAAGGCAAAATCATTTTCACGTTCCCATTAAAACAAACTGAAGCGTGAAAAATGACTGGGCATGAAATGACCAAAAAAAAAAATGCTTCTCGCCTTTGTGTTGTTGTTGTGTAGACAGCTCAAGAACGAATTGAATGGGGGAAAGAGAGAGAAACAGAAGGGGGAGGAGTGCTCTATGATGATGCTAAATGTCAATTGCATGCGTCAAATTTAAATTTAAATTGAAATTAAAACTTTTAAATAGTTGCCAAGTGCTGCCCCAAAAAGTAGGCAATGAAATTTGTGTTGTGAGCGTAAAACGGGAATGGTAAATTTAAATGATAATTGTTGAATTAAATATCATAAAATATGCAATTTGGTAAGCTTCAAGCTCAAACAATATTTATTGCTGCAATTATGTTTTTGCTGAATAGTGCCAACCGTAAACAATGAGCCCGCACTAATAGCTAGTTATAATTTATTAAAGCTTAAGTTAAATGTGTACGCAACATCTGCACATATCGACAACCCTCTGGCTATTGTCCGCACACACAGTATCCTTCAAACACACACACACACACACACGGAACAGACACCCACACAAATAGAAAACACTTATTGAAATTGATGGAAACTATAAAAGTGTCAAAAGACCAGCCAGTGCAACGTTTTCCGTTTCTAAGGGCTCTCGCCAATATCTTTGGCCCAATACAATTTGCCTAAGCTCCTTAATGTAGTCTAAAGTGTTTTCTTTTTTATTTTGCTGCTGCTTGCGTTAAGCAAGTAAATAGACATGGATAGATAAACAAATGAGTATTATGTAAATGTAGCAGCAACTTTTAATAGCATTTGTATGCGTTGAGTTGGCGCTGGGAATAAAAATAGACAACAAGAAACAGAATAGCTGAGAAGCGTCAGTGGTTGTGGCTTCGTTGCTATTGCTGTTGCTGTGTGGTCGAGGCAGCTGCAGGTCATCTGTTTGGCGAATGCCAATAAAAGTTGCGCTTTCAAATTAAAAACATAAATAAAACATGTTGATGTTGGCTTGTGGTCGCTTGCAGTAAATTTACATAACTGTTCCGGGGTTGTGGCCCATAAAGCAGCAGCCGACAGCAAAAGGGAGTTTCAGTTACAGGCTTAATGCCGCTTGGCGGTAACAAGCAATGCACATTATGCCACTGCCACTGCTACTGCCACGCCCCACGCTCTCTAAGGCGCACAGGAGGCGCACTGTCCTTGCAGCACACTGGGGACGAGGCTGTTGCGCTGCAAAGTGCTGTGCAAACAAACAAAACAACGCAAATAATGGCGTTGACAATGGCTATGGCGACGATAACGATGGCTCTGGCAAATCGAAATGGAAGTGAAAATAGGCCTGCCTGAGCTTGACGTTTGTTCGAGTGTCGCAACCCGGAATTATTGGTGAATAAAGAACGCGCGAGCGCGCTCTCGTTGTCGTCACAAATCAATTGCAATTAATTGAGGCAAGGCACAAGAGTCACTCATAAAACTGCTCGCTTTGTACGTTTGCAAATCAATTTTTGTTAATTAAAAGCTGAAAAACCCCAGCCAGCTAATTGCCAAAGAACCACAAGCAAACAAAGATTGCATTCCATCGAAATAAAGTATATTTCGTAGTTGGCATGCAAAATCGTAAACATGCAGATATGCAACATAAAAGTAACTTGTTTATTTTATGAGCACACAACTTATCCTTAAGCTGCTGCGAATGCACACAGCGATCGAATAAAGTAGCATTGGCGTAATGCCATAAAAAGCGATTGTAAATAATGAAATTGCCCATAAATTGCACCCGGAGCACCTGCGCGCCTCGCTGACTGCACTTTATGACCCGCCAATGCTCATCCACATCCACATCCACATCGAAGCTAACTGCTTCTGCATTCGGTTCGCTGCTGTAACGCAGTTAAGATGTCGTCTGCTCTTATCGTTGCGGTTGACGCATTCGATGATTGATGTTGCGGTTGCTGAGCTGTCGCACACAGCAACAGTAACAACATCCACATCGTCATCGTCATCGATAGGGAGGCACGCACCCTTAACCGCACACGTCGTATACGTAATGAAAGAAACTTTTGCTCGCATTCATGCTTTATGAGGTGTCTCGATTTCGCTTTGTGTGGTTTTCTCTACTCAATTGTAAACTGCAATTGTTCATTTGTGCTTTTGCCTCGAGCGCCATGTTTCCTATTGCTTCAATCAATTACACAAAAAAAAAACAATCATTTGATTTATATTTTATTCGAATACTTGTTAATGTTGCTTTTGCATTCTTGCCGAAGGGCGCGCATTTTAATTGACTGCTCAATGGGTCAATGTTTTGAATTGTTTGCGCTGCATTCGCAATTGAGATACATGAGCTTTGCAATCGTCTAATTGACGGATGCCTCATTAAATGCTGAAGGGTTTGCTAATTGGGGCATGCAACGCACTCAGAGAGTGTGGGAAAACTTTTCATGTCTGACAACTGACAACTCTGCGAGTACTGACATGTAAGCAATTTAAAATGCGGTTATTTATTTACGTCAAAGCTGCTGGCTGGATTTTTGGGGATAACGAAAAATGCAATTAATTAGAGACGTGTGTAATTAAAATAAATATAGCTGACAACGCGAGTGCGATTTAGAACAGCTGCAATTTGAAATTCATGTTCTATTACGCACGACAACACTTGATAATGTTGTTATTATTATTATTTTGTGGTTTATTTTCGCTTATAATGCTTAAAGTATGTAATTTAATATTAATTTTGAATGCAGCGTTTATGCAACATTTTTAGATATTTTTTGCACCATAAACAATTAACAAATTAACAAGGGAAATTGTGGCAAGAAAAACATATGTAAATTGAATATATTTTATCTTAATAAAAAAGTAATTTGATCTCAATAAAAAATTGCGAAATAATAATTAAATGCCAGTTTTTATATAAATACTTGATCATACTTTTTGATTTCTAAATACAAATTGAAGTATAATGACAATATCATATTCTTTTATTTAAATCATAAGAAATTTCATAATTTAATAATAAACACGCTGCAAAAGAAAACCTTTTTTTGTGACTAATTTGTATGCGAGACTTAAAGAAACTCTTATTTGGTATCCCTAAGGCTTATCGATGCAAATGTTGGCATCATTAACAAAAATTAGACTTGAGAGTGAAATTATGAAATCATTCGTGCTATGTCCTTAATTAACTTGGCTTTAACGCGCTGTGCCCTTCCACTTAGCATGATAAACGTGCCTTTTGCCCCGACATGTCACATATCACATTCTCGCCAAATGGGAAGTCTAATCAGAACTGCCTGGGCATGTTGTCAGCTCAAAATTCCCACGCACTGAGGTCGGCTGCTGGCTGTCGGTCTGGGCCAAAATGGTAATGGCTGAGAATCACGGCGAACGACTGCAAAAGCTTCACATGAGCGGAAACGGCAGTAAAAGTGTAAGCGCAGCCAGCCAGGAAACAGGCAATGGGAAGACGATGGCAGCAGCAGCAGCAGCAGCAGTTGAGGATGAAAAAAATGGAAAACTGGCAACGTCAACGATTTCAGGAAAATGAAAATATAAAACACGTCAGTCAGAAGTCGCAGCAGCAGCAGCAGCAACTAGCAAAGAGCTGAGGGTAACGGCAATGAGGTCAATGAGTTGACACGTACACAGACAAACAAACACACACACACAAACACACACACACACACATACACGAAAACACTGCAACTTTTAGTCGTTGCTTAAGGGCATTGGCTGAGACCTCAGCACATCGTACACATGGTACAGAGCACAAACTATAGCCATATATCATGAGCAAGTGATACAGTTTCATGCATGTTTGTTCGGCATTCAACAAACAAAAGGCAACGTTTATAATATAGGTATTTCGATGTGCACTGCTGTTGATGTTGTTCATTGTAAGTCGGGCTTTAAGCCTGTTGTTTTATTTTGTATGTCGACACAGCTGACAAGGAATGGAAATGAGCAGAATAACAGAGCCAACAGGCAAAAAACACCCAGAACCAAGGAACAACTTTCGGAACATGAAAATACAATTGCTCTAACGGTGTGTTTTATGGCTTTCTTGTTCTCGATTTCTAGTTATTTTCCATGCTGTGCAGTGTTCACCTTGTCTACGCTGTTTGGTATTGCCGACAAAACACATTGAAATGACTGCAGCTTTTGTGTATATTGTTAAAACGATAACTCTGCAGTAGAAGCAAACAGATTTGAGATTGATATACATTCACTTTAAAGAGCTGTGGTAGGAAAGTGCCTTAACTTCAACTTGACGCACAACGAAGTCAAGTGGCTGAAAGGCAGAGTGCTCTACAAAAGCCAAGACACAGCGTTGACAGCGAGAGAAGCGCGTCACTTAAACGCAAAGTTTATCTAACAAAGTGCTTGTTACTCAATTCTGGTTGCCACAATTTTCCGCATTTTCCGCACTCTGCCCAGTAGCCAAAGAGCTAATCAGCACTTCCGTTTGCCAGACACGCCTAACTCAATCGCCGGGATTTCAGTTAGTTACATTTATTGCATTCATAATTTAAACCCGATAGAGTCGCTCTCGTTTGCTCTTTGGCCAACGAATGTCTGTTTGTTTGTTTGTTTATGCCACACACAAAGTTTGCACGCTTTTGTCCACTTCATGATGACCAATATGTATTCAAGTGTAAATGGATTTTCGGTTCATAACACACACAAACACACTCACACGCACACACCCACACGTAGATGGCAGGGACACAGATACTCGTATATATTCGCACGCCTACACACTTCTGCTGTACACGTATACTTTAGGGATTGTTCAAATCCCACATCGCTTGCCACATCCGGCAGAGTACACAAGAAAGAATAAATTGTAAGAGTGTGATCGACTAAAGCATACCCTATAGCACGCCATCAGCTGCAATTTGAATGCATTAACACTAAGATTAAGCCAAGACTGTAATCATTATGAGATATATTACAAAATTACATTTTAATTATAATATTAAAACGTAACTCCCAAATAATGATTATATGTAAGTTTTATTTATTATCTCACTTTCAAAATACAGTATGTTTTTTTTTGCAACTATTATTATTTTCGATTATAGTTTTTTGCTCCAATAAAAAGAATGTGAAATCGCTTTAATAAAACCAAATAATATTAATTGTTATGCTTGAAGGAAATTCATAAAGCTTAACATTTTTTAAATAATTACTACTATACGAGGAGTGCGAATAATAATTATAATAATTTATAATTTATTATAAATTAATTTAAGTTTTTTGTTTTTATTATCCATAATCATCAATAATCATTATTTATAGTCGGTGCTTTTTTAAACAGCAATAAATATTAATTTTTATGCTACAACTATTTAATTGAAACAAACCTCCAAATCTCGCTCTCATCAATTCGATTAGTGGCAGGGTATAAGGAGAATCACTGGCTGCCTGGAATACGCAGCCATGTGGCACTCAGCTGCGATAGGTACTTATATTCGGTTAAGTGCTGTCATGTGTCGCCTGCCAAATCCCCCCGCCATCCCTCCCACTTCACTGGCAACCGGATGTCTCGGTTTGCTCATCAAATTGATGTTTCACTTTTGATATGCCAGAGAGAGAGGGCATTGCGTAAATTCCTCTACATCTCCAAGGCATGCAAAATGCAAATTTAATTATTGACATTTTTGTTATGTGTGTGGGTTTTCCACATTGAACACAGTGTGAGTAAATGGCAACCGAATATAAAAAACATATTATTGATCCGCATTCGATAAACGCGTGTGATTATTTTGTGTGTATTTATGATAATTTGCACATTTCCATTTAACCGCTGGCAGTCACCTTTACTGACAGTCATTGGCCGCACATTAATATCAATTAATTTTCAATCAGGTTGAAACATATTTAAAATGCAGCATCCCCTAATTGGCCACGAAATGAACACAAAATACAACCAGCTACCAACATGATAGGACATGAAGTGCAATTAGACTAAGCAGCAAATGTGAATGGAGAACAGCTCAAATGGATTTGCATAAATATTGCTTGGCTAAAACCGTTCACTTTCAATAAGCATGGATAATGCAATGCTCCAGTAGCCGACCTCCTCCTCGCTGAATAACTTAATCAGTACATTAGTGTTATGAGCATCTAAATCACTTTCAGGTCGTTAGCAGAACATTTAGTGAGCATCGTAAACTTTTCTTATGTCCATGTTGGCCATTTATGGCAGCGCGTTGGCATAATTTGTATTAACTGTTGCTGCCTAGCTGAGCTGCTGCTCATTATGTGAAATCGCCGCCTAATTGGGAATTATCTCTTGTTCGTTCGCCGGTTCAGCTTTTAAGCCCAATTAAGAATTATGGCAACCGAGGTGTCACGCCCGCTTAAAGGTTGATGGTGGCAAAGTTTTGAACTCTCGTGATACGTGATATATTTATATGCTTCGGCACGCTTATTGGAAATTCGGTGTGAATGCGAATCCTATTGGACAAGGTTGTTTTTTCACACTACGTAATAAAAGTCGTGAGAGAAAGAGTACCTGAGAAAAGTTTTGTCAATCAACGGAAACGTCAAAGTGTTGCCTGAAACTTTACACTTTTTAAGCCCAGCAAATTGCGAAAAACTTTAGAGGTTGCATTAAGTGAGTTTTTAATAGACAAAACCGAGTTGAGGCCTGCAGTAAACCCGTCAATTAAAGGTCATTTAAGTTTTTTTTTTAAACCGTTTCTGGCAGACAGCAGATGCTGAGGG
Source organism: Drosophila ustulata (assembly GCA_035047365.1). Classification (NCBI taxonomy): domain Eukaryota; kingdom Metazoa; phylum Arthropoda; class Insecta; order Diptera; family Drosophilidae; genus Drosophila; species Drosophila ustulata. Next base: position 21,893,964 of record JAWNPT010000094.1, read on the forward strand.
GTTTGCTTGTTTTATGCGGCGTATGCGTAATGTTGCCTTGAAAACTTTCGACATTTTGCCATGGGCAAAGTTATGGCAAAGAAAGAGAGAGAGAGCTTAAAAAAAATAATACTCTACGACGTCGCAAAATGAAGTCAGAAAGAAGCATATACAGATTATATATGGCAGCTTTCAAGCAAACAGTAGCAGAGCAGCTGTGCTCACAAAATTTGTCAAAGCCACGTTGCGTATGTGCAATATTTATCGAAGGCGCTGCTAATGGAAATTGAAAAAAAAAAAAAACAACAAAAAAATGAAACTTCATTAAAAATGCAATTAAACGCCTGAAGCGATTGTAGATCAACAGACGGACAGCCAACAAATTGAAGTTGGAGCCGAGCAAATAAATAACAAGGCAAACAGAAGGCCAAGAAAAATGTTGAATGTCGACTCGCCTCGACTCGACTTGAATGTTCGTCCAGCGCAAAGCTGGGCAAACAAAACTATGTGTACACATATAAACAAAGAAGAAATGCTGCTGGCCCTCGCCTCACCCACTCACTGGCATAAACACATACGCACACAGCGAGTGAAATGGAGGCGTGGCACTTTTTACACTACTCTGCCAATTTGGTGTAATGAAAGTTTATTCAATGCACAAGGCCATAAACTTGCCCAACCGATGCCCTAGACAATCCAAAAGGCAGCCAACAAAAATCCGTAAAAGGGCTGTAGACAGAGGGGAGTGGGAGAGCGGGGGGTGCAGAAAGAGCAATACTGTGATCTTTGCTCCATTTTTGGTTTGCCGTGTAAGTCAACAAATTACACAAGAAATTGGCAGAATATTTTTTCTCTCTTATGCAGCAATAACGAGACTCATGTAAATGGAAGACATTTGATTATGTGTGCGTGTTAGTTTGTGTGAGTATACATATATACTTAATGTACATGTGTGTGTGTGTGTTTGTGTGTGTGTGGGTGCGTGGTCCATGATGGCAACCTGCGGCGCTGTGCACATGCTCTACATTTGGGGGATCACATAAAAAACAAATGAAAAAATAAAAGTTGAACTTTAAATGAATGATTATGTTGATACCCTGGAACCCCTGCCAAAGTGTCAAATTTGTAGATCCCTAAACAAAATCCCAAACAGCAAGGAATTGCAATAAAACTAAGCAGGAATTTAAAGGTTTATTTGAAAAATACAAATTTTGAATTTGTCACAGCAAAGCTTAAGTCTCAACCTGATTAAAGTGCATTCATACAGTACATTTAATGTACATCAAATGATTATCATATTTCCAATTATCTCTCGCTTAACACGAATGGGACTAAAAAAGCTCTTCAGGGTCGAAACGGATTCTTTTTCTTAATTAAATTTGCATTCTTCGTTTGTCAACTGAGAACAATAGAGACAAAGTCAAGTTGGGACAAAAAAAAAAGAAATAATCGAGAAAAACAGCAGCAAGCGAAATCTTGCCAAATTGAAGCACGCAAAAAATGTCTGGCAAGTGGAATGTTATTATTATGGGAAGCCAGCGGAAATATGTTTTAGTTGTCAGCATATTTGGAATTGAAATTGAATGCGACCTCGCTGGCGAACGTGGCAGCCACAAGGCATGCAACATTTGCGCTGGCTTAAGCTGAAAGAGCAGATTGCATACTTTACGAGTACGAGTAGGAGTACGAATACGAGTAAGAGTTTGTCTGCTGATTCAGTTAAACACACACAAGCCAAGCTGCATAAATGGCACACAGTTTGAGTGGACCGCAAATCGATTTATCTGATAAGTTCTACGACAAAAAAATATATAGCTGATGGCCAAGGAGATTTAGCATTTAATTTACGAGTACATCTCGAAGAATAAGGAATACGGATAGAGCGAGTTTAAGCAAAAGGTAGCGAAATAAATGAAAGTCCGTAAATTACTGTGCCATACCTAATTGCCTCAGTCTGTAATGTCTTTGCGCTGACAATTATGGAGGGCCGTTAATAACAAACTTAATAAACAGCTAGCAACACTCGTTGGCAATTTGAGCAGCTCAATTTATATTTGGACTGCCAGATGCGAACGCAAATGGCACGTAAAACGAGCCCGTTAACGGTAATGGTCACCCAGTAAGCACATTTGAGATGCTGCTATAACTGTTACAGTTACCCACATACACACACACACACACACTCACACACACAGATGAAGCGACAATTATGCAATTTTTATGAGTCGCACGCCAAAAAGTATGCTATGCCCTTTGAGAGCAACCTGCCATGGCAGCCACCAAAAGACACCAAGTAACAAATTCCAAAGCGACCGCCACCAACACACAGCACTGACAAGGCCACAGAGCTTGAGCGGGCTTTGCATAGTTTGTGGCGTTGCAGTTGATGCCTCCACACACACACACTCATATATCTAACTGAAGCGCAGCTTACGGTTTGAGCATCATAAATGTGTCGTGAGTTTTCGCAAAAGTCACGTAGCGGCTAAAATATGCAACGGATGCAGGTGAGCAATTGCACAGCAATGCAACTGGCAACTGGCAACTGCAACTTGCAACTGCCAGTGGCATGTGGCATCGCTAAACACATAATTAAACACATGAAGCGACTCGAGTAGCAAATGACGCAGCAAAGCAGCTAAGTGGCAAGTGGTAAACTCTCTCATTCCCCAAAAAAAAAAAGAAAATCCAACAAGCACAAACTGCGTTGAGGAAAACTTACACTAATCTTGTCGGCCGAACCGGAAGCTGCGGCGCCAGCGGAACGATGCTGTGGTGTAACCGGCTTGGACATTGCTGAACAGCAGAAATTCACAACGCAATTCGCACAGTTCAACTTTCAACACACAAACGTTTCTCGATTTACGTGTATCGGGCGCACAGAAGCACTTGCAACCGAATTCACAACACACGTTCTCTGCACGTTCAACCCAAAAACTGCGCTACTCGGCTTCTGATGCTTCTGCTGTTAAATGCTTCGTTTTACTGCGCAATGCGATGCGGTGGCAACAATCGCGTTCGAGTGCTCGACAACGACTGCTGCTGTTGCTGCCGTGTGGTCTTATCAAACGCTGCCTGGACGAGAGATGCCGCCGGAAGCAGCAGCAACGAAGCAAGCACGACGACAACTACCCGACGACAGCGAATACGACAACGATGATGACGACGAAGCGGCTAGCAAAACAAAATGCCAAAAAGTGTTATGGTAATGGTAGTTGTCGTTATTCTAGTTGTATTCCGTTTGCTGGCCAAGGGGATAAACTGGCATAAAATGCTGAGGTGGGTTTAGTGCAAATGCTTCTTCTCTGCCCTTTTCACGTAGCCGAGGCAAGATGTTACGACGCAAAAAGAAGCTTTAAAATTCTGCTGTGCGGGGGCATTTGAATGTTGCCGTAGGGCAGTTAGTTGGCCAGGTGTTGGGCTCGCAAGCAGCTAACGTTGGCGCTGCCAGACGACGTCAAGATTAATCCAATGATTTATTTTTATTTATTCAGAATATAGAGGCATTGTAATAAAGTGTATTTTTGTATTTGTCTGTAATTATACACTTTATTCGCTTACCACAAATAATATTAAATTCAATTAATATCAATTAACTATAAAATGTGATTACTTTTTTTCACTTTATGTTAACTTTCATTTTCATTTACTTTTGCCAACTATCTGGCAACGCTGGGGAATTGGCGCCCACGCAAAAGTGCCAAGCGCATTGCAAAATATCGTTGCCTACTTATGAGCGCAATGCTTTCTGACACCCACGCACAGTAAACGTATCTGTGTCTGTGTCAGTATTTGTGTCTGTGTTCGTGTCTGTGTGTTTTATATGAAAAATTCCTTTTGTTTTAGTTCTTATTCTTTGTTGGTTGCATTGTTTTGCTCACTCTCTATGGCGCTCCGCCGCTTTGTTGTTGCTGCTGAGCGCCTTTTTGTTTTGATGCGCTAATTTGGCAGCGCGCGGTAAAATGTTCCGAATGCCATCACCATTCATTTTTATCTGCCACACAGTCGTCTCACTCATTCCTGCTGAAATGTAGAAGATATGCGCATTTGGAATTTACGTGGCATAGGTCAAGCCAGCGAAACGCCAACCACAGTCCCAACCACATCCTCAGCAGCTGCAGCAGCAACAGTCCAACACATCTGCGGCTGGCAACAATGAAATCATATCCGAGAGTGCACTCTGCCACATCAAACGAGGACAACTATTACCATATGCATATTAAATATATGCTGCGTATATTTAAAATCAAGAAACAATGCGCTGCCAGCTGACAATAACGATGCTGCTGAAATAACGATGATGCTGATAACGAATACGGATGCGAATGCGAATGGGAATGTAAATGTGCAAAGTGAATATGAATGCTGCTCACGTTTCCACTACAAGTATCACGGCTGTCAATGAGCATGGCCATAAGTCTGATGGGGTTTTTTTTTTTTATTTTTTTCCTCCTGACGCAGCGCAAAAATTTGATGTCGACGCAGTGAAATTCAAAGCTGCATAAAAAATGTGACGCGCTCGTATAACTAAGCATCTTCGCTCGCACAAAATTCCAATTACTGCGCAAAACTTTAATGTGCTTTAAAAGTACGTGCTCATTTAGCAAATGCAAAACTTCAATCAGTTGATTTATTATTACATTTACGGCAAATCTAATCAACACTGCTTTATTTTCGAATCTCATTTTTTGATTTAGCAGATGAATGCCTAACGATTGCCTGGTCGAGTTTTGGCCCCCGGTCGCTTTTGTATTGAATTGTACGCAATCAACTTATCAGTCAATCGCAGTCTCATTTAGCAGATTTGCGTTGTTTTTCTGTAAACTGTTTAACTTTGCCACGAATTTCAATAGCAACTCAGAGGCGTCGACTTTGGGCACGCCCTCCAAACACAACTTGGCTGGTTAAACTTCTTGGCATTGCCAGCGGCAAGTGGCAAGTGGCTTAGGGGGCTTTCAATTGTTTTGCCGCTTTTGCGCCTTAAAGTATGCAATGAGTAGCTCTAGGCAACTTTTTGCCATTGTGTGTTGACTTATTGTCACGCCTCCCCCATCGACGCCTGCCTCCCATCGCTTAAGTAACGCGTCTTTTGTATTTTCTGTGTGTGTGTGTGAGTATAAATCCTTGCCATACTTGTTTTTATTGTTGTTGTTTGCTCTGCGCACCTGCCTAGGTAATTGTAGTGACATTGTTGTTGCCTTTGCTCAGCTTGCCGTTACAGTTAATGTGTTGTTTATGTGTGCACACAGCGGCTGTTGTTGTTGCTGTTGTTGCTGTTGTGGTTCTGCTTTCCCTTTTCGCTTAATTTCTTCGCATGTCTCACATTGTCCGCTTAATCATACGGCCCCCTTTCCAGCCCTATTCCCATTTTGTTTAATTAAATCGAAATTAAAACATTACACTTGCCATTTATCTGCAACCGTCTTAGTACAAAAAAAAAAAAAGAATGTTGCGCAACAATTGCGAATAACGCGTCGTATACGCAACGAACTCTTTAAGCCGTACTTTCACACGCTTTAAATTCGCATTGAATTCAACCGGCTAGCAAGCAAGAAAAAACGAGTTGAAATTCAAATAAAATAACTGCAAATAATCAGCATAAAAATGTATACGAAAACATCAAACAGCAAGGAATTTGTTGGGAATTATTGTCTGGCTTATTTCGAATGTGAACAAGGGCTAAACAAATATTACACAAAACCATATAAAGCGTATTAAGCGCATAAAATGATTGCGGATTTGTAAAAAGCACACTCTATATGTACTATATTTAAGGGTATTAACATTGTGTAAATGAAACTTGTGTCACATACGGGGAGCGTAAAAGCATTCTATTAATAAACTTAAATCGCTCGAATTACATTTAATATGATTTAAGTTGGGACTTTTAGTATCCCAGGATACGCGATACGGGGGACCCTCAACCAAACGTTCCGCAAATTGTGATGCTCGAAAATGCTTGAAGGGAATTTAATGCTTTTTAAATTGTGGCCCCCAGCCATATTCAAGTGCAGGGCTTTCAAAAGTGAATTACTTATAGGCAAACACATACACCACAGTGCGAAAACAGAGAACACTTTAAGCCCAAACGGCAACACAAGCACACGTGCCAAGACTACGAGGATATCAGCAAGAGAAGCAAGAGACTTTAAGTACAACAAATTCCGTCTGCTGGCGGAGCTGACAATCAAGTTACAGACCGGGTAAAAAAATTCTCTCTCCCCCTCTCTCAATTTTCCCTCAGTCTGGTCGCTCTCTCGCTCTCTATCACTCTCACTCTCTGTGAAATTCATTTGCACGATGTATTCTCGCGATATTTACGCACGCATTTATTTATGTTGCACTTTATTAGCTTTTTATCGTTCATTTATTTTGCTCGTTCTGTTCGCTATGTATTTTTCTCTCATTCTTTCACCACGTAATTTCCTTTATTTACGCTGCTATTTTTGATAAGGCAAATATGTGTGCCCGATAAAGACCCACGAAATACTCAGCGTGAAAAGCGACAATGCAAAGTTGAGTGGAGACAAACTTAAGCCAATGCAAATTGATTGATATTTTATATTTGATCAGCTCCCTTGATTTTCTATTATATTTTTAAAGCTCCCTCTTTGTTGGAGCTTAATTTTGTGCTACCACGCGGAGTTGTCTCGCTGTTCCAAGTAAAGTGTAAGAGCAACCCTCGTTTATCGCAATTTGGCGTTCAATTAAATTTTCTGTTACACAAAACCAAATTAAGTGGTCGGTCGGTCATTGGCCAACTTATGGTGTGTTTCTTTAAGTTTGTTTGTTTGTGGTTGCTTCACCCGCTTAATTAATGCTCTGTCTGTGTGTGTATATACTTCGATGTAACTATTTATTACCCACTCTTTATTCAATTGATATAATTGCAAATGCGCCACAGTCTCGGTCTCAGTCACAGTCTGACAAAAGGCGCATTTCACGAGCGATTTACATTTTTTTAAATCTATTTTTGGCTTGACCGTAAAACTGCGTACATCGGCTTTTAAATACAATTCGAAAAACACATTATGAGTTCCGCACGTGAGCTGATAGATACAAAAATTAAAAAATAAATGGTCATTGGCAACATAAATAAATTCTATATATTATATACCGACAAAATTTTGATTAGAATATATATAGATATTCATCTTCATTATTGGATAAATTCTTTGCCTTTTAACGCTCTTCATTTTTAATTTTTCTTTCAAGCCAATACAGAATGTTTTTTTTTTTTGGAGTTGACCTCTGAACTGAATTGGCAATTAAAATTTAACATTTTCTATTATTATATCTATAACGACTTTTAATAACCCCATGCCTCAGAAACCAAACTCAACATCAAACACTTTTGCTATCAAGACAAATATTTCTTGACCTTGATCTTCTTATAATAAATTCCCCCAACTAATTTTTGCTGTAATAAATAAACAACAGTCAAGTGCATGCCATGCGCTCACTATATGTATGAATGTGTAATCATATATTATAAGAAATTAATTAAATGGGCAAACCAAAACCAGGGCAACCAGCCAAGTCAAACAGTCACGTCTAAGTATCTTAATTCCTAATGTCTCGCACCCACGCCATTGGCGTCTAATCAAATAAATTGTGATATCGAAGACTTACTATATGTTTGTATATAATGCAAATGGACTATGACTTTTCAGTTCCTGGCCAATGTTTTTGTTTGTTTAAATTCGCTGATTTGTGGCAGTTGCTTGGCAATAATTTACGACTTGGCTAATTTGGCAATGGGTATGGAATAATTGCAAATAAAATTCAATTGAGCGGCAAATAACCATGCAAACATCAATAGCTAGCCACAACAACAATTAAAGAGAACCAACTAATTGTTATATCTCACGCATTTTGGTCACTTGATGCCGATTACCTCATATATGGTATTCAAAACTCTCACCCGCTCCACCAAACTTTCGGCACGGCGCGCAAAGGAGGCGCGTTTCTCGGCGGCAAGGGCAGACATAATTGGGTCTAAGAATATATAGATTGATATACTTCAGTTTCACTTGTTTGGGGTTATTTGATACGTTGGAATAACTGGCGCAACAGCAGCTGCAAAGAAACAAGGCAATTTATTTACACAACAATTAGCGATTGATATATTTGTTAAATTATATCTAGTGCTTTTGATCGATTACTTAACGACAATAAAGTGTTTACGATTAATTTTAAACATTCTGTTAGACACTTGCAAATAGCACAAACACCATTTGTTGACTATAATTCTTCGTTTCAAATATTGTTATAATACTTTTTGCCTACACAAAAATATGAATACAATGAAAAAGCACGCGCCAAATTTCAACGATGACAAGCGGAAATCGACGCAGGTGCAAGAAACCGAAATTTGTTATAAATATTTGAAATTTTGGGCACGATATCAACGAGCAAAATCGCCAGCCAAAAAGGTCAGTCTTGAAAGGCATCCCACAAATATAATTATTATATTTTCAAATTTCAAATATCACACTTTTCTTTACGACGTAGATAGAAAATGGTAAGATATTACCGTTAAGCGGGCGTAATCAATTCAGCTGCCTATCTCTGCATAAACAGGTAAAGTATAGTTGTCAATAACTGGCATTAAAAGTGTGCGCGAATAGTAAACTATATTCGAAAACTCCGTTGCCGATCGCATGCGACTCGCCCCAAGACGTTGTGGTAATGAATTCCGCCGTTGAACTGATGACACATTAAGGCATATTCGGCTTTTGTAGTCCAACTGAGCATAAACTGAGTAAAGAGCAAAACACAACCGTAAGAGCGGCAAGTGTAGATATGTATATCTGTGTATTTGATGTACAATTTTATTTTTAAATATGCGCTTGTTGCACTCTTCATTGTTTAGCTCATGGGGCATTGATTTATGGATTGGAAAGCAAACAAGCAACAGGTGGTGGGGGTGCTGTTTTTGTGCCACCAATGAGCTACAGTTCAAGGTTGTTACACACCCACTTGTCAAATTAGAGCTGATTATAGTCCTCATTTACATAAGAAAAACGCTAAATTAAGCAAATGGCATACATAAATTGCAAAAGATAAGTGCCTAATGATTGACGCAATCTTAGCGAATGTTTTTGAAAAGTAACGTCCGAAACAAAAATAATCGACCACCGCCACACACAGAATGTTAAGCTATCTATAACGCACGCAGAACAGATACAGACAGCTGACCAACACTATTAAAAAATAATTATATTTTTAAGTGAAATCGAAAACTACTTTGAAATGTTTCCAAAATAGTTTGAAAACAGTTTTTTGTTTGAAAAATATAAATGAAAATGGGACTGCGACAAATGCAACTATATTTCCCTGCGGCAGCTGGTATATTTTCGTTTTTTTGTAGGCAAAATGGTATGTTTTGAAATGTAACTTGTGGTCACACTGATTCTAGCTAATGTTGTGCTAAACTGCTATTTAAGACAGTTAAATTTCATTTAAAATTCGTAAAATACGTGTAAAAACGGCATCGAATTGACGCACCAAAATGGCAACTCGCGGCGGTCCAATGGTCGCGGGCACCGACGGCAATGACTTCGAGTTCAGGCAGAAAGTGGCGAACACATATCAAATTAGGTTAATACAACTTTCCTCCTAATAAAATTATCTAATTACTTGCAAGTAGCTGCCACCAGCATTGCCAAAAACCAAAAGGTCACAACATGCAGTAAGTTGCAGCTCCTGCAGTAACTGCATGTGCCAGACAAGCAGCCAGCAATCAGTCAGCCAGCCAGGCAGCGCCACCAGCAGCAGCAGCAGGCAGAGTGGTGGGTGGGCAAAGTGCCAGCTAGACACACAGTCAGCATGTGTGCCTGTTTACAAAAGCAACAACAGGAACAACAACAACGGCATTGTTTGTGTACATATTTTGGATAGCTAAAGGCCGAGGCCTATCAAACAACAAACTATATATGTTAATAGTAAATGCAACATAACATTTATTTTTCTTCTTTCTTTTTTGCAGCTTGTTGAACAAATCACGCCTGAAGTACTGCATTTTCTTTCATGCCCTGCTATTCTTTGTCATGCTGGCCAAGCTGACGTCGGACATATTGGATCGCTTGGATATATTTGTGCTAGAAATTGAAGAGTTGGAGGTGCCACCGCCGCTGTGGTGGGAATACGTCTGGGCTGCCTCGCTGCTCACCTCGTTTCTCGGCCTGTCCGCGGCACGTGGCAACAAGGTGCGCGACATGCAAAAATATATGATTGCCATTTTGTTGCTGGCCATGCTCCCGCTGCTCTATTGCTTCGCCTACTACTTTGCCGACGTCTGGGAATTCATTACCATGGACAAGTCCGTAGAGCTGGATGAGACGGACATTTTTGTCTGGCACGTACGTTAAACAAACTGCTCATTAAAATTATGCAAATATAAATAAAACATATATTGCCTTTCAGGGATTCCCATATGGTGTGTTCTGGTATGCCTTCTGCTTCATTGGCTTCCAGATACACGGTTTCACCATGTACTTTGCCTACAATCTAGTCAAGGCCTGGAAGGCACGCACCTCCACGCGTAAATTTCAATAAATCAATTGAATCGTGGAAGTAGTACTAAAATACTCGCCAAATTAGTAAAACAAAATCGTCAGAGCAAGAAGCTGTAGGGCTAGTTGTAAATAACTTGAAAATAACAAACAAAAGATATAACGAAAAACTATACAAAAAACATTTAACTCTCTCTAGTGCACATTGCAACCGAATAAAACGACAGCTGTTAGTTAAACGCACACATTTTTAGTAAAAGTCAGACGTAATAATATTTTCAGAATTAAAACTACCAACGTTAAAGTTATTGTTAAAGTTACAACGTTCTAGCGTTACACACATATGAAAAAAAGCAAAAAACTATAAACATAATAATTATCATAACGAATAGATGCAATACTTCAACAACACGTACAACCTTATAAAGTCGAGTCGACAAACAATGCAACTGAAGCCACCAAATTCCCAAGCAAACGGAAACAAAACTACACGATATGAAACATGATGATTTTCTGTTTTTTGTGCTCTACTTACATTTCGACGTGCCTCGTGTTTGTTAGAAACGGTTTATATACTTATTAAAAATACTTATAAAAATATAACTATATCTATATTGATACGGATATGGATGAGTACATTTGACACTATTAGTTTTAAAAGAAAAAAAAACGAAAACAAAAGAATTTCGAAATGTTTAGTTATGAGTTTTTTTTTTTAAATTATTCGACTACATAATAGTGTACACTGCACATTCATTCAAATTCTTGCATGTTTGTGCTCAAATTTATGTTGAAAACTGCCCCCCAAAATATATAAAAATATTTATGATTTACGATTATTTAAATGCAATATGAATGTTTAAGCAACACTCAAAGTTTGGATCATCAAACAATTTGTACAAGAAATATGTGTAAATTTCTTCAAAGTAAAACTATTTTCGAATGGTCATTTACTATCAGAATTTATAAGTAGTTTTTTAAAATCGATCAATAAAGATGCATATTTATTTGTTCTTCTGAGTGGGTTAAAAAATAATCAATTTCATGTGTTTTCATTATAATTAAAAAACAGAAAAGGCAATTGTTGCTGGGATTTAAAAATAAATAATAATAAATATTCTTAATGAATTAGGTTCATTTTCTCAATCATGCTATGGAACCACTGTAAAGTTTATGTACCCGACCGCACATGCAAACATCCCCCAATTTCCACCATTTTCACCAGCTGACTTGTTGTCCAAACATTGAATGCAGCTGACCATCAACACTGCGGGCCAAGTTAGTGACCATTTGTGCAGCCCAACAGCAACAGCGTTCGCTGCGCTGCACTTCGAAAGTTGCGCAATTCGCCAGCTGAGCGAAGAGAGCTGCAGAGAGCCAAATCAAGTGAGAGCAATTACGGCGGTTGTGGTGCCCAGCATCCGTTTCCGTTCGCTCTCTGCTCAGTTTGACATTGCCTGTGGGAAGAGCAGACGCAAAATTTTCTCAACACATCAAAAACTTTTTTGGCCAAAAGTAAACAAAATTCGTATAAAATTAAAAAAAAAATAGTGACCATTTTCGACAAAATTGCTTGCAAAATTGAGCCACAAAGGAGGAAAAAAGAAGAAAGGATGCGCGGCGAGGAGACCTACAGACGCACCACACGCGAAAAGATTGTGCTGCGTGGAAATACCACCATACGCACTGTGGATTCCACATCCACCTATTTGCCTATGATGAACGCAGCAGGGTGAGTACGAGGCAGCATTAGGCATATTTTATTTTCATTTTTTTCCATATATGCCACCCTTTTAAGCCTGCCGGGGCACTTCAACGTGCCTTGGCCTGGCAGCCGCAAGAATAGAATGGAAAAAAACAAGTGCATTTTCTCTCCATTAGTATTGATTTTTATCTCAGGCAGCTGATTCGTCTATAAGTAGAAATACTATATAAAAATGACCTTCGCCTGCAGCATTTTGCTGAATTGCTTCTGCCAAATTGTTGACAAGACACTCCAGGCATAGAATTTTAATATTTTATTTCGAATTAATTTCCATAAATACTCGCCTTGCCCCTTTAATCTGCACCTTATAGGCCGCATGCAAGCGCGCCATTAAAGCCGGCAAAAACAAACTCATAATTACTAAGAAATCATTGTAATACATTAAAATACACAAACTATATACCTAGACGTATATATGTATGTATAATAAAACGCCTAGAAATCGATGAGATCTTTTGTTCGAGTTTGAGTCGACTTGAGTTAGCGTGCATTGACCACTAGACTCAGGTGGAGGCAATAAATGAACAGCAACAACAACAAGCACACACAACAAAAAAATACACTCAAAGCCATACTTCCTTTAACCTCATTTCGCATGCACACACACAGAAATAATAGAAACTACCCGCCAAGTAAATAATGAGCCAGCTTTTTGTTGTGGACGCCGTCGTCGACGTCGTCGAACGTCCAGTTTTGTGGTCAGTTGGCGCACAACCCTTGAGTCGTTTGGTGGATGCCACCTCGCGTTGCGCGTCGCATTGTTTCTGGAAATTCCGTCAAACATTTTTGCCTATATATATTTCTAATATTTTTGGTGCGTTTTCAAATTACAAGTGCTATTGCTGCTGGAATGCAACAATGTTTAATACAAATGCACAAAATTGGTTTGGCATGGGTCAATCAGTTGCTGCCGCCGCGCCACCAACTGGTGCCAGCAACGTGCCCCAAATGCTGAGCAATAATAATCATAATGACACGGCACATCCATTTATGCGTCAACGTTCGATGACTTGCTCCAATCCAACGCTGGAGCGCAATGCAGTCGCCCTGCGACCGCAATCACCGCCCAACCTTCAAGTGCAATACGAAGTGGCGGTGCCCTTTATGTCTGGATATAGACACACGCCTTATCACTCGCTGTGGGATCTGCATCAGTGGTAATTATATAAACAGAAATCGCAGCTTATAACCCTTAAGGAACACGTTATCTTCAATACAATTCCCTTTCTTATTCAAATATATATTCTATGTTAACCTTAACCTTGCCAAAGCATTGCGTGTACTTTCCACACGCATTCGACTACATTTGATTTTAAATTCACTGAAAGTTTAAAGTGTTGTTTCTTCAGTCCTTCACCTACTCTACTATCAGCCCTGTTGTCGCACCTTGCAAGTTCCGGCAAGCTGACTTTTTTGCTGGTCATAATTGGCAGTCGTAATTTGCATAAATAGACCAGTTGTGCTGGGTTTCTTCATAAAAAATTAACATAAACACCTCTTTCAGTGGCATGCATTTGCAGCGATAAGCTCAAAATAAATGGGTGGTATGGGATCCTATTGGTTCCATCTAGATTTCCAGTGGATTGTCAGTTATTTTCCTATATAACAGCCTTGTGCCCATTTGTGTTAGTCCATCAATCAAGAATTCTATTAATGTGACCATTTAGTTTGGAAAGCGTGCCAACGCAAATAATCTATTGATACTACTAAGCCACAAAGTCAATAGCTCTAAATGGGTCAACGAGGCGGATCAGCCGGATTTAATGACTCCGTGAGCACAACAATTGCTCCAGTTTTTTCGGGCCGAGCTAATCAACGACAATCTCTGCAAACTCTGGAGCATGGGCGGAGCTTGTTCGCTTACATTAACCCAAATATTTATGAGCGCGCAATAAGAACACTTCCGGTTGTTACTCTAAAACAAAAATATGGCGGACCGCAGCCAACTTAATTAGGCGATGGCAGCGAAAATATTGTAGCATACTTTTTAGCGTGCTGGAATCTTTACATGGCGGCGTCGCCAATTGAAAATAAAACGTTACGAAGAATGGCAATTGCAGCAGCATTGTATGAACACGAAAATGAGTTGAAAGTTAATAGTGATGACGCATGTAAATGTCAACAATAACAATTGTTGCCGGCACGTCAATAACCTGGGCGGTATTTTCTTTTGCCCGCCCTACTCAAGTTTATTGAACTCTCTCTGAACTGTTTTGCATACTCGCATACATATGGCAGGCCGTGCTTCCTAGAAATTCCTGAGTATTATCTGCACAGGTGTGCGTTTGAGTGTGTGTCTCAAAGGGTGTATCGGGCAGGGCTAGACAGAATTAGACAAGCACTGGCCAGACTTGAGGCACACAATGTCGCGACACGCAAGGTTCTCGAATTGTTTGAATTACTGCCGTTGGTGTTGTTATTGTTATTGCTGTTATTGTTGTTGATATAGCGTTCACTGATAAGACAAACAAATGACCTTTGTTTAGCGTGAATATGAATCACAAATTAACTGCAAGGGTCAACTCCAGAAAAATAACAAAAACCTTGCAAATTCAACTAATGATCATGTCATAACGTGAACTTCAAATATTTAATATCTTAAAGCCGTAAAAAACATTCAAAATGTATAATGGTAACTATAAATATATATATAATATTTATATTTAATTTTATTTTTGAAATTACTATTACTTAAAATTAGTTATTCCTCTTGAAGAAATGGTCAAAAAACTTTAATTTAAGTTGTAATTTTTCTGTATTGATTAAATATGAATTAATATATTTATTTTAAATTTAGGCTATAAAATATTAATCAAAGTTATTGACATTTTTAAATGTTTAACTCCATTTTAATTTTTGAAATGATACAAGAAGTGGGGTTGATAAACGAATATAGGTTCTCAGAAGGGAGACAGTAAAACAAAATGTTCTAAACAACTCCTTTTTGCAATCCCTGATTACTTGAGTGCATCTAAATAATTTCCAAATCATTTCTTGCAGCGCCTCCACGCCACCCACAAGCCTTTCGCATATGGCGCGAATGATGGACTCCCTGATATTGGACTCACTGTCACCGTTTGCCTTCACCAAGATCACCACCACCAGCCGACCATCGCGCAGCAATGCCGTCAAGAAAACGGCGCCACCAGAAAGTGCTCATCCGCATCAACATGGTCATCCGTCGGTCGCCTCAGCATATCGGCCCATCAATAATCTGGGCGCCAACGCACCCAATGGCTTGGGCATTGGCGGTGCGCTGCCGTTGCGCCAGAAGCAACGTTTGCCCACACAAGGTTAGTACGAGGAGTGTTTCATTTTTCCACGCTCATCCAACAATTAAACGCAGTCTCCGATACAGAGGTTGCACCACAGCCACGCTCCAATCAGCCGGCGATGCCGTTTCCTTCACAGCAGCAGCAGGACACTCGCTGGGTATCCTCGTTGCGACGCCGTGATCCCGAGCTGCAACCCACGCTGCCATCCATCAACAGCAATCTGAACAGCAATAGTCTCAGCCAGAGCCATCACGGCAGCGCTGGCAATGTGGGCATCACGGCCAGCAGCACGGGCAGCAGCAACACTGGCGTCGGCTTACGTCTTGGACGCCCGGGAAGAGCATCCGCTTTAACGGCAGCTGTGCGGAAGAGTCGCTCCGTGGAACGTTTGAGGGCACGCAAGCTGAGCACGACGACACAGCTGACGCTGAAGCACAAGCCGGTGAAGAAAAACTCACTGGACGAGAACTCGAATTCGGATGATCAGGATGCGACCACATCGCTGGAGGACAATTCGCAGGCACAATCCACCACACACAATACGCCGCGTTGTTCGCCTCGCACGAAGGCCAAGCACTTCTCGCCGCTGGGCTACGAGGGGCATCTGGTGGACACGCTGGAGAAGGACATCTTGCAGCGACATCCCTGCATCAAATGGACCGATGTGGCAGGTCTCAACGAGGCCAAGACCATACTACAGGAGGCCGTGGTGTTGCCCATCATTATGCCCGAATTCTTCAAGGGCATACGACGACCGTGGCGTGGAGTTCTGATGGTTGGACCGCCGGGCACAGGGAAAACCATGCTGGCCAAGGCGGTGGCCACGGAATGCGGCACCACGTTCTTCAATGTGTCATCCTCGACACTCACGTCGAAGTACCGCGGCGAGAGCGAGAAGCTGGTGCGTCTGCTGTTCGAGATGGCGCGTTTCTATGCGCCGAGCACCATTTTCATTGATGAGATCGATGCGCTGTGCGCGTCGCGAGGCAGCGACTCGGAGCACGAGGCTAGTCGACGCTTCAAGGCGGAGCTGCTCATCCAAATGGACGGCTTGAATGCAAGTCTGCAGGACGAGAAGGTCATCATGGTGCTGGCGGCGACAAATCATCCCTGGGACATTGACGAGGCGTTTCGACGACGCTTCGAGAAGCGGATCTATATTCCGCTGCCCAACGGTGAGTAAAAGATTCTACTATATTCACATCATAATTTAAAAACGTTTTAATCCTTTAGACGAAACCCGTTCAGCGTTGCTCAAGCTCTGCTTGAAGGATGTCTCCTTGTCGCCCGATCTCAATCCCAGCATCATTGGCGATGAGCTGCAGGGCTATTCGGGCTCAGACATCAGCAATGTGTGCCGCGATGCCTCCATGATGGCCATGCGACGCCTCATCTCGGGCCGCACGCCGCAGCAGATCAAGCAGATACGCCGCGAAGATGTGGATCAGCCCATAACGCTGCAGGACTTTCAGGATGCACAGCAGCGCACTAAGAAGTCTGTATCCGCCGACGATGTGGCACGTTTCGAGAAGTGGATGGAGGAGTATGGCTCATGCTAGTTGTATGGTTTATGTGCTGCTGCAGCACCACATTTATGATGTCCCCCCATATATATTTCTAACCCATATGTACTTCCAATATGCGATCCTTTTAATTATTATAAAAAAAAGCGAATACATGTTTAGGCTCTATTTTTACTGTATACAAACAGCAACTAAGTTTTTCTTCTACTTGCTCAAGTGCCCCACGAACACGCCTCAAATTCTACACACACCCACACCTTACACACACTCGGACAACACACACACATGTGTAGGTACTTTTAATACATATTTATTATTCGACAGAATCCTACTGTAGGCTTATAGCAACAAATTGTATTTTGTAATCAACCGAAAAACGTAATAAATTAATCAACACCCAATGGCATGTTCCTGTGTTTTGTTCCATCTAGGCGCGCAGCTTATCGATGGTATTCTTGTAATCCTGCTCGATCAGCACATATTCCTCCTGCAGCTGCTCAATGCGCTGCTTCATGCTGGGCAAACGAGCGCGCAACATTTCCGTATCCATTTTAAAGCGTTCCATTTTCTGCAAATCCTTTAGCTGCTTATAGTAAACGGCATTCAGTCGCCGCTTCACCTCCAGACGATAGGATCGGTACTCCTTCTCGTCGTGCACATTGGTGTAATACAGACGCAACAGTTCGTAAACTTTACGCACTTGCCGCGGATTCAACTTCAAAGCTTCACGTGCCTCTCGCACCATTTCCTTGTTGAAGCCTTTGAAGATGTCCTTGCGTGCAAAGCACTTCAGATCCATGCACAGTTTGGCATCGACAAAGTTGCGCAAACGCTGAAAGTCCTCGGAGGGATCCTCGACGGTGATGTCGACCACATTCTTCTGCGACTGATAGAACTTGTAAATCGTCTCCACCAGCTGTGTGGCCAAGCCCAGCTTCTGGAACGGCGGCAATATCAGCATTTGGCTGATGCGTGGCCGCTTGTTCTGCGGATACGCATAGTATTCATAAACCGTGGTGTAGCCAGCGGTAGCATATTGATACTGTCCATCCTTGTTCTTGTACTTTTCGTAGCTGCAATCAAAATGGATTACAAGTGATTTGAAAGGGTTGCGAATGCAATTGCATTTACCAAATAAAATAACACCACTGAGCATCGTCGGTGTCGATGTAGGAGGCGGCGTCAACGAACCACAAGATGAACGTTTGCAGGCGTGCAAAGAACTTAAGGAACGGCGACATCTTGTAGTCGCATTGATATATCTCAAAGACACGCTCACTGCCATCGTCGCCACGCTGCGTATACTCGCTCAGCTTCTCGCCGAACGGCTGGAACTTGTCCGCCTTGTCCAGCGTCTTGAGGAACTCGTCCTGATTGATGAAATAGCAGCCATCGGGCAAGCTTTGCGCTATGGTGGCCACAACATCGTCGGCCTTGATTTCGCCACCTGAGATTTCGTTGACACGCCGCTCATACTCAATGCCCAGATAGATGTGCAACGGTCCTGCCGTATACAGCACACGCACTTGCAATCCCTGATAACCAAATATGGTCTCGGATTCGCCAAAAATCTGATGCGCCATCGCAGGGTGAAATATCAAGGCATCGTTGTTGATGTCCGCCTTGTCGCGTACTGCAGAGGGCACGGGTATAAAGACTATGTTTAAGTGGTGTTAATGTGCTGCACTTACTCAGTTTAAACTGCACAGTTTCGAGCGCATCCAGCACCAAGTCTTGATATTCTTGTATTTGTGCCATTTTGTTGTTGGTCTTGCGGCTGTTCCTTAATTTGGCGCGTAAAATGTGTTTGTAGTTGTAGCGTCGGAACAGCAAGCGCTTGCGGCACTATGGAGAGAGTTAATTACGTATAACACAACGCTGTCTCTACTAACCAAATCGAAATGGAATCGCGTTTTCGTTGTTAAAACAGCGGACAATTATTTTGTGTTTCCGCGAAACTTTGCGCGGCTTAACAAAGACTGAAGCGGCGACAGTGTTGCGCAGTGCACATAAAATGAAACACCAGGGCTGCTCAACTTACCCTAGGTTTCCGCGACGATAGTGTCATTTTCGTCTCTTAATAATAAGCTTCTTATTTATTTGTAATTTACATAAGCGTGTTTAATATCGTCTACTGCTTACGAAAATAGTGACATCAAGTTCGTTTTGCTGCTGCGTTCAATTTCAAAATACATTCAACTCATACAGTTTTTCTCGACACTGTTCAACACTGAACTTATGCGCAGCCAACTTAACATCATTTGTAAGCAAATTTCTGCAGAGTTTTGATCGAAATTCACCGCATTTATTTCGTTCAAACCGAATTGAAAAGTATTTAATAGCAAAGCTACGGCACAACGCTTGCAATAACTTTGTACAACCAACAATAAATACGCCTCGTTTGAGTTGTACGCACTAAACTGTAAGTAGCGGTGCATACAAAAATTGCCTTGTCATAGTACCGACAACAACAACGACAGCAACAACAACGTCAACAAAAGTCCTTTAATTTACAGTTAGCTCATCATGGATACATATTTGTTCGATGGCGGCCGCATTACAAAGATGGAGGTGGACTACGATCCCGCCTGCAATGAGAAAATCCCGCTGGCCAAGGAGCTGGCCAAAAAGAATCCGGACGCCTTTCACGAGTCCATCGAAATGATGCTGCAGCTGGAGAAACAAACGCGCCTCGGCGCCGACATGGTCTCCTGCTCCCGCGTCCTTGTCGCCATCTGTCAGATCTGCCTTGAGGCGGGCAACTGGAATGCGCTAAACGAGTACGTCTCGCTGTTGGTGCGTCGCCGTTCGCAGCTGAAGCAGGCGGTGGTCAAGATGATTCAGGAGTGCTGTACATATGTGGACAAGACGCCCGACAAGGAGACCAAGCTGAAGCTCATTGATACGCTACGCTCGGTGACCGAGGGCAAGATCTATGTGGAAATCGAGCGTGCTCGTTTAACCAAAATTCTCGCTGACATCAAGGAGGCCGATGGCGATGTGGCCGGAGCAGCTGCTGTCATGGAGGAGCTGCAAGTGGAGACGTATGGCTCGATGGATAAGCGAGAGAAGGTGGAGCTAATTTTGGAGCAGATGCGACTGTGTCTGCTGAAGGAGGACAATGTGTCCACGCAGATTATTGCCAAGAAGATCAGCATCAAGTTCTTCGATGATCCGGCTCAGCATGATCTCAAGCTGAAGTTCTACAATCTAATGATACAGCTCAATCGGGATACATCATTCCTAAATACCTCGCGTCACTATCAAGCCATTGCGGAGCCGCCACGTAAGAAGGCGCCGGCTGCCGTGGAATCCACAACTGACGATGATAAGAAAAAGAGCGAGGAGAAGAAGACAAAGGAGGAGGAGGACAAGCTAAAGTCAGAAGCCGCCGCTGCCGCTGCTGCCATTGAGCTGGAGACCGAGCTGACAGAAGCACAGAAAAAGGAGCTGACCGACAAACTGGTTTGCGCTGTGCTTTACTGTGTCCTGGCTCCCTATGACAACGAACAGAGCGACATGATGGGGCATCTGTCCAAGAACAAGAAGCTCGAAGAAGTTCCCGTCTATAAGTATATATATTTTTATTTTCTTTATCTATGTATATTTAAATTTTATATTCTTTTAGGGAAATCTTGCGTCTGTTTATGTCGAAGGAGCTGATCAATTTTGATACTTTCAATGCTGACTTTGGCATGGTTTTGGCCGAGAATGAAATGTTCAAAGACAGCACCAAGCATGGCAAGAAGTGCATCACTGAGCTGAAAGATCGCCTGATAGAGCACGTAAGTTGCAAGTCATATTATTTTATAGTTAAACTTAAAAAAAACAGCAATAGAAAGCCTTAAGCTCATTGAGTTTAGATACAAAATTGGAAAGTTTTTGAATATATTTGCTTTATTTTTAGAATATTCGCATCATTGCCATGTACTATTCACGATTGCACTTGTCGCGCATGAGTGAGCTGCTTAATTTGCCCACAAACCGCTGCGAGGAATATCTGTCGAAGTTGGCCAATACCGACACAATACGCGTCAAGATCGATCGACCGGCTGGCATTATCTATTTTACCACAAAGAAGAGCGCCTCCGATATATTGAACAATTGGGCAACGGATGTGAATCAGCTGATGTCGCTGGTCAACAAAACCTGCCACCTGATCAACAAGGAGGAGTGCGTTTACTCGGTGATGTGCGCTGTCGAGGATTAGTAGCATTTTAGTTTTTATTGTGTTTTCGCTATTTGAAACGCCTGCCCCCATATACATACATACATTTATTGTAATACTAACTAACCAACAAACCAACTGTCAAATTGATTCTTTTGCAACAGTTTGTATTCATTGAATGAAGTACAACGACAATTAAAACCAAACCTCATTCTAACATGTACTAAGGAGACGAACAAGATACATTTGACACATATATTTCGACATTTTTGTTTGATTCAAATATTTACAGGGCATCTCGCAGTCGTGCACTCACAAAATCTGTCGCCTTGTCAGAATTTAAAGTTAATACCAAATGCGGTATATTCTGCACTCCAGCTTTCTGTCTGGTATATTTGGTTAAACAACTTGCGGTCACACTGGTCGAATTGTTGGTGTTTGTTTGCCGGCAAGAAGAAGAGAGCTTTCAGGTCAATTTCATTTCAATGTGCATTAAGAATTAATTGGCGACACAGCTGCTCAACAAGATGCCAAAGGAGGACTGCAAATACTGGGAGAAATGCTATCAGCGCAACGAGGCGCATCTCGAAAAGTACAATCACCCCAGCAAGGAAACAGAAACGCCAAAATTGGCGCCAAAACGCAAAACAACGACGACAGACAACAACACAGCTGAAGAAAGTCCAACAAAAAGGGACAGCAACAATATGGATTCGGATGCTGATGTTGTTGCTTCTGCCGCTACGGATGTCGGCGGCAACTATGAGACGGAAACGGCGCAGCTGCACAAGGAGGCAATGAACAATATAGCCGGAAAGAATTATATGGAAATACTGGAGAAGCGCATTCGGCTGTCGGTGCAACAGGAATACGATAATCTCTGCGAGAGCATCGAGTTCATCAGACACAAGTTTCTGGTCGAAATGCCAGATGACTTCTACGCATTTTGGCAGTTTATAAATACCCTGAAGAAGGACACCACCAAAGAGGCAGCGCTGCAGCATATTGAGAGCAACTTTCAGCTGCAGTTGGTGGCTCCCTTTGAGTTCCTCGCCGGCAAATTTCATAAAGCCAAAATCGGTGAACCTGGCGATTACTTGAGGCATTGGCGTTTCTACTACGATCCGCCGGAGTTTCAGACTGTGTTTGTGCGCAAAAACACGGGCATTCATTACGGCTACTGGCGCGATGTGCCACAGGATAAGCAGCGTCTGTTGCTGGCCCGTAATGATGCCACAAAGAACTGTGAATTCCAGTTCATTGCCGGCAACATCTTTGATGCCTTTCTCTACTATTTGGAGCACGATTTCCCGGCCACGCCGTTCAGCGCTGCCCAGGTGGCGGCCACCAAGCGTGCTGTGAAGCAGCAGCTTAGCGATAATCCTTTGCCAGATCTGGATACGTTGACCAAGGAGCGCAATAAGCGTGTCATGGCTAAATCGTTTCATCGGGCCGGCATCGTTGTACCCTACGAGCGCAAGTCACAGCAAGGCTATCGTCCGTTGCCGGTCAGCGATGCGGAGCTCAAGAAAATCTTGGCGCTATTCGAGCGCAAGGATCTCAGCGAGGACAGCGAGAATGCCAAGAAGGCGGTACTCGAGAAACTGCAACCGGTGGCGAACGCCGCCAATATTGCGGTGGATGAATGTGATTTTGGCACAGCGCTGGAGTTGGGACTCGATCTGTTTAGCAGCGGTCACAAGGAGCTGCATATGCTGATCTCGTCATTGCTGGTGCCGGCTTATTCGCTGCTGTCGCGTCCCCAGTTCATTGCCATTGCCAAGGCGCACATGGAACAGCGTCGCAAGCAGAACAACTTGAGCATCTTTGAAGTGTTGCAATAATTTAAGCTTATTTCTTTCGACCGCAACCAATTTATTCAAAATAATATACAATCATGCCAACCCCAACTAACGTTTTCTGATCTAGGAATACAAATAGGAGCTGGGCTTGGGTTTGGGCGCATAACGATCGCTGCATTGGACGCCGGATTGTTGCAGCAGTTTGATCAATGGTGCGGCAGTTACGCCATCTATGGGCAGCTTGTCGACGTACACAACGTACGAGGTGTAGGGCAGCGACATCTGTTGGCGCCAGCTGGCAACTGTGCGGGGATAAAAAAGAGCAGTTGCAGAAAGAGATGCCGAGAGAAATTGAACCAAAACTCACCTCCAGCTGCAACACCTGAAATGAAATTGGGCGCCTCCAGCTTTCTGATCGACTTGTCTCCCGCTGGGCCACCAATGCTGTGCACAATGGCCACTTCATCGCAATACCTGCTGATGTCCTCGCTTTTGTAGTCCATCTTTGGCTTCACGGTTATCGTCAGCACATTCTTGGCCTGTTCAGCGTACGGCACCAACAGCTCTGTGATTTCACCACTGTTGTTGAAATCCTCCTCCAATGTGGCGAATAAGTGACCCTTGGCAGCATTCAAATGCAACGCGGAAGAAGCTTTTGCCGGTATGCTGCAAATTTGTTTAGCATCTTGTTGAAGCAACGAAGCGTTGCAGAATTCTGTTATCTGTGGTCCCTCGACTAGCACAAAGAGTTCACTGGCAATCGGTGCTTCCTCTGCGCCACCATTGAAATTTAAACGCAACCTGTTGATAAACTTCTATATTAACATTTCGCGCATAAACAAAAATCTGCAGACTCACTGTGATGCCGGCTCAACGCTGTCGAACTCATCCTCCTCACAGTCGTCCCAGAAGGCCCGCGACGAGGGTATGTTTACTTCACCAAAGCCGGGGCAGCTCATTTTGTAAATACACAACACAAAGTTTTAGTAAACTGAAAGCTAAAATCAGTTTGCGTTAATTTGTTCAAGTCATTTGCCAAAGTATCGAGTACAAAAAACGATAGGTTTTTTTGATTAAACTTAAGGAAAAATATCGGTCGCAGCCATTTTGATTATCAGTGTGATCGACCGGAGGAAATTAAATACTGACTAATACCGCAAGTCCTTTTGTTTGGCGTATATAAATAGTTTTTCAATTTTTTTTTTAAGTTTTTGAATGGGCTTAAAGAGTAAAATCACACTTTAGCGAACATTTGTATATCGTAAGCTTTTACGCTATTTTTTTTTAAATTGTAACCAAAGCATTGTGGTATATTCGGTATATTAGAAAATGTCATATTTGAAAGTCCAACTTATGGTCACACCTAAAAGCGTCCCAGTCCTTCAGAAAACTCGACCAAACAAATTGATTTTTCTCCCAAATAAAAAAAAATATTAATAACGCTAAACAGTAGGCGCTTTACATGCGCAAGCAACAAACTATATCGAAAGAGCATTTTCAAAAAGCGGAATAATCAAGATGACAACTTCACAGGTTGACCAGGTAACTAAAAAAACACAACATTCACAATTGCAAACAAAATGCAACAAATGCCGCCATCATGAAAAAACACAAACAATTAAATCCACAGAAGCGTGCCCAGATAAAACTGAAGCACGACCTGGAACCTTTCCGCAACGCTATTGTTGGGGCCTACGGTGTTCTCACCTGGGAAAAGCAATACTATGCCGGCGTCGTCTTTGGTGCCATCAGTGTCCTTTATCTGTTGCTCTGGTACTTGGATTTGTCCTTCATAACGCTCTTCTCGCTGCTGGCATTGATGGCCTTCTTCATGGACTTTGTGCTGCCGGTGATATCGCGTCTGGTATCCAGCGGTGGCAAGTGGGACGGCGAGCAAGAGGCAAAGTTCGAGGACGTCTGCGGCCAGTTGTACAACATTAAATCGAAAATCGTTGAGTGGTACGATTATTTGTTCAAGGAACGCAAGCCGACTTTGGTGAGTATCAATACATTATATTTAATTAATATTTAAATTTTAATTTATTTTCTATATGTATGCATTTTATTTATTTTTCTTACTTAATGTACATTTATATTGACAATTAATTATGTTTAATACATATTCACATTTAATTTATTTTTTTGATTGTATGTACATACTTTATAAAAATTTATTTGTCCACTTTTCTTCAACCAGGTGGTCATTGTAATTAGTTTGGGTCTGCTGTTCCTGGCCTGGATTGGTGCCATCATCAACAATTTGTTGCTTATGTACTGCGCCACTGTTTTGGTCGCCTTGTGGCCTGGCTTGAATGAAAAGGACGTGTTCAAGTCCATCATCCAAAAGACTTCCAAAATAGTCAATGATAAAATCCAATACGGCAAGAAGAAGCTACAGTAAATGACGTTGACTTATTTATGGCATTATAAATTATGCATTTCTCAAAATATGTAACTATAATGCACGCATCACACAGCACACCACATTCACCACATTTGACCAAAAAAGAAAAACAAACCACATACATAACTAAGTCATCAACTTGCCATAACTATATTCATAGCAATTACATTTAGTAATCATAAAAATCAAAGTATACTATGCGCATATTGAAAGTATTATCATTCTCTCACATAACTAACTTTGTTGTACAACCATGACATAAACGTAAGATACGATACATATTTTGAATTCCTATGGGGCCCCAAGAATCTCAAAGAAAAAAAGACAATTTTGTGATTAATTTTGTGATTAATTTTGTGAGTTAGATGAAATTTAATGATAATCCCGCATGAGTATACATAAAGCTTAGGCGTCGTCTACTGGTGGATACATATTTAAATAAAGTTTTCAATTGAAGTAAATAACCAATATTGTTCTATGTACTATCTGCCACGCCCTTCGCGGGATCTGGAGCGGGTACGGGAACGCGCATGTTTGCTCTTCTTGGTCTTCTTTTTATGTTTGCGTCGTGATCGCTCATCCGTGCTACCATCGCTGTCATCTTGGGAGTCGCTTGAGTGACGATGGCGTTGCGATTTACTTCTTGATTTCTTTGACTTCTTTTTCGATTTACTTTTCGACTTTTTCTTGTCTTTGCGCTCGTAGGCTGAATCAGAATCGCTTTCTGTTGATTCACCGGTGTCGTCAGCTTCGTCTGAGGTGCTTTGCTGTCGTCGCCGGCTACTCGATTTCGATGTGCAACTGTTGCTACGTGACTCTTGACGGTGACGACTGCTGCTGCTGCTTATGTCGTCTCTGCGTCGATCCTCTGTTTTGTATGCTTTGCGTTCGTCCTGCCTGCGTTCATCTTTGTAGTCCCTGTTGTCAACTCGACGATCCTCGGTTTTGTAAGTTTTGCGTTCATCTCTGTAACCCCTGCTGTCAGCTCGACTATCCTCAGTCTTGATGCTGCGCTGTTCGCTCTTGTACGGCTTTCGATCTTCATCCCTTGATCGGTATGATTTGTGGTCTTCATCCCTTGATCTATGGGATCTTTCTTCATCCTTTGCTCTGTACGTCTTGCGTTCTTCCTCACGTGGCTTATCCCTGCGCTCTGTCTTCACACTGTCTTTCCTTTCCGTGGACTTTTCCCGTTTTATAACTATTTGACCGTGTTCATTTTCATGCTTCTTAAACTCCTCATACTTGGCCGTATCTACAAGAAATAATTACTTTAATTTATTTACATAGTTTATAGTTGTTTTTAGCTTACTGATGCATTTGCCATATTGAGCATACTCCTTACGCGACACTGGCTGGCAGAGAAACTCATTGAACGCTTCTTTGGCGCCTCCAATAGCCATTTTGACTATCACACGACCCGCATGATCGTCGAAGCCTTCAATTTGTCCATACTGATCCTTCTGTTTACCACCCAGGATGCGCACGAAAGCCTGCTTCTTAATTTCCAGGACTTCATTCTTCTCGGGCTGCACCAGAAGTGCCTTCGATTTGAGCGCTTTATCAGCTCCCAAACCCATGCCTTTTGGGCGCATAAAGGGAGCATCGTCTACAGGCGCACCTTTCTTCTTGGGCGGCGGATCCTTCCAACCCATGCCGCGCAGCATAGCCAAACCAAACTGCTGTATGGGTATGGAATCATAGTCATCTATGGTTGACTCCTTGGCACCATCCAGAGGCAGTTCATCGGCCTTCAATGCGGGTAGCACAAGTTTGTCACCTTCCATGGCTTCATTGCCATTGCTCTGCACGGCTGCCAACAGTTCACGTGCTGCCCGCTGTTCCAAGTTGCTGCTATCGTTATTACCGGTGACTTCTGCTATTGATTGGGGATCTGCGGTCGTCTCCTCGGGATCCGCATCATCTTCGCCCAGCAGTACAGCTCGGCGCTTCATTAGACTGGCCAGCGCCGTGGAAGTTTTTTGATTTGTAGCCAACTGAATGATCAGCGGCGCAATCTCTTGCTTTTCCCTAGATTTAATTAATTATAATTATTTTGTGCTGGCAAAAATTAAGTTTAACTTAACTTACGCGACAAGTTTGATTTCTTTGCCTTCGAGACATTTTATGAGCTCAACTTTGTTTTCTTCTTTTGGTGCTTTAGCTGGCAAAATGTTGGGCTTTTTAGCCACTTTGCTAAAGCCAAAGGATATTTTCTTGGCATCCATTAATGCAGTGTTTTGTTGCCGCACGCAAAACGTTTATAAACAAAAAACGCAACAGCTGTTTTGCCGGGTGTTGCCAGATGATTTGACGATAACATTACTTTCCGATTAGTGTTTACTCATTTTGCGTTTTTTACATCGAAATAAATTAAATTTAAACTTAATACGCTTTCTCTGCAACAAAATATATATTTACAAATTTGCTCTTGAATTGTAATTGTTTCTAAGCAATAGTTGAATCTTATTGGAGTTATCGAATCTTCTCGAATCGTGCGTCACCGTTTCTAACCTCAAAAACAAACGTCAATCATTCTCTTTCGAACAGCGGCAACAGCAGCACAACGCGAGGCACGAGTTCTTCTATTTTCACATAAAACTTAATTAAAAAGCCAATATAAACATGTTTGGTTCACAGCAACCCATCCTTGTGTTAAGTAAGTAACTAATTATTACGTCTATCCCAACAGTTTACTAAAGAAATCGTTGCATTTAGGTTCAAACACAAAAAGAGAATCGGGCCGCAAAGTGCAGTTGGAGAATATTCAAGCCGGAAAGGTAAGAGCGTGTGTGTGAGCAATTGTATGTGTGTGTAAGCGTGTGACTCACATGTCTGCGTTTTGTTGTTGTTGCTGTGCGTGCATCTGACCATCTGTTAAAAGATTCGGCATTTGTGGGATTTTTCAGGCCATTGCCGATGTGATCCGTACCTGCTTGGGCCCCCAGGCCATGCTTAAAATGCTGATGGATCCTATGGGCGGCATTGTGATGACCAACGATGGCAATGCGATCCTGCGTGAAATCACCGTGCAGCATCCAGCGGCCAAGAGTATGATCGAGATTGCTCGCACACAGGACGAAGAGGTGGGCGATGGCACCACATCCGTCATTGTGCTGGCCGGCGAGATGCTTGCCGCTGCCGAGCCATTCCTGCAACAGCAAATCCACCCGACCGTCATCATTCGTGCGTATCGCGAGGCCCTCGAGGACATTGTCAATTACCTGCAGTCCGATTTGAGTGTGCAGTTGGATGTCAAGGACAAGGCGAAGATGGCTGAGGTGGTCAAGGCGTGTGTGGGCACCAAATTCATTGGCAAGTGGTCCGATATGGCTGTGAAAATTGCCCTGGATGCCGTTGAGACGGTTACTTTGAATGAGAATGGACGTTTGGAGGTGGACATCAAGCGGTAAGCAGCTTAATTTATGATTCTTCAAGTTCACTTCATTTAAAATGGTTTCACATCTAGTTATGCCAAGGTGGAGAAGATTCCCGGTGGTGCCATCGATGAGTCCTGCGTCCTAAAGGGCGTCATGATTAACAAGGATGTGACACACGCCAAGATGCGTCGCTACATCGAGAATCCACGCATTGTGCTGCTCGACTGCTCCCTGGAGTACAAGAAGGGAGAGAGCCAGACAAATGTCGAGATCATTGGCGAGCAAGACTTTACGCGCATGCTGCAGATCGAAGAAGAGTTTGTGCAACGCGTCTGCGCCGACATTATTGCCGTCAAACCCGATCTCGTCTTCACCGAGAAGGGCGTTTCCGATCTGGCACAGCACTATCTGCTTAAGGCAGGCATCACAGCTATCCGACGCCTGCGAAAGACAGACAACTTGCGTATTGCACGCGCCTGTGGCGCCACTATTGTCAACCGCACCGAGGAACTCACCGAAAAGGATGTGGGCACTGGTGCCGGTCTGTTTGAGGTGAAGAAAATCGGCGACGAGTACTTCACTTTTGTGACACAGTGCAAGGACCCCAAGGCCTGCACCATTCTGCTGCGCGGCGCCAGCAAGGATATTCTCAACGAGACGGAGCGCAATCTGCAAGATGCTCTGCATGTGGCACGCAACCTGGTGTTGGAGCCACGTCTGGTGGCTGGCGGTGGTGCCGTCGAGATGGCTGCATCGCAGTTGCTCACCCGCAAGCAGGTGAAGGGACCCTACACGGCTGTGGCGCATGCCTTGGAGATCATTCCACGCACATTGGCGCAGAATTGTGGCGCCAATACGATTCGTGCTCTGACCGCATTGCGTGCCAAGCATGCTTCTCACAAAGGCGCCGGCGTCTGTGCCTGGGGCATTGATGGTGAATCTGGCGAGATTGTCGACATGAATGTGAAGAACATTTGGGAGCCACTGGCCGTTAAGCTGCAGACCTACAAAACTGCCGTGGAGACTGCAATTCTGTTGCTGCGCATCGATGACATTGTTTCGGGTTCAAAGAAGCGCGGTGGCAACGAGCCGACCAACCCAGCAGCCATGGCTCAGGGTCATGAATAGGCAGAACAATAAAAAACATCATCAAATACATGTGTATTAATAATGCTTAATATTTTAATACTTTAATTTAACACACAAACTACAAAAACAAAAACCAAACACAAAACACCACCACATACACTACAAATGTTTAACATTTCGCCTACACTCACAAAATACAAAATTTTTGTTGCATTTGCTCTCATTAACAGTACACAAATAAAAATGATAATAAACCTCAACAAAACAACATACACAAAACGAATTCTATATTGGATAGGAAAGATATACAGTGCATGTAGGATAATACTGCTGCCTTGAAAATAAAGAAATATAATGTTTATGAATGAGTTACAGAAACATAAATAAAATTATCATTGTACCTAAAATATACAATTATTTGGAAACATTTTTGTATAGTTTATGGAAGCTTATAAAGTTATTTTGGTTTGATTGAAAAGTGTTATAAATTCAGTCAGTTAATAAAAATATTTTGGTTTAATTTATTTTTTATTATATTTATTATAACCATTTCTTAGCTACATGTGCTTTGAGACTTTATTGTACAGGCGAACATCCATCAGTTTCAACACCTCCAAGCCAATGGAGGTAAAGTTTGGCTGCAAGTATCGTGCAAAGAGCTCAAGGCAATTTGGCTCCTTCTGATCCTCGCCTAGCTGCAAGTGTGGACGCAACCAATCCGAGAGTGGCGGCTTGTGGGAATGCACAATGCTGGGTATGCTGAGCAACAGATCCGTTTGCTTAAGGCCAGAGGCATAGCTTGCGTCGCTGTCCACATGACAACCCAAATACAGGAGCTCAAAGGGCTGCTTTTGTGTGACATCTGCAGTATTCAAGTGACCAATTAGTTGGTGTTCCGTATTCAATTTGCACCAGCGCAGTTTATGCAGCAACCTTAGACGCCATTTGGGCAACAAATGGGTTTCCAGCGCCTGCTGATGTTGGCAAGAGTTGGTGCACCAAATGGCCACCAAAGAGCGTTCATGGATCAGCTGGCCGAGCGGCAATTGACTGAGTTGATCATTATCCAGCATGGCATAGCCCAGCTCCTGTTTGGAGCGCTTAATGCGGCGTATATACTTGTTGCGCCAAGGCGGATCCAAGACAATACAGTCATAGCTGGGCAGCAGTTGTGGCAGCAATGAGGTCAGCTGTTCCACGTTGTGATTGTAAAAGCGAACATTGTGTGGTATTATAAATGATGCATTATTTCCGGACTGAAACTCTTGAAATTTGCCACTCAGATTGCTGCCGTGCAGCTGGGGCAGCGTGTACTCCTCTTCCCAGTAACGCGGCAGAGTTGCATCCACATCAATCTTCGCCCCCTTGGGCAACAGGTCTAAATACTCAGCAATGATATCCAAATGCTCAACGTCTGGCGCCTCGTTCAACTTGCGTTTTCGTTTCCTTTGTCTCTGCTCCACTTGTGGCGTTGCCTTGGGTAGGAAATGAAACAGCTCCGACTTGAGTTCATAAGATTCATTATCTGTCACTGTCACACTGTATTTTGTATTGATTAATTGTCTATGATTGAGCAAAACAGCATGTTTATCTTTCACTCTTGATTGCAATTTCAGCATGTTGTTCTGCTGTCATCTTGTGCTCATCGATAACAGGTTATCGATAACTCAGTAACGCAGAAATCCCATCGTTCCCTCTTTGAAACTGTTGCGCATATGTTTGAGTAACTCGGCGTGAACTTTACGAACTCCCTGACGATCGTATAAATGCAATTCTTCCGTCGAGTGCAGCGCAACAAATTTCAGTAATTGTCGAACACCACACGACGGATCGTAGATACGTCTGGGATTATGTTTCTCATCGCGCGGCAATAAGAATAATGAAGGTAACGTTTTTACATCGAACTTTCTCGGCAGATTTTCCGATTTAAGTATGTGCATTTTATATATGCTCACTCTCTCATGTTGCAATTTAACGGCTAATCGCTCCAAGTCATTAAAAACATCAGGGACTGTAACGATTATAATTTATATTATTATAATACAACATTTAATTTTGTAAATATATGTCAATAAAAATATTGTGAAGTAGTTATTAAATTTTAATAATTGTTTATGCCTTAGACCACAACTCTCTGAATTTATAAATTAAATAAATAATACAAATGTAAGAGCTTTTTGCGAGCCCTGAAGAACATTGTTATACTCACGCACAGAGCTGTAGAAGCAAACAATAATATCGTTTTCTTGCTCGCCATAGATAACGTCATTAAATTTAGACAATTCTATATTTTGCACTTTTACGGTCTCCTCCATAGCAAATGGTTTGCCTAAGGATTCAGTTAGCAGCTGACTGCAAAACACGTCAAGGTTGTGAAGGGAAGGCGTGCTTGGTCCCGCGGCGTTGCCAAAGAAATGTACTTCCCCGGATAAACTTACTCCATATATCAGGGGTGGTGATTTTATGGTGAAGCTACTGTCACCTCTTCGAATAGAGAATCCGTTCCATTGGAAAAGATACGCAGCCCAAAGATCATCCACGTAAAACTTTATTCTGTTGCCAAAAGTATCCGCAACATCATAGACAATGTCCAGCCAAGGCTTTAAACCATCCAAGTCGTCCGAAAATAAATGGACCATCAGAAATAGAGGTTGTGTTCGCTTTTCACGTTGAAAGCATGTCAATGTCATTCGATTTAATCGTTCAGCACGCAATGGTGACAACCAATTCATATAATTTTCCGGCTTCGGATTGTAACCACAATATGATACCGGCAACATGATTGCAACAGGTCTAAACCTCAACTGGTAAGAAAACACAATCTTATTGTGAATCACACTAGAGCTTTAAAGCTATTTTGCAAAGAGCTTTTCGAATTTCATTTGTTTATTATAATTTGCAGAATTTTTTGTTGTGTGCATATATAATTATAGTAGTATCAAAATTTATTAAATAAAATTAACATTTATTTATTAACTTCATTGAAACTGTACACGATACTCTGCAGTAAATGTCCGTGCACTTTTGGGAAGCCCCGGCGATCATAGTAAAGAAGTTCTTCACTGGCATGCTCAGCAACGAATTTAATAAGAGTGTAAATGCCTTGTTTTGAATCCAAACATCGAATGGGATTGTGTTTTTGTGTGCGAGGCAGTAAAAATACAGCTGGAGTGGATTCTATCTGAAATTTCTTGGGTGGACTTTCACGTTGTACATTCATTCTCCAAATTTGAAGTTGTTCCTGTTGTAATTTGGCAGATATCATTTCTAAATCTCTTAGAAGTTTGTCAGTTTCAGGCATTCCTAGTTGCTGCGATCTGTAGAAGCATATTAAAATATCCATTTCATCTTGTCCATAGACAATTTCATTGAAATTACACAAATTTACATCAGGCACCTGGATCTTGTCTTTATATTCAGCTGGCGCGATTAACGAATCTTCCAGTAGTTGCTTACAGAATTCGCCAAGACCCTCTAGGCAAGGCGTATGCGGGCCTTTGTCACTGCCAAAGAAATGCACTTTACCAGATGCGTCTTTTCCGTATATTAATGGAGGTGATTCCATAGGATAGTTCTCAGCTCGACAAACATATCCATCCCAGCCGAAGATGTGCGTTGCCCAAAGATCATCGACATAAAATGCAATTTCTTTACCATACAATTCATTTGCAGCAAGCTGATACACCATATCTAGCCAATGCTGCAAATAAGTCACGTTGTCGGCAAACAAATGGAATACCATGAGCATTGGTAGCTTTTCCGATTTTATTCCAAGCTCCATCTCTCCATCATCCACTCGATGAAATCGCTCTGCTTGCAGCGGAGACATCCAAGTCTTGTAATTCAAGGGCATTACATTATAGTCACAAAAGTATGAACGCAACATTATAATAGCAAAACTAAAACTAAAAACCTAAAAAACACCGGGAAATTGACTCATACGAGAGCTTTTGAGCTTTTAAGTTTATTGTTTTGTTAGCCAGCCCAACTGATTGGTCGATTAGCCAAGGTCTAGGTAATTTTTAAGTGGGTAATTCAAATGTTCCTAGTTTTATTAAATCTATTCATCAATTACAAAAAAAAAAATAAATATAAAAATATATTAACAATCTATTACAATGCATATAAATATGGCAACCCGTCTAAAGCCATCTCCGGATATCTGGATTCTCCTTTCTTGTCGTACTCTTTCAGTTCCGGGTTTCTGTGCTGGGCAATGTATCGCAAGTAATCCCTTGAGCTATCATGCGCACTATATAGATTTGTTGTCCAGCCAACTGATTGTTTTGTTTCAAATCGTGTGGCGCCATGGAAATTACAAAGTTCTGACCACTTGTCAAAATCAATGCCAAGATAATTATGGCCACGATTTACGATCACAATGCTTATATCTTCGTTCATTAAGATCTTGGACAGCTTTCGCAGCTTTCCCAATTGGAAGGTCCAGTAATAGCAAGAGGGATCGTAGAACATTACAAAAAGGTCTTTGCTACTTTGATCCACCAAATGATAGTAGTTTTGGGGCGGCAAATCGAGTTCCTTAGTCGGATTCAATACGATTGCCTCAAACATTTTGCACTGTAAGAGTTTCTCACAGAAATCCTTGATATATTTGTAACTGAAGAACATGTGCATCGTGTAAATGAATCCATCGTTGTCCACTCCAAAAAGCCGGGGTGGAATGTCAGCTCGATAGCTGCCAAAATCCGCAGAGTCTAATGAGTTATGAAAGGTGTTTATTGATTCTATATCTTTGGTTACAAACTCAATGCGTCCTTCATATTCCTTTGTCAATTTGTCAATTACTGCAACCCATTTATTCAGTTCCTTATAATGGCTAGCAAAGTAATGGAACGCGACAATTCGTGGTCTCTTCAATTCATCTGGATTATCAGAATTATTGGCAGATATTATTGTATTCTTAGATTGCAGACAAGATATTTTATTCTCATCAATTAACTCCATTTCTTCAACTTGTAAAAAATAACAACACATGCGACTATCAACAATAAACTAAAAAATAATGTTGAGCTATTAACGCATTCAATTTCACAAGAAAGCTCGTCGAATCAGTGAGACCAGGTTACCAGAAACTATCAAAAGCGTTTGAAATTACCAATTAACGTTAACGATAATTAAATACTCTTTTTGTCATAGGCAAAAAAAAACAGTAAAAAAAAAACATTTAATTGTGTAATTATTTTTTAATTACCGCAGCGGTTATGCAGTTAAGCATAATTTTTATAGACTATTTTTATAAGATACAAATTATTATAAAAACAAACCCGTACTAAAAACAACAACTAATTAACAGATAAATTACGCTTAATATCAATTGTGTTTTTTGTTATCCATCCATTTTTGTAAATTTGCATATAAAAAATAGTAGATTCGCCATCAACTTTTCCCCTACTTAAGTGTCTATAGTATATAGATATAATAGAATTGATTCCATTGTGTTTGTTGTGGTATCTAGAAGCGCACCTGTTTGAGCTTATCGTAAATGCTAAAATACAAGGCCGTCGTCAGACTTGACTTGAGCAGCGTGGGAGTGACGCCTTTGTATAGACCTCGAACTCCCTCCTGCCGCACCGTCTGCTGCAGACAGTCCCAAACGCCATTGCATTGTAGGGTCTGTCCAAATGTCTGACGATTACGCTCGAAACCTTGGATTTGTAGACGCTTCTTGATTAGATCAAACGGATACACAATTGTCTTGGACAACATGCCCGACGAGGCGCCCAGCACCAAAAGTGTCCATGTTGGCAGCTTGCTGCGATCTTCCACCTCGAAGAATGTGCAAGCCGATTCACTAAACAGGCGGTAGGCCATGAAATTGGTGCCCATCAAGGGAGCAATTTGCAGCAGCGCTGACGAAAGGCCACGATACATGCCGCGTGGTCCCTCCTGCCGCACAATGGCGGTGACAGCGCGCGTTGCATTGCTGTAAAGGTAAAAGATAAATTCAATACAATCTCCAAATAATTAATCATCATTTAATTACCGATATCCTTTGCTGGTATCCTGTGCAATCAGTCGTGTACGAATGACGTCCAACGGTGTGGAAATGATAACAGCAGCAGCTCCAGCTGAGGCGCCACATATAAAGTTTGACAGATGTGTATGATCCTTGAGGTAGTGCGTTTGTTTGGCCAGCAGGCTGAGCTGCTCATACGTCCAGAACTGACAGATGCCATACATAATGCTCAGCACCTGGGCGGGATTATGACCCTTCCAAAAGGCCAGCAATCCTTCCTCCCGATAGATGGTGCGTACCGCCTGATTGATAGATGTGTATTTGGAGGATTGAGGCGCCTGGTTAGCCAACTGAATTCCCGCCAACTTTTGTCTGCTCGCACTCAAGGGCTCCACCTGCAGTTGGAACCGTATCTTGAGCACATCCAGCGGCTGGCAGGTGGAACGTGTTATGGCAGCCGACATGCCGCCGGCCACAATCTGATGTAGTTGTTCCCTGGTGCTGTGCGTCCGACGTGGACTGACTGGTGTGGTGGCTGTGTCTGGGGGCGTGGCCGTTGAAGTGCTTGTAACCGCTGGCGTCATATTTGTTGTCCGTCTATTCCGACTGTCTGTCTGCGAATGTTGTCAATGGCTTAACTTTGAGTGTTTGAGTTCGCAACGTTATTGTGTTTGTATGTGTGAAGGTATTTGTGCTGATTTCACTTTTATTGCTGCGGCTGCGTCTTCAATGGCATTTCTGTAAATCATTCGGAAAGCAACAACAGAAAGACAACGGCATTAATTTGATGTTAGACAAACAAAAATTTGTCGTCGCTCTACTGGAAACGCGCGTATTTTGGGTGCGCCCCCCACTTCGACTTCGACATCGACTAAATTATTGCCAAATTAAAGTGTGAAAATGTTGTTGTTGGGATCACGACCGGCCAAACTTACAAGGTGTCATGCCCAGCGGAGCGCTTCCACTTCCTATTGTTATTATATCGCTGTTGTTGTGATTGTGGCTGATATTTACGTTTTCTGTGCTATGCTCGCCTGCGTGCCAATTTCAACATGATCTCAAAATACAAAATACTTAACAATCCATTCATTCATGTGGGGTCGTTTCTTTATCAGCGATTTCACTTTTGTTGTGTTGCCAGCCAAAGTCTGACTGAGACAGTAACAGCGACTGAGATGCTGGCCAAAGTAAACACACAGATAATGTGCGACTGCATTCGATATGCATAACAAATGAATATGGACTCACCTTTAAAATAAGTATGCCAAATATTCCACACCAACCGATTCGAATGTCCGTTCGCTGCCAGAGTGCAGCGCTAACTGTTTAGTTGCGCGCTCGTTCGACGACGACGCTTCTTCATTACAAATTACAAGTAACGGCAATCCGATTGCGTCAAAACTTTCTTTTGCCCCAAAGCGTACCGATATGTGTATATATGCGTAATAACTATATGCTGCCACTCGGTGATGTGCGACTGCAGTTTACCAAAGACTCTGCAAACCGGTTTTCAATATGCTTTGCGGCTTATATTCGATTGAAATTGAAAACAAAACTTGGCCTCTAAGTTACGTCAAGTGCATGCCAAGAACAGCTGTTGCCGAGTGTTGCCACATCTTTGACATTTCAATAAAAATACCAACATATACTACTCCGCAAAATACTGGACTCGCTACAAACATGGCGCGTAAATAGGTATTTTGAAATTACTTTCGTTTCGTTTATTAGTTTTGCTGATATTTCGGGATATATATGTTGGTCAAGTGCTTATAGACAAATAAAATACATTGATATGAATTACTTCCAGCCAATGGGGGCATCAGCTGGTGCACTGGGCGTGGGCTGATAGCCAGGTGGTATGCTAAAGCCCAGCACTTCAAAATTACCACCTGGAGCTGCTGCACCGGCCGCTGCGGCTGGGGCTTGCACTGGATATGGCGGTGTCTTTTGAATTGCGGGGGCTATTGGTTTTTCTGCTGGCGAAACAGGATTCGGAGTGTATTGCACTGGAGGTGCCGGTGCTGAGTCCACTGCTTTTGGATAAAGACTGGGAACGGGTGACTTGGCTCCATTGGGTGACTTGGCTGCCGGTTGACCATCAAATTGATAAACGGGATACCGCGGTTTGTATGTGTTGGACTCAAAATGTTCTGTGCTCACATCCTCCTGGAAATTCGGCTCAGCTATATCGAAAAATCAATTAATTTAATTAGGAAAAAAAACATTTATATTGAAGGTATTTACATAAAGCTCGATAGCTGCCATTTGTGTTGCCTTGCTGTGCTTTTTGTGCCGGTCCTTTATCATCTGCGCTGCCCAGCAGCGGCACAGTTCCAATGACAAGCGGAAAATCGACGACTAGATCTCCGCCGCCATGGAGTCGAAATGTCTTGGCTATGAAGCGTAGCGTGTATCTAACCTGTATGGGATCACGCTCATTGAGTGTGGACGGCGTTGTGGGTGGCACCATTAGGTACTCATCAAAGAGCGCCTTATTGTGCTTGTCCACCTCACCGCAGTGTTTGTCTGCAACGCGAGCTTCGGTGGTTTTCAGCTGCTCCTTATCATTCGACTTGCCGCGATATATCACGTTCTTAAAGAGCCGAACTTTCACATCCTGGCACTGCACATCCGACTGATTGTCGAGCACGACATGGAAATGGATTTTCTGGCCCGGCACATAGGCGCTGTACGAGGTGCTCACGTCCATAACCATCGGTTTGTTGCCACCAAAAATGGAGCCCCACCAAAAGGTTTTCTCCTCAATGCGCTTCAACGGTTGCTAAAGATCCGATAGGTTTATGAAATTTAAATTTCTCGTCGATATCGTTATCAAAGTTACTCTTACCGCTAGCGCTGGCTTTGCGTTTAAATCGTTGGGTTGTATGACCGTAAAGCATTGTTTAAAAATGTTATTATAGCGCACCGCCCGATCGATAGTGAGCGTTACTTCATGCTTGATCTGGCCATGTTCGCCATTGAAGGAGGTGGGCGCCTGGGGCGGTATGGTGGTCTGAAAGGGAAACACGTACTTGCCCTTGGGCAGCTCCAGCTGCGATCCGCCACTCTGTCCGTACACGTACTTATCGTTGCTATAGAAGATCTCAGTGGTCGTATGCGTCTCCAGTGACTTGACCGGCTTGCCATCGGCTCCAGTTTTTTCGACGCTCTCCTGCCAGCGCGTCTCCACAAATCCATTGACAGTAATGTAGATTGCTAGTGGGGAACAGGAGGTAATAATATGAGGCA
Organism: Drosophila ustulata; assembly: GCA_035047365.1. NCBI lineage: Eukaryota > Metazoa > Arthropoda > Insecta > Diptera > Drosophilidae > Drosophila > Drosophila ustulata. The sequence continues at coordinate 21,933,092 of JAWNPT010000094.1, forward strand.
TCTCAGAGTAATTGATTTTAATTTCATTGTTACATTATTAAAGCTACATGCTGTGTGGGACGTCTATAGATCAAGCGTGCGTTTGTGTCCAGTTCAATTTTGTTTAATTCAATTTCATTTGACTTGTCCCTGACTTCCTATAAACATGATGTATACACATACGCAGAGTAGTTTAGGCCCATTCGAAAACCAGTTTTGAAACATAATTAAGATTTTCGGTATGTGTGTGAACCCAAATACATACACATAGAGTTAGTTAAGCCTAAAAGAAGCATTTTTATGAAGTTCTGACAATTTTTGTATTCTACTATACAGTGAAAACTTCTTTAGCAGACACCTCCATTAAGCGGACATCCTCATGGCCGCACACATTTTATATAACGGTCGATTTGATAATTTTTATTATTTTATTATTTTTATTTTTATTTATTTTTAATCATTATAATTAATAATATCAAAAAATTAAAAACAACATAAGTTAAAAAAATTGAAGAATTCTTTTGAGTTTTGTCTTTATTTATTTCTACTGTAATGGCTACCACAATTTTGTTGTTTACAAACCAAAGTTCAGCACAGACAAGCTCAAATATCCAGTAAACGCAATAATAATAACACACAGCAGCCATATAATTCGATGAAAAACTAGTTTTATTTTTACTCTCGCTATATCATAAAGCCGACACTCGAATGTGTGTATGAATAGCAACATTAGCCACCAGCGACCGGCACAATAACAAAAGAAATAACAATAACAAAAGCAACAACAATGACGGCTTGAATACTAATGAAGCGCAGTCAAGCCCCGAGAGTTTGACTACGCAATGGAATTGGATGAGGGAACAGACAGTTCCCATGACGTCATGCACAGCGACAAAGAATAATTATTACGTCTTAGCTCGAGACTCACAGCGTATGGTTTTGGAGCGTTCTGTGATAAGTTCAGCTGTGCCGGAAACAACCTGACCCGCATAGTAGACGCCCAAGACGCTATCGAAGCTAAAATTGACTTTGCTGCTCATCTTTGCTTTAGGTAACCACGGGTATAGAGTCAAGGAACCTTGGTGACAGGCAGTAACTGGATTGTTTGGATTTGGACTGTTGTGGTATGTTTGTTTTATTGAAAGAATGGCAAGCGAAAGCTCCAGACACACACACACACACGAGGTCAGGGCACATCGACCACTAAACGCGTTGCGACCACCAAACAACCGAACGCGAGCAGCTGCAAATTAATACTGAGCCAGAATCCGATTAATAATTTATCAAATGCTCTGCAGCGTGTTGAGCTTGTCGATATTTGTCACTTTAGCGGGGATTTACACACAAATTCCCATGTACATTTATAAAATGTGTTGCAACTGTGATGTTTAAACATTTTTGCAGCCAGGCATTGCTACTTATCGCATTTTCAAATTAAAGCTTTTCGCGCTTAAAGTGCCAAACGCCAGGTGGCAACGCCGAAGCAAATTTAACATCAGCTGACTTGATTAGTGTAATCGTTTATCGTTATCGTGTGGCAAGCTAAAACAAAAGCAACAACGTTTCTAGTTACTTTTGGTTAATTATTAAAATAGTTGCCGTGGTTAATTGCATTTAGTAAAAGTGTTGTGCGCGTAAATATAATGCGACTAAAAGCTATACCGTGACAGTTGAATAAAACTAAATTGATTACCGGCCAAGTTAATAAAATATAGTGACCAATGTTGTAGTTGTAGTTCTCTGCACAGCGGCCGCTCAAATGAATCGTTTTATATGTTATTTTTGGATGACAATTTAATAAGAGCAGCAGCAGCGACAGCAGCAGCATGGAAAGCGATCGATTATGCATCAGGCTAGAAAATCCAGAGCGCATTTTCTATGCCGGCCAGGTCATAAGAGGCGAGATTTGGATGAACCTCAATAAGCGCACCAAAATACGAGGTAACATTTTGAATTAATGCTCATCATATCATCATATGTATCTCAATTTCACAAGCACGGCTTGCATCACGGGTGAGTCAGGCACAGAGCGCAGCTCAAATTGTGGTCAGTAGTGAGAAATTATTTTGCCCATTGTCATCGCTGGCTTCGTTATGGCCGCATTGGCATAAACAAAGAAGATGCTTGACAAGCTAGCGGCAAGCAACAACAAATTCGCAGCCATTTTACGTTTACGTTTGCTCTTGGCCTGCGTGATATTTCGATTGCAAATTCTTGAAATTGTCATTCATCGATAGGCGTCCAATTGCCCACACTCTCCAATTGCACTTTTTGTTTTTGGGGTCATTTGATTCAGGAAATGCTTCGCGCGGTTTCAGTGTGTGTGTGTGTATGTTAGGGGCGGGGGCAGGTGTGGTGTAAGAGAATCTCTATCTGTGTATGCGTGCGCAAGTGTGTGTGTGTGTGCCAGAAATGCCGTAATATTGGTCAAAACACGAAGAGAGCTTTTGCTCTCAGTGCGGCTACAGTGCAGCATAAAATAAAGCGCACACTTTTAAAAAGTATCTGATTGATGTATCAATTACGTAATGTTTATATAATTTTATTCTTTTAACAGCATTTTGTGAAATGCTCAACAGCTGCTTTTGCTGACACAGTTGTGCACAACAAGAACAGCTGACTATTCAATATCAACGCAAGCAATTGTGATTTGTTGACATTTGTTTAATCAGTTGTAGCGGCTGTAGTTTGTATCTCGTAGTGGCGTCTTGCTATTAGCCTAACTTCGTTAACATTTATGGACCCCAATCAGTGTGTTTTCAAATCACACTCAATTGAGCGCATTTACGCTAGTGTGCGTGACGTTCTGCGCTCTCTCGCATCCGTGTGAAACTGAGAGCGTGAGAGCGCACAACAGTCGTTAGTGGTTGTGTGGTTTCAACTAAAACTGCGCTACACTGTAAAGTGTAGGGCATTTGAATACGCCATACAGTGTCCAGGAAGCCGTAAAAACACTTGGCAATGTCATGTTGTTGTATTACGAAGACCAAAAATAGTTTTTGCCATACGTTTATGGCTCCATGGCTCAAAATCAGCAGCAACATGTTATCAGTGGGTAATATAAAAAACGATTTATTATCAGAGCACCAACTTAGGAGCATTTATACAAGTACAAGTATATATATATATATATATGTATAATAATCATATCAAAACAAAACACTTTTATGAGGGGAATGTTTTGGATGGCTTTACGTTGCCAGCCTCGATGTCAATTACCAATGTTTTTTTTGTATGTATACGTTGGAGAGAAAAATACATTTGGTTGGAACCGTTTAATTTTTTGATTCGATTCGAATTTGTAAGGCTTCGCAATTACATTTGATTAGTTGCAATGAACCGTGAACTCCTAACCCCCGTCGTCCTTCTCCACAATATATATTAATATATATTGATTTGCCTTAATTGAACACATCTTCCTAATAAGCATCAGCTTCCTGCCTATTCATATACAAACATTTGTGCACACATTTAATTGAACTGTCTTTCTAATTTATATATGTATAATACCCTATTTAACCCTTGTTGACCTTGTCCTTAAGAAAACGCTCGACGCGTGGCCAAATTTCTTTGGTTTCACGACCCTTGAATGTGGTTACCAGACCACGCTCGCCATACCATGCCAAAACCGGACCCATTAGCTCATCATAGAGCTCCAAACGCTTAGCTACCACCTCCGGCTTGTCATCTTCTCGTTGAGTTAGCGGTTCGCCCGTTACATCATCCTTGCCAGGTACTTTGGGATCATTGAAGCCAATGTTGTAGACACGGCCGGACGGTGCGTGAATCCAGCGATGTTTCACTCGCTCAATGATCACATCATGCGGAATGTTTAAATCAATAACAGCGTTGATCTGACAGCGAGCCGACAAAATATCGGCTTGGGCGCTATTACGCGGAAATCCATCCAATATGTACGACTTGTTGCCCACCTCCGTAATGCGGGCGATCATTGTCTTTGTCACTATCTCATCGGGTACCAGCTGGCCGGCGGCAATGTAGCTTTGTGCCTTCTTGCCCAGTTCCGTGTTTTTGATAATATTCTGGCGTAAAATATCGCCCGACGAAATGTGCAGAAAACCGAAAGTTTTCACAATGCGTTCCGAGATTGTGCCTTTGCCTGACCCAGGTGCACCGATTATCACAGCACGAAAGATTTTTGTATACATTTTTATATGGTAATGTTGAATTTGTTGTGCTGCAAGAGATATGAAAAAAGTAGCGTTATAAAAATAAATAAAACTCGCGTACTTAGTACATATTTATCTGTGTTGATAATGTAGTGCACCTTTATGATGTCAGCTATTTACCTAACTACTCGAAGCAATTATTTCGCGATCAAAGTCGCCGTTGATTTTAATATGAATCAATATGGAATCAATATCTAAATAGCTTATTTTTAGATATCGCATATCAAACTGTTTCTTATAGGCTATTAAATGATAAGCCTTAAATAGTTTTTGCCAAATCGTAATCGAGATAATTTTCCTTCTTCATTCACTCTGCCAGCGGAATCATTCGGCTGCTGAGTGGCCATAAGACTCACATGGCAACTGAAATTGTAGCGCACTCACAATAACAACAACAAGCGAGGCTTTTTTTCAAGTTCTTTGTCTTCATGTAGCCAGAGTAGTTGCTGTTGTCGCTGTTGCTGTTGTTTTTATTGCTTTTGTGGGTGCGCTCTTATCGTTCAAAGTCCAAAAACAAAAGCTACGACCGCCGCGTGTTTGTTTTCGTCTGCATTTTACTGTTCTATTCGCAATTTTCTGCATCGTCTTGCACATTAGTGTTGCAGTTGTTCTTGGTGTTGGTGTTGCGAGAAAACTGCAACGCTTATATAAATTTGGCAACACCAAAAATATTAACTGCCTTTTTTCGCACTTACTTTTTTATTGAATGTGTTGAATGAGAATGTGTGCGAGAGTGTGTAAAATTGTATTTGTCTTCTATTTTTATCGTTTAGTTTAATTCAATTTTAGCACACGTACTAATTACAATAACTTGTCGCGTTTAGAATTCTAAATCAAAGTCTTGTGCGCAAACAAAATAGACACACACCAACAACATGGGTCAGACACACACATTCCCCTTGAACGGGCTCCAAAAGTTTGCTTCTGCTGTTGCCGGCAGGCAAATATCAACTGAACTGAACCAAAAGGGACGCTTTATCTGAGGCTGCCTTTTAGCTTCCAGACATTTGATGCGTAGCACGCTCATACGATTGTAGTTGGACCCAACACCAACAACTGCATATGGTGCACCCATACATAAACACAAAAAGTCACTCTCCTGGCGCTCGCTCTCGCTCTCTCTTTCTCTCTCTCGCTCTGGCTAATGTCGGTGTGAGTGTGTGGAACACAGAGAACGTCACAACTATTGTGAATAGCCGGTTTGAGCAATGTTGGTTTGTTGTTGTTTGTTGCGGCCTCTCGCGAGTCGCGAGAGGAGCGAAGCACGCGCTTTGGTATAAATAGAAACACACATGCGGACTTACATGTGTGGTGTGCGTGTAATTGGTTAGGAAAATAACAAACTGTATCAACTGTTGCTATCACTCTTGACAAATACCCTGTAAACAAAAAATGGCAAGAGGATTGGATGGACATGTAATGTAAAAATAATCTGATTGGAAAATTGATCGAATTATTGGTCAAATAGATTATCTACGTTAGAATAACTCAAAATTAAATTAAAAACGAATTATTTGGAAAGATTAACTTCTGTAATAACTTGATTGAACATTCTATCCATAAAAAAAATCGCAAACCTGTTATCCCCTATTACATTTGATTAAACAATTAGCTGCTGATCTTTATTAAAAGCACTTACCAATTCCCACCCACTATTGTGTTGATGATTGAAATTAGTAAGAATTGCATTTGCTATTTAATGTTTTACGCATGCAAACCATGCAAATTGCTTCGAAAGCTTTCTTTATTTTGGTGTTCAGGTTTGTGTTGCAGCTTTATAAATTTGAAGAATATGGTGTATGGGGGGCAGGGGTTTGCTTATTACATTTCGAATGAATATTTTAAGGAGAGAAAACTTAACACTGGATATATCCACAATTTTTGCGGATTTCTAAGTATTTCTAGGCAGTATCACTAGACGTGTTGTTGTTTGTGGCTCGTTTTTTGACAATGTCCTTATCGCCCTCGATAATACCCTGTTTGCGTTCCTTTTGTGCTTCCTTAATCATCTCATCCACCTCCTCGATGCTGGGATCCTCCTCGCCCGGTGGCCGCAAATCCTCCTCGGGCGTATAGCGTCTGCCATTGTTGCGGTTGTCTCCAAAATTGTTCCATCGATGCTGGAATCGTCCACGGGCATGTCCACGGCCACGTCCTCGCGGCTGGTAACGCGGTGCTCCATGGCGTCGTGGACTAAGGCTGCGAGACCGCGTACGTCGATAGCGAGTGGCAGGCGATGGCGTGCGTCGTGGCACAAACGGTGATGGAGTGCGACGCGGCACAAAGGGTGATGGACTGCGTCGGGAGCCAAAGGGCGATGGTGTTCGCCGTCCACCGCCGCCACGGCCAAAGGAACGCGAGCGAGAGCGTCTGTCGCGTGGCTTAAACCAAGCACCACCGCCACCGCGACCCCTGTAACGTCCACCGTAGCGTGGCGCGGAATAGCTGCGACTACGACTGCGAGAACGTGAACGGGGCGAACGTCGTCTTCTTGAGCGCGAGTGGCGTGAATGACTACAACTGCGGCTGCTGCGACTCCGGCTGCGAGAACGGGAGCTGCCGCCGCGTCGTCTAGATATGCGTCTTCCGCGTGAACGGCTGCGACGCCGTGACGAGCGACTGCGACTCCGACTTCGACTCCGGCTGCGACTCTGCGAATGGTTGCTGAGGGGCGTCGCCAAGCGCAACAGTCCAAATTTGTCCATTTGCAGCGGACGCTTCTTGATTTGAAAGGATAGTTTCTGCTGCTGCTGCTGTTGTAGATTATGGGGCTTGACGTCATGAAATTTGGGCGCTGGTGGCGGCTGCTCATCATCGGTGTTGGCTGCGGCAGCTGCGGCTGCTGCATGCTTCGAGGTGCTGGGCCCCATCATAACATCGAAAGCACTTAACGACGACGACGGTTTGCGGCTTGTGGTTGGTGCAGGAGGAGGCGGCGGCGGTGGTGGCGGACTTTCTGAGCGTTGTCGCTTGAAATAGTTTTTTAGCTGCGCTTTGAGCTGATCATCGCTGTTGCTGCTGCTGACGAGTCTGCAAAATGTTTGTGGGGGAAAAAACAAAAGCAAAGGTATTAAAATGCACAGTCAACAAAATAAACTCACTTAGCATACTTATCCCGGCTAAAATTCGCGTCATGCGTTTGAGAAAGCAAGAAGATTGTTGATCGAAACAATTAAAGCTCAAGTCAATATAGACAGGGCCAACGACCGAAGATCAAATGCCAGTTTATAGAAATGCAATGCTGCAACTGGCACATTTGATGTCGGATTACATTGGGCTTAGCCACAGTTTACCTGAATGCCTCGGCGTAATCGATCTTTTTGAGCATTTCCAGCGCCGCTTCGGTGGCCGTCATTGTTGAACTCTCATCCGATGATTTGTTTTTTGACTTCTTGCTGTTGGTGTTCGAGCTGGTCTTCTTCTGACCTTTGTCCTTATCCTTCTTCTTTTTGCCCTTCTTTTTTGACTTTTTATGCTTGCTGGCGTCACGTAACAGCTTGCGCACACTGCTCATAGTCTCGTCGTCATCCAGTTTGAACTCATTGACCGCCTGAGCATCGCTCACCGCTCTCTTATCCTGCTCGATGGGCAAATAGGATGATGCTTGATTGCTGCGCGATTTGCCGGCTAAAAAATATGCAATTCATTTGTTTTTTTTTGTGGTCAAATACAGCTGGGTTATTTGCATGACACTTACACAGATCTGCGCTGTCCTCCTCGCTGCCACTCGATGAGCTCGAATCGTCTGTGGAACCGGCAATTGTGACTACACTGCTTGCTGGCAAATGAAGCATCTCCGCCGTGTTAACTGATGTTAAAAGGCTTGATGAGGAGGCGGCAGATGCAATAGCGGCTGCAGCAGCAGCTACAGTTGGTCGCTGCTGCAGTGCATCCAGTGATATGCGTGCCTGCTCATGTTGCGGCAACAGATTCAGGCAATCGCTGTAGGCCTTGATGGCATCGGGCACACGATTCTCCTCCTCATAGCTGCGTCCGAGTGCGACCAACGTTTCGCCCATATATTTACGCGCATTCACATGATATTTATTCAACAATAGCGCCTTTTCAAAGTCTTTGAGACCCTTCAAGAAGCTGCCCCGATTCGCGTATAACGCACCGCGCGCCACCAGCCCTTCGACATTGCGCGGATCAATGTTCAGGGCCTTGTTCAGGCACTGAAAGGCCTCGACTTGTTGGCCATTCTTAAAGTGCTCAATGCCATCAGCCACGGAGCTGATTTGTTTTTCAGTATCGTATCGGATAATGTGTGTGTTTTGTTTGTGGTTTCAAGCGGGTGGTTGACAGGGGTGCAATGGATATATATGGACAAATATACATACAAATGTTTTGTTGATGCATATATAGTATATATATGTATATAAAAGCGAAGTGCTCAATCACGGCTGAACTGTTTCATCAGCTGATAACAATTTGACCTGATAACAAGCAGCCGTGATTAGAAGCCCAGCAGCCAACTTACCGGAATGCCCATTGCGATGCCTGTTTCTGTCTCAGCTCTGGCGCATATTCGGACTCTGGAAATCCCACTTTGATGTTCTGCATCAGCGTTAGATTCTCCTGCGGCTGCAGTCCATTCAATTGAAACAACACATCATAATTCGGGTTCTCAAATTCCAGTGCTGCATTCAGCTGATCTTCATAGTGCAGTGCGGCTGTTTGCTCCACATTGTGCAGTTGTCTGGTGGAGGAACATAATTAAACTATAATAGAGTCCGGTTACTATATGATACATACATATAGTATTTGGGGAAGTCGCTGAGATCACACAAACCCAGCTTGACATCGGGTTTCTTGTGGTACAGACCCAGCATGCCCAGAGTTAAGCGTTCTACGTCCGCCGAGACGCTGCAGACTTCGCAGCGTATGAAATCGTTGACAGCAAAGCTGCGCGCATTGCCCTGCTTGTCCAACGGCAGAGGACCCCATTGATCCTGGAATATGATGGCCTAAAAGAGACACGTTTATAATACAATCGATTATCTATAGAAAGTCAACATACCTTTATGGGTATGTCAGCTAGATAGAAGTGGAGCGGCTCCGCAGTGCACAAAGGCTTCACGACAATGCGATTGGCATTGATCATGATCTTTTGCACGCTGGCGCATATGATGTCGCCCTGCTTTAGGGCAGCCATGCGATGCGCCCACGCCTTGCGCTTGTCCTTGGCATTCATGAAGTACTCAATGGGCGGCTGGGGCACAAAACAGTTGCTCATTTGCGCCAGCCATGATTCCTCCATAACATTGCCCACCAGTTGTTTGTCGTACAAATCGGACGCCTTGCGTGCGAGGAATTGATGGATCTTCAGGCGTTTGGCGCGTTCCTGGAACGTGAAGTATTTCTGGCGCTCCTGATAGACGCTGTAATTGGGTTGCGTGAGATTTAATCGCCGCAAGTCTTCGACGCCGCGTTCATCGTCCCAGATCTTTTGCAATGGCTGGCCGTGGTAGCAGAGGGCACGTGCTATGTAGTTGGCATTCATTTTTTCCGACATTTTTTGGCCACTTTTCTACTCCATTGGATTTATTCACTGAAAACAAAAAGCAGAAAAAAACCACATGAAAAAAATGTCCGGCTCCGGTACAGAACAAAATGTGTCATAAATACATTTTTGCCTTTGCTGTGGAAATTTACAAGTGTTTGGGTTGGTCCTTGCGCAATTGTTGCAAATCATTTACTTACCTTTTTTAAATGCAGACAATTAAATTAAATATTTGACTGCTGCACAAATGCTCCAAAAAAATAATGTTTTTTGTTCAGAAATTACGTGGCAACTCTGGTTTTTCTTTTTTGGCACACACTCGATATTAATCGATATTATTGGGTTAGGCCCACCGGCTTATGAGCCATTGCGATTTATTTGAATACAATTATTAATTGTGAGTTGTGCTTAACCATTTAAATCATTGAATACATTATATTGTTAACTATAAAAAAAATTAGCCTTTTAGGTAAAGCTAGACTTTTTTCCTTGATAATAAAGAGTTGTACTTTTTAACATTTTTGTCGAGGTGTGACCGCGTGCAAAGTTTCTTGAATATACCAAAATACAGAAACCCCGTTAAGTTGGTCTTCGTTCAAAAAGCGTAGAGCAATGTACTTAGCCAATACACAAACCTCGGTAACGCAATCAGTTTGCAAATTGTACGCTAGGTGGCGTGTACTGTAACCGTTTTAAATTTAAATTGTATTTGCTTCGCAGCTATCAAAATCCAAGTTACTGGCAAGGGCAAATGCAAATGGATGGAAATATTGCGCAAAAACTCCAACAACAATGAATACACGCGCAGTCTGTTTTACACCAGCAAAGAAATCTACGAGCACAGCGAGACTCCGCTTCCAGAATTCGAGCCCAACGGCGTAGAATTATCGGCCGGCGAGCACACATTTGTCTTCAATGTGGCGCTGGGCCGTCAGCTGCCCTCCAGCTTCAAGGGCAGCTATGGCAGCATCAAGTACAAGATGCGCATACTAATACAAAGACCCTGGACGTTCAATGAGCGTCATACTATACCATTTACGGTTGTGAAGAACATGCCGCTGCCCGTTACATATCGCAGCAATCCCACGCCACTGGAGAAGCAGATTACAAAGACAATTAGCTTATTTGGCACACGGCCCATCACCATGGTTGCACTGTTGCCCGAGGACTTCGCAGTGCGCGGCGAACCGTTGCGCATCTGTGTGACGGTGATGAATAACAGCACAACCAATGTGGAGAAGCTGCGCTTCAAGTAAGTATTGACATCGATAACTGAAAATAGTAAAATTCAATAACCGTTAAAAATACTAAAAATACTACAGTAAATCGTTAAAATTTAAATAGTAGAGGTAACATAATTTTAAATACTTTTTTTCATACGATTTATAATTGAGTTCTTAAATTTTGATGCGCTTTATAACTATAACTATTTTTGATAATGTGATAAATTCAGTGACCGTTAATAAATTTCTGGTAGGCTAAATAAATATACTAATTTAAAACGTTAAAATTTAAATAGGAAGGGATTACTGATATTTTAAAACGTTTTTTTTTACCTAATTTGTTTATTGAATTTTTAAGTTAAAACATGTATTGATATTGACATTATTGTTCATCTTTAAAATTTAAATAGTAAATGATTACTTAAATTAAAAAAATAATTATTTTTTACTCGATTTGTAATTGAATAAAATTGTTTTGTGCTTTCAGCATTTTACAGTATATCACCTACTACAGCCACGTGCCGTTGCGGGTGCAAAAGGTCGAGTGCATTGGCATTGCCAGCAAGGAGACGGGCTCGGTGCACAAAAAGACCGAGCGCAGCTTTGCCCACGAGCTGCTCATGCCGGACACGGCACAGCCAACGGATCAGGAATACAGCGGCGTCATTACCATCTCGTATGAGCTGCGCGTGGAGGCTGTGCTGCGTGGCTTCTTCAAGAATCTGGTGCTTAACTTGCCCTTCAAGGTCTACTCGCAGGACACGTCCACAAGGCTGGGTTCGGTGCGTCCATCGCTGCCACCACGACCGGACAATGGACCGCCCGGTCCGGATGATATGACGACCGCTGGTGCTGGAAATCCATTTGAGCCAGCCGCTGCCCGACTTGTCTATCCAACGCTGGACTCTTCCATTGGTTCGCCATCGCATTCATCGCAGTACAGCGAATGCAGTTCCTTGAATTCCACCACATCGGACTCAACACTGAGTCCGGCTGTTGGTGGCGTAGAGCTATCCTATACATCGGGCTCGCAGTCTTCGCAATTCGGCAGTCCCTCGGCACGGGCCAGTTTGCGAAGCAGCTGCAATGTGCCCTACATGCCTTATTCGTCCAGCCCATTGATGGTTCAATCGTATCCACCGTTAGCACATTATATCCCTGAACCATCTCCAACATATCGACTGGCTCATGAGATACCGGGGCCACCAATCTCAGTGTCAGGCTCGTCGCCACGTCTGCCACCCTATTTGGCCGAAGATGTCCTAGACAGTGATGCATCACCAGCACTGCGGGTTGCCAGCGGCTATACTCAGTTGCCATCCACCTCCAGGATGTCCGGATCGCATGCTTTGCGTAAGAATTTCTGCTGATAGCATTCTTGATAACTGACTGATAGACATGTGATATTCTCTCTCTATTGCAGCGCCATCGTATGATGAGCTCTTTGGCAGCGCCAATGCACCACCGGAGTCACCAAAGTGAGCTGCCTCATGCCACACGCACGCACTTAATCATAGTTTATGCCGCCCAGTTACATCTAAGCTTTTGCATAGAAACGCTTCAGGTTTACTTTAGAGAGCTTGCAATGCCTCAAACTTATTTCAAAACAAAGCAATCCGATCAATGCCACAAATACTTACAACAATATGTTGTAAATTCTCTCACAAAAGTCAATGCATCAAATGAAAGTTTATTATTTCATAATACTAACACAAAGCACAAAATTGAGCCATTAATTTATTCTTTTTCTTGTTTAAATTAGCGCCAACCTTGTGTTCGCATCACGCATCTTTGAAAAAGGCGTGGAGGCAACAGACTTTCGTATTCTTACCAAATTAGCTATCGAATTAATTGCATAGGCTCGAATTTTAAAGAGAAAAACATTAGACTCATTCAAATGTATTCGAATATTTACAATACAATGTTTAACGAATTTTACACAATATCGTTAACTGGATTCGCATCAATTTCATTTACTTTTTTTATACTTTTATATTGAATCTCGCACTTTTCATTTATTCAACGTATTCGATATTGTGTTGAACTTTACTCAATTTACCAAAAACAAAAGAAAAAAACTTTAAAAAAGTTTCTTTTATATGTAAGCGTTTCTTAAGATACAAATCAAAATCAATTTCAATTATTATTTTGTTTAAATATTCACGAGAAATCATATATTTATTGACCTAATTTATTTATTTGCGCACCTCATTAATAACCTTTTTGTGCGTTCTGAAAAGCACTCTTGATTCGATATTAACACTAAGAAGGCAGCTATTTACACATTTACTCATGAACAAATAAATGTTTCGAGGTCGACGTCTATGAATCGTATATGTACTTATCGAAACGATATTAAGTATTGATCGATATGTTTTTTGTAATTGGAGACGAATCTTTAAAATATTAATTGTAAACGTGGTCGTATACGTATTTAAAGCGAATATTTTAGTTAGTAAGTGCACAAATCAAATCGCAACATGAATGATTTCTTTAAGGTGCTTTATATTATTATTCAGTGAATATTTTTGGAGAATTTTTCATGATTTTAAAACGCAATGAAACAAATAAAATGTTATACTTGAAAAACAATTTGCGAAATGTGTGTTTTTTATTTGGGTAAAAGAATACAAAATTAACAGGCAGGCAGGTAACGTATGTATCTATCAAAATGTAATCTTGGAGTTGCACACCTGAACAGGGTCAACCAACAACTTGCGGCCCAGACGCAGCCCATCACTGGCCCAAAATGGGGAGGAGGTATATTGTATTGTGTACGTGTTAAATTACAATTTCAAGTGCTTGACGGGCAGTGTGTTAACGTCTTGCGTCTCCCACCCTCCCACAGTCAGCAGCCAGCGGCATGTGGCAACTGGCAACTGGGAAGTGGCAAGTGGCAAGTCGTTGGCTCTATAAACGTGTGCGGCTTTTGCAACAAGAAACGGAAGTGTTAAGTCAGCTGTAATTGTTTTCCTACTTTTTGTTTCGACTTCGGGCAACAACAACGACATTGGCGACAACAATTTAGTTTCTCCCCTCTTTGGATGGTAGTCTGAGTAACCATAAATTATATTTTTTTTCCATAATACTTAGTACCACATGGTATGCATGGAGGATGCAACAGAAGGGGTCTCTGCATGGGAAGCGTACATAAACAAAATTGTTAAATAATAGCGACATTTAACGGAAGTGTAATGCCTTTCATTCAGGGCCTAACAACACGCGCGACAAACGATCTGACTCTCGGCACTCGGCTCTCTGCTCTGGTTTTATGTCAAATTATAGAGGTGTTAAGGGCGACGCACGTGGACTGGACACGTTGAGCAATGTCCCTCCCTTGCTTCATCGCTCCACTTGTTGTCCACCCTTCGCTTCGAGGCTCTTTAATGTCTTAATTCCTGTTGTAGCAAACAACACAATGGGAGTCAAGTTGAAACTGTAATTTGTGGCTTATGCCACGTAGCAATAAGAGAATTCAATGCTTTTGATTTTGGCATAAAAACGTGACACTAGCGCATATTAAGTATACGCCATGTGCGAGCAAAAAGATGCAACATTATCAGCACGCACGTAAATCCTCAAACTGTTGTAAAACTCAATAGAGTAGTCGAATTATTTTACGTAAAGTCAAATATTGCTCTTAACTAATTGACAACTTAAAAATTAATTTTGTTTTCCCCGTCTGTCTATTTGCCTCTTTCTTATTTTAATTTTAAGCTCAACTATGCATAAGTAATAATGATAATATTTAATAAATTATACAAATTAAAAATATCAAATTCTGGGCGTTGTTTTATTTCCTAACTTATGGACTTATTATTTGAACTTATTTAAATGACATAAAATGGTATGTTTATTACAGAACAACTCGGACAAAGCTCTCCAAAGTGTGTCGCTTAATAAAAAGTGTGCGTTTGTGTGTGTGGCATGTGTAAAACTTGGTATCAAAACTTGGGCAAAAACGGGATCCCAGCTGGGGCACGAACGCAGCTGGGCTGAGTCAAGGCAATGAAATTAGTTTATTTGGCTGGAGCTGGAGCTGGAGCTGGAGATGGAGCGAAAGTCAACAATGGGGAAAATGAAAGAAATTGGGCAAAGTAAAAAGCATATTGCCTAATGCCAAATAACCAAATCAAAACTAATCGAGCAGAAGTTACTGCAACTGTATCCAAGCTGCACGACCGGCAGTCCGCTCGTCTGCTGTCGCCTCACTCTGCCCTAGCAGGTGGTGACGTCCTGGTGGCGGGTTGCCCGCAGTGAAAATGGTTTTAAATTGCCGCCTGATTGTCTTTCAGCTTGACTCACACTTGTGGCATTTGCCACTGGTCACGGACTCGCCACAGTCCCTCTCTCTCTGTCTCTCTCTCACTCTGTCTCTTTGGCATTCGTTTTCCCTTCAGAGTGGTGACTCAAATTTAATCAAGCGCACAAATTTTTGCACGTACGTATTTCTATTTCTATGATATTCAATGGGCGGCTTCCACTTTTTTGGTATTGCCAGTGGTCCAGCTGTTGGTCACATGTGTTGCTGCCCCCTCCTCCTCCTCCTCCTCCTCGACTAGTTCCCTCTCTGTTCAGTCCGTCTGTCAGTGTGAATGGGCGTGAAACGAACTCCGTCCATGACTTGGCCCAGACAACAGTTGCCAAAGACTGCGACCCTTTTGTCATTGTTGCCTGTTTGGTGGCAAGGGGCGGACACCAGCAACAGCAGCAGCAGTCGCTTCATTAAGCATTTTTCTTGTTGCTTTTATTGTTGTTGTTGTAGTAGCTGTGCTGAGCTCAAGCTGTGCCGGATTGTGTAAAAGTTGCATCCGAAGTTTTTGATTGTGGCTTACACTGTCCACAATGTTGGAGCTGAATTGAGTAGATTTCACAGTTTGTGCCATTTAAACTCTTTAACACAATTATGTTTACTTTATATCCAAAGATTAGCTACATTTGAAATATTATAGCATACTTTTCAGAGTACAACGATTGGGTTCGATTAACATATGTTGTATAATATTAATAATTACTTCAGATCGATTAATTGCAAAAATTGCAAATATACAAATTTTCTCGAGTGTTAGGTCATGGTTTGTAATTATAATTTGAAATATTAAATGAATATAATTTAATTTTCTATAAAAATAAAATAAATATGAATTTCCAATTCCTAGTATAAATACCCATATTTAATATTACATAAATATAAATTACAATTTAAAATTATAAATTCTACTTTACAAAATATTAAATATTATTATGAAAAAAAAAAAATAAATAAAAAATTACATATTATAAAACCCAATTTTCAATCATTTATTTCTTGTACTATTGAAAAATTTGTTGTGCTTATATTGTTGTTAAATAAAAGGTTTCATTTTGTACGAACCGCAATTCTAATACTTTGTTGTCAAATAAGTTGTGCAATGCCAATTTTTGACACAGTTGCTGACCACTTTGGTGGCTTTCTTGCAGCAATTTGTTGTACGTACCACATACGCACGTGCCGGCCGCATGCCCCATGCCACATGCCCCATGCTTCTCCCACTTGCCACACACACTCGTACAATATGTTGCAATTTCTGTTAATTTCGT
The DNA here is from genome assembly GCA_035047365.1 of Drosophila ustulata. Lineage (NCBI taxonomy): Eukaryota > Metazoa > Arthropoda > Insecta > Diptera > Drosophilidae > Drosophila > Drosophila ustulata. Next base: position 21,949,567 of record JAWNPT010000094.1, read on the forward strand.
TATTGAGACACGTTCACACGAATTGCGTCACAGCTTGTGAAGGATGCTGTTCAAATGCAGCAGCAACGACTGTTTACAGGAGCATTGATATTTTGGGCTTGGGATCGGATCGGATTTGGGGTTGGAATTGCGATTGGGATGGCCAGATGTTATGGCATCTTAAGACGAAGCTGATTGATGTACTTTACGCTATGCCGGAGTTGTATTGGCAAACAAGCCACAGCAAAAGCTTGCGGTGAGCATATTATTTCATAGCCAAAGCGAAAAGCCATAGCCATAGCCATAGCCATAGCTAAACCAAAGCCAAAACGTCTTTTTAAAGAAATGCCAAAGCATTTGGCCAGTGCTCAAAAGGCCACAACAAAGCAAATGCCATGCTAAACTAGCAGCCAACTTGAGCAGAAGCGAAACAGTTTTATGCACCAGTTGAGCAATATTTTTTTTTTCTTTTTTATTTCCCATTAAATCTTGTTCGAAATGAACTAATTTCTCTTGTTTGCCTTAGCCACGTGGCGTATACGTAATTTATAATTGTTTAAGGCTGAAGTTTCAACGTATGCTCATTTCTTTAGCAAATTATTAAAATATTTTGAATTAATAATTTGAATTTTCTTTTGCATGGATTTTAAAGAGTATCTATGCGTTTGCGTTGAAATAAGTTGTTTGGTTAGCAGCTGCATTGAACTTAAATAGTTTTGAATAAAAACTTTTACGTAATCCATTCGCACAGGTTGCTCAATCAATAAACAAACTCTGATTAATGATATAAAAACAAGTTTTGCGTAAGCATTTTATCGGCAATCTGTTTGGCTTCCGTGCAAATGAAAATTATTTGTATTTGTTTAACATGTAAATAAATTAGTAATTAATGCAGAAAAATCAACATAATTAAATTATGTTGGAGCAAACCAATAAATGTTTTAACATGTTGTTTGGTAATCATTATTAGCCGTTAAATGTCCGCGCAATAAAAAACCGTGGATTAACAAAAACATTTATATAAATTAACACCTCTTTGTGCGGACATATGTATGGGGATTTTGCTCGTAAATTAAATTAAAGAGATTTGCAAATGATTTGCATAAATTATATAATTCCAACTGGCGAATAAATGCGCATACAAATAATTTAACTTGTTCACTTTTAATCAAATCAAATTTCCCTTGTCATTCAACGGTTTGTTAGTTTTGCAATAACATAATTGTTCACTTTTCAAAGCGAATATAAAACTTCATATCAATAAAGAACGTATCGATTTACTGAAACTAAAATAAAATTAAATAGACCATTAATATGAAATATAATATAAATAATACATTAAATGAAATATATTGTTTATTGAAATAGAATTAAAGTGAAAACTAATTTCACTGAAATGCAATCAGTTTTAAATTGTTAGCATAAACATACATATAACAAATGTGCTGAATTATTGCAACAATTGGCTCGAATTTGTCTTTGTCAACTGCCTCAAAAGACCGCAGTGCACAAAACCTAATAAATGTAGCATAATAGTAATTATTAGTTTTTGCTGTAACCAACAAAATACTAAATGCAATTGACTTAAATTCTATGCATCCGAGATATCCCACAAACTGTGTACACTTTATCAAATTGTATTCGTATATTGAATTCCTTGCAAGGAATAGGAAATGGTAAATTGACACGGACTAAATCAAATCAAATCAAATCAAAATGAAAGAGAAATGCTGTCAGGTTAAGTCAAATGAAATACTCCGAGCAGCTCGTGTCCAGGTTTGTGGACCGCATTCTTCAGCAGCAGTTGGCATTGTCAATGGCCAAATTAATGGAATACAAATATGCAGAGTGACGCAGAAATGTTAACCAAGAGTTGATTAGTCAACCTGCCGCACATTTTTCACATTCACAATGCAAATTGATTCAAATATTGGCATTTAATTAAATGCAAACAGACCTTACCTGGCCTTCCAAAAATGCTGTGGCCAGTTTTCCCAAACTTAGTCTTTCATTCATTGGCAGTAGATTTAGCTGGATGTATAGCTGTTGTATAGTACATATTGCTATTGCTATTGCTATTGCTGTTGGCTGTTGGCCTTAAAGAACTTCATTAAAATGCCAACAGGGCTTCTCGCACAAAACCAAAACCGAAAGCAGAAATGCCTTCTGCATTTCATTTTGTAAATTTAAATGGCAGTTGACAAAGCTAAAGACCCACAGCTCACACTCCCAACGAAAAGTCCACTTCAATGCCATGTAATTGTTGTCCGGCCAGAAGGTTGTCTGAAGCAGCCCTGCAGTTATTTGCATTCAAATCGCAATTTTTGTCTCATTAGAAAGGCGGGGGCAACGATATTGTGGCCCTGAAACCTGAAACCTGAAACCCGACTCCCAGCACTCACAACTCTCTGTGACTCTCTCTGCCAACTCCATGGGGCCCAGACATTCTTGAGTACGATGTCGCTTAAGTGTCCCAAAGTTACGCCGGCCACACGGCCAAATGAATGCCAACAAGTCAGCCAGTCATTCAGCTGGACAGCCTAGTCTGTGCTCATCTCCATCTCAGTCTCGGTCTGAGCCTCATCCTAAGACCGAAGCAATGGCAATGGCAATGGCAACGGCGACGTTATCGCCTGTGGGCCTTAGTTTAATTTCACTCCAATTTTCATTGTACAATTTTCGCATTTTTCGATATGGCAGGAGTGAAGGGGGCAAGGTCCTTCTGCGCTAAGGGTCGCTGTTGCTGCCACCACCACTGGCAACGTTGCTGCTGCTGCTGCTGCTGCTTTGCAAACTGATATTGCCTTTTAAGTAAATCAATATCAAATGCCTCGGATTTAAGTTTGCCAAGCTAACGCAACAAAAAAAAACAAACAAAAATTGAGAATAAAATTCAGAAAAGGGAATTTCATGTAAGGCAGCGCCGACAATTGACTGCTCTACAATAATGATTTTTAAGTACTTAAATTAGAGGCGTTTAATGTCAATTTTAATAGCAATATTATTTTTTAGTCTACTTAGTTTAGAGTCACTTAAATATTTATTTTAAATTGATGGTAACATGAAATGTGCAACACGATTAAAGAAATGATTCATGTGCTTACCATTGGGATTTAATGAATATAGTCGTTTAACTACCGCTTGATCTGCGACGCTTTTGCTGCATTGTGCTGACAATCCTATTAGTATATTGTATGCTTATATGTCAGATGTCGTCCTTTCCACGCTTAATAGCTTATGGCGTAGTCAAGGGGACCCAACTCAAAAAAAAGAGCAGCCCATTCAAGGAGGGCATCATGCGAAATTTTGTGATGATGAATGAAAATTTTGTATTCTTTTTTTTTTTTTTTTTTGGTTTTTCTGAATATGTGTGTTGGTGTGTGTGTGTGTGCATTTTATGTGCGCGTTTTTAATTTTCCAAAGTGAAAAGCAAATTTGTCACAATTTCATTTGCTGTGTTATTGGATTGAGCCGCATTTGATGAAGCTCTGGTTTCATTATATACGGTTTTTCCATTTTTTTTTTTTTTTTCGTGTTGGATTTTCATTTTCATTTTTGTGTGTGTGTCTGTTTGGAAGCGGTGCTCAAGTCGTTGTGTGGCTAATGCTAATAAATTATATGGCAGCTTTCAAATTGAAATCCGCGACGACAACTCAAACGAATTTAATTGAAAAACTGTTTTCGCCACGTTTTGCATATAAATCAGTCATTCAGCTAGCCATACAGTCAGTCATTCAGCCATTCAGGCAGGCAGCTATACTCGTATAGCGGCAGCCTTGGGGCCGACAAACAGCATTTGCATCCAGCGCCAACTGGAGAATCATACTGGCTAACTAAAGCTGGTAGTTGTTGTAGTAGCCATATGAGTTTAGGCTAACGTTAGGCGCACCGCACGTCGTGCATTTGGGCAAACAAACGTGGACCGTACGGGTCACTGCGTATTGAGAGCGCTGTGTAGTAGAGGGCCACGCCCACCTGGCTGCGACAACATGCACAGTTTCCGCGCGCTTTCAATTAGTAATTTGTCAGCGAATTTCAGCGCACAGTTTGTGCAAATTACGTACCCTCAAAAGAGAGAAGAAAAAACGTACAGCAGAAATTTATATAGTATATAGTATAGTATGGAATACAGCAAATTCGCTCACTCACTCGCATATGAAAAGCCGTTGTAATTCAATTGTGCGAGTTAGTTGGCAGCACAAATAAAAAATAAATAAAAGTATATAAAGCAAAGTGAGTACACGCTGCAGTTCGCAGAGAACTATTCCCAACTACCCTGGACAAAACTCATTTCCCATTAACTCTTCTCGAATTGAGGCATTTATAAAAACACGCCATCAGCACACGAATATACCCTTTTTTAATGCTGGCAGGATGTGCGAATATTTTTATAAATAAAATGTCCTCTACAGGACCTTATGTCATTTGGCATATCATATCTTTGGGTGTGTTTATTTTATTTTTGATCAGCCATTGCGCAAACATATAAACGAAATATTTGTGTATATCTTTGGCGATTTAATTAAAATTCTGTGCAAAAACTGCGATTTTAATCCAGCACTTTTCGACTTTTTCCATGCCCTGTTGGACTAGTGTTGATTTCAGTAAGTTAACTGGAAAATTATAAAAAAAATGCTGCTATGAAGTGCACAGATTTGTGAACAAATTTATTAGTTGGTTTTGAGGCGTAAGTTACGTTGTTTATTATCTAAAAAAGTGTATTTATTGACTTTATAATGTGTGGAGAAATTAACATTAAAGATTGAGATATGTGAAACCAAAATATTATGATTTCAAAATTTGTATTTAAAATTTGCTTATATTTAAAGATAATTAATGATGATTGAGATCTATTTTTTTAAATATTTATTTTATTTATTCATTTCATTTATTTTTAATGCATATTCTGTTTTAGATTAAATGACTTTTTTCGGTGAATTGCCGACAAAGGTTCACACGCAAAGCGTTAAATGAACCGATTGTTAATTGCGCATTATTTATCCACATTGTTTACATTAGACTTTCCCTCACAACGAAACGCACATATATACACGTACACGTACGTCTCTATATAGCTGAATTCCAGCAGACATTTCGGTATGTGTTTTTTGTGTGGGGGTTTTTTTTTTTTAACAACGAATTGACTCCCTGCGGGCCTGTTGGATATGCGGCTTTTAGCGTGTAAACATTATCACGGTCAACGGGTTTTAATTAGTGATTTAGCTGCAGGAAATGACGCAAGTCAAAGTGAATTTGAGAGCCCAACAATTTTAGTCCGTTCACTTGCCTACTTTTAGCTGCATAATTTGTAGAAATATTTTGCGTTGCTCGTTTTATACACAAACACAAAATGAAATGCAATTTGCCGCTGTAAATTTACGGCGCACATTTAATTTGATATGCGAACTTTTCGCAACGCAATACGTTCGCAAAATTGATGGATAATAATGAAAGAACGCACAGGTATTCCATTGAGAAATTGCATAGTAAATTAAAGAGAAATGCGTCATAACCGATTTGAATTCGCAAAAGGCATCGATTTAATGCTATGCACATTTAAAGTATTTATCTAATGTATTGACTGCGTATGAGATAAATGAAAGTTGCATTTTATAGATATATTAGTTTCTAGTCTGTTGGAACATAAACTTTGTCCATGGCTGATCAGAAGGGCGAAGGTGCGTATCACGAATAGTTTGAAACAAATATAAAGTTGCATTTTAGTCTGGCACACACACACACACTATCAATCCATATGGGTAAAGTGCTTATTTATGTGCATGCTTCGAGCAGTCAAAAGACTTGTTCGTGTATTGTTGTAATATGCTGAAAGAGGTTTTACTTATTTCTTTAGTTTTATGCGAAATTATGGCACATTAGCAGCATGACGTATTTATAACTTTTAGTTGCCTGCCTGCCTGCCTGCAAAAAGCAATAGTAATAGCAACAGCAACAGCGACGGCAAAAGTAAAGCGCCCCAAGGCTAACAATAATACTCGTATGCAACTTCATCAGTTGCACATTCACACACACAGACACACATTTACACACAGATACACACACACATGCATATGCACAGCTGCAGCTACTCAAACAATATGAGGACGGAAGTAGCAAATAAAATTCAAATTTGTGCCAAAGTGTTTCATGGCCGGAGAGGAGCTACATGCAAATTCTCTGCAGTTGATAGTAAACGCTAATGTGAGCCCATGTAACTGTAACTGTGTCTGTGTGTGTGACCGAGTGCTTTATGCGACTATTGCATATTGCTGTATGTATGTGAGCGCGTTGCATGTAATAAATTTCACTTGCCGCGTTGTGTTCGCGTCGCATATTGCCTGTTATTATACCCCTTAAAGAATATGTCTAAAGAGCGACTCTGATTAAATTATCATCAAATGTTGTAGCTTATTATTGCACTCTTAGGTTAACGAAATATTTCATAGTTAGTTGCGTGGTATCTTGCAGTCGGCACTCTTAATGCAGTGTACTTTCCCGACAATGCCAACGAGTGTGAATTAGTATCTGCATAAAGGTGTGGGACTTTGTCTCTTTGTACACAGTATTATTATGTTAATTATCTTTTGAAATTTCAATTGCAATAACTGTGCGAATGCTTAGCCTGCATTTGGAAATTCATTTAAGCTGATTGCATATTACGAAACTATTAATTGAATGTGACGTGTGTATTGAGAAAATATTATAGAAAATACTGCGTTGGTGTTGGTGTTGATATTGGGTGCAACTGAATCGGATTACTATATCGCTTACAGCAAGCAAGCAGGCATTAAAACCCGCCGCTGAGGTTGATTGCGATACAATTTGAGAGCATAGAGGACCTCATAATTGCGATTCTGGCAGCAGGCAAATGAATTGTGGCTATAAACATGATGCCAGATGGCGTGGCTTCAAAGTCAGCTTATTAACGGTAAGCGCGGTGGCCGAATACGTTTTGGGAACTCGATGTAAGCGGAATTCACAGATACGGCTGATACGCAGCTGCATATTAACAATAATTTCCCCAAATGTGTGGTTACGTTTAAGCCAACAAACGCCAAAAATGCGGCGCAATAATAATTTCCATTGGGGCGAATGCGAGTGTCTGTGTGTGTGTACGTGCGTACTATTATTAACATGTATACTATACGCACACAAACCCGAAATGTCTGGCCAATATACACGGGTTATGCATATGTAAATATATCCTGAACAAGCGCAACAATAACAACGACAAATGTGCGAAACAATAATAATGGCAATGTGCCTGTGTGTGTGTGTGTGTGATTGTTTGCCTTGGTGGTGTGCGTGAATAATGACAAATAGCTACAAGTGTATGCGTGTGTCTGTCCGTGTGCTTCCACTTGTGCTTTGGGCCACTTTGGCTGCTCCTTTTGGCCTTTTGTTGTGGCAATTAAATTAAACTTAACATTTCCCGCGCACCGAAAACATACAATTTGTATCGAAAATATGCGATAGAGTCTCGTGCACTTTACCGCGGAGGCGTGTGTCAGCAGCTGTGCCAAGAGGGCGTGGCATTCAACAAAAAAATATATATATGTATAAAAACAACAACAGCTAATTATGTGGACTGCCATAATGTGACTCCAGAGGATTCAATGCAACCAAATATGGCCAATTACAAGCACATTCATTCACACAAGAGAAGCCATGAGTCATGACTATTTCGTAACATGTGAATATATTATTATGATACTTAATCTTCGTTGTATTTATTATAATTAAAACATATCTGAGAAATTCAATTTACATAAATATACATACGCTGTGACGCATAATTATTTAGAATTTCCATTGAATTTATTGAGCTGCAATTTGCTTCATTTGTCTTTAGATTTATTAAACAGCATTAAATTTCCATTAACACTGAAACTAAGTAAATATTTTTGCCTTCATGCACACAGAGAAATCCGAATTGAATTCTTTTCGAACGGATGTCAACTATGTAGATTAACACAATAGTCAAATTGTGAAAAGCAACCAGGTAAATATAATTAAACAATGCACAAAAGCATCTAAATAACTAGGCACTTAAATGAAGAACAAATTTCGCAATCGTTTGAGTCGGCATGTCTTAACAAATATTGATTGTGGCCGAAATGTTGGCTTTATGGATGCCAACATTCGAATGTTAAGTCAGAATTGAGAGTTAATGATTAAAGATTTGGGGTGCAATAATTATCGGAACATATACTTTGAATTAATTCCTAAATTTGTGCAAAACATTGTGTGATTTCAGTGTAGAAGTTAAATTTCATTTTTAAATAAATAAATTAAAGAAAAGTATTTGTGTGCTTGCAACTGTATGTTATTTACGCATGCATTTCCATTTTATCGTTTCGCTTTATGCTCCGGCTCTGTTTTTGTGCAGTAATTTATTTAGTAAATATTGGCATAATAAATAGTCTGCCAAGTTGGTTATCAAGTTATGTGAAATGTTGTGCTTCATTTAAAAAATCTCTTGTTTGAAAATTTATTATTTATTTAAATGTATATTTCACTTCTGAGTCAAAGCCTGGCAAAACCATTATTTGTATAATACTTTTATAAATGAAATGAAATGAGGTTAGTTTAAATAATAATAAATAACAATATAATATATATAACAAAGTTGGAGTATAAATTCCAACTTTCAAGAAATAATTTGGGTTCATTGTGAACGTGTATGGGGAGTTAATCACACTTTATATTGCTTACAAACTTTACACGATGATTTATTAGCTGTAGTGCGTGTAATGATTTGTAAAAAGTCAATTAAATTTATTACTTAGTGTTTTTAAATGTTTTTTTAAGGACCAAAATCAATCTGTTTTAACTGTTGCAGAACATTTAATAGTTCCTGAGCGGTAAAAAAAAAAAATAATATAACAATGGCATAAAAAGACGTCTTCAAAAAAAAAATATTTTGTTTATTTTTCTGGTAATGTCATCATAATTTTTTAATTAATTTATTAAAAAAAAACCGAACCTATTTTTTTCGAACAGTTTTCTTGTGAACTCTGTAATTACAAAAGCCAATTAAATCAAACTTGCCCATCATTTTATGCATTCATTAATTTTTTAAAAAAAAAAAAAAATTACAAGCAGATTGTTTATAAATTATAAAAACCTTAGAATATCATAATAAAATGAAAATTAATTAATGATAAACAAATGGAAAGTTACTGCACAGACACAATAAAATGAGTGCCTAAATGAAAACTTTTTGATCATGTTGTTGTGCAAAACTGGCAAAAACAATTATAATTACAATGGCCATAAATGTTAGCACAAGTAGACAGTGTTGGGCGTGTATAACACGTTAATCGGGAGTCCATGGATATACAGCACTCTTGACCACTTGAGAATCGGATAACACCATAACACGATGCAGTATAAGTATAATGTTATGCACTCTTCTTCAGAACTCGAGAAAATGGAAAAAAAGGAAAACACAGAGAAAGGGAGGAAAGAGAACAATGGCATAACTGTGAATTTAGATTACTTATGATTATTATGGGCCAAAAGCGTCATGCCAAATGCCAGAAACCTCAAGAGCCAGCGCAATTCAATGCACAACAAAGCGCATTCCTTGATGGTCCTTTAACGATCTCAAATTTAGCATACGAACGAACAGCAACTTTTTCTCTTCGGCTTCACCTTCTGTTTTGTAGGCGCACTGTCATAAAACTAAAAAGAAACTGGTCGCAAATAGAGCAGAGCAAAAAAGACCAAAACCAACAGTTTTTATGGCACATATAAAGCAAAAAGCCATTGCACATATTACAACACGAGCAAAGTTTGGAAGAGTTTTAGTGGCTTGCATTTAGTTCTAATTGGCTGAAAGCATAGAAAGCTTTTGGCAATTCAAACTATATGAGAGTCAGGACCAGCTAAGGGGGCAACAGTTAAAAGAAATGGAAGTCCTAAAGTGCCTTAGGCCAGTTTATTCACCTCGCTGCAGTATATGAAAGGAATACAAAATGTTATTATGTTGATGGGGCTGAGGCATGTGCATGCTTGATTCATATGCAAGTGGAGCATGCATTATTTGCCCCGCAATCTCAATCTCAATCGCATTTTGATTCCTATAGCAATGAAAGAAAGCATCACAAGGTGTGAAGGTGCCACGTGAAATGTGTTTCTTATATCTGACAACTGTCTATCCGTCATGTGAAGTCATCTCTATGATGGTTTCAGCCATATTTCATCCATTAGCAGGCACTCAGGAGCCATGTAAATGCTAATACGAGTTGCTAAGCGGCTTGACAGCGACTCTGGAAAAAAGCAAGTAGAGCATCTAAGCCTTAAGCTCGGAGTTAAGCGCATTTGCGACACTCCATCAAATGTCAAATTGATTTAATATTGAGCTTTAAGATTACGCATACGTCAGTGTTTGACCGCAATACGGAGGACATGATGATGCTATTGCTGCTGCTCTCCTTGCCAACATAATTAAAATTGTGGCTGAATTATAAATGGCACCTGTGGCGGTTGACCGCAGCTATGCAGCGAGCTGTGAGCTGGGCGCGTTAAGTCCTGTGGCCTGAGCTGAGCACTTAAAGTAACCCAGGGAACAAAAGAAAATAATCCAATGGAACAACAATAACGGCAACTACTAGTTAAAGTTGTCTGCTGCAACATTTCAGAGTATAAATTTTAAGTGCAGCACATTAACGGCTCACAACCTCAAATGGAAAATTACAAAAAAAAAAAAATATATATTTATATGTATGCTATTCGGAGCATAAGAGTGCAAAATGCACCTGCAGCTACCGCAGGCTCTTAGTTGTGGCAGCAACATATGGTCGTGTTATAATTGCCAGAGCGCGACTCGGTTCCAACATCGAAATGACTTTCCATAAAGCGAGTCCTGACCCACATTTCGGGGTTACATTATTAAAGTAGCGAAACCGACCGCATGCAAAAACTTTACCATTAAGCGGATGTTAAAGCCACGCCCAGCTTGTGCACCTGCCTGCCATCCTGCCATCCTGCCATCCTGCCAGCCTTCTGCCTGCTGCCTGCCAAGCTGGCTAAGTCCAAGTCTCATGCTTGACTTGCACTTATTGTTGAAGGCTGTTTAGCGGCTTTCATTTTAGTCGTCGTTGTTATTGTTGCTGCTGCTGCTGCCATTGTGCTCTTGTTGTTGTTGTTGTTGACTTGTAATTTTTCTACTCGAACGCTCGACTGGGCCACGACGAAGCTTTTGTCGCTTGTTCTGCCATTTTATGCCGTTTTTACAGTCCTAATAATAGCAAGTTCTCTCGACAGCATAATCACTTGTTTTATGCATATAATTTTCTGCATGAACAGCCCCTAGCCAACCCCCTCCCCCTTGCCCCCTCGACCACACTCTTTCTTGAACTCATGTCCTACACCTCAATCCATTTACTTCGCTGGCCATGGTGAACTGCTCATAATCATTAGTTGCCTGGCAGGCCATGAATAATGACTTGCCACTTGATATTGGTAAGCAAATAGCTGGCGAAAATTATTAATGTACCTTGGCAGTGGAGGGGTTATGTGGGTTTTGGCCAACTGAAGGTCATTGCGCGCAAGTGCTTATGGCCAACCAGTCAGTCAGTCAGTCAGTTAGTCAGTCTTTAGTGGGGCGTGACTGTGGAAGTCTATCATTTGCAGCTACAATTAATTTATGTAATTGAAGACAACCTCATTTGTTGACCAAATCGCGTTTTAAAATATTAAATTCAAAATGTTATTGAGATATTTACGTAAGAAAAAAGCTAAAGCACGTTGAACATTTTTTGTGGAATTCATTGCAAAGTGAAAGTCAATTTAAGATACATTTCAATTTTGTGATGAATTTATTATACCCACAGATTCATAAATGCGTCAAAAAAGAACCGAAAACAAACACAATAATCGTGTGTCACCAAGTGTTGTTAGTAGTTTTCTTTATTGTTGTGTGTTGGCCATTGTTATCCATGGTGTATATTACACGACTCAATGAGGCCAACTGATTGTTTATAAATAAATAGGGTGCCGAAAAAGTATGCAAAACAGAATGTTACAAACGAATGAAATGAATGAATGGAAAAAATGGCATTGGCAGGCAATCTGTGTGGGCTATATTAAAAATGCATTATGAAAAACACGTCTGTTTATTGTGGGCGCACGAAAGGAAAAGGCGCAGAAAAAAAAACTGCGACAGATTTTATGACCTGGCCAATATATTGTTACCTACATACATAGATATATGTATGTGGAGCTATATATGATGCTGCATTCAGTGCTGCATCGGTGGCTGGCAGTCGAAAATAAACATGCATCAACGTGCTGCACGCACCGCCGTAAACATGTTGGCCGTGCAACGATTCTGGAGTAGCCATGGCCATGGCACGCTACCCGAAACCGACACGACATGCCACTCATTTCAAGTAGTCGCCCACTGCCACGCCTCCAATGGCATACAGTAACGAACCCACATCCATAGTCGACATCACCTCACCTTCTACATCCGCCTCCATCTCCAGCTGCACCACGGAACGCGCAGCTCGTAACTCGCAACCAGGAATGGAACACACATCACTTCATTCAGCAGCAAATTGAATAACAACATTTTCCATTTGCTGCATATTTTATACGGTGATTAAATTAAAGTTGCAACGTGCTTCGGAGCATCAGGCATGGAAATCGTCGAGTAACTTGTAGAAACTTGAAATGCCACTGCTAATGCAATAAGTTGTCAACACTCGTCTATGTGCCACATTAAATACGCGCTGCCTTCAATCTGATGATAATTTTCTTATTTTACATATAATTTTAATTATTTCAGGTAACGTGAAAACATTTTTACACATTTATATGAACTCTTTTTGATTACAAGTATTATGTGATAAAATTTCAGATATCAAGTATATGTGGGGCTTGTCAGAATCTCAATTTATTATGCTTTAAGCTCCCAAAAATCAAATAGTTATTTCATATCATGGCCACATGTGAATGCATATTTTGAAAAACGAATTGATTTAATTTCATGCATTGGCGTAACCCTTTCGTGGGGCATCACTCATTGGTAAAAACTCTCATGGAATCATGGCATATAATATGAAAGATATAAAATGCCAAATGCCTTTTGTTTGCTAGCAACAAATAAATAAATAAATATCCAGCTTACAGCGCCGAGCGATATGCAATGCATATTTTTTATGTCCGCATAACGCTGCCACATACGACTGTAAATACGATTTATGTACGAGTGTGTGTGTGTGTGCGTATGGAAGCATTATAATGCCACTACAGACGCGCACCATCCGGTTTATGATTTACAATATCACGGTCAACAATAAAAGAAAAAAACTGGCGCAGTAAAAGTTTAATAATCACAAAGTCGTATAACAATATGATTTTCTGGCACTGCAATTTTCAATGTCAGACTAGAATAAATGGCCAAAAAGTGCTCAACTAAAAGCTATCCTGTAAGCAACACTTAATCAGATTTGCGACTTGAAAACTAAATAGTGAATGGGTCAATAAAAATTCTTCAGGGAAAGTGTAGTCTGATATTTAATACAAATTACATATTGGTCAAAAGCAATCAACCACTTGTTTATATTTCACATTTAGAGAGTATCAAACTACTGTAAATATTGCTAATCTGCGCTTAAGCTATACTTTGGAATTGTTCAGGGCTCTAAGCCCAAAAATAGAATGTTAAGAGGATTGTTAAATACGTGCAGAACTGTATAATACTTTAACAAACCATACAACAGTTATACGGTGAATTTATCTGTTGTGAAACCTAATTAAACTGTATTTAAAATGCAGCTATGCCGAGGCATGTAATACGCATTGAAATCAAATTAATTATATGCAACAATGCCAAACACATGGCTTTAAATAAAATTCGCAATGCGATGGTAATAAAATTAGATTCATATTACAAAATTCGCCAATTTTCACAGACTTTTTTTTGGTTTCAAATATACATAGCTGCGAATAGGCGAGTTTATCTATTTTTTTTCAATTGCACAAACATTTTTCATTTGTATAATTAAATTCAATGAGCTGCGAGCAACATTTTTAATATACCAGATTCTAAATTGCATTAAGCTGACAGTTGTAAAATGGTCAAAAAATGTGTTTATTTTAATACCCTATGATACCAAAATCACAAAATTAAATGTATTCGGCCATTTCAAGTATTTATGATGACGTTATGATATATTACGACTAAATACCCTTTTACCACACTTAGAACGGTTAGTTGTTATCGTATTTATATTTACTGATTTTTCTGTTCTTGAATTTATTAGCAAATAAAATATGTATGAGTTTTATCGCTTCCGCTGACATATGGCTAGCAAAAAATAACTTTAGTTTTGCGCAACAATTTTAGAGCATAATAATGGAATTACACCGACTAATTTCACATGGAGTTCGCGTATGCTCTTTGATTTAAAAAAGTCTATTTGATGAAGCCATTACTGATTCAAATGATTTAGTATTTATTTATTAATTTTTATTTTAAATTGAAGATATTTGTAATCCTTATAAACAAGTATTTTGTAAGAGCATTTAATGTACAGTGCCGAGCTGAGACTTTAGTGTTTACAATTTGCATTTGGTTGTGCATAATTTACGCATAATTATTGATGGCAAACAAAGTGGTGGGCGCAATAATTTGACCCGACCCACTTAAATGGCAATACGTGTCGTGTATAGAGTGTATGTTTGTCCATCTCTGTGTGTTTTGTAGTTTTTGGTGGCTAAACAAATTGAGTTGCCATTAAATATTACTCACATTATCAATTTGCCACACATTTTGCTAATTTTATTTAATTGCATATTAATTTTATGCTCGACAATGGCCATATATTGTGCGGCATGCTTTTAGATAGACCTGCCAGCGACCACTTGACAGTGCAGAAGGCAAAAGCAGACACTAAAACACTCTTGCTTTCAGCTGTGGTGGGGCAGTCAGTTCCTGTCCGTGATTAATGTGCCGCAATAATGTTAGAGCAGCAGCTTTAAAGCAAAGCGAGAACCCCCAAAAGGGGGAAATGGCTTAAAAGTAATACTCACACACACACACGAAGACACACACACACACATACATATGCAATGCCATTTTCTTAGCTGGCAAATATTTTTGTCTGCTCGCAAAATATTTAACACAATGGTCGTTAATGGCTGTGGCCAGTGCTGAAATTCTTATACACTTATATATGTTTAATTTCTTTTTGGTTCTTTTGTATTTTAAACATAACAAACGATAAATTAGCAGCTGTCCGACAACGCCGAGTGCTTGCCTGCCACACTAATTGCAAGTGCAGGCCATATAAATAAATTCAACTGCCGCCGCCTTACACGATCTCCGCCTTTGCAACATTAAAGTAACAGTTGAAGTACTCGGATTCTTTTTTTTTGTTTGTTGTATATTTTTTCCATTAATTAATTATGATAAGCATTATTATGGCTGAGAAAGTTGGTGGCAAAGTTTTTGTGCAGACTGCACACAAAATATTGAAAATTAAGACCCAGCCACGCCTTTTGTTCTCAAAGTGTAACTCTATTAAGTGGCAGCCTTTACTCACATGCGCGCGAAGACGACAACAATACGACAATAACAACAAGTTTTATGGGCGAAAGTTTAGACCCGTGCCGTAAAGAGTCTTGGGTTCTCACACATTTTAAGCGTCTTTATAGATATTTTATGCGCACAACAACACGTCGTATGCGTAATGTGGCAAGTTTTAACAATTTATGCGCAGGTGTATATGGCACCTAAGAGATACGAGTTTGTTGCAGCTAAATAATAATGGTTTTTAATGCAAAACACTGTTGCATGACATAATGATATCGCTGTCGATCAATAAAGTAAAAAAAGGCTTTGCTGGTTTTTATTTTTGCGAAGTAGTTTCATTATAAATATAACTATATTCGCAATTGCACGCCAATTTAATTGTTTCAAATAAATAAATAAAATAAATAAAATTAGCTATATATCTTCATTGAAATTATATTTTTGATATGTCAAAAAAATAAATATCTTCAAAATTTTTTGCGTAGTTTTAATTTGCAACTTTTCCGACGATTTTCCTCTTGTATTTTTCACATTTATCTTTTCTTCTCTAATAATCGACAGTACAGCGTTGCCACATTGGCGCTGCAAACACGACGATATTGCCACACCTTTCAACGACGACTCACGCTGATCTTCTTCTATTGTGCAGCGTTGCCACACAGAAGTTTTGTGAACTACTTTATTGCCAATCTTTATACTTAACTGGATGTCAACATTTGTTCGTTAGATTTAAAGACATTAAAATCGAATGCAATGCGAGTTTCTACAGTTTGAATTCGTATTTGTGTGTGTCGCTTGTTAAGTGCGTTTACCTTCAGCGAGACAAACAAATTGAGGGCTAAGTGTTTGGTGAGCGCGAGCGCGTTGCCAACAATTGTCGATAAATCATTACATGCCAAATGCTTTGCTTTATGCGAGTGTGTGCGTAAATAGGTAATGTTTGTACACACACGCATACGTAGACACATTGGCAGGCTGACACTTGAATAAACATAAATGCATGACGCTTATGTAAAAAGCACCCAACGGGGGCACTTATCAAGAGCTGGGGCAATGTCTGTTACTTGCCGATGAGACGCCCCTTTCCTCATTCCCTCCCCAAACTCCTCGTGACTGTCGGCATGAGTGATTGCTCTGCATGTGTGTCAGCTAGCTATAGTGCAGCCCTCTACTCTCTGCGTGTGTGTGTGTGTGTGTGTGTGTGTGTGTGTGGCTGCTGTCATGAGATACTTTGACAGCTATTGTTTGGGTATTCCACCCAGCCATCAGAGCAGAGCAGAGCGTCTCGTACTTGTATAGAAGTCGCACATATATTCGTATAGCCCGTGTATAGTGTGCTCCTCGTGGTCATATCAGATGACAATGGCAGCTTGGAGCTCACAAGCGCTTCAGGCGTTATGTAAATTTGCGGTCGAGAGTGTTTTCTTTCATTTATGTGTGCGTGTGTGTGCGAGTGTGTTTGTATCTGTGTGATTTGCTGTTAGTGACTTGGCAGTGTCAAGTCCTCAAACAGGTGTGCGTACAATAACTTAAGATGCAGCAGGCATCATCAAGCGCCAAGCCAACAGTGTTCAGACTTTAAATCAAATGAATATTTATTAAAGCGATGCAACATTGACGACGACGCCAACAACAACAACAACATCAGCCAAGTAGAACAGCTCTGTATGTGTGTGTTAGTGTGGTTGTGTATATAGCAACACCCTGGGCGCCAAATGCCAAAGACGTGGGCGCTGTGGCTCAACGCGTTTATGCCTCAATAAGCTCATGATTAATAGCCTGCCTCGGCGGCGTTATAATGAGCAAAAGGCAACGACCAAAGTAAAGCTGAGTAAAGCAGAGGCAAAGCAAAGCAAAGCCAAGCAGAGCAGAGCAAAGCAGGGCTGTTCGCTCCCTTGTTGTTGCTCAACTTCATAAACTGCAGTCATGGAAACCAGGGACTGAGAATTAATTTCGATACGGAAAACATTCAACAGGGCGTCAACCTTCAATCGATGCACAAATAAATCGCAAATTAAAATTCTACTTTAGTATTATTAAATACGAAATAAATGTAGAGAGCGAACCAGTTCAAATGATCGACAGCGCCAAAATTGTGTTGCTTTCGCAAGTTGATTTGAAGTGTCATTGGCCACATTACGCATACGCCGCATTAGACATTAGACGAAATCGATGTAACGCCCGCACTTGCTGCCGCTTGAATATTTTGTGAAGTACTTGGTGTGCTTTGAAGGATTTATGCAAATATTGAAGATGCCATCGTCATCGCCATCGTCATCGTCAACCGTCAACCGTCAATACCGCCGTCATCGCTTAGCGCATAACTTCACACACGGCTAAATCATCGGGAGTTGGGAACACCTTAATGCTTTTACCATTACCATATGCCAGCCAGCAGTGTGGATGGCTGGTTGGTTGGTGTGCTCCCCTGTTTGTTTGTTGATTTTGCGTTTTTCGGTTTTCGGTTTTCTGCTTTTTGTTTGCCCCACTCTTGGTTTCTGGCCAAGCCACTGGCAGCAGTTAATGTTACGTGTAAATGCGCATTTCCGTTTCCTGCGGCAAACTCTCGCACTCTCTCTCTCTCTCTCCCTCCTTCCACATAAATCGCGCATATGCCATTCCAGGAGGTTTGTCAAAAAGCCAACTGTTTGACAGGAAGTTGCGCCAAGTATTTTACAGCCTATTTGCATTCGACAAGCTTGAAAAGCTGCCCCCCGCCCCCTCCTCCGCACATTCCTCTCGCATACTCAAACACACACCGCGTGCAAGTAAAGTAATTATGATAAATAGTTGGAGTCTTTTACAGTCAAGTAACAACTCAGACATAAAGTGAAATGCTGCAGCTGGAAATGCTGATTTAAATTAAATATTTTAGAAGCGAACTATGTTGTTCAATTAATGCTGATAAACTGAAATTAGTCTTTCTCATTTCCTTGGCTCTGCTCAGACATGCAGGAGCTGCATTCACAGGCTTTTCTCTGATGCTTGTTCTCAAGAACTGTTTCTCAGAACTCCTGACAATGGCAACACTTTAGCGCAGTTGTTTTTCTTTTCCTTTCTTTTTTTTGTTGCGTCGTTAAACTAATTTAAATTTACTGTTTGAATGCCTAAGAGTTCAATTTGTTCGTTTTGTTTTTTTTTTATCGCCATTCTCGTGCTGCCTTCTCGGACGTCGTTACTTTCATTAGCAGCCACGTTGTTGTTTTTATTTTTCTTTCTGCTGCCTGTAATGTGGTGTGTTTCTTGTTGTTCTTGTTGTTGTTGTTGTTTGTGTGCACTTCCTGTGCCTGAAATTGAATTACAATGTTGTCGCTGCTGTCGCTGCAGGTGTCCTGTTTTTGTAGCTGTTCAGCTTTTTGTGTGTAATCAAATTATAGGGTAATTTTTTTCGTTCTGGTTTTTGTTTTTTCGGTTGTATCTGGCAGCTGGATTCCCCTTCCCTGCTCGCTGCTGGTTAGTCATTTAAGTTACTTTTTATGAAAGTTCGCATGGAAAATGATGTGCGCCTACTACAAGCATTTTGTGGACATGGCCTGGGGCTTTTAGCAGTGATTTTTTTTGTGTATGTGTGTGTCATAAATTGCATTTGATGGGCAACTGCTGCTCTGGCAGTGGAGTTCCTGTTTTCCATGGTCCAAAATGAGTTATTAATTGAGTTATAAGTTCAAATAGCGTTGCACAATTCGCTTGCCACTTTGTGCAATTTTTTTCTGCTTAACAAATTGAATAATTTTTGTATTCTTTTTTACGGATGCATTTTTAAATGGAGCATGAAACGTAATAGAAGATTTCATAATATTTACTTTAATTGTTTTGCAAATAGAAAACACTTCTTAAAGAATATAACTAAGCTAATGGGGGGAAAATCTTGAGTTGCTTCGAGATTAATTAGTGGAAATGCAGATAAATGAGCGCAATCGAAAACGGATTCGTTCTCAACTCAGTTGTCGTCTCTCTGTTGCTCTATCACATCACTTGAATTAATTTCAATTATTGCTGTCGTGAAAAAAACTCTATAGATTTTATATTCATGCTACACCTACACTGACAGAAGAGAAGAGATGGGTTAAAAAAGAAGAATGCAAAAGTTGATTTAAAAAAAAATGAAGGAATAAAATAGAAAACCATTGAAGAGAGATGCGCAAGCTGCGCTCAAAAGATAAATCTTCTCGCTCGATGCGTCAGCCGTGCACTTTTCATTTGTTATTTGCGCAATATGCGCGTAAATCGCGATTTCAACGGCTAAATATTGATTGAATGAATGAACTCAATATGCATGCAGCTATCTACCTTCGGCTGGCTATCCGCCGAACTATCAACATCCGTATATATGTATATGTATGTAAGTTGCATTTATCTATCTTTATATGTGTTTCTGTGTCTGTCTGTCTGGCAGTTAGTTGGCAATTGAAAATTGTGAGCTGTATATTGGCTCGCTGCAGGCAGCAGCCAATGCTCGTAAAGAGCGACAGAGTTGCATTTTGGGTCAGGTTATTGCAATGAAAATCTCTTTAAGCCAGAAAATGCAAACTGCATTTTGGGCTGCGGTGGACAGGGAACTAGGAACAGGCCGAGTAGGTTGCGGCTGGCCACTTGAAACGCGCTCAAAATCATGTTACCTGCACGTTTTGCCCATCTATTTTAGCCATCGTCCGTTGTGTACACCCAGCGCATGTTGCCTACTTGCAGGCGGCTGCGGAGAAGGGCAACTCGTGTTATTGTAGCACTGAACGATTTATTGAAAAGTGCACACACACACACACACACGGGAGTGTACATGAAAATGTGTAGATACATTGAAAAGGTGTGCGAGTGTGCTGCCTGTGTGTGTGTGTGTGTGTGTGTGTGTGTGTGTTGGGGTCTTTTTGTACAAGCTTTGGCAGCCGTTCGGCGCTTGAGTTTCAATTGATGCTGTGGTAACGCTTTATTTTCATTGCAGTTGCACCAGCAGCAGTTGTTGCACTTGTTGTTGGACCAATCCCTGTCCCTATCCCTGTCCACACTGAATTCTAGTGTCAGTGGCAGTCTTTGACTATGTTTTGGATGCCTGCGGCATCTAGTGCATTGATACTCGTTAGCATTTTAGCAATTTAGCATTTCAACATTTGGGCATTTATTAACTGCTCTTAGACACAGCTAAATATCAATTACTTAAGCTATTGCCTATGAGCTTATCGTTCTGGCAATTTCGTACAGATTCACAAAAAGGAAGCCAGAAGCGCAACACAAATATAAGATATCAATCATGATGTGTGCATGCGGCAGATGCAATTGAATAACAATTTTATTGCTTATTTCTGCATGCTGTCCATATTGTGTGATATGTACATTCGTTCATATTACTGCTTCAATAGTTTTTGTGCGTCAATATGTCAATTTTAAATCTTATGCAATTGCCAATTAGTTTTTGAATTTCTGAAAACTTTTGAACAGCATATTAAATCTTTTCCATTCACATATTTTATTGCAAATTGAGAGCCAAGATATTTTTTTGTGATAAATAATGCATACGAATTTTTAGATTTTCTAAAAGAGCTAGATAACTGAGCAGACTTTCTATCAACGATTTATTTACAATTTTTCGAATATTTATTTATCAAAAATTAATATTGATTTTTAAGTGAAATTGCAATGGCAATGGCATAATTTATAGTCAACATTTTCGTAATAAATATCAATGAAGAAAGTTGCAAAATATTGTTAAAGTTATTACGTTTTTATTTACTTGCTGCATTTATTTAAATGGCTTTAAGCAAACGTTTTGAACAAAAAATGATATCATCCGCTTACTTTGTTTAGTGAAATAAATTTACAGATTTTGTTAGCTGCTAAATTACGCTCAGGCTGAGGCTAAGCCCCACGAAGGCGACAGGCTAAAGCTATTGCAGCATATGCATATTGTCAGGGTTATTGTGGAACTGCAACAACAACGAGATAAAAAGAACTATAAAAACTGCATAAATATGCAAAAAAATAAGGGAAATCAAAACCGGCTAGCAATAGCAAACATCTGAACAGTAGTCGACGTGATAATACCCTTTAGCAATAATTTAATTTAATGATTATTTAAATTGAACGATGTTCATATTTGAAGCGTAAACGAAAGTAACTCGCGTAGCTTTTTTTTACAAGTGCAGTGTGACCAGTCTAGTATCAGGGGAAATGCACGCAAATAGTCTGACAGTAAAATATACTGACAAGACATGGATAAAGATTGTTAAATTGAATCGTCATTATATATTCGCTTAGTGTTAACTGTTGTTCTCATACGCTTTTTATGCATTTGTTATGAGCCTAGGGTATAACAAGTGCAAAGCAAACAAACAGCGTTAGATAGTATTTTTTTTGTTGTCAATAAAACAAACAAAATGGTAGGCAAACACATGCACAGCCACTCACCTATACACACACACACACAAACACAGACACATTGACTTGGCGAAACATTTACACGCACATAGGCAAACAAAGGATCTGCGTCCTTATGTCTTTTCGACTTTTTGGTTTTTTAGCTAGCATCCGCACTTGACATTGTTTGTGTTTCTTGTTTGTTATTGCTGACTTTTTTTTTAGTTTCACATTTAGTCGCTTCTTCTACTTCTGTCTCTCTTGCTCTCGTTCTGTCTATGTAAAATAAACATAAATATCGCGCGTTGTTATGTTTTACAACCTGTCACAAATATATATACAAATATAGGTATGTATCTGTATTTATTTTTTATCGCCGAAATGTATAAATATATATATAAATATTTTGTTTTCTTGCTGGTAGCATGAGAACTTCTATTTGGTGTTTTTTCGGTTACTCTTTTTGTGGTTTTAGAATTTTATAGCAGCTTCATGTTGGGCTCTATCAGACATTTACAGGGCATCCAATTTCATGTGCAACTTAAATATTTACATTTAACTTAAATATGCGTATTTTCGCATAAATTACAAAATATTTCGCATACATATTCTGTTCGTGTTCCACGCGATATGTTTGTCATCTACATATGTGTATGTTTGTGTGTATGTGGATGTAAATGTATAACAATTTTATGACATTGTTGTAATAAAATTTATTAGATTTTGCTTGTGGCGTCTCTCAGTGTGCGTTAAGCTCGTTTGTGCAGCTCTTTTTCTGCTGTAATTTACTTTTTATATGGGGCAGCTTTTTGGCCATAAACTATAATAGCAAATGCCTTTGGGGATAAAGCAGTTCAAAAAGGTTCTAAACTTAAACCCCCCTGCTCTCAAATGCCAAGCGTTGGATGATGTTGCAAGGTTCAGGTCAGTTCTTTGGCATAAATTAGAATTTAGCTTATGTACATAAGTATTTTAATTGTAACGTCAAGGTGACACAACACTCTTATCAAAAGCAAAGCGGAACTAAAATAATCATATTTATTTGAAATTCTCTAATTTATTTCCTTATTTATATGTCAATATAATCGACAGAAATGCAATTTAAAGTTGCCGAATAATTGAAACTGTTTCATTGCTGTTAATTTATAGTCTTCGAGTAGAAAAGTTGAAGCGCAACTTTAATAGAAACGAAACAAACGCTGTTGACACTGCGAAAGGTGAGAGCTGAAGCGAGAGCGAGAGAGAGCGAGTGTGCGACAGAGACAATGCGAGAGGTGTAGAGTGAGTGAATCAGTGAAGCACGCAGCGCGGCTCTAAGCCAAATAAAGCTACAGCCCAAATCAAACGAAACGACATGCAACAAAACGCGTTGCGGCAAAGAGAAAAACCCAAAATTGAAACGTTTGTGCAATGCAAATGTGTGAACCCATGAGAGGTTGTGACTGCAACAAAAAAGCCAAGCGAAAAAAGCAAACAAATTGAAGAGAAATGCGAAAAATGTGCGGTTCAGGTTTGAAGTTTTCAGGTTTTAGTTGCCTTTAATTCAATCACCATCAACGAAAATTGGCGACACGCTGCAATGTGCCAACTAGGCCAAGTCTAGTGCTGGCCAAATTAACTTATCATTGTCAACTGTTGGGCTGAAAATATAATTGCGAGTCGAGCGGTGTTGAAACTTGAACAATTGAAGGCTGGCATCGTTGCAGCAGCAGCAACACAACTGGAATGAACTCAATGCAAAACAAAAATTGGCCAAAGTTAATATTTGCACAACTGGACAATTGAGATGGTTGCCGTGCGTTTGGCTCACTTACTGACGCTGACATCCTTCAGCCAAGCCAGGCTAAAGCCCAGTCCCATTCCCAGTTCTGTACTCAGTCCCAGCCGTACATTACGCGGGCCCAAACCCCAGAGACGCCAGCGACTTGACTTGACTCGACTTGGCTACGGGTCTGAGTCCGGGTCTCTCCTTGAGAGCGAACTAGAGTAATGTCGTGGGAGCTAAAGATAAATAACACTTAAGGAAACGGGGTGGAGCGAGAGAAACAATTTGCCGTTTGTGCTTTGAAAAATGCATGAGCCAAAGTAAATGGAAAAAGTTGCCGAGTAACGGAACACACAAAACAACGCAGCGAATGATATACACAGAGAGCAAGCAACAGAGAAAGAGAGAGAATGTAACAAAGTGTGAGTTGGGAGGCTGGGAATAGTTTTCTGTTTCGTTCGTCGAGCGGGGGAGGGGGAGGGGGTGAGGGAGGTACGACTACAAAATATTGCGGTCTGCTTTTAGGCGCAATTTGACATTTTTAGCATTTGGTCGTGTCGAGGCTGACGACCAGTCGTTGATTTTTCATTCGTTCAACTTTTTAGCAACTTTATTTATTTGTCGCTTTATTTGCTGACAAGAAATATAGACAATATATTGCAACACACACACACACACACAGAGAGATAGACATGACAGTGGCATGTCGCCGCTGACACTTAACATGCCCGTAGACAGTTATTAGGGTCATTGCAACAGCGGCACTGAGACCCCTCGCAAAAGGGCGCACACAGATAAGTTTCGTCGTTGTTGTTTTTTCTTTTCTCTGTTCTTGATATGGCTGCCAGACCAAGTGTGTGTGTGTGTGTGTGTGTGTGTGTGTTTTAGAGTTTTGCTGCTGGCCGAAAGTATGCTACAATTTATAGCGCTGTGCGCCTAAATGTATACATTGAGTTTATAGTGCGCCTCTTTTGTAAATGTGTGTGTGTGTATTTTTTTTGTTCAAGTGTCTTTGTCAATGGCGTCAGGGGAGAATTTACATATGACACTCCCAGAGTGTCCCTATCCCCATGCATGTGTGTGTATGCTGTGTGTGTGTGTGTGTGTGTGCGTGTGCCACAAGCTGTTTAGTGCTCCTTTGTGCACAGGGCTTGTCTCTACTATTTTTAGTAAATTGTATTATAGTTTTAGTGCTTCAGTTCAGCTTTGGGTTTCCTGTGCTTTTTTTTCGTTTTTTCTTTTTTGAAGGGTTTTTTGATGTTGCAATTTCACGCTTGGCAACTTTGTTGACTCCTGTGAATTCCCAATCTCTTGAGCTAAGCATCCTTCGGTCAGTGGTTTTTGCTAAAAAATTAGTTAATTTAGTTGCACTTTGATGGCAGCTCCCAAAAAGTCAATCCCTACTTGCTTTTGGCCATTCGAAACAGACGAGTCGACGCAAATAGGCTGGCAAATTGATGCGGCTACAAATTGTATTATAACATTCAATTAGTGTTGTGGCTTTCCTTATTTATTGCCAACATTATGACTTAATAAGAAAAGAAGTATCCTAGTTGAGCTTGAAATTCAATCTTAAACTGTGTTGATTTGCACGTAGTCATATAATGGAATTTAAAGTATGGCGAATGCATACAAAATTGCTCACACTTCCAGATGCATTTTTTATTGGCTATAAGCATTGGCCAGTTATAGCTGGAACTGTTCAAAGTTGGAAATCAGCTGTCTGCGTATTTCATGATAGCATAAAGCTCTTAGTGGGCAACAATCTGAACACTGAACTGTGGCTGTTCTCCAGAGAGTTCACACGCAAAAAACACTTGTAGTAACTTTTGTGTGTTATCAAATGGCTAACAAAAATATACACAAAATAACGAAATAAAAAAAAACATTGAACTAAATTGACTGCCAACAGGTTTGTTTTTTGTTGGTTTGGTTGGTTGGCTGGTATAAATGTTGCAGTTGGGCGTTGGCTCAATTGCTGCAGTTGCAAGTTGGTAAAACTGGTAAACTGGCAAGTTGGTTTGACTGTCTAACGCTGGCACAATGGCAAACAACTTGCAAAACGCAACACTACAGAAATTCATTTGCAAACGAAAATAAAACTTTTACATTTAACTGTGTAAATTTTAAAACATTTTTGGAGCGCTTTTTTACGCTACTGCCATTGGCATCGTTGCCTTTTGCTTCGCCCCGTCGATGTCCTCGTCCTTGTCGCCATCGTCGTTCTCCTGGTCGTAACTGTTTTTATTTATTTATTTGGCATCGTTTTTGTTGCAAGTTTCAACTGTCAAACACAACATCAATTTGTACAAAAAATAAGCAGCGACAACTTTTTCTTGTTGCCGCCGTTTGCTTTGCTTTCTATAAACTGTTTTTATTTTGTTGTATTTTCTTGCTCTGCATTCCATTGGCAAATATGGGTGGCAGCTTTGCTTGTGGTTGGTTGTGTGTGCGTGTGTTAGAACAACAATGCCCCATTAAAAAGTCACATTGCTGCTGATTTATTTTGTAATTTGAAGCGAACTTTCTGGCACTGCGAAACGTGCGAGCATTTATGACCCGTATCATTCGTAGGCGTATACTTGATATTCAAAGCATCCAGAGATAGCTACAGCTATGTGGCATACAGTTGAAATAAGAAATTTTAATTCTCTTAATTTGTAGTTTTATTTCCACTAAAATGTTTTTACTAATTTTGAGAATTTGCAGCATACGAAGTTGAGTAGAATAAAGTTGGCAACTTTTAATAAGATGGAAAACTTCTTATCAATTTAGAATTTGATGTTCGCACAACTAGAACAAGTATTCTTGTTTAAATATCCTAAATGTTAAGCTGTCTTATATTGTTCATATTTAATTTGAAATCTTTTGTTTTATATATTTTATTTCAGCGTCAATTTTCACCCTTTTTATAAAACTTATGCTCTCGAAAACTGTGGCGAAAAAAATGAAGAAAAATGCTCGTATTATTATTTCCTACTTGTTGGCTCGCAAGGGCGAGAGGGGGGAGGAGGCAAAAAGTTTTTGGCCACAAGCTGCAAGTTGCTCGAGTTGCGGCCGCGAAGAAGCGCAAAATTTTCTAATTAAATTCATTTGAGACCCTCACGCACTCAAGGCTGTTGCGTGCTGTGCATTCGAATTTTGGGCCCTTCTCCTAAACTGGAATTGACCAAAAGACGTTGCAACTGCAACTGCAACTGAATGCGGGATATGCAATCATAATCTAAAAGAAATCGTACGACTTTTTCTCTCTCGCTCTCTCTGTGTTTTCCTCTATCTTTTTCGCTCTGTTAAGTTTGACTATCTACTATGTTTTCTATGCTCAGTGCTGCTTATGCGGCATCGATGACATTGTGTGTAGCATAAAGTAATTTCCGTCTTGCACAAGCGTCGCTTCCGGTGCGGCAAACGTGCGCCGAGCTCTGACACTTGCTGCAGATGTCATATGTATGTGTGTGTGTGTGGAGTTTTCATTTTTTCTCTCTCTTTTTTTTTTGCTGGTATGCTCACACGCTAACATGGAAATAATCAAAATGTCGCATTGAGATTGAAAATCACTGCATTTGCCAACACTTCCGCTCAAGTGATGAGCAAGTTGTTGCCCCCTCTATGTATGTGTGTGTGTGTGTGTGTGTGTGTGTGCGTTGGATTTAACAGTCTGTTATCAACAAAATTGACAATAAGTTGCTGTTAAAGACAGCCGTAAGAGAAATGTGCGATGTAAGCAATTTTTAAGACTGCTTCTCGGTTCGCTTTTACTTTGCTTTGCTCGTGGCGCATACATGGCGTATGCGTAATTTTTCAACTTAAAGGCGTGTGCAAGCATAAAGAATAACGATGAGTGCGCATGAATGAGATATGGCAAGGGAAACGCTGGCAATAGAGAGATGTGCGCGATTAAGTTATATATTTGTGATTGAGATATTGAAACATTGACTTTCAATTGGCTTTATTCTGTCATTGACTTGTCTTTTCGCCAGAAATAGCAGCGAAGAAGAAAAGTGTGTGAAATAAGGATGACGCCTTGAGGTATAACTTATGCACTTGAGGCTTATCCCTAGTCAAATGCCCGTAGCAGAGCTGGCTGCTAGGCAACTGGTCACGGGACTTCTACAATATTAAGTATACGGCTTGGCAACAAAAAACTAATGCGGCCAAAGTGAAAGCTAAACAGCCGAGAGCAACCGCAAGAACACCAACGAGAAGAACGCGCAAGACGCAGACGAAGACGGAGAGCAACAACAAGCAGCTACTTACTTAAAAAGCATTGAGCCTAAGTAAACTTTTACGCCAAATGTCTGTCCAAAGGACGACCTCGACTGCACTTAAAGATGAGCCAGGACCAGCATCACCACAGGCAAGTAAGGCAACAGCAGCAGGGCAAGGACGAGAGCTTAATGCAAGGCAAATGAAGTACAAACAGTTGTTGGGCTGGAACTGGGCATTAAAGTTATGCCACTGCAAGTGAGTTACGCATAAAAATAAGACGTGGGTGGTGTACAAAAATATTGACAAGGCCGAAACGACCCAAGAGTTGAGTGTAGTTGAGAGCGATGGAAGAGAGCGAACCAGAGTTGCCAGAGTCTCGCGCTGGCCTGTCAGGCGCAAGCGGCTTATGAATTAATGCAAAACAGATTGCCAGTCGCTTAAGGCGACACTTTGCACCTTTTTTCTCTGTATTTTTTCTGCGGCGGAGTCTCTTAAATATTTACCAACTGCAGGGCAAGGAACACAGGCAACCAAACAACGAAAAAAAAACTACCTGCTTGCTATTTAAATTGCGTAGCCAGGCTCCAGGCAAAATTTATAGCACCTGACTGGCACTGGTAACTGAAACAGAAACTGAACTGGACGTAAATGTGAATGTGAAAGCGGATGGGGATGGGGATGGGAAAAAACTCTCGATGCTTTGGCTCTAAGGTAGTTGACGCTGATGAGGGTCTGGCTGGTTTTTGGGGGCTTGCGCTTCGGTGGCTATCTGATATCCATGATCTGTGTGACTTCTTTCGATTCGAACATTTTCATTTTCAATTTGAATTTTTATGCCTGCGCCTGTGCCAGCCAGGTAGCTTGTAAAAAGTAAATATCCTGACAGCGTGCGCGTCGCGTCCTTGTCGTCCTTGCAATGTTTGTCGCTTTATTAGTTTATCACAATTTAAGCATCTCGCCCATTTCGCTGGCCGGCAGGCGGAAGCGAGTCAAACGGAAGCAGCAACAGCAGCTGCTACAGCTGCTTTTTGCACCTCCATCTCGATCTCCTTCAGTTCCAGCTATTGTCCTGCGCCCTTCGTCAGGATGCCGCGCCAAGATTTTTGTCTTTCACTCTTTGTTTTTCACTCCTGTTGTCGTCGTCGTCGTCTTACTTGTTTTTTTCTTACCAATGCGCGCGCGAGTCGCACGTCGTTTTCAATAAATTAATCAGTCGAAGTGCTTTAGTTTTGCGCCTGTAGAATGTCAGGAGCTGCAGCAGGAACAGAAACAGGAGTAGAAGCTGGAGGGATCGAGCTTGGCAACTCAATCGAGATAAAGCCCTCCAGGTAAATTATAGTTATTTGATTTTGTTGGGTGATTTGTTTGGCCCATCGTTTTTTAAAGCTGACATCAAATTGAATTGCATTCGAGTTGCCACTAAGTTCCCTTTTCATTTTTATACTCTGCCTTTTTTTTTAGTTTTTTTCTTGGTTTTTTGGTTGGCTTTCCTTCCACTGCCCAGCCGAAAAGTAATAGAGCCCAAAATTATGTAGCATGCATAAATTTTCGTTGGCAGGAAGCCGCCGTCTCGTTTTCTGCTTCTTATCGTCACGAATAACCAAAAACTTTGCATGTGTGTGTGAGAGTGTGCGAGAATGTGAGAGAGGAAACTCCATTAGATGCAGACATAAGACACAAGAATTTCCCAGCAAGCAAATATGCTGATTATTGACTACACTACAAATACTAGTGAATACAAACTATTTGGTTATTACATTTAAATTTTAATTTTAGCATTAAAATTCACGACAAGATAAGAGAAAACTTTTAAACAATAAGTATACCAATAACATGTTGTTCAATTGGAAGTTCATTAGCACTGTAATCTTCAAAATGAAATGTAGATTTACCGAATAAAGAAACTTTTAAACTTTTTTTGATTAATAAAGTCTTAATTATAGCTATTAAAACTATCATGAAATTAATTAAAAAAATATGTTGATTAGTTAGAGATTCATTCGCATTAAAATCTTGAAAACTCCTATTAAAATTATTATTAAATGATGATACAAAAAACTGTGTGCGATGCATAAGTTATACCAACAAAATTTCCAATGCAAAGCGCCGAACTCCTTGGCAGTGTAGACTTAGCGTACTTGGCTAAGACAACGGCCAACTAAAGAGTAAGAGAGATGGAGAAACAGATACAGACTCAGAGACAGAGGCAGAGAGAGGGAGTGGGAAAAGGTGCAGAAGGAGCGAAGGCAGTTAAATCTGTGCATACAAGTTGGGGGGATTGAAAGTGCATAAAGTTGAGTTTATTGTTGGCTAAAGTATATGCTTTATGCTTTATGCTTTATGGTGGTAATGGAGGCGTTTCTATACGCGCGCTAACACACACACATCTACAGACACATATGCAGCAATCTTTATCGGGGCTGGCAAAGAAATTATGACGGAAATCTAAAAAGTTGTGAATTAAAACTTGTTTGTGGTCGGGTTGTGTGATGCCTTCGAGTTTGGTTTTTAGATGTCGTGCGCCAGTCATAAATATCCCAAAGCAACAAAAGCCAAAAGAGACGATGCCTAAATGGAGAGCAATTATGTGAGGCGTTGGAACGTGGCTTAAACTACACAATATGTATATTTGAGCATAAGAAATATTTATCTTCTCGTTAGCTAAATTATGCGAATTTAAAGTTATATTTATTTTTTCAAATTTTTCAATATATTGCATTTAATTTTTTCAGAGTAGCAAGTGCAACCATTCAAATATTTTCATTTGGAATACAACTTTTATTTATAATTATTATATATAAGATTGATTTAAGCAATTGGAATATTTTCCAAATAATTTTGATGAAATGGATTATGATTTTCCTACTGGTTTCTTAGTATATTTTATTTAATTTTTACCGAGTGTTTCCACTCGTGAATTCAAATATTTTCATTAGTTCAAAAATTCAACTGCTATAAAATTTTATTCATTATTATTAACCATTTGTTGGAGTTATGGTATTGTTCTTCATACTTTTGAAATAATTTTGATTAAACCGATAATGACATTCTGCTGCATTACATTTCATGACGTTTTACGCTAAGGCACCCAAAATGCTGTAAACCTCAGTGGAATCACAAATATTTACCGCTTTTGGGATTTTGGCTTGGATTTGAAGCTCTGGCCAATGTCCAATGTCTCATACTCAGAGCAGCTTCGTTTGAAGGCAACTGTCATTGCCTCGAGGCGAGAGGGATTCTTAAGTCCAATGGCTGGAGTACAATAGAATTGCCTGGCGACAGCTTCGGGTTTTAGGGGTTCGGGCCTTGGTTTTTGGCCTTCGCCTTTTACTCAGTCCGAAAGTGCAGTAGCCACAGAATTTAGCACAAAAATATTTTCAATTATGATGCCAGTGAGGAACTCTAGAATTTTTCAATTAAGTTGTGTGGGCGTGGCCATGTCGGACGACCACTTGCCAACTCAAAATGGAATTTCGTTGCAACAACAAAAAGAAACTGTTGTCGTTGTCGTTGTCGTTGTAGTTGTGGTGGGTAGTAAAAGTGCTAGACATAAAGGTAAAAGCATTAAAGTTATATGCGCTTTAAACTGGCAATTCTTGTAGTTGTAGTTGTTGTTGTTTCTGATGGTTCTGCTGCTGCTGCTGCTGCTGCTGCTGGTGTTGTGCTACTTTTATATGCCACGGCAAAGTTGTCGCAGTTTTAGTGGCAAGTCCTCTCCACCCCCAAAACCGCCCACAACGTGTCCGCGTGCCATAAAAATTTGCAACAGCTGCACAGCCTGAGACCAAAACCAGAACAAGAAGCGAGATTCAGACTGAGACTGCGGCTAAGACTGGAACTGAAACAGAGATAGAGATAGCAACTGAGACTGAGACTGCGACTGCAACTGGACTACCTTGACAGTAGTCAACCAAAAGGATTTTATTTTTTGGCTTTCAATACACTATCCAGAATTGACCAATTTGACTGTGTGAAAATACTAATAAAACTTGATAAACATCAATTGTTAACTGATGTTTTAGTTTCACATTTACAATTACTTTAAAAATATGTTGACAACTTGGATACATTTCTTTGAGGTAAATATTTAACTGCATTTACAAATTTATCGAATTCTTAAGAGCTTCAATTATTTCCATTTACTTTGTTTCCATTGCTGTACTTATCAATTAACATTTTGGAAAATTACTAAATAAATAGACTCTATTTCTTCCATTTAATTTATTTATGTATAAATAGAATTAAACCTTAGAAACTTTAATTGATATTGTATTTGGTGTATTTGCTTTCAATTTGTAGATTAGAAATAAATTATTGTTTCAGATTTTTAATGAATTGAATATTTAATTAAAATTAAATTAAAAATAACTAAATTGTATGAAATTCTATTATTCCCGTTCAATTTATATTTAATACTGTTTGAATTCATAGAAAACTGAATTGAATATTTATAATTATTATAAAAATATCAGAGCACTTGCAATTCGTATAGACCATGCCTTGACTTAAATAGTTGGTTTTGGGGCTTTTGTTTTGTTGCTTGCTTCTGTCCAATAATTTGGTCTATCTAATGGCAACACAAAATGCATTTTGCAACGTATCTCTAGCTGGCAAATGGCCTTAGTCGCTTAGTTTGCTCTCACTACACCCATTATCCCACCTCCCTCACACCTCTCCCGCACAACCCACACCATTGACCCCCCGAGAAGAGTCGGTGCATAAAATAACAATATAATGCTATGACCACAGTGCCAGGAAGTTTTGCTGTTTCACTGGCAAAGTCACCGAAAAAAGCGAATACAACGCGACTTATAATGCATTAGCAGATGTCAAATTTATTGCATTTTCTGACATTTGTTGTTGTTTGTTTTTGTTAGTTGTAGTTTAGCTTGAGGATTTAGTAAAGCTTTAAAACCGCTTTGATGTTTCATCAGATGGGTTGGAGGCTAGATGACAGACGACAGATACGTGTCCACTATTATCACATCAAAGTTATAAATCGTTGGTGGTGCGCTCGCTTGACTGCTTTACATTTAGTTAATTGGTTTTGGCCATGGCTTTAAAGCACATAATTCATAAGCCTTCTGAGAAAAACGTAGCTCTCGTTCCCTTCTGTTTCGTTCCGCAATCTTAACATCCCTTTCATCCCCACACCCCCACACACACACATTACATCTTTTGGCCTTGTGGCTGGCCTGGTTGGTCCAATTACGATAATTGTCGCGTTCATTTTTCATTTGACAACGTGAGACAGCAGCAGCAGCAATGGCAATAGCAGCGCTTATGGCTTACAGTTACAGCCTTGACAACTGCTGCGTTATGACAGTTGCCAAAACAAAAGCGCCAAAAAAACCGAAAGCACTTGGAATACTTCAAGTTGCAGAGAAAGCAGAAAGAAACTGTCTGATGACTATAATGTATGTAATAATTTAATAAAAGTTGCCTCATTTGTCATATCGTGCTCCATACGCCATACGTCATGTGCAACGGAAACGGAAGCAACGGTGACCAAGTGAAAGTACTCATTATCCAAACATTACCTCACTTAACTGACTGCCAACCTACGCGTCACTGGCTTTATAATAAATATTTGATTATAGTGTATTTTGCCGGGGCTTTAAGTTGAAAGCTTCGGTTCAAATTGGTACAGCTGCAGCAGTTACCAGTTACAGTTGACCCAGTTGGCCAGCAGTAACTGGAGCTCAGCTCAGCTTGGCTCAACTCAACTGAACTAAAGTACAGGAAACCAAATTGAATGGCTCTGCTCTCAACTTCAGCTGAGCAGTCGCAGTTCAATGCACCTTTGTGGCCTATTGCATGGACACCAGAGGGTTGGCACGACAGTTGCTGTTAGTTGAGCATGGACACAGGAAAAATCAATAAAATAGTAAATAAATATGATAAATAAATAAATATAATCAATAAATAAATCCAATAAATATATAAAGAAATAAATAAAATATATCAATCGGATTAAACAATTATATATTATAATTTCATATAATTTATATAATTTTTATGAATTACGTTAAACTACTTTGTACAACATTTCTTATTTATTTATTTACAAAAAGAACCGGAAAGTTGACATGACACTTGGTGTTGTTTGGGCAGAATCTCAAGTATATAAATATATACTTATACTTATACTTATAAATAAATAAATTAAATATACTATTTTATATATAAATCACAATTACAAATTCCAATTTTCAATAATTTAGAATTTTGTTATATAGCTAAAATTAGCTTTGAGTAAAATGTAAACGACTTAATATTTTAACAATTCTATTATTTTTAATTTACTAAAAATTTACTTAAATTTTCTTGGCTTGCCTTAGTTGACAGTTTCTGCTGAAGTTAATAAAATATAGGTAAATTATACTTTTACAATTAAATAATAATAAAATACTATTTGTAAAGACAGTGTGATGTCATCAAACGATTTAATGTATAACTACAATATTTATTTTAAATGTCTTCAAGTCTAATTTAATTTGCTTCTCATATATTTACTTGACAGTCGCTGTTCACATGAATCCGCCCTCGCAGCTGAAGCACTTCTTGCAAGGCATAGATATTTGTATGCCCCTTGTCAATGCATTATTAAGACAACAACAGAGTGGAAGGCATTCTGCCGGGGCACAAATGCAGTTTTTGCCATTGCTGTCTGGTGCTGGGGCCAGTGGATGTGCCTGCACTGGATATAGTATGTTTGTATGTATATAGAGAGACTTGGAGCGAGGCTGTGAGACTGTGTGTCTGACAAGCGGCAGCAACATCTCCAGCTGCACAAATTTGCAAAAGTGCAACGTTATCTGCATCACATATTTGGACTTTGTTGCATGCATTTGGTTCGCCCGAAGCTCGCGCCTAATCTCAATGCAATCACTCACAGCAACAAGCAGCAAGCCAAAAGGTTTCAGCTTGCTCCGAGTCCAAGGGAATTGGGGGGGGAAAGGGGAAGGGACAGGGCCAGGAGGGCAAACAACAAAGTGGCCGCTTGAGTTGAGTTGAGTTTAAGTGTAGCACGCTTTTAGGCTGCTGCATTGTGG
Source organism: Drosophila ustulata (assembly GCA_035047365.1). Taxonomy (NCBI): domain Eukaryota; kingdom Metazoa; phylum Arthropoda; class Insecta; order Diptera; family Drosophilidae; genus Drosophila; species Drosophila ustulata. Next base: position 21,984,470 of record JAWNPT010000094.1, read on the forward strand.
TCGTTGTCGTTGTCGTTGCCGTTGTTGATGCCTGGCCTGTCAGTGCAGGCGTGGGGCTTGTTCCTGGTGTTGTTGTCAATCACTTTGCAATTTGCAAAATGCACTTTCAAGCCCCCCAAAAAAAAAGAAGAAAATAGGGAATAAAAACAGAAAAGGATTGCATTGGTTTTGGCCCTTCGAAGAGAGGGCGGCGTATGATAAATGCTGGTTTTGACTGTTTGTTGAGTTTTGTAACTTTATTGTGCTTTATGTTGGGTATGGAGTACTACTTCATTTAACTATCACTTGGGCGTTGACAAGCAACGAGTGTCGAGCTGTCGTGTGTCGCATGGTGTGGGTGGCAGGCAAGGGGCGGGAAAATCTAGTTCGAGTAAGGCTTTTTTCACGAATTGTCACTGGGCTGGTCGGGAGTGGCTGCCAAAGTCTAGACTGCTGTTGCCTGCTGGCATTTGCTTAGACAAAGCCAGACACCTTTGTATCAGTCAAGTGGTTTTGCTTCGACGGAAGTGCTGTCAAAGCAAGCGCAGATCCCAGATTAGTTGAGTGCCAGGGGAATGGGGCGCAAAAATTAATGTGCCGACAGCACGCCCAGATAACTTTTCACACACTTACATGGCGACACACACACATGCACACACACGTATTGCTAAACTACAATTCATTTGGGGTGTTGGCGTGTAGTTTAAAGTTTGACGCGTCGCTTGACACTTAGACAGCAACAACTCATCAACGTCATGAGCAGGATGAACACAAAAAAAAAAAAACACAAAAACAAAAAAAGAGACGTTGCAAAAACTCAACTGAAGTGAAAACTGTGAAACAATATTAGTCCTTGCATACTTGCTAGATGGGTTCATGCAGCCACGTGTACATGTGTGTATCTGTGTGAGTATCTGTGTGAAATGCCTGTCAGCTACAACGACAAACTCTGCTGGCAAACAATATAGAAAATAGCAAAAAGTGTTGCTGACTTTTAGGCGCAAATGTGTTTAACAACTTTGACAAGTCGACTTATTAATGCTGGCTGCCGTCGACATTAGCCCCGAAATACTTGTTCAAATTAATAAATATTTTGGCATCATGAAACTTAACTGTCAATTAGCTGAAAAACTACACAAAAGTCACCAGGCGTTTTTTGGAACACCCCCAAATAAGCAGTTGAGTTCGTTTGTCACCGGGGGAACTCGCGACTGTTGACAGTTGTGTCTGTGTTGTCAGCTTATTTGACTTTGTCTTGGGGTAGGCTGGCCATATAGCACGCATAGCTAAGTCACTGCATGTCAAGGGTGATGTGGCAAAGTGGTGCCGAGAGGTTGTCGGGGTCGTCGCTTGCCCTGCAATTTGAGCTGTGCCTTTTGACATCTACTGGGAGTTGTCCGGCTGTTTGTCTCAGTTGCCTGCCTGCCTGCTCCTGCAACATTTCTTTTCCCACTTCTTTTCGTTCTCGTTCTCATTCTCGTCATTCTCGTTGTCGTCTTTGCTTGCGCGCTATCATTAAGTTTTATTTAATTCTGACTTTTGTTTGACTGTTTTTCTCGCTGCCCGGGTAGTTCTTTTTTATTGTTGCGACAGTTTTTGCTAACAAATTGCTTAGCGTCAAGTGTCATGTAATTACGCACACACACACACACACACACACGCTCACATGTGTACACATGAGGGGGCAACATGTTGTTATTAGATTGCTGCCAGCAAGTCGCTTGGGAAAGTTGCTTTTAATTTTCTTTTGCTTCTGCAATTGTTGCTTGTCATGTTGCCGCTGCTCGCACTACTTACGACTGCTATTTTGTTCCGTTTGTGGCCCACAAATTAATGCCATAATAATAGTTGCTCCTTTTTACTGTTGGCTAATGATGCTGAACTTGAATCCAGCTGTGCCCCGTTTGCCAGCTGCTCTAATTATGCGTAGATTTGCGCTTTAACTTCCACTGGGCATTGTGTAATAATCACTAATCAAAACACTTCTACTGAATGTATTAAATGTATTTCAATTAGTTGATTGCTTCTCAAAGAAATACTAATATTATAAGAACAATCTCATAAGTATTTAAAATTACCTGTTGATAATTTGTTTGTCCTGAATATAAACGGATTTTATGTACCTCGATTTTGGTATTTTCCTGTCGACAACAAGAAGACTATTACTTTGCACATTTAAAGGCTTTTCTTTCAGAATTTTGTTCGTGTTCATATTGTTAATAATATGTAAACTAAATAATATACTAAAATGTCAATTTAAAAAGTAATTGCTGGCTAAACTCAGTTTTATATTAATCATAAAAAAACTTTAAATGAATATAACATTATATATGAAAAAAAAAATATAAAAATAAAAAAATAATACAAATTGCAAAAGATTTTTCTTATGAAGTTTCAACTAAACACTGTTTTAATGTATCTGAGATGCAGCTGGTGCTCAGATTTGATAAAATCATATGATTAATTTCCTCCTGCAACATTTCTGTCGAACTAGAGAAATCTCAATAAACTTACTTTCGGAATTCATCGGAATGTATTAGAAAATATTGTTAGTGAAACGAATGGAGAAATAGAAATAAAATAAAATCAATAAAAATAAATAAACGTGCAATGAATCAAAAATAAAAAAAAATAAAACTAACAAAAAATTGTAATACAATTTACAATCATATATTTCTGTTTCAGAGACTTGCGCAATTTCAATAAACTCTCTTCTCCAACAATCTACGCAGGGTATAAATTACAGTGCTAATACAAGTGGCAATCAATAATCGGATAACTGGCAATTAGAGTGCACCAAAAAAAGCCATCTGTCGAGTCATAAAGTATTCAAAGAGGGCATGTCAGTGCCTGACACAGGTATTAAAATGTATCAACTTTGGTTAGACAGCGATGGAAGTTAAACCGAATACCGAATAGCGACGATGCCTTTCAATTTGTGCTGTTTTCAGAGCAACGCAAATGACATTTTCTAGCTGCTGCTGCTGCTGTTGCTGGTGGTGACTGCAGGTTGCAGGTTGCAGACTGCGAACTCCGGACTGTGGACAGACTAAACTGTTTGCGCGTCCCTGGCCACATAATTAGAGTTTCGCTGCAGCCGTGGCGCCGTTTTAAAATTGGCGCATAAAATGTCAATTTGATGTCATTGGATCAACTTAAATGCGCTGCCCAGAATGACGATGCTTGCTCCTGGTTTGTTGTCTGTTGGCTGTTGGCCGTTCGCTGTTGGTGTTGCTGTTGGTCTGCTTCTCTGTTGCTATGTTGTTTGGGGCCGTGATGTTCTGCCTGGCAATTTACAATGCCCAGAAATGATTTCCCGGCTGCTGTTGCGGCTGCTGCACTTGTGGGTTAATTTCGGCATCCCGTTTCGCGGTGACCTCGCCACTTTTCCATATGAGACAACGCCCACAACTCGCACGTTCGCTGTTTTGGCGGTCGGTCAGGTTGTCTGTCCGTCTGTCTGTCCGTCTGTCTGTCCGTTCGTCTGTGTGTCTATGTCTCTCTGATGTGGCAGCTTCATTTTGAAAGCTGTCCGCTGTTGACATTCATGCTGTCGTTGTGCTGTGTCATACGATGGGCGTTGCCTCTCTCGACCTTCTGGCCAGTGTTGGCTTGTTGCCTACCTGTGCAAATACATGTTTATGTTATGCTTGCCACAGCATCAGCACCAGCAACACATCATCAGCAACAGCAGCAGCATTGACATCGGCTGGTTTGCCGGCATCCTCGTCAGCAGATTAGTTTGCTTAAATTGATGGCAACTTAGCGCTAATAACAACGATGCGATGTGTCGCCTGTTTTGCCACTGGTCACGTTAAAATGTGTGTGTGTGTGTGTGTGTGCACCGCACACCTTGAGGCACCACCGAATGGGGCAAGTGGGTCAACGTATTTAATGATGATGTCCTCCTCCTCAAGCCTCAAGCCCCTCGCTGCTGCGGCTTAATTAAATGATATGTCCAGTGCATTAATCAATTTTTTTTGAGCTGTACTTTGTCTGCGCTCCATTCACATAAACTTTGCTTATTTCCCAGGTGTATGCCACGCCCCCATCTCTGCATATATAACGCACACACACACACACACACACACACATTGTATTGGACTCGTACGGGACGCGCACATGCATAATTTACCATTCTTATGGCGTTTTTGGCATAACTTTTGCTTACTTTAAATAAATCAAAACGTTGGCCATGCGAACGCTGTGCTGCGCGGCTTTGAATAACTTTCCTTTTTTTGATATATGAACAGCATGCTGGACAGAGTTTTTGGGCAATGGATAGCTCTACACCTGGCAGCAGAAACAGCAACGGCAACAGCAACAGCAACGGCAGCAAGTGAAGCAGAAGCAGAAGCTGAAGCACAAGTTGAAGCAGCAGGGAGCGGTTTCGTAAAGTATGCAACAGTTCATAAAAAATGGTGCACAAGTTGTTGCCAAGCTGAATTCGCCTTAAAAATTGATTAGTTCAAATGTTATATGAGAAATATTTAAAGCACAGTTTCTAGAAACTGCAGCATTGAAATATTTATATGCCAAATGCGACTGACATCGAGAAATCCCATTTACATGTTGTAATTACCTAAAATGTAATTAATATTTACCTTTAAAGACTTGAAATAATAATTTCCAAATATTACTGGAAATTTATTTGTATAAAAAGCTATTTTAAATATTTACCAACAATTTAAATAATAATATTAGTTTTGTGGAATATTTTATTTCAAAATAATACAGATGTTTAGAAATTTCCATGTATTACAAAATAATTTAAATATTCAAATAATGGCCTAATGAATTAAATCATTCATATAAAAAAATAAGCAGTAATTTTTATTTTCTAATAATTACAGATATTTGATATTTTTCTTTAGATTAAATAGTTATTTAAATTTTAATATAATAACATACAATTTAACAGTTGAGGCGTAATCTAATATTTGGATACTTTCGACATGAATCGGGCTGCTGTTTGAAATGATGTCTATCATTACTTGGTTTTTTCATATTTCTATGCTTTATTTTTTAATATAGTATATGCGGGATTAACAGCTGGCAAGTAAGCTTTTATTTTTTAATATGCAAACTGGTGACCATTTTCCCAATGACATCCGTTTCTTTTTTCTTCCTGCGAACCTTCTTAGTAATAACAGCTATGTAAACTATAATTATAAGCACTGGTTGGCCGCTATTACTCGTCGGGTCTGCTCCATTGTTACTTGGCAGATATCTCATAAAAATCTTTTAATTTGCAAATACAACATTGTGAATTTGGCATCCTTTGAGAATTCTCCCAGAACAACATTTTGCAACACGTTCAATTAACAGTCGTAGATGCCTTTCATTGAGTAAAATAATAATAAAGGGTATTGCTTACAAGAGGTATGAAATCAATTGCAGCGCATATAAATACCCCTCAATGGAATCGTGAACAACAGTTGCGCCTTGTTTACAGCAGAATCGAGTTAAATCAAGTTAACTATGGGAAGTGGCAAAGTTACATTTAAATACTTGAGGGATCCAACTTCAACTGATCGCATGCAGATGACCGATGCTGTCCAGTATTTGGGACGTGCCATGATAACAATGGGTTGGGTACCACCGTCGAAGAAAAGTCGATTTTCCTATTGCGGAATGTACAAATTTGTAAAATTTTTTATACTATCGTGTGCCTTATACTTACCCATTGGTTTGATCATCACCTATATAACGGAGTTCAGCACTTTCACACCTGGCGAACTCTTCACGTCCTTGCAAGCTGGCATCAACAGTCCTGGAGCGTTCATTAAGGCTGTGTTGGCTGCAATTAATGCCTGGCGCTTTATTTCGGTCAAGGAACAGTTGGCCAAGTTAAGTAAAAGCTGGACAAAAGATGAGGAGAAGTTGGCAATTCATCATACTGCCAAAATATGCAATTTAGCGTTTTTGTTACACTTTGGAAGCTATGTTGCATTTGGATTATTGACCGTGCTCACAGCGGTCTTGAGAGGACAAACTCCATGGCGTATACATAATCCCGTCTTTGACTGGAGAGCCAATAAATTGCATTTTTATATGGCTACTTTGTTTGAAATGCTGTTTATGGGTTCAGGATTAATGACCAATCAAGTGAATGACTCTTATCCTCTTGTCTTTGGCATCATCATTCGTTCAAATATTGATCTGGTCAAGAATCGGGTGCAAAGTTTACGAACTGATTCCAACAGAAGTGAGAGCCAGGACTACGAGGATCTCAGGGAATGTATTGTCAACCACAAGAAAATATTAGAGTAATTGCAAAAACGACTTAATTTGTTTGCTACTGAGTCTGATTTAACTTATTTACTTCTCTAGCATTTGCAATACCTTGAGACCATTTTTGTCTGCTACGATTTTCATACAATTCTTATTGGTTGGCGTATTGTTTGGTCTCACCATGATCAATTTGATGTTCTACACAAATGCAACGACTGCATTTGCCTCCATTTCCTACTTTTGCGCTCTCATCTGCCAGACATTCCCATTCTGTTACACTTACACTCTAATTGACGCAGACTGTGATATTTTGGCCATTTCCATTTTCCATTCCAATTGGCACGACGCATCTCCTCGTTATAAGGCGACTTTGCAGCAATTTCTACACAATGCTCAACAAAACATTAAATTCACGGCTGGCTCAATTTTTCCCATCAGTCTGGGCACCAACATAAGTGTAAGTAATAACTAAATAATTTATTTCAATTTTATTTTAATTTGCGATAACATTTTTTGAAGGTCGCTAAGCTGGCGTTTTCGGTTGTCACATTTGTCAAGCAAATGAACATAGTGGAAAAACTCGATCGACAGTATAAAGAGATGAATAATGAATAATGAAATTACTTTGATGAGTCTAAAATTAGAGATAAAATATTTGCAATGCTTCTCATAATTAGTTTAGTCAGTTTACTTGCAAAATGGTAGAGACATTTTGATTAAATTCATCATAAAGTAAATTATATAATTTTTTAATCCAAATAAATTGTTGAAATGAAAACACTCTGACAGCGAAAGGGACTTTAAAATGACGGTGGCGACAGAACAATTTAATTATTTTTCAGCTAAATGCATAGAAAATTTTGTAAGCCCAACGAAAATATTCATTAGCTGCTGCTACTGTTATTTCTACTTCTACTTCTACTGCTGATGCTGTTGCTGCTCATCAGAAATTTACAGCTTGTAAAATTTCAGGTCAAAAATAAACCCAGAGCGCCGCCCAGTAACTGCAGCTATTTATAAAATGTAATTTTCTGTGAGTACAAACCGGGGCTTGGGAAACTTTGAACGGTGGAAACTTTGGCACTGACCCAAAATGTTGCCGCTGGCCAGGATACTACTTATCAAGGCTCATCGGTCCGTTGATGGGTAGCAGCTTTAGTTGCCGCCTGCTCCCAGCCATTCACCATTTACCGCCTGACGCCTGCCTGCTGGATGCCGCCTTCTGGATGCCGCCTTCTGGCTGCTGCCATGTTTATTATAAGTTACGCCTTTTACACCTTTGCCGGGGTTCACACTACGCCAGAATGGGCAACTTTTCATTTTCATCTGGGGGCGTAAAGCCTGACACTCGGTGTCAAATGATGTGTCAAAATTTACCTTATGCTCGGACTCGGCCACTTTCCCTGTGCTCTGTCTTTTTAAATATGTGCGGAATTAATAGCCTTCACTCAATGTGACTCTTCACTTGGGGCCTGCGACGGCAAACTGTTGAGTATTTTTACGAGTAGAATGCCAAACTGCAAGCTGCACTAACAGATTTGTATATCACGTGAAGTATGGCTTAAAAACGAATAAAATATAATGTCACAACTCTGGCTGATCTGCAAGATCTGAGATCTGAATATGTTTTGCCGGGGAATTACCAGTTTAGCACACAAGCAGCTAATCGCAACCAAAGGGCTCAGTGTCTGCCTCGTGTCATCATGACACCCTCGGGGTCATAAATGTTTCGGCAAGCTTAATGGGGCGTCAGTTTTGTCACCGGCATTTTGTTTCAGCACGTGTAATTGCCCCACACTTCTGCTCGGGTGTGTGGGCGTGTGTTTGTGTGTGTGTGTGTGAAAAGTGGCCCATTGTAACCCTATCTGCACATATTTTCTTCTGCTCTTTTTTTTTTTTTTTTGCTTTCTGTCACTCCATCCGGTTTTTTGCTTTGGGCTGACAGAAGTATGTTTTATAAATTATGTTTAGCTATTTGGTGAAAATTAAAACGCACACGGCACATGGTACTTTTTTAAATGCATGCACGTGCATGTTGTCGTCACTTTTCTGCCTCCCCCCCCCCAACACACACACACACACACTCCCTTTTCATACTCGTGGGCCTTCCCAGTTAGGGCTTTGCTCCTCATCATCATCATCATCCTGTGTTGCTGCTGTTGCTGCTTTGTAGCTGGCATCAATTTTTCACATAAAGTTTGGCAAACGCTTGACTTGCATATAAATGACTTGGCCGTATTTGTGAGCTGCTTTTTGGGGGAGCTGATGAAGCCTTGGCGCTTGCCAGCATTCGAGTTGTCAACTCTTTCAACGTGTTTTACATTTTAAGCGGCATGAAGAAAAATGCGAAAGCATCGCCCAAAGTAAAGGTAAAGGTAAAGGTAAAGGTAAAAAAATAATTTCCTTTGCGTAATGTGTGTGTTTGTCGTTGTTGTTGTTGCTGTTACTATTACCCTATGTCAGGAGAGTGCGAAGTGAGGCGTTCATAACAGAGCAACATAGCAACAGAGCAATTGGGTTGCAGTCTGCGAAGCAATTCGGCTAACTGGAAGATTCATTGCGCTATGTTTTGCACTCATCTTAATTTGTTATAAAATATATGAGTCATAATAAAAATAGGCAAATTGTATTTAATAAAAATATATTAATACTATAAATAAGAGACTACATATTGCATGAAAATATTATCAAAGAAAATTTGAAAGATTTGTAGAAGTAACTTCTTATAATTGTAAAAAGATATTATTTGTTAATTTTATTTGAAAGAACACAACTGTTGTTAAATGACAATTGAAAAAAATATATATATCAATTCAAAATCAACTACTGCAAATATGAATAAATAATTATTAAGAAACATATCGAGCAAAAATAGCAAAGTTAATAAATTAATATGCCATCATAATGAGAATATTATCAAAGAAATTTTCAAATATTTGTTGAAGTAATGTCATTAGGCTGAGAATCTTTATAATTGTAAAAAGATTTTATTTGTTCATTTTATTTGAAAGAAGACAACTGTTGTTAAATTAAAATTGAAAAATAATATATATATAAAACTTGATATCAATTTAAAATTAAAAACTGCAAATATGAATAAATAATTATTAAGAAACGAATAGAGCAAAAATAGCAAAGTTAATCAATTAGTATGCCATAATAACAAGATTTCAGTGGACTGATCTGTATTAATATTATTAAATTTATCACATCATAACACAAATTAAAAATATCTCCTAAGTAGACTTATCTGGCATAATATTATTAAACCTTATAGTTGTAGTTATGACTTGTAGTGGAATCTAAAATATAAGTATATCACATCATAACAGAAATGTGTTTGCGATGTAGCGCATTGCAGAGAGCGTTAAAAGCTGCGTTCAAAGTGAATAATACTCACACGACGTGCTGCCATTTGCGACTAAAATAAATAGAAATACATATACTTAGACATATAGACATTTCTGGCACATTATTCATAAATAGTATGTGAATGTGGAGGAGGAGTCTCAGTGTGAGCGAGTACTTGGATGGCAGATAACATATTCAGCATTTGTAAGCGATCAAATTTGACGTGCACTTATAAACAAATTGGCATCCGTAGTGCTAACACATTCTACGTGCAGCTATTTATGCATAAATATGTTTTTAACAGCTATTATATTACGTATACGTATGCATAGCGATAATGTTGAGAGAGAGAGAGAGCGAATGGGGACTAACGACAGAACTCAATCAAACAAAAATTTCATTAAATGCAATGAATAAACGTTTTCGCCTTTTTTTCCAACGTAATTTTCTTTGATAGACAAATTTGTGGGTGTCGTCGAAGGGGGAGACGTGGATGCTGAGCATCTGCCTGTGTCAGCATTATCAGCCTGATCAAAAGGCAGACTCGCATTTGTCATCCATCAAAGTTAAATCACACTTTTTATTATTTGTGCCACTCGATGGCATAAAATATGCCAATCGACCAACAACAAATCCGCATCTGAAGCCCCAAAGCGCCTAAATACGCGTAAAAATTGTTTGTGGTTCTGATGGTAAATATAAAATATATACGCTGTGTCTGTGTGTGTGTGTGTGTCTGTTCGAGTGTGTATGACAGAGCTGCAAATTATCAATAAATAAATAAAATTACGCGCACTTTGGCTTAATGTTTGGATTTCATTTTGATGTCTGGCATATGATTGCTTTTCGGTTTTTGTTGTTGTTGTTGTTGTTCCGGTTTTTTTTTTTGGCTGATGGAACTTATGATTAGCTGTGGCAGAACGCATTCGAATAGTCAATAAATAAATTTAGCAGAAATTATTTAGAATTTCAAATTAAAGAGGTATCTGGTTCAGTGGAAAGAACCATTTAATGAGGTTTCCAATTCATAATCGAAAACGAAACAATAATAAATAATTGGCAAAACGAGTTATGTGGATTTATTTGGTTAAAACGGTGCATAATTATGCCAAGGAAATTATTTGGCGACAAGACAAGCTCTATCATTAGACCATAATTGATCGCAGAGTGCTTATCAGCTGGCAAACCTCGCGTTCACCCAGCAGACATTCATTATGTTTGGCCTTGTTTGGTTTCGGGGATGCAATGCAAGCATATTAATTGCTCATAAACAACAAACACTTTGCGTATCGGCCTCCCAAGCTTGCCACCATGTGGCTGTTAGTGTGTGTCTCGACTGCTTTGTTTATTATTCAGTGGCATTTGCCGCTAAGCAATTACGCGTTGTTGTGCGCCATAAACACCTAAAGGCTTATGTTACACAAACCAACATTCACACACACACACACACACACGCACACACACAGAGAGAGCACACTCAACCGATTCTAAACCGTACTGAGCTCAATTCAGCTGAGCTGAGCTGTCAGCAACTTTTTTTTTTTGTTGGTTTGTTGCGAAAGTTTCTTTTGCTTTTTTATGTGCCTCGTGTCTCTCATCTGTGGCTGAGCTCAAGTGTGAGGGCCGAAGAGATTAAGGAGTGGGAGTGGGAGTGAAAGTGGGCGGGGCAGACAGGCAGCAAGCGACTGTGATTTCTGATTTCGAATTTCTTCCTTACCTTTTCAATTTCTTGCCGCCGACTCTTTTAGCCGCGTTATCAAAATTTATTGAGCGCTGTCATGAAGCTGTCAAAGTCGATATCAAAAACATTTGATTTTTGACTTTATTTTGTCAGTCAGCAACAAGCGCCCACAGGACCCAGCCCAGCAGTTTACCACCCCCCCCAGTAAAAAGAAGGAAAAAAACACATCCACCTCGTCAGTGCCAGAGCTAAATGGCGGAGAGCGTGCGATCCACGCACATTATAACCACGGGTCGTATGTGATTTTTGTTTTTGCTCGAGAAGCGAAATGCGAAAGAAAGAAATAATCATAATAAAAAAGCACATAAAAAAGCTGTGAGCTTGGCAGCTGAAAATTTTCATGCGCTCCCAAGGCGCCAGAAGATTGATAAATTAATGATTGCCAAGTCGAGGACAAAGTCGTCAAAAGGCGAAACGACGAAACGGCGAAGCGTGTAAAGCTTCAAAGGTGCAGGATGGCGAGGGCTTGGCTTGTCTGCCAACTGAACCGGTTTATGAGAAATCAATTTATACGATATATTGCACTAAACAAATTCGCAACGAATTCGCCATTTTTTCAAAACCGAAATATTTTGGAGACATAAATAAATATATTGTGGAAATATTATATTTCTCTTTGACTTTCATTTCAATTTGAGCGATTTTTATTTTTAAGTTGGATTTAATTTTGTGAAATCGAAAATATAAATGAAAAATGATTTCAGTAATAACATCATAACATATATTTTTTATTTATTTTTATTTTATTATGAAATTCATTGAATAATAAGAAATACATTTTTACAAAAAAAAATTAAATATGATCTTCTACTATTATTAATTTTCCCATATAAAATTAATTACATTTTTCCTTTTCGTTGTTAGGGTTTGTTTTTTTTTAACCTGCATAATTAATTTTTGAATATTTTAATAAATTTTTTAAATATAAAAATTAATAATTTATGGAATTGAGGATTTGAGGGTGAAATTGTTCTGAGGAATGCTTTCCGCCTACATGAAACTGTTCTGCCGTCTGCATTTAGGCGCATATGAAACGGCGTTCAGCAAAGGACCCTAATGAATATTAATAGCCAAGTGGCGGAGAGTGACTGACTGCTCGGCATACCTGTATCCACCATATATATTAAAGCATCAAAGCCACTTGTCTTATCAGTTGTGCGGACTTTCGAGTTCGACTATTAACAAAACAAAAACAGTTTGGGCATGAAAGGCTGAAAGGACAACGACACAGCAACAACAGCAAACGGCTGGATAATAGGCCTAGGCCAGTGGGCAGTCTTCGTTGGCTGATTGGATCCTCTTCCCTTCTGTGTGTGTGTGTGTTTGTGTGTGTTCGTTTTGCCACTTGGAATCGCTGAACATGGCGGATTAATGTCATTTATCACGCGCGTGTGGCTGGCGCATTTGAAATGTGCAGAATAAATAAAGGACCATTTCGATGGCAGTAACAATGGCAATGGCAATGGGAATGGGTCGGCTTTAATGCGGAGATTAAGGCAGCAGTTGTTGCTGCGGTTTGTACAAAAAGGATAATGACAAATAATCAAGGATAAACGCTTTTGATTGATCTTTAATGGCAGTTGTTATTTGAGCCCGTTTGACAGCACAACCAATTGTAAATGTAAATCATATTAACTTCAATGTGGCATACTCGCATATAAATGCTTCTTGCTCTGGTTAGGCAGCAATAAACACACACACACACACACACATACACACACACACACACACATGCATGCATGCATACATAGATACTTATCGTTAAGCCCAACACACGCATCTGATGTGTTTGTTGCCGCATTCTTTCACAATTGTGCTGCGTGGCGGCAAATGCTTTTAAATATATCAAAGACGGCCAGCATATAAATAACAAGAGCGGCGTTATAGAACTGGGATGATGCGACAATGTGCTGCTCTATAAATAGAAATAAATAATAATAATACAATGAACAACAATCAGATGTATTCATATAAAAAGCGTATTCAAATAAATAAAGCAATGCGAAGACAATGCATTGAAATTAACAAACAATGTGATGGAATTATGAGTTAATGTTTTTGTAATATAATGAATAAAAATAATTCTAATTATTATGCGCTGTTTATTTACTAATATTGTTTTTTTTTTTCTAATTTTATTTGTTTACTGCGTCATTCATTTGTGTAGTGAATATTCCCAGTTGCTGCTTTAGATATCAGCGTAGCAAATCGCATTGGCCAAAAGTTCGCACAATTCTTTTGCGATTCCCTTGCCAAATAGAATTAGAACGGAATTTCCCAGAAAAAGGCAATTGAGACGAATTTGTAAGGAGCAGGAGCAGCTTCAGAAAATGGTAACAGGAGTTGATATTGAGAGCAACGGCAGTTAAGGCTATAAGGCTATAGAGCGCACAGTCAAAGGCAGAGAAATAAAGCAATTAAGCGGCTTACAAATGTCGGCAACTGACAATGAGACGAGAACGTCACAGAATCGGGCCCCAAATAAGCCTGACAAGCAAAAAGAAATTAAGAAAACGGCAGCAAATTAATTTACATGTGCGATTCATCAATCAACAGAGGCAGGGATAAAGCAGAGACAAGAGCACTAAAGAGTGAAAGAGACCAAGATCGAGAACCGAAACCGTAACCGAAACACAGAGACAGAAAGAGAACGAGAACGATAAAGAGACAGAGACAGAGATAGAGTAGTCCAGTTTGGAGTTCAGTTTATTTGGAATCTGGAGATGGGCGGCCGTTGAGCATCAGCAAAAGTCATAAATGGCCATGTGCGGATGTATTTATGTACATATATGTGTGTGCTCCTCTGTCAGTATCAATATAAGTAATTTTTTCTCCAACTGAAAGACTGTGTGTGAGTGTGAGTGCGTGTGTGTGTGTGTGAAGCAGGCCGTGCGTTGATTGATGATAAATACTCGATGCCCTTACAATGGCCGCTTGAGATAAAGCGTTTAAATGTGCCGCATATTAAATGATGCAACATGAAAAGCGAAAAGGATGTCGTCGTCGTCTTGAGCTTTGTCTAGTTTATTATTATGTAACGCCAGGACCAAGGTCTACAGTCAACGGACAATCGTTATAAATGACCATTTGCGCGAATGGTTGCTTCCCCTTTTGGCCTCGTCCTTGTCAGCTTTTTGGCCATTGTTTGCCAGCGATAGCATTTATGCTATTACATAAATAAAGTATAAATAAATCAGTATTAGTTGAACTTTACATGGGGCTGGCATGTGTGAAAATGTTCAATATTTCATTAAAGCCTGCCTAATAAAAAATACAGCATCCACTAGTTTCGCTAGCATACTTATTATTTGGGGGTCAAGTGGGTTCAAACCTCCAAAAAATAAAATCATAAAAAGTGTTAACGATGTTCACGACTAAATTTCACAGTATTAACATAAAACTAACAGCATTAGTTCTTCAAATTTGGTTAGACTTCAAATTGTTTTCCCAGTCTGTCATCTAACTAATTGCTTATAGATACAATATATATTTACAACATGGCATTTCAATTGTTTACAGATTGACACAAGTGTTACATTTGGTTGTCATCGGCTTAGGGACAAATTAATGGTTGACATGTGAAACTGAGTCACTTTTATTGCATTCATTTCAGTCACTTTGTTCATTTGTTTAATGCGTCTGGTTAATAATAATTGTTATCGAAATTCTCTGGGGAGTCTGGAAGAAACGTGCGGCTTTTGATGACGTTACGAGCTAAATACTAGACGTCCCCATCGCCTGGCAAAGGTCACAGACATTTCAAGCGTTTCATTGTCGTTTAATTTTTGTTGTTGTTTATTTTGCTCTCCACATTTGTTGTTGCTGTTGCTCACGTGCAAGCGACTGCACCCATCATCGTGTTGTTTGTAAGTTGGGGCTCGTCAGACGTCGCGTCGTTAGGGTTCGCCAGACGTCGCTGCCTTTTGAGAATGTCGCTTTGTCAAGCGGGCTGCTAACAAATTTCATTCACATTCGCATTCACATTCGCATTCACATAATTTTCACATTTGTGCCAATAGCCGAGACCCCAGACCTCAGGCTCTCGCTCATTCACAATGTGTGCAAATTAAAAATGGCCTACGCTATGCGTTGCGTTGCAATGCGATAGAGAGCCATTGCTCCCATACGAGTATTTGCATAACATTGCTTTCTGGCTCCCACGTGCTCCATTCATAAATTAAAGTGCAACGCTTCTTTTCTGACTTGTTCTGTTCTGTTCTGCACTCTGTGTGGGCTCCCTGGGCCATCAACATTCGCGGGATGCAGCTACCAATAAATGTCTCGCCTGCTGCTAAATACCTGCCTCGCTGTTCATGCACCTGCATGGGGCATGCAACGAGGAGTACAACAAGTTAATTATGGATGCATACAGCTTGCACTCGGGGTTGCCATAAATTGAGCGGGCTTCTGCGGGGACACCAACGCTGTTTAATGAGTGTGCAAATATTGGAACTATGCATATGTGTGTGTGTGTGTGTCTGTGTCTGTGTTGAAAGTTTTGCAGGTAAAGACTAGGCAACTATTTGAGTAAGAAAGTTTCTTGAGTTTGTTGTTGAAGTTATCGGTTAAATTCTTGTCTAACTCTGCGAACCGTATTGATGTTGCCATCAGAATTCTAAGGAAATTGCGAGAGTTGTAAATCAATAACAAAACTTGTCAAGAACAGAATTCCAAGCATTTGACTTCAGCTTTGATTTTGCTTGAATGTGGCTTGAATGGTCAGGATCGCCAAAGGGCTACGAAATCAAATTCTGAAGAATAAATTCGCTTAGTTTTCTGCTTAATTTTACTTAAAATAATAAATAACAAATCTTGCTGAGGAACCGACCACCTAAAGGGCCTTTAAAGCCAGCCACGTGCCTGAACAAGTCAGTTTTAGAGTTAGGTGCTTGACAGGTTTGCCAGTGGCAGTATTCAGAGTGTTTTCAAATGTGGGCAGGCATATTTCATTATACATTAAACGGCAACGGCAAATGAATGGAATGTTTTCAAATTATTCACTTACAGTCTCAAAGTAACAAAATGTTGCTTAAGCTTGTTGCGAACTGCAACGCACAAAAAAGATCTGTCTGCATTTTATGTGTTGCTGCACAAGAAATTAGCGTAAATTACAAGAAAATCAGAAGCACCCTTAGGCGCTTGGCGTAAAAAACAAATATAAAAACAAGTCAAAGAACTCGCCCGCATCTAACTACAAGAAAACTACAGCGTGAGCAAAAACTTGTGAGTGTTTGTCATGTGCCAACACTTTGAGTGCTCAGAAAAGTATGCAACACTTTTTGCAGCCCTTTTTGTTTCGTGCTGCGCGTGTGTGTGTGTGTGTGTGTGACTAATTTACGCATAATTAAATATAAATTGTATATGGCAGTGTTTGTTTGTTTTTACCGTGCAACAAGCAATGGGCGTAAATATATTAAACAAATTGCAGGACAAATCCGGCTGCGTTACGTATGCGCCATGTATGCCACGATTGCAGTTACAAGCTGTCGCTGTCGTTCCTGCTGCTGAGCGGAGACAAGTCGAGAGGGGGGAGGGGGGTCAGTGCAAGCCAAAAGCAATTGCAACTGTTTTGGCAACAGCACAAAGAAAAAGTAATTATTTACGCTCTTCAGCAGACGACGGCGACAACAACTTCCGCTCTTGTTGTTCTAGTTGCTGTGTTGTTATTGTCAGCGTTGGCGTCGCGTCAACAGCAATTTATTTGAGTGTGAAAAAGATGAATTAATTTTACAGCATTGTGCAGCACAATTAAAAATTATTTGCTCTTCTCAGCTCTCGGTTCTCCGTTCTCAGTGCTTGGCTCTCCGCCCGCCCAATGGCAGACCAAAGCTTAATTGCTGCAAAGTTGTTGTGGCTTAGCGAGGTCCTTGTATCACAGGATTGCCTATGCTGCCACGGTTTGTACTGCTGCTGCTCTTGGTGCTCTCGGTGTGTTGCTGCCCTGCAGCAATTTATGTTTACCAACTGGCTCGAGGGGCGGTTTTTGGGTTCGGACTCTACTTGGCGGCGGCATGATGGCATTGTATTGTATATTTTTTTGTTGTGTTTTTTGTTTTTGGTTTTGGTTGGTCGGCCGGCCGGCCGGTTGGCTGATGCTTCTGTCCCTTCTGCCTTCCATTGTTGGCTTTTGTTTGTGGTTGATGATGGGAAAAGTTTTTGCCTGCTGGCAGCTGAAGTGTTGGCGACGTTGACGTCGTCGTCGTCGCCGTCGTCGTCGCTGGCATGTTTTATGCATTTTCTTATGACTTTACTTTTGGCGTAGATTTGTGCGTTGCCTCCACTTCCACTTTGTGGTAAGCAAAGGAGCGAAAGAGCGTGTGAATTATTATGTACATTTGAAATGTGTGCACCATGCCAACAACAGCAACAACAATACAACTATGGCCAACAACAATAACGAGAACAACTAAAAGCAATGCCGTAAATTTGTTCTGTACAAAAAAGGGGCACCCTAAGGGGGGGCCAAGGGAATCAAGGGGATGCCGAGTGAATCCCCAAATAAAAACTATGACCTGCTCGAAATGCTGTAAACTTTTTCTGGTAGGCGTTCGCCGGGGCATTTGTCATTTTGAACCGAGCCATGGACTGGGGGGCAGGACCAGGACATAACTTAATTAAAGTAAATGTGTTCGGGGACATAAGAAGTTGTAATTAGTTGGGCGTTCCCAGAATGTTTATAATAAACTTGAGTTCTAATTGTGAATGGGACTCGATTTTGAATCAACTCAAATTACAGTAATTAAAGTGAGAGATTGGGATTGAGAAAGGCAATTGATATTGGAGAAATTCAGATCAGCTAATTGAGAATATTTTAGATATGTAATAAGCAAACAATTATTGACACTTGTAAGGATAGCTCGAAAGTACGGTAGATGTTAGTTTTCTTGAGGTTCGTGGGTTCATTACCTTCATTGTCGCCGCTTCCCTAATAACTTATGCATTATGTCTGCTCCCTGGGACTGGGACTGGAAGCGAGTTCATAAGAAATGCTACACATTTCCGCTTCCAGGACAGAATTCAGAGCTCCGGTGCCTGTCAGCCCCGGCACATAATTGTTGTTGTCTGGCGTGCTTTGTTTGTCAGTTTATAGATTAAATTCTCGGCATGGCGAAACTAACGTTGAGATGCTCAGCCGACAACTTGATTGTCTCTGGTCGACCATTGTATGACCTACGGTTGCTTAGTTCTCATTTTCCTCTCTGCGGCGTTTGTAGCGCATTCACTCTGATGAGTGCCAAGTTATTTATTTCATTTCAAGCGGAGACATTTTTCTTGTTGTTGTTGCTGTTGTTGTCATACATTTTTGTTTTCTTTCACATTTTTTCAACAGTTGAGTTGAGTTTTTTTTCCTCACTTTTTTGCTTGTTGCGCTCAAGTTGACTTCCTTTGCACTTTGGAAACAAGTTTTGAAAAACAGGATTTAACAACGGAAAATTACATTTAGCAGCGGACTTGGCGACGCGAAGTGCTGGCAAAAAGCGTAATGGGGAAAGAGCCAAGGACGAACAGTAGCTTCAGCTGGTGGAACAGGAGATGGTCCAAGAAAACATGAATAAATGAAATGCGCTAACTTTGCTGGCCTCAAACAAAGGCAAACTAAACGCGGGAGTAAATGCCGCATCATGCTGTTGCAGTGAGGCACAGTCTCAACCTCTCAGCCAACTCCATCAAAACGTGCGAAGGGTTTGCAAAACACAACTAAAAAAAAACAGAAGGGAAGGAATACGATAAAAAAAGAGAAGAAAAAATATACGCAACTTTACTCGCAGTTCACTTCCGTTTCCGGAAGCGTTGATTGAGCTCTTTAATAATGCATTTAAGTCGCGCACAAAATTTTTAATTGAAAGGCAAGCAGCAAAATCTGGTAACCACAATGAGAGATTGTTCGTACCGCTTAATAGTTTTGAAAACTACTTAAAATTAATGAATGAACCGTGACACATTAAAAACGCTCAACTGACAGCATAAAAACACTGCAACATCGCGCAACAAAAACTGCTAAGTATATAAAAACCATACGAGCCATGTGTGTAAGTGTGTGTGTGTGGCTGTTGTGGGACTCATATTGAGCGCATTAAAAAATTACAGCATTGTAAAACATGAAAATGTTATCATTATAAAGTAGACAAAGGACTAGAGTCAAGGGAGTCAAAGGGTTCGGTCTGCCAGGGCTGTCATGAATTAGCAAATATTCTGTTTCTTCATTCAATTTACTTCTCAGCACAATGAAGATGTTAACATGCGACTGTCTATTGCTCCATGTGTGTGTCTGTGTGTGTGTAAGAGCGGTGAATATTATTATTTTTATATATATTAAGTCGAATGCCACACACACATGTGTGTGTGTGCTTTTGTCTGAAAGTATGTGCGCATATATATCAAGTTCACAGACACAGAAAAAAGTGTCAAGTCATTAAGATTATATTATTCATAATATTTATAAATATATGTGTGTGTGTGAGTGTGAATTTATATGGGTATTCATATAGTTAAAGTACAAATAAGCGGAACCCACATGAATGCTGGTGCGCAGCCACATGTTAACATTTCACTGCACAACAATGTTGTCAGAGTCCAGTAGGAAATTTACTCGCATTCGATTGGCCAACAATGGAAGCAGTAATTATATTACATGAATTGTTCTGGTTGATGCAATAATATAAATAATATGAATAATACAAATTTACGTTTTTAATTTAAAATTTTGAATTTTTTATTTTTGTTTTATTTAGTGTCTTTTTTCGAAATCAAATTTATAATGTTGTGGTTTTTATTTTTGTAATTAATAACATCTGTGCCCGACTGAAGATATGCAAGTTATTTGACATTTTCTGCATAGAAACATTTATGATGTGTCTTTTTTAACATATATCTCATTTTAATAATATATTTTAAAATATAAATTTTTTTATTCCCATCTGTGCACATATTTTTTAAGAAGAACTTATAATAATGAATTTGTAACTTTTGATTTATTTTCGAAAGTTTTCTAAAAATAATTTAAATTTTTTGCTCGTCGTTATAATAATGAGTTTTTAGCTTTTGATTTATTTTTTAAAATGTTCTAAAAAGATATAATTTATTTTGTAATCAAACTGTTTGTTTTACCAAAGGGCTATCAGTTAAAAATCCTCATTTCGTACTTAAGTAAACTTGTTGGCTTGTTAATATTTTCAGCCAATTTGCCAGCGGGTCGTTGGCACACATTTTAAATACATATGTGCTCTGCACATCTTGTTGTGTGGCAAAGCGAATGTATGTTTGTTTGAGCCAGCACGTCAAGCTAAACGTTATTTCACACGCCTCTTGTTTTAAAGCACCAAGCGGAGTGCCCCGAACCCTTTTCCCCTCCCCCCTTCTTATTCCCCATCCCCATCCCCAGTGAAGCATTTCGCCAGCGTGGCTCTCGAGCGAGACTTTAGCCTTGCCTTTGCCAGCTGCTTGTTGCTGCTGTTGCTGCTGCCATCGTTGCTCCTGTGTTAAGCAAAACAAATGAGTTAAAGGGTTTTTACTTGCTGAGTGTTGCCTCGCCAGCTAACTGGTGACGCCCCCGTGGCCCACAATCAACTCATTGTGCATGGTCTGGTGGGCAGCGAAGCTTCGCTCCACCTCTTTCCAATCTCGCTCGAATCCTTTGGCTTTGGCAGCAACAGCAACAACAACAGCAGTTCGCATAATGTGCCTCAACATAATGTGCACATTAGTGTTCACACATTTATAGTCGTGTCTATGTGTCTGTGAGACTGTCCCCGTCTATGTGTGTGTGTGTGAGTGTGTCCCATGTTTATGGGCGTCTCCTTGTGCGCGTAAAGAGCAGCATCAGACCAAAAAGTACAAAAAAAAAAATCACAAAATATATATACAAAAACAAAAAAAAAATCACATACCAAATATGTGGCAGCGAATCGTGGCACATGTGCAATGGCAACGAGAGCAGCAACAGCAGCAGCAACAGCAGCATCAGCTTCCACAACATCCGTAGCATTTGTGAGCTAATGACATTATAAACATGAAAACTCCATTAATATTTTTTGCTGATTATGATGTTACTGTTTTGTTGTTGCCACTTTTTATGCTGCCTGTTACTACGTACCTTTCATTCTTCCTCCCTTTTTTTTTGTTCATTTTATTATTTCTGCTGCAACGTTGGTAACAAAATTTTACTCTTTTTGAACAGAGCACATGAATAGGCCAACAGCAGCATCAGCAGGCAACAAGCAAGCGACAAATGTCGTTTCTTTCGCACATTACTCTACATTTTCTTTCCATAATTTATTTGATTTATTTGCACGCACAGCACATGGATTATGAGAAGCAGCCAAAGGTAAGACTGTTAGACTGTTCGACTGCCAACGCTCTCCACTTCTTGGCCTTCTAACAACTCCCGGTCTCTCAGACTTGGTCCTCGTCTTGCTCTGGCCTGCTCCTGGCAAGCTCTAAAAGTATTTTGATGCTCGACAATTTTTTCAAATTAAAAAGCTTAAGTAAGTTTATTCTCTACGTTTTCTCGAAAGACAAGCTCGTGAGTTGCTTAACTCATTTTTCGCGTTTCAGGTTCGGTGGCAGGCAGATGTCTCCATATCAATATCTTAAGGTTTGCGTCATATCTAATATGAAACGTTTAATAGTTTTAATTAATTTTTAATTATATGTTTCTGTATCACAATTTGTAGCTATACTAATTGAATTACATTACATGTATTTATGCAATATTTAATATAACAATTACAATTACTTTCTGTTATTATATTTATATCTCTATTTTATAAGTACACAAAATAATAATTTCTACTAATCCTTATAGGTTTTCAATTAATTTGTTTATTGTCTTTGTCTGTTTAAATTATATGCAGTCATATATATAAATTATAAAACGTAAATGCCATTTTTGGTTTTAGTTCCAATTTTAAATGCTTGTAATTTAACCAACTAATAATCCCACCTTCTAAGTTTTACTTTAAAATAATTTTATTTTATGCATGCTTTTAAATTTCTTTGGAGCATTCGAACTGTTTAAGCCATAACAATATTCTCTATTGAATATGACATTTTAATAGTTAGCTGTTCACTGTTAATAGTTTTTCGTTACATCGACAACTGCAGTTTTTGCTTTAACGGCGAGACATTAGAATCGCTATAAAATCTTGCAGCTTGCGGCTGACGTACAAATTGAAACTGTCAGTTTGATGTTTGGGCATACTATTGGATTGCCTGCAACTTGCAACGTGCAACTTGAATAGGTCTGCGTGGATTTGTGTGGCAGAGTTTGGGGCTAAAATCTCTTATTACGAGTACATGGCTTTGTGATGCGTCTGGGGGGCAGCCTATTGATATTTGAGCTGAAGCCATTGACAGTCAGTCAGTGAGTGAGTGAGTGAGAGAGTGCTGGGTTGCGTTTTGTTGCACTGAGAAATCAATGAACATTGAAAGCCATTGCGGGCCGCACAAAATTTCATTGGCGTTTTCATTACATTTTCATTGCATTTCCGCACATTTGCACACACAAAGCGACTGATGAAACTCTGGTGCAACCGGAAAGGACACAGAACCCAAATGCACAGGCAATAAGTTGCACTCCATTACGCGGTTTTTAATAAAAAATAAAAAAATAGCAGCTGCAGACAGGGATAAAGAGAGAGAGAGAGAGAGAGAGGAATTGAGCAGCATTTTCTTAGCGGAAAAGGCAATTTACAATTTTACTAAAGGCAGCAGCAGCTGCTTTCGTTCTTGTTTTGTGCGTTCCTCGATAATATCAATTGAGAGTTGCATTTGCTTTGATTTGCTTTTGTATTAGTTTTTTTTTGTTATTTGTTATTTTATTGTGCAGCTCTTTCAACTAAGCTTTTGTTTGCGTTTGCGTTTGCTTAGCTTGGCTTGGCTTGTGGCTGTTAGCGGCTTACGCGGCTTGGTCTCGCCTCGCCTCGTATCGAAGCGAAGCGATTCGCTTTGGCTGGCTTGGCTCTATGGTAACGTTTGAGAAATGTTATAGCGGCTTGGGGATTTGCGGTTTGTGTTATTGCTGTTGCCACCGAATGCCGCTGAGTGCTGCCAATGCAGCTTTTGTCAATTTACTTGGCATTTGCCAAAGCCACATTAAGCATACGCACTGTTGCCATCCGTTCAATGCACTGCGTCTTTGGTTGCCAGCCAAATTTGGAAGTAGAGAAATATATTTGAAATAAAAATAAAAAAATATAGTTTTAAAATATATATTTAATTTGGTACTTTCTTTAAATAATGTTTTTAATTTAATGCATAACGCATATTATTGTAAAAGTAATGATAGAAATTAAAATAACAATAAATTTCAATCAATATAAAATATTTATTTTATTTGGAGTCATTTTTAAATAATCTTATTAATTTGTTATATAAAAATAAATTATTTTAGAATGATCAAAATATATGTAAAATACATTTTCGGCACAATAAGCAAATAGGCAGCAAGCATTAAATAAAAAACAAACAAAATTTTATTTGTAACTGTTGTTTTATAATTATTTATATATATTGTATATTATATTATTTTATATGTCAATAAATAAAATGTAAAATCCAATTTATGGATGACAGTAAATTTATAATATTTTTGTTTATTATTATTTTTATTTATTGATTATTACACGTAGCATTACAAATCTGAAGCTTATAATATCGGCGATTTACCAATTCAATGTTTTAATTATTCTTAACTTTTTATAACTATTTGCTGTTCTGTTTCAATTATTATATTGAACTGTTTTTCTATTGTTATTTCCTTTTTATATCTATCTACCACCATTATTAAGTATACGCACCGTGCAGTTGCTTAAGCAGCTGCTACACACTGGTTCACCATCTTAATGCACGCTGTCATATGTGAAAGTGAGCGAGTTGCTGGCAACTGTTTGTGATGCCACAACTCCCACTCCCCTAATAACTAAGACGCATTGCGTCAACCACAAGCGTTAATGTACTTGGAGATGTGGCACATGGCTATCAAAGTGTTGTTGCTGCTGCTGCTGCATTTGTGCTTGCGGTCACTGGCATTGGCATTGGCAACTGCAGCAGTTGCTGCAATAATTGTTATCGCTGTTGCAGTTGAAGTTATAACATGGCTTTGGTTTTTATGTACATATGTGGGCGGCAGACGCCGCCTCAAAACGTTCAACGATTTATGTGGCATTGGCTTTTGGGGTCGACTGGAATGCGTATTGATCTGGCAGCAATCGGTTTTTTGCCACGGATGGCAAACCACCAAATTGATTGCATTGCACAGAAAACCGTAAGAAATTCAAATAAGCTCATAAATGTACTTTATAAGAATACTACGACTGGTAAACTAAATCAGAAATTGGGCAAATGTCCAAGTCATCTACACCTAGCTGTACACAGCGGGTCAATGGAGTCCTGCTCTCACTCACAACCCAGCGGGTCACTTATTTCCACTATGCTATACTGTATGGGTGGCAGGACTAAATGCTGGACAACACAATTCATTGTGTGCCATGTCCTGCTGGGCAACACTGACCGCCAGCCTGATTTTGCACAATATCATCCTCCCACTACAAAATACGAATATTTTTATTTTTGGTCATCCTGTTACACTGCATGTGTATCTGTGTGTGTGTGTGTGTGTGTGTATTTTTTTATTTTTATTTTTTTGACCGCCTTTCTGGCTTTGGTCATTTTTGATCTGCTGTAGTAGCTGCTTGAGCTGCGGTTCGCTTTGGTTTGCTGCCGTTTTGGTTTTTATGGCGCGCTTTTTGTAGTTCTCCTTTTTTTCTGTTTTTTTTTTACCTTTTTCTTCGTGACTTTTTGTTGTTGTTGTTGTTGTCGTTTTTTATATATTTACAGAGCTTATCTTTGACCACACGTATGTATGTTGGCAGAGCAAAATTGTTTTTGAAATTGAAAAATTGCAATACAAGCTGAGCTCTGGGGTCAGCTATAGAGTCGCTGTAATACAAAATAATGCGACTTCGCCCCGCCAACTGCTTCTTTTGGGCCTTCACTGGGGCGTTTTACTCTCAGCTGCGGCATTTTTCTTTTAGTTTTTTGCCTTGCGCTCATTTTTCGTGCGGCGTTTGCTTTTATTTTCTTTGTTTAGCATTTTCATTTTTCTGGAAGTGAGCGCAGCGCTTATATTTTTTATAGTAAACTATACTATAGGATACTGTGGTGCATATAGTATATGTGAAATATGCAGTTTTGTGGCCAGAACGAGAACTCACACAGAGAGAGAGAGAGAAAGAGAGGAAAATGCTTTGTGTGCTGGGTTCTTTCAAGGATGCTGCAGGTGCTCCAAAAGCGTCGACTGCCTGCCTGCCTTTCTTGACTGCAAGTTATGCACATATTTAAATTAAGTGCTCTAAAATACGTATAAAAAAAAAATACATATAAGCAGACACACATAAACTTGTACTTGGTATTTATTTATAGAGATAAAACACGAAGCATAAATAAATAGTAGCTATGAGCGCAACACTATAGTGTTATTAGCCAATGAAAGCCGTTTAAAGGATGAGCACTGAGAAGTTGCTTTGTTTCTTCCGCTCCACTTTTATGTATCTAATTCTCTCTCTTTCAGTTGGTAATGATGCCAAGTGGTGAATCTATCTATTTGTTAATTAACAAACATTTATTTTACACATGTATTTGGATTATTCTGGCGATGACTTTAAAAATTGTTAGCGGCTCAAAGGCAGAAAGCAGCTTAAAACTAGTGTAAAATTG
This sequence comes from Drosophila ustulata, assembly GCA_035047365.1. Lineage (NCBI taxonomy): Eukaryota > Metazoa > Arthropoda > Insecta > Diptera > Drosophilidae > Drosophila > Drosophila ustulata. Next base: position 22,010,490 of record JAWNPT010000094.1, read on the forward strand.
AATCGCTTATTATCACATTTGGTTAGTCTGTGGCAATTAAATGTTTTTTATGCAATCCATTTTAATGTTTGCGCAATCCCTTTTAATGCGCACAATTAATTTCGTTATGCTTTGTCGCCTTTGACATGTCACTGGTTATCTGACACAAACACACACACACACACGCACGTATAGTGTTACAATTTGCTAAAATGCCGGGGCTTAGAAAATAATTCGATATCGCGGCCGGTTTACAGCGATTGTCCGAGCAAATGAAACCCAAACCCAAACCCAAAACCCGAATGCAGGCGGATGTGCGCCTCGTATAATCATTGCATAATTATGGGCGTATTCACATTGAATGTTGCGATTTTGCAATTTACGAATTTTATGCGCAAACGTAATTAAAATTATTTTAATTTACACACGCACACACAGAGAGAGAAAGAGAGGGAGAGCCAGAAAAACATTGACATAACATTGGAAATTAATTTTTAGCTATGTATGTTCGGCATACCCGAAAAACCATCAACAAATTGTCAGCGTTTTGCGTTCATTTGTTGTTGATTCTATTTGCATCGTTTTTCCCCGAAAAATTTGCTGTGCATTTTCATGTTTACACTAAAGCCAAAATGCATGTGGTTTTCCTATTTTCAGCTATCGCCATCCACACAGACATGATGCGATTAGAACAACTTTAAATTACCATTACAATTGTATTGATTGCAGAATCGTGTCACGTGCTGATTTATTTTGCAGATATTAAAATTAATATTTCTTGTTAAAAGTACTCAACTGCGTACAAACAATTTAATGCCTCAAAAGCAGTCTGTTTTATTTCCTTTTCTTCGGCATATGGCAAAGTACATGAAATTCACTTGATTGTTGAGCGAACTGTTATTAATTGCCTGCCCAGGACATATAGTGATCGGTTAGAAAGATTATTTTGCTGTTTTGAATTGTGTATCAATTTGGATAAGCTGCTTAGCCATGGAGAGTAATTAACCAGTTTACCTTTGGCGCCTTTGGTTACGCAACAGTTAACAGTTGCCTGATTCTCAAGAATAATCGAGGCAAAGAGCGGCAGGATGCTGCCAACTGTGGCATATCATGACCAGCCAGCCAGTCAGCCAGCCAGTCAGGCCAGAGCGAAAAGCATAGACCATCTATAAATGTGAATGGCAGTTGAAACAATATAAACAATGGCATTCGCAAGACAGCGGCTTCTGGCATATCCTGACTGCCATCCTGCCATCCTTGCCTGCCTGTTGTCTGCTCTTGGCCAGGAGTCGCCTTTCATTCGTTGGGCGCGCTCTGACAATCGGGCGTGGCCACCAATTAACGCATTGCAACGCTTCCACTTGCAGCATAATGTACGCACACATCTCAGCTGAGAGTGTGTGCGTGTGCGTGTGTGTGTGTGTGTGCGTACTATCTGCATTTCTGTGTGCGTGTGTGTAGATGGTGCGCATTGTATGTTTTCACAAGAGAATGCAATTTAAATTGCATTAAAATTGATTGAATTCACGGAACGCACTTGCAATGCCTCCTGTCAATGTATCCTAGCATGTGCATGAGCATGTCTGCGTGCTGTATGTGTGTGCGTGTGTGTGTGTGGCTTGTGAGGGTGTGTGTGTGTGTGTGTGTTGGCTTGCGTGGGCTCTCATGCGTGTCGCATGTTTGTTTTGTGCACCGTTAAGTGGGCAACATGCTTTAAAGGTCGCACATACACAAGAGCATCTTTGCCTGAGCACTTAACCTGAGCGCGTCGATGCCAAAGTGCCGGAAATGGAATAGGAAATCATTTAAAAATAGCTATATTAGGAAAAATAACTCCACTAAATTCACTAACTTTATGTATAATCTGAGTTTATTTATCATAGTAAATGATAACGATAAAGTAGAAATGTAGATTGAGTATTTTACTCTGCGTCGAAACAATGATTAATATAGCAAATTATTAATAATAATTAAAATAATAATTAATTAATAATAAATAAATATTACTGAACAATTTTGATAAACTCTTCATAACAAATCTTGCCAAGATGGAAAAAAAAAACAATTTGTTGTGATCACATTGCGTATACATAATAAAAAAAATTAAAAATTAAAATTAATAATAATATAAATAAAAATTATTTAATAATAAATAAATATTATTGAATTTATTTTGATAAACTCATCAAAACAAATCTTGCCAAGACACAAAAAAAAAAACAATTTGTTGTGATCACATTGCGTATACATAATAAAATAAATAAAAATCAAAATTAATAATAATAAAAATATAAGTGATTTAATATTAAATAAATATTATTGTATTTACTCATCAAAACAAATCTTGCCAAGACACAAAAAAAAAAACAATTTGTTGTGATCACATTGCGTATACATAATAAAATAAATAAAAATCAAATATTCAAGATAAAACTTAATTCTAATAAACTTTTTTTTATTTTCACTTAAAAACCAATCTGATATATCTTTAGCAACTTCTTTGTTGAATTACTAAATTCATACCTGTAGCCACACAGGTGAAATGTTGCTGAACTTATAGTTTATAGTTGAACAAGTCTGTTAGCTTGTTTGTGTGGTTATTATTGTTCATAATTGCATGTCACGTGCAGGTCGAAGAAGCAACAATTGCCGTGAGAAGCGGCAATAATCGCCGACCGCAGAATTTAACAAAGGTGGCAATTTAACGCGCCCAATCAGCGATGTGTTCGCATAGTATAATGCATTTAAATACAAATTTACACATTCACATAAATATGCGAGGACGAGATGCATTTGAGGCAAATGAATCGCAATAAATATTCGCTGCTTTAATGCTTTCTGCTGAGTTGGGTTTTTTTTATTTTTTTTAATTTTTAGTCACCCGAACAAAGGCGGCAATTAATTTGCCAGCGGTTGTTGCGATTAAAAGGGGCCAAAAGGAAGTGGTCGCCATGGAAGGGCGAAGGGTCGTTGGTTGGATGGTTGGTTGAAGGGCTGTCAGAGCTGGAGAGCCAATAAGCATATGTATTTATTCGCAGCGATTCGTTGTGGGTTTTGTGATTTTGTTGCTGCAGCGCGACAATTAATGCGCATTAATGAATTATTAATTTGTGTGTGAGCGCGAGCGATTCAGAGCGGCGCCCAAAAGTATGCAATTAAATTCTATTTGTTAATTTATGGCTGCCGCCAAATATGCATTGATTATGCAAATGGAATTGGTGTTGATGTACGATGTACGGTGTTGTTGCATGCAGCACGTTGCCGCCTCGGTCTTAACCAGGCCTTAATCAGCTCACACACAAATTTACGCGAATGTGTGCAGATGAGAGTGTGTGTGTGTGTGTGTGTGTGTGGGCTTTAGGTTTTATTTTAAGCATAAACTGTTAATAGTTAATTGCACTTTTGATGTTTACTCGCCGCTTGAGTTGCATTTCAGTTGACTCAATGGCCAAAAGTGACGCAGCATTTAATTAATTATAATTAGAGTTAATCTTGCGTTTAATTACATTTGATTGCCTTTGTTGGGGCCGACTGCACTCGAGCAGCACGATAATTATGCCTAATGAATAAATAGGCAGCCGATTGTCTCGTGTCACTTCAGGACCCGACTTAACACTTGCTGACTTATTGTCCTAATTGCAATTAATTGAGTGTCAACGCAAAGCAATATGAAAAATGCACATACGATTTAAATTAGGTTCAATCTTAAATATATTTATGGTATGGTCTGAATGCGAACCGCGCTCTTCACCCCTTTCTGTCCACCCTATACCCGAAGGTATACCATTAGCTTTTAACGCTATTTCGTAATCTTTTTGCGAGTACAAATAAGTTGCAAAGTTTCGTGGGGGAAGCGGACACTCTAAAGTGCAGCATCGATAACTTGGGGCTGCAGTTTTCCGCTCTTCTTTTGTCGTCGTGACGGCGACGGCGACGGCGACCATAAAACTCCACACAACTTGTTTGTGCGAGGGGACGCTGGCTAAAAGTTTCGGTGCTAAAACATTTGTAGGTGTAGCCAGCGTGTCCAATGCTTCTTAGTGCTAAGTTACATGTGGTCCAATGAGCGAGTATCTTCGTATCTCTACGTATAGTCGCATGTATCTTCTATGCACATGGCTCCCGCCAACCACGCATCGAAATTGTAAATTCGTTGCTGTTATTCGAGAAAAAGAAAACGAGCAGAAAAATCAACAAACAAAAGCAAAGTGCCGATTTGTTGTTCCTGTTGTTGTTATTTTCTTTCGTCTCCTTTTTTTTTGTTTTTTTTTTGTTTTTGGCTGCTGCTTGTTGTTTTCATTGTTGGTTCAACAAAACTGTTACTTGTTTTTTCAGGCTACCGTTTTGCTTACTTTGGGTTGCGTACAAACACACACACACACAAACAGCCACAAGCACACACACACACACACACACACATACGTGTGTGCTAGAAGGTGGAAGTAAAGAATAATATAGCATACATAGATAGCTCGTCTTCTGCCCATACATTTGCCTGGATAATGGCAGCAGCGCGAGACGCCGTCTCGTTGCACAAAATTTATGCCGTTTGTATTTTTTTATACAAATTTAATGAATACACATATTGAGATACGTGCATAGACATGGACTCTTCCACCTCTGCCTCTGACCTGGCTTGAAATGTGACTATTGTCTTGTACGAAGACTCCCACACGTTTGCATACAATTTAAATGCGAATCCCGCTGGCGATTTCACAGAAATTTTGCAGATATATTTAACATGAGCCCATCGAGTTTTCGGATAACTGAAAAATCATTAGAAATATTTAATTTTGAAATATATAATCTAAGATGAATGCATGCCTACCAAACACAAAAGATTTTATTCATTCGAATTCTTCACAATTAAATTTCTAAAATATGTAAATTTTGATAAAACAACCTTCTTGAAAATGTGTAAAAATTTAAATATTTGCAGTTAGTGCAAAAAATTCTTGCGGAACTGAATTTTTTTAATTTTCCAAACACGTTCTGAGCATGTTCAAAAAATAGCCAAAAATGCAGCAAGAAAAACAAATGGCCAACAAACAACAACAGTAACAAATGAATAAAAAAAATAGTATAGTAACTAACAGTGCAGTTTGTTTATGTTAAATGCGCGTCGCATCTGAGCGTGTGTGTGTGTGAGCGTGTTGGTGTGACAAAACTTTTGCTTAGCTCAACGCATGTCCTTGCAACCTCGTTGTAGCTGCACTTTCTTTCTGCTTTTTTTTGTTGTTTTCGCTTTAAACAAAGACCGCAGGCGTTGTGCTGACTGACAGCGAATACGGCGCACTTGGAGCTCTGAGCTGCAAGCTGAAACTTTGCGTTTTGCTTAAGTGACGACGTGCGACAAGCGGCGACCAGGCCTTGCCAACTTGCAACTTTTTCCATGCCATTCCATTACTTTTTTTATTTTGCTTGCACCAACGGTTGTTGCTGCTTGGACTTTTAATATTTAAGCAAGCCAGTCAGCCAACCCAGCCTGACTAACTGCTAACAACAACACCAATAGCAGCAGCAGCAGCAGCAGCAGCAGCAGAATACACACACACGTGCCCGAAAAACTTTCTTTTTTTTTTTGTGTTGCTGTTGTGGCACTAGAAGGACTTGCTACTTGCTTGCTACACCTCGTCGGAGAGCAGTCGCATGCATGAATCGCTTGCTGCTCGACCCACCCACCATCCATGTGGCCATCGATGTGCCAACAAGGCACAAGGAGTTGCTGGTTGCTGTTTTTAAGCAAAGTTGCCACAGTTGGCCACAGGGGCTGGAGTTGTCCTTCGATGGCCCCATTCCTTTGTGCTTCAGCGCACTTGGACCTTCGAGCATGTCAGTCTCTCGATGTGTGGCTAAATAAATTTACAGCTTGGCTGCACTGCCCGAAACGACGACGAGTTCAAACTCTGCTTTCAAGATGCTGTTATATAGTATTCTAATCAGTCAGCAAATCGAATATTTGCAGTCGATAAATTGTTGGGCTACAGTGCATAAATATATTTTAATTTCTGATGTAAATTTGTAAGAATTTGCAACTTAATTCAATTTAAAAAAAAACATATTAAATATCATATTAAATATCAAAATAAAATAATAGATATTAAATTATAAGTAAAATTATTTATTTTTAGTAGTATATTTCAGTTTCTACAGGCTAACGATTTTATATACAATTTGAAATGCTATTTGAAAATGAAATATTTCGTTGTATATTTTATTACCAATATTTAATTATTAGAACAAACATATTTATTTAAAAATCTTGCCTTCTTGTAGACTAAGAATGTTTTCTTATTAATGAATAAATGTGTTAGCATGCCTAAGTATTTAATTAATGTAATAGAATAAAGGGTGAAAAATACTTCCGCTGTTTCTCAACGCTGACCAAAGAAACTCCCTTTAGACCAACTTAACAGCTCCTGTGCATGTGTGTGTGTGGAAGTGTTCGAGTGTGTGTGCTTAAGTTGGTTTTTTACTTAGCTATACATAAATAACTTTCAATAGATGTTTAATAATTAAATTATAACTTTTTAACTCAACACTGCTTCGAGTCCTTGGAGGAAGCTGAAGTTTCGGCAAGGCAGCGAGGTAAAAAAGAGTCGGTTGAAAAGTGGTTTGGGGCAGTGGTCATTTCGAAATCTTGGCCAGTTTGATGTGTTGTGGTTACCATTTTTAGTTTTATTAATTAATGAAAACGTTGACGTGGGTGGAAGTATGTTGAAAAGGATCCGAAAAGTGGGATGGAGTTTACGCATGATGGAATAATTGCAGAATCCGTCGTTCTATCAATGATATTCGAGGCAAAAATTGATTTATGAGGTAACACATCATCAATGAAGCAATCTATTTCGACCTAGTTTAAGCCATTGTTCTGATTGCTCTACGTTTAATTGAGTGTTTAATTTAATTATAGACCATTAAAATGCCGGTGCGTTGTTGCGTCATTAAGCATTGATTACGCAAGCTGATTAATTAGTTGCCACTGCCACACACACACACATCAGTCCACTTGCCACATACGATGGAGTGACGTGCCTCTTCTGGTAGTGCACGGCAAAAGTGCGTGTAATTATATAATTGTTAGTTTGGCTTACGAATTCCCATAGAACACACAGCACAATTTGAAAGTTTAGGGTTTCTTTTTGTTGCAGAAATACTCGGTAATCCAAAATTGATACAGAAAAAAAACGTGACAAAATCAGCAAAATAATCAAATGGTGTCAAAATTAGGCGCTGAAGAAGCTTGAAATAAAATTCTATTTGTTTTTTTAAGGAATTAGAAACATTCTCAATTCATTAATATATTCTGAGTTAAAAATTTGCTAAAATTAAACCCAGAAATTGTGTAATCAAGAATTAGTTCTAAAATTTAAATTACGTAAAAAATCACTTTATATTTTTATTTATTGTTAATTAATAATTACTTTTCTTTTTTTGATTTGATTTTGATTTCTAGGCTAGTAAAGTGCATGCCACATTCGTTGCAACTCCGTTAAATCGCGCCAACTTTCAATGATAAAATGCTTAACGCTGCCTTAGCTATCTGAACTTTCCAAACTCGTCAGTTGAACAGTCTTTCAGTGCGTCAGTCTGTCAGTCTGTCAGTCAGACAATCAGCTTGTCAGTCAATTTGATAGTCTGGGAGTCTGCGCGAGTTGCTTGCCACAAAAACCGCCGCCTCATGATTTAAATTTAATGCAACTTTTGCTTTACGGCCAAACTGTCGTCGACGCGGCAGCGGCAGCGGCAACGGCAACGGCAACAAATCGGCAAACGTAATAGCTATAAAGTCATGTGCAACAGCGGCGCCACTTCCGGCTGTACAATATCAGGAGTCAGGAGTCAGGAGTCAGGATTCAGGAGTCGGGAGGAGGACTTTTGCCAGCATTTTGGTCACTGCACTTAGTGCACTTCCTTCGCCCACACCAGCAACGAGGAGCAAAAGCAGCGCCAGCATTGCTGGTGTTTCAGAGGTTGGGGATTGGTTTTTGGTGGCTGCTGCTGCCGCTGCTGCTGCTAAGCTTTTTGCTGGGGCTGATGAAATGCCATGCTTAGCGGTTGAGCGTTGAGATTTCCCAGCAGTTGAAGCCATAGTCACATCACTCGCCACACGACGTGGCTGCCACACGCTCACGTTCAGTTCTGGCCATGGAATTTGGGAGTTTTACTTAATGTTCTGGTAGCACAATTTTAGCGCAAAGTTGAGCATAAATACTTGGTGATACCAAAATACATATATGTATATTTACATTTCCCATGTGATTTACAACTTTGAAATTGGATTTGAGTAGGTTAAAGGGCAGCGCTCACTTATACTTGAGCTTTGCTTGAGTGGTATAAGAGCAAAACCGTTACGAAACCTTTGCATTCTTTTAAAAAAATCTTTCGAACCACAATAATGTTGGAGTCCACAAAAAATGTCAGCGCATGTGCGAGTTCGAAATGAGAGCGAAACGAAAAGAGAGAGAGAGAGCAAAGGAGAGCGGAGCATGCGAGAGTAGCAGCATTGTGAGTAGCTGCAGTTGCGAATGTAGACGAACAAACTCGTTGGCGATTCGTGTCGTTCGTTTGACTCGTGCATGTTTTAAAGCTACACGCGCCCATTGTCGTAACGGGGCCGTCGTAAGTATGTGTATAGTAACGGTAGTTCTGCTCATTATGCCGTTCTTTTTCGAAGAGCATTAAGAAAATCTTATTAATGAATGAACGGCTTAGAAGCTTAATCAGCAGAGCGTTCTTTGGTTCTAGGGCTGCCAAAGAATATGCAAAATTAAAATACAGCTGATCAGCTATCGAGAATGCTTTGCAACAGCAATTTAATAAATGGTGCAGAGTTTAGATGTTTTGCCGGTAACAGTATTGATAAGATTTAGTTAGTTACTATAACCAACATTTATTTTTATGTAGTGCAATCCAACTTGTGTCTCATTGGCTTTGTTCTTGGGTAAGGTCGCGTTCTTGTAGTCACGCAATGTTAAGGCATTTCTTAGATAATTGTAATATTTTGGTGCAGCATACAACATAATTTCCGACCTGGCTTCTTGCTGCTGTGAACAGACAAGTTGCAGCTGCCGAGCAATTTGTATTCTCGCACTTCCGTTGTAAGCGCGAGAGCGCAACAACCTGTGAGAGAGACGCTCTCTCTCTGAACAGAGATGTGTAATGAGTTCCACAAGAATGCGTGGTGGATTGTGTTCCAAAGAGGCAGGCTGTTCGAATTGAGGTAGGACACTCTGGCTACTACCTTGCCACACTTTCAGAGATTTATAGAAAATTGTAGATGCTTATCAAATTTCTTTCAATTTATTAATAAATTATATTTTAAATTTGTGTGGCTTGTAATTTGAACAGCTGTTTAATCACCTATTAGTGCTGATTGATCACATTGCATTGTTCGCTTTAGATTAGCACTCAAGCTTACGTTCCACAAACAAAACCTACATTCCACACACGAGCAAATCAAACTCACAGAATACTGGTTACTTTGACTGCGTCGCGTAAAGCTTCGCTTTCGGTTGCAGCGTAAAGCGTGGCACACTTATAAACTCCCTTCACTCCCTCTCACTGCCTGCTGCTCTTCACTTCGTCTAAGTACTGTCACACTCACTCACGCACATTCGAAACTCTCCCACACGACACGAGTCTGACGACGTCGAACTCGTTCGTGTTCGTGCTTTCGAACTTGCGCGACCCGAAGTTGCCCAAAGCGAGTCCAGGGCGATGGCAGAGACAGAGACAGCGACAGCGACAGAGCAAGGCTGGAGCCAGAGCCAGAGCCAGAGCCAAAGCCAAAAACCAAAGCCGCAGCCGCGCGACGTCCGTTCGAATTGCACGAATGGCAATGAATGAAAGTCGCTTTAGTACTGAAAAGGTCGTGGATTTGTGTAGTTGTCGTGTGCGCTGGCAGCTCCGTCGTCGTGTGCCGTTTGCCGTTTACCGTTGCCGTTACCGTTACCGTTTACCGCTCAAATTCAGAAACAGCATTCATCGCAGCATTCACGTTCACGTTAACGTCGCGTATCGCGTTCTGGTTGCAGTTAATCGCCAATCATTGAATGTTTAAATAGCCACAACCACAAAATAATAAGTAAAAAAGAATCTGTTAAGCGAGAGTGCTTAAAATCAGTGCTGCCAAAATCATTAATAACCACAGTGATAAATTGTTGAATGCTGTGTGTGCGAGTGTGTGTGTGTGTGTGACTGCTCTGTATGTGTGTGAGTGTGTGCGTGTGTGTTAGTGCACGTGCAAAAAAGCAAAACATTCTTTTTGGGTTGCCTCACCTTACACTTTTGTGTTGTTATGCAAATTGCGTCGCTTGCTTCAGGCAGCAGCAGCAGCAGCAGCAGCAGTAACAACAACAACAGCAGCAACAGCAGCGACAGCAACAACAACAACAAGAGCCGCCGCAGCAGCCACAACAACAACAGCAACAGCAACAATAACTTAGTGTCTGTGTGCGTGTACGTGTGTGCATGTGCGTGTGTGTGTGTGTGTGGCATACTTTGCGGCATACGCGCCCACAATGCATAAATCAAAATACACATTATTGAGTCATAAATAAAGTTCGCATCGCTCGCGCGCTTCTCGCTACTTTAAATAAGGCCCAAGGCGTCAGTGCGCGCAAAAGGCAACGCAAAAGGCAAGGCCCGAAAAAATTGATGCCTCTCGCAGCAAATACTTTGCCATATTTTTTGGCTCAATTGTTTGCCATTGATCCTTGTTGCGTCGGGGGCCTGCTTCTTCCTGGCCTTTCCGGCGGCAAAACCGCCTGCTCAATTGATGATGCGTGCGTCTCGTTTGTTGCATAAAACTTGCTCAATGCTTACACGCCCTCAACAGCATCAGCAGCAAATATAAAAACAACACCAGCAACAGCAACAACAGCGAGTACTACAAGAGTCCCTCGGGCTGGTTTTATTACAAAGGCCGTAAAAAGCACCCAAAAAAAATCAACAACAACAGAAACAAAAAAGCGGAGTATATGCTATTGAAAGGATACAGCGCGACGTCCTGTGTAAGTGCACACACACACATACAAATTGTTTATATACATATATGTACATATATTTAGCTACTTAAATATTCTGCAAATATACTGACAACACACAATATCGACATGTTCTCATGTAGCATACAAAATACCCGGGCCCCGAAAAGCGATTAGCATTGCGCCAAAGAGTCTCGTGTATTGTTTATTGTGTTGTTTATCGTGACTATCACATCAACGTCATTGAAGGAGATTAGTTCCACAGCGAGCGAGAGAGATTGTCTACTTGGTTTTTATCAAGTGTCGATTGCTACTTTGCATTTTGTGATTTTAAGGAGGATTATTGCTCTCTCAGTTAATTGATTTTCACATCGTATTTGCAATTTATTTTGCTTGGCTAAATAATCCACTTATAATATGTGGAGCGACTTTAATTTGATTTCGAAATTATGACAGTATCATTTATGAGTTTGGCTTGCATTCGTTTTTGTTTGTGCACACGTAGCGTATACGCAACTTGTGCATTTCTGTGCCAGAGTCGAGTCGACTGAATTTGGCTCAGTTTTTGAAGTGCGAGTGCAAGTGCGAGTCTGTCTGTCTGCCTGTCTGTCTGTCTGTCTGTCTGTCTGTCTGTCGCTTGTCGCTTTGGTCTGGCCGAAAGTAAGCCATGAAAATCATATTAAAATGCTGTCTGTGCATAACCTACTTTTTATTTCTTCTATATTCGTCGTAGTAGCACAGTCAAGTTTCTTTGCCTCTATATATGTAGTATATAGCACACATACGTATATGCAGTGCATGTACATAAAGTGTGTATATATTGTTGCTATTTCACTTTTGCTGAACACATTTTTACATCCACCCCGCTTGGTGGCTGCGGTGTGAGTGTTTGCATTGCTGCAGGCGCTTGCCAAATGCGCTTTGTGTTGGCGCCATTGTCAACATTGCTGAGGATATTTTTGCATTTTTCGGCTCAGTCAGCGCAACGTGGTGGCTTGGCAGTGCGCCAGAGAGCAACGGAGCTTGTCTCAGATTTTGGCCGTTTAAATTATTAAAATACCGCCAAGCTTAAGATCGCTCAAAACGTGCACATAAATCACATAACTGGCCAAAGACACGTTGGACAGAGCAACGTGGCGTATGCGCAACTTTAATGTGCCCAGAAAAGACCACGGCAAAAGCATGGAAGGACATTTGGGTGCGCTTAAACTTTGAACACAAGTGGACCGCCCGAACCGGGCCATAACTTTAGAGCAAGTTTAATGCAGCATGTAAATATTGTCGTGGCGCACGAAAACTTTCACTGCTGCCTTCTGCTGACAAGCCTCGAGCAGCAGCAGCAGCAGCGCACAAGAAGAAGTAAAAGACATGCCAAATAGGATGTGTAGACACGAAAGAGATTTATGTTATATATATATAACTTTTATGTAGCCTAGGATGACAACACGTGGGCTGTCCGAAAACGAAAAGTTTTGCAATTAATTTGAATACTTGATGAGTTGATGAGAGCCAAGTCCAAGTTGACCCAAAGTTGACTCGATCGCCAGGCGGAAAACAAAGTTAATAGCTGAAGTACTTCTTGGAAGCATTCAGCTGGCTACTTAGCCACTTGGCTGCCTAACCGAATGGGTCATAAGCAACACTGAGTACTGCAATTGAAATGCTTTAAAAGTCAATTGCCTCGCCTCGGCTATCGTATTACACACAGGGCTACGAAAAGGGCAAACACACACACATACAACATGAGCTGGTAAATAAACGAGAGAAAGAATCCGGCAACTAGCAATGGAAACAGAACAGAAATCAAAGTGGCAGATATAAGCAAATAATCCATCAAGTGGCATTAACTTGAAACAATAAATTTCACACAGCTGCCGCCGCTTGCTGCACGAGCACTGCGAAACGCCATGCCACAAGGGGGCGTGGCAATTGGCTTACTCGCTCGCAAGTTTTCCACCAGCCCCAGCAAACAGTCGGCACTTGAAGTGCTTGGCTAATCAGGTTTCAAATGCCTAAGCACACACACACACACACATACACACTCGCACACACACATTACGATTCTCGGTTTTGTGATTGCGCTTACATAGGTAGCATGAAGCATGAAGCATGTGGCATGTGGCATGTGGCAGGTGGGCTGGTGGCAGGGTTTAGCTTGTTGGGGTTGCGGATTGGTAATCAAAGCGGCTTGTACCCCTAATGCAATGCGAAATGAAATCTGCGCCTTGATTGTACGAGTACTTAGTTGCTTGTAATGAAAAAGTTGTGCGCTTTGGGCGGCACTTTTCATTCAAGCATTGGCTTTCACAGTCTAGACAGTTTCGATGTTCTTTTTATGCATTAAATACATATTTATTTTCTGTGCACACAGTTTGTATTTCGCATTAATAAAAGTTTCTGTTGACTCTTATCGTCTTTGCCTTTAAATACGGGGCTGAACTTCACAAATTCTCTTGTGGCTAATCTTTAAAACTGACAGAGCCCAGAATCTGTATTTATTAAGAATATACAAAATGTATTAATACAAAAATCTTTGAATCTTTTTGAAGTATTAGTGGAAGTTGATAAAAAAAAAAATATTTTTGCAAATCCAAAATCGAATGTGAAATACTTGTTTATTATTTTCTAATTGCTGGCTTTTTATTTGCTGCATTTTTCAGCTTTCGAGATATGAGTAGATTATTGCCATTGAAATTTGCCTTTGCTTTGAATTCGCATTGCAGCTTAAGTTAGTTGGGCGATTTAATTGCTGCAAATTGTTTCAAAATCGTAAACGATGCATGTAATTGGATGTCGGTCGAAGAGTTTTTGGAATTTATAGTTTGCCTTGCCTTACCGATCGCCATCGCAATGGCAATCAAGAATCGAAAATGTAAAATTAACTCGGTTTGCTTGCTTCTAAATGGGGCTACTCTATTCTGAATGTTGACCCAGGCAAGAAAACACAGCTGCAGCACGAGACTGAGAATAATAAACACAAAAGAGCGCAAAATGCCGACAGGAGAAGTTAACCCAAAGCAGCAGCTGTAAAATGTGAACTCATTCAGATGCTCGACCCAAATCTGCGCCCACCACCAACAACAACAACAACAGCAGCAGCAGCAACAGCAGCAACAGCAGCACCTAGAAAAAAGTAAACCAAGAAATGCAACAGCACAAAACAAAACTCAGGCAGCAGCAGCAGCAACAAACTCTTAACCAGCTTTCAGTCCAAGTTTGCTAACCAACTTCACTGGTCAGCCACATTTATACACTCACACTCTGCTCTTCTATGTATAAAATGCGGAGTGCACCTGCACTTTAAAGGGTATATTGCATGTGGGGCATATTCACATTGCTGGCTAAATTTAGTAAAGCGAATTAAAGTAAAAGCCTATGTCATAGCAAAGTTAAATAAAAATTAATCCAACTTGAAATAAATGTTGATAAAATATATCAATATTTTCTTAGATTCTTTGGTAGGGTATCCATGTGTTCGGATTAACTTTATCAGCTTGTTGTAACCTCCAAAAGTGCGGCACGCTTTAGAGTAGTTGGCTCTCCATTTTGTGGTTTGTTGCTCCGTTTGCTTTCTGTTTGGTTCTGTTTTTCTGTATCGCTTTTTCTATGCTTCTCTCTGTGCATTTACCGTTGGCATTGTGGGCGCATAATAGCCTGAAATTAAATCAGCCAGCGCGTGGCCAACTTTAAATAATAGCCATTGCTTATGTTTAAGTAAAATATGTACTTTACTCTCAAGTATATACGAAATAAGCAGCTGCAGCTTCAGCTTTGCCTGCATCTTCATTTGTATTTTCTCTCTTTATTTTGTGATTTTTTCCTTTTTTTTTTTTCTTCGAGCTACCTGCTTACGTATTGCGCTTTTCTTTTTCCCTTCCTGAGTTAAGTCATTCACTCAGTGTTGCTACATTTTTCCATTCTTCGTTTAAGAACTCGTTGCCTCTTGATGTTTGTCCAATATTTAGCTGCAAAGTCTGTTCACAGTATAATTTAGCATTTGATGTGCATTTGATTGCCTGGTTTCATGACTTCAATATAATTTGGTATTTGCTCACTTGATGGACTCTGGTAAATGATATTCATTTGAGCCGACTGACAGTTGTCATATACTCGAAATTAATAATAACAATTAATGAATTCGACGAGTATGTATGTGTATATGTTTTGGGTCGCAATCTCAACCCTTGGGGTTATTGATTAATGGCTAAAATCGCTACTTAATCTAATGGCTTGTATGCTTTTCCAGTTGACGAGGCGTGTGTTTGATTAGTCACTGCGGCTCGAGTATGTGTTTTGTGGGCGTACATGATTAGCATACATTTCTTACAAATTTCATGATTGCGCTCCTAAATTATTTATTAATTCGAGAGCCGAGACCACAGTTGTTTTTGTGTTGTTATTATTGTTACTAATGTGGAAAGTGAAGTGGTTATCACAGTTCTGGTTTTTCATGCACTCAATAAGCCACGCATTCTTACATATGGTAGACCAGGAAATAGATAAGCCAATATTAATATACGCATGCTCAGTGACGGATTAATTATTTAGTATCATTAGGACTATCAAACAAAAATTATAGACTAGTTCCCTGGGGGTCAATGTAACCCGTTTACAAAATTTGAAAAACATTCCACACACGTGCCTCAATTAATTTCTCGTTTCTCTCTAGCTATATTTATAATCAATTTTGAATTGTTTACTAATTACTTTCAATAAATAACTAAGTGAACGTACATTTCGATTGAAAGAAACTTTTTGTTTTACACAAGGACACAGTGCATAGATAAATGTGAACCTGGAACTGCTGTCACATGATTTTAAATATTCATAAATTTGATCAAAATGAATTTAGTTAGCCACAAAGGCAAATAAATAGGCTGACAGTCGAGAGTTGTCATATGAAATGAGCAAATAAAAATGCCATTCAATTATCTAGAAAGCAAAAGGAAATACATGCGCATATCGCACACGTATGCGTACTATGGAAATTAATTTGACATATTTGACATTTTGGGCAAACAAACATGAAAATCAAAATCGAAATCAAAGGCGTAACACAACAACAAACATGCCACAGGAGTTAATAAAGTGCCTACAACCACTTCATCTGTGTTTGTGTGTTACATTACTATGTGAAAAGCACGTGTGTAGTAAGCCAGAAACAAACAAACATTTGGTTACCACATAAAGCACAAAACACAGGCCCAAACTGTGCCCAGTACAGTGGCGTGACAGTCGCTTAACTCTTTAATCAGCATTACTTGATACACATTTGCCCAGCCATTCAGCAGCTACTCATTTTCAAGGCGAATGTGAATATATTTCATAGTTTTTAGATTTTTTTTTGCCCCCTTTTGCTTGTTTTGTTACATTTTTTGGCATAATTTCTCTCACAGTCACGCAAACTTTTGCGTCTCGAGTGTGCATGTGTGTGAGTGTGAGTGTGTGTTTGTTTGTCACGCATAAAACGCTGACAGCAAGGCAAACAGATGGCTATTAAAAGCAAACACACGTAAAAAACTAAAACAGAGTCGAGCCTAAAAGTATGCAGCAGCAAAGTCGTGCAAGGACGCACACAATTATACATGTGTGTGTGTGTGCGGTGTGTGCGTGTGTGCTTGGGCAAAATAAAAAGCAAAGGATTTGCACAAACCAAACAGCAGTAACCACAAATGATGATCACCATTGCCAGATGATGATAATGATGATGATGGCGATGGCGATGGTGATGGTGACGTGTGCACAGAAAGTAAAGAAAAATGACAGCAGCAGGCAACAAAATATTTCCTGTCTGCGCTTTAAGATTTCCTAGACACAGGCACACACGCACACACTTGAACATTGATACACTCACACATGCTGAAATTGAAAGCGCGTTGCATGTCAGCGACCCTCGCCCCCGCCCTTCTTACTTTGTCTATGTCTGCTTAGGCTTCGCTTATGTGACGAGCATAGAAAAAGTTTGCGCCTCGTATGAAAATGATGCCAACACACGCATCAACATATTCCTTTATGTGTGTGTGTGTGTGCGTGGGAGTGTGTTTGTGTGTGTGTGTGTGTGTTTTGGTAAGCACATCATTTTTGCCTGCTGCTGTTGCTGCCTTTTGATATTCCCTTTTTATACTTTTTGCGCAATTTAGCGCGCCATCAAAATGAAGTAGAAGTTGACTGTTGACTGTTGCCGGTTTGCCAATGGCAAAACTTCTCTCTTTATCTCCTTCTCTCTCTGTCTCTTTTTCTCTACCTAACAGAGTATTTGCCTTGCCATTTGGCTGCTGCCACAGACCGAAGACTGTCGTTAAACTTTCAGCACTCAATATTTTCTAGCACATTTTTGCATATATGCAAAAGTTGCAACTATTTTTTGAGCTGACATTTCACTTGTGACATAATTAACACTTAATATGTTGTCTAGACTATAACTTCTATATTTTATGTGCGGCAATTTAAATTTATTAACCCTCACAATATGCAAGCACTAGATGAATATTCTCAAAAGGACCGCACAGCATTTTGCATAAAAACTATGCGCAACACAAACCTTTTTTTTATGTGTGCATCCCCGAAAGCTAAAAGCATCGCCAGATCATAAATTATACGCATTCAGCTACTTAATATAAATACATACTATATATGGCGTACATATATAAATATATACATATATATGGTTGCTGAGGCAACTTTCAATATTGCATATAAATAAAGTAATTTTCTTACTAATACCAAAAGAGTAGCGCATATAAAAAAAATAGAAATAAGAATGAGCGCACAAACTAAAGCCAAAACTTGGGGCAACAATTTGGCAAACAGGAAAAAGTTTCACACACTTTTCTTTGCTTTGCCAGGGCAAAAATCGAAGCGTAATCAAAGCGGTCAAATACAAACAAATTCTTAAGCCCCAACTAAGTAACTGTGTGTGAGATTGTTTGTGCGTGTGTGCCACACACAGGCACACACATAGTGTAGATATAGTATGTGGTGTGTGGCGCGTGTGCGGCACAACCGGAAACGACAGCCAGTTACGTGACTTTTATATTTTCAACGCATTTTTGCTGAGGCCAAAGGCAAAGTCTTTGCATACGTATTGAAAGGATTTGCATGAATAGAGAGAACTTTCGGGTTTGTGGCAATGGCGAACTGTGATACGCTCGTTAAAAGTAGACCCCATGAATCTGATCACATTTTTTGTCAAAAGCTAAGGTACAAGGTCAATACTGCACCTGGTTCATGCAGAGACATGCGCTGACAGCAAAATATTAGCCAAAGTGTCAAGCAGTAGAGATATAAGATCAAATTAGAAATCAACAGCTTGCTCGAATGAGAGCTAATTAACTTAAAAGCAAAGAGATACGAAGTGAAGTCCAAAATAAAAGAAAAGAAACCGAGAGGAAACACGATTCAAACCCGGCTAATTAAAAAATGTACGATATCAGGGACAACAACGAAGCTGGCGTTAGCTAGCATCTCAATTAGGGCAAATTGGCGTGTCATTAATGTCAATTGGTTGGCGTGGCGTGGAAGTGGAAATGGAAGTGGAAGTGGCAAGGAGGAGGAGCTGGAGTAAAGTGTGGCAAATGACAATGAATAGGCAAATGGCAACAACAAAATTAGCGCATGACTTTCACGCGTAAAATTGAAAATCATTGCTGCAACACCTGCCACTCGAGGCAAGCAACTCATTCTCTCTCTCACTCTCTCACACACACACTCTCTGTCTCTGTTTAAGTTGCCCGCAATCCGCCCGCTCGCACACGAAAAGCATTACGTGATTTTCGTTTATGATTTCTGCTTACTTCTTAAGCACTTCCGTTTCCGCCGCAATGAGCACGGCAAGCTGCCGCCATTTTGACTGCATAACACTCACACACTCGCACACTCGCACACACACACACACAATTACACATATAGAGTTGCCCTTGTCTTTGCCATAAAAATGAATATTTATGCTACACATTTAGGAGACATAAACATGCTGATATATAAGTATTATATATGCATGACCATGGTCTCAACTTGTAGCTGTGAGAGTACTACATAAGTACACTCACACACACACACGGTCACTCGATATATACGTGTACCTATAATATACAGTTGGCATGCATCAAATCGCATCGATTATTGTGTGTACACGAATGTGGAGCAGCATTCCATGTGCGCTACAGCATTGCCAGAATCTCTGGGGCTTTAGCACGTGGCTCTGCGTCATTTGTCATGGACAACAGCAGCAGCAGAAGCAACGGCAGCTTTCGAGGGTATGGTGATTTATCATATTTACTATAGATATATAGAGCAATAGAGAATAGAGAATAGAGAGAGGAGACAGAGAGAAAGAATGGTGGGAGCATGGTTTGCAGCACAGGTGCAAGAGTTCAGACTCCTAACGCAATTTGTTGCATGGCTGTCGAGCAGCGTTTTATGGCAGCACTAGAAACAAGTGCGACCAGCTACAGGGCCAAAAGCAGCACAACTTTTCTAGCTGGCCAGTCGAAATCGAAAGAGAAAGAGAGAGAGTTCAGAAAAGGTCCTTGTACATACAACCTAAGTAAATGGGTAAGCGCGTCTGTCTGTCTGTGGGAAGATAGTTAACAAGAGTATGGTTGTATTATGTAAGTGCAAACTCTCATTTAAGTGCTTTGCATAATATTTAAAAGCAGTAAAGATAGTGCAGCTTATCCATGTTAGCCAGATGCTCATAATTCCTTGTTGTCAACTATATATGCATTAGATACTTCTAGAGTTGAAGTCTGCTCTTCTTGTCGATGGTTTTCACAAAAAGTGTTTAGAAAGTAAATTGTTACTGTAAATTATTTTGGGGACGGGTTTATATTTATTATGCATAAAATTAAAAATATTCAATTTCAACATTGCCTTTTTTTAAGTCTTTTTTTTACTTAAAATATGTATAGTATTAAAAAGTTAAAAATTAATAAAATTCTTAATAATAGACGTTTAATTTGGCTATCAAGAATCACATGTCTTTTTCATTTACGCTGTGACAGCAGCATTTTACTGAGAATAAATCTTTGAACTGTAGTAGTTAAGTGTTAAAATATATATTTTGTTCAAATCTCATTAGATCATCTGTAAATTACTACTCTTTCATAATGTTTACATTAAAAGTGTTTCAAGGGTAATTTAATATCAGCGTTTATAAGTGCTGTAAAAAAGAGATAAACTTCCACATTTACAAAGTACGTTGAGCAAATCCGCATTCACTTAATTTTAAATCAGTTTAATAAGTCGCTGCCTTTCATCTCTGTACATATTGAAAAGCTTTTAAATGTTTTGTAGGACGCTAATCGCCAACCACTTGAATACACAGTCACCAACACAACCACGCCCACAAATCATACAAAAACCCGCTTTGGAAACCAAATAATAATGTGGCTGTCATTTGGGATTCAGATTTCCTAATGAAATGCAATTTGAAAATTGATTTAAGTTCGCAGCTAAAACTATAAATCCGTATTTACAAAAACACACACACACAAAAGCCAACGACAGACCGACAGACAGTCAGCCAGAGCTGTGAGTTATACCCACAAATGCATTGGCATTAATAAAAATCAGCAAACAAATCGCATAAATTATTTATGAAAGATATTAGGTTGCCTCCGGCCACTTTGGCTCTGCTGCCTAATTTTCAAACGAAAAGCGCACATCAAACGCTTAATTGCGCACACAAAATGGCGGAGAGCACAACACAGCACAGCACAGCACATGACAGCATTTTCAGCCGCTTTCGTAGCCCAGAGCTATTTATGAAAGCAGCAAAAGCAAGAAAGAAAATTCATTTTGCCCGCACCGAAGCGATTTAGTCCCTACGCAATCAATAAAAGGATTTCAAATTTATCAAAAAAATAAAATAAATATGATTATAATAACAATAAAAACTCATTCTCGCTATTTGATCAATTAAGGATATGAGTTGAAAAATGTATTCAATATTCGCGATGTATCGAATTCAAATTCATGCAGCTAATTTGCATGGAAAATTTCCAGCATGCAAATAATCTAAATTAGTCAAGATAAGAGGCGACATAGGCACGGTCTAAGTCTCCGTTGCGTTGGCCAAGTTAAGAGCAAGGGTAAGGGTATATAAAAAGCAAGCAGGCAGGCGGGCAGGCAGGGCATAAATCAAACAAAATGAAAACGCCGCAGAAATAAGAAAACACATAAATAAGTGACTGTAATCGATGGATGATGGTACGAGTATAAGCTCCAATCCTCCCTCTCCAATTGCGTGCTGGCCCCTGTGCCTCTGTGTGTGTGTGTATAAAATAATATAGACGATTAAGCGCTTTGCGTGGCACACAGACGACAAGCGACACAGAAAGAAAGAGAGAGAGCGTGTGTGAGAGATAGAGAGGGAGAGTGAGCCAGTGAATGGCAATGTGTTTGCATATTGAGAGCTTGAAACGATTTGTGGCCTTTAATGTGCCTGCGTGGCGCAACATAAGTGAACGGTAAATGTAACTGTAATGCTCATGTATAAATGCGTCTCGGTATGCGTGTGTGTGTGTCTGTGTGTTTTGGAGTGTGCGTAATTTGATCGCCAAGCATGCTAAAATGCCAAAGCTTTTCATTCCTTCCGCATACTCAGGCAGCTTCTCGCCGCTGCTTATTTATTTATTTGCTACTTGAGTGTTTGCTTAAGTGTATGCGTGTATGCGTGTGTGTGTGTCTGTGTGTGCTTGCGCATGTGTGCGTGTCTTGAGGTGCGCTTTAATCGAATCAATAATTCAATTTTCGGCATAATTTTGCGCTGATTTTGATTGATTCACACACATTGCAGCTGGCACAAGCGGCGTATACGCAATGCGCCACCGGAACATAAAGTATCGTGTGACACATTTCTTCTCAACTCGAATCATTTTCTAAAGCTTGTGTGTGTGTGTGTGGGTGCCCACAAAAAAATGTGTTTGCTTAATTTGATCGATGTCTTTGTGGTTGTTGCTGTCAAGCGGCGCCCAAAAAAGTAGGCAATGCTTTTTGTGTGTGTGATGGCGCTTGTTAGACTAAGGCGACAGCAGCTACATCAAAGCACATTAGTTTGTATGGCACACAAATTGGTTAGGCAGGCACTTTACACACCAGTACACACACTCGCACACACACCTGCTTGCATACATACAGTATAGAACGAACGTACTATCAGTATCTAAATCTGCCGTGTGCTCCATTTTTCGTTGGGTGAAACAAAAGCTGACGAATACAACGGCAGCTAAAGTGGGCTAACGTTGAGTGCAAAGCGCCCAAAAAGCAACGTGTCGCTGTGGGGCATTGCAGAATCTGACATTTATGTGGAGTCGAGGGGGCGGGGCCAGGTAAGGGCGGGCGGGCGGTGTTAGATAGCGCCTGATATGACGGGCGGCCTGGCTTTGATGGCGGCACTTTTTGTCTATGCCCAATCAAGGCTGAAGTCTTCGTGACTCCAGGCCAAGCATCCTTTGCAGCTCGTTGACGTTGCTGCTGCTGCTGCTGCTGTTGCTATTGCTATCGTGTTGTACATTCAACCGGCGGGCACTTTAGCATCTTTGACATATGACAAAAGCAACAATGTGCAACATTTCGCCAATGGTGAGGCATTTGTGCGAGGGGCAAGCGTTAAGCTCATTAGACACAGCCAGCCACCATTTGCTTAATTACAATACCAGGAATTCTTTAACTTGAAGCCCTGCTGCGAACCGGGTTGTCATGACAGCAACGGCAACGGCAGCTCAACATGCCACGCCTTTTAATTATAATTTAAAGATACGATACACAATCTTAAGCAAATTATTTAAATTTAACGAGCAAAAGTTTTGCGACGCAACTTCCTTTTTGGCCATAATTGCAAAATCAATGGAATCGAGTTCAAATAATGACGTCGAAAGTTTCTAGGCTCAACATCTGCTAATTAGAATATTTATTTTTAGACACAATTACAAAAGATGCCGAGACAACGGAGCATGTATATATATAAATAATTAATAGTTAAAATGCGCACTCGAAAGTGAATTGCCTTTCAATCAGCCGGAGCTGGAGTCAAGCCAGCTGATGCTGGCAAAGCAAACCATTTAATAAAGCTGACAACAAAAGCTGCAAACAAACTGAGAGCTCTCTCTCAGCGCTATTGGCAAATAAAAATCGATTTTACTTTGTTGCTTTGTCGCTAGCAACAGCAGGAGAAGTATCGACGGGAACAAATAAAATAAAAGACACATAACAGGCATTGAGACAGATTGAAAGACAAAGCTAATAAAAAAAGGCAGCGATAGCAAAAGATGCCAGCAACAGAAGGAGCTGCAGGATATCAGGCAGACAGAAGAGACTGTGCGAAAAGTCGTTGCTATTTGATGTTGTGTTAAAGCGTTGCGTCCTGTTTGTTATTGCTGCGGACAGAGACAGAGACAGACTCCGACTCCGACACTGTGGCTGTTGTTGCAAAAGGTCATGGAATTTATTTATTAGCGATTGCCGATAAAACTGGTCACAAATATATTAACTAATTGACGGTGACCGGTGGACACTCGACTACTCTCGGCTGCTTGGCAAACTGCTGCGCATTAGCAAGTGATCAACAAATGTCAATGAAATGGACGAGTGTCCGTTGGAATCGTATGCGATAAGACTAATGATCAACTGCATTGAGACAAATTGACATTAGATTCGACGATGAGATGAACTCAAACTGAAACTGAGACAATGAATAGTCATTAGTCCGACATTTACATATTGATTGTGCAGCTAACTAAGTGTAATTGATGATGATGGTAATTTACATAGGATTCGATTGGCACCAGTACTTTTATTATTTCACATATTTGCATTATTTATTATCACACTAATTACCTCAGCTGCTGTCTCCGCTCGGCTCCCAGGAGCTTTATAGAGCTTGTCCTAGCCAAGGATATTCTCTTGTTATGTGTATATGCTTGTTAACGTCCGCTGTAGGCAGAGCCATCGAGGTGCAATGACAATGGTTGAGTGGAGGATGGCGAACCACCAAAAGTTGAGTCTACAAAGGATTTGCGAGAGTGCGTGACTGTGTGTGTGTGTTCGAGTGTGTTTGTTGCGCGAGTGCTTTTGTCTGATGCAAAATTTGAGCCGACGAACGCGTGCCATGTTTCAAAGGCTTATGAACTGTTGCCAGCCACGCCCACCTACGTTCGAGGACTGTAGGTAAACAGCAGGATTTACAAAGGACCCCCGTGTGTGTGTGTGTAGCAGGAGACTGTAGTTTAATGTTGAGAGCTGTAGCTGTAGCTGGGCCTGGGCGTTGCCGGCTTTAGGTATTATAAATCAAAGCAGCCATTTCAGCCATTTTGCCTATGTAAAATTAGTTGCGTAAATCCCAACACGAGAACGCACTTGACTCAACCGTCTAAACGTGCAACAGTCGCAACAGCAGCGGCAGCAGCGACGGTAAAATCAGCAACAGCAGCGAGCAGCAAATTAAGCAAAAAGCTAAAAGTTATATAACTAAGCGAAAGAGAGAAATGAAAATGAGAGCAGCTTAAATGGTAGTCGGCTTCATCAACTAGTGTGTGAGTGTGCAATAAACCAGCACTTATTTTCCTACACACACACTCTCACACACACATACGTGTCAGCTGTCAGGGCTGACGGTGTCGCCACGTCTTTTGGGAAATTAAAGCGTGTGGAGCAAAAAGTGCCTGGCTTCATGTTAATTTTCATTAAAATTATATTAACTTGTAACGTGGCTGCTGGCTGTATAACGTGGCAAAGGACATAGGACACAGGTCGCAGGTCGCAGGACGAAGGACACAAGACTCAGCGGGATCCAGGCTGGCGACAAATTTTTTAGTGTCCTTGTAAGTTTATCTGGCAAAAGCGAGCGCGTGTGTGTGTGAATGTGTGTGTGTGTGTATTTGTTGTGTGTGCTCGTTCATGTGCATGCGAGTGCAAATCCTGCGGGACACTTAAAATATTTAAATGCGCAAAATAATAAATTAGCAATTTTCCAAACTAAACGCAACACAAAACTTTGCTCACAGTTTTTGGGGTTAACCAAACAGCTGCTGACCCCAACTCCGACTACGGCTCTTTATCCGGCTTCAACTCCCTTGCCCATATCCATGTCCATGTCCTTCTTCCTTGTGAACACGTTCTTTGCCTTTTTTGCTTTCCCTTTCAGAGCCTCAACTAGGTCAGCCGGACAATTATTCCCGTGACAATTAGTAAATACTAAAGCCATACTGTTAAATAATGAAAGCGATTTCGCCTAACTTATTTAGAGAGAGAATCGGGATTATGCAAGGCGTTAGTGCAATAACGGAATTGAACTGAAAAATATGCGAGTTAAATACATATTTCATATTTGAAGTGGCCGCTTCGTTTAGTTTAGCACATCTGTCATAATTGTTATTGTCACAAGGCGCATAACATTTACGCTGAGCTCCATGGCTTTAATAATGTTCTAGGTGTTTGTTTGATGGCGATGACTAACGTGCACTTTATGAGACCTCTGTTGGCTATGGCCATTTATTATGTTGGCATATAAACAATATTTTATTTAACATCATTGTCAGCGTGTCCATGTGTGTGTGCGTGTGTCTGAATGTGTGCCAGTAGAAAAGAAGACTATAAAAATTGTCAGCTTGGCTTCTGTGCCTTGGTGCGGACTCTGAGCACTGCGCTGTGAATTATTTCACGCTTTGCTTTATTATAAAACACTTTTATGTTTATGTCTTCATATAACCCAAACATTTTGAGTGTCGTCGTTGCACACACACACACACATGAGGACCGCAGCTTCCGTTTCCGTTGCGACATGCGGCATTGTTTCTGGCAAAACGAACGCTTGACTTGGCCTTGCCACACACACACACACATACACACTTTTCATTGCTCCTCCCATTTGAGCTGTAAACATAAATTTGATGCGGCCAACACATGAAGCATTTTGTGGCAGCCGCGTGACAATAAAGCGCATCATAATAACAACTCACAGAACACACAGAACGTATCAAAATCAATGGTTGACTCTCGAGTCGAGTCTCGAGTCGGGGAAGCAAAAACGCTTAAACAATCCCAAGTAACGATGCATTTTACAGGCCTAGGACGCAGCATAGGCAGCATCTGTGGGCGTAATAGAAAGGGAGCAGAGGGGAGATTGGGGACCAAAGCTGGGCCAAAGGGCATATGTGGTTGCCATAAAAAATGCGCGTCAGTTAATTAAAACAAAACATTTTCAATTAAAAACGGAAGGCATAGCTGGCGGGGCCAGAGCAACAACAGCTGCAACTACTGATGCAATAGCAATACACACTCTCAAACACGCACACACACATGGGTGTGTGTGTGGCAGTCAAGACACACACACACACACACACTCACACTCACACTCGGATAGGTAGATTTTAACAAAACAAGCGGCGTTCACGTTTCAGAGCGCAAGTTTTGCTTGTTGTTGCAACAAAAAAGGTGCAGCAGACTTATATGTGGGGGCAACGACAGTAACAGCTGCAAGTGTGTGTGTGTGTGTGTTGATGTGTGTGCTTGCAATGGCGAGAGTTATTGTCATTGCAGCTGTTGCTCATGCTGCTGTTATTGTTTTTATTATAGTTGTTTTCACAGCACGATGTCAACAGGCAGCAGCCTCATGAATATATTTAAATAAAAACACATAATGTGCTCAGCCCCCCTCCTTTCCTGCCACGAGTGGCAAATTTAAAGTGCTCTTGCTGCTAAATTATGGCTATTTAAAATGAAATTGTCAATGAGAAAAGAGGAAACATTCACAATTAAAATCAATAATTGCAACCCGTTTTCCTATTGTACTGTTGTTTAATAATAAATTTGCCAAATTAATTAAAAATACAATTTTCGCAAACTATTTTAACCATTTCAACTTATTAATATAATTACGGTGGGACTTAATTCAAGACACGCGTTAAAAGGCTCCAATTAATTTTGTGATTTTCAAGCAAAATTCCGTTGGCTTGTAACACGAACCGCAATCCAAATAGAATTCGCATTGCGAATGCTGAAACCGAAACAATTAATCAATCAGTGGAAACAATCAACATGATTAACTCGTGTCCATTTTAATTAGACACACACAAACACACAAACACACACACACACACACACACACAACTACAATGTCAGGTTCTGCATTTGAGCGTGAAAAAGTTGTTAGCACGTTGTCCGCAGGATCAGACAGACAATTGCTGAGTTTGGGTTTGTGTCGTGTGAGTAGCTTAGATTAATGGCCTCGCTTCGTCAGCCCCAGAAAATTGGGCCATGTCCAGTCCACGTGCATGTCGCTTATCAGTGGCCCAAGAGGGCACAGGGGACTTTCCTTTTAGCCAGACAAAAGTTGGGCTAAATTTGGCTACACGTGTCCAAACACATATACATATGTATGTGTTATTGCCACAAAAATCATAATTTTTCAACGTTCTACGTTTTGTTGTGTTAGACAAAAGCCAAAAAGTTGTGCTCGGATGCATATTATAAAAATAAAAAGACATAAATAGCGTCTAAGTGCGTCATAGATAAAACTCCGAGACACAGACAATCCTCCCTCACCCTCCCACATTTCCACGAGCTCAAAAACCCAATCCCAGTCGTCGGCAGTCGAGTCGCTTGTCTGTGTGGAAGACGCAGACAAATTATGGACAAATTACGTCGACCTGGAAATGAGCAACGGCCATGTTGCGGCCACGGTGCTGCTGCTGCTGCTGGCTCATTATATGCGCTGCGATAGATGCGCCCTTGTTGTCGCAAAGTCCCTCCATCCGTCCTTCCGCCCTTCTATGGCATACTGGCGGTTATTTGCCTCACACCATTTGGCCACGTTGTTGGCGTGCGTTTGGCGTTTGTCGACTGTTTGGCTTTCGCTTTGGCTTTAGCTTTGGCCTGGCTACATTTAAACCAGCGAAGGAAGTCAGCACCAGGACTTTTGCTGAGCCGGCTGGTTAGCTTTTTTTTATGAGTGTGCGTGTGTGTGCGATTGTGTGTCTATGTGTATGGCACTCTGTGTACACACTCTGTGTGTGTTCGCTTTTTTTTCGCCACGCTACTTCCGGTCGTTTGTCGCCATTTTTATAATACGGTCCTACGCTAGCGGCAAGTTGTTGATTTCTCCTCCTGCCGCGCCGATGTTCCCTTGACTGTTTTTTTTTAATTTAACAGCATTGCAAATATTTAGGTCGCTGCCACGCTCGATATTAAAAATGCAAGTTAAAACACATTTCTTTGGCGCAGCTCGCAAAAATAAAATGAAAATAAAAACATAATAAATATGTATGCAACAAATTTCGAACGCAAGGATTTCGCAATGGTTTTATTTTTATTTTGGCTGAACTTCAGCTGAGCACATAGTTACAATAAAAGTGGGCGTGGCCAGTGGCAGGCGGCTGGCGGCAGCGGATAAGCCTTGTCGGCCTCTTGCCGGAAATTGAGGGTGCAGCTGAAAAAGAGAGCGAATGGAAATTGTTTCAACTGCTGCTGATGCTGCTGTTGCAGCTGCAGGTGCAACATTTTCAACTCAATTTCAGTTTCCCACGTTTCATTTCAGCAAAATGCTCAAGTTGAGGCGTTGTAAATTTACGTGAAAATAATACATGAAATATTCAAGAGAGCTTTTAAAATATTGCTTAAAACCGAATGCTGCAGGTGCTGAAGTGCAGGCGCTTACATAAATACTAGTATAGGAGAGTGAAGTGTTGCATTTATTTGGAGCGATCCCAACAGTTCCTTAGGCAGTTCGAAATACGAATAATAATAAAATTCAA
This sequence comes from Drosophila ustulata, assembly GCA_035047365.1. Classification (NCBI taxonomy): domain Eukaryota; kingdom Metazoa; phylum Arthropoda; class Insecta; order Diptera; family Drosophilidae; genus Drosophila; species Drosophila ustulata. The sequence goes on from JAWNPT010000094.1 coordinate 22,039,207, forward strand.
ATCGATATGTGCATTTCGCTATCTATGCTTTTATTTATAACTGTCAGAAACTTCAAGTTAAAGCTCGCAAACCGAAACCGAACAGAACCACATGCAAAATAGAATTGCGGAAATACGAAAAGGAAAACCTCAACAAGACAACGTCAACGTCACGAGCACGACGAAAAAGCCAATGACAAATCGCAACATTTGTCAGTTTCAAAAAGCATGTCAAGCGACTAAATTACCTTTGTATTCCCTCTGTCTGTCTGTCTATCTGTCTGTCTGCCAATCTATCAGAGAGTGTAGATGTGTGTGTGTGTGTGTGCTTATTGATTTCGCAATTTTTCAAAACTTTCCTTGGCTTTCCTCTGCAGTGACTCTTTTTATATTGCCATGTTGCTGACTCTTGCATTGTTATAAAATTCAACCGCAATTCATTTGAATTCAATTGTCAAACGGCTAACAACAATAGTATAACTAAACATGAGGGTGAACGTGAGTTTTAGTGTGTGTGTGTGTTGCACTTCCGGCAGACGATAGCAGCTGCTTTTCCATAGAACTAGAACTCTAACTCTAGCTCCTTGCAGTTCCCATGTAAAAAAGGTCTTGCATTATGCATTTTGCTAGCAAATTTAATGTGATTTAGACGATGAGACAGACATATGGGAATTGAAAGAGATGGCAACACATCCAGAGCCAAAATGCCCGAGGGGTCATGAACTAAGTTTATTGTGCACATTTAAATGAAATTGCTGCGCTCAATTTATGCGCTAAACGCCAAGAGGCATTCACAGGCGGCCAGGCAGCCAGGCAGGCACACACAGACATTCACGGCACATTCACAGACAAAACGACTTTATAGCAAAAGTAAAAACTATCATATTCATCGCGCACACAACTAGAAAAGCAAGAACATTCACCCAATTTGACTGCACTCACTGCTTATTCACTCTCTTCTTTTTGGCGTTTCTTTTTCTATTCGTTCGTTCGTTCATTCGTTCGTTATTGTTAGGCAGCGCACACGGAGCAATAGTTTTATGAATGTCGTTTTTGTTGCTGTTGTTTGTTAGTCTATTTGGCTGAAATGTGTGCATATTGTTGGCATAATTGAATGCTTTTTTGTTGCTGCTCAACATTGGCCAAGTTTTTGCAGCGTGTTCGGCGTCTAATGTGTCATTTGTTTACTGTTTAATATGCAACTTGCAATGGGTTCAGTGACTAGCAAATGGTTAAAACTTGTCAACCAAAAAACTTGTACATGAGCGCAAAAAATGAATATATGTAGAGGGTTAGGTTCAATTACTTATGTTGGCTAATATCGTAACTCTTTTTCCAGTTGAGTTTTTTTAGCAGCGCAAATATTTCTATAAATTTGTAATTTAATCTTGGCTTCATTATAACTCGTTTGAAACTTGAAATGAACTGTTAATCGCCTGAGTGCTTTAGATTATCTGCAATATATTTTGCGGCTTTGGTTTAACTTTTGCCTTGCTTAGAGCTTCAGCTACACGCTCCTACTACTGCTGTCGAACAGCACTAGTTAGCAACTAACAACTACTTAGCCCAAGTTCGCTCCTCAACGCAATCTCTCTCTCAATAAACACTTGCACAGCTCTTAATTACCCAATGCAAACTTAGTCAACGCAACTTGCCGAAGGGAGCTGGGAGCCGGGAGTCGAAATGATTGCGGAGGAGGGAAATAAGGAAGTCGTGTCTCCATCTGGCGCTTGATCCCAGTTGGCATTTGCTTTGAGTGGGCTTGGGAAACTTGAGGTTGCGACGTGGCAGTCGCTGGAATGTCATGCAAGTTTGTCAGCTGCTGTTGTTGGGCTGCGTGTTAAACAAAAAACGTGGCGAAAGTTTCGAGTCAAAGTTTTCATGACTCCTTTGTCAATTACCTGTAGTCGAGTCGAGTCGAGTCGAGTCGTAGTTGTTGCCAAGAGCCTGTTAGCCCGCTAGCCTGTTAGACGTTTAGATCCGCCAGACAAGAGTTGGCAAGAGTTGATACAGCGCGTAGTGTTCGCATAACAATATGAACCTATTGACATTTCGATTGCGTATGGCAGGCATAACTTCATGTGGGGCATGTTTACATGGCACGTGCTGGAGGCGACTCCACGCACACGCACACACGCTCACACACGCATACTCACTCAATTAATGTGGTGTGCGAAAAGTTTTGGCTATTCATTTGCTTAGAAGAGGCACATCAGCCTCAGCCTCAGCGGCAGCGGCAGCGGCAGCTTGTATATAATTTACGAGGCAACTGTGTGATGCCCGGACAGAGCTAATCTATCATTATTGATTGGCATCAGGGTTTCCTTTCCCTTTTCGCTCTCTCACTCTCTCGCTCGTTCTCACTCTTGGTCTATGTGGCATTATGTAATAGCTGGCCAAATGAATGGCCATTTATTTATAGCCTAATCCCAAAACGCAGAGGCGTTGCATAAAAGGCAAGCAAGCAGAAATACTCTACTAACCAGCTGAACTTTTGTATTTATCTTTTGTAATTGCAGGAAGACGCATTCACATACATTTTGGAGGCACTGTGGATTTGAAATTACATTTGAACAGCCGTAACAGCAGTGAGAGCAGCGTTAAAAGACGCTCAAAATGTGCAACACGTGCGCGTTTTATTTTAAATATTTATAAACAAACATCTACTTACACTCACACTCACTCACACACACTCATGCCGGCGAATGATGAGTGTGTGTGTGCGGCAGAGAAGCGCCACTAAAGTTACTTGCTCGCCTCGTCAAATTCTATTAAAAATTCATCTTAACGGTTATGTGTTTTGACAAACAAAATAAATAAATACACACAAACAAACAACATAAAGAAGCAACAACAACAACAATAACGGCGGTAAGAACATCAGCAACAGCAGCTGAAAAAGGGCGACTGTTTGTAAATATTAAAATGAATTTATGTGCAGCGCAAAAGTTTTTAATTAAGTGAAAAAATTAAAGCAAAAACAAAAAAGGATTGAAGCACGCGTACAACAACATCAACGACAGGACATAAATAAATAAATAAAACAGCGAGAGTGGAAATTGTCACCAACACACACGCTTACACACACACATTCACACATACGCGTGCAATAAGCCAGCAAATCATTTGGCTTCGGTGTGTGTGTGTGTGTGGTGTGTGTACAACAAACTCGTATCTGAAATGATGTTTGCACAAAGTGAGGCAAATGTATTTGCATTTTTTATGCCCATGTAGCTGCTCCACCTGCTAAGTACACACACATATTTATACTGAATTTACGTATAGCGATTGAATTTGCCACTGCAAGAGAAAAAATTACAACGCCAAAAGGACCAACATGAAGAAGACACGGAAATTCAACCCATTGCCTCTGTTCTTCATCATTGTCATCCTGCAACTAACCGAGATTGAGACTCACGAGCACAGCGATGGATACAAGCCAGGTGAGCAATTTAATAATACTCTAACGATTCATAATTAACAATAAAGTAATGCATAGCCAATAAATTAAAAAATATTCTTGTTGATATGTGGTATTGTCGCCAATCGTCCCCTTGCGAAGAATCGATTTAATTAAAATTATTAATTAAAATTGCTATACGGTTGAATACTGTCTGCACTTCTGCGAGTAATAATTGATTATTTATTTTTTTATTAATTTGAGACTCGAATTAATCTTTTACGCGCACACATTGCATATTAATTTAACATTTTGCGTGCTCTAAATTTTCATTATTTTTTATTTAAACTGACAAAGAACTCGCAAGCATTTAGCATATTAAATTTAATTCAGCAGCAAAGTCATTAAATTTTAATTGCTCATTTGAAACTTTTTTAAAGGCTTTTCTGTATATTTACTCGAGCAAAGACGAAGCTGTGAAAAAGTGGACGTGCATGAGTTTGATGAGCTTAAAACAATATAAAAGACAATTTTCAAGTAATTAAAAAATATCAAAAAAATATCTGCATCAACTTTTCTTATTCAATTTCCAAATTAAAAAATATATGTAAAATCTGTACAACCCGAATGTCAGTGTTGAGTTTCCTTTCATTTAAGTAAGTTATTTACTTTTATAACAAATTACGCTATATTCAGATAACAAAATCGCCCATATATATTTGTTGGGTTTTTTTCGATTTAATTTCCGTGCATATATATTAATTGCAGCAGGGAAATTACATTCGTGCATTTATCTTGCATAAGCAATTTCTCATTTTAAAAATTCTCTGCATTCTTCGGGGAGAAGCAACAACAACAAAAATGTAGTAAATTGTTGGCGGTTTATTTAAATGCAGCATTCAACTACGATTTGCAGCATTTGTTTTTTGTAGTGGCATGATTGAGTGAATGTGAGCCAAACAATTTTTATGGTTCGCATTTAAAAATGCGGTAATCATTTTTTTGTTCACTTTTGTACGTAAATGAACAAAAGTTGAACCGTTGAAGAGACCCAAAAATGTTAAATTAATAAATATAAAATTATGCAATTTACACAACTTCATTATTAACTTTTTTGCCATGGGCGGCATGTGCGCAAAGCTTGTTTATTGCTCTTGTTGTTATTGGTTCGTCTTTTTTTTTTGTGCTTCCTTTTTTTGTTGCCGTAGTCACAAATCCAAAACGTCACCTGCGTCACCTGCTTCATTGGGCGCCCATTTAGCCTGGTGCTCTGGCCTTGCCACGCCCAGTCCCTGCGGTGGCTACTTTGCCTGGCTGCTTAAAAAATGCATAAATTCTCATTTTTATGTGTCTGCGTTGGACTTTACATTAGCTGCTGCTGCTGTTGTTGCTGCTGCTGCTGCTGCTGCTGATGTAGTTGCTGTTGCCAGCAGCAAGCCACCGCTGATTATCCCCAGAGTGCTATATAAAAAATTTGTGTTCGCATTTTGTTGTTGATCTCTTATTTGGCGTTGCATGTATAAAATTATTGCGCAGCTCACATTTTTCCCATGAACATGGGAATTTGTTTTTATAGCAGAATTAACGAAAATTGAGTTATATGTACATTGCTGATAGCATAAATTGCTTATAGTCCCATTCATTATTATTATTATATGAAAGCGTATTCAACCGACTGATTGCTAATCAACGCACACAATAATGTAATTTATATCAATACTTTTGGGATCAATGCAAAAATGTGCCGTACCAATTTTGACATCTTGAAACAGTGCTTTAAATTAATTACTAATGCTCTCGTTGCCGCGGCGCTTACATAATAATTAGTAAAATAAATTTCACCTAAATACACAGGACACAGCGTGAAGAGCGCAACGGCAAAGTGTAAACACAGAAGCACAGCGAAAGCAACCCGGCAATGTCCTGGGAATTCCTTAGTGGTACCTTTGAAAAAGGTGTACCAAATGGCCACGTCAAATGCACGTTCAAACAGCACTTAGAGTTTGCTTTAAGTCCGCTCGTGGCCATTCTCCATCTCGTTGGCAAATTATTTTCCATCATTTTTCACGCAAAAAGCACACAATTTTTGCGTTGCTCCAACACATACAGGATGTCGAGCAGGACCAAGTAAATGTGGTGGATGGGGGGCTGCTGGGCTGGCAACTCGACGGTCGACATGGACACAGTGTTCTTGTCAACAGGCCACGTTCGGGTCTGTGTCCGTGTCCGTGTCCGTGTCGGTGTCACTGTTCGCAATTCTGTGCTCTATGGCAGGCGCCAGGCTGTCCAGGACAGCAGCTGGTCGGGTCTGGTCTCGTTGTCTGCCAGGACCAAGGAGACACGCTCTAAATGAAATCTAATTAAAGTGCGCTAAACGTGCATCCTGCTCTGCGTTGCAGTTGAAGCGTGTGACATATTTAAACGTTTTCTCTCTCTCTATCTCTGCTTTCCTCTTGTCTACAGCGAATTTATTTAAATTTTTGAAAATATTCTCTCGCTTTTAAATTGAAATGTCAAGTCTGTAGAGAAAATTCGAGAGATATTTTGCAAAACGTTGTGAAGTCAGTTTAACGAGTTATTTGATTATGTTGCCACAAATGAGTGTAAAATTGTAAAATCGCTACATGCATTTGGTCATCATCAATTGAAATGCTTTTGAGCTTAATAAAACAAACCCGATCCGTAGTCCATAGATAGATAGAATGGGGTTCAGTACGAGAGCGAGCACCTGGGGCAGCTGGCATAACATGCGATTTCTAATTCAATTTCAGTGACAGCACATAAATAAAAGAAACATTTTGAAGCAGCAGCAGCAGTAGCAGGAGCAGCAGCCAAAAGCAAAGTAAACGAACCAAAAACTGTAAAAGCAATTCCTTGACAAAATAAAAGGCGCACAAATGTCAGTTTTCCCAGGCCAACGACAACGACAACGACAACCACAACTACAAAATGTTATGCTGCTCCACAACGTGAAGCATTGCGACGACGAATCGTTTACCAATTTTCCGACTGCTGCAAATCAAGAAAAAAAAAATGAAAAAAAAAAGAATTGAAAAATAAAAAAGCAAGAAACAGCAGAAGCAGAAGCAACCGAAAAACTTTTTAAATTAACTAAAAAAACAGAAAATACATACACACACACATAGTGAGAGAAATAGAGCGAACTGAGTGAAACAGAGAGAGAGAGTGTGGGAGAGAGGGAGACAGACAGGAGAGCAGAATGTGAACGCGACACGTTGTCGCTGGTGTTGGCATTTGGTTTGAGTATTTTAGAGGAAAGTGGAAAACTTTTAGTGGCATGTTTACAAAATAAACTTCAACTTGCAAAACGGCAAAAAAAAAACCAACCGAAGGAAGTAGAAAAAATAAATAAGAAAAATGCTGATTGCGATGAAACAAAACAACAACAAAACTGACAACAAAAAAAGAATGCTGAAAAGAAGATGATTATGTTGCGTTGTTGTTCGGGGGCAGACCCATTATTATTGTATATAAGTAGCATAACAGTTATGACGGCCATCAGCTGACACATATTTCCAGTGCAAGGTATGACACACACACACACACACACACACACCAACACACACCCAACCACAACAAACACACACACCCAAGTCGCCCACCCCGCCGTCAACAGGCACTGCGAAAAGTTTTTGGCAACTTTTTTTGTTTGGTTTGTTGTCATTGTGGCCCAAAAAAAGTTTTTTACGCCTTCGCTGCCGTTTCGTTTTTTCTGCTGACAGTTGGCAAACAAAGCATAATTTTTAATCTGAATCTGGCCATGCAAACATTGTTACATATGCCACCATACAAACCATTCGCACACACACAGATACTCGTTGTACACTCGCTGGCTGAGAGCGTGAGCCACACCTGTACATGGCTTTTAGCCTGATTGTTGATACTTGAAAAAAAATTATGTTTATTTGGCTTTGGCCTCGATTTTCCAAAACAAATTTTGCAGCTCTGCAGATTGCTCATACGCAACGTACACCAGCCAGCTAGCCTTCTTTTGCTTTCATACCTTTCCGGTTTTATTTTCGTTTTCGTTTCTTTTTTTTTTTTGGTGCTTTGCTTCGACCAGCGCAATACGTGACAATATCATCAGCTCTGCGCCTTTTCATCGACACTGTCGTCGCTCGTCGCTCGTAGTTTTGTTGATTTTGCATTTTATAGTTTCAAAGACTAGCGCACGTATTTTCAGACACTGTCACACATCAGTGGACATGAAGTGCAAATTCAGCTAAGTAATACTTAGAGCTGCTGTGAATACGCGTAAAAGTTAAATTTCAGGTGAAATTTAAAGCTTTTATATTAATTATTTGTAAATCTCGCAAAAAGTTGATAGCCTTCGAGCCACCGCCAATCTGACAGTTATATTGAAGGCCACTTTGGGGTATATTAATTTATAGTTTGTTTGCGCGCCAGCCCGAGTATTTGATTTTGTGCAGCTGACATTTAATGACCACAAACAACATGTTATTTGCGGTGCGGCATTTAAAATTCAAGTTCAACGTGTGCGCTGCATATTTAAATTGACAACAGCTGTTGCTGACAGCCAGACACACACAACAGACCCAGACCCTGATCTAGAGGCAGACATAGAGACAGCAACAGAAACAGATCCCGGACACGGACCCTCAGCTAGAAATTAAAAAGCGCTCAAGCAGAACGATATGTATCCGGCGATGTTGTGCATTAATCAGAACACACGACGTGCTGGATAGACGTTGTCAAAGCTTTTGGTATTTGCAAATTTCTTAACACGAAATTAGTCGCAATAAACAAGACCAACAAACAAGGCAAACACGAACGACAAGGCAATGTAATGGCAGAGGCGGCATACAGGGAAAGTTGGCGTCTAATCGAAAGCAAATAAAATGCATTGCATACCTGCATACCATAAACTGTCACTTGCATTGTGTTCCTCACAGCCCCAGACGGCATGCAAGCCAGCCAACCAGCCATCCAGCCAGCTTGCCATCGCCTCAAACCTTCTTTCACTGTTTTGTCTGTCTGCGTTGCAGTACGAAGCCAAGCCTGTCTGTCTGTCGTCCATCCGTCTGTCTGTCAGTCTATCTCTGGCATGGCATATTGTGCATGCCAAGCCCTCGTTTCGTATGCACCATCACCTACTGACAGCGGCGGCAACACCACCGCCAACACCACCGCCACCGCCAATACCAATACCAATACCAACAGAAATGCGAGAATATACTGAGACCCCCTGTGGGCCTGTGGGAACAGCTATTAGCCGCCGTCGCTGTATGTTTTACCATAATTTGCCAGCAGTTGCAGTTCAGTTCCGAGTTCCGAGTTCGAGTTGGAGGCAACTGACACTGGCATGCGCCATCGTTTGTCGTCTCTTATCGAATGGCATACAAGTGTGGTTTGGTTTGGCTTGGTTTGCATGTCGCACTCGACGGCACACCATTCGCCCTCTCTTCTGTTGTCTGTCGCTGCCAATTATAAATGCAAAACTCTGTCTCTGAGCTGCATGCAGAAATTAAAATTGTTTACCCAAGACATTAATGTCGTGCCTATTTATTGTTATACGAGTATTTGCCTTTTCAAAGTTACAACGAATTGCTTTTAGGCGCTAACTGGCGCACTTTTAAACTAATTGCCGGCTACAACAACAAATGTAATGCATTTTTTTAATTACTGCGAGATTGTCGCAAATTTAGTAACGTTTCCATTAGCCAATACTAAATATAAAATTGACTACTTTATTTTAAAATATTATTTTATTTAAAAGCTAAAGTCACTAATAATTTGTAGTTATTCTGATTAAATTAAATTGAGTATTTACACATTATTTATTATAACAAATCCAATTATTTTCGGTGTTTATATCTTTTTTATATATGTACATACATTAATTACATTATATTAATAATTATTTGATTATATTTAGTTTTGGAAACAATAAGATAAGCAGATAAAATTTCGCATTTTTAACTACACAGTTCTTAAGCGTTTGAAACCGCGCTTAATAATTAGCTCAAGAATATTGTAGTGTAGTAAACACACAATTTGCAATAGCAGCAAAATAAGTATGGGTGGCATATAATTCTATGCTCCCGTCGCTTGAATTGCTGTCGGATTGCCGTGCGCACACACCTAACATATTTCGAAATGAGAAGCGAAACTGCGAGTCGGGTGAAAGTAAACACCTGAACTGAACCCGAGCAACGCTAACAAAAATAATTGAAAAGGTTTCATTGTGCACACATTTCCACATGTGGTATGGCGGAGCACGCGTGTGTTGACATACACACACACACACAGGCGCATACATATATAACACATAAATAACAAGGATCAAGCGCTTATCCAATGGCAGCAGCAAAGAGCGTTGCCAAAAGGGGTACGCGTGCTGTCACAGGCAGCATTCGATGTCAGCGAATGTGGCGCTTTAAATGCTTTGATTTCATTTTTCATTTCCCTTTACACTCACACTCTAACACCCTCACACACACACACATAGATACAGAGTGGGGACAACAATTGTCAGGTGCGACGAAAGCGAAGCCAGAGAGCCAAATGAGATGTTGGCAGTTGGGTTGCCTCTTGGCTCAATTCAATCACAAGCTACTTACAGACAAAGCCATTACTCGACATTGCTTGTGTAATGAATTTTCAACGTAGGTATGTGTGTGTGTGTTTTGCTGACAATGTGTGAGTGTCACATATATGGCATACCTTTTTCTTTTTTTTTTTTTCGGTAGGTATCGAGCGTCAGCTTAGCAATGCGAGTAACCCCAAAACGTTCACCTGCCTGCCCGACGATCTCCTGCTCTTGCGGTGGAAATAAGCAGGATTAAGTGCGCTTAAAAGCAACTCTATGAGATTTTCATACGCAAAAGAATACAACAAAAACACTGTGGGCAGAAGAAAAGTGTGAGATATGAGCCGGGAAAACGGCTAAACAATTTCTCGTTGTGCTCGCTCTTGTTGTGGCATCTGACACTCATGATTACCAAACCAAACAAAAAAAAAAAGAAAAAAATGAATGTAATGAGCTGCCGCCGCTTCTTTAAGTTACGTGTGCACGCATTGCGTATACGCCATATTGTACAGCATAAAAAACACATTAAAGTTGGAAATTGGATTTAGAAATGGGCATGAGCTGGACCCGAATGTGCGTGTGTTGAAGGCGCCAAATAATAAGTGAAAAATAAACTAACAAACTGCTAACATGCAACGCCCGCATTTCCTGCTTTCGCTCACACTAACTTTCGCACAGCAGACTCGGCGCAGAGCTTTAAAAGGAATACCTATTTAGTTAGGTATTCTGGGCTAGCTGGCAAAGTGATTTTGATTTTTTCCTTGCCTACTTAGCGGCGCTAATGCGTGCGAATGGCCTGCGGCCCAAATCGGGTCGGTCTCGCAGTCGGAGGCAGAGTTGAGATAGGACAGAACAGGACGGCAGCAAACAACAGGCACAAATTGCCGTTTCGCGCTTCAGTTGAGCTGCTTAAAGCTTAAGTCAACATAACCAGCAACAGCCAGGCCAGAACATTCCTTGAAGCCTTTGTACAAAGAGAAGAGGCAAGCAAGCACAAAAAAAAAAACAAAAAAGAAAAAAAAGTACAAAAAAGGAAGCAAAAATTGTGTAAATTTTTTTGCCTGGACTTGGCGGCATCTTAAGCATTTTTGGCTGCCTCTTAAAGTCACTTTGTCTGTGAGTGTTTGTGTGTGTGTGTGTGCCTACCAAAATTGCTTTCTGCCGCAATTGCTGCCGTTTTATTTTATTTATTTACTTGCGAACCACACACACACACACCCCCACACTTACACAGACACATACTTAAAGACTGCGTAGGCGAGCAATGTGGGTTTAGTGGCAGCAGAGGCAGGTGAGGAAGGTGAGGGGGACAAGGGGAGATAAAAAGGTGTGCTTGTTTTTTGCTGTTTTGCTGCGCTGCCCGTTTGCTGATTGAATTTTCCAAGCGAGTAATTTTTAAATTGTGCCTCGGTCAAAAGATAATTCAATTTTAGTGTACAATTCCTATTACCCTGAAGTTGCCTCGAACTTTTGTTGAAGACGAGCAGCAGCAGCAGGAGAAGCGCCACAGCGTCACTGGTTTAAGATTTTTGCGGTTTTGTGGCCAGTGGTGAGTCTATTTATATGCATATTTATTCCTTTTGCTGCTCAATTTTCAGCCTGATTTATGTGAGAAAAATGAGGGCCAATTGTTGCTGCTGCTGCTCCTGCAAGTTGGCTAAATGCTTTGGCCTTGGGGCCAACTTAGTTGGCCAAACTGCCAACTAAAAGTTGTAGGAAATCTGGGTGCCTTTATTATTATTCATCTAGCGTATTAAAGTTTCATGTTAAAGCATTTAAATCAAGACATTCACCTTGCTGCGTATCTTGACTTGCATGCGAGCAAACAACTTGAAAGCTGAAGTGTAAGCCTGAAGCCCAGATGGCTAACAAGGACACAGGCTGCTTGTTCTTCTACTCTTATTCCTTTTAACATGCCCTTATCAATGACAATCGTTAAATGTCATGTTCAATGCTTAAATGCAGAGCAGACCAGCACAGCACAGCACAGCACAGCAGAGTAGAGAACACAAAATGCCACAATTTGTATGCATTATGTGTGCCCCAAGATACAGCTGCAAGAAGCTGTGCGGCAGTGTGGCAGTGTGGCAGCGGCAAACACCAGCTCAGATACTCTGGCAGCTACAAGCGTCAGTTAAGAGCTGCAAACTAAGCCAAAAATGCCACAAAACATTTACCATATATCATGCATTTTTACGTACACTTTTAGCCACTTTTGGAGCATGTATCTGTGCAAGGGCAACTGCCTGACTGCCAGCCAACAAGAGACTCCAGACAACCAGACTCTGCTGCTGTTGCTGCTGCTGTTGTTGCAACTTTTGTGCGAAACTCGTAATTTACACATGTACACGACCAACACCAGCAGCCAATGCAACAGTAACACTAACAGCAACAGCAAGTTTCTGGGTTGCCTGGCTTGTTTATCTGGCAAAAGCTGTGCGAGCTGAGCTCAGTGCTGCTGCTGCTGGCTGTTTGCCATCCTTGCACTATACGTGAAGATATGCGCTGCCCACGCGACGTATGCGTAATATGCAGCTCAAGTTGTAGGACTGTTGCTGCAGTCGCCATTTGTCTCCGTTAGCATGGCATAGCAGCCTTGGCTCATATATCACATAAGTATTTACCTACAATACTTTGAGGCAGCTTTAACAGCAGATTTAAGCATAATCGATTTCTTCAACAACATCAACAGCAACAACGACAACAAATTCTACCAACCACATTTATTTGCTGCTTCCCGTTTCATTACACTTAAACATGTATGTATATATATATGTGTGGTGTGTGTGTGTGTGTGTGTGTGTGTTAGGTGTGCTGTGTGCGTGTATTAGTTAAGCTGTTTATAGTCTTGCCGTTGTTATTGTTACTGCTGTTGCGTTGTATTCTCCAAACAATTTACTTCTAAATTGATGAAATAAATTTTCCAACACACTTATTTCTGTGTATTACATTTTTTTGTGTGTGTATTTCTTGGAAATCATTTCTGGCTGCCCCAGCTCTCGTTTTATGTTGTTGCTGAGCTTCAATTTTGCCGTTTTTACGGGAATTTTACTTTTTTGTTTTTTTTTTTGGCTATTTGCCGAGCCTATTGATGGACGTTTTGCGGTCATGTTTCATATGAAAAAATATTGTTGATGGCCGTGCGATCTTTTAATGAACTAAAGTGACGGCCAATCTATTTTCTTAGAAAGGAAACTCAATGCAAATTTAAGCATTTATCTATTATTTATTATCTATAAAAACGTCTCTTCAATACACTTAGTTTCGTACTACGCTGAACAAAGCTCACAATATTTTTGTGGTTCCTTAAAGATTAAAAAGTGATTTCGTATTTGCATTCTATTGTGTCTATAAATATCTCAGATTATGTTTGAGATCCATACTTAACAGATTGTGCCCGAGCAGGGACAATTTATGATAAATAGACAACAATGAAAATGTCCACTGTGAAGGGTTGCCCTTTCCTTATCATAAGTCTCGATCTGCTTGAGGCAATTTTCATTCATTGTGGTTGCCCTTTTTTAAAGTGCAGTTCTGTCATAACACCTTGTGACTTCAAGGTAATTGCTTCACTTTAATCCTGTGACTTAGTGGCATCATTCACAGTATTGTAGATTGCTAGTAAATATATGAAATATGTGTTGCTGTGGCAACAAATGCCACTTGAAGATTTTTAATGGCTGGAGGAACTTGACATACTTCATTTGGATCATGGCAACACTTGCAAACACTTTAGCTATTCGTGTATAACTGTGCAGCTGCTCACAGCCATTGTATCTGCATCCCATGGCTGCCTTCACTTTTCTAGTGCTTGTAAATTACACTCGAGTGACATAAGTCGTCATCATCAAGTAACTGCAGAGCCTAGGCCAGGCAGCCAGGCAACGGAGATGGAAAATCCTGGCAAGCACTAAGCTCTCAGTTCTCAGCTTGCCTTATGCTCTACCATTTCCGTTGACTTCATACATATATTCTTATATACTTACTTTTAGCAACTACTAATGTCATCTGCTGTTGCCCGGTTGTTCCTGCTCCTGCTGCGATAACTGCCTGCCATACATCTTGTCCAGAAGTTTCCTGTCGTCTGATGTCCTCCTGAGTCTCGTCGTCGTCGTCGTCTTTCCGCTTTTGTATCTGCAGACATATTAATTTGGCCTTTGCTTAATACTCGGCATGTGCAGAGACTGGAACTCACCTAGGCTATGTGTATACGCTTGTCTGTCTCTCTGATTGGTCTGTCCATCTGTCTGTCTGTCTCACTGTCTGTCTGTCCTCTGTTCGTCTTTATCTGTAGAATTTTTAATGATTTTCTCACATTTTCTTTGGACATCTTTTGTTGTCAGCCTCTTTGTTGGCAAACATTTTTCTTGTCCTACACTTTAAGCTGGCCATTATTAAAATACGAGCTGATAACAATTTAGCTGCAAGCTGAAAGTCAAACACAAGACCACACAAACACACACACACACACAAACAGGCACACATATAAACACATGCCGGCATTTTCTTGGCTTTTACTGTCTGGTCATGTCCTTTTGGTACGTTGAACTTGTCTTCGTTCTATGCATAAGTTAGGGTCTACTTTTGCCGCGTTGGCAAATTTCAACTGTCTTTTGATATCTGTCTGAGTGCCTTTTGCAAGGTCAGCTAAATTTTGCTTCCTCTATCTCATTTTCTCGCATTTCGTTTCTTTTTTTTTTTTTGTACCAGCCTAACCAGCATTTCTGTTTTCTGTCCCTCTTAAAGCTGCGGTCTTTGGGCTTTCAAATGTGTGTATTTATTTGCGGACAACCGCAGAACGTGATTAACCCAATAACTAAACCAATTTGAGCAATTTTAGAAAATAAAAATTTTAACGTATCCGAACCGCCGCTTGTGTATTTGTAATAACAATAAACAACACACAAGATTGTCAATTAAACTGTTAGTCTAGCGGAAACTCTCGACTCGACTGTACCACGCGGCGTATGCGTAATGTAATTCCTGCTATCTTTTTTTTTTACATTTTTAATCAAGTGCGGTATGGCATTGGGGAGTGGCAACCACAACAAAGTGTTAGACAGGTTAATTGATACGCAGACACCGCGAACAACCATCCAACCATCCTGCTTCACACTCTACCCTACACACACACACACACTCACAGCCTTTGGCATGCATATGTGTGTGTCTATGGATGTGTGACAGGCAAACCTTTTGAAATATTAATGAAATCAATTTCGAGGCTAGCGATGGAAGCTGCCACAGATTGCCGGGGGATATCGCCCAGCGTGCTTCATGTGTTTTTGTGCGTTGTCGGTCTCTGTGCTTAGCTTAGATGTATGAATGCGGTTATCGTGCTCTTTATTCGCATAGCATTGCCTGCCAGAAACTTCAGTCCGTACATCGATATGGCAGCATTCGCCCAGTGGTCAGACATGATAAATGCTTATAGTCTGCAAAACAGCATGCAGAGTTCAAGAACTTTAGAAAATTGGCACGAGTTTAGTGCTTGCCGCTATTTGGGGCATACTCGCAGAATAACTGAAATTGCAAACCGATTAGGACCAAACTTTTAAGCAGCTCAATATTTTGCATTTATTATTCAAAGCAATAGTAATAGTAATAGACATAAAATGAGGGATTCTGTTAGATTATAATTTAACAATATTTTTAGAAACCCACAATCAATATACCAAGAAAGGGATTTAGCAGATTTATATAATTTAATGCAGGGTTTTGAGTTTCAATGCAGTTATGTTTTGATTTAGATTCATGTTTTGTCAAACACGTATTTCCTGTAATTGGGCAATTTACGATTCGCATAAACTTTTTGTAACACAAAATTAATTTAACTTAAAACTTAATTTAATAATCTAGCTATGTTCCAAATATGTTTATCAAACAAAAAATGAATTATGAAAGTTTGAGTTGTTGCATTATAAAGGATTAAGAATTTAAAGAGTTGTTTGTAACTCTAATGCTAAATAATTTCGTTTCAAATAATATTATCAAACAGGTTATTTTTATGTTTATGTCGTTGTTTTCATAAAGTAGACTATGCAACTAGCTCAGAAATATATTTGCATGTTCCGAGACTCAAGTACCTTAAATTAGTGCAATTAATCAATGTGCCGCAAAAGCAAAATGGCAGATGAATGTTGCCGCAAATTCCATTTAAAAATGACTAACAGATGTTGCCACATTAGCCACGGCCACAGAGCAGCCAGCAAAGATAGAGATGGCAATAGCAACAGAAATGGCGATAGGGCAAAGTGTGAGGTCCTTGATGAAATCCTTTCACATTGAAATTGAAAAGGGGTTACAGTTGCGGCAAAGTGGCCGCCAACACAGCTGATGCTGATGCCGCTGCTGCTGTTGCCTCTTCCTCTGCTGCGGCTAAGCGCAAAATTAAGCAAATTAAAAGCCGCACACAGGGCACCAGCTGCATAACTCATGTGTGTCCTGTGCGACCCTTGTACATGTACTCGCTGCTGCTGCTGCTGCTGCTTGTGTATTTGTGGGCGTAGTTATATGTATGTGTTCTTTTCGCAGCCCCTGACCTAAGTCTCTATGTACGTTAAAAAAAAAAGAACCACAGCTCAGGGTCACCTATAGAGCGCAAACACACACACTCACACACACTCTGCGGAGTCGAGTTGAAAAAATGCCATTGAAAAATGTTCGCTTTACTGGCCATTTTCAGATTTTTATCAAGCCCCTCAACTCTTGGTCCTCCACGTTCTCTCCGCATTCCGCACAAAATCAGCGCTTAAAAGCCGTTGACGTGCAACTTTTTTTTTCTTTTTGAAGCGCCCAAAAGGCTGCCAAAAACATTTAAATTAAAATTCAGCGCAAAATAAAATGGCGAGCGGAAATAACAACAAACAGACGAAAAGTTTGTACAAACATGCCGAACTTTTGATACTCTTTGATGTGTATAAATTAATACGCTCTTGAATAAATTGAATGTATTGGAATTTCGAGTAATTTTCAATAATATTTTCGGGAGCATGTTTCATAATAATTTCCAATTTATTTCAGATTTTTACTTTTTAAATTAAATTAGCATACTGCTACCGGTATGGCAGCTTAACCTAATTATATATTAAAAATTTTAAAGTTACTGACTATATTATAATAGTTGGAGATCATAAAGACTAAATAAGTTCAGAGTAAATAAGTAAATAAACTAAATAAGTACAAAATAAAGAACAATTATATACATATGTACACTAACAACGAGACAGATCAAGATATGAGCCTGGACGGCAAGTCCTGCGGGTGAATCCTTTTTAGCCGTCTCTTACCCCCATATCGCAAAAGGCGTCGAGCCAGTAAATTTGGATGTAAGGCCAATCTGTTAGCGTAGTTTTTGGCCTGCAGTTGCATAATGTCTCCAACCTTCGGGACCTCTAAATCTCTTTCAATGTCGCGTGTCCTCATATACCATGGGGCGTTGCACAATCTCCTCAAGATTTTGCTTTGCGCTACTCGTATTTTATTAAGGTGTGTCTTCGCCGCGACGCCATACACCTGCACTCCGTACTTCCAAATCGGGCTTAGGATTGTCTTGTATAACAAAACTTTGTTGTGCAAGGAGAGTTTGTTACGTGGCGACAGTAACCACGACATCTTTGCAGCTTTGGCCATCACAGCTTTTTGAATCATTGTCGTATGTCGACCGAAGTTGAGGCGTCTGTCAAGGATGACGCCCAGATATTTGTAGTGCGTTTCGTGGTTGAGCACTGCACCAAGCATGGTAACACCTGGACATGAACCAACTCTGGTTGCAAATGTCATGTTTGCACACTTGCTTCCGGGAGCATGTAAGAACACAAAACAAAAGATTTATTTACGACTTCTTTTAATCTGTAATATTTTATTATATTTTTATTATGCCTTAGCCACGTAGTGTATTCAAAGTATTCGCAGAGTGAAACGAGAAATTTCATGGCCTTGGATGTGGCAACAGCAGCGGCAGCATTAACTGTTATTGTCGCGCGTGGGCGTGGGCGGAGGGCGGAGGGGGCGTGGACGTGGACATGGCGGGCGGGAGTGAGTGTGGGTGTGGTCCGGCCAAATATGCGCAAAGTGTAAGCCGTTTAGCGCTCTTTGATGGCCTGACAGTAGCATTCGAAAATTTATAGCATGCTTTTAGGTTGCATGGATGGCATGGGGGCAGTATCGCACAATTGGGCAATTTCCAAAGGCAGCAGCCAAACAAATGACAGTTTAAAGTGCGTGACATGTACACACACACACACACACACACGCACACACACACTGAAGAGTCTCCTGTTGCTAGACGCCGTGGCTGCAGGCAAAGCACTTTGGGTGCATGTTTAATAGCATTTGTTGCTAATCAATGAATAATTAATGGGCCAAGGTTCTGCTGCCTGCTGGCAGTAAACTAGCAATAGAAACTACTACTACAGCCACAACAACAACAAGCCACACACACACACACACACGCTGAAATGTCCTGTGTACAATCGTGTTTTAAACTATTTGCTTGGGACTTTAGGCCTCTGTTGCAGTTGCAGTTGTGCTGGTATTTTTTGTTGCATTGCCTAATGTTGTTCGTGTTACTGTTCGGCGTCGGCTTACACATTCTCGCCACTTGTTTCTGCTAATGCCCTCGTGCTCTCGGCTTGTTTTTGTTCTTCTTCTTGTTGCTGTTGTTGTTGTGTCGCATTTAATATGCAATTTTTAATAGCGCAATTATAATTTGCATGTTGTAATCGCTTTTTTATTTTTATTTTTTGCTCCCCCTGTTGTACGTTACGGCACTCGAAAGCATTTTTTTTTTTTTGGTTGGGGTCCACAAGTACTGGGAATTTTGAAATGTGCACAAGGACTTCAAGGGGTTGGCTGAGAAGTTTTTGACGTCCTTTAGTTTACTTTAATTACATTTAAATAATTATCAAAATTGGTAAAATTTATGCTTTTAATCACTGTCCAAATCTACAAATATTTCCCTTCATGTACCATGGAAATGATGTTCAAGTTATGCTCCTTAGTTACTTAGTTTTGGTAACATTTGAGATTTAATATGTCCGATAAATTAAATTCTTCACGCACAATGGAAATGTCGTTCAACTTATGGTCTTCATATATAGTACTTAATGCCAACTTGACACATATTTGCTGTCGAGCATAGTGTTCATTTTGTGCCCCCTATACTCAAATGGTTGAAACAGCTCAATCAAGAGTGCTTTGTGGTGCCTCATTTGACTTAATATTTTATGAGCTATTTAAAAAATATTTCAAACAACTCTCTGCACGCTCGGCACGCTTCAATGGCGGGGCTTGACAACAACGCCCCATAAAAATTTACACGATATTTCATTTGAATAATGTAAATTATATCGATCGATTTTAGGGCCGCCGTTGTCGTCACTGTGAGCCATAAACTATTCAGTCAATTGAGTGGCTATTTAAATAGAGGGGCCTTGCACCCCGCACATTTAATTTGCCAGCAAGGAAAACATATTGACGTTAGCCAAATGTGACACTAGTGATGGGCATAAAAATTTTCCAGCAATTAATCTTGATAAGGGCTTTTCAGCAGTCGCAATAAACACGGCAATAATCATAACTAACACAAAGTCAACAAACATTGCCGGGCCAAACTGCAAAACACATATAAATTGAGACGAAGTCGAAAAGAGGAATTCGCCAAGAACTTTTAGACAATGGGCGATATCAGCATGTGTGTGAAGCAGCAGAAGCAGCCGCTGCGGCGGAAACTCACACATGCAAGGCATTTAACCATTAGATAAATGTTGACGAGGTCAATGGGCGTAAAGCGGAAGTTATGGCCGGGAACAAGTCGCCCGGCGACACGTACAAATAAAGTAGATGCCAGCGGCAACTTTGGGCCATTAGCTGTTGTGTGAAAGCCTTGTCAAAAGGGGGAGGTTGAGAATGGTTAGGTTTGGTCTGCTTGGGTCTGGTCTGTTCTGGTAGCTACACGGGCATTACGTGCCCAGCCAATAATCTCTGTCAACATCAATTTGGTCGGGGCCTGAGCCTCAACTGAAACTAATTAAATGGTGTCCCATAAATTGCACATTAAAGCAAATTTATTGCATGCCCAAATCGAAATTATTGCCAAAGTCGCGAGACGTTTAATAAACTTCGGCCGGCGCAAAGTTGGCAGCAAACGTGTCGCGATCGTAGCATACTTTACAGCGCACCGAAATTGTGATTTATATCGCCGGCTTATCAGACTGAACTTTTAGTCTAAATTAAGAATTTAAGCAAACTTTGTATGCGACCGCAAAATGCTAGTTGACAGCTTTTGAGCATCATTTGGCTGATTTACCTTTTTATTTCAGTTCTTTTTGTTCGATTTTGTTCTGTAATTTTGTGATTGGGCAATTGTTGTTGCTGCGACTGCGGCTGCGACTTCGGCTGCTGGAAGTTTCCTTCACGTCATTGGGCATTAGCACAGCTTTTGTTAACTCAACAACAATTTGCGCTAACGATGTCCGTGAGCTATGAAAAAATTGCCATTAAACATGGCACGTGGCTGCAGCGATCCGTATCTGTGTGTGTGCGGTCACAGACCCTTGGGATCCACGTGTCATTGCAAAAAGTTTTCGCAATTGATTTTTCATTCACAGTTGAATCAATTCATAGTTTCCACTCATATTGATATTTAAAACTTTTAGAATACATATTTTTAGAGCAAAGTTTTGGGCTACTTGTTAAACTTTTCAAAGTTTTAACATTATCAACGTGCTGCAGTCCCGAATCCAAATCCAAATCCATATCATGTGACTAATAGCTGACTGTAATTGACTGCTTAACTATTTGTTGGAAATTGTAGGTTACTTACAACTAAGCTGCAGCTATTTATTGCCAGCCAATTGACTTAATCTAGAGACAGCTTTAACGCATTGCAGTTGGCGCAACGCTATCACGCATACGCCTAGTTATCCGATATTAGTTGGTCGTTTTGTGCTGCCGTGCGGATTCACTCAGCTTGATGCATGCCAATGTGGTTTTCATTTTCATTTTGCTGTTGCTGTTGCTGTTGCTGTTGCTTACTGAGAATCTCTCGGCTCCGTTGCATTTTTTCTGTTACCCACTGTTGCTGCTGGCAAATCCCATTTGAGGCTCATTCCCCACATATCGCTCTCTCTGTTTTTTGCACTTCTCTCGCAGCTGCTCTAAAAACATTGTCACGTGGTTTTTGTATTTAGTTGCACCGAGGACTGCCAAGGACGAGACGCCACGTGAGGCGGGTGTGAGGGGTGAGGATGCCATGGCCAGATTGCCACACCTGAATGCCAGTCGCTGTCTGTGTGCTCCTGCACTGCACAGGCGAGTGCTTTTTCTTTTGACTGCAGTCAGTGGCAATCTCCTCCGCATTCAGCTCGCTGTGATGCCATTGCAATAAATTCCAAGCAACGTTTCGTGTAGCATTGTCAAGCAGCAGCCATTGTGCTACAACTTTATTTTGTTTGTGCCCTCCTTCTATGCATGTGTGTGCGATAGTTGTTGTTGTTGCTGTTGTTAGTGGGGTTGCTGGCGTTATCGGTGCTGTTGCTGCTGCTGCTGCTTTTGTTGTGGAGGAAATTGAAATAAATGTGTGTGTAAATGCGTCAAAATGAAGTTCTGAAAATGTTTTTGCCAGTGACAAGTGTCAATTAGAAAATGTTCAATTACATTAAAGCAGACAGTAACAATGGTTGGCAAATATAATAACAACAGCAACAACGACGGCCACAGCAAGTGGTTCTTTATGTAGGGAGCAGCAGCAGCAGCAGCATTGCCATTGTTAATGCCGGCATGGCTATTGTATCTGGCTCAGCATGAAGATAACCCAGAGTACTCCGGGACACACAGAGAGATGCAAAGATAGAGAAAGCGTAGTGGAGATGAACGTAATTAGTGGCACATTGAGAGAGTTGCTTACAACAAAGAGAAATATTGAGACTTTGCTTCAAGTAAACTTATATATAATTACCTGCAATTCAAAGGATACACTTTATACTGAGTTGTCAACTAAATCAAAATGATGCAATTAAATTTGTTACACAATTAAAGATTCAATTCAATTTAAATATAAAGCAGAATAAATATTAGAAGAGTAATTTCTAGAATGAATAGTAATCTTCGATACAATTAAAGTATATACTTTAATTTAAGTTAGCGACCGCATGATGAATGCTGCAATAACATATTTTGCACAATAATATAATTACTACTACTGTCCGATTAATAGTACTTCATTTTAATATATAATTAACGCCTATTCGGAAACGCTGGAAACTAAACTAAACTAACTCACAATTTAAGATTCAATTCAATTTAAATGTTTAATATTTAACAGCAGTTTCGGGATTCAATAATAATCTACACATCTTCAATATAATTAGTCACATTAATACTTCATTTAACAAAATTACGGCCTGGTCTGCTCTGATTTCATGTCCAACTGCTCTCCAATCAGACACCTTGAGGAGGAGGCCAAGTAACATGATGTATGCATGTGGAAATGTTTGTACTATAGCTACACTTAATAAACTGTCTGGTAATTAAATAAATTATTAATTAACCAAATTTAGCTATCTGTCGCTGCCACAGCCTTAAAGCCGTGTTGCTAGACATGCAATTAAGCAAATGATAAATCTATCATTACGAGACTGTGCGGTGTGCATAGCATGGATCAAACCGGGCTGGGGCTGGGGCTGGGAGATGGAAGGAAAATGTAATTGCTGTGTGCGGTCACTGGGCCACAAGTTGTTTGTTGTTATTGCTGCTGCTGTTGTTGTTGTTGTTGTTGCTGCTGCTGCGTGTCAAGTGTGTATGTCCGACTGCGTTTAACATGGCGTATGCGCAATAATTCAGCAAGTACAATGGAGGGGCTCCCCGTTTCACACGCGCAGCACTTTTGAGCTTGCCCTGGCATTTATAATCTGCTCATTATTTGTATTTAAATAAGCCGCCTCTTCCCCCCTCCGCCAGCAAAACCAACAATTTCATCTAATGCACATCTGTTGTGTATTTTTGTTGTTTTTGGCGTTGTTATTGCCTGGTTGCTTGGTTGGCTAACAACAAATTGAAGGGAAATGATTCCATTTCATGCTAGATTAAACATGTGTCCACATAATTTATCGATTATTTATCATGTGGTCGCCCGTTTGTTTGTGGACAAAGTGACGCAGTGCCTTCCGGCGCCCAGTCGAGTGTTGGTCGCTGCCCTCACTCTCTCTATGTGTGTGTGTGTGTTGGGATGGGGGTGCGTAGGCCTCTGCCTTTGCGAAAGGACATTGTGCACACAAGTGCAAAATTAGAAACAAAAGCCTAGCCCAAGGCGTTTGCTGGCAGTTTGCTTTCGTGCTATTCCCCAACCGTAGCGTAGTTCGCAATTCGCAGTTGTTGTTCACGTCGTTGTTGCTGCTGCTGTTGCTGTAGTTCTTACCACTGCTGTGGCTCGCTTCTTTTTTTTTTTTTTTTGCCATTCCACGTTATACGCATTGCATTTTTACCGCATACACAAATACACACACACACACACACCACACATATATGTATGTACATACGTTTGTGTGCGGATAGAGTGAAAAACATGAAAATGGCTGCCATTTTGTAATCCGCATGCGGCTGGGTAATCACCTCATCCAGCTTCCCTCACGTGCGGCGGCTTTGGCCGGGTTTTTGCGGCACATTGGCGCATTATGTGGCCGCCTCTATGGATGTTGTGATTTTGCTTCCTCTTTTTATATTTTGATTTTGATTTTTTTGTGTGTTGTGTGTTGTTGTTTTGTTGTTTTTGCTGGCGTCGGTCAGTCGATCGATATTTTAAAGCTTTGCCAAATGATGTGGCTGCATTAAGCGCATGAAACTATTTTGGCGACAACACCACAATTGCCAGATTTGTCTACTTTAGGCGCATTACGGTATAGTTAAAGCCCTGCTGGGCCACCAACTAATTGCCACAATAAGCGACAACAGTATCGCATGACTGCAGCGCTATTATAATTGACAAAAATTCTATTTGGTTCAGTCATGCTTGTATAACTAAATACATATACATATATTTACTAAACTTTGTATGTGCGTGTAACGACATCTATTTATATGTTTGTGTTTGTGTCTGTGTCTTTGTCTTTGCAGATGGGGAAATCTTGCGCGTGCTTGTCAATAATTCGGCACAAATCAAATGCGATGTGGGCTCCAGTTTGCCCGATGACAAAGTGCTGCTGGTCGTTTGGTACAAGAACAATTTGCCCATTTATAGGTGAGTAGCGGAGACAGCTTCAATCTGAGGCAGCATGTCTCATCTCGTCGTGCATGCCACATGCCGCCCGCCACATGCCGCATGCCGCATTCCTCATGCATTTATCTTTTGACAGCTATGACACACGTGGCGCCCACGCGGGCACACCTTCGCATTGGCGTGACGAGGAGGTCCTCGAGGACAGAGCCGTCTTTCGCACGCACAAGGAGCCGGCGGAATTGATTATAAATCCGGTTAAGGTAAGACAGACCCCTGATGATAGTCAAGGCCATATCTAAAGTCAAAGCGCAAAGTGTCAACAATACAACAATTTTATAATTGAATTTTTTATCTGCTTGTGTTTGTATTTAAAACAGGAAAAGGATGCGGGCAACTTTCGCTGTCGCGTGGATTTCAAGCTGTCTCAGACCAGAAATAGCAATGTCAATCTGGAAGTTGTTGGTGCGTATAATAAATTCATTTATTTCAAGGGACAGTATTTTAAGAAGGGACGCAGCACACAAGCATATGTTTTTATTGAAATTCACAGCAAGAAAAAAAATGTTTAAAATTTAAAACGGATTTGTTTGCCATAAGCACTACACATTTATTATAAAATTAATTGTTAATTGCCAAAAATAGCTAAACACAATTGAAATACTGTTTATTTCTAATTTATAAATTATAAACTAATTAAATTAAAATGCCAACATCATTATTATCTCAGCCGCATTACAAAGCCGATAGCATTGTAAATTATTATTGTGTTATTATTTCAAATGCCATGCTTAAAGTAAATATATATAATTTTTTTCGTGAATGGCTTTGCATGGCAAACATGTTAAAAATTCGCGAAAATGATTTTTGGCTGGCCACAAAGCTCACAATTGAATATGCAAATATATGCAGTACATACATAATAACAACCAAGTGAATATGTAAATATAGGTTATAGCATACTAAGTGCATTCTGTTTGAAGTTGCACAAATGCACAAATTGTTTGTGATTTGCGGCCGTTGTTCGTTTGGGGGGCTTTAACTGAAGCTTAATTGATTGGCTAATGGATGTCATATAACTAATTGAGTCGTTATCTAATTGTTTTCTATTCTATGTTTTTTCTTTATTGTTTATAGTTCCCCCGCAGCAGCCGAATATTTACAATGACCGTCGCATGCGCATCGATTCTCGGGCAGGTCCTTACGAGGAAGGAGGCAGTCTGGAAGTCACCTGTGTCGTCTTTGGCGGTGAGTAATGCGGGGTCGAGATATTCGCAGTTGTGTAAGAAATAAATAGAACTTTTCTCCGGGCTTGGTTTTATGAAATGCAATCAGCAATTAAAGTTTACAAGCATCGTTAAAACATAAATTTCGTGCACGAAAACTTATCGAAAATTAAAATCGCGCTGAGAAATGGGAAAAAACAATAGATGAGCGAGGAGGGGGGCGGGGGACGGGGGGCCCAAGAGGTTTTTGTGGCCAACAAACAATGGATCGCGGCATAAACAACAAATAATAAATAAGGTAAATAACGTTCAATTGTAAGGAGCGACAACAAAAGTCAACGAACAAAAAAGCCAATTGAAAGCGAATGGCAAATGGCAAATGGCAAATAGCAAAGAGAACGCCAAAGTCAATTTCTCAAATACACAACGCACACAAAAGGATTAAAACTGAGGGCAGGAGAGAGAAAGAGAGTGGGAGAAAGAAGTCGAATGGGGTGCAAAGGAAATGCAAAGAAATAAAGAAAGTGGCGGCCTTTGAGCATAACCAAACAATTGTTAAGCAAATAGGAGGGCCAGCCGAGGCGATAGGCGGTAGTCAACAGGCATTTGGCAGCACTGAAACATGGTCGACAAGCTGACAACAGTTACAGCACACAGCACACGTCTATGCCAGTGTGTGTGTGTGTATGTGTGTGCCATATAACACTTAAGTCAATTGTTGATAATGAAAGCCCAAAAAAAAAGAGAGTGGCAGAAAACTCAGCGATGGGCATTGTGTGTGGCATTCGAAGCCTTCTGTTTCAAGCCGGTCGCAAACAACAATGCCTTACACTCAGTGTAAGTATGTCACACTCCCAGCAGCAACAACAACAGCAACATCGAGAAGCACAACAACAAGAATAACAAACAACTGTAAGAATAACAAGTAGAGCAATCGCGTGCTTTATCGCTGCGGACTGTGAACTACTGTGAACTGGGCAAACTCTGGGGAAAAACGGAAGCGAAACCACTTTGAATGGTTTGACATGTCAACGTTGACATAAAATAAATCACCAGCCAGAAGAAAACTGCACTCGAAACTGCCAACTGGGCAGTTGCCCCTCGTCGTTGTTGTTGTTGTCGACAGGGCGGGTTAACGGGTTGTGGCTGCCCATTTTGCCCCTTCTTTTGTTTTTGTTTTGCCGTCTTTTGCGTTCTTACCACAAAAAAAAAAAAAGAAGGAATTGGGCTCCCAATTAAACGGGGCCAAGAAAACGTTACTAAATGTACGACCAAATAAAACTACAAATGCGACCACATACAACCGACGGTTGTTGACAGCCTGAAAGGCAACTGGGAGACGGGGGAGAACAGAGTACTTAAAAGTTGGCCTGAGATTGCCGGCAAGTGGTCGGTCAAGTCTGTTGACAGCTGAGAGCTCAAGCGATTAGACTCATAGGGCATATTTAATCGGCCGGCGAAATGAATATAATTATTATTAATGGTTAGCAATTTAAACTTGTAGAAAGTTATTCTATTTTCCTTTCGATAGCAGTTTCAAATAAGTCATTACTTAAAGAGAATAGAAATACGAAATCAAGTGAATATCATGTGCTACTTAAACCTCGTCAACCAGCTTGAAATATGAAAGTACCGAATAATGTGTCAATTGGCACAATCTGTGTCATTAAATGGTGAACAGAAACCGGAAATAAATTACATGCAAATGTTGACTGCAAGCTGAGCAGGCCAGGTCAAAAAAGACAGTGCAACCAAGAAAAGTTGAGACCGACACTCGACATGCAATGTCCATTATAAGAACTGAGAAGTTGGGTACACTTAAAGAAATGCAATCAACAGAAGTAAGTCAACAGTGGAGTAGATGATGGATATGGCAATGAATGCGCCTAGACCAATTCCCCAACTGCAAAACTCCAAGTACTTATTTCGGTTAGCTGGCTTAAGGGTGTGCGAAATCGACAAAGGAGCACTAAATTTTATTGCAGTTAGCCCAACAGGGCCAGAGGGGGAAGGAGCGGAGTCTGGCAACAGTTGCAAATGAGCGCGACACGCCAACGCCAAATGCTTGAATGTAGAAATAAAGTTATAAAGCCGCACACCGACTGGGAGGGTAGTAAAAATTAACCCTCCGTCCTATAACGGCATCATACGGAATAATATAGCTGGAGGGGGCCAACATCATTGTTGCTAGCTGAATGGCAAACGTGGTAACACGGGGTAACTCCTGGCCAAAAAGCACTGACTCGGCTTCTGGCTGCTAATGCATAATATTTCGCGTTGCCTACTTTTTGGCACGTCATGAATTTTACACGCGGAGGCTTTAGGCTAAAACGCTGCCACATACATATTCTAAGCCACCCCCCCCCACCATCGTCATGGCCACCTTTAATACAATAAAAACAACAACGACAAATGAGTACACCTCAGTGTGTGTGTGTGTGTGTGTGTGGCGAACGGAAGTGCAGGCGTTTTCCGCTTTTGCCAAAGTGCGCGGCTGACATAGTAAAAATATTCTTTTTTTTTGCTGTTATTGTGGCAGTCTCCCTCAAACCCCAATTCCCCCCTCGCCAACCTTTTGCCTGTTGTGGCCAGGTTGTTGGCTACAAAATTGTGTGCATTTTTATTAAAAAAATTTTTCTATTGCACATTTTGAGCACGGAAATGTAACAATACGGGGAGAAGGCAAGAAATTGTTTACCACAAAGCAAAGCCAAAACTAGAAAGAAACTTTGCTGTAAACTGCATGCCACAAATTTAACAGCTGGTCTTTTTTTGTGTTACGGCCGTGCATAACTTGCAACTCATTTTGCACTTATTGCGTCGACCTTTGAAAGCAACATCTTTTAATAGACAAATTTCTGGCCGTTTATTGATTGCATTAGATCGAAGGCAGAGTCAATTTGAAAGTCATAAGGACAAAGTTTATTTTGCTATTGCCACAAAATAGCAAGAATATTAAAGAGAAAAGTGAGTTTAATTTAAAGAACCTTCGTAGTTTCTAGGCATTATTTTTTTTGGCTATTTTTAGCATATCTCTCATAATGCGATTACCGTCAAGGCTACTAATGAGGAAAGCTTATTATTTTCTTTGTTAGGAGGTGTTGGCAACCAATACCCCACAATCCTTAATTAACGAAAGGCATCATCATTAGAGTTCGTATCATATTTCGGGCATAAAAAGTTGCCTCCATTTGCGCTTTTGCTGGCAACTTTTATTTGCTCTGCAGATGCCTCGCTTATTGTTGTAACCAAATGCGGCAACACTGCTGCCTAAATAAATGACAACTTGGCAATTCAAAAAGAGATTGAAAGCAAGTTGGTTCCTGTTTTTGTTTTTGTGCGCAGTGCTTTAAAGCATAAGCAGCAGCTAGCAGAAGTAGTCTTTAAAATTTATTTTACAACTTCCTCAATGACCGTTTGGTTGGGCACGAAAAGCCAAATGCCAAACACCAGACACATATAGACAAAGCAAGAGAAGAGAGGGCGAGGGAGCTGAAAGTGTAGAAAAGGCAAGAACATAAAAAATATTTATGTGGCAGTGCATTTTTGTAAGCATCAGCAACAGTCGAGGCAACAGAAGTCGCTCTCGTTGTTGTTGCTGTTGTTGTTTTATCTTATATATACTACATAACATAAGTATAGTGTTTTTTGTTTGCCTGCACTTTGTGCTTTCTGCTCTCTGTTTTCCGAGCACATCCACATCCCCATCCACATCCAGACACCCGCGCACGCCAAACAGTTGCAGCTGCAACTCCAGCTGCAACAGTGGCAGATGCAAAGATATGCAAAACTAAACAAGCAAATATTTCAGCATTGCATAACTAAGGCAAGTCCAACACAACTCGCATGTGTGTGTGTGAGCAAATGGCACAATAGGCAAAGGAGAAGAAGTGTGTAAAAGTGCATAAGTGAGTGCGCTGAAAAGTATGCTACGGCGGCTTTAAGTTTGCATTTGGCATAAAGTGAGTCGAAAAGTAACTGAGCTGAAAGCAACTGGCACGCATTTTGAATGCCGCTGCTCATTAGGGCTGCAAACATGGGCGACGAGGCTAAAATGCCGCTGCTGGCACAAAAACCCGTTTTAGCCAGCACTAAAACTGGCACTGCACTTAAAACAGAAAAATTGAAGCAATATGCGTCGTGTAACACTTTACAAAGCTCGACTACAAAATACTCTGCGAGGCAAATTAAAATATTTAATTTTGTATTAATAATTTGCATATTTATTTTTATAATCTTCAATTCAAGGTTTGTCTCTATGGATTAAGGCTTTTTATATTCCAATTTTAATTACATTTATTCTTCAATGTCGACAGTAAAGTATTTAATTTTAATTGTTTTGCTTTAAAGACAATTTCAGAATTTTATTTTAACAATATTTTGTTCAGTCTACTACTATTCGACTATTCGTAGTCGACTTTAAAATAAAGAAAATTAAAAGAAAAATTACATTTTAAAAGAGAATGGAAACCTTCTGTGTCCTGTGCGTTCTACAGAGTATTTTGAAGTGCACGCAAAAGTACTAATACAATGCAAGTCAGCTGCAGGCACACATCACATCACATAACATCGCATTACATACATATGAATGTACACATATAGTATGTATATGTATGTGCTTGTCGTACATAGCAAAAAGTGTAAATGTGTGTCAGTATTTGTATGTTGGCACCTTGTGTTGACATTAGAAAAGCTGAGGACAGCTGGCAGGGCTTTAAAGTGAAAGCAAAAGTTGAGCTCAACGATAAACACTGCAAACGTTCGCCATAAAAGACAATGGCAAATGGGTTGAGGTTGTGGACAGCGGTGAGGTTGAGACGGGGAGCACGTTTGCTATTTGAGCTCTGGCAACTTGCAACAAATGTCTGGACGTTAATTAAATTTCTTGAAACGGCTGCGTGGAGGAGGCCGGCAACAAACAGCGTTGAGTGTGGTCGCAACGAACGCAAATTAACTAAATTTATGTGCAAATTGCACGCACATTGCCCCGACTTTGTGTGTGTGGCACGTGGCCGACTTGCAACAATCACTTCAATTGCTTTAAGTTGGGCCACAATAAAAATTGCACTGCCAAATCAAATTTGGACTGTACTCAATTTTTGAATGACCTCCTCCTCCACCCTCTCTATCTATCGTTCTATCTCGCTTTGGTGGCGCTGTTTCTGTTTTTCAGGCTGTCAGGCTAATAAATCACAGGCGACCATTAAGCCGCATGCTACATATGCGCTAATCTACTCACACACACACACACACACACACACACACACACACACACATTTGGGGAAGCATGCATAAAAATGCTGCGACCCAAAAAAAAAAAAAACAAACAAACACATATGCAGAAAGAGAGAGGGAATTGCTGTTCGTTTGAGTGTGTGAAATATTTTCATAAACAACATAAAACTCAACCAAATGGCAGTTATTAATCAAAGTAATGTGCGTTTACTATATTTCCAAGTGTGTGTGCGAGTGTGTCGCATTTTTCATAGGTATCAAGTGCAGTTGCCGTCTGTTAGTTTTGCTGAATTTCCAGGTGGATTTAATGGCACTTGGGAATAACATAGAGCACAGACTTAAGCAACGACAAAATCTGCTTAAATAAATAACAAATAACGATATCGAAATGGCACTCGACCAAAGTTATTGCTGAAAGAAAACTATTGGACAAGCGCAGAAAAGGAGTCAGTTGTGGGCGGATGCTTAAAGACCTAGAAAAGTGACAAATAATTGGTTAACTTTCGCTGGTAGACTGACCAGACATATGCCTTAATTCACAATAATGATAGCATTGCTAATTATAGAGCTATTACAACACAAGTGCCCACAGTGGTTTCACAGCCACGAACTGCTCAACTAGGCAATATATCGTATTTTTTGTTCGCCTCTTTTGTGCAGTGTACCGCGAGTATATCTGGTCATGGACATGGCATGGCCTACCCGCAGCTATTAAATTAATGTGCGCTCATATACGCACACAAAAGCTAATTTCAGTGCTTGATTAAGTTGAAGTCGTTAAGAGCGACCAAGTGCCACACGCTGCGTATGAGTAATGTGTGTTGATTTAAGTGCCACGCCAACGACAACGACAACAAGAACGACAACGGGAGCCATGTTAGAACGAACTGTTCCCGTCTAGTTAACTAGCGTACGAAAAGTAAGACTAAATTAGCGATTCTCTCTCTCTCTCTCTCTCTCTTTTTCTCTGTCTCCAACGCTCTCAACATCGTTTGTTTCCAAGCACTCGAAAATATACATGAAAAAAATGTTATATGAAAAGTGCTTGAAATAAAATTAAAGCATAATATATCAGAAATACCTTCATTTTAGCTGGGGCAAAATTGACCTATTTCAACAATCATAGATTGAAACTTGTAATCAACACCCTATATTTAATTTACACCTATGTCCCAATTATATACATATGTACGTATTATGCCATACATTAAATTCAAATGCAAACAAGTAAAAATAACTACCGTTGAGCGGGTTCGACTATGAAATATCCGATACACTTATTTTACTAATAGTGTGAATACGGTGAAATACATAAAAATGTAGAATATTTTGTTGAGTGAGTACGCGATAAAATAATGCTTTAAACTTGATTGTAAACTCTGATTATAAAAAAAATCAATTTACTGTGAAAAAAACTATCTTTTAAGTTTTTCATAAGTTTCTCTAAATCTACAATATTCAGGAATTATTAAAAGTTATGTATACCTAAGCTCGAGAGTCTAGCGTTAATGCAACACGCGTCATTATTTTGTTTTCGATAATAATTATTGCTAGAATTGAAGGTAGGATTTGTCTGTATTGTCTTGGTGAAGAATATGTATGTTTTAAGGGATAGGAAATGCAGCTTTCTGTTGGCTCTAAGTTATGCTACCCTTCGACCCTATACCCTATATAATTACAGGCAATTTTAAAGCCATTTCGAATGTTGTTGCTTTCTTTGTACAGGCTCGCCGCCACCAACTGTCACCTGGCTGATGAATGGACAACTGCAGAACAGCGTTGTCGATTACACATACGATGGCACCATCAACAGCAAATTGGTCGTGCGCAACTTGTCACGCATCCACCAGCATGCGGTCTACACCTGCCAAGCCAGCAATTTCCACAAGAAATATGTGGCCACCAATATAACGATTGAGCTCTACCGTAAGTACCAAATATACGCAACTGAACTGTCTATTGAGAATTTGAATGTTGCTATTGTTGCAACTTTAAACTGCACAGAAAACTGCAAAATATTTAATATTGAGTTTGCAGACAAAAACAAGAAAAACTATTCAACGAAATATGGTGCTAAAAACGGTTTGGAAAACAGTTTATTTATTTATTTGGTTTCATTTCTACTTTTTGCTGGCGTTGTTTCCATACTGACCCCACTCACAAGTTGCTTTTAAGCGTTGCGATAAAACTTTTAACAAATAGCTGCACAGATAAAACCCATCCACAGCAACAACGAACAACAACAAAAAATTAGCAAACGGTCCAAAAAAATGTATATATATAATAGATAATAAAATGGCTTATGCGAAATGCAGCATACAAAACTAAAATCAAACAAAAACCAGTGTTGTTTTGGCAATTCGAAGATGCAATACTCTGAAAGTTTCGACATATATTTGTATACTTCTATAAAGTTGCAATTCAAAGAAAAGCTATTTTGAAATGAATAGAAGAAATTTAATTGCAAATCCATAGAGGATATTATTTGAAGTCTCATATCATGGCGAATGTGAAAAACTCTTAAAAAGAGTATTAATGCAATAACAGATGGAGTTTTTGAAATTCTTCATTGTGTTTAAACTCGGGCTGTCGTCCATGTCGATGTCCTGGCTGGCTCCAGCTGCTTTTACAGTCGACGCGCCTTTTGGACATATTTTTGGGAGCGCGCGGCAACAAAACATTCAACATTCGTCGCCGCATTTAAGGCTGAATGCATTTGCATTCTAGTGAATTGCCGAACGGATTTATTATTTTGTGAACAGTTTTTTTAATTGCCCTTTACGCGCGACACTGAACCGAACTGAATTGAACTGCAATGCAATGCATTGCGAATGGTAAAATTGAATTAAATTGCAGCCAATCTGTGAGTGTGTTCATGAGAGTGCAAGCGGTTTTCAGGATTGATCCTGTAAGCCTTATTAGTATTTACTCGCTTTGATGCTTAAATCGAGCACTATGCAAAATGCTGCTGCTGCTGCTGCTGATGTGATATTTGCCATTATGCCATTTGCAAACAATTTTCGTTTTTCCATTTTCATCTTTTACACATTCAGTGAAGGGACCCGATTAAGTTTTCCAACAATTTCTATTGAATTTTAATTGCATATATCAGATTTCAAACAGGGCTGAAAGGGGTTTCGAAAGTACACTGATAATTTCCATGAAATTATTCTGCTGCTGTTGAGTATTGAAATTATAGTTCAGTTAAAGCTTACCCTTAAAGCCACGATAATGTTTACTAATTCATCTGCAATCCAATTCCTATTACACCAAGTTGAAAATCGTCCAGCTTGGCCTCCATGTTTTAGTTGAAATGTTGTCAAGTTTCATGGGAAACATTATTTAATCATTAAGTTGGGTAACCGCCAGCAAATGGTGTTTCTATAGTCACACGATGACATTTTCGAATGGTCTTCTATTAATAATAATTTCATGCAAAGTGCCGCAATTTTGCGAAATAAATAAGCAAACTTTTCTCCAAAAACAATTCCCAAACTCTGGTCGGGAGATCCTGTTGCACTGCTGCTTGCCGCTTGCTGCCAACATCCATTGCCAAATATTATGCCCAAGGCGTTGCGCTAACAGCCAAAGATTGGCCATAGAATTTTATGGCACTTTGGCGCGTCTCTCAGTGCTCCCGAAAAAAAAAGAAAGAAAAAGCAATTGCTGTCAATTTTTACTTAGGCTCTGGCCTAATAAAAGTAAAAATGTTTTGCGACAACAGATGGTGATGCGCATATTTGATATTATTGCCTCACACACTCACAACTCACGTGTGTTGGTGTGTATGTGATTGTGTACGTGCCACAAGTATAGGAATGTCGCACTTAGGCAACATAAAATTTAACACGTCAATAATAAAGGCGCCGAAATTATTGAGTAAACGAGACTGAGACTGAAACGGAGACGGAGACTGAGGGTGTGAGCAGAGTCACAACATCAGAATGTCATTGACTCCCCGAACTGTGTTAATTAATAAGGCAGACAAGTAACTACATAACACACAGAGAGAGGCACATGGTATTCCTAGCATTTCCTATGTTGGTTTTATATGCTGTGGCATGCCACCACTTGACCTTGCCACGAGGCCTCTCCACAAAAAGAGACTAAGGTGAGGTGAGTGAAGGTAACTCGACTCCTCTGGCCATTGCGTGGTTCCTTGGTTGTAGTGCGTGTCGTGTGGCAAGCAAAAAGTTTTGAATAATAAGTATGACCTTAATTAGGTAATTTTATGGCCACTAACAATTAGATTACTAATGTCACGATTCTCACACGAAGATCAAGGGTAACCTCATTATCGCATAATTTAAGTAGTTTTGCTCAATTTGTTGTTGTTGCTGAGCTAATATCAATTGCAAAAGGAATTCTTAAATTTGTTCTTTTCAACCCGTAGGTTTAAAGATTTAGTTGGAATATTTTGTGACATGGGCATTTGCATATTTAAAAATGTTTAATAATTGAATAGGTTCGTTTAAATAAATAATTGTGGACAGGCCTTAGCTGTGTTACTGTCTTTTTTTTTTTGTCCATAATGTAGTGCGTTTAATTAAACATTTAAATGATTTTCCAATGCAAATGGGCATAATTAATTTAATTACAATCAAGTATAACTGAAAAACCATAAACCTAAGCCCATTCCCACGCACCTCCAAGTGTTATTCCAATAAAAAAATACAACGATGCAACGAATAAGGGAAATGCACACATACATCATGGTTTAAATAAATAAAATGTTGTAGGTTATTATTATACATTTATTTATTCGCATTTTTCGTATTTTTCCTCTCTTTTTCCTCATATTATACCGTTTTGGCTTAACTGAAATGTCATGCCTTTAAATTAATGCACGAAATGCGCGGCGAACCGCAGTAAATGCAACAATAACGATTGCAAAAATTGCAGCCGCAACAATGCGTATTACGAAAACACAGGACACAATGCCAATTAAATACTCTTGCCAGATAGGGGTTATACATAAACATATGTATTTCCTCTTTGGTTACACAATTTTCCAATATTCTATTTCCACTAAAGTGTAGAAATTTCATTACTCGTTTGGGTAATTTTGTTTTTGGAATTTAAAAAGCTAACCATTCATTACTACTTCTGTAAGAGTATTTGAAAAGTTGTGAGAATCAAATAACAACAATATTTCAATATGTTCGCCAACTGGTATTTATTTAAATTACGAATTACCATTTGAAATGCGCTATTTATAATTTAAATTGCATTTAATATAATATCGAATGCGAAACAACAATAGTGGTTGAAATATAAAAACAACAACGAGAAAAAAAATAAACGAATTTGTTTCTAGGTAATATTATGGCAACAATGTGTAAACGCGATAATGAACCTGGCCACATTACGTGACCGTGTTTATATTTGTTTTATAAACGATTTTGGCAAAAAAAATACAACAAAAACATATGAATGCATATGAGATTGTGTCGGTGTCTCTGAATATGACGATTTGATTGGGTGTGGTTGCTTTTTAATTTGGCATGTAAACAATTTGCGACCGCAATAAATATTAACAAGATTTTAAATTATGCAGCAAATCAAATACTTATTGTTATATATGTCGAAATATGTGCGTTTATTGTAATTTCAACAAATCCATTTCAAATAGTTTTGGTATTTGATTGTTTTGATTGCAGAATATAATAAATAAAAATAAACGAGTTTGCCAAATTGACAGAATGGCAATTATTAATTGTTTTTTCTTTATGAGTTTCTGTTTTGTTTGTTATCGTTCTAATGAAGCTTTAAATGTATTCAATTGATTTACGCTTTAATTGCACAAATCGACGTCAACTTTGGCATTTGCGAAATGTTCTGGCACGTTGTAAAGTTCCCATCATTAGCTGAGCTCCACCCAACCTTGGCCAACCCTTATATTGATTTTACACTACCTTTCAAATTTGTACTGAATATAAGCCTTTCCCTCTAACAATCGTAAAATAATCCGACGTTAGTGTCCATCATGTTTGAAGACGTCATTGAAAATTGTATATGTATATATAATTGCCGAGCAAACACTATAAATTAATTTAAATTTCAAGTAAATTTTGGATTGTAAAACGAATAATTAATTAGTATATTAGTAAATAGTTTTGAAAGTAATCCTAAAAGCCGCTTTAAAAACTAATTCAAAATATTCGTATCAAGTTTTTCTTGCTTTAATGCCAGAGCTGTTGCCTATATTGTATTTCTTGCTACATTCAAGCCAATTTCGTGGCAATTGTTGATTTTGCCTTTATTGTTGTTGTTGTTGCTGTTGTTGTTGTTGCTGTTGAACAAGTGTACATGTGGTCAACGAGCCTTGCAATCGTAATTCGCTGCAATTAATTTTAATTGCATTGCCTGTCCATTTTTATTGCGTTTTCGATTTTCACACACAATTTGAATAAATAAACAAAATGCTGCGCTAACGATAAAACGAACACGAACATGAACACAAAAAAAAAAAAACATAAAAGAAACGTAAACTGCATTTAAGCATATAAATTAACTATAAATATTAATGTACACACATTTACTATATATTCGCATATATTTATTTGCAGTGCGACCGCTTCTGGTGGAAATCAGTTTCAACAATCAGCCAATGT
The DNA here is from genome assembly GCA_035047365.1 of Drosophila ustulata. Classification (NCBI taxonomy): domain Eukaryota; kingdom Metazoa; phylum Arthropoda; class Insecta; order Diptera; family Drosophilidae; genus Drosophila; species Drosophila ustulata. The sequence goes on from JAWNPT010000094.1 coordinate 22,076,444, forward strand.
CAGCCGACCGTAAATACGAGATTGAATGCCAGGCAATTGGATCGAGGCCACCGGCTAAGATTACTTGGTGGATGGGCAACCTAGAGATGCACGGTCATAGCCAGAAGGTGAGTTGACCTAAAAATCGCAGAACAAATCATTCAACTCGAGCTTATGCAGGTCTCTGAGGACGGCAATGTGAGCACATCGGTGCTATCGATTACCCCGACCAGGGAGGATCACGGCAAGGCGTTATCCTGTCGAGCCACCAACGAGCTGGTGCGCAATGGCATCCGCGAGACGGCAATGAAACTGAATGTGTTCTGTAAGTAAATTACATCTAAAATTTTCGAAATATTCCACAGAGATATTCAGCTGGAATTTCCACGACTGAAATCGATTTGATTTTAAAATGATTAAATGCTTTTTTTATATTTTATTCACTGCTCTTTCAATATTGATACAATCAAACAAATATAAATTTTTATTTTTTACTGTGCCAGTTTTTCTATTGATTTAATGCAGTTACACGTGCAATATTTTGTAAACCCTTGACCTGCTTTTATTTCAGATATTATTCAATTCGATTCCAAATAAATGGGATAACCTGGCCCAAACTGCGCATGAAGTCAATAAAGCTTATGCGCTCCCCTTGCTATCGTTCCCAGTCCTGTCAAATAATTACACGCATGTTGAACACGCGCTTTGTTTTATGGTTGTCAGTGGCACATAAACTAACCCAGGACGGGCGGAGTGGAGAGTGGAAAACAAGCCGAGGGAATGGCATAAACTGTGCCAAACGCTTATCACCCATGTTCCATGAAATCGATACTGATTTGCATATAAATTTCGTAGACATGGAGCGATTTCCTCTTCATATACGACGAGTATCCTTAAATATTCTGGGTCTCGCGACTTTCAGCGCGAATGTCAAACGAAAACGATTGTTTTATGGGCCCAGTCAGGAATGTGAACCGAAAGTTTCTTAATAACATTTTGGCTGGTGAAATATTAAAAAGACAACTTGTGCCGGCAAACGACTCGCTAAATACACTATGCATAGTGGCAGCTCTTAAGACTTTGACCCTAGGCACATGTGAGCTTCATTTATGTTTCAATAGTCTCAAGAAATCTGGCGTCGTTGTCGTTGTGCAAACAGTTGCCACGTCTATTATCTGGGAGTTTTTGGCGCATCGTTTCCCCGGTGCCGTTGTTGAAACTTTTACTCCTTTCAGCTAGGAGAAACAGAAGCTGTCTACACGAAGCAGTTTCTCGAAGGGGGGGAGGGGGACACTCGCAATTTAACGCGAGACGCTTGCTGATATAAAAAATTAGATAACAATTTCAATTTCCATGCTCATTTACATGTTTATAGCGTGCTTAAAATATTTTGGCTCCCCCTTGGATCGCTGACTGGCAGACTTCCTGCTGCTCGCTCGCCTGCTTCTGATTTCATCTGGATGGCATGCAAAATTTTGTGTCTTCTTTAAGGACTTCCATTGTTTGAATTTTTTTGGGGGGGTAAATTGAAAAGTTGACTGCAGTTCGCTGCAAATGAGCAGCCAATAATTGTCTCATTACTTGGCATTATAAAAAGATTGTCATAAAATGAAGTTATCTCAAATTTGACGACATTTCTCTTTCCACTCTCTCCGCCACTACCTTGACCCAGAAACCCATTAAACTCAATGAGAGACAGAGATAGAAAGAGGGAAAAAGATTTGATTTTCCGCACAATCAACTTGTATTAACATTAAAAATTAAATGAAAAGGAAACCGCTAAAAATTAAAGTCATATCCGCAATAAAAGTAATGACGCAGCAGCACTCAAAAAAAAGTGGATAAGAAATATGGACTAAGGTCAGAATGGCAATAGCTTTTCAAGTTTTGATTAAGCTGCTTATAACAACAATCTGATGATATCACGAAAAACGAAAAATACGAAACGTCATTTAAGAAGTTTGGGGGAAATAATGTTTGAAAATTGAGACCAACATGGAGTGCACTCATAGATTCTGCAATTTCAGTTATTTTAAGCCTGTCATAGTACATTATCCTTACCGCAGAGTTTTTAGTTGCATTTTATCTACATTATTTTGAAAACTATTTTGCAGTGCACGTCTGCCATTTGCAATTAATTTAACTCTAAGCCAATTTTTCTCAGTTTCTCTTTCGGTTTGGCCCGGCCTGGCTTGGCCTGGCTGGGGCAGAAATACTTTTCAGTTAATGTAATTTATATGGCCAACTCGGAGACTGCAGCAAGCAGCAAGCAGCAGTAGCTTGTGGAATCAATTTAAGGGCTGCTAACGAGCAGTTGTTAAACTTTTTGCAACAGACAATGACAGGCCTCACATACGGAGCCAAAGTAAAAGGAGCTCAAGCATGGCAGCATGGAGGTTGGGTAGAAAACTACAGTGCAACATTTCTGAAGCTGCAACAAAATGTGGCAGAGGCATTCAAAAGTCGTTACGTTAAGCTGCAATGCTACTGAGTTTCGGGGGTTTTGGCTCTGCTTTCTTTCGAGAGGACTGCGGACTGCGGACTGAGGGAGGACCAGCAATCGGACTACGACAGACTTTGTGCCATAAAATGCATTAGCCAAGCAAAGTTGACCAGTTTTGGCCACGCTGACCAGCTTGGCCAGTGACAGTTATTACCACTTAAGCCCAACTAACCGCAACAGTGTGGCAGCCAGCCACTTTCCACTTTCCACTTTCTAGTCTTGGCCTGGCCAGAGGCAACTGAATGTGTTGTACGTTGTCATTCATTGCTGTTGCCGCTTTAACGAACTGGGCTTAAAGTCAACGTTAATGAACTTGTTGAGCAGTTGGGGATGGGGATGGGGATGGGGGATGAAAAAGGGGCAAACGCGTCTTTAAATTATGCAAAGAACTTGGGCTCGCCTTGGCTTCCAGTTGCTATTCTTTTGGCGTGGCTCAATTCGACAACTTTCTGTCATTCGCTGGGCTTAGGCAAGCGATTTTCATTTTCATTAACAAGTCTTTGCGCAGAGGCGAAATCGGCTTAAAGAAAACTTGTTTATAAAACGTGGCAAAAGAAAACAGTAAGCACATCCCAAGACCAAACTACCAACGACGGCAGCAACAAGACAGGGCTGCAAAATAATAACAAAACCATTTCCAAGAAAGGTGCTTCTAAAGAATAGATACTCAACGTAGGACAGAGGACGGAGGACAGACGACGGCAGGACAGTGACAAAGAGTGAGAGCAAGAGCAAGAGCACGAGTACGAAGCGACACTAATCACAGATAAGCGCAGATTAACCCCATTTCTTTTTTGATTCTGTGTTCTACTTTTTTGCGTTGTTTTCTTTCTTCGTCGAGCGAAACTTTTGCTGGAAGCAAAAACAAGTGAACAACAAATTGCAGTCGATAGGCTGGCCAAGTCCAAAACCAGACAAACAGCACATAAGAAACAACAAACATCTCTCTTACACACACACATACTTAAAATGCAAATACAGTCGTAGTAACAGTTATTCACTGGCTTCTTGTATTGTTATCTTTGTTGCAGTTATACCCACCTTACAGCTGGACTTGGGCTCAAATCTAAATCCCGAGGATATCGAGGAAGGCGATGATGTTTATTTCGAGTGTAAAGTGCATGCAAATCCCGCTGCTTATAAAGTTGTCTGGAAGCATAATGTAAGTAACAACAAAACACTTTTCAAATGCAAGATTTATCAGGAATTATTGAGTGAACAAGAAAATGAGAGAGAGAGAGATGGAGACTAAGGAAACTATTTCTAAGGCATAGCTTATTGAAATTGCTTTCAAAAGTTTATTTCATAACTTATATACTCAGTGTACAACTTATTGCTTTTAAGCCTTTGATTCCACGTTCGTCGAAATGAAATATATATGTGTTTATATTCTAAACACATTGACCTTCAGATGTACTCTAATATTGGGGGGAGACTGAAGACAGCTACAATGTATACGGATACGGCTGTTGTACTTCCGGCAATTCCCCAGGCATTGGCGTGCTTCTGCCGCAGACGTGTGTAAGTAAAGGAGGGTCAGAAGAACGGCTACTAAATTATGATGAAACTGAAATTAAGTGGTCATTTTTACTGAATTATTGGCCAATTATTTTAAGGCAATTGAGTCAAGTGGCCATAAGAAGAGGCTTTCGGATGGAACACTCCAAGGACCAAAGAGTAAAAGTTTGCGTGGCAAATCATTTGTTTATTAGTTTTACAAGTAGCACAAAAACTTTAGCAGACTTGCATAAACAAAACCAAGAGATAACAACAAGGACGAGAACAAGCAAATAAATGTTATTCAATGCACAAGGGGGCAAGAAGTGAATCAAGTGTATGAATAATATGAATGCTAATTGAATTCATTAGACGAGGCAGAAACAGAAACAACGTCAATAGAACTAAGTACATGCGCAAACAATAAGCTAAACAACAGCAACAACAACAGCAACGAGAACGAGAACCACGTTGTAGACTACGACAAAACATAACTTTGGCAAATGATTATAATAAATAAACAACAACACAGAACTTGAAGACGGCCAAAAAGTTTTTAGGCCATAAGCTGCGCACAAAAGTAGGCAACACAAAAGTACAAAGAACTGAAGTTTCTTCTCAAGCGAGAGATAAAGAGCGAGACGGACAGACAGACAGATTGTCTTGAATATTTTGTTAAGAGAGAAACAACTAAGTACAAATCAATAAAATCGGTTTTAGAAACCACAGAAAGTGCTCGGCATAAGTGTGTGCAAAAAGTTAATCAATGGCGATTGAAATGCGAGCGAGATGTCAAGCCGAAAATTCAATGTTAAATGCAAATGAACTGCAAATAGACAACATTCAAAACGAAACGGAACTCAATAAGTGTTCTCACACACACACACAGTAACAATTGTGCAAATTCAGCTCATGTCCATGCTGACGGGCTAACAAGAAAACTACACAGTTAGTTAGTCTGCAGCAATTGTCGGCGCTCATTTGCCTTCCTCAACGGCATAACAATAAAAGTTGAGTGAGAAGCAACAGCAACAGCAACAGCAACATCAGAAAAAAAAAAGGAAATGAAATGGAAACGAGCCAAACACATATTTGAAAGAGTAAAAGAGGGCGCAACAAAAATAGTGAAAAAGAGAAGACGATAGTGTGACATGTCGTGAATGGCTCACATGGCGTATGCGTAATGAGTTCAAGGCTAAATGGCAAATTGCGTTTGTTTTGCGAAAGCAAAAACCATTTCTCAAGGCACACACACACACAAAGGCAAAGACAAAGACGAGACAAAGCCAATGGCAATGGCAAAAGCCAAGTCAACTGTAGTATGTGGGCGTTCATTACAAGTCAATTGTTAATTGGCAACAACAACAATATCAGACCGCAACAGCAACAGCAACAACAACAACACTTTGTATGCAAGTCGAAATGCAATTAAAAGTCAAATTGAATTAAATAAACTTTTGTTTGTAAGCATCTTTTATCTGCCAACTGAGCACGCTCAATTATAAACTAGATTAATTGTGCATTTAATGCAATTCGTTTAATTGAGAAGGCAACGAAATCTGTAAAATTGTTGCTGCCACTTCTTTAAGCTACCAACTATATGCTATATATGTTTTATATAGATATAGATAAGTGAGCTAAGAATAGCAGAGACAACTGGTTGATGTCTTTTGCCTTTGTCGGTTATTATTCAATTATGCATGCTAACAATTAACGACGAGCAGGCAAATTAAATTAACAATTAGTTTTATTAAACTTGTAGACACACATACATATGTACGTACGTACGTACACATACAGTTGCAAAGTTTTCCGTGTGCGTGCGTGTGTGGTAAACTTTTGCATGCTCATTAAGAAGCTGGCAACAACTTTGATGAAAGACGTTGCCAGAGCGACGACCAGCAACCGCAGCAAGAGGGTAAAAAGTAAACCGACTCTGAATGCTGCCGGCAGCAAAAGTTCTTTACCAAATACACACACACACACGCACACGCAATCGCACACACTCACATAAAAACACACATATGTAGATGTGCATATGCGTGTGCTAATGGAAGAGCTGAAACAGCAAATATAAACGGAAAATGGAAAATTTGATTAGAAAAGCAGCGGCAACACTTCAATTCACACTGACAACATTCAATTTTAAAACTTCAGCAACTATTTGCACTCTGCGTAGTTTTGCGCATAAATCGAGTTAAGCTTCAAATAAAGCTGCACAAAGAAAAAAAAAAAAAAAAAAACTGAGCATAGAGAAGAAGCAAAGCAGCAGCAACGCAATCGGGCAAGCTATTAAATAAATGGTCAACACTAATTGGGTATTTATAGTTGGGGGCCACAGCATTGAAGTGGAGGGCAAGGCAAATAAACATGTCAAGGCGCTTCAGACAGACAAACAAAATGACAGCACATAAAATGCGCCATTAGCATTGAGAGGACGACGACGACGACGACGACGACGATGGCTGGCGAAGCCAACGGCTGCCAAAGGGTTCAAAACCTGCCATGATGAGGTGCTGCCGTTGCGGAAACCCCACTGCGGAAAAGCTGCAACGGATGTGCCTTTAACTATTGAAATAATCCTCAACTGAGCGAGAGCTCAACTCAGGCGAAACCCAGTTTTTCTTTCATTTTTTTTCGGTGCTTTTGTTTTTGTCTCTTATTTATTTACTTTTACTTTTACTTTATTTATTTTTTGTGACAACCTTGAACTTTATTTACTTTTTGTGTGCCCGGCGACATTTTTATTTGTTTTATGACAACAGCAACAACAGCAACAACTACAACGCGAGGGCTGAGAAAACGCCCCGGGTCGCTGAGCTCAGCAAATGGCTGGCAACATTTTGGGGCTATTTAAGTAAAACCTACGGGAATTGAGGCTGTCAAATGAGAGGGGCGATGGGAAAGGCAAAGGTTGCAAGGCCGACACTAGTTCGCAGCGGGTATGTGTGGCTGTGGCTGTGGCGAACATAGCGTGCGACTTTAAAATGGCCTCATTATATTAAGTATACGCCCACTTGGCCTGAATAAAAAGTATCAATTATCTAAAGAGCAAACAGTCAAATGAAAACACACACAGCACAAAGCAGTGCCAAAGAGAATGCATTAATATTCAGTTCGAATGGTAAATATTTTGATGACTGTTGAACTGTGCGAGTTATCAGAATCAGAAGCGAGCGGCAAAAGTGTTACTCTGTCAGCACACTGTGTGTCATTGCCATTGTTTGCCCAGAGTCAGAGCCAGAGCCAAACACGCTCCTCTGGCTGCTAGACAACAGCACAGAGCAGACAAAAGGCGCGAAGCAGCCAACACACTGCTGTGGCCCAGTTCGCATGAAAGTAGGCAAAGGCAACAGCAACGGCAACGGCAACACTATTATCAAAGTGTTGCCACGCGCTGCATTGTTTCCTCTTATTGTATACGATATTTGCACATATTCTCAAATGTATTTGTTGTTTGCCTGTTTGTACTTATACTTATATTATATGTGCTAAGGTCACAAAGGCATTGTGTTCGCCTCACCACCCGCTTGTCGTTGTTGTTGCTTTGCCATTTTGACTTTTGTCGACAATTTATACACATTTTTATTTATTTCAATGTTGTTGCTTTTCACATTATTGTTACTGTTGCTGCTGCTGCCGTTGTAGTTTGTTGGTCTAAAAGCCAAAGTGCGAATTTGTTTTGCTGCTAAATGGCACAAGGCTCTTGGGAAATGCGTCAAAATCTTGTCGAGTGGCGGCGCATTGGAAGCGCCAAACCGAACACAACCCAACAGCAGACACTGCCCCCGCCTCAAATGAACGTGCTCCTTATAGAGGTCAGCACCAATACATACACACATAAGTGCGAGTGTGTTTGTGTGTGGGCTTGGTTTATGTGTGAAATTAAAGTAAATATTGCTGCTTGATTTTCAGTTACATTGCAGATGCCAAACACGTTTCAAACTGCCACCCAAAAGCTCTAATGAAGCGTCTCGCGTATGAGCGCGCGTTTATGAGCGACCGAAATTTTATGGGGTAGGCAAACGGCAAAAGGCAATGGCAAACGGCAGCGGCTAAGGCTAAAATAAATGAAGCTGCTGCTGACCTTGCGCCCAAAGCGGAGGCCCGATGTGTGTGCAGGGTTGCATAGTAATTTCTTTGCGTTTAAATGGCTTAAACGAAGCCATGGAAATTGCTAGAAAAATTTATGTAACATCTACAGGCAATTAGTTTGGAGGATTTTATAGAATTTATCCATAGTAAAATTCAATTGCAACTAGTAAACATTGAGTTTGCTGATGAATCAGCATATGAGCATTGAAAAGCAGAGAAATTAGAGAATTTGTATTAGATGTTACCAATAATATAATTTATAAATTTTTTATTTGCTGTTGAACCGACATACATATATAAGTACAGAAATATATCAAAAGATTTTCATGAAATCTAATTGCAATTAGTTGGAAGATTATTTAAGATACAGGCATTTTCTTTGGGGATTATTTAAATTATTATTTATAATAAAATGAAATCAAAAAATAAAAGCATTTCATCTACTAATGAATGTATTGGCAAAGTAAAAAGTAATCTCAAACCAGCTAAAAGTTATGTAAAGGTCACTGGAGTAAGCTGCTTATGACAGTGAAATGGCATTTGATGCTCTTCGTATTCTTAATCTCACTAATTGGCACACCTTTTGTTGTGTCTCGGGATGTCCCTCTCGCTCTCTCTCATTTTCTCTCTCTGCTGCTTGAATGACAACCAATAACAAAAGCGACGTTCATTAGACATGCGAAAAAGAAGACAAAACAAAAACACAAAGAATTATAGCTTATGACTAATTGCAAGAGATTTTGTTCGCATTCTCTCAGCATCATTTAAATTCTTTTGTCACTCTCTCTCTATCTCTCTGTGTTTGCAGCACCAAATCATACAGCACAATCAGCGAGCCGGAGTAATTGTGAGCAGCGGAGATCTGGCGCTGCAGGGCGTCACTCGTCATCAGGCCGGAAATTACACGTGCACCGCCTCGAATGTGGAGGGCGATGGCGACTCCAACATTGTGGAGCTTAAAGTGATGTGTAAGTAGACGAGAGCTCAATGAGATTTGTGCGACTTTAAGGCAAGTTTGCAAGTTGATGTGGATGTGTGTGCCCCATTTATTTAGCGCTTTCATTCAATTGATTGCAAGTATATAAAATGTTGTTTTCAAACGATTGCGAGTATTTACATGTCAAGTTTTATGGGGCACGTGTTGAGTTTTAACACACATAAAAAATACAAAACATCAGCATTCAGCATTCAGCACAGAGAAAAGTTATAGCTTTTGTGCAATGCTGCGTATGCGCAACATTTTAAGCTTGTCCCACATTTCACATGTGTTGATTTGCATGGCTCCGGCCATTATTATTGTGCTTTGGATCATAAAAAAAACGAAACGAAACGAAATGAACGCTCTGAATGGTCGGGCTTGCTTGGCAGCCGTCATTCTGTTAGCACATGGCCAACGATTGGTTTGAGCCATTAACAAACATTCGCAGCCCTTAAATGGCAACTGCCTTTTAAATCGAATCCTGCTGGCTGCAACTACCTCCACGATATTGGCAGGAGTTGCCCTGCCTCCTCCCTCGTTCTCCCTCTGCTGCACTCTACACACACTGTTTGGGCTTTTGTGAGAACCTTTGACACACAAAAAGCGGCATTATTGAGTGGTCGAGTGGGGCCAGAGAAGCCGCGTTGCAAGACGGTGGAGAGGGGAGGCGGGGGCGTGTCGTTGAGTGGCACAATGTGCGCTCGTGCGGGCCTCTTGCAGTTTTATTGCGTATACGCCTCCGTTATTGTGTCCTGCTCGAATGCCTTTTGTGTAGGCATTCTGCATTGTGTTCGCAAACTGCAAAACTAGAACTGAGGCGGATTCAACTCTTGCAGCCATCTTGGCAGCACACACACATTGCGGTTGGCAAAGCTGTGATTTCATGCATCCAACCGTCAGTCAGTTCAACACATGGACAGATAGTCAGTCAGCTTGGTCAGGGCATGTGGTGAAGCCAACAAAAAGTCCTTTACTTGGCTTCCTGGCTTTTGTTAACATTTGCTTATTTTCTTCTTATTGAATGAGCGCATTTCCGTTTCCTTTTATCAATCAGAAATCCTTTCGATGAGCTAACAAATGTAGCCATGCAATATGAAATCCATTGTCTCGCAAAAGAGCTAATAATTACACTTGTAATTAGGTGCACGAATTGTTAAATTAAAGTAATCTTTTTATTGACAATATTTTTACATTTTCCGCTTGGTTTAAGTGCAAATCTTCTGCTCAATTTACTTGTGTTAATTAATTTTGGCTTTTTTTCAAACAATTTAGCACGAGGTTGGTTTTTTTTTTGGTGTTATGCTTTCATTTCCTGTGCTATTTCCCTTTTGTTCTTTCTTTCTTTGTTTCTCTGGCATTTACGTTTGCTTCAAGTTGAGCTTCAATGAGTGTCTGCGTTATGCTGCAACGTTTTTCGTCACCCGAAATGCCAAAATCCAATCTGTTACCCAAATGTCAGACTGACTTTCACCATTTCAATGCATCGAGCACACTGTGAACGCATTGGAAATTTGTTTACAGCTTGCTTTTGACATTGGCCAACTTGTCAAATTCGAGAACAATAAATTGTAAACGACTTGCAGTTGCAGTCACAAGATTTTTGCCTGGCTGGGGGATTAGAAGAAATTGAATTTTTCCTTCAGCTACGTTTCGTTACGGCTCAAAAGTTTCGGTTTTTGGCCAAGTTTTTCTTTCACTTAACGTTTGGTCAATGTTTTTCTTTTGTTTTGTGCTGTTTCTTTTTTTTCCTTTTCACTTGCTTTCCAGCTTCTGTGCTCGCTTGTTGTTGTTTTGCTTTTGCCGTTTCTGTTGCTGTTTCGGAGTCTGTTTAGTTAGTTGCTTGAATGGGCAACAAGGAAGCCTGCAAGGATGCAAAGGACCTGCTATCTTTCGTTGCCTTTTGCTGGGTAAACTTTTCTACTTAGGATTTGAGTGCGGTTTGAAAGGGCGTGGCATGCAAAAACAAAAACCGAAAAAAAGAAACCTGTCCGCCAGCTCAACTCACAGAGAATGTGCACTCGAAGTCCGCTGAGACTGAAACTGGGGCTTTATTGCATTAAGTTTTTGCCCAAGCAATGCGATTATTGATTTGCAGCCGCAACAGCGAAATGCACTCGAAATATCAAACTTTTGGCAACTTCTTCTAACTATCTTCACCATCGGCATCGCCATCTCTCTAACTCCATCTCCATCTCCATTTGCAGATAAACCAATTTGCCGACCCGATCAAAAGAAAATCTATGGCGTGGCTCGCAGCGAGGCGGCCGAAATCGTGTGCGAAGTGGACGCGTTTCCTCCGCCCGAGAACTTCAAGTGGTCCTTCAACAACACCGCCGAGACCTTCGATATGCCACAGAGCGGCTTTCGGCCCCACTCCGCGCAGGGCTCGACTTTAACCTACACCCCCGTTAAGGTGAGTACCGAGAGACTAAATGTCGTTTATTGATATTTACATGACCTAATTGATAAAGCCCAGCGATGTCACTCGCCGCCCTTCCCCAACCTGCTCTTTTGGATTATGGAAAATGACACACGACCACTAGGTGAAATGCTAAACATGAGAACACCCTTTACAATGCCATGTGACATATAAGCGTATGCGTGTGTGTTTGTCTATGTGTTTGTGTGTGGGCGCTTTTAAGTGCTTGTCAGTGTTTGCTGTGGGCGTCGTTTGGTTTTTAGAGCTTTTTCGGCTGGAATTACATTTTCATTTCATGTTTTTGAAGTGAAATTGCTATTGACACATTTGACATTTGGCCAAATTGCAGACGAAGCAGCAAAATTTGAGTTGCCAGCTCTCAATTAAACGACGAAATAATAATTAATAGGCAACTGTTGTTTCCTTTAGTTACTGTTGCTGTTGTTGTTGCTCGTGTGTGCGTGCCACGTTGTCAAATAAAATGTAAAATCAACACTGCCACTGACAAAAAGTCAATGGGAGGCGAGGCCCAAAGCAAACGAGCGATTTTTAATTAAAAATTCTATTAGTGCCGCTTTCTAATTAAAATCCACTGCCAAAGGCAGCCCCAACAACAACAACAACAACAGCTGAAATGCCATTGGCCAGTTAGTTAATAATATTAAAGCAACTGCTATTGACTTTAATAGCGAGCCGGCTGAACATCATTATCCCGCTCATATGCCAGAATCGCCTAGACAATGAGAACGCTTCTCGTTCGGTTCGCCAATCTGAAATTGGCCTCATTCGATGGCTGACAATTGGAGAACATTTCCGCTGAAATTGCCAGCGGTATCGTCATCGATATTGGCCATTGCAATTGCGATTGCGATTGCATTTTGACGTTCGACTTGACTTCCTCCCCAGCAATTGACCAGCCAAATTGGCTATCAATGAGCTGCTGCCTTTCATCGCATTCCCATCTTCGCCCAAAAATTTCAAATTTCCCTTCTCAAATGGATAGTTGCCACAGCAACTGGACTGCAGCTGCAGATGCTGCTGTTAACTTTTATGTGCCGACAAACACAATGCTGAATGCTGAATATTAGCCAGAATCATGGATAGACAAGAGTGTTAAGTTCATCGAGCAGCTGCTAATTAAATTCAATACGCCACTTGTCAATGCTTTTATTCTGCCAATTGCTTTAATGACTCAAGTGTTTAAGGTTTCTGACTGTCTGTCCATCACAGAACAACTGCAACTGTCAAGCATTGAACATTTTTAGCCACTCTTCCAACTCAACACAGCTGTTTTGTGTTTGGGAAATGCAGTCGTCTCATTGGTTTGGTCAGTTGTCTAGTTTGGTTTGCTGACCCAGTTCAATGTGTCTCGCCCCTCCCCCCTTAGACATGCCATCGCATGTACATTATTTGTGTGGTTTTTAGCCAGAGTTAACTGTGGATTTAGCTGCTTTGCGGCATCAACGAAATGGCTGTCTCAATGTCTGTCAGCCTGTCAGTCTGTGTTCACATTTCAGTTGTCAAAAGAAAAATTTGACTAGTCAAACGGCATTCAAATGAGTTCCGTTCACAAACAGTCTCCCAGCACTGATTGCAGACTCAATCTCTCTCTCTCTCACACACACATACACTTGCACACACACACACCCGCTCCCAAATAAATCATTTAGCTCAATTGAATATGAAAAATCCCTTCCGTTCTGTTGTCATATATGCTGTTTCCGGTTTCCGCAGCCGCAGCTCAAGCATCAACGTTGACACAGCCATGGCTGATTTTCTTTCCATTTTTTCTCTCTCTCTCTCTGCTTGTTTTTTTGCGTGTATGAGATTTGCTCAAAGGCAACCAGCAGCTCATTAATTTTTCCTCCATGCTTTGGCATTTCAGAATGCAACTCTCTTGATCTCTGACATCCTCATCGTCGCCGTCACCATCGCATATATCTGGCTATATATCTGCTCGTTTGCGTGTGTGAACATTTGTGCTTTGACTTCTTCCGCAACTGTGCACAGAGAGAGAGAGAAAGAACGAGAGACACAGAGCTTACAAAAATTGTCGAATATTTCGCAACGTCATTGAACGATGACCGAAAATCTCATTAAGCTGTCACTGCAATGTTAAAATTTTAATTAAAATACATAAATAATAGCATTTATGTTTGGACTGTCGCCACTGAACAAGAATGCAAGCCAAAACTGAAGAGCGTAGAAAATTAAAAATCAGCTCGTAAAAACACATAAAAATAGTATATATCAAAATCACAGACAGCCATAACTTGCTCTATATTATAACCAATATGCCTTCAACAATTTAAGCAATTGTTATTTTTGCATGTGAGTGTGTGTGTGTGTGTGTGTGTGCTTGTGTTTGTGTGTGTTGTGTAGCAACTTCACAACTGCAAAAATATTTACGCTGAGTTGCGGCAACATTAAAATAACATAAACAAACTGAAAATAATGATAACAAATATTTGGGCATAAATTTTCAGCACTGACAAACACAACACACACACACACACATATGCACATACAATGGCAAAAACATTTTTGGCAAAACAGCTTTGAAGCTGTAAATTTATTAAGCATCTTCTTCCCTGACAGTTGCAACAGTCGCAGTCGAGTCTTCGGCCAGCAAAAGTGTGCGATGCATTTTAGTTTTGCATTTCCAGACACATTTATTATTGCTTAAAATTCTGCATTCATGAGTATCTGTGTGCGTGTGCGTGTGAGTGTGTGTGTGTGCTACTTGCTTGCGGTTACATTCGCACACAGACAGCGACACATTTGCGTTTGTTTGAATGTAGGTGTTGATGCGCAGTGTTGGCAGCTGCCAAGTTGCCGCCTTTGTGACAACACTTTGCTAAATAATATAATATAATATATGACACACATACACATGGCATTTACATCTGTATGCGTATATTCATTTCCATAAATGTATCCTAAATTTGCATAAATAGCTTACCTGCATATGACAAAAATATCACGAGTGATGTCGACTCGAACAACTTTTAACACTTTAACCACGAAAAGTTGTCAATCAATAATTACTGCAAAACGTTTAGCTAACATACAAAAGCAACTAAAATATTAATCTCAGAGCTTTCACTTATTGTTGCTAGCAGTTTCGGCTGATTTAAAATTACTACAAATATCAAGAAAAAACTCCTGCTTTAAGAACACAAAACTTTAAACGAAATTAATTTCCAAACAAAGAATTTTGATTCAAAGTTTATGCTCCTGTTCTTTGTAAGTTGACCACAAGTTGAGAACCTGTTTCTAGTTTCTTCAAGTTTTTCCTGTGACATTTTATCTTTGCCATAAATTGTTCCTTCATTTACTGCTCTTAAATTACACACAAGAAAACTTTTTTTTCTTTTCCTTATTTTTCTGTGTGTTTCTTTCTTTTTGCTGCCCTAATTAAAATGACAAGAACCCCCGATTTTGAGTTGAGTTGAGACGGCTGACGGGTGACGGTCGGTGGGGTGGCAAAGTTGTTGGGGAGGGTGGTGGTAATATAAGTGCGCGTTCTGACTGATAAATAAGCTGCAATTTACGTTGACATTTTGAGGCGCACTGCGCAACGAACTGGGGAAAGTGATTTTAATTTTTAATGAGTTCAAGGCGCCTAGTGCTGATTAAGTGCGCTTATTTTTCAGGCCACCAGCAGCAGCAACAGCCACAGCCACAACAATAGCCAAAAGGTAAACAGACGCAAGCAGTTCAGATACAACAGTGTGTTTGTGAGCACAAACAAATCAATCGTATTGAGTGCTGTTGTTGTGCAGTTGACCGTAATATAGTTGGAGGATTTCATTAGCACAACATTTGACATAACACAAACACAAATACTGGGACAGAGACAGAGACAGAGACAGAGAGAAAGGGAGAGGAGGAGGGACAACAATGGACCCGCAGGCGTGGCTACTTATCAGGTTGTACAAGCCGGACAGGACACAAGGCATACATTATAGCCGTGTTAACATAGTTTTCTTTTGGCCTTTGCCAATCGCAGACTCTCCGAAATGGCTAGCCACAAAATGCTTCATTTGTTTTTACTGCCAGTTTGGGAAAAACTTTCGACCCCACAGATGATTCTGGATTTATTTATATACACATGCCAAATATATATATATTGTAATGTATTGTATTGTATACACATACGCATGTGGTGTGTAAGTGCGGTTGTGTCAGAGTGTGCGTGCTTATTGACATGAAATTATATTAATGAAAGACTTATTGACAGCTGCGATCAATCAGCTGGACTGACAAGCATATTACGCATACGCCGCAAAGCACTGCAAAGCCGCAGCTTTAAATGCTTTGTTGTGTAATTTATTTATTTAATGAATTAAGTTCCTTTTTCTGTAGCATTCTAGTTAATTCATTGAAATTACTTGCAGCCATTTAAACGACAGGTGTCCCAATTAAACTTATTCGTAATAACTTAAAACAAACTGATTATGATCGATTCATGTGTCTACAATATTTTACATATTTGCAATTATTTTGTTGCAGGAAATGGACTTTGGCACCATCATGTGCTGGGCCGACAACAATGTGGGTCAACAGAAGGAACCGTGTGTATTCCATTTAATCGCTGCCGGCAAGCCGGAAGCGCCAACCAATTGCACTGTGGTCAATCAAACGTCCGACTCATTAGAGGTTTATTGCCTTGAAGGTGAGTAACGAAAAAAACGGGGGGATAGTAAAAAATGTTCCAGCCAATTTGCCAGCTTTTATAATTGCTGATGAGCCAATCAATGGGCAAAAAGCCAAAGTCTGTCTATCGATCACACCACAATACATACATATATTGATGCCTGGCTGAATAAAAATACTTTGGCCACAACTCAAGCAATGTGCTGCATGGCTAGTTAAATGGGCAGGAAAGAGTTTTGGCCTGCAAAGCAAGGCTGGTGTGGAAATCATGGTACATGTGTATGAGTATGTTGTGTTTCCTGCAGCGCTTTTCAGACTCATTTAAAATACATGAGCAACTTAAGTGCACTTTGGCAGCCGGCTATGCGAACTTCCTTCGAGATACAGTCGAATAATAAAATTGCAATGAAAGCATAAAACTAGAAAGGCAACACGCTGAGAGATGGCCAGACTGACAGTCGCACACACATCTATATAGAAAATGCTTTAGAGATTTAGAGAGATTGTAAAATATGTGTATATAGTATAAGTGTAGTTGAAGGCAAACGTTTTGCGAAATTTGGATACATTTTCAATGCCAAAAACTCTTAACACAAATTTTCCACGAAATTTTTGAAAACTGAAAAACTAACGAAATAACTTAAGTCGAAGCAAAAATTGATGAAGTAGCAAAAGTAGCAACAGAGACAAACAGTCTCTCAGTCAGTCGTCCAGCCACCCAAAAAAATTAAAAAAAAAAAAAGAAGAGAAAAAGTTAAGCGCAAATTTGTACATACAAAATGTTTTGGCGTGTTATGCAAGTTGCCGTCAATAAAAGTAAAAGCAGAAGCAGAAAGTAGGATGGGCAAATGTTCAGCGAAACTTTAAATACAAATTCAATTCGCATATTTTATGCGCTACGGAAATGCAAGAAGTGGCAGCAAAATAAAAGGCACAGCACAAAATACAAAATGCGATGCGAGCAAAGCGCAAAATAAGCAGCACAAATTGTTAGCAGCACTCCATAAACAACTACAACTACAACTACGACTCAGACTCTGAGTCTCAGTCTGAGTTCAAAGTTCAGTTGCACAGAGCTGCATATTAGCAGACAGACAGTTCGGACTGCGAGACAGTAAGGAAATGTCGTCCTGCTCACAAATTGCGACTGTACTCGTTGCAGGCGACTTTATGATGCATTTATGCAGCCCTCGAAACGCTCTCGAGTGCAAAGCAAAGCAAAGCGAGGGAAGCCAAAGCAAGAAAAGGAGCAGAAAAAACAGCAGCAAAAACAGCGGGAGCATAACGAGGCGACTGCTGAAAGTGCAGCAAAAAGCGCATAATAACTGCATACTTAATGGCGCATTACCCGTTACTATTTGCTGCTGTGACTCGTTACTAGCATTCCTTGCCAGTGTCCTTTGTCAGGACACCTTATGCTAAATGTCTCTTGTAATCCCCGCTTACAGTCTCAAAAAACTTGCGTATACTTAATTACTTGTTTTTATTTTTACCATATAGAAATTATTCAGACCTAGTTTTTATTTTCAAATAAAATGGAATTTTTCACATTTTGATTAAGGCTAAAAATTTGTTTATTTTAAATATTTCACTTAAAGTATTTTAATTTTTAATTAAAGATTCATTTATGCTTGTGTCTTAATCCCCGCTTACATTGCGTGTGCATAATTACTTGTTATTATTTTTTTCATTAATTAGTAGAGTCGCAACATTTTATTATTTTAATAAAAAAACAGGCACTGTTTTTTACATTTTACACACTTTGTGTTAAAAGTTTGAGAGTTAAGTACTTAGTGCAAGCCGCGTTTGCAGCCGATGTCTTAAGCTTCCTCTTTAAACATTTTATATACATTTACCCCAGCATTCACACCCCACATCCCTGCTAATTTAGTGGCTGCACATTATTATCATAGTCATCAGCATCATTAAAACTTTAACGCAACTTGGTAAGAAGCGGCAGCAGCAACAGCAGCAGCAGCGGCAACAACAATAAAGCGCGATACTTTTTATATTGCACTTTACATTAAAGCAAATGGCAGGCGAAGAAGGGAAAAAATAAAGAGAGAGAGAGAGGGAGAGAGGAAATATATGGGAGAAAACCCTATGGCAAGCAGCGGTCCCGAACTCTGCTCGCTTGTTTTTTATAATAACTCAACTTAAGCTGCGGTCGCTGCACGTTTCGACTTTAATAAGCCAGCACGCAAGTTGGCCAAGTTGCCGCAACCGAACTCGACGTGCGGCAGGACAAGAACTTGCCTCGAATTCAATTGAATGCGCTGCTGCTGTGGATGTTGCTGTTGCTGGCAACTCGCAGACAAGTTGAAGGCAACTTTCCCCTCGTCACCCACCTATTGGCCACTTACACTCGCTTCTCTCTGCCAATCCCTCGCGCGCTCCTTTTCATCCATTCTATATCTGTGGGCAAAACAAAGCCATGAGCAACGCAAGCAACTAACCAAACTCATCAAGCGTCGGTTTAATATAATAAAATTTCAGTTTATAACATTTCGTTCGCTGATGTTGCTGCTGTTGCTGTTGCCGCTGCCGTCGCCGTCGCCTTTGCCCTTGCTTTATTATTTTTACTCCACTTGCGCAATTTCCATTGTAGCTCTCTGCCTTCGTCCAAGTAAATAAAATTAACCCATTACAATGAAGTTGTTGCTATTGTTGTTATTGTTGTTGCTGGCATGTTGTCGGCTCGATGCTGAGGCAAATTTCATTAGCTAAACGTTTTAAAGTGCTCACAAAATGCTTTGGCCATAGCCAAGCAACGACGACGACGACAACGACGACGACGACGACCCCTGGCCACAAACAATGATGCCGCACAAAGGCCTTTGAAGCAAAGGCGAAGCACATTCTTTTGACTCTATTTCCGTGCAGCCTTTGTGTGCTGTCCACCACCGCCACCGCCACTAACAACCACAGCAACAACTACAACCAGACCAAGAAGAACAAAAGCCAAAAGAAGATGAAGAGGAAGAACCGAGTAGCCAAATAAGTACAACAATGCGAGCTAAATTCATCGCAACATATAAAACATTTTACACAACAATTTCTTCATCAGTAGTGTGGGAGAGAGCGGACCCAACTTCACCCCCCTCAGTCCCCCGCTCCAGCCTCAAACTGAAGTATATAGTTGTTGGTGGGGGGGAAAGGGCGAAGGAACCTTTTCGGTCGCCGCCTTTATTACAAAAATATTTTAACATTTTTCGCAAGTGTTTTAAGCCGACTTTTGTGTCTAGAATGAAGTACCATTTGAGTAGCAGCAGCAGCAGAAGGCCAAACAACAACTTTAGCCGTCTTATTTTCCAGCCAAAGGGTGCCACATTTGCAATTGTGTGTGTTTCTCTGTGTGTGTATGTGTGTGTGTGTGTGTGGCTCCAAAAGAAACACTGCAGGAAAAGGGGGGCGGCTGGAGGAGGATTATTCTCAAGTGAGCGGCCAGTTCTTTTGTGGTGTTATTAAATGGCATTTAAAATGTAGCTTTAGATTACTCGAAATATTTTTGTTAAGTTCTCTTTGGCTGTGGATGGCCCTCTAAGGGTCAAGTTGGGTGAGGAAAGTGATCAAATAAAGTGGAATATGCAAGTTTTAATCATTTAACTACTGGGCTCAGTTGTTTGTGCAACAATTAAATCGAAACGGAGCGAATTAATGTTGTTAATCCCTTTAGCATTATGGTATGCGATACATTCATTAAATGAGCGGCATAGTTGGGAAATGAATACAAACAAATTATGACAAGTTGAATCACAATTAATTTGTTTTATTTGGTTTTTTAAATTGCAGGTTTTGATGGCGGCATGCGTCAATGGTTCCTAATGGAGATCTATGACCAGAACAGCGGCATCCTGCAGGCCAATATCAGCGCCAAGTTCGCCATGTTTAGTGTGACAGGACTCGATGCGGGTCGATTGTTCAGAATCTATATTTATGCCGTCAATGGACGGGGCCGCAGTGAATCGGTGGCTCTCGATGGCTACACTTTGAAGGCAGCCGAAAAGCAAACTGGTAAGTGAAAACCAAACTAAACTAAAGCACATTCAAAATCGAGGTTTAAAAAAGAAACATAAATCAAAGTTTAACGCAACAAAAGGCGGCATAGATTCCATTTGACTTCGTGTGTAGGCCAAGTTGCGAAATAAAAATATTAATATCAAGCGAAGCAGTTTGCAAAGACTTTTGAATTTTTAATGCATTTTTATGTGGCGCGTGCGTTTGTCATTTATGAATTTTTTATGGTAATGTTTTCTGTACTCTCAAAAACTTATCGGCACAAAGCGAGCGAGAAAAAGGAATTGCATAATTTTGCATGGCATTTAATAACCTGCCAAACACAGTGTCGAGTGCCGAGTGTCGAGTACCGAGTATCAGTATTAATATTAGCGGGCGAGTAAAAGATTTCTTTTCGCGCTTATTACCATGCTGTCTCGCAATTTAATTACGCTAAACTGCCCAATGAATTGTAAATTCCTCAAAAGCTTCACATCAAAAACTTTGCCTTGCAGTTTGTGCCCCATTTAAAAAACCAACAACAGAGAAAATATAAAAAAATTATGCAAGCGCCAAAGTAGCGCAAAAAATTATATAAAATGATTAACATTAATGAATTGTCTTCAGGAGGTTTTCCTTTGCCCCAAAACAGAAAATGCCGCGCAAAAGCAAATTGTAATACTAATTAGCTGAAGCAAAATGCCGTAAAGCAAAGTTTAGAAGAGTTTTTTGTTATTTTTTTCTTTGCGCTCCGTATTTTGTCGAGAGGGTCGAGGGTTGTGTCTGGTCGTCAGACACATTTTTTGGGTAAACAACGTGAGCCGTCGTTTTAATTTCTCAAAAAGTCACAACAAAAGTGCAAAAGAAAATGAGACGAAAATATGACGAGCAATACACGAAGGAAATTGTGAAACGAAAATGAAACACGCTTCATGTCTCTGCTTGAAATTGAAGCCCGACAAAGTGAAGAAACTGAACCTGAAGTAGGGTATATTAAATTAGCATTCAGCCGTTTATTTATGGCCAACTGGTTTGGGCCACTGCTTAGCGACACTTTTGTCTAATTGAGCATTAAAATAACTTTGAAATTAGGAATGATTTC
Source organism: Drosophila ustulata (assembly GCA_035047365.1). Classification (NCBI taxonomy): domain Eukaryota; kingdom Metazoa; phylum Arthropoda; class Insecta; order Diptera; family Drosophilidae; genus Drosophila; species Drosophila ustulata. Next base: position 22,097,673 of record JAWNPT010000094.1, read on the forward strand.
CCTGATTTTCACTGACTGATTATTTTTCTTGTGTGCTTTCAGTTGCATTGACGTCCTACAAGGGCAGTGCTCAGGGCGCCAACAGCTTCGAGCTAACTCCAATTCTATCCATTGGCATCTTTGTGGGCATTCTGGTGGCACTTGTCTGCATCGGCATCGGGACGATTGCGGCGTTGAAGCTGCGCTCGCATAAGCATCAGCAGCAACAGAAATTTGCACATTCGAATGCGAAGTTCTCACGTCCAGGCAATTTGCAAATTAAGGATAAAATCTCGTTGCCGCTGAGCCACTCCGAGGAGATGTACGACGAGAAGAATCCCGATGTGGTGCCATACAATGAGGGTAAGTGCAACACTCTAACCTGAAGATGAATGCTCTGGCTCTGGCTCAGGCTCTGTTCGTAATTTATGAGCGTTAACGTTGGCTAAAGGCTTAAGGACAAACAGTCAGGCAGGCAGTCAGCCAGGCAGGCAAACAGCACAAATACAAACACAAGCACAAACACAAACAAGCATCTAAACTGGTTGCACGGCTGGGGGTGTGTGCTGCATTTTTGTGCCAGTGTTGAAATATTTAAATGACAGCTAATTGCTGGCAGGCTGGCTGCTGCTCCAAGTATCGGAATGCGTTTGTTTGCTCATATGTCTGCAGTCGAGAGGCAGCAGCTACCGACCTTTAAAGCATGCAACGTTGCTCGGTTTTAAATTTAAGTTGAGATTTCACTCACTGCACGTTTGGCTTGATTAATGGCAATCAAGAAATCAGCAGCAGCAGCAGTAACAGTAGCAGAAACAGAAGCTCACTGCTCAACAATTTAATCAATTTTCTTAACGTAAAGCAATTTCATGGCAAAAGCAACGAAAGGCGAAAAGAAAATTGAACGTTGCGCCCCGAAAATCAGCAACAGATTTAACAGAGGTGGGGATGGGGATGGGGAAGTGAGTGGCCAGCCGAAAAACTTTTGCCATGCTACTTAACAAAAACAACAACAACAACCAGCTAAAACTTTTGACTAAACCAACTTTCTCGCTCGCTCTTTCGCTCGCTCTCTCTCGCTTTTGCCTCAATTTAGTTGATGGAGAATATAAACAAAAATCAGCAACACAAACGCCATCGGGACATCTTTCGACAACCAGCGAGGCGGAAATCAGTTGCAAACCAGGATCCACAGCTGGCATCGGCATCGGCAACGTTGGTGCCGGCAGCTCAGCGGACAGCGGCGCTTACCAGAGCAGCAAGGTAAGTTACAGCAGGTTACAGCCAAACTGTCAACGAAAAGTTTGCGCCGCCAAACTTTTGCTCTATGCTGAACTTTTGGCAAGAAAATGAAATGAGCTTCAACTTAATGACTGCAAATATTTCCAATTGTTGCTACAAATCAAATTCTACTTTTGCGCACAGGACGATGAGCTGCACTATGCCGAACTATCATTAAACGGAGCTGCTTGCAGTTCCAAGAAAATTCAGTCGGGTCAAGGTGCAGTCCAGCAGCAGCAGCCACAGCAGCAGCAGCAGCAACAGCAGCAGCAGCAGCAACAACCCGTTTTGGGTGGCACCTTGCCACACGGCTCGAGTATGCGCAAGCTGTTGCCCACAATTCCGGCGACAGCGACGCTGCAACGGCACAAGCCAAATGCGGGCGGGCTGCAGCATCCGCATCAGCATGCCCCGCCGCCCACATACGATTATTTCGAGGAGCCCACGATATACGCGCAAATCGATGCATACAAGACACGAGCTGGCGCCGCTGTCGCCGCCATGCAGGTGGACACGGCAGCCGGGGCTGGCTTTGGGCCTGGTTGCATTTCATCGCCGGGATCGCAGGGCACACCGTCGACCGTGTCGCCGGGCACGGTGCAAATGTATACGCTGCCCTCGCATCCGGGCGGTTATCACACCCTGCCGCACAATCATCAGCATCAGCAGCAGCAGCAACAGCAGCAGCAGCAGCAACAGCAGCAGCAGCAGCAGCAAATGCCGCACAGCTCGGCATCTATGATGCAAATGATGCATCAACAGTTGCAGCATCATCCAGCTGGCAACATGCCCATGCCGCCCTCCTACCAGCAGCATCAACAGGCACAGCAGCAACAGCAGCAGCTGGCCCACGGCCAAATGCTCGTCTCGAGCAACAGCAGCGGGTTGGCATCGACGGCAGCCGTGGCCAGTCCCAGCAGCTCGTTGTCTGGGTTGTCGGGGGTGGGCAAGTCCTATTCGCGTGAGATTGTCACGGTGCGAACGCCGCTCATGTATTCGCAGCAGGAGAGCTGCGTCTAAGTCGCTCTATGTCTAGTCCTGTAAGTATTCAGCTCCTTGAGGTTTGTGTCTAGGCTAAGCGTTGCCAAAAACCAATTACAAGCAAAACAAATTGAAGAACACATAAAACACATAATGAACTCTATTTTATGCTAATCGCCATTTGCCGACTTCCCATTTACTAGTAACGTACATACATACGAATAAAGCTAGCAATTAGAACGATTTAATTATAAATGTCAATGCATAACGTAAATATCTGATCTGATATCTGAGAAAAAGCAAACAGCGCCATAACTTTAGTAAACAAACAAAATTGCGAATCGAAATATTTAAATGAAGTCACTGAAAATAGTTTGTAAGAGCAGAGATTCGTCAATTTGAATTGCGACGACGGCAATAAGATTCGACATCTCCACTAAATATGAAGAGTATCTAAAACGTGGCACAACCTAAAGCTAGTCTTAATTGAACAAAGAAAAAAAACAAAATAGGAAGAAAAAAGTGTAAGGATTATGACTTTGACAGTAATGGGAAGTTTTATTACTTTACTTTAATATTTGAAACTCTGATGAAACAGCAACAAAGAATTCCAATTATATGAAAAGGTTCCTTCCTTACAGTAAGTACTCACTCAAGACAGACAAGGCAGATGACACAGAACTAAAGAAGGCATTCAACTTCGTTCATTCAATTAAATGAAACATCAATAAATTGTTTCCAATTTGACTTTGTAAATGTTTGTAAATGTTATTACAGAATAACCAAGCAAAAGAAAACATAAACGCCATCAAATTATAGTAACTAAGCTCAATATGAATTAAACTTAATTGACTAGAGAAGCTCACACAGAAAACTCAACCAAAAAACCAAACAAAAACAACATGGAAAAGAAAACAAACTTCTTGGCAATTATATTAAAATTATACGAAAATTTAAATTAAATTTATACATAGTAAATTAAACAAACACACACATACATAACATACACAATCACTCACGACACACATAACAAATTAGCTGCAATTAGTTTAGCATAAATGATTAGTAGCTCATTTGATGTAAATAGCAAAATGTTAAGTCAAACCAATGAGTTTTAATCGATGTGTCATAAATAAATGTAAATTAGTTGCGTATTCAAAGTTATAAATCCAAAAGACTAAAAAGTTTTCAACATTTCTTTATCAATTGAAAAATGTGTGTAAATTGCAATTTAAACCTTGTATTTTTTCATAGACGTATACAAAATATATTTCAAATATATAACTAAATATTAAAATAAATAAATAAATGTAACTGCACTCTGTAAATTATCGTTGCAACTTTTTCTTACGTTATTGATTAAAAGAAAATTTCAAATCTTAGGTTTAAAATGTAAAAATTATGCAAAATAAAAGCAAATACGAGAAAACAAACAGTTACAACAAATACACAAAGTCTAAATACATTGCATAGATATATATACAAATATATATATATATATATAGATATCTGAATGTATCTTAAACGTGATGTCTCTTAAATAAAGCCCTAATCGGAAAAGAAATGTGTCAGAGATAAGTGTAATATGTATGTATGTAGGCGTGACACACGGAGGATGAAGTAAGTTTAGCTAATTGATAATAAATTAATTAAAATTAAATGTAAATGAACAGTGCATACAGAAATTAATATTTATGATAAACAAATAAAAATACAATGCAAATAAGATATAAATGTATGTTATTTTAAGCACTCGAATGAAAAACCAAGACAACAATGAGAAAAGTCCCCCCCAAACCAAACCAAACCAAACCAAAACATACAAGGAATACAATAAACAAACTGAAATGAAACCTAAATAAATTCAAAAATAAATTCGAAAAATTTCAAAGAAATCAAAGAACTTGCAGTGTTTTATTTCAATATGTAACTTGAACTTTGATTCGATTGTTAGCCAAGGATAAGTACAAATGAGTTTCGCTTGAGTAACATAATCTTGGGATTCAATAAGGTCAGGAAATGGCTGCAGTAATATTTTGTTGCAACAATTTGCCCATTTACGGGCCGCCATTTTGCAACAATTTTAATGCACACACAAATTGACAATGCAACGTTGCCTCAGCCTCTGCCTCAGCCTCTGATGTCTGTCGCCAGCATCTTCGTCGTGGTTGCTGCGTTTGCCTCAAGGGCGGCCGGAGCCAAGTAGCCTTTTCAAATTGTGCACTCAAATGGACAGAGCGAGAACAGCCAGCGATGGGAATGGCGATTGCTATTGCGATGGCAATGGCGATGGCGATGGCAATGACGAGGAGGACAACGTCTCTCTGTGTGTGTCTACGCAAACATGGCGTATGAGTTATATGTGTGTAGCGAGACAAGTTACAACATTTCTTACATTTTCCTTCTACCATTTTGACATTTTTTTCCCAGTGTTGGTTGAATGGAACGGGAGCCTAACGTTTGCATGTGCACTCAGGCGTAGATCTAAAGAAATGAAAGGCGAGGCAAGAGGATGGGCACAGACAAGGCATAGATTTGTGGCTTGAAAACCAGCAGCAATAGCAACGACAATGCCAAATGGTCATGTTTGACAACTTTCATGCTGAAAATGTCATTGCTTCTCTCGCCCTCTTACAATGTTTAACTTGCCTTCTCTCTGATGCGTTACTTTGTCTCCCATGCCAAAATTAAAAAGAAAAAAACTGACTGCCATACTGTGCGACAGCAGAGAAACTATGGAGAGAAAGAGAGGGAAATGAAACTGCCAGAGAAATCATTGCAGCAAATTCATATAACGAGCTTCTGGCAAGCACCCGAAGCTCGGAAGTTGCAGACGTGGCCACAGTTGCACTTGCTCATATGTCACTTTATAGACATTACTCGTATTCGAGTCCTGCCCCTTTGCTCGCCATTCGTCTTCTTGTGTACGCTGGGCTAATTTATGTGCCTTCTTTGATGTATTTTGGCCCTGTTACAAGCGACTGAATCCAAATTAAAATTGGAAATGTGCGCTCAATTAAGTGTGTATGCTCCGATCATTTTTGATGTCGGCTTAATACATGACTTTTCAATTTAGATTCTTGCTGAAAACAATAAATTAAACAGACACACAACTCGGCAATAATATTAGACCAACGAAACGTATTCAATATATTTTATATTTTGTAGTAAAAAACGTATTAAGAAAATAACAATTTACTTCAAAATATATTTTTACTTTAACTTAAGCAAAAGCTGGGAAACAATTATTAAAACTTTTCTTCAGCATATTGCCAACATACGCAATCGAATATCTTTGGCAGACAGCGATTTCAGTGGCGTTTCGAACTGCAGAGCACAGCATTATTAATGTCCATCAATGTCAGCCCAGCAGCGCAGCAATGATTCTGCGTCTGCTCTGCTCTGACTTGATAGCTGTGTAACTCATCCAACCATTGATATCTGCTGGCAATTTGTTGAGCAGCCAAGGGGCAGCGTGTTTCAGATTGCTCACTGTGATCGGCACATCAAACAAAAACATGTATGTCGAAATTTAACACACATAAGTTTGCATGTATTTGAGGAGTTTCAGGTAAATGACTTTGGGCTGGCTCTGGGCTTGTGTCATATCATTTTAAAGGCAAAAACAATCTCATTACCATTATGTTTTAGATGTTGGCAACTTTCAATCAATTTCCGCAGCAATATCCGCTAGCCGCATAAGGCGCAGGCAAATCTCAAGCAGCAGCAGCAGCGGCTGATGCATGCAACGCCACAAATGCACTCAGCCATCTCCATTGTTGCTCTTCTTATTGTTATTGTTATTGTTGGTGGTGGTGGTGCTGCTGCTGCTGCTGTTGGATGTCAGCCTCGCCCAAGTGACAGCATTGTTTTGTGCCATGACACAGCTGATGCTACAAGAATTGCACGCTTTGAAGTAAACAAGCAATTTTGCAAGCAACCCTTAGCTACCCCTAGCAACCTAGCACGTATGCATATATAACTTTGCATCTCAGTCGTAGCCCCCTCCGCAGCCTCTTTGCTGTCAACTGTCAATGTACTCGACGACACGCTGCTCCTTTTGCTGCATTTTTTATGCTGCATCGCACTTTGACTTGCCGCCTGCCTTTGTTTAGCGTGCTGCTCGCAGTATGCTGCCGATGTGCTCAATGCTGCCTCTGCCCTCATGCCAGCATGCTGACAATGATGGGAACGACCCAGACAACGCTGACAACAATGTCATCAACATAATCATCAGCCATAAAGTTTAGCATCATTTTTATAAACATACTCCGGATCGCGTCTATCACTTGTTCGTATTCCAATTACGAGAATGTGTCTGCGCCTGAAGTTGCTTTCACGACGCGCTTCTCGTAATTAATATTACGCATACGTCAGAGGAGGCATTGAAAAACTGAGAGCAGCTTGGCTTTGTGCACAAAGAGCAGAGAACAGCAGAGGCGAGCAGAGCTTTGCTTTGGTGACAAATGTCTGGCTATAAATTACAGTTATGCATGCAATAAATATTCAAATAACATGAGCAGAACCCAAAAAGCTCACAGCAAACTGCTAACTAATGATCTATTAGCCAACACTGGAGTTCCTGTTGTATTTTGTCTCCGTTTATGGTTCTGTTTCAGTTTCGCTTCTCTTCAGTTCTGTTCGCTTCTCATATCCGCTGCGTGTCTTATTAGTTTACAAAGGCGACCACGTTTGAGTTTTATGGCAGTCAGAGTTTGACAGACAGGAAACATTTGTCTTCCGGGGCGAACTGCGGCTTCACGAACGAACGCAACAAACTAAACATGGCAAACAATTTGTCTAATCTAAGGCAAATATGATTAAAACAATTTGTTGACCCATGCGACCAAAACTTAGTCAATTATAGAAACTTATGCAGGGCTTAAGAGGATATCAAATAAAGATTAATTCCTATCTTTAATTTCCAGCAATGTTTTATATATTTTAATCTGTACTTAAGCTACAGCAAGCCGAGACTATAAATCATATTTCTCTATCAATTCTCTGGGTAATCCGTTCCATTCTCCCATACACATTGTGCGAATTGCTTGCGAAAGTTGATCCGCCATCTGGCTGTCATTTATCGCCAAACGATGCCAAAGTGTCCATGGCGCATTGGACAATGCGAAAATTACGGATATCATGGCGTACAACAACTCGTACAACTGAGGCGAAACAAAAGTGCAAATCTAACTAAAAACTCGACAATAACAATGGCCAAAAGTATTTGGTAAAACTTTGATGCAGCCGAGGCAGCACAAAAGTTTGTGTGCAAAACATTTTATTGCACTCCACACAGCAACTGCATATTACGTATACGACACAGACACAGAGACACAGATAGAGAAACAGCAGAGAGAGAGAGAGGGAGAGAGACAAAAGTGGAATGGGGATGGATGAAGGCTCCCAAAGCGAATGTAAAATATGAAATATATTTCAACTTTTGCACTGCCAGAACGAAAGACAAAAATATGTGGCGCATTCTCGTTGCAAATATGCGGCAAGACCCGCAGCTGAAACAGCTCGTTGCAGCATCTTAGGCATGTAGCAAGTAGCAACAGCAGGCAGCATAAAAGTAGAATGCCAGTTCACTAAATATGCAATGACACAAATACGCGCCCCAAAGCCTTGGCAATAGAATAAGCTGAGCTGACTCCGTGTCAGGTAAAACTATGCTCGGACATTTCAAGGCCATTTCGGGCCAAATGGAAAATTGTTTGCACTCTGTCATTACTTTGGCCGGCTGAGCTCGGTTTCTGAGTGCACGCCATGCACATGACAAGTGCCAGGAGCAGAAGCAGGAGCAGAACCAGAACCAGAAGCATAGCCAAAACTCGCAGCAACGTGGCTTACGGGTTGTTGGATTGCGATGACGCTAATGCACGGCCTTCAGGACACTGCTAAAAGTTGGCAAGCTGATGACAGCGCCCAAACAACAAATGGAACCCGCCCAAAGGCAAGTGCTGGGTAAGTAGTAAGTACGGAGAAGGGAATGCGATTGCGATTGCGTTGCGCCAATGGACACTTCAAGGACAAATGTCAGAAACTTCGTTTATCGAGTGCTGCGATTGCCAATCTCACATGGCTAAGTGAAATATTGAATGAAGTGACAAAACTTAGTCGAACGCAGCGCAGATAAACTGGAAGTTTGATCAAGTGTCCCACATAATTACGCGTATTCCAACTAAATTGTCTATTTGCTGATGGCTCAAAATACACACACACACTTGCCATAAATGCCACACACACAGAAGAGCTGACGCAGCCTTAATAAGAAATCGATAATAATCAAAGCCCTGATGGATTTACATGCATCCAATTGGCGGTGCGGTGGTTGGTGGCTGGTGGCAGTTGCCATAGTCACTGCAGCCTTGTCTGCGGCTGTGCAACGCGGCGTATGAAATTAATGCCTCTGTGGTTTGTAACACATTAATTGATAATTAATTAAACATTGCGCAAAACTGCAAGAGTTGTGGCTAACAGTGCATTTCATGCATAAATGCTGGAAACGTTGCGGAAGCTGACAATCAGTTCAAATTACGTATACGCACTGGTTAAACAATCCTTTGCACAATATTTGTCTGATTGTATTCCAACTAGACTTAAAGCATCCTGCAGTCCTGAAAGGGACTTAATATGTTGCTCGCTGGGCTGCTTTAGCTTCCCAGATCCCAATATTTATGAATGCCCCAAACGTCCAGAGCAACGCCTTGGCTGCGCAGTAGTGGCAACGTTTCTCCGTCTTGTTTGTTGTTGTTTTCACTCAAAGTCAACTCATTTTTTCTCATCTAATGCACGCTTGGGATCAATTTGCCATGTAAACAATTTATTGACTGTTTTGTTTAGTGCGCTTTTGGGATACTTTCGCTTAAGTTTCTAGCAACAGCAACGTAAACAACAACAGCGTCGGATTGTCTTTAAGCATCGCTCTATGAATTTTAAAGGGCAAAATTCATTAGTAAATTTGATGCGGGACGCGTTAATTAAGCGCCACAGCTCCGCTCACAGGCAGCTCAGCGGCAGCTCACAGCTTGACCACAGGAGAAGCCTCCAATTAATTTTAATTACAGTTTCGCATGGGAGATGAAACAAAAAAACAAAAGGAAAAGGCAGAACACAAAGCGATAAACACGAAAGATGCAGCCAAAGCTATTGCCAAAGAAGCTAACTGTTTGTATTTTCACACCTTTTGGCCAGCAAATGCGCTGTGAAGATGCTGAGCTGAACACTGAGCACTGAAGACCAAGACATCTACTTGTCCTGGCCGCAACTTTCTGCACAGTTTGAGTCTTTTTCTTTCTCTCTGGGTTTTTCTTTTTCTCTTTTTTTTTTTTTTTTTTGCATGACACGTTTTCTATTTTCTTTGTTTTTGTCTTTAGCCAGGTCTAAGATTTCTTCTTTCTACATTTGCTTACACTAATTATGACCCCAGGTGACTGCTGGCTGATTGTTCGCCCCGGCAACGGTGCATGTAATTAGTGATTAAATGGCCGCCCAGAGGTCAGCAGCAAACGGGGGGCGTCCATCGTTGCTGTTATAGCGACATGCTCATTATCAAGTGGTTTGCATTTACAAGGCTGCTCAAGTGATACGACAAGAGACCAAGCGAGAGACAGAGAGAGACACCCAGCGCCTCGAAGCTGTCACAATCTTGCCGCCCCGAGCTAGTGACATGAAGTGGCAAGAAATAAGCTTGACTTACACCCGAGACAAGTGTTCGAGGGATCAAATCCCAAACGAAGACATTAGCAAATAGAATATGAAACAATAAATAAATTAAATGTGTGAGGTTCAATATTAGCAAGATAAGTGGGAATATCTTAAAGCACAATAACAAATTGTTCGCAAAGCGCAGATCATGCGCAATTATCAGACTGCTTTATAAGTAGACAGGATGAAGAGGAACTTCAGCAGGAACAGATTGCTGATAAAAAATCAGCATCATAAGGCATTTTAATTCATAAGCTGACATTTGTCTCGGTCGCTGCTGCTGCTGCTGTTGCTGCCTGGCTGGATGGCTGGATGCCTGACTGACTCTGAGTGAAATGAAAAAGATATTTTATGCTCATTTACATGAAATTTTCATTATGCGCCGCACACTACAACTTATGCAATGCGAGACGGGAAAAGCAATGACGAGCAAGTAGTAGAAGGCGATGGACGAAGGACGATACAGAGGACACAGACGGGGGACAGAGAGGGCGACGAGCGATGGTTGCGGATTTGGCCAGTAAAAAGGAGAGAGAAAGCCAACAACAAAATCACGTTCGTTTATCATCGCGTCGGAGTTGGCATCATGCTCGACTATGATGTTGATGTTGATGAGCAGGCAGACTGACGGCAAGGACAAACGGGAACAAACGGGGCGAACGACGAGCGCTGGCAACGATGATGAGAACAGGACGACTGACGACAAAGCGTATGACAGCATTTTGCATACGCTGATGAATCCATCATCTTTACTCAACGTCACATCATCAAATCCGCGGCGCTTAGTTCTACTTTGACTATATCTGTGTGTGTGTGCAGTATGTGTGTGTGTGTGCTTGTGTGTGCTTGTGAGTGAACAGCTTTCAACCGCATTGCAGCTGGCATTGCATACTTTCAGGCGTAGCCAATGCCCGCATATATGCAAATAGCCAGAGAGATAGAGAGAGAGAGAGAACTCGACTCGCAGTCGATGCTGCGGGTCACATCAAACACCCACGATGAGCTATCGATGGAGGGGACGCTGCTGCTGCAACAGCATCTATTCAGCCCAGTCAGAGAGGCCTTGTCGAGGGTCCAGTGCTGCCATGAGCTGCCGTTTTGATTTGCAGCTCACGCCGTCTAGCGTGTTGTTTACGCGGCGGATACGTGATGGCATTTCAAGTGCATCCCTTTAATTGTTAAACGCAGTCCCCGACAACTCAGCAGCCCACTCACAGCTATTGTCATTGCTGGATCCAGTCTATGTTGACAAAGTGGCCAGCTGCCCCTTTCTGCCCCTCCACAGTTCCTCAGTTCCTACCCCGCCCGTTGCCATTCCACGACCCACACGTACACGCCTTGGCACTTAAGGGGATTTGCTTAATTGAAACGAATGCCGGGCGAGAGAACGGCAAAGGCGAAAGCACAAGAAGAACGACCAATGCCAAAATGAAAATGTAAAGCGCACGTAAAGACAACAAGTCGTAGGGGATGCCAGAGACAGGGCTAAAATAAAATGTCTAAAAAATAAACAAAAAAAAAACGAGCTGCACTTGTATGAAAAACAGTAACAGTCGAAACGAGACGAGAGTCAAGCGCAGTGAGAACTTTGCCAATTGTTTCAAGTGTTACCTAATGCCTGCCAAGTCTGGGTCTTATTTTTATCACAACATTCCGTCTTCTCCATCTGGCCTCCCCGCCTCCCAGGCCTGAAAATCAGAGGACATATGTGCGTGGGACAAAGGCCAAAAGCAGCGGCATTGGAAAGACTTAACAATATTGGTCCATTTGCTTAATTAGAAAGCTCTTATCGAGCATCAAGGCCACGTCGAGATAGACATGCTTAAATAGCCATCAAGACACTTTTCATGCTAAATGCCAGTCAGTCATAATTCATTAGCATCTGCTAAAGCCACCAGAAAAAAACACAACAAAAACAGCTCAGTTAATTATTGTGAGCAGCTGCTTACATAAATGACAAACTTACAAATTTAACTGAAATGTATTTCGAAAGAAATGTCGCCTTTCTTTTCTATATATGTTGATTGAAATTATTATTTATTTCCTCGAATCGACTTGAGTAATACTTAAGCAATCTCTTAAGTCGAAATGCCAAAGAATTGGCATTATGACTAATTCAATGCAAATTAAAATGTCCTAAAAGTCAGTCAACCTCCAGCTAATATGATATGAGAACGCAACGAAAAAAGAAGCAGTCCTCAAACAAACAAGTGAAAAAGGACAACAAGAGTGAAGAGTCAACTTGATGACTGAAAATTGAAATTGAAACTGTAAGACGAAACGAAGGATGAAAAAATCAAGGAATCCTGACTGGTAGTTGACTGGTTGGTAAGTGGGTTAGTCAGACAGACACTGTGCGATGTACAGTGTACTCTCTACACTGTCCAGCTGGTCAGCCGAATGTAAATGTGTGTGTGTGCGAGTGAAGCAAAGGCAAAGGTCTTTAATTAAATTACGAGCAACGGCAACCAAAAGCAACTTTGATCCCTTTTAACGTATACTATTTCTGTCCCGCTCGTTCACTCATTTCGTCTCGCTCGCTCTCTGGTCTATTTGGTTAGCTCGTGAAAGACTTGACTTGCGTTTGTAATTTGGTTGCTTTTCACTTTTCAAGAAAAGTTATTCGCCTCTTTTTTTGGAGTTGGTTTTCTCTCTCTCTCTCTCTCTCGTTTTGGCCTCTGCTATGCTGGCTTTTCATTACTTTTGCGCTCGTCAGTTTGCAGTTTGTTGGTTTTTGTTTTAACTTCAGCCAGGCAGGCAGGCAGGCATCAGGCAGGCAACCAGTAAGCAGGCTGGAAGGCAGCAGCGTTTCATTTATGACAAACAAACAAACTTTTCACAACTTCGACAAGTGACGTGTGGCCTAAGAAAAGTGCAAAGTGTAAGTGAAAATTTCGTTGGCAAAGTGAAAGTCAAACGGCATAAATAAACAGCACGAAAATGTCACTCATAGCCAAAACTGCCAATGTTAATGCCCAATGGAACTACGAACAAAGCCAAACTGAGAACTGAGAACGGAAAAGTGAAATGAAAATGGAAATGTAAATGAAAATTACCATTCATTTGGTAATGTCAGATGTCCCGCAATTTGTTTTAATTGCAACACTAATTAATAACCTGCAATCGTGTGCAGGTAACAATTTTTATGTGGAAGCCCAACTCGAACTCATTTGCATAATTTGTGCGTCTGTTCTAATTTTAAAATCGACTCGCTTGCATATCATTAAAAAATATTTCATTTTTACAGCAATTAAACAGCATACAAATAAGACGTAAAAGAGCACAAAACAACACAAAACTTTGGCACGAACTTTTGGCCTCCCCAAAGAAATAAAGTATCATATGATACTTAGCTTATGAGAGACCCTAAATTTAATGACGCAGCAGCTCCCAAAATACTCTGACACTCCGGCAAATGTTTTTTAATTGCCACAAAACTTGGCACATCAACTTGAAGAGCCAAATGATTTGAGAAACTTAACTTTGCTGCCGCTGCTGCTGTGTGAATCTGCATATCTAAGATGTTGCAAGCAACAAGCTGACTGAGGCAGTTGCCACAGGGCGTATGATTTACATTAATCCAACAAGCAGAGAGAGAGAGGGGGAGAGAGAAAGAGAACTGTGTGAAGTAGCAAAAGGCTCAAAAAGCAAAGCTGATTGCAGCATTAAATGGGATTGAACGAACCGACGACCAGTTTGCAAAAGGCCAGTCAGAATGTCCTGCAATATTCCCTCTCGCACTCCTATTCCACTCATCGTATTATTCCCTCTCCATTACTCGGCCAGGCACTGAGACAGTCAGACAAAGTGCAAATCGAAGAGCATATGGCTCTGGCAAAGGCAGATGCCAAATGGACATTAACCACATGCACAGTTCTTTCAATTTGCTTCTCTCCTTTTAACTCTTGTGTTTTACTCGGCCCGCTGGGCCAATGTCCTCTGTATTTTTGCTCTGCACTTAGGGAATAACTGCTCATACTTTAGCTACCCCTCGGCAAATGTTTTGTGAGTTATTTATTGTTTAACTACGTGAGAAATTATTAAAATGTTTACTAGAAATTCACCATATTTGTTCTCTAGAATTTGCAATATTTTTGCAGGATATTCGGTAGTCATAATAATTGTTTTATGCATTTCACTTACCCATGGCGAATGGCTACTTTTCAATTGGCGCTCATTAATTATGGGCAAAGTCGACTTCTGGGCTCGATGTTCTCATTACTGGCAACATTTAAAGGATTTCCATTTTAAGCGCAATGGACAAGCATGCCGTCGCTGCTGGGCGAGACAAAAGAAATTTAAATAAAAAATGCTCATGCCAAACATATAAAAGGCACATAAATCGAAATCTGTCACAAAGAACATGCGCAGCCAATAAATTTTCTTATCTCAATAGCAACGACAAGCGTTAAGGATGGGGACGAAGGCGCCCAGAGGAAGGCGGTAAAATTGCCAGAGCAATGAGACAAGGTGGATCTCACCCCCATCCTTCTCTCTCTCTGGGAGGAGAGAAGCGGAGGCGTTGCCATTGGCTGCCGCTGAACATGTTGCATATGCAATGCACTCGCGCTCTCTGTCATTCATTGGGTGTGCAATTGTGTGTGTGTGTGTTCGGGTGTGTGTGTGCGGGTATTTTATGCCTTTCATCTGCTTCTGTGTTTTTGTTTGCTTTTGTTGTGTTTGGCACTGTCACATTGGCGCGTAAATTGAAATTATTGCGATGGCATGAACTGTGATTAATACATTTTTCTTCTTTCTTTTTATTATAAGATTGCCTCTTTTCTGTGCCTTGTTATCAGTTTTACCAGCAGTCTGCTATCAATGTGCCGCCAACCGATGTGTTAAAAACATTTTGATAGCACGGCAATGACAAAAGGATAAATAATATAAATCAAACATAAATACATAATAAAACTGCTAAAAAAAAACGTTGTTTTTCTCTACTCCTATGGATTTTGGTCTCAGTACTAAAAAGATTCATATAAAAAGTACATCGAGAATATCTGATAACTTGAATTAATTGTATACATCTTCATTTTTATTCTCTCTCATTAATAAAACCCTACATTCTAATTCCACATAAAATATAAAATTATTATTGTTTATATTGTCAGCAGCCGGATGTTTTAAAAGATTAAGTACATTCTCATCAATAATAATAAGTAATATTATTACCACGTCTCTCTTTGTTATAGCGTAAATCTCATTCAATTGCCAAACTTTAATTCCTTTAATAATTCCAAAAATTCAGTTTGAAAAACGACAACAAAAGCAGCAAATTAAATACACTTTCAAATCCATAAATCACACATATAATTATGCAAATCTGAAAAAATATGGCATGGTAAAGTTGTAGGCTTCATCATTGCCACTCCAAAAGCATCCGCATCCGCATCCGCACTCGCATCCGCATCGTAGCACATGCCCCACACCCACAATGTTATTCGTAAAACAGACAAAAGTGGAAAGTGGAAACTGAAACTCAACGAAAATTCAGGCACGTGTTTGGCTTGCAGAAATCTACATAAGCTGGCTGGCAGCCAATTTGGTAGAGGACTAACTAGCCGGTAAGTCAGACAGTTTTGGCCGTGCTCCTGCCAAGAAATGTGTAGCTAAACGTTTGGCTCGCTTCCCCATTAAAAGAATGAACAGCCAAAAAAAAAACATACTCGGTTAAAAATCTGTTTTGCCAGCATTTGCATGGCATGCGTTGTACTCGTAGTTTTGTGGCCCATTTTGCATAACTTGGCATCTCACACACACACACACACACACTCACACACACGGCTTTGCATAGCACATTTAGTTATTGGGATAGGAATATATATTTCAAGTTTTTGGTTCGTTGAGTTTCTGTGATTTTGACAGCCAGCCACAAGTGCTCCGGCCCCAGCCGAAAAAAAAAACAAAATAAAATAATAGAAGAGGCAAAAAAATATGCATAAATTGTGATATGTCCATGAAATAGAGGTGGTAAAAAAATAAAGAAGAAATGAAAAGCCTCTGCAGCCTGGACTGTCAGTTGGCATGAAGGGAAATATTTAAGAATTTTTCAATGCATTAAAAGCTTTATTGTTGGACTGTAATGTGGTCAAGTGTGCATGGAAATTCATTCAACTGTTTTCTTATGTTGTTGCTGCTGTTGTTGTTTGTCTTCATCATCGCTTTGTTTATTACATTTGCATATTATTTATTATTTATTTACATTTGTATGTATATATATTTTTATGACTTCCTTTTGCGGCCACGCAACGCTCACTTCAACATGCTGATGTTGTGAGGGTGCGCGTGAGTGTGTGTGTGTTGGTGTGTGTGTGTGTGTGTGTTTGCCATGCCCAAAGCGAGCGAAGCACAAAAGAAGCAGCAGCCGCCTTGCAGTGCTTATTTCATTAGCTATTCCCTAGAATTTTCATCTTTTTTTTGCGCTTTCCTTTTTTATAAAAGGACAACAAGGCGCCGCACAGAAAAATATGCTATGCAACCAGAAGCTGGAAAAAAAAAGTGGGAGCCGCTTCGGAGGCAACGCTTTAACTACCGGAAATTTCTTTGTACTGCTTTTCATGCTCATTTGTAGGCGACCACGCCCCCCTTCCCCTGCGCATCCACAACTTCCCCATCGCCATCGCCATCAGCTAGCAAAACACGCGCGCCCACACTCACGCCCGCCCAATTTTTCGCTGTTGACAATTTTGGCGGTTGTTGTGGCAACACGTGACTGGGATGCGTAGCAGCAACAGCAACAGCAACAATAACCAGAGAAACATCAACAGCAAAAATAAAAAAAAAAAAAAGTTACTTCGAGTTAAGTTGTGTCGAGAGTTGAGACTGCGACTGCGACTGCGACTCGACTTGGTTACTTGTTCGCTGCCCATGAAGCAAATGCGAACAAATTACTTGCCCTCGTCCTCGTCCTGCTGATGCTCGTCTTGCTTGTACTTTAAACTGACTGCCATGGACCGTTGATCACATTGAAATCAGTTTCAAAATAATTCGCCGCTGAAATTCAATTTGTTATTTGTACATGCTGCTGTGCAACAACAGCAACAAAAAAAGAGAGAAAAAAATGTGGGAGCCATTAACGCTCCAATGGCTTTGTTTGTGATGTCTTCGCAGCAGACATTTTTATTTAGTCGTAAGTAAATTATATCATTAGACCTTATTATCCTCAATCAATGCAACAATGCTATCGACGCACATGCCCACAAAGGAATCTGGCAGCTGCCTCAAAGGTGCAGCAAATTATGAAAATATTTGCTTGGAGTGCCACTTAACTTTTTCGACATAAAGCCAATTGAATTTACGTCTTTGAATTACAATTACTTTGAAAGCTGAGGCAGAACAATGTGCAATTGATTAACCCATCTACAAATAAGTCAATTATATCAAGATCATTCAAGATTCAAATGTTTCCAAATTATATAGACAACTTAATTTATTGTCTCGTAAGATGGAAAACGATATGCTTATCAAATTGAATCTACAACTTTACTATGATTAATTGTAATTGAGAGCATTATCAATGTAAATCAAAGTCCAAAAGGCGTTCAATAAATCAAACAGCTTTTAAAAGCAGGTGCATCAAAGTAAACCAAAATTTAATAGAATATTTTGTGGGGAGCGTCGCCCCAATTTATGATCTGCTGCTGTCATTTTTTGGTCCAAAGAACAAATACCTGCACGCTGCGATTTGACTATAAATTCGAGAGGTTATAAGCAGCTCGTGCAGCGTCAACACATGTCTATTGATCCTAAGTGTTCAGTTATTTTCGAGTGTATTGGCCATATTTTCACTGTTCAAATGATTGCCACCTGCTGTGAAGATGCCGTTGGAAATAGACGACGCGACGACGGCACGACCACGAATCGCGTCTAGACAGGAGTTAGACTTTTTTCTTTACAAGATTTGTGTTCGATTTGCATTTTGTCAGCCAGGTTAGAGGCGTGCAATGACCCAAACCCAAATGCCCAGAGTTCACATTCAAATATCAAAGCGGCCCCCGTTGTGGCCAATTGATGTGGCTGGCAGTTAGTTAGCTGCACATATTTGGCCACTAGCAAATTGGCCAAAACAGTTTTCCCAAATACTATGAGAGAGAGACAAAGCGGCGCTAAGACAGCGCCAATGTACGCATAATTTATGGCTTCAATTGTCTACGGCCACTCGACTATTCTACTATTTGCTTGCTTTGGGGCGAAGAACTTGCTTGGGCGCGCAGATAACGAGCGACGTCAATTTTCGCTAATAAACTCAAGAAGGATTAATTTTGTGATTTATGAGACGTGACGAAGACGCCGACGGCAGACGAAACCAGCCAACGAATGACCACTGCGAATCCATCCCCCTCTTCCTCTCCCAGACTCCTCCCCCTCGCCTGTCTTACTTGGCAACTTAGCAACGGTAACTAGAAAAATGCTTCATATTTTTCAGCTGACAGTTTTACATTAATTTGGCAGGCATATTAATTAATGTTGTCATAAATCTTCGAGAGTTAAGTTGGCCAGGATTTTAATTGTACAAGTTAGTTGGTAATTTAATTAATGTGTATTATTTTTATAGAAAAATATATGAAAAGTAAAAATAGGCAAGAAATATGAAATATTTGGGGAAGTAAAGTGCTGTCTTGAAATTCCTTTTATATTTTTTTAAAAGTCAACTATGAATAGAAGACTTTCAAAAAATAACAGACTGCAAAAATAAATAAATTTTGAACAACAAGTAGGAATAGAAGCAAGAGTGTCTTTCACTCACAATTTAATCCTAGAACAATAATTATATGAAATCAAGTAGTTTCAAAAGTCAATAATTTCAATTCATTTCAATATAAATTGCTTTTAATAGCCTTTGCAACTTTGATTCGTAAGCCAAGCGTTTTGCGTACAATTGCAGCCATTGAGAAATATTTCTTACATTCAGCCAAGTATCTCGCCAAGCAATAGAAATCGCTTGTGGTGTATTGGCAATGATAAACCCACAGAACATATACGTGAATGTATTTATTTAAGTTGAACTGTGGTTGTATGGGCCATGCTCGTGAAAGTGGATACGAAACAAGCTGTTAAAGCGGCTGTCAGGAGCTCGTTGCAAGTTGAAAAAATCAGCCCCCAAGCAGCTGAGGCAAGGCCAGAGAGTCTCCCATCTCTTTCCAAACTGCTGCCACTTTTTTGCCTTGACTATAAAAATTGTTTGCTGAGGCATTAAATTGAATGAAAATTTATGATCTTTTCATATTTACTTATGTGGTTGGCCCCATCTCCAGCTCCAGCTCCACTGTGGGCCCCAGCATGAAAGGAGCTGCGTATACGGCCTCTGGCACAAACCTGTGTACTGTGTGTGCTGGAGTCTGGGCCATTTGAGCAGGCATCGTGTGGGCTTTTCCTGTATACAACTTGTGTCTTGTGTCGCACATATTGAAGTGAGAAGCGAAACAGCTTTAAAGTTGCAATGCAAATCAAACAAATTTGCCAAAGTCCACAGGCCATCAATCAAATGGAACAAACTTATATGCCAGATACTATATACACACTAGTATTTCCAATAACTGACCTACCAGCTATTATAACTGATGGCATAGTGCAGTCAGCTGGCCATTTATCATGCCAAATGGCAAACAAAGAGCTCTCACTTTTTACAAAAAAATAAACAGACAGACTCTGAGTCGTTATCTGGTCAGCAGTTAGGCACATTGCTAATCATTGCCATTGTTTTTTTTCCTCAACTTATTTGATTCTTTTTTTGCGCTGCCTTCTTTTTTGTTTTGGTTTTACAGGTGACAACAACATGGAATTCAAGGAATTCGCTGCGAGCTGCTGGCACGTTCTATTCTCTTCTCCTGGTCTTGGTCTTGGTCTTGGGCTTGGTCTTGGTCCTTGGCCTTGGTCGGTTGGCGGCTAAGAAAGATTAATGATCCGAACTGTTGCGGCAAAGCGAGCAGCATTAATAATGCCACAATATGCAAAATACGTGTACAATAAATATACTCGTAGCCAGTCAAGGCGAACATAATTTGTAGTTTGTCAACGGCTAAGCGCACGAAAATGAAGAGATGAGACCCCCAAAGCGACCTTGAAACACCGATGCAAACAAATATCAAGTGTTTTGAGAAGTGCATGAAAGAAGCTTCACAGCAAATCGTTTACACCACATTCAGTTGGACTTTGCTCAATTCATTCAATTACAGTTGAATCAAAGACGTTTCACTGGAAATTGACATTCAAAGAATTCGCTGCAATCCCCTTCAGGGACAACACTTAAATGCCTTGTTCTGTTGTCTATTAATTGATATAAATCATTTCATTAAGGCTTGTTTCGTCATACGTACCTTCATGTATCTACATATTTAACACAGATTGCGGGTGAGTGAGTGAGTGAGGAAGAAGCAGACGTATAATCTCACACTTGGCATATGGCAAGTGGGTCCATAACTCTCTCGGTGTTGTCATGTTGGACATGAAAGAACCTGTCCAGTTTGCCAGCCCGCATATTGTATGACTGTGCTGTGCTGTGCTGTGTTGTTTGAATGCACATGCAGACGCAAGTGCAGAGAAGCAAACGCTTCAGTTTCAGTTGCAGCTTCAACACAGATTTTGGTCTGGTCCGTGCATGTTCCGTTGTCAAAATACGTTTGTTGCATGTAACTCAATGTCGGCTTAGAGCTGCTGCTGCTTCTGTTGCTGCTGCTGCTGCAGGGCACTGGCTGAGGCAGCTGCTTTATGCACGCTCTGACACAAATGCACTGCGATCGCCCCTGCAACATGAAAGACAAGCGCAATGTCAAGCGAAATAATAGCGAAAGACATGATGCAACGATGACGGCGACGACGACGACGACAAAAACGAGGACGTCGACAAGAATGGGTTGAAGGTGGCTGCAGCTGCTGTGGCTGAATAAAATGTCCCACAGTGATTTATTGTTGCACTCAGCGAGTTGGCGAACAAGTTGCCACATGCAAGGCGTCCAGGCCGCCAGCAACTTCATCATCTGGTGATGCGACATACATATATCGTCATTATCGTCATCAACACCTGACATTTCAGCTAAGTGTCATAAATAATCAATTAAACTTACCAATTAAATAAGCTTCAAGCATAAATCGATACATCTTCCACACATTTACTGCACATTAAATCTTAATTTGCGAATTTCACAATAAGCCGCTGTCAGTGTGACCGTTGCGTGCGATTACAAAAATGCTTCTCTTCGCAAGTTAACAAGCGCAGCTCGACGATCTGGCAACACTTTACAGCACTGTTAACTCTTTAAAGCTCAAAGTCCGTTAGATTTTTGAATCTCAATAAGCGTGACTTTATTTTTATTGCATCTACAAGTTTAGGCAGCATATTTCTGCCACACTTTTTGGCACATGTCCTGCAAGGCTGGCATTTAAATTGGCCGAACATTTATGCCTTTTGCTGTCGCTTGCACTTGGCGAACGCCTTTTTGCAGTGTCAGCCAAAACTTGAATGCAATATTAAAGCATTTATTTGTATCTATCACAGCACTGCGTTTATTTCCAATTTATCATTTATTATTTTTAAAAACTAAATAAACTAAGCTTTTTATTATCTGCTCTGCGAAATGGTTTTTATATATCAGCTGGAATTTTGTTGATTGGCATAGCAATAATAAATGAAGGAATCATCAGGAAAAAGAAATGAATACAATAGAAAAGCAATGCTAGTGCAGTTGCTTATTGCATTTGGCTTCAATAGAAAATTCCCCAGTGCTGGCGCTTTATATTTCAGTTGTTCTTTATTTTTTTTCTCCTCATACCCTGTTTTACTTTCAGTTGCTTCATTCGGGCAATCAATTCGTTTTTTGTGTTGTCTCCATCCAGTCCTTTGTGTGCGCACGTCTTTCAAGTCTAATCAACAGCATTTCATCAGCGCAAAGTTTAATTAAAATAAATTACAACAACAGACGAAAAAATTCGCTTTTCGTCGGCTACTGAAAAGGGTTTTTTGCACCGACCGAACGACCAAAGCGAGGGACCATCGCCAACAGAGTCAGAGGCAGAGGCAGAGGACAGGCTAAATGCCAGCTAATCATATTTTAGGACTTTACCCCCAACAAAGCCAAAAAACGGGCTGGGAGTGTGAGAGAGTGAAATGAAGAAGACATCTTTAAGCTGCAGCCCGTTGGAATACTCTGTTATTAGCAATGTCATAATTTCATTACTGTCAACGGTCGCGATGTCGTCGCGACGCTCCTTGTTCTGGAGCCAGAGCTCGGAGCCGATGTCCTGAGCTTCCTCTCTAAATTACACACGCGTGGCAGGTCTATTTATTACCGTTAGCGGTAATCCTAAGCCACGACGGCAGTGTCTGAAACAAAAGCAATAAGCGCTTGATTAGATGACGAGCTCGCAACGACTAACAAATACCCTGCTGAAGCAAACAGAATTCTGACACTGTTAGTATATAATGTTTGGGGGAATAGTTAAAGAATTAAGAGCAGCTGTTCATAAATCTTAACTTCATAGAGCATATTCACTTTGAATCTCACCTATCCAGCTGCTCAACTCGAGTAGGCAGCTTCCGCCATTAGGCGAAATGTCGAGCTCTCCTTTTTCAGCAGCGGCTGTCGCGTTCTTTTTTTTCACAGCCAATATATCATGATAATTTGCATTTCCGGCGTGGTTGGAAAATTGAGTAAGTAGCTCCCGAAGCCAGAAGCCAGAACCAGAACCAGCGACAGTGACACTGCCGAAGAAAAGCTAGAAGAAAAGTTAAGAATGAAAAAAAAAAGTACAGGCCGAAGAGAAAGCAGAAAATGTGAGGGAGAAAAAAAAAAAAGAAATTCCCTTTCGCTGGCAGCTGTTGCCTCACAAATGTCTCAAGTGGCAATCAAGGCGCTTCCATTCAAATTTACGTCGCAACAAATTACCAAGCATTTGTCAAGTTGTCACGCCCACCGCACCACCGCATCGCCAACAGCACCTTGCCTCTGCCCCGCTGCTGCTGTTGCTGCTGCTGCTCCTAATCCACTAGTGTGAAAAATCTATGCTCGCTGCAAATGTGCCGCGAAATGTGTCAAGGAAAAAAGGGAGCAAAGCGCACGCACTTTGATAAATTTTTATGAAACGCCTCAGCCGAAAAGTGTTGACAGTCGACTAATGTGCTTATTTATATTAGCCAGCAGTGAATTAGTTCATTAGCGAAATAAATATCCAGCAACTCGCCCAATTAAACGAGTCGAGTACAGTTTTACATACAGTACAGTACAGTACATACATATGTATAAGCAGTTCAAATTATATTATTGCCAAGACCATGTGCTGAGAGGACAGGGACTCGTTGGGATCGCTTTCGCCTCATTACTTTCATAATCGCCGTACGCTTGGTCGATTAAACCTTTTGACCAGCTGCCAGCGAGAGTTTGCTTTTGTTGCTGAAAATTCAATTAATTTTGTGTTGAGCTGCCCCAAAAACTCAGCTCATCTCATCTCAACTCAACTCATCTCATCTCATCTCAACTCATCTCAGCTTAGTCGAGCGCAGATCCCGTCTCAACTTTGTTGCCTATAAGCAAATTTTAATTGCAAATATTTTCGAAAAACTGCGTAAGAGCAAACGCAACAACAATGTTGCCAATTCTGTGGTTGTGGCAAAACTATTTCGTGAACAGCACTCAACACCCGGCACTTGCCACTTCTCTCTCTCTCTCTGTCTCTGTTAAGGGTTGGGTTTTGTGCTCGAGGTTTTTGGGCATCACCTCTGAGGTGTGTGTGAGGTGCAAAGGAGAACCGCAAGAAATAATAAAGAAAAGCCAAGACGTGGGCAACAATATTGCAGCAAAAGAACCTCGCTGGCCAAACAAACGGTAATTTCTCACCTATTTATGGGCGTAATAAACGTTTATGATGATGCCTTGGTCCTCTGCCTTCCCCTTTCCAGTTGTTAACGCTTTCTGCTCTGGCCTGACAGCTAGACGGCACACGGTCAATGTTAGATTATGCCTGTGTGTGTGTGTGTGTGTGGGGCAACAACAATGTTGGCCAAACACTAAACTTTAAACATTTCAGTACAGATGCTGAAATTCCGTTTACCTTTCACAATATTTTTGGGGCTTGCGAGGTGCCAAATGATAAAAGGTCAATAATGTGTAAAGCTGACCAAAATACGACGTAGTTTAGCAACTTTCCACTTGAACTTTGGCTGTCGAAGGTGTTCCAACATCGAAGGGTGACAAATGATTGACGCATGGATGTGCATTAAAAATTTAAATTGTATAAATATATACTTTAATAATACTAATCAATACTTGAACTTTAATTCACTGTATTGATTTTGTGCCTATGAAAATTGTCTAACATTACTCTTTTGAAACCCAAACTATAAATAACAACTCCATTACCAATTTAATGTATTGAAGGAATATTAATATTGCAGAATTCGAGACAATGGAAAACATGTTTTCGAATGTAATTAAACTAAACCGCATTAATGCAAATCACATTTCAAATTTCATTGGAATGCGATGCGCTTCATTGCATTGTCATCGGCTAGAAGTCTGTTGTGTATTTATCCAAAATCATATCAGTTATTACAACCACACACACACAGATATTCACACCCGGTACAAGAGCCACACAGATGCAAACAAGACGGCGAACAAGATATATTCGAAATACATTTCATGTTGAATAGTAATATTGCAATGTGGACAAACTTCTACAACATCAAAATTTGCCTAACCGCTGACTAATAAACATTTGACTTTTCCCTCGGTCAACGGCAACAATAATATCAACAAAAGTAATACCTTCAGCAGCAGCAGTAGCAACAACCTCAATTGGTCGGAGAAAAGTATCCAAACTGCATGCAACACACACTTGGTATGATTTGTGGTAAGTGCAGGCATTTTGCGAGAGACGTCACAAACAAACTTTAATTAATTAAAATTCATTGCCCAAGAGAGGCAGGGAGGAGGAGGAGCAAATCACAACATTCAAATGGCATATTAACTTACTTAGATAAGCACAAGCAGTTGCCAGGATATGCTGGATATGAAGGATATGAAGGATATGCTCGCATGTGTCTAGGCAACAGCGTTAAGTAGGTTCAACTATGTTTGGCCTGCAATTGTTGGTTTATGCATTGATGGGCTCTTATATTGTCTGTGCTGAACACAAGCAACACACACACACACACACACACACACACACACAGAGACACACATGCATCGAGAAGAGGACGACCTACCGAATGGCTAACTAATATTTGGCCAACTGACGACAGGACAACAACACGAACTGGTCAAGGCAAACACAGCAACAACACTCGATTCCATCTGTGTGTATCTTTGGTCCTTTGCAGACTGACAAGCCTGCAGCTAGTTGATTATTTGGTTTGTATTAACTTAGCCAGTTTACCAGTACTTGGCCAACATCTGGGCATAAATATTTTTCGATTGCCAGGCTAATTATGTAACTAATGGTTTCTCGTTACAAATATCGCCCCAGTTTGATAGTCAGTCTCGATACTCGAGTCACAATCACGGCAATTTTAATCAAATCTGTTTAACAGCTATCAAACGTTGAATTCCAATTTTGCTATACATTATTATTTCTCATGCTCGTGCTGTTTCGATTCAAATATCAATTTCAACAACAATTCAACAGAAATTTGGGAATGCGATAACATGCCGCATTAATTTGTATGCACCTTCGCAAGGTATAACGACTTGCACGTTAAACATGCAACAAATTAAATAGATATCGATAAGTGTATTTTGAATTCAGCAAACCGAAAATTGGTTTTATTTCCCTTTTACAACTTACCAATTCTTTTATTGGGCATTTATTATCATTTCGTTGACCCAAATACCGATATCCACATTGCAAAACTAAATGAAATAGTCCAAAAATTGTTTTATTTCAACACTAATTTGGGTTTAATTTTAATGATGATTTGCCGAAACCTTTTTGTGTTATGTTGTGTGAAGGGGGAGAGGGGAGGGGGCGACTCTGTTGATTTTCCAGTCCAAAAAGCAAACAAAACAGATTTGAGTGTGCCACTGAGTGTGTGGGAGTGTGCGAATGTGTTTGTGATTTTTGGCAAAATGTATAATTATTCATGCAGCTGTTTTTGGTTCCCACACAATTAATCACGGGCTGAGAAAATCTTTGGGTCCCAGCCACAATAAAACTACAGTGAACAAAATAAAAGTCGACAACTTCAAAACTTACCCGTAGATTGCTCGACACTTTCACATTACGTCCTGATTTCACCACTCCACCCCCCCCGCACATAAAGTGTGGCAGCCAAAAGGTTGTTAGACTGTGGTTATCCTAGGCATGGTGCTACATTTATGAGCCATGTGCGACAACTGTCGAAAATGCCAACAGGCGACGTGCCTCGCACCCAAGTCAACTCAGCGCTTGACATGTGATTGAAAACTTTGACTTTGCTGCATGTGCCAGCCATCCAGCCAGCGTTCTTCTGAAGGATGGCTAAAAAATGCGAGGCAGGTTGCCGACTTTGCCCAGGTTGTCATGTTGTTGCCCAAAAAGCAAGTACAGAGCATCACTCGGTTTGCGGTTGTGCGAGAAAACTTGTCAAAGTCTCGAGTTTTGTGGCATTGGCAGCAGCAACGTATGTGTGTTTGTGTGTGCTAGTACTTTGGTTAGTGTTTTATTAAAAATGCTTCTGTTTTATGACAAATTCCCAGCAAAAATAAAAGCAAGCCAAAATAAGTGAAGTCATAAGACAAAAACTAAACAGATATCCCACTAAACTTTTATGCAGAAGTTGCGAAAATAAGAAATAAAATTGGTACGACGATTTCACGAAGAAGAAGAAAGCTACAGAAACAGATATTTTTTAAAAATGTTTTATCTAACAATTTACAAATTTGTTCTTAATCTGTGAAGGCATAAAAATGGCCTGATTTTTTTATTAAAATATTAGTAAGAACTTATTAAGTTCTTATGTTCTTAAGATTTCGGGATTTCTGATTCTTTTTTAAACCAAGTTGTTACTAAAAAAATAACTTATTACTCTAATATATAGCAAGAACTTGGCCATTTGAACTTAAGATCTCAATAGCTTGGTCTCAAGAACTTATGGACTTTTGTTGTATATTAATATTTAATCATCTTGCTCAAATAATATACTTTGTCAGTGAAAGGAGTTAAGCAACAGATCAAAATTGAACAATGATTAATAAAATAAATAGTATTGACCTGGCCTGCAAGATGAACTGAAATTAATATTATTGCAATTATCAACAGCCATAAATCTTCCATTGTCTTGCAATTTGATGTGCAATATGCGCGTGTGTGTGTGTGTGTGTGTGTGTGAGAGAGTGTTTTTGATTGGCTTGAACAAAAGAGGTTGCAACAGTATTAAGTGTTATAATAAATGTTTATGTTGCATAAAAGGCATTCCACAATTTGTGTCAGCGACTTTAATCAAGTTGATTAAAGCGAACAAAAGGACATGCAGATGAATTACATATTAAAAATGATTACAACAAAATTGTGTAATTACAATAAATGCGACATTTAACTGCCATGCTTATCGAGGCGCAATTACAATGACAACGATGTGCTCAGCAGCAGCAGCAGCAGCAACAGCAGCAGCAACAGCATCACAAACAACAACAACAACAACAACAACATCTGAATGAGAGACGACATTGGTTGGCCAAGCGATTCGCATTAATGCGCATAAATATGAAATCATGCGTTAAGATCAACAATTCAACAATTAAAACTTAATTGCATTAACATGAAATGTGCATCATCAACAATGGAACAGAACTATGCCGCACACACTCGCATACACTCACTGCTATAAGTATTCTACCCGAGTCCATCGTCCATCCAGAGTCCAGGCTCAGTTCAGAGCAATCACTTGCGAAAAATTATGCGATAAGCTCGCGGCCAGACACTTGCAAAGAATTTTCAATTATGCAGCGAATGGAATAAATTGCCAGACTGTTGTTCTTCTTGTTCTTGTTGTTGTTGGAGTAGTGTTGCCCTGTCATAAAGGATATCTTTGCGAACACCTTTATAGGGCGTCGGGCAGCGCTGCTCTATTAGTTTAATTTATATGAAATTGTTTTGTGCAGCATTAAAGTCATAAAAAAGTTTGGCTCAAAAGGTAACACACACTGGGTATATATTAAAAGGGATCAGGGATACAATACACTAATACTAACACACACACACACACACACAGCCATACACATGGAGTATGCGCTATAAAATTGTGAGGTTATACTCGTAAAGTCCACCCGCCCCCCGCCTCCTCCCTCACCCTAAGGTAAGTTAAGAAAAGCATCGCTTGGCAGCGCAGCTGACGTCGCTGACGGCGTCGCCAACCTCAAAATGCTTAAATGGCTTTTTTGTTACACGTAGCAAAATACTTTGTTGTCTGTGTGTGCGTGTGAGTGTGTCAGTGTGTTGGTAGCAACGGGACATCGGGACAGCGGGGCAGTGTGGCAGGCGGGAAGCTTTCTACGTTTGCGTTTGGCATTGGCGTGCTGGTGTGAATTTATATTACAAACTATTACTGTCAAAAAACACGTTTACATAGCACAAATACACACACACACTCAGATACACACACACACACACACACACCCACACTGCCTCACATGCCAGACAGTCATGTGCGGCGCCCCCTCGGGACAGTCTCCAACCCAACTGGCAGCGGCAGCTTGTGGCTATGGCTGGAGTTGGGATTCAGGTTGGGA
This sequence comes from Drosophila ustulata, assembly GCA_035047365.1. Taxonomy (NCBI): domain Eukaryota; kingdom Metazoa; phylum Arthropoda; class Insecta; order Diptera; family Drosophilidae; genus Drosophila; species Drosophila ustulata. Next base: position 22,126,322 of record JAWNPT010000094.1, read on the forward strand.
TTGGGGCGGGGGTTGGGAGTACTTGTAGAAGGTTGTAGCATCTTGGCGTTTGCACACACAACAACAAGTAAAAATGCAGCTACTTTCAATGGGATCGACTACTAAATATCCTGCAGCTGATCACAAATTGTTTGGTAAATATAATTTTGATGGCTGTTCATATATTTTCAGACAAATTTAATTCAAACATTAGAACTGTGAACTACTTAGTAAAGAAGCAGTACAAAATATTAATAACATGCAATTAAATTAATAATAATTATATAAATATCATTCATAGTAATTATAAAATTAGTCTGTAACTAAATTATGTGTACTAAATTTTTTGACGATGTATGTATAGTATGATGATGTGGTTATTGTAGCATCAATTAACAAGGATTTGTTATTGAAGCGATAGGAAATACCTTCAATAAATAAATCAAATTATTTGTGTCAACAAAACTGTTGCAAAATGTAGATTTTTAAAGATTTTCAATTAAAATGAAAATTATTTTTAATGCTGTCAAGACTTACATATTTTTGTTTTTACTTTATCCACAAAAAATATATATCGATAGTCTATATTTCATATATTAATAAAATGCTTAAAATATGTATATACTTTTTATTTTTCTACACTTTCTGAAATTAAATTTTGTCTTGATAAATTATGTTTCAAAACTGATAATGCCAAGAAAATAATATTATTGTTACTTCTTATAATTCTCGTGCAGCTTTTGCATGCCCTCTGATTTCTTTTGTCGTGTGCAGGGTATAAAAATTGCTTTGCTGACACAGTTTGTGGCAATGGCTCTGAGCTTTGGCATTAGGCAATGTGGACGTGGCTGCTACAAGGTGTTAACGGGCGGCCTTATGGACTTGTCCGTAAGCTCCAGTCTAAGACTGTTTGTCACTCACCCTGCCTAGCTCCACCGCTCCCCCTCTCACTCTCTCTCTGTGTTCCTCTTTTTGACTCCCCCTCTACTGATATAGTTCCCCAGCAGCCTGTGCTCTCTCAGACGTCGCATCAGCATTAGTTTTAATGCGTCTTCTCGCTGGGGGCAACAAACTGCGCACCAGATGCACACACACACACACACACACACTCTCAGTACTCGTCTAAGCTCGTCCGGTTTGGACCATGGCTTTTAAGCCTACTTATATGCCACGCCTACGACCAGCTTGTGGGCAGTAATAATTTACATAAATTTCATTAGCGCAGTTGGCAATCTGCAAACGGCTCAGCATTCCATTCATTGTTTCGATGAATGTGTGTTTGTGTGCTGGTGTGTGTGTGAATATAAAATTTCATTTAATTTGCAACTTGTTTAATTTATTGCATGTTTACAATTTGCAATTTGTACAATTCGATTTAAAATAACAAGCAGAGCAAACAGAGGCAAAAAAAAAAACGACATACGGAGAGGAGAACGCACGACAAAGTTGCTAAATGAAATTAAATGTGAAACAGAATTCAGTCTGGCCAAAAACATGGCAGGCTTAAATGTACATATTTCTCTTATTGTTGTTGCCGTGTTGCGTGTCAACGCTCAACGCTTTCACTTAACTGTCTGTGTCATTTGGGGTCACGCCCCCATTTTCCCCATTTCGCATTTACCACTTGCCTCTTACCACTTGACTCGCCGTTGCCGTTGCCGTTGCCGTTGGTGCTACCCAATGCCTTTGCCTGTGGTTTGTCTGCCAAACAACCCAGTAACCTCAGCTCCCCCCTTTGGACGACCTCAGATACGTAGGCAACCCGTACATACACTTTAACTAGTTTGTCTGTTTGCTCCGCTTGTTTGTCTCCTGCCCAGCCCCAAACACCTCGTCTACAATGTCCTGTCGCATGCAATTTTTGTGCATGTCCTCTTTATGGTAGCAACAAAATGTATTTACCTCATATTTAATTAAATTGCCAACGCAACTGAAATTTCAATGCTTTATTTGCATAGTTAAGTATTTGAGTGCGCATTTTGTGCCATGCACGCTACCCGAAAGCCGCATTCACAAATTCCCTGCATGCTTTCGACTTTTTCAAGTATTCGTCCAACAAAATATATTGTTTTTGTTATCATTTTCACAAAGTTTTTCGTTCAACAACGCACAAAGTAATTATCCGATTTTAGTGAACTTTTCCATGGAATACTTTTCGAATTTGAAGTACATCAAAATATACAATAATTAATTAAGTTGAAGACTTTTACTAAATTTATTTAAATTTTCTGGTAGAGCATCTGTGTAAACTGTGAAGCCGAATTATTTCAGTCTCTCACGGATTTCTCAGTCATTTGGCTTAGTTTAGCATTCTGGTTTGTAAATGATCGTTATTTTTGCTGCTGTTATGCAGTATTTATGCATTATTTGTTATTGTTTTCTCCTGTCCAATGCTCGTAAATTAAAAATGTTCTAACTCCAACAGGCAAATAATAATAATAATAAAATACAAAATGGAAAAAACAAACTGAGAACAGAAGTGACACATTGAAAAATTCATTGGATATTTTTAATGCTGCTGCAAACTAAGCAAATAAGCCAAGAATTTCCATCTCATCGTAATTTGGCTAATTTAACGGCACATTCAGCACACAAATAGCTGCCAATCATGACCCACAGCAGCCCTTTCTCTCTTAATTTACTCCACTCACTCGCTCCCTCTCTCTCTCTCACATTCTCGGTGTCTCTCTCTAACATGCATACGCATAAATTTGACCCAGAGTTGTTCTTGTAGCTTTCTGTGTGAACTTTGGCATTGCTTGCTCAAAAATTTATGTGCACGTATACGTAATTTATTTATTAACCCCTTGAACGTTGAGTCAAAGTCGGAGTTTCAAGTCACACACAAGAGCAGGCAGAAGGGAAGGAGGGGGAGCGGGGGCAAATATATTTTAACCAGAAAGAGCAAACATGACAGAGGCCCAAAAATGTTTTTCTGCCTGCCACAGCATCTTGGCAAATTTACACGAATGAAATAAATTTAAATTAGTTTTAACACATTAAGCGTAAAAAGGCAGGCCCTAAAAGTCAGAAATCGACATTGTTCTTGTTCTCGTTTGTTACAGTTGTTGTTGCCCTTGTCGTTATCAGCGCTCTCTCGCTCCCGCACACACGCACACACGCACACTCGCACACACGCACACACACACTACCCACATGCTGAAGGGGGGGACATCGGGGACGCTGTAAAACTGTTGAAACATACGCAAACATAAACTTTAATGAATTTTACCAAATCCAAACGCACGCACACAACGACATCATTGCCTACACATACATATCTATATACGTGTGTGTGTGTGAGTGTGTGTGTGGTGTTGCTTTTGTTGTGCTCACGCGGCGCGTATGAAGTTATTTTGCTAACCTTTCGCCGCCATTTTGTTGCCATAGAGCTGCCAAATATTTGCATGAGCGCGAAGAAAAAACACACGCTGCTACCGAAAACATTTTAGTTTGGTGAGAAAATTAAACGCGAACTCGCACACACTCACACACACACACATAGACAGTTAGATTTTTCGGGTTGCCGTTGACTGCAACTTTTTGGCACTTCACTGCCGACGTCGACGGCGACGGCAACGGCAACGGCGACGTCGTTGCCAGGCCTCTTCAAACTTGTAAGCCACAGCGTCGGAGGTAAGCAGCAACTTTTCGGGTAGGGGGCGTGGCCGGCCTGCCTGCCTGCCAGCCAGCCTGTGGATGGGCGGCTTGGGTAACGCCCTCACATTACGCATAAATTTTGCACTTTACAAATTTGCCACGCACACGTTTGCGGCATTTTGTGTTACATTTACACAACGTGTGTGCCACATCAAGGCTGCTTGGTGGCAGGTGTAGTGCGGCAGGGAGGGGGTGGGGGATGGGGGATGCGACAACAGCGGACAACTACTATACATATGTAAAACGTGCGCCATTTGTCACAATACAAACGCACAGGGTGACAAGGCGTACAAAGTTTGCCAGTTTCTGTGTGAGTCTTACATGCCATTAAAAGCAGGCAAATCGAAAGCACAATGACATTTCCATCTCATCCAGTTCTCAACTAACCATCAGATACTTTTGCCTTTCTAAGTGCTAGAAAGCTAAGCCTGATTTATGACAAGACTGACTACAATATAATAAATAATAAATAAAGTTCTGAAAACAAGATTTCATAATCTTTTGTTCTCAATGAAAAGTTCTTGATATAAGATTTCATTCTTAAAAGCAAAGTATTTTATTTTATCTTAGTTAAAACTAAATATTTCTATATTATTTATTTCTATATTATTTCTTGAAATCGAAAACATCTCAAATTTACTATTTATTCCATTGTAACAAAGTTTCCAGCATCAACTCCTTTAAAGTTTTTAAACTAGGAAACAAACTCATAGATATTAGCTTGCAAGTTATTGTATTACCGAAAGCATTGTTAGTTTTTGTAACAAAAATTACTTAAATATGCATAATAGTCGAGTAAGGCAAACAGCCAGCATAATAAGACCCTAATAACACAGCAAGTACTCGGCAAAGTTTATAACAACTCTAGCACAGTTTTCTATCTATACTAAACTAAACTCCAACCCCAAGTAGAAGACACACACACACACAGAGTCTCACCTCAGTTTTAGTGTTTTGGGGGCGCAGTTAAAATGTTGGCCTAATGCCCGTAAACAAATTAGAAAGCAGCTCCCGCAGCACCCGCCAATGCCAATGCGGCGTATGCGTAATGTGAGCGTGTGTTGTTAGTGCTTGTAAACTTGCCGCGCTGTCAAAATGTCAAAATTCACCTGGGTGCCAGGGGCTGCTGCTTCTGACACCGACGAACGACGAACGGCGAACGACGCGCGAGGAGCTAAAAAATTAAGCGAAAGTGTAATTGGGCGTCGCTGGGTTAATAGAGGTTGCAACGCGTTTTTCAACGCCCGCCACTTAGTTTTAATTAGTGGGTTACCTTTTCGCCAACATCGCGTCCCATAACAAGATATAACGCAAAATGGTAACGTGGCTGCCAGATTATAAAAGTTAAAGCAGTGCACTGCCTGATTGGAAACGAGCGAAAGCGACGGAGGAGGAGAGAAGTCCTCCATTATCCATAAATAATAAGTGCAAACCAGCAAACCGGGGTCAAAAGTAATCAATTGCCCAATAACCCCCAAATGCAATTGCACAATTAATTTATTATTAGCTGCGCTTGTGTTAGAAGCCATGCCAGCAGACCTTCCCCCCTGAATTCCATTTCCCTGGTCCACTGTTCTCACTCTTTTGGGTCCCGCGCTAAAGTGAATTATTGGCCTTTGTCGCCGGCTGCCCGATGCATTTTAGTGGCGCGACCTAATTGCAAAAGTGTTGCAGCATTTGGCGGCTTAAAAATGTGCAGCTGACGCAGGCTCTGAAATAATAAGCGGCACTTCATAAATTTGTTGGGTGCAATGCGCTATTTATTGGCATTTGATGCACAAATAGTTAATAGGATGAGACACAGACAAGCTGTTGACTGGAATTTAATTAAAAGCTAAAGCTACGTTATTAGGCAAATAAATTAACTCGTTATTTATTTATTAACTTACTTAGCAAGTTTAGAGCAATACTTTTAACTTTTTTATATTAAATTAAATTAAATAAATTATCAAAACTTAATCTCACTACTTATAATCAACTGATATGCTCATATTTATCTTCCGAATGTGCATTTCCAAAATGCGAGAAGAATTGTATATTAATTGTCTATCACATTATGATTTATTAAACAGGATAACAAGTGTTCTCATAATCAGCAAGTTATTTCATTTTTACATTTTTAAAAGGTTATTGACATCAAGTTTTCTTCTGTTTGTTACTTCTTCAAATTATAATTGGATGTGCATTACGTTATTTTGTTTTTTTAAATATATGTATATTTGAATGCGTGTTTTTTCCAGTCTGATAAGCTAGAAGTTGGCATTGTTAGCGGGCATCAATCGGAGGGTGTCGCACATTGTGGTGGCAGCGGCAAACCGGGCTACAATTGTAATTACATGCGATTGCCTCAAATTATAAATGCATATACTTTTACATACGCAGCGTGTGCGGCAAAAGATTGTTTATTAAAAGGAGCGCTGTGCGGCAAAGTGTGTGCTGAGAGCTGGAGGCTGCAACCACAGACTGGCAGCAAATGGCAGCTATTACTTACCAGAGGCAGACAGACACGCCCACACCCTCGGCCAGCCGACGCACAGACACCGACAACAAGGCATTTAAATTGTCATGGAAGGCAAGCTGGTAGGCTGCAAGGCAACAGCAACAGCAACAGCAACAGCAACAGCGACAACGACAGCGACAGCGACAGCAACAGGGGGAATACAAGGATATACCATAAGCACAAGGACAACAGGCAAAACAGCAAAGGCTTGTCGCTAGACAGCGTAAAAGCAAAAAGGACTCGCAACTGCTGCGATTGCGACAGCATGAGCAACTGCGGCTTGCTGTGCTTTTGCTTTTTATAAGCGTTTTGCTGAGCAGCAACAAACAAAATCACGAAGCAAACGAAAGAAAGTATCGCAACATGACGGTGGCAACCGTATTTACACCTTGTTGCTGCGTCCTTGCCATATGCTTAATGAGCAGGCCGGATGAGGCATTGCCTGGCATCTGAGTTTGGGTTGCGTTCAGCGCCCTCAACAGAGCCGCAACAATTGTGTTCGCATTTTTTTGTTGTGTTGTGTTGTGTTGTGTTGTTGTTATGTTGAATTAACACGTTGCCAACTGTTGCTAGTTGTCTGTTGGCTGTCGCAGGAAGTTGTCAACTTGGCGCCGTGGCATAAATTCAATTAGCAAAGTGTCCTCAAAGTTGCCGTACACGTCTAAAGCAACAGGAAAGGCAATCGGAGATGCCTCTGCTGACCCTCGACGGGCGACAGGCGAAAGGCGACAGGCGACTGTCGAGAGCGTAGATAGCTGAGCCTGTGAGTAAAGCTGTGTCCTTGGCCATTTCCATTATGTATTCGAGTATGGTCACATGCTATTGCTACTGCTATTGGTATTGGTATTTGTATTTTGTTAGCCTTTTCGACTCACAATCAGCGCACTGAAGCGCACATCCTGTCAGCCTGAATGATTGTCGAGATCTCGCACTAGGCAGCACCAACAATAACGAACTGAATATTGCGGTGGGCTGGGGTGGCAGGTGGCAGGGAAGGGAATGAATATATCCAGCTCTTGATTTAAACACAAACTGAAATGCACACAAATGGAATTCGAGTTTGAGCGAGCTCGGCAAGCTCTCTCAATCTTCTCACCCAATGCTGGGTTCTATTATTACGCCAGCTTATTTATATACAATATCTAACCAAGTCGCTTGCATGTGTATCCTGGCAGACAGCCAACACGGGCTATGACAGACAGTACCAGCAGAAGTTTCAACATATTTTTTCATATTTCGAACTGACAGCAAACAAAATTTACAGGGTATTTGGTGGCCGCGCGCAGTTCGCTGCAAGTCATTTTTGCTTTCTTTTTTCCCCTCTCATTTTGTTCAAGTCAATTTCGGTTTGGTTTACTTTGAAATGATTATGATTTGATGCGTGGCATTGCAAGCTAATGGACTCGGATACAGCAAATTGTATTTCTCGTTGCTGCTGCTCGAGTTGTTGCTGGTGTTGGTGTTGCTCTTAGTCCGACAACATCTTTCGATTAGCACCTGCACTTTGCTGCAGGCAAACCACTAAAATGTGTCACTAAATGCTCTCCGCATGCAAAACGCAATGCCAAGAATTTTACATAGTATGAACAATCAGGCAACTAAACACGATACAACACTCTACAACTGCAAACTCTCTTCGGCATAATAAATGCATTCAAGATATAATACAGTCTGAGAGGCAGCTTGCTGATGAGTAATATAAGTGAGAACTTATAGTAAAAATTAATTGTTTCGGAATTATTACTACTAAATAAATTTATGATGCACTTTTTTTACTTACATTTGTTATCGACTTGTTATTTTTATTATATATCTATTATTAAAGTAATTTATTTTTTTAGTTCAGTTTATATTTCTTTACATATAATTTTGTTAAATTTCGTTCTGCATGATCATTGATTAAAAATAAGTAATAAAATACTGTATACTTGACATAATCCTTTATTAATTTATTGAGGAATAATTCATCAATAATAATAAAATAATTCTATATAAAAAATACTTGTTATAATTTATTTGATTATTTATTCATTATTCAATCCATATTTATTTACATTTCACTTGCAATATTCAATATAATATTTGCTTATTCAATGACTTTCGAATATTTTAAGCTTCATCACAAGTAAGTGTGCTTAAAGCGTCTGCTATGCCCTACTTGTTTATGCATTTGTTAAGCTAGTAGCTAAAGAAACTGCAGCTTGCAACTCGGAGCTTTTGCAGTTCTCACAGTTGAGTTCTTGGCTGGCTTGTGGTAAGGCTGAAGGAGGGGGGCGTGTGGTGTGTTGGGGTGACCATGTTGGGCTGAGCTGAGTTGCCTTGGAGTACGACTACTTCGCTGTAATTGCCAACTTTGTGCTGTTGTACTCGTAGCAGTTGTTTTTTGCTATTGCTCTAGATGTCGTTCAGTTAACGCTGCTGCCCGCCCACAAACCCACGGCTCTTGCTATTGTTGTTGCTAGTGTTGTTGTTGTTGTTGTTGTCGGTGGTGCTGCCACTAAAAACAACCACAACACAAAACTATTTTGTTCACGCAATGCGAAAATGTTTCGCTTGTGTTTTTGTTGTTGTCGCTGTTGGCGCTCTTGGCGCTGGCATTTGGTGTTACGTATACGCAACGTATGGCGGGTCGCAATTTGCATTTGTATGCACATTGTTGTTACAATGCACGAAGCAGCCATCGTCGGTGATGGGGATGGAGGGGCGAGTTTCGTTTGGTCTCTTGTAATTGCTTTAAACGTCATCATCACTGGCTCTGACTTGTGCCATTGTTGTTTTGCTGCTGTTGTTGTTTGTGTCGCAACGCTTGTGTTTTGTTGCGCAAGTTTATTAAAATTTTGAATATCATCAAAAGCCTTTGGCACTGATTTTCCAATCAAAATTCAATTTCGTTACAAACTCTTTTCAAATACTGCTGTATGTACGCAATAGGAAAGCATAATCCGTGGACTGAATTCTTCAGTCTTCATGGCCGACTCAGAAGACGCAAGATTAAGACAATGAAAGAACGGCTTAAAAGGCGCCAGCAGAACTTCATAGACAATCAAATAAAATTATTGCTGCTCGACTTTCGTATTCAGGTTAAGAGGCAGATGATCCGAAAGCTGAAGAAGTCAATCAGATCTAAGCGAAATCATAGGCCAAGTGCAATCGATCGATCGCTCAAGACAAGAACGAGTTCAGTTACGGAATTAACTACTGCGAGTGTGAGATAACTCCATAAGCGAGCTTGAGAATTGAGGGAAAGTAAAGCCACTTTAAGTAAATCTAGAGTCGATAAAAATAATACGTAACTGCCATTAAATGTTACACTCTCTTTCACTCTTGCAGCTTTCTCTCTCTCACTCTCATACTGGTTTATTGATCTCTTTCACTCGCAGTGCCATAAAAATCAAAGCAGCCCCCAGCAACAAATCGCATCTACTTAAACCCGAAAAACTTTCACGGCATTAATAAATATTTACAGGCACATCGCGTCCTCATTGCTGTCCGTTCACTGCGGGAGAATGGGGCGTGGTTGGCAATGAAATCAAATCAAATATGCACGCTGACGTTTTATATATATCGCATCGTCTGGCGTTAGTCCGTTTGGCAGTCTGTCTGTCCATTCAGCTTGGCGTGCTCACAAGAATTTAAATCATGCGCTCTCCGGGCCGACTTACATGCTACTTACAAGCCAAAGCGCCTATATGTAAGCCCATAAAATGTGAGTAGAAATGCGTTGCCCGAAAAAAGGAGTCGCAGCTGAGGCTGAGGCTGCGGCTGAGGCTGATGCTGTGGCAGGACCAAGGACCAAGGACCGAAAATGAAATGGAATGGTCTCTGGCGGGCAGTTTCGGACGCAGGCCAGCATAGAATAGATAGATAGCCCCTTGTCTGTTGCAGCGGCAACAACAAAGTTATTATTCAGACTGCTTTGGCTGTTGGGTTTCTTGCGTTTTTATGCACACGGAATTTTTATGAGTTAATTTAATTTATAGTTTTATTATTATATTCAGCACATAATGCTAGGCACCCCATGGTCCATAGTCCGTGGCCCATGGCCCATGGCTTTCTCCATATGAAAATTGAGTGTCCTGCGGCCACAGCCACAGACAGGCCGTCGGCTTAGCCATCCTTTTGACCTTAGCAATATTACTCAAGTGTGAATCTCCTGGCAGAGTTTTGGATGAGTTTGAGTTTGACTGAGTCTTTGCTGGACGATTCACGCCCCGCAGCAATTGCATTAAGTTGGCATGGCTACTGATTCAAGTGCTGGCAACTTGTAAACAACTCGAAATGATGCATAAATTTAATTTAAACAGTCTGCCCGAGAGACGACGTCGACGACGCTGCAAAGTGTGCTACGATTTTTGCACCGTTGATTTATACGCTAATAAAAGCAATTTTACTGAATGCCAAATGAAAGCAGTTTCCGACCTCTCTACAACTGAACAGACAAAGAAAGCAACATTAACTGCAAGCTGCTGGCAAGACTGAGAGGCAAACTGCGAGACTTCAATTCAGTCGCGAACTGGAGCTGAGAGCCTGAAATTTGGACTGAGAGTGGCAGAGTCTCTGCCTTTGACATTGTAGACAAGCTATTTGAGTGTTGTGTCTGTTGTTATTTTTGTTGTCAGTTGCGCAGATGAGCAGCGGACAGTTGAGCCAAGGCGAAAGGCGGCCACTTGAACTTTTATTTACGCAGCAAATTTAATTATTTACTTTGGGTTTTGGCCCTCAGATTGGACTTGATCTGTGGATTGGTGTTTTGGGCATCTTTGCTCAACTTGACTTGCTGCCAGCTTGGGCTTAAATTGTTCTCGAAATCTGCAAAGTGCTTAAACTTTAAACAATCAATTGATTAACATTAAAATAAATTTGAATTCACAATTATATTAGCAACTCAGGTGATTATTATGCAGAGAGCGTGTTAAACTAAAAAAATGCAAATTTTTATCAGATTAAAATACTTGTTGAGGCATAAATCATTTAAATATTCCCTCTAATGCATAATACAATTAACTTTATAATAAAATTAACATTCCAAATGCACTTTGCGTAATTGTATTGCGATTTCATTTAATGTGTAGAGCTCGCAAATCATGCAAAATAACATGCATATTACAATTTGTATTACAATAGAGCTGAGCACACTATAGAATATAATAGCACTTTCACTTGTTATATTCATATTCATATTCACATTCACACTGACATTTGCATTGACATTTCATATTCAACTATATAAGTTTTGGTTGTTTCAGCTAATTCAAAATGCGCTTTAAATGAATTGTTGTGCGTTTAAAGTCGCATAAAACAAACAAAAAAATAAAAGCAAAACAACAGGAACGGCCAAACAATGGAAATACGAGAGCGTTGCTCGTTAATATTTCACCTGACAGAGAGACAGCCAAAGAGAGAGAGAGAGAGAGAGGAAGACAGAGAAGGAAAGCGAAAAGAATCATACTCATACATACATACATATGTGCATATGCCTTTGGGTATTAAGCTTTAATGAAGCAATAAATTTAAAATACGCACTTTTTATGTCCAAGTATACAAGAAATAAACAAAAAGTAATGTAAAATGCAGTGCAGTGGCCAACTAGCTGATACCCTCTAAAAATTGTTTCTTTTAACAATAATAATAATAATATTAATAATAATAATAATATTAATAATAATAATAATAATAACAATAACAAAGATAGTAATACAAAAAATATTCATAAAGAAATTATTAAATAAAAACACTTCTTTTGACTATGAGTTTTTGATTATGAGTTGAATTAGCTTTAATCATGTAATTTTCGCAGGCTCATGTTTCAATCGATCCTTTTTCGCAGTTGTCTGTGTCCAGGGTATACGAGAAATGCGAAATTGTTGTCTCTCGCTTCAGCTCATTGGTTCTGTTTGGCTGTGATCCCATTCGTTCTCGCTCTACACACACATGTTTCGCTTGTTCGTTTGTATAAATACATAAACCTTTTTAAGCTGTCAAGTGATATGTCAAAATTGATATCCGAGTCATTTAAAATGCATGCAAATATGGCGCATCGACAACAACAACAACGGCAGCGACAAAAAAAGGAAGGCAAAACAGTAGTCGAGTCACTCAGCCAGTCAGTTAGTGGGCAACAAGCATAACAGCAACAACAGCAACAACAAGGGCTTAACAACAATAACTCGTGGGAAGCAAAGTTCACAGCACATTTGCATAAATACGTTTATGTAATGTAAAATGTCAGCGACAGCGTCAAGAACTTCATGTTGCCCAACCAATACACAGACAGCATTTATGTATGTATATACTCTCATATAGAGGAAATATCAAGTTGCTGCTGCCTTTGCAACTTTTGCACTCAGCAAAAAAAATGCATTCGATTCTGCAGCGTCATCGCTGCTGCTGCTGTTTTGCTTTCTTTCTGCAGATGAAATTGTATTGAAATTCATAACACATCTGATGCATAAAACGCCTGCAAGCAGCCAATGCAAATTTTACGCATTTTATTGACGCCCCCGGAGCGGGATCCTGTTGGGTTCATAAAGCAGACGGGAGCACGCAATGTGAAGGATTTATTAATTATAATTCCGCTTTTGAGCTGTTTTTCTTTTGGCTGCTGTTTCATTTTTGCAGCTCATCTCTTTAAACACCCTTTGTGCGCTCTTAACTAGCCTGCCAAAAATATCATCAGCAGCCAGTCTGCTCTTTTGTTTATTTCTTGACTTCACTCCATCTGTGTCAGAATTTTTCGAGGGTGGGGGCGCCACTTGTGCAACAAGAAGCAGACTGCGCTCGGGGAGTTGCATGTGGCTTGTTGCATGTGCATGTTGTTGTTGCAGCTGCTGCCGCTGGTTGGCTGCACAATTTTGATGCATTACTTTCAACTTAACGCGTTGATTGTGAAATACATAATGCGCTCCACACACACACTCGTCCACAGACACAATAATGCCAACATGATGCCATTGCAAAATGTTGCTTATGAATTATTATGAGCCATGCACGCATTCTGCAACATTAAATGGCACTAAATTTGTTGTTGTCTGTTCGTCTATTTGCAAATTGCCAGCGCAAAAACTTCGCCAAAGTTTCCAACCCACCCCCCGCCAAAAAATGATGATGGCCCTATAGTTTGAGCCCTAGTGGCGGCCATATGCTCCGTTGGCCATTTATGAGTGATTTGCTAGCTGGTTTCGGTTTATGGCTATATGGTTTGAGCATCGGCAACCACGGCGTTCCAATTTCGCATCGCCAAACTTATTTCCAAGTGCATAATTCATTGTTTCGCCCACATTATTTAGCCTGTCATAAGTTGCAAAGCTGCTCCAACAATTTCTACAGCTTTTCTTCAGTGTTCATTGTGCAACTAAAATTGGCTACAAGGCATATGAAATTAGTTCTGTTTGCTGACTTTAGTCGCAAGTTTTGCGCTTTGTCGCTGCAAAACTTGTCAACAGCGAAAAGCAGTTGAAATGCAATTTTCCTGCATATTTAATTGAATTTATACCCGCAAACCATAAGCAAATGACAAGCACAGCAAAGAGTTGTTCTGTCTATCTGTGCTTGCCACGTGAGGCACGTTCAGCATTTAAAACTTTCCGACTCGTCCCTGACATGGCATCAGTTGCATATAATAAGCCAGCTGGCAATCATCTGATTATTCAGTTAAGTCAATTTCAAAAGCTATATCACTGTGTGAATGATCAGAGTCTCGGGAACACCTTTAAGCGAATTCAAAAGCTCGATTTGCACTCAAACTAAATGTGTTTACCTTGCACTTGCCAGCAAAAACTATTGACAACACGACAGACGGGCGGACAGACAGGCAGACAGGTAGACAGACAGGCGTGGCAACCAATCTTCTAGGCAGCCCGAGGCTTTCTTTTGTTATTTACATATTACAGATACCCGTGCCCCATTTTACAGTGCCCCCCCCTGATGCTATCCTGGGGCAACAACTGCAATCCACTCAATTATCTACAATGTGCACCATTTTGTGCACTTTTGAGCGCTGCGGGGCATTGTCAGAATACTCGCCTTGCAATAACAGCAGCGGCAGCTTCTCCCTGACATCAATCACACACACAAACATCGAGAGACTGAAACTGAAAAGACAGCTAGCTGATTGTTTCGAACGCATCCTTTCTCAACTCTAACTCTCACTCTCCATCTCCATCGCTATCTCTCTGCCTTGCACCTGAATCTGCGCATTTCAATGGTAAATAAACTAAAAATAAGCACAACTCTGCTGAAACTTTCACCTTACGCTCTGTTCTGCTGTCTTCAATTAAATCGATTAATTTGAGAGCAACAAAAGTTCTTATAAATGGCAGACGCTTCGGTTTCTTGATTAGCTTCGATGCAATCAAACTACTGCTAAGCAATTTGGAATTTTCTGCTCAACCGTTGCAGTAGAGTGCACATTTAAAATGTTGATTTTCCCTATTGGAAATACAGCAAAAGTTGTTAGGGATAGTTTTGGATAATAGCAATTCACAGTTTTAATTGCTTTTCAAGTGATGCCTTCGCTTATTATTTACAACAATTCAAAATTTAAAATAAAGTAGTTATGTCCAAAGACTTCCGACGTTTTGCTTTTTATGAGAATAATTTCACTTTTTTTTGGTTCGGATAAAATATAAACACTTTGAAATTGTATTTAATTGTATATTTAAAAATGCAGTTCACAAAAATACTTTCCAGATGAGAGTTTGTTTAATATTGACATTTCGCACCTTGGCATATTCAAATTTTTGCACAATTTTTTATGGCGTGACGAACACAATAAATATTTTAGTGACGGTTTTTTGCGGAAAGCAGCCAAAAAAGATTTTCAGCATCGTTACTATTATGCAAATAAATGGAATGCAGTTGGCAAAGTTATGGAGCTATGGCCTCTTGAATAGTTTGAGAACTAATGGGATACAATAAAGTTATATTTAAAGCAATTGATATTAGTTAATTTCTATAGACATCTGCTTAATATTCATTTACTCAGACAGAAGGATTTAATTCGTATCATTAAATTCCAAGTTACCAAATAAAAATGATAATAACAATAATTTATTTACCAATTTATCGGCAGCTAAGGACTTTTCAATTTATTCTCACAAAAATGTATATTTACCCCATGGTGCACTGTGGCAATTTGAATAGGCTAATCACACTAGAGACGAAGCACACACTCCCACACTCTCTCGAACACACACATGCATATATTTAACGATAATTAAAGTCTTTCAGGCGCATTACCAATACAATTAAGCGCATTATATGCGCACAAATGTGTGTATAATAGATGCAGACTAGTAACCAAATTGTGTGTGCGTGTGTGTGTGTGTGTGTGCGTCATAGGGCATGCAAGAGTTTTAAATGGTGCACGTTGATCGCATTTCGATTGGAGATGGTCAATGAAAGCGCTTCAAATGACCTACAAAGTGACCGAGCGACCGACCGCCCGTCCGCCATTCTATGCCACAAAGTGTGACTGCAACGCATTGGCCTGGCTGCCACATCACATGATGATGGCATTGCGCAAATTTGTGGCCATTTTCACTGTTAATCTGTTGGGGCTCTTGCAAATTTATGGCAATCGCATGGCTTCGCCACACTGCTAAACAGTCATCTAGTATGCCAATTGCCCAGGGCGGCATCAAATTGGCCGACTGAAAATCTCAAATCAACTTAAAAGCACCATACAAATAATGCGAATGGAACTGTGACGCCCTGCAATCCAATCAAGGACATCTAAGCTCATGTATGTATGAT
The DNA here is from genome assembly GCA_035047365.1 of Drosophila ustulata. Lineage (NCBI taxonomy): Eukaryota > Metazoa > Arthropoda > Insecta > Diptera > Drosophilidae > Drosophila > Drosophila ustulata. Next base: position 22,142,214 of record JAWNPT010000094.1, read on the forward strand.
CACATAGAAGAGCCGAAGGTCCCTCATTTGATTTCAGCAACGATTTTAATTAAAACGAAGCATTTTGGGAGATGACGAAAAAAGGAAGCTTTTAATCAAGCATCTAATTAAAATGCTTATGATAAAAAGCAAAGCAGAGCTGACCAAAATACACACACACACATATTCTCCCGCTCCCTCACACGCATACATTTCAATTTACTTAAATTGCAAAAACATTTGAACAGCAAATGTGGCCCCAAGCAACACAAAAAAAAAACAAAATAACAAAAAAGGAAAATAAAAAGCAAAAATTTTGTAGAGCATGTGAAATACCCAACAAGCAACAACAAGCAAAAAAAAAGCCGAAAGAAAAAAAAGCCAACAGCAACAGAATATCATGTAGCCAACCATAATTTCAGGCATCAAGTTCAACGACGAGTTGCCGATGTTGTTGTTGTTGTTGCTGTTGCTGCTGCTGCTTGAGCCATGCGTACAAGTACTAATCTCATATTTAACTGACAAATGAAAAAGAAATTGAGTTCGTTTTTGCGCGATGTGCTTGGCTCGCGGCGAATTGGAAATGCGCTGCAAATGCTGATTGAAGACCGCAACCAAATGGCAAATCGCAAATGGCAGGCGCCAAATCCGTTGCTTGAGCTGGCGCTAAACATAACCAATGATAAGATCGCACAGATCAGTTGGCAAGCTGGCACAGCGAACGAACAAACCAATAAGCTCAACAGTTGAAATAAGCATGCGAAGTTGGAGCCATTAAATCACCTCAGTCGAAAGAACAAGAGCCAACAAATATGGGAATCTAAGCATACTTGCTTATGGGAGTAAGCAAACAACAGCAGCAGCAGCGGCAGCAGCAGGGAGAACGCAGAAAAGTATGCTAACATAAAAGTCAACAAGAAGAAATCAGCAAAATATACATGAAAGTATATCCCAAAGAAAGAGGAAAACAAAATCAGTTGCTACACATGTGGCCAGGACGAAGAGTGGATGTGGAAATAAAAGTAAAAACGAAAATCTTGGCACACACTACAAACTAACTTGACCCAAAACTGCAAGAACAAATAGCAAAGCAACAACAGCTACATATAGCGGTCAGCTTTTAGATGTTGGCAAAAGACTTTCAAAGCAGTCGGCAACAAGAGGGAAAAGTGGCAAGGACCAAGGAAGGGAAAGCTGTTCATATTTTATGCGCATAGCGGCACATGTTTAAATTAACATAAAGCGAAATTGAGCCGCTGCCTGGGCGTGCCTTACGTTGACATTAGGCAGCATAAAATTCACACTCACACACACACACACGGACACACTCACACACACATAGAGGGAGATAGACTCAAAAATTCAGCACAAAAGTTGAATTTTATATGATGGCAAGGATGGAAGGGAGACAGACGTAGATTGCCCGATTTGCCAGGCCAAAAAGGATTTTTACGCGGCCTTTTTACATATTTTTGGGTCAGGCACATAACTGTGCATGGCATAATAATGATGCGTGCCCAGTTTAAGTGGGTGTGGCAAAGAGCAAACGCCAGCCGGCGCAACAGACCACAGCACAGGCGGTCAAATAAAATACTACATATATAAAAATATTCCCCCCTCCCTCCCCTCCACAGAAAATAAAGTCGTAAGTTCAAATCAAAACCCAGCCGTACAGCTGAGTAAAAGAGAAGTCAAAAGGAAATCCGATTGGAAATGCATATATAATGAATAACTACTAGCTACGGATTAGATCCCATATAAGGAATATTTTTATATATGCCGTGTATTTCCACGAACAACTTGAATTAATGTAAAATTATAAAACAGACTCAGTTTTTTTAACTTTAATATTATTTAATTTTATGTTAGCATTTCCCAGAAAAACTTTAATTAATGTCAGAATCTAATTGATTTTAAATTATAAAAATATTTAAAATATCTCAGTTTCATGCAATCTTCTTAGCTAAACAACTTTAATATTATACATGGGACAAGTATTAAGTAAGTATATATCTTTGGGAATTTATCTTTTGATTAGGCGCGCTTGAGCGACGACCAAATTGTGTGTCCGCCCGGCCGACAATTTCCGGGTCGGGGTAAAAAGGACAACACATCAAATTTATGTGCGTCGCCCTTTGGCCTCAATAATGAGCACAAATTTTTGTCGATAATTCGGTTTTTCAGCATTTTCTGCTGAGACTTTCATTTTGTGGCTGCGCTTCGCTGAACAGTCCCACTCATCTGTAATTCACTTTAACTGTCCTACTCTCTACTTTATATATACATCTACAATTTATTATGAGACGCTGGGAAAACGAAATGCCAGCTCATTGGATTACCGCTTCGACTTTGATTTGCTTTAAGCTCTGCTCGCTAGGATGGGTCAGAAAAAAAAAGGAAAAAGAGGAAAAAAAGAAAAGGCCATAAATGTTAATTGCATGCCAAGCACCATTCCAAAGTACGAAACACCAAACCACACCACAGCTTAGCCTAACCGCCCTTGGGCCAACAGCTGTGCAGAATGAGTTTGACAATTATGTGAGACACACACACACACACACACACACGCGCACACACATATTACGCATATGACAATAACTGCCCCGAAGCCAAGGCCAAAGAATTTTTTGGGGACATCAAATTCATTAGAGCCGCTTCAAAGTGCCAACGTGCAGAATATGTTCTGCTCAACAGCTTCTACAGCTTGACCACTGCTGATGCCGATGTCGATGTCGATGCTGATGCTGTTCCTGCATGCAAAACGATGTTTTAATATGAAATTAGTTGAGTCCTTTGGTTTTTGGCTTCGGTGCGTGCCCATTCTCGACTCTTGACTCTCGACTCTCGACTCACGACTCGCCTCGCAAAAGTAAAACAAATACAAATTGCTTGCCATGTACTTATTTGGTCAGCAAATGACAGGACATTCAGGCACACACAGCAGACATAAACGTTGAGGAAGAGAGGCGACTCTCTGAGGGACATAGAGAAAACATATAGCCAACATTAACACAACATTGCGACTGTTGACTTACGCAACAAGAAACAGTTACTGCCACAGACTGCCAGCCAAATATCGTTACTCTAACCACTAACTCTTCCAGCTAACGGCAGAGACAAAGACAACAGACAGAGACGAGGAGTGAGCTTGAGATAGAGACATACTCTATATGGATATGGAATTCCTTTGCTGTTGTACGACGCACTTAAGACAAAGTGCAAATAATGCGTATTCCATTGACTTTTCAGCACAACTGACGCTGGCTGGAGAAACACAATTCGAAAGCCATGGAAGGGCAGCCCAACATGGTCAAGTGAAACATCAAAACCAATTACTGTGCTCTCATCTGGAATTGGTTTTTAACAAAGGATAATTTAGAACTACATTGTTAAATCAATTTAAAAATAATCTGTCGTATGACAATAAACAATGTTCAGTTTTGATCTAAAATTTAGATGAAATTGATGGAAATTATTTCGAATTTATTGTGATACGTTTCAAAAATGCTGTTTCATATTTAATGTGAAACGTTTTGAAAACTTTGCGATTTTGTAGTCATTACTCGAGAAAATGTTGTACATCGCTTGGAATTTTTCATGCTCACTAATAGCTTCTGCCTCTCGTTTCCCATCGACATAAATGTAACTGAGTTTCTCACGTTTATTCATACTCTCGCTCTCGCTCACCCACGCAAACACAAACACAAATACAAATACAAATACATACCACATGTCAAATGCCAGCCTGCTGAAGTTTTTCAACTGTCAATTAAAAGCGAAACTAATTAAACTTTCCAAAAGAGCCGAGACGTGTAATTAATCGACACAGAGAGTGAGCGAGCGAGTGAGATAAAGTAAGAGAAGCATGTCATAGCGTGGGAAAGAGACACAAGTGAGGAAGAGAAATGAAATGTAACAAACGCTTAAAGTTTAATTAAACTTTCGTATAAACAAAAAAAAAAAAAACAAACAAAGTGTTGACGATGACGATGACAACAATTATTAATCAATTTGTGATTGAATTAAATAAAACTCGATAGAGTTCCACGCAAACGGATAAGCGAATTTAAGCGTCGAACAGCTGACGTATTAGTGTGTGTGTGGTATGGGTGTGTGTGTGTGTGTGTGTGTGGGCGCACAACCAAATGATGTGCCATTTGTTAACTTATTTGTGGCATTTCACAGCACTGCTTAGCAGCTGAGCCAATCGCATTGTCATCGTCAGATCGGCTGGGGCCGCTTCGTCGTCAGTAAATGACAAAAGCACTAAAAACAATATGGCGTCACTTCCGGCACGCATTAACGGCATGGCGTACGCCATTGTTTTGGCAACATTCCCCGTTGCAATCTCACGCCGTATACGGCAGCTTAACGTGTCATTGTCATTGTTCTCATTGTTGTTTATTGTTGCTGTTTGTGGTTGTCGTTGTTGTTGCCCTTGTTGTTGTTGTTGTGTTTGGCAGTTAGGCGTCATCATCATTAACAACAGTCGAGCAATGTTCTGCGTTGGCGTCGGCGTCGGCTACAAAATGATTTGATCGATGTACTTACACCTTGCAGTCATATACACATCCATTTTAAATTCGATTGGGCCGAGTTTTTGGGGCCACAAATTAGATTAATGACCTGGGCGTTGCTGGGGCAGCCTCCCCCTCCCCTCTCCCCGCGCACCCTCGCTGCCCCGCAGAAAAATGGCGAACACTCATTATGCGGTGCACGAGTTCGATTTGATGCTCATTTAGTTGTTTGTCTGCCACTGATTCTTTTTTGGCTTTCCTATGGTCACTTTGCTCCGCTCTCATTTGGTCTCCATTTCTCTCTCTCGCTCTCTCTCTCTCTGGCCGTTTCGCTGTTTCACTCACTCGGCGCACCGCAATAATTGGAAAAGTTTTCATTTGAGCGCCATCAACGACACCAACAAGAACAATGGGGCGTGTTACTACAACAACAACAACAACGGCAGCAGCAAGAAGAGCATCAACAGAAGTTGCGGTTTGCACCACCGACAAACAGCAAGAACAAGAAAAAGAGCAACGCTATCGTCGTCATCGTCGTCGTCGTCGTCGACGGCGAAAAGTCATCAAAAGGCTACTAAAGGTTGACGTTGCTCGTCCTGGCCATTCTGTCCAGGACAACTTTTTGCGGCCATCGCACGCTCATGGATTTGGCACGCAACGGACCACGAAAATGAAACGAAACGAAAACACTTTACAGCTCCGAGACCAGCTCCCAAAAGAGGCCAGCAGCAGAGACGAGGAGCAGGCGAAAGAGATCCAGCCAGTCAGCAGCTGCTCAGTTGCATCTCTATGCACTTCCTTCAGGGGAATATGCACACGATGATTGCGAGTGTTTAAAAAATTAAATTGTCATAATAATATATTATATATAGTACGAGAAAACTAATATCATTAATTGAAATAAATTATCATAACAAAACATTTTTATTAAATTAAATTATCATAATAAAAAATTAATCAATCACGACTGCGAATAAGTGAATTAGTTTGGCAATTCTTCTATTTTCATATCTACAAATGTGTATAATTATCCTTAAAATATTCATCAATCAATCAATAATTATACCCGCTACCCATAGGGTAGAAGGGTATTATAACTTAGTGCCAACAGAAAATGTATGTAACAGGCAGAAGGAGGCATCTCCGACCACATAAAAACTAATTTTAATAATACAATATTATTCAAATTTATTGCAGATGTTTGCTCTTAAAGTAGTGTATGTGGAAATCGTCTTTAACTTGTGGCAACCTAATTTTGTTGGTGTTGCTGAGGCATGCAGTTTGCCTACAATGATTTAAGTTTTCATTATCGAGGCGAGCGAGGTCCACTCACTTCACACATCTCTCCCTCTGCCTCTCTCTGCCTCTCTGTTCCGCCTTCTTCATCTCACTCTGCTATGAAGGCAGCAATTGTCTGCCTTTCTTGCCGCTGCATGTGTGCAGTTAAATGTGAAAAGTTCCATTTCAACTGGATTACATCGTTTATCCAAGCAAACAGGCACGCACACGGACAGATGCAGATAGAGATAGGGATAGAGTGGTGTGAAAGAGAGCGAGCAGGAGGAAGATAATGAAACAGGCTGGCTGGCTGGCTGGAAAACGCTTTCGATCGCTGACGTCACCATCAACCGCGCTGCAAATGCATTTTCGACGCGCTTCAAATGCGACGCCAGCTCAACCAAGAAAACCAATGAAAATGTTTGCCATGCTCCCCACGACTGTTTGCCAGGTTTGCACTTGCAGAGTTGCCAAGCTGCCGGGTTGCCGAGTTGCAGTTGCCCGAGTTTGGTCCTTTGCCACTCTCTGTGTTTGGTATATCGAGTGTGGGTGCAACTGGTCGGCCATATGGGTGGCTTTCTGTGGTATTTGTTATAGCAAATGCTAATGAAAACTTGCCCGTTGTGCGTTCCGTGTTGCCAGCTTCCCAGCTTGCCACCTTGCCACCTTTTGATAGCTTGCTTCCCAGTTGTCCATTGCCATGCCGAAAAAAGCCAAAAAGTTTGTCATTTCAATGTGTGTCTCTGTCGCTGTCGCTGTCTCTGTCTCTCTGTTGCCACATGCAGTGCAACATTTGTTGACCCGCACCGTCGCTCCATAGCTAATTTGAGCAGAAGCCGTGCCCAAATGATTCCAAACTGCAAGCCTGGCTACCTGATTAGCAACCTGGCTAACTTTTATCCTCTGGATACCCCTAGCAACGATGAAGAACAGTCGAGACAGTTTGCAAATGTTCCATCATTCATTTGAAGATACGCATAAACACCTTTTTTATGGTTGGGAACATGGAGAAATTATTGTCCGTTTACTAACTTTTATATCCATCAGTTTTATTAAAAAATTAGTTGCGTAAATAAATAAAATATATTTGAGCTTGAAAGAAACGTAATACATTCAGAAAGCTTTCTTAATATAGGTAAGGTGGTGCGATCTGTTGGATTCAAAAAGACTATCAATTACGCTATAAATTCATAAAGAATTATTCACAATAGTCCGTTCTTGCCTAGTGATTTTTCGTTTTAAATCGACATTTAAATTAATGTGCTTTATAGCTCTTTGTGTTGCGAAAAATGCAAATATTATTGGAAATTATTTCTGTGGCAAGTAATTTGTTTGCAGTTTGCATTTAATCGACAGGTGAACCGGACAGAGTCGAGGTGACCACAAGTCAGCAAAAACATGCTGTTCAGAACACCTTGTTCAAGGCAAACATTTTGTGGCAATAAAGCAGCTCAACTGCTGAACTCCAGGGAGTCGCTGCAGATTTGCTTATCCAACTTCAACTGCAACGGCAACGGGAAAGGCAACTGCAATGGCAACTGCAATGGCAACAGCATGCAATTTAGTTGAATTACCAAGTGAAACAATGGCGACTGTTAATTGGTTTCCTTTGTCCTCAGACCGGTGCTGGACCGGATGCCAGAGCTGCCGATGTTATAGAAACAGTAACAGTAACAGTAACTGCAGCTGGCAATAGCTGGCCAGGGGCCTCGAGCTATAAATGTGGCAGTGGCACTGTGGCACTCGTTGCTGCTGCTGCTGCTGCTGCTGTTTGCCAATTGCTGGAAGAATTTGAAATTGTCTTTACCAAGGCAAATTTATTAAACAAACAAAGCCAAAGCCAGCGCCAACGCCATCACCACAGTCAAGACTTAAAGATTGTTAGCGAGGCGAACTTTGAAGCTAGTGAAGAGCATCCACAGCATCTACAGTTGCATTACAACAATTTGCATACTGCACTAACTAAGCACTGCTGTCAGCTAAAAGCTTGCCCAGTGCTAATGAATGACACACCAGACCATTCCAGTCCAGTCCAGACTTGGAACTGAGCAAATCTCTTATCTTTACGACGTCGCATAACTAAATGGGCAATCAGTGAATCTGCAGCTGACAAATGATTTGCTTGTCTTCATGCCACCCACCTCAAGGCTGCCAACTCTGAACTGACGATATCATTGTTCATCAAAATAATCCAACATTATCAATCCATGTTATGCCCCGAAGCTCTTTCAAGTTACTGCACTCAAAACAGACTCTAATGTTAATTTATACCTAAGGTTAGATATTACATTGATTTCATTTATTTTGTAAGCTTACAAAATAATACTTTGCTGTAGTAATTTCGATGCATTTATTTAATTATTTTCCTATCGACACAGGTACAAATAATTTTTTTTTTAAGTCACTTAATTATTTAACAATTATTAGTCGAAACATTGTACCAACAATTTGATTGATTACAATTAATGCCATTCCTATTATTTAACAATTATATGGCGAACAACTTTTATTCTATTCGATACATATTCAGTTTAAAATGTTTACAATGAATGAATTTTCCACTTTTCTGTATTCAATTTGTTTATATTTCAAAAAGTATATCTCAGTTGTATGATGAGTTTAATTTAATAATAACACTTTCTCTGACTTTCAGACTATTTTGTTCTCTTCAGCATTCCCCAAATATTCTAAGAAACATTTATTTAACTTATTCACTTTTCCACTTTTCTTTGTAATAACACTTAAGCCTCGTTTATCCAGTCATTTTGCGATCTCACGGCGAGTCCATCTAAGACATATCAATAATGCAATTGATTTTAAACTGTTGTTAAATGCAGAAGACGACAAGTGGCAACAGGCTCGAATAAGTTGCAATTGTTAAAAGTTTTTGGCTGTTGAAAATATTTGCATATTTTGGCATTATTCTCTCTTGGCTACCAAAAACTTTTTGGCTTTTGTGCGATGGCCATTTGTTCTATGCTGACTGCCAGCCATGGCTATAAGTCAATAAGCGACGAGTGCTGAGCTGCAAAACGCCCAAAAGTTTTTTTTTTCAAGCTGAGCGTGGAGAGGATGAAAGGGATGTGGTGTGGGGGTAGTTTGAAAAATGAACTCTGCCGTCAAGGCTGCGCGAAGGCATAATTTGTCTGAAGGAAGTTTATTGCAGCGCATAAATCGGCTGTGCGAGTTAACTGATGGATATTGTGATTGGAATTGGGGCTCTTGGCTGAATGGCATTGATGACAGACCCTGATGCAGGCAGACATAGTAAATCAATTATGATTAAAGCTCATTACAACACAATGCACGCGCCCAATACTTAGTACTAAACACAAACTTATTGGCAAGCAGAAGCCACAAACTTGTGCGGAAATTGCTTTGCTCTCGCTCCCTACCCCCCGCACCTTCCTCTTCTTTCCATGTCTTCAATCTGTTACTATGTATGTATGTGTGTGCGGGTGTGTGTGTATATGGGGTGTGCGTGCGGTTACGCCCACGTAATGACAATGATTTGCTTTACCATCGATTGTAAACGCTTACAGTTCAGTTTGTAATGATGCTGCCTGCTGCCTGTTTGCAATTTCAATGCGTTGTAGCTACACACACATTTACACGCACCCACACACACACATACAGACACACACCCACACACACTCTCACAGTGTTCCAAAAACAACACTTGAAGCTCTGGGGCGTTTAGCCACAGAATGATGGATTGAGGGGGCAAAGGAGCGCAGTTACGAGGATTTATAATTGAGAGAATAATTAGATGAGTGTACTGAGAACGTGTATGTGCCCTCTGTATGTGTGTGTGTGTATGTGTGTATCTGTGTGAGCGCTTAGTGTTATTTGTATGCGTTTGCAGAATGTAATTGGGTTGTACTTAATGAAGAACTAAAGTCTTCAGAGTGGCAAATAAATTGTCTCTACACTGTGTAGCAACAACAGCTGCTAAAACTTGAAAGTTTTCATTTTGATTACGACGCTGTAAACTATTCAATTTGTATTAAATTTTAATACTAACAATATCAATGAATTTAATTATAATTCAATTTAACTGCTTCATATTTATGCTCTTAGCATGTTTCAGAAATTAATATTCAGTTAAGGTATTTAAAATCTAATAATATAATTTAAGAGATACGCCGACTAATATGTTTTATATGTAAGGTTATACTTATCCATTAATCAGACCCAAACTAAATTATGTTATGCAAAGCTTGACTTTGAAAATGTTTATTAATGCTTCTACTAACGTTACAAAAATGATGCTAAGAAAAGGAAAATAAATTAGGTGTTATCGTCTCAAGCTTATTTTTAGTAATACGAAATTTGTATTTTTAAGGCAACAATATCTAAGAAATCTTTTGGTCGACTGTAAGATACCAGCTACCCATTTTAAGAGAATAGAAAACGTTTAAATTAAATTTAAAAAAAATGTAGAAACGAACGTAAAATATCATAATGTGCAATATGCTTTCATATCGTCAACAGAACCATAAAAGCCCTTCTTGCTGTATTTCATATTTGCTGTTTAAAATTGTTTCTAAAATAATTTCTATATTGTATCTATAAAGTAGAGACTGTTCATGCTGATCAAGAATATATATGGTGCATTTATGGGGTCGGAGATACCTCCTTCTGCTTGCTTAATATATTTCCTGTTGGCACTAAGTCATAATGCCCTTCTAGACAATGGGTAGCGGGTATAAAAGTGAATGTCGCGGTGTGTGGGAAAGGTCCGTTGAACATAATGACGGCGTCAGGTTTCTTTAGCATCAGCGTTTATCTGTGCATGTCTGTGTATGGCTGTGATGTGTTTGTGTGTGTGTGTGCGGGGTAGGTGTAGGTGTGAGCATGTGCATGTCAGCTTCAACTTCTTTATTTCTGTTGTATTATTTAGCTTGCGTTTATTTCTTTTTCAATATTTGTTTTGTGTGGCAAAAGACAAACTCCAGCACAAACAAAACGCAACTGAGACTGAGAAAGAGGCTGAGGCTGAAGTTAAGGTGGAGACTGACTTGCTGACTGTCGACAGTCGACTGGGTAAATGAATATGTGTCTCATACTCATAGCACAGCATGTATTGAGTAGGTGAATATGTGTGTGAGTGTTTTTGTTAGTGTGTGTGTGTGTCTTGTCTTGCGTTGTATATAAATGCCTACTTATAACGACATTTAATTTCAAGGCACGCGCGCACAGGACGAACTAAGGCCGAGTTGCTGTTGTGTCTGCAATATTCAATATTGTACAACGCACACAAACACACACACAAATTCGACACACACACACGCACACGCACACGCACATGAGCACACATTATTGTGTAGCGGGCCACATTTGCACCTACACAAGTCTGCTTATTTAGTGTCAGCTCCTACGCCGCATTGTTTGCTCATCGTTCGCCTCCACAGGCAGTCAATTTATTTCCAACACATGCAGCACAAAGTCAACGGCAACGGCAATGGCTTCGACTAAAGCTATGTCGATGGCGATGGCGATGGCGATGGCGATGGCGATGGCAACGCCATCAACCGAAAATTCGTGTCCTGTCTTTTCACCTTAATCCTGGCCCAGTTGGGCAGACGCTGGTCGCTGGCTGCGCATAAATCTCGCACGCACCACATAATTATCCAGTCAACAATCGCTAAATAGCCTCTGAATGAATGGAATTGGCCCCCCAGAAGCGATGGCCAGCGAGTGCTTAGTGGTCGAAACCTGTCAAGTGCGGCCACGCCCACGAAGGTTCCCTGACGGCGACAAGCCAAAGTACTGAAAAGCCAGCCACAGAACAAATACATTTACTGCCTGGTGTTTCACAATCTTTATCTTGCTATTAGTACTCCACTATGCAGAATGTGTTTATTTGTAGTATTTGTGTGAATATAAAAATGTATAAAAACAACATTGTATACCCTACTCCGCCCCGTAAAGAGCTTTTCAGTTCAAGTTATTAGAGCAGAAAATCACATAAACGCAAATGAAGTAAGTTTCATGCTTGCCAAATGCTTAAAAGCCTGCAAAAAGCAGCTAACAACCAAACAGCTAGCAAACTGTTAAAAACAACTAAAAGAGTTCTTCTTAAGAATGATGGACGGGTAAATACTATTAGTACAAATGTAAATGTAACAAAATTCAGAATTTGGAAACTCAATGCGAAACAATTCTGTTGAAGATTGAAACTGAAAGTGTCAAGCGATATTTATGTTTAACAACTTTATTTAACAGGATGGGAAGCACTGGGATAGTAAACTTTTTGTATCACAAACCTGTCACAAAAACTGTTTTCATTAATTGTAGTTTTGAATGCGTAACTTTATTATTAGTTTACCTAATATTTTATTTATTATTTAGTTGTGTATTCAATATGCTCTTCTCACCCATTTAATGAGAGCAGGGTATAAAATCTACAACAACATAATGAAACAATTCAACTAAGGACTGTGCACAAAAAACAACTATAATAGCAATAAAAAAATGCAAGCAACAAACACAGAACAAAACAAAACAAAATAAAACAAACGAAACGAAACGAAACGAGAGAAAAAAAATGGAAAATGCATTGCGCGCAAGGTGAAGGTGGCAGAGTTTTTGCCATTGCCAAAGCAAATATGCAAATTGTTGATTACAAAGTTTTGTTACTGCTGTTGGTGCTGCTGCAGTTGTTGTTGCTTTTGTTGATGGTGCTACAGCTCTTCATATAAATATTTAAGTATCTTCGCATTTTAGCTGCGAGTTTTTCGTAGAGAACGGCAGTTGCCTGGCAAAGCCCCCAGTACATTGGGTAACTGTCTAAATTAGACTTTTGAGTATTTTGCATATTTAATTGAAATTGCATTTCTTAAATAACTCACTGTCATTTGCACAACTCTCTCCCCCTGTCACCCCAAATATCCAGAATAGAAGATGCTATGTGGATGGATAGATAGTGAAGAGAGACAGAGAGATAGGCACGCCTGCTGTCAGCATTTGCTTTTTATTTGTGCATTTAACTACAGTTTGTCTTTGTGTGTATTTATTTAGTTTTATAAGAGTTTATTCAAGTGCATGTCTTACCCAAGGCTTTGTTTGTTTATTTTGGCCAACTCACATAATACACAGCAACAGCAACAGCAACAACGACAACAACTACTACAAAAAACCGAAACTCATTTGCAATTTGTTTAATCAACACTCAACGCACAAGCAGCTGCTACAAATACAGACACACACCGACTCACACACACACGAAAATTACACATACGTCCCGTATTCAGTCTCTGAGCCAGTCCCAAAAACTTTGCGCTCACTCGTACAGGCAAAGTCAAATAAACATGCTAATTAAAAGGCAGGCAGGCCCCCCAAAAAATCTCAGCCAAGCATTTGACCCAATTTATAGAAACGGCTTTGTACGACAGACAATGCGAATAGAAGTAGGCTCGCCTTCCATTCATCAACTGTCGGTTACAATTTTTAAAATTAACTCCAAAAACATGTTTTTTTATTTTGTAGTTTTAAAACTGAACACAGTAACTTTAAGACTTTATGTTCATTTATGTTTATTCAAGCTTTTGTCCACGATTTGGGACAAGCTATTTAAGTTTTGCTTTCTGTTTTTGTCTTCCATTTCGGAATCAGCGATGGCAATCTAAATGCAGCTAATGAATGTCATTAATTCGCTGGGAAATGCAATGCTGCACCTGGGACCTGCAAGTCGATTGAAATCGGATTAATAAATGAGCGAGGCGCTGAAAAATTCAATTAGACACGACAGGGACTCGGCAGTGTGTAGGGCAGTAAAGCAGGCAGCAGGCAGCAGCAGTTTGCAGTCAGCTGGCAGCTTAACTGCCAGCAATTTTTCTGGCTTTAATGCAATTACTTATTTTACCCCGGTGCGCCGGCGGATGCAGCCCGCTGACAAAACGGACACTTGGCTTAATGGGCAACGGAAGCAGCTGCAACGGCTCATTTTTAAGGCTGACATGTTGTGGTTTTACACACGCTGCCCGGTGTTGCCCATTTTGAGAGCTATTGATTTATGTCTGCTGCAGTCCAATTGACATCTGAAGGGTCCTGCTGGCATTGGGCCACTGCAGCACTCATCGCACTCATTGCATCGGTCAAGTGGCCCTTGAAAGAAGCACATCGCCTGTAAGTTGCTCAAATTTACTGAAAATTGGTTACTCCGATGCCAGATTCAGCTGCTGCCCAGCTGAGCTACTCTACGACTCGAAAGATACATTAAGTTCGAGTGCCAGTTTACAGCAATTGAAGTCATCACTGCATTTATTTCCATTCCATTGTGTCAACATATATTTTTGAGAGTTCCGACTCTTTTTTGCTAATTATATGCGTATAATCTTGTTCTAATTAAGCGCAAGTTCTTTAAATGCGAAACTTTCCCAATCATATGCCCCGACTTATATCGGTTTGGCTAACGCAGCTATCCGCCTCCTGTGCGCGTTCTGCTTAAGTTCAAAAAGTGCTCGGCTCTGCCTTGTGGCAGAACTGCAATCAAGTGGGTTCAGTATTAAGAAATTATCAGGCCAAAAAGTTGGCCAAGCACGCCAGCCAGCCAAGCAGCCAAAAAGGTAATTAGAGGCCATGCAAAACTTGTTCAACTTCCCCGTTCAGGTCGCAGGTTTTTGGGGCAGGCGAAAATATGAAATACATTTTGGATGTCGGCGCAAACTGTGCACATATAGAAAGTCATATGTGTATATGGTGCTCATAGGTAGTCACGCCTGAAACAATTTTTGTAACTTGACTGGATCTGTGCGTGCAACAATTGTGGCTGCAACTTGGCCAATCTACCACAGTCACAGCCACAGCCACACGCAATGCAGCCAAAGCCACAGCGCCAGCCACAATGGGTTCAAGGCTCAGTCTTTTTTGTTGGATTTGCCGACTTTAATTATAAAACACTCAGCCCCATTCAAGTGTGCCAATTGTGGAAAATGTTGCCATCAAGTTCAAGCGGCTAAAAGTTTTAGCCCACTACTACAAGACATTGCTTTATTGCCCAGCCATTTGAGTTAATGCGTCATGTGGCACGGTGGCAGAAGCTAAGAGGCACAACGTAACGTAACATTAAGCTGCAAATCTATGCCAGACAGACCCATTATGCAGCAAATGCGTGTTAATGGCCAAGTTAAAACTTTTCTGGCTAATTATCGACAGTTTGGCAAAAGCATCTACAACATCTACAGCTACTCCTGGCGATTTCGTTGTTTGACTTAGTTTTCCTCATGCATGGAGTCCGTCTGCAGTGCTCCGCTCCGGTTACAAATTTCGTTGCTACTCAAAAAGTTAAGCGTCGATTTTGCTTTGAGTTCAGCTAAATTAAAGGCTCACCTACCCACACACACGCACACTCGCACACACTCGCACACTCATAAGCAAATTTGTAAAGTTTAAGGTAATTAAGCCATGCACCATACGGCATGCAGCTAATGCGGATGAAAGTGGATTTAAGTGGAACTTGTGTGCAGCGTGTGGCGTATGTTCACTTTATTAGTGGCAACGCTATCTGTGCGCATAACTGTTGAAGGTGTTATCTAATTATAATAAAACTGGCCATAAACTGTAATAAATGCAAATATGATGAGGAAAAAAAATGTTGAGTGCCATTTATTGAAATAATTCGCTATCCACAATACCTAAATAATTTTGTATGCTGAATGATTGACTGACCTAATCACTGTTTAAAATACACAAAACTTTACAAGGTTTTTGAATTTTATTTTAATAGCTTTATTTTTGCTTAATGTAAGTAGTCTTAACAAATTGGCGAATTCATCGAAATAAAAATAATTATCTCAAAAGAGAATTCTGGTGAAACTGGAATCAATATCTGCCTTTGGGGGGTCAGTTAATTATCAAATCATAACATTAAATTCCCTATTTTATATTTGTATTAAAAAATGTATAAAAAACCTCAAAATATTATTACGTTAATTGCATTTAGGAGATTATTGAAAATACTTGTATTAAAAGAGTAATTTGCAATGAACTACGTTTCACAAATGATGTAATTAGTTTTAGATATTTATGGTTTTCTCATTAGCTGTGATAGTTAATTAGCAAACCACATCTATAAAAGACTTCTTTCCACTCCATTGTGTTTCTCATCTATGGAACTTTCGTGACATTTTTTTTTGTACAATTTTAATTAAATTCCTTAATACCTTGCGTTGATTAGCTTGATTACCTTTGGATGAAATCACAGCGATGTCTCTATAAATGCTCATCATGCAATTTCTTGAACGTGTTCTCTGTCCCTTCTCCCCCAACTCTCCCCCTCTCTCCACGTCCATCGATGTCAGTCAGCAACTATGAGACCACTAAATTTTTATGCAAGCCGACAAAGTGCTGAGCAAATAGCCGGGCAGCCATTTTAATTGAAAAATATTTACCCACACTAAAGTTCGGCGCGTGTTTGACAATTTGACGCGGCTCCTTCGTGACACTGCGACTCTCTCGCTACACTGCGCAGAATTCGGTGGACGATTGGCAAAAGCGAACTCTATTTAATTAGTGATCAGGCCGCCTACTTTTGTCGCTGTGTAAACTTCAATTAATATGCGAATGAAATCCGCTTAGACAAAAAGCAGCAGCAGCAGCAGCCTGGGAACAACGGCAATCAGGGCAACGGCATCGGCAAGAGCAAAGGGCCAAAACTGCCAATCAAGCGAGCGAGACCCTGGGAAGCAAAACCGCCCCTCCCCAACCCCCATTGTTACCAAAAACCTCCCTCAGAGCAGCCCCTTAGTGATTTGCGACATTTTGTTATTTTCGCTGATGCTGATGCTTGTGTCGCTGCTGCTGTTGCTGTTGTTGATGCTGATGCAAAGCCGACACTCGATTGAACGAACGAGAACATTCAAGTACACTAATTAAGATCAAACGTTTCGCTGCTGAAATGAGATTCTATCGGCTGGGAGGCATTGTTGTATGTATATACACTCATATTAAAATCACATAATGAAGTGTCAGCGAAACTGACGCCCCAGCCCCACACTCCACGCGCCAAGATTAACGTCAAAACTTAAGATGCGAGTGTTCAATCAAAAACCTCGACTCTCAATTGGAGTGCACACTCGTCGTATATAGTATACTCAATACAGCCCAATACAGCCATTCAAGTCCGCTCTGACATTGTGTGTGCTTTGTGAATTACTTGACACCGGGGGCCATCAAAAGGTAAGAAGCATCTTAAAGTGGTCGCTGGTTGCCCTGACAGCTCGGTAATTAATGAAAAGTAGGCACGTTTTTCTTTTCTCTTCGCAGTCCGTGGGCAGCAGTGGTTATTGTTGTTGTTGCTGCTGTTGTTTTTTGTATTTAAACTAATTAAAGCCTCTTAATAAACTTAATGGAATTCCCCCACTTTGGACCCCCAAGTACTTAGGAGCCATGCCATTCCATTCCACTCCATGTCCACGGTGTCCAATGAGCTGGAATGCAGCCCAAGATTATGCACTATAAATATCTTTTGACATTTCATTGTCTCATTATTTCAAACACATTTCGATGTGTGTGCCCACTGTATAATTAAATTTAGTAATGCGTAAATTACTCTCTAAGCAAAGATTCTCGGTAATTTAAAACATTCTAATTAACACAACAGTCATTGAAATTTGAGCTTTATAAAATGGTAATTGGTATCAGGTGAATTTTGAAAATTCAATTGTAACAGCGCTTCGAACTAGTTTTTGTTTTGCACGCAAAAAACTGAAATCAAAACAAATGTTTTGTAATGCTATGAATGACTTTTGCGCTCTGTCATCATAAAAACATATCGTTTATTCTTGCTTTTAATTAAAATTTTAAAAACCAATTAAAAGAAAGGGAAGATTTAATAACCGCTACAAGCTCCCGGGTGCGAAAAAATGGGTTAAAATTTCATAAATTTTGCAGAATATATGGAGCAGCGTTGGACAAGCCAAAAACACAAAAAAAAAAGCGAATGGGAACGAGGCGACATGGTTGCGTTTTGTGTATGTGGAGCAAAAGACAAGGCAGCGTTTTACACTGAAATGTATGAGGAATGAAATTGTTGCGGCGACGCTTCTCACACACATACACTGAGAGTGATAGACACGCACACACACACACACACACGTAGAGAGCACCATCAATGTCAGGGCATCCAACAAGGCGGACAGGGAATGGAGTCGAGTAACTGGATGGTGGAGAGTGGAAACTGGGAATAGGGGTTGTCAGTAGCGTCGCTGAGTTGGCACCAGTTTGAGCTTTTCGTTTCCTGCAGTCACTCGACTGATTTAAAATGTTACCGTTATTTATACACGTAGCCAGGCTATATAAACAGCAGGAGCTGTTCCCCTATGCGTTTCTCTCAGTGTGTGTGCGTGCGTCTCCCTCTCCTGTCCTCTCCTGTCCTTTGCCCTGTGTGTACAATTTTTGCACATTTTTCATCGTTTACTGTGGACGTAGCTGGAGCTGCAGCTCGACAGCATCGTGCAAGTGACTGACTGCGACTTGGCAGCAGAAACAACAACACAGCTGAAACAACAACAACACAGCTGCGCCTTTCGGAAGAGCATCCTGCGCCCTCCACACACACACACACACATCCCCTGCCCGTTCGCCCATCACATAACAGCCTCCTGTGCTCCTCGACGGCTCACCCGCCGTGCACTGTCAAAAGAGATTTTTTCAAATTAACTTTTCATATATTTATGTATGTTTAAATTTCAGCTCAACCATTTTTGTCAGTTTACAGCAATACGCCATATAAGCATACAGCTTCATATGTACACGTATATGTTTACATGTTCGGTATGTAGGTATATAGGGATCCAAAATACTTTATGTTCACCAATAGTGTTAGCTTCTCGCAGAGTGTTCTTCAATTTGTTATTTTCTCGGATGAAACCTTCTGGTGCCCGAATGAATGTGTCATAAACGTTTGAGTTGCAAAAAAATACATCAAGATAAATACGTGAAAATGGTCTAGACGGCGTTACTTCACTCACGAATACCCTTTCAATACATAAAAAAAATAAATCAATGATTATTATTATATTATTTTTATTTCACTTACAAATTCCATTTCATCACTTAAGTCTCTATAACAAGACATTTTACAATGACATTTATTGATTACAATAATTTTTTGGATTCTTTTGCACTTACAATCATTTATTATGTAATTTATTAAATAAATAAAAAGAATGACTAAAAAAAAATCTTAGAAATCTCCTAGTTTAAAAATATTATTTATTTTGGAATAATCCATTTTTTTTTAATCCATTCTATTAGATTATTATTTTCTTCACCTAACCATTATAATATCAAGCAATCAGAGCTGATAATAGTCGAGAATGTATATGTTTTTGAATGTCGGTGACGCCCGTTTGCAGCTGTAGCACGCAATTTCTTTACATTTGTTTTGCCCCCCATAGAGTAAATTGAGAAAAAATAGGGAAACGAAAAGGAAAAAATATTATTTTTGCATATGATTTGGCATGCTCCGGCATTCAGTAGAAAAGATGAAGGGAAAAACTAAACTAAAGCTGACATTTGTGCGTTGCGAGAAGTCAACATGGTGTTTGTAGTTGGTGTTTGCTATTTTTGTTGCTGTCCCTCATGCATTTTTGAAGCGCTTAACAAAATTTCTGGCATAAATATTTGATAATGCGCTTGGCATGCGGCAAAAGTTTGGACCTTAGATTGCTTGGATGTTGGCTGCCATGTTGCAAACTTATAGCAAATTATGAAAATTTATAAACTCAAAAATCTGCTCCAATTATCTAACTGTCTAACTGAATGGGCAGACTGTCAGCAATTTAATGGAAACTGAATCTCCAGCTTCACTAACAAAGTACATTAGAAATACTTGATAAGAACCTAGTAGAGAACAACTTTTGATGAGTAACAACTGAAACTGGTTGAAAACAAATATTAAACAAAGTATCCATGAACTCTAACTACAATATCTGTATATGTTATATTTTTGTTGTTCAAGTGATTTAATATATTTTGAAAGTTTGATTATAATTATGTATACCATGTAAGTTACTCACCTCTATTTAACTACGCTTATACTAATCCGGACTAACAATAGAAACCGCTATTTTAAAACGTCCCTGAAGCGAAGTGCACAATTAATTCGGCATGAAAATCAGCGGGTTTGGTGCAGACCAATGATATTGCAAACGACTCAATTCAGCAAACAAGGAGATAATGATAAAGATAAGGAAATTGGGAAGAAATCTCCTATGTTTCAAGATTCTATTGACCTAGATGCTGGTGGCGATAGAAAAGAAAGTGGAAAGGACGGAAAGAAGACTCTAAAAGAGCCTGTTGATCCAAAAATCGAAATACGAATCCTTCCTGCCATGTATCCCAAAATGGGCTATGATGAGATGAATATGAAAATGGGTCGAAGGCTGTCACCTTTCATGAGCATCTATAGGATGCAGTTGACTTCTATGATGTCAATATTTATACGAATAACAGGATTCCTAATGGCCATTGGCGTATGGGTATTTGGCGTGTCGGCGCTTTGTTGCGATTTCACAATCGAGGCATTGGCCAAAAAGATTGAGGAATGTGAATGCAAGAAAACAATATTTAATGTAGCCAAATTCTTCATTGTACTTCCATTCGCCTATCACATAGTAGCTGGAACGCGCCATTTGATCTGGTATTTAAATGTCTTTCTCAGCAAGCCAGAGATTTATGCAACCGGCTACGTGGCTCTTGCCTTGGCATTTGTGCTAGCCGTCGGCTTGACAATCGTAAAACCTGGCGAAGATGGTAAGAATTCACTGAAGAAAGTTGATTACCATGGTCAAACTGAGAGCGAAGTTAAGTATCTATTTAATGAAAAAGGCGATCGATTTGAATGCATTGATCTGTCTGAAGAAGATAACGATGACCCAGAAAATACCACAGAGCCATAGTCGTTTTATACTTGTTAACTGAAAAATTCTGGTGTTAGGAGAAAATTCGCAATCGAATCGAACTTGTTTTTAACAAATTTCAATATGACACAATGCCTGTTTTAATAAATGCTACATTTGAGTGGAATTAAAGACATTTCGCATTGGGGTAAAACTAAGAATTTCCAGCTAGAATTTAAAGCTTCAGCAACTTCCAACTTCATTGGCTTAGCTTGTGCTGCAATGTGGAAAATTAGTTTCAGTTTTTGCTTCATCCGACTTGCTTCAACTGGACAGGTCTTTGCATATTCGACTCATAACAAAATCTACCACATGAATGTTGCCGGACCGATTGCCTCATAATGGAATTACCTGGCTGCGACAAGCCAGAACTTCTCTCTAACCATAGTTGACCTTTGCATATGTCATAAATTTATGCGACGATTGGCTGAGCTTATTTGATTAGATAGCCAGCTACTGGCTTTACTTGCCTCTTCATTATTAGATTTCCACTTATGATTTCTTTCGCCTCAAAGCGGATAATTTAAATAAGCAACGCTAAAAGCAATGTTGCCATAAATGTTCTATTCCCTGAGCAGATGGACCTAAATTTTCCATTTTGTTCTGATGCCAACAATTTGATTTGTGGCTTTCTCTTTGCGCTTGTCCCAAATTTGCCTAAATAAATACGCACAATGCGACTGAACCGCAAAATAACACATAGTATGATATGCTTCAAACCATTTCAATGTAATAAAATTCATTATACTTGAGTGTTCGAGGTATAAGTAACGTTTGCCATATGTTTTGTATGGGCGCAAAAAATTCTTTTTTTATGCTCGTCAGAAAAATATTTTAAGGTTTTAGTCAGAAAACTTCACGCTCAATAAAAACTGGAATCTTTGGGCTTATTCAAAGGCACATCAAAGACTTGTATTAATCAAATTGCATATTTAAACCTATACTTAAAAACGTGTCAGTCTGATTTCAACCAAACCATTATATATTTAGCACACAAATATATTTATAATAATAATATTCTTAATTTATTATTAAATCCACAAAGTGTAAAAGTCACACAAATAAATATTGGCAAATAATATAAATTAAACTGAAAGTCTTAAATAAGCTCAAAATCAACTAATCACTTGGTAATTCCATCACGAATATTGTTGCATTTACTTATCAAAAAATCAACAACAGATAATTAATTAATTCAAATAAAAGTTATCAACTCAATTGAAAGTCGTAGCACTCTAAATAAGCAAATCAATCGCTTTTGAAAAACGGAGTTATTGTAAAAACATTATTTTGAAAAGAGAATTGTACGAACCTAAAACACACACTCGTGGAATTACAAGCTTTTCCTTATATTCTCAATCAACCACGTTTCCCGCCCCACTTCTGCTTTCCACTTTCCACTTGGCAAAGTGAGTCAGAGTCAAACGAATGATTTTCCTTTCAAGGAACTCAATATGCGTGTCTGTGTTTAATTAAGATTGAGTTTATGTGTGCGAATGTGAATGTGAATGTGAATGTGAATGGAATTGTGCATATACCTATAGACGAGTATATTCGTATTAAGCCGTGTGTTCGTGTGTGTGTGTATACTGAGAGAGTGTATGAATAAATGTATGAGCGCATGCATTTAATTTAATTTTCATTTCAATTGATTCGATGACTTTACGTTTCATTTCACGTCTCGATGCGATTTCAATTACAATACTCACACACATTCGCATTCGCCATCGCATTCGACTACTGAGAGGAGCCAAGGACAAATACGCACCTAGCTTCGTTTGAGGTTGTTTGTCAGTCAACCAAGCTGAATCTCAACTTCAACTTGATTCACGGATTTGCATATTTATTTACCCAATTCGCCAGACTTCGCAGCGATAATCGAAAAAGCAGACACAAGAAGACGATACTCGCCACGAGAGAAATGACGAACGAGCAAGCTCATTAAGTGGCTGTCAACACGGTAGCTGTCGATGAAGGTCGATGATATAAAGGCGCACTCAACTGACAAGATATATGACGAGCAACTTTACTCCGACTTAAAACAATTCTCGTGCTGTGTTTTCATTTAATTACCCTATAGCTTGCATTAAGCCCTCTGTTATTAACATGTCCTCTCAGTTTATTCTGCTCTCTCTTCATTTGCCATATTTTATGCCAGATTGCTGCATTTTAATTATCATCTCTTTAAGGGCGAATCTTTAATCTCCCACTGCTGTAATTTATCCGTCAGTTTCGCCTTTTTACTGACTAGAATGAAACTTTCTACAGTTTTTTGCATGGCTTCTACTCAGGGCCGGGCTTAAAAGTTTATGCACAACTTTCAGTGCTAAATCCGTACTCCGAACGTGGCATGCCACAAAAAAGCAGCCACACCGCTAAAACCACCCACCCACATATTGCCACACATTCACTCCCACTGACACTGGCTGCATTTAGCATTGCATAGTTTTTGGCTGACATTTAACTTTGTCGCCATTGTTACGCATTTTTTGCTGCTGCTGCTGCTGCTTGCAACGTGATTTGCCATCCTTCGCCGGCTAGGCTTTCACTTCACAACAGTTCCAATTTTTTTGTTGTAGACTTTTTTCTTTGCTACAGTTTTTGGCAAGGAACCGACCTCTACTCTCTCTGTGTGTTTTTTGGTAACAAATGCAACGGAAAACCCATTTCCTTTGTAGGATATGAGAAGGAAAATGCTTGTTAGCGCCATACGAGTTTTGCGAATGTCTGTTTGCGGAATGCCATTTGCATTTCACTATTTGCACAACCTTGAACTTGCTGCTACTTCTGCTAGATTGAGGCGCTTGCAGGAGGTCAACGGAGGGGCAGGTAATTTCAACTTGCAGTCACGTTAAGCTAACAGGGCTAATTTGGAAGCTGCAGCTGACACAAAACGAGTACAGGGCCACACAATTTGCAGTTAACAGTTGCTGTAAAATGACAATTAAACTTAAGGGAGTGGGAGTTAAAGTTTTAATTGCGCATACGACAGGTGGAACATCGGCAAACAAAACAAACGTGCGCCCACTGGCAATTAGTGAAACCAAATAAATTTACTTATTTCCAGCATTTGCAATTGACAAGTCTTGAACTAATTAGAAATACATATTTATGCAAGCGGTTCGTGTGGCCAATGCCTTGTCTCAGTTGTCAGTTGTAAAATTGAATCCAAGTCCCCGTTTCGTTTCGTTTCGCTTTTCAAAGATTTATAACATTGCTCCGCACTGGCCATGGCATGCCAATGGCCTCGTATCGATAAGCACAATGCCCGCTGGCCGATCGACTCCGTTCTCTGTGTGTGTGTGTGTGTGTGTGTGTGGTATGCGCTGTGTGTCAGTGACAGTTACCGATACATATAACGACCCCGCACACACACATAGCTCGGCACACAGCGCTGGCGACAAACTTTTTAATCAAATTTTTTTAACGCAATTTCTTTTCCATACTTTTTTGCTCGCCTCGCACACTGAGACATGCTCTGCTGTTGCATATGCATGCTCAATTGTGTTTGTATTGGCAAAGGACATGCTTTGTGATTTATACACACATCACACTCACACTCACACACACTCACACACACACACGCACACTCACTCACACCGAAATAAAAGCACACCCAGACATAGAGTGGGTGCGCCTGTAAGCAAACAACAGCTTTTTTTGATTTATGAGCGCTTTGGGTGCCGCCGACGACGACGAAAACAACAACAACAGCAACGAACACTGGAGCGTTTGAAACAACAACAACGACAACAACAACAATAACAAATAGCAAAAGAATCGAACCAACAATAAAGCGACAGCAAAATATATTGAACTCAGAACTTTTAAGCAAGTTCAAACGTGCAAGTCAATAACAAAGCAAACAACAAAAAAACGGGACGAATAAATGCTAAATATGGATAAACCTTAAGATAGAGCTAAAAATAATATAATTTTTGAGCTTGATTTAAACGATATATTTTGATCTTGTGTGAAAACATTGGGATTGTTTTTATTTGAACAGAGAAAACCTATTTTAGCATTTAGCTTAACTATAAAACACATTCAAAATCGATAAATTTTTGTTTATTTACTTATTATAATTGCAGCTCAGAATTAAATTGTATAGAACAATAATAAAGCCAGACCAAATGAGGTTAAATGCATTTAAAAGCTGTTTTGATTTATGACTACCCGAAAAAGTGCTTTTAAAGTGCAGTAGTTGGCAATTGTTCTTAACGATATCGCCAAATTGCCTATCGATTTTATGACTCCCACTTGACAAAGACACAAACTGTTATTTATATATACAAAGCACATGAATTTTAATTAAGCATGCCCACAATTGCCAGTCCGGCTTACCGATGGTCTGCACATGTTTGCCCTGGGTTCTGTGAATGACAGTGGGAATGAGATTGGCCCAGGCATGCTATTGGACATATGAAATTTTGATTGATGGCTCCCCGAACAGCGTACAGTGAACAGCGAGTGCACTATGGCTCTATCTGACTATCGATTGTCGCTGTCATAAAAACGCTAAAAAAGAGAGCACAAAGAAAGTGGAGAAAATCCAAAAGCGAGGCTTATGCAAATCAAGACATGCCGCACACATCACATTGTTTCCCTGACGCGCCTGTGTTTGGCCCCCCTTCCGTCCTCACAACTTGTCAAAACTTGTTGTGCCTTTGATTCTTTTTCCTTTTTTTGTATGTTTAAAGAAGCTAGTAGCGGGAAAAAATATTGCCAGTGCATATTGCTTTCCGTTGTTTGGCAGCCGAGCACTTGCGGCACTTGCCACAGCCGAGTTGATTTTTGCATATTTTTTGATAGCGCCAGCATTAGTCTCCAGTGGGTTGGCGCATAAAGCGCAGTTATAGACTGATTGTCGGCTCACTATTCTGCCACACATACACCCACATTTGCTATATAAACAGAAACAGATGGCTTCACACTCTACAAAAACGATGTGTATGAATTTGTCTGGAGGAAAGTGTTGCAAACTTTGGCTCTACACGATTTAAGTGAGTGACAGTTACCAGTAAACTTTAGTTTTTGGTGGTTTAAAATTGCATTATATTTTTATTATATAGAAGAATATATTATTTTTTTAAACGTATTTTTATATTAACCATACATAGCCTGTAGTTGTAGGAATTTATATTATTAATATACGACCATCAAAATCATATAAGATATTCTTGAATTCTTTGCTTCCTATATTTACGTTTTATTTTTTTTTTTCGTATTTTTTCGAATCAAAAAGTTCTTGAATATATAATTTTCTTTTATTATTTAGTTTATTTTATCGGTAATTATATTAATTAGTTTATTTACAATTATACTCTTACATTTTATTATTTTTTTATCATAGGTTTTTGAACAATAATTGAAAAGATAATTAACTAATATTGTTTAGTCGATAACTAACTTATTTGCCTCTTACTAGTCCTTTGCCAGACATCCTAGTCTTCTGTAAAGCGTGTTTACCTCCACTTATCTGCGCATTTCAGACACTCAACTAGGCATAAGCTTGGCAAGAAACAATACGAGATGAGGGAGGACTTTTGCCGCATTGGCGTTGCCTGCTATTGAAACCGCTGGAGTGGCAACTTTGAGAGGCGAGAGTGCAGTGTTCATTGTACACCTTGTGCATAGTTTTAGGTATAGCTATAGGTATAGGTCTAAAATAATTGCCTGCACTTTAAGTGTGCCATTAGTACTAAATTACAGACAGCAACCAGCTACCATCTACCAGCTACCAACAGCTGCAGCAAGCCAGCTAACGGCGCGGTCTAATTACGCGCCAAAACTGGAAAATGTGTAAAGTGGGTGGAAGAGAGGAGAAGAGTGTGGAGAGAAAGGCTTTCACCTGCCTAGCGCCCATTCATGCTACCGCACACTGCAGCTCATCCCGCGTGGCATCATCAGTAGCTGGAAAAGTAAAGTGCGCTAATGGCAATTAGAAGTTTACCGAGTGCAGTCAAAAATTGTAACGGCTGCCTCGCATAGCTGCATTATTGAACATCCGCTAATTGCCGTATAATTATTGCAGTTAAAAAATTTAGCACGATTTCCAGCTGCTGCTGCCTCTTAGCCCTGCAGAGACAGACACAAAATACTTGACCGTATAAGCACACATCGAGCACAATTTGCAGCACAAACTCGCACTAAATACTTGTATGTAAATGGCGTAAACACAACGTTTGAACTAAGCCACAAACATTTGCATTGAACCAAGATCAGACAATCCCGCAAACAGACAGCATTATGCCCATGCAGTGGCTTCGGCTAATCTAAATATTATGTCAAAATCTTATAATTAAGAAAAGCATTTTGGTTGAGTGGTTTAATGGAAAACAAACAATATCCAATTCTATACAAATAAGACAGTTTGCCGATGTCTGCCCCATAGATATTCAACTTTGGCTTACAACAATAGCCTCAATACCTGCATCGACTATTAAACTGATTTAATGTTTAATTACTTAAGCCGGCAAAGGCAATTTGAATGCACAGGACGTATAATCTATGTAGCATTCGAGTGAAGTTCTAAACAATAACTGATTTACACATTGGACACGGAAATTATTTCGAAACGAGAAGGAGTTCTGAGAATAGATATTTCAAGTATTCGTATTTCATGCCAGTAAATATAACTTTTGAGAATGATCTAAATAAGAATATTTTATTTTATACTAAATAATGTATTAATAAATTCATAAAATACTTTAAAAACTTAAAAAAAAGCGAAATGTATTTCTTAACAATAATTATAATTAAAATAATAAAATACCAAACTGTGGTGCATAAATATCTAAGTCATTTTTTTCATTCCTTCTCTCTGGCCAAAAGTTTTTCATTAACCATATTTCTTACGTATTTTCGTATGAAGAGTTTTGTAGTTTTAAAAAATTTAAACATGTTATAAATTTGCTTCAAAAAGTTTTTTTTGAAATGCAGCCAAGTTGCAACACATATATATATAATATTGATGTTTATCTTAACAGAATTATATTAATTTGTTGAAATTACTTAGTCTCAACAATGAATTCAATTTGTGTCGAGGTCGATTTAGAAAAATATATATTGCGTAGCGATAATTGACTCAGCTACGCTGCAACATCATATCCTTCAAAAAATGTGTCACGCCATAAAGTAAGCAACGTTCTCGACTTGCGAGGTGCTTATAATTACGCCTTAATTGAACCATGCCTTCGTCTTCATCTTCATCTTTGCCTTCGTCTACGACTACGAATCCGTTGGCGTTCTCTTCGTTCCTTACCGCAGCTCGCACGTAAGCAAGTTAATGATGCAATCGTTTACAAGCCTTTGACACGGCATTCCCGGGTTACGCCCGATTGCCTCCGGAACTTAATTTGCAATCTGTTAAAGTTCTGGGCTCATTTTTCAGGCATTCGGCTTGGGGATTTCAGAGACAGAAACAGAGTCAGAGAGAGAGAGAGAGAGTGAGAGCTATAGATTATCTGCATGTGCAAAATCTAGCACAAGTTTATTAAAACATTTGCAGGGAAGAGTTTCAGTAATGCCCAGCTTATAACTGGCAACTGGTAATTTAGAGCCATCTGTTTGGTCACGCCCACAAATTGTATTATATGAAATATTTTATTACAGTCAAAAAGTTGAATATATGCAATTTCGGGGGGATGCACATTAACCCGTTTCGTCGGCTGGCTGGCTGGCTGGCTGGGCGGCTGGGCGGCTGCTAAAGTTACCTTTTTCAACTATTTAGCATAACGATGGGGGCTCATTATGAGGTCATGGGTCCAACGAACGGTCCTGACAGGCAGCCAACTTTATTTGCACCATGCATTTGGCTCAACCTGATTCCCTGTTCCCGGCCTCAGCCCAGCAAGTAGAGAGCTGAAAACTGAACGCTTTCGTTGGACCTGGCGCCAGGCACGTAAAATATGCGCAGTTGTACACGGGCAGTGTATGCCAGAGATCACTTGACTATAAACGAGATTAAAAATTCAATTACGTTGGAGTTGGAAGCTGAACCTGAAACTGCAGCGAGTGCACAGCACAGAGCAGCGAAAAAAAAGCGAAATAATAAAAATAAAAATCTAACAAGCGAGCCAGAAGTTTTCCGAACACAAAAAGACAAACGCCCTGCTCCTGGTCCTGGACCCGGCCAAGTGAGCTGCTTTCAAGTCAAAGCGTATACCACACGGGCTATATGAAGCTGGACACAGGAGCAGCAGCAGCACTCGAAGTGGTCAGTGCCGGCGACGTTGTCGCAGCCAACGGAAGTTGACAACAATTTATGTGCCTGAAACGGATACAATTTACAAGCCGGGCGCGGCGTACGTGTAACGGGAAGGCAGGAGGTTGCAGGAGGGCGGGAAGGAAGGACGTTTGGTATGGTGATGGGGCACATTGGCTCGACAGGTGTGGCCTGTGCAAACTTCAAACGGAATTTTGTGTGTGAGTACTTAGTGCAAAGTGGCCAGTGCGACTTTTTTGGCCACCCGGTTGTTAGTGGCAACTCCCACGCCCACTAAAAAAGCGCACGAATTGAAGAAGAGTGAACAAGAGAGACAGAGAGAGAGAGAGAGAGCGAAAAAGATGCAGAATGCGAGAATGTAGCATTTGAATTCAGTTTCAAAGTTAAAGTTGATAAAAAGCCAGTGATTTAGGGGCATGTCCTCGCAACAAGCGACACATGTAGCACTGTCAACCAACCGTAAAAGGCAAAAGAGCAAAACAGAAAAAATAAATTCGATACAAAAACCTGTATGCAATTAAGATAAAGTTTTGACTTGTTAATTTCCATCAACTTTGCCAGTTCAAACGAACTGTAAAAAATACAGCAACAAGAATCATATTCACTTGTGCGCTATTTTTGGTTCATTCGTTTAAAATGTTTCAATGTCAATTCGATAAATATTACGTATACGACGCGATGCACAAGCACCCTCAGTGAGCTTTTTGTTTCAATTGCTTCTGTTGTGCAGCAGATCACAAAGATCTTTTAAGCATTTGAAGCTCATGTACAATCAAAATAATGCGATCAACTCGACAGCGCTTAGATCAAGTTAAGCCAGTTTATTATTTAAATATAAATGATAGGATTATAATATTTTTCGTTAGTAAATTAAATTGATAGCTAGCAATGTATTCGAATAAACATAAATAAAAACATAAATTTAAATTAATTTCAGTAGATTTCAATCGAAAATAACTTACAATTTAAGTGCTGTCATGAACCCTGTATTTTTCCGTTGATAATATTTTTTATTCAGTCGATAATCACTAAACATGTAATTATGTATTTTAAATAGCTAATGAAGGTCAATTACCTTTTGTCATAAATGGAAAAAATTTAATATAGGAATCATTATTTCACTCTGCATAGTAATTATCAAACTTTTAGCATTGTTTTCAATACGTAATTGTAAAAACAAATCATTATCAGACTGTATGGCCCCAATAAATGAGAGATAATTTCACAATTTAACAGTTCTATAGTATTTAATACACTTAGTTAATTGCTAGCACTTACACAACTGATAACAATTGATAAATTCATAACTTAAATAGCTTTAATTTTTTTTCTGCTTATCAGCTCGTTTTTGTTTGGATCCAAAGACCTTGCGAAGCAGCCAACAACTCAACTTGACCAGCACAATCAGCGCCAGAAGCGGCAGGCCGATCAGTACAGCCAAGGTATCCAAACCATGAAGTTGGATAAAGCTCAAATCTCGCGATGTGGCTCTCATGTGAGGTGCTCCTTTGTGGCGGATCACGTACTCGGTCCACCAGACGGCGCGATCTAGTGAGGATTCGGGCTGATCACGATAGCGTTCTGAGATGAGAGCGGCAGCATTTTCATAGCTGGACGTGGTCAACAGCTTATTGATGGTCTGCTCCAGCTCGGGTTGCTTTAAGTTCTGCAGATCCAGGCCAAGGCCGAAGCCCATGCGCTCAGCACGTTTGACGTTCATGAACTGATCGTAGAAAACGGGCATGCCCAAAATGGGTTTGCCAAAGTAAATACTCTCAATGGTGCTCAAGAGTCCGCCGTGACTGATGAAGAGCTTGACATTTTTGTGAGCTAGAATGTCGGGTTGCGGGAACCATTTGCTGAGGAAAACATTATCTGGCTTATTTGCCATTTTGTCATCCTCGAATTTCCAGAGTACTCGTTGCTTCAGACCTCCGAATACTTTCAATAGCGTATCAAGTGTTTCCTGGGGTAAATCCTTGCTCTTCACATTGGATCCCAATGAGAAATAAATGACACCATCCTTTGCTGTCTCAATAAACTGTTTGATATCCTCGGGCAGCGGCTTCGGCTTGTGAGCGATGTGGAGTCCACCAACCTCGACCATGTTGGGCAAATATGGTCGTGGATAACTCAGGGTGAAATGTTGACCCAGCAACATGAAATCAAAACTGTCGTTGACCTCTTCGAGTGTCTTCTTGGCATTGGGGAAATACTTGGCATACTGTGCCTTCATCGATGGCGAATGTATCCAATAGTAAGCTGCCTGCTCCACCCACAGCTCCCATCGGTTCTCGAGACGCTCCACAAATGTCATTGGATTCGATCGTGGCGAGGTGACCAGTGGATTATACGATAGTGGCGATATATTTCCCATATGATGATCAATGTGATGGTCATCGCCATAGCTTGAGAAGCCAATAAGCGATGCATTAAAATGTTGTGCAAATCCAAACAAAGCTTCTGTTTGCAGCATCTCAGCCAAAACCACGTCGAATGTTTCACCAGAGTGCATCAGTTTTTGAACAGCTTCTTCTTCAAATACGCACTCAGAAACTTTACTAAGCATATAAGAGAAGAATTTGAATTGTTCCCAGATGCTGGGATAATTCATATTCTTAAGCATGTCTATAAAAATATAACAATTAGTTACATATTTGTTTACTTATTAGCATTACTCACCGTCGTAATACTCGTAGATCTTGGGGGCGCGTATAAATCTCACATTCGGAACCGGTTTGTTCTCAAAGGGGCTGATAATGGTGATTTCATGTCCACGGGCAGCCAAAGCCTTGAAATACGACTCGACGAAAATATACTGCGATCGACCCGGAAAGCCCAAAGTCAACAATATTTTAGCCCCTTGCGTCTGCGGCGCATTATGCATAAGACCAACCAAGGTCAGTAACAACAGCGGCAAAAGTTTCATGATGAGCTTTTGTTTCTGTAACTCGTTTGAGATCACAACATGAACTGAGCTCTCAAATGTCGCCAACGCACATTTTATAGCGAATAACTAGTTGTCTCTCCGCCTCTCAGTCTCGAGCTTTTTACTGATAACCAAGCTTTTCGAATCCATAAAAAAATGCGCCTAATCACGCTTACCGAATCCAAACACTAGGAAAGCTGATCTGCTTTGCACTCGCAATCATGATGTCAGCTTTTTTTTTCTTGGCACGTTTGGTTTGCGGTTATAAGTTAAGGGAAGAGAATGTAAGAGAGCGCAGTATTATTGCCAAATGGTTGTTCTCCCTGCTCTTAAATATTGTTGTTTATTAAATTTCATTATTTATTTTTGAATTTGTATACTTTATTCAATACAAAACGGAAAATGGATTTTCCCTGAATTAAAATTCGAATTTAGATAAGATAACCTAAAAAAGTTTGAAGCCAGATATTCAACATTTCATCATTCATAGAAATTTAATCAGGCGTTCTTCTTCATCAGTTCTTATCGCACAATTATTTACCTTTTATTGAAAGCAATAAAAACATGCAGAAACAAGAAAAAAAACAGCACTTGATATTTAATATCAATCACTACGTGAACAAAAGTAAGTTGATTTTAAATTATCATTCAAGATGAGATGCTCACGCATTGAACAGAGTTGCTTTTATTTTTTGTGTTTGGATGATTTATTGCAAATAGTTTGAAGTTCTTAATGTTGATCATGTTTTTAAAGAGCTGCTCAAGACCAGGACAAAAGTGCTAGGTAAATTCCCCAAAGTGAGTGCGTGCGAAGTGCAGGCCAAACAAGCGAAGGCAAAGCAGGCAACTAAAAACAAAACGCAAAAACAGGAAACAGGACGACACAAACACCACACCACCACCACCACCACCATCCTTGAGGGACTGGGATGGAGCATGGAGCAATGCAGCAGTAGGCGGCCATCTGGAAGTGGGCTGTGGGCTGTGGCCGATGCGCGTGAAACTGGCCAAGCAGAAGAGCTGTAGCATCCAACGATGCCTAAGAAAAGAAATTATTTGCTTAAGCGACGGTAAAGGACCTTGTCCGGGTTTCCTTTCCCCAGTAATGCTAACAGGAAAAACGAAGCACAAAAAAAGAAACAGAAAAAAAAACAAAATATTAAACTTTTATGCTCGCAAAAATGTTAAGTGTATGTCCGGCGGGAAAAATTGTTACTGTTAATTTATAAATAAGGTCGAGCTGTTGTGGGTTGCTGCTGATGGAACGAACTCCCACACACAGCACGTCCTCCACCCTCATCCTTACTCTCGTCCTCGTCCTCCTCCCAACCCGGAGTGGTCTATTTGTTTTCACTTAAATTTTATTTGCCTTCTTGCGCACATTTTCACTCCTTTTTCACGAATTTTGTGTTTGCGGCTTGTTCCTGTCGTTGTCGTCGTCGTTGATGTTGTTGTTGTGCTTTCTTCAGGCCTTTTCTTTTGTCGCCTATTATGCTTTGCCTTGCCTTGTTACTTAATTCAATTAAGTTGCCTGATTATTTTCACCAAAAAAATAAAAATAAATATGAATACAAAGCGCACAAAACAATTTAAAAGGGAATGAGCCCACCTTCATCTTGTGTTTTTTTATTTTTTATTTGTTGCCTCACTTCGGTTTTCAATTCTCTTTCATTTTTTGTTTAATGCAATCATTGTGTAAGACAAGCGCTCTACAAGTGCTTAGAGATGCTATTTTTTCATTGTCGTTTGGCAAGGCTAGCAACTGAAAATCCCACTGTAAATATATATAAATATATTTATCAAAAAAGGAATCCATACCGCAAATGTGCTCTAATCTCTAGTTAATTTCCTAGCAACAAACAGAGAACTGAGACTTTTTCATTACAACATCTGCTTTGATGGATATAGCGACAAGAGAAATGGTGGCTGACCCATTATTATTATTAAATATGTCGAGACTATTATTAGTCTAGCTTATGTAGCTGGAAGTTCGAGCTTCAACAACTGCGCTGTTGACAGTGCTTTAAGCATTTGGGCCACATGTCTGGCCAAACACAAATGGCAATAACAAATAGCAACGACATCAACTACGGCACAAAAACAACTTGAGATTCTCTGGAAAAATACCCAAATGGCATTGGAACAATTTCTGAATCAACGAAAATCATTTTTCATTTGTTTCATTTCCGTTGCATGACGAATTTTGATTTCTGCATAGTTGCCACAATATGGCCATCTCGACTCTCGATCCTCTGTGCTGTGGAAGTGTTGACTACTCGTGTGTGTGTGTGTATTTGTGTAGGACTTGACAAAATGTTAAGTGACAGTTGCATGTTGCATGTTGCACAGTCTGCAGTTCCAGGTGTAACTGAAGCTGCATGCTGGCAACTCACTC
The DNA here is from genome assembly GCA_035047365.1 of Drosophila ustulata. Taxonomy (NCBI): domain Eukaryota; kingdom Metazoa; phylum Arthropoda; class Insecta; order Diptera; family Drosophilidae; genus Drosophila; species Drosophila ustulata. The sequence continues at coordinate 22,176,445 of JAWNPT010000094.1, forward strand.
AGGCAGATACAATTCTTAAAATTTCTGATAGGAACAAAAACTAAAACGCACAAGAAGAAGTCGAAAGGGTATAACGACAAAAAAACTCAAAAAGAGAGAACGAAATGCCAGACAACACTGACAATTGACTTTTATTGCTGTTGACAGGCGGACGAATTGCACTGGGCATTGCATTGGTGAGATGCAAGTTCAGATTCCCCAGTAGCGACTTTGTCAATTCCCAGCTATTACGTTTTACTTAACATCTCAGCAAATTACGCACCATTGTCTATGGTCCGAGAGTTGAGCTCGCAGTCTTGCCGTAGCAATTTTTCGACATTTCCTTTTTATTTTTGCCTACCTTTTTTATTCGTTTTTGTCTTCTCAATGCGGACGCAATGACATTTTTGAAGGGGCGTTGCCTTTTGCCCGGATATGGACAAGCACCAGTGCACTTACGCCATTGACAATTGCATAAGCACAATTTCCGGATTTTACAAAAATATCTAGCCAAGAAGATGGCATTGGCGTTGCCAGCACAACCTTCCGAATTGCCCAAGTTGTAGGCAAAATTAAGTTTATCAGGTCGAAAAGAAAATACCCTACTTTAATTTGATAAATATTTGGATATATATTGTTCTTGCCTATTATTGTTGCTTTATGTTTTGGTATTATATTAATATCGACTGAGCAGGAAGATTATTTAAACATTTTAAAGCTTATCATATTTATTTTACTTTTAATTTGAGAATATTGATTAAAATACATAAATAAATATATATACATAATTATTCTCAAATTGTAGGTTTATTGTAGTTTTTAACAGGTATTGTATACATTTTCTCTGATGTGCAGTAAAAATCAAATAATTAATATTAAGCTTATAGTGAAACAAACAAAAAGTTCTATGCATTTAAGTGTGAAACTGAGGAGTATTTAAAAATCATAAAAAAATACAAAAAGTAATAAAAATTTATAAAATAAAACATAACACAAAATAAATATGTTTCTTGTGGTTTTGAAGTGGCAATATTTTATTGTCTTCAGTAATCATATCTTTGGTAAGCTGCAAAACAAAGTAAGGCTACTCTAAAAGTAATTTGAAGCAGCTTTCTCTGTTACATGCAACAGGAAATTAAAAAGCCTTCTCGCTGTGCAATGACTTTGTCTATGGATGGACATGTGTGTGAGTGTGTGTGTGTGAGACCTTCAGCCTGCAAGTATGCTACAAATTTATGCGTACGCCTTAATCAAGTGTGGAAGGAGCACACGCGGCCACAAGTATGCTGTAAATTTATGTGCATCATGTTGAAGGTGAACTGAGAACAAGAAGTAAAAGAAGCCGAACACGAGTCAAAGTACCACACACAGACACAACTACGGCTGCCTCGAGAGCGTGTTACAGGCAGGCAGGCTGGCAGTTTGCTTGGCTTAAAGCAAGTATTTCCTAAAGCGCAATGCTCCTCTCATTGTTTCTTGTCCATTTCTGTTGCGCTCGACTGCGTCCTGCCGCACTTGAGAGACTTGAGAGACGGTCTCGGTATCGAAGCTCAAGCTCGGGGAGTTCAGCGGCGTTCAGCCACAGTTGAAGAATTTTGTACGCTCGTTTCTTTTTGTGTTCACGTTATAATCCATCCGGGGAATAATTATTGTGTACATATACTCGTATTATGATAGTGGCATAAAAACCAAGGGTTTATCGTTGACTTGATGGACATAGGGCGCCATTCGACGACTGGATGCGCCTTGAGTCGAAACCAGCAATGGCAAGATGGGCAATAAATTTGCGTATTTTTAAGTGCTGCTCACTGAAAGGTTATTTACGTTGGAAAGTAACTACCAGCACTGCAGCATTGGGGTTTTTCTTTTTTCGGGATGCTGCTCCACTCAATAAACAAGCTTAAATCGCTAGCTGAAGTAACTCTCAAGCATCTACTTAACAACTCTTTGCGCTTTAATGTCCATAGATCAACATGAATTATATTTTTGCGCGCTCTTTAAGGCCGACGCTCATAATTTCTGTGCCACTAAATGGAATCATTTACTTACACGCAGAGGTGCCGAGGGCACTGCTGGGTTAGAGGTGGATAGGTAGGTGGGTAGTATGGCAAACTGAAAAATTAAATCTAATTATGTGCGGCCAACAGCTTCAGCCACAACAGCAGCCAACAGCCAGCAGGCAGGACAGGAATGCTGCAGTTTCGCAGTTGGTCAACCCAGCCGACTTTGCTTTCTTTTTACTCAACTGACCCGCACAAATGCGGCTATTGACGGAAACAATGCGGATAAAAGCGACGCTGCATGCAGTCAAACAGGCAGGAACCATTCCAGGTGCGCCTCTAATGCAACGTCATCGGAGCGCAGCGATGGCAGTAAGTGAGAAACAAAAGAGCTTAGTGGATGGCAGGCAAAACAAAACAGAATTAAAACAAGAAGCTGTAGCTGAAATGGGATGGGGACTGAAACTGGAGCTGGAGCTGAAGCTGGTGCTGAAACTGTAGATGGAGTTAGAGGCAGAGCAGCAAACTGTGGCCGAGTTATTGCCTGTAGTTAGACGCACTTGGGGAAGAAGTTGTACAAAAAAAAAAATCCATATTTATACACAAAAGGGGGCTCAGTTTCATTATGGTGATGCGAGGCTGCGAGCTGCAAGCGGTGGGCGTGGCTCCAGTTACTTACGGCTCAATGGCGCTGGAACTCGTGTGGCGCAATTGCGGTAAAATATGTTTGCACAAAAGGAAATCGCCAAAGCCACGTGTGCGGGAAATGCTGAATTTGTCTGGCGGGCACACTAAAACAAAGCTGCCCTCGTGGGTGTCCTGGTCAATTGCATGGGTTCCACAAATGCCAAACCTTAAATGCATTCCAGAAATCGTAATTGCTTTCGATCAACAACATTTTGGAGCTATATGGTATTTTATTTATATTTTGTTTACAAATTTATATTTTTTAGAATTGCTTTGACAGTTTTATCAGTCAATTAAAAAAGTAATCATCAAATCTCATTTTGTATTTTTATGTTTATGAAATTACTGTATACAATTAGAATTTATTTTAATGTAAATTTTATGTTAAATTGTGCTTTGAAATTTTTTTTTTTTTCATTTTTTTAGCTTTCTGTTAATATGTTAAATAACTTATTTTATGGGGAGGAAAGTATATTGTTTAAACACATAAGGTGGGGTGGAAATTGTCGTTTGCATCAAAATTAATTAACAGCTCTTTGAGCAAGAATACGTCTTTTGGAATTCATATAAATGTTCGGTGTTTCTTTTCGGGTTTTATGGCAATATGGCTGCCAGAACGCCAGAAACTATGCTATGTTATATGTCCAACTATGGCGGCACTTCCGTTGCCGTTGCCGCTGCTGCTGCTGCAGTTGCCATTGCTGTTCGTTGTCTCTTCTCATCCTTTGAGTTCTCCTCATCGTCATCGCTGTCGTCGTCGTCGTCGTCGTCGTCTGGACTGGACTGGACTTTTGGGAATATTATTGAAAAGTTTTACCGCAAGCTGTGCTGAGGCTGCAGCAGCAACGGCGCAATGGCAGCAAAAACAAACGTATTGTTCGCTAGCTTCTGCAAAAACGAGGATTAACATTCTTTTTTTATTCGTTTTGTGTTTTTTTTTCTGTAGTGCAAAGTTTCAGTTTTGTTGCAACTTTGGCCACAGACACCACCGATACCACAGTGCCACACCCAGCCGCATGCTCGTTCAGTTCTGCCCACTACACTCAACGGGACAGTACATAAATTTTCTGAGCAATTTTCAAGCATTTTCTCACTGCAGCTGCATTTACTTTGCGCCCCAATCAGACAACAAGTCGACGGAGTAAAAACCCAAAATGACAAGAACCGAACGAAACTTCAATGCGCTTCACAGCATATGCAAACCCCCAAACCTCCGTATGGAATATACTTAATTTATACACTAACCGAATAAATCAGTTGCAATAATGTTAGGTTAAAACTATGAGCTTATGGCCAATACTGTACCGCAATCTAATATATACCATATAAATATCTACGCATAGGTGAGTAATTTTTTGCTTTTTTCAACTTGCAATCGCTGGCAATAAGTTTTCAGAATTTATGGGCAAACTTTTTAAGGGCAATAATTTAAAAGCACATGCAGTGAAGGCCAGTTTTTATCGTTTGATCTACAAGCCAACATACTGATGAAAATAAAGGCAAATATATTTAAGCTAATTGCATAGCTTTCGTTTTCCAACTTGCGACTAAATTGTCATTTCTGAAGTACAATATCCACAGCCTTGACATCTTCTATCTTATAATCAATGAAAACTACAAATGGGTATGACAAATCTAGATTGATAATTGTGGATGAAAACATTTGCTGGGTATCTCGCTCAAGATTACATGTAGCAAACAGAATTGTTGCCCAAATCCAATTGGTCGAGGGTCAACTATGCAATTTTGTGTGTTCCGTTTTTGGGGCCAAAATTGAATCCATCAATTATAAAAAATCATAGTCAACGTTGTGGCAAGTTCGATGCTTAGTTTGTCATATGAAATAAGTTTTCTGAGCTGGTTGGATGTGTGTGTATAGTGTGCCAAGTAGTTGGCAATCAATTTTTGGCATTGTTACAGTCGCTGCCTGCTGCCTGCTGCCTACTTACATCAGCAACGTCCTGTCCTGCCACCCCTTCGGATAGGCGACCCTTGTCAACGGCATTGTGGCAAACAGGCACGTCAATTTCAATTGAATGTGGTGCAGCCAACTATCGGGTCCGGCTGACCATTGTCCGATTGTCCGTTTGTCCGCTTGTCCGTTTGTCCGACGTGTAGTGTGTCCAGCTCCATCCATTATGACACTCGGCACACTGTGGCAAACACAATCGTCGGCTGCAGAGCCGCAGTTTCGTTGTGCATCTCTCACTTGCCGTTGACACATTGTGCTCCACATCTGCTGCCCGCTGCCTCCCCTTGTCTCTCGTCCACCGTAAGTAAATGACGTGTGTTGTCCAGCTCTTTGCCACTTGTATTGTAGGTGAACGACAGTTAGCCTCTGGCACCTATGAATCCCGTCAGATTGCAGCTACCTGCATGGGGCATGGCAGGCGAGTAGCTTCACCAGAATCGCTTGTTGCAACATCAGTTCCCTTGACATGCATGCAACCTTCAGGCGCTGACACAAAAGCCTGACTTTAACTTCATGGCAGGATTGAATTTGGACCTCAACACTACACTTCATTACATTGTTATTTCAATAGTAAAATATCATACTCAAAACAATATAATTCTGTCAAAATATGACAATCATTAGATACTTCTTTCAATATTTTTAGTTTATTTTTAAAAAGTATCTTAAACTCCAAACAATTGATTTATAATAACAATAAAATTTATAAAGTATTTTTTTCTATCCAACCATGACCATGATGATCGTTGCCCAAACCGCACAAAGAGTTCTTGGCAGAAGAGCTGTAAGACCATGGACGATTAATCAATCGTACAGCAGCTCAAAGCCGGAAACCATTCCCATGACAAACTTTGAGCCAAAAACTGATTTGCCCTATAAAAAGCTAAGCGAGAACATGAACTGCATCAGGGATCGTGTGAAGCATCCACTTACTCTATCTGAGAAAATTCTATACAGCCATTTAGAGGATCCATTTGAGCAGGAAATCCAAAAAGGAAAATCATATTTGTTGTTGCGCCCGGATCGTGTGGCGATGCAAGATGCAACTGCCCAAATGGCGTTGATGCAGTTTATCTCTTCAGGACTAAGTAAAGTGGCTGTCCCATCAACGGTTCATTGTGACCATTTGATCGAAGCACAACAAAGCGGCGACTTGGACTTGAAACGATCCATGGATGTCAACAAAGAAGTCTATGATTTCTTGCAAAGCTCAAGTGCGAAATATGGCATAGGTTTCTGGAAGCCAGGCAGTGGTATTATCCATCAAATCCTGCTTGAGAACTACGCCTTCCCCGGATTGCTGATGATTGGAACAGACTCCCACACGCCCAACGGCGGAGGTCTGGGAGGACTCTGTATTGGCGTGGGCGGAGCAGATGCTGTTGATGTCATGGCTGGAATGCCTTGGGAATTGCAGTGCCCCAAAGTGATTGGCGTCCATTTGACTGGCAAAATCAGTGGCTGGACTTCGCCAAAAGATGTTATTTTGAAGGTAGCCGAAATACTTACTGTGAAGGGCGGAACTGGAGCCATAATTGAGTATCATGGCGAGGGATGCGAGTCCATCTCCTGCACGGGAATGGCGACTATTTGTAACATGGGTGCCGAAATAGGAGCAACAACTTCAATATTCCCATTCAATGCGCGTATGGGGATTTATCTGTGTGCTACTGGCAGAGGAGCTATTGCCGCAGAAGCACTAAAGTATATCGATATTTTGACACCAGACGAAGGTTGCAAATACGATCAAATTATCGATATTGATCTTGATAATCTGGAGCCGTTGGTTAATGGACCCTATACTCCCGACTTGGCCCATCCAATCAGTAAACTTGGTGAGAACTCTGAAAAGAACGGATATCCAATGGAGATTAAAGTCGGTCTAATCGGTTCCTGCACGAATTCATCATACGAAGACTTAGGACGATGCGCCAGCATTGCCCAGGATGCAATTGATCATGGGCTTAAGGCAAATATTCCATTCAATGTAACTCCAGGCTCAGAACAAATTCGAGCAACTATTGAACGTGATGGAATTTTGGACATATTAAAAAAATTTGGAGGAACTGTTTTAGCCAATGCATGTGGACCTTGTATTGGCCAATGGAGTCGCAAGGGCGTAAAGAAGGGGGAGAAAAACACCATTGTCACCTCGTACAATCGAAACTTCACAGGACGCAACGATGCCAATCCAGCAACACATTGTTTCGTAACTAGTCCTGAGATGGTAACCGCCCTCTCAATTGTCGGTTGCTTGAGTTTTAATCCAATGAAAGACGAATTAACTGACAGTAAGGGAAATAAGTTCAAGCTAAAAGAACCTATTGCAGAGGAACTTCCCGCTGATGGATTCGATCCTGGAAAAGATACTTATACAGCTCCACCAAAGGGTAAAAGAGTCGATGTTGTAGTTAATCCTACCTCAAAACGTCTGCAGGTTTTAAAGCCTTTTGAAAAATGGGACGGAAAAGATCTGACCGATCTCACAGTTCTCATCAAGGTAAAGGGCAAATGTACCACCGATCACATCTCAGCCGCCGGTCCCTGGCTGAAGTATCGAGGACATTTGGATAATATTTCCAATAATATGTTTATTGGTGCTGTGAATGCCGAGAACAACGAAATGAATAAGGTCAAGAACCAACGCAGTAATGACTGGGGAACTGTTCCCGATGTTGCCCGAGACTATAAGGCCAACAAAATTAGGTGGGTTGCTGTGGGAGAGGAGAACTATGGAGAGGGCTCTTCACGAGAACATGCTGCACTTGAACCCCGCCATCTTGGAGGAGTTGCAATCATAGTGAAGTCCTTTGCTCGCATTCACGAGACCAATCTCAAGAAGCAAGGTCTGCTTGCCTTGACATTTGCCAATGCCAGTGACTATGACAAGATTCAACCGAGCAGTAAATTATCTCTTCTCAATCTGGCCAAGATGACGCCTGGAGAGCCCATTGAATGCGAAATTAAAAGCGGTGGCAGTTCTGATAAAATAAAACTAAATCATACTTTTAATGCCGAGCAGATTGAATGGTTTAAAGCTGGCAGCGCTCTAAATAGAATGAAGGCGACTTTGACTAAATCCAAATAATGGATTTTAAATGTAAATTTTGTATTATTCGTGATGAGAGAATAAATCTGGAAAAGACATAATTAATAAACAAATGTATACAAACGAATAATTTTTGCTATATGCCTTTATTATATTGATAAACTTACATTTGAATTAGACCGTTGAAAAAATTAAACTACGTATTTCTTGTTCATCTTTGTAGAGTAACATCAAGACTGAATCGCGCTGCAATGTTATCTGTGTTTTGAGTTACTCCCAAAATTAAGTTGTTAAAATTTCCTTTTGATAACAAAAATTTGTACGGTCTTAGATCATTTATTCTTTTGTTTTCTATTTGAAAACAATAGACTTTTCAAATAACTTCAAAAATGTTTCATTCTGAGTTCAGTTTTCATTCAGCATTCTGACAAAATTTCAACTAGTTAACGTTATAATACATTTTTAAATATATTTACAAGTATTTTAACTATAAAATATGTCCAAAAAGATAATTTCCAAAACCGCTGAAAGGGTACTTAGACTATGCCGAAGGGCTGTAAAGCCCTTGATGAGTCCTTGGTATGCTTCCATGAGCTCCAAGGCTAACGGTGTGCCGATGTGCAGGCTCGAAAAAGGAAATTTCTTGCCTTATAAACTGATGAGCCAGAAAATGGAATGCATAACTAAGCGGCTGAATCGTCCACTCACCCTATCCGAGAAAGTCCTGTACTCCCATTTGGATGATCCTGGCGACCAAGAAATCGAACGAGGAAAATCATATTTGTTGTTGCGCCCGGATCGAGTGGCGATGCAAGATGCAACTGCCCAAATGGCGTTGATGCAGTTTATCTCATCGGGACTAAGTAAAGTGGCTGTCCCATCAACGGTTCATTGTGACCATTTGATCGAAGCACAAAAAAATGGCGAGCTGGATTTGAAACGTGCAATTGATTCAAACAAAGAAGTCTATGATTTCCTATCGAGTGCATGCGCCAAGTATGGATTGGGTTTCTGGAAGCCAGGCAGTGGCATAATCCATCAGATTATATTGGAGAACTACGCCTTCCCCGGACTGCTGATGATTGGAACAGACTCCCACACACCCAACGGAGGAGGTCTGGGAGGTCTCTGTATTGGCGTGGGCGGAGCAGATGCTGTAGATGTCATGGCAGGAATGCCTTGGGAGTTAAAGTGCCCGAATGTAATTGGCGTCCATTTGACTGGCAAAATCAGTGGCTGGACTTCTCCAAAAGATGTTATTTTGAAGGTAGCCGAAATACTTACTGTAAAGGGCGGAACAGGAGCCGTAATAGAGTATCATGGAAAGGGATGCGAGTCCATCTCCTGCACAGGAATGGCGACTATTTGCAACATGGGTGCCGAAATAGGAGCAACCACATCTGTATTTCCCTTCAATGAGAGAATGATTTCATATCTATGCGCTACTGGAAGAGGAAATATAGCTGAAGAAGCACAAAAGTATCAAAAGATGTTAGTTCCCGATCAAGGATGTAAATACGATCAAGTTATTGAAATTGATCTGGACAAACTGGAGCCATTGGTTAATGGACCCTATACTCCCGATCTCGCTCATCCAATCAGTAAACTTGCTGAGAACTCTGAGAAGAACGGTTATCCGATGGAGATAAAAGTCGGACTAATCGGTTCCTGCACGAATTCCTCGTATGAGGATATGGGACGATGCGCCAGCATTGCCCAGGATGCAATTGACCATGGACTTAAGGCAAATATACCATTCAATGTAACTCCAGGCTCGGAGCAGATTCGTGCCACGATTGAACGAGACGGAATTTTAGATGTATTTAACAAATTTGGAGGAACTGTTTTAGCTAATGCATGTGGACCTTGTATAGGGCAATGGGATCGCAAGGACGTGAAGAAGGGGGAGAAAAACACCATTGTCACCTCGTACAATCGAAATTTCACAGGACGCAACGATGCCAATCCAGCAACACATTGTTTCGTAACTAGTCCAGAGATGGTAACCGCCCTCTCTATTGTCGGATGTTTGAGTTTTAATCCAATGAAAGACGAATTGACTGACAGTAAGGGAAATAAGTTCAAGCTAAAAGAACCCAAGGGTGACGAGCTTCCGTCGAAGGGCTTCGATCCTGGTCAGGATACTTATAGTGCTCCGCCGAAGGATGTTAGGAGTGTAAAGGTTGCCGTTGATCCAAAATCAAATCGCCTCCAGCTTCTGGCTCCTTTTGAAAAATGGGATGGCAAAGATCTGACCGATCTCACAGTTCTCATCAAGGTGAAGGGCAAGTGCACCACCGATCACATCTCAGCCGCCGGTCCGTGGCTGAAGTATCGAGGACATTTGGATAATATTTCCAATAATATGTTTATTGGTGCTGTGAATGCCGAGAACAACGAAATGAATAAGGTCAAGAACCAACGCAGTAATGACTGGGGAAGTGTTCCCGATGTTGCCCGAGACTATAAGGCCAACAAAATTAGGTGGGTTGCTGTGGGAGAGGAGAACTATGGAGAGGGCTCTTCACGAGAACATGCTGCACTGGAACCACGCCATCTTGGAGGAGTTGCAATCATAGTGAAGTCCTTTGCTCGCATTCACGAGACCAATCTGAAGAAGCAAGGTCTGCTTGCCTTGACATTTGCCAACGCCAGTGATTATGATAAAATTCAACCTAGCAGTAAGTTATCGCTGTTAAATTTAGCTAAAATGGCGCCTGGAGAGCCCATCGAATGTGAGGTCAAAAATGGAAGTAGCGCCGACAAAATAAAACTAAATCATTCGTTTAATGCTGAACAGATTGAATGGTTTAAAGCGGGCAGTGCGCTTAACCGAATGAAAGAGATGTTGAGTAAGTCTAAGAAGTAATGTTAAATTGATGGTGACTTGATTCCCAAGAAATAAAACCTGTGTTTTTGTAATGATTGAGAATAAATGTTATTAGTAAAGTTAATGTTTTAGTTTAATTTTATAAACTTTTTTATTAAAACAAAGGATTCGGATTTGCCGTTTATGAAACATGTTTAATAAGTTTTATTTTATGATTATTCATATTTATTATTTTATATATTATTTGTATTTGTATTTTACTTGTTTTGCTTCAAGTTTAAGAAATACATACGTTAAAGTCCACAAGCATATCTCTATAATTTTTGTATATAACTAAATTGCGAAGCGTCTGACTTAAAATTATTTGACTTTTGTTGCAAGCCGTCCATTATTACCCTAAGATGGTGGCAGATGAACAATATGGAGCAGTCGCTGGGTCACCGTTTGGTAGGCAGCTATTCAAATTAAAGAGTAATTGCATTTACTTCCAAGAGACACAAAGTCGAGTACACACATAAGAGTGTCAGGTTTCTATACAGCGAACGTCAGACATGCATTTCAATTTGACTTAAAAATATTTACGAATATTTTGCAGCTTCGGCTACTCGAACTAAGCCTGATAGTCGAGGCATCTCCATCGTTACTGGCCAACAATGTGCAACTCTGTCACTTGCATGCTTTGCACTTATATGAATTTAATCCCTGCGTCATTCTATTTGAATTCTCTGTGTAAGTGAGTTTGTTTCTAATACAGGAAAAGTTTATTATCTTTCGTATGGATTTTTAATATTGTCTGTTATTTGATAGTCTTTGTATATGCACAATGTTTTTCCTTTTCAACGTATTCTACTACGATTTTAATTGCTTTTGGAATATTGGGATTTTTCTTGTAATATGTGCAAATATTTGAATTGATATTTGAAATTGAAATTTTCGAAGAGAACTCTACTATTAATTAACGTTTTTGTGCATTTTATTTATTAGTGTATATTGTGGCAACAATCTATCGACAATATTATTGAGTTTGAAGGCGAAATTTGTTAAGCTGACAAGCATAGAAAATTACACCCTTGGCTGCTGCTGCGCTATAAGCGTAAATCACGCAAATGACAAGTGGCAATAACATTGGATGAGCATAAAAGAAAACTAAAATTGAACCCGAGCAGAAATAAAAAAAAGAACAGAAATCCAACGCACATAAATTGCATTTTAGCCGCTGGCGAGGTAAACAGCCGCAAATGCCACAAAATGAGGAGAAGAAAAATAAGCACAGCACAGAGAATGGAAGGAGAGCAGAGGATACAAAAAAAATCACAACTCAACAATAATCGAAAAATTATATCCACACACTGCGCTGTGCTTGAGTCTGAAACTGGGGCGGGGTAAATCAAAGAAACAAATAAAATGGGCAAATACAAGCGAAAAATCCATAACACACACACACACCCGAACTCATATACACACACACACATTCTGTGTGGGGGAAAACGTTTTGAACAGCTCGAATTAAGTTAAGCAATTTTATTTATTATTAAAAAAGTTTCAAGCTGCCAGCGTGCAAAACAGAGCAAAATCTGTGGGTAGAGAAATCAGCAAAATCTGCGCATAATGCAAAGAAAATCCCAAATTTATCGTATCACTTAGATGGAGTGTCATATGGGGAATGCCGGTGGCTCAGCGTTGTTGGCCCCAAACATGCTCTATCCCCTAACCCTCGACGAAAGGGGTTAAAATGCGCATTATGAGCACATCGCATACTATATATGTATATGTATGTATGTATGTGAGTGTACTTGTCGTTGTGTTTGTGCATTCATAATATAACTGTTGATTATTGCGCCAACACGCACTCAGTGTAAGTGAAGCAGCAGCAGCAGCAGAAGTAAAAGCAGCCAAGGAGGTTGGTGCCAGGCGCACAGCGCGTATGCGCAATATTATTAGATATTGAAAGCAGCCATCGATGGCAACGTCGATATCGTGCCAAAAGCAATTGAAAGCAGCAGGAATACCAACATATGAATTTTTTTTGCGTTTTCTCTGTCACAGCATAAACATCCATAAAAAGCATACACATATATGAGCACAGTACTGTGCGTTGGGAGGAGGTTCTAAGTGGGCGCATCTCCAGCCTTGATGCAGCTGTCCTCTCCTGCACAGTATTAAATCGATGGCAATGTGGTAAAAATTTGTGGCAGATTATTTATTAGCGTAATGGCTTTAAATTGCAATTGCTGGCAGATGGCCGAGTTGGGGTTATGTCGAAATTCCAATATGTCAAGTTGAATATTAAACGAGTAGTAGAAATTTACAGAAATTACACTTTACGTATTTTTTGGTGAAACAATTTAATATGGGTATCAACTTAGTATTTACCAGAGTTAATGTCTTTGCCTATCTAATACATTGCATCTTTAGTAGGATCATTGCCTGAACACACACACTCCTTCCTCACTATCTCAACATCTAGCTCCTTCAGTCGTTGTGCGATTTGTTTTCTTTGCAGTTTCATTCGTTCGTTTTCGTCTGGGCAATTTCCAAAATCAAATCTCACAAATTCACAACTGGCAAAACTACCAGCTAGATGGACGGGAAGCACGATGAAAACAAAAAAAAAAAAACAAATATAAAAAAATAACGAAGAAAAAATGCAACGAAATTGCTAACGCCAAGCGAAAATCTAATAAAAGAATAGCTCAAAATCGGTGTGTAAAAATCAAATAAACGCTGCAACTGCAATGCCAAACCGAGTTTTTCTTCTGCAAAAGTTTGTTTTTTCGCCTTGCGCCCAAGTTTTGTGCGTTTTTAAATGGCAGAGCTGTTGGCGCAAAAACCATTGGAAACACATGTCCAGCAAACAGAGGACGACAAAAGGATGAGCAGCAAAAGCATCAGCATCACGAGCTGTTAGGAGGAGCATCCACAAATGTTTGTGTTGGTTTGCTTTCTTGCTTCTTTTGGCCATTACATTAAGTTTGCTATCGCTCGCAATGTGAATGGCCAGTGTGTGAGGGGACTCTTTCTATTCCCTTTTTGCCTTTCGCTTGCCACATTCATACATATCAGCATTAAGTGGTTGCCTTAGTCGTATCTGTATCTGTATCTGTAACTGCGTCTCTGTGTCTGTGTCTGTTTGCCAGCATCTGTATTTGTATCTGGATCTGTGTCTGTGGCTCTTCAACTGAAGGGCCCTGAGCAACGGCTGCCTCTAATGGCCAGCGATTCGTAATATTTTTAATATTTGCTCAATAAAATGTCTGACAATTTTCGTCGTTACCACTTAGACTCATTACATTTATTTGTTTGTTCGCCAGCTCGCCTTGCTCCGATAATCCGACTTGGTCAGCGCGAGAAACCAAACAGTTCACGTCATCTGATCAACAAATTCTGGAACTCAACTAGTCAAATATCCTGTAAATAATAAAAAGTACTGTGTTTAATTCCGCTTCCATTAATAGTTCAAATTAATTGTGTGAATCATTTTTCCTATTTATGATTTCTTCCTTAAGTCTAGCGTGCTCGGCTGTTAGGTTTTGAAGTGTTCGACAAGCCGGGTTATAACAATAACGCGAGAATCCACGCATTATTCTTCATATCACATGTAATCCTTTTTGTAGTTGCCGCAAATCCTTTGGCTGTGTTGCTGCCGTTGTTTTGCGCTGTGTGGCAAGTCATAAAGTTTAATTTAGTTTTAAGCTTTTGAACTGGAAAATTGCATGACCAGCCACTCGCTGAGATCTCTGACGCAAGTGGAGTGGAGTTCACTTACTTTTTAGCAGTGCGCACACACAATGCCAACTTTGACGCAGCAGCAGCAAAAAACAAAAAACAAAAACAAAAAAAAGGAAAATAATAACAACGAGTAGAAGTGCACTGACTACCACAAATGTCAGTCAGAGCCGTTGCAGAATGACGTTTCATGCGCCATTTGAGCAGGACGCGTTGAGTTGACCGTCCCGCAAGCCTGCTGCAATGAAAATTGACAGCGCCTTTGTGGGGAACGCATAGCTGTAGCCACAGGATGGGAGCAGCGATGGCTGGAGTTGAAGTTTGAGCATAGAGGAAGATGGCATCATGGTTGTTGGCTGCTCTAAAATTAACACACGTTTAATATGCAAGTCGTGCATAAATTTTCGAGCTGCCATTTTGCGTTCTCACTCGCTCTCTTTTTCTCTTTCTCTATCTCTTTCTCTGTCTCGTTGCAGTTTGCTTGTCCGAGAGCTTTATGCTTTTTAATTTACCGTCAGACGTCAGGCCAACAAGGACGACAAGGACCACGACATTGCGGGCGACATGTCAACGCCACTGAAACGCCCGCGTTCGCAGTCAACGCCAGAGTCAGAGGCAATCATGGGCAATGCTTTCTTTTTTCTCTGTCTCTCAATTTCGTTGCGACTTTTCTCTTTCTCTCTCTCTCTCTCACTGACCATTTGTTTTCCGTCTCTTTCTGTAACCGCCATTGTTGTTGCTGGCATACGTGCAATGGTCGACGGCAGCTCGTTATCATCATTATCATGGCCAGCATTAATGTTGATGCGCTTTAATTGGCAATTGAGTTGATGCAAGTCGCCGACCCAGACCAAGAGCCTGGCCAGGCTCAGGTCCAAGAACAGCTCCCAGTTCCCTGCCAAATAGCCCGACAAGTGCCACCTAGCGTAATTTTATAATTTCATTATAAATTGCCTTTACGACCGACAAGCAATCCCTGCAAGCATTTATTAAAGCCAAACTTTCAAACTGTATTCAAGTCTGACCATCGCACAACGAGTTTAATATGTTAATTTAATAATAAATTTATAGTTTGTTGAATTTTCTTTATAATAATAATAAGGTTGTTTCTTTCAAAGTGTATTTAATTATCAATAAATAGCTACAAACTTGTTCTTCATAATACATTTTCTAAATTGATTGCTTGTATTTTTACTCCCATAAATATACTGACTATATATATTGACTATTTAACTATTTTACATTAAAATAAATTTAGTTGCTAAGTACATCTGAAAGTTTCTAGATAAGTGCTGCTTATAGACAAACAAATGAATTAGGTTTTTAAATTTATTAGATTATTTAATTTATACTCCGACAGCCATAGAAATGATTGCGTCGAAAAATAGTACTGTAAACAAGTGAATTTATGTGTTTTGCACAATTATGCATATAGGCAAAAACTATTAGCTAAGATTTGCATTTTGCTTAAGCCAATTTCGAGCAAATTCAAAAACTGCTGCTGCAGCCCCCCATGCCAGTCCCAATTCATTGCTCTGGCCAGAGTCTTAGATTTTGTCTGCCAAATTCCCTTTTGGCAGCCATAAACGACAACTGTTGCCAAGGAAAGTGGCATAAAGCAAATCGGTATCCAGCATCCGGCATCATCGTCGTTGTCGTCGTCGTCGTCGTCAGTCTCTGTCGAGGCAGCATCTAATTAGATTGTTCTGGCAGTCGTACAAAATGGTTGGCTTATGTTGGGTTGAGTTGGCGCCAACACCGGCAGACCGGCAGTCTAAAATTGTTAAATAATTTAAAAACAAATTAGAGCCAATTTTTGTGTGTGCATGAATATGCGGACAATGCAACATAAAAATACCATAAAAATCTTTACCAATTTCAGGCATAACAGTTAAATAAAATTTAATTTGCCAGAAAAATGAAATCATTGCGAGTTAAAATGAGACCCGCAACAACAAAACAAATCCACTAAGTGAAACCCAACTGGAAAAGTGACTAAACGAAATAAAAATCTCAACTATTTAGCAAAGGAAGAGAGAATGCGCGTGGTTTGAATGCATTAGAATTAGACTTCAGAGAATAAGCATCACAAAATGCTTTGGTCATTATGAAGATTTCACTTGACTACATCAACATCAACAGCAGCGGCACCAAAAACAACAGTCTGCGGAAGCACACACACAAATGAAGACTGTCGGCATTTGTTATTAATTTTAATATTTCAAAGTGCGCAAGAGCCAAAAAAATATGAAATAAAATAAAAAGAAAAACAATAAAAAAAACATAGGCAACTTGGCACGGGCTTGATCTCAACTTGTAGTGAGCGTTCCCACATTCGTTGGTGCCGCTGTTGACCATAGGCTAAGACTGAGACAATTTCGAAACTTTGGCAGTACGCCCGTAGGCTAATTTGATGGCTTCTGCTCCCAGGCACAATGGGGAGTCGCTCTGGGGACTGCCTGTAAAATACTTAATATGTCTCTGGCATTTTACCCCAGTGGGTGCATCAGCTGAGCCTTGACGTCAGCTACTTAAAGTTGCAGAAACCTCGCATCATTTTAGTATGATATGCTCAGTAGTGTTTTATTTTGATAGATTAATAAAAGTAACGAAACATATCTTGTACGGCATTCATTAGCTCCTCATTTATTTATTAATTATAATTGTAGCTTGCAATTAAAGTCTATAGAACAATTATGTAGCCTGATCAACAGAGACCTTGAGGAAATAAGTTATTATTAAAACTGAATAAAAAATTAGAAACTAGAGGAAAAACTTATATTCCACCTCTTGGGGCAATCAAAAATGAACAAAAAAATAGAACATGTATTCTTAAATGTTGAACATGATATTATCAAAAGGTTATTGGTATAAAAGTGTATTTTTTACCAATGCAGAAATCTATCTGTCATCTTGTAAAAAGCGCGTGTTAAACGCATCAGCAAAAAAGGCGAGAAGAAAAAGCAGAACGTAAAAGATAAAACGAACTTAATTTAAACGCCTAACAAAAAAATAAATGGTGACAAAATGTAAGAGCGGGTTTGAGGAAATCAAAAAAAAAATAATACAATGAAACCCACAAAGCGCTGTTTTTGTTTGTGAGTGTCGCATGCAGTCCCTGTGCGTGTGAGTGTCTGTGTGTGTGTGTGTGTGTGTGCTCGTGTACGTGTAAGTGCGAGTGTGTGCATATTTTGCCTGCCAATCAACTCAACAATCGCAATCAATTTGCGAGCTGGTGCTGCTGCTGCTGCTGGGGCTGCAGTCAATGGCCACCCCTTGCGGGCTACAGCGCAGCCCGAGGATATTGTCATTGTGCAACTGCAACTGTCATTCCGAGCGCAATCTAGTATGAGAGAGTGTCTGTCTGTGTGTGTGAAATATATCAGTAAAAACGAAAATAAAAAGTGTTGTCGCCGCAATGCCTTTTTTAATTACGTTACTGCGCCATTAAGGACCGCAGTGTCTGGCCATGAATCACAATGAATAGGGAATGAGCTTAAGATTTGCGGCAAACGCTTCAAATGCGTGGCCACAGCCGTGTCCAAAGCAGACGCTTGTCAAATGAGCAAATTGCATATTCAGAATTAACAATAAAGTATTGTGTGTTCGCGTGTGTCTTTAAAGTTATCCCAAATTTATGGGCATTATATTTAAATCATATACACCCCGAGTGCGCGTATACAAATTGCAAAGTATTGTTATGCTAAATTTATTTGCACTCACATTGGAGTGCTTGGGGCATGCCCCACACCCAAACATGTACATATGTGCGATGGGGTTTTTGTGAGGCACATATTTGTTCGTGCTGTTAGTCATAACTTCATCAGGCGCACGATTGAAACGCAACTTCCGCTTCCTCTCTCAAAATGCGGCTGGAAACAAATCAGCTTGAACTTCCGTTTCATTTCGCATTTTTGTCATTTCATATTCTTTTGCAAGTTAGCTTCGAAACTCCCTCGCACACCGTTTCAAATATCTTCAAATTTTTTTGTTCTGTGCATTTCAGCGACTTATGCGTAAATTTACTTTTCACTTTCAGCGCGCCATCAAAAAAGTTTTTTGCATAGCTAACTTTCAGCTCACATAACATACATTTTCATATTTTTCTCCCGACTGCTTTTCAATGCCATTGCACACTCGCACACACAGACACAGAAGGACTCACACAACGGACAACGGAAACTTTGTCTTTTTGGCATTTCATTTCCATCAATTTTGTGCGTTTGCACCTCGAAGCTATGGCACTCGATGAGCGTGTGTAAAGGTTTCAATGGAACTGTGATTCTGTTTAATTTAATGCTCTGTTGCTTATTTAAATTCTTTCTCCCTTGTCTGAATTTAAATATTGTTTATTTTCGTTGACATTCTATTTCGAAATCAATCAACGGGCACGTGTATTGTTTGCGGCTGATAGCTTTCTGCAGCAACAACAACAACACGAACCATAACAATAACAACAATAAGCATTACAATGTATTTACCATATAGACATATTGAGTTTTCAAATAGGGCCCCATAATGGTAGCTGCCATATAAATTAGCATCTATTTTTGGGCTTGTCAAGCGATGCGTAACTGAAATTGGCTTTGCATCTACAACAAAAATCTAAAATATTCGCATAGACACGCATGAAATATAAAAAATTATTTATGAATATATATACGTAATGGCTTTAATGTATGTCTAGCTTATATATGCCGGTTTTGTTGGTGTTTTTAAAAAGCCTTTCATGGAATCACATTATACTATATATTCTGCCAAGACTAACAAAAT
The DNA here is from genome assembly GCA_035047365.1 of Drosophila ustulata. Taxonomy (NCBI): domain Eukaryota; kingdom Metazoa; phylum Arthropoda; class Insecta; order Diptera; family Drosophilidae; genus Drosophila; species Drosophila ustulata. Next base: position 22,195,461 of record JAWNPT010000094.1, read on the forward strand.
AATCATGGAAACACAGTGCTTATGACCGTCTCTTAATAAAGAGAAATATTAAAAGAGTTGTTTATTGACAAGGGAAATTTTACTCACTTTTTGGTTCTTATCTTTTTCATAATTAAGCAATTGCCCTCTACTCGAATATATAAAACAAGCCAACAGTTGGATTGATCGTCAGTTGTCCGGCAGCATATCAAAATGCAGTTGCTATATTTGTGGGCCTTGTTATTGGCCAGTCTTGGCCATGTTCTTGGCTACTCGTATTTGTTGGTAATGCCAACCTCAGCCAAGTCCCATTTTTATGTGGGTCAGGCTCTGGCCAAGGGCTTGGTGGCCGCAGGTCACGAGGTCACGCTGGTTTCTGCATTTGCACAAAAAAAGGCAATAAAGAACTTACGCGATGTTCCGTTGCCCGCCATAATACCAATAATGGATGGTAAGTAGCAATGGATTTTACATTTAACCTGGCACGTAATTGTTATCGCTGAGACGCCAACTGATATCGCAACTACAATCGTATACGTGTGATCGATTTGAAGTTACTCCATTCAAGAGTTTAATAAATACTTCCCTTTGCAGCACACAAGTCACGAATTCTGGAGAACTCAAGAAAACCCATGATAGCGCGTCTGCCAATTTTCCACGGCATGGGTCTGGAATTAACCAGAGCTTTGCTGGAGCAACCGGCGGTGCAATCGCTGTTGAAGGAGAATCGCACCTACGATGCAGTCATCTGTGAGGTCTTCATCAACGAGGCACATTTTGGACTCGCCGAACACTTTAAGGCGCCTCTCATCGGTCTCAGCTCATTTGGCGCCTCCTCTTGGACCACAGACATGGTCGGCACTCCATCTCCGCCATCATATGTGCCACATTGCATGCTGCAGTTCAGTGATCGCATGAGTTTCTGGGAACGGACTCACAACTTGCTTTACACTGCCTACGAGTTTGTCTACCAGCGATTGTTCTATCTGCCCCGGCAGGAGCAGCTCTATCGGGAGTTCTTTCCGGACAACAAACAGAATTTCTACAAGATGCGTGAAAATGCATCGCTTGTGCTGCTCAACAATCACGTCTCGCTCAGCTTTCCACGGCCCTATGCCCCCAACATGATTGAAGTGGGCGGCATGCATGTGCAACGGCAGCGTAAGTCCTTGCCGAAGGACATCGAGGAGTTCATTAAAGGGGCCAGCCATGGTGTCATCTACTTCTCCATGGGCTCTAATTTGAGGAGTGCCGACTTGCCCCAACACAAACGTGATGCACTCGTTGCCACATTCCGTGGCCTGAAGCAACGCGTGCTGTGGAAATTTGAGGATCAAAACCTGCCCAATAAACCAGAGAATGTCTTCATCTCGGACTGGTTTCCACAGGACGAAATTTTGGCGCATGAGAATGTCAAACTGTTCATCACACACGGCGGTCTTCTGAGCACCACAGAATCGATTTATCACAGCACTCCTGTCCTGGGAATTCCAATGTTTGGCGATCAGTTCATGAATATGGCACGTGCTGAAAAAGCTGGCTATGGAGTTGCACTCAGATTTGATCAGCTCACTGCTGAAACGCTGCGGAAGGCTATAGACAAGGTGATCAGCGATCCCAGCTACACAGTTCAGGTGCGAGCCATGTCCGAGAGGTTTCGGGATCAGCACGAAACGCCCTTGGAGCGAGCCATCTATTGGGTGGAACATGTGACCAGGCAAAAGGGTGCGAATTACTTGCGTAGTTCTGCGCAGGACTTGTCTTTTATCGAGTACAATAATCTGGATGTATTAGCTATGGTCCTAGGTGGACTGATCCTAACTTTAACTGCGATTCTTTGGGCCTTGGTGGTCTTAGTAAAATTAATCAGCAGCAAACAAAGTCCTAAGAAAGTTAAGCGCAATTAGTTGAAATTATTTATTTGTAATAAATGAAATAAGGTTTTAGTCTCTTTTAAAATTGATCAAATTAAATAATATTAAACGGAAATTTAAGAGCTTAAAGTTGTTGATTACTCTTTATTAACAATCGAATAAGTCTGTTCTCTTTTAAAAGAGAAAATCTAAGAGAGCGCATGCTGTAAAGAGCTTGAGCAAAGCGAAGAGATTATTTTAATGATTTGTTTTATTGTATGTATGACTATTATTCCGAAATTGTTGAATTAATAAATATACAATACGATCCACTTGTTTGCGATCTTTGCTCTTTCAAGTATTTTGTGTTACTAATTGCGTCAGAAAAGAATGCAAGCAATGTATTTATTTGGGTATAGATTCTATTCTTTAGAAGCCGGCACGCAAAGAAACACGAATGGGAACAAAACAAAATAAAGTAAAGAACAGAAACAAGATAAAGACGGCGAAAACGCTACGCATGGTTATGCCTCACACTTTGACAGAGGCACTTCACACATACTTAAATACAATTAAAAGTCTAGTCCACGATAAGAATGAACAAATTCATTATGACTTCACAACAATTACAAAACCAAAACAAAACAGACTGTAGCGCAGATCAACAGCCTGTATAGCCTAACCTGTCGCATATGCAGTCTCATTCCCCAAGCATGTGTTTCACATATTGAATAATACCACATATATATTTACGCGATTTCTGTGAGCGTTTCGTTAGTTTACTGCGAGCCGGTGGCGCGTTTAGATCGGCACATGAAATTGTTAGCAAGACAATAAGTGTTCAGTGTTCCAAAATAGAAGCCAACAATTAAGAAATTATAAATTTTATTGTTTGGCAGAAACCAATAGATATATTAAATATGGCACGCAATAAAACCAGTTTATACGCTCTTTTGCTACTTGGGCTTCTGGGCTTCGTGACAGGTTACAACTATCTAATGGTGCTTCCAACCGGCGCTCGATCTCACTATAATGTCGGATCTGCGCTGGCCAAAGGTTTGGCAGCAGCTGGTCATCAGGTGACCTTGATCTCGCCGTTCCCGCTGAAGAAACCCATTCAGAATATTAATGATGTGCCCGTGCCAAATATTTTGAAATCAATGGGCGGTAAGTAATCGAACCCGGCTATCGCTGTGAAATAATGCAAGAGATAATACAAATGCAGGGGAGCTTATCTGTCTATACCCCAGACATAGATAGCGTCAGTCTGGATTAAACACACTTACCGTCAAAGTATTGCAACTATTTATTCCCACATTGCAATGTAATTTTTACTATTCTAAAGTAAACAATAAAGATATGACGTTGAGTTATTTGTGCAAATTAAAGCCTCTATATTTAGGTATATAATATACCATATCAATTAAGTTTAAGCTTAAATTCATGTTTATTACATAAAACTATCAGTGGTAACCTTCTACAAAAAAAGGTATTTAGCTAGAAGCTCAATACTAATGTACAGCTCTTAATTAGTTCTCGCTAATCGTTCGAAATTTCCCGTTTGTACATATTTATTTTTTTAGCAGACATACGAGTAATAACGTTTATTCTATACATATTTATTTAACAATCTTACGAGTAATAATATTTATTCTTCACAGGTGACATAGATAATCTACTGAAAAAATCTGAGCAGCCCATTGTTCAACAAATTATTGGTTTTTACGATATGGGTAAGATTTCACAATATTTATTAATCTTATCTAAGCCATTTTTACTGACTGCCATTTTCGGTAACTGTTTTAGGTATACGTCTAACAGACACGCTGCTTCAAGATCCTATCGTTAAGAGACTCAAAGATTCCAATCAAACCTTCGATGCAGTCATCAACGAAGTGTTCCTCAACGAAGCTCACTTTGGGTTTGCCGAGCACTTCAATGCGCCACTTATTGGTCTCGGCACCTTTGGTGCCATCAGCTGGAACACAGATATGGTGAGCATTAGCATCAAGAATATATATGCAAAACAAGTGATGACTGATTTTTTGTGTCTTAGGTTGGTTCGCCATCGCCCGCTTCTTATGTGCCCCATGCGCTGCTCAAATTCTCAGATCATATGTCGTTCGTCGAGAGAGTCATCAATCTGGCCTTCCTCAGCTACGAGTATCTGTTCATGAAGCTGTATTATTTGCCCCAGCAGGAACTGCTCTTCAACAAGCACTTCCCCAATAACAAGCAAGATTTCTATACGACGCGCAGCAATGCTGCTTTGGTGCTGCTCAATCAGCATGTTTCATTGAGCTTCCCCCGACCTTATTCGCCCAACATGATCGAAGTGGGCGGCATGCACATTCAACGCAGTCGCCATCCACTGCCCAAGGACATCGAGGAGTTCATCAAGGGTGCCAAGCATGGCGTCATTTACTTCTCCATGGGCTCCAACCTGAAGAGCAAAAATCTACCTCAAGAAAAGCGTCAAGCCTTAATTGACACCTTCAGCAAGCTGAAGCAACGCGTGCTGTGGAAATTTGAGGAACCTAATTTGCCGGGTAAACCCGAGAATGTCTTCATCTCGGACTGGTTCCCACAGGACGACATATTGGCGCATGAGAATGTCAAATTATTCATCACACACGGCGGTCTTCTCAGCACCACAGAATCGATTTATCACGGCAAACCTTTTGTGGGTATTCCCATATTTGGAGATCAGTTCCTGAATATGGCACGAGCTGAGCAAAATGGCTATGGCAAGACTGTTAACTACGAGGATCTAACAACTGAACGATTGCTGGCGGCCATCAACAAACTGCTTCAGGAGCCACAGGCCATTGACCTAGTCAAGGACATGTCGGCCCGGTACAGAGATCAGCCGCAGTTGCCGCTGGAACGCGCTGTCTATTGGGTGGAGCATGTGACCAGGCACAAGGGTGCAAGGTATTTGAGAAGTGCATCCCAGGATTTGAATTTTGTGCAATACCATAACCTGGATGCCATGCTGGTGCTTTATGGCGGTATCTTATTTGTGATCTACTGCATTTTATTGCTCATACGTCGGGCGTGGGGAGCACTGCAGAAGCTATTTTTGGGTCGCCAGGCATCGAAGTCAAAAGTGAAACGCAATTGAGATAAGGTTAAAGATTAAGCATTGTAAAATATAAACTTGTGTATTTGTATCTATAAGCTGCAGCCGCACTTTAAGTGTGAGATTTTGCTGTTAAAAATTGCAATGAGAGGTCGGTTTGCCTCGCCGTCGGATTTGAGTTCGTAAAATAAAATGGAAAATATTTTGTGTAGCTATCGTCGATTTTAACTGCTCCCGAGACCAGTGATTCACTGAAACTTTTTTCTCATCCTCTTTTGGGCTTTTTCTTTCAGTTTTTTTTGCTAGTTTCGCATAGTTAACGCTTCAGTTGTAAAAATGCCCATCAGCGCGTTCAAATTTTTAGCAGCGAGCCCAGCAAAAGCAAACCTAGTGGCAGTGCCATGGTCACGCCCATGTCCATACGTCCGCCCAACACTCAACGCTTTTGTTTTCTTCGTCCCGTTTTGGTTTTTTTTTTTTTTTCGACAATTGTTGTCGCTAGCAGCTCAGTGAAAACTATACGGCTGATGTTGAGTGGGTGTGAAAGCGGGGGACTGAGGGTCTCGTGCAAAAGGCGAATAAAAGTTTTAGCGCAACTTATTGCAACTGTTTTCCGACCATGGCCGCAGTGGAAAATCAGCGTCCGCTCCGGAAATGTTGGCGGCTGGAATGGCTGCCATATTAAAAGTGCACAGCAAGAAATGTATATACATAAACAAATACAGCAAAAGAGGATGATGAAACTGTAAAAGAGAGTACAAAATAAAAAACAATATCAGAAAGCTCTTCTATCGAATGTGGTTCTTCAAATTCTAGGGATTACTTATCATTCATTCACTTATGCGCAGAATTCGTAAATATTAATAAAAGTCAGACATTTTATATGTTTTTCAATTAATATCTATAAAGATATTTGTTTTCATACACTAACGGAATGTACTCTCAACACAAAGCCTAATTGGCAATTTCACACAGAGCAGTTGGTTGTTTTGTATCAATCAATACGAAAAATGTATGTAAACTATTGGACGACTTCAAGCACAATTTTCGACACTTTCCTTTTTGCATTTTGTACTTATTGGCAATGAGTTAAAAAGTTTTGCATGACGTGTTTCGCAATGGCAATCAAATTGAAACTTCGCAAATTGGCACATCATTTAATGTGTAATATCATGTTTTAAACAAAAGAGATGTTTTAAAAAATTCACGTTCTTAGATAAATGTGAAATTATGGATTAGTTTTACCTTCGGAAGCATTTACCAATTCAATGTTTTTTAAGTATAGAAAATTATTAAAATATGAGATATGTTTAAAGAGTTAAACTTATTTCAAGTTAGCGACCCTTTTCTTAAATACTAGTTTTCTTATATATCGTAATGGCACAACAATCGTAAGGCACAACATTTTTATATGTTTCTATATGGTTGCGGTTGTTATATAAAATAAATATCACATGAATCAATTTTATATATATCTATTTTGTTTCTAAAGCTTAAGGGTAATCCATTTCCTTAAATATGTTTTTTTAATAATTATATATTTGTGATTTGGCTTTAAAATAAAAATTCAGCACTGCCAACAAAAAAAAATACAGAAATAATATGCATTTACAAGCACATACAAATTTTATTCATAGTATTATTCAATTGCATGATTTTAATATAAATAAAATATTATGTCGTCAAAAAAGAATTATTCCATCTGGTCTTTCCGTCGAAGGAAGCGCTATAAAAATCAAAAGCCAAGCCAACTTCATTTTTACTGAAATGCAATCTGAAAATATAATGGTTCCTTATATACGATTTTAACGATCAAAATATTAATATGATTATATACAGATACTATTGTTATATAAAAATAATATTACTAAATTTCATGGTAAAATGAAGAATTTCAAGCTAGATTTTAACATCAATTTTGCAAGGTTTAATTGATTGTTTACAGCATACGTATTTATAATATATCAATATTATTAAAAGTCAAAATAACTTTATAATTTGCTATAAACTAAACAAGAATGTCAGAAATTATTAAAATATAAGACATGTTTAAAAAGATCAGCTTATTTCCAGTTAGAGACCCATTTCTTAAATATTAGTTTTTTTATATACAATTGTAAGGCACAACATTTTTATATGTTTCTATATGGTTGCGGTTGTTTTGTAAAATAAATATTACATGAATCAATTTTATATATATCTATTTTGTTTCTTAAGGGTAATCCATTTCCTTAAATAAGTTTTTTTAATAATTATATATTTGTGATTTGGCTTTAAAATAAAAATTCAGGACTGCCAACAACAAAAAATACAGAAATAATATGCATTTACAAGCACATACAAATTTTATTCATAGTATTATTCAATTGCATGATTTTAATTTAAAGAATGAAGAACTTCTGGTCTTTCAGACGGAGGAAACGCTATGAAAATCAAAAGCCAAGCCAACTTCATTTTTACTGAAATGCAATCTGAAAATATAACGGCTCCTTATATACGATTTTAACGATCAAAATATTAATATGATTATATACAGATACTATTGTTATATAAAAATAATATTACTAAATTTCATGGTAAAATGAAGAATTTCAAGCTAGATTTTAACATCAATTTTGCAAGGTTTAATTGATTGTTTGCAGCATACGTATTTATAATATATCAATATTATTATAAGTCAAAATAACTTTATAATTTGCTATAAACTAAACAAGAATGTCAGAAATTATTAAAATATAAGACATGTTTAAAAAGATCAGCTTATTTCCAGTTAGAGACCCATTTCTTAAATATTAGTTTTTTTATATACAATTGTAAGGCACAACATTTTTATATGTTTCTATATGGTTGCGGTTGTTTTATAAAATAAATATCACATGAATCAATTTTATATATATCTATTTTGTTTCTAAAGCTTAAGGGTAATCCATTTCCTTAAATAAGTTTTTTTAATAATTATATATTTGTGATTTGGCTTTAAAATGAAAATTCAGCACTGCCAACAAAAAAAATACAGAAATAATATGCATTTACAAGCACATACAAATTTTATTCATAGTATTATTCAATTGCATGATTTTAATATAAATAAAATATTATGTCGTCAAAAAAGAACTATTCCTCTGGTCTTTTCGTCGGAGGAAACGCTATGAAAATCAAAAGCCAAGCCAACTTCATTTTTACTGAAATGCAATCTGAAAATATAATTTCTCCTTATATACGATTATAACGATCAAAATATTAATATGATTATATATTGATGCTATTGTTATATAAAAATAATATTACTAAATTTCATGGTAAAATGAAGAATTTCAAGCTCGAATTAAACATCAATTTTGCAAGGTTAAATTGATTATTTATAGCATACGTATTTATAATATATCAATATTATTATAAGTCAAAATAACTTTATAATTGGCTGTAAGCTAAACAAGAATGTCACAAATTGTTTTAAAATTATTCGAACTTATATTTTTCAATTTTTATTTTAAACAAAATAAATATAATATTAAGAGGAGATAGATCTGCAAAAGATTTTTTAAGGTAACATACGTTGCGATGGTTTATTCGTGTGAAATCATTAATATTTGCATACTATTAACTGCAGCTACAGCTTTTTATGCAAAATACAATTGTTAACAGAAACCAGCAACCAGCAACCAGCAACCGGCAACCAACAACATCAACATCAACATCAAAAAATAGCATATTCAACTCATGAATTTTTGATTAAGCATTTGACGATGCGGCCAAATACTATAACCGTTCGAATACAACGGAAATGGCACTGCAATTTAATATTACGCATACGCAACGTATGCGACTGATTGGACAACGGTTATTGCATATTTCTCGAATATTCCTGTGTTATCCACACTATAATGAGCTGCATACAAATGAGTGATGCATAGCCCGTCAGCCAACGAACGATCGATATTATGTAATATACGCAATGTTAAAATATTAAATTTGCAGCCATTCTGAAACTCGAATAATGCAAACGCTTTATTACTCTCAACAATTTTTCAACATAATTTCACTAACATGAAGTAATACAATGAATTTTGGTATTACTGATCCTTCAACTTTCTTTTATTGTTTACCTTTCGACTTTTGTCTAAGCCCATTACCTTGCATAGGATCAAAGTAGCTGTCGTAAGTACTATGATAAGAATACCCAAGAGCATAACGAGCACATCTAGATTATGGTATTCCACGAAACTAAGATCTTGTGCTGCAACACGCATGTGGTGTGCTCCCTTGTGACGCAACACATACTCTGTCCACCATATAGCCGTCTCCTGTGGACTCATCGGCTGATCTCGATAGCGAGCTGACATTTGTTGAGCTATCGTCGCAAAACTAGACTCGTTTATTAACCGCTCAATTGCACTTTTTAGCTCCTCGGACGTCATCTCCTTATGATCGAGACCCAGTCCGAAGCCAGCTCGTTTAGCGCGTTCGACATTAAGGAACTGATCGTAAAAGAATGGCAAACCTAGCACTGGCTTGCCATGATGAATGCTCTCGATCGTGCTTAGCAAGCCGCCATGGGTGATGAATAGTTTAACCTTTGGATGGGCCAGAATATCGGGTTGTGGAAACCACTTGCTGAGGAAGACATTAGCTGGCTTTCCCGGAAGCTGATCATTCTCAAATTTCCAGAGTACTCGCTGTGGCAGATTTGCAAAGGTTTTGAGTAGCATTTGTCTTCGCTCCTCTGGTAAATCCTTGCTCTTGATATTGGAGCCCAAAGAGAAGTAAATAACACCAGCCGAGCCAGCACCTTCGATGAACTCCTCAATATCCTTCGGCAACGGCGCAGGCTTATGTGATATATGCAGTCCGCCCACCTCGATCATGTTCGGCACATACGGACGAGGAAAGCTCAGTGCAAAATGTTGATTGAGGAGCACTAGTGAAAAATTTTTGCTCAACTCAGCCAATGGCACTTTGTGGGCGACACGTGGAAAGAATTGTTCATACAGCTTGTTCTGTATGGGAAGGTATTTTAGCTTCCAATTGACCCACGCCACAGAGGTTTCAATAAAATTGTGAACACGCTCCCAGTAGGTCATGCGATCACTGAGGCCAGCGGTGACCAAAGGTATGTAAGAGAGCGGAGCGGTATTGCCCACCAATTCATCAATATTCCAGTCGGTGCCAAATGTGGAAATGCCAATGATCGGTGCATTAAAGTGTGCAGCAAACCCGTAAAGAGCATCCGTGCGTAAAGCCTCCACAATGATCAAATCGTAGTGATTTTTCCCAGGTGGTAAGAGCTCGCGTTGTACTTCGGCATTGTTCAGCACTGCCTTGGTAACACTGACAAAGAACTCGTTGATGAAATTGTTTTCCTGCCACGAATTTTTAGCTTCACTTATTTCACTGATTATATCTGAAAGAGACATCGACATCTGTAGACTCGCAAAACGCAGCTTTTATTCGAAATAGTTCGCTCACCATCGTAAGACTGAAATACTTCCAGAACGGCAATATCACGTAAGTTTTTCATAGGCTTTTTCTGCGGAAATGCATTCACAGATGTTACATCATGTCCTCGTGAAGCAAGCGCTTTTAAATACGGCACCACATTGATGTACTGCGAAGGACCCGGAAAGGGAAATATCGCCAGTATGCGGGCGCCTTCCAATAAACTTGGCAACACAATTATTATGGGAATAAGACTGCTCAGTCGTAACGCGAACATTTTCTGTAGATCGTGCTATGAGCACTGATTCCGATTCTAGACTGAATTTAAAAAAAATAACGTACTTTGGAGGAGCACTTTATCAGACGAATAGTAGACAGATTAACAGGCGTGCATGCAATCTCAATTGTGCTCAGCGGCAATTACAGTCACTTATGAAATTCAAATCAGCATCTCAGCGCAGCCTTACCCAGCTCACACAGATAATGATATGTACACATACATCGTACGATTCAGCTTACTTAATCTTTTTTAGAGAGCACGGCATGAAAATGTAATTGTCATGATTGACTTTGACTTTTTCCAACCCAACGACAGCGGCAGAAATGGGATCACATCTTATCTGAATACATTCGATTAAAAGCAATTATAATATTTTGTTTATTCTAGCAATAAATTGTTATGGTGCAGCAATAAACTAAAAAAGAAATTGTATTTGGTAACAGCTGATATAAACTGATTATATTTTAAGATATTCGAGTATTAATCATTTATTAATTTCAAATGTAAGTAATTATACCTGTTGTTGCTTAAATGTTATTGTGATCTACTGCGTCTTCGGTTTAGTTTCGGTTTTAGTCAATTTTCGTAGCAGGTATCGCAGTAATTTTAACAGCAATGAGCATGTAAACAGAATTATCAAGCCCATAAATGAGGCGACACCACAAATCAGGCCCCAAGTGTCCAAGCCATGCAGCTGTATAAAATGCAAGTCTCGCGATGCCGATCTCAGATGCTTTGCGCCCTTGTGTCGTAAGACATACTCTGTCCACCAGACGGCTCGATCAAGCGGCGTGTCCTTTTGGTCCTTGTAGAGTTTCGATTTCAGCTGCACTGCTTGAGCATAGCTCGGATTTGTCAGGAGTTCCTCAATCTGATTGTGCAAATCGGTGCCATTAAAATTCTTCAAATCCAGACCAAGCCCGTAGCCAGCTTGCTTGGCACGCTCGACATTCAGGTGCTGATCGTAGAACACGGGCAGACCCAGCACTGGTTTGCCAAAGTAAATGCTTTCAATGGTGCTCAGGAGACCGCCGTGTGTGATGAAAAGCTTGACGTTCGGATGTGCCAGAATGTCCGGCTGGGGAAACCATTTGCTAATCAAGACATTCTCTGGCTTATCCTCGAGTTGCTCCAGCTCAAACTTCCACAACACGCGCTGCTTCAGACTCCCAAAGGTCTGCAGTAATATCTTTCTTGTAGCGGCCGGCAAATCCGAGCTCTTAGTATTGGATCCCATGGAAAAGTAAATGACACCGTGCTCGGCGTTCTCCACAAACTTGGCAATCTCATCGGGCAACGGCTTAACTTCTTGCTGCTTCAAGTGCAGTCCGCCGACCTCAATCATGTTGGGCAGATAGGGACGCGGATAGCTGAGTGAAAAGTGCTGGCCGAGTAGCATCAAGGAGAAATTGTCGAGCACCTGCTCCAGTGTTTGGCTGGCCTGTGGAAAGTACTGCTTGTAGAGTTTTTGCTGGCCGGGCATATGGACCAGACGCTTGTGCAACCAGCCAATGGAGGCTTCCCAAATATTCCTCAGACGTTGCTCATAGTTCATGTGTTCGGTGCGCGATGATAACAGCAAAGGATTGTAAGATAAGGGCGATATGTTTCCCATTAACTCATCGATATGCTGATCAGTGCCATACGAGGAGATGCCAATGGTCAATGCCTTAAAGTGCTGGGCCAGGCCAAAGAGTGCATCGTTCTGAACCGTTTCCAAGATAACCAAATCGAAGGTTTCCTTGCTCTCCAGCAGCTGTTTAACTTCTTCCTGTTCCAGCACATTCGTCGTTAGCAAATTGAGAAAATCTGAGGTCATTGTCAGCATTGCCCACTGACTGGACGGCTGAAAGAAGTCGCCGCTAGCAAAAGCTATGCGCTTGTTGAGTTTGTATCTTATCATGCTGATTTTAAAGTGTTCACTTACAAGCCATAATCGCATGAATTTTTGGAGCACCGATTACTCTAAAATTTGGATGAATTTCGTCACTGCCAAATGTATTGATTACCGTCACATTATGATCTCTTCGCGCCAATTCCTTTAGATATTGTTCGGCAAATATATACTGCGATTTGCCTGGGAACGGAAACACCGCCAAGATCTTTGCACTTTGCACTCCAACTCCAATGTCAGACAGCAGCTGACAATAGAGCAGCGCCCACAACAACCAACGACAACGTTTTAGTAGCTCCATTTTGCAGTCAACCACCGAAAGGTTTCGTGTTTCGACGACAACTAACAACCCAACATCGAATGAACAACAAACTCATGAAATTGGCTTAATTATCGCCACCAAAAAAACACTCTTCATTATCAAACTGCAGAAGGTCGTGAGAGAAATTCGCAAAAACGATTGAAGCCTATCGCTTTTTTCCTTAATTCAATGTTTAACTTTTTTTTAATTTTCCATTGTTTTTGTATTTTATTTTTAGAACCGTTTAAATACGAGTATTTGTGCATCGTCATCACGGGCGCGTCTGACAACAATTTCATTTGTTTACTAAGTCTAGTATGTTGTTATGCAAGCAAGAAACCCACGCTCTCAAATTTACTCTCTTGGTTTCTTCCTCTCCAACTGTCTCTCTCGCTTTTCAGTTTGCTCATTCTCCCTCTCTTTGCACGCCTAACATCGCAAATTGTTGATAAGTTAAGCTAAGCTACAATGGGAATAACTTGTCTATCCGCTGTGTTAAATTGAGCGTAAAGAGCGTCAATTTGTGAACATGAAACTGAAACTCTCTGCACTTTAAGCTCTCTCACATTGCAGTACACCCCCCAACAAAGCAAAAGGTATAAGATATTAAATTAAACTAAATTTTTATTTTAAATATTAAGATAGGTATATATTTATTGATAAACTATAAGATTAACGAAAATAATCCATTTATTTGTAATTAATAAAAATAAATCTTATTTAATATATTTACAAAATACGTTTTAAAAATAGCTTTTACGTTATTTTTATATCAAAAATTACCATAATTTTATTGTTATTTTATAAACTTTATTTAAAATAACTTTAAGTTTCCCTATTTTATGTTATATTAAAATTTAGTAATAATTATAAAAATTTGAAATAAAATCAATTTAAAATATATTTTGAACTATTTTAAAAAATGTAGTTGTTTTAAGCATTCGATGTGGCTTCGTTTACAATCTTAATGTTGTCGGTTGTCATAAAAAAATTGAAAACAAAGAGAGCGATAAGATTAGCAAATCAGTTTGCATTTTTGTTTGTACTATTATGAAGTTGCCTCAATAATTAATACGTTATTATTAAACACAAGATAAGATAAAATAATTTTGGTATAAATTTAATGCAAAAATTCGTCAGTTTCCATTTGATGGCGAGCGAATTTTAATGAGAAGTCTGGAAAAATGTTCGCGACACTTTAGCAATTTATGAATCACATAAAAAACGACTGCAACAATGAAAGTTAGACGCACAACGATCATAAGCACGTTATCCACACAATAATAATCCGTTATCTTAATATTGGTAGGAGAGACTCTCATATAAGGCGCACCCTTATTGCGGACAATATATTCGGTCCAATAAACAGCCGTGTCCAGAGGATGCATGGGCTGGTCACGAAACCGTTGCGATAATATCAGAGCATTATGCAAATACTTCGGCTGATCCAGGAGTTTTCTAACGGCCGACTCGAAGTCATGTCGTGTCAGCTTGAGGATGTCCAGAACAATAGCTGATCCTGCCTCCTGTATTCGCTCCACATTACGGATCTGATCAAAGAATAGAGGCATACCTAGGACTGGCTTAGCGTAGTAGGCAGCCTCTAGGATGCCCATCATTCCACCATGGCAGATGAACAGTCGCACATTTGGGTGCGCCAATAAAGCTTGCTGTGGCAGCCACTCGTCCAAGTAGATATTGCTACTCGTATTTGGTCGTCTGTTCGCCTCGAATTTCCAAACAATGCGCTGTGGCAATGCCTCGAAAGTACCCAATATTATTGCCATGGTTTCCGAAGATAAATCACTGCTCCGTAATTCCGTGCCCAGCGACATCACAATAACGCCATGTGGGGAAGCTTCTATGAAATGTGCGAGATCAGGAGGCAGTTGAGGTCGCTTCTTGGGCACATGCATGCCTCCAACCTCAATCAGGCTGGGCACATTGGGGCGTGCGTCGAACAGGCTAAAGTGTTGATTCAGCAATATAAGTGAAAAGTTCTGACGTATCTCGTCAAAACTCTGACTGAGGTGACCAAAAAAGTGATCATGCACAACACGATGACCTGGTTGGAAGACGAGTTTATGCATCATCCATTCCTCAGAAATGAGCATCCAGTTGTAGATACGATCCACCAAAGTTATGCTCCGTTTGAAGCCAATAGGCATTATAGGTTCATATGTAGAAGCAGCTGAATGTCCTACCAATGAATCCAAGTTCCAATCTCCGCCACATGTGGCAATGCCCATCAATGTGGCATTGAAATGTGCTGCCATGCCGAAGAGAGCGTCCGTATGCGAGGGTTCCGTCACCATTAGATCATAGGTAACATTGGATTGCATCAATTTCTGCACCTCCGCATTGACTAACACATTCAGACAGGTTTTTATCATATAGTTGCGAATTGAGTGTATTTCACCCCATTTGGTTAGACTCCAGAACTCTTCGAAATTCAATTCTATTTATTAAATGAATATTGTATTAAGGAAAGAATAATATGCTATCAAGCGAAAACAGCCGCTTTATGAGTTCTTATCGTGAACAATTTTAAAAAACATTTTACAAGACACAATCAATTATTATAGATTTAAAATTGGAACTCACCTGTTTCATACTGATTATTAACGTATATGGAGTCTAACTGATGGACGATTGGACAGTTCGGAAACGCGTGTATTAAAGTCAATTGATGACCACGATCCATTAATGCTTGCAAGTAGGGCGTCAATAGACTGCACTGCGAGTTCATGTCGTAGGGAAAAACAAGCAGAATTCTGGCAGCCAAGTTCTGCCCCAGGGGCAGTAAGAGCGCCACAAAGCCAACAACCTCAAGCGGCAGGTGTTGCAGGCGCATTGTGAACTTAAATCGCTCTTAGCGCAACAGTTCCAAATCGAAGCACATGTGGAATTAAACTGACTTTATCAAATGTTGGCACCCAAAACGCTCACCAACTGGCATTGGCATTGCAGAATGATAAGATTAGCGCACTTCGCTCTTCAGCAACAGCAGCTATCAGGGTCGTATCAGAACTTTTAATAATTAACCTGCCCCAGTACACGAATGAGTAGTGAAATGAACGGTCGGTCTGCAACATGGTAAGGCACATGGCCAGTGTTCTTCTGGTCCTTGGACTGTGCCTCTCATTGACTCATGCCGCCCATATATTGGCAGTGTTCTCATACAGTTTTCCGGCTCCTCTTCTGCTGGTTGCACCATACATGAAGGCTCTTGTCCAAAATGGTCATCAGGTAACAATAGTCTCATCAGTTAGCCACTTGGCGAATATTGAAGGTGCGCGGCACATTCGTATTAAACTGCTGGATCAGCTAATGCATGGTAAAAAGTTAATTTATTTTGGTTGTAGAAAATTTAAAATATATTTATCTTTCAGATTTGCTTGACTATGATTTTGTGTCAAATTTTCCCTTATCTAAGTGGCAACATTCCTCAATTGTGTCGCAGTTTTTTCGTAACTCGTCGTATTACATTCTGAGTGATCCCAAAGTTCAGTCATTGCTTCGTGATCCCAATGAACATTTCGATATGATCATAGTTCAGGCCTCTCACACAGATGCTCTCTATGGGTTTGCCCAGCATTTTAAAGCATCTTTGGTGGGACTTTCGGCATATGGAACGGCTTGGAATATCGACTATTTGGCTGGAAATAAAGCACCCAGTGTCTATGAGCCAATGCAGCCAGATGGGTACTCGAATGGCATTAGTCTGGTGGATAGATTCACAAACTGGGTATATATCTCGGAGGAATGGCTTATGGATCGAATGGTTTTTCTGCCCAAGCAATTGCACTTGTACAAGCACTACTTCAATCGACCTGCTGAAAGTCTTTATGAAATCCGACGGAATTTCTCACTCATGCTAATCAATCATCATTTTAGTCTGGGACGTGCCAGATCCAATGTTCCCAATGTAATTGAAATTGCGGGAATGCATATGAACGAACCTGTTGAAGATCTGGAGCCAGAACTGCAGCGATTTATGGATGAGGCTGTGGATGGTGTCATTTACTTTTCCATGGGCTTGGAGATCGTTAACAAATGGCTGCCCCAGCACATGCGGAATGCATTGGAAGAAGTCTTCGAACAATTGCCTTGGCGCGTCATCTGGAAATCGGAACTTGAAGCGCCTCCCAATAAATCGGATAAAATATATATCAGTCAAATGTTCCCTCAGCGCAAGCTACTAACGCATCCCAATCTCAAGTTGTTCATTACCCATGGTGGCATATTGAGCATCATTGAGGCTGCCTTCAATGGAGTACCGATGATTTGTATCCCAATGTATTACGATCAATTTGGCAATGCGGAACGCATGAAGCAAGCTGGTGTAGCCCAAATCCTGTCCATACCCACAATGACTGTGGAGTCAACAACAAGGGCAATCAAAGAAGTAATTGAGAATCCCATCTATTCAAAGAATGCCAAACGGATGTCCAGGCGACTTCGGGATCAGCCCATGAATCCTCTGGAAACTGCTGTTTGGTGGACGGAATATGTGATACGACACAAGGGAGCACCTCATATGCGACTCTCCGAGCAGGATATGTCCTTTATGCAGTACTACAGCTTGGATATTGTATCGATGATCTTCGGCCGCATTGGATTGGCCATAATTATCCTTACATGCGTCAGTTTTAAATTGTTGAGTCTACTAAAAAACCCTTTTCTTTTGCGATTTTATCAATTTCACTAACAAAACTGCAAGTTTATCAATAAAGTTGTAAAGTGACTAATACAAGCAAATCGAATACAAAGATAATAAGAAGGTAAGCTGGAAAATATTTTCAATCAATTGATAGGTTAAAAAAGTAAAAAAAAAATAAAATTCAACAACATATTGTACTGATTTAACAGTGGGGTTTGAAATTATTGTCTTGTTAAATATGTTAAAAAAAGCCAATATGTAAGAAATTAAATTAGTGATTAGGTCTTTATGCTTTATCAGTATACAGAACTGTTCTATAATATTGGCATTGAATTTAAATAATTTAAGAATAGAGAATTTAACTTTACTTATTGACGTATGCTAAATCAACATAATGCACGGATTGCTTATTTGTAAAATTATAGATAAATTACTTTGAAAACAAGTTTTATTTAATTTAAAATACAGAAATGCAATTAAAATCTCTCCACCTGCCTCTTACATTCATTTTCATTTCCCACTGTCACCTCAGTGCCTAACAAATTGAGGTTATTTGAATATCAGTTATTTGCAGTTATAGAACTTAAACAATTTTTATTTCTTGTCATTCATTCATTTCGATTGAGGAATTTTAAACAAATGAATTTCTATGATTGCTAATAATTAGTCCATTTAATTCATTTTGCTACAATAAAAATTAATTACTTTACCTTTCGTCAACAAACAAAATTTTACTAGAAAATAACTCTTAAACGAAAAATAACTAAATTATGTTGTTATAATTGTATTTGTTCGTTGAATTCTTCGTTGTTCGAAAATACTCTTTTATTTACTCCTTAAGTTGTGCAAACTAACTAGCTTAAAATACATAAAAAATATTTTGAAAAATAATTAATTGTAATTTAAATATTAAGTTTTTTATCTTACAGAATGTATTTCTTATAGTCCAAAAGATTCGATAAGGCTTCGTTCACGATCTATGTGTAGAACGACGCCAGAAAAAAATTGAAAACAAAGAGGTTGATAAGATGAGCATATCAACAAAGTTATTGTTCGTATTTGTCTTATTTGTCCGTACAATTGTGAACATTCTTCTATAATTAATATGTAATTATTATACATAGATAAGATAAAAGTTCTAGTCTAACTTAAATGGTAAATTCATCAGTTTCTTATTTCAATGATTCCATTTGATGGCGAGCGAATTGAAATGAAAAGTCTTGAAATATTTTGGCGACATCTTAGCAATTTATGAATCACATAAACAACGACTGCAACAATTAAACTAAGACGCACAACGATTACCAGCAGACTGTCCAAGCAGTAATAATCCATTATCTTCATATTGCTAGGAGATACTTTCATATAAGGCGCCCCCCTATAGCGCACAATATATTCGGTCCAATAAACAGCCGTGTCCAGAGGATGCATGGGCTGGTCACGAAACCGTTGCGATAATGTCAGAGCATTATGCAAATACTTCGGCTGATCCAGCAGTTCTCTAATTGCTGACTCAAAGTCATGTCTTGTTAGCTTATTAATATCCAGAAGAGCTCCTGCACCTGCTTCTTGCATTCGCTCCACATTGCGGATTTGATCGTAGAATAGAGGCATTCCCAAGACCGGCGTGGCGTAGAATGCTGCCTCAATAATGCCCAGCATTCCACCATGGCAGATGAACAGTCGCACATTTGGGTGCGCCAACAAGGCTTGTAATGGCAGCCATTCCTCCAGGTAGACATTGCTACTCGTATTTGGTCGTCTGTTGCCTTCGAATTTCCAAACAATGCGCTGTGGTAATGCCTCAAAGGTTTCTAATATTATTGACAATGTTTCCGAAGATAAATCACTGCTCCGTAATTCCGTGCCCAGCGCCATCACAATAACACCATGCGGCGATGCTTCTATGAAGTGTGCGAGATCAGGAGGCAACTGAGGTCCCTGCTTGGGCACATGCATGCCACCAACTTCAATCAGGCTGGGCACATTGGGACGTGCGTCGAATAGGCTGAAGTGTTGGTTCAGAAATATAAGCGAAAAGCTCTGACGTATATCCATAAAACTCTGGCTAAGATGGCCAAAGAATTGCTCATGAACAGCTTGTAGCCCAGGTAGAAAGACGAGCTTATGCATCATCCATTCCTCGGAAATGAGCATCCAGTTGTAGAAGCGGTCCAAGAGAGTTTCACTTCGTTTGAAGCCAATTGGCAGCATGGGCTCAAATGTTGAGGCAGCTGAGTGTCCCACCAAAGAATCCAAGTTCCAATCTCCGCCACATGTGGCAATGCCCATCAATGTGGCATTGAAATGTGCTGCCATGCCGAAGAGAGCGTCCGTATGCGAGGGTTCCATCACCATTAGATCATAGGTAACATTGGATTGCATCAATTTCTGCACCTCCGCATTGACTAAGACATTCAGACAGACCTTTACCATAAAATTGCGAATCGAGTGCACTTCAGCCCATTTGGTTAGGGTCCAGTAATCATCGTAATGTAGTTCTATTCGTTGTTTGAGAAAAATGCTTATTATCAAATGAACACAACCGTTTGATTGTTTCTTATCATGAACAAACTTGAATCGCAAAATAGTTTAGATTGAAGATTGAAACTTACCCTGCGCGGTTCTATACTGATCATTAACGTATATGGAGTGTAACTGATTGACGACTGAACAATTCGGAAACGCGTGTATTAAAGTCAATTGATGACCACGATCCATCAGTGCTTGCAAGTAGGGCGTCAATAGACTGCACTGCGAGTTCATGTCGTAGGGAAAAACAAACAGAATTCTGGCAGCCAAGTTCTGCCCCAGAGGCAGTAAGAGCGCCACAAAGCCAACAACCTCAAGCGGCAGGCGTTGCAGGCGCATTGTGAACTCAAATCGCTCTTAGCGAAATAGTTCCAAATCGAAGCACATGTGGAATTGAACTGACTTTATCAAATGTTGGCACCCAAATCGCTCACCAACTGGCATTGGCATTGCAGAATGATAAGATTAGCGCACTTCGCTCTTCAGGAACAGCAGCTATCAGGGTCGTATCAGAACTTTTAATAATTAACCTGCCTCAGTACACGAATGAGTAGTGAAATGTATGGACGGTCTGCAAAATGCTGATGCTTTGAATATGCCGCTTTAATATTAGAAGTATTTTATTTCAGAGGGAGCCGTCATCAATTGAACCTCAGCAGTTCTGTACTTTACATAGCTAGAATCCAAAACTTTTCGGATATATACATATGTACTTGGTCACACTGTCACAAACAAAGCACACGTATTTGAATTTTGCCTATTAAGTTGTTTCTTGAATAACTTTTATGGTTTTCATAAGATCACAACCAAATTCATAGGAACCATTTACACTGTAGCTATTATTATTCATTCCAAAGCTCCAGCTTTATTATTACTGGTTGTGCTTTCGATTTGAGGGGCGAAAAGGCGCGTTGCAAAAATCTAAAACAATCTTGATCTGCGTGCAAGCATTACTAGTGTTTAGAAAAAATGTCGATCTCTAATCACTGAGATCTAGGTGTTATTACTAACGGGCAGACAGTCGGACATGCCTCATCGTCGGCTATTGACACTGATAAAGAATATATTTACTTTATATGGAGTCGGAGATGCCTCCTTCTGCCTGTAACATACATTTTCTGTAGACACTAAGTTATAATACCCTTTAAATATTTATTATATTTAATATGTATATTTTCGCAACGTTTTTGTTTTTTTTACACATATATGTAAGTCGCAAAATTAAATAAAATGCATTATAATCGATTCAACTGTAATTTTCTATTATGTATTGAAAGTACACATATTTATTTTTTTTACATTCTCACGTGGGTTTTCATTCATTAATTTGTGTTGGACCCATTAAGAATCCTACTCCTAGAGCTGCACTTATTAGGTTTATTAGTATTCCCAACGCGAAGTTCATTTTGCTCAATATTGAATCCATTATGTGCATTTCCGTCTCTCTTATATACTTTTAAATCGAATCGAATTTAAATATCGATAAGATATGGCATGTATAATAACGTTATACGAAAAGCTTAGCCTGCTTAAGAAATTGATTTGCACCGTCAACGGGAATTAACTTAAGAACTAAATTTTAAACTTTTGTTTTTCCGACTTATGCTCATTAGGGAAGGTTCCTCCCGATAAATCATATATAATATATATTAGTCAAATGTTCCCTCAGCGCAATCGACTAAGGCATATCCAAAATAACTGTCGAGTCAACAACAAGGACAATCAAAGAAGTCACTGAGAATACCATCTATTCAACGATTGCCAAACGGATGTCCAGGCGAGTTCGTGATCAGCCCATGAATCCCCTGGAAACTGCTGTTTGGTGGACGAAATATGTGATACGACACACGGGAGCACCTCATATGCGACACTCCGAGCAGGATATGTCCTTCATGCAGTACTACAATTTGGATATTGTATCAATGATCTTCGGCCGCATTGGATTGGCCATAATTATCCTTATCTGCATCCGTTTTAAATTATTGAGGCTACTGAAAATATTCATACCTTTAGGTATGAAAATCAAGGCGCCCGCTAATGAGCAATTTTGGGAAATAATTATTTTGACTATCTGTAAAATTATCGATATCGATGTTGTTCGATGCTTTTAAAAGAAAATATCGATTTTTAAAGTCCAATGTAATCCAAGGTTTTAAACTTTAATTTATTTTTTGATTGAATTTCTCTATTTAATTAACATAATTCTTCTTAATTTGGTTTCTTATTTATTTACAAAATATTGTTGCATTCTTGGAAAGCAATATCTCAAAATATTTATTATATTTTTAATTGGACCTGCTTGGAAAACTGGCTAGTAAGATATATAATTAACTACAGCTAAGATCATTTGAAATACAAAAATATATTAAAAATGGATATTTTCGAAGCATTTTTTTATTTTACACATACATTTATGTATGTAAACAAAGTTTTTTTAATATTCAATTGTTATTTTATATTATTTATTAATAATATTCATTTTGTTGTTGTAATATTCCATTATCTTGTGTTCTAAGCTTCGTGGCTTTTCAATCATTAATTTGGGCGGGACCCATTAAGAATCCTACTCCTGGTAGGGCTGCACTTATTAGGCTTATTAGTATTCCCAACGCGAAGTTCATCTTGCTCAATATTGAATCCATTATGTGCAATTCCGTCTGTCTTATATACTTTTAAATCGAATCGAATTTAATTATCGATAAGATATGGAATGTATAATAACGTTATACAAGAAGCTTAGCCTGCTTAAGAAATTGATTTGCACCGTCAACGGGAATTAACTTAAGAACTAAATTTTAAACATTTGTTTTTCCGACTTATGCTCATTAGGGAAGGTTCCTCCCGATAAATCATATATAATATATATTAGTCAAATGTTCCCTCAGCGCAATCGACTAAGGCATATCCAAAATAACTGTCGAGTCAACAACAAGGACAATCAAAGAAGTCACTGAGAATACCATCTATTCAACGATTGCCAAACGGATGTCCAGGCGAGTTCGTGATCAGCCCATGAATCCCCTGGAAACTGCTGTTTGGTGGACGAAATATGTGATACGACACACGGGAGCACCTCATATGCGACACTCCGAGCAGGATATGTCCTTCATGCAGTACTACAATTTGGATATTGTATCAATGATCTTCGGCCGCATTGGATTGGCCATAATTATCCTTATCTGCATCCGTTTTAAATTATTGAGGCTACTGAAAATATTCATACCTTTAGGTATGAAAATCAAGGCGCCCGCTAATGAGCAATTTTGGGAAATAATTATTTTGACTATCTGTAAAATTATCGATATCAATGTTGTTCGATGCTTTTAAAAGAAAATATCGATTTTTAAAGTCCAATGTAATCCAAGGTTTTAAACTTTAATTTATTTTTTGATTGAATTTCTCTATTTAATTAACATAATTCTTCTTAATTTGGTTTCTTATTTTTTTACAAAATATTGTTGCATTCTTGGAAAGCAATATATCAAAATATTTATTATATTTTTAATTGGACCTGCTTGGAAAAGTGGCTAGTAAGATATATAATTAACTACAGCTAAGATCATTTGAAATAAAAAAATATATTAAAAATGGATATTTTCGAAGCCTTTTTTTTATTTTACACATACATTTATGTATGTAAACAAAGTTTTACTAATATTCAATTGTTATTTTATATTATTTATTAATAATATTCATTTTTTGTTGTAATATTCCATTATCTTGTGTTCTAAGCTTCGTGGCTTTTCATTCATTAATTTGGGCGGGACCCATTAAGAATCCTACTCCTGGTAGGGCTGCACTTATAAGGCTTATTAGTATTCCCAACGCGAAGTTCATCTTTCTCAATATTGAATCCATTATGTGTAATTCCGTCTCTCTTATATACTTTTAAATCGAATCGAATTTAATTATCGATAAGATATGGAATGTATAATAATTATGTATTAAGCTTAACGTTATATATTATAAAATTGATTTGCACGGTCAAGGGAAATTATTTAAATAAATTAAACAAATTGATGGTCATTAGCGAAGATTTCTGTTATGGGTAAACAAAATCAATTGTGTTTAAAGAACTATGATGTAAGATGATATATGATGTAGTATCCAATTCTTACTACGTTTTGTCTTTGAAATGCTTTGCTTCACATAAGATTAACTAGAAGAGTTAAAACATAAATTATTTTTTGCAGTAATAGTTATTTTGATTTTTTTTTACATTCATTAATTTCTATTAAGGAACCACATAAAAAAAGTGGTTCGAAATGTTCAAAAGTGATTTTTGCTCTACTAATTAAGTTATTAAAACCAATAAGTAGCTTCAATAACATACAAATATTTTGATCAATATCAAGAATATATCAAGTATACACTTTAGGGGGTCGGAGATGCCTTCTTCTGCCTGTTGTATATATTTTCTATACGCACTTCCACCCTTCAACGCAATGGGTTGGGTTGTACAAAATACGAAATCTGTGCGTCGTAGTTACGAGAGCGACAGACAACAATTTTGTTTGTTTATGTTCTATAATGTTGTCAAGCAAACAATAGGCTCACGCTCTGATTTTTCAAATTTGTAATCGTTCTCCTTCACTCTGCTTTAGTCTCTTTAATCATATTTCTCTCTCTCGCCCTCTCTTTGTATCAAATATACCAGCTATATATAACTGGCCACTACATCGATGGTATAAAGCTTCAAATTGTTTATAAATGTTATATTCGCACTCTCTTAAGTTCTCTTAGTTTCAACTATGTTCAAAAAAATTTCATGTAAGCTACAAAAAAACCCCTCTACACAAAAAATATTTTGTTGTAATTTTTCTCTATTAAGTTCTAAGTAATTTGATTTGTTTAAAAAAACTCTGATATTTTGTATTTAAATGGATGAAATTTATTATTAGCTGATAATACAATACAATATTTTGAAAAATATTTTTTTCAATAAATAGTATACTTTGGTTTTCAGTCGCTCACCAGCTGGGATAGGCAGTGCAGAATGATAAGATTAGAGCACTCTTCTCTTCGTATCAGAACTTTTAATAATTAACCTGCCCCAGTACACGAATGAGCCGTGAAATGAACGGACGTTGTGCAACATGGTAGGGCACATGGCCAGTGTTCTTCTGGTTCTTGGAATGTGCCTCTCATTGACTCATGCCGCCCATATATTGGCAGTGTTCTCATACAGTTTTCCGGCTCCTTTTCTGCTGGTTGCACCATACATGAAGGCCCTTGTCCGGAATGGTCATCAGGTAACAATAGTCTCCGCATTAAGTCACTTGACGGACATTAAGGGTGCGCGGCACATTCGTATTCAACTGCTGGATCAGTTGGTAAAGGGTAGGAAATTAGTTGAACTATTATGATACTATAAAACTTTAATTTATTTATATTTCAGATTTGCTTGACAATGATTTTGAGTCGACTTATCCGTCAACTAAATGGACACATTCATCCATTATATCGCAGTTTTTCTGTAACTCGTCGCATACCATTCTGAGTGATCCCAAAGTTCAGTCATTGCTTCGTGATCCCAATGAACATTTCGATATGATCATTGTACAGGCCTCTCACACAGATGCTCTCTATGGGTTTGCCCAGCATTTTAAAGCATCTTTGGTGGGACTTTCGGCATATGGCACGGCTTGGAATATCGACTATTTGGCTGGAAATAAAGCACCCAGTGTCTATGAGCCAATGCAGCCAGAGGGCTACACGAATGGCATTAGTCTGGTGGATAGATTCAGAAATTGGGTATATATCACAGAGGAATGGCTTATGGATCACATGGTTTTTCTGCCCAAGCAATTGCACTTGTACAAGCACTACTTCAATCGACCTGCTGAAAGTCTCTATGAAATCCGACGGAATTTCTCACTGATGCTAATTAATCATCATTTTAGTCTGGGACGTGCCAGATCCAATGTGCCCAATGTAATTGAAATTGCTGGAATGCATATGAACGAACCTGTTGAAGATCTCGAGCCGGAGCTGCAACGATTCATGGATGAGGCTGTGAATGGTGTCATTTACTTTTCCATGGGCTTGGAGATCGTTAACAAATGGCTGCCCCAGCACATGCTGAATGTATTGGATGAAGTCTTTGGACAATTGCCTTGGCCCGTCATCTGGAAATCGGAACTTGAACCGCCTCCCAATAAATCGGATAAAATATATATCAGTCAAATGTTCCCTCAACGCAAGCTACTAACGCATCCCAATCTCAAGTTGTTCATTACACATGGTGGCATATTGAGCATCATTGAGGCTGCCTTCAATGGAGTACCGATGATTTGTGTCCCAATGTATTACGATCAATTTGGCAATGCGGAACGCATGAAGCAAGCTGGTGTAGCCCAAATCCTGTCCATACCCACAATGACTGTGGAGTCAACAACAAGAGCAATTAAAGATGTCATTGAGAATCCCATCTATTCAAAGAATGCCAAACGGATGTCCAGGCGACTTCGGGATCAGCCCATGAATCCTCTGGAAACTGCTGTTTGGTGGACGGAATATGTGATACGACACAAAGGAGCACCTCATATGCGACTCTCCGAGCAGGATATGTCCTTCATGCAGTACTACAATTTGGATATTGTATCTATGATCTTCGGCCGCATTGGATTGGCCATAATTATCCTTACCTGCGTCAGTTTTAAATTTTTGAGATTATTGAAAAAACCTTTTCTATCGCAACTTTATCATGTTCACTACAAATTTTCGTATCAAACAAGCTGTAAAGTGGCAAAAAAAAAGAGAACAATAAAACAATTAACTTATTCTTGATAAGTGTTGAAACAATTTATAGGCCACAAATGAAACAAGTCAGAAAACAGCAGTCGAGAGTGCTCGACTGTGAAATACCTGCTAGCCAGAGTGCATGACAAGGTTTTTGAAATATTTATTTCTTGTTTATTTATTTATGTCTTTTCAATATATTAAAAAATAAATTATAATTTGGGTTTGTTATCCCTAAAATTATGTTTAACATATGTTTTATTACAATTGACTTCTAATTTTATAATTTGAGAATATAGTATTTAATTTATCATTTTCACGAGTAATGTTTAAACAACAAAAATATAATGTTTAGCCAATTGCACTTAAGATAATTTGTAATAAAAACAGTACACATTTGCATACAAAATTAGACTTAGAATGCCTTGCAATGTGAATCTCCTTCATTTATTTCAAATGGATCACATCCAAGAATTCAAATTCCTGGTAATGCTGCTCCTATGAGGTAAAGTATTCTCAAAGCGGAGTTCATTATACTGAGAGGTAAATCAATTTTACGACTCTTTAAAAATGGCATGAATATAATTGTCGATGCGATATGGTCTATATATAATAGCTTTATATGATGATCTGCGTTTTAAGAATTCATTTGAAGTTGTATCATGTAATAACTATTATAAATATATTTTGCATTTGAAATGCATTTCTAATTGGTGTCGCTTCACACAAGATTAAAGTTGTTTACAGTTATAGTAGAAAATATTAACAAAAAACACCTTTTCAGTATTGTTGCCATGTTATTGACATTCCTTAATTTCCATTGAGGAAGCACATAAATACAATTTTCAATGATTGCTTCTAATTGCTCCATTGAAGCCACTGCAAAATGAAAAAAAAGGTTGGACAACCTTCTAAGTACACTTGCAAACAGCCACGTATATTCTAATTAGAAAACTTTCCCTCATCGGTCGGCCATTATCTGTCCATACCCAAATCATTGCCCTTTCCCATAAGTATAACCGCACTCATTACGCATTTTACATCAATCAGCACGTGCCCAGCATGCTTTGAACTCTTTCCTAACCATTTTTTTTTACATTCTATGGATTTTTCTATAGCTAAATAAAAATGGGAAAGGAAAAATTAAAAAAGGGGGCCACATTAAAATGCGCAGCTCAAGTTGGCAACAAAAAAGTGCGCACAATTGCTTTCACAAATGCTTGGTAAAATACCCAGCACAAAACGTGCCCACGAAGTACACAGACAAGGTCCTATTAAAGGTATAGAATTCCCGGACATTATAGCATTTTATGGCTTCTTCTCAATGCTCTGTTCTATTTTTGTTTCTGTCTACAGTCTACTGCTCCTCTTGAAGACAGTGGTAAGAAGTACAAATAAAATATGTAACGATATGCAGGTTTTGTTGTTAAAGAAAATGCTTGAAGTTTCAAAGGGCTTGAGAAATCAAACAATGTTTAATTATTTGTTCAAATAAATTCAAAATGAATGTGTCCTCAGATCAACCAGACGCTGGGCCAGCAAATGGTCACAACGTGTTGTCAATTTGATGTTTATTGCAGATTTTTATTTGATTTTATGGTGCAACATTTGAATTTATGTGCTGGCCATAAACTGGCCGAGTGTCTAATCCAAAAATTCTTGTGAAATTACGAAGTCGCGCGTCCCTTTGGATTGTGTTTCGAGCTGAGCCAGTTTTATTGGCCATTTGGCAGGCCAACAAACTTTTTGGTCAATGCTCAAGTGGATGGCTTTCATTGGCGCTTAACTAACTGAAATTAAGTAAACTTTCTTTTGACTTTCATAAGCCTTTTAATAAGCCATAATCCCGCAGGCCTTCTCTGGATTGTGCGCACACACAAAGGACACACATACTCGCACACGCACACACGCACACACACACACACTGGCATCATAAAAACTAATTAACATTCTAGCGGGCCATGAAAAACGCATGCAATAAATATCATCAATGGTAGCAAAAGAACTTTATTAAAAGTACTTTTAATCAAATTCCATCGGGGCCCTTCTGTTGCTTCAGCATTGCACTGGGGATAACATTTGAGGCCTGATTAACTTTATAACTCACATGAAAGAGTGTTAGCAACTGTAACTATTCCGGCAAATACCTTGAAATTCATTTTGAGTCGCTTTCATTCTTAGATATAGATATAGATATAGATATAGATATAGATATAGATATAGATATAGATATAGATATAGATATAGATATAGATATAGATATAGATATAGATATAGATATAGATATAGATATAGATATAGATATAGATATAGATATAGATATAGATATAGATATAGATATAGATATAGATATAGATATAGATATAGATATAGATATAGATATAGATATAGATATAGATATAGATATAGATATAGATATAGATATAGATATAGATATAGATATAGATATAGATATAGATATAGATATAGATATAGATATAGATATAGATATAGATATAGATATAGATATAGATATAGATATAGATATAGATATAGATATAGATATAGATATAGATATAGATATAGATATAGATATAGATATAGATATAGATATAGATATAGATATAGATATAGATATAGATATAGATATAGATATAGATATAGATATAGATATAGATATAGATATAGATATAGATATAGATATAGATATAGATATAGATATAGATATAGATATAGATATAGATATAGATATAGATATAGATATAGATATAGATATAGATATAGATATAGATATAGATATAGATATAGATATAGATATAGATATAGATATAGATATAGATATAGATATAGATATAGATATACATTGATATTAGAGTATGTTTGCTTCGTCTTAATGATGACCTATTTGCTGTGACTTGTTTGCTGGAAAACTTGTGCGGCAGGCTTTTAATTAGCGTCTACCGCCTAAGTCCCAATGCGCATTACGCATACGACGCATTGGCTGCTGCCGCTGCTGCTACTTGCTGTTGCTTCTGACGTTGCCGTTGGCGCGCTTGTCGCGTTGTCAGCGCCGCTGGGCGGCCCGAGCACGATTTTAATTAATTAGACTTTTATGAGGCGTGCATGCAGCTAGGCGGCGGGTTAAAGCCCAGTTACTGTTTTTGGCTTAATAAGCGACTTTGTCGTGTCCGCGTTTTGATCTTTTACACCAGCAATAGATGTAGTACACACACACACACACACAAACACACGCATTGGCACACAAAAATGCACATATAAAACTGTAGCCCCATTTTTTGGTGCTCCAGTTGGGCTTTTGGTAGACATGTGCAAAGGGCTGTGTTCGCTGTGTGGTAATGAAAATTGTGGTCGCATTATGCTCAGCATTCGGCATAATTGCAGTCAGGATATGCGTTTATGCTCAGAGATTACTTTTTGTGGCCGGCCGTTGACCAACCGGCAACAGCAATTACAACAATAACAACAACAACAACAACAACAGCAACGGCAACGGCAAACAGCAAGGACAACAACATGGGGCACATAATATAATGCCAGTGAGCTGAATGCCCATAATAAAAGCCAGACGATGTCGCATTTGTATAAAGAAATAAAAATAATACCCCCATTCTTTGTGTGTGTTGTTTGTCGTCGTTGGAGTTCTCTGATTCCCATTTGTGACGCTGTCCTTCATGTAGCCAGGCAAATTAATTTCCACTTCTGTTGTCTTTTCTCTTATTTTTTTGCCCCCTTGCTTTCTGACAAATTCGGAGTGTTCCGTGTTTAAAGAAGTTGGGCGCCACTTTGTAGTCCATGGCTTTGCAGGCCACATTTGCTGTGGTTACGCAAACAATTGCCAACTTAGACCACTATGAGTTGTGTCCAAATAATGTGGAGTTTAAAATATGATGGTCATAAAAAAAGTGGAAATAAATGTAGTAATAAATCAGACGAATTGCGTTGCCAATTAAATCAAATAATTCATTTGAAAATATGAGTATGCTCTCAACTCAACTCTTGCACTTATCTTGTGAACATTGTATTTTTCAACTTAGACTCATAAATTATACAATTCCATTTTAAACATAATGGCTATGGATGCAATTTAATTATAAGTACTTTCTGTATATGAGAGATTAAAAAAACCAAGAAAAAACGGAAAAGCAAAAAATCAATGAAAACATTCTATTCAAATGCATAAAAATGCTTTTTAAATAATAATTAAAATGCACGCAAGAATTATGCGTTGAGAGCATAAAAAAAACTTTCGCTCAACATAAAGAAAGGGGAATAAAAATAAAAGAAATTATTGTTATGATTATTATGCATTATGCTGGCAGCAACAAAAGAAATGAAAACGCGACCCAAGCACCGGCTCAAAGCTATTGCATAGAGACAGAGTTATAAAAAAAAAAAATACAGTAACAACAACGTGGCAAAGAAGTAATCCGCTTGTTAAAAATAAACGAAAATAAAACGTGGCACAAGCAGAGGCAGAAGCCGACCGAGGGGAGGCAG
The DNA here is from genome assembly GCA_035047365.1 of Drosophila ustulata. NCBI lineage: Eukaryota > Metazoa > Arthropoda > Insecta > Diptera > Drosophilidae > Drosophila > Drosophila ustulata. The sequence continues at coordinate 22,226,719 of JAWNPT010000094.1, forward strand.
CCTTAGGGGGGGCAACTGGCAAGTGGGGGTGGCGCACAAAACATAATCATCATAAACCGGAAATATCCCGACGGCGAAACATCCGCACATAAATTTCTTAAATAGTCTACAATTTTTCGTTGCCGTTCGGCATTTGCCGTTTGCCGTTTGCTGTTTGCTGTTTGCCGTGTTTGTTGCTTATTGTTTGTTATTGTTGTCGACCTTGTTGGTGTTGTTGCTGTTGCTGTTGCTGTTGTTGTTGTATCGCGTGTAAATACATTTAAGTATCTGGTGGCCTCCCACGACGCGTCGTCCGAATACAAACTCAAACGCAAAACTTGGCCAACTGCAATAAACACACAAATTAACCCCTAATACCAACAAACGGACCAACGGTCTGAGCGAGCAGCAGCACCCAAATGACAATGTGCCAGGACGAATGTCCTGCCTCAGCAGATATTGTGGTTCTTGTTGCTGGAGCAACGACAACAACAACAACGACAACAACAACAGCAGCAACAACTAAAGCTACAACACAACTCACATAAATAAAATATTACAATTTTAATTTGTCTCTAATCCCAACGGAGCAGCAACAGAGTTGGTTCCTGGCTCCTGGTTCATTGGGGCGCAGTTTGTGGTCTGAGTTGTCCTTTAGCCCCACAGCTCCAATGGCTTTCATAAATTGCATGAATGCCCTTAGTAGCACATATACTTAGCTCTGTTTATTTGTAGAATACTCATATTATACCCAACAGCAACGCATAAATCAAACAAGATATAAATAATTCCAGAGTCCGCTGACAGCGTTTACATGTTTTGGCCCCAGACAAAAGGTAAACTGAGGCCAGCGTCAGGTACTTGGGCCATTTAGACTGGGATAAGGTCTGAGCTGAATTCCAAACTAAAGCACTGATACTTGTATCTATCAGATAAAAAATAGTCGCAACGTTTCAGTTAAGTAACTTCAAAGACATTTTTAGTTGACATTTACAAACAACTCGTTTTAAATGTTATCTTAATTCTCTTATTTATAATTTCAGTAAAATAATAAAAAAGTGAAAAAATTATTATTATTTTTTAGGTTGTCTCTATGCAAGTACTCATGGAAGTGTGGTTAATAATGGTAACTATAATTGGAATATATATAAAATAAAAATGGAGTTCAACGCGTTTTCAATGGTTTACCGAGTGAAGTAAAGTGAAAAAATGTTAAAATATTCTTCAAAAATATAATAAGCTATTAAATAGAAGCAATTTAATTTAAAATTAAAAATTAAATCATATATTTTTTTCAAATTTACAGTCTTTAATGTGAAATGACTATAAGACACTTGATGTTTTAATGTTACCGTTACATTAGTAAGTTTAAATTATTGTCTACAAAATACAATAAATAACTAAATTATTAATTTGATTACACTTTCATATTACTCATATTTTTGGCAATACAATTAATTGAATCCACCTTTTTTGTCCAAGTTTCGTATGAACAATACTGCCTTCATTTGATTTGCTGTTGTTCACTGCGTATACGCAATATTCGCAGTCACTTGCTGCTGCTGCACACTGCAAAGACGTCAGGCACGCAGAAAGACGGAACTCAACTCAACTCAAGCTGACTCGACTGGGCCATGGCCTGCAGCATACCAAGCAACGACAAAAAGAACAACAAAAACAACAACATCAACAACTACTGGGCAATATCAGACAACAAAACTCAACAGCCTTTGGGCTGTGCTGCCCATTGCCTTTGCTCGTTGCGCGTTGCTCGTTGCCCGTTGCCCATTGCGATTGCGATTGCCTGGTCGCTATTGCTTTCACGTCGCTTTTATTATTTCACGCCATTTCAACAGCCGTGAGGCAACAAGATTATTTATGCGTTTCTCACAGTAGACGACGAAGTCCCAGGCACGCTTTAAAATGCCCCGGACGTGGCTCCGGACACGAACACAGACATAGGACACAGCACTGGAATCCGTATCCGTATCCGGGACCGGCGCGGTCGAGGAGGGGCGATCGAGGAGGCCATGAGTGTGGCCAAACGCATTTTGTAGACGCGCGTGTTTGGACACAAGTTAGCGTATTGTGCCAGGCAGTCAGCCAGGCAGCAATCCTGCCCAGCCTGCCCAGCATACGCGAATATTCGTTAAGCTGAAAAGGGAAATTGGTGCGCTGGCACTTTATGCTGCCTACTTCGCGGCACTGTAACAATGAGCCAAGCATCGAATAGCATCGCAACGCAGCGCAGTTATTGTGATTTTTGGCAATGAATACGAAATACGAACTGTTGCCCCCCCAACCCTCCTCCTGCTGCTCCGCCTCGTCCTTCTCCTCCGCCTTACTCTGGGAAGCTGCTGCTTTTGACAAATGGCTTCGATGATGTTTTTTATTACACAGAGCTATCTGCTGAACTGTGTGTCTATAGCTTGTGACAGCCTTATATAGCTGGCACACACATACAAACGCGTATAGAAGTCCATCATACATATGTGTATGAATGATATATATTGCATATATATACATACAAGATTTGTATATATACGGCACGCATTGCGCATACGTAAATTTCGACTGTTCATCATTTGCGTCTGGTCTGACCAAATATTTGGTTTTGTTGTGTTTTGTCTGTCTGTTGCTTCTTTCACTTTCACTTTCCGCTTCTCTTTCTGTTGCTGTTTGTGTTTGTGTTTGTTTTGTTTCTGTTTCTGTTTCGGTATTTTTTTATTGTTGTCATGTTGTTGCTTTGGCCGTAATGGCAGCTCGTAAAAATGTTTCATTTATGCTAAATTCATTTTTGTGCCTGCGAAATCTGTTGCCGCGCCAAAGTAATAAAAGGATTCCCTCCATTTCTTTTTGCTCATCTCATACTTGGATACTTGATTCTATTTTTGTCTCTTTTCCATACTTCCCACTTCTAGCTTCAATTTTTTTTGTTTTCTCTGTTTTGTGGCTTCCGCTTTCTTGGTCCCCGCTTATTTGTTAAGACTATGTTACAACAGCGGTCTATGGCTATGCGAGTAAATATAGCAAATTTATTGGGCTACAAATTATATTTGCTTTGTTCGCAGTTAATGAGTCTGTTAATGTTATGTGTTTTCATTTTGAGTGTTCATAAAACACGGTGGAGACTGAAACGGGAGAGAGCGAACTGGACTGGAGGTAACTAGACAGCCGTAATAATAAGTTCGCATTGACTTTCCTGATGCCTGATGCCTGATGCCTGATGGGTGGATGGATGGACTTTTCTTCTGATGCCGCATAATTACTCAATAATGTGCTGAAAAATCGTAAAAGAGTGGCTGGGAAAAGGCAAGAATGGCGAGTGAGAAAACGACTTGCATTCAGCCAGGCTGTTAATTTAAAATCAGGTGAGTTTAATGTGCCAACGGGTTAAGCACTAAAATCAGTTTCATTTGTAAGACAGCTACGTGGCAATACTTAAAATATTTCCAGCATCAAGTATACCCTACAAATAGAGTGCTTTCCAGAATTAGTGGATTACTCTTCTAGTTTTAAAAATTAAAATGAAGACGTCCTGTAATGAATACAAAAAAAATAGTAATTACAAATATAATTAAATAAATATATATTAAAAGTGTTCGATTGTGAAGGATATTTATTAATCATTTACTTGTAAAAATTTAACAAAATAATTTAATAATTGTTTAACAGAAATATTTGTATGTTTTGTGTATTAATTTGAAAAGTTTATTTAATCTTTACCCGCAGCTTTTAGCTGGTTTGGGGTTTTAACAACATTTTTACGTTAATCATCGAAATAGCTTCAAATCACAGCTGCAGCAGTAATAGCTGAGTGATATACCAGCATTTTATGACATACTTTTATGCATAGATTTTCATATTTGACAATCTCAGTTTTGCGAAAGCCAGAGCTTCACAATGAGCTTATGGGGAAGTACACAAATCAGAAACCCAACAAGCTGTGCAGCAATTCACACCCAGTCTCCTCCTCCATTCGCCAGACTACGTGGACTACGTAATCTTCAGCGAAGCGTTGACTTTGGTGTGGGAGCATTAAAACAGAGAGGCAAGAAGGACAATTGAGCTGAAGCTGGATGGCTCCACGGCTCGGAAGCCGTGGCTGTAGTGATAGCTGAAGGTGGGGCAGGGCGGCATGTCATTAAATGCGAGAATCCATTAAAAGCCGAAAATCAAACCAACTTTATTGAATATCAAATTAACATGTTCATAAAAATGCGCACATTAAATTAAAAGCCAGCATCAGCGACCAACAAGAAGAGAGTGAAAAAGACTGGACAATGTCAATTTCATTGACTGTAGCGCGCGAAGAGGAAATAATAAAAATTAACTATCGGCCCGTAGCTCTCTCGGTTGCTGCTCACACACACAAATACATTCATTTGTACACAAGGTTTATGCGCCAAGTTATATCGTGAAAAGTCACTTGAGCAGTCCCGAACGAAGTCTATAAACTTTTTAACAATAACAGCAATAAAATGTGGCTCTTAATTAAATCTGTCATTATGCTAAGACTCTTTCGAGTGGCGATCAATCTTTGGCAACTAGATCAAGAAACTAAACGCAGTTAAATTTAATGGTGGATAATGTTGTTATTTATGTACGCATAAACCAAGTCAGAATTCATGTCTCTGGGGCGATTACAAGTTGCTCGTTGGGCTTGACTTTAGTGGCGCTGACATTTTATTTATTTATTTCGCTTAGGTGACAAGGACGCTAAGGACATTGCTACTTTTTCACAGTTGTAAGGCGACTAATATCGACACTCCCAACACGGTGTCTAGCACAGAATGCGCGCGTGTGTGTGTGTGTGTGTGTGTGCGCGTGTAATTAAGTGAGGCATAAATAAAATGCCTTTTTAGTATTCATCACAATTTATGCTAAGCTCTCAAAGCGTCAAGTCATATAGTCCTGAGTCCTGAGTCCTGAGTCCCGAGTCCTGAGTCCTGAGTCCTCAGCGTTCCGGCTGTTTCTTGTTACTATTGCATAACTAAGTGCGCCAGGCGACAACAACAGCAACAGCAACAACAGCAAGGAGGTTGGCAAAGGACCTCAGTGTTGCGCCTAGCCATCCATTTGGCCGCTGCCTCGCAGCTCATCAAATATGCAATTAAATCAGTTTCCGTTTAATTAAACCGGAAGTGCGTTGGTTTGAGCGCACACGCACACGCAAACGCATAGCCATATTGGCTATGGATTGGTGGCTCACCCATACACACACACAAACACACACAGACACACACACTAGCGACAATACCAATACAAAGTGGGAGGAGAGCGATGCGCATTGTGGTTTTGCTGTTTAAGTGCTGCGTGGGGTGCAAAAATTTTTACATTTTTATGAGGTTCTTCGCAGCGTTTTCTTCATTTGCCATGCAATATTTTTGCATTTTATTGAATCGAAAATCGACGCGATTTGCTACTGTCTATCTATGTATGTGTTGGTATGCAATGAGTAGAAGAAGGCATTTGGTTGGTTAATGGAAGTGCAAATGGTATTCTGGGAAGGAGAACAGCAATTAGCCGGCCATGGCCATTTCCATTAAGCTGCAAAAGTGGTTTGCTTCTGCTTTAAGCCAAGGCATCAGCCAGCTGGCTAATTAAACCACGTGAATTGCCCGCCTAAAGTAATGCCACACTCAGCTGCAACAGCCAGCAACAACCAGCAGCAACAACAACAATAAAATTGTCGCCACTGCTGCCGGTTGTCATGCTTATTTCTTAATTATTAATTAAGAATGAAAACAAGCAAAAGTAAGTTGCATGCGCGCACTTTCGCTACAAAAGTCTAGCGAAATTGCCACAATTTCCAGAGACGCCCGTAAGCATGCAACGAAATGTTACCTACATTATCAAAATTTCATGCGGGTATAGACACTATATCTTTGCGTTTCTGTCAATGTAATATTTTATGCAACTAAAAGTTAAATAAATATGCTTATAGTTATTACAGATTGAGCAGTATAAGAGTATATCCCTCAAGCTCAAAATAAATAAAAGAAAATAAATCTAATAAATAATATTCGGAAATGTCGATGAATAAAGTGCATAATTATGGAATGATGAAATCTACAAATAAATAAATCTGATAAATAATCAAAAATGTTCTTTTATATTATATTAATAATTTTTAAACACATTATGAGTTATGGTCATTATGGATGGTTATGGATATTATATCTTGAAAAAAATAAAATTAAAAAATTATCTTCTTCATATTTTCTATCTTGAATTTTTCATAATAAAGCAATTGAATATTTGAAATATAAATACGAATTATTAACTAGTCTCATACTTTCACTTTAAATTTCTGAATGAATTAAATAAATTAATAATAAATGAGTCATATCGTAAAAATATTAACTATATAAATAATTCACAGCTTTGATTATGATATTATTACTTTTGCTGTTAATTATTGACGTGTCTTATATTAATATTTTAACTTATGTTGTTGCCACTAATAATTTAATTAAAATAATGTGTTTATAGAGCATTCGTAGTTTCGTTGATGTGCGCAATGCATTTCTTGCTTATTGTTTGCTATTCAACTACTTGGCTGCATCGTCAAGGCATTTGTATAATAACTATGCCACTAGTAAGAATACATATACATACATACATACATACCTACCAGCATACAGACTATATAGCGTACATAGCGTACTGTATAGTGGTATACCTAGCTATTATCCAGCATTCTCAACGGCAGGCAACGACAACAATGAAGGCGACGACACCGAAGATGATGAAGATGCTGAAGATGCCAAACCTGATAATGATGTTGAGGACGACGATGATGTGGGCGATGCCAGAGATGTGCATTGTTGCCATAAGTTAATTTGCGTCTCAGATATGTATGTGTGTCAGACAATGTGTGAGTGTGGTTTTTGCATTAAAACTTGAAAATTTAAATGCCCCAAGTGATACATGCATCTTCAACTGCCTAACAAGTAGCTCGCCTGCTGCGGCAGCTGTCTCTAGATGTAGTAATTAGCATGAGCATAACTTTAAACACTTTTTCCACAATCACACACACACACTCGCAGATAGAGAGTGAGAGAGAGGCACACACTATGCTAGGTAATTGAAACAAATGCATATTTAATGGAATGCCATAACTGTTAATATGCCACATGTCAATAAAACAAACGCAGCATGGCCTAATAATTGATTTTGCGTATTTATCACTCAAATTACTGCTAATTGTCAACTAATATGCAAAGGAATTTATCAATGCCCTCTGCAAACACATTCGAGTATATATGATTGATGGACATACCAAGTTTCCTTCAACTTTAGATTCCATTGAACCCCCAAAATGTGTGTGTTTGTGTCTTGGAAAATTGGCCAGGCAATTATGCTACGTCTGATAACTGCGGGCAATTACGAAATAGTTGTAGTAGCAACTAATGCTGCTAAATAGGGGCTATCATCATTATGGGAATGTCTGACATATGTTTGTACCCACCTACATATATATTAAGGCTGCTCCCAATTGTAAATGACGTTAAAAAGCTTCAATCATGCAGAGCAATTGGTCAGCGGTCGTGGGGTTCCCGGAAATGATTTAGCCACAATTGCGCCAATAAGGACGGGCAGAAATATTTGCCAAGAATGAAAAGTTTTTTGCCAACAAATTTGTTGAATTTCATTTCGAGAACATTCGCCGATTGTCTGTGCCGGCAATGCACACACGAAGAGCAAGAAAGCATTCTCCACTCACATTTCTTTTTATATTTTTTTGTGTTTTCTTCAATTTTAATTATAAAACTTTTCATTTCGCCACGCTGCGCCTCGGTTTGGGAAGGAATGAAGGAATTGGGGGAATGGAGTCTTGCCATGGGTCTATGCTTGATTACAGGGCGTGCTTATGCGCTGATTGCTTGGCTATGAGTTCCGCCTCCTCAGTCCCCAACTTTTTGCTTTCTTTCCACTCTCTTTTCATTGAGGAAACCACACACACACAGATATATGTATATATATATATATATTGAGGCAGAGTAGCCTGACTTTGCCATCATTATTGAGCAATGGCTCTTTACTTTTTGTTTGATTTCGCTTTTGTTTTGTATTGTGCTCGCATAGTTGTCCTTTTTGTTATTAATTTTCTTTTGGTCAAAGTTTAATTTTTGGTTTTTTTTCTGTGTTTTGTGTTTGCGGTGGACCGTTTACAACCTTTATCATTTGAGCAGAAACATTTCGGAGATGTTTTTATTACTTTATAAATACTTGTTTGGGACACGATTATTTGCGCAATGCCACAAGAAAATACTTTTAACAATCATCATAATGGATTTCATGACTGATTGCGCCAAAAGGGTTTTTTCGGCTACCTTTTTCTACCTTTTCAATTGCAGATCCTAGATCCTTGTTTCAGCTCTGGCATGACTGGCATTCCAGGCGGCTTATTGATGCTCTCTCAAGTTTAATTTGCCAAATTAATTTGACAAAAGTAATGGCTACCTTTAGCCTTGACTCCCTCTCCCTCTCTCTTTATCTCTCTATCTCTTTTTGGGACCTCTCATTCAATCTCTCAATTTTGCGGATTGCCTGAAACTGTGCTGGAAAATGTATAGTATGAAATGTTTCAAAAATGAAGGCAGCTGAAGGAAAATTTGCATATGTTATTGCAGAATATGCTGAATTTTGTAGTGCGGTTGTTTTTTTTTGGTAGAAAACCGGACGGACAGGCAGACGACTGACAAAGAGTTGACAGTGCCTGTTGAGAGCGAGACAGCTGCCACAATCGCACATACTGGGAGGTGTGAGCGAGACAGAAGTAGCAGCCACAGCAGCAGCAACAGCAGCAGACGACGAATTACAATTATGATGACACAAATTGGTTATGTTTTGCGTATGTGTTTTTGTTCCTGGGGTTCCAATGTGTCCTCTCCTCATTTTTTGGGACATTTTTCGTTTTCGTTCAACGTCGTTTTTTTGTTGTATTTTGTATTTTACTGGTTGCCAAGCGACAACCCACAATGTCAGGCTACCTAGAGACAGCAACAGCAACAGGAACAGGACATAGGACATAGGACACATGGCATGTCGGGTTTGTCGTCATTCTCGTTGCTTTCCAATGTTATTTTATTTGCCTTGCTTCAAAAATTTTATGCAGCCCGAAACGAAGTTGTCCCAGTATGTTTTGTATACCCTGTACGCATGCGAAAATCCCATGGAGTTTAATAGAAACCTTTAAGTTTTAAATGTGAAATGCAATTTAGTAGCTGGATTTGCGAGGCATAGTGTTAGTCAAGCCGTCATGCTTTTTATGTTTCGGTCTGGCCAAAGTAAATAAAAACAAAATCGTAAAAAATCATAAAGTATAATGCTAAAATATTTATGCAGAAATTGCTAGCTAACCGTCTAGCTTCTGGCCAGCTACAGTAAGCCTTCAAAATGTTGGCCCAAAAAGCATAAAACATCAAATTACATATCATAAAAAATCAAGTCATAAAGTTATGTTGCGCAATGTATTCTCCATCCGTCTGTATGTCTGTCTGTCCGTGTGTGTGTCAACGGTCTGTCCCTGTCAGAGGGTTATATGCCAAAGTCTGGGTCATATGCGAGATTTGGGAAAAGTAACTAGAACAAATTTGATTGTGATTGGATCACGTTGATTGGGGGGGGGAAAGGTGACCACCTGCTAGGCAACAGGATTTTACATTTGCCAAGAAATTTTAATAAGCGAAACACACGTTTTGTGTTATCTGTAAACAAATAGAATGTTTATCAGTTACTTATCTGTTTCTCAGTTGTGGCTAATAGCCAGTGGCTATGGCTGGAATCCGAGTTCCCGCTGGGAAAACCATTTAAACGCCAGCGCAAAAAAGGCATGTAAACGGTTATTACAACCGCCCCCGCGAAGTTTGCACCTGCTGGCCGCAAAATACCAAAAGCAACAACAGCGCGATGAACACATAAATAATATTGTTGCGAGAATTGTTGCTGTTTCTGTTGTTGTTGTTGTTGCTGTTGCTGTTGTTAGCGCCATACAACAAATGAAAATTGTTTACGCTACCAACGCGCAGTTCTTGCCTTTGGCAAACTGAGAGAAGAAGCAGCAGACGAAGAAGAAGACATTAACTTATTAAATTATTGTTTCGACCATAATTTCAACGACACTAAAATTAAAAAACCATTACCCAGCCAAGAGCATTATTATACGAGTATTTGCTAAAAGGACCAAATGGAGCGAGACACCAACAAGGCCAACAACAACAACAACTACAACAAAAACCACCCTCCGGCAATGGCTGGGAAAATATATTTCCGCTTAATTTATTAACGATTTTTGTTAGCTATAAACTTTGCATGTATCTCTGTGTGGGCGCCACGCACACTAAGTGATTTTTATCTAAGGCACAAGAAGGTGGCGTCTCTCTCCCCTCTCACTCCCCTCTCTATTGCTCTTTCTCTTGCGTTTTTTTACGATTTGCACATAATTATAATTGAAATTGCGACGCATTGAGGCTGCCTCCCGCTACCGTTGCCCTCTCTTCGAGTGCCAATAAATAATAGAATCAAGTCATAAACTGATAAATGATGTGCCAGGACGAGCCGCGTCCTTGCTGCCTTCCGCCGCCCTCGCAGTGTAATAAACAAAGTTAATCATTTAGGATAATTGAAATTTTTACGAGACACTCAATGTTATGTATGTAGTAGATGTGTGTATGTGTGTGTGTGTGTATCGTTCTTCTTCTTGGTTGTTGTCAGTTTCATTCTTTGGGATTTTTGGGCAGGTGGCTTTTGGGCCTCATTAGCGGGGTTGTTGGCCTCTTAATGTTATTTATTGATACAAACTGTTGATTGGAATTATGTAAAGCATAAAAAATGCTAAACAATGATGTTGCAACAGACGGGGGCAATAAACAAGCCGCACACACACACACACACACACACACACGGAGTATGCGTGTCAGCTAAATTGGGGCAAGCGAATGGCCATCGTCTACACTGTGCAGCATTAAATATGCAACAAAGGTGAATGGCTCAAGTCTGCAAATATGTAACATGCGATTAGCAGGATGCTCAAATTTTAAGTAAAATCAAGCACAGAAAGAATTAGTTTACACAAAGTCATCAATTAAACATATATATTTACTTTAAAATTGTTTACAATTAAAATGGAAAATAAATATTGGATGTTTGCCTTGGCAGTGTATTAAGCAATTCGACTTTGGCTTGACTGAGCTTTTGTTTTATGCCATGGAGACGAGGATACATTGTTGCTGCATTTGCCGTTGGCCAAAATACATTAAAATTAAATATTAAATTTAAGTGCATCATAAACAGCAAACAATGAACCCAGACAGTCGGGATCTAAGCCATTATCTACCTGCCTGCCCGAAAGTCAACTGACAATATGTTAAACAAAATGGCGGCAACAGCAGGCGAGGCATAAAGAAAACTGCAACGCGACACAAAACGAAGAAGAAGTGTCGAGGGAGGAGAGGGAGGGGGCAGGGACACAAGCGAGAGGTGCCACAGCTGCACTGGCGACGACATCTCGTAATGCCGCACTCGCACTTGTCAGCCTAAAAGATGACAGTGATGGGGCAATGTGTTACTCTCCGGCCTTGTGGGGTGCGAATTGGTGGCGACAGGGGTTGGGCTTGGGGTTGGCAAAGTTAACACACATATTACCACCCTTAGGTATTGGTGTCGATCAAACCAATTTAAATGTCATGTGTGTGTGTGTGTGTGTGTGCCCAATGCAATTGAGGTCATGTCCATGCGGCATTCATTGTCGTTGGTATTGGTGATGTCGCTGGCGACGTCAGGCAAAGCATTAACTCGGCATTTGTTTCAAGCTGCTGTGGCACACACACAGAGAGTGAGAGAGTGAAAGAGGGAGGGGGATGGAAGATAACCCTGCTCGACAGATAGCGCAAATGTTGGGCCGAGAGTTGCGACATATTGAAAATCATTGGCAGCGCACTTGCACACAAACATGCTGAAAGCAAATGCCAAAAAGGGACAGTGAGACGCGCCGATAAAGCGAGCGAGAAAGGAAAAGACAATAGCGAGCGGGACGTGGGGGGAGGCAAGTGAAATGTATTGAAAGACAAACGGCATTGGCATCAATTTTTATTCGCCTCTCTGCTTGCATGTGTGTGTTTATGTGTGCGTGTGTGTGTGTGGACATGAAGAAATTTTTATTACATTGAAAATTTGCATAAAATATTTAAGTCAAATGGTCGGTGGGTTGATGGTTTGTTTGGCTGTTGGTTTTGCGGTGGCAAACAAGACAGAATGGAAAAACGCTTGAATGGCTTTCTTAGAGTTGTGCTTAGGCATTTTTGCCTCGGCTCTCTGATGTGATCGACTTGGCAGCCCTGACAGCCTAAGGCAACGGGCAACCGACAGTTTCTGCTTAGCAAGCGACGTTCCACTGACACATTCTGAATGGATTTGTTGTTAAACCAAATATGCAAGAGGTAAGCACCTTTCAGGCACACCGAATGTTCACAGTATGTGTGTATTACGAAATAGACAGATGAGTGCGATTATATCCACATTTATGCAAAAATCCCCATGTCTGATAATGTCGTGGAGTGGGTAAGTGGAAATAAATGGATTGATATTGTCAGTTGTTTATTAAGCAGTCTAATAGAGTAGCAACATTTCTAATGGAAATAAGATAAAGTGCGTTTATTTAATTATTATTAATTTCGTGTACTCTTTGTAAACTATGATAATATGTGAGAAAATTATAGAGAATATATTTTAATAACAATTCAGTGAATGCTTGATAATGATGTGGAGTGGAAATAAATGGATTGATATTGTCAGTTGTTGATTAAGAATGGTTATTCACTGGCAACAAGCCTAGTGGAAATAATATTAAGTTGAGCTTATTTAACTATTATTAAATTCTCTTATTATTTGTAAAGTATAATAATTTGTGAGAAAACTAACAAAATATATCTTAATAATTATGCATATGATTGCGATTATAGATTTAGATTTATAAAAATTTGTCAATGTTTGATAATAATAATTAGTGGGGAAGTGGAAATAAATGGATTGATATTGTCAGATTATGAATGGTTATAGATTAGGAACATTTCTAATGGAAAGATAAAGTGTGCTTGTGTTTGCTGTCACTAGAATAAATCAATTATTATTATGTTGGATAATTATTGTAAGCAAATACAATATTTGAGAAAATCCTACAAAATATATATTCCAATATAGTCAGATTATAAATGATTATTGATTAGCAACATTTCTAATGGAATCAAGATTAAGTGTGTCGCCTGTCAACGGAATAATTTAGCAATAATTAATTTAATTAATGGATTTTTTTATTATAATTGTAGCTTAAATTTAAAATAACCAGAGCAACTGAGACCAAATTATAATATGTTACAAACAACAAAATATGTAAGCAAACATAAATATACAGAGGTGTGTTACAGAAAACACTTTCACTGGAATTCTACTTCATTTTTTAGTATTTCCAAATGAATACAAATTTAAAATAACAAAAATATGTGGTCTTTTAATTATTCAAAATTGATGCCAAACAAAATCGGTTTTATATAGTGTAATATGTCAACTTAAAACAACAAAAGGTTTCTGAATAGGCTAAAAACTGAAATTGATTTCTTTAATGTATTAAAAATGTATTCAAATTCAAATTAAATGTCAAAATGGTTCTAGTCAAAACTGCATAAATGTAATGCTGAATTAAATTCCGCTTTAATTCGTGCAAATTTAAAATGACTAGTTTGAAAATTGCAACAGAAAGCAGAAGTCGCTTCAACATGGAATGGTTTTGCTGTTGACTCTTATTTGGTTTTTTTCCTTTTGGGGATCTGCTTGCCGCATTAAGCAACAACTGGCGGCCTACTTTTGCGACCGCTGCCGAGACACAGTGAGCGAGATAAATGTATGCCCAATGCTGATGTGCATGCAAATCTACAATTTTGGGGCGATTTTCGAGCGTGCCCCTCACTTACACTGCCAACTGGAATGGTTAGACAGATGTCAAGACAGCAGACGGCATCTTGTGTACTCGTTTATGTATGTATATGAGAGAGTGTGTGTGTGTGAGTGTAGTTGTGTGTGTCTGTGTGTGTGGCTATAGCATATGTGGCTGTGGCCATTACAATGCCAGCAAACATGAGAGCATTACAGGCACTACAGAACGGCAAAGATGTGGCGAAAGACGAGCGAAAATAAATGAAAGTTTATGTTATAAAATGCCAAAGTGTGGCGCACAATCTATTGGCAAAGAAAAAAGGCAACAGCAGCAGCAATAACAAAACCAGCAACAACAGCACCAAAACTGTTAAAAAGAGACAGACAGAGAAATTCAGAGAGGGAGAGAGAGGGAAAATATAAAAGGAGTAGTCCAAGGGGGGACTGTTGTTGTAGTTGCTGTTGCCAGCAGGCATAAAATAGCGCATATAAGATAAAGGATATATATATATGCATGTGTGTGTGTGTGTGCTTACAGCACGAAAATGTAGCAAAAGTCAACATATGGCGTTAAAGATGCGAACGTGCAACGAATCCTTGAACTCAGCTCAAACATTTTCTTTATTTTTTTCACGCCCTCTCTTAGCACTTGGTCTAATTTAGCAGCTGGTCCTGCCTTTAAGCACTGCATATTGACATTAGTTTTGCAACAGGCTGCCACATATAATTTTTCGGCCAACTGTTACCTTATTTATCCCCCCCTCTTCACCCTCAATGCCATCAAGCGACACACGCACACAGAGAGAGAGAGAGAGAGAGAGAACTTGAAATGAAATTGCCACAAATATTTGCATGGCATTGCAAATAGAACTGGAGTTCATATTACAAACGAACTGAGGTCGACTAATAAAAAATTGATTGATATGTGCAATGGTCGGTATAAAGCATTTTACAGCATTTTATTGCACTACGGTAAATAGCAATATGGTATTTGCCAACGTGCCGGAATCTGACCAAATAAAATATGCAGAAAATTCAAGGGTAAGGGCGAAAAATATTATGGATAAGATGCAGCCAGATTGTTGATCTCTTAATGCCGAACAAATAATACACTGGCTAACAGCTTCGACACTATTATTTAATTATTATAAACAGTCGAATAAGATAAAAACTATTCAATTACATTTAAATTGAAAATAATCTAATCATATATAGAGATAATAATTTGTATGCATTTATTATGTAGATTCGCTTTACTTAATTAAACTTGAATAATATCAATAACATCACAAATAATAAATTCGTATTTTAAAATAAATACACAGTCTAAAACATATTGAATAAAATGTCATAAATATTCCGAGTGGCAGAGTGGGATCAAGGTTCAATAATTGCACCGCTCAAATAAATCCAATCTGAAAATGTCAAACTTTCGAATATTATTGCAAATTTAATAAATCTGCAATGAATATGGGGAAAATGTTAAAATAGTCCGTTGTTTAATTTACTATCAAAGCAACAGCCAATGGCAATTATTGAGGTCAATATGTATGCCTTCCTTGCAAAAATAAAAATTGCGAGATTTCTGTGAACGTTATTGCTATTTTGGTATTTAAATGGAATTTTAAATGCATTTTTCTGCACCCAATGATAAAACTCTGCACACATATGTGTGTGTGTGTGTGTGTGTGTGTGTGTGTGTGTGTTTGGTCAAATTCTGAGGTAAGCTGTCACCTTGCCCCCTGCCGATCCGATGAGCTCGATGAAGCCAGCGTTCCCTGCTGTCATCTGCAATTTTATCAATAATCGTTGCTGGAAGCCAACGAACTTCAACAGGCAGCAGAGACAATCAATTGTCCCAGCTGTAGATACGACCAGGTTTCGTTCTCAGTCTAATCAATTTGCCATTTCTAGTGTTTTACACATTCAAAAGCAAAGTACCCAACTCTGCACGCAATATCGAGTATACGACTCGAATGCCTAATACCCTGTACGTGATACGATATCTGTAAGCACTTGACAATTGTTGAACTTAATCAATATACTTTTCAGCTCTTTGGCAATCGTTATAAAATATTTGGGTTAGATAAAGATTGTGATTAAATATATTTATAGCCAGTCTATAGATATCATGATAATTATTGCTTGAGAGAAGCAGAAAAACTATTAAACATTTATCTGCCTTGAATTCTATTGATTGCTCACCAATAAAAAGTTTAGTAAAAGTTTACTGCAGTCTGTTTATAATACCGTTATAGAAATTCTATGAATTCTATACGACTTGCTTTCAAATGATCTCAACTTTTGCAAATTCTTAAAATACTTGAACTCTGTGCGAGTATTTCCCATGAAGGCAGAACCAGAGTCCGAGTCAACTGCCACACACGAAAGCATTTGGAAGACAAATTAGAATTACATGACAACAATACGGCAATAAACGAATTTTCGTTATAACAATACGAGCCCCAATCACACACACACATTGCTCCGGCTGCCCAAATGGGAGGCAAACTGCGTGGAACCGCATGCAATTTTGTTTTTTGGGGGGTTAAGCTGCCAGAGATTCTATTGCTGTTGCTGTTGGCAATGGAACTGTGTGGCTGGGTCAGGTCCGAGCGGGCCAAGAGGTGTTGGCCACATGGGACCCAAAGCTGGCGTTGGCTATTTGTATTTTGTTACAGGACATGTTGTCATTGGGCATATCCTCAAAGCACAGACAGAGTGCGATGGCGAAGGGGCAGCGTTTGGGGATGTAAATTCAGCTGTCTGCAGGCTGAAAATATTATTGAAAATTGTCTATGCTAAAAATTCATAACTGCAGCGAGCATTTGCACATTTACGTTCGGTTTTTTGGCCATGGCCAGGACATTCACTGCCATTGCCTGAGGACTCCAACACACACACACACGCACACTCACACACACACAGATACAAAATTATTGAATTTCTATGCCAACAACTGGGACTTGTCGGAAATTATTCAAAATTCGATTGGATTGCAGTGGACATTGCCTAGTTAATTAGCCCATTTGATTTTGTGTCAAATAGTCGACTCATTGTTGCGCACACATTTAAAGTATTGGCTATCATTGGAGCCACAATTGCTGTGAGTTTAGCCAATCTTATCAGCCTGGCCAAGTGGCCAGTTTTCTTGCTGTCTTGCCAATCAGTTCTCTCGTTCTCTCGGTCTTTCAGTCTTTGCCTGTCACCTGCGCGCTCAACATGTCGTCGTGGGCCGTCTCCACCATTGAGCTATGCGATGGCCCTGCCAACGCCAGATCCGGCCCTGCTAAAGGATCGGGGCAAGGACGATTGCTGCGCCTCGCCTGGCAGACGTTCTCCTCGAAGATCCAGCAACTGGGCGACTTTCTGCGCAGGGAGACGAATAAACCGCTGCCCAAGGAACTGCGTCGATCGTTGCGTCTGAATAAATCGGCAAAGCGGAAGGGTTATCGGTATTATGAGACCGATGCAGATAAAAAGTAAGTATTGTTTTTGTTAGATAAGCCAGCTGCTATTTGTTTACCTCAAGGTGTCTAACTAATTGATTAATATTGCGTTGACTTCCAGACGCATTGAAGAGTATTTGACTCAACCTGTCAATATTTCCATACGTGTCGGCCCCGCCTTCGACTACAGACCATCGAATTTCTAGCCAAATTTACAAAACAAAATACATTTTAGTTATTTTATTTATTTATAGCAGAATTGAATTGAAAACAAATGGAAATTTTACAATGTATCTAAGAAATAAATTTAAGAAAATACTGTATAGTAATTTTTTAGAAATTACTAATTAGATAAATAATAAATACATATATATAAATATAATACAAACACTACTTAGTTAATAAACTGTAACTAATACAAAATGCTTATGGTTATTATCGAATAAGTTAGACAAATTACATTCAATAAATTAGTTTATTAAATTTAATAAAATATATAGTAAATATGTTTACTTTCGAATAAGTTAGTCATATATTTCTAATAAATATATTAATTAGTAAATAAACTGCGGTATTGAATTTGAAATGCATTGTACTAAAAGCTGAAATACTTGGCAGATGCTTTTCAATTTAGAACATTTGTATTCGGGACCTCTACTATGGTCTAAAGTTTGCACAGAGCTTCTCGAAAGCTTAAAAGCTTAATAGTGCGGCTCTTCGAAGCTCTTTTGTTGTATGTTCTCTTAAGATGCTAGCGGTCGCTCTTAAATTCGCCCACACAAGAGTTTATTGCCCCGCTCCCAACAAGTGGACGTGACTGCTCGCACTTCATTTCCATTTACGATAAACCAGTTAAATAATTAAATTCAAATGATGAAATCACTTTGAAATCACTTGAAATATATACACCACTGATATGGTTTTAAAATATTTACTGAATATTATTTCCAGGGTATTTAATATTGTGCAATGCTACTTAAAACTTGTTGGCCGAATCTTCAGTCAGCTTTTCCTTTCAGCGGCTCCAACTTATGGCTCTCTCACTCTCGGTCTCACTCTGGCGCTCTCTCACTTGTGCAGTGCATGTTCCACTCTTTAGACTTCGCTCTTTGCTTGTTTCCATGGCGCCACATACACATACGTCAGAGTAAAGCGTAGTCCCCTCATTTTTATGCCAGCTTAGTGTGAAAAACGTGTTCGACGCGGAAATGACATTGATAGTGAAAATTCAGTGGAGTGCATAAAACATTTCGGCAAATGAAAAACAAAAAACCCAAAATATTTCGTTAAAATATCTAAATCAAATTTTACAATTTATGAAAAGTGAAATTACAATTACCTCTAATATTTATATTTAAATAGTTGAAACAAAAAATCTACTAAATTAGGTACATCATGAAGCTAATCTCGACGCTCGTCTACATTGTGGTGGCATTTTATAAATTCTGCCGCAAATTCTTGTAAGTCGATTACCTAATACCCTGTGACCGTTGTATTTAACCTGTGCCCGGCTTAGTAAATTTATTGATAAAACAAAAAGCACAAAACGAACTACAAATAACAGCAAACAACAAGAACAACAACTACAATTTGCATGCCATTGGCTTTTTCCGCTTTTATGGTATCCCCCTTCCCCTTGCCATCGACCCAGCCCAATTTCAATTATCCAATGTTGTGTCGTCTCCTCTTCACCTTCTTTGATTTGATTTTGTTTACTTTCTTTGTGTGTAAGTCTGCGCTGTGTGTGTGAGTGTATGTGTAAATTTTTAATTTATTACAACAAATATTTTTGACTTTCAATGCGACCGCAAAGAGCCGCTGAGCCAGTGTAAAAGAGTGTGAGAGCGAGAGTTTGCAATTTGTGTATGAGCGAAGAGAGCGCGCTCGCTCTGTCACTCTCCCTCTCATTCGCTGTGCGGTGTCATCAAACTGTTTGTTTGGGTTTGAGGCAGCTAGCAAATTGGCTGCTGTCTACCCTCGTTTTGCATCGCCCCACCTCTTCGCTTCCCTCATGCCCAGCGCTGATTCGCCCCCCTTCAAGTACTTTAGTAAATGGAATTTGCCCGAGTGATGACAACAAAAATGGCCTTTTAATTGCTATAACGGCGCATTGTGAATCGGTCCACAAGAGGCCTACACAAGTACTTGTTCGAGTGTGTGTATGTGTGTGTACATGCTTATGGCGTGGCATTGTTGGAGGCGTTGTCAGTATAATTTAATGCATATCTCAAACACAAAAGATCTGATTATTGTCGAGCATGTTCATATGGAAATGGGTCCTTTTGTTGTTGGGTTGTAGGGTCTGCAGTTGACTGAACTCTTGTCTGCATCTGAGATATTCCTTAGTGTAATTCGAAGAACTATAGAGTATGTTGGGCATAGTTATTTTTCTATCAACGAAAGGAAGCTTTAATAAACTATTTTAGATTACAATTTCGTGATTACGACAAAGACAAATCTACATCATAATTTGCTTTATAAAAATTAAATCATAAGAAAAGTCTTTTTTTTTTTTTAATTTCAATAATATAAACTTCAAAATAATTATTAAAATATCATTTGGTTTTTGGTTATAGTGTAACTGAAAATCTATCAAATAAAATCGAAATTAAATGTATTTAAAATATTATATTAAGTTTTAATTATTAAGGATATTTAATAATAGAAAAAACTCTGAGCGTTTGGGTTATTTTAAATGTTTTGTTATTTAATGCTTTTATGATTCAGATCTTTGATGATTCATATATTTTTTCAGCAACCTCAATTCTGTTTACATTTCCTGTCTGCTCAAATTTCTGCGTGCCTTACCTACCGCAATCCCATTTAAAATTGTTGATTAAAATGTGCCTTCAAAAACACACCATAAAACCCGAATAAGTCGGTAAAGCAAAGTTGTAATTTGCGAAATGTGAGTGCTTAGTATAAAAGTACGAGTACCCGAAGCTGTTGGGTGCTACTAGAAAATGCTTTCAGTGATAAGTGCACATAGCTCAAATTCCAATAGACAGTAAACATACAAATGCATATATACACGTATAGGGAGCTAATGGCACGCTTACGTTGCCCAAATTGATAAGGCAGCCAGCGGGTCGTCGACGTAAACAAAAATCAAAATCACAGCAGCCAACATACGCATATAGTATATAGAAATCGATTGCGGGCATTACAGGCCATTAGAGATAGATTTGCTAATGTGCATAATGCCACGTACGATAAATAGAAATTTATTTGGCGTACTTTATACCCAGGCACTTGAACAAGGCCGTCGTCAGTAAAGCGACTATCTAATCTGAATTGCCAGACCACTGGCTGCGAGCAAAATAATCGTAAAGCCATTGCAAGCACTTCTAATCAGCGCTCCAGACCTAATACCCTTGATAGATTCGCATTGTGGTTGGTTGGTGGGCCCGACAGTCGGACAGCCAGTCAGCCAGACAGCCAGACGGCCAGACACCCGGCTAGCACCGGGTACTAAACTATACTAAATATATATAAAAGCATTCATGATTTACGGCGCATTAGCAACCGCTCCAAACTAATTGAAACCAATTTGATCCTGATTTGGGCGTCACTTATTGCATGTGGCAGAAGGGGGAGGCTTATCGCAACTATGGATCATCTCCAGGTCTCATATATATTGCAAGGCCATTTTATGGCGTTTTTTATTATAACGCCGATGACAAATTCCACGCGCGAAACTTTTGTTCGCTCGTGCGCCACTGATAAGATACCGCACCAGACATTTTTAGAGCTCCAGGGGCCAGACTTGGCCAAACCAAACACAAACGCAAAGACACCTCCCAAGAATTGTTATCAAGTGCACTTGCAGTAGCGTGTGTGGCCTGACCTACTGCGACCGTCTGCTGTATTGTAATTCTCCGTAAACAAATATCGTGACTCAGATTCTACTTGTCATTACCGGCATATGGCACATACAAATGGATAACTAGACTTTATGGTGCATGGTGAATTGTACTTAATATTTACGAGGATGATTTCACCCTAGTAAAATTCAACTCTCAAAAGGTTCTATGGAGTTTGGCCGATTATTGAAATATTCCACGTGACTTAGAAATATAGATATACAAATGGTTATGGCTAAATATTAAATTTAAAGATATAAATAGTTTTGTTTTGTATTATAGTTAAAAAAGTTAAGTATATATCTGTGGTGTTATATTATGAAAATTCATTTAACATGTAATGTGTATCAACATAATATGTACAATGTTGATTACTAACCCCCAAATTTATAGTAAAAAATCACAAATTTATTAAAATAAATTTATATATACTAAAAAGCGTTTAGCAGCATATTATCGCATGACTTTTAAGCAGAATTTGTTTGCCTTACTCACTCTTACAGGTTGCCAAAGATCAAGCCATTGAACCTAATAGTTTTTAGCACTTAGTTGGTTACACTAAGAGAGACGCGTTTAGCTAGAGCGTAAAGCAAAGGGAGAATGCGAGAGAATTGTAAACACCGAATAGATTGTGCAATACAAAGTACGTGTGTGTTCTCGCGCTCTTCCATCATCATCATATCAGGTCTTCGGGGTTCCCGTTCCCGGGCGAGCAGAGAGCGCAGCATAACTGTATCCTTATCAGCTAGCCAATATGGCGAGCAGAGCGAAGAGAACTCAGTCGACGCTGTCCAATGTCGTGCTATAAATGGCGCAAAGCACCAATTGTCGCCTTTAGTTCTTTGCGGTTTGACGGCGCGTTTGAATCGCTGCCATTTCGCTACAAATTCACCAATTAACAAAGGGCCCCGAAAAAGCCTTCAAAAGATCCAAATACGCTGCTATAACGCGATAGTCAAGAGTGAAGTTCGCGGAGCTCAGACTCCTTTGGCTTGATCAAACAAAACAGCTTTTGGATAATGTGTTGTGGCGTGGTGCAGGCATAAAAATGGTGAGTTGTCGACCACAAAATAAGTGTGCAAAACCAAACCAGCTGCCTAAACCAGAACCACTTGCAATGCCCCCCCAAACTACTTAAGCAACTTGCTCCTCTGAACCAATGCAAATAGTTTAGAAAACAAAGTCAAACAGAGTCGCAGCTCTCGGGGCGGACAATTTCAGTGTACGCCGGTATAGAACCAGTTATTTCCAAGTCGCGATATGTACGCCGGACTGCCGACCATGTGTCCCAATGCTGCTGTTGTATAACGAAATCTCCCCTGGTAATCGCAAAACAAAGCGTACTTACTATATACATATGTGTACATAGTAAAGATGATGAAACTGTAAAAAAGAAATACTCGTATCACTAAAAAAAGGGCATTCGAGTATAGTATTTGGGTTTTTTTGTTTTATAATGTAATATTTAGATTAATGAATAGGAAGAAACTATATCAGAATATTTATTTAATTTAATTAGTAACAGTTCTGAAGTAATCTTATCAATAGCTGGTATCAACGCATTGTCTGTGGTACGAACGGGTCTCGTGATGTCTTCATAGTTCAAAGTTAGCAACAGCCTTTGCTTTGTTCATACAAAGTAGACAGAATTTGTTTCACCATTTTGTTGCGCTCGCCCATCCGATTAGCGGGTAATCTGCAGAGTGTTCCCACAGCACCGATTGCTGATAAGGTTATCAGACCGCGTCTGTGCTCTGAAATTAATCTACATACGGCTCGATAGAGTGAAGGACGAGCGATCACCTCTGGGTTGACAGGCGCCTAACAGGTGTCCAGTTAATGATCCCGCCCAATGATTTTATTGAGGGTGTCGTGCGAGTTGATTCACTCACTGCCAAGTTCATGAAACATTTTCGTTTATACATATGTATATTATAAACGAGACGAGTACTCGTCTCTTCGTACGTATACACAATGTGAGACATATAAATAAACCTCAATGACGGACGCTGCTCTTGTTGATTCTGCTACGCTTTCCGTGCCAGTTTGCCAAAAACTAAACAGAAAATAAACGAATAAAAATAACGCTAAAATAAGTAAAGTGTTATCTTCAATTAGCACCTGCATCTGAATAGATTCAGAGCTGAGTAATACAGCTGTAGAGAAGGAAGTAAATTGTTTGGCAATATTTAGAACTGTGTCCAAGATAATACCACCTTGAGGTATGTATTGTTAAAGAAAACCGTTGCTTTGATTATCAACCCGTCGCTTATCAACAATGCAAACATCAATTAGTTCGCATATGAATTTCGCAGGCAGCCGAAAAGTATGCAACATTATTTATTGACTAACTATTTCTGACATTTCATTGATTTGTTGTTAAAGTGGTTTAACAATATGCAGGTTCCACTGTACAAATTGCTTGTTTTGCTATTGCGGAAATAAATGTTTGTCATTAGATAATACAAATGAAATAGAAATGAAATGAAATGCAATTAATTTGTACTTGAACAGATGCTAATTTTGTCATGCAAATGTGAAATTGTATATAAAATTCATTAGCTTCAATTCGTTTTGGAGGTGAAAAGCATAAGAAAACAGTCGTAGGCAGAGCAGCGAATCGAAAGTGGGAAATTAGCTATATTCTGAATAATTTAAAATGTTTAAGAGAAGCTATTTATTAGTTTACAAAGTGGCAATTATTAAAATATTAATCATTCGCCCAGTTCAACAAAGTTTAGTGGCTGCCAATCAGTTTTGATGGCAGCGCGATAACAACAAGTTAACCGAACAAATGCGATTAAGGCAAGTATGTTGTAGTTCATTACAGCTACTAGCAGATTCATTGAGCATTCGTGTTGTCAACTGAACTTAGGGCTTAATGTCACAGGTCTGTCAGTGTCAACGGATCGCCCACCTTGCAGCGGATATTTTGTTGATGGAATCAAAGAAAGTCGACGATTTAATAACGAAATCAAAGCATAAATCAGAAGACAATTTGTAGGTAGCGTAATAATTTGGACTTTTTTTTTGTAATAAATTTTGCTTTATTTTATTCGATTCGATGTTGTTGCTAATTGTGTGTGTTTTGACATTTTGGAAAGTGTGCACGCAAAATCTCGAATCTCGTTTGCCTTAACTAGAGGAGCGCACAGCGGAGAGCAAACAAAATCATTTACTTATGACTGTACAGCAATAGCAAACAGAAACAGTAACAACAATAACGACAACAACAACATGCTCGCAAGCAACAACGACGATGCTCAATTAATGAGCGGAGAGGGAAGGAACAGAGGCGACGAGGCGACGAGACGACGAGGCGACGAGACAGCGAGTCAGCGTCCACTTGATTGCCTCGATCTGGCTAGAGCGGCCAAAGATATATAAATAAGGAAAAGCAACGCACGCGCGTATTAATTCGTTGGATGTTCGTTCTAAAACGCGCAACGCTCAAAATCGCATCATTAAAACATTGCGCATACGCCGCGTGGCCAATGCGAACAGACAAAATAGCAGTGATAAAAGTTAACCATGGATAGCAACCACAGCGATAAGCAAGAGCAGCGTCTTGGCCATCGACGACAGCCGGCTCTGGGCAAAGCGATGCCAGTGACAGCCTTGCTCCTCAACATCCATCCCACGCCGCTGACCAAAGCGAGTCACGCCCGAGGCGCTGGTGTCGAGGATGGTGAGGATGAGCCGCCGCCACGCTACTTTAGTGTGGCCGACGAGCTGCAGCAGCCGCCGTCTCCCAATGGCAACGAGTCACCTGATCCGCTGCACTACGCCGAGCAGCAGCTGCTGGGCAATGCTTCGGGTCAGACGCCCTGCCTCAACTGCAGCCAGACGGCGCCCGAGCATTTGAGTGGCCCGAATGCGATCATCAACGAGATGTGTCGCCGTCTGTGCACCGAGGAGTGTCGTCGAGGCTTGAGTTTGACTGGCCAGGATGCGCACCGGCAGCAGCTGCGTCAGGATTTCATGCGGCAGTTCGAGATCGCGGAAGCGCTGGCCAAGACCTCGGCAATGACCTCGACAACACAAATGAAACAGCGTCTCGCCGCACGTAAACTGGAAATGGAAATCGACACGAAGGGGGCAGGGGGCAGACTGACCACACCCAGTGACGAGGCTGATGCTGCTGCCGATGTTGCTGTTTTTGCTGTTGTTGCCACAGCAACTGTTGCCGCTGCTGCTGCTGGAGACATGTTGCCGCCAATCGCTGATTACGAGACGCCGCCACCACCGCGAGATCTGCTGTTGTATCTTGTGAGGTGAGATATAAACTCGAGCAAGGCATTGAATGCCAAAAAAAAAAAAAAAAAAACTCGTTGCCGTTGTTGTTACTGTTGTTGCTGCTGCTGTTGCTGCCGTTGGTTGCCTGCGGCAATTACGTTTATAAATCAAGTTCATGGGCAGCACGGACAGAGTGTCAAGTGTTCTTAAGCGCTGTTAGGCCTCAGGCTTCAATCAAAAACATAACTAACCTTGCGCAATTTTTTGTGCAATTTATTCACAAGCTCGTAAACAACGATTACAAGGGCTTTTGTTCTCGGCGTTGATAAACAGACTAGAACAATAGCAGTTGATAAAAACACATTGTGGCTTTTGTCTGTTGGTAAGCCAATTGTTTAACTGACACTTTTTATGAAAGAAAGAATCTGAGAAAAGAAAGTGGACAGAAGGGGACAAATGTTTAAAGAGTAATTTCGGGAAATATTTAAGAGTATTTTCTAATTACTGAGAGTTCAATAACTAATTAAATAAACGAATGGGAAATGAAATGCGGCATTTTGGAAATAAATGTGAATCGAATAACTGAAAGATAAATAAATAACGAGTCAAAAACCTAGGGGAGGTTGAAACCATAATTTTATAATTAAATATATAAATATTAAATCAACGATGACTTGAGAAAATAAAAAGGCAAAGTGACTGATACGTTTTTTGTTGCTACTATTGAAAATAATTTCATTAAACTTACCAATTTTCGAATCGATGAAATATTATTAATATTATTACTTAAATCTAAAAACTTTACATGTTGAGTTGATTACAATTCAATAAGATACTTTTTTAAATTAGAATCTGAGTTATTTAATGAAAACATTATCTTGGCATTTGTGTTTTGAATTACATGAATTTAGATATGGTATCTTCATGTGTAAATGCAGCTGCGAGTCGTGTAACTAAAACTATTTGCAAATGATTCGAATTTGGCCCGCTGAGCACGTGGCCAAATAATGATAATTGTGTTGGCGACTATTTAATAATCTGTAGGTGCATTGCAAGTGGTTCAAATGCAGATAACCCACCAAACTTAATCCCAACTAATGCTTAACCTTTCGCTACTCTCCCATTCTAGGAAATACAGCTTGAACCGCGTCTCTTCGACATTGCGATACTGACACTTAATATAAAACTTTTCAAATTAACCAGTTAAGTGGAAAGAAGCAGTCGAAGCTAAAATCAAAAAAAAAGTAATACACACACAAATCAATCAAATTGCAATTCGCATAAGTAGTGCAGAAAGAAGTGAGAAAAGTTTTGATTAATTGCGAGTACGATTGCGATTACGATTACGATTACGATTGCCAGTAAACTTATTTACCAACTAAAGTACTCGAAGTAAAATCAAATCAATATAAAATAAATCGCAAGCAAAATGGAGTTTCTAATGAAAACATCGCGATTGATTGTCACATCGAAGACGTTCGCGCGGCGTGTGGCGGTGCCCATACCCAGGTAACACACATAAAAGATACAGATATCTTTGCAGTATCTTTAGGTTGCAGATCGAGGCTGGGCGAGGCGAGTGCCCAGCTGTGTGTCTCCGTCTCATTACGCATGGAATTGCGTTGTTGTATAAATTGAAAATGTACCCGCAAATAGCAATAGCTCTCGTATGCTTCATATAACAAACAAATTCGTATCTGAATCTGAATCGATATCTTCAGCGAGCATATGGGCGCAGATATGCGCTGAATATGCGCATTTTGGTCCGCAGATATTGTCTACGCAATTTGCATTTGGCAAATGAAACAGCAGAAAAAACTTTGTTTAGGCATAAATCAATTGTCCGAAAAGATACTTTTGTTTTCATTACAATACACGAAACGATACGAAACGAAACGAAAGCGAGACAATGAAGCGTGCAGCTCCATGTGAATGTATCTACATAAAGAATGCTACGCATAAATATTTAGTAAGCTGTCAGTTGTCGATGTATCTCATTTTGTGGCAGTTGTTGTTGTTGTTGCTTTGCTCATTTTTCGCCAGTGAGCAACGCACGTGAGTAGAACGTATTGATCTCGTTCTGTATCTTGCAGATACATCTCACTTTGTGTGTGTGCCGTGTGTCTGTGTGTATGAAAGTGTGTGTGTGTTTTCGTTTGCTGTTAAGCTGAAATACCCGTTTATGCGTAAGTCTGTGTGCTTGCTCTCTCCCTCTCTCTCTTTCTCTCTGTCTGTCTGACCGCCTCTGGCTGATCTCTAATAAAACGCCGCATTTCAGTTGCCATTCAGTTTCGCAAATGTCGCTTACAAGCGCACTTCGCACAATTTTCGGCAAAAACTCCCAAAAAAAAAAACAAAAATCCAGTCATATCCCCAACCAGAAAGTGAACGCCACAAATCCTAATCCTCCCAGCCTAAAATGGAGCAAGCACTGCAACTGAAACGCGCCAATAAAGCGCCCTGCAAGAACGATCGCAAGGCGTACCTGCAAAGGGTGATGCTGACCAGGTGAGCGACTTGGCGACTTTGCGACATCTATTGATTGATTGCATCGACAATCTCTCGCAACTGGTTTCGTCTGTCTCCCGAGAAACAAAAACGGAAAAAAGCCCAACAAAAAAACCAGCCAAACAGCTGTGAAGCTATTGACCGAGCGACTTTTTTTTTTTTTGTTAATGCCGCGTGCGACTTCTCGCAATATCCGATATTCAGTTTGTGTGGGAGGGCATAAAGTGCTATAAATCGAGTTTCCAATACACATTTCAATTTTGGGCTAAAGATTTATTCATAGTCTCGTGATTTATTATCAATTATAAATATAATTTATATTGGTCAACTAGACTAATGTTATCATCCAGAATTTCTTTCTACTCAAATTATTGTAAAAAGTTGAACATTCCCCTTAATCATTTCAATATTCTTTATCACTTCTGTATCTCTTTTGTCAATGTTTATAATTTCTGTCGTTTATTACACTATCTTAAACTCTACAAATATTTCAAATGCCTCATCATTCAACAGTCAAAATTCCAAATTTCAAATTTAAACTAAAATATTCTTTCCAGCAGGGTTCAAATGACAATGTTCTATGCCAGTCGAAGAAATAGTCATAGTTTGTTCATTTTCTCAATAATTCTACGAAAGATTCTTTTTAAAAACCCGAATGCTTTGTGAGTATTTACAAAATGTTGAATTTGTTGCTATTGATAGCCAAATGCTGTAAACTTGCTGTTGTTCTTGTTATTATTATTGTTGTTGTTATTGTTGCTGAAATGTGTTTTTTAGGCTTTTAAAAATTGTTTGCGCTCTGACTCACTTTTTAAGATTCGATTGAATTGCATGCCGATAAACCAAATATTGAAACAAATTAAAATCCCCGAAATGCATATTGCTCGCTTAATTTCGGTAGTGTTTTAAATTTTAATTTGTTTACAATTCTGTGTTGATATTGGCAGCAAATAGAATCGAATAAAGAAATGCTGAGCAATGCTTGCAAATTAATCTGTCATCGATGTGAAGTGAATAAACTAAATGATTTGGTGCGAACTCTTTCAGGATGGGTTCGTTCAACTCGGCGCCCAAGATCAACAATGTGGACTCTCAGGACGACGGCTTGGTGCTGGACAAGGGTCTGAGCACCGATGCCCTGCTGGAGCATGTGCATCAGCTGCGCGGCAATGGCATCGATCGCCCCTCGCTGCTCACCAGATCCTTCCTCAAGCCATCGCTGAAGAGCGAGGATGTGACCGATGGATTGCGCTGCCTCAACTTGAATACGGTCTCGCGGGGTGAGTGCTGAACTACAATTGTATCTGACAGATGCATTAACGCATTTCAATGCAGTTTGCAGTCCGCCGCTTGAGCACGATGGCAAGCAACATATTCGATTGCTGCAGTGGAATATTCTGTCGCAAAGTGAGTAAAGATCCGTTGTGACAATTCTGATTATTGATTTTACAATTTCTGTTCGCCCTAAAAGTATGCTTCAGAAAGTTTTAAAGAAATTATGTAAATATATATAGAAATTTGACGTTCAATCGATACTTATTTCAATGTTATTGATTTCTTTTGTTAGCTCTGGGACAGCACAACGATGGCTTTGTGCGTTGCCCTGAAGAGGCTCTGACCTGGCAGCATCGCAAGTATCTGATTGTCCAGGAGATACTCCAGAACCAGCCCGATGTTGTTTGTCTGCAAGTATTTATTTAACCCCCGCCCACAATAATGTCAAGCAGTCGCGCTTTAACATCATCATCTTGTTCCAGGAAGTGGATCACTTCAAATTCCTGGAGACCGTGCTGGGCAGTCAGAACTATGCTGGCATCTTCTTCCCCAAGCCAGACTCCCCCTGTCTGTATATAGAGCAGAACAATGGACCCGATGGCTGTGCCATCTTCTACAAGCGGGACAAACTACAGCTGCTGAGCTACGACACTCGCATCCTTGAGGTGTGGCGTGTCCAGAGCAATCAGGTAGCCATCGCAGCCCGACTGCAGTTGAAGGAGACGGGCAAGGAGTTTTGTGTTTGCACCACGCATCTGAAGGCCCGCCAAGGCGCCCTCTTGGCCAAGTTGCGCAACGAGCAGGGACGCGATCTCATCCGGTTTGTGAAGCAGTTTGCCGGCGAGAGTCCTTTGCTGATGTGCGGCGACTTCAATGCGGAGCCCATTGAGCCCATCTATGCCACGATTCTCAGCTGCGACATCTTGAAGCTGGGCAGCGCCTATGCAGACATGAAGCTGGAGCGCGAGAGGGAGAAGGAACGCTTCGAGGACGCCAATGAGTTGGTTTCGGACTCCATCAAACGTGAACCGCCATACACCACATGGAAGATTCGCGAGGATGGCGAAGAGTGTCACACCATTGACTATGTCTTCTACACGCCACAACAGCTGAAGGTAACGCGATCTTATAATTACAATTCAGTTCAACGTTTAATTATTTCCATTTGTTGTTTAGATCAAAAACTGCTTAGAGTTTCCGGTTGGCGACCAAATCGGAAAGAATCGCACGCCTAGCTTCCAATATCCCTCGGATCATTTCTCGCTGGTCTGTGACTTTGAGCTGCTGGATGAACCCAAATCGGAACAAACCATTCAGTAGAGCAAGAGGAAGGGAACGAGCAGACACACCAACAGCAATACATCACACACAAACACCAACACACACACACATACTGCAATTACATAATAAATTGTGATATTAGTTATTAGATACATTTTAGCCTCATAAACCGTAAATGTTGCACAGCGTTTCACTGGCTTAAAGAAATTCTCCAGAGATTTCACAATAAAAGAGTGTAACCTTTTAGCAACTATTCTCTTTGACTTGGGTGAAGGAATACAAAATTAATAAATTAATATAATGGATGAAAGTGCATTTACCTACATGATAAATGCGAGAGGGAATTGGAATCCTGTATAATTCGGTAGGTGGTAAAATATTTGAGTACATAGATTAAAACTGCAGCATTGAAGTTAGTTAAAATGTAATTGAATTGAGATCTTAAGTGTTACCAAGTACTCGAGGCAATTAATTAGGATAAGATAAATATAAATAATTCAGAATGTTTACATTTAGTCGATATCAAGTAATTATATTGAGAAGGCTTTTAAGCGGTTATATTCCCAACTGTGAATATGATTTATAAAGCGTACTTTAAAGTATATTTTTATAGATTTTCGGATTCCGTTAAAAAAGAGAATTCAAAAAAAGGAAAACAAGTAAGAAAGCTACAGTCGAGAGTGCTCGACCGTATGATACCCGCAACCCATTTCGAGAGAAAACAAAAAATTTAAATGATATATTAACAAAAAATATACCAAATATACTAAAATTAGTTTTTTGTATATATTTGAAAATAGCGGGTAAAAATCACAACACCGTTTTGGTCACACTGTCAACTAAACAAACAAAGCGCGGGCAGCTGCAAGTGAATTTTGCATATAAAATTGATTCTTTAATAACTTCCTTGTTTTTCATTCGATCTCAACCAAATTCACAGGAATCATTGAGAATATAATTATTATTAGGTCTATTATTACGGCTTTTACAGACTTTTGGGGGCGGAAAGGGGCGTGGCATCCAACTTTTGAAATAAACTTGATCTGCGTAGGACCTATAGGAGTACTGTCCCCAAATTTGGTAGCTCTAGCTCTTATAGTCTCTGAGATCCAGGTGTTCATACAGACGGACAGACGGACAGACGGACAGACGGACATGGCTATATCGTCTCGGCTGTTGACACTGATCAAGAATATATATACTTTGTGGGGTCGGAGATGCCTCCTTCTGCCTGTTACATACATTTTCTGTTGGCACTAAGTTATAATACCCTTCTACCCTATGGGTAGCGGGTATAATTATATTGAACATATAGGATTAACAGAAGTGCTTTCAAAGATTTTTTGCTATCTCGACTTGCTACTTGAAGCTGGTGTACATCACTTGTCTGGATGTGCTTGGGGGTTTCCCTTTCTAGTCCTTTGTAAAATCTAGAGTCACCTTTGGAATTCCCTCTTTGCCTACAATGTTCAGTTAGTATTCCTGTGACTACTCTGTGTGACTTTTAGCGTCTAAATTTACTTTCATATTTTCTTAGTGAAGCGAGTAAGAGTTCAAGTTCTAGCTATAGTAATTGACCAATAAATGGAATTAAAAATTCTTTACCCGCAGTTAGTATGCCTTCCAATCACAAAATAAGTTGGCAATCAATGAAAATTGCATTTGATGTTGCTGCATTAAACTTAACAGAATTATGTTATTAACATTTGTATGTTCACTCACAGTGGGTGGTGTCAACGAAGAGGAGGGAAACGGGGCCCGACATATTAAGTCTCTGCTATTAGCATTATCTGGAGAATGCACAGACACGATATCAACCATAACACGGAAACTTAACACGAACAGCAACAAATGGCCGCGTTGTTGCTTTGTTGTTACATAACAGCGAAGAGAACGAAATAAACGTATTACGAGTATAAATAAGCTGTACATGTATTCTGCATTTAACAAATTGTCAACATGTTCGTACTAGAAATTAATAAGGAGTTTACCATCATCAGCCTGGGGTTGGGGATTAATTTGCCTAGAGCAGCGCCAAGATGGCGGTGATGACAACGGAGGCGGCGACCATTGCATAACCGGTGGAATAAACTTCTTTGATTTTGAGGAATCGTCCCGTGTCCCACAGCAGATGGCGAATGCCGTTGGCCGAGTGATAGCCCACGGGATAGGCGATGATGAACTTGATGGCGGTCAAGGCGCCGCCGCTGAGCTGCAGACCCTCCACCATGGTCACATAGTGGCTGATGTCGTGCGACGAGATGAGGGCGCCCAAGCCCAGACCCCAGACGCCCATGCCGAGGGCGAGGCCGGTGCCGCGATGCATGATCGACAGCATCGAGGTCAGCTGTGGCTTGTAGATGGTCAGATGGGGCGACATCTGGCGGCCCAAACGTTCGTTCTTCTCGAAGAAGCTCTCATCCTTTACAGTGGAGCCGACAGAGACGACTTTAACCGACACCTGGCGGTTGGCGGCGGCCACCTGGAGGCCCTGACGCAGCGCTGGCGAGCGCACAAGTGAGCTGGTTAGTGCATACCTAGTGGACGACAATTAATATTCCTTCTGAGCGCTGGCAATTGTTAAATTACGTACATTCTGAACTTTTTTCGCGCAAGACTCGTATGCAGTGTGGCAGCAACTGACAAACAGTGAAATGCCAGCAAAATCAATAAATCGATAAATATATCGATATTAGCTGTTATGTAATCATGCGACTCTTTTTTGCGTCGCCTGTTAAGTGAGGAGTGCGCGCTGTTAACGAGCAGCATTGCGTTAACATGGCGAGCGACGCATTTCTGCGTTACGCGGCCAATTCAAATGTCTACATATATAAAGTGATAAAATGCTGTGCGACTTTTATTCGTCTCTGGAAGATTAGACGCTAACGGCAGCAATCAAAGCCGCACCACGACCCGAACCGTCCTCGGACACAATCAATTCAAACTTCGCCGAGCCCTTGAGCAACACGTTCATGTTCTCCATCAGCAAGTTGTGATAATGCGGATGATAGCGATAGACGCCGCCATCGATGCCCACCGAGCACTCCTTGTCATTCATTTTGTTGATCAAGCAGGCCAGCGCACACGACGTCAGCTTGGCGGATCGCGTCGACACCGTCTGGCAAATGTAACGCAGACAGGCCAAATCCTTCTCAACATTCGTCCGGATGCCCAACTGATCCATAATCATGGAGGCCTGCCGATAGTTGCCCACGGGATCCGACTCGATATCGGAGATGTAGCTGGTCTGGAAGCGCCATCTCTCGTGTATGGCTTGGGAGTTGAGGCCCTTGAACAGCACTCCCTTGCCCATCAGCTCGACGACCACGTGACGCACCAATTCACCCAGATACATGCCCGAGACGCACTTCTCGAAGGTCTGTCGCTTCGGATTGATCGATTGCTTGTCCACCGCGTTGTCGTAGCTGGTGCGAATGAAGTCGAGGACGCCATTATCGCCAAAGGCGCCCAGCTCGCAGTTGACAATCATGTTGGGCTTGTTGCTGCTCTGATAACCCTCCAGCATCTCAGTGTTGCTCGTCTTCTCCACGTAGCAGGCGTTGGTGCCGGTGCCCACGATCAGGCCGATCCTGCAGTTGCGATGCCCGAAGGCACAGGACATCAGGGTGCCCGTTGTGTCGTTGAGGATGGCCACGATGCGGACCTTGAGGTCGCCACGTCGATTGATGGCCTCCTGCAGCAATTCGACCACGTTCTTGCCAATGACGCCATCGCACTTGAAGCCCTTGGTCCACGTGATCATGATGCCCTTGTTGATGCCCACCTGTTGCAGCGGGAACGAGAAGGTGAATCCCAGCGGCAGATTCTCCCGCTCGATGCGATAGTCCTTGCAGAAGTTGGCCAAACACTCGGCAATGAAATCAAACAGATTCTTGCCTGGCCCCTCCATCAGTTCCTTGTTAATCACATAGCTCTTGGACTCGATATCGATCTCGGTTTCGCTCTTCAGCGTCACCAGCAGCACTCGGAAATTGGTGCCGCCCAAATCGAGGGCCAGATACTTGCCACGCTCCTTGCCCGTGGGCAGATCCTGGACATAGGTGATGAAGCACTTGACCACAGCTCGCGGATGCGTTGCCCTGGCCAGGCCCATTTGGATTTCCCTGGTCAGGCGCACCACAATCTCCTCCATGTTCGCGTCGCTGATGTGGAACTTCTGGCAGATCTCGAAGGCCTCTGGGAAGTCTTGTCTGGGGTTCGAAGCCATCGCGTCAGCTATTCCTCCAGAGACTTGGCCGCAATTCGCAAACTATACAATTTAAAATTTTGGTATTCTCGATATTACGAGTCGTCACATAACTAAAGTGAAATTTATTTATATTTTGGTTGTCTAGTTTGGGGCTTGACAATTTTTGCAAAAATAACTAGCTGTTAAAAACCGTTTGTCATTTTTCAAAGGAATAAAGTTTTCTATTTTCTTTTATTTTTTTTTTTCTAATTTAACAAATCTTAGATAAAATTTAAATTTTGGTTGAATTCTTTTAACAATTTCTGCCAAAATTTATATAGAATTTAAAATAAAGGGAAATAAAGTTAATTTTAATGAATCCCAAAAAACTGTGCTTTCCATTTTAACAACTTTGAAGATATGAGACTATAGATTAGTCTGATAATTTGACAAATTAATTCAATTAGCAATTTATTGGAACAAGACTTAAAGTCAATAAAAGATGTTCATTATTAATTTTAGGGAAATATGAAATATGATATAATTTTATACTAAATATGAACTTCAAATTTGAATTTCCCTTCTGTAAAGTTAAATTTATGATGACGATAAAATATTTACAATTTGTTAGATACATTTTATTTACAAAGTATGTATTCTAAAATAGGTAGAAGTAAAAATAGTTTTTCTAATAAAAATATAGTTACCTTATTAATTTTATTTAGACATTTATTGATTTTAAAATATGACTATCAAATTGAATTTTTTTCTTAAATCTATACAAATCTTAGACATTGATAATTTTGTGTCTTACAAATTCGCCTTCTCCTGCGCCAAGGACACGGCCAGGCCAGCCATGATGGCAGCTCCGACGCCAGGACTATCCTCGGCGACAACGATCTCAAACTGATTGTTGGGATTGACCAGCAGCTGGGTGTGACGATTGAGCACCTCCTGGTAGTGGGGAAACAAGCGATAAATGCCGCCATCGACGGCAATGGAAATATTCCTGTAGTTCATGCGATTGATCAGGGCAGCAAGGCCGGCGGCCACCATTTTAGCCGATCGGTCCGAGACACAGGTGCAGATGTACTTGAGCATGGCCAGATCGTGTTCCGAGCAGTTGCGCATCTTGAACTTGTCCATCACCTCCTGGGCATGCACGAAGCTGCCCGGCGGATCGGAGACGACAGCGATCAGCGACTTCATTTCCATCTTCCAATGGATGCCGATGTAGTCCTGATTGAACTCCCTGAACATCGCTCCCATATCCATCAGACGCACCACAACCAGACGCACCAGCTCCCCCAAATAGAGCGTGCTGATGGTCTTCTCGTAGTACTTTTGGCCCGGAAACGCGGAGTCAACGTCGATCAGTTTGTCGAATTCGTTGCGCATAAAATCGAGATGACCATTCGCTCCGAATCGCGCCCACTCCGAGTTGATGATCATCAGCGGCAGCTCGTCGGAGCCCTCGTACAGTTCGCACTCCGAGCTCAGCTCCACGTAGGCGGCGTTGGTGACAGTGCCGATGATGAGGCCAATTTTGGTATTGGGATGCGTCCAGGAGAGGGCCAGCAGGGTGCCGGCCGAGATGTTGATGATGCCTGCCAGATTGACGGCGATGTCCTTGTGCTTGGCCAGCGAGTTGCGCAACAGCTGGACCACATCCTTGCCCACCACGCCCTGGGCGCCATAGCCCTTGGTCCAGGCCACCAACATGCCCACGTCGAGGGCCAGTTTGTTGAGCGCAAAGGCGAAGGCGATGCCCATGGGCAGATTGTCCTTCTCCACCTTCTTCTCCTTCACGAAGAGCGCAATGTTCTCGGCCAGAAAGTCAAACAACTGCGTGCCACGTGCCCCTGCCACAGTGTGTGGCACAATCAGGCACTTCGAGCTCATGTAAATGTCCTTCTCACTGCTGAACTTCACCAGCATAATCCGGCAGTTCGTTGGCCACATCTCCAGCGCCAAGAAGCGTCCGCGCTCGCGTCCCGTCGGCACGTTCTGCACGTAGCTGAGGAAGCAGGGAATCGAGGCGCGCGAGTGCATCTCTCTGGCCAGGCCTTGGAGCACCTCCTTGGCCATGGCGTTGCGAATGGTGACCAGATTGTCGTGGGTCAGACTGAAGAGCTTGCAGAGCTTGTAGGCCTCGGGAAAGTCCGTCTCGGGATGTTCATACTTGGGCATCTTGCTCGCGACTCACTTCAATTTATGTACAGAATATTCGTGAGTGTGGAAATAATAATAATAATAATAAGAACATTCGAAAAGTCGGTTTGAAAACAACATTTTTGTGATATTTATTTATATTTGAAATGGATTGATACGAAAATAGGATTGAAAAATTATTAAAATGCTTAGGTGACAAGGGCTGTTTGCTATGAAAATAAAGAAAATACGAAAATTCGGTTTGAAAACAATATTTGTCTGATATTTATTTACATTTGAATTTGATGGATGCCAAAATGGGATCGATTAAGTATGTTTCAAATGCAAACAGACAAGGGCTGTCTGCTATGATCTGGATGCTGATTGCTGACTGATATGACACGATTCCAATCTTAGCTGTGTTGATGCCAGAAAACCAATTTCATAGAGCATATTCTTGTGTTTGTGTGAAAATAAAGTAAAAACGAAAATTCAGTTTGAAAACATTTGTGATTTTTATTTACATTTGAAATTGATTGATACTAAAATGCAATCGATTGAAACATGATTGAAATGCTTAGGTGACAAGGGCTGTCTGCTATGAAAATAAAGAAAATACGAGTAAATGGTTTTGAAAGCAACATTTTTTGATTTTTGTTTACATTTGAAATTGATTGATACGAAAATGATATGACACGTTGAATTCCAATGTTAGCTGTGTTGATATTAGATTAACTATTTTTATAGAGCATCTATGTGTGTTTATGTGAAATAAAAAAAGTACGAAAAATCAGTTTGAAAACAACATATTGTGATTTTTATTTACATTTGAAATTGATTGATACGCAAATGGGTTTGATAAATGATTGAAATGCTTACTGGACTAATTTGGTTATGCACACATGGACAAGGGCTGCCTGCGATGAGCAGACTGCTGATTGCTGCCTGCTATGACACGATGAATTCCGATGTACGCTGTTCTGCTTGCTATAGCTAATGTGAGGTTAGGCGCACTATCAACTAGGTTAAACTTAAACGAACAAATGTAACAAATTAAACTCGTACTCGTACTTTAATATCAGTTAAAGTTAAACAATTAAACGTATCAAATAAATAAACGCTAAACTCTCTGCTTTTCAGTGGCAGGTCACGCCAGAAATATGTCTGGGAACTCGCCGTGCAACAGATCGGCAAAAGGATGGAAGCTGTCCAGCGTGGCCAGCGGACTGATGCACGCCGAAGGCTGCTGATCGCTGCCAAAGTCAAAGGAGTCCGTCGAATGGTCGAGCAGACGCAGGCTCAGCTCCACGTCCGGCTTCTCCAGCGACGCATGCATCGAGATGGGCAGATCACCGCGGGCAGGCAAAATGGACTCGGCTGTGGCCAGCAGGCTCTGATAGCCCGGATCGAGGCAGTGCAGCGAATCGCTGTCGGACTCCAGCAGCAGCGTGTTCAGCTCGCTCAGCGCCTGCTCGTGCCGCATGCCCAGCAAGCTGTCCGCATCCTTGACGCTGCTGCTGCTGCTGCTGCTCGTGGATGCGGAGGAGGAGAACGACGCGTAGGCGGAGCTGGGCGAGCAGGTGGCCGCACAGAAGGCGGGCGATCCCAGCGACGAGGAGGCGTAACAGGATTCGGGTGAACTGCTGGTCAGCGTTGTCACCGCTGTCGTTGTCGTTGTCGTTGTCGCTGCTCCCTTCGCCTGTTTGCTCTGTCGCTTCGCTGGCGTTGTCTTTTTGCTGCCCTTCGTCTGCTTCTTGGCCTTAACCGGCTCCGGTTCCGGCTCCGGCTCCAGTTCGAACTCTGGCTCGTCGCCATCGCTCTCGAGGCTGACGTGCGCCTCTCGGTTGGCGCTCTCGCGCAGACACTCGACGAGGAACTCGCTCTCGTAGCTGGGATCCTGCAGCGACTCGCTGAGCATGCCAATGTACTTCATGGCCAGCCGCAGCGTCGTGATCTTGGTCAGCTTCTCGTTGGTGTTCGCCGCATCCTCGCCGGTTATCGACTGCGGCACACAATGACGCAGCTGCTCAAAGGCCATGTTGATCTCACGCATCCGAGTCCGCTCTCTGGCATTCGCCGTCTTCCTGCGATACTTGCTCAACGGCGGCGCTTTCGTCTTGGCCGAGCTCTTGGCCTTGGCAGCCGTCACTTTTGTTGTTGCCGTTGTCTCCAGTTCTGTGGCAGGCGTTGTTGTTGCTGTTGCTGTTGCTGCTGGCAGCGATGTTGCTGCCTGCAGCTCCTCGCCAGGAATGCGTTTCTGTCGCTTCTGGCGCAGCGAATACTTCTCGCCACGTCGACAGCCGGTCGCATTGGTCGCCTTCCGTTTGCGCGTCTCCTTCACGCTGTCCAACTCCATGTCTAGTTCCGCGTAGTTGTGCAGCTCGTATGTGCTCGATTTCATCTGTAAGCGACAAAAGATACAAAAGTGAAAGTTTCGAGTTAATACTTTGTCAATCGAAGCTTCTTGGATGTGGCGTGGGTTGTGCCGCCCCAGCAATCAAAAGCAATTAACAATTTGTTTCGAATTGCCCAAAAATGCGCGTATGCGCGGTGTTCTATCAAAATCGACGTCCACTGGAGCGTATCTTTGGGTCTAACCCATCCGACAAACTTCCGTAAACGGTTCTAATTGGCTATGTATGCGAACTGAAGTCGCTGTCTGCTGTGCTGAGTGCTGTGCTGAGTGCTGTGGTGTGGTGTGGGTGGTTCCTTCATGACGCTTTGCTTCCGTCATAAAACCCAGTGAAGCCGAAAAACGCATCAACCAAAAAGTCATAAACAAAATTCAGTCTTGGGGCAGGGTTCAGTTCCATCCAATTTGGACTTCATTAAACCAAAACTGTTGAGTCGCATAAGAACTGGCATTGCACAATCCACCGAAATGCCAAAGACTCATTCGAAAATATGTGACTCATGTTTATGCTGATCAAACTGATTGTTTGGCTAATCCTTAAATGGCTACCTCAAGGTGCCAGCTGTGGCACTTGCAGCTCTCATGTTGCACACAAGCATCTAACACAAATCCACCTCAAGATGTTAATCGATCTTTAACTTTAAGGCTACTGCGCAATTCTCGAATGCCTATCAAATATATTCATTCAGCTATCATCAATCTGCTCGGCCAACAAACACATTCGACTGAAGGCGTGGCCAAAAGTGGCGCAATTGAGAATGCTTGAGTTACATTTGAAATTGGAGTTGTTAAACCCATTTTTAAGAAGGTAGAAAACAACAACTACTTATTAAGATTATAAATATGAACGATTACATTTGGCATAAAAATGTTTATTTTATGATCATATAGAAATTCAATTAATATGAATAATAACGAAGTTTATATTATAAATCTGCAAATGCAAAAAAATGGCAACAATAAGATAAATAAGAAAAATAAATCACAGCTTTTATTTGACTTAAATCATTTTCGTTTTAAATTCATTGAATCTGAATAATAAATAAATGTTGTATTAAAAATATTTATTGTGCTTTACCACTGCACTGGATAATAATTTTAATACAATTTTATTTAAAGGAAGCTTGAAAAATGTCATTCTCTTGGAATGTTTCTTTCTCGTAACACATTCTTATTTATTTAATTATTAACATTTTTGCCGGCAATTTAATTGCGTAGATTTGAATAAATTTCTGTAAAGTTTTTGCTGTCGAAGTGATGATTAAATTGCCAAATTAAATTCCAATTAGAAAATTTGATGCTTGCGTGAAGCCAAATAAGTGTTTGGATATTTAAAAAGATATCTTTAATGTTATTGCCGAAGCCACGTTGCCAACATTGTTGATGTGCATTTGTGGAAAGAAAGTTTGTTGTTTTTTGCCTGTATTTTGTGGTAGGTCAACTGTACTAAATAGTTTGCATTACTTTTTCCACAAGTTGCAGTTGATTTTTTTTTGTTTGTATTTTATTTATATTTTTTTGCGGTTGCGGTTCCGTCTAACTAAGTAAAAAATAACAACATGCACAACAGGCAGCAAGAAAAAAACAACTGGGAAAGAGGCAAAACAGAGTAACGGCAAAACGAACAGAAATTGTTAATGAATGCATTTTAATGCAAGAATTAAGTTACATGAAATGTAACTTGAAGCCGACTCAACGTCATCGGCAACAATAACAAACAACAAGTTGCCTCCGCCTAAGCAAAATGTCGAATGTTTCTGCATCGATGCTAACGCCCTTGCCTTGTTGCATGCTTTCTGCCTTGGCCTCATAAACTGCCAACAAGCCAACAACTCAACCAGCCACCAGCTCTGATGCTGTGTGCAGAGGTGTAAATATGAGGAGATTGATTGCAATCATCGTCGTCAGAGGAGAAGGAGATGGAGGAGAAGCGTGTGGTGTCCATGTCAGGTTCACTTAAATGGACAATTTAGTGCAGATTGCCAAAATTGGCATCAGATTCTTGACGTTGCCGTTGCTGTTGCTGTTGCTGTGGCTGTCGCTTGCCCCACCTCATTGCTAGCCACTTGTTGCATAGCTTTGACCATTCCAAGACTTGAACAAGTTGCTCCTGTTGTTGTCTGCACTTTTCATCATAAACAGTTAATCGGGCTATAAGACACGTCCACAGCGAAAGAGAGCTGCGTTTTCTTAAACTGCATTTAGCACAAACTTAAACCCAATTGAATGTCTGGCTGTATAATCTTAATGTTCAGCTTGCAACAATATTCCTCAGAGCTGCCACTTTCAACACGTTCCGCAACAACAAAAAAATAAATCACTTTGTTCTCCATTTCGTGACTGCTTTAACTTCCTTGCTTCTCCTGATTTGCATTGCAATTAATTTTTGCCACGCGACTTTAGTTGAATTGAATCATGAAATCTAAAAAGGCGACCACAAAACGTATTTAACGACTATTGGTTGATCTTTTAAAATACACATATAAATATGATTTATGAGAAGCCAACATATCTTTGTTGATCTCTGGAATCATTGGAGTTGCACATAGTTTTAAGATTTAAAATTTGATTGTTTCTCAATTATTATTAGTTTAACTAACCATTAAAATGCAAATAGATACAATGCAAATAAATACTAGTTTGCAATATATTTTAATAACGAACATATATATTTAAATTCAAAATAACATAAATCAATTAATGGTGTTTTGTATTTGCTGCAGAATTTTCAAATTTGTATTATTATTTATTTGTAATATTTAAGTTATAGAATACAAAGAGCAAACAAGAAATTATAATGCCTACAAGCCGACATTCGAAAATTGCTGATATCGAAAACATTTATTTTATAGCAAACGAATTTTTTCTGAGCAGCAAATTAAGTTGTATATGGTCTTTAGGCATTTGGATAAATACAAACTATTTGGTGTAATTTGTATTAAATAAATGAAGTTTCGTATTCACTTCAACATTTGAATACGACTTTAAGTGGTTCTTAGTAATAATGTTGATTATTTTCTACAAATTCATTTAAATTGATTTATTTATTTTTTTAATTTTTGCTGAGCTGTAAATTAATTAAATATAAATTGTTTATTTTGTATTTTTTAAATCTGTAATACAACGTAGTGGCCTTCATAACTAGATAAATAATGTTCTGCCTATTCTTCACAATTTTTATTGGACTTAAAGAGGTCCACATTTAATATGTTTGCTATACGAAAATAATTTTACTACAAATTTCAAATAGTTTATTTTACTTTCGCTGAGCTGCAAATGAATTGGGGTAGCTAATATGTCCTTTGGCTGCTCGCTAAAGTGTATTGAGGTGCACAAAAAGTTTACGCGACATGCAAGAAGCAAGGTGCAATTAAAAGCACAGAAATTTCGCAGTTCTCTCGCCCGTTACCCTGGAGCACGAGACGCTTCCCCTGCGCCACCCCTCAGCTATCCCCTACTGATGACCAGAAGCGGGGGCTCGTCTTGGCTTGCGGTTTGCTGTTGCTGTTGCTGTGGCTGCGGCTGTTGCCTGTGGCGCCAAAACGACGTGAAAATTAGCAGGTTCCGTGTGCTGGGTCTACAAATTGCATGCGATTAAAGGTATTCGCGGCTAATAAATGTTGTTGAACAAACAGCCAGAAGAAGTGTATCGGGGCAGGCTGAAATGGGGCAAAGTGGCTAACAGGAGGCGTGATCACAGGATGTGCAGGAAGCGCCACAGGATGCGGCTGTGCAGGCTTTTTGCGTGCTTTCTCGCCTTCCTGATTGGAAAATTTGAAGCGCGCTCCTGTTTTGGCTGGCTGCTTAAGTTTTCAATTACTCGACGGCACAATACGAAACCAATTGAAATGTGCAGACAACAAATGCACACTGCACTCTCCCCCCCCCCCCCCCCTCTCCCTTTCCCTTTCCCACCCTTCAGCTGTCCGCTCACCCATGCAACAGCAACAACAACAACAACAACAACAAGAACTGAGTAGACAAAAGGCGCGTCGTGCGTGCGGCCAGCCGTGAAGGGGCATCAAGCTAGAGACGCTCGAGAGGCGGACGCAGGGCGAGGTTCATTTTCAAATTTTTGTGTATTGTTTTTGTTGTTGTTGTTGTGTTTTTTTGGGTACTGCAGGGAGTAGCTGTCTATCCAAAGTGCACTTGAAACTGCCGACGAGCAACATTTCCCCCTCGGCCCGGTTGCAGTTGCTGCATTTTTAGGTGTAGCC
The DNA here is from genome assembly GCA_035047365.1 of Drosophila ustulata. Classification (NCBI taxonomy): domain Eukaryota; kingdom Metazoa; phylum Arthropoda; class Insecta; order Diptera; family Drosophilidae; genus Drosophila; species Drosophila ustulata. Next base: position 22,270,215 of record JAWNPT010000094.1, read on the forward strand.
ATTAAATTTAGAACTTTTTCTGCACGCTTGTCTGCACGCCACAAAGTGAGCTCTATGTGTGTATGTGTGTGTGTGTGTCTGTGTGAGTGGGGGAGTGGCAGGGGGCGGCAGGCGAGTAGCGAATAGTCGGGTGCGGTTAAATGGAAAATGAAGCGTCTGCTGGAAAAAGTGTACGAAAAATGCGAGAAAAGCTGCAAATGTTTCGAGGCAGGCAAAAAGAGAAGACTTTTTCATACAACGTTTGCCTGGCAACTGAATATTCTGGACGCGCATGAATGTGATCAGCAGAAAGAACAGCAGGAATATTTCATATCCGATCTCTCTAAAAAATGCTGCTTTGCTACAACAATAAGATTAATATTTGCATATGGAATGCAATAAAATAATATTGACTGCAATATTTGATTTGCGATCTGTTATTTTAAATAAAATGTATAGAGTAATTCTTTTCATGATATTTGCTTGGCAATAATTTAAAAAAAATCTACAACAATAAGATACATTTTTGTCTATAGATTTCAATAAAAGAATATTCTGTAAAATATATTATATGCAATTTTTTGAAGAATATTTTGTAACTAAAATGCTTTAAAAAAATATCTACACAAATAAGATACATTTTTGTTTGTCCATATATTTTTATGAATTAGTATTATGTGATATATTTAATATGCAATATATGTATTTTCTATATATTAAGTTAAGAATATTTTGTAATAAAAATGCTCTAGAACAAAAAGATACATTTCTGGCTATAGATTCCAATTAAAATGAAATGATTCAGACAAGTTAAGGAATTTCCGCTTCTGGTTTTGGTTTAGGAACTGCCCTCGTGTAGTGTGCATATCTCTATAGAGTCTGACTGACTCAGATTTTCTGTTTTTGCCACAGCTCTAAAATTAGTTTTTATTGTATGCAGGTTTTTCTTTCTTTCTCTTTTCGATTTGTGATTCTTAATTTGCTTTTTGTGGAAAGCATCAAATTCTTCTTCTTGATGCATCTTTTGTTGCTGCTTTGCAGTTGTCGTTGTTGTTGTTCTTGTTGTTGTTTCATCTTGTCTCGTGCTGTTGGCAGTTGTTGTTGCTGCTGCTGCTGTTGATGTTGCTGTTGCTGTTGTTTTTGGCTACAGCTGTGTCTCGTGTTGTTGCCGTTGGGCGCTGCGCTTTTTTATTTTTAGTCTGCCAGCGGCAAAGTTCTGATTTTAATTCCTTCTCTTGATTTTATTGTGTTTGATTCCTTTTTTTTTGCTTCTGCTTTTGCATCTCACAATTTTTTGTTTTATGTATTTTGCTTTGTTTGCCTTTTTGTTGACTTGCTTCACATGAGTTTGTTTGATTTTCCATTTAAGTTGAGTTTGTGTATTAAAATTGGCACACGTAGCGTATGTGTGATATGTTTGTGTTTACATTCGACATGGCAATATTCCTATAGCTTTTGCTCTCTCTGTTTTCTCTCTCTCTCGGAATCTCCGTGTGGTTTTGTATTACCCATTAGCTTGTTGTTTTTGTCTTTGATTTTGATTTGCGTGATTTTTGACAGGTTTCCACCGTTTGCTTTTCGGCTAATTCCCTTTGTTTTCCATTCAACGTGGGGGGATGACGCCAACAGCTGTTCCCACATTTAACACAGCATTTGGGTCATCGGGCCATGGACTAACTTGGCCAACAGAACGAACAATTTCACAGGCAACAAATGCTAATTAAATTGTGTTTTACAATTTTAAATAGCTGCACAAATGTTTAGTTGATCTGATAAATGGTGAAAGGTTTGTTTACAAACGTAACAAAAATCTAATAAAACTGTGCACTAAATCAAGACGAGTAAATAATAGCAAAGTCAAAACAAATAAATTGCTAAATACAGCCAGCGGTACAAGACAAAGATTAATCATAAGCAGCTCTGTTAAGTAGAAGATATATTCACAAATATTTGTAGAGATCTGTAAATGATTCTTGCAGGGAATTCCGGTTTGAATAAAATGCCAAATATTTGCGGATCCGACTCAGATTAATGCATTTGAATGTTTCTCCAGCAGAGTCACTAGAGGGCATGTAGAATGAGAGACAGGGAGAGAGAGAAGCCTGTCTGGCAACCCAACCCCTCTGGGGCATAGCGTGAAAACTGTTGACAAGTTGGATGCCTGCAGAGTCGGAGAAGCGAGCCAAAAGTTTTCAACACCTTGGGCAAATAAATGCTTCGCTTTCCACTGTGGCACGCCCCGGGTTGCCGTTGCGTCTCCCCAATCGTTGCTGCTACTTCTTGTGCTTATAATATACGCGAGATGCTTGTCTATTTTTATTGAGACAACAACGGCAATAACAAGAGATCATGGCATATGAGAGATGTAGATATTTATTTACCTTTTTGATTTCATAAATCCAAAAATGTGCGAGGTGCCAGTTTGATTGTAGTTTTTTGTTTGCTGCTATTTTATAATATCTTGTATTGCATTTGTCACTTGGAATTTTCAATTTTCAAGTTATTTTTAAAACACTTCTCTAAAGCACTTTGAATTTGTTTGCGTTGATTTGAAATTTATTTGTTTTTTATTTATTTAACGAATCCGAATTCGATTTCGGATGTGAGTTTCAATTAAAATTCCACAACATCAGCTAATTAGTCATCGAATTTTTGTTGTTTTGTGACTCTATTTTTTAAATTAACGCTTGCCTCATGCATAAACTGGGCAGATTAACACAATCAAAATAAATTTTGTTTTGATTTTATTATTATTTTTATTTCCTCGAACTTCCACAGCAAACTAGTTTTTATAGTTTGTTCATTATACTTTTTCAATTTATTTATTTTTAGTTTGTTGTCATTTTCGCTGATTAGTTTTTCGGGGCTATTGCCGCAAAAAAAATGTAGTATCCGTTGGATACGCACTGCAACTGAATCTGAGGGAACTCAGTATTTTTTTCCAAAACGTGCGAGCCGCGTGTGTCAGCAATGCGCCTGCCTGTGTGTGTGTGTGTGTGTGTGAGGGTATCTGTGTGTGTGTCAGTGTGTGAGGCCGGCTGCTAAAAATATCCGTGAGTACGCGCGCTACGGATGCCGCTACTGCTGCTCTGTATCTATGTATCTGTATCCAATAACGCGAGTTGGCGCACAAAAATACATGCTTCTAGATGGTTGGAGAAAGGCGCGCGTTCTGCGTCTGCGTTTGCGTCTTTTGGATCGTGCTGCGTCCGCTTGCTGCGCCTGTCCGCTATGCACTGAGCAGCGTTTTGTCAACGTCGCGTTGTGTTGCGGTCTCCCGTCAATGTCGTCCACTCGGCCAAGTGTGTCTATGTTGGGGCAGCGCTTGGCTTTGACTCCGTTAGCAACTGGTGGACGAGTAGGCTTATTGCTTTTGGGCCAGTTTGTTGCCCACACAGAGAACTGAGAACCGAGAACTGAGAACTGAGAACTGAGAAACGAGAACCGAGCACACAGAGAATACGCTGCACGACCGGCACTTGTCTGTTGCGTTAAGCGTGCGGTGCGCTATTGAAACGATCAATGAATGAAATGCGGCATTAAAAGCAGCACTTTACGTTTGTATCTTACAGATACGACTGCGACTGCGATTGCGACTGGAAGCGAGCCTCGACAGCCGACCAATAAACCGCTAAACCCACTGCCACCGCTGTTTGGTTTGTTTTGTGACGAGATCGCCGCCAACACACAACACACACAGATCGTCATTGAACGCCAGAGCAGAGCCGTAGACCCAAATCCCCGCTGAGCAGCGCAGTTCCACAATAACAACAAAACCAGTTCTTAGTGCTTAACGCTTATTGTTGCTCTCCATGCCACTCACTCACTCACTCACCCACTCACCCACTCAATTCGGCTGCCTTGTGTGGGTGTCTCTGCGTTGGCAGGCCGGTCGATCCGATCCGATGCGATGCGATGCGATCCGAGATCGTTCGCTCGTCTCGCTCGATTCGGCTGATTCGGCTGATTCGTGGTCGGGTCTCTTGAGTGACTTTTTTTGGATACACATTGAAAATTGTGTTAAATTTTCGTTTTCATTGCGAGTTGAGTTCATTTCACACTTTGCTCTTTGCGGACTGCACTCAGAGATTTCTCTCTCTCTCTCTCTCTCTCTGTCGTTCGGTATGATCTAATATTGCCAGGCAGTTATTTATTTAAATTTATTAGTAATTTTTTATTTATGTTGCTGCGCCGTTTGACATTCATTTATATCAGTCAAACATTGTTATGGCTCAGTATGTTAATTTGTGACTACCTTCAAGATTTTTCAGCCAGATTTTTGAACTTCATTTGAGTGGCCCAACTCATTCTAATCACACAACTAGAAGCTCCTCTATTCACAATGATGATCACATAGCCACAAGTATGTTTGTTCATCTCTAGTATGTTAATGAAATAACTTAATTGTGCTGAGCATTCTCGAGTGCACAATGCCACACTCAATAAGACTGAAGTGACATAATAGAGAAGCAGCGGCTTCAGAATCTCCTCAAAAAGAAATCCAATAATACTCGAACGTTTTTGAAATTCAATCTGCTCGTTGGTAAACAAAAGGTTTCTTAATTCTTTGGCAGCTCAAAGTTTCAGCTCACCGATGGGAAGAAAAGAATTTTAACTTTTTTTAAAAGTACAATTTATTTAAATAATTATTAAAAGAGTGATGACTTCTGTAGAGCTCTATTTTAATTAGCACAATTTATTTGAAGTACTTGCGAAATTGTGCTAATTTGATTTAAATAGAATAATTATTGTCAACATCACGGAACAATTCACAGCACGTGTTCGGGTAACTTAAGTTGACAACACGAGATTATTTTTTGTTATAAACTTTACTTTGAAATCTCGTGTTTGTCAGCTTAACTTCCCTGACAGTAATTGCTTTTTGTGTGACGTGTGCTTATATATGCATATTATTTATATGGATTGTTAAATGGTTTGGAACTCCGAGACATTGAAGTATATATTTGCATTGTTCAGATAAGAGTAAATATCGCATGTGAATTTGTATTCTTTCTGAAGTGATCTAGTTAAAATAACACACCTGTCATTTTATTTTATATCGGAGTTGCACTCTGATTTCCCTTATGGCTACTTGGCTTTAAGGCGGAATTAACATACAAAATAAAGTGAAAATTGTGGCCAATTAACTGATAAAATCTTGCAAAAATATATTTGAATATTATTTAAATAAATCTAGCTTTTGATTTCAAAATCGAGCATTTTATTGTTTTCTTTTTGCATTGTTTTGATATGAAAACCTGACATTCAAATTAGTTAAGCCGCTTGGCGTTTGATTTTGTTATGGAACAATTGTGTTACGGTCATTTGTTATTTATTTGGAAAATAATAATTATAATTAACTGGCAAGAGGCAAATAGTTAATTGCAAAATGGATTTACTCCTGCAGGCAAAACAACAAGTTGTATGACGGCATTCGTGATATATATATTCATATACTCATGTATGAATATTTAGACAAATTACTGGCTGACAGAGTCACTCACTGACTGACTGACGGACTGACTGAATGACAAAGCGACTAATCGAGCGATCGACCCGAGCAGCAGCTCAATGGCTGACTGACTGATCATTTGTCTGTCGATCAGCCCGTGATTGTTGTTGTCTTCAAGATCGCATAAAGAAATAAATCATGATGACAACAGTTAAATTTGATTATAATTTTTCAACATCAGCGTCAGCGACAGCTTCAGCTTCATTTTCAGCTGGTCAGCTGGTCTCTAGAAGTGCTCTTAAGTAGCATAAATTTGTTCATGTCGCAAGGTCATCGAGTGAAAAATTAAGGCATGCAACATTAATTTGATTTGCGTGCGAATCAAAATGCTTTTTGGGGAGTGTCTCGACACAATCATCATGCAGCAAGAGACACAACAAGAACATAAACTCAACATTTGTATATGTATTTACAAATTGGCCAATACAGTTGGCCATAATATGCTGACAACTTAATCTATTGCCAAGTCCAACGACAGGAACATGACCAAACGAGCCATAATTAAAAAAACAAACGTCACATATTTTTTTAATGCTTTTGTTTTATGCTCAAGATTCGAACCCAGGGCCATTGCTAGAGGGGGCGTATCAGACTCTATACATATATATTTTTTTTAAGTTGTTTAGATAATGACATTCCTCTACGATAATGCCGGCGAATTAACATAATGAAGAGATATTCTTGCTTATTGATCCCCCTCGGTGGGTGACGACTCTGTTTCGTAAATTGTTTATGTAAATATTCTGAGCCGGCTCTATACGCATTTGAATTTTCTACTTTGGCTTTTAATTACCAGCCTGCAAATCGCATTTGCCTTAATATGGTCACAAAACGCGAGTCCAAGTCTATGACTCGATGGGGGTACTCGATCCGAAGTTGGATTCGCGTCGCGGGCCTTTTATGGCCTGCTTTGGGAAAGCGGTGAGAAAGCAAAACTCTCAGTCTCAGTCACGGTCTTGGTCTCGGTCTCAGTCTCAGTCTGAGTCTCAGTCGCAGCTCAGTGGTTGGCTAATTGTGAGCATCGCTTTGGGCCAGCTTCTTGACAAGTTGTTGGCGTCGCTGTTAACGGCGATTGCGTTGGCGATGCCTCGGCATCGCAGTTGCGGGGGCGACGACGTTCATTTTATTTATATTTTTACGTAAATTTATTATTACAAATATTGTTATTGCCGCTTTCAAGCGGAAATACACTCGAAATGCCAGCTAAAGCCACCCACGCATCAAGCCCAACTCAAAGCCATAACAACAACCACCTGCACTTTGGGCTTCTATTCGACTGAGTGAATGACGGTGCGCCAACTCATTCGTTCACTCGTTCATTCATTCATCCAATCATGGGGAAGTGGAAGCTGGCAAATGATCTTTGGCTAAGGCCGAGATAGCCACTTCAGTGGAATCGAGCAGCGAATTGTCGAGCGGAAATGCCGAGCGATTAAGTTGTTGTTTTTAATTAATTTTATACGCATTTTCATTCAGCATTTTTGTTTTTTTTGTTTTGTTTTATTCACAGACAAGCATACGAGTAATTTGCATATTTGACGGCCGCCTAGAAAGTGTCTCAAGTTTTGGGGAAACGTGGGCGATTGTAATATGAATAAGTTGAATTTTACATTTATGAATGGCATAGTAAAAATGGTTGATTGTTGATTGGAGTAACTGATAAAAAGATGGCAATAGAAATTTTAATTTTTAAAGAATTGTTTCAATTAGATTTTGAGACTTTTGTTTATAAAATTCTTTTTTAGCGTGACAAATTTATAGATATTCATTATAATTGTAATTATTAATTAGATTATTTTGAATGAAGTTAATTAAATATAGACTTTCGACAAAAGAACCTTATCTACCTATACTTGAATATTATCTATACATGTATCAAGTAATAAAATAAAGTTTATTTGTTTTATGAATGACATAGTAAAAAGAGTGACAGATGAATAGATACACATTGAAATTTAGATTTTTATATTGCAAGCGATACTTCTCTTAAAAATAGTTGTTGATTATAGTAACAGATAAATAGATAAACATTAATATTAAAATTATTTTACTATTTATTTTTGAAAAATGTGTAAGTTGCATTTTTAGACTTTTTGTTTATTTTAGAATGCAATTAATTAAATGTAGACTATCGACAAATAAAATCCGTATACGTATACTTGCCTATTAGTCATACCTATTGCTTAATATCTATTTTATGAGTCAGATTAGTGGGCAATAAAATTGCTGACAGAAAATTGACTGACAACTTTAGAATTAATCCCTGTCTGAGATATCCATGTCGACCTAAAAAATAGAGATATTTTAGCAATACGCTAGTGTAATCAAAGAGTAATCGTGTGCTAAAATTAATACGCATTCACCGGCTGGCTATCGCAGTGGCTGACAAAGCATAACAAATCATGGCAAGGCGCTAGAGAGGTGCAACTGTAAAAGTCAAAGCGCCAGCTGAGGCAGATCTTGGCCAAGTTAATCGTGAGCGATGGCTGTGGCGTCTGTTTGCGGTGTTTTGTCTGCTGTTCATTGAAACGTGATTTTGACTTGTGATTGCCCATTTTTTGTTGGCTTTTATTTGTTGTTGCTCGATGTTGTTGTTGACGATGTTGTTTTATTGGTTGGCCGTCAACATTTAAGTCATTTAACATTATGTATCAGTTGCGCTGCCAGTTGTAATCCCCCAGCAGGCGCTGTCGTCATCAGTTTGCCTGTGTTTGTCTTGTGTTCTGTTGTGTTGTGTTTATGCTGTTGCTTTTATTAATTTGGCTTCAATTAATTACGCTACAAATTGTCAACAAAACGCAACCGCAGACGCGTACCCCATACCCCATACCCCAATTGCCACCAGTTAATAACCCATGCAAATCTTGATGGGGGCCAGCAACATGTGCCACATGCTGCATGAGGTTCACGCAAATGGACACCGAACATGACATTGGGTTATTGTGGGGATATACTGGATGTTGGATGCTGTGTGTGTGAGAGCTCATTGGCCTGGCTAATATCTGCTGGCGGCATTAACTCATCAGTGGCAGCAACACACACAGCACTGTGCAACACAATCTCGCTCAAAAAAAATACGGAAAAGTCAATGACAATAACAAAAAATGCAATTTGTTGTAATTACACAAGTTGTGTATTTACTCCAATTTAAATTAGTTTCTATTTGCTTGTTTTAGTTGTTGTTGACTAGTGTAATCGAAATCAACCCAAAACGAGGCACAAACACATTGGATAAATATTGATTTTGAGCGATTGGAGCAGCCAGGCTCGACAGTCGCCTGCTGCCAATTATAATTGGAAATCAGTTTAAGAGAATGAGCTTTGGCTGACCCAATGAGGAGTGAATAAATGCGTATGCAAACTGACAGGCGACAATAATTTCAACAATATGTCAATGCAGATGCTCATCAAAGTGATTTTTATCGCTTTTCTCTGCTCTGTTTGGATTCTCTGTCAACGTTCCCAAAAGTTGACACAACGCCAACGCCAACGTTAACGCCAACGCCAACGCCAGCCTCAATGTTGGCCAACATTTTATTATACTATATTCTCATACTACTTGTGTGATTGGTGCGTGTCTGCTTTATAAATAAAGTGACTCAAATAAAGAGGTAAGTGCTATCTGTCAGGGCAGGTGAGCTGGCCAAGATGGGGGAACTGTCGCCGGCTGGGCGAGGGCGTCGCGAATTGGGTTAGTTTTGGGCATGGGCTATAAATTCGACAATTTAATGAGTACATATACTTAGTGGTCAAACATTGGACACATAGATCATCGGAGAGACCAAAGAGCAATTCTTGTGGAATACTTGATAAGATAAAATTATAAATATATATTTTTATTCATATAAATATAAATTCTCATAAGATAAAATATTCAACAATCTCCCAAAATACTTTTAGCGGCAATGTTGTGAAATATTTGATATTTACACTGCTTGTAAATATACAATAAATAATTAAAATATATTGTCTGTAATTCATTCAAATTAGTAAACAATTAACAAATAAATAAAGATAAATACAAATTCTTATTCCGTCTTGTTTATTACCAATGACGTAAAATTTTTAATAATCTTCAGACTTCAGCTACACAATAAATAAATGCATAAAGTGGTAAAACTTGTACTGTCAACTGATGTATTACAGGCGACACGCTTCAAGGGGGTCAGAATTGTGAACAAATAGCGCAGTCTTTGATCTTGAAATGCATTTTGCATTTACGCACATTAAAATTCAATCAAATGTGAAAAACACGCATATAAAAGGAGAAACAAAAAATACACTATTTGTCGAGTGTTAAGAGGGCTATTAGATTATGACAGCAGCTATTTTTATACCGACTGGAGTTGGGTATTTATAGTAAAGATCGCGTTGAGTGTGGCATGTTGAGTCGCTGCTCCGTCGGTGGATGTCACATCACGAATGTCGCCTTGGGTTTCAGTCTCAGTCGCAGTAATTGCAAATAATCAGCGTCAATTGGCGTGGCCAAAACCCCGCTCGAGGTTCGCAGACTGAGCCAGAGACAGAGCCAGAGACAGAGCCAAGTGGAGTGCGGACAACAGATGAAAAGGAAAGGAAAGACGCCAAATAATGTGGCCTACGCACGGTACTGAATGGGAGAGACATCTACCTCTGGCCGGCGCAATAAAAACGCGTTTCAATTTCAAATTGATTGCCAGTCGCTTATTATTATTATTTGCTTTTTATTGTTATTTCGCTTTTTAATGATTGTCACTGTGCTGTTGTTGTTACAATCACTTGCTGGGTGTTAAATACTCGTGCGAATTTTTTTGTTACTGGAGGCCACCAACGTCCAAACATTTAGGCGCCACCCCCACAAAAAAAAATAAATAACTAAAAAACAACAGTACACAGAAGTAAGCATTTTTTTGCAGCCACGTTTCTTTATTTGTTTTTCTTGCTTTTCCAGCCCAATTGCCTCCGGCATGCTGAGACCCCCAACACGAAGGCGTCGCCCAATGGCAAAATATAAAAAATTAGTAGATAAACAAAGATTTCGTGATCTCAGGTCAGCGTTAAGAGTTGACCAAATCAATTATAGTTGCATGACCAAAATAAATATATACGTAAAGACACACATACAATATCCATACTATACAATGATTATAATAATTAAGTAGCTCAGGAATTTGTATAACGTCAGAAAATATAAACACAAATCACACCTTTGCATAGGAAATTATTATCTTTTATTTTATAATCCCCGTTTTAAGTGTCTACATCACGCTTCCTGACTTTGAGTTCTCATCTCGTCACTTTTGTTGTTTTATTACAAATTGTTAGCATTTGCTTTTAGCACTTTGTTAGTTTAAATTGAAATTCGGGAATATTTATTAATAAGTACTTAGTAAGATTTTGTAAGTGGCTTTTGGAATATATAATTAGCAGAAGATCATTGCTTTTGTAACTCATTCTAAAAAGTTTGTTAGAAATTAATTTCCCTTTTTTTCTAAAAACTTAATTGAGTTGTTAATATGAATTTATTGCGAAGTGTTTAAGTCATGTTAAGAATATAATTAGTAGGAGATTTCACTTTTGAGACTCAATCATATATTTAAATTTTGCTTCGTTTTAAATATTAATAAGTAATAAGTACTATTTAATTTAATAATTTTACCAATACAATTAGAAGGAGATCTGTCTGTTAAGACTTATTAGAAGTTTTTTGTGTTATTCATTACTATGTATTCAAACGCATACACCATAAAAATGTTCTTTCTGTCCAACTATTTTTAAGAATTTTTTCATTTTGACCTGCAATATCCTGAGCTGCTGCCAATCTTCCTTGGTCTTTGCCTTTGTGCTTGGCTGACTTGGTTTTTTGCGTGTGTCGCGACCAATTGGCTACCTTGGGTTCGAGCGCTTTCCCACAAGCCAAACACTTGAAATGAATCAATGCGTTGCCCAGTTCTTAGATTGCCTTGTAGTTACATATTTGTACGTGTAGTTGTATGTAGTACCTCGTAGTCGATGTTTGTTGTCTGAGTTGTTATACCCTTTCCTAATATGGGCACAGTCGCCATCACACACTTGTGACTTGTGTGCTTCAAGTGAGTAAGCGAGATTGTGTGTGCCGCTTGTGCAACACACATCCAATTGGAAATGAAAAACTCTGACCTACTAATCACCGAGCCAAAAAGCCAATAAGAGTCAACAACAGCAACGGCAACAACAACGACAACAGCAGCAAGTGCCACAAAGCAGACAACGACAACATCGACAGCCCAAGAAATCAAAAGATGGACAATAACTTTAAACCAGTTTTGCGATGTCGAGCCTTGTTGCACGTTGCAAAGTTGCAAAGTTAGCCTAACGCTTTTCGCTTGTACTGAGAACTGTTTGGCGCACAAATTTGTTTTGAATTTGATTATGTGAACTATTTGGGCGCACAGGTTGTCCCCACAGCACCAGCAACAGCAACAGAGACGGAGTGAGAGTCAGAGTCAGAGACACAGAGACAGAGCCCAATTGACATTTTATGCTGTATTAAACGACAACTCGAACATGGGAGACAGCGAGACAGACAGAGACTGCAAATTGCGGCGTTTCACAAAAATTATTATGTTAAATTTAACTGGAAATAGCACACAAGGACATTGGCGCATGCGCCCCCAGACGGCGCCAACTGGTCGACGATGGCGTCGCCGATTGTTGGCTAAATTGATGATGACGATGCTTGTGGAGTGTGAGCGAGAGAGAGAGGGAGAGGGAGAGAGAGGTGGGAGGACCGCAGAGACGTCGTAGTCACAGATTATCGCTGAGTTTTGTTTTGTTTTGTTTTGGCATAAATTTCAATTGCTCGCATTTAACAACAATTTAAAGCAAATTAAATTTTGTGCAGCCGTCGATTATTGGCTGCTGATAGGCGTGTGCATGCACAAACATGTACATACGAGTGTATAGAGCGCCATCTATTGCCGGTTAGCGGCAATCCCTGCTCCCTGCTGCCATGTGCATATAAAGTAATTTTCTGCTACATTAGCTCTGCGTTTTGCGCTCATTGGCTGTAAGAGCCACAAGATGGCAATTCAAGTAACTATTTTATGTCCCCAACTACGACTGTCGCATACACTGCCAAACTTAGCTCTCAAGTTAACATATAATATATGAGGTACTTATGTGATGCTTTGATCGATTGCCAAAGCAGCTTGTAAACCACTTTTTAGGGGTTTTTATGGGTCATAATCGTAAAAGATGCTCAGACAAAATTATGAATAATTTTGCGGTTCTGACCAAAGTTGTTCAAGTTTATGACTGCTTATGGCCAAGTTCTTAAGTTCTAATATCAATGATTCATTTCTGCATTAAATAATGATTTATTTGATTGACCAACATTAAAGCTGGTTTCACAAACAAGATTTCTTATACCAAATATATTTTGTATTTAATTTGGTAATAATATATAATGTAAATTATCCAAAATGGCAAATACTAAATGTATATGTTAAATTCTAAGTCTGTATAAATCACAAAATAAGAAAGAAAATAAATAAAATAATATTAATGCCAGTCTTAAATGTAATCTCGTCTAACTCCAATTTTGTTACCAGCTGCCTGCCTAATCTGTTAGGCACTGCTTTATGTAGTACATCAATTAAAAGAAATTATTATAGATTTGTTTGGAGTACCGCACTAACTGCTGCCACTGCTGCTTTGGCTGCTGTTGCTTCTTGTGTTCATTGGCTTCTTGGCTGCGTTCCATCGCCCACCATCGACTGGCAGCAGCTCCGAGCATCGGGCAATGGCATCGCTGGTCGTCGTCGTCGTCGTCGTCGTCATTGGGGCAACCCACATCAAATGCTCCACTTAGACGCGCTCCATTGTTTCCGCATTCGATTAAAAATGATAAATGCCTCACTGCGCTCAAGTGAAAACAAAAACCGCAGACGGCTAACGGCCAACAGCAAGCAGCTAAGAGCAATCGGCTAACGGACAGAGCCACTGACTGGGCCCAGTTTGCTTAGCCGAGTGAGTTAACTGCGTTTGCGTTGCCTTCGACTGCGGCAATTGCCTCATTTTCTTGACCATTTTTAATGTCTCGTTTATGGATGCTGATAAAGAGCATTATTTTTATCCATTCCCTCGTTCGATCTCTGCTCGCTGTCTTGGCGTAATTATTTGATTAATTTTATTGCCTGCTCAGTTGAGTCGAAGTGTGTGCGACTGTGTGTGTGTGTATATCTGTGTTTTGACTTTTGGGGCGTTTGGAGTTGTCGATTAAATAAATCGTTTATGCTTTTGTTAAATTGCACGCATTAATTAGCTGCGCACATTTTGAGCCCATTGGCGAAACCAAAGTCAAAGACATGCCCAAAACAGATGCTAACTCCCACCTTCATCTTTTGCTCCACTGCCTTTCTTCTTATGTATTTCTTTCAATTATTTCCATGCTGTGAAAATTAATCATTCTGCATAATTATTTTAATTATTGATTATGTGAAGTCATTGCCATAAATCCCGCTCGATAGCACCTCTTAGTGGGGGCACCCAATTAATCCTAATACAAATTGTGCCTCTCGCAGCTCCAAATACCGACTTCAATTCCGTTGAGCCGCAGCGGCAATTTGATCAAATGTTTAACGTGGCTCAAATTCAACAGACTGGCCACAAATACAAATAGACCAAATGCACGCTTCGACTATTTGCGCCGAGTTGAGCTTGATTATGTGATTGCAAATAGGCGTAGTTTAGTTTATCGTTTATTTATTTTAGAACCATTAAAATAATGTAAAAAGCTTGTGAAGATGAGAGAAAAGAGTTTCTTTTTACCTGACCAACCAAAAATTTCGAATTTTAATTCAAACTAATCATTTTTACTATCTTTTATATATATTTAATAATCTCAAATTAACGAGAGTTAATTTCTCAATGTCAACACTTCCTAGTCAACTTAAAAATAAATATAAATTAAAGTAACAATTGTCTCATGATTAATGATTTGTAACTTGATTTTTGTAACTCTGATCAAATATATCAATCAATGCCTGTCTGCAAGTTCTTAAATTCATACACTATTAATTAATTTATGCCTTTTGATCAGCACATTGAGTATGCAATCATCAAGACAGCTCAATTATTTATAACTTTTTAAATAACCACTTCTTTTAAATTGAACTGCAACCTCAAAACATTAAATTCATGCCGTCAAGAAGTTCTCAAATCTTCCGAAGTGCTTATCATCTGCAGCAGCAAAACAACGGGAAAAAAAGTTGGCAGTTGATTTTACTGGTCATGACTTGGCAATTTTTCCTCATTGCAACTAATTTGCCACACTTACCGCATTTAAGGAGACAAAAAAAAATGACTTCATTTCGCTTGGAAGCTGCACTCGCTGATTATTGTTGTTGTTGCAGCGGTTGTTCCTGTTTTCGTTGTCGTTGTTGTTGTTGTTGTTGCTGGCGTTGGCGGCTTTTGGTCATTTGGCCAGTGGGCGCTGGCACAGTGCACTAATAAACATAAAGAGTAAACAAGACCATATAGGGTTATATCGGTCAGCAGTATTATATCTGCTCTGGCACTTTTTTGCCATCATTGTTTCGACTTGATTTTCTTTATTTATTTCATATATGCTTTTTTTCGTTTTCTTTGCATCACATGCATTTTTCATGGGACGCGACCATCCTTGGCTTTTGCTTTCTGCTGCTCGATTGGACGGATCGTTTGTCCGATTGGCCGCTGGGTTGGGGGCATTGCAAATTGTCAAACCGTTATGTATGGAGTATAGGTTGTTTGGTAAGGCACAGAGAAAGTCCAACTGCCCTGAGGGCTTTACTTGAACTTCAACTTCAACAACAGCGAATTGCGTTGGCGTTGGCGTTGCCGTTATGGCTGTGGCGGTGAAATATTAAAATTATACAAGCATTTCCTTAACAAGACGACAACGATCACGGCGCGAGAAAATGAGCAATGCGACAGATGTATCTGCATTTTATGCAGAAAAACTGCATTTCAAATCCCAACAGCAAACTGAACTCCCATTCCCATTCCCATTCGCAATCCCAGTTCCACAGCAAAGTCCCAGTGCGGTTATCGCCATGACAGCTGTCAATCATTTGCTCTTGGCATATATAAAAAGAAGGCAACAAAATTCAAGAAAAAAATAAAGGATGACTGATGCATCTGAGTTACGAGTTCGGTTGCGGCCGCGACGAGAAAGTTGAAAACTTTAATTGTACCGTCGGTTCAATTAGCGGTACAAGTGATTTTATAGCGCCCGCTTCCAATTCATTAAGTATCTTCTTAATAAATGGACTCAAGCTTCTCATGGACTTTCAGGTAAAAACCCAGTGGAATTGCTCCAAAAACCTGTCGCTGGGTGTTGGCCCAGAAATTAACAACCATAAATGGAGCGCTACAAGTGACGTCGCTGTATAAATATGAGGCACATTTGGACAATTACTTTATTTACGCACTGTTCCTCTCGGCCATTGATTTATGCAGTCCGCAGACTTGGGCCATCGTCCATCGTCCATTGCATTGTTAATTGCAGCAAAATGCAGATTTTTTCGGGATACTTTCCTCTCTCCCACACACTTCCCTTTGTCGCAATTCCTGTTTCAGTTTTGGTCTGGCCGAAAAACAAAGATAAACAGCGACAGTTTTTACACAACCATCGATAAAGCGGGCGACGTTTTTTCATTTTTTTTTTCTGTTTTTCTGACGCGTCGCTGGGAAAGGGAGTGAAAGGAGGCGAACCTTGCTGCCTGTCCTGCCAAACTCATTAAAACGAATCCTTTTTAATGGCCAAAAGTTTGTCGCTGTTGCTGCCGCTGCTGATTCTGCCATAATCAGTAAAATTAAGGCCGAGGCAGTTGAAGGTTGAAAGCTGGTCGTTGCCAATGTCGTTAGCATTGGGGCCAGAACATTACAAAAAACAACCCATAAACAGTAGATGGCTAGTTTCGTTTTTTGTGCAAGCATTTTTACGACCTTCAAACTATTTTTTACATTCGACATTTTTTATTTTCGATTATGGGAACTAATTAGCATAGATAGGGCAATATAAAATCAGTTTGATTTATTGCATAGAATCATTGTACTTACTGTGCATTAAATGACGAATGCCAAAATTAAATGGGTCAAAAAGTAAAATGATAGCTTTGAGCTTACCAAATTTGAAAACGGATTCAATTTATTATATAGAATCAATATATTTATTGTATTATTTATTTGAACAGTCGACATTGAATAAATGACCATAAAAAATACTATTAAGATTAGGAAATGAGAAACTTGAATGTACCTAATTGTTATAATTTTTAAATTAAATATGAATAAATAATTATTTTAAAATTTAATAAATTCAAAAACAAAATATTGTTTGCATATCATTGGAATAACATAATTTTTAAAATGTTTAAAATACATAATCTATGTTGCCTTTTGCGCTGATGTGTAAGCATGGATATCTGAAAGAGCTTAGCTTAACTTTTCATAAGAAGTTGCCATACTCACACATGCACAACACACACACACACAGCCACACACACGCACACTGGGGCACAAAGGCACATCCATGTAATGCGCTTGGATTTAATATTGGCAGCAAGTACTCAAAGGGGCAGCTTAGAGGCGACAACTTGTGTGTCATACGCGACGCAACTAACAACTTACTTAAACCAACAAACGCGCTCTACAAAAGACACACAAAGACATAGAAATACACAGATACTCACGCACACACACACACATACATGGACATTGTCATATGACACTCAAAAGGCCCAAGGCAGCAGCTAAGCGACATAAACGTGCAGTTTTCATCCACCCATTTGTGGCCAAAAGGGGTCGAAGAAGCGAAGGGGACTGGGGGGGGGGGGGTGGGCCACATTTCTGTCTGCTTCTTGGCCAAAGTGTCCCATGCCTCCGGCTCGTCCCATCGTCCCCTGGTCTCCTCCACGGTACGTGGCCATGCTGCAGTACGGCGCACTAATTACGAAAACTCAGCACGTTTCGCCATGCTGTGTGCCTGGCTGGTTGGCTGCCCCACTGTGGCACACAGGCGAGGCGGGTGATCGCCCCGTCGTTGCCTGAGTGGTTAAATGCTGCAGTAATAGCGGCGACATGCAACGCGACAGTTGGGTGGCGAAGGCGAAGGCGAAGGCGATGGCGATGGCGGCGCAACAAAAGTTAAAACATTGCGGCAGCAATAAAAACAACATTCGCTTTAGTTTCAGCCACAGCTTTGGCTTCAGCTTCGGCTTCGGCTCTGCCATTGGTGCTCTGACTTTGGCTCTGACCCTCCCTCAGCTGGGGGGTGAGCTGGCGATGGCTTTGTAACTGTATTACTGATGAATCCTGCCGCACGGTGTGGGGCCTAGTTTCGCCAAAGTCAATGTCTGACGTTGCCGCAAACCGCGTCCAGCAGTTGTGGCAAACATAAGCAGCGTAATGAGAAATGCATCAATTGCACAAAATTGTTTTGCTGCAGCAGGACCTCGATTTGCCCTAAATAATATGCACTTAATTACAAAACGCAAAAGTTACCAGCTGATTAACGATTATATTATTTAAGAAAAGGGTTGATTTTATAAAGAGATAAAAAGTTTTGCGAACTTAAATATAAGAAACTTAACAAGAACAAAACTCTAAAAATAAGTTTATAAATCAGTGTGAAAACTAAGGCACTAATTAGTATAATGGTGCTGTTAAGCAAAAATGGCAATAAAAGATCTTGCACTAAAACCAACTTGGCTAATGACAAAAGCCAAGCTGGTAATTTGAGCAATGAATAAAAAAGGGAAATCACTGCAGTCTTAAAAATTGAATCAATTATTTTTTAAATTTTACATTTATGCTAAATGGAATTAATTGGATTTAACATTCGTTGTTTTGACTTCATGATTTGCACCAGCGAAGCTAATACATTTTTTCTTAAATTGCAGTTGAGCTTCCGAAGCCAGAGGGAAACCTTTGTTCAGTTCGTGAAATGTCCTTCACAGCAACATTAAAACAAATCCACTGCTGGCAGTCATGCAATCCTTTTCACACACTCGCATACGTATCGAATATCCTGCACATCAACAAGCAAATAGGGTAGCTAACAAAGGGCACTGTGCCCCGTTGCCCCATGCCACATGACAAGCATTTGATTTGCAACTAACGACACCAGGTTTTTATACGGCAAACGCCAACTACATATTTGCAATCTTTACGTCGACTACATGGCTATAAAAATAAATTACACAAAGCTTAAAACTTATGTGCATCAGGAAGAAAAATGGCTTATGGACGCGCAACGGAACAAACGAATGGAGCAAGCTAGCAAAGCACTTGAGGGGCAGAGGAAGGGGCTATGAGGACGTGGGTGAAACGACAAAATGACCAATCGACCTGACCCTCAAATGGCAACGTTGATGAACGTGTATTGCTCCTTATACAACGTTCAATTGGAGCGATCCAATGGGAGAGTGAGAGATAAGGTGGAGAGAGGGGCAGAAGGGACAAGGTGGCAGCTAGGAGCTAACGGCAAAAGGTAAAGCTTTAAGCCGACAATGAAGACATTAACATGAGCAACGACGACGATGTCGACGACGACGACAAAACTCTACGCCATGGCTCATCACATTAATCTTCTTAATACGCCCATCAATAATTCAAAGCCAAGCCATGACCATGCCAGACCATGTCAGAGCATTGCCAAGTGCTGCCAAAAGTTGAGCGGACACGCAACCATATAGGAGTCCAAGTATTGAAGTATTGTTTGGCCAAGTGTTGAGTGAATTATGAGGCACTGTTCAGCTTCAGCTCAGCTTCGGTTTGGTTTCGGTTTCTGTTTCAGTTTCGTTTTCGCTTCACTTCGAGTGGTGGCCACCTTCAAGAGGCAACTGTTTGTCGTACATCAAAATCAAACTATCCAACACTCGATGTTCACAATCACACTCACACACACGCTCAAATATTGAACTCTATGGCAATCGACAATGAAGCTTTATGGCTCGTTACCATTTGATTTATGCGCAGCTGCCAAACAAAAAAACCAAAAACGAGAAACCAAAAAAAATGAAGAAGGTAGTGAAAATGATTTCATATCTCGCCCAAAGAGTCGGACAGTGAATGCCTCTGAATGTAATTGTATTTGAATGACATATGCATGGCCAGCAGAGACTCTGTTGGCCAGGCCAACAGTGGCATGTGTCCATTGTCAATGTGACAGCGTCAGCCTCAATGGCACTGCCAGTGACAAGCGGGCTCAGAAGGCGCCCCCAACCTGTCCATTGTTTTTGGGCCATGCACACAATGTCCTCTGCTCCTCACCTGATTCCATCTGCAGCAACAATTTGGAATTTCTGGTGCTGTCGCCGATTTTTACGCCTACTCCGACTCTCAAGTGCTGCTCCTTTGTTCTGCCTCGATTGTGAACGCAGCATTGTTGCAGCATTTCGGCAAATGTGTCAAGCCTTCGAATCAGTTTTAGCTCTTTCTCTTTGCGCAGATAGCTTCCTTATCACTGCGAGCTTAAATGCCACTGATTGTGTCAAAGGTTCGAGTCACATGATAAGATTTATATGCTCCGATGCTGCCTATAAAAGAAGCCCACAGCTGCCGAAAAACACATATTATAGTTTCAAGAATTGCCAAGCAAAGTCAAAAGTAAGTGACAAGTGTTCAAGTGGTTTCGAATTAAGTGGAAAGGAATTCAATTTGAGTTTTGTGATGAATATCCTAGAATTTCAATACAAACAGCAGTGCAAAGAAAACAATAATTTAAATGCAACAAAACGTATTGGCAGCGAGCAACAAATATTAAATCCAAACATATTTTGATTTTAATTTTGAATACAAGAAAAAAGTAATCGCTAAAGTGAACTTTGATTTAATTCAATTGTATTCAAGACATATTTAAATTATTGCTGGTGTTTTATATTTATATATTGCAGTTGGTGTTCTGAAATAATTTTATATTATTGCTGGTGTTTTTAGAACTATTTATAATTATGTTTTGCTGCCTGTGTCGTAAATTAATTTTGGAACAATTTGTTTTACAACTAATTTCAGCTAATCAACAATCAAAATGAACTTCTCCTGGTTGGGTCTGCTCATCTTCGCCCTGATTGCTGTCGTCGTCTCGGCCGGCAAATGCCCCATTCCCTTCAAGAACGAGAAGAACCAATGCGTCTCAGATCGTACCATCCGAGGAGAATGCCCTGTGGGATCCACCTACAAGATCAATGTTAACAAATGCGTCTATGGAGCTTAGAAATCTGCGCAAATAAATGTAATTGAAATTAAATCAATTTTAGTTTTTATTTTTTGTTATTGTGCACTTCATTATCAATGTGAGCGGCATTCACCCAATACTCAGCTGACCTAAACAAAAACTATATGCGACCTTCTCTTAGTCAGAATCGAGAGAAGTCCGAATTGAGGCTGCTGCTGATAAGTAGAGCTCAAAAGCTCGTCTCTCGGCTCTATATAAGCTTGCAACCGAGTGCAGTGCAAGCAATAGTTTCATTTTCTACGCAATTAAGGTGAGTCTGTGAATGTTATCGATCGGCAATAATTGCAATTTCTCATACATGTGATAGTCAACTCTGAGACAATGAACTGCAATTGGGCCTGGTTAATGATGCTGCTGCTGTCAGTGATTGGCGGTGCTTTGGCTAGTGGCTGCCCCGCCGGCTACACTGCCGAGAAAACCAAGTGCGTGAGCGTGCGTCCCGTTCATGGTTCCTGTCAGCATGGATCTACATATCAGCTTGGCCTCAATAAGTGTGTGCTCGACTAAGAAAACAACAAACACAATCAAGTATTTCCAAGAAAAGTTTGTTTACCAGTTCTTAAACATGCATTAATCAGTGACCATTTACGAATTCTTATCAATGTGTTTCAAATGAAGCCGAACTAATCTGAATACGTGAAATTCAAATAAACTTAGAGGTTGTCTTCAATTGATTGTGTTGCTTATTTAAATGCGTGTTTTACTTTCACTCACAAATGCTATTTTCAGCTAATAGCATATTAAACTATTGCTAAAATAATTAATCATATGTTAGACATGAAAATCAGCTTCAACTTTTGTATTATTTTGTGCTTGTAAGCTGCAGTTATTTGCTACATTTTCATTTAATAATTGGGTCTTTGTGTCAAGGCGAATCTATATATATAAAGTTCAGTTTAAGGGAATATTTTGCGAGCAACATTCACGTTCACAATTTATAACAAAAGTCATGTCGCTTGAGCCAATTATTATTTGAGCCAAGCGAGCTGGTGGGCGCATGTTTTTGGCCAAAAGTTCAACAAGTGCTGCAAATTAACGAACATGTCACGCGGCTGCCGCTGCTGCTGCTGTTGATGCTGCTTTTGATGGCCAGACAGAGAGACGAAGAGAGCGAGAGAGAGAGAGAGGGGAAGAGTCGCTTTTGCCATTAGTTTATTACCATGTAATTGACTCAACGCTTGTCAGGCAACATTGACGTCGTCGTCGTTGACGGCAGCTCCTGCGGCTTTAATGTGCTGCATTTAATGACCAGAGTGAAACCAACACCAACATCAACATCAACACCAACACCAACACTAACACCAATCAACACCAGCAACAACAACATTAGCAGCGTTGACAGCGCATCAAAGTCAAAGCGGTTTTGTCTGCCATCAGTTCAGTCTGTCCGACTGTCTGTCTATTCGTCAGTCTGGCAGTTTGGCGTGATTAGCGTGATTGGCTGCCTGCACTCTGGCCCCCTTATCAAACGGCATAGCGGCAACAGCGGTAACAGCAACAGCAACAGCAACAATAATAACAAACGCTTTGGCTATGGGTTTGACTTACGTAATCGAACGCTTCACAGCTTCATCGCTCAGTTGAGCGTAGTTCAGCTAAGTTCAGCTGTGATTGGTTCAGTGGTTCAGCGGCTGCTATAAAATTCATTAAAAACTTTGTCCCACTGCGAAAATGCCTACGAAAAAAGAAAGCGCAAAAAACAAATGAAAAGAAAAACGCCTGCAACATTTAACAGCAATAGCTGAGGGAAAAACTTTACCAAGTCCAAGCTGTCGACAGGATGTGCAGCAAACCCAATTGCATATGCCAATGTTACAAAACTTTTACCAAGCAAAATGCCCTTCCTCAGCCATTACTCTGCCCGTCGCTTTCCTTGCTGCTCCAGTGCTGACAACAAACTCAATTGCCTTGCAAAACATCAAACCCTTAAGACTGTTACATCAAGCCAAAAAAACGTTGACTTCTAGCGGGTTTTTTACGGCGACAATACGCTAACAAAACAAGTGGAATTTCTTGCTGTTCTGCACATAATCAATATATACGATATAACATAATATTATATTATGAATCAATAATATATAAACATGTCATATAGATGTTACAAGACCCATATTGTTTTTTTAAATTTATTATTTAGAATATTGATTTAAACTTCATAGAGATAAGAATATTAAACCTTCGATAAATATTAATATATATAATTTAACTAGATAATAAGTGAATAACTTCAGAGCAATCTTGAGGAAAAATCTTAATTGCGAACCAAAGTATTATCAATTTTGTGTTATTCGATGCTTTTTCTACTATTTATCCACAAATAATATTTATCGTAATATAAGTTTAGCAAATTTAAAGTGATATTCATATACATATGTGTAATTCAATTATTGTTCTACTCTTTAGCTTGAAAGTCGCCAGAAATCGAGCCAAAAAGATGGGTCAATTGCAGCTAGGGGGACATAACTAACGCCATAAACTAACATTCTTGTCACTGGGGCTTGTAAATTTCTATGACTTGCATAAAAATGGCCCCCGAACGCTTCCGACGCTCGGGGGTTTCCTTTTGGCCTAAAAGTTTTCCGTGCGACGGCACGTTGGCAGGATGGCAGGAAATAAGGAAATGTTTTCAGCAGTATTTGCTGCCTGGGCAGCGACATTTATCAGTCAGTTGTTGCGGTGGTCTTGTCCATGGTGGCTTGTTGGACAATTTTAAAACTGTCACAAGTGGCCGTTGCTGCCACCTCCGATGGCACCACAATTGCCATCCAGCAGGCAGCAGGCAACTGTCAGACAGGCTGCAGTTGCCTCAATCGCCGCATGTTTTCATGTATCCTCGCTCAGATACTGGAAGCGGCTCCCTGCTGGGCCTGTAGTGCAACTCACGCGTAAATATGACAAACATAAGCAGTAAAGTTCTGGCCAACTGATAGCCGACGCCAACGCCAGCGCCAACACCACTGTAGTGGCAGCCACTGTTGGCCAAAACTTTTCGCCAAGACGTTGTCGCAAGTTTATGCTCCACATTGCACTCTCTCTCTTTCTCTCTCTCCCACTCTCCATCATTCTCTACTTTCTTAGCCGTTGTTGGCTGCATTTCAAGAATGTTGCAATGCCGCGCTCTTATCGCGCTCGACATTGTCCTGCGGCCTGCGACTGCAAAAAACGAAAGTGTGGCCATAATTTCAGTCTGTTCAGCTGTGTTGTTGTTGTGGTTGTCGTTGCCATTATTTTTGTTGGTGTTGCTGTTGTAGTTTTTGCTCTTGTTGGTTTTGTGCTTAAACTTTTCGCATGCCCGTCAAAGTTTATTGATGCTGACGATGCAAACCTCTTTGAAATTATTTAAATACGCCCTTAAAGCATTCTCGAATGCGAGTCTAATTATGCTTAGCATTATCGTTAATGGGTTTTCCTGACGACTTTCAAGTTTCGTTTCTTAATTACACTACCCAACAAGTTCGGTAGAGTCTTTTTTTTTTACAAAAATTTGCATTTTAATACATTTTTGAAACAATTGAATTTATATTCGATTCCCCTGCTCAATAGCTTAATCCTTTATTTAAATATTTGCTTTCGATTTGCTGTTTCAAATAGTTTGTTTTATTGTGCTGGTTATTTCAGTGTCCCAGATAGACATGTTTTCTAGCTTGTTTTGTGTGAACATTCAACTTTTCCAAAAACTAAAAACAAGATGGCGGTTTCCGCTCTCTGCATGTGTGTGTGTGTGTGTGTGTGTGTCTCTGTCTGTGTGTGAGTGGCCCACAGGCACAAAAACTTTAATTTGAGTTATTTGCACGAGTAGTAGTTGAAATTATATTATAATTTTACCGCTAGAGTAAAAACAAAAACTTCAACAGTGATAAGATGAGACAGACCGCCAGAATACAGTGTGTGCGTCTCCCTCGATCCCTCTCTCCCCATCTCTCTCTCTCTGTCTGGCGTTAAATCCATCTAGCTGCACTCCTCACTCACTTGTGTGTCATCTCATAAATGCTTTTAATGTGACGTGCACTGGGCGAAGCTGCGGCGAAACTTCGCTCAAAAACGACAACTAAATCGGATGCGAACATATGTTCCATGAATGCAAAAACGATGTATCTCAATCTGCAGTGGCCTGTGTCTTATATGTGTGTGTCTGTGTGTGTGCTGTATGTGCGTGATGTTGTATGTACGCTCTTCACGTGTATTTGGGTTTTGTGTGCGCTGAAGTTTTGATTGCCAGTATTCTCGAGCGATGTGACAATATGGACGCGAAATTGTTGTCGAAATTATGAAATTGAATTGATAGATTTTAACTATATTTAAAGTTTTTATCAAAAAATATAGAAAGGTGTTTTTATCGAAGCCACGAAATTATACGAATTATGAAATATACGGATTCTGCACTGAAATAAAAAAACAAAAATGTATATTGATCAATTAGAAAGAGTTTATTAAAGATTGCTTTAATGCAATATTAAATTTTCGGATTTTGTCTTGAAGAATTACGTAATTGATAACATATTGAATATATTTGTTTTAAATATTGTTTAAATTCATATTTTAAATTACAGAATTTAATATAATGGAAAAACTTAACTTATAGTAGATTTAAAAAAAAAATTTTTTTCTCTCAAAATATTGTCTGAAATTTATATTTTAAATTTAGAAATAATTATAGAAGTATTACGTAATTAATAGTAGAGCAAAAATAATTAGTCATAGTTGTTATTTCAAGTATTGTTCAAATTAATATTTTCTATTCCAATTGCATGAGATTTGGCGCTGTGCTTCAAGTTGCAATGGTCCTCGAAAAGTCCTCGAACCAATTGTGCGCTGGCTAAGCAATTATGTAACTCTTTGAGTGGTTGACGTTAACGTTAATGCAATTTGGCAACCTTGTTTTATAGTCCTTAGCCACTTGAAGTTTTAGCGCATTTGTTCGTCCCCTCCTCAAGGTTATCGCGACACTCTGGTCGACAATCCACCTTTAGCTCTGCCATCGTGCTTTTATATATACTGATGTATGTATGTGTGTGAATTTGGGGGTTGTGTGTGTTAAACCAGCAAATCAGCAGCAGGTGCCTTTTAATTGCATTGCTGTTATTTCATTATTACTGCACTTTTGCTGCACTCGTTGTTGCCGTCGTTGTTGCTGCTGGGATGCTGTTCGCCCTTCTCGGCTCTGTCGTGCACTTTTATGGAAACTTATTTCGGCTTAAGTTTTATCTTTATTTCTTGCTGTGCGGATTAAAAAACAAATGGTGAAAAGAAACAACGAAGGCAGGAGGCGAACTGCACCAAGGCGAAGTGAAAAAGCAAAACTTTTTATTTGCTGTGACAAATTTTGAGCAGATAAAACTCAAAAACTTCTCTGCACGGGGTTGTGGCCAAAATAAATTCGGCATGCAGACCCCAACCAAACCCATTCAACCCCATCCCCATTCCCATTCCCATTCCCAAACCCCCCGAATTCTCCAGTCCGCCGCACAGAGCAAATGTCGAGTCGGTTGTGGCAGGAACGTGCACCGTTAGAGCAAATGGCAACGGTAAAGCTAAATTAAGAAATTTTTGGCAGAACTAATGCGGCGCATTAGTCAAATGTCAGAATTATTTGGGGTAGAAAACAATTTCGACGAAAGTCAAACTTAAGAAATTACACTGGTCAGCAGGCAATGTGTTCTTTTAAAGCAAACAACAAACTGAGTAGGATTCTTTAACACAAGAGAACGCTTCTATTTATCAGATAATTTGAATAAATCTTGTTGCTCATCGTTGTAGGGTAGAATATGAATTATATTTGTATTCATGCTTGGCTTGAGCAATTCAGTCTTTGCTGCACAGTGTTATCGATAAACTTTAAATTGGATTAGAAACCAAAGTTCGGTTGGTCTGCACACGCCTCTGGTATTTTGCCTTTGACTTTGCGTGCGTTTTGGCTCATTTGCTGGCATTTCGCATACGCCCCGTTGCACTCGTTGCCAGTGGCCGCCATGCAAATGCCGGAAGTTGCTAAGGAAGCGTTGAATTTATGGCCAATGGATCAAAAATGAACACAGCTACTGCCTCGACTGCCTCAACTGCCTGGACTGCGGCTGCTGCTGCTGCTGCTGTCAGTGAACAACGGAAAGCGCACTGTGAGAGCCAGCTTTGACGAAGCATGTTCTTTTTTGCAAGGGGGTAGCATGAGTTATGGGCCTTTTGGGTCGTGTTGGTTTTGTCATTTGGCTAATTGTGCCCGTAGGCCACTTTTTTGACAGGCCAACATAAATTTGTTGCAATTAATTAAAGCCGCAGAAGTCACCGAAGTTGAAAATGCGAAATAGAAATATCACAAATTTTGCGGCATCGCTGTGTGTGCCCTCTGGCGACCAGGCTGCGTTTTTTTTTGTGTGATTTATATTACGCTAATTGATTTATTGACAGATTCTTATGGCCAATTGCGTTGACAACGTCTGAACGTCTGCAGTTTGTCGCTTCGTTGCGGCCATTTATGGCGCCATGGACATGAACATGGTTTCTGTTTCGGTTTCTGATTTTTGTCTTCTCTTTATTTCTCTCGCTCGCACCTTATTTGATTAACGTTCGATTTTCACAATTTATGAAACTTCATTAAAAAGCGCGAAATACGCGACCCACGTTGTCAATACGCACGTGCAGCATGCGAAAAATGTTAATAAAGTTTTTCCAGGCATCCGTCCTGTCCCTTTTGGTGCGTTTGCCGTGTCGCCATCTTCATCATCAGATGCCATTTTTCATTGGAAATTGAATTTATTTGCTGTACATATAGGCGCGACTGCGACAACAAGTGCGTGTGATTGTGATTGTGAGTGTGAGTGTGTTTGTGTCTGTGTTTGTGCGTGCTTCGCTGCGGCCTTTAAGTCATACGGTGCTCACATCTACCTGGCAAACGGCCGGTGTTTCATTCTGCGTACGTGCGGGCTGTTTTTTTAATTTATTAATATTTTTCAACTTTCCGCTGAATACCCTGGGCAGCGGGAATGTCTAACAAGGGTATCATAATTCTGTTAATTATTTAAAGCCATTTCTATTTGAATTTAAAATGTAAAAATATATTTGCAGGGTTACATTACGTATACGTCTCATGGGCTAGCTAATTATGCCGCCTCTCTCTAGTTTGGGGGGGCGGGAGATGTGATGCAACTCCGGCAGCTGTCCAAGATGCTTGACTCCCAGCCACATCAACATTGCCACATGTCAGTTAACATTATTTAAATTGCAGATTTCTCATTGAATTTGTCGGCGAGCTGTGCGACTATAATTTATTTTATTTTTTTCGCTGGTTTATGCGGTTGTTTTTTGTTTGTTTTTATTTTGGTAATCGCACACACAATGCTGCTGAAAAATTGCATAAACTTGCAACATGTCGGCGTGGTTTCTTGGCCTGTCAACATGCTTTGCCTAGCCACTGTCTAAGAGCCTTGTCAGCAAATGCAAAAAGAAAACAACGAACAGCAAAAAATGAAGTTTTTGTCAGCAGCATTTGTCAGAAATGTCGTGCGATTGTCAAGTAAACGCATCTCGAGGCAAATGCATCGAGTGAGGTCTCTACTCAATCATCGCCTGTCAGCTTAAATAGATACGCCATCTAAGATCCGCGGATCTGCAGATTGAGGTCTATTCAATCGAGCCGCGCCCCACTTTCAGCGTATTGCATAACTTATTGGAAATGAAACTGGCATTTGCATAAAGGAAAAGTAAGCAAATGCAATATGCGACAGACAAACGAGCCTACACCTGCCTGGCCAAACAAAACCGGGACTATATCCATGGTGACGCTGTGTCCCAATTGACAGAGCGATTGCCAGCTGGACTGAGACACGCCTAACTGCCTAACAGTCTGACTGCCTGACTGTTTGCCTGGCTACTCGCTGTCCCAGTCAATAGCCATAGTCATTTTAATTTTCTTCTTTTATGTTGTATTTCATCAAGTGAGCAACAAAACATTTGGCAGTCAGTAGTGCGGGTTTGGCGGACCTGGCTGCCAAACTGACGGGCACAAAGGCAGCCAAATGATTTTTCCTAAACGTTTTCGAATTGACATTTTGACATTTTTGCAGTTGTGGCGGTGGTCCGGGCCAGGAAGCCGAATGCGGTGACAGCCCACCAAAAGCGCGACTTGATGGAATGGCAACAGATGGCAAGATGGCCAAATTATTATTTACATACTTTGTCGTCTGTGCGCATATTAAAAATGTTTTAAATGTGCGCCACGTTCTAGGATGTCGTTGAATGTGCTTTAAGGAAATTTACGCTAGAAATATTGACCAATAAAATGTGCAAAATATTGATAATATATTTAGTTAGGAATTATTTGATTTGATTTTTTATTTGTAACTTTAAATGGAATGCAAGGAGTAACTTAGAGCAGGCTGAATATTAATACAAAATATAATGAATTAAAATTTAAAAGTTTACATCATCTAAAATTTTCCTCAATTTTATTATTTTCAACCTTTTAAAGTTTTCTAACTATTTCCTTGTCGCAAACCACTTTTTTATTGGATGTCGTTTAATATACCTTAATAATATGGTCGCCAAAAAATATTGACAAATAAAATGTTTGAATATTATTATTTAAATAGAACACATTACAACAAATAAAAATGTAACTTCGAAATAATATTCTGGGGTATACAGAGCAAATGACCAACTAAGCCTTTAATAGAATATTCTTAAGATATAAATTAATGTTAAAAGTTTGCTGATTAGAACATTATATTCATTTTGAATAGTTTTCGTAATAACTGCTTACTTTACTTAAGCTACACACAGCAAGTGTAATAGCTTAAGCACATTGTGATTGATAACATTCGCTTTAAGTTTGTCAAAACATTCCATTTACACTAGATACTTTTCAGATCAAAGTTAAAGCGAAAAGCTTTAAGTAGAGCCGTGACACTTTATTATGTCATGCAAAGTGGAAAGAAAGAAAAACAAAAACACAGAATAAGTTGGCTCCTCTCCGCTCGTTTTTTGTTTTATTTTTTTTCTGTTTTTTGCCTCGGCGGCGACAGCTGAACTAAGTTCAGTTGGTGGCCTGCCATTTGCTATTGTCCAAATTAGCATTTTAAACACCTCTTACTTTGGGCAAATGATATGGCAGATGGAAAGCGAATGCTGTTCGTTGTTGTTCGTTGGCTCCATTCCATTCTTAAGACGAGTCTCCGGCACGGAACTGTTTGGATCTTTGGCAGTTTCCCAGGCAGGTAACTTGGCGACGCGTGTGTGGCCTTTTATGGTCTGTTGCCAGCAAAACTTTTTGGCTATCAGCAGACAGCCAAATCGAACTCATATGCGACTGCTCGTATGTGTGTGTGTGTATGTGTGTGTGTGGCGGGAGTCAGTTTTTGGCTTCCCCACTTATATGGTCAGTCAAAACTTTCAATTAACACACGGCGCATCCTCAGCTGTTGTCTGGCGGCAAAACGTTTTCACGCTCCATGACCAAGTTTGGGTCACAACTGTTGGCCAATGTAGCGACTGCAACATTAATTGGTGGACGTGGACTGGGACCGCCATCAAATTGTGGTCTGTGAACTGCAACTGTGACTGTGACTGCGACTGCGACTGCGACTGGGACTGGGGCAGGATTTTTGCCGCCAAGCGTTATTAACACCAAATTAATCAACAAGCGTTTGACAGTTGAGTGATTTGTGCTAACTAGTTGCAGTCCGTCCTTGCCTCCACTTTGACCACTGTGGCGCCGCAGTTCGATCAGCAACATTTTCTAATTATGTCGTCGTTGCAAGGGGCATGGCTCCACGCCCACTTGTCGCTTTGTTGCTTTGCGATTTGTTTGCATTTGAAAAACACGAGCAGCAAAATGGCCAAGAGTTGTGGCCGAGCTCGTTAGCCGTGTCTTAGTTGTCCAAGTTTTGTCGGCAATTCTGCCTTTGATGTTAACTCGCAAACAGTTTTCGGTCTTTAAACGCGTGCCGACGGCAAAAGCTGTGGGCTTGATCGCTGCATTTGAGTTCGAAATGAGGCGATTGCTATTTCTATTGGTATTGGGCTTTGTCTTGCCACATTAGCAGCCAGCGCGGCCATAAATCTTCAGTGCCAAATTGAATTCGCTGATGGAGTGACGACGAAGTAACCAAGTACAGGAAATGGGGCGTGTGGTGGAGAGCTGAGAACGACGCTGCATGTCATTAAAAAGCGCTGCTATAATTTGGCTTTAATTGGCTTGACGCGTTGCGTGCTGCTGCCGAGAGAGCTCAGCAGTGGGCTGTGTGCCACATATTAAGCAAACATGAGCATAATAGCAATTTACACTCTCTCACACACACACACACACACACACACACACATGTTCACACAATCGCACAACGACGCAATTAACATGACATGCTGCTCACGTTGGCCTGATTGGGCTACGGCGATTGGATTAACCACAAAACTCAGTTGTCGCACAGGCAGCGTCAGGTGAAAACATGTGAGAAAGCACAACTAAATGGACGACAAGCAGATATCCTGTAATAACTAATATGCAAAGTCTCATTAATTTGAATTCATTCTCCCAAATAGATGACTAAAGTAGATTATTAGCTTCTATTCCAATATTCCTAAGTAATCAGAAATCAGTTAAATGAACTTGAATTTATATTTGAATTAGTTGACCAAGTAAAGTATTTCTTTGTTTCTCAATGAGCATCAAGTCAATTACAGCCTTTAGGTTCCACTGTGTGCAAATAAAATTGTGCGTGTCTGTTATGTGCGATTGTCCATAACTTAGTCAGTGCTTTAATTTTAATTATTACTAGCCTCAGTCTCTCCACTCTGGGTCTCCGACTTGGGGTCCAACTCGAGTCTGACTAATTTGCCAGCAACATGACACGAGTCGAGTCGACGCTACCTGAACTGAAGCATCGCCTGATTAAGTCGAACACTTGGCCACATGCTTAACATGCTCCATAGCCATTGGCTTGGCTTTTGGCATGCGCTCGCATTAATTAAGCTGCACTGTAGAGTCGCTGCTGTTGCTGCTGATGTTGCTGCTGGAACGTTGGCCATGTGGCCGTCTGGTAATCTCCGTGGATTAATGCGACACTTGGCAGTTAACAGAAGTCGTGTTGGGCTGTTTGCTACTGCTGCCACAGCACTTTGCTCTTTTGCACGCTTGTTAACAATATTGCCAGTTGTTGCATCGAACATCGAACATGCGGCCTGCGGCCAAGTGTCAGCCATGCATTGAAGCCACAGTGGTGCAATTGGCCAAAGTAACTCACTGATATCACATTTTTCTTTCGTTTTCTTTCTGATTATTTTGAGATATTTTTGCGTCTTCTTATTTCATATTTTAGCTATCGACGTCATCCACTGTCAATTTCTCACCGCCAAACGAACTTTCAATCGAACCCGGCACATATTTCCCAATGCTCGCCAAACTGTGTGCCTATTAATAAAATATTATACAACTATATTCGACATGCAGTGTGTTTCGTATTCACCTTGGCGCGTTTGATGAGCTCCACTTGAGCGTTCTGCACATTATCCTTTTTGCCACCCCAAGCGCGCAAAGCCGAGACTTGAATGGCTCGACCAAATGCGAATGTCAGCGCCCAAGGCTTGCACAATGGCACATTATTGGTGGCATTCAAGTTGACCGAGGCTTCCTCTTCGGCCTGTCCGCCAGATAGGAACAAAATGCCTGCCAATGAATTTTAAAATATTAGTGTGATAGCATAGCTATTAATGGAAATAATTCTAATTCACCAATACTTCCCTTAATACACTCAAATTTTATATATCAAAATTGATGACAAGCCGTTTAATGAAGCAACCAAATTATGCTGTATTAAATGTTTTTTATGTTATGACCGTTAAGTAGTCGTTAATTTTGAAATAAACCAAAAAGGACATTAAACGAGGTATTGTTATTCTAACACTAGCAACAAGTGCTTACAAAATGCAAATCATAAGCCAATGCATTTCTTTCTTTCTTAATTGTACTTTTATGTAAATCTTTTTATTAATTTACTTTTGATATATAAAATGTAGGTTTTATATTTTGATTTGCTTACACTTTCAAATCTAACTTTATCTAATTTAATTTTGTATGAAGTAGAATTGTTTTTTGAAAATTAATTTCAATGTACTTTAAATTCATTATTTTAAATATATTTTAAATAATTTAAAATGTTGTTTGTCTAATTTTATTTGAATTTGCTTTTCACGAATAATATATCTTTATTGAATTTTGTAAAACTTAAATTTAGTTTTGTGAATAATTTCATATAAATAAATGAATGTTTTTACATAAATAAATTTTTTAACTAATGAATTCAGTTATTTGTAACCAACTTTATTAATGCAAAAAAATAAGAACTCACCCTGAACGGCAGGCGGCACAGTGCGACGTAGGGCCAAGATTGTGCTCATGCCAATGTCAGCCGGCGAGTTGTTCTTGTGGCTGCTCTGGCCAGGAGTCACCATATTGGGTCGCAGCAGGATGCCCTCGAGGTAGACATGGTGATCGCTAAGCGCCTTGAAAATGGCAGCCAATATGGTTTCGGTGACCTTTTGGCAGCGATCCAGATCATGATCACCCATCATGAGCACTTCGCTCTCGATGATGGGCACCAGATGCTGGGACTGACAAATGGCTGCGTAGCGGGCCACCACATTGGCATTTTCCATGATGGCGTGGTACGACGGCGTTGTCCTGTCGATTTTCAGGACAATGCGCCACTTGGCAAAGTCACAGCCATCCTTTTTGTACTGGGCACAACGAAGATGCAGATCGTCCAAGCCCTGGGTGGTAAACTCATCCATCGAGCAGAACAGCGGCACCGAATGCTTATCAACTTTGATGCCTGGGATAATGCCTTTTTTGCGTAGAACTTCAGCGAATGGAATGCCTGCATCCGTTTTCTGATAGAGTGTCTCGTGGAACATAATAAATCCCGAGATATTCTCCGATATTTTGGGATCAGTGGTAATTAATAGTTGGCGGTAGAGACGGCGATTCTCCTCTGTGTTTTCCAAGCCAATCATTTGAAAGCGTTTGCCCATTGTCGTATTCGATTCATCGGCGACAATAATGCCTTTTCCAGGAGCCACAAGAGCCTTGGCAATGCAGGACAATTCCTCCTGCAGCTCCTTGTTGGGATAGTAGAAGAATGTTGTCATATTGTGAACCACGAATTTCGATACAAATCCGAATATGTGAAATGTGAAATTATAAGCTATCTGACAACAAAGTGAATGGCAAATGTAAAGTAAAATTAAGAGTCAAGCATTTCGATAAATCAAATAAATTTTGAGAATATTTATTTATGAGTGTGTACGATTAGATCGAGCTGTGAATTATTTAGCACATGCTCGTTTGAATTTACGAGTTCATTATTAAAGCATTGTAAATCTTTGTAGTCTTTTGGAAATTTGTCTTAATTTATGCCTTTTACATTTACCTGGACCTTTGGCGTTTATCACTTCTTAATTGTTGACCGCGCTTTAATGACATTCTAATTGGACTTTTAATTGCTTTCTTTGTTGTGGCTTTGCGGGTGGTCGCCAGGAGAAGGAAGTTCAGATTTTCATTTAAAATATATATTTCGATAGCGCCAGATTAGAGAGCGAGCACACTCTGTGTGGACGGCCGGACGGACGGACGGATGGACGGGCGGTCAAAAGATGGAAAACCAGGATAAACTTGCTTCACATTAATTATATTTTAGCCGCAATGAGAGTTTCCAAATGGCGTTAGCTGATGCTGCCGCAGCAGCTCCCATTTTATGGCTTTCACATACATTTTATGGCTAAAGTTTTGTTAGCACAAATTATACGCTGAAGCGTTGCCAATCTATGGGAACAAGCTGCTGTTGCCGCTGTTTCAACTTTGTTATGAAAATTATAAGCGAGTATCGTCGAGCAATTTACGCTGCATAAATTGAATTAAAAATGAAATAAAAGCCAAACACATATACAACATATACGTTTTTCACAAATTTCCTTTCAGCACAGTCCAATTATTTTGCTGTTTGCAACGCGTTGCAAAGAAAATATCACTCATACGACTATAATTCTAATTGGCGTGGGAATCGCAGCAAGTGCACAGCTTCCAATACTCTAACTGCGAGTCTTTTGGTTTTTTGGGGGCAAAATATATTTGATAGCATATATCTTGATTATGGTTACACAAGTTTAACTCTTGTTATATTTTTAGTGTATTACATTGTGGACATGCGAAAGATAAAATTTAATATTCTTTTTTTTCTGCTTTGCCGAACTGGATTTGTTGATCTGTTGGTGGCTTTAAAAGGATAGCTGGCGAGACACTTACCTAATTTTGTGTAAATTATCGCACGAATTATGAGTCTCGAATTTGAACAATTTTCCAAAAATAGTCAGCGTCTGCGTCAGTAACTGGCAACAACAAAATTAAGCTCGATAAATATCAGACAACAACAATGCCAGCTATGATTGCATCGCACTGAATGGAGGCTAATGCATGAGCTGATTAAACAAGTATGTATGTATGCTTGTGTGCAGCAGCTTGTCAGAGGTTCAGTATCAATATTCAAGCTGGGAGCGAGCATTTGCCAGCTCAGTTGCCAATTAGGCCAGACACGCAGCACAGAGCACGGAGCGCCTGTGGCAGAGCACTGGCCAAATCGCCAATAGCCAATAAATCTACTGCAAATCTTCGTAACAACTCGATGGCGACTCGAAATGTCTTTGCACCTAATTGAGCGTTGCGCTGAGTCAGCCAGCGGCCAACGGCAGTGGCAACGCTGTCAAAGTGGCTTAAAAAATTATTAATTGATTATCTTTAAACGTTTTAATTGAAAAGCGCTGCCAGTTGATATGGGCAACGACTAAGCAATGCTCTTCTTCTCAATTATTACAAATTGTTCACACATACATTGTTATTTAAAATATTACCTTTCGCTTGGGATTACCACAATTAATGTATTAAAAGACATGTTCAACTTAAAAAAATGTATTTTTCTTATATAATATTTTGTTGTAAACTAATTTAATTTAGTTTTTTTTTGCTGTGTGCCCAGTTTGATGAAGACTTTCCCATAAATGAAACTGTGTTTTTTTCTGTCATAGCTTCAACTTTTTTTACACTCAGCCCCCGTTGGTATCTGGCCATATACGCCTCGCTACTTAGGGCATTCAATGGACCGTCAATTGGCTTAGTCTTAACTGCAATATCAAATTGGCGGTTGTGTTTTTTTTTGTGGCTGCTGAAGCTGTTCGGCCAATGATGCCGCTGGTCAACGTTTAGTCATTCAGGCGTAATTATTGTTATTACCAAATTAAGTAGCCAATTTTTTGTGCGACGACTCTTTATCAGTCCGTCCGTCCGTCCGTCCGTAACTCGCCAACTACTTGCAGCCGCCTGAAGTGCGAGTATCATAAAAGTGGGTGTCCGTCTGACTTACTCACGCTGTGACTCTGGCTGCGTGGCATTTTTTTTTACGATTTTGGTTTCAAATTTTGAACTCAAAGTTGTTTTGACCAAAAATATATTGTAGACACACACACATACGGTAGCATAATTTTCAAGGAAAATCTCTTCATTTTTAATGTGCATGGCAGCGGCCACCGCCACAGCAAACTGGTCACATATGTTGGCTGACTATTGCGTTGTCGTTTGTGAAAATCAATACACAAGACATAAAAAATAACGCAAAACAAATAAGAAAATGATTAAAAAATATATAAAGAAGTCCGTCGATGGCTGGAGACATCGTGGCGGACTGCGGGTGGTGGGGGAGGAACCGGCGGCTCTGGATGGAGGTGCTTATAAATCGACTGAGATTAAATCGAGCGCACATAATCATATTTAGCTTTTGGCGAGAGTTCACTTAGTGGATGTCAATCGCAGACAGGGGGCCAGCTCGACGTGGCCCCTCGAGGTGAGTTTGGCCCCTCGTCGTGGATCGTGCAATGCCTGACAAACATGGCCAAAACAATGGCTAAGCGCCACCATCTATGAATTAATCACGTTCATAATTTTGCGTCGTGTTGTGTTCGCTGCTGAGCTGCACTGCGCTCTCTGTGTTGTTCATAATTTTTTTTTGCTTTTTGCGCTTAATTTGACTAAAAAAGGATATGAGCCAATCGAACGGGCAAAAAAAAAACCAGCCAAAATCAAACGATAAATCGCCAGAGATTGGCTCTGCACAATCTACGGGATGACAGTCGAGCGGCGAACTCATAACCATATTGCATAATTATGCAATGTTGTTTGTCTCTTTGTCTAGTGTCCGTTGTGTTTTGGGTGTTTGTCTGGCATGTCTTGGCGCGAAAAGGCTTGTGTGTGGCCGTGTTGTAACAATGCATTGTTCATTGTGACTCTGCGGATATGCAGATGAGGTGTTTTATGCGACTATTCGGCTTGCACTCTGTGGGCCGACACGAGCTACAAAATGCGCTGGCAAAAACATGGATAATATTACAATATTATTTATTAGCTTGTACTATGAATAATATATTCTATTCAGTTACATTCTGACGTTGTAATAATAATTTCTTTTTACCATCAAAACTAAGTGATTGTGAAAATTTTAATATAATTTAAAAATAATTAGCTTTAGCTAAAATATGAATCAAACTAGAAAATATTTTCTCACATTATTATAATTATTTCTGTTTATAATAAGACGAAGCTAATTTTGCAGATATTAACAATATTTACAATATGCATTGTACAAAACAATGAATAACATTTCCTGTACTATTGTATTTCAACACTATAATACGAATTTCTCTTTATTATTCCAAGTAAGTAGTTTGCAGATATTGAAGATAATTTAGATCGATAAGTCCCAAACAAACTTATGTTAAATCGGCTTTTAGTTCATCCATTCTAAAGCTCCATCAGTTTTCAGATGTAATCCACTTGAGCGTGTGGACCAAATGAAGGAGATCTTTGAACTGCAAACATCTGCATGTATATTAATCCAACTGCGCCTAAAATGGTCGAACTGTGCCTCGAGCTGGACTCGCGATTCGACAGCTCTCGGCATTGACTTGCTATGCATGCTCATAATGCTGCCCCAGGGATGGAAGCACCTCAATTATTCAAAGCATCTGCCAAACGCAACGCCTTGCCGTATTGCAAGTTCAGTGAACTTTGATTTGCCTGCTGCAGCTGTTTATCCACTGAATATTGTGGCTTTAAATTGAACTTCTTAGGAGTACAGAACAATCTGCGAGATGGAAATTTCAATTGTATATCCTCCATTGCCAAGGAAATCCTCTTGTCGGGCTCTTGGGTTGCAAGGATGTTGCCTCTGATATACGATATAATTTGCTCGGCTTTCTATTTGGTCTTAGTCAGATACAAGCACTTAATTACGTGTGTGGCAGGGGGCAACCAGATGACTAGACAGCGACGCACGTGCACGCCACATAAATTCGCAGATTGCCACATGTCAGACACTGACACTGACGACACACGAGCAACACCAACACCAACAACGACAACGGCAACGCCATTTTGTGAAATCTTCATTAAATCAACTTTCACGCGATTGCACAGAGTACGCACTCTGAGAGCGTTCCGTACTTTACGACAAGCCGCAAGAGCAAATGTTTTTCCATCTTTCTTTTTCCTTCCAGATTTGTTGTTTTGTTTTTGTGTTTTTCATTAAAATTTACGCATTATCGCATAAATACTTATGTATATGCCGGAGCTGGGCTGCTCGGCCGTCCCTCCCCCACCGCTCTATTGTGGAGTTTGGCCAATTTTTGCCAATTAACAGAGTCGCAATCTCACGTACATCGGCCATGCGTTTGTCGCATTCGCTTTTGCTGTTGGCTGTGGCGGTGGTGTTGCCTGGGTTTCAATTTCGCGTCGCTTTTTATGGGTTTACGGCCAGCCAGCGTTACCATATCGCTGTGCTCAGGGCTCAGCCAAGGGATCGCAGGACCCGCATATCAGTAGCAGTCGTTAAAATGCTTGTCATAATTCCGCTTATATGCCAGTGACATTTAGCCGGCGATGGCGATGGCAATGGTGATGGCCATTCAAGATTCGCATCGAGGGCGCAGTGGAGCACACAGAACGTTTATGGGGTGATATGGTGTGGTGTGGCACGGTTGGCTGTGTGGCATGCCACCCAGGGGCAATTATTTTAAACTGTGTGGTGTCTGTAAACAAAATGGTATCGCCACTTATGCACAGTGCTTGCAAAACACCATTTTCATTTTTGATGGTGTCACATTTTTGTGGCATGCTTCAAATATTTTTCGGGCAAAATGTGAAAATGATGAATTCTTTTTAATCAAAGTGCATAAATTTGGCCAACGGTTTATTGAATACGTATTACCAATGTGCGTGTGTGTGTGTGTGGAGTCGTCACATGTTTTTTGCGCATTTCAATTTATTTTTCACACTCGGTAATTTCCTTTGTTTGAATTTTTCAGCCTGGGCGTAACAGTGCGTATGCGTAATGCAATGGTATTTTTTTTTACTCGCTTCGGCATGCCAAATATTTGCGCGGCTCAGAGCCATAACCTTGTCAGCCAAGTTAACCAGCCAGGCGGCCAGGCAGCCAGCAGCTGGCGATTGTCAATTGCGTTGGCGTCGAAGTCGCTGTCGACGTCGGCGTTGGCGTTTGTTGGCGCACGTTTCGATTTGCAGTCAATGAATGTGCTCGTAAGTTGTGTAACACTTTTTTGCACTTGCATTTGGCTTTGACTTTTTAATTTGCATTTCGTGTTGGCGACCACCCACGCTGCCTGCCGACTTCCATTGCCTCCCGTTGACTCAGTTTCCCATTCATAAAGCAAGCGAACAAGCAGTGCCAAAGTTGCTCAGGTGTTGACTGCCACATTTGGCTTACAAAGTGCAAAGCCAATCGAAGTTATTTTTGGCAAAAGTTCAAGCGAAAGACGTGCTCTTTCCGCCCACCATCTACCATATAGTTTATAGAGAGTTCAACTGTTAGGTAAATTCAATTGGGCGTTGCAAAATCGTATTTTGTTAATTACATACCGGCCACTTTTGTTAAGCGACAAAACATTTATCAAACGCTGCCTTGTGCTTGCTTTTATTGCTTGTTAATTGCCCAGGTGAAACACAAACAGTGTCGCCGCCCACAGACACGCCCATCCCATGCACCTGCCCGACCACTGGACCTGGGCCACGGCCCGAGTCTGTTGGCATTACCAGCAAATGTAATCAGAGTGGAAGCACTTGGTGGTCAGCCCAGCGTTGTGCCGGACATTGCAGCTCCTGCACCAG
The DNA here is from genome assembly GCA_035047365.1 of Drosophila ustulata. NCBI lineage: Eukaryota > Metazoa > Arthropoda > Insecta > Diptera > Drosophilidae > Drosophila > Drosophila ustulata. The sequence continues at coordinate 22,310,154 of JAWNPT010000094.1, forward strand.
CGCCTCCCATGACTATCTGCACTTGTTTGTGCAAACTAGAGATGCGCAAAAAGATGCGAAATTACTATCGAATAAACCAATTTTTATTGATGGTTTAATGTCTATTTTAGACCTTGAACAGTCGATATTGAAGAAATTCCTAACAATAAGAAAGAATTAGGGAACAAGAATTTTTTAAAGCATCGCCTATGTAAAACCTTTAGCAATCAAAAATAAATGAAAAATTAAAATTTTATAACAAATTAAAAATCTTTTCCATATTAAACTATCGTTTATAACTCTATCGAAATAGCCAAATAGCTACAAATGTAAGTTCTCTAAAGTTGAAGTTATTAAAGCTCATGTGATCTTTAATTACTTAATTCGTGCTCGAACTGCTCACGCACACATCTCCAATGCAAATATTTGCAGCTCGGCGCTGTTATTACCTGGCTGAAGGAAACTGCTCGGCTATAAGCTGTGGGCGTGGCAAATTTCGTTGTAAGCACAACACATTGCACATTTGCTTGCTTGTCCTGCATGCGGACCAAATGGTGACAAATAACTTCAATGCCTCTCTCTCTATGCTTTCGGGAGGGGAGGAGGAAGTGTGTGTGTGTGTGTGTGCGTGTCCTTGACTGGATGCGTAACTGTATCTACAGCTATATGCCTGCATTTTGTGCGTTATGAGATTTATGCGCTATGACAGGAAGCTCTTGATTAATTGAACTTTAATGAAAAGATTTATGTGGCTGGCAATATTAAAACGCTTCTCTGTTGCGGGCTCGGCTTCGGTTTTTGGGTTTCAACTAATTGCTTTAATTACTTTTGCCAGCGAAATTACTGTGGCACACTTGGGACAAAATTGATTTCATAATTATGTTAATTAACTCTGATTAGCTTTAAAATGAATGCTTATATTATTATATAAATACTAAACTGCTTATAGGACTGCAAGTTAAAAGTGTATTTGTTTGATATTTGTAAGAGAAGCTTAAGCCATCTATCATCCATCGGTTAAGTATCTAATTAATTATTCGTAACGCGAGTTAGAAATGCATCGTTAGCTTTTGCCCATAATTCATTCAATATAATCGCATGTGAATGACAATTCTATAACTCATTACTTGAGTGCGCGAGCTTGCTCCACATTAAACAATGACTTGGGCAAAACCATTCAAATACTCAGACTTGCACTCACACTCGCACTCAAACTCGTACGCGCATCTAATTGATATTCTTCAGTGATAATCATGGAAATTTATGCGACAATATGTAAAATATTTCTTTCGACGGCGTCATCGTCATTGTTTCTTTAAGCGCTAACAACAAATTGCAATTGCAGCAGTTTCTGCATATTAATTTCCACAGTGTTGCTGACGTCGACAACATTGTTGTTGCTGGCACGAGCTGCAATTGCCGCCGTCGTCGTTGCCATCGTCGTCGTAGCCGCATCGTGCTGGTTGCCTCTGTTTGTGGCTGTGGCAGCCACTTGAGCGCCGCAACTGACAACTGTAACAATGCACTTTCAAATGATAATTGTTACAACTTTTATCGCTGATATTGCCAACAACTGTTGCCGCTGCTGCTGTTCGTTGTAGCCGTTGTAGTTGCTGCTGCTGCTGCCGTTGTGGCAGCAACATTGTGGCCTGCCTGCTTGCCTGCCTGCCTTTGGTTTGCAGTTGTTATTGTTATGATTATTGCATTGTTATTGGCCTTTTATTGCATCTGCTTGTTTGCCAGTTTTCTTGTCTTCTTCGGCAACCGTTTCAGATCGCTTTAATGCTTTAAGCCAGCCTCCAGTCGCCAACCTCCAGTTGCTGTTGCCCAGATGCAAAACAGTTCAGTTCAGTTCCCCATGCAACATCCCCGCATTAGTGGCGCCCATTTGGTTTGGCAATTGTTTACGTGCTGTTGACAACAGGCCCTACAAATGTTCATCATAGATTTTGTTTGCCGTTTGGTTTTGCTTTCGTTTTTTTCACATTTGTTTGTTGTTCGTCGAAGTTCGAGCGACATTGTTGCAATATTGTCAGCGCATGCTAAAACACAAACAGCAACATTTTGTTTGCACAAGCGTGGCGAGCAGCCTACCAACGAGGCGGGGGCGTGGAGGGGTGTGGCGTTGCATGTGGCAGGGGGCATGGCCCTAACAAGTAACAGCAGGCGCTGCTGCTGTTGCTGCCACCGCTGTTGTTGCCACATTCACCTCCGCCCGGTCGTTTAGACTACGACGACGAAACGTGGAACTCGAACACGACTTTTTTTCCGCTTATTTTCTTTTTTTTTGTTTTGTTTTGTTTTTATAGATATTTTATTTGGCTCTTGTTTTGTGGTTGTCAGTTTTTGTTGGCCACGTTTGTTGTTTGTGGCTTCATATTAAATATATTTGGGCATTCATGTTTTACCTATATCATTTTGATTTTATTGATTTTCGATTTTGTTTATTGCAATTGCCCTTTTTTGGTTAGTTCTGCCGGCCAAAATGAATTCCATTTATTGCTCCAGATGATATGTTTGCAAATTATGTGAGTTCAGCTCGGGTGCACGCACACTCCAAACATTGGCTTTAATGGTTATGAGTTGAAGGATTTTACGTTTGTTTTCAACTTTTACCATTATTGTGCGCGATAACTTTTAATATTTAGAGTTTGAGGCTAAAGACTTCTTGTTGTTGACTGTTATGCAAAATGTAAATAATATTTATTCTATTCAGCTGGTTAATTTCGTATGCATGGCGCTTGCTTGATGCCAACTAATTGACACTTAACATGGCTTGGAGTATTTTCAAGTTAATTGTGTGTCGACATCAACAACCATTGCCATTGCATGGCCCAACAGTTTCCCTCCTCCTTCTTCTACTCCATCACAAATTTCCATTTGGCCGAAAGCACTTGCTACCTCTATTCATTCATACACATGTTAGTATTTAAATTGCCATGTCGTTTGTTTTTCTCTGGCTGCTGTTTTTGCTGTTGCTGTTGCTGTTGTTGTCAGCATTGACAATGTTGCTATTGCAGCTATTGCGTTTGACATTTTATCGATACACCTGCAACATTTTTGGAATGGTAAACTACGCACACGGCTCGGACTGAGCTTCATGTGATATGCAAATAAACAAAAACAAAAACAGCAAAACAAAAAGAAATACAAATTTTGCGAACCGACTCTCTTAGACAGGAAGGCATGTAGTGAAATTTTCGACACAACTGCGACAGTGTTGCTGACCACAACAACAATAACAAACGGCAACAAATAAACTAGAATCCGTTTCGAGTGGCAAATATTTCACAATATTTTCAGTCGCAAACGAATTCTGGTTTCTAAAAATCAAGACTAAATCCACAGCTAAGGCTCAATTTATTGCAATTTTTATTGCAAATTGTGCAAATTGTAAGCTCAAGAATGCAGATTTTTTCTACATTTAAAGTTTTAAATTGATAATAAATATCATTTATTTTTTAACTTTCTGCTAGAGTATTTTTTAATTTATCTATTTTGATGAAATGCTTTATGCAAGCCAGCTGAAAATATTGTGGCAACAAGCTATGTGTTTTATTTATTTTGTTTAAGTTTAATTTGAAAAGTTTTGCACAGCTTGCAAAATTAGAACACATTGATATATTTTACTGTTGAACTAATTTGGTTCTCTAAATGAATATTAAAATTGTGAGCCCGAAGAGAAAAGTTAATTGAGTAACTTCTTATTTTTATTTGCGATCGTAAATTTTCAATTCAGGAATAATAAAAAATAATCACAAATCATATTTTTCATTGCCATTTTTAACTTATCTCCCATCGTGAATTCTTCAATATAATGTGGGTCGAATAAGCATCTTAGCTTCCTTAAGTTGTTCGAACCATATCAGATATGATCCATTTGCATTTAAATTGCTGTAAAAGAAATAAAAACAAAAGCAAATGATTATTTATACAACATTTGAATTTTACAATATTTACCCATTATAACAATTTGTAAACCACCAACCACTTTTGTACTCCTCCGCACAACTATAGTTATAGTCATCATTGTCGCGATCGTATGTAGAGAACCGTTTGCCCAAAGCGTATCTCAATCCATCAGATGCATTTCCTTTGTATTCACCTAAGCTCTCCAATGTGTAATCGTAGTTGCTGTGAGATACTACAAAGTTGTCATAGTGAGCGTATTTAACAGTTCCATTTATATCAACCAAATGCACATAAAGCTCGTGAGGCAAGATATTCGTTAGGCGATAGATCTTCTCCAGTCCAAGAAAAAAATCACTATCCAAATTGCCAAATCCTTTGCGGTATGTTTCCCAATCCCTGGCAAAATTCTCCTTTCCATCTATCCGCTGTTGTATCACCATCCATCCAGGTCCAGCTGTCTGACTATCACAAAGAGCATCGAACTGACCTACCACAGGAACCTCCATTTTATAAATACCGGGATACTCTCCAAATGGAAGACAGTTAGTGACTTTTGTATTCTGTGCTGTCCTAATGCTATTAAGATTAGGATAAATCTTTTGCCCATCTTCTTGCTTTGATATCATACTTTGAGCCTGATTCAATTCAAACTGAATTCCCTTCTGAATTTGTTTATCCCTATTAAAGTTATGCTTAATCCGTTGATCATGTAACCATTTTTCAATGACTTTTGAATTATTTTGCTTATTATCAAACCCTTCAATATTATTATTCCTTTCAATTTCATAAGAATTATTAAATTTATTATTAGTCCATTGAATGTGTTCATTACTTTCAATTACATTAGAATTATTTAATTTATCATTAACCCTTTGCGTTTCATCATTCCTTTCAATTACATTAGAGTTAATTATTTGATCATTATTCCTTTGAATTTGATCATTCCATTCAATCAAAAGAGAATTTTTAGGCTTATCAGCAATCTTTTGAATTTTATCATTCCTTTCAATAATATTAGAGTTAAATGTTTGATCATTATTCCTTTGAATTTGATCGTTCCACTCAATTAAAAGAGACTTATTTTGTTTTTCATTAATCCTTTGATTTTTATAATTTCTTTCAATTACGTTGGGATTAATCAACTTTTCATCAAACTTTTGAATTTTCTCATTCCTGTTAATAACATTAAAATTTTCTACCTTATCCTCAATCCTTTGAATTTTATCATTCCTTTCAGTAACATAAGCATTTAATTGACTCAGTTGAGCTCTACACTGCTCTAATTGCCTAAAAATAACGGCTGATTCATCATTAGATTTATCAGTGTTCCTAGAATTTGACATTAAATTATTAATAACTTCCTTTTGAAATGAGATTTGAGATCGTAAATCATTTATCAAAGCTCCATAAGTCTCGTTTTGAAAATCCATCTGAGATCGCAATTCATTAATCACAGCTCTACTTGTGTCTTTTTGAAAGTCGATCTGAGCTCCTAACTCATTAACCAAAACTGCAATAATTTCCTGATGAACTAACGTTTCTTTTAAGTATTTCGATTCTCTATCACTTAAGTCATTTCCTTCCAACTCTTTTCTTGTTTGTCGAAAATATCCGAGCATTGGTTTAACAACTTTTTGCGTAAAAGTGTCAGACTGTTCTTCGATTTGTTGAGTTAATGCGGAATTCTAAAATGTATGAATTAAAAATTACTTTTAACACTCAAAGCACATTTAATTTACACTTGTTTTATTTTTCTTACCGAATATTCAGCTGTTGTGCTTACTAAACAAAGTTCCAAGATTATGAACACCAGGACCACAGATATTTTTAATTTCTTCATATTTATTTTTGTGTCTGCTCTCGAACTATGTAAATAATACACTAAATGTGTGCCAAAAATCCAAACTGAGAGCAGCTCGAAATATAAAGCTGATATGATGGATTTTAGTAAATAAGCTGATAAGGTCTCAAGCCGCAAAAGTTAAATTGCGCAAGGTCGTCGGCCTGATTATGCGTTTCGAAATAAATTTCTTGCAAAAAAAACAATCACTAAGTAAACGGTTATGGATGAATTTAAAAATTTGATTAAATACGAAATTAGTTTTTGTTTTGGTACTGATATGCCGCTGACAACTTTTCATTTGTCTCATTATTACTAAATTACAGATATGCATATGTACATCGAGGCAGGGGCAAATTTGCATTGTGCGCACTATAATTGTTAGACTGTGATTACGTAAACAATTTTCGTGCATGTCTGGTCGCATAAATAATTAAAATACTGGCATTAGTTTTGCATGAAGCTCGCATGTTGTCAGCCAAACGGGCGGCGCTGAAATTTCAATAAGCACTCTAATTGTTTTTAAGTGTTTTCCACAGCGCAAATGAGTCGTAATTGCATAATTCTAATTTGGCGTCAAGTTCTGAGCACCAATAACATGTTCCGAGTCCATTTTACGATGCACGTTGCAACGCGCTGTGGCACGTTCAGAGTGGGTGTTATTTAGGAGGCTTGCAACACGGGTCGCATATTTGCAGCCAGCCTGCCAGCCTGCCAGCTGTCTAACCAGCTTAATTGAGCAGGAGCTTGGCGAATAAACTTTACAAATTATGTTCCTGAAACTTGACACAGGTGGCAAAAAGCACAGATTCATTTAGAGCTTCAGGGCTTACAACAAGTTGAGAAATTTCCAACAGCTTATAAATATGTGCTCTATTTAACAATTACTTAGAACAAGTCGAGCAATTCCTTGGTAATGCTGGTAATAATTTTCAATATATTACTAATAACAAAATATTAATAATTTCTTGTAGAAAAGCTCTATCTCAACTCTGTGTAATATTAATTATAAATTAAAGGCTTTAAAAGAATGGAAACATATCAAAAAATACAAAAAAAAGAGAACAACAGAAATTAAAAAAAAAAATCTGTGTCGCCTGTTCAAGCTGCCCAAGGCCAATATCAACAACTGCACCTTCCACATGCAACAATGTATCTACACGATGGCAATTAATACATTGTACGTTTATGAGTGCTTTTTAATTTATAAACGCGGCACAATCGAGTAGTTCCAGTCAGTTTTGACATGGTTTGCGATCGAGAACTATAATGGCACTTCCTCTGGTTGGTACAGCTCCTAAGCGCTCAAAGCGTGAAAAATTCTCTGGATTTCTGGAATATCTAAAAGAATATTGTGGAAATTGTAGTTGTGCTGGATTTTCCTACATTGCAAATGAAAAGTAAGTACACAGAGACCAAACTCTGCTACTATCAAGATTTATTGAATGAAGAGGAAAACATGAGGAAAAACTCTAGGTTAGACATGTAACAAAATCTAAGAATTTCACGATTTTATTTTTTTTGTCTGTAGACATCATACAATTTTAAAATACTCTCTTTAATTAATTTTCTCAGCTTGCATTGGACTGAGCGCATCTTCTGGCTGTTGTGTGTGATTCTGTCGATTGGAGGCGTCTCGTATCTGATCATTGGATATGAACAAGACTTTTCCAAGCGGGCTGTGAGTGTAATCTATGAGAGTATTTCATCATTTGCCCCCATCAGATTTCCCTCAATCAGCGTTTGCCAACTTCCGCCAAAATACGACTTTGGCGGTGGTTTCGAGGAATATATTCAGGGGTTTGTAAAATATTTGTGTTTACCTGGCATAATCTTCAGCATTGAATCATTTGCACAGCTTGGGCATCGGCATAGGTGAGACGTACAACTTTGATGTGCACTCGCAGATGGTCTTCATATTGTTTCCCGATCGATACTCCCCGAATACAATACTGAAACGTTGCAAGCCCTACGAAAATTGCGACGAATGCGCAAAATGTCCAAGGACAGGTTTCCGAGAGTTGGCTTTCAGAGTAATGGACTTCTTAAGGATCTTTAATTACTTAATTAAATTTTCTCTCCTACACAGCTGGGATTAAATTGCAGTGACATATTCAACTCGTGCATTTTATCTGGCAAATCCTTTGATTGTTGCCAGTATTTTCTGCCCATGGTGACGCCTTCTGGCACCTGTTTCTTGCTTAACTCCCTGCAGAATAATCATCACGGCTCTGAGCACTGGTTGCCCACAACTCTGGATCGCAATAATCCCCCCGAGTTTCAAATGCATCTGAAGCGAGCAGCGGTGCTCAGTCTGTTCAATGAGGAGGACTTGCCAACCTTATCCTTGCCGGCTGTCACCACCAGCGCCTTGTTGGGCATTCACAAGATCTTTAAATTTTACACCGAAGCCTTGATAAACGATCCAGAAATTGTCGACATACCGCCGGAGGCTCGAGACTGTTATTTTCCCGATGAAGTGCCGCCGTGGAGTGTTCACAGAGCGTACAGTTTTAGTGCCTGCATCAGCGATTGCACCAGGTTGGCCCAATTCGATAAGTGCAACTGCTCGCTGTATATCTTCAATCCGTTCAACGACACCCGGTTTCCCGACTGCGACTTTGACGGCTTGTTGTGCTTGGAGCGAAATGGCGTGGTCAAGCCGAATGTGGCATGGATGATGAATTACCGACATCCGGTGGCAAATTGCGACTGCTTGCCAGCCTGCACTGAGTCCAATATTCAAACCATCTATTCATCAGAGCAAGTCGAGTGAGTATATTCTGTATCCTTATACTTAGTGATATTTTATTAGAACCTTTCACAGCAATCCTGGTGCTAAGGACGCCAATATAACTGTTTCGATGACAATGTGGCCCACATATCAATTTCATCGCATTGCACTTCGCACCAAACTCGACATTGTTGTCACCATTGGAGGCATTCTGGGACTCTTCGTCGGAGCCAGCATTCTCAGCGCCATCGAGATTGTCTATTATTTTACCATACGAGCGGCGAACACATATCGCATGACACGCAGCTCGGAGAGAAAGAGATCTTAACTGTTAAATAATTTGTATTTTCCTGAATAAATAGAGTGCATACTAGTTAAAAAACTTTAAAATTAAATTATTCTGGCGGGTTATTCTCAGGTCAATCGTGATGGAGCCAACATGTGGCCGAGTGACTGCAGTGCGCATTAAAAATGCAGGCCAAGGATGTGGCAAAGCACAAGAGGAAAATCAATGAAAGTCACAAGCTGCGGAGTCGGCAAAAGACTTTATTTTCTCTATCTTTCTTTTTCGTATTTTCTGCCTCTTCATTGAGCAGTTGGCACTCGCCTTGTTGCAGGCATAATAGAAATTTCAGTTGCTCAGTATTACTATGGGGCAAATTCTCATTTTTTCAGAATCACATGGAATAAATTAAATTGCAATGTGTCACAAATGTTTACTCAACAGCTAAAAGTTATAAATAACAGCTGCAAGATCGATTGAAGTAAACAAACAACTTTGTCCAGCAATGTCAAGCAAACAAAATGTGAGTTAGAAAAATCAGAATTTACTCCATTGTGCTTTGACTCCATTTTAGTGTGTTTAAGTATTAAAAACATTCTTCAATGTTTAAAAAATGACCTAAGTTTATGACATTTCAATTAAAAAATCATGATATGGACGTTTGCTTTTAGCAAAGAGTTCGAAGTCGCAGGTATCTTTCGAAATACATTTAATTGCTTGTTAATTTTTAATGTTAGAACTAATCTAACCTGTAAGAAGACGCAGGCTTCGTGGACTTTTGCTACTAAGTACATTTAATATTGAACATTCATTCGGGGAATTCCATAATTCAGAATGATAAATGGTTTACCTTATTTTAAAATGTGGAAATTAACATATTTTTATAGAATTTAAAAATAGGATTTGATTTTTTGCATTGAAATTCAAAAATTCAACTGTGTCGAATTGATTGAGAGATTGACAACTTAACACATTTGTGTTCTGTGTTTTGAGCTTTTAGGTACGTAAATAAATAATAAAATGAGATTGGCGTGTTTACACAGATAAACATGAGTGCCGTTTATTGTACAACAAAAAGGCATTTAACACAATTTAGCATTAAGTGTTTGGCAGAAATAAATTTACCCATGGTTGATTTTATGCCGGGATTCAGTTGGAATCAAACTCATTTATAAGAGCTGCGCTATCCACAAATTAAACTTAGTTTGTTGCAAGCCAAGAAAGATGGCACTTCCGAATGATATTTCTCCGTGGAGGGAAAAGTTAAGAAGATTCGTGGACTACATCAAGGAATATTGTTCAACTTGCACTCTGGTTGGCTTTTCTTATATGGCGAATCACAAGTGAGTTATGATTAGGTTAACGAATTCCTAAACTAATTATAAACAGATTGCATTTCACTGAACGCATATTCTGGCTCATTTGTATAATTGTGTCCATCGTTGGAGTTTCGTATCTGATCAACGGGTATAGCCGAGACTTTTCCAATCAGTCGGTTAACGTTGTCTATGAGAGCATCTCGCCATTTGCGCCCATTTTATATCCAAGCATAAGCGTTTGTCAGCTTCCCTCGGACGTGGGAAATAGAATTTTTAAATATGTACAGAAGTGAGTAAAATATTTATGGTGTACTGAAATTAAGTTGACATTTTAAGCACCTACTTTCAGCTTGGGTCGGGATTCATCTGACCTTAATGTGCGCGATCATCTGGCGTTTATCGTATTCCCCGAACGCTATTCGGTTAATAAACTAATATCCAACTGTCAAACTAAACACAATTGTGAGGACTGTGCGCACTGCCCACTTGATGGTTACCGCGAACTTGCCTCTTGGGTGAGCAAAGTAATTTTGAAATAGTTTTACTTTAAAATATTTCTTCTGTTCTCAGTTAAGCTTGAATTGCTCTGAAATATTGGATGAGTGCCGTTTCAAGGATGAAAAGTTCAATTGCTGCGATTATTTCCTGCCCATGTGGACGCCTTATGGTCACTGTTTCCTGCTCAACTCGCTGCAGAACAACAATCACAGCTCGAAGCATTGGCTGCCAATATCCTACAATCGCAATGAGAAGCAGGAGTTGCAGCTCATTGTAAATCAGGACGTGCGAGTGGACATACTGAATGAGGAGGATCTGCCAAATCCGTCGTTACCATCTGTAAATTTCCTTTCAATGTTGGGCAAGAAGAAAACCATTAAATTCTACAAAGAAGACCTGGTCAATGATCCAGAAGTCAGGGGCAGACCTCCAGAGTCTCGAGACTGTTTATTTGCCGACGAGGTGCCGGAATGGAGCGTCTTTCATGCATATAGCTACAGTGCCTGCATCAGTGACTGCACGCGAATCTATCAAATGGAACAATGCAATTGCAGTCTGTACCATTTTAATCCCTTCGGAATCAAGAAGTTTCCCGATTGTGACTACAATGGTTATCTATGTGTGGAACAACTCGGACTTATTAGTTCGGACTTGCAAATGCAGATGAACTACAAAAGTAAAATGTCTAACTGCGACTGCTTGCCCTCGTGCACGGAATCCGATTTGTCCAACATTTATTCATACGAGGAGGTCAGGTGAGTTGCAGGTTAATTTATTTATATTTTTTACACCTAAATGTGATTTTATAGCACCCCAGGAACGCTGACTATAAGCATATCGATGTCAATAGCGCCCGAATATCAATTTCGACGACAGGTGCTACGCACAAAAGCGGATGTTATCGTATCCTTGGGCGGCATTCTAGGACTTTTCCTGGGAGCCAGCATCCTCAGTATTATCGAGTTTGTCTACTATTTTACCATTCGTGCAGCCAACAATTTCTAGCAATTTTTCAATTAATAATTTAGCACATTTTCTGCAAGCACCAATTTATTGTAATCATACCCGAATTGAATAAATTTATATTGCAAATTAAAATGAAATCAGCATCATCTGACTGGAGCTGCCGAAAGATAAGAAGTATCGTATCTGAATAATTGTATGTACGATGTGTATGTCGAGAAATTTTAACGAAATGTATTAATGCGGAATTGATATTCTTATTCGTCTGAATGACTGCAGTGCTCATTAAATATGCAGTTGTGGCATTTTGGAGCCAACGAAAGATGCAGGATATTGTATATGCATGGCAGTTCTCCAGATTGTGAGTTGAAATCAATGAAACCAGCCTTTATCTGCCGGCTTGTATATCCATTGTTCTTGTTTCTGGGTCTTCGTTGGGTCGTTGCAGCCATAATAGGAATTTCATTTGCTGTGTTTAAGTATTTAAGATGCAGCAACAATGAAAATGGCCCTAAAAGCAGAAAAGCAGAGAAAAAGTGAACGCATTAATTCTTGTTGTTTTGATCCCTTTTTTGGGTCACTAAAAACAATGGTTAATTAGTAATGCCACAAAATGGTCAACTGAATGTGGTAGGAATTTCTAAGTGCCGCAGGGTATACTTCTAATTATATGAAATTGGACTGGAATTGGACTCAAGTTGGATGTCTTTTGTATCAGATTATTATTAAATATTTAATTTATAATCAAGTGTCCTAATGCTACCAAAGAAATATTTCTTAAACTTTTAAAATCGCACCAAAGCTACAAAGGTAAGTATTTTTTAAGTCCTGTGTCTAAGTTTATTTTAAAGTTGGTTGGTTTCATTTGCAGTGTATTTGTATGTTGCCAAAGAAATATTTTTTAAACCTTTAAATTCGCACCAAAGCCACAAAGTCATAAATAATAATCTCGCCATTTCATTTTTTATGTACTATGTTTTGTTGTTTCGTTTTTTTATTATTATTTTTATTTGCTGGGGATTCCATTTCATTTCATTTTTCTTTTCGCATGGCCCTTTGCTGGCGCGCATTCAGAGAGAGTCTTATTCATATTCATTGTGCATTTGTTCTCGCATTTGGAGGTGTTGGCGTATTTATGCCGGAAATCCCTCTTATTCACTCAAAATGTTTGTCTACAAAAGAAGGAAAGTAAAATGGAGCAAAAAGTCGCAGCGGAGAAAGTGTAGCGCAGAAAAATAAAACTATAGAGGGCAACAAAGTGAGGTCCAGCTCAACTTTTTAGGGATGTGCTGTCAACTTTGTAAAGTTGTTGCTCCCGTTGTACTTGTCTGCCGTATCATTTATCAAGCTCATCGCAAAAAAAGAGAGAAGAACATTTTTGTCATGTTAAACTGTCAGAGTGCGCATTTAGTCATTACTTACATTTTGCTAGCTCTGCAGTCCGTTCTCGCCCTTTCTCTCTCTCTCTCTATCTTTCTCTCTCTTGCTTTGTGTCAGTCACTTGGCTTGTCATACACACACACACACACATGCAAATGCATTTGACGCACACATACACAGACACACCTACGCATGTCACACGCTTGCGAAATGTAATTAAAAGTTACCATGCAAGTCTGCGGTTGAGTTTCGCTTTCATTATCATGTTCGTTTCCGTTTCCTTTTCCGTTGCTGTCGCTGTTTCTGTTGCCGTTTCTGCTTCTTCGTTTAGCATAACGCTTAAAAGTATGCAACACACATTAATGAATCGCCCCATTGCCATTTATCAAACTCGGACAGGCGTCGCCAATGTTAATTATTTTGTTTTATTACTCTACAGCCATTTCACTGTGATTTGCCCGACACAGAAATATGAGCCCGGCATGTGGCCCATGAAAAAGTTCATAAATTGTGGTCGTAATTACTAATTACATTTCAAATATTGTTTGCAAATATGTGATTCATTGCGTAAGTTGGAATTCAGCTTAAAGCGTCTTTTAGTTGGCGAGTAATAATTGCAGCTGGCATCGGACGTTGGCAGTGGAGAGCAAGCAATTGAAACGCAATTGCCAATTGCCAAAGAAATACTCGTGCTGGGGAAATGTAAATGGCAATACGAAACGGAAACTATTTTTCAATTACCTTTTTCGCACGCACGTTTGCTTAGCATTTTACCTTTGTGCAACACTTTGCAGCAGCCGTTGGCTGCATTGGTGTGAGCGTCTTGCCATACGCTTTCTAAGCACGACTTTTTTAGAAAACATTAACTAACAAAAAAATCAAAATAATAAATTAAATATGCGATAGAAGAAATAATAATCAAAAAATCTAATGAATATCTTATTATCATTATTCGTATTCAATAAAATAAAATGCAATCATCGACATGTTTAATAATTTTCACTGCTCAGTTTTAAGTAATGGAATAAAAAGTTGATATACAAGAATATGCCACATTTACCAGCTTTGCCACATATTCAATTATCTTACTTAACATAATTGTTCTATTCAAAACTGTGTTTCTTCCGCTCAAAGAACTTTTGTCTAGATCGTATTGAAAGAGAATCTAGATTTCGTTTTAATGCAGCTGCCTTAAGACATGCCGTTTTCCTTTTCCGTTTTCCTCTCATTTCAATGCATGACTGTTGCAATACCTTTCTCATACTCGTGCGCTGTCTGCTTGTATTTGTGCGTTATTCGTATACTAAGTGTGTGTAGTTAGCAGTTTTTCAATCAACTTGCCGCACACATTTGCACACACTCCGGGATAGGAAGAGAGCGAGAGTGAGAGAGATGGAATACAGATACAACGGCAGCCCAGTTTGCGTTAACAATTGCCTTTTACTGCACTTTTTTAAATTTCCTCTAAGCGGAAATCTATTTAAATTGAATTCTATTCTTCGGCTGGCAATTCATGCTGAGGAGATGCGTTTTGGGGATGCAGCTGCCTCCGTCAACTTCGTCTTCTTCTTCTCGTTGGTCGTCTTCTCGTTCTTATGCAACTGCAGTTTGCATCGTGAAAAGTTTTCACAGCGCACTTCACGCATTGGGAATTATATTAAATCCTTGGCTGGCATTTCCATTTCAATGGATAATCATTATGAGTGTAGCTACAGACGCCACTAGCTCATGTCCTTGTTGTTGCCATTGCAGCAGTTGTTGCTATGACAGCAGCCATTTTGTTACACACACACACACACAGGAAAAGAGAGAGAGAGATTCATAAAGATATTTATGCATATTATGCATTTTTCACACATTTGTATTGCATTTGATTGTGTTTGCCAGTTGCATTGTAGGTGTAAATACTTGCCTCTGGCATCTCGCATTGTTGCACAACAGCTCGTATGAGTAATATTTATTCACGCTCAGCTTTTGTCTGCCTTGTAACGCACACACACACAATGCAAGTGCAACCAAGTCGAGTGAAGCATTCAACATATGCCAAGCATAAACATAAGCAGGAAATTCATTTTTCATTTGTTTGTTCAAAGTTCTGAGTTCTGAGTTCTGAGCTGAGCTGCCATAAAGATGCTGCAGGATCGTGGCTGGCGGCTGACGGCTGCCGGCTGCTGTTGCTGTGGCGTTTGTAATATGAATATTCATCATACGCCAGCGTGACCGAGCAGAGCACTTATTATGCTCAAATTAAGGCACCACCGTTTTCGGGGCATACATGAATACGAATATGTTCATGAAGGTCTCTAACCCTGGCCCCCACAAACCACCCACAAAAAATATACCTAGCAAGTGCCAAAGGAAAATTTGAAATTCCGACTAGCAAAAGTTGAGTGAGCAAAAAAAAAGCCAAGAATGCAATGCAATTTTCTCTCTGCCAGACAGTTCGACGGCCTTTCCCAAGCGTCCAGTGCGCCATAAAACATCAGCTGCTTAACGCACGGTATTTTGCAGATTTATGCACACACACAGTTACACACACATACAGAAGACGCCGAGCAATTTTCAGTCATATCGGTTAAACTTGTGTTGGCAACTATTTTGTGGGCTCGTCCTTGTTGTTGCACCAAAGCAACTACTTGGTCACATAATTTAATGTAGATTGGGTGAAATAAAATGAATGACTTGGCAGCATTTATGTGAGTTTCAAATAATTATGTAGATATCGTTAAGTGTGGATCAATTTAAATATTTTCAAAACAGTAGATATTTCTAATGCCTGCAAGTATTCACATATATTCAACTAAAGAAAGACTTGTAAGAAGCATTCACTATTGCACCATTAAGGTGCTATCGCCTCACTGAAACACTGAAGAGAGAAAACCAAAAAAATACGAGCAGTCAGTTGGTGTAAAGTCAAATCTTATCGCCCGACTATTAACGCAACAATCCCGAAAAAAGCCAAGTTAAGGCAAAGTGAGCGAACACGTGGCCAATGCTGTTGACTGTCGGCATTATCAGTGAGAGTCCTGGCATCAGCAGCAGCAGCAGGTTGTAAACTACAAGGCAGAGCGATTCAAATCCAAACGAAATAACCACGACAAATGTTTGCACGTGCTTACCTTGTGCCATAAACCAGACCAGATAGACAGAAGCGGGAGAGCAAAGCCGAGAGACAGGAGACAGGAGCAGCACACAAATCCCTGGCAGGCGACAGAATACAGTCGACTGTCTACAAGCAACATTGGCCAATGTCATCCTGGCATTTAAGTTGCGCAAAAAGTTGAGCGCATGAATATAAACGCAAAAGTGGTTTTTAGGCCTTAAATTGGTTGTCCAATTTATGCGTTCCCTCGGGTAAAAGGCCAGACGAGACGAGAGCAGAGACCAGACCAGAGAGCTGAGAGCTGAGAGCTTAGAACTGAGACCTGAGACAAGAGACCAGAGCACAAGTATCCAATGAAAGAGTAGCTGCAAAATGTTGCCACTGATATTGGTTATGTCCTCCTACTTTTATGCTGCTGCTGCTGCTGCTTGTCGACCTCTTGAAGTGGTAACAAGTAAGCAACATTTCTCATGGCTAGCCTGCTGATAGCTGCCATGGACGACGACGACGACGACGTCGACGATGTCTGCTGCGATGCGCTTACAAAACTTTTGGGATTAGAAATGATTTCTTATGGTTTCTTTTTACTCCCGACCAAGCCCGAGCAGAACAGAACAGACCGGTTCAGTTTCTGCCTGCCATTGCCGTTTGATTTATGCTGACATCCTGTGGTTGCTGCTCCATATAGCTGTGGCTGCTTTCGCGCCGACGACGACGTCGACGACGACGACGACGATGTTCGATTGCCGTGCCCAAGTGCACGCCTCAATGGTCAGGTGGTTGGCCGGCAAAAACCTAACCAAACATTTCTTGGCAAACACTTGGCCATTTTTCATGGGGTTCATTTCATTTGAGTTGCTTTTTATTGCCAACCAGCAGTCACAGTGGTCGGAGCCATAATCTTCATCCATCAAATCTTTTGTAAATCAACTGAAACATAAACAGATCAATTCGGGAATTTATTGAGTCATATTTTTTAAATTTTTAAAATTTAGTAAAAATATCTAGTCTGCTAATTTAACGTAATAAATTATTTATAATTATTATAACATTTTGATATTTTTTCATTTAAGGAATGTACAAAAATTCCAATTTAAAAATATACACTAATCTTTTCACCTAATTTAACATAAGTAGATATCATCGGATTCCATTCCAATTTAGTTTCCTTATATAGTATCCATCAAGTACACAATTCTGCAACTATTATTATTAATAAAATTAAATGAAATAACTTAAAATATATCGAAATTTCGTCATTTTATTTTATTTAAGTAAAATTTCTTATTTTGATTCATTTGGCAGTCATAATCAATTATATTTTAAGTTGTTTAAACTCCATATTTATTATATCTTCTTCGATTTTGCTCAGTTTTCTTTTGAAAAATGCATCTTTTTGGCACTGTATGCCGAAGTTCCAGTTAAGTTTTACGGGGCGTTTGCTGGCACTGTGAATGCCTCGGAATTTGTCACACAACAACGCCGCGGCGGCAGTTGCACAAGGGCAAGTCAGAGCGGCGACCGGATGTGGGCAACATTGTTGCCAGTCACAAGTTGAGGCAATGCTTCTTATGGCCGTTATTGCTCTTGTGGATGTTGTTGCTGTTGTCAATCGTAACCGCATTACATGTCAATTACCGAATACTAAACTGTAAGAGTGCTTACGCCAAGTGCGTCCTGTATATATGGCGCCTGCCTTTTCGCTTCGATATATAATAGTCTCTTTTCACTTTGAAGTTTTCCACAAACACGCACACACACTCGCACACAAAGAAGACGGTCTGAAATAAATTTGTGGCACATGAGTTTAATTTATGGCGCTCGCAGCTATTTTGGCTGCCAAAGCGGAAGTGCTGCTGTCAATAAGGATTGGCAGCCAGCATGCGGACACACGGAGCTTTCGGCTCAGTTTCTGGGGTTTTTCTCCTGAAATTCTTCGTGTTATTTTTTCAACAGTTTTTTATTTTTTCTTTTTCTGCCGCCGCCGCTTTGCTTGATTCCGTTTGGCAATCCCCCTTTTCATAGAGATTGACAAATGCGTGAGTGTTGGTGACTTTTAAAAAATGTTTAAGCTGCACAAAAAAGTGAAATGAAACCTCGAGTGTGGTGCTGGGGGAAGGGGGCATGAATAAATGCTTGGTTGGTTGGGTTGTGAGTGGGCTGTTGGGTGTGCGTGTGGTTTGCCGGCAGAAAAAACCCGTAAATAATGCGCAAAATTTGTTAAAAGGACAAGCGCAATAAATCCATTCAATGGCACACAATTTCTTGATAACATTTTAGTGTCTAATATTTTGTAGTTGGCCGCTCAAGGAGGCTGGCTGCCTGGGGCGGGTTCAGGATAAATTAAAATTTATATCTGTTGTTATTTGCTGATGCTTTCCTTAACAAATTCATACCGGTTATGATACGTGATTTGAGTGATGGCTGCTAACAGTGCAATTTCCCCTTTTTGCCAACGCTAACGCAATCGCACAACTGTCATAAAAACGAGTTAAGAGCCATAAAATATTTTATGAGCTCTTTGCCAGGCTCTTGAGCTCTTCCAGCATTTTTATTTTATTTCGACAAGTTTTCATTTTTATTTGGCCATCAACGAAGCATCGCAAATATGCTTCGAAGTAGTTATTATTTCCCTTGTTTTATGTGTGAACTACAGTTTAAAAATGGGTTGCGCTATATACAAATATTTAACAAAATCTTAAGACTTGTTTAATGTTTTTGATATACTGCATTTCAATTGCCAACTTATTGCCCTCTTGTTTCTATAAGGCCAGCAAAGTTTAAGCAGCTTTAACGGCTGTAATCGAATTTGTCTTATAATGCCATTGCTAGCGTGTTTTCACAAATTTGCTGCCCCAATATTTACTCAGCTTTGGAAGTTGGTCTGCCTCCCATGCAGGTCATTTTCCAGGTTGTCAGTCAGCCAGTCAGTTAGTCAGTTAGCAAATAATGCAACTATCGGGAAGCTGCCAATTTCACTCAACGTTCGAGACTGTTCATCAACGTCAGGGTTCGTTCAGTGCTCATTCGCAGGCGGAGCACATCGCATCATCGACTGGAGGTAGAGGAGGTCACAGGTGGGCAGCAGGTGAGAGGTTAGGGCTGGATTGGAGCATGCAATTTGCGTACTTGGCCAAAAATATGAGGTTTTTATGTCGGGAGCCACAAAATTTGAGGGCGAACTTGGTCAACTAACTAACTGACTGTCTAATGCATAATTTGTCTGAACTTTTATGTGGACTAAGGCGGGACTAGGACAGCTTAACACCAAGACACATACACACTGTAGTTGCTATATTGCTACGGCTTTTGTCCAGGTGCGGTAAGCCAAACGAAACTTTTGCATTGAATTCATTGCACTCTGTGGCTTGGGCTTGAGTCGTGGATGTGCTCATTTGATTTGAATGGCAATGCCAATGCGAGTGAGACTGAGACTGTGACTGAGCGGCAGATACGGCCAAAGCCAGAAAATGGCATAAAAGTTTCCACATGAACTTTGCAGGGGAGAAGGGTATTAAAAACTGCTAACCGTAAATCCAACTTGAAGCTTGCAGATGCCAGAGAACGGTGTGAGTGTGTGTGTGCGTGTATGTGTGAAGCCACAACGTGCCTTAATTTATGCGTATTTAATAGAGTTTTTATTGTTGTTTGCAGTTGGCAGGAACAACGGCAATCAAAAGCAAGTTTTGTGTCTTTAGTTCGAGATTTGATTGAATATTTATACGATGTCCTCTTACATTTCGGAAGACTTTCTTTCGGCTTGTGCCTGTAAAAGTTTCTGATAACATTCTGATATGCGTGCTGTGATAAATGTAAAATATTCCACAACTTCATAAACTAAAAGCTGGAATTCTGAATCTTATATTATTGCTTTTAAAAAGTCTGTTGATTTAATTGGCGTTATTCCACAAAAAGCATTCGAAACTTTTCACATTTATATGCCAGCGCTAAGGTTATTTAATTGAAAATTCCACAATGCAAAGCAAATAGACACAACACAATGATGAGAAAATGCGTTGGAAAAATTAAATTTGCTTCAGCGCAAATATTTGAAACTAATTATGCCCAATAGAGCGAGTATGGAACACTTTTGGTTCGCCTTTTTGGGCTGTAGCACGTAGCACATCCGTTCGTGATTTACGCGCCAGGCGTTGTTTTGGATGCTGGTCTACACGTCTGCCACAGGGGATGGCAAAGGTGATGATGTTTTACTTCTACTGCCTCGGCTACAGCAACAACAATAGCAATGCTGAGGGCATTAAGTTTAAACATTAGACGTAGTTGGAAATGGGAGCCAGAACTCAGGTTATAAACAAAATACGCGTGACTTCCTTTTGGAGCCATTAAAGCGGCATATCCGGTTGCGCAAAGAGTCCACATGAGCGTGCCTCGGCATGTGAATGTGTGTGTGTGTGTGTGTGTGTGAGTGCTTTTGAATGATGAGCAGCCGAGCAAATTACCAGCGCCGACAACACCAGGCTGGCAGTCAGGCAGGCATCTCCGGAAAATGGATTTAAATTGTTGATTAGTGCCGTCAACGATGAAGACAACAGCGGCAACTTGAGCTCAAAATGGCGCCACCTGTATACTCGATCTCTATGTGTCTGTGTGTGTGTGTGTGTGTGTGAGTTGTGTCGCGTGTGTATATGTGATTTTGAAAAATAATCATAATAATGACAGGCATTGTTATGAAAATTGTAATGCAGCAGAGCAAACGGCACTGAAACTACAACAACAAAAACACAAACGCAACAACAAGTGAAAAACAAGAAAAAAACACAAAAGTAATTTGTAACAGTGTCTGCAGATGCCTGTCTCGCTCACTCAGCTGTTCTCTGTTCCGCTCGCACGCACTTCACTCTCTCTCCCTCTCACTCTGCTGCTCGTGACCCTGGCAGCAGCACTTATGCCACGCATTATGCTTAAGCTTTATGTTACTTACGCACTTAAAAACTCACGCGCATTGTTTTGTTTTGAATTTATACCCTGCAAGGAATATATCCAAGAAGTAGGTTATTTTTGTATATAGAAAAAAAAGGTAGGAATAAGCAGCCAATATGAAATATATGGTAGAAAAAAAAGAATAAACTGAAAAAGTCTGGAGCCTTCTATTGCCCAAGCAATATTATTGTACTTTGAAATTAAGTCTTTGCCACAATAAAAATAAATAAAAATAAAATGCGGTGATAACACTTTGATTTACCTGTAGTTTCGAACTTAATTTAATTTTTGTATAAAGACTACGAAATTTTAAAAATACTGCTCATGCAAACGAATAATAAAACTTAAATTTTAAAAGTTGTACAACAAAAATTACACGGCATCTGCACGTCTAGCAGCCTCAACTGTTGAGCAGTCACAATTGTTTGCTGCTGTTTTGTTTTACGTTTTAAAATTTTCATGAACTCTGAACCGAGTTGAGCTGTATTGTGAAAATGTGTGAAAAGGTAGCAATCGTCATTTGCTTGTAAGGTAATCCTGTTTTGGGGTCGAGTCAAAGGCGGCACAAAGATCAAAAGGATGACAAAGAGCGGGGCAGAGAGCAGGGCAGTGTACTAAGCAAATTGTGCTAAAAATGAATTATTAGCGCTCAAAAGTACGAAATGAAAAATGTTGGCAGACGGCCGTTTGCCTAAATTGCAGCAACAAAAAGCAAGTAACCATCGCACCAAACCCACCAAACCAACCAACCAACCAATCTTTTTTGCGCTTTGTTAAGAATTATGGCTGTGAGAAATGAAAATTTACCAGTAATGGCTAGGGTTGGTTGCGTTACCAAATGCCCTAAGAAAACTCCATATTGCATTATTGTTTCCGAGGAAAAAGTTTCACAAAATAATTGCTATATATGCATATGAAAACACCAAACGAACTAATGCAATAAAAAGCTAAAGTAGCTTTGCGAATATATTAAAACAAGACGAACCACATTTTGTTAGCACACATGTAAATTGTAGTGTATTAAAGGAAAGTTTCGTTATGCTCTCCTTGTAGCGTATTTGGGGTAATATTGTATGAATTTTTGACAGAAACAAATGAAAATACTGATGATGTCATTAACTAAATTGAATTTTAACAAAATGCGCACACACACACACACACACACACATCTACTTAAGCAGACTCTTGCTGTTGGTCTTGACATAATTTCCAATTTGAAAGCAAATTGAATGCATTTTAAATTTTTGCACAAAATATGCAGGAAGCAGAAGCAGCAAGAATAAAAGCTGCTCCGCAAAATATGTAATACGAAAGTGTCAACAAAAATGATATACAATATTTCCATTGCATACTTTTAGGTGGCCAAAGCAAATTAACGACCAAAGACCGCCTCAATTGCATTATCTGCTGATGAAGTTGCTAACGTCCATAAATTTCTAGCTCACTCTCTTTCTAATTGTGCGAAGCACACTCAAATAGCGAGTGAGTAAATACTGGGAAATTCTGTGAAGAGAGCGCGAGAGAGAAAGCGTGAGAGAGCGACGCTCGTTTCGCCGCAATTTCCTGATTTGATTTGAGCTCCACGCGGAACTGTGGCGTCTGCTCCTGTTCCTGTTTCTGTTTCTGGTTTCTGTGTCAGTCGGTTAGCAGTCAATGTGCGCGGCTGTCGTCAGTTGGCCATCGCTGCCGACGACGACGCCTCTTGCCTGCAAATTAAAATGATACACGCCGCACACTTTGCCGCTGCTGCTGCTCCGAGTTGTGGTTGTTGTTGCTGGGCTGGAACTGTCGCATATTAATGACACGCTAGGCAAATGTGTCATTTTGACATTTTAACAGTCTGTCATGCAGTCACCAAAACCACACCATTTATATACAAATGTATATAAATTTATGTATTGTTTGTGTATCTCTGCCAGGGATGCTGCAGCTGTATCATTGCCACATATGGAGGGTACGAAAAGAAAAAAAAAATGAAATGGCGCCGGCAACTTAAATTTGTGCCATTTGCTTATCACACCCTCAACACACACACACACGCCCACACCCACATTCACACACATACATATGTATACACATGCCGGCTGACAGTTTTGTGGCGCACAGATTTGTCATGCATGGATTTATGTTTATGTTTGTGCATAGTTTCGGTTGACATTTTCCTATTTTTTCTGTTCATTTCCTACACAGCTGACAGCAACATGTAATTGTTGGCGAAATGGATTAAAAAGGCATTTGTCAAGTGGTCGGGCAAGACGCATCAACCTTCTCACACCACTTGCCATTTAATTAAACCACCATTTAAACAAATGAAGCCGAACATTGCAATTGACACGCTGCCCAAATACACTTTTAAAACTATAGCACATGCAATGGGCCCAAACTCATTCAATTATTAGCAGTTTTAGTCTAAAGAAAAATTCGTAGCTTTTATTTAATAAATTTGAAGGTTAAGAATTGTATTCTTTTAATTTATCAGGGACCCCATATAAATATTATGAATGTAAAACAATGAAACTTTAATGAAACGCTTATTAGTTTTTTAAGGCAAAATTAAGGAACATAATAAACTCCTTTTTTATATATTTGAATTTGTATTTGAGTTTGATTTTTATTTTCAATACTTGTAATGAAAATAATCATAATAATTATATTTAATTTATATTGTTTAAATTACAATTAATAATTTAATAATTCCAAGCTTAAGTGAATTTTAATTCTTCGTTCATAATTGTTTTCCAATAAAAGCCATGACCTTAACGTTCCCTGTAATTTATTCTATAATACGCATTTATTTAAATTCCATAAATTTGGTTAATTCCCTTCGGCCTCAGTATCACATCAGTTGTGCTATTACAAACGCCGCGACCAAGTCAAGATGCTCTTTGTTGGACCCAACAAAACACAGCGTGCAAAGCCAACACGCGTTGGAAATGACATCCATGGCCGAAAAATTTGAGCAGCTGTTTCCTTTTAGGATCCAAGGGCCGAGGACCGCAAGTGTAGCCTATTTTTTGGGGTCATGGCTTATCGCTAATTGTGGGGCACGAAGGGTGCACAGAGGTCTAAGGACCTTTCATGTTAATTGCTCTCCTTGCGCAAGCTACTTGCGGTCCACGAAAAATTATGCACTCGGCAGCGATTCAGGCTGCCGGGCTTCCTTCCAGGCATCAGGTTTCGGTTTTGGTTTCGGTTTTCACTGTTCACAGTTCACTGTTCAGTATTCTGTATTCAGTATTCGGTTGTCGGTTTTTGGCGCCTGCCTAATTCGAAATTAATTTTAGCCTTTATCTGACAGTGGTCTGAGTTTTCTTTATCTGGCTAATTAATTTATGCAGACGAAATTTCGGGCATGGGCACGCTAATGCGTATTAGTTATAAATTCATAACTTTTGCATTAGTCTCTGTATACTTGGGACCCCGGTTTACCTTTGACAAATTTCCAAAAAATTATTTAACTTGAGTGTCGCTGTTGCTGTTGCTCATTTAGATGGGTGTCGTTGTCGCTGTCGCTGTTGCTGTCGCTGCTGTTGATGTTGATGTTGATGTTGTTGGCATTGTTGTTTGCTGGCAAAGTGCAACAAAATAATAAGGGCGCCAAAAGGCAAATAAAAACAAAAGGCAGAACGCAAAGCGAAAAATGAAAAAACCAACCAAGTACAAAATGTACAGCACAAAGCAAACAGCGAAAAGCACAAAAACAAAACAAAACAAAACGAACTGAAGGACACAAAACTAACTAACTGAACAGACGCCAGGACGATAACTCAGCGCCCAGTCGAGCAGCCGAGCAGCCGAACAGCCGAACAGCCGGCAGCATAAACTGCCACCTGGTTGGGTCAGCAGCGGGTGGTTGAGTGGCTGCCTCATGGCTTAGGATGGGGCAGTGGCAAAGGCAGACCGCCGCTTTGTTTGCGGAAAGTGCCAAAACACTAATTTACTTTTTTCTCACACTGAATCTCTCTCTTTTTTCGGTGTATCTCTATATATATAGTATATGTGTGTGTGTGTGAGGAATAGGGAAACTAGTTTTTAGCGGTGCTCTCCAAGGCCCACCTTTGTCTTCATAGCCGCCTTTCGCAGGGTTCAGTGTTTTGTTGGTTCTGCTCTTCGCCCGATTATAAAACGCAGATGTGCCCTAGCATATTGCAAATTTACTTGGGTCGCAATACCCGAACTCATCGCCATCGTCGACACTCACAACGAGCTGCCCCTCGGGGGGGAGGCAGAGGAACGCAAAAGGCGTTCAGCTGTGAGAGGAGCCTTAAACAGAGGCCTCAACTGCGTCTTTATGCGTGTGTTGCCGCCGCCATTGACAAAGGTCCATTTTTTGTTGTTTGTTTCCTCTTTACCTATAAATTCGGCACTGCCGAGTGGGGTATATTAGAACAAATACTATAGCTATATAGGGTATCTCTTGGTTCATTTTTCAGCACTGCTGTTTACTTATTTTTTCATATTTCTTTTAAGCTTTGTACTCTCGGCCAGAATGTGTTTACAAACATAAACAAAAATGGGCGTCGCGTCGCAGGCAACTACTTGAAATTGTTGAGATGCCATAAATGGTCGCTGAGGGGAGGAAAGTGGGGCAAGTGCGGGGTACTGTGGGGTACTGTGGGAATGTGGTGATGCGGTCTGTGGCTTCGGCAGAGGCTGTTAACACTTCCACTTTCTATAGTCGGGGCAGCAATTAAGTGCATCAATTATTTAATTGTGCGCATTGAGCTGGAAGTGCATGTAGTTGACGTAATTGCATTTAGATTATAATTTACAAATGTGACTAGATTAAAGGAGTTGAATAACTCACCAGAAATTTCCTGGAATCCATGAATTAAATGTCTTATTCTTGAATAAGATTGTATTGCTCTGTCTAAAAATATGCATATTCCTTTCAGTCCCAATTATAGAATTGTATGGCAAAGGTTTATGGTACTTTTGTGGGTAGCCCTTTTAAATTGTTGTTCTCTTTTGTTTTTATTTTGTTTTTTCGCTTGCACATCCTTAGAAATCTGCACGCGCCTGTCTGACAAGCATTAAATTCATTAAAATTTCATTCACATTTTCAGCGAAAAGCATATTTAAAATTCTAATAAAAGGCAAAGCAAATGTTTTCGCTGCACGCAGAAAACTTCCATTGCCAGCTACAAAGATGGAAGCCGACGCTCAACATAGATAACAATTAGGACTAGGGCACGAAAACAAAAAACAGGGGAAGAACTCACAAGAATTATGCTGGCTTAGCCTAGCGAATACCCTGTACTTAAATTATGATTTTATTACTTGCAAGGCAATAATAATATTAGTTGAATACACTGCGTGGTTAACGTAATTCTAATCGATTTGTTAAAGTTCAAGTTAAGTTAAGTTAAAATGCTCAGAATCTCAGCTTAAACTTCCCTGTTTAGTCTGTGCTAAAGAGCAGCAAGAAAATGAAAGTGCCACAGCGAACATTCTGGCATTCTGAGCTTAAATTGGCATAAATTCTTGTTCTCGGTAAATTTAAATATTTGTCGTGTGTTGCCAGCGAGTCAAAATTTATGCAGCAAAAGTGAAAATATTTTAGAAAATTATAAACCAATTTTTAGTAAATTACAGACAGGCAGCTGCCGATTGCAGACGCTTCTTCTTTGCAGGTTGCCGGTTTAATTAGGTTAAAGAGTGGAGCGTGGAATGGGCCACAACGGATGTCAATGGCCCTGGCTTTAATTGGCAATCGCAGGCGCAGTTTGTGTAACACACAAATATGCACAGCCGTTTATGGAGGCAGACAGATACAGATACAAAAACAAATACAGATACAGAGAGTACAGCCACAAAGGGGAACAAACAAATTACGCGGCTTTAAAGCCAAACGTGCTTTGTCCTTGTCGTCCTGGCGGCAGGACAACAAACTGCCGCCAGAGACCATGCGTAAATGGCGCTAGTTGTCGGCGCTCCTTGTTGCCATATTTATTTTTGAGTCAAACGTAAATAAAGCCAAAGCGATAATGTGCGACAGTTGCTTATCCTTATCCCTTTTATCCTGCAGGCTGCTTGAACACTTACCGCATACAAATCACATGAAATTCGAGTGTTTACACATTCTGTGTTTTGCGGTTTGTTTCACCAAACATTTTTCAATTGCGGTTCATTGTCTAGCTGTGGTTTGCTGAAGACAAAGTGCTCCTAGCTGTGGTTAAACTGATAACGGGTCTGCTAAACGATCCAACAAATCAGAAAAGGTTATATTTAGATGCGAAACATAAATAGCAGGTTATAGATATTTTTCTATCGATTTACTAGTTGTTATTTCGCTAATGGCTTTTACCTACTTACGTTCTGGGGCAGTGGCAATTTCTTATGCACTCTGCAAATGCTGCAGCCCATATTAGCCAGGACAACACTGACAGGGGCACGAAGCATAACGTTAGGGAGAGGCAGAGACAGAGGCGGAGTGGCAAGTGGACATACGACAAACAAGTCAAGTGGCAAGTGGCAAGGGGCAAGGGCTGCAAAGCAGGCAAGCGTAGAATTGCCATTAAGCTGCAAAATTTAAAGCAACTAAAATGGCAGCAAATAAACAGACAGCAGCTGCAGGAGCTATGTGGAGTTGGAACATTGCACATACGCCACGTAAGCCGGACAAGAGTTGAGCTGTCGATGGCGACGCCTCCTGCCTGCTGCCATTATTTGTCCTTGTGAACGTGTGTTTGCCGGAGTCATAAGCAAATGTGTGTGTGTGCTGGGATGTGCTCGGATTATGCCTGTTCCATGTGCTGGCTTATGAGCACAGCCAAGTTTACAACGAAACGTGTCAATAGTAGCCAACTGCAAGTCCAAGTCCGGCACTGAAATTTAAGCTACTCCGCAACGCCAACCCAATACTCTACGCTTTATGCTCTGGCCGTATATCAGAGGCACGTACATCGGCACGTCGACATGCTTGTTACCTGCGGGGTGACTCATATTAATGCCCGGCAACCGAAGAAGGATGACCAACGATGCCTGGCGACAGAGAACACATTAAACTGATGAGCTTAATTGGAGGTTAGCTGCACGGTGAACCCGGCGGTGAACACAGCGACGCCTCGATGTCATTACAGCACGTGCCAAGTTCGAGTTTCGAGTTCACAAATATGAAGAACCATTGAACCGATGTCCAGATGCCCTCGCTTTTGTTTTAACCGATCGCGCTTTTGTGCCTGCCAGTTAATGAATCACTGCGAGAAACAAAAATGTTTCCTACTTTCGTGTGACACACAACAGTTGAGGACAGGAATTAGAGCAACTGACACTCTGCAGTTTCAGTTTTTATGTCCGTTTCATGAGGCTTTCTGCCGTCTGTGCCTGTCATGCGTTCACGTGCGTTGTTCTCCCCTTTTTCCTCATCCTGCTCGGCTTTTCTAGAGTTGTTTGAGTGTTGTCACAAACGAAATTGCTGTGGGGACGCTTTGGGCTCGCTTAGCTCGACGGCTTCCGTGTTGTTTGTGTAACGCTCACGAAACACAGTCACTTAATTAAGAACATAATTTATAACAAATATTTAGTTGCCGGGCAAACAAATGGGACACAATTGCAAGCCTAGAACGGACAACGGACAGCGGACAGCGGACAGCGGGTCGCTGGGCTTAAACATTTCCGTTGCGACAATTTCTCTTTTATACTTATATAAATACGCTATACATAGTATATATACAACATGCTGTATACTGTTTTTTTTTTCTTTCGGCTTTGTGCCGACTTCATTAAGCGCACCAAATAAAAACGAATTGTAGCGGAAAAAAATATGCAAATTTGTTGGGACTATGAAAAACTAGTGTCGAATATGTAAATATAAAATATTTACTTCCGCTCTCGTGTGATATTCCCATTTTTAATGACACACACACATACGTATGTACATACGTATACTTACAGAGTTCACAGCAGGTGTTCCAGTTTTCAGTGCAATTATAAAGCTGCCAAAAACCAAAAGGCCAAAGGCTCTAGGCTAACATGTAAAAATGTCAACGGAACACTCGCAAACAAAATATTGGCTAATTCCTGCTGCTTTGTAGGCCAACTTCATTAAGTATCGTTCACGTTCTCGATGCCGTCTGTATACGATATAAGCCCGTATAGTAGTTGTTGTGCATTCGTGTGAGCCGTCTGCAAAAAGGTGTGTGGCCTAATGAATTATAGCATTTAACAGCTCT
Source organism: Drosophila ustulata (assembly GCA_035047365.1). Lineage (NCBI taxonomy): Eukaryota > Metazoa > Arthropoda > Insecta > Diptera > Drosophilidae > Drosophila > Drosophila ustulata. The sequence continues at coordinate 22,339,280 of JAWNPT010000094.1, forward strand.
CGCTTGAAGTGGCAAAGCATTTGCACAAATTAAAAGCACTATTTGAAACACTTTGGATGAACAAGTGTTTGAGGGTTTAACTGCCTGAGTGAAAAACAATTGAAAAACGCTATAATTCCTTTTTGTTTGTACTTTGCACTAGTTAAACGCAATTATGTTGTTGAAGAAATTATTTAAAATTCATTGGTAATTCATTTGAATCAAAATACTTTAGAAATTTATAGTTATTGGAATTTTACTTTTTGCTATAATGTTGAAGAAAATATTTAAAATTCTGTAGAAAAATAAAACGAAAGAAATTTGTCGAGTTATTTGTGAAATTATTTGGAATTTATTAGCAATGCATTTTAAATTGAAAATCTCATAAGTCTACAATTTGTATTATTTGTGCTTTCCATTGCTTTAAGCTATTAATGCGGCAGCATTGCTGCCTCAAACCAATGCAAACTGTTGGCATCTAAATTTGCCCATTAAATCATTGTTCTGTCGCCATGTCAACGCATGTTTGGCATTTTAAATGCTCGCCTAATTGCACACATAAATAAATTGTTACTAATTTGTGCCACATCATTGCTGCCACCATCAGCATCGGCATCAACAATGGCAGCAAAACTTTTCATTCAACATGCTTTAAAAAGAGAATTAGAAAATGGGGAGAAATGAAAATGGGTTGCGGCTTAGCATGACATTAATGGCTCCAGCTGCCATATGCCAGTAAGCAAAATGAATGAATTGATATGTTAAGGGGAAGTCGAGCACGAGATAAACCCTGACAACGTTTGATAATAGGTGTTCAGAGAGATTTTCATAAATTAAAGACACTTGTTCGATGTCGATGTTTATTTGAGAGCACAGTGTGTAACTTTGGTTGGAAAGTAAATTAATCTGCTGCAGCTCATGTGACTCACGATACATTACGTATACGCATTGGACGTCAACTTTCTTATTAGACATGGCAGTCGCCAGTCAGCCGGTGCTTTTTAGTTGAAAGCTTTTCATAATGCATTTGTTGTCGTTTCATTGTGTGGAAGTAACGAATAATTAAAAATGCAGTTAGTTTTTACTGGCACGCGCTCACAATGTTCAGTAGCATTGTTTATTGTTTGGCTGCCAGCTTATGGCAAACTTTTTAAAAACTGATGAAAACATTTTGCTGCTGCTACACAGCAAAAAATACAAATATCGTCTTACATGTCTAACAAAGGAATACCAACTGAATTGACTGACTAACTGAGCAACTGACTGACTGATGCTGAAAGTCAGCCATTTGCTCGCTTAGGTGCTTAAAAGTTTAGCGACTTTTTGTTTTTTGGCCTTTGCAAGAGGATTCAGATTCATATTATTATTATGCGTATATTGGGAAGTCATATCCAACGAGTTTACAAATGGCAAGTTCAATTTATTATTTCAAATTATTAACCTAAATATTTTTCTTATTATTATCTTTTTCTTATTCTAAAAGAATAAAAAATGAGACTGTTAGATAATGTTTATTTATAAGATTAGAAAATCAATTGTAAGTCTCATGAAAACAAAATAAATTTTTATATATATTTATGCACTCTTAAAGTCTTTCAAATTAAAAATAAGATAATTCCTTTGATTTATTTTTCGCCGTAAATACGATCAAAAGAATTTGATGACTGCCACGATTATCATTGTTTGTAATTCGCATCAATTTTTAATTAATTTTTTGACTTATGGCGACTTATGTTTTGAGCAATCGCCGCTGAAGGGTATTTCATCTTCATGCAAGGCCCACGATGCACCCATACTTCGGCTGACTTTTCCCTTTTTTTCTTGTGTTTCCTTAGGTCTTTTTGTTGGATGTAAGTCAACGCGATATGCGCGCTAATCTTGCCAACTTCAAAGCTACTTAACTTTTATCCATTTAAGCCATCAACGCAGGCAGAGGCAGCTGAAAACAAATGGCAAAGTAAAAGAAAAGGCTGTCAGTGCATAGACTGAGACAAAGAAGGCGAAAGCATAAGGAAGCATGGGGATGAGGGGAGATTGAACGAGTGGGAAGTTGGAAGTGGAAGCTGCGTTTTTGTATTGTCTGTGTGGCCTGGCGACATTTTCACTTGACTGCACAGGACTTAAAATGTCTCGGTCGGTTTTGGTTGGTTCTGGTCTCGGACTGCTGCTGTGATTCTGATTGCGGCAGCTGTTTATGACATTACTCATACGCCTCGTTGACCTTCGCTTGAGGGCAGAGACGAACGCCTCTCTCGCACTCTCCATTGTCTGGGGCCAGCACTTGAAGTGCAAGCTACAAACATATGCAGGCTTACTCGACTGATGAACAAGTTGCCGCTGCTGCACTTGTTAATGCCGTTGGAAGGTTGTTGTAGTTGTTGTAGTTGTTGTTGGCCACTTCCGTTTCCGTTGCGTCGCAAAACAACAGCAACTGCAATGCACTTTTTGCTCTCGTCTCTCGCATCCGCATCCCTTACACATTTGCCACAACGTCAACAATGTTGTGCTCACTGCCTTCCTGACGGCCTGCCTGCCATCGTGATTCCTCCTTTCTTGCCTCTTTTCTTTTGGCCGACTCCCTGCTGCTTAGAAATGCAAAGCAGTGCACGACGCAGCAGCGCGGTAAACACAACACACAAAGTGATTTTTATATTAAGACCACACAAGTGCCTCATGCCTCATGCCTCATGCCTCATGCCTCATGCCTCATGCCTCATGCCTCATGCCTCATGCCTCATGCCTCACGCCTGCCGCCACCAACCCCAATGATGTCCTGGCCGACGCTTTGTTGCCATTATGATGACTAGCAAGGCACGTTGATTGCTGCAGCGCCTCAGAGCGAGCAAAGCTGCAGCACAAGCTGCTTCTTTTTGTGGGTGTTTCAATGTGTGTGTGTGTTTGGAATGCGCGTAGCATGAGATAATCTCTTGCAATGTGCGTGCTGCACGCCAGACAACCATCGTCGTCCTGGTCGTGGCCGGAACTTAACTGCTGCCACTTGGTTCATTGTAAGCGCAAACTGACAGAGAGAGAGAGAGAGAGAGATATAGCGGGTTAGAAAGAGCCAGAAAGAGCACGCGGTTTTTGATGGTTAATAAAAATTCCAACATTGTCTCGTGCAGTTCATCATAGTCACATATGAGCAACGGGAGGCTGCGACTCCAACGAGTGCTGACAACATTACAACACTTCAAGAAAAACTTTCCTACAGTTATATTGTACAGCTGAAGTTAATGCCTTGGCATAGCTTTAAGCAAGAATTGTTGATTGTTCATTTTTAGTAGTTTGCATGTGTGTTAACATCACTGAACCCTTTATGCAAAAATAACGTGTAAATGCAAGTATTTTTAATATACATTAAAAATTGCCAGAAATGTATTTTAACAGCTCTCTAATATTTGTTTTTATTTAATAAGTTATAGGTTCACTAAACTCTCACGAATACTCAACAGCTTATCACTTTTATTGATCATTTTATCAATGTCGTAAACTTAGTTCTCAAAAAAATAAATATATAATTAATCAAAAATGTTTCACTTTGGCTTGACCAATAAGCTTCAAAAGAAATATTAAAAATGGAAACAAAAAATTAGTGCATTTATTTTCAATTTATCAAACAACGAAAAAAAATCGGAGCTATTGCTTCTAAAATGCAATACATGATTTTTTAAAATATTTTTGTTAGTGAACATAAAGTAATTTCCAATTTAGATATTATGCTTAAATTATTGTTTCGAATTTTGGGTGCAGTGTAAAAGACAAAGTCGTAATCTTATTGGCTTGGATGTGTATAAATGTAGCAATGCAACAACTTGAGCACTTTACAACTCATCTTAGGCGCTGAGAGCTGAACGCTGAACGCTTTACGTTGAATGTTGAATGCTGAACGTTCAAAGCTCACGCTCGTTGGCTGCCTCATAAATGACACGAATTTCAAATTATGTGCCAGAGCTCAAGTTTTATTCACGCGTCGCGTCGCGTTGAATGAAATAATAACAAAGCTTTATAGCCTGCGTCATCTCGAGTGTTGACGGGTTGAGTTTCAAGCAAGGAATCTAATCAGCATTTCACACTGCACTGTGACAGACACAGAGACAGAGAAGAACAGCCTGCGAGAAGAAAGTCTAGGATACTCGTATATGCAGCGATATCCTCTACAATTGTGCAGCTGGTAACGTTTAATTAAAATGCCATGTTGTTTTGTGCGAGCTTGTGCTATTTGCTCATTGGAAGCGACTGCAATTGACGGCTATACACGGTAAACACGGTTCATAAATGAAAAAGCCAAGCAATCACCTACAGGCATTTTCCAATCAAGCGACAGCGTCGACTTCACTAAGCAAAATCCCCCGCCATTGAGCTCAGCTTACCTTTATGACCAAAAAAAAAAAAAGAGAAAAAATGAACAAACGACTAGCAACGAGTTTAACCTGCATCCACATCCACATCATCATCGTAAGCATAATCATCATCGGGGGCGAGCAGCAGCCATCAGAATTTAGATTTTCAATAATCAGCCATCATTGAAAAACAAATACGCGCTGGATTTTCAACTTGAATTGAATTGCTGCACACAGAGAGAGCGAGAGAAACCCGACGAAGGGGATTTGGAGCAGAGGACGTGATTGGCCTCGCTGAATGCGTAAAATGCGCAGGTGAGTAACCGAATACAAGAGAGGGAGAAGCTTGCATCCGCATCTCTGAAATGTGCGTGTAATGCAGCGTGGCAGCTTAAGGATATCGAAGTTGATACTCCGAGTGTTGTCAACAGTCGTGAATTTGGCTAGCATGTTAGTTAGAAAATTGAATCATACTTCATGCCCAACAAAGCAAACTCGACTCAATTGCTAAGCAAATTCGATGCGCTGTCAATAAAAATAAAACAGCACATCATCATCGTCGTCGTCGTCGTCGTTGAGCACATTCTTAAATGATGCTCACAAATCCATGTTTGACAAGTGAAATCCCCAATAAAATGCTGCCCAATGACATTTCATAGTTAAATGTGTTGACTAATCGGCTTTAGATGATAAAAGGACACGCCTCAAAGCCACATGCTGGATACAAGAAAATCGATTAACTTTCACTCCAGATCCTTTTCCTTGGGGGCAAGCCAAAGCAAGAGAATATTTGTGAGTCGCTTTATGCAGGACACATCTGCATTGACAATTTGCACAGCATTTGCATAATTCAATGCGCACACTCGAACAAATCAATTGCTGCCTGTCACACAAATTATTAGCTCGCGTCGGCAGAAAGGAGTTGAAATTCTGGTCATTGAATTTGCAAGGCTGGCGAGGATTCCATTCAAGCAATTTGGTGCGATTAACTGCTCAATTATTTAGGTATCCCGTGGCGCAAGGCAAAAACAAAGAGGAGGGAGGAAAAAAAAGTGGAATATCAGCGGCACACGCTCGACTTGCTTTCAAATGAAATGGGAGCAACAGCGACTCCTGGTCAACACACAGAACACAGCAGAAACACTTAGCCATGGCCTGTGGTGCAACAGCACTCGTTGACTCGTTGCGGCACAGAGTGTCGAGGCTGAAAGGGTTGCAATCAATTGACATTGATGTGTGCCAGACCAAAAACTATTTCAATGCCCAGCTGGGGAGCTCGCTCACTGGCTGACTGACTGACAGACGGACAGACAGCAGCTAGGCTATCCTATCTGTGCATCTCCTGCCACCGTCTCTGGGTCATAAAAACTAACATTTATTGGTGCGGCCGATGTTGACTTTGGTTGCCTTCCAGCTCTGTGCCTACTTCACGGCTAGTTTGGCTCTACTTTTAACGGCCTGCCAGTGTCTATGGCTGTTGCCACCCATCTAACTCACTGTCTCTCCGACTGTCCGACTGCCTGTCTGTCTGTCTGTCTGTCTGACTGCGTGTGCGTCATTATAATCCGTGCCCATTTAGTGGCGCTATTTGTCCTAGAGATGACTCCCTTTATAGGTTGCCATCTTTGGGGGCTGTGCTGCATGCAAAGTACGCGCTCCACACGAATGCCAGGATCATAAAAATACGTTTTATTGCTCGAGAGGATGTGCCTCAAGACATGTCCTCGCAGTCGTCGTCGTCGTCACTTTAATATCATGCATGTGTGTGCGTGGCTGTCTTTTGGGTGTGTGTGTGTGTTCGGATGGGGAATGGCAACTAATTTATATTGAGCTCATGGGCGTGGGCGTGGCAACCTGCTCGTTAATTCGCAGCATGAAAACTAAAGTGCAAATACAAGCAACAACAGCAAGCAGAACACACAGATGGCCATCAAATTTAATGTTTATGTCAACACTTACAAATACACACGGCCAGGTCGTTTTACAACACTGACACTGGCTCTGTGACCCTTTAAAGTTGTTACCAACTCAGTCGTTGTCGTCGTTGTCGTTGTCGTTCTCACTGCTTCATTGATTTTTATATCAATTTTCACACTAATATCTTGTAATATGTAATTTTTATGCATGAGACGAACACTCACAGATAACACACACGCACACATAAGCACACTCACATGTATTGGCCTTGATTGTCATGTAGGTTTCGCATACATTGCGTATACGTTATATTTGATTTTTATTACTATTTGTCTCCCCGCCGTTGCTGCTGATGTTGTTGCCGGCAAACAAATTTCAATAAAATGTTCAACGCTATTTTTGTGTCGTTAATTAAGTTAATTTTTGATTACATTTTAATAATCAAAGTTTTTTAAGTGGTTGGCTCGTTGGCACGTCCTTCACTGTACAGAGTACATGTCGAGTGAGCCCGATTCAAAGTATCTATGTGTGTCGGTGTGTTGCCTTTATATTAATTTCTGATGATAATTTAAAAGTGCTTTGCATGCGCATCATGTGCATCGATAATCGCCATCATTTCACCGGTTTGCACGCTTTCTGCGTCTCTTTCCCCTTAGGTTTTTGCAGCCCTTTTTCCCTCTGCTCGCACTTCTGTTAACTGATGAGAGGTGGCAATTAAATCGCATTTATAAATGGCATAAAAAATTAAAATGCGTGTCGGTCGACAGCAGTTTGGAGGCTCAACAATGAGCAGCGCATAGCCAGGGCACATATCCATTCATTTCACGCTTAAATGTTAAATATTTATTTCATTCATTTATTCCCGGAACAGCGAAAGGGATTTGCGTTGCATTCACGAATCTGCCGACGCCAAAGCTCTTCCAGAAATTGAACTCACGTTAACATATGCAACTTTCATTATTTGTATTTGATACATTCCGCTACGACAATCAAACTTTAAATTATTAAACAACATTTAAAGGCATTCACTGACCACGCAGGGTATTTGATTGCCTTCCGTTCCTTACCAATTTGCAATTGCAATACTTCAAAGTAATTTATTTTTGTATTTCTCCTCTTGAAATGACAGCCCATCCTTGGCAGCATTATTAATTATTTTATTTCGTCGCCGATCGAGGCACAATTTATTACAAAACTATGTTTTAAAATATACAAATAAATTGTGTAAGATTCCTCATCTACTTGGGCTAATAAATAATAATGCAGTATATTTCCTTTTGTGGCACGTAATGAATGCGTAATGGCATTAAGACAGTTGGCATTTATGGATCTGAAAGCATATTCGAAGCATAAAAATTGTTATATGTGCGGCTTAAGAATTTATTTTGAATAATGCTTATTAATGGGAATATTTTTGGTCAACAAACATCTTGAGACCTCTTAAGTATGCCAATAACAACAATATTAGACAACAAATAAATACAGTTTAATGATAACGAATAATAAAATGCACTATGCTGTACGTTAATCATTTCTGACCTATTAAAAAATAATTAAAATGTTTTAGACAACAAGAAAATAAAATTCAATGCTAACGAATATTAAAGTCACTCTATTCTTAATCTTAAGCATCGCTTAGCTTTTAAAGTTTACTTTATTCAAAAAGTAAAATTCTTTTTTAAATTCAAATTAAAATGAAGCCAACATTCTTTTACATTTTAATGCTCGGTTGCGTTACGAACTCTATGACATTGTATACTAACCCTCATGCTCTGCCAATGCCATAAATATGCGGAGTTCCAAGTGTGCTTTGGCATTTCAAAAATCGTAAATATTAGAAAGAAATTACTTAAAAGGAGCGACTAGTCGCCGGTCGACAGTCGGTTCGTTTCACTGTCGAAGTGTCGTCCACTGAGATGGAAGGGAGATTTAAGGAGGGGGGAGGGGGTGGTGGGATGACTGCCACTCGGTATTGGTATTTTACTGAGCTAACGGCAATTGTGGGAGTGCACACAAAAGAACCATTAGCAGGGAATTACGAGATAAAGGGACACAAGACCCGAAGCCTACTCGAGCTGCTCCTGCCTGTGAACTGTGCCAGATACTCGACATTTTTCAATGGCCCAACCATACATACATAAGTATGTAAGTGAGCAACAGCCGGCGGCCTTTATTAGTGTGAGGCGTGGTGCAGCAACAAAAAAGACCAAAACGAAAACAGCTCAAAAAAAAAAAAAAAAAAAATGAAACTCGCACATATTTATATGTATTTATGAGAATGCTGGCAAGTTCTCTTGGCTGACTTTTGGCGCATTTTATGCTCGTGTTTTGTGTCATTTGCTTTTGAGCCATTAGCACGTACTTCCTGCCAGCCAAGGAATAAAGAATTGTATATATGCGACTGTGTTTGAGGGGCTGCCGGCCATGTGGGCTGTCGGAATTGGCTTCATTGTTGTAATGTTTGCCTCCAGCTGCTGCACAAAAAAGAGGCGAAAGAAATGTGGCGCAAAAAAAAGAGAAACAGAGAGAGAAAAACAACTAAGTAGTTCATTTTGAGATGGCGGCTTTTGTTGTAAATTTTAAGTATGGCTAAGTAAAAAAGCAAGCTGCAAATTGTCGCAAAACAAAAGACTACAAGAGCTGCCAAAAGGAAAATGCCCAAAATGAAAAGCGCCCAACAACAAAAACATAGTTGAGAAAAAAAAGGGAAAGCAGTGCTCGCTGCGTCTTGACACAAATAGGTTTCCGCCCCAAATCCCAAATATCCCCGGAAGCCGATTAAGTGTTGCCCGTAAGCGCGCGCAACAGCGTGAAAGCTTCGACTGTGACTGTGACTGCGACTGCGACTCTGAAGTGAAGGGGGGAAGTGAAGAGGGCGACTGCAAATTGAGCTCCATGCATTGAGAAGCAGCTTTCGCAGCATCCGCAGGACCCTTGGAATATAATGGCAATACATGCTGTTTAAGCAGTTATAAAAGCAGCGAGGGCTGCTGCTGATGTTAACAATTTACGCAGCTTTTAAGCAAATACAATAGATCTATAAAATTCTCGTATTATCACAATTCGAAGACATTAAACTGCCCTCGCATGCGGCGTATATGCGACAGTCATGTAAACATTGCAAAACACATTACAATAAAATATTTATCGTTATTATGCCTTTGAAATTGCTTTTCAATTGAGGTATGGACCGAGTAGCAAGCATGTCTGTCCGCCTTTTGGCCGCTTTTTGGCTTCTTGACGCGGCCAAGATGGCCCAAAGCAGGAAGGGAGAAGCCCACGCGATGATTGATGAAGGCTCGTGGCATGCCTTGGAGCGTTTGACGCTGACAGCATTATTGTTCTCGGGAACAACTTTATCGAATCCGCGAAATTTCGCAATATATTAATATCATGGCTGTCGTATGCGTAATATTATATGTAAACGAATAGACAGCCAGGCGCAGCGTTGATTTGCCTGATCATATTTATTTCGCCTCCGTCTGCTATTTGCATTTGATTGTGCGTTCCGGATTCCCGGCTGGATGACACCTTTGCCAAGGCTTAAGCCCAGCCTCGGGCGACAACTTCATTTATATTATTTCGTTTCCCCTTTGGAAATTAATATGTCATTTGAGCCACCCGCACACAGAAACACACACACGCACAGAGCGAGGAGAGAGAGAGTGCGCTACACATAATAGAAAGCGAGTGAAAGACACGTCAGGCGCAGGCTGCTGAGCAGATGAAGATATAAAAGCAAAAACATGCTTAGGAGCTGGGTGGGGCCTTGGCAAAGCCAGCAAAGATGAAGCAGTATAAAAATTGAAAATAAACTGGAGTAGGAGAAAAATGTTCTAGCCGTGGGACTTGTTCCGGGTAGAGTGTGTGGAGAGCAGAGGCATATACCATAAGCAAAGAGTGAAATAAAAATGCAAATAAAATAAAATAAAAATGTGTCTGTCATGTCAATATTTGCCGCCAGCAGATGAACTCAATTTGCAATTGGCATTGAGTGTGACAGGCATCTGTGTGCAAATGTGTGTATCTACAGTTGTGTGTGTTTGGGTGTGAGTGTGTGTGTGTGTTGGGGCTGCTGGGGCGACAGGACAACATGGCGTATACTTTGGCGGCAAATCGTGGGAAAATTGATTGACATTTTCATTATACAATTTGCCAGGCAAAGGCAAAACAAGCAAACGAAAGTCAGGAAACAAAAAATGCCGATCTGTGTACATAATATTCCGATTGCTGTCGTTGTTGTTGTTGCTCGCGGTGGCTGCAAATTAAACAAATTGCTCATAATGTACCGCAAATAATTAATGCCAGTCATTAAAATAATAAAGTGCTCGCATATGGGCGACTTTTTGGTACTTGCACCAAATTCCACGTAATTGCTTAAATAATTAAAGCTTCCTTCGATTTTGGCACTTGTCAGAGCGAAACACGCAAATTGATGATGGCAAATAAACAAAAACAACAACAGCAACAACAACAACAAGGTCGACGGGATCAAACTGAAGAGAATAACAACAACAAAAAATACGAGATATCGCGATACGGCGACTATAGAGATATGCAGATACATATACAAACTGCTCTCGGCTGATTAAGTGGCAATTAATGCACATAAATAATGCAATAACAAGCACAATGAAATTACAGACGAGGCAATTGCAAATTGATTGCCCAGTCAACACGCTGCCAAGAGTGCACAGCTGACACTCACAATCTGGCCAAGTGGAAACAATTAAGGCTGCTGCTCCACACTAACAACAATAAGAACAACAACAACGTAAATTATGATTACAAGGATACAAAAAACCACAATAAATGCTTGACACACTCAAAAGCGATAAAAATCGATTTTTAAAAATATCTGAACTTGATTTTTTTCAAGATTTTCCAAAATAAAAAGTTTGCTTGTAAATTGCGATACTTTTGCATTACAAAATTTCAAGTAAAAAGTATTGAAAACGAAAATTAGGTGATAAAATACAACAAATGATTAAGAGGCAATAAAAATCAATTTTAAGCAATATAAAATGTGTTTTTAGTGATATATTCTCAAGTAAACAGTTTGTTCGTAAATACTGCTACTTTTTCCATTATAGCATTTTGAATTAATGAAAGGGAAAACTACAAATAGTTGACAAGTTCAGAAGCAATAAAATTAAATTTTAAAATAAATAATATATAACTTGATGTTGAACAACTATTCTGGCAAAAAACTTCAAGATTTTCAGTAATCCAAAGTTTCTCATTTTAATATTTAAAATAAATTAAAGCCTTCTGAATATAGTAGCATGAAACACCTTAACGTACTTTAAGTTCATTAAAAATGTAGACACATTTTTGTTTCGTGCGCAAATGGCTTTTTAATTAATAAACCGATTAAATTTCTTGCTCAGTTCCGTTAACTTTGGCCTCTACCTGAAATTGTGAAAATTGCCAAGGGGACATTTAAAGTGGCATTCTTGGCGCAAGACTTGATTTTATTTAAATGCCACCACAAATATGCCAAATGGCAAGCTATTTATTTGCATGCTTTGACCCGAATGTAATTGAAGAAAAGGATATGCTGCGCTGTTCATGGACCGATTTAGCTTTAGTAAGCACAAAACATTTGCGCGTTGACATTTGTAAAACTGGAGCCCATTGAAAATAAACAGACAATTGACATTTTGAGCAGCCAAGCGATGCCTGAACTCGTGTTCCCATCGAGGCAAGTGGAGGGTGAGGGTGCGGAGTAAGCAGGGTTGCTGAACATTAAATTAATTGAGCAATTAATTAAGACGCCATCGAGCTGGCGGAGCAGCAACACTTGACGCGAATCGGCAACGTAAGCGGTGAGAAACACAGAGCGAGCAAAAGGTCGAAATGGAACAGCAAACGTGATTGTGATTGTGATTGCAGTGAAAGGAGCAATCGCAAACAAAGAACCATTGAAGACAGTTGGCAAACTGACGGACAGACTGACTCACTGACTGACTGACAGTCTGAATGACTGACTGAAGGACTGACGGTCTGGGTGTCTGGGTGTCTGAGAAACTGACTGAGGGAGTGTCTGGATGGATGTTATTAAGGCTTCACAGAACACGTGAAATTATGAAGTTGAGAAATTAATTCAGCGGCAAGTCGAAAAGTTTGAACTTTCAATTATGTGGAAAGCGAACAGCGAGCAGCGAGCAGCGAGCAGCGAGCTGGCAACATGAAAATGGAAAATGCGAATGAACATTTTTGGGGAATGAGTATTTTACAGCGTTGCTCAACTTTCCAATTTATGTGCTCGAGTGGCGCCGTCAGCTACACTCGAGTAATCAATGATGGCATCCAACTAACTTGAATGCCATTTCAAAACGAAATGTGAAAAATAATAGCAAATGATCCCAGCATCCAGCATTCAGTTGCCAGTTGCCAGTTGCTAGTTCGCTCGTCGTTATCGATTGATGACGGATATCTAATTGTAAATACACACGTCTCGGGCGCCATGGGCCAGCAAAAGGATTCGCCAGCCAGCGCCTGGCCTGACTGATTTGCGACAGCAGCTCATTCAGCTGATGGAGATGGATGCAGAGGCAGAGGCAGAGGCAGAAGGAGACCTGGAGGCGGAGACGGAGATGAGCACTATGCACATGACCATCACATTCAAGTATTCGCAGTCCTAGTCTCCTTCTCCTTCTCCATCTCCGTCGCCATCTCTGCTTTTGTCTCCGACTCGCTCTCGCTCTTGGTTCTAGTTCTGGTCACGGAAACGGACGACATGTGGAACCAGTTGTAAGTACCGCCCACTCTAGATTGACCTACATATGCATACTATATAACACCCAATTGTTTGTGTAGCAGTGTCTGTTTGTGCACTGTTCGAAACGAGGAAATCAAATCAGAAAATTCTCTACTAAAATGTGCGTTGTGCATTTTGATTTTAAGCACATTTGATAATATGACCCAGTTCTTAAAACCACAAATTTTATTATTAGATTGCAAATGTTAACTCAGTTTGCATATTTAGAATTTTGAGAATTATATTCTTACAACAGGCACTTCCATACTTTTAATATTATTTTATTAATATCCGTCTTTTTTTTAGTTCTAAGAATTCGACTTTAATTCTGTTACAAACAATAAAGTAAACTGTAAATTTTGTTTGACTATCTTTTTATTTTCTAGATGAGTGTTCACATAATTTGAATAACATTTTTTTTTTTCAGTGTGTTTGCAGCCCGTTGCTTTTCTAATGGTTGCAACACTCGATCACCGCAGGGCAGCAGCAGCAGTCCATGGAGATTGAGGAGGAACAAAAGCTGGTCTCCCTTATCCTTTGCTGGCTTGGCACTTTGTCTGCTTGTTAAGTTGATTTCTTGTGCTAAGCGGATGCTGCACGTGTGGCACGGGCCACGTTACCCACTCAGGCACTTGCAACATGCATTTCCGGTTTAATTGATTTTGCCGCAAAATGTGAAATGTGTCGAAAACGAGCTGCCTGACAAGCTGAGCAGAGTTCCTTCTGTTCAGAGCAGCCCAGCAGAGAGTTGCCCCAATGCTGCCACAAATAATGTACAAGCTGCAAACGAAGGAGCAAAGATTTGAAGGGTGCAGAACTCTGGGGGAACTTGGCAACTGATAGAGCAACCTTTGATTGCAGCTACTTGGTAAATAAATATTGGCCAAATCAAACACTGATTGAAAGGACCCAAAAGTGCCTTCATTTGCCACATAATGAAATGCATTTTGACTCCTCCAATTTCCAGTTAACTTTAAGGATTGCAAAACTCACAAAATGTCAATTCAAAGCTGAACGTAAATGAAATTTTGGCCAATGTAAACTAATTTGCATTCGCATGGTATTCAATTTCTTTACGAGTTTGAAAATGCTACACAAAGTATTCATAAGAATGTCATATCAAGCTAGAAAATGTAAATAATAAAATGTAAAATGTCACCAGTAAATAAAATTATAAATATAATAGAAATTAATACGCTGTTGAAGTTTGTTTAAATTTTTAGTTTTATTTGTTCGTTTTATACATAGTTAAACTTATCGTTGCTTTTATTTGTATTATTCACAAAATACTTGTACATGCGTGTATGTATAATTATGTCGACCAGTGTATGAGAAATTGATAACAGATATGAAAACTTAAGCATAAAAAGGCACAACATTTGCATGGAATGAATGTGACATCCGGAACCTTAAGATTATATATGTATGTATATATATTTTGATACAAGGACTAACGCACACTCTACGGTAATCGATAATCGAGAGACTTAAGCAAGGACTAAGGCCTACCCTTATAACCTAGTAAAATCATAGGTACTCAAGTTAACAGTAGATCTCTAGCCCTTCTTGAACTTGAGCAGCAGAATGGTGAGCACCAGGAAGACAAGCACCCACGATGATATCGATATGAATCCATTGTAGACCGACGGATTATCCATGCCCCAGCCGCGTTGCAGTATGGAACGCAACGATTCCGTTGGCTTGGTCAGTGGCAGGAAGGCGGTGAAGAACTGCAGCAACGGATACATGCCCTCGATGGGCCAAATGATGCCGCACAGCATCACAATGGGCAGGAACGAGCCCATGGCAACATAAGTTGCAGTTCGCTCTGTGTCCACGGCACACGAGATGACAAAGCCGAAGCTCATGCCACAAAGGCCGTTCAGTATGCACAGAGCCACGACCAGCCAAATGTCGCCCACCAACGTCAGCTCAAAGAAGTAGAAGCTAACAATCAGCACAAACAACGTCTGGCACAGCATCACTGTGGCCTGTGTGACCACCTGGGAGAGCAGAATCTCGGGTCCCGTGATGCCGGCAACCAGACAACGCTCCAGCATGCCCTCGTTGCGCTCAATCAACATGGCGCCCGACGTAATGGCCACGGACAGGAAGAAGATGATGGTCAGTATGACGCCGGGTGCGGCGAAGTCGGTAAAGTTGGGATTCCGGTAGCCATAGATGGGTTCCTCTGTGCTGACAGGAATGCGTCCTAGTTTCGGGTTCACGTCGCACTCCGTCAGCATATTCTCCACAAAGTGAAAGAACGTGTACTGCAGATCACGATAGAGCAGCGTCGATATTTGTTGATCTGCAAGAGATTGATTTAATGAGAGTGATGTATGTTAATTTTAATTTTTGTATATTAATTGAATTAATAATTCATTTATATATGCAATCTATGATTTGAACTCATCTCCCAGAACTCTTGTAGTTGAATTTAAATTAAACGTTCTAAATGTATATTTCTTAATATTAATTCAATACTGGCTATTTCTTTAACTTTGAGTGTTCATTGTCGAGTTTAAAATAAATTAAAAAAATAATTCATCTACTCTTGAAGCCGAAATATTATTTAAATTGAAATATATAGACTCATTCAATACGTTTTTGCAATTCTAAAAGAATTATTTATATGCTTATTTCTATACTTACTGGACCAGTCCATGCGCACTCCCAAGTCGGATGCCTCGACAGTGGCATCTTCGGCATAGCGACCATCCTCAACACGCTGGACCAGGGAATCTGTGTAGTTGGGCTGGATGACAAGAGCAGCCCAGGCGCGTCCACGACGAACCTCTTCATAGGCAGCTTCATCATCATTAAAATAGTTCTATAAATGCGTAAAAAAAGAGGAAGTTAAATATGAAGCAGAAACTGATGTAATGTTTTAATTAATTAACACATATCCATAAATGAGTACAAAAAATATGGCAAGTGAATTAATGTTTCTTTGGAATTAGCTTAAGAGTCATTGCAGCTGCTGACGATGACGCTGTGCTTGGTGAATAGACTTATAGCAGTGAGTGTAGACAGGCGCGGCATGACTTGGCGCCTTTTGTTGTTGCGCAATTAAAAGCGCTGAATTATTGAGCAACGCATGTCCTTTGGGCGCTTCCTTTTCGGGTCTACGCGACTCTCTTTGTTACAGTCAACTGTAACTGTAAGTGCGGCAGTAACCGTTACTGATACTGGGTACAGTCACAGTTACAGCCGCTGGTAACTGTTACAGCGTCTCGCTTCATTTCCTGTCGCATTGTTTGCTGCATGTTGTGCCTTGTCGGGCGGCACAATAAAAGTAACTCCGCGTAATTAATGTGCGTTCCTTGCGTCAAGCGATAAATTCCGCAAACAACAAACAGAAAAGCAAACAAGGAGAGCAACAGCATCAGCATCAGCATCAGCATGCGCAAATCCTTAAGGAAGCGCCTCGACACAATATGCATTGCCTACTTTTGTGCGTTGCGCCTTTTGTTGTTGTCGCTGCTGGTGCTGTTGTTGTCAACAATATGTTTGCGTTATCTTTTACAATTTCATTGCGATGATTTTTTGTTGTCGTGTTGCCTTTTCATTTTTGTTTTCGTCGTGTTTTTCAGTTCGTAATACGCAAAAATAAATAATGAAGTGTAAGCTATAGGAAAACATGGCCATCGCTAGCGCAGCCCTCATATCCTTGGGCCTAAGCCAGTCCTAGTAAGTGCTCGTACATTGATTAAGTTCGCCAGCTACAACTTTGGCCCCACAACAACTTTGGCCTAAAGTTTCGCCAGCCACTTATGTACACACAATACACGCAGACAAACAACAACTGCTGGCACATGTATTGGCATTTGTATTTGGGCTAAGCTATAGCAATTTTGTGGCTAACAAGCTTGGGTTTGGCAATGTGTGTGTGTGTGTGTGTGTGTGTGTGTGGAGATATTTAAACCGAAAGGGGATCTGAAACAACAGGCGTGAAATTTACGCAATTGCCGCATTAATGTTTAGACAAATGAAGTCATACACACGTCTGGCTCTGTGGCTACACACACATGTGTATGTGTGTGTGTGTGTGGTTAAATGGCTCGACACGTCGATAAGCTCCATTAGATTTAATGGTTAATCGAATTTGTTAGCTGAAAACTTTGCTTACATAATTTCAACAAAATTTAAGCACCCAAAAACTTGCATTACAGCTCATTTGTCTTGAGCACAGAAAATCTACCGAAAATATATATTTGCATAAATGCCAGATTAGTTGGAAATTATCATTGAAACAAAATCGCATTCGAAGTCATAATAATAATAATCACTACAAATTGATATTTTCATAAATGCTAGATTGTCGAAAATATGATATAGGAATAATCAATGACTGTAGGGCATACAATTAATAGACTTTCAATGCTGCAAAACTTAATTGCATTCATAGTTATAATAATAATAATAATAATAATGCAATCACATGGCGCAGCCTTTGCCACAGAGCAGAGCGTATAACTAAAGCAACAAGAGGCAATCAATTTAGCAGTTCTGACAACTTTTATGCTTTAGTTTAACCTTAAGTTCAACATTGTTTATGACAAACTTGAGCCACAAACTATGAGCAAATGAAGTCAACTTGGACTTGGGCAAAGCGGGATGGGGCCTGGGAATGGGATGAGATATAAGGGATTGTAGCAAGTTGAAGCTGAAGCTCTACGTAAATGAAGTGGAGACCAACAGGGGCAAAACTTTTCGCTACCTTGGTAATTTTCATTCTCTTCCTCTCTGCTTTTTTTTCCCGTTCTCCATTCTAACCACAAGTTTGGCTCATAAAGAAAACCACAACAACTGTGAAAAAAACAAGCAGAAAAATGAGGCATTTACTTAAAAGTTAAAGCTTCTCGCTAATCAAGTGCAACAATAAACGCACTGCACTCAGCAGCAGTTCAAAGCGGATATCTTCACCCTTCTCCCCCTCCTCGGGAAGCAGTCCCTAGAGCAACGGTGAGCAGTCAAAGCTGACTAATGAGCAGTGTTGTCACGCCTAATGAACTTTTAATTAAAAGTAAAAACAACAACAGCAACAACAACATTCACTGGGAGGTAAGTCTGTCCACAATATGTTTTCAATTTTGGGCATAAATTAAAAGCCAAAAGCGGCAGCAGAAGAAGGAGATCTCGAATGCTGCTGGCCATGGTTATGTTCGTAAAAGGGTCGCCAAACAAAGAGCAATTTTTGTATTTTTATTTTTTAGCACTTAGATAAGGGGCCGATAGCCGAATGCCTTTGATCTAGACAAAACCACAAAGCAAAGAGCCTTAAAGTATAAAAATATATATATATATCTAGTAAATATATGTATATAGGAATATAATTCGTTGTGCATTTTGCAGCTTTTCTTTTTATGTTTTTTGCTGCTGTAGCCTGCGGTGCGAGAGCAGTAAACATGCAGGACCTGTTCTTGTTGTTTTAGTTGCTTTTGGCAGCTATTGAAATGCTGTCAATACACGAAGCGGTTGAAGCGGCCACAAACAACAACAACAGCAGTAGCAACAAAAATAACAACTGAAATTCAAATTTCAGCAACTGCCAACATCGCCGCTAGCTGATGGCACAGTTGCTGTACACCAGAGCAGAGAACAGAGAGTGGAGATTGGAGAGAGGGGCAGGGGATCTGTGTTGGCTTGTGGTGAAGGTGCAGAGCAGGACATGGGGTTTGTTAGGGCTTCTGGCCACGTGCTGATGGCTCCTTGATATGCTGTTCATTGAGCAAAATTAACTTTTGCCCCTCTCTCGCAGCACACAATGAAAAGGCCTCACAAAAAAAGGAGCAGCAAATTTTTAAGGACTAAAATCAGATGCGTCACAGAGATACGGAAACTGCGTGTTTTTGCCACAAAGGGTAGTCAACTTTTTGCATAGCAAATGTACTTTAAAAAATAAGTGTTAAACATTTATTTTATTATATTTCTATTAATTTAACTATATTGTAAAATAACATCTTTACTGTTTTTTAAATTGTCTTAGAGTATTATGTTGTCGACTTCGTTTTTTAAGCTCGTCTTCCTTGTTTATGTAATGCCTGGTTGTTGTTATTTTTTTTATCTTGGCTTGAATTTACACAAATTAAGAGTGATAAGGGAGTCTTGGTGGTTGACCGAGGCGCTTTTCAATTTTTGAAGCCAAAACTTTTTCCTGGGGCTGCCCTTCGCAAATTGCCAGTTGAGGCGTGCGGATTGTTGTTGGCAGCTTTATTGCTATTGTTACTGTTATTGTATTGTTTTAACAAAAAACGAAGAACTTTGCGAAATAATAATAAAATAAAAGAGCGCCCGAATTTGGAGAAGCTGCTCGAAAAAAGGTCATGCCCCAAGCACTATTCAAGGGAATTTGCTTAATTTCCTTGTCATAAGGCAGCGTTTTTTGAGAATGATTGATTTGGCAGGCCGACAGGTATTTAGCTTTTAATTAGGAGCACTAGGAAGCGTATAATTCGATGGGGAAACTGCTTGGAGATGTATATAAATTACTTAATTCAGTGCTGAGAAAATATTATTTAATAAAGTGTCAAGAAAACACTTGCATTGTAAACTATTTATCAATTATTTGTGAGCAACAAATTGGATTGTCAAATCGGACAGTTTTTACTGTTATTACGATGCCTAATGCAAAATGAATGAAATTTTTGGCCAGCAGCTAAACAGAAACTTGGAAACAGCCCGGAGAATGGATATGGAGATGGAGCACTTGTGCTCAAATTAGGCAACAAGAGGCTTTGTTTTTGAAGCGTAATTTGCAATAAATTGCCACAAGGGGCCGGGCCTTCAGACTTTAGTGTTCAGTGTTCAGTTCGGTATTGGGCGGCTTTCAACTACTATTTTTGCCCCACAGGCAAGTAAATTTATTGATGATCTCGACCGGGCCGAACTGCCCAGCTGCCACACACGCTGAAGCTGAAGCTGCTGCTCTGGTTGTTGTTGTCGTTGTTGCTGTTGCCAAAGATAAGCAGCTGTAATTTGTGTGCGCCAACACCAATGGCAACAGTAAGAACAATAACAACAGCAGCAGCCAAGACGGTGCCAAGAGAAGGGACTGCGACTGAGGCTGGTTGCTGTTGATTTAGGAGTGCGAAGGAGGCGGCAGGACTCGATGGGAAATGACCAGGCATTGTGTGCAGTAGATTGAAGAGCGTGCACACGTTGCCTGACCAGCTTTACTGTCCACACAAATTGAAATAAATTACACGAATAGCCAGCAGGGTCTCCGTCCTTCAATAAGCAGCAGCAGCAGCAGCAACAACATCATGAGTGGTTATTGCAGCTTCGCTCTCTCTCAGTACAATTTTGAGGGGAAAAGCCAATGGCACAAAGAGTGTTGTTGTTGCAAGTTGCACACTTGCACCCGCCTGCTCTTTAGCTAGGTAATTTGCATTGCATACTCACCACAACCATGCTCTTGTTCTTGACCAGCATATCGAGATAACGGCAGCTGAGCATGGTCTGATTGCATCCGGCGTTCACTGGACAGAATTGTTGCATAATCATTTCCTCGGACATCTCGTGATTCGCCACGGCCAATTTGAGGCCAGTCGGATCATGTCCTATCGCATAGCAGAACAGTAATATTTGCACCACAGGCAGACCCACAATGAACAGCATAACCCTAAAGCGAGGATGGCCAGATGGCAGAAAGTTAGTTAGTTGATTCAAATAGTCAGTTTAGAGTGGACTCACCCCACGTTTCGCATCATCCAGAGAAAGTTTTTCCAGATGAGCGCATGCAAATGATGCGACTCCATCACATGCAGATTATACCAGAAGGATGTGGGTATCTCCTGCACCGGGGGCAGCGGTGGTGCCGCTGGTGCTGTGGTCGTTATCGGATCCCGGGCTGCCGACGACATCGATATATTATCGCCGAACTCGCCGGAGATTTCGGCCGCATGCTGCTCGTCGGACATGTCCAGTGCCGGATTCGAGATGGCCGGAACTGTGACCTGTTCGACAATCTCCTGGGCTATTGACGAGCGTCGACGCTTGCCCATATTCTGCAGCACCGACAGCTTGAGGAACACATCCTCCAGCGAGTCGGCGTTGTACTGTTGACGCAGATAATCGGGTGACTCCTCGGCCAGCATTTTGCCACCGCGCAGCAGGCCAATCTGCAAAGGACAATGCGTAAAATTCAATTGGATTGTCGTCAAGTCATTTCAACTTTTGACTTCAGCTTGTTGTGCTAGTTTCTATTCATGCAAACTTTGATTTTTTTGATACACATACATATACATACACAGACTTCCTGTTGTTGTCGTTGAAAAGTTTTATTGACTGTCCAGCGCACTTGACCACGCCCAGCTAATCCCACTGGCCGCTTGTCGAGACGTGCGGAAATTAACTTAATTGATTTCTGTGCCGCACATGACCAGGCATACTGAACAACGCATTAGGCAAGTTCAGAATATTGAATCCTGCCTGCTGCCTGATGTCTGCTGTCCTGCAAAACTTTGGCGCCTCAACAAAACTTCACTTGGCTTGGAAGTCGCAGTCGCAGTGAGAGCCAAGACTGCTTGTTCATCAATTCCAACACCCTCGATGGCTTCATTAGGCATGCACATGAGTGCCTTCACCTATTGCCGCCACTTCTGCCCCATGTTGCTGCTGCTGCTGCGAGCTGCATGTGGCAGCTCTATGCTAACTACGCCACACACACAAAGTTTTGCTGCTTGATTTGATTTTGTCTTCTGTCTTCAGTCTTCAGTATTCAGTTTGCCGGAAATCGCTTGTTTCCTCGGGCTTGTCTATTGGCCTTGCCTTT
Source organism: Drosophila ustulata (assembly GCA_035047365.1). Classification (NCBI taxonomy): domain Eukaryota; kingdom Metazoa; phylum Arthropoda; class Insecta; order Diptera; family Drosophilidae; genus Drosophila; species Drosophila ustulata. Next base: position 22,361,058 of record JAWNPT010000094.1, read on the forward strand.
GTATTGTGTAATTCGTCCATGGAGCAGCCAATTAGCCACCTAATTGAATGCTCAACTTAGACCCAACTACATGCTAACTACCCCAACCGCTCATCATTTTTTTATTCACTTTCAGAGTCTACTTTATGATCAGACGTAAATTGCATATGCCATAAATAAATTGCTATACTCTGCAGTCAGCTGGACATGATACCAAAATCGAACGCCAAGTTTTGAAGTAAACAAGTTATGCAAAATTGTGATTTAAACTCAGAGTTTATTTTCCTGTGAGTGTATGCAAAGTGCAGGGTATAAGAATTGCATTGCACGCAAGAGGAAATTGAAAAATGATATACGATGGGTTGCTTGCAACGCCCATATAATTTTTTTCTTCCAATTTTCAAAGGGTTTATTCTTGCCTGAACATGCATGATAAATATTTGAAATGGAATATTTTTAAGTAGAATGCACTTAAAACGAGCTGAAGCTATTTTATGGCGTGTCGTTAAATTGAATAGAATATCATGAAGTTCAATTATTTCCCATCATCTTAAAATTGTCTTATTAATAATATCCCAACTTTTATCCGAATTTAATTAATTGTGTGTTCGAGTATTTATTTAATCTCTGGGTATCTTTAATACCCATTAGTTTGCTTTCATTTAAGCACTCGTTGTCTAATAGAAACATGTTCACACCCACATACAGACACAGATACAGTCGGAGGACCCACATCAAAGGTTGACTAGACATTATGACACAACATCAACGCCTGCAATTGCGTCATTATTAGCCTGCCAGTCCCTCTCACCTCCTCTCACCTCCTCTCACCTCCCTGGTACCCCTGAGATTGTCTGCGTGCAACTGAAACACTAAAACGGTAACTGGGGGTCAGGCAACCCAAATGGCAGCCGAGACATTTACTTTGCTCTTTGTCCCCGCTGTGTTTCAGCTTTTCTTTTTTCGCTTTGTTTTTTTGACAGACATTGCTCCCTAAATTTAATGTCAGCTCTGCATGGCTCATGGGAAACTGTTGGCGGAGGGCAGTGAGGGGCAGAGTGCGAGTACGATGATATCGCGTATACGCCGTGTACCACGCCACACTCTGTTGGGAACTTGAAGTCGCTTTGGCTTTACCCAGTTGGATGTGCAGCACTTTCTGCTCTAATAAATGAAATCAGGGAGCGTAACATTATTTGATGGATATATTGTTACGACTACTTTTCGCCCACTGCCCCGCCCTCTCGGCCCCTCAGCCCCTAGAGCGACGCTCTGTGCTGATTTTGGTGCGGCTTCTGTTGCTGTTTCCAAGTTTTTTTTTTGGGGGTTTTGTGTCTTATGCCCTTAATAGTTTATGCTGTCTTTTCTGTGCTGCATTTCCTTTTTGCCGCGTAATTTTCCGCATGTTGCTTTTTAATAGCAAAAAAACAGAAAGAATTCTGAAGAGCGGGGGAAGTGGGGAAACATGGCCAAAAATGCTAACGGACAGTTGAATAATTGCTGATGCTGAAACCTGTCCACTACTTCCAGCAATTCTCTTGTATCTTAAATTCAACAATAAGCCAAAGTCAAGTAGCGAGTCACGATTTAATGCCATAAGCTGCTGTTGCAAAGTGAATTTAAGGACTCTGCGAATAATCAATATTTACGTTTTATATTACCATAATAAGTATGCGCAATGGTTATTGAAGTTTGTTTGGTCAGTCAATAATACTTTTTAAATACGCGCATAAAGTTGATTGAGTTATTAAAGGTATATTTGGAAGCTTTATTGCCGATTTAATATTTGTTTTTCTTTACTTCAACTAGCTTGTTAAGCTGATTCGCTCTTGGACTATTTTTATCAGCAATCAATTTTATGAGTGCTCATTAATAAGTTATTTATTGCATTACATTGTGTTATCTAAAGCAAGTGCCAGCAGCAATTTTGGAGTTTTATTTACATTTGAAATTATTGCACAACTGCGACTGAGGGTCGTCGGATGCAGTTTGCAGTTTAAATTGGAACAACAGCTTGGGGAGCGGCAAATTGAATTGCTCGTGAAGCGTGGAACAATTGGCAGTTAGGTGTCAATCGAAATATCGCACTCAATCAACACGAACTTCAGCTTGGACTAGTTAAATATATGTATGTACTATGTTTGTATGTGGCTCTTGAGCTGCCGGCACGCAATTCTGTTGAGTCAACAAATAAAAAGAGGAAAAACAGAGAAAAAAAAGCGGAGGAAAAGAATGGCAAGGAAAAACAGCTATAACACCAAACAAGAAGTGAGCAACGTCCACTAGGCAGTTGGACAAGTAGCGAAACGTACGAGAACTGAAGTCCGAGTGACGTGCAGAATTGGCGAAAAATGTCCAAATGTCCGAATGTCCGAGTGTCTGTCTGTCTGTCTGGACTGAGCTGAGAGAACTCAACTCCTGTGAGTATTAGGGAACCTGCGGCAAAACAAAAACGTGCCACGAAAAAGTGACAAAGCTGAAAAAGCAATTTGCTGCCGGCCATAATACAAGCAGTCAACTCAAGCGGAGTTTATTCAACTGTCTTTGTTGCCGTTGCGAGGAAGACACAACACGTGTTCAATATGAGCAATTAAACACTGTCACCAAAGTTGCCAACCAGACAAAACTCAGTTGTTGCCCTAACCTTTTTTTTTTGTTTGTGCGCCGCTTTACACCATAAATTTGGTATAACAATTGGCATTAAATTCACATTTCAATGGCTGCCGCGTCGCAGTTAGATTAACTGAACCTTAAAGCCGTAGCCCATTGTTTTATAGACTGGGGATCGTTCAGGTTAGCAGCACGTTTCGCGTTACACTCAGAACCCATTTCCCCACTCCCTCTCTCTCTCTCTCTATTTGCCGGCAGTGATTTTGTTTATTGGCCATAACTCTTTACCGCAATGACAGTGCTGTGAGGGTGTCGCCCTGACAGCCGTTGGTAGCAGCCTCATGTAGGAGGCACTTTTTCTGATCTCCCTCCGCCTAAACCCTCGGCATAAGTCTAACGAGCTGAACGCACACACTTTGAAGTAAGCGCTAAAGTAAGCTGCTTTACCGAATTCAATAATATTTTTTGGCAATGCGCAGATCCATAACTTAAAGCATGAATAATTCGCCATAAAAAAGATGTATTATAAGCCAGTTAAGGGGACACAAAAATCAGTCCAATAGGATAAGCTAATGCGGCAGTATTTGGGACGCATTTAAGTTTTGATAAGGTCCCTGAGTAAATCCCTGTTTCGCAATGTTATAAATCGTTAGCCTATCAATCATTTTGATTCGATTTGATGGCAGGGTATTCGGTGGTCGTGGGGACTCCTGCTACCTCTTTAATGCTTTCTTTTCTGCATCAATCTTTTTATCTTTCATTGTGTTTCGTTTTCGCCCAGCTTCCGCTTCGGACCTGACCAGCATAAGTGCGTGTCTGTGTATCTGTGTGTGCAGGGATTTGTTTGTTTTACGTGTGCGTGTGAGTGCGAAAGTGTTTATGTGTTTGTACGTGCAACTGTATGTGTGTATCCTGTGCGTGTCGCATGGGTATCTGTCGGTCTATCTATCTGTATATCTGTCTATCTAAGTGTCCATTGTGACGGGCGTTTGCTTTGTGCGCTTTGTCACGCTTTATTTCTGTATTTTCCCTACTCCTCGTATTTTGCTTTTGTTTTTGTTTTGTTTTTGTGTTTTTCATATTTTTGCAGCTCGCACCGAGTTCATTGTCTGCCCCACGCATTTGGGGCAGGGGCCGCAAATGACCAATCTACCCCAACTCCTCTGACGCACTCTCTCTCTCTCTCACTCTGATTATTGCGCCTCGCATTGCCAACATAAATAAATCTGAAGTAAATTTTGCAATGTGTCTCGCTCGGAAATGCCTCGTAAATCGTGCCATGGCCATGGGTCAACAGAGACGGACGGACAGACGGACAGACGGACAGCCGGACAGTCAGTAATATTGTAGTTTTTTTCTCGAGAGAGCGAGAGAGTGGACACAGATTTGTTGCAGCTCGCGCAGGATACAAATTTGCCAGGAGTCCCTTCCTCCGCACTCATGACCCTGCCCCAAAGCAGAAGGAAGCACTTAGCGCAGCGTGTTGACAGCGTACACTTGAGCTTGAGCTGGAGCTTGAGCTGGAGCCGATAAGCGGCGTTGCGGCGCAGAGACTTATGGTCGACTCCCTCGACAGCTGAGCTTTCACCTTTCACCACGAGGGAGAAGCGCATAATATTGCTCATACGCCGCATATTACAAATAGACGTGCAAGCCGTGGCCATAAATCAAACGGGCAAACACAATGCCTGGGCGCCAGAAAGCTATTGACACTCGGTTTGTCGTCGTCCCCCCTCTGCGACATTATTATGTGTGAACTTACCATATGCGCCTGCGAACATTCGTCGATGTAATGCGTCGTGATTATCACAGTTGTGTGACCATTTTTCGTTATTTCCACCAAATGATCCCAGATGCTGCAAGGGGATTAAAGAGTTAAACAGAGCGGGCATTAATTTCAGTTTCCGTTTCAGAGTCAACCTTAATGCTTATGCTCTCTGGGGTGGAATTCCATATACGCACCTCTGTCGCAGCACCGGATCCACGCCCACCGTCGGCTCATCCAATATGAGGAGCTCCGGTTCGTGGAGCAGAGCAACGGCCAAGCTCATTCTGCGCTGTTGGCCGCCGCTCAAATTCTTGACGAACTTCGAACCATTTGGCAAATTGAGCAATTTGAGCAGGAATTCGGTGCGATCCTCGATGTCGCCGCGTGACATGGCCGCAATCAGGCCAAAGTAGATTAAAGTTTCGCGCATTGTGAACTCCCCGTAAAGTGCTATCTCCTGCAAATAGAATTATGTTATTTACGTTAGCCTTTGGGAATGGAATTGAAATTGCGACTGAGAGAATATTATTGCGTTTGCTCGAAATTAAAAGTTTGCTGCCGTGCCGGCATTTAAAACTTTTATGCTTTTTCCTCTTTATGCTGGCCAACAGGCATTGTTTGCTTTTAACGTTTTATTGCATTTATTTAATTTAGCTACGAGCAGCGATGCCAATTGCGGCAGCACAATAAAAAGCGCATGAAAAATTCAACCAGCTGCCGCTGGAGACGTCCAGAGAGACAGAAAGAGAGAGAAAGAGAGAGAGACTCACCTGTGGCATGTAGCCAATTCGTGGACCTGGCACGCCGGAACCTCGCGACCCCGGCCGTCCGCCCAGCACCCAAATCTCGCCCGAATTGAGACGCCGTCGTCCGACGATGCAGCTGAGCAGCGTTGTCTTGCCACAGCCCGAGGCACCAAGGAGACCGTAACTGCAACACACAGAGAGGGAGGGAGAGAAAACGGAAGAGGTAAGTCGAAGGCTTATATAATAAAATGCATACAGAGCAAAGGCAGCCATGTGAGTGAGCACAGGAGCGGTTCAGAACTGGAATGGGCCCAATATAAATTGTATTTCTTAAAGTAAAACACACTTTGCTATATCATTTGTTTCGGTTTGGTACTGTCTGCTGCAATGCTGAATGAATTTCATTTAATATTGGCAGTTTCGATGCATTTGCTGAAGTGAAGTGCGCTCAGGTAGCTTATGTAAATTATTAAATACGTCAATGAAATTGTATGTGGCACTGCTTTAATACATGCTCAGTAATTACTTATGAATGCTGTGTGCAGATGCTTAAGCAAAAGGAGCTGCTCTTAAAGCGCATTTGGTAATTGCCAGATGGCCAGGATGCTGCACTTGATGCTGCACTGCCTGCAACTTGAGTCGCATAAAGCGAACCGTTCTGCGGCAAGCCAGACATTCGGACAGGCTGCCAGAGCATGCCACAGCATCGCAGGCAAGCCAGGCAGCCAGGCAGCGAGGCAGACAAATATTTTAAGCACTTGCAGCGCACACACGAGGCATAGGCGCTTATATGTAGAAGGTTTATACGGCAGCTCTATGAAAAGCATCAGGTGAAAAATCAACTGTGAATAGTTTGGGCAAAAACATTCAGGTGCAAAAAGTTTCATTGCAGCCGCGCGCACTTCTGGCATCGCAGCGTGTCCTTGCCAATGTCCTGCCAGCTATGTGCGCCGCTTATCTTGCATGTGTGTGTGTGTGTGGAGGAGCTGTTGCAAAATATATTTAGGGAATGTTTAGCACAGCTTAGCGCGCTGCAATCCACAAGCCCCACTTCAACTCTCAACCCAACGCCCACCTCCCACTTTGATCCTCTCTCGAACAGTCCAACGCCTTCATTTCACTATATGCGCAGCGCGCAAGTTTAGAAAATTGTTTGCTCTGCAGTTGTGTGTGTGTGTGTGTGTGTGCTTAGCCATGAATAACATGCTGGTCAAAGTGACTCCGCAGTGTGCACATGAAAAAGCCACACTTGAATAAGCCAAACTGAGCGCCAAAGGGATAAATAAGAGCGCAACTCTTCGCTGGCCAGCTTCAAGCTAAAAACCAACAGCAGCAACAGCAACGTTAACATGAACAACAGCAACAGCATCAGGTAAAACAATAAGCACAGATATGATTAAAGTGTGAAACTTTAAGAGCTGTGAAGAACGTAAATAAAGTTGGTAAAAACTGAGTGTTTGGCTTAAAGTGTTCGCAGCTCAAGTAAATGGCTTGAAATTTAAGCTGTGACGAAAATTTAGCCGTTACTTGTAATAACTAACGAGCAACGAGTTGAAGGTTGAGTAAAGTGAAGCGACAACAGAGAGAAAAAGTTAATTAGGTAAGTGCAGCGCTTTGATATAAATCACTTGAATTATGCAGCAAGGTGGGCAGAGTTAAAAAGAGAACTAATAAAGCCAGCAACTAATGCTTTGACAAACTCATTTTATTAATTCATAATTTTGCAATTTTCTTTTCCTTTCCATACAGTATTATTGAACTCATTTTGAAATATCTAAGCTTTTAAATTTTATTTTACACTCATGTTTATTTTTAATCCAATTGAAAAACTTATCTTTATGTCCGTGTTCCTGCGCTAAATTGTGTTACCGCTTGCAACATTAGACATGCAACCGCATTTTGCCCCATACACACACACACACCTTATGCATAAGAAAAACAAATAAATGAATGCCAATGCAGGTAAAAAATAACACAAATTACCCACATTTAGTTGGGGGGCCTGCGCATATTTTAGCCAAGCGTTGTCGCCCTTTTGCCGCTAACGAACAGCAAATAACAAACAACAAACAATGCAACATCTGAAATAAAGCGACCAACTTGATTTTTTCATCCATTAACCTTTTTGTGCTGAGCTGAGCTTGATGCATTCTTTGAGCACTTGGCCAACTTATTTCTGCCGCAGTGATTGATGACGTTGTACGGTTGAATTAGTTTGTGGCATGCCACCATCCGTTGTCGCCACAGCTGGAGTGCAGTGCAGTGCAAAAGTTGCAACTGGAAATGTGCACTAATTAAATGTGATTTACTGTGCGACATTTGTCATTAAGTATGCATCCAACGGATTTTCAATTATTCTTTTCTTCAGCTTATCTGCTCTCTGGTGGTCTGATGCACTGTCTGCTTGTCTGTCTGTCAGCTTGCCAGCTTGTCAGAGGCCGAGAGTGTCAGAGTATAATTAAATTTAATTTTTGCTTATTTTCCTGCCATTTTTCATTGACTGTAACATGCGCCCAACAGAAAAAACTTTGCAACTGAATTCAACAAATTGATGTTGTTGCTGCTTGTCGGCTGTTGTTGGTTGCCTGTTGTTATTGCTAAGCAGCACATCGCAGGCAATTACAGGCGCGGTAATGCGTATTTAATTAACAAGCTTACTTTGTAGTTTTCCATGGAAAATTAAGAGCATTCCTGGCAATAACGACGACCAGCTCGAAGTCTGAATGACTTACTGACTCCCAAGTAGTTAGCTGTCTAATTAAACGATAAACTTTTGTTATAGACAAGAGCTCCAAGCTGCCAGCTCACAGCTCAGAGCGTGCAACTCATTGCTCGCTCAGCATCCATGGCGAGTACTCGAGTTGTCGACGAGAAGTGACTCAAGAATGCAAAAGTCAAAGTGCTGGGCATTAAAGTTTCGCATGCCGAATGCTTGAGGCCAAGCTGAGTTCTGCACATTGTTGCATAAGTCAATAAGTAAATGACAGAAATATTTGATGATTTATTAAACCGACATCTGCTTTTATTACGACCCCACTGACTTCTGACTTCTGACTGATGTGGCCCAAGTCCGTCAAAACAATTGCAACACAACATGTCGCAATCTTCATATTTTTTCAATTAAACCCAGAGCAGCGCACGCATTACGCATACGCAATGTAGGCAGGCAGCACAATGAAGCACATAAAACTCAGCCGGCAACGTTGCTCCCTGCTACGTATGCTAATAATTAAATTTTGCCCACACAAAGGCGAAACAAAGCACAATAGAGAGACAGACAGCGAGATGGAGAGAGAGAGAGAGAGACAGAGAAAAGTTATGAACTATGACTGGCAGTGCAGTTATAGTTAAAGTTCTACTTACAGTTGGAGTACGTGCCGACCATATAATATACACAACACTTTTGACCCAACTCGGCAACTTGAGGCATAACAATGACTAGGATTTTGGTTTTTCAAAGAGGATCTTTTTGTTTGCACACACAAGCTGAGCAGCAGTTGGCATTGCAGCATCTGTCTGATTTCATTTTGCAGCTTTTACATATAAATTATTAAAACAATTTCAGCTGGAGCAAAAAAATGCTCACTTATCATTTGTAAGTTGGTTATTGTTGGCTTGCAGTCAGCGTATTTCACTTGCGGTCAGTTGGACTGCAAAATGTGATTAGAAGAAAACGAATATTAAACACTCTACGTTAATCACATCTCACCCGACTATATATACTCTAAATATAAAGAGCTAAACAAATCTAGCATCTATAAAGTTCTAATCTCTCTGGCAGAGTATAACCAGTCATAATGCTCATTCATAACAAAAATGTTCATTTCACTTACAGTTTGTATATTTGTCCATTTGTCTGTTTGTTTGTTTGTCCAACTGTCGTTCTGTCGTTCCGGAGTATATCAGTATCAGTGGCATGCAAAGTGCATGTGTATCGTTATTTGCCATAATTTAAACAATTTTGTTGGCACACGTTCAGGCTTTTGTTTCGCTCCAGAGTTCAGTTGTGCATTGTTTTGACAGTGCTCTGTAATATTTAAATGCTTGTCTTGCTTTTGTGTCAGACTCTATGGCCTTTAATTAAGTTTGCGTAATGTTTTTATACAAAAAACATTCGAACTGAGTTTGAGTTTGGAAAATTTTAAAAGCGACTTCTGTCTGCCTGGCGCGTCGACTGCAATTACTACGTTTATTAAACTTTTGGGTCAATATTTGAGTTCAGTTGCTGGACGAGAAAAGAATTTGGCAATTTTCAATGGTGAATTTTTCTATTTGCTTCGTTAACCGCACATACAAAAATCTATTCTGCGACTGAATGTTTGAAAAACTTTGTTTGCTTCGACTCCCTGTGTATTATGCTAAACTTTCTACTACTATACTTTTTTTGTTTTTTTTTTGTGTTATTTTTTTATTTTTGTCAAATGCAGTGCGCAAAGCCAAAACCAATTACAAAATCCACAGCCGCAGCAAGGGAACAAACGAAACGAAACGAAACGAAAGTGGGCTAAATTGAGGGCGTGGGTGCAAAGTTAGCTTACAAACAATTGCAATTTATTAAGCTAAGGACCCTGGCCAAAGCTAAGCCAAGCCAAGCGCAAACAATGTCCATGTCCAATGCACCCAGTGTCTGTCTGATATCTTCCAGCATAATTAAAACAAAGTTCAATGCGCCAATGCAGACAACGAGCTAAAAATACTCGCAAAGACAGAAATCGAGGCTCCACTTAGAGATGAGCCCGTGCCAGACATCGACAGAGTCTGCCCAATTTAATCAGCTCAGAAATAAGAAGTGCGGTACCCAATTATGAGAAGTGTCTCCAAGGTTTGTAAAGGTCACGAAAGTATGTCTAAATATAAAATCATAAATCATAAAGACAAATTTGCTGCGACAACATTTTTCTTGGAAATATAGAAGAGTTATTATGTTGAATTTATTAAAATCGATTCTCCATCGATGCCTGTTTCATCACGTATACAAAACATATTAAACTAACATTTCGACTTTTTTTTGGAAATAATAATTTATCCCAATCAATAATTATATTTTATAAAAACCAATCTCTATTAGATGCTCTGCTCATCTCCAACAACTAAATTGCGCATACGCCCTGGTGTCCGAATTTATAATGCACCGCAGAGTTCGCAACGTGTAATTATGTTGCAATAAGTTGGCCATGGTCAATATGCTGGCCGGACACGGAACCCGTTAATGCGCGTGTTACAAATATGTGAGCTGGCACTTTAATAGAGTGTGCACAGCATGAAGTGGGCGGTGGGGCGGTGATGGCGCTAGACAATGGAGGCACTGATTAGTTCAGAATTTACTGCTGATTAAGATGCTTTTTAAAAGAAGTTGCCAAGCTCAGCTGGCCAAATGAACTTTGGTTCAACTTTGTGTATAGCGTTTGTTTGCTTTTGTATGTATGTGTTTGTTTCCGTTGATGTTGTTGTCACAAACTTTTCGTTGAATTGGCAGTTTATGAGAAATTCAAGGACAGCATTAATTTCGAGAACACTCACACATACACACACACACAGTCTTGCTCGCGCATTCACTTGAAAGTTTGGACACGCGAATTGTAAATAAATACATACCCAGTTAGTATACGTATTATTCTGGCGTATAGTGTGAGTTGCCGGAGCAGCATGTACACGCTGAAAAGTCAGCAGTAAAAATGTGCAAACAAATCAAAAATTGTTGAAACGGCGAGTTTTTCACGCTTAGCCACCGCAAGTGGCGAAGGCTTTTAACCCCCCGTCTATTTGTTTATTGATGTCACAGTCTTTAAAGCCGCGTCCAAACTCAATGAGTAATTTACAAATAAAAAAATGATGCACGGTTTCAATATTTAATAGCCCAAACAAAAACGGGGAAAATTGCACATGTATTTATGTACTTTGTGACAAATAAAGCGATACACTCGATTAAATTAAACTATGATAAAAAACGGTTTGTATAATTTGTGCATATGTTAAGCGGAAAATAAGCAACTTATGGCTGACGTATACTCTAGAAATGTTATACATATTAATAATTATTGCGATGTTGCATGTAAATCTAAGTATAGTTTGCTGTTAACCTTTGCACTCTATACGATTATAATTATTATACCCTTTTAGCATTTAGCTGTTTGCAATGAATAATAGCTGCTTTATCCAACATTTTCAGCGTTATTAGTATTGCATCGAAATACATGTTTGTATATGCTTATTCATAGGGACAACCCACTTAATTACAAGTATTTGATACGGTTTCATGCGAATCGCGATTGAATCTGTTGTTCGGCCGAGGCGGACAGTGCAAATATTTTGTCATTGAATGTAAATATAATGCAAAATGTTATTTAAACAATGCAAAATAAAATCACAGTGTATGCTGCCATTGTTTTGACTTGTTTACAGGCCAAATGGAATCACGACAATCAGCTGGGATGCAAATTGCAGTTACAGATACCGATACATACATATGTAGATGTAGAATCTACAGTGCAGTAACCATATGTCAATTACAGTATTTTGATGTCTAAATTGTTGTTGTTGTTGCTTGCTATGATGCTGTTGTTAAACTGTTGGCCAACGCACGCGAGCTCATTGCCTGATTGCAAATCCAAAAGCACATTGGCCATGCGTTTTGTTGCCGCTGCCGCTTTACAAATTTGTACAAATTTATCGCATCGCATTAGATCACATCGCATGTGAGCGCGCCTGTGTCTGTGTGTGTGAATGTGAATGTGTGTGTGTTGGTGTGTGGTGTATCTGGGACCAACTCGCAAATGCGCATTTTCAATGCAATTAACAATTTAGCGCAATGGCTGACATTTTGTTTTCGACAAATAAAAGAGCAAAGATGAGCTGAATTTTCTCCAAAATGAAACTAAATAAACGCGAATTTAATTTGAATTTATTTAATGCGCATTATCTAATTTTAATTAGAAATAGCACAAAGTAAACGCCAACCTAATGGATGCGAGCGCCAAGGCCAAATTGCCTCTGGCAATGCAGCAATAAATAAATATGCTACCAACTATATTTTAATAGCTAATTTAATTCCCTTTTATGGCAAAGCAAGAGCCCTTCTTGCGCATTTGCACCTGATTCATGGGGGGAATAGTTTTTCAGCGGATGTTGCGCATACGCCGCATGCAACAAAGGTCAACCAAAATGCCGCCAGGCACTTGATGTTTGTAGTCGCGGGGGCAACTACAGTATGTAGTTACGGCTGCCGTTCCACATGAGCTTGGTGTATGTGTGTGTGCGAGAGAGACTGTGTGTGTTTGTTGTGGCCACATTATGCTGTGCACAAATAAACGAGCCAATTGGCTGCATTGTGCATTTTGTGGGCTCGCCAGGCATTTAAGTATAAATGGTGCACGGCATAAGATGCTTACGTAACGTGTGCAAGTTAATTAAAGAATATTCCAAAAAGCATGTGGCTGCTGCGACAACTTGAATGAGCTAAAATCCCAGAAATTAAATACTTTAAAATGCATGAAATATTGTGGATCCGATAAATATTTATATGAATTTAAATGAAAACATTTCACGTTAAATACTGACGTCAACATTTAGATAATTATTATTTTAGGAACAACGACTTTAAATAATTAGAAGTACATTAAATATTGCGATACTTATTAGAATGTATAATGAGACCACAAAAGCGAATTTAATTGAATATATTTCAGATCAACTAATTGAATATGTATTCCAATCAGATACAGATAGCAAAATTACGATTTTTTTATTTATCTCAATTATAAAAACAGCTTAAAAGTGTATTTCTCATTAAAATATATAATGAGAACGCACTGATAACAACATTTAAATGATAAGAAATGCGTAAAATATATAAAATTTATAAACAGATAAAATATATAATGTGAATACCAATATAATTTAAATGAATATATTTCCAATCAAATACTGTTGGCAACATTTTGATAATTACTTTTAATATTTATTTTTAATTAATAATTTTGCTCTACAAAGTCAAAGTCTATGAATTATTATGCAGAGTATTAAATATTGCATAGGAGGCCGAATAAATAATACAAGTTGGGGCAGGAAAATCAGTAAAAACAATGTCGCAGCAGGAACGGAAGCTCAGCAGCTGCCTGTGTGCATATCTGCTCACCTTACGACTTGCATGTGTGTGTGTGTGTGTGAGTGTGAGTGTGTGAGTGTGAGTGCAGCAGCGCTTAACTTATTAAACGCGCACACTCCATTTTAATTACTCACACAGCTGTAGGAAAATACTTGCACATACACACATGTGCGTTGCTAATTGCGGACACACTCACACACACACATGCTCACCTTATGCGCACACACTCTCACCGCAGCCCGGTGGCAATGGCTGACATGCAAGCATGCAGAGTTAATGTGCACTTCCGTTTCCGCTGTAATACCCTGCGCCATAGTTATTTTTATAAGCCCAATCCATCCGCCCCGTTGGCTGCAAGGTGCAAAACCCGCCGACCTCCGACCTCACTGCATATTGCGGTGTGTAATTGTTAATTTCAGCAGTGCCTGCCGCACACTTTGAATGATGAACGTACACAGCGCAGACTGGCCGTTCATTGCAGAGCACAGAGCGCAGAGAGACATGCCACATTGACATATGCCACGCTGTCAGTTTGATGTGCTGCGTTGCAAATTAACAAGATTTTAAGTGCGCGACCGCAGAAGGAAAAACTGCCAGCATGGATAAACATTGACAGATGCGGGCAGCGAACTGTGGGAGGACTTGTCTGCGGCTTGGCTAAAAATGAAGTGCAGCTTAAGCAAATTAAGCGCAAAATCAGAGCAACGACAGCAGCAGCGAACCAACAAAGAGCTGCCAGCATATTATGCAATCATTTAAAAATTGAAATAGCTCAACAACGGCATATACAAATACAAGCGTTGACTTGGACTTGGACTTGGACTTGGACTTGGACTTGGAGTTGGACTTGGATGACTGGCAGCGCAAACTGCTATAAAATAAATTGAATTCCTAGACGCCTAATTGCGGCCAACGCTCAAAAGCCGCATGTCAACGTCCCTGGCACGTAATATCCTTGGCAGGACACATCCCTGTTGGCCCGCTCTACTATTTTGTTGCTCACATTTCGATCTAGGTAATTGCTGCTTGAATTTCAATTCACATTCCGCTTTTGTAATTGCCGAGTTGCGACGACTTTACCCCGTCCAGGAGTTAAATTTCTCAGCAATATTCTCAAAGTGTCGCAGTCAATGGAAATCAAATTAAAGTAAAATCTCTTCGAGTCGAGTTGAGTTGAGTCGAGCGTATGCTATGCAAACAGATCGAGTTTGTCTGTAATTACTTTGATACTTTTAAAATCTTTTAGATGAAATTCGCGCTTAATGTATTTATTTCATAAAGCTTAGAAGTACTATAAATTAATGTCCCCTATTCGGTGGAGTTTTGAACTACTTTCGAACAATTAGCAAATCCCTTTTTATATTTGATCAAAGCTGCAAAATGTATTTGCCTTTTGAATATGCGGGCTGCACTTGATATGGAAAATCATCATACCCTCTGGGTGAGGGCAAAACGATTGCGATAGAAAATTCATTTCTTAGGCAAACTAATTTTCTATGCCACTTGGCTGAGGGGCGTGTGGTCGGTTGGGCTTGATTTGGTTGCTGGTCGTTGGTCGTTGGTTGCTGTTGCTTTTGCTTCCGGCGGTGGCCATTTCCAACTACATTCAATCAATTAATTATTGTTTTATGCTGCCTTCAATCCTTCAAATGGAGCACGAGTGCAACTCAAACCAAATAGACCCCCTTCTGACCGCGCTGCGAAGGCAACAAGCAAAGCAAAATGGCCGCACACTTTACAATTAATTTGCCATTATGTGCGAGGGAAGGCGTCGGGACGTCGTTGGATGGTCGGTCGGTCGGTCTCGATGTTGGATGGTCGGGGCTGTTCTATGCCATTTTTAATCGATTTTCATTAGAGAGACTCGTTGCGGCCCAGTACCGTTCGTCACTCACTTGACGCTTCAATTGGCCTCGTCGAAATGGGCAAACAAACTCTTGACGCGACGCCGAGCCAGCCTAATTTGGCTAATAAGCTGCCCATTGCAACGGCTGTTAAACTTCCGGTTCTCGACTGCCGACTGCCGACTGCCGACTGCCAACTGCCAATTGCCAACTGTCGGCATGGCTAAGCCAAGGGCCACTTTGGTAATTATATGCCACAACAGTTGGCCGCTGATGCGTCTGCCCGCCCCAGGCCCAAAGTACTTACTTTACCCACCTCTTCTCCCTCTTAAGTTTGTTTCTTTCCCTTCGCTCAAGCTCAAGACTTTCACGCCGTTTGGGCTCGTGTCTGTGTGAGTTCCGTTCGTCTTATTGGTTAATCATTTGCCATAAAGATTTTAATTTCCGCTTTTTAAAAGGATAGAGTTCTCGTTGTTTGCCTTTTGAATATTAACCTAAAATTAGGCCCGATTCCCTGGCACTAATTGCTTTGCTGTCAGTGGAGTAAAGGTTTATTCAACGAAAATTACTCAATTTAAGGATTTAAATGGGCCACGTAACGTGACAAATATCAATAGCTGCAGCGAGATCGATTCATTCACTGTCCACAGAGTTATGAGTGCCAACAGCTCACAAATCGACCGCAAATCATTTGAACCTCAAGCAGGCGAGTAAACAATAGTTTGCGCCTTTGCCAGTTAAAGTGTTTGTCTGTCTGCCTGTCAGGTTGGGGATTGTATAAATCGCAGCTACACACGCATTTTGGCCAACCACGCGTGTAAGGCACATGGCATATGTGCATGGCTAATCATTCATTCAGTCAGTCAGTCAGTCAGTCAATCAGACAGCCAGTCAGGCATTGAGGCACTCAGTCGAGCATCGATTGATAAGCCAACAGGGCGACGTATGAGCTGCCATTAAAAATCACTCAATAATTTAGTGGCAAACAGAGAATACGACAGTGAGAAAGATAGAGCGAGATACAAGCTGGCCAAAGAGAGGTTGAGCGCCGAGCAATCACAACAAATTGCTGAGCCATGTCGACACTAAAATGCTTTATAATTTCAGATACAGAAATTGATACACTCCAGATATAACCACAGATACAGTCGCCGCTGTGAGTGTTATTATTGCTGCCGAGTTTACTTACGCAAATGAGACTAATTCGAAGGTGTTCCAACAGCAACAAATCGACATTATTGATTTACTCGCAACTGGAGTTGTGGCAAGCAAATGTTGACAACCCTCCGAGGGTATTTCAATAATGATTTAGCCGTGGGTCGACACTTGGCGGGCATAACCTCAACGATCATATGGCATATTTAATATATAGAATACGAGTGTGTGCTATTGTACGGCCAGCTGTAATTAGTGGCAAATGCTTTTGATGTTGACCTCAAATAAATACACATACAAACTACGAGCATGCCTTGCGGTTAAGTGCAAATTGTACTATGAATTACGAGTACTCGTGCCAGATATTTGTATTCACATATACATATATATATGTATTGAACTACTGAATCGCATTAACATCTCTCTCTCCTTCTCTGATTTTACTTGCTTCAATCAGTAGATACAAATGGGTGACCTGCACGTGGATTATGTGTATGTATTTCTAATTGCTGATACTACAGGCTCAAGTGAGTGCAACTAATAAGCATACTAACAAACACGCCACACTCACACACACTCACACAAATGAGCTATCGACACAGACACTACGAAAGCCTAATGAGCAGCAGACGATTGAAATAGTGCGAATGGAGAACTTTGTGCTCATACGCTTGTAAACACCTAACTATGTACTTACAATGGGTTGAACAGAGACTTTATTGATATAGATTGGGTCTTTTTCTTGATTATTCCAATATTTTATGACTTTTTATTTTTATGATTTATATTTTCTGATTTATAAATATTTGCAGTCCTTCATTCAAAACTTATAACTATAAGATAATTTAAAGTTTTTTATTTCTCAATTTTAATTTACCAATATTTTTTTTTTAATGTTAAACAATATTTTATGCACTTTCGAGATTTTCGCCTATATTTATTCTATTATAAATAATTCAATCACATTTTGCAGCCTAATTGATTTAATATGGCTAAAGTAACGTTGTAATTTCTCGAGAATATTTAAGTTATTTGTAGCACACACAAAGTAATTTATCTTGTAATTCGTCATTCCTATATCAGCTGTCTCAATACTGTTTTGCGCCACTGTAAAGTCTCTTATTAATGACCGGCAATCAAGTGATTGCCGTTGTAACCCATTGCTCCGGCATGTGTGTAGTTAATAACCCATAATTTGTTTTGGAAAAGTTCAGTATCGTGCCCTTTTCAGACTGCAAGACTGTAAGAGCACACAGATCTCTAATGGCGGCACTTTATAACACAACTTGGACTACAGAAATAGATGCGTCTGTTATTAATATGCAAAAAATGCGAGTAATCACTAAATGTCACAACTGTTGCAATTAACGTCGGCAGCAATATCTGATTGCTCGACTTGAGCCAATAATTACAGCAGCATTAGGCGACCACAGTATTTGTTATGGCTTTAATCATTTAATAACCATTTCCAGGGTCCATTAAAAGGCAAACTTTATTAACGAGTGCGAGGCTGTGTTGAAAATCTCAGGTCAGCAGGAGGTAAATTGGAGCGTCCTCTACGACTTTCAGCGCGAACACTCTATAATCTCTTGTATGGGCTGTTTATTGTGTGCACGCGTGTGTGTTTGTGTGTGTGTGTTTGTGTGTGTATGTGTGTGAGTCTCTGCGCTCAATTTACCCTGACTCATGCACCATTAATTGGCCATTTTCATGGTTGCTGCAATGCATAAGGAGCAAAGCCGACGAAAAAGGGTCACTGCCATTTGGCCGAAAACCCACTCGAAACCCTTGGCAAGGCATCCCCCTTCCCCCCTCTCCCGCCTGTCCCTCTTGTGACCCCTCTCAACGACCAATTACACCTAAACAGCTTTAATTTAATTTAGCCACCCCGTGTTGCGTCTGCCACAGCGCCACAGAGAAACAGCCAACACCACTCACTTTACCCCCATTGCGACAGGGGAAGGAGGCCAAGAACAATGGCGCGGATGTAATGTTCGCATTATGCTCGTTCACAAATTGTAAGCAGCCATTATGTTTCTTCATGTTGCTGCCCATGTCGCCCTCTCTCTCTCTCTCGCTGTATGTGAGTGTGCATTGTAATGCCTTGGACCTGGACGTGGACCTGGAACCGCCCTGAACATTGGCAAGCTGGGCCCCAGACGGGACTCGTCCTTTTCCAGCTGCGTGTAAAATGGTTCAGCACGCGGTGTTTTTCTTTGTTCCGGCCGCCTCTCAGCGCCATCCTATGTCAAAATAATGGCAGCATTGTTGTCCTTGTTATTGTTGCTGTGAACGGTGGCCATGGCCATATCACATTACCTGACGGACGCAATTTCGGAGTCAACAACATTTGCGAGTAAGTGCAGTAGAAATAACAGCATAGTTTGAAGCCTGCTGCAAGTTAATGCTCTTAGTTCTACCAAAATCAATTTCATTGACTTTCCGTCGCAATCTCTTCCCTTTCGTCCTCAATTTCAATTTTAAACGGTAGTTCGTGTGTAAATCATGTCGAAAAGGTCATTACCACAGAAAATTGCATGGCAATCAATGTGGGGCCAGCCTACAATTTGTGGTCAACTGTCAGTCCAAGGCAACAGTCAGCAAGCTGCAAGCAACAAGTTAAAAGAGCACAGCAATTGAAATGGCCAACGAGCAACAGCCACTGGCGAGTGGCGAGAGTCCGAAGATTAAATGCTCTTACTTAACGTAATGTAAATAAATTAATATGAGTGAGCGATATAAATCTTCTCCTCAATGGCCGGCTATAATTCCTCTCTTCAACTTTAAGTTTCCACATAAATTCGTTGGCCAAATTGAGGGCATCTTTTGTTGCAGAGTATTTATTCTAGGAGCTAACTAGATGAATTGCCAGTCCATGAAGTACTTATGTGGTCCATTTTATTTTGAACGACTCAACGAAATTCTGATGTTGTGGCCACTGCACTCCGGATATCAAGAATTAAATATTAAATATGAAAATTCAAATTTGCACAGGCAACAAATACAAACAAACGTATAAATCTATAGTTTGACAACTGCATTTGGAAATTGGTATTTTGTATGCTGGCTGCATGTCATTAAGGCCAGTTGCTCGAATTGCAATCCTTGAATTAATCACTAAACTGCAGTCAAGCTTGAGATAAGAACCACATAATTAAGGACTAAGTAATTGCTTTTGCTTCGCGTCCTCATAACCCAATTACACAGTCCACTGATGAACCATTCATCGAAATTCATTTTAAAACCACACAACATTTTAAGCTGGATTGTGTTAACTGAAGCCATTTGTGTTTATTTTGGGGTAATTACCATTTTGTCAACAATTCAGCATATCTAATTAAAGCAACTAATAGAGAGTAAATAAGCGTGTCGCTGTATTATGCAATTTAACAAATAAACACGAATTTACTGTGATATATTAAATTACGATTCATATGGTAAATGATTTCGTTTTTTCCATTCCGGGTATCTGCTTGTTAAGTGCCCTCAACTCAAACATTCATATTTTCGAGTGCATTTGACGCCTGCCACTTATTCGCAAGCCGCAATTTGTTCCTTTTTGCGGGAACGCACTTGATGCGAGATTTTTATTTGCAATCGGTAGCTGGGCTAACCGATTGTCGTTATTCAATTAAACCGCTGCCCGACCGACTTTTCAATCGAACAAATCAAACGCAGTGAATGGGACCATAAATTTCACCACTTTTCATGGTTTGCTGGCAACAAAAAAAACCGCGTAATTTTCTGCATACTTTATTTATGCGTGGCAGGCGTGATTTATTTGCGAGTTTTTGGTAGACCACAGAACAACACTTCGGCTCTACAAAGTGCTCATTGTCTATTCTTTTATTCTTGACTCGATATCCATATGCATATATACGAGTATCAGTATATACATCTCCCAAATGTGTCTGTGGCACCCAAATAATAGAATGAAAAAAATATAACTCATTGCAAACACACACACACAATTATTTATCATTGTGATGGCCGTCAAACGGCAATGACAGCAGTCAGAGATGGTGCTGTTGATGCGGCTCCCCAGCGGAGCGGAGCCTACCCGCAATGATGAAAGCAAATACAGCACAAGAAATGTCAGTCAACTGAGACTCAGACTCAGGCGCAGACACAGAAACAGAAACAGACACTGGAACCGAGACGCGCCTACAAAAGCGCCTGAAACTTTTTGCAGCATACCCTCGAATCATTTCATAGATAGTATCTAACAGATTTATACTAGTTTAGGGAATTCCAATAGTCAGACATTAAAAATCTACTTTCATAATTAATAAATGCATACCCAAGAATTATTAATTGAGGAGCAGAACAGGCATTATTTAGTAAATAAATAATAAACAGAAATTTAATTATTATATTATGCAGACTTGGCCTATCCGGCATTGCCTATCTCGATATCACTGCACGATATCTTTAATTTGAGCACACTCCACTTCAAATGCTTTTACATGTCTATATTATTCTTACAACAACAATCACAAATCTTCGCTTAGGGGACGTCTGACAGCTTCGGGGAGAACTCCAGCTGGGAGCCTAAAGAAACAGAGACACGGAGGGGGACGGGGCGGGGCAGCATATTTTGTGCTAAATCTTCTTGTTCACACTAACGCTTCGCGCTGACAGTTTTTCGTTTTCGTTTCATTTTGTATTTTCTTCTTCTCATTTTTTTTCTTTTTTTTTGGGGCCTACTTCTCTCTTTTTAGCGGTCTTTGTTTGTCTGCCTGTTAGGAGGCCTGAAGTTTTTCGGGCAACACTCTCAAAGTGCCCGCGACGAATGCTTTTGTTATTGTTGTTGTTGTTGTCCGCTTTGCTTTTTTTTCACAGATTTTCAAGTGTCAGTCAGCCAGTCAGCGGGTCTGTCTGTCTGTCAGTCTGTCTGTCAGCCAGTCAGCTTGTAAGTTGTGTGAAATATCTCACTAAATGGCCAAAACAAACACCCGCTTCAAGGCAGCCGCTTCGACGATTTCATGGTCAAACTTTGCTCAGTTTATTGTATGTATGTACTCAAGTGTGTGCGTGTGTGTGTTAGTCTGTGTGTGTGTGCTGTTGTGCTTATTGTTGGGCGCAGTTCATTCATGCTTTTCTGCCCAAGATCTGGCAACTCCAGTGCACGTATCGAGCTCAGCTGCGGTTTGTGTCTTGTCTACAAAACTGGTTTTGGCTTTGGGATGCTGTGTCTGCTTAAGTCACACACTAACACAGTTACACGCATGCATACACACACACACACTTATAGCATGCCACATGTGTGTGCGTGTGTGTGTTAATTTGGCAGTTTTTCAAGTGCTGACATTGACCCACTTAACGTTTGTCGACGTCGCTTCGTCGTCAGCTTCAGCTACAGCTTCATCTTCGCCTCATTTGCCTCGCTTGGCAACAACAATTCGACTGTTAAATGCGGTCAATAACATTTTACAGCCAACACACACACACGCACACACGAACACGCACACACAGTCAAAGCCACCCACTCACTAGCCACAAACTGCATTTGCATTTAGTTTAGTTTATGGTGCAAGCTGTTACCCATTTCGTTGCCCTCTGTTGCCGGTTCCAGCCCACAAATTACCACCAATTTCAAATCCAAATCCTCATCCATTTACATAAGCGAGTTCGGTGAGTGCCTTTGATTTTCTGTGATAAAACCGAGTTTTCATTATTTATTGGTTTCATCTCATTGTTAGGAAATTGCAGACACACCACTGACGTAACATTTCGAATGCCAAAAACTGTATTTGGTTATGTGTAGTTCAAGTTTAACGAAATCCGACTAATAAACCAAACAAATCTCATTTCCGTTCCCAGCAACGACAAACAATTAAGTCATCGGAGGCGTTGGCCGACCAGATTTCATCAGAAGTGACACTTAGTTCATAGAGCTTTTTAAAATTTCATTTGAATTATATTTTACACCTTAACATATCTTAATAATTATTTTTTGTATATATTTCTAAACGGAACTAACTTTTCTTTAAACGAATAACAATCTAAATGATTTATACATTTGAATTATTCTTTACACCTCAACATAACAACATAATTATTACTAAAATATTATTTTTGTAGCAAAGACAATCAAATGATAAATTTAAAGGAATTTCATTGAGTTCCAATTTTTCTTCTAAAGAATTTCCTTATTAATTGAATTATTTGAAAACCCAATAATACGTTTCCAAATATCACATTTCTAAGCTGAAAAAGACTATGTTAATCCTAAAGATTTGCGAAACATTCACTTTTGGAATTTACTTGATAAATAGAGTTGAGTGCTGTGTACTTACATGGAACCCTTGGGCACTGTCATATTGAGGCCATCGAGCACGATATTTGGATTCTTGCCGCCGCCATACATCTTGTGGGCGCGCCTCACACAGACCGCCTGTTGGCGACGCGATGCCAGCGTCGAGGGCTGTGAGATGAAGAGTCGTCGTCGGGCGGCCAAGTCCAGATCGCTGTTGGCTGTTGTTGCAGCTGCAGCTGGCGCCGTTGGCGGCACTCCATCGGCTTCAACGTCCATGTTATTTGGCTGTAAATGCATCAATGGTGAACGATACAAATACGTGTCTTTGAAAATTGAAAACTAAGAAATAAAAGTAAAATTGGCAAACGATTTGCAGTCGCTGTTGCTGTTGCTGTCCACTGACAAGGAAAGTGAATCGATATGTATGTACAGAGTATATACAGAGCATATATAAGTTTGGCCTGACATGACCCACGCAGCAGTTGGCTTAAATGGAGGCCAGTTCCAGCAACCCATAGCTGTCAATATGCGTCTAGCCCCAGCCAAGTTCTAACGATTGCCGTTCTCTTGTCACTGTTGTTGTTCGAATCAGGCTGTTGTTGTTGCTGTTTTTATGGTGGCTATTTTTGCTAGTGTTACTGGCGATGCTGATGCTGATGCTGATGCTGATACTAGTGCAGTTGTTTCACAGTTGATTAAACCAATTTTTGTATACACAAGTCGAGCATGGCCCAAGCCATGGCCAGAGCAGTGAGCCCGTGATGGATATTGCTGTCATGTAGTGGCAGCTCAAAGTTGTTTTGGCTATTGCCAATTTTCTACTAGTAGCCAACTGAAATGAATGAAATTTCAAAATGGCCATCATCTAGCTCTCTTTCCCACGTTCTGGCTACGGGGTTAATAGCGATTTCGGCGAATGCACATCCGATTTGCCTTTTATTCTCATTTTCAAGTTGACATTTTGCTAATCGAAAATGCAGCAAACAATTTGCCAATTGCCGCCAAAAAGTTTTGCAATTATTTTTGCCCAAAACCTCGACAAGAGGAAAAAACCCAAAAACACAACAGCAACAGCAACAAAAAATGTGGCCTAAGCTGCGATTCATTTATTGATTTACTTCTCACTAACAATGGGCAGGCCAAATAAATAAAAATAAGCATAACAACGGCAAATAACTAACCCAAAGTAAACAACAACTGACATCTTGTGGTTCGAGGTTTGCTTCTGTTTTGCTTGCCTCTTTTTTCGGGTGGCACGAGGGGCAAGGGAAGCAGGAGGGGAGCTGGAGAGCTGGGGCCAGCAAGAAATAAACTTTCTTGATAAATGACTTCAATGTAATTAATTTCTGCTCAGCTCGCTTGCAGCGCTGGCAAAAATTGTAAGCGCAAGTTGTGGAACGGTGAAGTGCTCCACACTACTCTCTCACTCTCCCTTTCACTCTCGCTCGCTCCCTCTCTTTCTCGCCGGCTGTGGCACACTGTGGCTTGGTACGAGGCCAGGGTTAGGGCCAGGGCTATTGTGGTGTTGCCGGAGCCAGGGCAAGCTCATGAGCAATGGCCTGGCCAAATGCTGTCATTGCAAATGTTGAGCTGGTTACTAGCTTCTTCCATTCTCCCCCTGACTCTTTCTCTAACCTCCGATCTGAACTTCTGTCTGTCAGTCTGTCCGTGTCTGGTTACACAAGTCAAGAGTTGCCCCGCAGCATTTCAATTAAGAAATATTGTTTAAACATGTAAGTAGCTGGCAGGCCAAACTATTGTTGTCTACACATGAAGAGCTCAGCAGTTGGATAACAGCAAAATTCTATAACTTTCTTGCTCGTTTCGCAATAATTGAACTATCAACGAGATAACAGTTCGTATGATTAAAATGGCTTTATTGCGTATACGTCATGTGACTTTTTGAATTGGCTGAATCTCAGTCAGCTCGAAATGTAATGAATAATTTCTCTTAATTTGACAATGTTGGCCTTTTATTAGCCTAATTTCCGCAATAAAGCATTTGCTTTGTGGTAATTGACTAAGAAATATTATGTCATATAACAAAGTCGTAAAAGATTATCTGTATCCGTTTCCGCTGTGAGCGAAATTATAGTTAATAACTGTTGTTAATCAGATCTGTTGTAGAAATTAACTTGTCCCGAAGACAGTCGGTGGTAAACCGCACTGCATTGTTACTGTTTCAACAAATGTTTAATTGAATTTACATGCAACTCACACAATAACCTCCCCCCTGTGGTGATGTCCACTGGCAAATGCGTCTAATTAAAACTTTATTTATCTTTTGCCGGCAAGACCTTAGAACTAGCCTGATTGCCACCAGTTAGGAGAGCGAGAGAACAACACCATCCCAACACAGGAACCACAAATTTAATCAAATAACTGCAAAACTAATTCCATACATTGGCTTGGAGAGATAACTACCTTGGCCGGCAAGCAGAAAGCAAACAAACCGAAACACGTACAAAATCTTTTCGAGTGCCTGCAAATTGCAAAAGCAACAAAAAACTTGTGTGCAATAATTTTTCAAACGGCTAAAGGTGTTAGCCAACTGGGAGTGTATCTAAACAGACAAAAGTATCTTTTATTGTAATAAAGCAGCAAACAACACGTGAACAATCTCAGTATGTATGTATGTATGTAGGTTGAACATTTTTCTGCTTTTCTGTTTTGTTTTCAGCAAAATCTTTTAAAGTTTTACGTTGCGCCACGTATCTGTTACCTTTAGACGCAGCTGTATCTGTATCTGTATCTGTATCGGCTACACAGATTTGTATCCGTTGAAGAGGGAATGTCGTTCCTTGGGTCGCCGGAACACGAAACAGGTGCCAACTTGGCAGTTTGGCAGCCAGGCAGGCAGTCAGAAGGTAGGCAGGCAGGCAAAACGGAAATAAATAAAATCACACAAGCAAATGCTAAGGAGATTGGAAGGCGTGGCAACGGCAACAGAAGCGGCATGCATGAAAAGTAAAATATGTTTATAAATAAAATACAAAGCACACACACACAGAGACACACACACAGAGACACACAACACAAAGTTTGAAGTTCAGCAACATAAAGAAGTGCAAATTGTTGCGTGTTGCGATTGTATCTATCGAATGTGAGCACACAAAGGTATTTCCTGCCAACAAATATAAACGCCGCAATAAAACGAACACACAACACAACTTGGCTAGAGAGAGAAAGCAGTTTGCTTGCTGTCTTTCGTCTCATTTTCGTGGGCGGGAAATAAAAAAAAGTTATAAAATGAAATGATTATCTGGTGCCTGGCGTTTGTCTAGCCATTGAGATACATGAGTAAATGTGCCCACACTCTCAGATAGATACATATCTGTATCTAGCAGTATCATTCCTTTGTATCAGCGATATCTGCAGGATGTTTTCTGCGACAGGTAAATAAGTCTATAAACTGTGTCTGAATCTGGAACTCGTCTGCGGCGGCATTGTTTACGACTATTGCAATGCGAGTCACATATTTGTTCAGCTCTTGGTTTACTGCATTTATATGATGTGCACACACATACATATATATTTATAGCACAAATATTATATGTAAGAATATGATCTTTTGCCTTTATGGTGTCAACGGTAAATGTTTATCGCTCGCATAAATTTTAGTGCACATTGCGATGTTAATCATGACCTAATCGCAGGGGATGGATCAAAACTGTCATTAAATGTACGTATTAAGTTATAAAAGTTTGATGCGAACTCTTCACATTCGAACGCTCATAAATATTGCTAAATAACGATTTATGAACTATTAATTTTAAATAAATGCACTCAGCGTCTGAGGGTAATTTTGAAAGCTGTTAACATAATTTTTCTATCCTCATCACTTCGGGGTTCTTCAATTACCTGCTCAGTGGTCTGCAATGCAATTTTCTCTGGAATCTGTGGCCCATTAGCTGCTTGAATGCATCATTTGATTACGATGGCAACTTGACTTGGTCTCAGTCTAAATGCTTGGCCATCTTGACCATCATAACTAGGCAGTGTTTAGGGCACTTTTGAAATAGGTCAATGGCTCTTCACACACACACACATACACA
This sequence comes from Drosophila ustulata, assembly GCA_035047365.1. Taxonomy (NCBI): domain Eukaryota; kingdom Metazoa; phylum Arthropoda; class Insecta; order Diptera; family Drosophilidae; genus Drosophila; species Drosophila ustulata. Next base: position 22,387,578 of record JAWNPT010000094.1, read on the forward strand.
ACCACATTCAGCTGCTTCATTTACATATAAAAAGCATTTGATGTGCTCACAACTAAAACCAAAGCCAGCTTCAGGCTCTGACTTCTAAAAGTCACTTTTCGCAGAAGTAATAAATATTTATATTTATTTTAGCACATATACAACAAAAAAAAAAAAGAATGTCTCTCTGCATTTGGGCAGTTGTCCTTAGCCAAAAAAAAAGATGAGAAGAAATTTGCACAAAATTTTACGCTCAATAAATTTAACAACAAAAATGTTGCCGGTCAACGCCAAAAAACGCGCTCATGTGTTAGTAATGGGCAAGTTACACACACACACACACACACACATAGACTCATTTACATGCATATAAGATTTGCCATAATAGTTAGCAAATAATTCGCCACAACTCTGAGCGAATGTTGTGGCCATTTTAAAGGGAAATTTGTTGCAAATTATGTTATTACAAAGCGTTTGCAAGTTGCAATTATTGTGTATTTAGCATACAACGTTTTTGGATAATCGAAATAACGCAATAACAAATTTGTTACAGTTTTCAATTACAAGTTGTGCGCTCATAAAGTGTACCAAATAAACTCTTAAAAGACCCCTCTGGATATGGACTCAAATTTTGGAAATATAAATCGAAAATTCAGCAAACAATATCCCAAGCAGCAGCAGCAGCAGCCACAACATTTTGGGAGCAAACACATTCGGTTTACAGACGGACAAATGAACACACATAGATCATTTGTTGTTGCCATTTTTGGGGTTTGGGGTTTTCTATTTCTATTTCAGTTGCTGTTGCTGTTGCTGTTTCTGTTTCTGCTTCTGTTTCCGTTTCTGTGGGCTGCTCGTTTGCCAGAGCACATTTGTATTTAATGAAGCCTATTTTTTGCCTGTGCTCACATGAGTGTGAGTATCTGTTCCAACGAGTAAGTACCGCAATTATTACAAGCCATTTGTTACTAATAATCATCGAAGCTCCGACAAGCTGCCTATTTCCCTGATGCCCCATGGAGTAAATCATTAAAAGTGCTGGACAAGCGAGTAACCAGTTGATTGATCTAATTACTTCAATATAATACGAACTCTTAAACGTATTTAAGACCGTTTTTTTGTTTTGTGGCAGTTGAATAAGCCGTAATGCTTTGTGAGTGGGATAAAGCACTTGGGCCACCGTAAGCAGCATTCGAATAAATTCAGCATCGTTTTTGCAACATAAACGTGGCATAAAAGGATTATGCACATTGCAACTGTTAAGTGTGGAGCAGGATTTTAAGCGTTGCACTATTTTGCCCACATTTTGCGCAGCAATATTGATTAAGCCATTTCAATGTAGCCAGCGCACTTGGTTGACCCCACACACACACTCACACACACACAAGCATTACCTCACACACACACTCATATCGTTTTCATTACACGTAGCATACTTTTATGCGTTTTGAGCTTTAGCGCAACATTGTTAACTCTCCGTGTTATTTTCTGATTGCGAAAAACACTGAAAATGGAATACACTGAACGGAGTACACTTGGCGAAAAACCATGGCTTAAATGTGTTCAAGTATGTTTTGATTAGCACTAATGATTTGCTGTGAGCAATTTGCATAGTTTTCGCATTAATACTAATATTCAATATGCTAATTGAGCTGTCAAAACACACAATTAATCAATTTGCGATTCGTTGCACTACTCTACCTCTCTCTCTCTCTCTCTACCTCTCTCTCTGTCTCTCTCTCTCTCTCTGGGTCTGACTCAGCGTATTTGTTGGCTGGTGCCTGTTAATTGAAAATGCTGCACTCAAATTTCTTGTTTGCAGCTGCATAAGCAATCGTCATTACAATTTCAATTGGTCAACTGCAAAATGGCATCGTTGCAATCGATTTGACACATAATCACAGTTGGCCATTCGAGCAAAACATTAGCTGATATATGCAGCTTGGATAAAAGGTCTTACAATTAGCAATTCAAAATAATGATTAAATAACCATAGTGGAAAAAAATATGTTAGCTTTCAATTGAAATAACATTTCAAGAATTATTCCACATTAATGATATGAATTCATACAATTTAAATATGCTTAGGAAAACAAAATGTTTTCACGAATTAAATTCATGAAATTTTAATAAACTGAAGGAAGAGAGAATGTTTTATGGAATCTTACTACATTGATAGCATTTAAAAATTAAATTCATGAATTGTAATAAACTTAAATGCTTTCAAGAATTTTTCCACATTGATAGTAGTTAAGAAATAAATTCACGTAATTTTAATAAAATATAGGAATCAAAAGAAAATCTAATTCACAAAGTTTTAATAAGTTTACATTAATGTTTCCTCATTGACAGCACTTAAGTATATTAAATTCATGATCGAATGCCCCACGTGAACTTTAGACAAATGTGTTCATGTATGTTTGACTGAAGTATATATCACATATATAGTATTTACCGGAAAGTTCCCCTTCTCGCAATCTCACATGTCGCCGTTGCAGTTGATTTGCTTTCGAGGTGGTTCTAGACTTTGTTATTTACTGTAGGCGATCAACAACTCAGACGCATTCAATGTCTTGACAAATCAGTAATTATAGTCTGTAAAGATTTAATTACTTAAGTAATTCTGTGACCTACACAAAGACTGTTGCTATGCTGGAATTTTAGCTGAACTTTCATACATCTATTACAACTTTGATCAGTTGTTTAGTTTTGACTGCACTTTGATCCTGTCAATTTAGCAACTGCGTGATAATTATCACAACTGATAATTAAGCAACCATTTACTGCGCCTTTAAACGTGGCTCTTGGGAACACTTATGAGACAGAGATCCAGGAATGTGCATCCTCGAGATTGTGTGTCAAATAGTTAAGCAATGCGAAGGTTGCACGGGGGAAAAACACACTGGCAATATTATTGCACTTAGTCACATAGTTTTCAATACTGAGAGAAACCGGTTGCTGAAATCGAGCTGCTAATCAAGCTGCCTATATAGTCAAACTGTCATAAATCGAGAGCCAACAGAGGTCGAGTGCTCACTGTTTACTGTTTATCGCAGTATTTTACTTCAACTTGACAGTGAATACGGATAGTTAATCATGTGTACTATGCAAGCTCCCTACAAAATCTGTGTGTGGAAACATTTGCAACGACGTCAGCAATCGTTGAAAGTATGCAAATGATTGCAGTTTATCTATTACAAAATGACATGTAATTTAAACGTGTATTGATATGAAATATAATTCGAAGGGAGATATTGTTGCCAATAATAATTTGCATTGCTTAAATGTACAGTGGCAAATTGAGTGAGGTCAGTTTTGGCCAACGGAAAATGTAACTTTAACCTATAACTTTAACCTTGCCACACCCTAAAACACAGATCTGGTAAACAACCAGCGCCCAAAGAAAATCTGAGAGCAAACTGTGCATCAGAAATGCGCAGTGCAATCACTTTTTTTAATCACTGTACAACAAGCTTCCGTTTCTTATAATGATAGCCAATTAATGGATTAGTTCAAGGCGTAAAGATCGACAACCAGTTCCATTAACAGTCCATTTTCAATAACTTAATTGTTTGACGCATTTGAACTGCAATTTGACAGCAATTAATGCTGGCTATGTGGACTTTAGCCATTACAATACAGACTATTATGAACTTTGCAATGATTGAAGATTAAATCTCAAGTTGAGTCTGTGTCTATTAAAAAGACAAGTGTTAAGGCTTTAAAGTAGATTGTCTGTAAAATTCACATTAAACTTTGTACTGATCTTTATTTATTCTGTGATTTATGCTTAATAGGCTTTAAGGAAAAACGATTATGACCTTTGACCGTCTATTCTTGATCACAAAGAAAATCACTTCTCACACATTCAGCGATTTCTGAGCATCTCTGTTGGCCGGCATGCTGCAGTTTTTCTCACACCCAGACGAAGCCCATTGAAATATTTATGTCTTTGCATATTTTACTGAGACATTTGCACTTGACAATAACAACAACAACAACAACGAGTACAAGAGTCACTGCAGCTCAGCTCAGCATCCGAGCAGGACCCCGACAAGGATTAGCGCCAGCAGAGGCAGAGGCAGACGACGTTGATGATGATGACGTTGACAATCACTGCAACAGCCCCGAGACGCCAGCCACGCCATCAGCAGGCATGAGAACATAAAGTGCATTGCGTCTGCTTGGGTGGAACATGTTTCAGGTTCCCCTCTGGGATTCGATTCGAAACTGGGACTGAGGTGGAGGGGACGTCTAACGTCTGACATGCACAAGGACAGTCAAAGCGGCAGATAGTAGTGAAAGTGTTGCTGTTATTTGTGTGACAAACGCAAGACACAGGCACAGGCATTGGGGAGTGAAGGAGAAGGAGGTGAGAAGTCTATGTATAGGCCTGGGAATAGTAATGTCGACAAAGCACTCTGACACCGACAGTCACTTAGAGAAGCCAACACCAACACCAACACAACACCACACACACAATACAGCAGCGTGAAAACAAACAAAGCAAACGAAATGCATACATTGAACTTTTGGTCGACGTCTGAAATCTATCAAGTATACGCCGTGTATGTGGCATGTGTCTGTGTTGAGTGGGGAGGGAAGGGGCGGAAACTTCTTTCCATTGCCGCAACAAAAAATCAAGTCTAACGAAAGCCTTCAAGTAAAAGTCGAGACAGAGAGCGACTTCCCCATTCACCCCTGTTTCGTGGCCCAAACTCAAGAGTGTTTAGCATTTATTTGCATAACAGCGTGAAGGATGCGTCATGGGTAGCAAGAAGTGCGGGGATTTGTTTGTTTGCGCTTTTGTGTGGGTGTGCAAATATTTAAAGGCTTTTATTGCTTTTTTAGCAGAGCTCTGCGCGTGGCATAGTTGTTGAAAGACAACGAGACATAAACCAAATTATACACAAGTCCATAATGGGAATAATAAAGAAAAATCTTATGAAATGACAAATTTATTAAGAAGATTTGATTTTGCATGGCAACTTTGTCTAGAAAATGCTTTTAGCATGCCATATTATTAGCCAACTGCATTAAATTCAACACACAAATAATTATTAGCTGTTATCTGCTGCTTTTAGAGCGTCTTGCAGTTTGACGGAGAGATGAAAAACGGTCTGCCATAAAACGGAATGCAAAATGAATGAAAATATAGTTGAATGGCAATTTAAAAGTCAAAAGCCATATTTGTTGTCCAATAAAATAGAATAAAACATAAATTTATTTGCCATCCCTCATTCAAATATAAGTATTTTATGGAAACGATTGTGATTGTGATTGTGACTGTAACTGCAGCTGGGCATAACAAACGGTTTTTGTGCGATGAGCAAAAATATTTGTTTGTCGATTGTCTGCTGCAATTGACTGTCCCCTGCTGCAATTACAAACACTGTGATTTCACACACACACATGCAGTTACAGATACTGTTATGAGCAGCCAACCAGAAAAAAAAAACTCATACATATGTACGATATATAGTAAGTTTATGTGTCTGTTTGCAGTTTATGCTCTCCCATAATTCATTTTTCATGGCTAGCAGCCATTCGACATGCATTTAATTTATTTACCATTTCATTTCTTTATTTGTTTATAAACAATAAAATGTTGTAATTAACACTGTACACCGTGACAAACAATACAACGTTTTCCAGTTGTCGTTTAATTACGCATACGCGCATTGAGCAGCGCTTTTCAAGGTTTCCAACGAAATTGAGAGCAGCTAAAAAATAATTAAAAATTCGCTAACATTGCATTTTCAACAGTTTCACAGTTGAGCTGATTGCAATGGAAGAAGTGCTTCGGTTACGCTTGGCCGTCTCAGATTACGGCTTTTTAAGCTTTTAGCTCTTTTGACCAAGTTTTGTGTCTAGCTCCATCGTCACGATGATGGCTCAGCGCTTAGTCAAGTTTTGTTTGTACTCCGACTGGGTGAGTAATCGTTGACTGATTTGTCTTGGGTAAAACCCCCAAAACTGAACTGCAAATGGGTCCGACCATAAGCCGATTTCAACTGCTCGGCTCACTGCCTTGGCTTCAAGTTTGCAGTCGAGTAAATGAAGCCTGTTCTGTGTTACAGAAAATGTTCGTTTGGATTCCATATCAATTTCAATAATTTGTGAGCTCTGATTTTGGTGATGTTCCCTCCAGGTAGCCATAAAAATTATTAAAAATTCTGGCAACCTTTAAAGGCCATATGCAAATCAGTGAGGCCGACAGCGATAAAAAAAAAGGGAAGGAACAGTTGCAACATCAAATGAAAATCGGCTACATATGCCTGCCTGTTTATATGCAAATATTACTCTCACATACATATGTATCCAAACATTTGGCAATTACTCGACAATGTTGTTGTTCTCCTCGCTGTTGCTCGGGGGCGAGCTGCGTCAGTTGTTTGTCTATTTGCAGATACAAATTCGACGCAAAAGAATCAAGGAACAAATTGAAAAAAAAAAAAGGCCTCTGCCATCAGAGTTCGTTTCTTTTTTGCTCTATTGGAAATTTTCAATTTAAATTGTGATTAAATTTTGCACGCACCAATGCAAAAGTCGCGGCTGTATAAATTTCCTGCATATATTTATTGATATCGAGCATCAAGTGCAGATTTCGATATTTCCGTTGAGTGTCTGTGAGTGTGTGTATTTATGTGTGCTTGTGTGGGGCCAGATCCTGTCTAGAACCTGCCTTGGCCGCTATTTGTTATGCAAATTTATTTTCGATTACTTGTTACCAAAGATTTGCTTCAGATTATGCAAATGTGTCAAATCCGAGGCGCACATAAGACACACTCCTTGACGACAGGACCTGCAGGTGCAGACAGAGGCACCAAGGGGGGACCGAAGGACCTTATCTCTGCCTTACAAGTGGCTTATTACTGTTAGTGGTTGTTGTCGTCGAATAAATGCAAAAACTTTGCATATTTTCATGAAGTTGTTCGCCGAAAACGGTTTCCTATTTTTAGGCATAAAAAAATATGACTCGGAAAATCTATTTTCACATTCGCTGATTGTTTATCGCTCAGGCTATTGATTCCGTCTTTTATTTTCCCATTTGCCATACACACAAACACACACACACACACACACACTTCGTCACATTAATTTGCATAATTTGTTGCATGAAATCATCACTGAAAGTTATTTAAATTGATTTTTATTAACATTTATTATGATCCACATGAGACGTTCACACGACAATCATACGAAATAATAATCTTAGGAGATTTAAACAATCGACGCCAAATTAAATACACTCTTTAGAGTTGGCTTAAATACACACAATAATTTAATAATTTATTATTGAAATTTTTACGTAATTTTGTAAATGAGAATTTAAGCTGTTTATGGCTAGCTCAGCATAAGAAGATTATTGTTTCAATTCCCTTTGCATAATCCTATTTCTATGGCGCACATCAGATATCATTCCTCCCCCTCATTATGACATTATAGCGTTTTTAAATGAAATCAAATAAATAAATTCAATTTATCATGAAATTATTTCATAAAGTGCCATTTGACTTCACCCTTTCGGATGCTTTCATTTTTTGTTGTGCATTGTGACTATTTTTATTGGCGGTTACGTTTGCACGCTGTCAGTTTGATAAATATATATAAATGTGTGGTATTTTTAATTGAATAATTACATACACACATGCATTGCATATATATTCGTTTAATTTGCCACGCTTTTTTTGTAACTTGACGCAAATAGCTTGTAAATCAATTGCCATTACAGCGGTATCCGTTTGACTGCCAATACTACAACAAATGGCCGAAATGTTAAATCGCCTTCGCAAAATTCAATAAAATTCGTTTACCGGCAGATGTGTTGACAGCCCGTGCAAATTGTTGTCAATACAAAAAAAAAAAATATACACACAGCAAAAAGTTGGAAGAAAACTATTAGATCCCGAAATAATAAATACTCTAACATAATTGACTTTTTTGTCTTTTTATGAACACCTAACAATATAATTTTTAAAAATATATTGTAATTAAAACTTGCCTTGTTATTTAATAATAAAAGAGTTCAACCCGTTGGCAGAGTATTTAAAATAATTTTCACTGATGCGGGTTAGCCACGAATTCGCTCTCCTTTAATTCCACTTAAAAGCCGAAACAAGTGCCAAAATGTTAAATGAATTTCATTGCCAATGGCACTTTCGAATAACGAGTGTATTCAATCATGAAACGAACTCGCTTTAAAATTCGTGCAGACTAATTAGGATTTTTGTTTCTACATACGGTAGCTGACAATTTGCGCAAATGTTTCATTTCATTTCAATTTAGACCAACAAACTAATTAAGCAAAAAGTTTTTATAATTGTAGTTTACTTTTTTTTAGTGTTTTTCAAATTGTCAAAGCTACTTTTATCTAATATGAAAGAGAGAGAGAGTTTTGAGGATAGTTGAAGAAACTTTTGTTTTCACATTGTAGAAAATAATTTGCCGAAATTTGATGCAATAATTGAATAATTTCGTTCTATTTTTAGTTCACAAATGAATATGTTAATAATGGTATTACTAAGTTATGATATACTCGTCTCGTACAATCAACATAAACGCATATCAGAATGACTTGTACAACGTTAAGTGCTATTCGCAGGCAGGCGATAATGGTGGCTTCCATTCGTTATAAGACCGTCAATGACAAAGACTCATTTGTTGGCAACAAAAAGAAGAGGAAAAAAAATGTAAAATCGAAATTCATAGGCAACAATGAGGGAATGTTTTTGCTCATTTTATTCGTTTTTATCGGGCAATATAATGGTTAATGTTTTATTAAGTGACTCGACTCGCTTCAAGTTATAAACATTTTTGTGCAATTCATGTGAAATAATTAAATGATGCGAACCAAGACGCCAAGCCAAGTCTTGACCAAGTCCAATGCCAAAAGGACCAGTATCACGAACCTGTATAAGCCAATTTGGTCTGCTGGACTGCACTAAGTACACACACACACACACACACACACACATTTGGTTGCATAAATGCTGCATAAGCGTTGCGTAATTTATTAATTCAATTAGTCAGAAGTAATGCGACTGTAACAGTTCTTTAAAAACTCGACCCTTTTCTTCGTCGCTGCTTCTTTTTTTATGAATTCAATGTACCATAAACAAAGGGGCAAACGAGGCTTTTGGGTGGTTTGGGCCAGGTTGAGCTTTGCGGTTTTAATTGCGCCAAGTAATGCGGTTGCGGCAATTGTTAAAGTTGTTGTTGTTGTTGTTGTTATTGTAGTTGCTATGGCAGTCGATGCTCGCATTGTTGCGGCTTTGTTGTGTGTAAACTGAAAGGTTAAGTGCCGTTTTTGAAGCAACAAATTAAATCATTATAAACTAGTTGGCGACGTGCGAAGACCCCGATACAATACAATATGGGAGCTGGAGCAGACCACGTCGAGTTGAAGGTCTGACAACGACCTTCCCAACACTTCAGGTTATCTTCAGCGAGCTGCCAGCTTAAATACCCTTTTCCTGTAACCACGTCTGCAGAGTGATTGACTTGAAGTTCAAGTATTTTTTGTGTCAACTGGCGAAACCTTATTCCTTTGTGACACCTTGACTAAATCACAGATGCTGTTCGCTGAGGTGGAATCGAGATGCTCCCAGAGAGCGATAACAATAGCTGACTTCTGCATAACAACAAAATGTGGGGAACAGCACGAAGCCATAATATACAAACCAGCTTCAAAGCTCAACACAAAAAATACTCCGTATAAAATTCTATAAATCTAAAGCGTTGGTTGTATATGGAAAGCGTGCAAACAAGTTATTTAGTAATTTGCCGAACTATAATGCTAATACAACGTGGGATTGGGATTGAATTACAAATTTCGCAAATATTTTGCAATTTTAATTAAATGCGGCTTAAGACTCTCATTCTGATTTCATAAAAATCTGGGAGACGCAAATTAAGAGCAACTTGTCTCTCGATACAGGGTATAAAAGTGACAGCAAAATATGCAGCCGACAGCAACTGAAGATGCGGCTACCTCAACAACAACAACAACACTATTGGATGTATTCGACTTTAGCGTCAGCTGCGGATTCAACAACAACTTCAGCTGCGGCTTCAGCTTCGACTGCGGCTTCAGTTTCAGCCGAGTTTGCATTTTAAAGTCGTTACTGTGGTTGACCTTGGGCTGCATAAATTGAATTGGAGCAGGTCGTTGACGACGCTGTTACTGTTGTTGTGATTGGAATTGTTGCTATAGGGAATGTTGTTGTAATGCTGTGCTTTTGCATTATCATTTTGCGGTTGATATCATCCTTGAGATTCAGCTGCAATTTCGTCAGGCTCGGGCCCTTTTACAATTTTACAATTTTAATGAGGTCTGCGGTTTCTTACCTGAGTTTGCAGTTCTTTAAGTTGCAGCTGCTAGTTTGATGTCGAAGTTCTCTGTTGCTGTTGCGGTTAAAGTTTTGCACACTTCCACATACAAAATGTAAACAAAAAAATGTTGTTGCTGCTGAATAACTTTGGCGTGTTTTGCGTTTGCAAAGTCAACAAACGTAAAGAACACGTTTGCTTTTAGTTAACCTGTTTTGGCAATGCCCAAAGATTGCGATTGAGCAAAGATTGAGACACACACACACACACACACATACACACACTTATACAGAAACAAAAACTAGACAAACTTTGCGCATGCGAAATGTGAGCGCTGCTTAGATGTTGTTGCTGGGAGCTGGAGCTGTTGCTTTTTGGTTTGATTTTGTATCTTTTACTCGCGCAATTAGCCAACAACTAAGGCAAAGATGTGGCACAACAGCAATTACCCGCAAATTTATATATATACACAAATATACACTCGGGTATATTAACCACAATTACTTAACCGGTCGGTCGCATTCACCAGTCATCGTTTAACCGCGTTCTAATTTTGTACTTTCAGCCTAATCGTATTCACACAAAGCAGTCAATAATCGTTGACGATCGTTGATTTAATTTTCGATTTCGATGTGATTTCAGCCGCTAGATCGGCGAGTTCTCTGTCTTTCTGCTGTTTTTTCCACCCGTTTCTCGAAATGTTTGCGCGTGTTGTGGCCAGAGCTAGCGACGAATAAAGACTGAAACTAAATGCTGACGGCGCTGACAGATCGCCAGTTTGGCTAGAGCAGCAGCGCAGTCGCAGTCGCAGTCGCTGTCGTCGTCGACGCCGAAGTCAACGTTCGGCAGTTGTTGTCTTAAAGTTGTCTAAGCGGCCCGTCCAAAAGATCGCATTGTTAGTGGTCTACCTTCTGTGTGGGGGCTAAGCAGCTATGCAGGTGTGACGCTGCTGGGAATAGTTCAATTCTCGCGGTTCGTGTCCCCGCTAGCCAACCAAACGCACTTAACGAGTGAGTGCAAGCAGCTTTTGAATGGACTGCTCGATCAGTTTTGTAGCAACGAGCTTTCCGACTGACACAAATGGTGGTAACCAGACTAAAAATCATGTTTGCTTTAATTTCAATATTTACTTTTATATAGTTTAAATAAAATAAACAAAATGTGCATTTTTTTCCATTTGCTTTTCAAACATAAAAATAATTATGAAAATCTAAGTTGATGCTAAATAAAGGGTTAAATAAACTAAAAATCGAGCTCGCATTAATTTAAAAGTTCACTTTAAATTTGTGCTCTTTAGAAACTAAAATATGTGTAATTCACGTAATATATTTTCAATATTTTTCTTTGCATAACCAAATAATATAGCTAAAGTTGCCTATTGTGCTAGGTCCGAAGCGAGTGAAGACTCGAGTAAGCACTTCTGACAACACAGTTTGCCATTTATATTGCAGCTTTGGTCAGCTTTGTTTGGGCTCTAGAATGGGCATTGCCACGCCCCCCAACTGCATCCCACTGAATGTCCCTTTGTCAATGTCAGAGAGTTGGCAGTCTTTTCAGGTATGCCGTAATGGCAAGCTGCGCTATCTTGGCACCTACTTGGCCAATGGCAGCAACCTGCAACCTGCCGCCTTCTGGCCACATTGCATAGCAATGGTAATGGCAACGTCGTCGTCGTCGTCGGCGTCTTTGTCGTTGTCGAGTCACAATCATCAGACATGTGCACGTCTCTCGGATTCGAGAAATGCTAAAATGAATTGCCGCTTTTGTAAAGATTTCTTGCAGATGCTTTTTTGGGCTGCCTGCACCTTGAAGTCGCAGTTGTGTAACAAGTTTCAACGTGCATGTTTTCAACAATGTCGCCATTTCAGTATCCGTTTCCTTTGCCGTTGTCGTTGTCGTTGTCGTTGCCGCTTGGACGCGCTGCAGAGTCCTCTGAATTGTGTCCCCGCTCTGCAGTAAGATGTCATGCAAAGCATTAAGCCTCCGACAACCAATCCTTCTTTGTTGCTGTCTTCCTGGCAATGGCAATGTTGTAGATAAATTTCACATACACTTTGCAATTTGAGCTGCTTAAGTGTCTACAAAATATTTGTGCATCGTTTTAACCCAGATAAGTGCAACGAGGCAACTAGGCAACAACATGCTGCAGCATGCCTCATACACGAATGCCATACGTTGCTGCCATTTTTGTGCCCCCAACGAGGAAGGAGGAGATGTCGCTAATGAAGTGCAGAGCATGCAGGCCAAGTGCCTTTGAGTAAATGATATGACAACAGACATCGAGGGTTATGCCATCCATGACAATTGAAGGCATTCGATTTGGAAGAGAAGCTTTAAAAGCGTAAGACGAGTCGCAGACATTGAGACTGGGCATTTCTCTTGTGCTCAGTTTATTTTGTGCGGTTCGCTTTTGAGTGCAATTTTGCGAAATAAATTTTACCCAACGGTGCAATTTTCGTACTAACAAATTTATGTGCTCAACAATTGATTTTCCAGTTCAATTTCGGTTGCTTGCAGCACAACGCCAACACTACGTGTCTGCCTGGCCTGACTTGGTCTGTCCTGCTGCAATGCAATCACCACCCAACTGAACCCATAACCACAAGGTGCAAAACGTAAAAATAATGCCCTCAAAAATGAAGAGACTTTGAATCGCTGGCAACGATGGTCTGTCGCAAGGCAAGGCAAGGCAAGGCAAGGCAAGGCAAGGTATCGCGGTCCGCCACTTCATAAAATATGAAATTAGATTTGCAAGTGCTGCAGCAGCAGCAGCAGCAGGACGGACAACCGTAGCTATAATGGATGAGCATTGGGGATGAGGATGTGCATACATATAGAGCCTGTTGCGGATGAATGAAAAAAAGAGGGGAAATACAAAAAAGAAAACCCGCTTAATCTGCTGAGGGGCGAGTAGTAAAAGAGGTGCTGGGAAGTGGAGTCAAATGGTCAGGCGAGTGTCAGCCAAGCGACCAAGACCGACGACCGTCGACCGACGTTGGCTCAAATGGCTTGACATTCGATCAAAAGTTCGACGGAAACAGCGCGAAAAGCAACAGCTAAAAGCAGGTTTAACTCCGACAAATTGGCCAGCGAGATAATTCGATTCTCTACCGAAAATCAAATATTGTAAAGATGAATAAAGATTTTGGACAGTATCATTTAAAGCAGCAGTGAAATGTATTACAAAGTTGAAGGCACTCAAAATATGTATTTACACTCTAATGTGCTACAGATCTGAACTAATTCAAAATCTGCACTCGAGTTTTCTCATCGCCTAACGCAGATTAAAATCGTGCAAGTAGCTGTGAAGGCAACAATAGCACAAATATTTCATTTAAAATGATTAATGGCTGATGTGAGACATATTTCGTAATGTTTGATGTAATTTAATGTTTTCCCTTATTTAATAATAATTTAAGTATACATTATTCTAGTGCCATAATTTCCAAAAAAAAAAAACATGTACTCAGTATAGCATATGGTCAATTTTCTATAAGCCAGATCGAAGTCGTCGTAGCTGTCGTTAGTGCCGAGCACGTCGATGATTTGTAGGGCACCGATGGCCAGAGCTAAAGCTAAAAACAGGATGAGGAATTGGGTTGGCAGCAGGACCACGACACACAAATACAAAGCGCAATGCGCGGCTAATGCCGCTTAATAGTTTTTACATTTTTTGCTTCGGTCTTTGGTCTTTGTCACTCGTCAGAGGCAGAGTTGAAGTCCAGACGGCAGACTGAGGCCCAGAGGGGAGCCAGAGACATGCTGACTTAACTGATTCGATGCTCGTTCCGTTTCTCGTCGCTTTAAAACCGAGCGCAATGTTCAATAGCTGGAAAATGTAAATCCTATTGAGTTGGTCGTTATTTTTTTTGCTCGCTCCCTCTTTGTGTGTGTTTTTTTGTGCTAGTTTTTTGTTTCCATTTGGAGTGCTGCTAATGCAACAAAGGGCGTGGCTGCGGCTATAGTTGGGTTCACCGCAGCTCGCTCGCTTTGGCTTCGATTGCGGCGAAATGTCTTCATTGGGTTTGATTTTCAATTTGATTGCATTTAATGTCCTGACATAAGCTGCGTGTGCCAGCAGCCAGCAGTCGATGCTCGATAAAGAATTTATTGTTGCAGATCTCCAGCTATATTTAGTCGACTTATATTGACAATTTATGACATGATTTATGATTGCTGCCCCCTTGTGTGGCAACATCAAACGCAATTTACACGCTTATCACTATATATGAATAATAACTAGGGGAAGCTACGAAAACAGCTTGCCTCCGATACGATGCGATACAATAATTTCACAGAGTGCCGCCCCTTTTTCATGCTGTTTGCAATGTACATAATAATTATTAAGTAATGCTTTAAATAATTAAATTAATTTTTGACAACACCTCGTAGATACCTTCATAAATATCTTAGTAGTTGTGCTTCGGTTTGAAGAGCATCTGGTTGTCGAGTGGATGGCTTATCGTTGTTATTGGTTGGGCAGCAGCCACAAAGCTGACACCTCAGACAGCCACCTGCCCTGTTTCTGTTCCTGTCCCTGGCAAAAGTACACAACAACAAGGACAGCGACAACTTTGTCTGACAACAATCAATCAATATTTATGTCCTCAAGCGTTTAGCAGCTAGCTGTCACACTCACAGCTTCCCTGTGCGTGTGTGTGTTTGCGAGTGTGCGTGTGTGCGTGTGTATCTATAGATACAAGTCTAGTTGTATCTTGTTCTTACACAGGGCACAGCTGCGTTCTGCGTTCGTTGTTCTGGTGTGCGCTGTGACAGCACTCTAATGATAATGACAAGCGCAATAATACTCACACAGCGACGATTGCAAAAGCAACCCCCTCAACACCTCCTAAGCTCTCACACCCTTTGCTGGAGTCAGCAGCGGGAGGGAGGGAGGCAGGAGGAGAAGGTACAATCCCGTGGCAGCAAGAACTTTAGCCATTTACACTACACAGATTTATGTTTATCCGCTCAAGTGCTCACGCTTTGGCTTCAGCTCTAGCTTCGCTGTTGATTGATGTCCTGGCCAAGTTAATTACGTGACTCGAAAAGTGGCCAACTATAAGAAGGACTCAAAAACTTTGCAGCTCCCTCCTAAGAGCCACAATTAATTGATTTTTTTTTTATTATTTTCGTGTTTTTTTTTTCTTCTTTGTCGTTTTTCGTTTGTTGTTCGTTGAAGAATGCCAAACAAAGCACTTGACAGACAGTGAAATAATAATAATGCGAGGTGCTGCCAACATAATGATTATTATAATGTTATTATTTCTGTTGTTGGTGTTGTTGTTTGTTGGTGTTGTCAGGGCAGGCGTTGGCAGAGATTACGCATTAAATAAATCATCAGAGCCGCTTTGCGAGATGTGCTCGGCAAACACTTCACTTTACTTGAAGTTCCTCAGTTGAGATTTATTGTAAATAAGCATGATTATCATAGCATCACGTATACGACATGCTCAACTTGGAGCGCAGAAGACGAGGCCAGCAGGCTCTCACAATAGGCAGCCTAATCAGCCCAGAGAAAATAAGTTTCGTCTGCGGCACAGGCCAATAAACAGCACTTCCATATGCGAACCACGCGACGTATACGCGATATGGGACTCTGCCATTTTTGCGGTCGTTTCGCTCCACTCAAGTCGACTGAACTGCGCCGAGCATCAATTCAACTGTCATCCAATTAGCCTGCAAGCCGCCTTCAATTCACATTTTAAATATATATAACATATTTATGGGAGAGGAGACATTTTGACTGGCTGTCAAAAGATGCCGCATTCGTTTGCGTCACTTTCTAATTTGTAAATTTTTTAATGTCTAACTGGCTCAATTAAAGCAGCAGCAACAGCAACAGAAAAAGAAGAGAGAAAAATAAAATGACGTGGAATTACTTAATTTGGAAAAGTCGCTTTCATTCGACGATTTGCCGGGCGACGCTTGCCATGGCGTATCTCAAAGTTAAAACGTTTTAACCTTTTAAGCGCAACTGTAATGCGACTAAAGCTGCTGACTCGATGTGTGCCAGAGATGAGCCGAGGGAGATGGGTCGACTTGGGCCAGCAGCTGGCAGTCAAGCGTCCCTTTCTCATTCACATAGAGCGTGTGCGGTGCCAAGGACACCCAATTGCTACCCTCTTCTATGTATTCCTGCTGCCTGCTGTTGCTGAGTCCTGAATCTGATGCTGATGCTGATGCTGATGTGTTTGCAACACATTGAGGTTACGCGAAGCGAAAGGAGCTATACAGACAGTCAAGTAGACAGACAGAGGGACAGACAGATAGAGCCAGACAGATGGACGGACAGATAGACAATTGAAAATGTACACGCCAAGATATGAGCTCTCATGAAAGTTTCTGGTTACTGCGGTCCCTCTCAACACACATAGATATCTCTCAGATGTACGTTATACGCCATGGTTATGCGGCGTAGATACGCCAGATTCCGTTTCTCAGTTACGCGGGTCACTCAACAGATGTGGCAACGTCGACGGCGGCGGTGGCAGAATGGTTTGCCACAGCCATTCATTGCAATACTTGAGGCAGATGGAAAGAATGAGTGAGAAAAACCGCAGACAAAACGATGCAAGTTCCACACAATGCGAATGGGTAAAAAGACTTGAAAGAGATTCTTGAACAAATGGCATGTGATTAAACTTTCAACTTAGAAGTACTTATCGGACTTTAAGCCAAGTTGAAAATAATAATATTGAGATTAAATACTGTATTTAGTAGCACGTTACAGTCGTTGAAGTTTCCAAAGGTTTCCCAAGCTAAACAGAAATTTAGTTGATTGAAGAAGTTCAACAAATTTAAACTGAAATTAGAAATGAATGAATCATTTCAGTAAATTGCAGATAGGATAATTTTATACTTCGCAAATATTCAGTCAACATTATTGCAAAAACATTTTTCTAGTTTTAAGACTAAATTATGTAAATGTTATTCTGAGCAGTTTATAAAATGTAAACATTTAACAAGTCTATCACTCTCCAAAGCACTAGATGCAAATAATAAATCAAGTAAATACTGTAATAATTAATTAACATGTTTTTAATTCTAAAAGATAATTTACAATTTAATCTTTTTTGTACATTTTGTAAAATACTAAGGTTCTAGTAAATTTGTCAATATTAATTCTTCTGGCATTTCTAGTTTTAAGACTCTTCTTAAAGAACTTTAATACGTGGCAAACTTTAAACTTAATTTGGAGTCGAGCGCTGCTGAAGTATCCCTCACGTAGTGTCAGGTATTTATGAAGGGCATTTTAATGATGGACACAAAAATATGAAAGTTAATTAAGTTGAAGTGCACAGAAATGTAGACGCTATCAATTTTTGGGCTGTAAAGTTGGGTGATTCCTTTTTATTAGCATTTTTCAAGGGACTCATCACAGTTAATAAGGCGAAGAGCAGTAGCAAATGTGCTATTAAAGTTGTGTTTACAGTAGATGTGAGACTTAGCCGCATTGCTGTCAAATTACGCACATTATAAGCCTCATTTTTGTGGCATCATCCAGGCAAATGGCCTAGCCACGCCCCAAACTGCTCGTTAGCCAAGACCAGCAGGAGCAGGAGCAGCCAGGACATACTCTTGACCCACTGACTGACCTCAATGAACTTTGCAGCGCAGCGCAGCGCATAAAAATTGTGGCCCACAGAACTCCACTCAAACTTGACCCACTGTTTCTGGTGTTGCTGCTGCTGCTGCTGCTGCATTGGGTTTACTTAGGGTCTAGGTTTTACCTGTTGCAAATGCCTGACAACATTTTCAACACTCGCCCTTAAGGCACAGTGTGCTGTGCAAATGTTTTTCTTTGGCTCCAAATGACATTCATAATTTTTATTTACTCTCCTTTTGCGTATTTCTCTCGCTTTAATATCGCGTCCGCGTTTTACTTTTGTCGCCGCTTCTGCCACATTTCGTATACTTAATGAGATTTCTCGCAGACATATTTGCAATTTGGTGGCAGTCGGCGTGAAAAAGTTGAGACCACAAAATATTTTGTATTACGTGGGCCCAAAACGAAGGGTGCAAGGAGGGGGCCAGTTCAATTTGAAAGTTTTTCCTTTGCCCGCGCTGCAGTTAAACCCGGCAGCAACAAAAACTAATTACAATCTCAAGTTGTTTTTTCAACACTCAAAGCTGGCAGACAGCGAGCCACCCAGCAGCAAGCCAGCAACAACCAGCAACCAACAAGCCGAGCCACTGAACCACCTTGAACTTAACGCAACAAAACACCCTTCGCCGCCGCGAGTGGGCGTGGCAGCTGCAACGCTGCAACACACTACAAAAAAAACACAACAAAATGAAAATTATATTAAAAAAAAAGGGAAAAAGGAAGAGGGGAAAAGTGCTGCAACGCAGTCGCGGAGCAAGTTTAATTTTAGTTTTTGCAACTATTTTCGCTGCCGCTTCGCATTGTTGTTTTTGTCTTCATTTTGCACTTGGCACTTTGTGCGAAAATTTATTATTGTTGATGGCATTGCGCACAGTTGCTCAGCTCAGCTCAGCTCCAAGACGTACTCGCAATGCTGCCCTTCGTTGCCACCCTTGGTTTATCTCTTGGTTGTGCTCGGGAAGCTGCAAGTGTTGTGCTCTTTTGTCCAAATTGCACCTCTGTGATTATGGCCACTTGGCATTGTTGTCGTCTATTTAGCCATTTAATGTGCAGTCGACGATAACTCTCTCCGCGCTGCTTTTTGCACTGCGACTAATGATGCTACAATGAAATGCACTTGACAACACCTTGACATTATTCATTAGCGTTGTGAATTTGCTTGTTGTGCACGCACTTGGCTTCGCTGCAAACCAAATTGCTGCTGGTCTTTTGGGCCACAGCCATTCGAAAGCTGCTTGCCTAATCTCTGTCATCGGGGCTTGATAAGCATTTCGAGTTTAACTGTCATCCGCCTTCGGCCTCTCAGCTGGGCGTCCAAATACTCCTGATACAGCTCGGTATTGGGACTGAAAGTTTTGCTGCCGTTGCTGTTGCTGCGTCATTATTCAAAATGTCAATGTCATTTCATTCGGTTCTGTTTTTTTTGCTGTTGCTGCCGCTGCTGCTGCTGCTGCTGCTGGTTTTAGTCTCGTTTTTGGCGCTGAAGTCTCAACTCACTGCTATGACAGTTGCTGATTGTTTTCCCGTGCTGTGCCTAGATCTCACACTTCTGCAGGCATTTGCTGACAGCTTTTGAGACCAGGGATTCGCATTGATAAACTGTCAACGTATTTATGCATAGTCCCGACTTGTACAGGGTATATTCTGAGTCCTCCTCGTTGGCTTTTGTTTTCTTTTTTTAGAAAATTCCTTTCAGGCCATTTAGAATGATAATTTTGGACCAGCTTATTTGCCAATAACCGCAATGGCCATCAATTTATTTAACAAATGGCAAACACTTTACAAATCAAACAACAATAACTAATAGACCTATTGTTTGTTTTATTTTGTGGCGCACTTATTGTCGTTCGTTGTTGTTGTTACTGCCATGTTATTTAGTACAAATGGTTTTGGCCCTTATCTGTGTAGCACTGCCAGACAGCAGTGACTGCGGTCCCACAGCGGCTTTATCTGTGGCCCAAAACACAAACAGAGCACACAAACGCCGAGCAAACACTGTGTAAGGCTAACTAATGCACTCTTTACAATGCACGATTTATATAGTATGCATTATAATAACCGATTTGCGTGCTTAACGCATATAAGTCGAGCAACCAGCAATCTATTGTTGTAGCTGTTGCTGCTGTTGTTGCTGTTCATATAATGAAAAATATTATTATCATTTATTAAGTCGTTAGCTTGGCTGAATTTCTAAGGCTGTTGCAGCCATTGTTGGATTTTATGCGCTTCGAATGGCTCAAATAAAAATCAACAAAGAAAATTAGTTAAATTACATGGAAAATAAACAGCATATTTCTGGTTACCATAGCTTTGTCATGCCAGTCATATTTTTGATGAAAA
Organism: Drosophila ustulata; assembly: GCA_035047365.1. Lineage (NCBI taxonomy): Eukaryota > Metazoa > Arthropoda > Insecta > Diptera > Drosophilidae > Drosophila > Drosophila ustulata. The sequence goes on from JAWNPT010000094.1 coordinate 22,407,838, forward strand.
GAAGTGCGCACAAATAAAAATGTATTAGCTGGCTGGACGCTAATGAATTCTATAGAATAAATATGAAAATTAGCTTTAAAAGGAGGAGTTTGAGAAAGTTTGTTGACACATTGCAGCTGAAATATTGAAGCAATCTGAGTGAGGTGCGATTTTTGGCTCAAAGGCAAAGCAATCGTTGTAATTAAAGTCGAAGTGAACTGGATGGCAAATCAAATTGAAAACAAGAATGCCAAATTCATAGCAAATGTTTTGACCGAATCTCAATTGCAATTGCGCCAAAAGATTCCTCCAAATGGAGGCATGCCAAATGCATGTTGCAGTTGCAGTTGCCGTTGCAGTTGCAGTTGCAATTCCAATTGGCATGACCGCCATGCTATTAACCGCTCAAATGTCCGACTGTCAATTGCGCAATGATATCAAACGACACGCGCCATGCTGCGACCAATACACACACACGAACACACACGAACACACACACACTTACACTCGCACACACACAGATAAGCAAACAGTTAGACAGACAGCAGACCGCATGCAATGGGTTGGAATTACATGCAATGAGCGCGTTAAACGGTCCGTGATTTGGCCTCCTTTCATGTCCAAAACAGTCTGGATATGCTCGACAAAATCCCAATGCAGATTGTCCTTTTGTCACCAAAACGTTGTTGCAGCAGCAACTCAATGATTTGACAGGACATCGGGAGCAGTAACCCTCATTACAACGAAGCTACATGGCTGCGGTGTGATAACCTACTCTAAAATCTAATTTATATGCAAGCATATCCATAAATATGGAAATTCATTGAAATCGATATGAATTGAACATTATTAACTCCTAATATTGACAATAAATGACTTAAATTGAATCGGTATATAGCAACAAACACTTCAGAGTAATCATTTTTAAAACCAGCAATAATATATAATAATAATAAATTTGAGTATTGAATATCATTATTATAGAAACATCATCCTCCATCCAAGCGACGACGAGCGATTTAAAATTTAATTGAAATCTAGAAAATAAAATATTTTTACAGTATTAATTGAAACAAATAATAAATACATTTTGGTTTCGTTTTGCAATCAAAATGCCCAACATAGCCAATGCTGTACATAAAAAAAAGTATTATCGACGTTCCAGGGTTAAAGGTACATTTCTCATTTGTTATTAAAATAATATTTATCTTTTAATAAATACAAACTCACATTTCATCTGAAAGTGTCAAAAATATATCAATGCTACTCATCATTAAGCATTCAAATTTTAGTCAAACTACTTTCTAACTTCCATTCAAATGTCCTGCATAGAAAGGCATATTTTCAGCCTGCCGGCTGCAAAAGTTCTTCAGTATTTGCAGTGAATTTCTACTTGTTTTTTTTTGCACTTTGTTTTGTTGCTGGTGCATTACTCGTTTGTTTTTATGGTGTGCTAGGCCTCGATGACGTCAGCTGCATACCATTTAGGAAATGAGCCATAAAGTGGAACTGAGCCCGTTAGCTGTCTCTGTGCTGCTTTGGAAATTGGCTCAGTCAACTGCACTTTAACCCAAGTATGCACTCAATTTCTGCAAGTGTGCCTCTGTCTGTGTGTGTGTGTGTGTGTGTGTGTGTTGTCTTTGCATGCATAAGCAGCCATTTAGTGTTGCTATGCTTATTATATGTGCATGCATACATACGAGTATAACTACACAGGACTACAGGACTGCCATATGTATGTATATATGCATGAAGTATACAAGGCAGACGGCGACTGTCAACTGCCGCTGTCGTCGTTAGGCTCATTTTGAGCAGTCTGCCTAAGTGCCAAGTTGTCTGTACCCACACACACACACTCACACACACCCACACACACTCACACATACAGAGAGAGCAGTCAACAAAACAACGTACAAGCTTACAGCAACAGCAGCTGGGACAATTTCCATTTTTGTGTGCAGCTCATAAACCTTCAACTTAACTACAGCATGGCAAGGACATGTACAGGTGTTTCTAGGTCTACGACTATGACTACAACAACAGCAACAACAGCAACAACAACGACTACGACACCTACGCTGACGTCGACATCATCGTCGCCAGGATATTTTTATGTGAATTTATGTTTTTGATTAGTGCAGCCTCTGACTTATGTATGCATTTTAGCTTTGACTTTCATTCGCTCTGACTTTAATAAATTTAACGCAATTGCAGCAGGCGACGACAATCAGTCTGAGGCGATTCCAAGCGACATTAAACTCCGCGATTTTAAAAATATTACAAAATATAAAGAGTCTAAAGTTTTATCTTTTAATGTTGATACACCAGATAACATATTACATTTTTTTATGCCAAAAGCATCTTAAAATTTCACATCATAAATTGTAATGAACTAAAGTAATGGTATTGGTGATTTACATTTTAATTCACATATAGTAATGCACAATTTTTCTTAAAACTTGACGATTTTAGGACGTTATCACTTTTCAAATTGCCAAAGAAAATAAATCTATACAATTCCTTACATTTTTTAAGGATTTTGATCAAAATACTTAAGAAATATTACATTTTCGTATGATTAAATTTAAGTAATTTCGAGGCATTAAATTATTTTAATTACATCGTAAAAACTTTCTCGAAAACGTAATAAGCTCTTGGCCTTAAAATTTAATTTACCTTTTATTACTTATATTTTCATATTACATGATTTTTAACATTTTAAATATAAAACAAAAGCGTTTAAATCTTTTCATTATTCTTAGAGATATAAATAGTCAATTTTCGAATACCAAAAAGTTAAAAATAATAGAATTTGCTGGTTTATGTGTTGTGCCCAAAACTGGACGATTTAGGGGCGCTATCACTTTGCAAACTGTCAAGGAATTGTTTGGGAAACACATGGAAATGCGGTAAGTTCTGGCCCCAACTCCATCTTATTTATGGGCTCGTAAAATAGCGCGCCTATTCTGGGTCGGGCCCAATCCAACGCTTGCCGCCCTGAACACGCACTGATATCACACTCACACTGTGGCAAGGACACACTCACACACAGACATACACTTCCATTATGTGTAGCTTGCATGCGGGCTGTCACATTTACATATGCCGGGACTTATGTTCTGTTTAGTTGTATTTTATTTTTGTTTGTTGTTGTTTTATTTTGTGTTGTTTTGCTCGAGTGGTGCAAAGAATGCAATGCAAAATGAAATTTATGCAATTTTACCTAATAGAAGTGTGCAAATGTTGCACATAAACCATTTAAACTGCTTTGCTCACTGCAATTTATACATTTATATTGAAATGCAGCAAAAATGCACAGATGCACGCACAATTTGTGAAATATTTATTGCCTGCATGAAGCCGACTGTTTAATAATTTAAATGCCAAATTACGTGAGAAACTCAAATTCAAATAGAAATTCAATTGGCTTAGCTTAAAGTCCAAGCACGTAAAATTACAATTAAATGGAATAAAATTGTGCTATCTTAATGGAGTATCCATTAGGTGTATACATGTTGTCAAACTTTTGTGATTTCTGTATAATCCATTTGATGTTGGCTTAAATATATATTTAAGCTTTGCATTGCAATTCCCAGTGCTCCCACTTAAAATTTATTTATACGCTTCACACAACTTTAATAGCATTGCGTTTTCGTTTTCGTTTCGCTTCCACTTTATTTTCTTATTCGTTTGCGTTTCTCGCAGAACAATAAATAGTTTATTTAAGGATTGTTCGTTTGGTGACGAATCACTGCGCCAACGTTCGCTGACGCAGAAGGAGCTGAAAGCAGCATCAGCAGTCAGGAGAAGCAGGAGAATCGTCAGGGAGCAATCCAACAGACGGAGCAGAGGAGCAGCAACATGCGTCGAAATGGAGAAATGAAAATTTCATTGTTTTTGTGCCCCAAGTGTTTGAAAAAGTGTCGCATTTTGATTACGTTTTTCCTCGCATTAAACTGTGCCTTGGCTTTTGGTCACGCTTGGGTAGCTAGGTAGCTAACCACGCCCCCTCGCCTCTCTGCTTGCTTTGATGTAGCTCCTGCCATTGGGGGCTTAGCCCTTACACCTCGCATTGTAGTTCCCCGTTGCCACGCCCACTGTCGGCAGCGCGGCATCATCTTTAATTCATGGTGTCAAATTTGAAGCTCACATTCTGCCTGCGAATCGCACAAGATTTTAAAGTTGCTCCTTCCTTGGCTGCGTTCAGCCAAATGAAAGTGCAAAAACCATTTCGGTGCGGTCTAGTTATGGATTTTAAGAATGATATTAAATTAATAGAGAATGCTGTTTGCTGTGCCAACAGAGTGCCTTAATGTACCACCAAATTGAACGAATTATTTGAATTAGCTACTCAGTCTGGTTCAAAGAACGTCGAGAGGCACTCTTTGTGTTTGAACAGCAGAACAGCATTTAAATCCCATTCAATTGTACTCTGCAGAGCTCTTGTAGAATTACAAAATTATACATAGTCTGGTAATCTTATCTTCATTAAATGCATCCTAAAAGTATATGCAGTTTGCTTTAAAGGGAGCTGCATAAAATCTGGCTTATAGTTTGCTTATGCAATTTTCTTAATTCCCTTTTATAAACCTCTCCCGCAAAACATAATCAGCAAGCCAATTTTTTCTTCGAAATTAAGTACGTAAGTTGCACCTTGGTCTCAGCCCCAACTCGTTTCAAGACTTTGTCCAATGCCAAGGAAATCAGTTCCCCTCAGCAGTACTTCCCACCTGCCATTCAGGCCATCAGCATCATAACGGACCCTTGAAAAACTGACAATGAGTTTGCATTGTTAACGCGGCAAGCGCCAAGGTGTTCAAGCATCGTAGCAGACTTTTACACAGCTCGGAGCTCGGAGCTCGGCGCTCGCAACCCACAGTTCAGAGCTTGCAGGTCCTTGAACGTTTCAACAGTGGGCAACCGCGGGTCCTGCCACTGTTTCAGCAGCTGCAGCTGTGGCAAGCAGCCTTGGCAGCTTAGTTTGCTTTTGGCTGCGGCAAACGAGTTGTAAATATTTATTTATACGCGCTGCGCGGTTTATCCATGGCCACGTTAACGGGCTGCCAACATCAATCCAGCACAGACAGAGACAGAGAGTGAGAGGGAGACACAGTCCTGTTCTCAGTCTCAGTCACCGTCGATGTTCCTGTCCTCAGTCAGACGGATGCCTGTTGTGCTGCTGGCCCGGTTGGAATTTTGATTTACATTTTGCCGACTAACCAACTACAGCAACAAACTAGGATTTTGAGCTTTTAGTTGTTCTCTCTCGTCTCTCGTCTCACGTCTCATATTTTCCTTTCTTTTTTGATGTGCGCTAGGTCGGCCATCAAATTCGACTGCCTATTCCATCAGAGTGGCAGAGCTGAAGTTTCTGATTCTGGCTTTTGCCACAACCGAGTCCGTCACGTCACTGCCAGCACTTTTATTTGGCTTTTGCGGTTGCCGTTTTTTTTGCATTTTATGTTTCTATTCTATATGCGCCTTACTCTCTCTTTCCTCTGCCGTCAGCACATTTTCCATGCTAGTTTTCCAAGGCAACAGCACAGCACAGCGCTGACGATTCCAACGTTTGCTCCTGAATTTTATTTTCTTCGCATCTGTTTTTGTTATTGTTGTTGTTGTTGTTGTTGTGTACCGTACTGCTGCAGCAGCAGCTGCTGCCGTCTGGCTGCAAAATCATCATCAGCCAGCAGCAGCAGGCGACAGTCGCGACATTTTTTCCATCAAAACATAATCTAAAAATCTAAACGAGCAAAAAAGCGCGCACCGCATTTGCCTGATGCTCGTGTGCTAAATGTGTGACAAGTCGCGCGCTTTTATTATAAACATTGACAGCATCCCAAGCCCTGCCCAGCACACCACACAACACACACACACCCTTCTGTCTGCTGCTCAAGTTCAACAGATTTTGGCCCTTTTTTTGTAGACGGGCTTTTCAGTTCGCTCGCGTCATTCAAATGCAGTTTTACAGTTCGTTGAATGAAAACTTAAGCGGTTTTATGTATTGTGGTTGAAGCAACCACTTTACACCCCAAACCACCCGGTGAACAGGTGTGCAGATGTTTTCACTGCATATGCGTCCATTTTTATGTTGTGACAGCAATTTTTCCATCATGCCGTTGCAGTTTTTGGTCAGTTTGTCATCAAATAAATGCAGTTCTAAGCTAAATTCACACAACACTTTTTATTCACAATATGCAAAACCATGCAGCCGCTGTGACTAACTCGGCTTGAAGCATACATTTTTTTGTGTGCTGCAGTTTATTTTAGCCCTTCCACTTGCACATTTTTTACATCCATTTTTTATCCAACCATCAACAATTTGCTGCTGCATTTTAATGGAAAATATACAATACCACGGAAATATTAAATTCAATTTGCTCCATCAGACTGCGTTTGTTTATTGCTCGGTATTCCTTCTTTATTCACTTTGGTGAGCTTGCTGTTTGATCTAAAATTCCCATATTGTGTTTCAAGATGGTATTACAAAATATCACAAATATTCCAAATCCCAATTGGATCATATTTTGAACTGACATGGCGAATATATTTATTGTTTTTATTATTTTAATCACAGCCCATCTAGTTTCCATATCTGATAATTAAAGTGTGAATTTAAATAGCACTCATGCGGGTATTTACAATTATTTTTGTGTCAACTTAGAGAAAATAAAATTACTCTTTAAAGCGAATTTTTGCTAATTTTTAAAGATCTAAAATATTTCAATAATTTTAACCCACTGTGTAATATTGAGAATATATATTATTCAACTACGACAGTCAACTGTGAAAGCAAGATTATCACAGTTTAATACATTTTTTTTTCATAAAAATGTAACAGCTTAATTCTTTATGTTTGTATGAATTCTATACTTGATAAATAAAGAAAATAAGAATATCATTAAATATATGTTGACACAATTTGTTTGTTTAATATTTTCGTAGCTGGAAAATTTAAATCAACTTTATTTGTATTTGTGGTTGTATTTTTTAGATAATTTCGTTTAGTTTTTGTGTACAACTTGTTGAAGAACTAATGTGATTTCGATTTACATTTACTTGGCATAATTTGTTGTCATTTGTCTTACTCAAAAGCCGTCATGCAATGCTAATTTATAACTTGCCGACAGCTTCTGCGAGTATTGTTGGACGGAGCCTTTTAGATGTTCATGGTCTCACATGCCAACCAACATTCAGCTATAAATCCATATTCAGCGAAATTTTCACCAAAAAATATACATATACATATATGTATGTGTGATAAAGGATAAAGGAGGTGGCAACGTAAAAAATGGTGAGCCATAGAAGCATAAAACTTGCATAGTAGTATGTATACATATAATATGGAAACAACCGTTTTTGTTGTCTGCCGGAAGTCGGAAACCATTTAATTTGCTCATGTGCAACTGCGCCGCGTCCTGGGCCCAGGACTCGTGCGCGTTCCATATCCTGTGGCAGGCTCTCGCGCTCCCATTGTCGCTGTTCTCGCTGTTGTTGTTATTGTTATTGCTGCTGGCACAGCTGACATGTTTTTTCGGCAAATTTTTGGCCAACATTTAATTCGAGCAAACGAGTTAAGAGTAAAGTTGTGTTAAGTTTTTCGTGAGCTCGCTGCAAAGAAAAACAAAAGCACAAAGTGCACAGAAACACAAAGTTGCATTGGCAGGCTGGGGCCCTGAGTCCTTTGGCCCCCTCCTGCAAAGCGGCAACATTTATTTATTTTGCTGCATCTACCCTAAAGGACTTGGGGACTTGACTCTCGCTCGTTGGATCTATCTGTGCCTGCATTCGACTCGACTATATGTACATATATATCTGAGGGTCTGTCTGTCTGTCAGCCAGCCCTTTGCATACAAAGTCTTGAGCGCAGAATTTTAATTTGCAATTAAATGCAACCCACAAGCAGCAGCAACAGCAGCTTTGCATCAAAATGCGAAACAGGCGCAACTGCATTGCTGCAGGGGATACTCAGACGTACTACGCAGAGCAACATGCAACAAGGATATGAGGCAAGTACCATACTACTACATAGTTGGGTGGCAAGCCAGGTGTATGGCAGGCATTGGCCAAAACTGTAGCTGTTTGAAGGCGGCAGCTAAAAGTAAAGCATTTCGTTTAGTCTCGGTGAAATATTCCCTACACTTTCGCTCCGTGCCACTTCAGCTCCGTCTCGGTCCCACTAAAGCTGCAGCTTAAGTATTTGCCAACGAATGCGAATGTTTGAATTAAAACTTTGTAATTTCCCTTGTTTCATTTCATTTCGTTTACTTGAAATTCATTTCCACAGTTTTGTTTTGTAGCTCTTGATGCTCCTCCGTTCCCCACCTCTTGCATTTTCTTGGCTCGCTCTTCTTGTATTGGTGGCAACACACACACAAACACACACATACAGAGATGTACAACTGGCTACCACCAATGTGGCTGCCACTCATCCATCTCAGCTTGGCGCATCCTTTTACCGTCCCCTCGTCTATATATTTTTGGTCTGATTCTCATTCTCTGGTTCTATGGCTCGCTGGCTCTTTTGGTCGCCAGGGACAACCGCTGAATGCAATGGGGAAAAAAAGGATGGGGCACTTTTGTGCAACTGCTCGACAGCATCCAAAAAGTCGAGGTCGGGCACTAAACTTGCCATACCAGTCAAAGTGCAATTTGTTGCAAGTTACCAGTTGCCAGTTGCCAGATACTCGTTGCATTGGATGACTTTAATTTGTTTACTCGCTTGCCGTTTGCCTTTTGCCTTTTGCCTTCTGCCATTTGGCATTCGCTTATTGCCTTTCGCTCCACAATTGGCCAACTAAGTAGTCAAAATGGCAATTTGCTCATACACAACAACAAACCTTCGAAAACTGCACAAAATTTGCATTGTCCCTAAACTCAGAATTATGATCGCATTTCAAACACCAGCGGCTTCATTAGCAGTATTTACAATAAGCTGCTTAAATAGTATTAATTAATTGCAAAATGCTGAAGAGCTCGACACTTCACACACCATACGAATACGCAATACATTCGACTTCTCACAGAGATATTTATATAATATTCATCCCTGCCATTGACTGGCATTAAATATGGAAATTTAATTAAGTGCAAAGTTCAAGCCAAACTCCTCGTACTTGCAATCTAATCTATCTGTCAATTATGAATATGTATAACTTCTAATTACGAGTGGGCAAATATATCTCTGATTTTATTATATTTGCACACATTTCTGCCTATTGTCATTTCACCGAATTGCACTTTGTGACAGGCAGATAAAGCTCTTGTCACCGAACACATCATATTGGACAATGCAGGCAAATCATACATTCATTTTCATTAACATTGAGAGTGATTCACAGCATCACAATTATTCACAATTGCTCATTTGGACATAGTTCATAGAGTCTGAAAGCTGTCAGTTGTTTGAATTAAATTCTTCGATTGTGGTTAATGGCTCAAATTAAATGTGAATTAATATAAACATTACTATCAGTCGCAATTGTTGATTTATTTTAATGCATAATTGTTGTCCATAATTGCCATGTAATTAATAAAATCATTTTCCTGTCTCGCGATAAGTCAAAACATTGTTGCCTTCATCATTTTATCTTGAACATTTTACATTAAATGATCAAATTTTAAATTACAAATAACGTTACAAATAATTTTTGTAAATTGTGATTAACTTCTCTAAAATTCACAGAGTGCTAGGAAGACAATTTTGCTGTCAACTATTGCTTGATTAAGTTTATGAGCTTTTGTTATAACTGTCATGTACTATATTATCCTGGCAAGCGTCTTAGCATGTTCAGTGGACCTTATCGTTAAATCCTGAAGCGTAGATGTAAAAGGACAACAGATAAAGCGTTGTCAAAGGCATTGATGTCTCAGCTACTTATCGTTGTCATTGCTCTTCCCCCCCTCTCCAAATGACTCAGTCTAAATTGCCTGTTGTTTAATTTCAGAAATGCTTCTGGTCAATTGCAGTTGCAGTCGAAAGCTGGTTTATCTGCTGCTGCACGTGGCACGTTAGCAGTTTGGGGGCGTGCCACATGGCCACATGGCCACAACGCCGGCATCTTGCTGTGCGTGCGACATGTGCTGCCCAGAGTTTGACATTAGCGCCAAAGTTAACATGCCCAGGCGACTAGACCAGGCCAAATCCAAAAGCCAAAGCCAAGCCATTGCCAAAGCCGAAGCCGAAGCAGAAGCCAAGTGCAGACAGTCATCGTCGCTGCATGTGAGCTGACATGTGTGCTGGGCCCCCTCCTCCCGAATGTCCTGCAATGCGAGTCACTTGGTCAGGGTCTCCGCCTTCAATGTGTGTGTGCGTCTGTGGTGTGTGTTTAAGTTTTATGTCTACATTTGCCGAGCCTGTGGCGCTTTAGTGCAAAACTGAGTAAATTTCAGCACAAATGAGCAGCGAGAGCTCACAGCTCACAGATGAGTAGTAATAGTTAGCAGCAAACGGCCTCAGCAACAGCAATGGCAACAGCATGAGCATGAGCATAATCATAATTAAATAACTTTTGTCACAATGCCAGGCATGTGTGTGTCTACACATAATTTGGTCAAATTTACGTACATCTAGGAGAACTTTCATTAGGCATTCCATTGCCCGCATAGCAACTAAACCAAATAAACACACACACACACATACACTCGCTCGTACTCACGTTCACACTCAAAACACAACAACCAGAAAAAAAGAAAATACGAAGCGCAAATGTGCCAAAATAATCCGCTTAAATAAAATGGCAAGAGAAATACTCGCAGTCGCACCCAAAATGAGTGCAGCAAGCATCCTTTGGCAGTCCTTGTGCCAGTTTTTTCTCTATTCTACCCTCTGGCAATTAGACTCTCAAGTCGAGTATAGGCGACTACAATTCTGGCATTCACAGCAGCAGAGGGTATCTTGTAGTCTGGTCAGTTGGACAGCTGTGAGATTATTTTAGCTGCATGTGTGGTAAAAAGCCACTAAAATGGCATCACAACAACAATAATGAAAGAGGGGCAACAAGAAATGCCAAAGCATAACCGAAAAATGGTAAATATTTTTTTTATCATCGTTTTCTCCCATCGCTGTTGTTGTTTATATAAACTTCAACTCGGTTGGGGAAAAGTGGCAATGTCTAATACAACAACAAGCAACTAAAATAAGTGCTGCAGTTTGGGACAAGAGCATCACATTCCACAAATGACTCAAAGCGGGTTCTGTCCTCTAGGCATAGAAAGGCACATTGACTTAGCTCTAGATGACACCTCAGTCCACAACAACCGAGTGTTTATAGATGTGTGTGTGTGTCGTTGGTTTGGCGGCTCATTGTCATGGCGGCCTTTAATTAAACGGATAATGTTACGCTCGGTGGACTTCTTATGTAGTCCAGCCTAGCAGAAAAACGGAAACCGAAAATAAAAGCAGCTGTGTCCAGTGAATGAATATTGAATGCCTAAGCATTGACAGCCTTATGATATCTATTTAAAGAAAGCGAGAGCTTCTCTGGGAAAATGTCATATTTAATGACATATGACGAAACAAAAACATTTGGGAGCGCACATATCGTCATGACATACGATAATTTTACAATTAAAATGTAGTGAAATAATGCAAACATATCCATATGAAATTTGGATCAACATAAAACTAGATTTTATCTACCACATTGCCTACATATCTAGCTACTCGTATATTATCTACTCGTACAATATCTAAAAAAACATAAAACAGATAAACGCTTATGAAATTTCGCACTGATCAGAAAATCAAATGATCCATTCAATTCTTACTGCACAAGTAGTATAAGAAATACACAAACATTTTTAATATTTGCGGTTGGTTTATATTTGAGATATCCTTCTCATTTATTTGCAGCTGGTATAAACATCATCTCACAATCAATCAAAATCTTTATAATTCGTTTAAATTTAAATTAAAAGTCGAAAAGTCTACAAAGGAAAAAAAGCAAAAAAAGCAAAAAGTTTATAAGCTTGACGTGTAGTATCTGTCATCTATAATGGCATGTTCGTGTTGGCCAGCTTTAAAACCATTTTGAGCTTGATTACTTTTACATCAAATGCTTAGCAGGGCTTAGCAAACACGCTGCAGGAAAGCGAGGATGCTGTGTCCTTGGCAGAGGACCATTGAAACGCGTTCACATCGATTATTACGCAGGCGTCCAAAATTTGATGGCTCAATGAGTTTGTTTGAGCCTAAAACTGACTGCCATCTTGGCCGTTGACGTGGGCGCGTCATGTGGGAGGTGCCAGCTCTTTTATTATTTATAATCGTCACTTCTTGGCCCACAATCAGACGGTGTTAACGTGGCAACGCAACTGGAGCAGAAGCGCTCCATACTAATTACACGAAGATGTGAAAATGCTGGGCGCAAAAAAAGAAGGGAAAAGGAAAACAGATGTTTTTCCCAGACGTTTGATCAAAGTTGAGTCCCCCATATGCATATATTCACTGAACAATATAATTAGCCAGAAAGGTGTGTGTCTATCAGCATATTGCTCGTATGAGCGATGTGTGAAATTTGGCCCCATTGTAATTAGTCGGGTGTTAAGTGCTAAAGTCATTAGTGAAAGCACGCATTAAGCATACGCAGCGAGCATCTGGTGTTTGCTTTAAAAATTATCAAACACAAACGCAGAATTTATTATGCACAAATCTGCAAATCCATTTAAAATTCAGCCAGTAAATTATTCACCCACTCATCGTTTCTCTCTGTCGCTGTTGATGTCGATGTTGATGCTGATGTCCACGTTGTTTGTCAGTCAGTTTGCGTTGCTTGTTGTCTAATGATTAACCCGATGATTGAATATAATGCCTTTGAAAAGCAGTGCAGACAACGAACAAACTGCAAACAGCTAAAGAAAATGCAGTAAAATAAAAATATACTCTGTTCTATTTGACAGAAACGAAGTGCTTATACCCTGTAAATGCTACGCCTGAAGGGAGTTTGTGTACCTCAATAATTAATCTTTAAAGTCACTTAAATTGTATTTTTTTGTTCTCAACTTTTACCTATTCTTATAGTAATATTTTAAGTAATTTGGCAATAATGTTTGACAAATCTAGATAAATCTAAAAATACCCACTTTCAAGTTAAAAAAAAACAGTAGACGAACTTTGTTAAGCTTCTGGCAGGCGCGCTGTCTAACTGACTGCTCATCATGATGTTGGCAGGAAGTAAAAGAAAAGGCAACGCAACAGCATTAAATTTTTTAGCAGAAATAGCTACAAAAAGAGGCGGCTTCTTGTTGTTGTGGGCGTGTGCCGACAACAGCAACAGCAACAGCAACAACAACAACCTTGACTACAACGTGCAGCCAAGAAGCGAAGGCAAAAATGCTTGGCACACAGACAAGGGAATTGGTGTAAATATGGCAAGTGGCTGGCAGAAATTGTTGGCCTGGTCCAGGAGATTGTTGCCGTTGCTGTTGCCGTTGCCGTTGCCGTTGCTGTGGTCGGTGCCAGAGCGGCGTTCAGTATTTCTGGCTAGACAGTGACTCTGAGGGGCATACTTTTTATAGGCACTGTGGCTCTGCTCTGCGCTGCCAACTTTAGATATTTTCATTGAGTTTCCCGTATACCTTTCAGCAGCGAGTCAGGACGTGGAGGGGCGGACCAGAGGGCGTGTCTAGGCCAACCGAGTCGAGTGGAAGTATCAAAGTTAGTGAAGTAGCAGCAGCTCGAGACCGGCTCCGACATTGCTGATGCCACTCAAATGCTTAACTATGCAAAATAAGTTGCATTTAAGATGCTCCATTATGCATGTTTATTCTATGTCGATGATAATGTTTGCTCTGCCGCTGCCTCTGCCTCTGCCTCTGCCAGAACAAACGATATTAGCGGCAGGCAGCCAAGTTAAATGAAGTCTAAAGATGGCACATGCCTCAGGGATCAAAGGAATTCAGCTGCGCTTAACGATACAAATTAAGTGATCATACAAAACAATGAAATTATGAAGTTCACTTGATTGTAATGAATCTAAGCACTCTTTATCAGTTTTGTTTATCATTCAGATATCGACGAGTTGCAATTGGAGACGCGTTTCATGACCCAATGCACTTGGTGCTAATAAAATCCCACTGAACCAACAACAACAATTCTGTCAGTCGCAGAGAGTTTATGGTCAAAGTTGTGCCAAGTGACATAGAGAGTTTGCAAGCCATAAAATGTAATTTTGAAATGACAAACACAAGCTCGCAGCGAAGCGAAGAAGTTTTCAATCAACTGCAGCCAACATAGAAGCTGAAGCGTTTATGTGCCACACAATCTTGTGAGGACTTTAAAAAGGCAGCTGGCCCATTTAGCACAAGCACTCAAGGGGTTCTGTTTCTTTTTAATTAAACCTGTCAATTAATGAGGAGCATCTGACAAACCCATTCGGCACTCGCTGCTAGCTCATAAAACGAGTGCATGAACTCAATTTTAATTTCAGCTGCATGGCAGTGATTTGAAGAGAGTAAAAAACACTTGTTACATCAGCTCTCGATAAATCCAGACTGCTTTTGACATTATTCGAAAGACTTGTTGCAGTTCAATTGTTTAACATACAATGTTTTGGACGAGAGCAGATGCCTGAGTTTCAGTTTATCAACTCAATTTTTATTTCAGCTATATGGCAGTGATTTTACATCATTTGTTCAACAAATTCGAACTGCTTCTGACATTTTTCGATTTTGACTTGTTGCAGTGCAAACTGCTTATCTTGTGCTGCTTCGCAGGCTCTGCCACAAGCTGTGTGCTGCATGCCACACTCAATTGGAGCATTTACCTGGGCGACAACAACTCGAGAAGAGTCTTGCACGACAGACTGTCTTATGGGCACTTTGTCAACGAGTGTTTAATGGTTGTCCATTAGCATCTGGACCCCGTTTGCTTGACACTGCCACTGTCCGAGATGCGATGCGATGCGACGCGACGCGACAAACGCATGTATCCAGAGCGATCTGAGGGTTACCAACGTATCCGTTGCTGACGTAACCGGAGCTGATTGACGACGCGCATTACGGTCGGAGCCAGTTAAGTGGACAACAAACTGGAGCACACCGAGTGCTGTACTATATGTGTGTGTGTGTCTGCAACGTCCGCAGGTGATGCCACATGGTCAGCGTGGTGCAGTTAATCATTGTTGATGAGAGCGACGGAGAGAGTGTAAACAATGCCTGGCGATGTTGAGGCTGCCGGGCCGCAACTTCCAATTACATATACTCTCCGCATGCAGTTCATGCTGGGCTAGGAGTACACACAACTTTTCCACTTGGCAGACGCTGACCGCATACATCATCCGTTCCATTTGCACAGCCATCGATTTTCGGTTAACGCCCCCAGCGTGGCTGCAAGCCACAAGCAGGACACAAGCAATACAAGCGACACCGTCATTTAAGGACTCGATATCGACAACGACAGCGACAGCGACAGGCAGAGAGAGAAAGTCTGTCGCGCTTAAGCGGCGGCACGCTTTAGGGCTGATAATGCCTGCAACTGACTCGACACAGAGACAAGTCGCCATTTACTTATATAAATACATTTTAATGTCCGATTGCAGGTAAACTACAGGTGACAACCGAATGCAACTCCAACTCCAGAAAGTTGCCGGCAACTTTGTAAGTAGTTTTTTGCGGTCAAGCGTAATCTATATCTATAAACTGTTACCAACTTGAATTTAAAATGGCTTACAGAGTTCATGGACCTGATTAATGACTTTGTGACTCGAACTGCAGCCAAGGGATTATCTGAGCTGAAACTAAGTAGGAACAAAAAAAAGCACTTTAAGCCACACGCCATTGTTCCGACTCCACATCGACCTTTTTTATTTGTATTTTTTTTTTTTTTTTTGGCAGGTCCTGGCTTGGCGGTACCTTGAGTTTAACTATGTACAAAAGCCGCAACATCCATCACTATTTCATGGCTGGCCTTTGGGGTTTAACCGTTTCCTTTAGTATGCAGCTGCCACATCCAGCAGCGACTCAGCGATACAGCAAGCGGTCCACGCCCCCCAATACCAACGCCCACTCCCACTCCCACTCCCAATTCCAATACCAATCGCAATGCCAATGCCAATGGTAATGCCAGTCAACTGTGGCGGTGTAAAAACCACTTGGACTGCATTGGACATTGTTTAAATTGCTGCGGTTCGCGTTCGTTGAATTTTCGTCTTTTATTTATTTTTTCGCTGCTCTTTCGCTTTATTTTTGTTGCTTTTTTGGCGCACACCCCTTTCGCCCCTCTATCGCGCTTGGCCTTTTTGCTTTTTATTGCCTTGCGCGATAGCTTCGTATAAAGCATAACATATCCACCTCGCACCAGAGAAGTGCGACAGGGTGAGAGCGAGATGGGTGAAGGAGCAAGAGAGATAGCGCAAAAAAGTTAATGTAATTGAATTCATTTATGGTTTTGTTTGTAGTTTCTTGCGTTTCGTTGTTGTTTTGGTTTTTTTCTGCGTTCTTGTTGTTGGCTTTCACTTACGCGCGCGCAAAACTGCCAAGAATGTCGACGGTTTGTTAATAAATATTTCATTTATTTTAGGCTCATACAGCGAGCTGAGAGCGTGAGCCAACTCTTCTTCCCTGCACGCCCTCAGATCGCCCGAAGCATACTTTGTTTTTCGGCTTTTGTGCTTTAATTAAAAATATGCACGAGCAAGGGCAAAATCTCATTGTTCTAGTGTCCCTTTTAGCTGAACTTAGCCCAAAGCACTCAACTAAATACAAAACTAGCGTCGATGGACGATCCCTTTCCCCTTTACCCTCCCTACCCACACACACACATACATTCTATGTCCTTTTTTTGGCTTCCCATCGCCCAAGCTGAAGCTAGAGCTGAAAGCGCCTTTGTAGCCAGGCCAAAAGGATATTGGGTTATTAGTAAATATGCTTTCATAGACTAAACGTACATGAAAGATTTATGCTCTGGCACAAGGCATCCTCCATCCTCATCTCCATCTCCTTCAGCATTCTGCATATTTCATAATAATCGCTACCGGTTATAAAACCAAAACCGTCCCGTAAACAATGCCTGCCACACCTTCAGCTGAGCCACCTTCAAGTTATCCCTTTTCATGCGAAGAGAAACCCTACGCCACGTGGCTAATAAAATAATTGAAATTCTCTAAGCATGTATAAAGGCTGCTGTCCTCTACATACAAATAGGGATGCACTTGTGGCCGCCCAATAGGCTTGCTTCAATTCAAAATACCTTATCACATTTTGATACTGTACTCAACCACACGGATTGCTCTTGATATCTCTTTGATATTTCACGTTTTGCTGCCTCTTCGAATTCCATTTTTAAAGGGGATTCGGTGAAATGTTATTATCAGTGTTTAAAAGTGGATCCTTTGACAGCACTAAGAAAATGTGTGGAAGATGACCACAATTCATTTTGATTCAATTAGGCTTAAACGCAACTTAAGCATTCCGTTCAATCCATTTGTGCTGCATCCTTTTAAGAACATCATCCTTCATGCTGTGTTTTTTTTTTTGTGTTCTTTTCGTTTTTCAATTTCAATAATAAAATTTGTTTTCCAATTTTATGGCAAGCTGAGCAGCAGCAGTCTGCAAGTGCCTGCAATATCTATTTGCCAACGCAGATGGGAAGTCGATGGGAGGAATGTGTCTTTAAGGCATTCGTTTTATAGTCAAGCACTTGGATTGAGACTCTAACTCCGAAACCGGACTCATATGCATTTGCATTTTACGGACTGTTGCAAATTTGTTGTCAAAAATGTATTTTGCGTATATCAAAATTTTAAATTGCATTTGGTTTATTTTCTTCATCCCATCGGACACTTGAATTTCAACTTTGAGTTCGGCATCTATTTTTTTTTAAAGCTGATAACTTAGAGGTGTATGAATGTAGGTCATGTGTTTTGATTTTAAAGCTCAGTTTAATTAAATGGAGTTATGCCTTTGAAGAAATGCAAGAAAAATTCGTTTTGTCGATAGTTTATTTATTCCACAGTACAGACACATATTTTCAGTGCCGCTATCATCTATCTGAATTTGATTAATTTGTGGGCGACACCATCTACCCGGATTGAAATCGAAATTCAAACATTTTCTAGTTACATTTTTTTGTAGGCTATCGATGGCTTCTGATGCTGATATGGAGTAAAGTGGGCCACAATAATTTAAACCAAATTTATTTTCGCCAATTTGATTTTGGGATTTGATGTGAATTTTTGCCGTTTCCTAATATTAGTTCACGTCTGTATGTGTGTACATTAACCACAATTGATTGTGGTGCAAATTTCAATAAATTTGAACATATAGCCACATGCCATAGCCATCTATGGGCCAAGGCTAACTCATTATATCAACCTATAATCGGCTCGCCGAAATGCTATATTTTGGCTGTTTTTATTATGTGCATTTTGCATATTGCGTATACGCAGATTGGCCTGCTGATCCGCAGCTTGATTGGATACATTATTGTTTAAAATATGTTTTAAACGGCTTTTAGAAGAATACCATTAATTGCTCAGCCAAACAACATGCTCACTTATTTTTAAGTCAATTACAAATTGCAATATGATATGATAGTTGAGGTAATTGGGGCACTATCATTATCGGGTGGCGTATTTACGTATAAATAGGTGAGCATCTAGCATATGGCTGCTGCAGCTGTGCTCAGACCTGCGTATTACTCACGCTGGCAGCACTTATCGTATCCTTTGGCTGCCACTTGCACGGCAAATAGAGCGTCATTAATTTAACTAAAATAGTCACGGCACAGGCTTGTGCTGTGTGTGAGTTGTTGTCTCTCTGGGTCCTTGTCGCTGCCAGCAGCGTCTAAATGCAATCATTTTAGCCTGCACATTTGCCGAGCTGCCGTTATAAATGTGCAACAACTACACGGCGACAAGTAAAAAGCTTGAAAAATGACGCATCAAAGGACAACGGCAAAAACAACGAAACGCAAGGCGACAAATACCATTTTACTTTACTGTCTTCGCTCTTCAGTGTCGTTGCATAAGAAAAGGGCAACGTACCATAATACACATACACATACACAAATACTTGGCATCCCAGCGACAGAGAAACGGAAATGTATTTAGACACACACAAACGGAAATGCCCACGCCTGAGTGGATTTGATTTGCCGAATGACACAGAGCGTATACATAAAAGAAGGTTCATGATTTACCAAAGCAACAAACATACTTGCATGGAAATAACTTTGATGAGTTGCCGATAAACTCAAAGCAGATAAAAGCATAAATAAATAATATGGCATAAAGTATAAATTTCGGCGCCTCGTGATATTTTTCCAGCCTCAACAGGCAGGCAAATTTAAAAGTATTCAATCTGTGTGCGGAAATGCGGATAATGAATCATCTCGAATAGTTTTGGGGCTGCAAACCGTTTTAGATTGTGTTGTCTATGAACTGAGCTACCTTTTGCTGCACACAAAATATTTCTTGGTAAGCAAATACATTCCCATGGCAAACGAAAACGCAAAGATGCGGATAACAAAACAAATATAAATGAGGAAAATAAATTCGGATTTAGTGAATCAGCAATCAGTACTCACAAACACTGCTTATATTTGAATGGAATTTTTTTGTAGTATTTGAACTGAAAATATTTTAGGTAAGTTTTTTCATTTGATTTCGGCATGTTTGCAGATATACATATATGTAAAAGTAATATTTGCTGAAGAGTTAAATGCGATTTTTTTTTTAGCAATTTGCAAAGTAAACTTACATTTTGTTTGGCATTGCACTAATCCTCTGCCATTATTTAGTTTGTTACATTTTTCTCTTTTCAACGCTTCCCTGGCACGGCTTTGGGCTGCAGTTCAGGGAACAATATAATTTCAAAACCAATTCCGCTAAACGCAAAAAAAGTAATGCCCGAAATTGCCATTGATTTCGTTTCGCTTGCCCCATAAATGTATGCTACATTTAATTTGAGCAGAGTCCTTTATGTGCATGTACGAGCGCGCGACCGTGCGCTTAACCCACACAAACAGTCGGCTAATTTTTCCATATAAATGGAAAGAAAATACGCGACGGCCTCTCTCACCGGCAGCCCACACACATACACACACACACACACACACTCGTCTTACGCCGAAAAATAAATTGAATTTATCAAGCGTTGACGGCAAATCTTGTGAAAGGGAGGAACAAAATAAAATAAGTTCTGCACATAATTTCCGTCGAGCTCGCGCCCATTTTGAACATCACACGTGCATATTGAATAAACAATTGCACAAGCAGCTTTCGCATAAAGTATCGTACTTAAGCAGCATAATTTGTGACATAGTTCTAAAATAAAACAAATTCCAAGAGCGAGAAATAGATCGGATCAGTTGGATTGCTCGACAAATTATTAAAATAAAAACGATGCTAAGTGGAGGCTATTCGAATCATAATTATAATAATTATCATAATATAATGCTTGCCAAATACATATGGCTTATACATAATTGGGACAGCTGTTGGCGCACTTGGAATACATAACACACATACAGTTGTCCCCTCATCATATCAAAGAAAATAAACAATAAAATTCAGGCACACACACGAGTACGAGTAAATGTTGCCCTTGAGAAGCAGTTCCGCCTGAGCGGGCACAACGCCAAGTGTGTGTGTGCTTGTGTGTGCGAGTGTGTGTGTATCAAACTGATGACAATCAAATACACAAATACAATTACAAATGTGGACACACACTCGCACTCAAACTCACACTCACGCCCCGGCAAGTCATACAAATAAGCAAGGCAAATAGTGAGGCAGAGCCAAAGCCCAAGCTCAGGCCCCAGACAACAAGACTGTGCAAATATTGTGCCAGCGACAGAAACAAAGACATATTACTATCACAAGCTATCAATGTGTGCATGTGTGTTATGTGTGTGTGTGCCCAAATTGAATTTGATTTATTGAAATTTGATATTTTCCGTGATACCGAGCACTGCAAATCAAGCAAACATGAGCAGGGACAAGACAAGAGTCCTGACAGACACAGGAACAATCAACATTGGCAGCATGGCATCGGTCTCCGTTTCGGCCAGGGGATGAGCTGGATGATAGTGGCAACAACTCGAGTCAGTGGCAAACGGGCCATAAGACTTCTCACTCATTCACCATTTACCAATTGCCTTTTATCTAGTGTGTCGAAAAGTTGTCACATCAAATGCAACAAAAAAAACAAGTAAGAAAGCTACAGTCGAGAGTGCTCGACCGTATGATACCCGCAACCCATTTCGAGAGAAAACAAAAAATTTAAATGATATATTAACAAAAAATATACCAAATATACTAAAATTAGTTTTTTGTATATATTTGAAAATAGCGGGTAAAAATCACAACACCGTTTTGGTCACACTGTCAACTAAACAAACAAAGCGCGGGCAGCTGGAAGTGAATTTTGCATATAAAATTGATTCTTTAATAACTTCCGTGTTTTTCATTCGATCTCAACCAAATTCACAGGAATCATTGAGAATATAATTATTATTATGCATACCAAAATTCAATGCTCTAGGTCTATTATTACGGCTTTTACAGACTTTTGGGGGCGGAAAGGGGCGTGGCATCCAACTTTTGAAATAAACTTGATCTGCGTAGGACCTATAGGAGTACTGTCCCCAAATTTGGTAGCTCTAGCTCTTATAGTCTCTGAGATCCAGGTGTTCATACAGACGGACAGACGGACAGACGGACAGACGGACAGACGGACAGACGGACAGACGGACATGGCTATATCGTCTCGGCTGTTGACACTGATCAAGAATATATATACTTTGTGGGGTCGGAGATGCCTCCTTCTGCCTGTTACATACATTTTCTGTTGGCACTAAGTTATAATACCCTTCTACCCTATGGGTAGCGGGTATAACAAGTAAGAAAGCTACAGTCGAGAGTGCTCGACCGTATGATACCCGCAACCCATTTCGAGAGAAAACAAAAAATTTAAATGATGTATTAACAAAAAATATACCAAATATACTAAAATTAGTTTTTTGTATATATTTGAAAATAGCGGGTAAAAATCACAACACCGTTTTGGTCACACTGTCAACTAAACAAACAAAGCGCGGGCAGCTGCAAGTGAATTTTGCATAGAAAATTGATTCTTTAATAACTTCCTTGTTTTTCATTCGATCTCAACCAAATTCACAGGAATCATTGAGAATATAAATATTATTATGCATATCAAAATTCAATGCTCTAGGTCTATTATTACGGCTTTTACAGACTTTTGGGGGCGGAAAGGGGCGTGGCATCCAACTTTTGAAATAAACTTGACCTGCGTAGGACCTATAGGAGTACTGTCCCCAAATTTGGTAGCTCTAGCTTTTATAGTCTCTGAGATCCAGGTGTTCATACAGACGGACAGACGGACAGACGGACAGACGGACAGACGGACATGGCTATATCGTCTCGGCTGTTGACACTGATCAAGAATATATATACTTTGTGGGGTCGGAGATGCCTCCTTCTGCCTGTTACATACATTTTCTGTTGGCACTAAGTTATAATACCCTTCTACCCTATGGGTAGCGGGTATAAAAAGATTTAAAGAACAGACAAAATAAATATCTATAGTATTTATTGCTAATTATAATTTTAGAACTTAAAATAGCAATGCAAAATAATAAATTGATTACCATATTTCTGCATATTTATTATAATAACCTACAGCTGTTCCGTAAAGAGCATATTGAGTCAGACGGCAGACAATAATATTTATTTTAGTTTATGGAAGCTTTTATAATAATATGTATTTGTTGGAGGTCAGACAGGAAATCAAGACGCAGGTGGAAGTGAGACAGAATAGTTCGTAATGGACTTGGGGTGAAGGGAAAGCGTAATATGGAGAGAGACAAAATCTCAGTTGACCCAATTTGCGATGCGTTTGGCACGTAGAAGCTAAAGACGATATAGTCAAAGCTCATGGTATCCTGCGCTCAACTTGGCCAAATCAAATCGAATCAAACAAATAAATTCGCTTACTGTCAGCAAGACAGCGCAAGAGGGAGAACGAGCGAGCGAGCAAGAGAGACAGCGAGTTGAAAGAGCAGGATGTAAGACAAACATGTGACGCCAGACTGGCATTGACTGCACTCAAGCACAGCAGCTACAATATTTATTACTTTTGATTATGTTGAAAGTCAACTTTATCAATTTTACAGCAGTTAGCCAATAAACCACAACAGACAGACGGACAGACAGACAGAACGACGAGAGGCTGAGAGAGAGAAACTGTGAGCCGGAGGGCTGGATAATTGGGTGTTGGTCGGACAGCCGCAAGGCACAACAAACACAAACAGGATGTTGTGGAATGAGCTGTGCGTTGCATATAAATCCTAAATGGACAATGAATGTCAAGCGAAATAAATTAGAAATGACAATAAATGAGCAAATGTCAAAGTCATTTGGGAATGGGCGATCTGAATGCGTATAGTTCGTGGTGTGTGTGTGTGTGTGGGGAAGGGGGCACTTTAGGGCATCGACATCGACGTCGACATCGACGTCGGTTCGATTTGGTTCACCGTTCTGTTGACAGGCAACGACAAGACAAACAGACAACGTGTCACTTTAATTGGCAGCCAAGAAGTCGGATGAGCGATGGCTGCATAACAACGCAACAACAACAACAGCAACAGAGAGAAAACAGTAACCACAATAATAACAGCAACAACAGTAACAGTAGCAACAAAATCGTCAACAATAACTGTGCCCGAAATAACAACAACATCGAGCTGCAGCTGCAGCTGCAGTGATGCAATTGCATCAGGCAATGCACCTTTCACCTCACATCGTTCGCTTTTGAACCGTTGGACAATTGGTTGAACAGTCGGACAGACAGCAGGCAAGGGGCATCAACAATGCTGCTGAACTTATGCATATTTGTTGCATGCATGTCGAGGTTTTTGTTGCCTCTCTCCCGTAATTTATGCAATGATTTTTTGTTCTTACTTGCCTCGTGGATTGAAACAACACAAAGCACAAGCGACGCAATCATCTGCAGTGCTTTGCACAGTGGGCCACAAAAGAGCTTAGTGCCAAAGAAAATCGTTCGTTTTTGCTTAGCAATTAGATGATTGCGTTTCATTATACTATTATTTAAATTATTTATATATTTATTATTATTCATATAAATGGCTACATA
Organism: Drosophila ustulata; assembly: GCA_035047365.1. NCBI lineage: Eukaryota > Metazoa > Arthropoda > Insecta > Diptera > Drosophilidae > Drosophila > Drosophila ustulata. Next base: position 22,431,931 of record JAWNPT010000094.1, read on the forward strand.
TTTTTCTAATTACATTTTCATTTCGATGTAATTTTAATTAATATCGAATTTTATTTATTTCTCTTTCATAGTTAGCATATTTCCCATTCGTTTTGATTTAATTTTATTTACAATCGATATTTATTTATTTTTTTCTTCTTTCTTTCACATTTTTTTATTATTTTTTTGATATTTAAATTAATATTATCCATAAATTTGCATTTCTTTTATTACCCATCAAAAATACTATGCGATTCACTGTGGCTGCAATCAAAATGCATTCAACTCTCACACTTTTGTATTCTCTGCCTCAAAAGCAGCAAGAGGAAAAACTCTGACACACACATACACACACGCAAACACACCTACATTTTCAGAGTTACTAAGCCAAAACACGTGTTGGATGGCTGCCTGCTCTGGTCTCTGGTCACACTGCCTACGGCTGTTTAGATGCTTATTAAGCATCGGCTCAGACAAAGGTTGTCCAAAGCCTCTTGCCACGAGCGACACACACATGTCCGCAACACACAATTGTGCAGACCGGTTCAATGTTTCAACTACCCGAAAATGAAATAGACCAATACGGCAGTCACAACTGGAAATTAGTCTCTTTTGTTAACCAATTCGTTTGTCATGAATGTTGCATGCAGTTTGCTGATATTATATCACAGTTGTGGCAATTGTGTTCGTGACACTGTTCAGCACCATTAGCAGAAGTAATAGTTATAATTCGTAAATTTAATTATTTGTAATTATAGTATTAAATTAAACAAACAAATGCAGGGAATGTAAAAATAATATATATTCCAATAAAATAGTTTCTATGCCAGGATATTAATATATTACTTAATATGAGAAAATTCTTACATATTAATTGTAAATCATGAACTTTGCAATAAAAAAATAAAATGTTGCTTATTTAAATACAAAAAAAAAGAGTTTTGTTTTGTGTTGTAATTGGAAGTACTATAAAAATAATGACTAATTTGTAATTCTTAGCTTCTAGGGACAAAATAAATGTTTATTACTGCAATACAAAACAAGTAAGAAAGCTACAGTCGAGAGTGCTCGACCGTATGATACCCGCAACCCATTTCGAGAGAACAAAAAAAATTTTAATGATATTTTAACAACAAATATACCAAAAATATACTGAAACTTGTGTTTTGTATATATTTGAAAATAGCGGGAAGAAATCCACAACACCGACATGGTCACACTGTGAACTAAACAAACAAAGCGCGAGCAGCTGCAAGTGAATTTTGCATATAAAATTGATTCATTAATAACTTCCTTGTTTTTAACTCGATCTCAACCAAATTCACAGGAATCATTGAGAATATAATTATTATTATGCATACCAAAATTCAATGCTCTAGGTTCATTATTACGGCTTTTACAGTTTTCGGGGGCGGAAAGGGGCGTGGCAAAAATCTAAAATAAACTTGATCTGCGTAAGACCTACACGAATACTGTCACCAAATTTGATATCTCTAGGTCAATCACACACTTAAAACGTCCATATGCATTGGGAACAACAATTTTGATAAATAATTTCGCGAATAACTTTTGTTCTACTTATCCGATTTTTACCAAAATTACAGGGTATATTAAGAGTGTCAAGCGCAGATGGCTTACCAAATTACACATCATTACACAAAGAACTTTTGGAGTTATACGCGATTTACATAAAAAAAAACTTGACTTTTTCTAGATAAATGCTTATTGTGGGCGAAGGGGGCGTGGCATCCAACTTTTGAAATAAACTTGATCTGCGTAGGGTATGAAGGAACATTTTTGCCAAATTTGGTGTCTCTATGTCTTATAGTCTCAGAGATCCAGGTGTTCATACAGACAGACAGACGGACAGACGGACAGACGGACAGACGGACAGACGGACAGACGGACATGGCTATATCGTCTCGGCTGTTGATGCTGATCAAGAATATATATACTTTATGGGGTCGGAGATGTCTCCTTCTGCCTGTTACATACATTTTCTGTTGGCACTAAGTCATAATACCCTTCTACCCTATGGGTAGCGGGTATAAAAAATGCATAACAATTAAGTTTGTCAATATAATATTTTCTAAGCAAAGATATAAACCATTTATAAGTGAATTTAATATAAACAAGTAAGAAAGCTACAGTCGAGAGTGCTCGACCGTATGATACCCGCAACCCATTTCGAGAGAAAACAAAAAATTTAAATGATATATTAACAAAAAATATACCAAATATACTAAAATTAGTTTTTTGTATATATTTGAAAATAGCGGGTAAAAATAACAACACCGTTTTGGTCACACTGTCAACTAAACAAACAAAGCGCGGGCAGCTGCAAGTGAATTTTGCATAGAAAATTGATTCTTTAATAACTTCCTTGTTTTTCATTCGATCTCAACCAAATTCACAGGAATCATTGAGAATATAAATATTATTATGCATATCAAAATTCAATGCTCTAGGTCTATTATTACGGCTTTTACAGACTTTTGGGGGCGGAAAGGGGCGTGGCATCCAACTTTTGAAATAAACTTGACCTGCGTAGGACCTATAGGAGTACTGTCCCCAAATTTGGTAGCTCTAGCTTTTATAGTCTCTGAGATCCAGGTGTTCATACAGACGGACAGACGGACAGACGGACAGACGGACATGGCTATATCGTCTCGGCTGTTGACACTGATCAAGAATATATATACTTTGTGGGGTCGGAGATGCCTCCTTCTGCCTGTTACATACATTTTCTGTTGGCACTAAGTTATAATACCCTTCTACCCTATGGGTAGCGGGTATAAAAATCATATAATATAATACGCCAGTACAACAGTTTCATAAAAAGGTTATTAATTTGTATATTATACTATACTAATATTCATACTACTATGCATTAATTGTTAATTGTTAAGTAAACTTTAACAAGTTCAAGTTTTACTTTGCAGTGTCTCGTATGTTGCACAGTGTTATTATTATTTATATGTGAATTAAGCAACAGTGACAATTTATATTTCCCTTGATACGATCGGAAATCAAAGCAATTACTTTAAGCTTCTATAAATAATCGGTTTGGGCCAATATCAAAAGGCCAAATACCTGTATGTGTCAGGGCCACGCCCTCGCCCACGCCCCCGCCCATTGGTCAGTGGTCAGTGGAGTCAGCAAATGTCTTGGTCCTTGGTGCTGGCCATATGCAATCGTGCAATATTTGGTGGCTGCTCCGGTCACTTTATGACTGCACTGGGACCAATAATTTATGAATGAATTCATGAATGTCGAAGCGGACCTTTTCACTCCAAGTGCCTGCTCTGTTCCCCGTTCCACACATTTGTTTGAGTGGTTCCCATTTGCTTGTCTTACGTAAAACTCCAGTCCGGTTTGCAAATCGAAAGCGTCAGCTTCTACCACGTTATGTTGCAAGAATGTGTTGCGAGCACGAGTTGGAGTATGTGGCTGTGGCATTAGCCCGTGGGACTTGACAGTTGATGCTCACGAAAATTTAGTTTTTGATTATTTGGATGTCCATTAATGTGCAGTTCCCTCGAGTGTGCTATGTGAAGATGGGTCTGGACACTGAGTGCCAGTTGATGGCTTGGCCTTCGAGGCTGTAGCCATTTTGCATAGCTTCACAGCAGTGCGCAAGCAAGCCGAAGAGGTGCGAATGTGCTAAATTAGTAAAATAAATTAGATATGTATGGCAAATGAGCTGCAGATGACCGCAAACAGCAACAGCAGCGCACATACCTGAAGCCTGAACTTTGAGGGTGCAAAATGTTATCGCAGCTTCGTCCAGGGACCGACACCTAATTACCGAGCTTAAGTTATTATTAGTTTTGAAATTCATAAGTATGTGCTGTGAGTGTGTGTGTGTGTGTGCGAATTTGAGCTATGAATTTTAATGAATTAGTGAAACGGACTTCACACCCACCCACATACGTACATATATAAGTACAATTAGTTTTGGGGCACACGTTCGGCTATAATAGAAATGTTTATTTGCACATTTTGATGACATTAATGGGCGTAATTTTGCTCATTATGCCCCTGGTCAAATACTAAATTCTGCCATGCAATTATGAAAATTTACCCCCCGGATACAATATGAGCGAAGTTTAAATGGCATGTGACTAAATTGTAATTAAAATTTTGTGAAATTTCAATACATATTCAAGTATGAAGCACCCCCCAGGGCAAAACTCAAAAAAGTAAAACTTAATCAAATATTTAATGCAGTTCCAAGATATATTGATTTTCTTCCAACTCTAACTAATTTGTTATAGTTCCTGTAAATATCGGTTGCGTTTACAAATCATCCATAACCTTATCAGAGGAACGTAAATCGAGTATTTGCACATTGTTCCAGTTACAGTTCGCATTTTTATATCCTTGACAAATCCAATTCAGTTCAGTTCAGAGCTTGTGTTTAACATGAGAATTGCATGTCATTGCATCAGTATCCAGTGAATGCGTCCCAATCCCAATCCCAATCCCATTCCCAGCAGCATCGATTCCGCTTCCATTGGCTGCCAACTGGCATAAGGCAGCTCAATGAGTGTCAAATCGCGCTAACAATGCACAAACACACACAGACACACAGCTCCTCACACAGACACGCACACATCAGCTATCGTTGCCATATGACGTCCCGAAATGTGCAACCAAAAAAGGCATTCTGATATATACATTTGTATGTAGATACATATTTGAAGTATACATGGTCGCTCTTGTATCGCAATACACATTTGTGTGCGAACACTTGCGCTTGACTGAATTGGTGTCGTCATCGGCAACGGCAACGGATCGTATACGCAATGTGCTCCATCGCATGCAGAAAACTGTAAAATAAATCGTTCGGCAAAGGCGCACCGTAATTTTGGCGCATAGAAAGGACGCCATATGACGTCTGGGACTCGCAACTCAGATTGAGAGTGAGCGAGTGTGGCATGCAACGTCGCGACGTGCCCATTGGTAAATTATGCGTGGCCTTTTAGCTGCTGCTGCTGCTGCTGCTCTGGCTGTTGATATTTGTTTGCCTTGCTGAAGGCATCAGCAAAGTGCTGATATTTTCTTTGCAGCTGCATAAAATGCACAAATATATTTATTTAAATAGCGTCGCACGCAGCCCGCCTGCAAATGCTCTGCAATTTGAACATGCCAGGCAGACACATGTTGGCGGCACGTGTTCGCTCCAGCGCTCAATCATTTTGGTACGGCAACATGCTGCCGATGCCGTCAGAGCAGACACTTGGCAGCTAAAAAAAGAAAAGACACAAATAATAAGAAATATAAATATGCTCGTATAGTCAAAAACAAATATAAATTATGGCAGCCAAGTGAAATGCAAATAGAATGTTAAGGAAAACAATTGATCGAAGACGACCGCAATTTGTTTGCCCTGCAAATATTTTCAAATTCACAAATTCAAGAGAATTTTTACCCGAACTTAGTTGAGTTATATTTTTTATTGTGACTATTTGAATAAAATACAATCTTAAGCCAACAGAAATGAAAATTACAATCACTTTGCAGCTCTATAAAAATAATACAACAAAAACATAATTTTATTGTAGGAAGATTCAATTAAAAATGCTAATTAAATGCACTTGCAGATGGAATTATGAAAAATCGACAGAGTTGAAAGTATTGCAGAGCATTTATTTCGTAGCTAGCTTGGAGCATTATTGCAAACATCATCGATAACAGAATCGATTACTTGGCCACTTTTTGGAGTTGCTGACGCCGTTGGCCGCTGTCTGTCAAGGATAGACAATTTTTTTGTGGAATTTTTCTAATATTTGCAAGCAAGTATGTTGGAGCATTGCTGTCGCACAGAATGATAGACAAACAGGCGATGTGCTGACAAAGGATGTTCGCTCTGGACACGGACATCGACATGGACATGGACAAGGAGAAGGACACGGACATGAACAAGGACATGTGGACGTGTGTGGAACAACTCGTTACTGTCAGCAGCTGCCAATGTAAACACAAGTGGCCAGCCGCAAAAAGGAAAGCCAGTCTAGTAAATAGCTCCGAAGGAAAATGACGGAAGAAGAGCTGTGAAAAGCGCAGCATGCTTCAGTGTGGCCAGAGGATGGCAGGAAAATACAGAAACGACGGAACGACGAAACGACGAAGGGTCGACGAGTAATGCTCAAAAGGCATTGCCGGCGATTGGCGCGGAAATCAATTGTTGTTTTGACAGCGACACGGAAATTGGTTTAATGAAGCAAAAATATATATAAAGTGAGCTGACAAAGCTAACAAGCCAAAAGGATGGCCAAGGCAACAGCTAATTAGAGTGCTGTCCAGATTGACGCCGCTCCGACTTCAGCTTCTGCTCCAGCTCCAGCTCCATCCTCTGTTTCTGTTGCTGTTCGTTCACTGGACGCTGATGATCAAAAGGCTGTTTGATTTATGATGGCAAGCATAAAAATTAGCTCGCCAAGTGCTGGCAGAAGGATGAGAAAAGCAGGAACAGCGAAAAGCGAATAGCGAAGAAAAACTTTAACGTAAATGTGAAAATTATGCGCAGCAAATGGCGAAACTCATTTTAAGTGCTGGCTGAAAGCTTTCATGGAACCAGGTAAAAAGATAAATGCATTTGTGCCAGAAAACAGCAAATGTTCAGCATCGAAGTAAGTTTTAATTGAGTAAATTGCTGATTCAACTTCCAATATCACAAATAATATCCGCTGATGAAAAGTTGTTTCTGTCTTGCCAAATTATTTGTTCTGGCGATATCATTTTGTGGAATGTCGTGCTTGGCGACAAAGTTGCAAATAGCCAAAGAAAAGTGCGCTAAGTGCAGTGACACCCCAACAACTGTGTTCATTACTTAAACTAATTACATTTTAAATTAACATTACTCGGCCGGGGCAGTTAGACAGAGTTAGAGTCAGCGTCAGCGTCAGCGACAAAGGTACTAAAAAGCCACATAAAAGAGCGGCGAAAGAAAGTCGTAAGAGCTGGCAAGGAAGTTACAAAATCGTATGTATGCAGGACACGCAGTCGGAACGGAAAAGGGAAAGGGAACAAATGTCAGTCAGGCGGCGACAGTCGAAATGTATTGAAGTCATTACGAATATGGCCACAAGACGAGGGTTAACACGGCAGCACCAACCAGCCAACCAGCCAGACAGACAGCGAGTCATTCCAGCCAAACCATCCAGCGGCGTAATGACAGAAATTATGTAATAAAAAGTTACAATTTACGATTGCTGCTGCTGCAGCGTCGAGGAGCTGGCCACGTGACCCAAAGACGCCCAACGACACCCAGTCAGAGACAAAGGCAGTCTAGCTACAGGTGCAGGCTTCAGGATGGCAACGTACAATGAACCGTCATAGATAAAGGACATAACAATGAAGCCGACGCAGACGTGCGCGCCAGGTTAGTTGCCCGGATGGCCACGAACATTTGCACCTGCCCGGCAAAATAAGTTATAAAACTAAGACAAAGGCAAATGGCAAAAGAAAGCCAGCAAAGCAAAGCAGCAAAAGAAAAAAAAAAAGAATTACAAAATGGCAATAAATTCAAAACTAAAACAAGGCTCAAACCAAAGGAGACGCAGTGAAGCGTATAAGTGGCACGACCATATGATAAACACAGAGGCGCTTGCTGCTCGAATCGGAGTTCGGAGAATGTTGCCGCCGGTTGCCGGTTGCCACTCGTAATAAAGGTGTCATGACGGGAGAAAGTTGCAACGAGCCACACACACACACACATTGCCACACACACACACAATGAGCTGCCCCTCGCTGTTTGGGGTCTGCGAGGGTGAAACGTGATTGCAAATTGTAACCGCCAATGGGCCGTAAATTGAAACGTGACTAAGGCAGATAATAAAATGCATAAAATCAGAGTACTGACGGTCTGAAACATGGCGCAGACACGTGAAAAGGACGAGGCAAAAGGGCCGCATTGTTGGGTTGTTATTGTACATTGTTGTTTGCTTTTTATTTTGGTTTTACTTTTTTCTTTTTCGCCAGCTAGTCTGGAATTTGTCATTAAACGGATGTGAAGCTGGCTGCAAATTGTTGTAAAACATATAGTACACAGACTGACTGACAGCGCCATAGGATACGAGGCATGCAAAAAATTTGTGAAAGCCGTGATAAGCCAACCAGGAAGTGCTCATTGTTACGTCTTATCTGCATTCCGCTGCCGAATCAGTTTCAAATCGATCAGTTGGAACAGAATGATTTTAACTCGAATATCTGTGAAACTGAGAGGAGGTTGTAGATGTAATTTATTTAATTTATTTATTCATATATACATTTTTTTTATACATTTATTTACTCTACATGTAATAATATTAATACTATTAAACCACTAAAATATCACAATTTAAACTTCAATTCATATTTCTTATTTTATTGAACCAGCATTAATGGCAACTAAAGATGTTTGCATCCATCACATTAAACATAATGATTTGATGATGTCTTCCCTTTGCGCTTACACCAAATGAGCAGAGGCCGGAAAGTTTTAATTAATTCCATAAAAAACATGCACAAACCGCAGGCAAACAAAGCGACAACAGACGGGCAGACAGACAGACAGACAGCCAGCTGGTCGAAAGAGTGAGAGATGCTAACAAAATGTGGACCGACAAGACATAAAAACCAGCTGAATTATTGGCAGTTACGGGAAAGTCCTTTGAACTGTACCCGGCGATTGCTGTGACTGTGGCATGTGAATGGACTGAGGTTTGCTATATATAGTATATACTATATAGTATACATATATATATATATATATATGTAATTGTGCTGGGCTCACAACGATGTCGTTTTCGTTGTCGTTGTCAAAGTCGTTGTCATGCTAAATACTGCGGCATATTTAAACAGCAAAAACAACGGGCAACAAGCAAATGTAAACAGAAAGTTGCAAAACATACAGAGCGAAAGCAAAGGGCAAATGAAACGAAGAGACACAGCACAAAAAAAAAATAAAAAACACAACAAAAATGGGAAACGAGAGTAAGCCAAATGAATTGGCAAAGTACAAAAGGACTCCTTCTTGCCTTCGGGGCAACACACCAAAAAAAAAAAAGGACCCTGCAGCCTGCGGTGGGTGGCATTAAAATGTAAATGCTAGAAAATGCCAATAACAAGCAGATACTTAGTGCAACATTCTTTTTTTTTTTCGTTTCGTTTGGGGCTCCCAACGAGTGGAAATTCGTTGTGGGGGTTGAGTTCGCTTCGATTGCGAAAATTATATGAAAATGTATAGGTATAGAGCTTAGATGTATGATGCCAGGCAAAAGGTCCTAAGCCTTCTACATTAATCACTTGAAAGCGAAATATTAAATTTGCAGTTAATTATTTTTTAACGGTTGTGCAATTAAATAGCCACAATATCAATTTTCATTTCTTCAAAAGTCCTTAAGTGAATATTTCTTAGAGTCTCCTGGCAACTCAAAATTTTCTTTATAGATTACTTGCTCTGCCGGAAGCGACTTCGCCACAGTATTTTGCTGCAGTAAGCGGTTACTTGGTTACACGCCAAGCCGGAAACGCAAATTTGAACGAAATTAAAAGCTTAGTTGCAGGCACAAATACGGAATAGAGAAAAACCCAACGCTGCTCTGTAACTCGAAGCAAAAATGAAAGCTAGCAGCAGCCACAACAATGGCAGCAAACTAAGACGTTGGCAAAAATAGAATTGAAGATGCCGCACAACGGCGCGAACAAAACAAATAAAGTAAATAAAAAAGTTTATAAACATTTTAAGTGCAGTTGGCGCTGTGCTCTCAAGTGCAACAACAAAAACTGCTGCGACGACAATGGAAACATCCATGGAAATGGGTGCAATGAAATTGAAATCGTACACAGACAAATGCAATCAAACTTACGCGGCAACCGGATGCCGCGTTACAAAGCAAAACGGATGCGGAAATGCCAGTAACTATTGTTGTTGTTTTTGTTGTTGTGCGCGTGTCGTTGTTGGAACTAAGCACAAGCCAAAAACTTGTGAAAGTGAAATTCCCCTGAGGTCTGTTAATTGCCAATTGCAAATGCCATTTACTAATTACAAATGCCAGAAGTCAGTCGGTCGCTTTGCTCCATTCAAATCAACACAAATTTTATTAAAATTTCACCGCAAAATGTTGTATTTGTCAAACAGAAACACACAGAGCGCTGAGAGTGAATCCGAGTTGGAGTATTTTTGTGCAAAATGTAAACTATGTGCTGCCTAATTATTTACGAAATGTAAAAGGCAAACAAGCAGCCATAAACCCCTGGCATGAACTCACTTGACATTACGTATACGCAACGGCAACGGCAACGACGCTGGCAACTGTCTGCACTTGAATCTCTGCACATTTTCCTTTTACTCTCATGTCACAGTCACTTAACCTTTAAGCAAATCAAATGCCAACCAAGTAATTTACTCGAAACTCATGGATACGACGAGGAGAGTCGTGACATGGAAATGTGGCTGCTGCCTTTTCTCTCTTTCCACCATCGCAAGTTGCCTTGGAGTGTGACAAATATTTTGCGCATGTGTCGAGCCGAAGGCATGACCTGGCATCCAGCCTTTCACTTCTTTTTCTGTTGTAAATTAAAATTAAATGTTAAAATATTTGCTCACAAGATGCTGAGGAGGAGAGCTCAGCACCTTATCAAGTGGGTACCGGCTGTAGCAAAGTGTTGAATTGCCGTTTTCAGCGGAAACATCGATTGAAACAAACGCCATCCGTGAGCACCACTAATGAAAGCCAAGGGCAGGGCATCTCCCTGCCATTGCATCCACTTTACTCGCCATTTAACCGATGATTGGATCACAGCGGCCCCTAGGCTCACGGTCCCCATGGGGCCGCCACACACAGTGGGCACTGAAAGGTCAGAGAAAAAAATCTAAATGAAACTACTAGATGTCACATGCCAAACATTGAATACTCTATAAAGCAGAGAAATACTTTTTTGAAAATTAAGCAACATTTGCAAGGGAAAAACTTATTAATATGCATACGTTCGAAGCGATTTAAAACTGGAAAAACTAAGTATTGAAAATAAAATAAAAATTAACCAATTTGTTAAAAATTTATTAAAAATATGCATGCTACTAATTGAAAGCTTTATATATATATGTAGATAGTTTTCTACAGCGATTTAAAGTCCGACATATCAATGTGCAGTTGTAAAAAATGCAAGCAATTCAATAAATTAAATGTTGAAAAAAAGCACTCCATTTAGCCAAGCCTTGTGATAAATGTGCTATACACTTTGTCGGGTAAGGGAAAGCCAGTGGCAAATGAGTGTGAAAAATCGCCATTAAAATCGAGACCCCCTCTTATGGGGTGGCTGGGGTAACATATTCAATAGCTTTTCAAAAGCATGCTTAACAAACGGCAACAACAGCAGCGTCAACAGCAAAGAGCAGGCGGCATGGCAAAAAAAAGGCTCGAGCAGCATTCACACATACACACACACGCCCACAGAGACACACTCACACACACAGAGCACACTCTCAGTTATTTGCATGTCAAGTCGAGAGATGTCCGGGCCGAGCAGCTCCCCGTTGCCCGCCAGTATTAAAAACGGCCATGAATAAATTTTAACGGCGCTTGTGTGTTAAAGTATTTAATGCTTAAAGGCTCAGCTGAGCGACCAGCCGTATGCCTTAAGCCCTGCCACATGCCACATGCCGCATGCTACACGCTACATGCTTGGCCGCCGAGGCAAAAGCGTAAGCGTTACGCACATGTGACTCAAACACAAAACCTTCAAGTGGATGAGCGACTCTTTGCATGGCCAGCAATGTCAGCGAGTCCTTTTCTTTGCCCTCCCATTCTTATCATCATCGCTAGCTCCGTCTTCTTCGCTCCTAGTGATTAAGCACATAATTGGATTCATTCCGGCGGAGAGCCGCTTACAAGCAACATCAACACATGTAGCGGTTCCTGTGCTAGCAACTTGAAAACTTTCTTGTGTCTCCATTTTGAGAGGAATATTTTGAAGGAGCTGCCGCAAGGATTTGTGGTGCTTAGCGTTAATTGCCTTGCGGTTGTCAACAGCACACCAAAGCACCGACAGCAGCAGCATCCAAAGCATCTAAAGGTACTTGCAAATCGCAACTGAAATACTCTACTGCGAATATAAGATGAATAAATCTGTATCACGTATCAAAGCTCGGCATTACAGCTCAAGTATCAATAAGCGAAACTCGGCATTAATGCTTAAGTACGTTTAGACTTAAATTACGCCACACGACTTGATGATAGACTAGCAAATACCACGCAAACTAAAGCTACTGCATCTACCTTTCATCGGCGGCGGTCTCAACAGGATATTCTACCGAAATTAGTACGCTCTAAGCCCCGACTATGCGTTCCATTGTTTTAAAACCCGCTCGGAGTACTATCGCAGCGGGTGGTCAGCGTTGCTGTTAACACGTATTTTGCGTTAAAGCTCACCTCGGGCACACCTCGATTGCCATTGCATTGAGTGGTCGGCAGCTGTGTGAGGATTTGTTGGGCTTAACTAAATTCCTGATTGGGTGAAATATGAAACGTCGCACGGCAGCTGTCGCTAGGCATAATCGTCTATAAATGTATAATAAATGCGAGTAGGTTGACTTATTTCATAATGCTGTCTGAATGCATCATAAATAATTCAATTTAGTTAATACAAAATCAATTTCTGTAAATTCAAATGCCAGCTGCCCCATATGCCGGAGATAAAAAATCATGATATTATCATAATAAACTCAGGGTGTGTGTGTGTGAGTGTGAGTGTGTATATGAGTATTTGTCTTGCTGTGTGGGTGAGTACATTATACAATAAACATCATCATTAAATATAATTGCATGTTACAGTTACACAGTGCGTTAAAAGCTGCCACCAGTCGGGGGCGTTGTGCGGTTATGGCCTGCTTTGGCGCTGTCAGGGCAGGGCTTCGGCATAACGGTGTTGCGAAAAACCGCGTTTGTTATGCAAACGCTCATTAAAATGTTTACCTTCATGTTACGCATACGCATAGTTGGCCAAAGCCAAAGCCAAACGAAAGCCGTTTACTGGCGCCGCATTTCATCTCGATGACCTCCCCCAGTCATCGATGGGTTTTTGCTCAAAGTGAATGGCATTGGTTGTGCTTTTGCATTCACATTGTTTCGCCCTGACGCTCGATTAATTAACGGCGAACGAAAGTTTAAATAATATATAAAAATTATTTGTAACTTAATGTCTTCTGTGCATATATCAAAAGTTGCATTCTTAAGACGCAAATTTCGATTCTTTTCTGAACGCTAAAATATGTAGGATTAATATATTATATTTTTATTGTTTAGTTACTTAAGTAGTTTTGAAAGTTAGCAGCAGGACCGAGGAACCTTTAATGTTGATACGTAGAATGAAAGTTGTATGAAAACCAACAAATATTTATGACACAATTAAACTTTTAAAATATTAATTAGTTGCACTAAAGGATAACTGATTGTTGCATTATATTACATTGCATTAAAAACATCATTAAATACTCAAAATGATAATAACTTTATGTCTTCTGAGTCGAGCACTTTCCAAAAAAGCATCACTGCTACTGAAAGTTGCAATTAGATTTTGAACAGATAAATTTAATATCTAAAATTACAACTAGGTGCAAGATTAAATTACATTACAATTAAAACATAAATGAAATACACAACATGACAACTGTTTGTTACTTGATGTCTTCTGTGCATATATAAAAAGTTGCTCCTCTGAAATCTCATGTACATTTTTCCGCTATTTATACCTGATTGTTAAACGTATGTTATAATATTATTTTCATAATATCAATTTAATTCTGAAAATGATAACTATTTGCTACATTAAATAACATTACAATTACAATATAAATTAATTACGCAAAATACCAACTGTTTGTTACGTTATGTCTTCTGTGCACATTTCAAAAGTTGCATCTCTGCAATGTCATGTACATTTTTCCGCTCTTTATACCTGAATGTTAAATGTATGTGTGTGTGTCGCTGCCCCGTGGCGTTTGCTGGCCAGGGCCAAGAACACCATTAAACTGTGCGTGGACTTGGTGGAAAAGAGTTCAGTTGAGTTGTTATTGTCCTGCGACATGCTGAATATTTCAAGAATTTCTTAATTGTTAAAACAAGCGCTCACTCACACACACACACACTGGGTCCGCAATTGTTTTTGTTGCTGCTTCTGTTGCCATTCTTGTGGGTCGTCATTTAATAATTCAAGTTTGTTGCTGTTGTTATTGTAAGAAAACGTTTGCCATTTGAGTGTGTGTGTGTGTGTGTGTAAGTGTGTATTTTTTATTTTTTAAAAAACAATTTTCCAACAAACGACAATGGAAATGACGGCCAAGTTGGTCCAGTACCAGTACAAACCCCTTACAGCCTTACAGTTGGCTAGAGCACGGACACAGCATGTGCCACAAAGTGCCCAACGAAAATAAAAAAACAGAAACCGAAACAGCAACGGAACGGGCAGAAAGAAATCAGAAGAAAAGCGAAACAGTAGATGAAGCATAAGCAACAGAACGCAACGCGAAAAATAACCCAAAAATATAATAAAAAGAAATTGGACAATAAAATACAACAATTTATGGCGTACAACAATCCTTTTTGGTGGCACTTTACGGCGGACTGGGACTCCGTCTGGGCGTCCAGCTTTGGGTTCCTCGCCACTGTCACAGTATCGCAGTGTCGAGGACGTCGAGGTCAGCGGCGGGTTGGACACCAAAAGTCGCACATGGAGCGAGAAAGCGATGGAGAGAGACGCCGGATAAGGCGGTAACATTGTTTGCGGCAAGGGCGGTTCGAACGGGGCTGAAATGGGCGTGGCTTGACCAACAAATCGTCATTGGAAACTAAACGAAAATGTTTAGTATTTGTGCTGCCATTTTATTTCATAACGTTTTCTTTCTCGATGTTTTTTCTTTTGTAACTTGTGCGTTTTTTATATTTATTTATTATTGCCGACACTTGACTGCCTCTCCCATGCTCTATTTATTTATGTGCTCGTCAGTGTAGTCGCTGAAACAAAACACAATACCAAGTTATGTTTTCAATAAATTATATAAAAAATGATATATGGCATCCATTAAGTTAAAGAGATTTAGCGATACATCCTTAATAAACTAGAAAAACTTCTAAATAAATTCAGAGCGATAACAAAATGTTTAACATACCAACAAATCTGAGAAAGATGTGATTATTTAAAACCTTGAGTGTATCCAATTTTTGTATTTTATTTCAATTCACACTTGGCCATAGTTTCGCTTCGATATATTAGTGTTTTTTATTGGTTTTTGGCTAAATGATGGCATCTCGCCGAGTGCTGGCTGGCAGCAAATGTTTAACGAAAGTTGTTGCCAGGTCCAGTATAATTTCAGCTGCCAGCAAAATGATTTAGGAAAGACGCACGTTTCAGACAAAACCAAATGCTGTTAGTGCTGCTGCCAAGGACATTGTTTCATGCTGAAACTTTATTTCATTTAATTGAAATTTTATGTAAAACATACATTTTATGTGATGCATAGTTGTTTTCCCCTTCCTGCTTTTCGCTGCTGTTTATTTTTTTCTTTTGTCGCTGGTGGCAGCACACAAAAATGCGAAATGCCAAATGCCAAATATTTGCAAGTTTTATGAGCGTTTGAATTATATGGTTTTGGGGCATATGAATAGTATGCATCAGGGGATGCCTGATAGGAGCAAATGGTAACTGGTAACTGGTTAAGGGTAACGGGTAACGGGTAACGGGTAACGTAACGTGCTTGACCTTTGCACAAAATGAGATAAATTTCATGATTTTTCAATGTTTGAACTTTTGGCCACAGTGCACACATAAATTACACGGTAAGGGGCCGCGGGCGATAACAGACGCTTTTTTATTGCAACTGAACTCGCCAGGACTTTTATCTTTAGCTGGGCGAATAAAATGAAATGAAATAAAATGCTTGCTTTTTACCAAAATGCACGCAGATAAGCACAACGATGGAGCTGAATCGATTTATATATGCGCAATAAATACCCCGCAGACAGTAGCTAGCAAACCGGGTATACACACCAAATGGGAATTGAAGAATACATGTTTAAAGTGAAGTATGTTGTGGGGTAGAGTATCTTGAAGTGCAGCAGCAGGCGATGTGTTGAGGGTGGCAGTCAAACTGGTATTTTGCTTTGTTTTTAACAAATTGACAAGCGAACTCTGAGCACAGATCTGAGCTAACAGGATGGGACAGAATGACAGACTGGCTGGCAGACTGAGAGTCGGGAAGTAAGAGCGCCAACTGCAGGATGTGTATGTGGCTCTGAAGTGTTTGTTGAGTGTGTGTTTCGAGTGCAATCAGCACGGCAACAACAGTGACAACAACACCAAAAACAATGCCATGAAGAATGAATTGAAGTTCCAGGAAGTATTTCAGCGTTGATGGCTCTTCAGCAGTCTTCCTCATGCAAACAGACAACCAACAACAACTGTCGGAATGATAAGGACTGCAATGCCGCTCTGGAATCTGCGTATGGGAGAAAAGACTTATGGGTGTCTGTAAGTGTGGCATGAAGTCATGCGGATAAGTTGTGACTCCCATCATTCAATTTGAAATATTTTTGGAATTTACTTACCTTAGAATTCCCATTTGCAAGTATTGCCGTAATCAAAAGCAGTCTTTAAATGTTTTATGTATTTATCTTTATTTCTTTTTGTATTTTCCACTGGCCACTTATGACAATTTCCCGTAATACACTTATGAATTTTTCTTTTGTTTTTAGATTATTATCCACAACGTTTTATGTTAAGTTTTCTTTATGCCTTACACATAATCGTACAAGTTTTACTTTTATTCATACAAATATTTACAAGTTAGAATGCCGTCTCTACTCTCACCTTGATTTCGGGTTTCTTTAGAGCTCAGCTGTGATCATACATACATGGATTTTGTATTTCTGATTTTCTGGAATTTTCTATAGGAGTACATTTAGGTTTATTAAATGTTACAATTATATTTAGTATTATTATTAAATCAATAAATGTATTTCGTTTATGTGGCAAATTTTACAACTGTTGTTCTTAGCTTGATTTCTGCTCTGCTCTGCTGCAAGTTCAGTAGGTTTTATTTTAGATATTCGTATGTATTAACTAGTTAGTTTATATGTTTGGTTTTCCATTCAGTAGTTGTGTTGTGTTTGCTGTTCTGTAAACCTCATTAGCTATTAAATAATCGTAATATTTATAATAATATATTTAATATAATTTTTGATCACATGTGTTTTTGTCTCTCTTTTTATTTGTGTACTACTTAACTTCACCTCGTTTCACCGCATTCAAACTTCAAATATGTTTTGGTATTTCGGATGGTCTGGTTCTTTATTTTTTCTTTTTTCTATGAAAACGTGTGTTAGGTGGACTGAATGCTTAATCATTTCCCTAGGAATTTTGCAAACACAATTCGATTACATATATTTAAATTTACTCAATTTGCAAATTAAAAAAGCTTGGGCTGCATTGCCAAAATTTCAAAAAACTTGCATTTGACAGCCCAATTAGCACAATGAAGTATTATGGAAATGCATTAAAAAAAAGCCAAACAAACCATTCAAATAAAAAATACTCAAAAGAGAACCTAGATGTGTGATTTCGTTCATGGTTCTGTTGTAAACATTTATAATTTGTTATTTTGTCCTTTGTTCAGTTTCAGTTGGTGTTTTTATTAGATTTCGTTTTATAATGCTTGTCATTATGCTTTTAAATTGATTTGTGAACTTAATTGCATTTTTTTTCATTTGGCGGGTTGACTTTTGTTTGAATTTATTAATTATAGAATATTTGGTGGATTGTGATTTCCGAATATTGATTAAAAACTATAACAAAACGCTTTTTACAAATTACCAAATGATGTGGAACGTGCTTGTGTAAAATTTGTCCATGTGATGTGTGTGTGTGTGTGAAAAGCCCTGGCTAATTAATTGTTTAATTTTAATTAACTAATTAAATGAAACATTCTAGTTAAGTCGACTGCGAAATAAAACTGTTGTACATGAATGCAATTAAATAACGCTTTGTGTAATTTGAATCTTTAGTGAATTAGCAAATGGCTAATGAAGGGCGCGCATTTGGATTCTATTTTTAATAACACAACTTAATTAGAAATTAATTTGTTGAGCGTTGCTTTCAGCTTGGCTCTTCGAAATCCTATACTAAATAGTATTCCTGTTTAATGCACGAAAACATATCCTAATTACTATAGCCGACAGACTCTTCATTAGCCACATAAATATAACTTTAATAGACAAATTGTTAGCTATGTTTATAATATTTTTAATAATATAACTTTTTCATAGAAAAAATACTCAATGAAAAACTGTATTTTCTGTTGCCTTGAACAGGATTATATCCAACGATCGCACTTTCATTTTTGTTTTTTATTTTATTTACTTAGTTTTTTTGTCTTCTGTTTGTTCACTAATTCGAGGCTTAGGAGCGATTCACTTTTCTTATTATGTTGTTTACTTAGCCAGCTTTTTTATTTTGTCTATCGTTTTGTTGCTTGTGCGTTTTCTTTCTTGAAGTTTGCTTTACTCTTTTCCGGTTTAACTACTTTTTCTTTTCCTTCTTCCTTTTTTTCACTTTACGGATCCTGTTGCCTTACTAAGTGCTAAAGATGAAAATAAACATGGCAATGATATTTACACAATGTTGGATGAGCTATGGTAACCTCAGTGCTGTACCTACTGAACAGGGATGAGAGGATATGGTGGGTGTTTGTGTGTGTGTGTTAGTGTGTGTGTGTGTGTGTGAAGTATGGCGGCTCTATGCCACTTTGTATTTGTTTATGTGCACTGCCAGCTGTGCACAATGTTGCCTGGAAGCAGCTGCCACGTGGAGTCTGAGCGATTGAAAGTCTGTGTACGCATACTCGAATACGTACGTTCTACTATATACATATATATATAGATGTACATATACGACACAGATACCTCGACGTTTACACAAACACACTATGAAAACAAATGTTCAGATGTTAGGACGAAACAACTTTGTCAATTAACCTAAAACAAGTTTCACTTTACAACACGTACGCTTGACATAATTTCTTGTCTCTTTCCGGAATGTGTTCGAGTGTGAGTGTGCATTGAATGTGTGTGTGTGTGTGTGTGTTGGTTTCGCTTTTGCATATGAAGAAATTATCACGTTCTTGGTCCTTGATAGCGACAGTAGGATCTGCCCATTATGTCCTCGGCTGGAATTGACTGATCAATTGGCTGAACTCGTAATAATTCCATTTGATCACGCACCTGCAATGATTAAAAAAAAATGCAAATGAAAGTAAACGTGACGTATACGTAATATTTGATGTGCACTAATTGAAACTCGTAGTTTTCGTTGGCGATGCTCGGAATTTGTGAGCTAAAACTAATGAAAATTAATTCAATATGCAAGCAACTTTTGAGTAAACAATTCTTAAGTTTTGCAGCTGCGCAAAGTTTGTGCTCAATATTCAAATGGGAATTCTGTTGGTTTTCAGTTGAATTTTGAGTGCATTAGATTTGCCGTTATTAATTAAGCATGAATTCAGCACTTTTCTTGACGTAATAGTCATTAGATATCCCAGAGGAAGCCACAAACATTATTCTAATGAAGTCTTTTGAATGGAAATAAAAGCTGAGAATGCGTTGTGACCTATTTTATTTTGCTTGCGCGCATTACTTTTAACGAGTTGCTTTAAAGCAAGCAAAATAAATCTAAAGAATTAAATGGTGTAAAATAGATTTAATAAATGATAACATATTATTATTTAATTTTAAATAAATTTATAAAATGGATTCAAAAAATGAAATTATATTTCCAACTTGCAAATACAACTTAATCAATTGAAATCTAAAGAACTAAACTATTAAATAAAATAATCATAATATCTTTATAAATATATTTTAAACGATGAATTTGCAAATAAATTTCCAACTTATTAAACTCAAATCAATCAAATGACAAATTTTAGATTTTAACGATAATTGAATTAATATTGTTAGCTGCAAAAATTACTTATTTGAATTAATTTTAATAAATAAGGATTAACATAATTATAATTTGTTTCAAACACAAACAATTCAGAAGCAGATAAAGAGTTTATTTATTTAGCTCTTCAGAGCTGTGAACCCAAGGTCCTTTATATTTAAAATATGTTACAATCATTTGTTTTGCATATTGCGTTGCTTGTATTATCAGAAATCAGTACTCCTTTATGTTGTTAGCTACTTAAAAAGTAATCATATTCGTATTAAATTATTCATATGTAAATTCGGTAGCATAAAGGCATTCAGAGGCCTGATTGGCAACGCATTGCAAGCCGTCTGTTCTTAAAGGCCTTCTAAGCCCTCAGTTAGGCTCATTCTAGCCATTATTGTTTGGGCAACTTAGTGTGTGTGTGTGTGTGTGTTGGTGTGTGTGTGTGTGCTTTGCGCAAAAGTTTGAAGCACATTTTATGCAGCGCAAAAAAAGCGGAACGAGGCGTACAATAAAACAAAATATATGCAAAAGCAAAACACAACAAAAAAATGTTTTGTTTTCAACACCAAACACCTTTTGAGGCCGCACAGCTGTGACTTGAAGGGAACGTGGGGGGGGAAGGGTGAAATAAAAAGAGAAACAGCAACAGCAACAGCGAGAGAAAGACAGAGAGACAGAGAGGCAAATGGCAGTTAGAGAGGCAGTGGTGAGGCAAGGTGCTGGCTGGGTGGCAGACAGGCAAAGGCAATGGCAAAGGCAGCTCTCACTCGGCCCATTTCCGGTGCTTTGTTTGCCATATAACAATCGAATTTACGACTTTTTTATGAGGCTTTATGTGCGCTCCCCGTCCCGCTGGCCGCCCGCCCGTCCCGCCACATACAAACACAACAATAAAACGTCAGCTTGGGCTCAGTCTGTGGGCCCAGTCATTGCACTTTTGGGCCACGCCCACCCGCTTCCACAAGTCCTTTTGTGGCTTTTGCCTTTGGCAGCGCTTTTTCCGGCCTTTGAGCTGCAGAAATGAAAAGCACAGTTCACAGTTACATTTGAGTGAGAAAAGTTCAAAGCGAAAATGCCTGTTAAAGAGCTGCGCCACTTTTATGCTAACCAAATCAATTGTAAGAAGGTCAGTCACAAGCACACACACACACACACACACACACACATAAACAGGCAAACTCATCCGCACCCACACACACACACACACACACACACACACACACGCACACACTAGTGTAAGCCATAGAGAGGATATTTAAATGAATTTGTCTCGCACAAATTGCTGCCATTTGCAGAGGACTTTTGCCCAATGCCGCCACTTGGGCTATGTGTCGTGCCAAATGCCTTTCCATGCTCGCATTAGATACTCGTATAAAAGGCTAAAATAAAAGATACATTTACACAAGCCGAAGCCCAAGCCCAAGCCTCCAGCCTCCGGCCTCCCCGAACAGTCTGAACTGCCACAACGGCCTCTGCTTTTGTCTAGATAAAAACTGGCGTCAAGAAAATTATCATGTTCATGGCAATGGCTGCTGGTCCTGTAATATCGTCCTGCCAGCCTCTCTCCTTCCTCCTCAACTTGCCTGTCATTTTGTGGTTGTTGTTGATGTTGTTGTCTTCGTATTCGCATTGAAAAGGCGCCACAGCATGAACACTGAACACTGAACACTGAACACTGTGACATTCCCATGAGCAGCCTCAAATCTCTATTGCCCTAATTTCGCTTATTTTTATACGACACACTCATGGGTTAATGATGGCCGCTGGGCGTTAGATTAAATTTACTGTACTTGGGCATTAAGGCAACTCAATAATAAACAGTTTTAGAGGCCATCCAAATTAGTATTTCATATTTGCATTGCTATCTAATTAAATGAGTTATTTTGCAACAACAAAACAATTTACAATTTAACAGCCAACATACAAACATTCTGCTCTGTAAATAGAAAATAAAACTAGGCGAAATCCATTTGAGAAACACAAAACTCGTATGCTGAAGTCCCAGTGCGTGTCTAGCATAAAAGGGTATTTAGTAGGCGTGTGTTTGTGTGTGTGTGGGAGGCTGAGATGACAATCATCAAAATGGCCTTTTGCCTAATTTCTATGACTTGCTTAATTATCGCAACGATGGCACCGACATCAAACTGACCTCCCACGAGACAGCGCATTAAGCGTCTAATAATTGAAGATTTGAACTGGTTTTTTGTGTGTGCAATTTAATTGTATTAGAGGCGACATAAGAGTGCTCATATATTTCATTCCAAAGTCGGGGGCAATAACCTCAATAAATGAGGCATGCTTAAGAGTTGCTGTGATTTTTTATTAAGCCTCTAGCGCGGCAACAAAAACGCATACAATAAAATACAACAAATGTGCGCTGGGCAAACATTTTTAATTACTTTTGTGGCAGCGTTAACCAAAATGGAAAGCGCCAGCAGAAAGTATTTCACAATACAACAATACTTAATGAGCATTATGCCATATAATAAACAGCAGTAAAAACTGTAATATATATACATATATTTGCCATATACCCTGAACACATAAGCTGCGAAAAACGGGTATAATCGGCTGCTTATAAACAGGAAATGCAGCTCGCTAATCTGTTGAGACTGCGTATCCCGCAGTCCATATCGTTTTTATTCGCCACTGAGTGCAAAATGCAATAAAAACAAAAGCGAATTTAATCACTCGCCCGGCAAAGTAGGCAACACTCTTAATGCCATATCCATTTCCAGTGCCTTCCGCTTACACATTTCCACAGCGGAGCATGCAAATACAAATGCGCATTGTAATCACATAGAGAGCCATTGTCGGTTGTAGCTTACTTTTTCTTTCCATTTTTGTATAATGCACACAGCACAAGAAGCGCAAAGGCAAAACTAATTACAATGTTGCAGGCAGATAAGGCGCCCCAGAGTCAGGAGTCAGAGTAAGAGTCCAGTTCCGAGTCCGACTTCGAGTTCGTGTCCAAGTGCCAGACGGAGTCGGAGTCGGAGGGATGTGGAGGGAATATGATTAAAGTTTGCCAGATGCGAGACAAGCGCTAAATTAAAAATGCTGCGGCATCTCTTTTTGGTGAAACGAAACTTATGGGGGTTTTTATAATGAGCAAAAGCAATAAAATGTGCGCTAAGGCGGCAAACGGTTCAAGGGGGCGTATGATTTATATTTGTTATTAAATCTTTAAATGACCATACTCGCTGAGCTATGAACTGCGTCCAACAACTACTTCTAGACACATTTTAAATGAGTTTTTAACTAAAGCAATTTAGAAAGCAAAAAAATTACAAACGAGGTCGCTGTAAGAATATTAGTAAGTAGCTGATATCTGTGCAGATGATGATGAACATAAATTAAAACTATCAAAGTCAATGCTTTGATCAAAGTTTGACCGCCATTACTCCTTAATCTAGTGCTGTACATAATTAAGACAGTCTCCCACTTGATTTCAAAGACCATTACCGATGCTTTGGGATGGAAATACTTGGCTTGCAACAATTTGAGGCAATCCATTCGACTGCAAAACAAACCCACTTGGCTGCTTTCAATGGTGCTATGCATTGAGTGGCATTCGATGTGAATGGAGTAACTTGCTCAAAGAGCCTCTCACATGGTTGTCGGGGGCAATGCGTATTGATTTAAATTGAATGCTGCTTGACTGTATCCGAAGCAGCTTTAACGCACAGTGACGGCAACAGCAGCAGCAACAAATAGTACTGCAAACAGTGTGATCCTGGACAGCCAAGCAGACAGCAAACAAGTTGACCACATCCGCAAACAAACTGCAGCAGCTTCAGTTGCTTCCAGCCTGCTGGCTGCTGGATGCTGAAGGCAACTGCTGGCTGGTGGCTGCTGGCTATTGGTCATGCTCGTGTATAAATATCGGAATAACCATTTGAAAATCCTTTTAAAATTATTTTGCAACTTGCGTCTTTTCGACGCCACAGAGTCCTAGAATCAACCCGATGGTTCTTGTCCTCCTTTTCTTTTTCGCACGAAGTATGTGCAAATTCCATTGCAAAGCCACATTATTCTCTTTATCCTTTGAAAGGAATTTTCCAAGTGCAATAACAAGCAAGCCAGAGAATGCAGACACTGAATGCACCAGCTATATAGCCACAACAACAACAACAACAGCAACAACAACTACAGTCGAGTTATCTTAGAGATGCTGCTGCAGTGGCTCAACATGTTTTTTGTTTGGCTTCAACTGAGAAATGTGCTTTTGTTTGGGGGCTCCGACTAAGCCTTAATCTGCAGGTAGTATACACAACTAGTCGAAGCCATTCAGAAATGTTGCCAACGTGCACAATGAACAATGGAATGCCAATAGCAAATGCTCCTCTTTCTTTTTCTATTTTTATTTTTGTTTTTTTTTTGGAGGTGGTAGAATGTGTGTTATACTCACTGCTTCGACTTCCTTGAAGACGCGTATTAGATTGTTGCCAGCCAGCTTGGCAATATCCCCTTCTGACCATTTATCCGACTCCAGTAAAGTGGCAAAAAGATGCGGATATTTGGAAACATCCTCCAGGCCTTTCGGCACACTACCAAAAACAAAAAGAAAAAGAGACAACACGAATTCACACATGAATATCTATACTACCTTAAAGTAAGAGATAGAGACAAAGAATACTTACAGATTGACGCCATCGTAGCCTGCTCCGATGCCCACATGGTCAATGCCGGCCACCTCTCGTATATGGTTTATGTGCGCTGAAAAGTAGGCAACAGAAATGGATTAAAGTTTTTTTTTCTCTGGTTTCTTTACGCAACACACACTTACCCACAACATCGTGCAGTGTCGCCTGTCCCGAGCAGCTGACAAAGTGCGGATAAAACGCAACCATAACGAGACCGCCGTTAATGGCCTGCAAAG
Organism: Drosophila ustulata; assembly: GCA_035047365.1. Taxonomy (NCBI): domain Eukaryota; kingdom Metazoa; phylum Arthropoda; class Insecta; order Diptera; family Drosophilidae; genus Drosophila; species Drosophila ustulata. The sequence continues at coordinate 22,456,763 of JAWNPT010000094.1, forward strand.
TAGAAAACCTCATTAGATTAATGCCAAGTTAATTGGCAATGGCTTTTATACGTACAATCCGCTGCAGCACATGATCCGGCACATTCCGGGAACTATTGCATATGGCATGTGCCGAGGAGTGCGAAAATATGAGCGGGGCTCGAGATGCAGCCAGAGCATCCAGCATTGTGGGCACCGACACATGCGACAGATCAACAATCATGCCCAGCCGGTTCATTTCCTTGACCACCAGCTACAAAAACGGAATAATATTTGAACATATTTTCGTTATTGTTTGCTGCTATTGTTTCATTTATTAATAAAGACGGAAAATAGCCTTCAGAATTGCACATATGCTAGTATTTCACACAATTGATTTTTTAGGGAATAATTTATTGGCATGCAATCAAATATTGTCATAAAAATGTTAAGTCTTGTTTGTGTTTGGCCGAATCAAATAAAATAAAACATATGTTATATAAATCAATAGCTTCAGTATTCACATATAAATTCACATAAATATGCTACGAGCTGCAATCAGAATTAATCCTACTTGAACTCTTCTGAAATTGAAAAAAATTGCAACTTACCAATGCGTTTATTAACGTATTATTAAAGAAAATAAATTCACATAAATCCCAATTTGTTTAGCTTTTGTTAGTTTTATTGGAATTGCAGTGAATTCGCAGTGAACAATGAACTGTGGTCAAATGTGTTTATCAGATTGAAATAATAAATAATACAAGCTCCCAAAAACAGCTACTGCAATTTCTGCTACTCAAACTCGCAAACTACTACAAATCACAATGAAATATACAAAAATGATATACTAATTGTAGACAACTGGCATGAGAATAATATATTTTAAAATATAAATGAATACATCACAAATTAAAACTAGCCAACAGCATAAACTTCAAATTCTCTTTTTTACAATGTGATGTATAAAGGTAAAACTAAAGTAATAAAGGAATAAATTCTTACATTAGCTTTACCTATAAAAATGCATTTTAATAAAAAATAATAAGTGATGCAAAAATAATGATTAAAATATAGAGTATAGACCCTCTGAATAAATCCTATATGTTGGTACAAATTAAACAAGCAAAATATTAATATGTGTTTCACAATTTTGTTTCATTTTATGTATATATGATTTGAAAATAAAACAATACAACACACTATATACAATAATTGATTTTCTTTTTGTAGCTTACCTTGCCGAACTGCGAGAGTCCACCGATGTGTGGATATTTTCCCGGTTCGTCAACTTTGCAGCAGTCCGCCCTGTAAGCACGACCAATGAGTATCATCGAGAACAAAAACAAACCTCTCAATTCTACGTACCAAGGTGTGTTGCAGGTGTGAGTGAGCGTCAGATAGCGGGCACCCAGCTGATAGAACATCCGGAGAACGCTGAGACTGGTGCCAATCGCATGGCCGCCCTCGACCCCAATGAGGCTGGCTATCTTGCCGGTGCGATGGGTCTGCTCGATGCCCGCCGCCGTGGTGACCAGGGCCATGTGATGGGGATAGAGTTGAACGAGGCGGCGTATCAGATCGATTTGCTCCAACGTCAGCTGCACGGCGTCCAGGTGCTGGGACGAGCAGGGCGCGTAGGCGGACCAGAACTGGGCGGAGACCATGCCCTCCTTGAGACGCCGCAGGTCGGTGTGACTCCAGGCGCTCGATGACCAGGGCGCCAGTTCGCGCAGGTCGCCGCCAAAGTGAAAGTCTTTCAGTTGATTCTTGAGGAACTTGCGGATGTTCCAGGGCAAATCGTTGTGGCCATCGATCAGCGGCACCTCCTTCAGCACATTGCGCACTCGTTGCATCCGATAATCGAAGTCGCTGTTGGCGCCGCTGCTGCCGCTGCTGGCGTTGGCAGTGGCGACAACTGTGCATTTTAAGATGGGCAAAACGAGCACCGGGAAGTAGACGAGCGTCAAGCAGTTGAGGCCACAAACCTTTGGCAGCTTCCTCGATTTCATTGCCCCCAGGAGCTAGCAGCACAGCACAAGCCACGCAGCACTCACATTGATGATGTTCGTCGTTCCCACTGCAACAACAACAACAACAACAACAACAGCAAATCACAATCACATCACAGTCGGAATCGAAATAGAAATCAAAAACCAAATTGGAGTACGAACACGAATTGCAAGCGAGTACATCAAGAATATTGCATGTGCTATCTGTCTATCTATAGGTTTGTTTGCTTAGACGCCCGATGGCTGGATGGCTGAATGTCGTGATTGAGCTATTGAAAGTTGTTGGCAAACAAATGCCATAAATGTAACGCCCATGGACTTCTGGTTTCGATGGATTCGACTAAGCCCCCACAAACATAAATAAAACTTTTCATATTTATTTGCAGAGCCAACTTCGATATCGAATGCATAAAAATGCACAATAAAAATGCAAAAATTATTTATAGCAAACTTTTTGCTAACGGATCAACTACAACAACAACAACAGCCACACCGAATATAAATAGTTTCCACCCCTGAATTTGGCCAGACAGAGACGGCAAAACTACTTTCCATGCATTTTTGGGGGATTTCAACTTGGCGGCGACTTTACTGGAGCGACAAAAAGTTTTCCCCCCAACTGCAGGTGGGCAACGTGGGCTAAATGTTGAAAGCAACTGATGTCGGGTTTTGGCCATGGGCTGTAAGTAGGTAGCATATGAGTAAGCCAAGTGGCTGACAGTCGCCCAAAGGCTATTGACCGTCTCTATCTCGGTCGTACTTGGATTTTGGGAGCACTTTTTCTTTGCGCCAGCAGTAAAACTCATTTCGTTTTCACAATTTTCTTTGCGAAACTCGAATTTAAGTTTCTCCCGCAGCTGAACAAAATGGCACACAACTCAACTGAACTAAACTACTCTAATAGTTTTTAATGCATAAGTCGAAAAACAGCAGAATAAACAGGCAGCTCAAGTATTGCAAAGACAATAAAGTTTAAGTGAGCTTTGGCGCTGAAATTGCTTGAACATAATAATTGGTGTTCAATGGATATCGAGACTGTTTGGCAGCTCAGCTTAAAGACGGTACTAAAGAGTGAATATTTCAGTTTGTAGTTTGGAAAGTTTGCAAAGATGAAATATTAATTATTCTCTTAACGAATTTAGCTTTTTGTTTTGATTAACGAATAAGTGAAAAGCTTTTTGAATGACTTATTGGAGAACTGAAATGATAGAAGATAATCTGGCTAAATTAATGCGAATATATCTGCACGCCAATAATTAAAAAAAAGCGTTAGCTTTTCCAATAACTTATTCGGATACTTTATCGGCATTAAATATAAATGATTGCCCAATTAAATAATAAAGATAAATGACTCAACTAATTCTCAGAATGATCTCTTTGTTGCAGCATAAGTTATTGACCCAGTTAAAAGCAGTACAGATTAAGTGAAAAATATAGCATTTGCTTAGTTGATTTATAGAAGAATTAGGAACAAAGAAAATTGCCAGCATAAATGAATGCGAAAATTTGTGCAAACCAATAATTGAAATTTGTTGAACAATATCTGGCATAAGCTGAGTTCAGTTGCGAAAATCATTTAAGCAATACTGAAATTGAAAATGTTTTGAAATGAACGAGAGAAGTTTTCAGTTTTGTTTATTAGCTCCATTATAAAATGAAATAGCACGTTAAACTATCGTTTCACTAAATGTTTCTTTTTGCTTTGTTTTAAAAATATCTTGAATTCCGGCATGGCAATAACAGCCGAGGCATGCGTCGTATTATTGTGGCATTGTGTCTGTCTGTCTGGATGTCTGTCTGTCTGTCGACGGTCGACGAGTTGTATTTTCAAGATTTGCCATTTGCAACATTTTTTTCGTGCAATATACAATTTTTCATTTGCACAGAGTTCATATATGAGAACTGCTGGTATGCACTTTGTGGAGCATACAAATAGAGAAAATAACAAGAACCAAAGAGCAGAGAACTGGAAGTGGATGTGCAAGAGGAAGAATTGGATGACGATAGGGATATGGCAGGGATGTGGATGTGGATGTGGATGTGGAAGAAAGAAGGACACGAATTCGTATGTTGATTTTCATGGTCTGCTGCTTGGGAACAAAATGGAAACATTCCACTCTACAAAGTTTGAAAGATATCTTATCTGCTCTGTTTGCTCTCCTTTATTTGCATTTTCTGGTGCCCATTTGAAGTCATTTTTATGCTTAACATTTGCGGTGTGCGTTGGCTTGGGTTCTCGACAAAGATCTTTAATATTTCGCCTTAAACGAAATTATGCAAAAAATTGATAACAAGCAACAACATTGAACTGTGACAAGGGCAACGAACGAACGAAGCAAAACGTGACACAAGCGCAACGCACGAATTATTAACACAACAACGACAACACGCAAAGGAGCTAAATGAACATCTATTGGGTTAACAACAACAACAACAACAACGCCAACAACAATTGTTGTAACAACAACATTGAAAGCCAGACAAACAACAAGAGACTGCGAAATCGAAAACGTTTGACGCTTCGTTAAACATTTATGCCAGTGACAGGAGCAAGGACCAAATACCAAACACCAAGGACGAAGGACGAGTATTTGATCTTTAATTAAATTGCCATACTGTTCATTTCTCTGCTACCAAATGCAAAAAGGACTTCAAATGGAATACTCAAACACAGTCAAAAGCTGCAACAATTAAAATATCACAGAACAATAGAAAATACGTTAAATACTTTTGATACCCTTGTTCCCCTTGCTTTGTATCCTTTTTTCCCATTTCAGATTCCAGTGAAACAACAGAATTGACTTTAATTTGGGAGCATCTTTGAGTAAATATTTTTTGCTTTCTTTAAAATTCCTGTTGTACAGTAAAATTGGTTTTAATGTGTTTGCTTAAAAAAGGAGAATATTTATATGCCTTTTTTAACGATTTTAAACCTCTTCTGCGATTTTGGCAATGTGAAATATGAAATGAAGCATTGTCAAAAATGCATTTAAAAAAACATATGTGAAGAGAACAGTTTATTTATAGTATTGGTGTCCCATTAAATATAACAACTGATAATCATTTAAACAAAATTTAGATAATCTGTGAATAGTAAATATTTATAGGTATTTATTGTATTATTGATGTCACCTTAATTACAACAAAAGATAAACAATGTGGCAGACAACAATTAAAAAAGAATAGAATTTTGAATAGCAAATATTTGTCGGTAAATAATATGTGAATAATAATCAATGTGGGAGGGAGTCAACAGTTATAAAAGTGTAGATAACAGTTTATGAGTAGTGAATATTTTTCAGTTTATGCTGCACAAAATTCAACAATCTAAATTGCATTAAGAAAAGATGTTGTTTTATGTAGAGACAATGCAACATTATTTGCTTGTCTCTTTACTGCAATTAGGGAGTATTTACTTGTGGGAACATGCGACGCAAAATTGGTAGCTTGTCAGTTGGCAACTGGGCGAATGCAGAGACAAACGTACTTTCACATACGCACACACACATACAGAGACACACACTCGCTGGGAGCCAGACAAAATGGGCGCAAGGATAACTGCGTACAACATTGCGTATGCGCGTTGTCATGCAGCGATGGGGGAAGTGGGCGGCGAATCGTACATTTATTGCAACATATAAAACATTATTTTGCATGGCCTCAAAAAGGAACGGCGCATAACCGACACATAAAAAATATAAGGAAAAAAAAATGGAGCGTGCGTTGGAAAATTGCTGCAAGGAAATGCGACGTCGTCCGCATCGCAGTCGTTGTCGTTGTCGCAGTCGTTGACGTTACTGTGACTCTGACTGCAGTTGGTATTTCATACAAAGTAGCAAGCAAATAAATAAAAATAATAAAAATACTTTTCTTTCAACATTAGCGCAGCGTTTAAGGAAGTGGCTGCCGCTGAGAAAAGCGTCCAGAGTCACCCGCTGGCTTGTGAGTTTGTCGTTCTTCATTTTCATTTTCATTTCCATGCCGGAGCCAGGCAAGGAAACGTGCCGTAAACTACGCCAGACAATCAAAATGCATTCATGTGCGCTTACTTAACGTTATTTAAAATCAAGCTCCCCTCCTGCCCTGAGTTCTCTCCCTCTGGCCGGGCTTAGAGACCCTTCGGGTCGAGTAGCTGCCTTCTTTTCATTTGCTTTTGGCTCCTCGGACTCGAATTCATTCATTGCCATTCATGGCATTCAATACGAATTGTAGCAAGGCATCAGTGGCTCACAATTTCCACGCCTCGACTTCAGTCAGGCATTCCTTTGCCTTCGCCTTGCCGGGGGAAAATGCCACAAGACCTGCACAAAAATTTGTTAGCCTGAATGCCTGGCAATAATAATAATAATAATAAGGCGTAGCGTGGCGTTGGGTTTCCATCGGGTGCTTTAAGTAAAGCCATCTGCCAGACTTCCAGCAATTTTCCATTTTAATGGGCATCATAAAATATTTAAGAATTATTACATGCCAACAACTTAACTGATCTCGTGCTCAGAGCAGGGTCTCAAAATATTGCCAGCAGATTAACAGAAAATAATAAAAAGCATAAATATTAAACACAAAACAGAAGGCTTAATATTACTCACTGAATAAGTGCACTTGTTTAAAATTAAAAATACTTCATAATCTATACTCTTGAAAATTAAGATATTAATAATAATAATTTCGAATTGAAATTTGATATCGTAACGAACTTTTTAAAGCTCATTCAAATGTATCTCATGAGCAACGCTTTAAGCAATTAAATGAAACCCAGGAAAATATTTACAATGCCGCCAGGTTACCGCGATGAATCGTTTACGATTCTATCGGGGGAGGAGGGAGTTCGCAACGCACTTATTTCCATAAGCCATAAATTCTAATTTCAGTCCAATTTCAATAAGAACTCATGAGAAAAATGAAAGTAACCATACGGCATAAATTAATTTAATGAAAGAGCAACAAAAAGGTGCCGCATATTGTGCAAAGTACGAAAAAATGTAGCAACTTATTTGGAGAAACACACAACGGCACCTGATGTTTTGCTTTCATTTGATTTTTTCTTTTATTATTTTTTGTTGCTTTGCTTTTGTTGTTGTGATTTTGATTATTTTGTGCTTATTTCATTCCATTTTTGTTGGCAGTAAACAACTGAAGAGAACTGTGATACGGTAACTTGTGTGTGTGTGTGTGCTTAGGCATGTGCATAAACAAAAATATGGCACACTTTTTGGGGCAGCACCAATACAATGACAAGCAGCAACTACAACAAGAAAACAACAGCAACAACAACAACAACAACAATGAGGCGCCCTTCAGGCATGCGTGCGTAAGAATGAATTGAAATTATTTTACAACATTTTCATGTTTTCTGCTGTTGTTTGATTTGCCTTTTGCCATTGCCTTTGACTTTGCTTTGGCAGTTGTTTTGTCCTTTTTTGCTTTTTATTTCCTTTGGCATGCATAATTTATGCACGAGTTGAAAACCAATTGCAAAACCAGTGCTAAAAGGTTTAAATGTTTGCCCCAAAATGGCCCCAAAGATGCTGCCACTAGTTTGCGAGCATAAAATCACATATTACTTTGGCCAACACAAATGGTTACATTTAATATCCACAGGCAGCTTAACTACAGAAATACATACATCCACCAAAGAGAAAGTTAAATTATACAGTACAATAAATATTATTTGAGGCGTGATTAAATTTATTCTATCCTAAAATGTATTAAAATATTTCTGACTCTTGGTGAGAATAACTAAAAATATATTTGAAGCACATGGACTTGGCTTAAGAGAATAAGAATATATTTCCGATTGAGTTTGATTGCATAGTAGTTGAACATGTGCAACAGTTTATGATTAATTGATCAACTTTAATTATTAATATTTATGCGTATTCACATTATGTATTAACAGTTAAAACAAATCGTTTGCAATTCTTTACTTTTTTTCCCGTTTCAACTTGTGGAAAAAAAAGTAGTTTTTTTACCAACATGGCAGCGAGTTAAAAAGTTGTGTTATCATTTAATTAAACTGATTTATTTGCCTAATAATATTACATATTTATGGTTATGATGTGTTATTTTACTGCATTTAAAACTCAATTCCGAACTTAATTAAATAAATGCAACGAGAATTTTCGCAGCTAGGCATTTCTCATTGCTATATTGTCGCTGTCCAGCCCTCAGATAAATTCCCTTAATGTCAAGTGTGTCATAAAATACAAATGAAACAAAAAGTCAAAGCTCAAGCACTGTCCTGAGACTTGACCATGGCTCACAAGCACCTGCTGAAAGGTAACAAGCGTTTATGAAATCAACAAACACAGCACAAGGGGTGAACGACAGAAACATAACAAAAAGTGAAGGGAGAAAAGGAGAATAAGAATGAGGATGAGGATGAGAGGGTAAGCTCAAAGTTCAAAGCAAATTGTTGCGGAAGGCAAAAATCAACATTATCATCAGCAGGCAGGATGATACTCAAGCACCAGCTATAGGATACTCATTTCCACAAATGCAGACGACTTGGCGGCAACAAGGAGGGACAACAAATACACTCACACTCACACAAACAAAGTGCTATTAAATGGCATTGTCTGTGTGTGTGCGGTATGTGGCGATGGTTCGGGTGAAATTCTGGGTGAAATTGGGTGACTTGACAACGCACAGCATTCGCATGTCGCCTGCTGCATATTAATGAAGTGGCTGCCAGTCGCTGCTCGCTGCTCGTGGCTCGTTGCTCGTTGCTGCTGGGCCAAACTGAACTGAACTGCTGAACTGAACTGTGGCTGAACCCAGTATCACTCATCAATTTCTCAATATTACGAATTTGGCAGCCAAAAATCTGCATATGAACCGCAAGGGTACACAATGTGGCATGTACCAATTTATATGTATAGAAATACACACAAACTCACACACACACTCACACTCGTAGATGTGTATGTGTTGGTACATTTATTTGTTTGGCAGGATTTATGGGCATTTATGCTTACCAAAATTGTGCAAACTATTTAACATGCTCTCCAGCGTGTGGCTTTTTTTTTGCTTTAATTCCTTAATTCTACACTTTTTACTTTGCTCTTCTTTTGTGTTGGTATTTAATCTCGTTTCTTACACTTCACTTGTAATTCACATAATTTTCTTGCATTAACTCTGGCACGCCAAGAAAATCGCGTAATTGTTGTCGCAGTCAACGCTCGAGGGCAATGGCAGGCACGGCGTATACGTAACGTAACGTAATTTGCGTGTTTTCTGGCTATACGTATGCGTGTGTATGTGTGTGTGTGTGTGTGTACGCAAGGCGAATGCAACACGTGTGGCACGTTGATAAAGCAGCGCGTTTGCCACACAACCCAACCGGCCGACGCACAAATTTCAACTGAAACTGAAATGGCGACAAAATGCGAGACAAGGACTCGCCGCAGTCCTGCCCACGACGAACACGAGCCACGATGCCACGAACTACGAAGCCAACCAAGCGACGAGCGTGGAGCATTTTTGAGAGCAAGGACAACAGAGAGACTGTGGATGCGGATATAACTGTGGCTATAACTGTGATTGCGATTGTGGCTGCTGCATTAGATAAGAGCACGCGACATGAACTTAGCATAGCCATCAATTGGACAACTCCGAGACACTTACTTATGGGCTTAACATCGAGGATTACAACGCAACTATCTTGATTGAAGTTAGCTAAATCAATTCGGCTGTTAAACTGCTATCTGAAGAGTTTAGTTCTTAAAGGCTTCAAACTTTGTTTGTTGCAAGTTTAAACATGCCAAGCCGAGGATAAAGCAATAGCGAAGAGCGCAACTTCGAGAGAGTGTGCGTGAGAGCAAAGTAAAGAGCATGAGCGTTATTTTTGGGGATTATTCTCTTTGAGCCACTTTTAATGTGGAATATTGGGAAATTTGCGACTCTTTTAGTCAGCTGTTTTTGTTCATTTTTTTACTGTTTGATTGAGTTCTTTCACATTGTAGGAGGTCAGGCATGTTTTCAAGTGCTTTGTTATTAGCGCTTGCGGAATTAAAAGGAATTTGCGTGAATGAGTAATTGTTAATTCCTAATTCCTGAATTACTCTTAAGTTTTTCTCGTTAATTTCACAGTAAATTATTTATCTATCTATAATAAACTGTCTATGGCGACATACATATAAACATAAAAATCCATTATTCCCTTATTTACTATAATATAAATATTACCGATGAACAAAAATGGAATATATGGAATATATATATACATACATATATGCATTACAATAAAAATTAGTTTTAATGAAAAAAAATGTCCACATTTTTGTCTTAAATAAAAACATCACATTTTCAAATTCAATTTATCAAGCAGTGCTAGCGGTTCAGATTCAAATTCCAACGGCAGGCATAACTTGTCAAGCAGTTGAAGTTCAAAATCAAAAAGCGTGTGTTAACAAATTTATCAAGCAGTGTGCACTGCTCGCCACAGCTGATTGAGCTTGACGCGATATTCACGTCAAAACAAAAAGCTAAGCAATTGCGCGCATCGCAAGCTTTAAGATACCGCGAGCTTTTGGTATTTTACATTTAGGCACAAAGAGTGCATTCTATTTATCAACACCGAACGACCTCCAAACAACCTTTTGACGTTTTGCTTGCCCACATTCGGCCGCCTTTTACTTATTTCACTTTGGAATTTCACGTCGACGCCGCAGTCGATAGCCCAAAAATAAAAGTGTCCCCTATTTAACTCCAGTGCAGCAGCAGCAGCAGAGCCAGCCGGTAGCCAGCAGCAGAGCAGCGAAAAGCAAAACACCCACACAGTTACAGTTTCCAGATCGGTGAGTGCAGAAGTGTCTTCCCGCAGTGTGTGATAATAAAGAAAAAATATCAAATCAAATTAAATAAAATAAAATAAATAAATAGGAAAAAAACGCAGTTCGTTATCTCGTAATCATATCAAGTGCATAGCCTGTTTTTTTCTCACTTTGGTTTCGTAATCATTTTGCCCTGCTTAAAACAAGTTACAAGTTACAGAACATTCTCGGTGTAAGCGATTGAGTGCGGGTGCATGTGTGTGTGTGTGTGTGTGGGTGTACGATAGACTGGAAATTTTCTAACTACGAGTATTTTATGACTGCTTCTCGAACTTTGAGGCTCTATTTGCACTGCTTATCAACGTCGTTGACCTATGCAACCGATTCAAATCCGATAAGAAACCTGAGCGCGCCATCCGCTATCGGATAACATTTGAAATGCCGGCTCAACCGGCTCTTCCATGCAGAGTTCATCTCTTTCTCGCTCTCTCTCTGCATGTTCAACTAAATTTTCACTTATGGGTTCATTTGCTTCTTGGCAGCGTTTCAACTGCAATTTGCAGTCTACGTCGCCGTCGTCGTCGTCGACGTTTTCTTTATATAAATAGTTGTCTCAAATGTTAGATGTACATTCGCATTTGTATTTTCAATTATCTATATCCATGAATTTAATTAGCTTTCGTTTAGTTCTCAATTAAATGTCGTCATCGCACTGCGTTTGTTGACTTTAGCATCAATTGTCTTTGTTTTTCCTGCTCTGAGAAACGTTTATTCAGCAATTGATTTCACATGATAAAGGGAGAGATAAAAAGGTACAGAGAGAAAGAGAGAGAGAGAGAGCAGATGTGAAGTAAATAAATTATATTTGCTTCACTCGGGTGTGGTTGTCACTTCAGCAATTTATCTTTGCTTAGATTTTGGCTTTACATAAGAGAGTGATCCATAGAGAAACAAATAAATAGAGAGAGAGAGAGTGAGAGTGAGAGCGAGAGAGACATCATATTGTTTAGGGGTGGCAAAAACATACATATATAACCAAATACATAATATATATGTTCACGTTAAGACGCAAAACAAGTTTGTGAATGAAACCAGTTCCTTTTGCCTTCCTAATAAAAAAAGATTTTGCTAGCAGGTCAATCTTAGGCAGCAAAAAAAAAAAAAAAATGATAACAATATTTAGTTGAATTAAAATAATCTTTACTAGAATAGTTTTAGCATTTAATGATCATTCATTAAACTTTTAATTGCACTATAAAGAGCTTAAAGGCAGAATATTTTCAGAAAATTCAAATTCGCTTTCACTCTTACGCATGAAATTTTATAAGAAAAGTGAAAACGATTAAAGTTAATGGAATATATCTATATAAATATTTTTTGTCTGCCTCAACGAAAGAAAGGTGCTGAAAAGAGATTTGATCATCATCAGTCTAACGACAACAGCTGTTTTGGAGGCCCTTCTCTGTCTCTCTCTAACTCTTCTCTTTTTCTGTATAAGTATTTGTCAACTTTTCTTCGCACTTTGTTCTCTCTCCATCTCTACTTTTGACGTCAGTTGAGCTACATAATCGTCGTCTGCCGCCCTAATCATCATTAAATACTATTCTTCTACTACATTCGATTAATCAGAGCGTTGTCGTAGCTCGTTTTGTTCTTTTGACCTAGTGTTGATGACTGACGGCGAGAGGAGGCGGGCCCTGATTATTGTTGATACAACAACATCCTGAACAAGTCTCGTTATGATAACGTTCCCAATGACTTTGTCTATATGGGGGCTCGTTTATTTCTTGTTTTGCTCCTCTGCTGAAGGTTAAAGATGTTAACTGCTTGACAACAGGCAGAAAGCACATCAATTGTTGTTCCACAAAGTTTCCATAATTTTCGAAAAATTACTATATATTCGTTTTTTTTATCAACTTGTTTTTTTAGCAGCAGCTCTACACACAACGTCACGTATTTATTATACACATGTGTCTATTTTATTTTTATACATATACACATATGTACAATATATTCTCGTGATATCAGCAGCAAATTAGTGTTGTTGTTGTTCTATGTTGTCGCTGCTGTTATTGTTGTTGTTATTGTTGTTGTCATGCGTCGCTTTGTGGGGTTCGCGTTTATATTTATTCGTGGCGTATTTTGGGCTACATTCAGTCTTCGATCGATTGCCGGCTCGTGTAGGTGTGTGTTCAAAAAAGTGAATCAGCTTTCTTTATACTACTTGTTCAGATCCAAATATATATAAAAGTATATATATAAATTTAGAGACCTTTCTTCTTGAAGTGTTATTCATCAAATTGGGTCTTAGAAGTAAACAAAACGTTATTTATGTAGTTTATTGGGCACTATCAGTTGAGGTTGCTTTAATCAGTCGCTGGAATAGTCACCATATATACCTAAATATATACTATATACATTGTATTAGCAGTGCGTGGATTTTCAATGTCAAACAAGTCAAGCAGCCGCAACATTGCAACTTTGTTGTATCCGAAACTTTTCTCTACTTATCGCTTCCCTATCCTCGTTCCCTCTCTTTCTCGCACACACACTGTCTGCGACTCTCTTTCGTGCCACACGCGCGCCACACGAATTTCTGCTGATTTCAACAACTAAAATTTGTATAACCGTTTCGTAAGCAACACGTCACAAATTTCGCGTTAGCAACATTTAAGCGCAGCATGTTGCCTGACCTTGTTCAATGTCAAAGCGAGGAGCATGCGCCGCATGCCGCTAACATCACGCAGCAGAGCAGCTTCTATTGAAAGTGAAAGCGAACGTCACGTCACAAATGCGAGGGTGACTTGCCCCCTAATCCCCCCTGCCCCCGCCCACTAGTCTGTAATATACATATTTCGATGCCTACCGGTTTGATTACATCAGTGAATGAGGTTGTCGTCCGATTCGCACGTCCGACTTGGCTCAGTTGCTAGCAAAGCATTGTCGAGGTTGGTTGACTCTTCGAGCAGTTCCCCTAAAAACAGTTGAAACTAATTAAAAACTAGGGCTTATAAGTAATCTTCAAGCGATATGTTGAAATAAGTGAACTTTAACTGAGGCAATAAAGTTGAACAAAATAAATAACTACATAAATGATGCAGTTGCAGTGAAGAAATTAAATAGGGAAATTAAGTGAACAAGTGATTTAAGCAAGCAGAAGTTGTTATATACTTTTGCATATTGAGTGAAAATTTCTCCTGTTAAGAAAACAAGAGCTTAGCAACATTTCGTTGTCAACATTTATGTGTATTTGCTAACGAAATGTTGCCAGCAATCAGAGTTGCGCTCTTCAAATCACACTCTCTCTAAGTTTTGCTCTCTCGCACTCTCTCTTTCTTTATCTGTTTGCTACTGGAAACAGCTGAGCATCTGACTAGCTTTCAAAATGTATTCATAATGCTCATGATTGATAGGCGTTGATATATTTATTCAAACACATACAGATACAATTAAGTAGAACGTCAGCACACCGAAAATTGTAGTGTTATTTCCATTTTTTAGTTTTAATTAGGACTCTAGAAATTCATCGTTTAGCCAACAAAATGTGTCTCTCGCAGACCGCACTTATTTATCAAATTTTAACAACAAAATGGTCTCGTGTTTTGCAGAACTATACGCGAATCTCAAACATGACCACATACTTCAACTACCCCAGCAAGGAGCTGCAGGAGGAGCTCAAGACCATCGCCCAGGCGATCGTCGCTCCCGGCAAGGGAATCCTCGCCGCCGATGAGTCCGTGTCGACCATGGGCAAGCGCTTGAAGGACATTGGCGTGGAGAACACCGATGAGAACCGTCGCGCCTACCGCCAGCTTCTGTTCACCACCGACGACAAGCTGTCCGAGAACATTTCGGGCGTGATTCTGTTCGACGAGACTCTGTACCAGAAGGCCGATGACGGCACTCCCTTCGTTCAGCTGCTGAAGAAGAAGGGCATCATTCCCGGCATCAAGGTCGACAAGGGTGTTGTGCCACTGTTCGGCTCCGAGGATGAGTCCACCACCCAGGGTCTGGACGATTTGGCCGCCCGTTGCGCCAAGTACAAGAAGGAGGGATGCGACTTCGCCAAGTGGCGTTGCGTGCTGAAGATCGGCAAGAACACCCCCTCGTACCAGTCGATTCTGGAGAACGCCAATGTGCTGGCCCGTTATGCCTCCATCTGCCAGTCGGAGCGCATTGTGCCCATCGTTGAGCCCGAGGTTCTGCCCGATGGTGATCACGATCTGGATCGCGCCCAGAAGGTCACCGAGACCGTTCTGGCCGCCGTCTACAAGGCGCTGAACGATCACCACGTCTACCTGGAGGGTACTCTGCTGAAGCCCAACATGGTCACTGCTGGTCAGTCCGCCAAGGTTAAGAACACACCCGAGGAGATTGGCTTGGCCACCGTCCAGGCTCTCCGTCGCACCGTGCCCGCTGCCGTTCCCGGTAAGAACTCTCAGTTTGATGCAATACTTTGTTGTTTACTAATTTACTCTATTGACTAGGCGTCACCTTCCTGTCTGGTGGTCAGTCTGAGGAGGAGGCCTCCGTCAACTTGAGCGCCATCAACAAAGTTCCTCTGGTTCGCCCATGGGCTCTGACCTTCTCGTACGGTCGTGCCCTGCAAGCTTCCGTGCTCCGCGCCTGGGGCGGCAAGAAGGAGAACATCGGTGCCGGCCAGAACGAGCTGCTCAAGCGCGCCAGGGTAAGTTTCACATTTACTTCACTCCAGACATTGATTTCTTGGGCCTAACTGAAGAATGGGTTTAGACTTAAGTCATTTAGCTGTGGTTGTAAGGCTGGGTTTTGTCATCTCGGTTGCTTTCCCGCTCCCAAACTAATCCCAATTCATCCTTTACTAATCATCCTCATTTACTACCTAACCAACATTATCATCCAGGCCAATGGCGCCGCCAGTTGTGGTTGCTATGAAGCCGGCTCGGTTAAAGGCGCTGCCGGCGATGCTGGACTTCATGTCGAAAATCATAAATACTAATGCAAGAACTCACTATTTGACGAACAAATCCATTTTAATTCAACTTTTAATTGCGAGTCACGAATAACAATAACAAATTTCAAGTAACTGCACAATAATATGGAACGAGCTACTTTAATAATTATAAATAACTACAATTTAAATGTGTAATTTACCATTGGAAATAAAAGTGAATCACTATAACATCATCCACTCATTTACATTCACTTACTCATCTGTATGTTGTTACTAACACCACGTTGCTTGTTGTTTATGATTATCCTAATGCACACTTTTCTTTTATTAATCCCAACCAATTCCCGCTTCCTTTTCTGTTCTATATTTCTTACCCGCACCATTCAATCGAATCGCATCGAAACAGGCCAATGCCCAAGCTTGCCAAGGCAAATACGTGGCCGGTTCGATACCCTCGTATGCGGCCAACGCCAGCCTGTTCGTTGCTGGCCACAAATACTAAACACAAAAGTCCTTCAGCCAATGCAAGTGCAATAGCTCTAACCTAACGCGGCCCGCTGTCTTAAAACCAATTGGCGATCAGACTACAGAACATTCCAGAGAGCTGCAAACACACACACAGAAATGGAGATATCAAAATTTCTTTTACACTCTTTCATACCTTTTTAATTTTTATCTTCTAAGTCTACAATTAGAATTTTTATAATAAAACAATCTTAAGCAACACGTCTTAGAATGTTCGTTAGGTTACATTTTTATTGCTTTGCAGCGGGGAATATTTAGTTTAAGATAAATATAGAATGTATTATTACAAAATGTATAATCACAGAGGAGTATGCGCTAAAATGGTAATCAAGGAACTGCCACATTTTGTAAATTGCATATTTAACAGTGCTTGCCAAACTGTAAACTTTACTTTGTGCAGCCATGAATATTTTAACATGGCTTAAAGGCAGTAATTGGCTAGCGCGCACACACACACACACATACACAGCGGACCGGACACAAGGCGTACACATAATTGTGTGAATTACCAGCAGTGAATTACGGGTCGGGTTCAACTTTTGCCTGTGGCGCTCAAAGGGAATGGAAACCTTTGCCGCCGTCCCTTTTTGTGCGTCGCCGAGCTGCGCAGCGCAATTATCCGTAATCGAATGAACTTTTTGCTCAAAAGACTTGTAAATTTAATTTACAAAAACTTTTCCACGTGTGGGCGTGCAAGCCTGAAAAGGCTGCCGCAAGGTGAAAAATCAAAAAATATGCGCAGCTTCAAGTTTACAGTTCAGCGAGCCATGCCAGAAATCACAGGAAAGTTTGCAGCATTTTGCGTGAGCGTCAAGTTATTTATAAGCATTTTTGTTGGATAGGAATTTCTTCTTTTGGGGTTTTACCAAAATTCTCATTTAATTAACACTTCCTCTTTATCTCTCTCTCTCTCCCTCATCACAGGCTAACGGCGAGGCCGCTGTGGGCAAATACGTTCCCGGCAGCGCTGGTGGCGGTTCCGGTTCCCTGTTCATTGCCAACCACGCCTACTAAGGTGGCCGCTAACGCAAATGCAGATAATAATAAGCGAGTTGCTGGAAACATCACTTTTCGGCAATTCTCATTATTTATTTTCTAAGTTACACGCAAGCAAAAAGCTAATGAAAAGCATGCAGAAAAAAAGCAAAAAAAAAATGATGATGGATCACAAAAATTGTTGAGAAAAAAAAAGAATTAATAATTATGTTTATGAGACGCAATTTTACTTTTAGTTGTAAGCACAAAAAAAAATGTTGAAGTTATGCAAATTATAAAAAATATTATTAATATTTAAAATTATGAATTTTTGTAATTCATTTCATTGTTTAAAATGCACTTGTTTAAACGTGTCGTAAATCGAAAGAGGAAAACAAATCAAACAACATCAAGGAAAACAAAAACCAACAACAACAACAAGAACAACAAACAACAAGCAACAATTAATGAACAATTCAACTTTTAAACATTGAAATCGCATGTGTTTCTTATGTTTCTAATTATATCATATATATTTTTCAACGTTTGTAAAAAAAAGCAATGAGAAAATGTTTTTTTTATAATTATTATTATTATTACACTTTATATTTATGATTACGATTATAATTATAAGTGAAGACGCAAATAAACAATACACAAACACTAATTAAACAAAAAATACCTTTAATCGAGAACAAACCAAATAATTATCAACTTACACAAGTTGATATGCATACACATATATATACATGCAAATATTGAAATTGTTATTGCTAAATGGTTGAAATTATTAACAAAAAATAACGATACATAATAATAATAATATGGTGACTTCAAAAATGCAGTTGAAAGCTTATTATTATTATTGTGATTAACCCTTGTATTGATAGCCACCGAGGTATTCCCATTTGATCGCTTGAGTTCATCATGGAGATTAAGGGAAATCGATGCTGATAAATTACTAACCCCATATATATATCTAAATATTTATATTTATGATTCATATTATTATGTGTTATTCAATTTGATTACTATATATTTCTGCATATCGTTGTTAATCGAAACATTTTAGATGCAAGCAAAGCAAATAATATTACATTTATAAGCGATGATTTATGATTTTAGAAAAGAACATACGAAAACGAAAGAAAGGTATAACTCATTTATTAAAACCTGAAATCCTGAAAGCGAAACGTACAATAACAACATGTAAAAGCAACAACAACATGTTTCACTTAACATTAACCAAAATACAGAAAAAGAAAAACAAATCAACAACAACAATACGATTATATTAATAATAAGGGCCTTGAACGAACATCATTCAATAAAGAAAACCTTATAAAAGAGCAAACCAACAAATCTATTTTTTTTTTCAAATTTCATTTGATGTAACTTACAGATGTATGTATGAATATAGTTATGTATTTACACTGTATTTACACATTCGTTGCATACATCACGGTGCTGGTTACGAAGTTTACAGTTTGGCAAGCACTGGGCGCAGTAACTATGCAACGATTTATAAACATTAGCTCTATTTATAGCAGTTGTATTTATTATATGCTTTGATTCAATATATATTTAGTTACTGTGCATACTTTATTTTTAGCTCAGGTGAAATTAACGTATCACGAATACTTATATTATATGCGAAAAGATTTACAATGTGTGCAATAGAGGCAAGTACTTGAGCTATACGTTTTATTGACAGACCAAAACAAAAAACCAGAAGTAACCATAAACAAAATAATAAAACTACTGTTGAGTGTGTTCGACTGTGAAATACCCGGTAATCATTTCGAGTAAACGCAAAACATTTATTTGGCTAACAGTGTCAAAGCGACTTGACTCGCTAAAATATTATTAATAAAATGTTTTTAGTATACAGATATAACATTTAGTATATAATATACCATAAACGGTCACATTGTCAATCCAAGCAACCAACTTCGAGCTACTTAGTTAATTCTTTAATAACTGCTAAGTTGTTTGTCTGATTGCAACCAAATTTTCAGGAAGTATAGTCATAATCTTTTTAACAATTATTGTGTCCTTCTAGACTCTAGATTAATTTTAGAGTATTTTTATTACAATAGTAGTCTTGGTAGATAACACTATTATGTTGAAATATTGATACTAAAAGTCATGTCAACCACAATCGTTTTATGCCAATGTCAGTTGAAGAAAGAGATAAATTGTAAATATATATTTTTGATATCGAACAGCAAGCGGTCAAATTGAATTATTTTGAGCATATGTATTTAGTAAACTATTGTTAAAGCATCAAAAGTTTTTGTGAAACATTTTTTAAATATTTTCCAACTTTTCTTTGTGCAATTACTCTTTCCATACATTTCTACGAATTGTATAATTACTTTTCCATACTCGTTTTTGCTCTAGAACATTTATTAAATCATGCATCTGCTAACGAACATAAACTTTGTTGTCCACAACGCAGTATGTGGCAATACGCTTCAAAAGTTACCTAAGTGGGCAAAGTGTAATATTGGCTACTAGGAATCCTTGCCCGCATATTCTCATATTATGCAACTGCCACCCAGCACCTGACACTCAAAAGGAGAAACCATAAACAGCAGCAAGAGTTGAACTTTTCTGCAGTGCTATTAATAACAATAACAAAGTGGAATTTCCGATTCGGTACAACAATTGTTGCTGTTGTGGATTGCTTCCTGTCGTTTTTTCTTTTCCCAGAATTTTTATTGCGTTACCATTTTTTGATGCTCTCCGTTGGCAATCAATTTGGAAATTTCATTTTAATGAAATGTTTGCACATTACGAGTACTTGTGCTTCATTGAGTAACTGGCAGTCTGCAGGCTCCGCATCGACACGAGCCTACGAGTACTCAGGTCTGGTATTGTATCTCGGTTGTTTAAATTAAGATAACCAAGCTCAATGATATGAGTATTTATATATTGTTTTGCGTGCGCTGACATTACAATTATTCAGACAATCACTTCAATAGCGAGACACTGTGAGCAGACACCTAAAAGTAGCCGCAATTTATTTTGATTTTTTTTTTTCACTTTGTATGAAATATTTCTGGTCTCAATTTCAATTAACAATTTCCTTCATTGCAAATGCAAATAAAAACAGACAAAAGGCAGCGTAATCTGTGCAATGCTCCGCATTTCAATGTTGCTGCCAGCTGCTGTTGCTTTGGCTGTTGCTATTGGGCTGTCTGCAGCTGCAGCGACTGAGAGCAAAGTTCCCTTAATCAGAATCAAATAAAATGCACAGAGAGGTAGACGAAAAGACTGAGGGACAGACGGACGGAGACAGACACGGCGACGACACTGAAAACCGCGACAAAGGCTACATCAATGTAGACATCCATATTTGACCATCCGACATGGTCAGTTTGATTGCGAAATATTATATACCCTATCTGATTGAATTACACAATAAGTTACATATTTGCTCCACATTCTTATCAGTCTTTCGTAATAAGTATAAATAGCAATAATTTCCATTTTAACAATACTTCTATATCAGCAAAGAGTATTTAAAATGCGTCATATTACGCGATAGGTTTTTCTCTTGTTGTGGTTTCGGTTTGGCATCTTTTTGATAAACACCATTCAACAGAGTTTTTTTTTTTGATGTTTATTGTACATGTGCATTAAATTTACTGAAATTACTTTATGCGCCATTGTAATGCAATTGAAATTGACTTATTTTCAGCTGGCAAATTGCCGCATTCATTCAGGTCATTGCGATTCAGCAATTGCCCAAAATTGAATAATTTATATGCAATAAATTTCATATTTAAATACAATATTTCAAGCTCTCGAAACTTTCTTCATCGCCATCTCATGATTAGACTGCGCATCATGAATTTCATCTACCGCAAATCCTTTGACTGCGGACAATGGACCTTTTTGCTGGTTGTCACCTGCAATCGCACAATGCCACAAAAGCGGGTTAGTTGAATGCCGTCTTCGGTTGCAGGCGGCTGTCGCAGTGTCTCTCGGTGATAGACAACATACGGCAATGTCAACATATCCGCTGGCATTGCTCGCTCAGGATTCGCTGCAGGACACAGATTGTCCACAAAGTGGAATTAATTGTATTTGCATAGCATGTAAACATCATCACGTTGGCACAGAGACCTTTCGTCGTCTGCCATTGTCAGCGTCAGCGTCAGCGTCAGCCTCGACGACGACCATTTCTATCTAAGCTGCAGCTGCTGCGGCAACGCTTCACTTGCCACATTTGTGGGGAGGATGCAGAGGTTGGGTGGCACGTCATTGTATCCTTTGGCTTCCTGTGGCGCGATTGTGATGCGGGCGTGTATTTTGAGCTGCCACGTTGCTGATTACGCTCCACTCGCACTCTCGCTCTCTCTCTGTGTGTGTGAGGCATGTGCGCACAACAACATGTCATATGGCATCAAAGAGGAAGTGGAAGCAAAGTCGCTTGAAAACGTTACGACATCAACGTGTTGAGGCGGAAATTGACACGCCATGACACACAGGGGAACCCGACCAGAATCCTGAGAAGCCAGAACTCAACGATATTACTCGGCTCCTGCAGTTGATTGAGCTTTGCATAATTTAGGCACTGCCTCGGTGTGCTGCGATTTGTGGCGCCAATTAAGCGACCTGCAACCAAATCGATCGAAAATCATTTTATGCCTACGTAACACGCATCAGCCCATTACGTGACGTGACTGGCTACGTTGTCATTAAAGACAATTGCGAACAGTGCATCTACAACTGTGGCTGTAATTACAAACAGCTTTCAGTCCTGTCTTCACTCTTTTAGAGTGTGTGTGTGTGTGTGTGTGTGGACGAGCAATTTCTAATTAGCAGCAAACGCTACTCGGGGGCCTAATAACAGAGCTGAATGCGTGACACCGCCGACGCAGCGAAAATTGACAGCTGAGGGCATACGACAGAGAGCTCTCCGATGCACTTAAACTGACCACACACACACAC
Organism: Drosophila ustulata; assembly: GCA_035047365.1. NCBI lineage: Eukaryota > Metazoa > Arthropoda > Insecta > Diptera > Drosophilidae > Drosophila > Drosophila ustulata. The sequence goes on from JAWNPT010000094.1 coordinate 22,478,899, forward strand.
ACGCACAGCACCCCACATACGACACGCACTGCACAGTGTCCCCAAGCCAATTAAAAGTGCATTAAAAATGCCATGAAAATTGATTGGAACTTTCTGACCACACACACAAATGCTGCATTTTCACGAAGCCAATTCTATCACTTTATGAGCTCTACACTTTTTATGGCAGCTAAACTCAGCGAAAACTTTTATGCGACTTGATTTACAAGCAGTTTATGAATAGTTCATTACCAAAAAGAGAAGTTTTTGAAAATATATGCTTAATTTTCTTAAAACGATTTATCCAATTCATTGCCAGCTGCAAGTGCATTTGATCAAATAAATCGTCTGGCCTTAGAATTAAGTGTTTACTTTCGAAATGCAATCTCTTTAAGTTCAGCGCAAAGTCCTGCCAATCCTTCTGTGTGTGTGTGTGTGTGTGTGAGCTTGCATGCATTGTGTGTGTTTGTGTGTGTGAGGCAACGATTTTTCGGCAACTGTGCGTTGTTGGCAGTTCATGTCGCCATGGCGGCCAATGTGAAGGTCGATCGATCCAGTTGGCGTCCGTCTCCATTCTCCATCTCCATCGCCGTCTATCTTCGCGCTGCATTGGCAATTTATGTTCATTGAGTTGATGTTGATTTGTGCGCCGCGGCATGAGTTTTTAATGGAATGTAATTTTGTTTCGGGGCGTGGAGTGCACAATTTGGACTCGTAGAACAAGCCCAACAGCCATCGCAATGGCTGGCTGACAGACTGTCTGAGTGACTGACTAAATGGTTGCCTGAATGGCAGAATGGCTGAATGGCCAACTGGCATGCATTCGATTGCGTTTTCAAACCGTTGGCCGTGTGCCAGAAACCAAAACCGGAAAGACAGCCCAACTATGTACGATGTAAAAAAAAAGAATGCACTCCTCGCATCATTTGTGTGCAGTTGGTTGGCTGTCAGCGGCGCATGCTGCGTATGCGTAATGTGATGCGCATTTTAAGGCTTAAACTGTGGCCAATTGGTTGGCTGCATGCAACGGAAATGGGCAACAAATGCCATTATAGCTATGCCATCATCTGCATTTGATGACTGAATCGATTCGCGGTGATGCCATCGTCAAAATGAACGTTAATTGAATTCGTCAATTGCAGCGCAAACATAGAGTTCACTGAATAAGATGCGTGCAAAATAAAATTACGAGTCTAAATTAATTCAAACAGCTGCGAAAGTTCAGCAAGCATAATGACTGTTAAAATGGCAGACAGACTGGCAATTATGACAACGACGATGGAGACGGGGACGGACACAACACTGCGTATGAGTGTTGTGGGCTTATTCAAGTTGCCATTATGGGCGGGCGACAAAATGGGAATATGACAAATCCATTTATCTTATTTTGTGGCCATTTACTGCCACAATTGACATGGCGTATAAATCGCAAAGCAAATAAATATGTAAGGCGACTGTTGGCATTAATAAAAATATAAAACACCCGCTGACAATAAGCACGAGTATCTCTCGTGGGAGAAAGATTGTGAGCTGCAAGTATTACAAGATATTTGCCGGTACACGTAACCGTAAACGGAGCCGCAAAGATCAACGCAGCTGCAGCGTGTTTTATATGGAAATGGCAGGCAGGTGAATGAACGTAAGTCGGCTAAAGCATAATACTCACTTCATAGTCATGTATCTGGCACATTGAAAGCACACTTCCAGAGAACTTTCCATCACCTTGACATTTCACAAGCTCGTTTCGCTCAATTAAAACGCCTTTGAAATGGAATCTGAATCCGTGTGCAGTGCATGTCTTAAGTTTGGAGAGTCGAGTGCTTTTCACAGCTGGAAAGCATTCCGGAGAAATGCGGAAGGAGAAGAAGAACTACTGCTGCTATTTGGAGAACTGTGCACACGTAATTATATGCACAAACATTTTCTAATGAGCAATGCAATGAATGACATTTAATTGCACCTGGCAAATGGAGGTGGAGCTGGTGAAGCGTTTAACATTTGCTTTCATTTTCTTTCTGTCAGTCAAATATTTGTTGTTGAGCATTTTAATTAAATGAAACATGCAAAGGCTTTTATTAAATCACATTCGTAACAATTTAAGCGAAAACCTTTCAAGACATCTTCAAGCTCTTCGAGTGTTGACACATTGCTCAAATATTTTTATTTGTAATTCGCACTTTACGTTACGACAGAATATCAATATTTGTTTGCAAGTTCTGGCAGTTTATTACGTCGACCTACGTCATCTGCAAATGTGAGAAAATCAATTGCCATTTGCTGACTGTTAATCAAACAATAAATTTACTTTTAAATCTTTTGTCTGCGACAGAGGTTCGCTTTAATTTCGCTTAAAACTAGAAATCAATAAACAAGATGCTCGCTTTTATTTACACAATGGACTGAGGTTTATGGCAGCAAAAATAAAAATATATATAAATTGATCCACATGGCGTATACGTAATATTGACTTGACACACATATATTGCGTATACGTGCGGTATTCTTTTATATCGTTGTCTCGTTAAAATGTCACGCGAAGCGAGTGTCAGTGGCCAACTACAGAACAGAACAAAAAAAAAAGGGAATGAAAAACAATTTGGCAAAACAAACAGGATGCGGACACAGAAACAATCAAGGGACGGGCAAATGAGCGGCGCCAAAAAGTGTGCTACGTATTTACGACAGGATCAAGAGCTAAGCCACAGGCATATCACCCACTGTGCACTGTGATTTGACAATAACAATAACTGAAGTGACAACAACAGCAACAAGGCCTCGCTCGCTGGCTTAATAGCCTTCGTGGGCGCAAAATGCCGACATCGCGACGTCCTCGACATCGTGCGCAGTTAGCACGTGAAGCTGACAAAATATTTTGGCATAATTATCTCGGCTCTAAGCTAAGCAGCTTGCCAGCGAGAGGAGTATGGAAAATTGTCACATACTTTTGCAATTAAAGTTTTACCAATGCTAACGAGGACAATGGCATGGCGTCATTTAGATTTTTCATTACAGATAGCAGCAGCATAGAGTAGGAAACAGAGTGCTCAAAGTGTTGAGGCGAATGGCGAATGGCGAATGCATTTTTACTAGACGAATTGGCTGCGGATTATGTTTGCGCCAGAGAGCACTTGAAATGTGTCGCTCGCTCAGTTGATTTTTGAAATTAATTGAAATTGTTTGCCGTTGGGATAAGGTCGAAGCCGGATAAGGCAACAGGCTACACAGGACAGAGCTGACGTCAATTAAATGCGCAGTTTGACAAAAGCACTGCACAAAGTTGCGTCGCAGACAAATATTAAATGAGAGATTAGGTTCCTTTGATGATATTACAACTTGGTCTTGAGACTCTACTTGGCTTTGACATTGAAAACTTTACCGAAATATTCGCGGGCGTTAAATGAGCTAAGTATTAGCAGCTACAATTCAAAATATATTCCGACGTTTTACTCTGCATGAATGTACATATATTTATTTAACTAAAATTTTTAAAGCAACGTCAATACTTGAAGCGCGATCTTATCCGCTGGAGTGTTTGTGTAGGCCGCTTTAAGAGGATTTGTGTACTCAAGCATTTCCTTATAAAATCGCATTACAACATTGTAAAACAGCCGTTTGTCAGCTCATGCAATGCCTCTTGAGGCAAACATCATCAGCATTTCAATTGAAATAAATGCAGCGACATTTGCGTAGACATGAAAAGAACTAAGTACACACTTAAGCTGGCTGCACTTTACACTGAACCCATCGCCATCGTGGGTCGCCGCGTTAGTCGCACATTTTCCATAGTACGAAAATTCGCGATTCCACACGCTGTCTGGCTGGCGATCCGTTGTCGTCACGCCGTGCGTATACTTAATGCACTAACAAAGTCAGCAGTGGGACACGTGAAAGCGGTAACAATGACAACAACAAGAATCACATCATTTCCGTTACGTTCAGTGTCCGGCACTAGACAACACAAAAAACAAATTTCATTGCCATTGTCAATGGGGCCTACAGTTTGGGATGCATTGTTCAATATTGTAAATTGCAGTCGCCTTCAATCGAAGCTTTGAACCTTTGACTGCGTGCCCGACTGGCCGACTGACTGGCGGCTTATTTGGATTGATATGCGCTGATTTATTTCATTTCATTTTCATTTGCATAGAGTGCGAAAATTGTTAAAGCGTCTCGACAATTGCTCAAGTTCAAATCGCGCTGTCGTTGAACGATGCAATTAAAGCAGACAACACAAATCGAACTGAATCGAACTGAATCGCAATCGGAATCAGTATCGAAATGGCAAATGGCAAATGGCGAATGGGGGAATAAAAATCAGTATCAGACAGACATCGAATGAATTCCATTAAATTCCATTGCGAGCAGTCGCTTAACAAATTCAAGAAAGTCGCGCGAGCTTCGCATAGTCGCATATCAAACATGCGGGGGGAATTAATCTGTCGCTTTGAAATCTCGTTTCTCGTTTCTCGATTCTCTACTCTCATTTTATCAATCTCATTTCTCATTGCTCGAACTGCACACATTTATTGTATTAGTTGGAATGCATTTCCATTTCCATTTCAAAAGCGCTCTATGAATAGAAAAGTATTGTTGTCGCCGTGGCATTGTCGTGATGCTGATGCTGATGCTGATGCTGACTACCGTTCTATGTCAGGCGTCTGACAATGTCCAAGTTTGTCCAATTCACTTGCCGGCACTTGCCTGCTTGGCTTTAACTTTTAATGCCACCTTCTTTCACCTCGGCGACTGATGCGACTTTTCCAGCTCACTTTCACTCCTTGAACTCTACCACGTTCAATGGGGCTTTTGTTCTTGGCCAGGCGGAAATTGTTTTACTCGCAAATAAATTTTGTTATCAACAAACTTTTTCAACCCAAAAATACGGGGGGAAAATTCGCTCAACTTAGCGCACGTGGCAAATATATAAAAAGTTGGCGAAACCCAACAAAAAATCCACAACACAACAACAACAACAAAATTGTAGCCTTAATAAAATTACGCTTAATATTCGGCTATAATCGCTAATGAGCAAAAAATTCCCGCAAAATGTTGAAAATAACGGTTAAGTTGTTGTGTTCACCATAAGAAGGAATTCAAATTCAAGGCGGAAATTGCTTGCTATTTATAGAATCCTTATTTTGACAGATAGATAGAAAAAATATGAAGGCAGAGGGTTTGAAAACTGAAATTGATTCATCAATGTTTGTAATTAATTATTTTAAAATTTCGACTTAAGCAAATTCTTTGACTCACAAAATTTTGTAAATAAATTAGCTCTCAGAAAAATATAAATTTTATTAAATCAATGAATCATGCTCCATAAATTAATTCATATTTTCTATGCTATTTTTTAAATTCTTTCCACGCGCTCTTTCACTTTCAGTCTGCGACTTTCTATAGTCGCTCATTCTATTCTACTTTCTCGCCGTCATTGAAATTTCTCCGAGTAGCAACCGACTCTTCCATTTTATTTGCGTTTATATTATGCAATTTGATTTACTTGTGAGCGTGTCTGAAATATTTTGCAATGACGTGACAATTTTGCATTTTTAATTGTTTGGCCGGCATAGGGCCAATCGCAACGGAATCCATAGGCAATATCAAGAACTGGGGTAAAATGGAATATTTCCGAAGTGCACAGGTCTATTTATAGCTCCCACACACTGGCCATGTGAGTGGCATCACATGCTGCAATTCCAGATATATACTATACATACATATATACGTAGTCCGTTCAATGTCAATAACTGACGAACAGCATTCAAGGACTCTACACGCAATGGGCTTCACAGTTTATAGTGCACGGAAATTAGTTTGTTCCAATTACTTTTCGATGAGCGCATTTCCTTTTGATTGCCCACATACACGTATAGATATATCTACGAAGCATACCTAAAGGTCATAAACTGTCGTCTCCCTCCTGATTCCTGTCTTTTGAGTTGACTAATTGAATTGTTGAAATTGACTTTGGGCCAATTTTGGGGCTCAGTTTACAAGCGAGATTACAAGAGCTGCTCAGCTGACTCAGCACTAAAAACTTGTCAACTGGCTGTGCGAATTTCAACTGGCAATATCAACAACAATCTTGTATAAATATTGATGAATGGACAATGTACAACATGCATTTAATTAACAACACTTTCGAGTGTTTTACTGTCATTCGCTTTTTTGCCCCGTCTCTTCTCGATTTATATATTTATTTTGATTTTGTCACCCATTAATGTGCTTGACTTGCAGCTTTGCATAACTTCTTGGTATTCTCCGTATGCGTCACTCGATTGCTGCGGGTTGCCCTATATATATATAGCACGCTTTGCTCTTACGCAACGCCAATGCAATCGACTTGGACTCTGACTTAATGCAGTAATTTTCCATACGGGAATTTCCAGAGCCACTTCTTTTTTTCTCTCTCTGGTCTGGTTTGTTTGGGCCGGCTTTGTCTGCGGCGCTGACAACGCCCACAGAAATTGACACTCTGGCTACCAAATTTGGCTGGTTGCTCTTCTGGCCACAGTGTCGTCAGTTTGGCTGTGTTTCTGCGGCTTTGGTTTGGAGTCTCTTCATCATTCACTGAATGTTGGGCAACAGCAAAGCGAAGAGCATGACATCAACCGGCAACTGTCTGAATGTTGGTAGCGAAACAGAGGCTGTAAATGCGTGACAGCGGTTGTGGGTGGGTAGAAAGCAGTTACCATCTAATTTGCCGTGCACCCTACAACAAATAGTTCATCGGTTTACAATCCACACTCTATTTATGTGCACTAATAAAGAAAAACCACAAGAATACTTATAGCTTAATGATGAGGTATTTTCTAGAAAAGCAGACTTAATTAATAAATTGTGGTTAACGGTCACTTGCAGAAGGTGTTTATTCAACACTGACCTACGAAAGAGAGCTTCGAATTCGTCGTCGCTTGACGCATAAAGTTCGTTGGCATACATTCAGCTGTTGTTGCCGCTCTTGATTTTGATTTTTATTTTCACTATGCCGCCGGCTTGGCTAATAACCGAAATAAAAACTAAGTCAAAATTTGTCAAAGCAAATAAGGCAACGCAAAGAACGAGAACGACAAAACAACAAACTAACTGGGCGTGGAAATGATAGTGAAATCAATAATGTTCCACGCGGAAAGTCAGAAGCACTACAAATGCCATAAATAAGTAGAAAAGTCGAAGAGAGCGGCCCTATTTATGGACCCATAAATAAACATTAGTTTCTTCGCTATAGTCCACGCGCCATAAATTGTTTTTCTTTTCTTTTTTTTTTGTTTTTGGCGCATTGCTATTTTTCTTGGAAATTCGAGGCGATAAGCGATTTGTGAATGAGTTAAATGAACTGAATTAATCGTCAAATTTAGTAGAGCAATCGTCAATAATTTTGCGGCCGGCAATTGTTTGTTTTTAGTTGAATATACAAATAAATAAAAATTTAAATAAAAAATAAATATCAGCAGTTCAAGCTCAAGGCAATTGACGACACTTATAACGAATTTAATTGGCTGAGTGCTTGAATGACGGACAGATTGACACATGCAAATCAGCTGACGTTTGCTGCAGGCGCCAAACCCACAATACGGAAAAAATATTGATCAGCCGCAACAAGCTGACAAACATCAATTAACGCTTGAGTTCAGCTCTCTGTCGTTGTCAGCATCTGCAGCTGGTGCCTTCTAAGCTTATACAGTCATTGGGCCAGCTGCTTTTGTTTTTGGCAAACTCATTCACTTGCCTTATTTATCGCACTCTCAAAAATACTCGTACCGCTCGAACTGCAGCAGTTCTGCACCACATTGCGTATGCGCGATAAATAAGGCATGCTAAAAGTAGTGTCACTGTCAGATAACACAATTTAGAGGTCAGTCTCTCTTCCCCACTTCACTTGGCCGTCGCTGTTGTTGTTGTTGTCTGCGCGTGTTGCCGCAAAAATCACATGCACCAAGCGCACCAGCGCATGTGGCTGACCCACAAAACTCGTTTTGTATGTGTGTATAGTATATTACGCATACGCCGCATTCGACACTACAGAATGCATTTCACGCGCTTAATATATTTAGAAATACGCTTGTTGATACACGTGGGTAAATGGGCTCCTCAGCTATTTTTATAAACAAATTATAATTAATTAAATCGCGTTTCGAAGTCATATCATAAATCCTGTAAACACTTTGCCATCCTCAGTGGGTGTATTTTAAAAGCTATTGATGTTTGCTGAGTGAATGCGTTACTAAAAATAGTCCATCATAATCATCATCATGATCATAATCCATACAAATCAAAATTCAACTGGAAATCGAATGTGAAAAGCTCAACGCAATATTTCATTTTCAAATGCCAAGTTCATTTCAAGACTCATTAAACTAATTTCTTTGACCTCAAACGACAACTGCTGCCTGCATAACACTGTCTAATTGTTGAGCAAAATCTTTACATCTTTATTAGATTGCGAATTACTTTATTTTAATGTTTTTCTGTGAGTCAGCTGAATCTGTAGATGCCTATCGTCGCCAGTACATTAAATTCATTCACTTAACCACAGTGCAACGCATTATTCATATCACCGAAAGCAGCTGATCTTTTTGACAAATTGAATGAATGAATCGACAAACACTCATCAAATGAGTGTGAGTGCTTGTTTCGATACTTTAAACCGGGCAATTGAATCATTAAAGAGAGGATTATAATCTTCTTTTTTTACGAGTTTTATATTCACCATTCAGACAGACATTGTGCACATTTTTTCGTGCTTGAAATGTGCTTTGTTTCATTCTCACTAATTTTTGTTTGGCTTTTTTAAAATACCCTGCCATAAAAAATGGCTGAGAATGATATTATTTGTTGTCACTAAAATTAAAAATATTATTAAGATTAAGAAACTATCAGAACAGATATGTTATATTTATGTACATATTTATTTTCAGAAATTTTGAAATTAGAAAAGTTCAAATTAAATAAAAGCTGAGATCTCTATTATCTGTTATCATTAAAAAAATATTTGATTACTCAAATTTATATTTATCTACAGAATTTGTGAAATTCCATAAGATAAATAATATTAAAATGTATTAATAATAAAACAGTATTTTTTCTTAATCTTCAAACTATGATTAAAATGTACAAATAAGCGATTCAGATGAGTTTCATTTCCTTACACATTTTTTTGCATAAATTTTTCATATTAAAATTATTTAAATAACACAACATTTTTTATGAAAGTAGTGGGTATACAGAAGTCGAGTAAACTCCATTAGAACACACTTGCTTTTTTTTTGTTAATGGCCTGTTGTGCACCTCCAATGACATAAGCCGTCGGGGCTGCTGACTTTTCTCTCTGAAATGATGCTGACCAGCATTGTGTTTGCTGCTCTCTTGCTGACAGTCTGCCTAATTAGATTTGATTTCGGTGCATGAAAGTTCACTGTTTTTTTTACTGTTTTGGCAACGACACGTTGTGGCTGGCACTTTTTATGGCTTTGAGGCGTGGCAATGGAATGGAAAATTAAGCATAACAATGGCGTGGCTCAACCACCAATTAAGTAGAACAACAAACGCGACTGAAGCTGAGCTGAATCAGGCATTAGCAGACAGCTGGGCACTGCCAAGGGCTATGGCATCGTCATCATTACTAATTAATCGAGCAGTCAACCAACCAACTAACCAAACCCCGAATAAAAATACATTTTCTCTGCCTATGGCACAGCTGCCAGCTAAAAGTCTTTAGGAACAACTTTCAATCAATTGTCTGTCCAGCTGGTTAGTTTTATGAAATCCATGGCCAAGTCTGGAGCAGACAGACGCCAAGTTGTCTAGCGATATGTAAAACTTAAGTGCAGACTTAAATTCTGGATTTTTAATCAACTGAAATCGGGGCGTTTCTTCAAGTTTTTGTTGTTGCTCGATTGGTTTTATTTATTTTTAGATGCCGCCACAGCAAACCGCAATCCAATGAATCTAATTATATTTATTGTATATATTTAATTTTTTGTTGTTTTTTTTTTTCCTCTCTTTCGATATCATAAATATTTATGCGCTCGTTCGATATATTTTATGCACACACATGTTCGTCGGCGAGGGCTGCAAGAAAGCTTTCGAAGACACGGCATAGACAAACATAAATTGAGCTGAAGATTCCATGAAACTGTTTATTGTTAAGAATCACTGGAATATTTCCATTTACAGATGGGCTATTCAACAGAAGCCAACTTGCTCGTTCTAGGAAATCCACAAGAAGCACAATAATTATGCGATTGCATTGCGTTTACTACTTCTCATGAAATACAACAGCTTTGATTATAAACGAAACTTATTGGTGTTTCTTTAGCTAGTTACTAAGGCGACAGCTTAAAACTGGTTTCAAAGTGAACCAGCTTGAAGATCAAACAAATCAATTTTAAAGGTCATAATTTCGTAACCGAAACAAAAGCTGAACCTCAACCAAACGACTATCATAGCTCAATAAGGTGTTAATAACTTTTATTTAGTTGTATTCCAAATGCACATTTGTCGTAAAATATTATGCTAATTTCGTACAACTTAAAATATATTTTTAGAATAGGCGACTCACTCAAAAAACAAAATACATAAATAGAAAAACAATTTAATTATTAAATTGATTAGAAAGAGTTCGCTTCATTAGTTCACTTTAGAGTTTCAGCCCTGATTTTGTTAAGTGCTTGGGTTCGATCGAAGAAATTCAGATATCACCAGATGGACCTGTTCAGGTTAGATCGTGTGTAAACATGTTTCGCTCTGAAATTCACAATACACATGTACAACAAATCAATACCAAATGCGCGGCTATTATTCGGAAGACTGTAGTTTGTTTTTCTTTTTTGTTTCCATTTGGATTTATTTTTTTTTGCTGGAAATTTTACCATGGTAAACCATTTAACATAGCATATAACAGATACAGTCAAAGTTAATTTATGCTAAAACATTTTGATTTTTTAATTACTAAAGTCCAAAAAACGTGTTGCTACCGCGAAAATAATTCGAGTTCGTCTACTCAATACCCTAGACACAAATGGCAAAAATAAGCTATGGGAATCGTGTTTATAATAAACATAATCTGTTTCATAAATAACAGACTAATATGCTCTTTACCAAAGTGATTACATAACTAGAAAATGGCAAACCAAAAGCACACGGGCAACATCGCTTGACCATCAATATGAACATTTTAAACTTTAATTAAATTGTTTTATAGCAAAATGTTGCGGTTGGTCGGTTAAGTAAAATCCAAGCCACATAATTAGCACGCAGCGTGTGTTTCATAAATAAACCAACAGGAAAATAGACGCACAAATAAAGCAAACAAAAAGAGTAAAATACAACCATAGAAAACTAGCGCACAATGCTGAATACTGTATAGATGTCCAAAAAGCCATTTTTATGAGACGCGCCCATTGATTGCGCTATTTATACGAGCGTTCGGTGTGTCTCGTATGTGGCATGAAATCATTATGGCATTTATTATTGTGTGTGCGCCCCCAGACCGAGGGCTTCCCATGAGTGGAGGAGCCCTGCACGCGCAGCGTCTCATTTGGCATGCCAATCAGTTGTCGCACTTATTGACTGCACACCCGCGACCCCAAACACACATATATCCCAAGTTCAGCTCCCAGCTGAGTCCCATTTGGGGCTAAGCAAGGGCAATGAGGGCGGCGAACGTGCGACGCGGACAGCGGCAGCTTCAACCGGAAGTGTTTTTTTTTTTTTTGCATCACTTTGGCATTCTGCGCAACATTCGCGTGCCGCATTTCGCATCTCGCATCTCGCGGCTCTATTGTTCCGTTGTTATTGATGACAGCCACACGAAGTTCGGCATGGAAATGCATGAGCCCTGGCACATCTTTTGCATTTGTAATCCGACTTTCACAAAAGCCGCTGCCGGCTCTTGAGTGCGGAAGTCGAGCTTGTGCCGCTCGCATCATGAGACATCAGAAATGGTCTATGGAAATTGCAAAAGATAACACTCTAAATGGTGTATGCAAAAGTTAACAATCTCGATACGAGTGTATTCGCAGGAAATGAAAATAAACAGCCATCAAAGTGGCCACATTTCTCATTATGTTGATTACCAATTTATCAATATTTAAATTAAATGAACGCATAGTTTCGAGCAACATCCACATTCTTTGCAATTAACTAAGCCACATTAAAAATTATTAAAAGTATCATTATACAACGGAATGTTATTTAAATTGCATTTATTTGGAATTTGGAGCACAATAAAAACGAAAATAATGAAAATTGCCAACCCAATTACTGTGCTGCTATCATCGAATATAATTGCATTCAGCATTCATCATACACATTATTTAAATCAGTGGGGAAATAGCTTGTCACAAAACTAATCAAAATTATTCATATGAAAAAGGCGAATAAAAAAACGAGAAGATATTAAAAATAATGATTTTATGCGCGAAATGCCCTTTACCCACATTTTCATATGGCACGCTTAACGAGAATCTCAAATGCGAGACAAAGGCATTCGTCAGACAAACTGAAACTAAGCGATGATCATAAAAAATAACGCAGACGACGACAACAATTAAATAACTCTCTCGGTCAGAGTCCAGTGTGGTTATGGAGACGGCTTGTCGCCGCTCACCAGAGCCGGACCTAAACGCTTCACTAATGGAAATGCCAGTCGCCGGCTCTCAATGGCTTGATGCCAGGCACAAAGTTCGTGAAGCGACGTTGTCAGGTAGCGTTAGCTGATGACTTCACGTACCATCTAGAGCTGACTGGGGAAGCATAGACCTCATTGCCGGCGCCGACGACGACGACGACGACGTCACTTTGAACCACTTGAAACGAGTGTCGAGTGTTTTTGAATGGCCCAAGCAAATTGCATTTCCAGGTGCACTGAACTTTGCGATGAGCTAAGCTAACCAAGTATCAGCCAGCAGTTTGAATAGAGTACCCTCTGTGTAGTATATTCATAGAAGTCTTCAAGTCTATTCATAGCCACCGGATGTTGGATGTTGGATGTTGGCAGAAAAGACCGTAATTCAAAGTCGTCACAGCCAAATTTGTTTAAACTGCACAAAGTTTATGTTCTGTGCGCAATTAAATGCTATTTTCAAGAATACAACATTTTCGAGAAACAAAAAACAAGCGAGAAACGTGTTCACCCACACAAGCGTGACATACATGTAGTCTGAAGTCGCTCAACTCTTTTCGACCAGGTCAACATCAAGCTTCCCCAACAGTCTGAGCTGAATTGACCCTTTCAGTGCATTGTCGCCGGATACCGAGGGCGTATTGGCCACTTTTGTCTGCCTGATTATTTGTTTTGTTTTTATTCTACCTCCAGTTTTGTTCTCTTTTTATGTTGCGAATAACCAATTGTTTAAACTTTCCTGACAGCAAACAGAGCATTTCAAATTTATTTATCAGCCCCACCCACAGTTTATTTGTTGTGTCTCTGCCGATCGATTTGTCACTTTAATAGGACGATTGTTATCATTCAACTTAAGCCGAAATTGAAACTAATTCAGCACAGTCCAAATATGACACCCACGATGAAAGTGTCAAGTTTAATTTTCGTGCAGAGATGCAAAGATAGGCCAAAAGAAATAATACCAGAAAAATAACAATATTTAATGCGAACTATTTATAAAATATCGACAATTGATTGTTGGTGCTCAGCATGATTCAACATTAATTAATAATTAATTCACAAACAAGTTTGCTTTTCGTTTTGTGCGCTATTTTTTCACACTTTGACCTAAAGTCCGCTGCACAGTGTACAAAACATGATAAATATATATATATTCGATAAAAAAAATGGCAAAGTTTATTTGTAAATATTTATGTGTACATTAGCTTATAACTAAATATTAATATAATTGCATATAATTAATGCAAGCTAAAAAATGGCAATTTTCGTTTGTAGAGCAGCTTTAAATTGTGCTTCAATTATTATGCAATTGCACTTAAATTACCAGCTACAACTTTTAGATATATTTTATTTGTATTGCCATTTTTATGGCCCACAGTGGAACTTTTTTAGTGTTCACGGGTCACTTCAGTTGGGCATTCCATGCAGCGCACTTCAGTCTTAGTTTGGGTTTTTTCCCCACCGAAAAAACACACGAAAAAAAGAGTAAACAAAACGCAAGCGCCAATCGGAAATAACCCGAACAAAAAAACGGAAAAATTTTATTATTTGTCTTATGCGAAAAGATAAACAAAAAACGTGGAGCCAAAACAATAGGCCGAAACCATTTCATGAGTGGGGAAATTACACAAAAAACTATGCTGAGCGAATAAACAACAAATGCTTTGAATACATAATTGCTAGTTAATTGTGCTCAAAATGTAGAAGGGCAAAGATCATGCCGCCGAGTAGCGCCAGAAGTTAACAATTTTATCAAATACCCGTACGTATTCGAATCATTAATCACAACAGCACAATTTTTAAGTGTTTTCGCATTTTGAGTGCGGAAAAGTTTACCTAATGGCAAACATTTGACAGCAGCGGAAATGTCTTTCGGCAAGACTGTCTGTCGATTTTCTTTGGGCAAAGGGGCAGCTGTCAGAATGTTGTTTTTCATATGGAACACCCACTGTTCTCAAGTGAGTGGAAAACATATAAACATTCGCAGCATGGTCGAAGACAAATTAGCGCTGTGGCACGTGTCGTACGCTTGACCACAAATTGTTGCATGTTCTGTTGTAAATTCAATTGCAGCCGCATGACAATGCAATAAAACTGCAAGAATTCTGCCATTTTTGAGTGCAAAATGGAACCGCACGCAAACGGCAAACGGCTGCAACGTTACCCTGGGTCGACCTTGACTTTGCCACTGCCAATGGCCGACTTGGCTGTGACTACTCGACTCTCGACTCTCGACTGTCGACTCTCGGCCCATTGCCTCATTCGATTTTATAACTGCACAATGTACGATGTTTGTTTGTTGGCTTGGTTTTTTTTTTTTTTTGTTGGTTTCAGTTTCGGTTTCGTGGGCCCGGCTCGACTGAAGTGAGAAATGGTTAAACCGCAGTTGCTTGCATATCGATTGCCATGACGCCATTTGAATTTCAATCGTGCCACGAGCCATGCAAGAAAACAGAAAACAGGTAACTCGGCCACAGCCACCTCAAAACTCAACAAATGCCCCATATCGAGCTCTATCCATATTTTTAAAACAATATCCTTGCAAGCGTGTCCCCATCTCCAGGTCGACAGGCGTTGTTGCATAATCGATGTCGTTTTTCATTTCCACACGCCTCCGCCCACAGCGTTGGTTGCACTTTGGTGTGAAGCTAGACTGCATCACTGGCAAAAGGCTGGCAAAATACTCTACAATATGATTTTTGCTTCAGTGCATTCTGGCCGCAGGGAACTGCAGTGAGAAAGTGCTTTTTGCGGACAGTGTTGCTGGCAAGTGTGACCTTTCCTGGCAGTCACAATAAAGCGGGAAATGCTGTGAAAAACTGTTGTACATGAAAGTTAGGCTTTATAGTTTTAATTTAATTTGTCTATATAAAATATTTAGTGACTAGTACCTTACTAAATAAATATAAAAATAAGTAAATAGTAAAAACAATCTTAGACATGAGCACTTTGAGGAGATTGGACTTTGGTACTTTAGTTGCGCACAACGAGTTCGGGGATTTCTTTGATGATAAGTAGAGTATGCTGAAATATTAATCACAATGTTAGTAAGTAACTAGGGAAATCACGGGGAACAATCACAGTTATACGATTAAACCCATACTGCACTCGCTTGAACTCCTGGACGATGACGCTCGCTTGGCAACAGAACAGAAAAAAGGCAAAAATGCTGTGAAGCATGAACCAACAGCAAAGGCAAAAGTAAAAGCCCGACACTTTATTGAGTGTGTGTGTGTGTGTGTAGGTGCATGTGTGTGTGTGTGTGGTTGGGTGGTTGGATGGTTGGGTGGCTCGGTGGTTTTTGCGGCTGGTGGTTAACCCCTAAGTGTTGTCGTGCGCCTGCTGCACCCGGTTCACTTCATTGCCACTTTGTTGGCTGCCGCTTGGCGTCAACTGCAAAACTCTGTAATTTTCAGCAGCTGACGTGAGCAGAGAGCAAAGAGTGCACCAACAACAACAACAACAACAACAACAACTACGAGTGTGCTCGTGAATGTGAATTCGGCTTGTTTAGTTTGTGGCCCTTGTGCCACATGTGGCCCCAGCTGTTTACCACAAATGCAATCTTTAAGCGCAATTCCAGCTCACTTTTGCCTCCACTCATACAACTTTAATTAGAGCATCCACCATCTGAATTTATTTGACGCCAGTGCCATTGTTTTAGCAATTTATTTTTTGTTTTTTTTCTATGACAAACAGAACTAAATGGAAGTCTACATAAATTACATATTCAAATGCCAAAAGGCTCTGCGAATTGGCAACTGTTACACTCATTTATCTTGGCTTTCCGACTGTTCAGACGGATTATAAAGATAGTAGAAATTTAATATTCCCAGTGGCATATTTTATGACACGCTTTAGAGATGTATAAAGAAATAAATTCCTTATTTGTTCTCACTTTAAACGAATTGAAATAGTCGCAATTAGTTATTTGCTTAGACCCACATGCAAATTGCAGCAATGCAAATCAAATAGCATTCAAAGTTTGTGCAAAGTTGTTGGACTTACAGACGGCTCTAAGCTGAATTTAAACAGTTTACACACATTACATTACGTATACGCCACATGTGCCACACGAATGATGCACGTTTGCCCAATGTGTTCTGTGAAATCAGTTTAGCACACACACAAATATTGTTCTATATCTATCTGTGTTTGTAATTCTCTTAGCAGTCGATTTTCTCTGCACGCTCGTCGTCGTGGCGCCCAAATGAAATAAAAATAAAAATGGGAGAAAAAAATAAATAAGAACCAAAAAATAGAAAGAAAAGGCAGCAAAACTGTCGAAAAACTTATTTGCTACTTTGTATAAAGAAATGTTATTGTGTACAAGTATTTTCTTAACGGTTATAATACGGTCTCTTATGGCGCCTGATGCTGACAACCCATGAAGCCAACTCTGTAGTTTTCGTTGTCGTTGTCGTTACTGTAGTTGTAGTTGTTGTTGTAGTTGTTTCGTCGGCTACACTGGGCACTGAGCTGTATAAATATTTGCTTAGCTGTGTGTGAGTGATGCCTGTTAAAGTTTCTCAACAAAATAAGTTCAACTCTGCTCGCTTTTGTGCAAACAAGCAAATCAAACAGCAGTTTGAGAGCTACGGTTATGATATTTTTCCCTGTAAAAGCCAGCAGCAGGTTGTAAACTTTTTTTCTACCTCCCCAAAAACAGAAAATGTACACGAACCAACAAAAAAATGCGAAAAGAAATATTACTTGGCCCCCGGCCAAAGTAGCAAAAAGCGCAGTCAACTGTAGGCAATAATCCCCGAGCATCGTCTTGGGAACCAATGAAAAAACCAACTGCAAGCTGACGGCAAATTTGCCACAAATTCAATATTATTGGCAAATACCTGCAGACATTTCTCAAAACGTTTTTTCAACTGTTTACCCATCCACAAGCCTCCACTTCATCTGCTTCTCTTCGTTTGCTTTCTTTTTTCGGGCCTCTCGTTAATAAATATTTAAACGGCAACCCAACTTGGCATATTGCAAATTTATAAAGATGCGGAAATAAATTATTTTTGTACTGCTTTTAGCTACACAAGTGTTGCGAACCCCCCGCAACGAGGGCGTATTTCTAGTCAACGCCTTGATCCACCAACCAAAATGTGCATCCTACCGATTGCTCTCTGCATTCTCTGCACTTGGCCACTGCCAAACAGCCAAGTATTATTTTTGGCAGCAACAATAACAAGCGGCCAGATGGCCAGCAAAATGACAGCCCAACTGTCAGTCACCGTTAGAAAAGCCAAAAAAATAACAACTATAGAGTATTGATTGCTTTGAGTTTAATATGATTCATAAAAAATATATACGCTTGGATTCATATGTAGGGTATAAACAGGCCTTAAGCCGCAATGCTTAAAAATACCAAATGTATTTTAAAATAATTTGTTTTTATGGCACTAAATAATTAACATGCTGTTTATTAGCTTGACAAGTAAAATAAATCAGTATTTACTGTCCACAATACTTAAAATCTAAGTCAAGAAGAGGAATTGCGCTTAAAAAAAACATATTTTTCTATTCGTTGAGAAAACAATTTCGTACTTTGTTGTTTATTTACTTGGGCATGCCCTGCCTACCAGATAATGAGCTAAAAAAAAGCGATGTACTATATTTAGCTGGTTAAGTCACAATTACACGTAGTAGCTCTTCTTCTAGTTAATGTTAATAAATTAATTCGGAAACTGTTTATTTGAAGCGTCTTCAATGAAATCCACAAACATTTGCCTTATTTTGATTCTGGGAATCACTTAGCATCCAGAAGCATGTCTCTTCGGTTGAATTCGCTGAACGGCATGGAAAATAGATTTCAATGTTTAGGGTCTACCAACGGATGTTTCTACTTGAGCACGATCCATCTCTCTCTCTTGACAGCGACATTTTCTGCGAAAAAAGCGATAAAAACATTCTGCTAACCGTATAATAATAAATTTTGTTTTCATCGGTGCCAAAAATTGCAGCAGGCACAAACTTGTAGTTCTTGTTTTTATTTAATATATTTATCACTTGTCTGCATATGCATAAATTTAATGGTACTTTGCTTGCTCTTGCAGCAAAATTCCTGAGGAGCACTCAAAATAAATGAAATGCAGATGCGTTTGCGTTCGTGTTTTCGGAATAGATGAAAGCAGGGAAAACCACTTAATAGAAAAGTGTCAAAATATATTGCACGTTCTGCTCAATTTGGCGTAACAGACCTGTAGCCCTGATAAGCATGTTGTCAGCTGCTAGGAAAACTTACATGAGGCAGCCTCTCAGCCCTCTCCACTTCACTCTGGGGGCTCTGGTAAACAAAGTGAGAACCGAGTCTCAGAGATTCCGCTTTTTGCTTGCGCTGTGATAATATTTGAAACGTGTCATGGAATATTCCAGCTACTGAACCAGAGTCAAAAGCCAGGGACTACTTGACAGCATCAAAGCATCAGCAGCATCACCAGAAGTAGCAACAACGCGTTGATATCCCTTGGTCTGAGACGGCACAAGTTTAAATATTGTCGGGCAACTCTATAGATGCCTCTTTGCCTTGAGACAGATATACATATGTTTCTATTACGGTTGTGACGTCATTACGGCAAACATCAGGCATCAAAGAGTCAACTTTGAAAGTTGTGATAAGACCCAGTCACCCAGTCGGGCAGTCAGTCAGAAAGTCAGATAGTCAGTCGGCATATTTATGAGCGCATTTCTACTGCAAATCCGCTGAAAGATATCAGTCTAAGCTGCGTGAGAATGGCACAGTTATCTGCAAGGGATGGTGCCAAGAAGTTGCGAAAATAACCAAAGCTATGTGTACTTAAAATTTAAGAACGAATTGTTAGAAATATTTGCAACTCATAAATGTAAATTCAAATTCAACTCGACTTGGAAGTACCCTGTGAATAAAAATAAAGATACATTTTTTTAATCCAGTTTAAAATTTAACAAATTTTGTAGTTGAATTTATTTTAAAAATTACTTAACAAAAATTTGTCCAGAAATAAATTTTGAATAATTTCACTCGAGTTACAAATACCTTGTGAAATTAAAAATAAATTTCATCAATCAGCTTACAATTTAAGAAAATTAATTATGGTTGAATATGAAGTTATTTATTAATTTAATTGTTAAACAAATTAAACTAAAAAATTAACTTAAATTAGTCAACAAATAAATTAAAATAATTACACTTGACTATCAAGTACCCTGTGAATAAAAATAAAGATTATTTTCTTCAATACAGGTTTCATTTATTTAAAATTAGGTTTGTTTTTCTTTCTAAAAAATAATAAAAACTTAGTCTCCCCTTTCATAATTTGCTTGTCATTGTAGCACATGCACACATAGGCATAATAACGCGTAATAATAATAATTATAATGAAAAACAACATCAGCCGACTTTTGTTTATAAGCAAATATGTTAAATCAAGCTGTTGTTAGATTTGCAGTACGATAAGCGGGCCGGCCAGTTGATAAGCCCAGCCATATATTTGCATATTACTCGCCAGTGAGCCAGTAGTACAATAAGTAAGTATGAGTCTGAGTACTTACCTCAATAAGTACATAAAGCCTAACCACATCTGTTCAATGTTGAGCCAGGAACTTAACTTTCAGCTTGGTAACCGGCAATGAAGTAACATTTTCTGTGTTTTTGGCGCAGCTGTCGTAAATTCTGTTTGAGCAGAATGCGGAAAAACAAGGTAATTGTAATGCTACGATATATATATAGTATAAACATTCATAACATAGATATATCAATCTTGTGGTGGGTGTAGATAGCAAGCCAAGGGAGGCAGTGCAACAACCGACAGATGAGCTATACTCAAGGCTTTTCCAGGTTGAGTTTTGGGTGAATTTCAGTGCGTTTGTATTGTTTGCAGTGAAGTCATTGCACTCGGTTTTCAAGTTCACATGCAAATTGAAAAAAATCCAGAATTGGCGGTATTAGATTTATGATAATGATTACCACACAGAGGAGCCTCATCAGTGTGATTTATGTCATACGATTCTATGCTGAACGCTTTGACAGCTGCCGAAACTTCCATGCGGTTCATTGACACTCATCGCAACGCTTGTAGGCTGACAAAACCAATCACAAATTTATCAGTTAATCTACATATGTTATTAGACATACATATAGTATATGTATGTTTGTATCAATGTGTCAGGTGTCAGCTACTGACTTGCCTTGGCATCCTTGCCTCCACCTTTGACGCAGTCTTATCCTCGAGTTGGGCAAATTTCTTTCCTCGTGCCTAATCGACAAATTTGCTCAAGTTGACAGCAACTTGTCCACCCACATAAGCACCCCAGAAGACCCAAGAAGCTGTCATTGCTGTGTTTCCCTCACCTGACAGCCGAAATTTGCTCATTTGTTCAACTCATTCACTCAATTTTAAGCATTTAAATTCAATTTATTTATTTCGTCAGCGCATAGACAAAATAAAATCACAAAACAGAAGAAAAAAAAACTGTGTCGCTGTGCCAACAAACAGATTTTGTTCTAATGACTTTTGATATATGTTTATACTTACATATATGTACCTAACCACCTAGTGAGTCAAAAATCGGTAAATAATTTTTTTAAATTTTTATTTAATTATGCAGCTATTCAAATTAGGCTTGGCTTTTATTGACATGGCTTATTTGACATTACGGAAGCAAGTTGACTTAAAAGGCGATTCGCTGTGGGTTCTTGAAATGCAAGAAAATCAATTGATTTCATTAAAATCGAGATTAACCGTTAAATATCGACTGTAAATTATCAAAAAAATGTTATTTCAATTTAATATGCATAATTATTGGAACGTACGCAAATCGTTGTTTTTTTATTTCGATGATTCACAGAGAATATTAACCCCAGAAAATAGAATGTATTGCCTGAAGTTTTTTCACAATCTCCAAATAATCGAACTGAAGTGCTCTAAAAAATTTTGAGAAAGGAAACCCCGAAACAAATAGATAAATAAACAGTTGCAATAATCTGTCAATAGGGAGTAGACTAAACTTGGGTGAACTACAGAAATTGTGCCGCAAATGCGCCTTAAAAATACAATATGAACTTTAAATTATTTGAGAGGCAATTAGAAAGTATTTGGGTTGAGAAAACTTACAGCAATAAGTCAACTAAGATTGATGAGCTCGTACTCGATTCCAACAAGATAGATTATCGACAACTGCCCTAATTACTTTAGAGAATCGTTTAAACGAACAGTTAATTTGATTTTTAAATTCACATTGGCATCCGAAACACACAATTGACATTTTGGACTCGTTGCTCCTGCTTTAAATTGCTATCCAATCAGTTATGTCTGCAATGCTCATGAAAATGCAGATTAAATTTGTGTTGTTCTTGTATATATTCAACTCGAGTTTCGGTTTTCCAGCAATTTTGCGCAACAATTGGCAAATGTTGGATTCTTTTTTGATTGTTATACGGTCGCATACAAACCGCAAATATATTTCAAATTGTCAGAGGCCTTTTTTGTTATATACATACATATGTATGTGACATTTTTCACGCATAGTTGGACGCAGTGAATCATAACACAAATAAACACAGTAGCTTGTAGTACGAGAATGTGGATTTCTGTTTTGATTTCGGTTTCGGTTTCGTTATTGTGACTTGTTTGGCTGAGTGACAGCTACGCATCCGCTGGAGCTGCGAGCTGAGTCGGGAGGTGCTCTGGGGTCTGGGTTCTGAGGTCTCTTGGGGGGTTATGTTAATATTTGTGTGCGATGTGAGTGCCGCAGAGCTGTCAGCCCATTGCAGCAAGATATTAAACTTAAGCGCCAAATGGTTGATAGGTGAGTCACCTGTACGGCAAGTGAAATGTAACAGTGCTTGGCATATGCCAAATGATTAGTCACGCCCTCCATCATTATCGCGGCTAGCTTACAAAACTCGAAATCGATCGCCAAACCATATTGCCAAACATTTCGCAACGCCCAATATGATTTAACTGCCGACTTGCTGAGTGCTAAACTTCTAGTGAGCAAACCAAACCCGTTGACAGTAGTAGTCGAAGTTGTAGCGCGTGGTGGCAATGCTGCTGCTATTGGAACTCGTCACCACTCAGCACCACTCGAGTCCAAATGTACTGCTGCCCCATGCCACCATCATCACCACCATTTGTGACAATCAAAGTTGTTATACAATATTCATACTTCATTCCTTATTATTATTTTTTGTGTTCATTAAGAGACAAACTGTAGCCGCGTTTTGTTTCTCTCTCTCTCTGTCTTTTTATACCCGCTACCCATAGGGTAGAAGGGTATTATAACTTAGTGCCAACAGAAAATGTATGTAACAGGCAGAAGGAGGCATCTCCGACCCCACAAAGTATATATATTCTTGATCAGTGTCAACAGCCGAGACGATATAGCCATGTCCGTCTGTCCGTCTGTCCGTCTGTCCGTCTGTCCGTCTGTATGAACACCTGGATCTCAGAGACTATAAAAGCTAGAGCTACCAAATTTGGGGACAGTACTCCTATAGGTCCTACGCAGGTCAAGTTTATTTCAAAAGTTGGATGCCACGCCCCTTTCCGCCCCCAAAAGTCTGTAAAAGCCGTAATAATAGACCTAGAGCATTGAATTTTGATATGCATAATAATATTTATATTCTCAATGATTCCTGTGAATTTGGTTGAGATCGAATGAAAAACAAGGAAGTTATTAAAGAATCAATTTTCTATGCAAAATTCACTTGCAGCTGCCCGCGCTTTGTTTGTTTAGTTGACAGTGTGACCAAAACGGTGTTGTGATTTTTACCCGATATTTTCAAATATATACAAAAAACTAATTTTAGTATATTTGGTATATTTTTTGTTAATATATCATTTAAATTTTTTGTTTTCTCTCGAAATGGGTTGCGGGTATCATACGGTCGAGCACTCTCGACTGTAGCTTTCTTACTTGTTGTCTCTTTTATCGAGTACGCAGCCGAATGAATCAATTAATATGGTCACGAATATGAAAAAGTATTCGCAACAGTAAATGAATTGTTGAACTTGTGCGCCCTAAAGTCAACACTCTCCTCGAGTGTTTGTTCGTGTTCTAGAGCTCTTGTTCTGTACGCGAGTCGGAGAGTTGAAAAGAGTTTTATCAAAGAGGTTCGATCGATCAATTTGCCAGCAATTAACGCAAAGTCCAACCAGCCAAAAAACATTTCCAAATTTTTTTACACATTTACAATGTGAGCAGAATTTTTCCACAATGCCTCAAAGACATTTTATTTCTTCTTGTATTTTCTCACAGTTAACCCAATTTATTTTTGTTCATCACTCAAAATGAAATGTGTAACTGTTTCATTAAATTTCTCTGCTTGTGAATTTTTCCGCTGTTCTATATTTTGCTTGGGCATTTTGTAATTATAACGTTTCAAAACTGTTGGATCGCACCCCTGCCACATAACATATTTATCTCAGGCTTCGATATATGAGTATGAGTATGAAGATCGCGTGGGCAATCGTTGAGCAAACAAGTTTGGCTGCAACAAAAAAATGAATTAAAGTTCAGGCAATAAAAAAAGTCATAATAATTAATGGTTTTTAAGACACATATTCTTTTATTTAAATAGTTGTTCTGTTGGAATAGCTTTTTTCTTTTCTTTTTTTCTTTTTTTTGCGTTTGTGTTTGTTTTTATACATATTTTATTTAGCAGCATAACTAGAAAATACTCGATTAAATTGTTGTCTGTGGTTAGCTACCAATTGTAATTGTACTGTAGTTAATTAGTGTATTTTTCTTGTATTTTTCTTTCATTCGCTTGTTTTGTTTGGTTTCTTTTCATATCGTTTCGGTTTGCTGCATTTGTTTCTCTGTTTCTCTTTCACTTTATAAGCTAATTTGTCACATCGAATTTGTGTTTTTGTTTTTTGGTTTACATTAATCGTATATAGCGTTTGACAGTTGCATTAATTAGAAAATAGTACTATTTATACATATATTTGGACATATATGAATGCATGTGTGTGTGTTTGGTGTATGCAATATATATAAACTATTAATACATGATTTAGTTAATTTTGAATGCTTTCTCTCTTTCTCTGTCGGCTCAACATCACATGAATTTCTTTTTGTTTTTTGTATTCTGGGAACTGTTTTTCTTAATTGTTGTTGTGGTTTATAGTTGTCTACACACAAAGATATTAAATATAGTATATTCATAATACATACATATAAATTTCTCATGTAAATCTTTAGAAATATAAATTCGAGGTTTGTTTTTGTTTTTTGTTTTGTGTTTCATATTTATCATAATATTACAAAAAGGCGATTTCTAGTTGTAAGCAAGTCGAATGGCGGCAAATCAATACAAGAAAGAAAGAAGTATTGAACAGAATTGAACTTAGGTATTATAAAGCTTTCGGTCTGAGTTGGCATAATGATAATGGTGCAGCACATGCCACAGACAAGTTGTGGCACGTACTGCGGTCGCATTAACACATTATAAAATATTGTTTATTGTATTTTGTATTGTTTAAATTAAAACTAATGAGGTATTTAGCTGCATACAATGACTGAAGTTGACTTTAATTGTTGAAAACATAAAGTTGCGCTCATTGACCAACTGGCAAACTGATAAAACTAAATCAACATTGCACAGGCCGGCGATAAAAGTTTTCAATATGAAAACTGCCGCTTGCAATGCCAAGAATTAGTTCGGTTCGGTTCGTTTTTTTTTTAGCGACACTAGGTGCCAGTTCTAGATGTTACATTCTATAGTAACATATAATACACATTTATAATATGCTTTGCACATTTACTTAATATAAAACTTATGAATTGAATGCTTAGCGTTGGGTTTTTTAGCCAGAATGTTTTTGTTTGTGTTGTTTTGTTTTTCTTTCGTTTTTTCTTTTTAGTTAAAGCTTGTCGTGTTTGATTAATAAATATTGTATGTATATCAACTTAAATAATAATAAATTAAAAGATGTCGTGCTTGGTTTGTGTACGATGTGTGAGTGTGTGTTTAAGAGTCTCAAGCAATTGACGGTTATTATTCATATGTTTAGACAGTTTTAGGTACTCGAAATTGGCTGCTTGGTTCCCGTTTACAGTTTGATATCAATTAAATGTTATTTACTTTTTAAAATATGTTTTCAACATTTTGCTATTTTATGCATCTGTTTTTGGATTATTTGTTTTTTGTTTTTTGTTTGTTTGACAAGGTACATGTTGCTGTTGCCTGTGCATTTTGCAGCACTTACAGTTTGACAAGCACAGGCATATTACATATGTATGTATGTGAGAGTTTTCATAAAATGTTAAATATTAATCTTGTTTCTGTTTTTCCATTTTTGGCATGAGAAGCTTCTAGCACAGCATGTTTATAAGTGTTTGTTGTGTTTGTTTTTGACTTAGTTCTCTAAACTTAAGACATTACGAATACTGTTCTGCGAATTCTTCAGCAAGCAATCAACATTTAGTCGTTACTTAACACTAGATATCGGCTTTAGACCTCCGTTGGCTCCGCTGACTGGGTGCAGCTGGACTGCAGCTTCTTCGAGCCGCGAAAGAACATATCGAAGAGTCCGCGACGCGCCTGAAACTTGGGCGGCGAACCAGCAACATGAATATGCTCCACAATGGTGATGCCGCGCTGCAACTTGGGCCGTGGGGCACGTTGCTGCGGCGGCGGCGTTGCCTCAAGCGAGGGCACATCATCCGAATCGGCGGATCCCTTCGTGTGGCCACCGAAATTGATGATGGTGCTGCAGCTGCTGTTCGGCCGCAGCGTCAGCGTCGTGTGCACCGGCGTCGTCTGGCACTGGCTGATCACAGAGCTCTGCGGCGTCAGGTAGCGGCAACTGTTGCTGCTGTACTGCGACAACTTGCTGCTGTTGCGCTGCAACTGCGCCGCACTCGCCGCACTGCCAGCAGCAGCGCCACTGTTGCCATTGGCCTTGATGCTGCTGCTGTGATGACGCTGCAGCGTGCTGGCCGCATCCAGGCCGAACAGCCGCTTCACCCCACGACGCACCCGCTTGTTGCGGTACGCGAAGATGAAGGGCGAACTCAGGTTGGCCAGCAGGATCATGAAGATGGCCAGCTGCGTGGAGCCGCCGAAGTTGGCAGCCGACAGACGCGACTGCAGCAGCACCAGCAGACCGTACGGCAGATAGGAGACCACGAACATCACCACCACCAAGATGCTGATGCGGGCGGCACGCGACTCCTCGCGGTACTTGAACAGCGAGCTGGCGTTGCTGAGCCGATGACGCAGCGAGCTCATGTAGCTCAGCGCCTTGGGGGAGGCGTGGATGGCGGGTATTTGCAGGGCGTGGCCATTGCTCTGTTGCCGTCCCGAGTTGAAGTGTGTGTGCAACTGTTGCTGCTGGGCTGGCTGATGTTGCTGCTGCTGTTGCAGCTGGTGCTGCGAGTGTTGCTGCTGTCGCTGCTGGGCGTGCAACAGATGCGGTGAACTGCACTCGTCCACCAGCAACTCCGTGTACTTGTGCAAATTCGGGGAGCTGTGCACCTGACGGATGCCCTGCAGGCGATGCAGCTCGCGCAGATCCTGCGACGAGGTGCCCAGCAACGGCAGCTGCCTGGCCGAATAGTTGCGCTTGATCTCGCCGCTGGCCGTCTGCAGCGTCAGCAATATGTTCTGATTGCGATCGGCCAGCGTCTGCTCCGGCACGCTCATCAGCTGCTGGTGCCCGGCCGCTGGACTCTCCACATCGCCATCGGAGCCATCGTCCGAGATGGTGGGCAGCAGCACCTTGGCAGCCGAATCCCGACGCAGGCAGCTCGGCGAGCTGCGTGGCCGCTGATCGATCTGCATCTGAAGACCACCGCTGATGGCGCCGCCGCCATGCGAGCTGGCCGACGAGATGGAATGCCGATGGACGCACAAACTGTTGGAGAAGGGCGTGGCAGGCGTGGCCTGGGCATGATTGGTGAGATTGAGGGCACTCTGCAGCAGCGGCGACGAACCGTTCTGTCGCATGCGCAAACCGTTGCCACGCGCCTCGCTGAAGATGCGCCAATACATGCCGCAGACGAAGCCAAAGGGCAGCAGGATGATGACAATGAAGTAGACGCTGGCAAAGATCACACCGAAGATGCTGTTGGGGCTGCCGATGCTGAAGTACGTGGCCGCCACTCGTCGCTGTCGGCTGAGCAGCGAACCTTCCTCAAAGTCGATAACGCGAAAGGCGGACAACGCACCGAACAAGATGCCCACCGTCCACGTGAGTGTGATGAATATCCAGGTCTTGACGCCCGAGATGCGGCTGTGATAGCGCAACGGATCCGTGACCGCACACCAGGTGTCGCCCACCACGAGCAGCACGGCCAGAGCGCCCAGTGCGGCGGCCATGTCAATGGACCAGCAACGCAGCTGCACCGCCGGCAATATTGGTGGCGTGATGTTGCTGTGCACACTCAGATTGTCCTCGTTCGTCTCGAACTGCGTGATGCGAATGTTGTCGCCGCGCTCGTCGATGGTGAGTTCGCGGCAATAGGTCTTGTTGCACTTGTAGATCTCGATGGTGTTGGTGTCGGTGCTGTTGTGGCTCTCCAGGATGCCCTCCTGCTCGACAAGCTGGCCATGATCGCGAATGGTCAGCTGATGGTTGCCGGGCTTCGAGTAGTATTCGATGCTCTTGCCGTCGATGACTGTGGCTCCCGTTGTCTGGGCCGACAGACTTTTGACGCCGCTCAGCACCAGGGTGGGCGCCAAGATGCAGCAGCCGATCAGATTGATGATCAGCAGGTTGATGGTGAAGCGATTCGCTGTGGTGCGCAGTCCCGGCGTTATCCAGAATGCGCACAGCGCCAGCAGATTAATGATGAACGAGATGAGCAGCAGGGCCAATATTAGGAAATCTATGGCCATCTCTTTATGCGCTTAACGTTTGCCTAATTGTTACTTCCTTAACAAATTGTCTTTGTTGTTGCGGTTGTTGGATTTGTTGTTGCTGTTGCTGTTGTGCTTTTGGCACACACATCACTTTACAGTTTGAGAGCCACTTTGATACGATCAACTGAAGTATTTGCTCTGTTGCTTTTGCTTTAGCCTTAGCTTTAGCTTTATTTTTTGTTGGGCACTCACGAAAAATTTCACTTGGTTTACACGTTGCACACGTTGAGTTGTTTCTTCTTTTTTTTTGTTGTATTTCTTTCTGTGTTGCTTCTCGATAACTTTTCCAATTTCGTGAATTTCCTTTTTGTTTTTCTTAGTTTTGGCTTGTTTCTTGCAAACGCTCGTCGTCGGATATTTGAACAAAAATTTCTAAAAAATTTCTTTTTCGTTTTGTTTCTTGTTTCGCACTTGGTGTAAAATTTTGTACACGCCAATTTGGTGTTTAACAACAATTTTGTAATTTCTTGTATTTTTGTATTTTGTATTGTTTTGCGCGCGTCGATCGAGCACGATCTTCACTACGAAGCGTTTCAAGCACAACTGTCGTGTGCGCTTGCCGAAGCGCCTCAAATTATATGAGAAACAACAAAAAATTGGCTGCGTCCGAATCAGCTCTCAGCGTCGGCAATTGTTGCTGCCGTCGCACTCGCGGCGAGCACTCTGAGAGCAAAGAGCGACCAGAGCGGCAACTGTTGTTGTGATTTGCTGCTGTTGCTGCTGTTGCTGCTGCTGTGATTTGTAGTTCCCACGCTCCGCTCAATTAATACCGTAGCGACTTTGAATTTATGCTGCTGCCGTTGCACGCCACTCTATGTTGCTAGTTCGTTGCTCGTTGTTGCCAGCCGGTATTTATCAGTTTAAGACTGTGTCTGAGGCCGTGTTGCTGTTGTCCTAGTTCGTTGCAAGCTCACAAATTGTATAATCTTTTTGCAATTGCAATTGCATTGCGGCTTCACTTTTGCTGCGCTCTCATTACATCACAATCTCTTGCTGCCGTTGCTGCTGCTGCTGCTGCTGTTGTTGCTGCTGTTGGCATATTTTCCAAACCTCATTTTCATTTGGGTTCTGTTCAACATCCAATGCAATGGCCACGCTCTATTTTCTATGCCATAAAAATTGCATTTTTATTAGTTGCAAGTAAACAATTGTAACTGTTGCTCCTGTTGCTGCTGTCGGCGATTGTTGTTGTTGGTTGTTTCCCAGCAACAGCTGATGAAATTCTCAGCCCAGCAACTGCAAGAGAGAGAGGGAGAGAGACAGTGTTAGACATTGTGAGATAAGAGGCTCCCTTGCGCTATTTTATGAATACAAAAAAACATATACATATGTATGTATGTGTGTACTATACAGATTGCTTTTATTATGAAATGAAATTAAAAATAAATACAAGCACGCAATGGACCATGACACTGCATATAATGGAAATGTTGTTTTCTTTCTTAGCATTTTTTTAAATGTTAATTTGCTTTCGAGTGAGTCAGAAATGAAGTCAATTTTGCCAATCGTATTTGCATGTGGCTTATAGTGACTGGGCACGCTTCTTCCTTATGCCCCATTAACTGTGTAAGCCCCTTCTTATCTGGCCATTACACACCCAATGACCAGCAAGACGCCAACAAGTTGCCGATAAGCGATAAAACCCAAAATCCACACGTTCGTCTGAGTAATTCTAATGCCAAATCGCACTGCACGCAAAAACCACATGTAAAACTCGCTTAACTATCGTTATTTACAATTTACAATTTACTGTTCACCACTTACTACGCAACGTTGATCAATCGAGCAATCAGCTGCTTTCAACATGACCACCACACTCCACTGAGGGGCAACTTTGAACTCGTCCCCCAATGAGCTCATCATCAGCATGGGAGAGGTGCGTTCTACACTTCAACCAGGTAAGCACTAAGCTCGCACACGAGTATCAAATAAGATCAGAGTGTTTTGTCCGCTCTCTCCACTAGTTCCTCTACTGGGGAGCATTAAACACGCGACCGGAGACTGTGAAAATGTAAACAAACATCATTTCGGTGTCGGCCTGAGCGCAGTTTACATGCCCTACTTAAACGACAGTGTCTCTCTATAAATACGCGACTCTTGTTGACTATAAAAAAACTCCCGAGTTGTTGCCAGAATTTGCCAATAAAAAAGAGCATTGGTATTGACAAAAAGTCAACTCGAATTCAGCAATAAAGTGGAGTCGAGAAAATATCGTTTAAACTATTAATATTAAATGTGTATTGAAGAACAAATTATGAAAATCACAATGTGAAGTAAAGAAAATGAAATTCGCATATTTTCTTTCTTTCGATTTCTCCTACGAAAATAATCTCACAGTTTGGTAAAGATATTATAGTTTAGTAAGTATAGTCAAAACCTTAAATATTAAACATAATAAAATGTGTGTTGAACAAGAAGTAATGCAAATTTTGTATATTTTTTTATTTCCTTCTAGAAAAATGGAAAACTGAATTTCACAAATGCCTGAATAATATTTCCTCTACAAGCTCTTGCTAATAGAATTAAACACCCATCAAAGAACATTCAAAATGTGGGCTTATCACCAAGCGGCTCTGTCGATATCGAGCAACGCCCCAATCAATTACACAAAACACGAGCCACCCAAAGAATCGATCGCTTGTGATCTTGTGACAACAAATAACTGACAATAATTGACTGGAGATCAACGAAATATTTGATATTTGATATTTAATATGCCTTTCAAGTGCATTTGGTTTAGTTGGCAAAAACTTTTAGCGGCATTTTAGGGGGTGTGATTTTAACGCTTGTTTTGTACACTTTTCAGTGCTCGCTGCTGCTGCTTGCTTGTGTGCGTCCAACAAATATTGACGTGAAAAGTGAATCAAGGCAAAGACGGACGCACTTACTTATGTACTATTAATATTTATAACAATTGTGTATTTGCCTTTATCTCTGCCTCTATCTTTGCGAAGCTTTGCATTGCTTTGGAAATCTAAACTGTTGTGTTCCCTGGCGCTTATCAGCGAGGGGCTCAACTGATGCGATTCTATTGCTTGAACACTTGAATATTGACAGATAATAATACTGAAACGGAACAAAGGCAATTTTCCACCAAGCTCAAATATTTAACACAGATTTGTACTATCAAATACACGTTTTGCAGGTCATTTAAAATACTTATACTCGTACTTGTTTCATTTGTTTAATTGAAACTTCCGTTCGCGTGGCACCACACTGTGATTTTGAAAGCAACTAACAATAAAAGCGGCTAGATCAAAGTATCAAAGTACTGTAGACAGCTCAGGCACAGAAAAGGAAGCAAAAGTTTAAGCTAACAAGTGTCTGGCTGTTATTTTGTGTGTTTATTTGTCTGCTGAGGGCATAGTTCGTTTTCATTTTTGCATTTTATTTTATTCTGGAGAATCAGCAACAACTCCTCCCCCAATGAGCAGCGAGCAGCGTGTAAACAAGTTGAAGAGAATGCGCTCATTTGCATGACTTGGCAAGAAACAGCAAAGTCGAACACATTAAGATAAACATGAGGCGTGAGTAAACGTCTTGTTAGCGCCTCCTGCTTTAGCCCCTGCTCGCCATCTAACATTGCGCATACGCAGTGGAGACGGTGGCGATGGTGGCGATGGTAAAAATAAATGCACAGAAGAGCCAAACAAGCTTTAGCCACAAAGTATATAGCTTCGACTTAAAGCATGAGCCATACCAAAAGCCAAGACAACAACAAAAGAGAGGCACGGCTTGTTTTTAAATTCGTCTGGGGGTTTTTGTTCAGCACGTGATATGCTTAATGAGGCGATCTAGATGGATCAATGTGAACCTGCTGTAAACAACTGATCACCGATCACTGGCTGTGATTCCCAGCGCACAAAGAACTCAAACTATGGCTCACACACTCACTAAAAACAACAACTGCAGCAACAGCAACACCAACAGCAACAACAAAGAGCAGCAGTCAATGTTCAATGTGCGACTGAGAAGCCGGTTTTTTTGTGCTCTTTTGTTAAAATGTGACGTCACTTTTGACGTTCGACATATCGACGCTTTAGCTATATTTAAATATAAAGTTTTGCACTCACTTTTGGACCGACGCCCTGCAGTTACGGCTGTCCCGCTATCGTACAAATTGAGGCACTTAAGCCTCATAAGTCCATAAATAAATTTGATATAAATGATATTTAACCCATATTTGTTACTGACGATAATTTTTCTTTTTTTTTTTGTTTTTTTTTCGTTTTGTTTCTCTGTTCCCAAAAATGGGCGTGAAATTCCTTGGGCTGCTTCGGCTGTTGCCAGCCCCAATATTTACACACAATGAGCTGCAGAGCTGCGAGTCCCCCACCTAAAATGGGCAGACAAGCGTCATTAAGGTAGACTCGCATTTACTTTTTGTCTTGACTTTAGGCCACGTTACATACGTACATACGTATGTACATATGTCCTTGAGAGCTGGTAATGGGGCGAGTCACGATGACTTGGGGCTTCACATCGACAATTGATTGCAATATGATCTGCACTCTAGAGCCCCCATAAGCCTCAAATAATTGCAGAATATATTGCAAGCACTTCTTATGCAGCCTGGCATTGAAAATATCGCATTCAGTTTAATTGTTGGCAAACATGTGATTTGCATTTTCTCTAATTGCAAATTGCAATTGGTTACGACAAGTGGTTTTGGGTTCGATTTGCAATTGAACCGAACTACTTTGGATTATGTAAAAGTTTTTCTAAAAGATCACAATATGCAAAAATTTTCTTGAATGCAATTTTCTATTTTGTGCTAAATTCCTCATATTGGAGCAGCTTGGGGGCCTGACTTTTAATATACTTAATCGTATTTAACGACTACTAAATGCTCTAAACATGATGTTTACTACCAGACGTAATTTTAGCTTCAATGCTACAACTATAAATAACGAGTCTACACAAGTTTCCGATTTAAAGGATTATAGGCTGAACATTATTGCATGATCAGTTATGAAATGCGCAAAGCGATTAGAAAATGATATTTGTAACACCTTTAACAAGGTCTCGGAGCGTGTCGCATTTCCTTAACGGATCGCTAATTGGTTTCACACGTTGTTACTTTTTTTCTTCCAGTATGACAAGTATACGAACTTTTAGTCTAAGCCTTGGCTAATTGTCAGCCGTACAGGTGCGAGGCACACACCTTAGCCACAAGTCAGACGTATGTCAGACGGCATGACGAATGTCCGAATAAGTACATTCTCAATCGCACATAATCGTTAATGCGGTCACTTCCATTACATCAGCTGTTCGCTCGCTCGCCTTTGTGATAAGTATGTATTTCTTGGTTGTGGCCCATACGATAAGATTGCGTTGCTGATATTGCGAATGCTAATAATAATCAGAGTGGATGAGATAGTCAATCAAAAACTAAGCTTAGGCTTAGCCAAATGCCATTAACATAAATCCAATTTAATTAGCTCTGCTCTGGACCTTCTTCAGTCCATTCAAGCCTTACCAGCTGTCCGGCTGCAAGTTTGTTCCTGCTATTAAATTGATATAAGCATAAGCATGCGGTGTGCTCTCTTTATCCGCCTATAATTGAATAAAAGACTGCTTCGGCTTTATCAAAGGCAGAGAGGCAAAAAGGCAAATATTGGCGCAACTTTTTATCTGGGCTTAGGAACTTTGTCATCGTTCAGCACAAAAATAAAAAAAAAACAGAATAATAGTACAACAAGAAAGCTCTGTAATCGCAAGCAGTTAACTAGCAGATACTCTTACACTGCGAGGGGTTGGAGGTCGGCGTTCTGTAAAGGCATTCAACTCTAGCTATAAATATTTGCATATTTGCACAGTTACAATAATTGTCATAGTCAAATTTACAACTGTCCCAAACTACGCATTTCACGTGATGCATTCAGACTGACATGAATCTCTCGAAAACTACACAAACAATTCGTGTAAATTGTCGACTACAGTGTGCAGGGATCAGCTTTTATTTCTTAATTTAATAGGAACCTAGTACAGAATATTGCAAACATGTTTTTTTCTTTTCGACTTGTTCGCGGGGTCAGTGTGTGTATTTATTAATTTAATAGGTACCTAGTACAAAATATTTCATACATGCCGAGTTCAAGCTGCAGTTGTTCGCGGGGTCAGTTTGTATTTATTAATTTAATAGGTACCTAGTACAAAATATTTGGGATTAAGTGTGCCATGCCAGCTGGGGGAGATGGTAATGTAAGACAAAACTAATTTAATTGTAGTTCAAGCTGTGAATACATGGAAACTTACAAGGCCATTACATTCCTTACACATGTTTCCACATGCGAAAATACATATTGTATGAGTGTGGATGGAGTCTTTATAAATTCTACACAAGTTGAAACTTTTCCATTAGCTCGTTAGCTCGCCGGCACGACAATAGCCAATACGGCAAAAAAAAAACAGCAAAAAATGAAAGAAAAAAACAAAAACAAAAACAAACGCAATCACATTAGCATCGTCGCTAAGTTTTGTTGTTGTTGTTGTCGTCTGCCTGTCATCGATTCACATTCATCGTCTGGCGGGTAGCTTGGTGACGTTTTTCTTCGCCCCTCCCCGCGCCATTTGGCCAGTGGAAAAATATTTGCAACAAATGTAGCTAAATGTAAACATGAATTAAATATGCAAATGCTCGGTAATCGCTCAGCTGTTCTGACGCTTTGTCGTGATTACCAGTTGCCTATTATTTGCATTGCCATACCCTGTAGATGTGAAAAAACAAAACAAGGTAGAATGAGGCCAAAAACATAATACTAGTACTGAAGATGAAGCAAAGAAGGGAAAATATTATTAGTGTAATTAAATTATATCGAGGAAACAAACAAAATATCTTAAATTTCAAATTAAAGTTTGCGAATATGAATAAATTATTATTTGGATTTTTTTGACTATATTTTAAAGTTGGCATCAAATTAAAACTAGGAAATGAAAAACTTTAAAGCGTCTCATAGTTAAGCAGTTCAAATTAAGAACTGCAATCATAAATAAATTATAAAAATAAATGGTCTAAATAGAACTGCACATATTAATAAATTATAAAAATAAATTAAATGTTTTACAATAACAAATGCATTCATTGCAAGGTATCTCTAGTTGAGCTATTGTTCACATTGTCGTTCAATCAGAGATGACAGCGTGAAATGCCGCAGATACTTTTCTCGCTAATTCCTTGATAAATTACTGCAGCGAGTATTTTGCATATTTCCGATTCGGAATTAAGATTTGATATTCCAGTCTGTCGCTTTCTTATGTAAGTTGTCATTTCTAATTGAGAATGGCAAACGCGCAGTCGCGTGTGGTTAATTTGATATGGCGGTAGTTAATGTTCACGGAGAAACGGAGTCGTTTACCAGACGAATTCTGCAATGCGGTCTTACATCAGACAGCAGACACGCTAATGAGAAGATCGAGAATGACTTGCTCCATTACAACATCTTCCCAGGCCAGACGACTACGCAGCGTAACGGTGAAAATGCTTGAACAAATGCGACCTCGACGCGATCTCAGACTGGAACTATATGCCACAGCCTTCTATTTGTGTCGATTTCGAGGTAAACCGTAATCACAATCGCCAAGCCAACTCTCTGACAATACAACTTACTTACTTACTTACTTACTTACTACTACTATATAAAATAACCAGTACCGAATACAATAATCAAGATTGAATTTACGCTCGCAGACTCAACAAAGAAAACAAAGAAGTTGTTGAGTGCGAACATAAACATTCATATCAATATCAAACAGTAGGCATAGATGATATGCTGAACAAATACTCGAGAACACTTCAGATATGATGGGCAGTTCTCTATAAATTCCCCGAATATGCGGAACATTCTTTGCACTTGTTTACATTTCCTGCTCCTGTTGTTGTGAGTAACTTGGCTCGTAAATTAAGCTGTTGCCAACTGACCTAGTTTAGACGACCTTAGCTAAGAGCCACCTGCATTTGGCCAATCAATTTGCTGACCCTCAAACAGGCTTAATTAGTTAACTTGCCTTGCGGTATCAATTACAACATGCAACCGACTGTTGCAGCTCTCTGCTCCTCTCTCAAAAGTGCATAATCAGTCAATAACTCACATTCGCTCATCGATTAGAAGTTGATGTAATTAATACTGGCAAGCTGTGAGCAATCTCTCTCTCCCTCTCCATTCTCGTTTAATTACATTAGCACAGTGTCTGGAGGGTGTCGAGTCAAGTCAAGTCAGAGAAACCTCCAGTGAGCATTAGGTGCAACATTGTACATAATGTGTTGTAATGCGAGGGCTCTCAAATTTATGCAAATCGTGCGAATTTTAGCGAACGAGTTCACTGCACTTTCCGCTTGGGCCATTGTCTGATTTCAGTTTAGCACTGCATCGAATTACCCACACGACACACAACTAAAGACGCTGCCACATGCTGAGGTCAAAGTGCTTGCCACCACAGACAATAGCACAAGAATGCCTGCGGCCAGCACTCGTCCATATCACAATAAGTATATATATATGTGATGAGCTCTGCTCTGCTGCATATGAATTGATAGCACTCCAAAGGATGGATGTCCGTTCTCTTAGCCGGGTTGTTGGACTCTCGAATCAACACGAAAACCAAACACCCGTCACACAATCTATCTCTTGGAAGCTGGACAATAAAGAAGTTTGAGTTTGTCATCTCACGCTGAAGGCCATTGGCTTTGACACTTCCACATTGAAACGCATTGACGCATATGGACATGCCCCCGATTTCAATTGTGAGTTTTTTTTTGCCTGCAAGGTCAGCGACTCTCACGCAATTCAATTGGAAAATTGTGCCTACGGCTGATTCGGTTCCGTTCTTTGTTTGTTTACTAGGCAATACCGAAATGAAAACAAAAATGCATTTATTTATAGCTGGAGACTTTGCCATGCACGGCAAACTGACCTACATTGGGTTCCGTGTGTCTCCGTATCTCATCTTCAAGTATAGAACATGTAAAAATATTAATCATAAAAACAAAAAAAAAAATAAAATACTTGTATGACCTTAGCAGAGAACTAGTCGGAGAAGTCTGTCTGATTTATGCTGATTGACATATTTACACTAAATGAAAAAACACATTTCCGACATTCTTTTGACTAATGTGCTTAAATTGAAAAGTTATTGAACATTAATTATAAATTCCAATATCGAGCCAAACTGATAACTGTCCTTGCCTGTCTTACCAACGACTGTTCACCCCTGATAAGAGCAGTTGTGGGCCCAGGCACGTGCCCGTTAGGGTATTCAAAACATGATATATCACTCATAGTCATATCTATTCGTACTTCGAATTTGATTGATGTGCCTAGGATTAAACGGCCCGCCAACATTTGGAGAAATTTAATATTTGCATATCACCCAAAACGATGATTCATTTGCAATTCATTGGAATTCACAATTCATGTATTTAAACTAAAAACTTCTAGATTAAAACCTGATCGATTTAACGCATTATTTATTCAATTATTTTTAGTTAAACACAGAAAAGTTTGTCAAAGTGCCAAATTATTTATTTGCGTTATGATGAATCCAAACAAAATTGTTTAAAACATGGTTACGGAATCGAAAAGCTTTTCCTCATCTCTGGACACCTTCTCTCGCAAATTGTACAACCAATTGGTAAACTTGAACACCTCTCAAAATCTAGTATGTTCGCCGCTCTCGATTCAAGTCTGCGCTGGAATGGTTCGCATGGGAGCCGAGGATGGCAGTGATACGGCCAAAGAGCTGGATGAAGGAATCAGCTTCAAGTCAAGCAATTCCACAGATATAGCAGAAAGTTTCGACGAAGTGTTAACTGCTTATGAACAGTCAAGTGTATTGAAAATAGCCAACAAACT
Source organism: Drosophila ustulata (assembly GCA_035047365.1). Taxonomy (NCBI): domain Eukaryota; kingdom Metazoa; phylum Arthropoda; class Insecta; order Diptera; family Drosophilidae; genus Drosophila; species Drosophila ustulata. The sequence goes on from JAWNPT010000094.1 coordinate 22,517,207, forward strand.
CTACCTCATGCAGGATTATGAACCACTTGAGCGATTTAAAGATATTTTAACCGACAAATTTCATTCGGAACCCGAGAATATTGATTTCGCCGCTAGCTCTGAGGCAGCCGCGACTATCAATGAATGGGTTGAATCCAAAACGAATAATTTAATAACAAATCTGGTTACTCCCGATGCATTGAATGGAAACACTCGATTGGTCCTAATCAATGCCATTCACTTTAAAGGCGAATGGGCTCGTAAATTTAATGAGCAAGAGACTCGTAGCGAAGATTTCTTCTTGGGAAACGAAAGAAGAGCAAAGGTATCCATGATGAATGCATCGGATCAATTTTTCTTCGCCGATATGCCAGAATTGGATGCAAAAGTTCTCAGAATGCCCTATCAAAATTCCGATTTATTTATGTTGCTAATATTGCCAAATATTCAATCGGGCTTAAAGCAATTGGAGAAAAAATTGCAAAACATACCATTGGAGGACATAATTATGCAGCTACGTTCACGTAAAGTTCATGTAAAGTTGCCCAAATTTAAGACGGAATCCAGTCTAGAGTTGTCGCCAATCTTCAAGGAATTGGGCATCAAAAAGATCTTTCACAGTTCGGCGGAATTTCCATTTATGCTGGTCGTAAATGGCAGCATTGAAGTATCCCAAATCGTGCACAAAGCCTTCATTGAGGTCAATGAGGAGGGCACCGAAGCAGCCGCAGCCACGGCAGCAATTGTGATGCTCAGAAGTCTTCCAGCTGCTGATCCGGAACCGCAAGTATTTCACGCAGATCATCCCTTCTACTATACTATCTATGATCTGAATTATGGCTGCTTGTTCGTTGGCAAATTCAGCTTGCCTGAGGGCGACATCATTATTGAAAACAAAAAGGTAATTTGCCACTGTGCAGCACATAAAATTGCAGAATAGATTGCAAAATTCACATAAATTAAATTTCAGAATGTAATAAATCCAATGAGTTCCAAATATATACTTATAGTCTTTTAAAATCATATCTGCTGCAACATCATTTTCATAGGTTTAATTAATGCTGCAGCTAAGTAGAATACTTATCTATTCTGTCTGGTTAATTTCCACAGTGATATGCAATTTTATTTTATATGTATCTTGTATGAAGACGCTCCCCAGCGAGCTAACATTTATCAGAAATCACGAATGCACGCGGCTCTTGACTGTCAATGATAATGGGGCCCTTCGAGACAGTCAAATAACTTTTGATAGTATCTTTATAGATATCAGAATCTGCCTTTTGCCTATCAGCTGCAAAGCAACTCAACTGATAAGCAGAGGGACCATCACAACTTATGACTGGTTAAATATTTACTTTTGTTTGTGGCTTATTGTGGCTACTAGTGTTAGTGGGGTTAGTAGTGGCTCTTGGCCGGGTCTGGGTCTGCCCTTCAGCTACCCAAATAAATGGCCTAGATGTCTGGCTAATTATCTACACTGTTATCTAAATGTAAAAGACACTTAGACCACAGTGGCATTTATCGCAAGGTATAAACGTTTCGGTGGGCCCGTCTTATGAGCTAATTAATTAATTCAATTTCATTTCATTCATTATAGATCTTCTCGCTCAATTGCAGATCGTAACTGACCTTTCATGCAAATGGCCAACTAAATGAGCCTCTTTATTTTATTGGCCCGAATAATTGATATTGTTAAACTAAACGTTTCTGTTCTGGCGGTCACAGCTGGCCATACATCCGACCACATTGTTGCCTGTTTTTTATACATTTTTATTTTTAATTTTCGGTATGTTTTTATTTTTTATTGCTGCCCTTTTATGTTGCTGCTGTTGTTGCATGCAGGCACTTAAAAAGTTTTACCTGGCCTGTAAAACAATTCAACAAACAACTTTTTGTTTTTTATTCATTTTTTTCGGTTGATTTTCAGCTGCTAAATGGTATTTGAGTGTGAGTGTGTATGAGAGCTGCAATTGCTGTGACCTCTTGGAGGTTGCTGACGCTATTTATAGGCAGAGTGGAACAAGAGAGAAAAATACCATGTACAAGGTCATCAAGTGGCATAAATCTTTCATAAAAAGATGTAAGTATGTTAAAACGCAACAAGAAAGAACCAACGGCCGTGTAATGACGAAGTTTTAATACTCTTCTCTACACTTTCAAAAGTGTATGTTGATTTAATGCATGCAGATATTAATTATAAATTATGCAGAATGACTATCTAATGATTACCTTGTAAATAATATCAGAAGCCGTCTGGGAAAGATAACGCAATCGTGACTAAGCTGAGAGTATGACTTTCATATTGCAAAACAGACCACAGTAAATAGAATGTACGCATGAATATTTATAGAATTAGCATCAACTTAAACTGCAACTTAACTATGCATCATTACCGATATTAACTCCACTTGAATACCATTACAACTATTCAACATTGTTCGCAAACAATTTGTGCCGGCCTTACTTGCTGACTAACTGAAGCAACCAATGCAAGAAACTTGTTGCAAGTCGTTACCAAAGTTCAACTTTTATGCGCGAATGCTTTTTTATTTGCGGTTTTTGTGCTCGTAATATTGTTGTTTTTTTCTTGTAAACGGTGTTGACTGAGTTTGTGGCCTGTAATGTCGGCGTTTGACCATTTTGCACTTGGGCCGCTAATTATTTCCGTTACGTTGCAAGACCAACAAAAAAACAAACGCTTCAATGATTTGCATTGAATATATATTTAAATCATAGCTGTAATTTAATTGCTATACTAAACAATACTACAAATATTTAGAATTAATCATGTCGAAACTCGAATATACTACAAAACAGAACATAAAACTGAACAATTGATTAAAGTACGCTCATGTAGCTAAATCTGCCGTCATAAATCAATTTTTATTGTGAGCTAATCTGCATTTTTAGCAGATTAGCATGATTTACTAATAACAAAGAAATAACCATTTAAGCAAGAATTTTCTGGAAGCATGTGTTAATTTGAAAACTACTTCAACATTTCAAGAGAATATGTAAATGAGTTCATCCGAGATTTAAAAAACCATCTGCTTATCTGTACTCATTGCAATGATTGTTATCTCTCAATCTGTGGCTGGCTTATGAGTCAGCGATAGTTGAGACGTTCACTTAAAGGGTATATTCTTTTGAACGTTGATCGGCTAATAAATGCAACCAATTAAAAACATTTCCAAAGTGGAAAAACACCTTCAAGATACTATCAATTGTCTGCCTATCTAGTTGTCATTTGTGTGCCGAAATTTGAAAATATATCTTTATGGCGATGACAAACAAAGTAACAATTATCTGTCATTTGAGTCAGTTGCATGACAAAATTATAATAGCCCATTCATAGAGTACTGGATGTTTGAAAAATGTTGCTGCCAGACATTTGTGTGCTGCTGTGACGTACCAATTGGGCGTGTAATCGTAGTCGTTGTTGTGGTCATAATCGAATTGCGTTTTCATACTTGCCACTTGAGTTCATTGCACTGGGTTCTATGAATTCAGCAAAGGCGAATCGAGTCAGTCAGGGCTTTGAGTTACCAAACGATTACCAACTAAGTATATACCATAATTGTCTGCGGTCATAAAATGCAATGGAGTAGAAAATTGCAAGGTTGCAATAAAAACCAAAACTCATAATCATAACTGCATTTGAAGTACAAACCAATATTGACAGCTGCTTACGAAGGTGCGCTTTGACCCCAGCGGTATTCGAGGAAAAAATCACCCATATAATCTGTCAAACCTTCTCGCATTATAACGTATTCAAACGGCAGCAATTTCAATAATTGTGGCGTTAATGGACCCCTTACCGGATGTCTAAGGCGGCCAGTGAGAGTTCATCTATTAACTGCCATCGATTCTGTTCAGCTGCACATAATAACCGGTTGTGAGTCCCATTAATATAACTCATACTGCTTTGCTACAGGTTTTGCTCAGCAAATCGGCGCAATTTATAATTCAATGAACTAACAAATAGGGGGAGGTGCTAAGAATAATACGAGAATGCAACGCCTACTTCATCATTAAATTTATTTCAGAGCAGGTAAATTAAATACAAAATATTAGTCTAGCGAATACCTCGCAAACAGTGGCAGTGACACATTTGGTGTTTCCCGCGGCTAATGAAATAGTTTCTTAATTTTGTTTACAGGGTATATAAATCTAGCAGCGATAACAGTGCACAATATCCACGGCCTAATAAATAAATCAGCTTATCATTTGCTTTTGAATTATGGATGAGCCTTGAATAGGTTCAGTGGCTCCAACGATTAATTCCAGTTGCTAATGTAGAATTATGAATACAAATATTGAATTCCTAATTTAATGTTTGAAATTGATTTTTAAATGCATTTCCAGTTGGTACGTGCCAAATTGTAAGGCAAGGGAATTGAATTTCAAAGTGTCATTTAAAACAATTTATATAAGATTATATATAATTTACATTTGTTATTGTTGGCATATCAAATTGTTTGCCATTTCTTGTGAAATTGAAAAGGCCAAAAAACAAAAAATGTAAAAGAAGTGTTTACAATTGAAAGTGACCACGGGCACAGCCGTGTGATAAAGTTAACACCTTTAAGCCGAAAAGGAAATCAGCAAAAAACAACAGCGAGAACAAGTAATCGAAGAACGAGGCAAACAACTTGGCAAAAACACGAGTTCCGACGGACAAGTGAAATGACACTTGGACACGAGGTCCAATTCGGGTTGGCGAAAATTTGAAAATCGATATGACATGAAGGAAAACAAGGGCAACCCGGCCGGCAAAGTGTCAGCGTCACAGCGTCACAGGCCACATGCCACAAGGCATCTAGCCACATGCCCCATTCACGTCAAACAGTGATGTATGAGGCCAACTTTGACTTTTTGGCAACCCGAGTGAGAGAAAGCGTCAACAATAATGACACACACAAATGTAAGTAATTGCCAAACCTTTGACAAACAACCACAAGTCAACTCAAGTCTTGTTGTTCGGGGTCGTAGGTCGTAGGCCACAGATTGTGTGAGGGGCGTGAATCTCGCCGCACCATCAAAAGCATAGGCCCAAAAGCTCTTTCTCAACTGACCGACATTCCAGCTGATAACGTCATGAAATGACTTTGCTGTTGAGAATTTGATATCAGCAACAACCAACAACCAACAACTAAAAAAAACAAAAAAAAAGAGTCAGACAACAAATACCAGCAACAAAAACATTTGAAAACGTGAGCAACTTTTGTTTCAGTTCTTTTTCGTTTTTCGTATTCTTTTCGTTTACAGTTGGCTTGTGGCCAAAAATGTGCGGTAAACTTTTTCTTGTTCTCTTTTTTCGTTCCTAGATATTTGTTTTTTATTTTATTTTTGCCTAGAAATTTATTTTTCTAATGAATGGACGCTTGTCAGTGTGCGTTTTACCTGCCTTTGAATGAATACTATGCGCACATTGGCGGTGCCAGGAAATATTGCTCTCACACAGCGTGAGTTAATAACAGACAAGAGCCAAGTTGTGCACACGCGGCGTATGCGTAATGTAATTTAGAACTCTGAATGGTAAATACATTTGAATACGCTGTGTAGTAGACATGTGTTGTAAAAGCTCTTCCAACAATAGAAATGGCCAATAATGCTTTGACGTCCATAACTTAAAATATGGCATGAATATGCTCAATTTACTATATGCCAATTACATGTTATATCTTCTAAATTATCCGAAAAAACTGTTGCTCTTTGAAGGTCACTTTTCATTTTCAATTAAATTTGGTGGGATTTAAATTTTCAACGCTTGTGTGAAAAAGCACATAATTAAATTTTTTATTCTTTTGCACATTTAATATTGTTGAATTATACAAATTCTAGTTCACTTATCTGCAGCCAACAACTGATCGATGACCCAGTTTGCTATATATATTTGTATCTAGTTCCATATTGCTATACACATCACTAAATATTTCGCTTTAGTCAGTGAAGTCTGAGCTGTCCATAAACCTAAATATACACAAAATATTGCTCATAATTTGTATACCCTGCAGCCGTTAGGAATGTCTTGCAGGGTATTATGAAATGTGGATGACATAAATAAAGCCGCGTTAATCCCATAATTATTTGGCAGAAGTCGCTGCAGCAAGTAATCAAAAGAACCTCACATTTAAAAACGACAAATAGCAAAAAATATATTATTAAAATGTTATATTAAGTTAGAACAATTATAAGATTAAATATGAGTAGTTAATTATTTAGCTCTACTTTATACACTTTAGTTTGTAGTGCTTGAAATAATAACCGATAAATATATGAATTCTATTCTATTTATGTGTTATATAAATTATTCTTTATATGAATTCATTCGATTGTTTTAAAAGGGGCCCATAGGGTATCCTTAAGTTGAGCGCTCTTGGGCAGAATATTGTTTTGCTTTTTGCCCTCCAATGCCTGGCTTCACAGCTAACGATTGTTTATTTAACAAACTCATAACGTCATTTCGCTTGTCCCTTTACTCGCACCCTAAGTGTTGAGTGTGTTGAAGAGTGCTTTGTGTGAGTGTGTATCTGTGTGCCGCATGATTAGCTATTTCAAAAGTTGACACTTAGCTGACGCATGAATTCTGATGTTGAGGCACTAGACAAGACTGTCGTCTGTTTCGGCATGGAAAGGGTATGGAAATGGGGAGTCGGGGATAAAGTCGACTTCACAGACTGTTTGCACAGCTGCGAGATGCGCTTGCGTATTGTTGTTTAGAAACAAAGGAACAGAGGCAGCACATTTATGCTTATGATTAAAAATCAATTAAAAACGAACAATTTTTATACGAAAGCAAATCGGGCGCGTCTGGCGCCGCAATTGCATTTGCCAGATCACTGCAATATATCTCTTGCAGCTTTTGCTGTTTACTTGTTTAGACCGCGTGAAGTGTCCAAAGTTGAGCATTTTGGCAGCTATTTTTGGGAGGAGGGGGCGAATTAAGCGAGGGCTAAATTTATGTGCCAGCTAACCATCAAAATTTATTGGCAAAAAAATAAACATTTAACGCTCAAGCATAATAAATAATGGGAGAAGAAGTGTTAAGCACTAAACACACATACACAGCTAAGCGTTTAATGTATATGTATAATACTTATATTATTATTAGCTAGTCATAGCCATTGTGTATAAGCCGGATACGCCGGCCACATTGCTGTCGCTGTTGCTCGTGGCAATGTTTGTTGCTGTTGTTGTTGGGTGGGTGCTTCACTTTTCAAGTGGCTTCAGTTTATGACACCTTATGGCTGCAGCATTAATTTATCATCATAAAACAACATTGCCACAGCTCGGACAACTCAACTAAAAGATACGCTATTAACTGGAAAATGACTGCTTGAAAAATGTTTTGTAGTTCTATCAGTGTCATATGCCTGTTTGTTGTGCCCCTATGATTGCAGGGTATTTTGTGCAGCTGAATAAATGAGATACTTGACGGCAACAGCTGCAAGCCATTTTTATGTTGAATGAGTTGCACTCCATAAAATGTGCAAGTCGAGCGTAAAATGCAAAAGATCTTATTTGGCATTTAATACTCTTATCAAAAGAGATAAAACGAAACATTCTGCACATAATTGTCAGCCGATGGCCAAAGCAAAGTGACATGGACATAGATGATGCACTTATTCTATAGTGTCATTAAATGCAATCTGATTGCTTGTTTAAAGTGTTGCGGACTCTGCACTCGATGTTTATGACGGGAAGTAAGATAATTTATAAATGTCAAATGCTTTTCAAATGTAGGTTAAACTTTATCAGCAAAAAACATTTCCTGAGACACTCGGCAGTGCTAAACTTGAGACATGCCGAAGTCCCTTTCCCTTTACCAATTATTTACAAGTTTTGCAACTTCGTTGCAGCCTGTTGCGAACTTTAAGGGCGAATATCTCGAGATTTGTGAGTGAGCTACGCAGTTAATTTCCATCCCAAATACTTGAGCTTCTAGTGTATTGTTTCACACACACATACTATATATTTATTGATCATATAATCGCCAAGCTATAACCCACTTGTACATAACAACAGGCCAGACACATTGGCAAACAGTTTAGTTGAGGAAACACTGAGCCCAAAGAGCACTTCTGCATAACTAACCACTTGCGAGTCAACTACATGCGTAGTTCCTTAAATTCAAGCATATGGCTGAGTTGGCTGAGTTGGCTGAGAACAAGGGAAATCTTGACCAAGTGCTAGGCACACAACCTCAATGAGCAGCGGAAATCTTAAGGCAAACTAAAACAAAAACTAGAGTAAGCGGATTGTTTAGCTATTTTAACAGAGAGGCCACTCAGAACTCAGAGCTATGCACACACTCGACAGCCACGGCAAATAGTATGGACCCCCAGCAACAGCCACAGCCACAGCCACAGCCACAGAATGGGGACAATAAATAAGCTCAAGTACTCAGTGGCATTTGAAAAGGCCGACAGCGAAAGAATAATAATAGTAATAGAAATATATTTGAGCATAAAAAGGAGACGAAGTCGAACTGAGCCCATCAATCAGCCAAATATATATATGAGTGCTCCTGACGCTCATCCAGATGAACACAACTTGATTATTACATAAATGTGCTAATCAAAAATTGCAATTTTGATTGGCCAACTCATTGCCCATTCTTGCTCGATGCGAGCAAAAACAAAACACAATAAGCAATATACACTAAACTACTTACTGGCAAAAATAGCTGTCAGGAGAATTTCATGCATTTTGACAGGATGAAAATATCGATAAATATTACGTATACGTGTGTTTTTGTTTGTGTGCTGATGTGCTCATGTTTTCATACACGTGCCAACAAAATAACTATTATTTCCGGTGCAGACACACAACACACTCTGGCAAAGGAGAGAGACAGAAATTCAGACAAATATCTGATTGAAAATTTCAGCAAAGATTTCTTAAAGCAAAGCAAAACTTTGTGTGCGCAAAGTTCCCAAACTGAGATACACTAAACAAAGTTGTTAAGTACGTTATCCAGAAATTGGATATGTAACATACACAGTTTAAGAGCATTAGCAATCTGCCAACTGAAGTGAGTGTAATTGGTATTAATAAAAACGAGCATTTATTGATTTAGTTATGTCTGAAGTGCTGCTAGTCAAATGAGGCCTCAGATCTCAGTTATCTGTTAAACATCAGCTCAAGTCATTTATAATTATAGCATTCTATAAATAATGAAAGGGTTAAATTTAAAGCATTGTTGAACGTTTAAAAATAGTTCATAGCAGCAGTTAACACAAAATGTAAAAATACTTGCTGCCAGAGAAGTGTATTCGAATATTTGATTACAAGCTTGCTGGCAGTGAAAATAGATTATTAAACTCTTGACTTACTCTTTTCCTCAACGTTGATATTAGTTGGCAGCTACAAACCAGAAGCAGTGTGATGGCATTGGCATCAGGCTTCAGCCCGGCAGGCAAAACTGCAAAATAAGCAAAGAAAAAGCAACATTTTAATATATGCAGTTGACATAGGCCAATGTACACAGCATAAGAAATGGCAATCGGCTTGTGATATTTTTCCTGCTGTTAGCATATTAGCATTTTCAAATGCAGACTGAGAAATATGAAACTATCACAATAAATTAATGCCACAAACACTATTTTTGTGTACACGGTTCACCACGATAGAGTGACATCCTTAAGCCTCGGCACTTTCTCAAGGCACAACTCATAAATAACAGCCTCCAACAGATACTACTTGAGAGTTCATGGAGGTCAGGTGGGCAGTCTGTTCCCACTTTCAGAAACTGAAGAAAATATGCCGAATAACAATGGCTGCCACTTAAATCAATAAATATCAGTTTCGGTCTGCCAAAAAGGGTTGACAGTAAACCTTTTGAGCAGGGACTGCATTAAAAATGTCCGCGACAGTCAGCTTTCTTTTTCTTTTATTTTTTAATATTCTTTTTACGCATCTTTAATTTTCAATAATACCAAGATCTTGTAAGTTGATTATCGAAAAAAGCAACTTAATGTTACCTTTCTTTATTTTTAGCACAAATGCAAAAGAAGTGAAATATATTAAATAAATAATATATATAGTATAAGTGCAAATGTTTCACAGCTCATAAGAAGTATATTTCTTGCTTGATTTTCATCACAAATGCAAATGCTGTAAAATATATTAAATAAATCGAAATAAAATAAAAGAGCAAATGTTTCGCAGTTCGTAAGAAACACATTTCCATTTGCATTTCCATATCAAACAAATGCTAATATCAGTGTGAATGTGAATGTGAATGTGAATATAATAAACATTTTTATCAGGGGGCTATGCACTAATGCCTACGGTCAAGGCCAAGTAATAGAACACACATATAATCGAATTGTATTTGCTAATGATGGATGAAGTCGAATTCCATTAGTTTTTCCCATTTTCCCAACTGTTTGCTTAGCATTACGTAAACATTAATCGACTACAAAACTGCTCAGCTCAACCCTTGGCCCTGTCAAGTCAATAAATCGTCGTAATTGTGATGGACTTGCAACTACTCGTACTTGCACTCACTAATTCTGCTGAGTATTCACTGGGAGGTGAGAGTTTGCAATATTTGCACTTAAGAGGGATTTATGGGCCAAACATTAAGGTAATTTCAGTTGCCTTTTTGACAGACAAGACGACCGGCGGGGTGAGACGACAAGTGGCTGGCTGACTGACTTTCTGTCTGGCTGTCTGCATCAACAGAAATCAATTGAAGCAAAACGACGTCAGCGACAGTCAAAGTTCAAAAGTGCCACTCAACGATATTGTGGCATCTGCTCTCCCCCAGAGACCCCGATATACCACAAAACCCCACCAAAACAAAACCAAAAAAAAAGAACCTTCCTTTCGCTTCTGACTCTAAAGCATTTGCTAAAATATTTTCAGTGCCTGACACTTGATGGTTTCTCCTTCTCTAACTGTGTTTGAATGTGTTTGTGTGTGCGGAATGAAGATTGACAGCTTAATGTATTTTCGCTTACATCAAACCGCTGCTTTTGTTGACTAATTTCCCGACGGTGCCAAAGAGGAGGCCACGCCTTGATGTGGATTTAAGTGGCAGCACGCAAATTTTGCATCAAGTGCAACAATTAGCAAATTAAATGAACTTTTTTTCTTCATTCAATTCACTGAACTTTAAACTGTGCCAACTTTTGTTTCAACGAAAAATAAATAAATAACAAGAAATTGTTCTTGCTCTTTGCGCGTGACATTGAAAAGCAATTAAAAATCTGCCGACTGGGTTGGCAATTAAGTTGATTTCTTTGCGGAAAATTTTCACTGAGTATCTTCTAGACGCAAACGTATGAATCAACTCTCGTGGCATAATTTCTAATTGACTTCAGTTAAGGCAGTAATTGCATATCGATCGGCAATCGAACATCATAAATTTCGGAATTTTACAGACAACAAATCAATATAATGTATGACATTTTAAAGCGCCGCAAAAGAGCTGCACGTTTAAATTGTATTAAACTTTTTGTATACTCGTACATCGATTGATTCATATCAAGCACGCTATCACAACGTGATAGTTAAATCGTAAATACAGTAAAAAAAAAAACAATAAACAAAAATCAGTGAAAAATCCCGAACTCAAGTCACGCATCTGAAAATGATATTGTTTATGATGTGCGAAGCTGCGAATTACGTTTATAAGTACATAAATGGCGCAAGGGTGAAATCTTTGCATACCTTGTACAGAATAGATATCATTTGTATATAGAGGTAAAAGTTTACGATGTCTCAAAGTAATTTGAGGTATATGAAATTAACAATACGCGTATCTGTTAAAAAATAGACCAGCGCCAATGTGTAAAATAAAGTTAATCATTTTTTACATTAACAGTTAATAACTTTAAAATATATTTCATTGTATTTCCATCTTTTTTTTGCAACAAAATGTACTTCTGAATAATTGTTTGGTTGAAAATCAACTCAAGTAAGGCATATAATAAGACGGGCAAATATTTGAGATTTCCAATTTCTCTTGCTTTTAGCAATGATAGAATATTAAAGATTCGAAACAAAAAAAACAATATTATTATTTACTAAACGCAATTTTAAGTGCAATACAAAGGCAGCAACAGTATTTGTTGATCATGTAAAATTCGTGAAAAAATCAAAACAACCATAAAAAGTCGATATTGAAGTCGTGTGTGTCAAAGGTGTTAATGGCTAACGACTTCACTAGCGAAATCTGAGGCGGCAACGTCATCAACTGGCCAAACAAGCAAAGGAGTAAAGCAAAGAGTACAAAAAAATAAGAGAGCGAGATACAAAGATATTTTCTAAATACTTTACACGTGCCGTGTGGGCGATCGATCATTGAGAGGAAGCAATGCAAAAAAAAAAAAAATAAAATAAATATATGTATATATGAACACCCGCTGAACTGTTGATGATAATGATATTGTTGTGATATGACTGTGGTTGGCTTTTATGATGCCAACGAATGACACGTGGCAAAAGCGAATTTAATACCCATTTTGTTGGCCATTAATCTTTATGGCCAAGCGATCAACCGCAAGATGCTGTGAGACGAAAGGATTAAATTACCAAGAGCAGCACAGCACAGCACAGCTCAGCTTAAGAGGCCAGCAAATAATGTACAAAAGTGTTGCATGAGTGCCCTCTAAGTAGGTTAATGTCCTGGCGTGCTTTAACCTCTAACGCACACACACACACAGCTTTAATTCAACTGGCCTTATCTGGGTTAGTAGCACAAACCCATTGAGCCTTTGACCCAACCAATCCACTTGCCAGCACAATGCATTGTTGCAAGGCTTCAATTGCGTTTCGTCTCGTCGCGTCTCGTCCTCTTCTCCAATCCCATCCCATAGGTCGAAACTTGTGCTAGTTGCTGCTCGTATTGACAGCTAATATGGCTTGTGCAGCATTATTGATTGCAAATCGAATTATGCAGTTTTTGGTGCATGTTGTCCACAAAGTTCGCATCAATCACACAACGCGCACACCAACCGAGCTTTATGCATGCAAATTTGATTTATTAACTACTGCGCAGCTGGTCCAAAGTGGTATTTAGCCTTAAAAGCATTCCAATACAATTATAATCGCATTACGAAAGAATAAAAGCTGCCCAAAATACACTAGTCAACATTGATCTGCTTAAAGTATCCAATTGGATTTACAAATATTATCAAGTATTTTCTTTTCACCCTTCACTTCTTCACTTCCGAAACTATTGCTAATAGCAATGTCCCAATTTATTGTTGTACATTAATAATAATTCATTTATTATTTTATTAATCATCCACAAAAGGTACAAGAAAATCACTTTACCCTTACTTTAAGGGCTTTCAACAAGGGCAGCGTCACACTCACTTGATGCACACGTACAGTCCATTTTCTCGCCGAGCTTAATTGCAATTAATTTATTTACTATTGAATTTCATTTTCATGAAGTTTTTCTGGATTTTCGCGGTTATCGTTCGCCCAGTCTTTATTATATTTACATGCAAGTACAAGCACGAACCGTGTGTGAGATGTAAGTCCGAGTATCTGAACTGCAACTGCGAGAGCAAAACAAGCGAAACGCTTTTCGACTATTTGCCTTCTGTTAAGTGCAAGAACAGCAGCAATCAGGGGGAGGGAACGGGATGTAAACACACATATTTGCATTGATGCAGTTCATTAAACTCGTGCAAATAAATAATATGGCATGTAAATATCATTAATATTTAATAATACGAATAATTAAATATGCATGTAATTTGCAACCACATTCGATGTTCACTCTTCTGGATCCAGCCAAGAATTGCATTTAAGACGTCTCCCCGGCCACCGTCAGCCTCCAAGTTTAGTGCCGTCCATTGGCTTTTTGGAGAATTGGGGTTGAAGGGCGCACAAGTTCGGTCGGTTCTGTTTTTCTTCAATAGCCAACGCAGTGACGATGAGATGATGGCTGGTCGAAGTGAGTTCAAGGTGGAAATTTGCTGGCTGTCGAGCAACAATCAACTAGTTGACTTGGAAAAAACAACAGGCAACACACATGTGGCTTTTGACAGACAACAATTGTAGGTCAGTAATAAAAAATATACAACTTGAAGATTTTAAACAATTTCATTTGTTAAGGAAAAGGTCTGAAGGATTTTACACAATGTCAAAAGTAATGATGAATTTGATGAATGACAAATTTAATCTCCTTGAATTTTCTGGTAATAAAAATTGTTATCGAGCAAAATAAACTACTTCAGATCAACATTGATTTTTTATTTATTAATGAAGAGCAGATTCCACACAGCAAGTTTTTTGCACTTTATAGAAAATTAAATATAGAGCCAATGAGTTACCAACAAATAAATATTCTTTTTGTCGTTTAATTATTAATGGCAAAATCGATACAGAAATATAATATTATAACAACACATTATATAAAATTAAATATAGATAAATATAGATTAATATGATCATTTAAAATCATTTTAAGAGTTTAATTTTCATGATTCTGTTTTCAATCGGTCTTAGTCGCTTGTCAGTTCACTGACTGCAGTACAGTCCACTCAAAAGCCGTCTTGAGTATTCTTCAGCACTTCGCACTTCACTGTTGTTCAAGGTGAAATCGGCTATTAGGCTAATGGCCCAATCACAAGTCCCAACCCTCTGCAGTAGGTTTCGGCCCAGTCCCCTAATCCATATACGGCCACGCGTCAAAGTTTGCGTACAATTTTCACACACAATAATCATATAGGCTCTGCTGCTCGATTTTTTTATGTAAGCCAACATGTGATTGCGGGTGTTGGACCTTTGTTGTTGCTATTCATTTAATCAATTTGAGCCATAAATATTCATAAAAGCCAAGAAAACAGTGGCCACTGTGGCCGGTAGCAAATGTTTATCCAGCTTTTTAACATGCTCTCTCATGTACAGCGATTTCTACGCATATTGCTAAATTCTCTGCGGTAATTGTTGTTATTGCCTCGACGTTGTTCATTATATGGCGGCATATGCATTGTTTAATTTGTTGCCAAAAATAAAACACGTCAATTAAATGTGCAAACAATTCGAGAGAGAGGCGAGCACGACGCGTGCACAAAATGTGAACCCGTTTCTGGTTTTATATGGTAGGCAAATTGGGAGCAAGATAAGTGTAATCGTTGCAAAACTAACGCTTGAATACCCTGTAAAATGGACTCATGAAATCTTAAAATATATTTAAATATTAGAAAACTAATTAGAAAATATTTCTGTAATTTATTTGATTTAATTATTCTTATTTATTTGCGATGTAAAACCCACTTAAGGAAACCTTTTGACAACAGGGTATTCAGTGCAAAAACAACAAAATTTGCTGTGCAGCTAAAGAGCATGTTGTTTTGTTGTGCATGAAATGATTTTTCAAATGATTGATTAACTGTGGCTTCATACACATTAAGTATACGCACAGTTGCACACACCGTTTTGTGGTCTGTCATTGAATTTATATGCGTAGTTTTTGGACCATCGATTCCATTATAAAAACACTTTTTCAACCATTTCCCGTTGCCAGTATCTAAGTCAACAGTTAAAAATTTAAAATGTAAATTCGAAATCGATTGGCCATTGAGTTTTCTTGAATGTCAGAGGTCGCCTTGATTTTCAATGACATTTCAAAATGGCTTTCATGATATTAAATATCCGAGTGACAGCAGGTGCTGGACAGCCTGTGGTTTATCATATTTGATTGCTTGACAGCTTGCAGTCAACTGACAGAAGTGACAGAAATCGGGTTCATGGCATTTATTTCTTTATTATATTCTATTTTCGCAATGTTCGCTTTTTTTTATTTTTCATTTCTTGCCACGTGCAAAAATGTGACAAACAATTTTCATTTAAAATTGCTGTGCTCAGCTCAGAGGCAACAAACGGCAGCCAGTGAAAAAGCCAATCAAGTCTTGGCAACAATAGACGCCAGCAGACGACGCGTCTGTGTGAAAGGGCTGAGTGACTGGAAGCCGCATCAATGATGCGATTAGACTCTCAGCGCTCTCAACTTTTGCCATTGGCCACGCACTCAACTGAAACAAAGTTGCGAAAAGTTGTTGTCCTCATGCCCAGACCCCGAAGCAAATGTGAATGACAAATGCCCGATCGACTCAAAGAAAAGAATGCAGCACAATTGGGCATCAATCATGCGCAAAATTGATTAGTTCAACTTGGCAATGAGACGCATTTCGGAGGTGCCACTGCGTGTCCATCTTGCAGCATGCAACAAAAACTTTCACTGCGAATCCGACGAGCTTCATGGTGATTAATGAGTGTAGCGTAGAATAGCTGCCTGCAAGTCAAGCTTATTTTGTAATAAAGCAAAAGGCTAAAAGTCAACTCATATATGCCAACTCAGCATGCGCAGAAGGTCATTAGTTTACATAAGTCAACATGCCACCTGAGGCAAAGGATGTGCGAATCAATTATATAACTTCAAGCGACAAGGCTCTTTAAGAAGCACAATTTTAAATTTACATTTGGCAGCAATGTCAGCGTGCCACAAACGTGTCTCTACATTCGAGCAGCACTTGACACTGCACACGCGCCTGCACTTTTGGCCAAATTCATTGAATTCGCAGCTTGCAACAACTCGAGTTTCTGGCAACAACTCGTAGCCATTTCCGGCACGTCACACATTTCTGGAATGTGCCGTAAAGATGACAATTTTATTTCCGTGCTTGCAGCATTTTGCGTTAACATCTGCAGCCAAATGGCGCCGCAAGCGTCAAGTGTGCACATTTTCTTCCACTTTTCTTCTACTATTTTCTGTTTTTTTTTTTGTTCCTTACCCTATTTTACTTTCGCACTTCTTGCCGTTGTTGCTATTTGTGCTGTGGCGGAAATGCACTTGAAAGTGCGCACGGATTTCCGGCTTGGTATAGTTCTCTCAATTGCACTTGCAACAACAACAACAACAACAACAACAACTGTAAACTCAAAGCACCACGACTAGTTTAATGCACAAGCGATTGCAAATGGCGAACTCGAATTGAGTAGTCATAATGGCCGAAGGGAGCGAGGAGCAGGAACAGAGCATGTCGCATTTCCTGTCACGTGAACGCACAATAAACGAACGCAATTAGCAGCTGCAACGCATAGATTTAAGCTGACGCTTTTAGATTACGAGTTAGCCAAGATGACAGCCACAGAGACATCAGGATATCTTAGTTTATGGCTTTGTTTACAGGCAGCGCTCTGAATGGCAGGGAGTGTCCTGTCGTGTTGTGTCGTGTCGGTTGCGTTATTTATGATCCTCGCGCCAAATACCCATTGACATTTTCCCCAAGCTGTTACACGCTCACGCCCTTTTTGGTCCAGCATACCAAAAAATGGTGCACATAAAAGTATGCATTAAAGTTTTATATGTCACTCATACGCCATGTTGCACTCCAGCCACAGCCACAGCCACAGCCACAAACATTTTACGAACTTCATCCTCTCCGGCTGACTCCTCTGAGATTGTGCAACAACAGCCAGCGAGGGAGCTTTAATGCCATTTTTTATAATTTGCTAGCAGCAAAAAAAGTGTGTGTGTTTGCCAGCCACTTGACAGCAAATGCGCATATCAGAAAACTTTTTGTTAATTTAGTGGAAAATAGTATGTCGTTAGGAGCATTTATCTTGGCCCAAGCAGATTGTGAAAAGCGAGCTGCGAAACTAAAGGAACAGTAACAAAAAAATAACAATTTCCTCTCCGAGTAAATGTTGAATTTGTTGCGCATGTTGAACTGAGCTGACATGGGTCATGAAATTAACTTGATGAAGACATTTATGACAGGTATTAGAGGATGTACTAAAGTGAAATGGTGAATCATGCAAATAATGCCAAAAGAGTGGGGGCAAATCCTCAAATGGAATTAACAAGAAAAAACGCTCATTTTGTTAAAAATAGAAATCTGAATAATTTTAAATGGAACAAAAATGCGAAAAAGAAATATAAACATATTTAGCATATTACTTAAAATCGAATAGTTTACACAAACTCATAATTTAGGGCAACCGAAATAGACAATGAAATAGTGCCATGAAGCAGAGTGGAGAAAAATCAATTTGAAATGGCAAAGTCGAAAGGAAAACAATGGAAAGCAAATAGTGAAAGGAAAATTTCCACAGTAATAATAGTAAAGATATCCATAGCTATAAACTGTTATTTAGCATAGAAAAAAAAAAACTAAAACCAATTTATACAATGGACAATAACAGAAGACAAATAAGTTAATAAAATGGCCAGCAACAACAAAAAGAAATAAAATAAAATCGAAATACTTTGCCTTAAGCATAGAAAAATGTAAAACTAAATGCAATCAACAATTAATAAAAATGCAATAAATTCGAAATACATAGCTATATAAATCGAATAGAAATTTACTCATTGGACTATAGGAGAAGACAATTAAATGAAGAATAGTGCTAGAAATTGCTAATAAAAAATACATTGCAAATACTTAAGCCATGCTGCTGTTTTCTTAAGCCGACTGTCGCCACAGGATCCTACAATTTACACGTATTTTCTTTGGCGTAAATAACATACAAACTAACTAAGCACCAGGTGAAAGTTTTATGGCAAAGCAAAGCCAATTAACCTGCCCGCTGGCAATTGAAGCATCTTTCTCCATGACTTTGTTTCGATTACACGACCTTACAGTTTAAGCGCGTTAATCCAGCTGCCGGCAGTGTCTAGACAGACAATGTGCTACCTGAAGCTTAAAAAATGCTGCCGCTGAACATGTTTATTGCGTAAAAGTGTTTGCAAACTCGTGGGTCTTGAGCAGCCATTAATATGAACGCTAACTGATGTCGGTGATTGATGCTCACATTCCTCATTATGCATTTCATTTGTCTACTTTTCACAGCATCACTCATACGCACCGTTGACGCCTGTGCAGCGTGCCACCAAAGCTGATTAACGGGATACGCAAAAAGTTGCCACTGACAAACAACGCAACAACACAACAGCTTAACAACAATGCGCATTTGTTGAACATTGCTGCGGTTGACAGTCGGGTGGGCGCTTCTCGCTGTTTATTTTATGGTATAAACGTTTACATATGATTACGCGTATGCAGCCTCTAACAACCAGCAACAAGCCACGCCCCATTGTCGACAAAATGCCCGCATGCAACTGTCGCGTTTGCCTGACACACGAGTTTTCGCCCCCAACTTTGCTCTCAGCTTGTTTTCCCATATTTTCATATACATTTTTATTTTCAATTTTCCCATCATCGCACGTTTCGTGTAACGTTTTACACGTGAGCTGGAACAACACGCTTAGTTAGTTGACGTATGTAATATATTTATGTACATACGTAGGTAGATGTATGTATGTATGTAAAGCAAAGTTTTTCCAAATAAAAAGCCCTGAAAATTAATGTGCATATTTTCATGACAGGCAACAATTTGCATATCAAGTGCCTCGGGCAGGCGACTCTCCGAACGAACAAAAGGAATATTTAAGAATCATTGCCTTTTAGGCAAAAAACTTTCCATAAAACAGAAAACAATGAAATATAACATTTTATTGTATATCATCATATTCATAAATCTTGATTGCTGTCTGACAAAACTGAACAAGCTTTGGGGCAACTTGCAATGTAAATATTTATGGAAATATTTGTAAATAAAATCAAAACTGTTTTTGAGTATTTTTTTTTCTTATCTGTTTATCGGCAGTTGAACAAGACGTGTAAACTTTGTTTGAAATTAAGCAGAAAGTTTAAAAGTTCCTTAAATTTGAACTGCAGATTAAATAGCTGGGGAATAAAAAATATATTTAGGTAAGTGAAGGTAGAACGCAATATAAATATACATATCTAAAGTTACAGTTCTTTAGAGGACTTGCTTTGTAAACTGATATCACAGTAAAGTTTTTGATGGAACAGATTTAAATATATAACATAATATACCTTATCCAGCTAATGCGTTTTAATTATTGAAACAAACTTCATTCAAGCTGAATGAAGCCCACGCTCAAGTGTGTTATGATGAGGCCAAGTGCAATGTCCTAAAGTTAACGACGCAATTGTGCACCCCTTATTATTTATGAGGAAAATCATAACAAGACTGTCATGTAGCAACCCACGCAAAATTACATGTCTAAACGCTTTGGGGCAATTAATAAATGAAAAATAAATACCACGAAATTTGATTGTACTCGTAATTTTGTTGTGTTTTTCAGCTGATTTTCTTTTCACACACACACACAAAATACAGATGGTCCAGTAGCTGCGAACTGACCAAAAAAAGCACAGTCCAAAAAGTTAAGTTGAACAAAAGTCAAAGCAGTGCACAAAAATATTTCCATAACAAAAAGTTTAAAAATAAAACAACTCAAGAAATATGCTGCAGAGACACGACTAACAGATATCCTGCAGGCTGTTTAAATGTCCCCCGAAATAGACAGAGAATAATCATGACGATTGCCGTCGTTTTATAGTATTGTATACCCATTTTGTGCAGTTAGCAGAGCATAAGAATAATATTGCCTGCAGTCATGCAAACGTTTTGTTGACTGAGTTTTGTGTTTTTGAACAGAGCTCAAGCTGCAACGTTGGCCGAGTTAAGGCCACCGAGCTACCACTTTGCATGGGGAACTTTATTTATTTGCCATCCGAAAGCAGCAGCAGCAGGAATATGCAAAATCAAAATAACAACAAACAAGTCAAGTTGAACTTAACAAGCAGCTAAGGAATTACAGAGTACGGCTGCCATCCGCAGCAAACTTGTCCTCCTTTTCCTTTCATAATTTTATGTTGCATAATTTCGGGCGTATTGTTCGCAAACGAATCAAATAACATGCTTATACTATATGTTTTGCTGTGCAGTTGTTTTTGCTTTCGCTTTCGCCTTAATTTGATTGTCATTGTGCTGCTGCTACGCCCACTTGCACACACATTCCATCCTTTTTTTTTTTTGTTGCTTAGCATGTCAAGTATTTTATTTAAGCAATTATGCGTGGCAATAATTCTAAAATATATACTAAGTACGTCAAGTGTATCTTGTCCACACTTGTGTTTGTTCACGCTCGCACACACACTTGTGAATGCCACTGTTTGCTGTGAGTGTGTGCGTGTCTGTGTAATTGCTTCACAAGTGTTTGTGTTTGTTGAGAGTCCACTACAAAGCAAAGTGAGTGCTGTTAATCTAGCCTTTTTAGGGCTATTATTGTAGCTGTCAAAACAGCTTTTCATTTCAAAATTAATTAAAGTTGAAATGCACTAAATATTCTTGTTATTAATTATTCATATTACATTCATTATGTAACTAGTTTAAATATTTTTTTTATTTATTATGTATTTATTTGAAACAATTCAAAGTTTCCTTTAATTTGTGTTCGTTATTTCTAGCAACCAAAGACACTTGAATTATTTATTTATAGCAAGCGAGAGAATGCAAAATTTAGAAATATTACAAAATTATTTTTATTTTTATAAATTTAATGTTTTCTTTAATTTATGTTTCTTATTTAATATTATCCGTAAACAATAAATTATTCCTTTAAGTAATTTTTCTTCGCTTCAATTTGTGTTTCTAACTTCTAGCAAGCATCGGCTATGTTTTCTTATGTACTTCCATATAAAATTGGTCTTTTATAAAGCGCGAATGCCCAACAATTTGTTAAATATTTTTCAAATAAATTACAGCTATTGTTCGCTTGGTTTTCAAAGCACATGCCATCGCTAGGACTCCACGTGCATTACACACGCAAGCTTAAAAAAAAAGAACTGCAACAAAACTGAGAGCAAAGGAATAATGTAAAAACGTTTTCCATTCGACAAAAGTGTGTTGCTGTAATGTGGTTTGGTGGTCTGGGGTCATAGCACCCACCGCATAGCACTGTGGCACTGTCACCACCACCGCTGGCCTGCTCTAACTGCCAGAGAGACAAGCAAAAAACCTTCAGGGATCCTTTTTTTTGTTGTTGGGCTGTCCCTCGGCGTAGTTGCTGCCGTTATCTGCGTACAGGGACAAAAGCATTTGCTGCTAGTGTGACAGTAGCATATTTTGTTTTAGTAGCAGTTTATTTAAACAAAAAGACAAAAAACAACAACAACAACAACGAGCAGCCGGCAGCCACTTGAACGGACATTTCACCTTCACACAAAAGTATGCTATATAAAGTGTAGAATGCGCAGACAGCGGACAAACAGAAAGGACTTAAAGAGTTGCTGCTTGACTGTAAGCAAGGGCCAAGGAATTTAGATGACAGCAAACTTGTATGGCTTGTGAGCTGGGCACGCGTCAAAACCAAATCACTGTTTTGCCATTCAAATGCCGGTCATTATCAAGGGGCAACCTCAAGTTGCATAAACAACAACAACAACAACAACAAGTTGGAGATGGTCGAACGGAGCTGAGCTGATAAACCAGCAAGTGTTCAAATGCAATTTGGCCTGACATTGAGCACGCGTCGTGAGACGCCTGCAAGCTTGCAGATAATTGCATTTAGACGCCATTCTCGTCAACATCGCCAACCTCTCACAGCCCCTCCCCACTGGCCGCCTTGAGCATTGTGCACCCCACTGTGCACACTCCGCACTTAATCAAATTGAGCGCTCGGCAAATGTCAGTGAACCTTGAAAGCGAGTGAGGAAAGTGTGGAGTGTAGTGCAGTGTATTATTTGCCACAGTTGCGCGCTGTTGTGGCATTAGGTTCAAGAACAACACAACCAAATGAACTTGACGATTGCCAGGACATTCGCCTGGCCCCAAACCCCAACACAAACACAAACACTCAACACCAAGAATACACAATGCAAAAAAAAAAAAAAAAATACAGTACAAGACGAAAGCACAACGACAACATCACGTACAATTGTCAGTGGCCACTGTGAAACTAGTGGAGAGTCTGGCCAATTGGTTTTGTGCCAGGTGCCAATAGCATCTAATTGCAACAAATGCTTAAAAAGGAGTGGCCACCTCTGATGATGCCACACACAACGGACACTGCGACTGTGGCAGCTGCTGCTGTGTCACGCTCTACAAAATTTACATTTCCTGCTGGCCAGACCATAAAATAATTTGTTTAATTCCATTAGTTGTCTGAGTTACGTGCTTTGCATTAAAATGCCAAGAACAGCGCATGAGGCATGCTGTGCGGCATGTGGCATGTGGCAAGTAGCATCACTGCAGAATTTGTGCCAATTAGAAGGCGCCTTGTCCAGCACCATGGGAGGCATCTTGTCAACGCCAGACGAAGCGGAATGCCTCGCATCAAACTGCGTAAATCAAATGTTTTGTTTTCCTTTTTCCCAACTTGTTTTTCCTTTTCGCCCTATCAGTTTTGTTTTGTATTTTTTTTTGTTCTTGCTTTTGTGCTGTAGTGCGTAGTACTCTCCTTATAGCCACCATATTTATGCACAAAGTGTACACTTGTATAATAAAATATATACATGTATATAGTTGCATATATCTAATGAATTTTTAATACACTTTGACCTTGCACTTTGAGTGCGCTGCGTTGGCCAACTTGTCAACTTGGAGACACTCGCTGAGGGTCAGACAGCCAGCCAGCCAGCGAGCTTTGGGTGTGTCTAAGCTGAGTCGGATTTTATATATGGAATACATAACATATATATGTATATATGTATATATAAATATATAAAAAATGCGCATACGCAATGCTGCTACAGGGTCAGGTCACAGGTGTTTGTCAGCTTCAATTGATTAGCTCAACCTTTAGCCTGATAAATGAAGTTGTCTCTGGCTATTTTTAAATTTAAATGTATGACAAATTTCTATAGGGTTTTCTGTTGCGTAATTTCCACCGCTCAGCATGGGTTGCGTTTCCATTTGCTTTTCAGTTTCACACCCAACCAAAAGTTACATGTTACACTGCATAACAAATGTAACAAATCCAATTCATTGACCTCAAAGAGACTTACTTTGAATTCAAATCATAATTCCTTGAAAGTAGCTAAATGCTGCTTCTGTAAAAGCACTTTGACACTCAACAAATTGCATTTTGAAATGCAAATTTGATGCACTTTGTTATCAACTTGCTGTCACGACGCTGTAATTCAAAATGTGACTTGTAATTTCAATTAGTTGCAATTCTGGGAAGTGAAAGCAAATTGCAATTTCGTTGCATATTTACAGGCCGAACGCTTTTCTATGCGAAGAATAGAAATTGATATCGTGGCAGCTAGCTAACTGGGTGAGCCAATTATTTTGCGTTAGCGAGCTGTGACAATGCGCCACATGCAACAGCATGTTGCAACACACACACACACACGCACACACGCGCGTTCTTGGCCATTATCTGGGCGTTGGGTCTGCATATAGATGCTATATACTAGCCATTTTTTTTTTAAGTCCAACCGTGCCAGGTTATATGAATAATAGCAGTTGCTGGCAAGCCCCGACGGTAACTATAAAAAATTACTGACTCGACGTCATGTTCAGGTCACACTTATAGTATGTGTTTGTGTGTGTTTTGCACATTTTATCAGTTTTCACTTTTGACGACATTCGTGGTAAACATTTTTCTTCGCCTCTATCGATTTTCCACGAGTTAAAACCGCCGCCATTTTTAATGGCTTTCATTACTTGCGCTTGTCTTATTCTTGTCCCCATCTTCCGACGCCCCGAAATTGCAGCGATGAGTTGAGCTGTGAGTTGATTAACAGTCGCGACGTTGTCCTTTGGGCAACTCCTTCACGCTACGTCGACTTTCATTTATCATGAATTTAATTATCAGTGCCGCGCGCGATGTGCATAATTTTTATTAATTATAAAATATATACGTATATATACTCGTAGGTGCTACAAAATGTTGCGACTAATTTGAGCTTAAGCAAAACTGACATCACTAAAAGGTTAACATTTGACCTCAGCCAGACACTAAACTATATAGCAAACACACACAATGAGTTAAAGCCTGATGAATTATCACGCTCATCTCTGTGCGCTAAGCTTAAGCTTTAGCTTTTATTTTGATTGCCCATGTTATCGATCAAATGGCGTGCAGCTAATTTACAATAATTGGTTTGCTATTGCCATCGATAAAATCGAAAGGGTTGAGATTAGAGCAGAAAATTATAGCCATGGCCGAGGGACATTCTGCACAATTAGGAAATGGACAATTTAATTTGAAAGCAATTTAACAGGCTGCGGCGGCTGTGTCAAAATGTTCGATTACATTTCGCAGTGAAAGATTGCAGAACATGAACAGATTAGAGACTACTGACGAGCCGCTCTCGAGAGTATTCATTGAACCATTTACCGCCAAAAACACTTTCAAAATACAGCGCATTACGCATACGCCGCATATAACAATCAGCCGTTGCTCGGGCTATTAAAAGAGCCAGGTAGACCTCACCGCATCGGCAACCCAAGCCATACATTTATTCTGGCTAGAAGTAGGCTAAAAGGAAGCACTACCAACGGTGGCATGCAACTAATGGCTGGCTGGCTGACTGACTGACTGACTGACGAGGTGGAGCAAAAGGCATTCATCATTAAATATTTACACTTTCATAAATGTGTGAGTGCATTCAGGTTGTTAAATATTTTACGATGATTCTGACTTTGTAGACACTCAAAGAAGACAAAGCGGGACCAACACAAAGCGTATGCGAATGAAGGTTCCCGAAAACGCAAAAAAAAAACGCACTCGAATATATATTTTGTGTATATATATAGATCGTTGATTGTGTAGCGTGAAAAGCCATGCAAGCGTGAAAATCGCTTGCAACGCACTCACAACCTGTATTTCACAATTTAACAGGTACTCGCCAGCGGCTTTCACTCGCATTTCTTTTGGTGAAATGATTATTTTTGTTCCATTACACATAAAGACGAATAAAAGATGTCCTAAATGTCAAATAATGCGCTCAAGCGTTCTGAAAAGTGCCCAAAGGTATGCGTAATTATTGTGTCCTGCCTCGCAGATATAAAAATATAATCCAAATGGACATGGGTTTAGCTACAACAAAGTGTCCTTCTTCTGAACTGTCCTCGCAAATTAAAGTTGCAAGTTCGTTGAACCAGAAAACCGAAAAAATATATCTCAAAAGTACAAATTAGTAAGGGTTAGAGTAATTGAAGCTGAAACGCAATGAACTGTCAGATTAAACTCGATACATTAAGTTGTATTTTTTTTGCGAATTACACATTAACAAACAAAATAAAATGTCCATTAAAATCTAATTGGAATTAATGCTGTTTAATATAATTGTTATCATTGTTCACAGCTCAGTTATTTATGCACTTAATGAACAATAGTTTTTTTCACTAGAATATTTGCAAAAACCAGAAAATTATAATTATAAATGAATTTATTTGTTTATTGAAGCAAGTCAATTTCACACTTGAATTAATTTTAAGCCTAGACAGACAGTTTACAGTTTGTCTGTCAACAAAAATTCTAATTTTGCTGGTTTTTCCCCATCGACAAAATGCATACTCATACAATTAATTTCATGAGATCAGATCGGAGTGCATTACTAATGACTTGCACGAGATGTGAAAATCATTTTGATAGATGCACATGAATTAATGGCCATTTGGCCTATTAAATGGCTGCAATCATTAAACGCATTATAACTTCCATTTGCTTGATCATAAATTTCGCACTTGCTTGTTCAACAATTTATCATTTGTAATGTGGCCATTGCAATTCATTAAACTGCCGCAATTATACTCATAGTAAAGGCACAAAACATTTTTGGACAAATTCCAGCCCCGAGCACAGACTGATCGATGTAAGACTATAAAATACCCTGCAGACAGGTATTAAAAAAATTAAATGTGAAGGATATATGAATAACATTTTAGGTTGAGATATTTTTAAATATATTAAAAACAAAAATACTCTACTGTTACGATAGTTTATCAGCATTCCTTAATCCGTTTTCTGGCGAGTACAGAGTATGTGAGTCGAGCAAATACAACTGTGTTACGGTCAAATAAACAGACAACACAATTTACTACCAACATTTACACTCACATACAGATATGTGTATGTAAATGTATTGTCGCATGTGCTAATTAAAATATACTTGTACATGCCACAAGACACAACGCAACGCAACGCGGCACACAAGCCACCATGTGGCAGCAACTGCAGGGCGATGGGACACCCACAATGCGTCAAATGTGGCGTATACGTAATATACAATTAAACACACATTGCGGCAGGACTGGCGGTGGAATAGCAACAACTGTTTTGTTTGTTTGTGGGGCCTGTGTGTCCGCACACCGGCTCCCCGACCATTTGGCTGGGCCTTTGTCCTTTTTTCGTGTTATCCTTTCATTGACTTGTAATGTACGAGACGCGAGGAGGCGTTCGCTCGTGCGTTCGCCTAATTGAATGTAAGCAAACCAATAAAAAAAATGAGCGCTAAAAGGCAACATTAAGCAGCAGGACCAACACGTCTCATTGGCAAATTACCGCTGCGCATTGCCTACACGGACCTGGCCTTATCTTTACTTCGCAAAACCTCAACTAACCCGGCAAAAACGAATCGTTCCTAAGGCACGTTGCTGCCGCGGCGAAATTGCGCAATAAAATTGCATTGTCTTTATTTTTAGTCTTTAGTTTCAATTCCGTGGCTTGGCATATAATGTGAATGTTTGACTTCTCCACACACACACACACACACTCGCACACACACCCAGGGACATTTATTCTGGAGAAAGTTAAATTAAAATTTCATGGCTGCGCACATTCAGTTCGAAACCTTATCCATTCCTGGCTTCTGTCCCTGTCAACCAAGCGAACTCACTTCTGAGCTAATCAAATCAAATCAAATCATCCGGTTCCAAGGAAACTATAGCACGCATGAAACTCCGCAAATCTATACGTGCGGTTTACCGTATTCACTGGCTTATGGTAATACGGAAGCGTTGACCTTTTGAAATGGCTTCAATTACATGTGGAGCTGGCTTCAAAACACTTTGACAGGTCTATATCTTTATAAATAAAATGTGTATCAGCTGTGCATAGAAATTTCTCAACAAACAAATTACAAATTTTTTTAGTTGAAGTTTCTTTTTTTTCTTGAAGATAATGAAAAAATTCTTGATATTTAAAATAGTTTTTCGGGAATAATTTGTTTTAAATCGTTTCTTAAAATAAATAAGATAATGAAACTTTATTAATTTATTGATAAATTGAAAATATTTCAGAAGTAACAATTTAATTATTTATCGCTCTATTAAATCCAAAACTGTTTTTTAATTTTTTTAATATTTTTTTTTAAATTAAATTAATTTTATTTATTTTATGTAAGATCAATTTTTGTAATTACGTCCTACTAATCAGTTTGTAAGGAAGTTATTTTTAAGAAATTAAAAATCCCAATCACTGAACTGAACTTTAAATTTGTTGAAAAAACCTGTTTTAAAGAAAACTAAATTCTAAACATTCGTCAAGTTTTTCACGTTTAATGGACTTCTACCACAGCTGCGAACAAACTTTTTGTTAATTAATAAACAGCCCAGATGCCAGCACAACTTTTCGACCACAAATTAGGCTTATCTTGGGTTAAGCGTCACACAATTGAATTGGAAGCACTTTGCAAAATGGGTTGGGATCAAAGCAATAGACGCAGAAAAAAATAATCTTTCTTATAATTGATATTCAAATCAAACTCACTCAGTTAAGATTCAGCGCCAAATTCGTATAACAATGATAATTTCACTCATGAAACGCGTGACAGTTCGTAATTATTATTGTTTGATATTTTTATTTCTTTTTTTTTGTGTAATAATTTGACAAAACGTTGTGTTAATTATGCATTTTAAATGACACTTAAAAATTTAATGCATTTTTTATTATTATTATTATTTTGTTGGTTGTTGTTTGTTTGTTGTTGTTCTCTGGAAGAAGCGAAAAGAGTTTTGTCGCCTTTTGTCGATAATATGCAAATGACACAACAAGTCGGCAGCGACTGATTCGAAAGTGCGGCAAAGTGAAACTTCAAAACTTGAACGCAACGACGGCGACGACGGCGACGACGACGACGACGACGAGTGTTGCAACGTCGGAAACGAACGGAACACGAGCGCCGAAACGAGAATGAACGATGACGACAGGACGACTCGACTCGGACATGCCACCTGCATGTCGGACCTGAACAAGCGCCTGCCGCTGCGTCTGCTGCGAGCTGCGTTCGTTGCGAAACTGTTTTTGGTTTCCTTTCACTTTTTTTTCACTGTTTGTCACTTTCGTCTCGTTCGCAGCAGCAGCAGCAGCAACAGCAACACCAACTGACTTCCTGCGCACAAGTTCGAGTTGGATGCGGTGGTGCGGCTTCACTTCGGTTTCTTGGCGCTGCCCTCAAAGCGAAGGTTGGGCCTGGGGGGTGGTAAACACAACATGCATGCGGTTACTTTGGCAACACACTTTCCGGGCATGGCATGGCCAAAATGACGTAAGTTCCACTTGCCACTTGTTGGCATGTTGTTCTTGTTATTCTTGTTGTTGTTGGTCAAGTAGAAGTGCCATGAAGAATGTTGGCCAAGAGCTTGGCATTCTCAAACTTTTGCTAGTTTGTTGAATCTGCCCAGTTTATTAGCTCAACTTTTGCAGTTTCTTGAGTACAACTAACAACTCTTGCAATATTTCTCATTTGTTATATAATCCTTACACATATTATTTTTGCAATTTCTTGTTCTCGCTTCTAAACTTCAGCAGTCAATAAAAATATCACTTACACGTGGCGCTCCCCAAAATTGCTAAAATACCGAACCAATCGAACCTAAACGAACCAAAACGAACCAAACACAACTACATCGAACAGCGCGTCCTTCTACAACATGTTGTGCCTAGTTAGACGACGACATGTTCGAAGTGGGAAATGCGTTTTGTGGTTAGCCGCAACATTTTCGCCGGTTATGCAAAGTGTGACCAACTCATACCGACTCCAGTTAGGTAACCGATGAGTGTCGCGTTAATTAAACACAGTTCGAAGAGAAAATGGGGTACTGCACATCATTGCAATTAACGCGGCGTATACATAACGTCCGCTTGTTGCACATATTGAGGGGCAACAAATATCAAAGTTCAAAAGTCATAAATGAGAGGTCATTTTAATTGGGGTAAGCAGCATCTTTTCTGCAGACACTTCTCACAAAAGTTTCGATTACAATTTACCTGATTTCAATACAGAAAAAAAAACAACACAAAAAGTGATGCGAAGAGCTCCAACTATGACTCAGAGTCTGGGTGAGTTGGGTCAAGCACCTCTCAAATGTGGACCTGTATGTCATATCAGGTTACACCGCAGCCAGTCAAGTTATTAACCTCCGTTCTTAGCTGCAGCAGCAGCCCCAAAAAAAGAAGCTGTGCTAAGAGCCGACTTCTAAATCGTAACTCTTCAAAACATTGGAACACCCATGAGGCAGCTTTTTAAAATGAATTCAACTCGCTATTCCAGAGTTTGAAATTCAAGATCTGAGGAAGATTATTACACTGATCAATGGTCAACAGCATATTATCGCTGCTTCCGATCGAAATGTCAAACGTTTTTTCTTAGCTTCCTGACAAGCGGCAGGAAGAATCAATTACACTATGAGCCGCATCTCCTGTATCAACGAGCGAGAGCAACAGATGGGCCCAGTTGAGATCACTAACCATCTCCAATTACCCCAGACAGCACCTCAGCACCTCTGCATCTCTTTTTTATTGTTCCAGTTTATGGACAGCGGGGATATGGAGCTGGCAGGTGGGATTTGGCTCGCAAGGAACAAAAAAAGGCAAGCAAAAAGGAATATCAAACATAAGCTGGGAAGCGATGCGCGAGATAAACGAAATTAATTTGAGTATGGAACAATAGGTGAAGCCCCCATTTCCATAGAAATCATTTCAAATGCGTATTGTATTTTTTTCCCCCCATTTCGAACAAAGTTCGTTTATTGCTGTAGAAGGAAGTTCTTGGCAATTGAAACAAAGGCAATTTGTGTTAACAATGTTTGCAAATTGTACAAGTTAAGACGCGATTTGTATGCCAAATGCAAAGGGGAACTTATAAACCAATTTTAACACTACAAAGTCCAGCACTCGTTTTCATGACGCCTTTAACGCTTTTGACTGCCATTTTTTCGCTACCCTTATCCCTTTCAGACTGCACTGTTTTGTATAATTACTGGTCTCCCAGTCCCTTAAGATTCTGTAAACTTTGCAGAGAAGATCGTGTGGGGACACTGTAGGGTTAAGCTAACCCCTACTTGCCGAAATGGGCAAATAGGCTACGCCAGAAGTCTGAAGCGGATTGCGCACGCGTTCCCGCCTCATTTGGGATGCGCTGCAGACACGCTGTGACGGCAATACGCCGAATTTATGCCGAGTGTGTGACAAAAGGTTGAACTGGGCGTGCGAACCACGCCGTGGACATGCTGGGCATGGCAAATTGTGGGGCAGTCATTGCGAATCTATGACAAATCATGATGGGCACATATGCATATTGAACTGCGTGATTCGGCTGACAATTAGGCAGCAAACTCAGCCAATTGTTGCCAACGGGCGACAGCTGGCCACCGTTGGGTGCTTACGTGCTCCATGTCGCGTTCGCCAAGCCGGAAGATCGTGCTATGCCGAAGTAAGAGTAAACTCAGCCCTAACTGAGCGCAATTAGAAATAAATGTCAGGAAGTGTGTCTCGAGTTCAGCGTCCAGTTTTTGCACTTGAAACCCAAATTGCGCAATTCCCAAAATAAACTGCGCACACATCTCGGATTAATGAAATCGTATTTTTAGGGTTGGTTGCTGGTAAGTTAAGTAAAAGTACCGCTACGCCACGCACACAACAAGTGCGCAAGTGGGGCGTCGCAACCCCGCCCTGTGATGTCATCTCAAGTCTCAGATGCGACGTATTAACAGTTTCGCAAGTTTTACCCCAAAAATATCCACCCGAATTGATCTTTAAGCAGCCGTTCCAAAATGATATACGCAACTGGTATGGCGACGTCAAACGGCTTAACACATGCATAAAAATAAGTTTAGGGTTATTTACAAAAATAAAAACGAAAAACTCTGGCGAAATAATCAGTCAATTTGCTACTGCCGAACCGAAAACGTGTTTCTCCCGTAAGATGCAATATTAATTCAGGGTTCAATTTGGCTTGTTGTATGTGAAAAGTATTTAAACGTCATAGGAAACGTTGTACCCAGTAATCACTCACGAAGTAGGTTAATGCATAAATGTAAATATGTTATAATGAATATTGATAGGTAATTGAAGCACTCACCCTTTTTACGACGAAATTTGTTATTTATAACGCAAAAATGATATGTTTGCGAATCCGCTGCTGGAAAAAAAATGGAAACAATCTTTGAAAATGTAAAGAGAATGTTTTAATATGCGCTTCAATTGTAATTATATGGTAATAAAAGTGTAGAAAAAGCATACAACTGCATTATAATATGGTAAATCACTGGATCTATGCAGTTTTAGCTGAACACATCATGAGAGTAAACAACGTGTTATGTCTACTGTTGCTCATCTGGACATTGGCGGTCGACAGTACCGTCTATAAGGGCCATATCAACTTTAAGACGCCTCCCATGAGACGCCAATGGAATAGAAGGTTCGAGAATGATCTTGGAGGCTGGATGATTCGAATTGTGAATTCACACGGACACTTTGCCTGTGGTGGCGCATATATTGCGCCACTAATGGTCATCACATCGGGTAATTGTATAGAACCGTTTCGGAATGCTCTTGTTGATGTATCTGCTGAAGGTATTGCCATGATGGACAATGAAGATAATTTTGCATTTGTTGAAACAATTTACACGCCCGAACAGTTTAAGGAACATAAAAATTACATGGACATCGCTGTAGTGAGACTAAGACGCCCTATATCGGGCAGGAAGACAGAGTTTATAAAACTATGCGATACGGAGATTACCCCTAACATGACTTTGACGGCACTTGGATGGGGCTATAACAGTTTTGCCATTCAAAATCCCTCAATTGATCCCAGAAATTTCACAGTAGTCGTTCAGGATGTCGATGAGTGCAAAAAGAAATTCGAGAAATTGCGACGAGTGACGATATCCGATACCGTATTTTGTGTAAGTCATCCCACCGATCGCAAGAAGTGTGTTTACGATGATGGCTGTCCTTTGATTTATAAAAATCAACTCTGCGGCATTGTATCTATAGATTCGACTTGTATAGACCCAAGTCGACCGGGCGTTTATACGAATATTAACAAAGTTAAAAGCTTCATCAAGAAGATTGAAGATGATATACACAGTGGAATTGCGCGCTAAACTTTGGAAATAATGTGTAAGAATACAAAATATTAATTAATAATGCTGTAAACAACTGTAACTGAAATCGGAGTATTCTTGAGAACTGGGCAATATTCTTTCAAGTGCAAATGAAGGTTAAATTATCTGGATTGGGATTTGTCAATTGTCTTCCATTTTGTCCTCTCTTGCACAACACTGAATCGAATTGGATTTTATCAAATTAAACCGAACCTAATGCAAACAAGTTCCATCTGTGTAAAAACAAATTACATAAACCAAACGATATTTGAATTTCAGATCAGTTCTAGATAAACTCTTGATGAAATGAGGACACGATTAGTGCTGTTGTTGTTAGTCATCTATTCATCATCGATATGGAGTAAGGTATATCGTAATTCAATATCAAGAAAAATAAGGGTGTCCAATCGTCAATGGAGCGGAATCCAGTACGATTCAGCCCCAAATATTGGAGGTTGGCTAGTTCGGATCACTAATGCCGATGGTGGATTTGCTTGCTGTGGTGCATACTATTCGCATCTTTTGGTTATCTCCTCGGCCAATTGCATGTCACCATTCCGATGGAATCCTGATGGCACCACAGCCGACGGCACCGCCTTCACAAAAGACGAGGTTGACAATTATGCCGAAATCGAGTTTGTGTACATTCCAGATGAGTTTGTGGTCGGCTCAACTAACATGGATATAGCACTGATTAGATTGAGGCAATCCATCAAAGGTAAGATGACCGAGTTCATCAAGCTGTGCGACACAGCCCCAGACAGCGGAATATTTTACAACACATTCGCCTGGGGATACAGCAGCATCGTTGTGCAGAAGCCATCGTCGCATCCCAGGACTGCTATTGTGCCGTTTCAGAAAACGGAGGATTGTCAGAAGATGTACAAGCCAGGATTTATTTCGGAAACGGTAATATGTGTAGTTCACCCAAAGGATCGGCGGGATTGCCTCTACGACAGCGGCTCTCCGCTTGTTTACAAGGATGAGCTCTGTGGTATCGCTTCTATTGGTGCCACTTGTCAGAATACTTCAACTCCTGGCGTTTACACGGACATCATGAAGGTTAAATCGTATATTCAAGAAGTTCAACTCAGTCTAAAAAAAGATGTTGAATACTGGGGCAAGTTCGCTAGAAGCTACAAAACGATAAATTCTTACAACTGATTTATTTATTATCAGAAATACCCATCACATTGAAGGCGAAATTATTCGCAATTTTATTATTAATGCAGGATTGTTTTAAAAATAGTAAGTTGTCATCGGGTAAATTAATATATCAAATAAAAAAAATCTAGTTACATGTAAATTCAAATAATTTGTTATTGATGTGGATGACTGAACACCCAAAAATCACACATAAAATGCTGCGGAAAAATAAATTGTGCCTATTTGCTAAACAAATTTAGAGAACGCATCCATCTGCAATATAATATGGTAAGTCAGTTTCTCTAATCAAATTTAGCTGGACTCATCATGATATCGATGGTCCACAGCAGAATACTATATAAAAGTTCCATATTAGCTTTAAAACGAATGTTACAAGATGCCAATGGGCTACAAGTAACTCAGATGATCTTGGAAGCTGGATGATACGATTATCGGGTTATCCTAAGACTTTAGAACGTTAAGACGATTGCGATGCTTCTCAGCATTTAAAATATCTCTAAACTTATGTCAAAAGTTAAGTCCTCTCTTGCACAACAGTGACGCGAATTGGATTTTATCAAACAAAACCGAATTTAATACGAATTAGTTCCACCTGTTTCAAATCAGTTCGAGATAAACGATAGATGAAATCAGCGCCCGATTACTGTTCTTAGTTATCTAGTCGCGATAACAGCTATGGAGTAAGATAGATCGTAATTCAATATTGAGATGAAAATTGGTGATAAATGATTTGTTTTGTAATTTACTATTTACAAGTACTGTTGAACTAATCTGTTGTTTTTTACTACCTAAATTCCCATAAAATTCAATCGCCCTTTTTGCGATACTTACGATAATGTAATTACGTAGTTGCAACATGTTCCGTATTCAGTTCATTCAAATTCAAATAATTTTTTATTGCGCCACCGGGAGGAGCAACGTTAACTTCTTCTTCTTTTTAATCGAACAACCACCACAATATGCTACGTTATCGATAATTAAGTGCATAACGATTATTTTGCTCAGGTGACAGCTGATTTGTGTTTCGATAATAATTGCAAAGTGTCTGAGTGCTGTTCTTACATTAATTATTATTTAAAACGTTAACATTTATAAAGAAAAGCAAGTATATTCATCAAACTTGTCTTGGAGGTGAGGGCACGTGCTGCGGTTTCGTTTTCATAGCTAATTCTGTTTAACATCTCAACAAATGCTAATGCTGTCGCCACTGTTATGTTAAATTACACACACACGCAAGCACAGTCATAAGTAAAAATTAATTCGGCCACTTTCTGGTAGCACCGCAGCTCGCACCTCATAAATTTCGGTGCCCAGCAATGGCACAACTAAAGAGGCTGCATCTGGGCAGCAATCTGGCGGACCTGGAGAAGTTGACCGAAATTCCAGAACAACGCCAAAGGAGCATAAAAATGTAAGTTGAAACCCCTCCCAAGACGCCCGCATTTTTGTGCACATTATGCTGATGTCAACAATAATTGAATTGCTTTCAGACTGCTGAATACCGCTAAAAAACTGTTCTTGGTCGCTGAGTCTTATCTGCGAGATGGCGATCAGGAATCGGCCTACATCAGCTATATGAAGTATTTCAATATGCTGTCAATTATCCATGCAAAACCGGATTATCAACAGCACAAGCTAAAAGTGCAAGAGATATTGGGCGACAATACCATGAATCGTCGCATTATGGACAAACTCGAATTACTTACGGACTCGCTAAGTCGACGCTACAAGGAACTGCTGCCGTCCAAAGGTAGCTCAAATTCAAATTCATTACCAAACACGCCGCCAGCTGAACCGGTTGATGCAATCAGCTTGTTGCCGCCTCCTGAGGCATATGCTCAGCTGGGAGTGATTAGCTGTGAAGAGCTGTACAAGCGCATGCAGAAAATGTCTGTGCTGGTTATGGACTGTCGGAGTAGCGCCGACTACGCCAACTCCCATCTGACCTACTATTGTGCATTCAATGTGCCCGAAGAGCTCATAACACCTGGGTAAGTTAAAGAAATTTTAGATATCATAGTTAATAACATATTAGAAAAAGGCTAAAGATCAGATTTAAATTAATATTAAATGTTTTATGTTGATCATTGTATCATTCAGCATGTCAGCAGGAAAATTACAGGCACGTCTCAGCAGCAGGGATAAGGCCTCTTGGGCATCCCGTTCAGTCAAGGAATCTGTTGTGCTCATGGACTGGAACACGAAGAATGTGCAGAGTGCTGGCACCTCTCCTATTGCTACATTGCTGGACATCCTGAAAAATGTACGTTAATCGTCATTTTATTCGATATCTTAATTCTAATTGTGTAACTATGTTTTGCAGTGGGATCCGGATGTCAATTATCGAGCGCCCATCCAAATTCTAGAAGGCGGCTATGAGTATTTTATTGTTATGTATCCAACTTATTGCACCAATCCCAACATAACGACGCCGAAAATTAACAACAATGACATTGATACAATCGATGACATTGAATATCCATCTATAAATGACATTACCATGAAGGAGGACATACTGAACGATTTCGATTCCAAGAAGAACAAACGACCCAGCTTCAATCGCGCTAACAAACCGACCACCTTGCGCACCCAACAAAACCAGATAAAGGAACAACCAAACTCTCAAATTAATGAGATAATCCGTGATCAGGCTGCGCTGTTGCAGCGGGCAGAAGAAAACGATAAACTCCTGGAAGATGCATCGAAGAAATGGAAGCGCCTGCACCGTGTGGGTGCCTCCGATAGCAGCGAAGGGAAGGAAAACCTCTATACGCTACTACAGCTGGAGAATGAATCGCAAGATAATGTAAGTTTTGGAACACTAAATAAATTAATCAAATTTATTTAATTTGCAATTTATTTTGTGGCAGCGATTTGAAAACTTTCGTATACTGGAGATGGTCAATAGATATAAGCAAGACGAAATACTACGAGATGACGATGAGGCAACCAGACACATTGAGTTAAAGATTGCGGAGCGTCAAATGCTCGACGAGATGCATGAACGCGATCGCCACGAACGCGAACGTCTCTTGACCATTGCGCGCGAGACAAAGCCACACTACAAGCCACCAGCTGAGCCTGCTCTAGTGCCGCCAACAATTACATCCAATGAAATAAAACCACCCAGTCCAATCGATGATATACATTCTACAATCCTCAATGATCAGTCAGTGGTCAACACGCGTCCTGTCTACGATCGCTCTACGAAACCGCGCAATGAAAGTCAAGTAGCTGTGGAGACCACGTCACGAATCCGAGATTTCTCGCCAGTTATTGGTCAAAATGTGGTAAGTGGTTTGTCGCTAGCCCTATAAATAGCCCTGTGCCAATCAATAGCTTTGGGGGTCGTCTTTTCACGTCACGTTTTGTGGGCGTAAGTTGCATATTTGTTTTTTTTTTTCTTTTTGCCATAAACCGCTCAGTCGCCCATTGTCCGAACACAAAGCATGTTCGAGCGAATTTCGAAGTGCACCAAATGCGACAACTGACAACTTGCGTTCCGGGCGTCAAACTTCAGCTGCCAACAACCTACAATATTTACACATCCATCATTCCACTTAGACGTGTAATTTAACCAAAGAACCAACAATGTATAAGTATTTCTAAAAAGTTTTTTGTTTTTCTGAATCATTTTGCAGGGACGCGGTTTGACGGGTCTCAAGAATTTGGGAAATACCTGCTATATGAATAGCATACTACAGTGCCTAAGCAATACGAGCCATTTATTGGATTTTTGTGTATCGAACAACTACAAGAAATTTATAAGTCGTCAAAATAAAACTAATGGACAGGTCATCGAAGAGGTCGCCGCTCTTCTCAAAGAACTATGGAATGGTCAATACAAATGTGTCGCCAGTCGTGATTTACGCGTAAGTAATATAAATAATTAATACGTCCTTTCCAATAATTGTTTGTTGTTTTCAGTACCTTGTGGGCCAGTACCAGAAGACATTTAGGGGCGTTGACCAACAGGATTCTCATGAGTTTCTAACCATTCTTATGGATTGGCTGCATTCCGACTTACAGACAATTAAAGTGACACGCAAACCGGAAAGCGAAGTGGCTTGGGAGAAGGCATGGCTGGAGTTTACCAAATGCCAGGAGAGCATGATATTGCATTTATTTTATGGACAAATCAAAAGCACCGTCAAGTGCATTACCTGCAGCAAGGAGTCGGCCACATATGAGTGCTTCTCGAATCTCAGCATGGAGCTGCCGCCCAACGCAAATCTATGTCAGTTAAGTCAGTGCATGGACATGTATTTTAGTGGCGAGAAGATTTACGGTTGGAATTGTCCCAAATGCAACACAAAACGTGATGCCATCAAGAAATTGGACATTTCCAAATTGCCTCCATATTTGGTAGTGCATCTCAAACGGTAAGGAATTAAATTCATCTTTCCATAATCATTTCGACAAGGTTTTTTTTTTAATTAAAGCTTCTATGCGGATCCTAGCAATACTGGTGCATATGTTAAGAAACAAAATTACGTACAGTTTCCATTGGAAGATCTGGACATGAAACCATATACAGCCCGCGCTGAATCTCGGACCTCAACACCCAAATCCTACAGATTGTATGCCGTATCCAATC
Source organism: Drosophila ustulata (assembly GCA_035047365.1). NCBI lineage: Eukaryota > Metazoa > Arthropoda > Insecta > Diptera > Drosophilidae > Drosophila > Drosophila ustulata. The sequence continues at coordinate 22,556,142 of JAWNPT010000094.1, forward strand.
ACTACGGCACCATGGAGGGGGGTCATTATACGGCCTTCTGCAAGAGCGCTCATTATGAGCGCTGGTATAAATTCGATGATCAAGTCGTTTCACCTTTGGATTCAGCCAATGTTGTCTCAAGCGCAGCCTATATATTATTCTATACATGGCTGCCGCCTGCAGAAATATCATAGTTTCATAGCAAACTATATAATACCAGCTAACTTTGTTTTGTGCACTTTTTTTCTGTTGTTTTCTTTTTTACTTTCGGCTTTCCACTCACCAAAATTCGTTCGCATTTACATTTATTTAGCCCGTTAAGTTCTAGTCGCTCCGCTAATTTACCACAAACTGTTGTCTATATTTTGAATACTGCTTTTTTGTTGTTCAGTTTTTGACCTTTATGTATAACTAATGTAAGCAGACATTACAATACAAATTAAAAAACATATGGTAGGGTGTATGTATATAAAAATCGAAGACAAATAACTTGGACAGTTTGTCGTGTTGAATTTTTGAAAACTTAAGTGCATTACACATCATGTAACAAGAGCAGAATAATATACTTTATTAGATTTTACAAGCGTATTTTAAACCAAATAAACGAAATACAATTTCTACAACAATTTGTATTTAATCTAATATTGTTAAATGTTTTTCACATTTACTTTTTTAATTTAAATCAAAAATTGCGCGTTTGTTGCAAATAAGTGTAACCAGTCTGTATTTGGGGCAGACAGTTTTTGGTAATTTTTCACGAGATAAACTAGTATATTCGGAATTGGAAGTTGCGGTCACACAGCAGTTTCAACCATCCCAAGCTCCACGTAGCAGATATTTTATATTAAACTAGCGGAATTACACGACCATTATACCATGTTGAGTGTTTAATTTGTTGGCTTTAGTTGATTAAGCGTAAAGTGCGTAAAGAATACCAAGCCACAGCCATGAGCATACCTGAACAAAGCCGTTTCGCGATCTATGCCTTGGGCATATTTGTCAGCTACTTTCTGTATGGAATCGTCCAGGAGAAGTTAACCAGAGGCCGCTACGGGGATCAGGTTCAACCCGATGGCAATGTGGGCGAACGTTTCACCTACACGCTGGCCCTGGTCTGGGTGCAATGCTTCTGCAATTACCTTTTCGCCAAAGGTAAGTGGGAACCGGCAACTACAACAACACATGTTTGTTACACACACACTTGTTTGCTTCACAGGCATGCTGGCGGTGAAGCCGCAAAAGGAGGATACCACGCACACAGGCTACTATGCGGCCAGCTCGCTGACCTATCTGCTGGCCATGGTCTCCACGAACATGGCGCTGCGTTGGGTGCCATATCCAACTGCTGTGGTTGGCAAATCCGCCAAGCCCATTCCGGTGATGATTTTGGGCGTGCTCATTGGCCGCAAGTCGTATAGTTGGACGCGTTATGCCTGCGTGCTCACCATAGTGCTGGGCGTGATTCTGTTCATGTTCAAGGAGAGCAAGGTGTCCAATTTGCCCGCCGAGACGACTGGGCTGGGGGAACTGCTGCTGTTCCTGAGCTTGGCCATGGATGGCTTGACCGGTGCTGTGCAGGAGCGTATGCGTGCGTCGAGTGCGCCGTCGGGTCAGCAGATGATGTTGTCGATGAACTACTGGAGCACCCTGATGCTTGGAGTTGCCATGGTTGTAACAGGTTAGTGTAGGTTAAGGGGAATATACATACATATATAATGGAAGGGGCGTATTATATAACTGCTGGTGTATTCTATATTAATATCGAAGATATTAAAAAAAATATTAATATTGCTGTTAAAAAATTGGAAAAAAATTGTATTACAAATTAATCTTTTTTTGTACTTTTCTAGGTGAAGGCATGGCGTTTATACAATTTGCGATTCGGCACTCGGAGGTTTGGTTCCATCTCTCCATGATTGCGTTGTGTGGCGCATTGGGACAACTCTTTATCTTCCTGATGGTTGCAAATTTTGGTCCTTTGGCCTGCTCTGTGGTGACCACAACACGTAAATTCTTTACAGTTCTTTGCTCTGTGCTGTTCTTTGGCAATGTATTGATTGCTCGTCAATGGTTCGGTGCCTTTTTAGTCTTCGCAGCCCTGTTTGTTGATATGCTGTATGGGAAAAATGCACCAGCAGCAAACAAAAAGCCACCAAGCGAAGGAAAACTAAAAGAGGAGCAAAAGAAACTGACTTCCTAGAATTTATTGCGATGTAAATGTAATACAAATACGTCTGTAGTTTAATTTTATTTGTGCTGTAAATCGTACAAAATCTAAATTTTATATATTTAAGAGACGCAACATTGCATTCGATTTTGATCTGTAAACTATTTTAATTAAAGCATTAGAATTAGAACTAGTCCAGCTTAAAGTGTTATTACAATTTGAAGTTTAAACCTATCGAGCCCAAAGATCAAATTTAAAAGGAGTAAGTTTTACTTCAATGTAGCAATTGGTAAAATTGTTAAGCCTATAGTTCAATTATTAAATTGACATTTAAATTGTGCAAAAGAAAATCGACAAAATGATAACGTTAATTTTGCGGCAAGGGCTCAAAATGTTGCCATTCACAACGAAACAACAAAAGGGTAGTGTTGTAAAACTGTTGGGTTATGTGTTATCGATAGCTCTGTTAATACAGCTTAGGTGCCTAATTAAATAGTTATTATTAATAAAATGCTGTTCGTACACTGATTTTATAATTTTAATGTAGTCTATAGCAAGTTTATTAATTGTAAGTCGTACAAGCTACTTAAATTTAATGATAATGTTATAATTATCGAAAGCAGAGTAACGGTAAAAGTTGTCAGAAACCGTACATGCTTTCTGTTAAATAACATTCGGCAAACTGTTAGAAGTTTTGTTGTTTTCCTGTGTGTGTGTGTGTTGTGTTTTGTGTGGGGTCTAACGAATTGTTCACTTGGCGTTTAACGCTCGCGGTTTCGATTTTATTGTTTTTGACGCAGTGTTTAAATTTAAATCGTATGTCATATAATAAATGTGTGTTCGTTAGTAGCAGCAACGTGCGTGTCAGCTGCATACTACAAAATTGAGAGCAGCATACAACAAAAAAAAGGAAAAACAAGTGAATTGCAAATACAGTGTACAAAAAATTAATTTATAAATTTTATGCAATTGCTTTTTAAGAGGATGTGTGGCAAATGTGTTGAATAAGTGTTCATAAAAAGTGTAAGCAATTCAGACAAGTGCGGAATATAATATTTTCTAAAATAAAGAATTACTTTATTTTCCAATTCGGTAAGTTGTTGTTGTTGCCACCAGCTGTTTGCTTGTGTGTACTGCATGCGTATATATGTATGTATATGTATGTGTATGTGTATGTGTGTGTGCGAGTGTGAGATTAATTTTAGCAGCAAACTAAATGGAAAGTGATTGGCACATGCGATAGCCAACGGGCAGTGTTATTTAAAAATATTCGTTTGTTTGTGCCGATTTTCATTTTCAAGCAGGATCTGAAACGGAATCTGCAAATGAAAATGACAGAATGGCACCCTCCCAACACACACACACACACAGACACATACACAACAGAGAGGTACACGTGAGTGACAGTTGAATACTCTTGTTCTCTCTCTCGCTCTCTGGGTCGCCACGCCAAGATGGTGGTTGATACCGTTAACATTTTGCCGGTTGTTGTGTGTGACGTAAACTCGACGTTTCCCCAAAAACTTTTCATTTTTTCATTTGTAAATTATGCGATTCTTGCTTAAATACGTATAACTTAAATAAGTATTCTCTGTGGCACTGATTTATGCTTAGACGTTTCCCCGACCATCGTCCACAGATAGCGAAAATCGCATTTGTTGGGCGCTCTTATCAAGCAACAATAAAATATATAGTATGTATGTATATGAATCCAAAAGCAAAACAAAGAATCGTACTCGTCACTCACCACTCAACCGCTCGAATACATTCATATGTAGTTCTGTATATGTACGAATGGTGTTTCACGCTGATAATTATGAATATACTATGCTTAAAAACAAAAATAACAATAATTAGCAACGCCAATCGTTCGATTTTTTGCATGAAACAAAGTTCCTTGTCTGGCAAAGTGCTAACGAAACTCAATGTTGACATAGATAATGTCTAATGCCGTTGTAAATTAAACAAATTAAGCCTCTTTGAAACTACTAGAAATTAGATAAAAAACAAAGTAACAAATTTGGAAAAAAAAATAACGAAAATTATCTAAAGTAATTCTTACGACATTCAACAAGTTGTGGATGCTGTTTGAAATGTATCTTTACTTGGATGCTGCACGTGTTTTGAGTTGTCATCGTTGCCACGGTTCAACTAAGGCCAATAAACGCTGCTGACATTTAAGGAACATAATTACAGTAAAAACTATTTAGATAGAGTTGTAAAATCCATCAGATTACATATTTAAAAAATAGTATTCTTAAATATTAGTAATAAAAAGTTATACTAATATTTTGTATCTTACATAATTCTTGTAAACTGTAAAATTGTAAAATTTCCAATTAGTTTCTTTCGTTATAAAAGTTTTTACTGTACACACTAAAGGAAAATTGTGGGCCATACAAATATCGAGCGGTTGCTTTACTATTTATAAACACAAGTCTATTTTTCATATTTCACTTTCTGTGTGCCCAACTGTCTGCTCGCTTTGGTTTTTGGCTTTTCAGTTTGTTGTGCATTTCTTTGGGGGTCTCTTTTGTTCAAAGCGTCCACTATCAACGGCATCATCATCACTTCCCCCACTTTTCACTGTCCTCCCACACCAATGATGTCATCCATGGGTCGGTCACATGTTTGGGATGACGCCCAAAAGCGCCAAAAAATTTCAAACAAATTCATTTGCTTTTGTACTCGCAAAGATTTTCGCTTTCGATGAAAATGCGAATATTTTATTGTTTAATAGCTTTACTGATTTTGTTGTTGACTGATTGGATATACTCGGGGAATGCATCTGCAATATGTCATGACTTTTATCTCGCTCTGCTTTTGTTTTGTTTACTTCAGTTGTGTTTTCCTAAACATTTTGTTTACCTTCGCTTAACCTTTTCCAGGTAAACAAATATTTCGCATATCTTTTCTGTATTGGTCATATCTGGCGCCAGATATGACCAGAATCAGATTTGATTGGCAAAAACATTGAAAAAGATACATTGAATGTCAGGTTATGAGCATGCATTTTAACCAGTATAAATGGCGTACAAATGGATTTATTTTTAGGAACATGATTAATAATTAATTCTTGGAATAAACCGACGTTCAGCTACATGAGGGTGGAAAGAGCTTGATAAAGTTAAAAAAAAAGATAACATGATTCTGACAAGTTGATCACCACTTTCAAGTTACAGAATTATGTGTTTCATGTAGATAGTTTAGAACTTTATAGGCGATTATATTTCTGTTAAATCTGTTCATCACATCTACAATTGTGCTGTACCATTATTTAATTCAATGAAATATCAATATCAATAATATTAATAAATGCTTTGTTTGCTTTAAATAAATTGAAAATATAAATATTTGCAAATGTATTTGGAATGCTAAATATTATTATCAGCAACCTTTAGATCACGTGTTTTTGCTGCTGCTTTTGATGCTCTTGTATCTGTCTGCAACGTAATGATGCACAGATGGGAAACTTTTGGCAACCTACTAAAGAAATCAGTAGAAAATTGCGCATACGCCGTGTATTCGCGAGAGGAACAGCTGACAGAGATATTGTTGTCATTTAAAACGCTCTCTTTACACACACTTTCCCTCTCTCTCTCTGTGTCTCTGTCTTTAACTGGCTACTTTACTTTGCGATGGATTTCCTCTCGTTAAATGTCGCTTCACTTACTTTGTTTTTGTGCATTTGTTTTGGTTTTACAAGTAAATGAACCCAAACTATGGCACAATTTGCCCACTTACTCTATCTCTCCGACTTTCTGTTTATCTTTCTTCCGATTATCTCTCTTTATATTCGATTCTCACCTGGCTTTTAATATCTTCTCGAAATTTCAAATTATTTTTATTCACTGCATTTTGCTTTTGACTTTTCGTTGTATTTTTGCCATTTTATTATGTTCGAGTGGAGTGTTAAACTGTAGCACTTTCTAACCACGCGATTAAATGCTTATTTGAGCATATTTTTAGATATGTGATTAAACATAAAAGCCTTTTAATTATCGCCATTATAAATCAATCATGTGGGTCAAAAGAGTATAAGAAAGTTTTATGAATTTCAGACATCACACAATAATGAAATCTTAAATTATTCTACCTTCTTGAGTTGTTGCATTCCTACCCTTAAATGTAATACAACCCTTAATCCCCTTTTTTGCGGTTACGGTGATTGCGATAAGCTTGTTATCAACTAAACTCAACTTCAGCCTTATAT